>CM028131.1:18302500-20950000 GCA_016271365.2 Neoceratodus forsteri | reverse complement strand
TTTTTGCACCTGTGGTGCTAAATGCAGTAGTCGCTGTGCATAAGCAGCTTTTGGCTAACAAACTGATATTGACACTGTTCATGAGGTGGGGGTCTCAAAAAAAACATGTTGAAAATTTGGAGTGAAAATACCAACGAATGCCTGAGGTATTAGGGTTTCCAACCATAATGCCCCACCCTGTAGAGAATGACAGGCACCAGGGGTGTGACTTGGGATTCTTGCCTGTCATGCTCATACCATTCCACACCCTGCAGCCAGTGAGAGGCATTGAGGTATGCCTTGGACTCTTTGGACCCAAAGTTCACGCCATTCTCCTATATTGCACCCATCTCACTGTATTTCCTAATGGAATGGGGTGTGCATAAGGGCCAAAGACCTCAAGGCACACCGTGACACTTGTCAGTCTCTGCAGGGTATGGTGTGGTGAAATGGCATGGCTGTTATGCCTGACGACCCAAAGGCACACCTCAATGCCTGTCAGTATGTGCAGGGTGGTGGTGGGGTTGGCTTCAGTTCAATACTTCACTGCCGTTCCTATTACGCAGCTCTGTAACTCCTACACTACCACTGCCAATGCCAGCAAGCAAACATTCGGCTTTGACAAATGCTTGTTATTTAGTCTGCAATGATGGCGACAATGCTCACTGGCAATGAGGAGTGCAGATATGACTGCAAGAGGGTACTGTTACCTGCATGACAGTGGAAATAAAAAGCATATATGCACGAGTCCCGTGCATTGTCCTATTTACTGTATGGGATTGAGATTGGGCTGATAGCCCGGACTGAGGAATAGTTTAATACTTGCTCAGAAGGCTTGTCTAGCTTATGTTTTCCATCCATTATTTGACAGACCATTGATGAAAACTGTGGGTGGTCCTAGAGCCGAGTGCAAACAGCATGTAGGGGGTTCCATGATCGGATTCTCATGGTCGATGGTGAGCAGAAGTTCAAACTTTAGTAGTGAAAGCAGAAGTGACTGCAGGAATAAGTAGATCAGGCTCCACTGTGACATACTGAGGAAAAATAACAACCCTTCTGAGAGATTAAACATTTATGTTCCATACAGGTACCTAATCACATGTTTTAGTGAGTTCATTTATACTCACCCCAATGGTATGAACAAATCAGGAAAAGTTTACACCAAGGGTGTTATATAAGTAAGTAATAAGCCACAACAGGGTGTGCATTAAAGGATTTTAATGGATGCCCTAGGGGCATAGTGAGGCACAAAGCTGAAGGCCGAGTGTCCTTATGCCCAGAAGTGCATTAAAATCCTTTAATGCACTCCTTGAAGTAGCTTATCACACTTATATAATGACTCTTTGTTACACTGAGCTAAAAAAAGAAAATGCATTTCTAATGAAATAAAATGGTTACAATAACATGAAGTGGGAAAAATTAAATTTTGTAATAAAGAACTCCCTGTTTTGTGTGCTCCATCCCCACCAAACTTTGGCCCTCCGCTGAATTGGGAATTGGTCTTCCTGGCTTGAAACATTACAAACTAGAGGCAGCAGGACTGTGTATCTCAAGAGCAGTACATTTGAATAATGTAAGTGTAATATGCTGGAGAAGAGACATGTTTTTTCTGTGCATCCTGAGGCATGGTTTATCAGCTGAGTTAGCAGTGGAATGGCCAAAATCAGAGATTTTTACAGCTGTGTGGAAGGAGCTCGGCAGTCATTATGCAATCATCATCATCTCAGAAGAGTACTGTGGAACCATGTGACCAGACTGCTGTCTGCTGCGCTTCCACAGTGCTCTGGCACAGTGTCCAGTGGTTGTGTTTATGCAGCCCTTCCACTCCAGCAGCCATATAAACACAGCCATTTCATGGAGCACTTCTTTGTCTTCTGCAACTGTGGAAGTGACAGGTGCTTTGCACAAGATGTCCACCAACTCAGACTGTGCATGTGTGAGTATCGCGTATGCACAGTTCTGTCATCGCTGCCAACTTGTGAATACCATACCCTGGCGACACTCCTAAAAGCTCTGCACAGCCATATTGGGTCTGACTAGAGTCTGTTTTTGAAGAGGCCACACACTTCAGTTGAAGTGTTTAGGGAGGTAAATGGTTGTATTTAAGTTATAAGATATGTTTTGCTATGTGTTGTAAGTCTGCATGTGCAGACTTTTCTTTAAATATTGTGAGGAATCAATGATAAATGACGTGCGATTATCAGTGTGGTAAAGGCTAGAAGTTTCAATATGGCAGCTACTAGATTTTTTTTCCTGTTTAGAGGCTTAGTGATATTGTTCAGTTACGATTTTTTTGGGGGGGAGGGAAATGAGATTCGTCAGCTGACTGTGCGTTTATAGAGATTTACTCTACTGTCAGCTGACATCTCTCAGCCAATGAAAGTACTAGATTTTCTGTTGCCATTTTATTTTTGTAATGAAATGTTTATCGCTTTAACGCTAAAACCATTACAGAGTTAGTTCCTAGCTGAGATTTCTCCGATGGATTAACAGACTAGAAGTTTAGTGCAATATCACAGTGGCCCATATGGGGCCTTATGACAGTGACATTTACATGAAAGAAAGGTAAGGTACTATAACCATTGAAGTACCATTGATTCTATCTAATAATGTTACCCACGTTCATCAGACAAACCATATTTAAGTATTCATTAAACTTGTCATATTGAGTGTGTAATGCCTACATCTTCCACTCAGCCTCTGTTGTTAAACCATAGGGTGAGAGTGGACCTATGCCCTCCATCTCAACTGTAGGGTCTCATCTCAGGTATGCCACAGACATGCACATTCCTTTGTGGGCAAAGGTTCATGTATTCTATGGTAATCCTAAAATGGTGGTAAGGGGTTTAAAGGATACTTACTAGTTGTCTGTAACTTTATAATTTGAATGCCCACTAATTAATTTGTTTATAATCTTCCTGCCCTCTTCTGGGGGTTACTGTAACAAATATACTCCAATACTCCAATACAATACTCCAAGATACTCCGCCTTACGCTGGATGTCATGCTTATCCCCCTCACGCTTATCATAAACAAATCCTTATGCCTAGGCCAATTCCCAGATGCCTGGAAGCATGCTGAAGTAACCCCCATCCACAAGTCTGGGGACCGTACTCTGCCTAATAACTATAGGCCCATCTCCATCCTCCCCCGCCATCCAAAGCTTTAGAAAAAATAGTAAACACACAGCTCACCGAATACCTAACTAAATACAACCTTCTATGTCCGGAGCAACATGGGTTTCGTCCCAGCCATAGCACATCCACTGCCCTTCTGGAATTCTCCCACCACATACACTCTGCACTTGACAAAGGTCAGCTTGCAGGGGCGGTTTTCATAGACCTATCCAAGGCTTTCGACACGGTGTGCCACCCCCTGCTATTAAACTCCCTAAGCCAACTGGGATTCTCATCCGACCCCCTGAACTGGTTCTCAAGCTACCTACACAACAGGTCCCAAAGAGTCAAGCTAAATGGGACCCTCTCCTCCAACCTACCGGTACTCTCTGGGGTCCCACAAGGCTCCATCCTTGGACCGACCCTTTTCAGCCTATTCCTGAACACCCTCCCTAGCTCCTGTTCCAACAAAATACTACTCTATGCTGATGATGCAGTAATCCTAGCATCACACCCTGACCCACTCCCACTCCAAGTCATGCTGCAAAGCGCCTTCCTCCAAGCCGAAAAAATGGTTCAATAACCATCGCTAGTCCTGAATCTGAAGAAAACAAAGTCCATGCTATTCTCACATCGGCAAAACAGTGCCAAGGACTCTCCCCTTCACATCACCACCAGCATGCCCCTCCCACTTGAACAGGTAACATCCTATAAGTACCTGGGCATCACCTTTGACTCCGGCCTTACTTTCCACGCCCACCTAAAAGCCCTGTCATCAGCCATGAACTCCAGGATCGGGCTTCTCTACCGCCACAAAGATTGCCTCCCCGAACCCACCTTAAAACTAGCCATCACCTCATCGGTATTATTGCTGGCCGACTATGGACTCCCAATTTACGCTGCGGCTGACCCCTCCACCTTATCTAAAGTCCAGACCTCTATTAACAAAGCCTGTAGGCTCCTTACCGGTGCCCATAGCAGAACTCACACCTGTCTGCTATACTCCACCACAAAAATACTCACTCTTGAGGAAAGACTGAAATATCATACCTGCTTGCTGGCCAAAAAATCCATGTCAGGTCTCTGCCCTCCTGGGGTCTCTGGACCCCTGCAGCTGGCTGCCCAGTCCTTGCCAACCCGTAACTCCACCGCTGCCACCTTCATAGTTCCCAGAGCAAGGACCTCTCGCTGCCAAAGATCCTTCCATCACTTAGCCCCGCCTTGGTTCAACTCCCTTCCTGAGGCTATCACTAAGATCCCAGGGATTGGCCGTTTCAAAATGGCCCTCCGCCAACATATTATTGACAGCCGATGTTGTAAATGCTTGTAATTGCCCTAAATCTGTCTCGTTTAGCCCTTTAGGTCCCCTAGACTACTGGTTTGGTACTACACAACAGACTGTGACTAGATGTTTACTTAAAAGATGTATCTGTTGCTATATAACAATGCGTGTAACTCAACATATGTTCGTACCTGTACAATTGCTGCCTGTAATCTCCACGTGTGTATTTATGTATCTCACCCGTACATCATCCCTGTCCTAACCTCACTTAATTGTTGTCTCCCCCCTCCAAATGACGAGGTACCTTTGTAAATGAGTCCCTGACTCAAAGGTTGTAAAACTGATCTCTTCAATAAATAAATAAAATAAAAAAATAATGAGGCATATAGTGCTCTTGTGGAATTTTACAATATTTAGATGAGAGGTAGGGGCCCCATGTCTCCTGATATTTTCCCATTTTGCCAATGACAAACTGATGTACTCTTTCATAGGTCACTATTTTCTGCAGTTCCATCAGCCACTCTCTGGTCATGGGGCCAAAGGGTCATGCCAGTGTCACAAAATGACACATTTGGCAGCTATCAGGGCTCCTAGTAGCCAGCCGTGTCTCTCTCTCAGGGGAAGGTCTCTGCCAAATACCTCCGAAGGGGGGCCTAGCATTACTAAGGAGTCAGTGAGTGTCATTTTACACTTTAGGATCTCTCCAAGATGCCACTGGGCTTCCTACCAGAAGGGGTAAATAACCAGATATTTCCATAGCAGGTGTGTGATGGATCCTTGACCCTGTGCACACCTCCAACACCTGTCAGAGTTAGCCAAACCCCACATAAACAGTTGCTGAGGTATTCTGTGCCATCTATGGATTATTTTAAACAGCATGAACTTGTTTCTGGTATCTCTTGCAGCCATTCAACTAATTTGCCACACTCTTACCCAGTCCTGGAATATGAAGGTCCTGTCTAGCTCAGTGCTCCACTTTTGGTGGGGGTATCTGAGGTGTTCGCATGCATGCCGGGAATACCCATATACATATATTTTTGGCCGCAGGTGGTGTGAAGTGTTTTGCCATTTTATACAGGGTATTACTACAGTATATATATGTTTGAGCCACCAAAGGATAACTGGTGTCCCCATCCTTAACCCCTTTAGTGCCCTGTGCAGAACACTTAAGTCCATGGTCCTAAAGATATACCTTGTACGTCTTACTGTAAAGGGTACTGCGGTACTCAATCCCTGGCATACTTTCAGGGTCTGACCCATAGTATCTTAAGAGGATCACTTTGTCTCACAATCCCGTAGGTCCAGCGTGAAGCAAAGGCCTCATGATTTGCAGAAAGCAGTGCAAGCACGTAGAGTGTCTGTTTTCACTTTCTCTGCTCTGCTACACATGTTTTTGTGGAGACAGTGTAGCAGGGCAGACAAAGAAGTAAAGAGCTATGCAGCAATTTGCTTTTAGAGCAATGCGCAGTTGTTGTAAGAAGGAAACTGAAGATTTAATTGCCCAAATGTTGATTTTTGGAGTTTTGGGGCTTGTTTTGGTAACTTGTTTTTTGTTTACAAAGTTGATTTTGTTTCTCTTTTCTTTTACCAGTTTGCACTTATCTGCACATTTAAACAGTTTGAGTAGTTTTTTTCCCCCAGAATGCATTTGATTTCAGCCCACCCCCCATTTACTTTTTATAAATTGTTTTAGGGTTGTTTATCAGAATTTCAGTTTGGTATCTTGCCTTTCATTTACCCTAGGTATTGTGCAATCCAGGGAGGCAGTACAGCACAGTGGTTAAGCACACTGTGCTGCAGCCAGCCCATCAGCGCAGTGGTACTGCTGCCACTCATGACGCCGGCTACCTGGGTTCAAAAACGAGCCTTGATTATCGGGGGGCAGCCAGGGGAGGAGCACTGAATGTCCCATAGGACACACTCCTCCTCTGGAGAGGGAGAGTAGTTAGCTCCAATGCCATACTACTAGCTGGGTGATCACAGGTGTCAATGCCTCTGGAGCAACATACTTGTCAGGGGAATGCTGGCTGTGACATGCTCCATACGCTGATGTCCATGAGCTTGCACATCCTAGAAAGTCTGTATCCAAGGGCAAGCAGTAAAACTCACTGTAAATCCCCAACAGGATGATGAATCAGCCTCTCACAAGCCCAACACAGGTAATGCTGGCCCTCTGGATGTGGAAGTCTGGTCTGCAGCAGGGAGAGTAAGCCCAGCTGCTCCCACCATGAGGTGGAAGTGATGTGTTTATCCAGTTGGGAGATGGAGACACTAGTCACCCAGTGAGTATGAGGAAGTAGTGGGATCTGAACTTGGGGATGCAGGTTTTCACTACTGCACTTTAACCACTAAGCCAAAGCTTTGGTTTCAAGAAGTGTCTTTCATTCAAACAAACCCAAGGTGCTATAATATCTGTGGGAAGAGAACATTGCTTGCATTTTAGCTGTACAGGGAAGCTAAAACAGCAAACTGATAGTTGGATATTGCACCCATTTCAGCATATTTCCTTATGGAATGGGGTGAGTGTAAAGCCCGAACACCACAAAGCACACCTCAACACTTGTCGGTATCTGCAGGGTAGGGTGAGGTGAAATGGCATGAGTGTTATGGGTGATGACACAAAGGCACACTCCAATGCCTGTCCATCTCTGCAATGTGGGGGTGGGGTGAGGCTGGTGTCACTTCAATACTTTACTGCCATCCCTATTCTGCATCTGTCTAACTCCTGCACTTCCAATGCTAATGCCAGCAAGCAACCATTCAGCATTGACAAATGCTTTTTTTCCTACTATGGAAATACCTATATCTCTCTCTATCTCTCTCTGTCTCTGTCTGTCTCTCTCTCTCTCTCTCCCCCATCATGTTGCAAAGGGGGTGAGAGAGAGAAACAGAAAGAAGTTCAATGCATTCCTTTCTGACTGGACCTGAAGTTTACAAATAAAGATTATCTTACTGTTCCCTTCCCTATTAGGTCAGGGATGCACACTGAACAAATGAATAGCAGTTGAGGATTTCACACTTTATGGTAACAAATGTCCGCCCCCCCGTGTGTTTTTTTTTACAATGACATGACAGATGGCTGCAAATAACAACTTTGTTACATTACGGTTCCCTGACTCAATTACAATAAATGCCCAGACCACCATAGCAGTCTAGCTATTCCACTACTTGCAAACTTCTATGCTCAGTGTTCCACATTAGGGTACATGCTAAATAATGACCTAGAACCAAGCTGGGTTTCATTTGATAAATGTATTTATTTATTTAAATATAGGATTACAATTACCTTTGAGCCAAGGCTCTTTTACAAAGGTTCCACGTCAGGAGAGTACATATATGTAAAACATGTTAAACAAGGGCATACAACATTAAAGCACATACAACCATATTCATCAGTTCAGATATTTTATTTATTTAGTTTTTGTTAACCAGGTAGGTGCACTAGTCATAAAAATGATTCTTTTCAGGCACGACCCGAGAGATTACAACAAAAGGAGAACAGTTGAACAACAGCAACATGGGTACAATAATACAAATAGAGGAACAGTACAGCAGTGCTACAAAAATACAATGGATTGAAACTACAACAAATAATGGCAAGCATTATACAGATAATGGCAGTAAGATATATAGTAAGTGCAGAAACCATGGACCCAGCTTGTGGAGTGAAAGGGTTAATAAGATAGTAAGGTTATATAGAGAGAAAAATGAGGAATGTTCAAACATAACAAGAAAGACTGACAGAAGGAAGGTCAGGGTGGTAACTGGCAAAACAACAGTGGATGGTCAGCAACAAGGTTCAAGAAGGAAGAGAGCTAGTAGTCAAGAAGTTATTTACAAAGAGAAGGAAAATATGGGGAGGGGAAGAGGAGACAGTCTTGCAGCTAGATTAGAGCAGGGGTGACATTACTGGTAAGTCTCAGGGGCTTCAGGTTGAGTCAAAGCATGTACAAGCATCAGCTAAGGATAGATAATGATGATATTCACTTTTAAATCCAAAGTGAGACTGAGACAGCTGGAGGTTGAGTGGAAGAGCATTCCAAAGCCTGGGAGCAGAGAATTGGAAGGCCCCTGTGCCTTTAGTCATCCGACATCTTGGAACATAGAGCAAGGATTTGTCAGCTGATTGCAGGCTGTGGGAGGATGGTTGAGGAACCAGCAATGCCGCCAGCTGGGATGGGTTTTTTTCCCTGATGATCGAGTCCATTAGTAATTCAAGGTATTATTGTCTACTGGCAGAGGGTGAGAGTCAATTCAGATCCTTATAAAGAAGGCAGTGATGTTTGAGTCAAGGTGACGAAGAGGCAAATCGGTATACATTGTTATAAGTTACGTCCCATTTTAGTAGGGAGGTTATATGGGCAGAGGTAAGAATAGAGGCACCATAAGTAAGGGTTGGGAGCAGAATACCTTGGGCAATTGCTAATTTGGCTGAGGGTGTAAGCATGTAGCTCGTTTTGTAAGCTACTCCTAGTTTCGAGTTTACAGCTTTGCACGAGGACTGAATGTGAAGATTAAAATCCAGGGACTGGCCCAGCAGGATTCCAAGGTACTTGAAGGAAATAACATTTTCAAGTGGAAATCCTCCTGGGTGAAGAGCCTCCAGTAAATTAGAACAGGACTTAATCGTCAGTGTACAACCTAGGAGCATGGCTTTCATTTTCTTTTCTTTTAGTACAAGCTTACGGTCTAGTAGTCAAAGACCATATTGAAGTCTGAAGTAAGTGATGTGTTTATGCAGGCAATACTAGAAGAACTAGTGTAGATGATCAGGTCATCAGTGTAGAGAATAGCTGAGCAGGATTCCAGGACCTCAGCTGCATTGTTGATAAAAATTGAGAACAGAAGGGGCCCAAGGAGATATGGCATCAGGGTAAATAGGATACATGAATAACACATACAAAGAATCATTTCAGAAACCTAGAAGAAATCAGGGAGGAAGGGTGGGAGAATGGAGGGGTAGCAGCTGAAAAAGTCTAAAAGAGACTAAAAGAGAAAAAATAGATAGACTTGGTGTTTAACAACCAGGCCCCTGCCATTCTTACAGTTTATATTTGGGAGAATTGTTTACCCAGAAAAGGCACACCAAACCAAAAGTTGCTTCCAGATGCAACCTGACAGCACAAGGAAGTTAAGTGACTTGCTCAGCATCACACAGTATGCAAGAAGGAGCTAATGGGTTTCAAACTGACCTCTACAGGTTTGCAGCTCACTGCCCTTACCACTATGCTATACTGCCTCCTATTTCATTTGGCCCTTCACGTGGCCATTCTGAGAACTCTGCAAGCAACCCATATTAGGCATGCTTTATATTGTTTAATTTTCTTTCTACTACCATACCATGGTTTTCTAATTTTGTTACACAAACAAAAGGCAAGACATGAAAACAGCAATGATGTCATTTTTTGCATTACTCTAGAATGCAGTAGGTTTCCTGCAGTTTACCAGTGACAGAAACAGTCCGTTAGCTTTTGCAGCTCTTTGTATGTTCATGCATACACACATTGTGGATTCACAATAATGAGTCTGAGAAACATATGAGCCACAATATACTCTGATGATATGACATGTTGCTAATTGCCTTACTTACTTCTACTGTCACGATGTCCTGTGCGAAGACATGTGTGTCCTACTAATGTTGCACCACTCCACATTGTCGTTGTAGACCTCCTTCAGTACATTGTTCAATAGATATAAAAATACATTAATCAAAACCATTACAGTACATGGCAGCACTTCTGTGACTGTCATGTCTTCCTGACTTACTAATGCTATTCATGTTTTGCACTAGGCTAAGACAGATACCCCCTGCTGTGTTTCAAATGCAGACCTCTAGAGATCCAACAGGAGATAGAAACACTGTAGCTACAGACTGTCCGCCTGACAGCATAGAAACATAGAATTTGACAGCAGATAAGGACCGCTTGGCCCACCCAGTCTGCCCATTTCCCTGCCTACTGGATAAGCTGCAGATCCTAGTTAACCAGCAGCCTACTTTTTCCTACCCACACCCCCTAGAATTGCCTTATGACTGTCCCATGCATGCTTGAATTCCACCACTGTTTTTGACTCCACAACCTCCTCCGGAAGGCGCTCCATGCATCCACAACCCTCTCTGTGAAAAATACTTCCTTAAATTACCTCTGAGCCACCCCTCTATCTTCAAATTGTGCCCTTGTTCTTGCACGCCTTTTTTGAAAGATGCTACCCTCTTGGACTTTGTTGATTCCTTGAGGTACTTGAAAGTTTCTATCATGTCCCCTCTCCCTCCTTTCCTCGAGGTTATACATATTAGCTTCTTTAGTCTCTACATATGTCTTCCGGTGTAGACCCTGCACCATTTTTGTTGCCCTCCTCTGGACAGCTTCCATCCTGTCTATGTCTTTGCGAAGACTGGGTCTCCAGAACTGCACGCAGTACTCCAGATGGGGTCTGACCAGCTGTCTGTACAGAGGGATAATAACTTCCTGTTTTCTACTGGTGATGCCTCTCCCTATGCATCCCAATATCCCCCCAGCCCTCATTGCTGCCCTCTCACATTGCTTGCCCACCTTTAGGTCATCTGATATGACTACCCCCAGGTCCCTTTCCATTTTTGTTGTCGTTAGTATCTCACCCCCCATTGTGTACTCTTCCCCTGGGTTTTTGTTTCCCAGGTGCATTACCTTGCACTTCTTAGCATTGAATCTAAGCTGCCATACATTTGACCATTCCTCTAACCTTGCCAAGTCCCTTTTCATCCTTTCCACCCCACCTTGTGCATCAACTCTGTTGCAGATCTTTGTGTCATCTGCAAAGAGACATACTTTTCCTTCCAGTCCCTCTGCAATGTTGCTTATAAAGACATTGAAGAGGACTGGTCCTATTACTGAACCCTGCGGTACCCCACTAGTAACCCCCCTTTCATCAGAGTGGACTCCATTTACTATTACTCTCTGTGTCCTATTTTCCAGCCAATTCTTTACCCAGGCTGTTATCTTGGGACCCACTCCCAGGCTAGCTAACTTGTATATTAATCTTTTGTGTGGGACTGTGTCAAATGCCTTACTAAAGTCTAGGTAGGCCATGTCCACAGCATCTCCCTGATCTACTACTTTGGTCACCCAGTCAAAGAAATCTATCAGATTTGTCTGGCATGACCTTCCTGCTGTGAATCCATGCTGCCTTGGGTCCTGTGCCCCTCTGGCCTCTAGATACTCGACAATTCTTTCCTTCAGAAGTGATTCCATCATTTTCCTAGCACTGAGGTTAAACTAACAGGTCTGTAGTTTCCTGCTTCTGCCTTGCTCCCACTTTTGTGAAGGGAATCACATCTGCCCTCCTCCAGTCCTCGGTACCACCCCATCCTCCCATGATTTGTTAAACAGGGTAGTCAGTGGTGTCACTAATTCTACCCATAGTTCTTTTAGAATTCTGGGATGAATCCCATCAGGCCCCATTGCTTTGTCCACCTTCAGTTTTAAGAGTTCTTCAGAACCCTTTCTTCGTAAATGGGCTGGTATCAACTTCTGTATCCAGTGTGTTTCTACTGTTTGTTCTAGGTACCCCCTTCCTTTGTAAATACTGAGCAAAAATATTTGTTTAGTATCTCTGCCTTTCACAGTCTCCTCTGCCCACCCTCCCCCATTAAGCCTCACTATCCTCCCTTGGTCTTCCTTCGCTCCCTGATGTACCTATAAAATGTTTTATCCCCTTCTTAACTGAGTTGGCTATCTTTCCTCGGTTTGGGCCTTTGCTGTTCTGACTGCCTTCCCAGCTTCCTTTTGCTTTAACTGATACAGTTCTCTGTCCTGCTCCTTCTGCATTCCTTGTACTTCCTGAAAGCTTTCTTTTCTCTTGAACCTTCACTGCCACTTCCTTTGAGAACCATAGTGGTTTCTTACATCGTTTAGTTTTGTTTATTTGCTTCACACAAAGGCTTGTTGCCTCTGTGATGGCAGTTTTATTATTCCCCATTGTTCTTCCACCCCTCCTTCCTGCCCATGTGCTAGTGCATTCCTTAGGCACTTACCCATTTTGGCAAAGTCAGCCTCCTAAAGTCCAGTACCTTTGCCTTTGTATGGCTTGACTCTATTGCTGTGTTTATTGTGAACCATACAGTTCGATGGTCGCTAGTTCCCAGATGGCTACTCACTTCTACATCTGTGATCCTCTCTTCATCTCCATTTGAGAGAACCAGGTCTAAGATTGCTCCCTCTCGAGTGGGCTCCAATACTAGATGTCTAAGGCATGCCTCCTGTAGAGCATCTAGAATAACCCCACTCTTTGAAGTGGCTGTGGCAACTGCACTCCAGTTAACATCTGGCATATTCAGATCACCCATCAGCAATATCTCCCCTTTTTTTGCCATACTAAGTATACTTTCTATCATTTCCTTGTCCATTTCCTCCCCCTGAGAAGGGGGTCTGTATACAACCCCTGTGCTGATTGTGGTGCCATTGCCGGTCTCCAAATTGACCCACAGTGCTTCTTCTCCTCCCTGTTTTCTCTTTTGTTCTGTTACTTTGATTCCTTCCCTTATGTAAAGAGCTACTCCTCCTCCTCTTTTACCCTCCCTGTCCCTCCTGTAGATAGTGTATCCTGGTATGTTCATGTCCCAGTCATGGTTTTGTGCGAATCATGTTTCTGTGACTGCCACGATATCCAGATGTTCCTCCTCCATCAAGGCCACTAATTCAGGAAGCTTGTTACTCAGACTACATGCATTGGTACTCATTGCTCTCCATTTTTTGATGGCTTTACTTTCTGTTGCAGCATCCCCCACTGACCTTTCTACCTCGGTCTTTTTCTCATTTAGTACCCTGTTTTGTAGGGAGGGCTGGGATTTTCCTGCTGCTCATCAGTGCCTCCCCTTGACTAGTTTAAAAGCTTGCCAATGAAGCATTTAAACTGATTGCTCAAAAGACTTGTTCCTTCCTGGACAGATGCAGACCATCCTGCCAGTATAGGCTGGTGTCCTCCAGGTGGAACCCCAGTCCCCAATGAAGCCAAACCCTGTGCTCCACACCATTTTTTCAACCACTCATTAAACTGCATGGTGCATAGTACCCTTGCCTCACTCATGCCATTTACAGGCAGCACCTCTGAGAAGGTTACTGTGTGTGCTACTTGTCTTAGGCCCCTCCCCAGTTCTAAAAAGTCCTTCTGCACTGCTCTAATCTCATGTTGAGCCAAGTCGTTTGTCCCTAGGTGGACAATGACATCCAGCTCAGACTCCGTGCAGTTGTTCTCGTGATCCTGAGGATGCGCTTCTGTCCTACAAGCCATGGCACCAGACAGGCACCTTACTCAGTTTTCCTGCTCCCCAGTTCTATCCCCTAATAATTGAGTCCCCACCAGGAGCTGCTTCCTTTCCTTGTGGCATCCTCTGCCTCCCTCCTGTGGGCCTCCCTTGTGACAGGTGTCCTCAGCCTCCTTAATCTCCTCCGTGGTGCATCCATAGGGGAGCTGTGCCCCAGAATGGTGTATGGATTGTGGAGTGGAACAACTGACCGGGTGCCTCTGTTCCACCCTCCTCACCCTCCCTGAGCCCACTGTGGTCCAACTGCTGTGCTTTCTTTGCAACCTCTGAGGTAGTGGTGGTGGCTGTGGTGCCCTGGATGGGGGGTTCCTTCCTACCATCAAGTCTGGCCTGGGGGAAGGTTCTCTTACTGCTGTCCAGTGTGGCCTGAAGACGGACAACTTCCTCCCTCAGGGCAGAGAGTTGTCTGCAAATAGGGCAGCATCTCAGCCTCCAGAAAGACTCCCGGAAGACTGCTGCCCCACAGCCATTACATTGCACTACTCCCCACATGACTATGTACTTTTTTTTTTGTGTGCTTGTGTGTGTGATTGGTTTGTTATATAGAAATATATATATATTATACAATGTGTATGCGTATATTTTCAGTGCTGTGTGCTAGAGAGGATATGACATTGATATGCACCCTGCACTCTTGAGGAAATTATGTCAGAACCCTAGGTATAAAGGAACTATTTCCAGGGGGTGAGGGGTGGGAAGGTTGGGCTTAAACTGTGCCCTCACAAAACAATCAGCTAAGAGCTCTGACCCACTGCTGCGATGAGTGCCTTCCTGTCTGCAAGATACTATACACAACAATTTGACAGAGAAAATCCCCTGCTAATCAAACAGAGAAAAATCCAGACATCCAAGTCAGACACAGGTAAACCTCCCCAGCCCCAAAACAGCCTGGTGGTTTGTGCTCTGAAAGCAGTCAGCCCCAAAATAAGTCAACTGTGCTTTGAACTCTTCCTGCACTGAAAATCTTAAGAATTGTAACAAGACTGTCTTTTCCTGATAATTGTAAATTCCTTCTTTCACCTTTCAGTTAGAAGCAGCCTCCACCTGCAGTATATCTGGTACAAACCACAGACAATTGAAAGGTTCCCCTCCCTCTGTTGTGAGCACAACTTGCTTTCTTGCAAATCCTATGTTCAATATTGCAGCTCCCAACAAGAGATAGTTTGGCTTGGAAAAATATTAGCTGTTCTGATGAGTTTGCTATAAATACTTGCTTATAATACTATTCTTCTCAGGTCTGTTACCAAAGCTATTGGCTGAATTATGTCTCTGTGCTGAAATCACTTCCTGAGAAAGTTTCGAATTGCCTTTTAAGGCAAACAAAGAAACACAGAAAACAGTTTACTGTCTGGGTCAAATACACAACCTGTACCTGAACTTATTTCAGGATTTGTGACAAATGTTTCACCCAGAGTTTAAAAACTTCCTGCACTGAAAATCTTAAGAATTGTAACAAGACTGTCTTTTCCTGATGATTGTAAATTCCTTCTTTCACCTTTCAGTTAGAAGCAGCCTCCACCAGCAGTATATCTGGTACAAACCACAGACAATTGAAAGGTTCCCCTCCCTCTGTTGTGAGCACAACTCACTTTCTTGCAAATCCTAGGTTCAATATTGCAGCTCCCAACAAGAGATAGTTTGGCTAGGAAAAATATTAGCTGTTCTGCATGTCATAAAACATACAAAGTATCACTTTCTACTGCTTTTCAATGCTGCAAAGTGCTCTATTGCAATAACAAGTCTACAGATAAGATGCATCAAAATACAGCACTGTTCTCAAACCATATTTACAAACTTAGAATTCCAAGAAGAGAAAAGGAAATCCACTACCCTAAATTGCAGGGCTGCTCAGCCACAAAAAAAGAGCTTCAGCTTCAGTGCTTTTTATTAATAAATACTACTGCCAACTGTGTTAACGGTGAGCAAATCCAGGGGTGGCCAAATGGTAGCAGGGAAAACACAGAAAAAAACTTTCCATAGCACTTTAAATAATGCAAAAAGGATTTATTTTCCACAACTTAACTACAAATTGCAATAAAGTGCTTACACCAATTCAATCTAATACAAAAGTACAGTCTCCTACCCTACATATGCCTTGCCTCAGTCCAGGTCATCTAGTCACTAGCCGCACTACTAGCCCCTGCGCTTCGCCGCTGCGGCTTCCCCAGGGGCTGCGATTCCATATCCCTTCATTCTTCAATAGTCAAAGGGCATGTGCAACATAATTAGAAAATCTTAAAATTTAACAACTACCTGAATCACTTAAATGCTACTAAATTTATCAACAAAATGGCCATTAAAGCTTATGTTCCATTTATTTGTAAAACGTTTCTATTGCAAATAAATTTAAACATTGCTCAAAGTTCTAAAATAATAGACTGTTCACATTAAACGTATTCACAGCACATGCAATTCAAGAACCAATGCCCTGCTATATGTATGATTGCATTGCTACACACTTTAGGTTCACAATGTGTATATAAAAATATATACGTGTAACAAGACATCCCATTCAATATAGCCTCTTACAAAAATGCAGTGCCATGAATATCACTCCATTTAAATAAGTAGCTATGTTAATTCTATTGTTCCTAATTCTAAAACAAATACTAAACACCAAATTCACTGTATCATAATATAACTGCCACTCAATTCAATTTACTTTACTAATGTCCACCACTGAATGGGTTTACCCATAACAGAGTCAGACTGCACTCATTATTGATGCTATTTACTCACTAAAACAAGTCACATGCAAATCTTATCCAATTCATCTGCAGCCCATAATTAAGGCTTCAAATTCATATTTATCAATCTTGACAGCAACAGAAAAAAACTCAGAACAAGGACAACCAGAAGTAATACAGGATGAAAATAAAGCGATTTGATCCAATGTTCAGTATTTCTTGCATTTAAATGTTATGCTTCAGTTCTATATTAACTTGCATGTGATTGATTTAAAAGAAAAAAACACAAATTATTTTCCCCCCCAATTGTTTAACCAGGAGAGACACACTAAGCTGAAAGCTTGTTTACAGATGTGATCTGGCAGCACAGGGAAGTTAAGTGAATTGCTCAGGATCACACAGTATGCAAGTGGAGGGTGTGGGATTCAAACCCAGGTCTTCAGATTTACAGCTCACAGCCTTACACCATTGTGCTATACTGTTTCCAGTGTAAACTATTTATTTGTGTATTCAGCAATTTAGTTAATTGTCCAGCAATTTTAGCATAAAAGAGCACTACACATTGAATAGTAACACAGCCACACCACATCCTTGCAACTTTGCACTTTGATGACAGATCGATAAATATAAAATTGAAGCCTTAATTATGGGCTGAAAATGGCTTGGATAAAATTTGCATGTAATTCATTTCAGCAAGTAAATATTGTCAATAATGAGTGCAGTCTGACTGTGTCATGGGAAAGTACATTCACTGACGCACTTTAGTAAATTGAATTGTGTGGAATTATACTACTACACCTTGCACTTGCAGTTTAGTATTTCTTTTAGAAATAGAAACAATACAATAAACATAGCTGCTTATTTAAATCAATTGATATGGCATGATACTGCATTTTTTCTAAGAGTGCTATGTTACATGGGATGTCTTCTAACACATATGCATTTTGTATACACATCATGAACCTCTTGCTATCCTGTTTAGCCGATCACTAGAAACAGGGGAGGTACCCAAAGACTGGAGGATAGCAGATGTAGTCCCCTTATACAAAAGTGGGAACAAAGAGGAAGCGGGGAACTACAGACCAGTCAGCCTCACCTCGGTAGTGGGGAAGATCATGGAAGCACTACTGAAGGAGAGATTGGTGGAACATCTGGTTGTCAATGGACTACAGGACCCAAGGCAGCATGGTTTCACCAGGGGAGGTCATGTCAGATCAACCTCATTGAATTTTTTGACTGGGTGACTAGGGAGGTGGATCAGGGGAGGGCAGTGGACATGGCCTATCTGGACTTCAGCAAGGCCTTTGACACTGTGCCACATAGAAGACTATTGCACAAACTGGGGAATATGGGTGTGGGCAGGACAGTAGTGCAGTGGGTAGGTAACTGGCTGGGCAGCAGAACACAGAGGGTGGTGGTAAATGGCTGTCACTCCACAGAGGGAAGAGTGACCAGTGGGGTACCACAGGATCAGTGCTGGGACGGTACTATTCAATATCTTCATCAGTGACATTGTGCAGGACCTAGAAGGCAGAATTTCACTGTTCGCTGATGACACAAAGCTCTGTAACAGAGTAGACACACCAGAGGGTGTAGATAGAATGAGAAGGGACCTGCAGAAACTTGAAGAATGGTCAGGGGTTTGGCGGTTGAAATTCAATGCAAGGAAGTGCAAGATAATGCATATGGGGCACAAAAACCCTGGCACAATATATCAGTTGGGGGGTGAGGATATAGCATGCACCAAGTAGGAAAGGGATCTTGGAGTTATCATCTCTGATGACCTCAAGGCAGGGAAACAGTGTGTCAAGGTAGCAGGTAAAGCAAATAGGATGCTGGGATGCATAGGCAGGGGCATCACCAGCAGGAAAAGGGAGGTCATAATTTCACTATACAAGACACTAGTGAGGCCGCACCTGGAGTACACTGTGCAGTTCTGGAGACCTTACCTACGTAAGGACATGAACAGGGTAGAGAAGGTTCTGGAGGAGGGCAACAAAGATGGTGCATGGATTGCATCACAAGTCCTATGAGGACAGGTTGAAGGCACTGAACATGTACTCCTGGAGGAGAGGAGGGAGAGGGGATATGATAGAGACATACAAGTATCTTACAGGGAGGAACAGGGTGCAGGAATGCACTATTTTAAGTGAAAAAGATGTTCCAGGACTAGAGGGCATGGGATGAAGTTGGAGGAGGACGATTCAGAGGAAACGTGAGGAAGAATTTCTTCACAGAACAGGTGGTGGACAAGTGGAACACACTGCCAGAGGAAGTGGTGGGGGCTGAAACAATCACGGGATTTAAGAATGCATGGGATAGACATAAAGGAATTCTGGAGGTCAGGGGTAAGGGGCAACAGACTTCCTGGAAAACATAAACTGAACTTACAAACTTAAATGGGCAGACTGGGTGGGCCATAGGCCCTTATCTGCCGACACTGTCTATGTATCTATGTATGTATGTATGTATCTATGAACCTAAAGTGTATAACAATGTAATCAGCCATATAGCATAGCATAGGTTCTTGAACTGCATATGCTGGGAACACATTTAATGTTAACAGTCTATTCTTTTACAACTTGGAGCAATGTTTAACTTAATTTACAATATAAATGTTTAACATAGTTTTACCAACTAAATACCATCAATACTGACTGCAGTCTGACTCTGTTATTCACACTTCACATGCAGGTATTGGAGGGAATGGGTTGTCAGCTGATCTCTTACTATACCTGCACACTGAAGCAGACTTAGATAGACCAGGTGATCTGTTTCTGCGGACACTTTCATAGGTTTGTATGTTCACCATATGCTGCAATAAATATGTTTATATGGTATAACTACATTTTTAACATTACTATCTTTATCATACCTCTGCATCAATATGCTTTCTATGGCAAGCCCTACTCTGCACACCCTTCACTTTTTCCCCTCATAAGTACCCTTCCCACCATCCATCCCCCTCAGTTGTTACCATCTCCCAGCACCTATGAATGCCTGAAACTGTCTGCCATGACTGTTACAGCCCATGACACAAAGGCACACACCCCAACACCTCTCACTCTTTGCAAGTTGGGAATGGCAGTTGCATTACTACAATACCTCACTACAATTCCTATTACGCATCTGTCACTCCTGCACTACCAATGCCAATACCAGCAAGCAAACATTTAGCATTGACAAATGCTTGTTTCTTTTTGTTGTAATTCTCTTAGAGTGTTAATGTTACTTTTATATGTCATTGCTGTCTGTCAGTATTATTGTAGAGATTTTACATTTGTTATACGGGACAGTTCCTAGCTTGTAGCTTCTAATGTCTGTACCATATTGCAACATAGAGAGTTTAATACCATTATTTATTTTCCCCATGGCATGCATCGAACAAATGCTATATGCTAAGATCTTCTCTCATAATGTTGAACCACCCGATCGAGTGGAAGAATATTCTTACAGCTATTAAAAAGCTTCACCCATCATCTGTTTTACTCCAGGAGACCAATTTGGATAAAAAGGAGCATGACAAGCTGACCAAGTTAGGTTTTTCCCTTGTTTGCTTTTTCATTTTGTAACGGTAAGAGGAGGGGAGCAGCAGTCCTTGTCTCTAAGTGGACTTCTTCACACTCTGGCAACCTTTACAGTTGCACAAGGATGTTTGGCTATGGTTCAGGTCTCCTATCAAGGCCATTTACTTACTCTAATTAGCATATATCTTCCTCCCAGGTCTCAACCACTCCTTACCAAACAACTATACAGGAAGACAGTGAAATTTCAGGAGGGATCCATTTAATAGGGGGGATTTAAATGTTATTCTCTCCGCTAGGGATATAACTAATACATAACCTCCGAGAGACATCTCCACACAGAAATACAGCTGCTGCTCATAATTTTGAGTGGTGGCATGGGTGGACATTTGGCTGTACCATTATCCTTATGACAAGGCTTAAATCTACTATCCTGCCCTGCACAAAGTTTACACGTGTAGCAGCAGAATATACTCATTTATTGCATAGTAGCATGAGTTCCCCTATTTTACTATTGGATTATGCTCCTTTGTCAGTGGAGTTGGCCTTAGATACCCAGTTGCAGTTTACTTTACAGAAATTAAACAATTCACTCACTGATTTTAAGAATTTCATCCAGGAGCATGTAATACAGATTATTCATGACAATGATAAAGAAAATGAAAGCCTTTCTATCTTATGAGACCCTTTAAAAAAAGTCAAATGATGAGGTATTTTACTGCAAATGTTGCTAATCTTAAACAACAGAGGGAACAGCAATTGCAGTCCATACAGGTGGAGCTGCAAACCTTCCAGAGACATCATATGGGGAAACCATGTGGTTCTGTCACAACTTACCCAAATTAGACATAGAATTCAACAAATTCTGGATTTAAAAACTGAAATGGGACTCTGCTTTCTTCAACAGTGATATTAGAAATGGGGGAGGCTCGTGCATCAAAAATGTTAGCATACAGGCTGTGACAGAAATTGGTCCACTCCATGGTTACTTATATTAGAAACACTATCACTAAAAAAACAACAAAACACCCCAGAGAGGATTTTACAAGCTTTTGTGGAACATTGCAGTTTGTTGTATACAGCAGAAACCAATCCCCCTCAAACAGAAAACTCTGCTTATTTCAAGTCCCTGTACCTTCCATCCTTGTCCAACGCCTGGCAACAAACATTGTTAACCCCTGTGATCTCTGCTGAAATTCAATGGGTCATACAAAATTTAGAAAATAACAAAAGCTTGGACCGTGATGGGTTTACTGGAGAATTTTATAAGATGTCCTGGAATTCCCTTACCTCTTTGTTGTTGAGGGTCAGTTTCATGTCATAACAGCAATCGCTAAACAGTGATCACTGTTACAGCAAGGGTACACAGGCAAAAAGCGAAACAGCGATGCACACTTCCCAGTGTACTCAACAACAGCAATGATTAAACAACACTATATCTATGTGGGGGGCTGTGCCCCCTGCACCCCCCCCCAAATTTGGATTAACAACTCCAGGGTGGTGCATGTTGGGGAGGGAGAGAAATTCAGAAACAAAAAAAAAATTAAATCCCACACAAGAAAAAACAAAATAGTATCGCTATCCAGTCTCAAATCCTGGGCCTCCCTTATAGCAGCCCACCACCCTCACCACCACAATGAAACACTAGCTTGGCAGTACAAGCAACAGCCCACATACCTTCTTCTCCCAGAACCCTCCTCTTCTGTTCCTTTGCCCTCCTACTGCCTCACCATTGTTTCCCCTAACTTGACACTGTAACTGCACTTCATTATCCTTTAAGGGTAGCTCACATCACAGGCACTCAAACTGAGTCCTTCAAAACTGAGTAGCTCAGTTTGTGTCACCATTACTTTTTTATTTGTTTTTTTTAATTTTTGGCCCTTCTAGCCATAGCAATTTTGGGCTGTTTTCATTTTGTTTCTGTCAGCTATTATATTTAAAGGAATATTTTCATGCTGTTTTGCCCATATTGGTCATCATCCTTGCCAAGGGGTCCAGGCATCATCTATTCTATTCTGTTCTATTCTATTCTAGTCTATTTATTTAATATTAATATTTTTATATTATAATGTACCATTTTGTATAACATTCTGGAAAGAGGCCCATATTTTTTCAAATATTTCAATTTTGTTTCTTTTAATGTAAAATATTTTTTTCCAAATTCATTATTTCCACCATATTTCCCATCCAAGTTTCTATTTTGGGTGGGGACTGATCTTTCCATTTCATAAGAATACATTTTCTTGCAATTATCATAGCTATATTGACAAATTTTACTTGTGCTAATTTCCAGTTACTAGAGGGCCAAATGAATAAAGTTAAACTAGGAGTTACATTTAGATGTCTCTGGATGGTCATCTCTACAAAATTAATTATTTTATCCCAATAATTAGAAAGGCATGGCCAGGAGTGTAGCATACGTATAAGTAAGCCAAAGTTAGCGGCACATCTAGGGCATCTATCAGAGATTGAGGAATTAAAATGATGAAGTTTAGAAGGGCTATAATATTTTTAATTTTTTTATTATTTTTATTTAGTTTTTGTTGACCTGGTAAGTGCACTTACCCAAATATGTTCTGTGTATAGTATTAGTCTATATTTGTTGCCATTAATTATTTCTTGCTAAATGGCTGGGGTAAAAGTTATCCCTAGGTCTCTTTCCCATTTCTTCTAAATTTGTTGTTGTTCTTTTGCATATTTAGTTTCCATTGTTTTATATATTTGTGAGGCAAGCATATGTTTATTTAAGTCTGTGGTCATCACCCCAAGTATAGAAGATTCCATCTTATTGTTTTGTTTTTCCAAATTTTTAGTAATATACTGGATATTTGAATATATTGAAATTTTTGGGTGTTAGGTAACCTATATTCATTCTGTAACTGACTAAAAGGTTTAATCTTTTTCATGGCCATTAAATCTCCAAATTTCTGTATACCCCTAATATTCCATTCTTTATATGTTTTAACTGTAGTTGAAATCATAAAGTTATAATTTTTATATATCAGAGAATTGTGTAATTTTGTAATCTTCTTTAATCATTTGATGAGTTTTATGCCATAATGCAATATGTAGTTGGGATTAATGTCATTGCATGCTCTTCTGAGTTTATAAAATTTGAAAACAGTAGCTGCATCAAATTAGTATAGGGATTTGCACTTTGTTCTAATAGTATAGAATTTTTTTTAAATTATCTATAATTTATTCAGTCTCGAATTGTTATAATTTGAACAGCAGGACAGCATCTGTACATATCTTGTAGAGCGAGTCCTCCTTCTGATTGAGATTGTATCAATGTTGAATAAGCAATTCTAGTGGGTTTATTTAACCATATTAATTTAACAATCATCTTTTTAATGGGTTCAAAATACACATTTGGGAATGTGCATTGGTAAAGATGAGAATAAAAAATTCAATGTAGGTTAAACCTTCATCTTAATTAAATGTATACACCCTATAAGAGTTAAGGGTAGATCTTTACATCTTTCTAATTTATTTTGTATATCTCTGCAAATATTATCATAGTTTAATGGGATTATAGCTGTTATGTCTACAGGTATTTGGATACCTAAATATTGCATATGTGTATCTATCTGTTGCCAGTAATATTCATTAGGTAGCTTAATATCTGGTTGTTTATCCAGTTTCAAAATAATAGTGTTATGCCAGTTAATTTTATATACTGTTAATTCCCATATTAGCCTGTTATATTTATTAATTCCATAATAGCGGTTTCTGATTTTGTTAAAAATATCAGCAGATTATCTGCATATAAGCTGACTTTGTAAGGAATATAATGAATATTAATTCCATATATATCTTTGGGTGATGCCTGATTTTATTGGTTAATACTTCCATTATGAAAGTGAAAATCAATGGTGATAATGGTATCCCTGTCGGGTGCCCCTTTGTAAGTGTATGGTACAGGAAAAATTTTGATTTGTTTCAATTTTGCCTTGGGGTGATTGATATATTAATTGTAACCATCATCAGCTGCTCACCAAACCCCATTGCTCTAATTGTTGCTTTCATCAACAGTGATTCTAGCCAATCGAATGCTATTTCTTCAACAGTTGGTAAGAGTATTGCACCTTTTGTATTTCTTAATGCTATAACAATTAAAGTATGTCTAATTTTTTTAATGATCTTTCTTTTATGAAACCATTTTTATCTTTTTTAATAATTATCAGTAATATTTTTTCCAATCTTCTTGATGATTTTAGTAAATATTTTGTAATCTACATTAAGTAGAGATATATGGTGGTATGATGACCAGCTAAGCAGATCTTTATTTGATTTAAAAAAAAAAACATTTATTATGGCTTTCTAGTCCCCTATCTTGTAGAGTAGCTCAGGGTTCAGTCTTAGCCCCAATGTTGTTCACAGTGTACATGCTGCCCCAGGGAGGGATCATTAGAAGTATGGTCTGGGTTTTCATTGCTATGCTGATGATACCCAGTGATACTTATCCTTTTCCCTAGGAACATCCAACACAGTGGATGTCCTAAACAGCTGCCTTGCTGAGATCAATGACTAGATGGCCTCCAGCGGGTTGTGACTGAACCCCGATAAGACAGAATTATTGGTGGTGGAGTCAAACAGAGTGTGGGACAGGATATCCTCTGGATCAGAGACTGGACTTGTTCTGGGATCTGTTCCATTTAAGGCCTCCTCAAGAGTCCAAAATCTTGGTGTCATTCCAGGCAGGGGTCTGACAATGGAGGCACAGATATCTTCCACTGTCTGCTCCTGTTTTTTCCATCTCAGAAATGTTGCCAGGATTAAGCCCCTCTTGCCACCTCTGGGCCTCCACATTTTGATGCTTGCCTTAGTTACATCAAGACTTGACTATTGTACTGCATTCTACCTCTGGGTCAAGGAGTATCTCTCTGCAAGCTGCAGCTGGTGCAGAATGCAGCTGCCAAGTTACTTACTGGGCAGCCAAAATTTTGCCACATTACACTGGTACTGCTTGATCTGCACTGGTGGAGGATCTTCTAAAAGGTGGGTCTTCTCACCGATAAGGCCCTACACAGCCAGGGCCCTGGTTACCTGCTCAACCACCTTGTACTGGCTCTCTTAGTCCACCCCTCCACTCCTTCTCCTGTGGGGACCCCCTGTCAATTCCCAGGATGAGTTTAAAATCAGCTGGCAACAGGGCTTTTAGTGTTGCTGCCACCTTCCTGTGGAATTGGGGTTAGAGGGCCCCAATTTTGGAGGTTTTCAAGGACCACCTCAATGCCCTCCTATTCACCCAGGCCTTCCCCAATTCAATTATTTAGTTCATTGGCATAGATACAGTCTCTCGGCACTCCTGTTTTTAAGTTTTGGTGTTTAGTCTATTTTATTTATCTTTTATATTAACTATGATTTTGTATGTTTGAATTGTTTATATATTTTAGTTTCTTTTATTAATGATGGTCTTATTTATGTATATTTGTAATTTGATTTGTACGGTGCCCCGAGCCTCTGGGAGTGGGTGTCTTTTAAATAAATATTGCCTTGCCTAGTCTTTCTGAAATAATTTCAGGATTTGATGAGTTATCTTAAATGAATTTAATAATTTATATAGAATTTGTATCAGAATATCTTTATATATTTTGTAAAATTCTATCACAATACAATCTGGCCCAAGAGATGTATTTCCCAGTATTTCATCAATTGATGTTTCAGTTTCTGTGACCAAGATGTCCACCTCTAATTCTTTTTGGTGGTCTGCATGTATTATTGTATAAACACATTGTGCTAGATATTAATTTACTTCTAATTCTGTACAAAATCCTGTTTCTGCCTTATATAATTCTTCATAATATGTTTTAAAGCAATCGTTAATGTCTAATGGATTCTCCATAATATAGGAACTTATTGTCCTAGAACAGGAAGATCAGGAGCTTTAAGGGAACGAAAGCAGTAGAAAAGTAGGGAGAAAAAAAATTATACAAAAAATAATAAAATAAAGAGAGCAAAAAGAGTATTATACACAACAACAGTTAAGGGGTCACAAATAAGATAAGATGGGAGTGGAGAAGTGCAGTAACTGTGGAGCAACAGTCTTCCAGGAGATGTTCTGGAGGATACTGTGTTGTCCCATCTGCAGACACCACTCTGGGTTGAGGGAGGCAGTTGCTCATCTCCAGGCTGAATTAGCTAGGATTCAGGGGACCTCCTATCTGATGCAGCAATTAGGACACAGGTTGGAGAGGTGCTGGTAGAAATCCGGCTTAGATGCCAACCATCTTAGACTCCTAGAGCATTATAAACTCAATCAGTCAGCAATTACTCATAAGAAGGCAGTATTCCTGTCTGGAGAAATTGCTGCTGCACAGAACCGACCAGCCCAGCTCTTTCAAACCATAGACAGGCTGTGCAACCCAGCATGTCTACAGGTTTGTCAAGCCTTTTCACAAATGCAGTGTGAGGAGCTTGTTCGGTTCTTTGCAGATAAGGTGGTTGACATTAGGGCCAAGATCAGCACTGCACTCTCTATGGGAGTCATGGTGGGTCAGCCTGCAGTTACAAGCCCCCATTTTCCCGGAGTTCCTTCGAAAGGCCAGAAATCAAAGATGTTATGAGGATTGTCCAAGGTATGTGCACCACATGCTGTAGTTTAGATCCGGGCCCCACTGCCCTAATTACAGGCTGTGGGGAGGTTATCACCCCATTTCTAGCTAGGAAAGTCCGGTGCTCCTTAGACTCCAGTGAATATCCCTGCTCCCTGAAGGAAGTGGAGGTGACACCAGTGTTGAAGAAGGCTTCTCTGGACCAAGACTCCCTAGCCAACTACAGACCTATCTCGAGCCTCCCCTTTGTGGGGAAGGTAATTGAGAAAGTGGTGGCAGCCCAGCTTGACAACCATCTGTCCATCCATAACATCTATGACCCTCTTCATTCAGGTTTTTGAAACAGGCATAGTACAGAGACTGTGCTGGTTCAGGTGCTCAATGATTTCCTGATGGTGAGAGACCAGAAAAAACGGTTCATTTTGGTCCTATTGGATTTGCCAGTAGCATTTGACACCATAGACCATGGGGTGTTGCTTGAGCACCTGAGATGCATCTGTGGGCTGTTGGGTTTGGTTCACAGATGGTTTACCTCCTTCCTCACAGGTAGAACTCCGAGGGTGGTATCGAGGATATTTTCTTCGATCCTAATTCTCTGTCCTGTGGGGTGCCTCAGGGTGCTGTGCTGTCCCCCATGTTGTTTGCAGTGTACATGCTTCCCCTCGGAGACATTGTAAGAAGATACGGGTTGGAGTTTTATTGCTATGCCAATGATACCCAGCTCTATCTGTCTTTTGCACCTGACCAAAATAGAGCACTCTCAGTGTTTAACAACTGTCTTGGTGAGATCCAGGGTTGGGTGAGGTTGGGCTGGTTGAAGTTGAATTTTGGGAAGATGAAGGTGATGGTTGTGGATTCCAGACACTGGATTGAGTGATGGGGAGCAAACCAAACCTCAGGTTTATTCTTGGGGGATGTTGAGCTCCCTACCTCCTAACGGGTGCATGACCTAGGGCTGATCCTTGATGATTAGCTGACATTGCATGTGCAGGTGTTGGTAGTTGTTGAGGTATTCTTTTACTATCTGAGGAACATCGCTAGGATCAAGCACCTTGTTCCATCTAGTGACCTACCAATGCTGATACATGCCTTTGTGACCTCATGTTTGGACTACTGTAACTCCCTTTACTTTGGGCTTCCTGAGGTTGATATCTGCCACTTGCAGCTAGTGCAGGACTAAGCAGCCCATCTGTGAAGGGGGACTCTTCGTTCCTGTTATAGTACATGAGTGCTGCGGGATCTGCACTGGCTGCCGGTTCTGTGGTGGATCACCTTTAAAGTCAGTTTACTGACATATAAAGCCCTACATGGTTTGGGCCCTGACTACCTGAAAGATCTTCTGGTCCCTTACCTTCCAGAGCAACTGCTTTGCTCAGCCGAGTGATTGCTAGAGATCCCGAGGGTAGCTTTAAAATCCTCAGGTGTCTGAACTTTTATGTTCACGGCGCCGACCCTCTGGAATTCTCTACCCCACTGGATTAGAGAGTGCATGATGGTGGGGGGTTTTAAATTAGGATTAAAATTCTTTCTATGGAAAAAGACATTTGGAGATGGTATTGACATGGACTGATGCTGTGTATTTTATTCTTGATTTTAATGTTTTTATGATGTTTTAAGATGATGTTATTTTATAGTAATGACCTTGATTTTAGAAAGGCACAATATAAATAAAGATTATTATTATTATTATCCCACTCAGGGACCACCAGGGCCACTGCTGCTGCCTCAGAGGTTCCCAAGAAAGAGGAGCAGCTGGACCACAGTGGGCTCAGGGAGGATGAGGGTGGTGGAACAGAGGTGCATCCCTCCAGTTGTACCTCTCCACAATTCATATGCTATTCTGGCAGAGTGTGGTTCCTCTATGGAGGCACCTGCAGTGAAGACCAAGGAGGATGCTGGGAACCTCCACAAAGGAGATACACAGGAGGGTGGCATGGTACCCCACAGGGGAAGGAAACAACACCTGGTGGGGGATTCCATTGTTAGGAAGGTTGAACTGAGGGAGGGAGGGAAGGGAGATGGAGGTAAGGTGCCTGCCTGGCACCATGACTTGGAGGAAAAGGGAGTGAATCCTCAGGATTGCAGGAGCAGCTGCATGGGGGAGGGAGCTGGATGCCATCCATGTAAGGATAAATGACCTGGCTGGGAAAGGGATCAGAGCAGTGCAGGAGGAGTTTGTATATTTGGGGAGGGGCCTTAGACAAGTAGCATGCATGGTAACCTTCTCTGAGGTGCTGCCTGTCTATGGCATGGGTGAAGCTAGGGTGCTCCACACCATGGGATTCAATCAGTGGTTGAAAAACTGGTTCAGAACTCTGGGTTTTAACTTCATTGGGACTGGGGTTCCATCTGGAGGGATGCAGGTCTATAATGGTGTGATGGCCTGCATCTGTCCAGGAGGAAACCCGGATCCTAGGTGATAGGTTTAAATGCTTCATTGGCAAGCATTTAAACTAGCCAAGGGGAAAGGCACTGAAAAGGAGAAGGTAAATCCTAGCCCTCCCCAAAGAAATCAGGTTAGTTAGTGAAGCAAACACCAAGAGAGAGAGAGAGAGATTGATAGGAAGAAGGGCCAGGTTAATGGAATAAAAGACAAAGGCAGTAAGGACAGGGATGGGGCAAAAAAAAGGGTAAGGCCATCAACAAATTGAGGGCAATGAGTACCAATGCTCGTAGTCTAGGTAATAAGCTCCCTGAACTGGAGGCCTTGATGGAAGAGGGATGCCTGGATATTGTGGCAGTCACAGAAACACGGTTCATAGAGAACCATGACTGGGATGTCAGCATACCAGGGTACACAAGCTACAGGAGGGATAAAGGGTAGATGAGGAGGAGTAGGAGCAGCTCTCTATGTAAGGGAAGGGACCAAAGCAACAGAACTAAAGGGTAAACAGGGAGGAGAGGATTCACTGTGGGTCACCCTGGAGACTGGAAATGGCACCACAATCTACACAGGGGTGGGATACAGACTCAGAGTGAGGAAATGGACAAGGAAAATGATGGAAGGCATCCTTGGGATGACAGAGAAAGGGGAGATATTGCTGATGGAGGACCTGAATGTGCCAGATGTTAACTGGAGCACTTTGCTGCAGCCATATTGAACTTTCAACTTCAGCTTTATTGGATAACAAATTGAGACAACACTATCTCCTTTTGAATTGCATCCAAACATATCAAAACACAGACCATAACTCAACAGGACAAACATTACAAAAAAAGTGTATTTTTTAACAAATGCCCGGACAGCTCTTAAATTATCCCTAACATTTACAATGTTTAGTATAAAGCCCAGCTAAATACTTTTTAAAACAAGCCAAAGATATCAATTCACATATCTTTAATTTCTTTGTTGTACAATTCCAAGTCTTAGAAACTGATGATGTCAATGTTTTTTCACCATATCCAGACTTAAATCTAGGAACACAAAAGGTGATCCCAGATATAGTCCTAAGTGAATATTTTAAGTCTGCTCTAATTTTTAACAGGTCCAAGAGAAATACTGGCAATAAACGTAAAACAAATTTATAAACAAAAAGATTCCAGTGAATATCACGTCGCTCCTGCAAAGATGTAAGGCCTGTTTTTTCATACAGGATACAACTATGTGTTCTGTAAGGTAAATTTGTAATAAACCTAAGTGCACATTTATAAAGCAGTTCTAAGGCTACTAATACTGTTTTTTTAGCATTTATATATATATATGATCCCCATAATCTAAAACCAGCAAAAATAATGAAGTAATCATTACTTTCCTTACTTTATTCGTAAACATCATTTTATTCCTATAGAAAAATCCAAGCAATCTTTTCAACTTATTTGAGATATTATTTATATGTAAATTGAAAGACAGATGACAATCATGCATCAATCCAAGGTATCTATAATAGTGGTTACCTACCTAATGCCACCCCAGATAAAGTATGAATATTCCCTTTATAAATATGTTTATTATTCTTTTTTTGAAATATCATCCAGAGTGATTTCTTATCATTCAGCAAAAGCCTGAAATCAAGAAGCATGTCCTGTACTTTCAAAAAATCCCTCTGCAATACCCCAACTGCTTCATCTATATCACTTCCTTCAATATATAAAATAGTATCGTCAGCATAGAAATACATACTGGTGCCAGAAGAACAGCACTCTGGTAATCTGTTTACATACAACAAAAATATCAGGGGACCCAGACTTGAACCTTGAGGTACCCCTGATCTTATATTAATAAATTAAGAGCAAATGCTATTCATTCTGACACACTGCTGTCTATTATGCAAATATGAACAAAACCAGCTTAGAGCGGTCAAGCCCAGTTCAGCTGATTTTAATCAATTTAGTAAAACTGTATGATGAACTGTGTCAAATGCTTTTGACAGATCCAAAAACACAGCTGGTACACTACAATTTCTGTCGAAGGCATTCGTCACATCATCAACAACCTTAGCTATCACGTTACAGGTGTTATATCCCTTCATGAGCCCAGATTGCTCCTGAGCAATCACTTTGTGCTTAAACAAATAATAGCTAAGCTGACCATGCACCAATCTTTCAAATATCTTAGCACAAGTAGGCAAAAGTGAAATCGGTCTATAGGAACCAGGGTCAGAAGGACAGCCCCCCCCCCTTAAATACAGGAACAATGTATGCAGTTTTCCAATCCTGTGAATTTCAGAACAAAAAAAAAGAATAATTAAACAAATATGTTAAAGGTTGACACAAAATAGCTGATGCTATCTTCAAAAAAAAAGGAGGGATTTCATCACACCCCGGTCCCTTTTTGGGATCCAATCTCTGGAGTTGTTTATAAACATCATCAACAGTTATTGGTTGCATGACAAAAAGAGGTCTAGGAACACCCAGAGGAAAATCAGTATCCAAAACTGGGACATCCTGATTTGGATTTTTCATTTCAAATGTCTTACCTACTGTAGCAAAATAAGTATTAAGCGCATTCAACTTAACCTCAGTTGACATCAGGATCTTTCCTCCAGCATTAGTAACTGTTGGTAAGGAATTTGATCTTTGTTAAAGAGTCAATACCTTTGCAAAGTGCTTTAGCATTACCCTTAGCTTTATCAACATATGTATTATAATAAGCCCGTTTTGCCTTTCTAACCTCCTGTGTACTCTTATTCCTAATAACCCTAAAAGCTTGTTTATCCACCAGTTCCTTTATTTCTCTTGCCTTTTGCCAATATTTAGATTTTAACCATAATAATTGTTTTACTTCCTCAGTATTCCATGGTGTCAATTTCTTATTAGTTCTTCTATATTTCAGGGGGGCATGTTTTTGAATAACCTCCAATAATGATGTTTTAAAATAAGACCAAGCTGCCTCAGTATCAGGGCAGACTGTTATTAACTGCCAATTAATTCCAGCCATACCCCTTAGGTATGCTTGATCATTAAATCTTTTGACGGACCAGATGTATATTGTTTGAGCCCTTATTTTATCTTTTTTTTTTTACGCTTCTAATGCATGATATATAACAATGATCACTCAGAGCAGACTTATGTACAGCAGCAATATATCTATCCCCTCTATTAGGAAGTATTAAATCCAGTAACGAATCATTAACACTATTATTTTACTGGGTCTAGCAGGCATCATTATTAGCTGAACTAAATTTAAAGCACTAAACTGATTAACAGCATCCTGTTGAGGAAACATCATATTCCAATTAAAATCTCCCATTAACACAAACTCATTTTTTAAAAAGGGGGCAATTAATTCACTTAAAGTTTGTAGGGCTTAAATACTAGCTGAAGGGGGCCAAGAGCAGGGCCATTTTCAATGCCCTACAGGGGGCATACCTCAGACAGCTAACGTTGGAACCCACTCGGGAGGGAGTAATCTTAGACCTGGTACTCTCAAATCAGGACGGAGAGGGGATCTCAGATCTAGAAGTGGGTAGCCATTTGGGAACAAGTGACCACCAAACAGTGTGGTTCACAATAAACTCAGCTGTAGAGTCAAGCCATAGAAAAGTGGAGATACTGAACTTCAGAAGGGCTGATTTTGTTAAAATGTGAGAGTACCTCAGAAAAGCACTATCAAACAAGCGAGAAAGAGGGGTTGAGCAACAACAGGGAAACATCAAAACTGCCATCACAGAGGCAACACACCTTTGTGTGAAACAAATAAACAAATCAAAATGAAAGAAAAAAACACTATGGTTCTCAAAAGATGCAGCGGGGAAGGTTAGGGAGAAAAAGACAGCTTTCAGGAAGTATAAGGAAACACAGAAGGAGGCAATAGTGCAGTGGTTTAAGGCTTTGATCTGCAAATCTGGAGACCTGGGTTTGAATTCCACAGCCCCCTCTTGCAAACTGTGTGACCCTGAGCACTTAACTTCCCTGTGCTCCCAGGTCGCACCAGTAAACAAGCTTTTAGCTTAGTGTGCTACCCATGGTTAAACAACTGAAAAAAAAGCTGTACCAGTTAAAAGAGAAGGAAGTGGGGAAGGAAGTCAGAATAGCAAAGGCCCAAACTGAGGAAAAGATAGCCAACTCCATTAAGAGGGGGGATAAAAGCTCTTTTAGGTATATTAGTGAGTGAAGAAAGACAAAGGGAGGGATACTGAAGCCGAATAAAGAGGAGGGTGGGTGGACAGAGAGGGACAGTGAAAAAGCAGGGATACTGAACAAATGCTTCTGCTCAGTATTCACAAAGGAAGAGGAGGGGAGGTACTTAATCCAGTTCATAGAAGCACTCACGGTAGGGGGGTCAATATCAGTCCTTTCACAGAAGAAAGGGTTCTGAAATATTCACTCCAGAATTATAAAAGAACTGAGGGGAGAACTAGTAACACCATTGACTACCCTTTTTAACAAATCATGGGAGGATGGTGTGGCACACTACAAGTTGCATTAAACTGTCTGACCAATTAGCTGGTTTAGCATTGTTTTTGTATAGCTGGCAATGCATTGTCAACTCATATGGCATTGTTTTTCAATGCTTAGACACGACACAAGAAGTCACTTGAGTAACATGTACACTGGAACAACAGTAGTATTAGTATCATACCAAGTGAATCACTAAGTCATACCAAAAGTTATGAATAATGTTCAACCAAAAAAATTATTGTCATACTATGGATATTTGGTATAAAATGTTTTGAACATTTCAAAGATTGTACTGTGGTCAAAACATTATATTGACTTAAAATATTCACAAATGTTTTATGTTACACAGTGTAGTATGGACTGAATCTCACCTGGTCTATTACATACACCAGCTAGTCCCAAGCCTACAATAAGAGAGAGGGAAACCAGCCTATATGTCAATGAGATGAATGGGGGTGTTTGGAAGTAATGCATTCCCTTGCTGCTTGTGATATTCAAGGCAGAAGGCAAAACACCAGAAGTGTATTAGTGACTTATAACACGGGGTAGATAAAGAGAGGTGAGTGGCAAACAGTCATCAGGTGACCATTGATTACTCCAAAATATGTAACAGCAAGTGGTGAACCAACCTATCGACAGATCAGGCTGCATTCCTGTTCTGATCTAGTTATTGTGCCAATATTGCAGTCTATGGAGCAGCCATTACTGTCCCTGCTTAGTGAGTGAGAGCCGAGGCCTGCCATGTAGTCCCAGGCAGTGCAGCAACAGTGGCTGCAGTGTTCAAAGTTCGTAGTCTTGCTTCTTACCCACCCACACACCCTAGGGGTCATTGCAGCAAAACCACATTTCGTGTCTGTCTCAATCTCTCTATGATGAGGACAGCACAGAGAACAAGTGTCAGCTCAGCAGTCATTAAAACAACCCAAGTGAGTGATTGGAAGTGTGGCATATGGCATTTTCTTGTTCTATGTGGGACTTCCCATGGCACAAAGAGAGATGCACCATAACATTTTATTCAACAGCTGTACCTCCGTTCTCTGGGGACATGTCCTGTGCCACAATGGTTGCCCTCACTGTGACCCCCCCCCATTAGATCACAGAAAGATAATAAGAACTTTGGGAGTGCCTGTCTGTGTATGGTACCAAGGAATCAGACAGCAAACAGTTCTTGTCCATGTATTACTCTGTCCGTGATCACACAAACACCAGACTATGGGACAAGTGCTCAGTGTGCCAGATGGGTTCAGCCTGTGGCTTGTTTTTCCTCTGTATCCCATGTGCAGTTCACAGAAGTACCACACAGTAACATCCACTCCTCACAGACAAAAGGAACATCTACAGCATGTGTGTCTGCTGCTCTGCCACTGTCAGTGTCACTTTACATGGTGACAGTGATCGAGACAGTGAGAGACCCACTGCAATGCAGGAGCAGCAAACATCATCTGCAACAGTGAGCAGCAAATTGCCAGCAGTCCCCTGGTTCCACTGCTAACTGTCTCTATCTTTACTCTGTGCCATTGGGAGAGAGAGGGAGAGATGCACTGCAAGGGGAGAGAGAGAGAGCAGGAGCCAGGGACAGCATTAAACGAAACTTCACTTAGTAAACTTGTCTCTTTGGCTGTTTCTGTACCAGTGAGATCCAAGCATCAATGTGACCAGCTTGTCCCCAGAGTGAAGTGGGTGGTCCCCATGGTCATGTTTCTGTCACACAGCCAGATTGACAGGTAAATCCTATAGCTGTGGCATAAAGTCAGACAGAATAGTGTGAAGAGAGGGAGACCCACCCCCAATGATGTCATGCTCTGAAAGTGAGCTTTATGCTAGTAGACAGAAAAACAGATGACCTGCAGGCTCTGAGCCCGGTTAGTAGCCATTTCTTAATTGGTAGGATACAGTCTGGTAGACTGTGTGACTGCACTGCTGGGGAAAATGTTTACTTGCTTGCCATGCATTAATGTAACCACAGACAGAGAGATAGAGCAGCTAAGCCAGTGGAGGTACAGCTGTGTTTTGCACTTCAGAGCTACTGTACTGTCTCAGAAAGCATATCATGCACAACAAATGTCAGAGAAAGCACAGCAACACATTCTTTCTGATATTTGCATATGCATGACAGCAGTTTTGTTGGGGATTATTTTTCTAGGCAGCAGAATACAGTAATGTGTTTGCCTTTTACAGTATAAAAGGAGAAAAAACATTTATGTTGCTTTCTACTTGTTTTGTAGCGCATCCTCTGTTATAAGTGTACTAGCCCACTCCAGGGTGTGAGGTCATTGGGGATTAATCAACACCCTGGGTGTTGTGAGGATACTCAGCCAGCAGCCCCATGCCTCACAATGCACTTGGGGTATTGATCAATCCCTAGTAACTGCACACCCTGGAGTGGGTTACTGCCTGCTAATATAACTACGCCCTTGAGTGAGTTGCTTCAATCTTAAAATGTGTTTTAAGAAATGAAAATGAAATGAAAAACTGACTTCAGGGGCCAGATCTTCAAAAGCTTGCCTATTTGCAAAGCCTATTTTTTGTGCGCAAACCCAGATTTGCGCAGATGTCCATGTTCCAAAGCCCTTTTATCATGGGCAAACAAAGTTTGTGCCCAGGAGATTATCTGAGCTTGGTACAATACAAATGAAAGGTCAAGGACCTGAAATCTGGTAAAGTCCTGTAATCACAGTATGCCAGGTAATTTTGCATGGTCCCCTTATATGGCGCAGATATACAGAATTATCCCTGTTACTAATGGCGCCATCGCTCTGACCACAGCCACAATTGATGACACAACCCCTTCCTGTTGTCAAATGATCCCCCTCTGTGGTATGCTCACTCACTGTGTCCACAGCATGGTCCTGCAGGTGCATATGGCAACAGCCATATTTTTTTGGGGGATGCACTTTTACGTTTCTTTGACTGCTATAGTGAATTTAGGCAATTGTTTGATATGCCGTGCTAAGCCCTCAGCCCATCATGCAGCACATGGCACACCAAACAATTACTGTGACTGACTGCAGCAGCAAAGTAAGCCTACAAGTGCACACCAAAACCTGAATGCAAAAAAAAAACCAAGAACAAAGGGTAACACTTTGGCAGTCACTGACGACAGCAATCATCCCAGTAAGGAAAAAACAGTATTTTACCTCATGTGTACTGCCATGGAAGCCATTTTAGGCATACCATGCAGCACATGGCCCAGTTATCGAGATACGCTGCAACAGCAGCTAAATGAGCCTAAAACTGCACAAAAACAATGAACAGGGTTGATGCTGGTGGTGACTGCAACCCGGTTACCATCAGTTACACTCATTTTGCATCCATGTTTGGTGTTTGTGCCCTTTTAGGCTTGTTTTGTTGTTGCAGTGAATCTAATTGTTTGTGTGCCTTGCTAGACTCTCAGCCTAACATGCAGAACATGGCACACTTAATGATTACTGAGATTCACTGCAACAGCAAAAGGAGCCAAAAGTGTGCAAAATGACACAAGTGATGCAAAATTACTAGAAACAACGGTGCCACTTTGGCAGTCACTGCCAGAAAACTCTCCAGTGGAAAAAAAAAACAGTATTTTACATCACTTGTACTACCACTGCAGCTATGTTAAGCCTACATGCAATACATGGCCCAAACAATTACTGAAATACACTGCAACAGCTAAACAAGCCTAAACATACACAAAACAATGACAATTATATAAAATTACTACACTAGAGGGTGACCGGGTGGCAGCACCATGAGTATCTCTCCTAGTAAGAGAACATTTTTTACATCACATTCACTCCCACATACTCCATCCTAGGCCACCGGGCACGCCAAACAATTACATTTACTTCCCATATTTTATATTCCCTAGTAGTCATTAACACACACTGAAACTCAGAATCATGGTATACAATATGATTTTTATTTTGTTTCTTTCTTTTTTTAATGGGCAGACTAGGTGGGCCAAGCGGTCCTTATCTGCCATAAAATTCTGCTTCTATGTTTTTTTCTTTTTGCTTCTTTAAACTCCATTTAATCTTTGTGCCATTACGTTCCTACTGCCTTTCTATTTAAACCCCTTGTACAGTAAGTACATTTATGTTTTAAGCCCATGACTGCCCCAACTCCACCACCAGACTTTACTCATGAGCAATATTTTAAGTGTACTGTTTAGTATCATTAAATGGTGCTGTACTGTATATAGGACAGAAAAAAACAATGTACTGTATTAAAAGAACCCCCCCCCCCAACACGCAGGACCACAGAGGACTGCACAGAGAAAAATAAATATGATATTAACCAGGATTTCTTTTTAAATTTAGCAGATAAGCAGGTTGTTTAAAAGTAGTTCTGGTGTTCTGATGCCTCCCACACAACATAAGCTCCTTAAGAGATCAGGTCTACACAAACTGAGCACCTGTACAGACCAGGTCCTATTCATTTACTCCCCCAGTACTACATGTATTTTATTTCTCATTACAGAACTCTCCAAACAGTAGTTATGGTGTTCTGATGCCTAATGCAAAATGAGCCCCAGCACTAACCAGGTCCAATTGATATACTCCCCAAAACTGCAGGTTGTTTTGCCCAGTACAGAACAAACTATTTAGGAGCAGTAACATTAAAGGAGCCCCTGATAGAGAATAGGATCACACAAAATGCCCTCGCAGGGACCAGGCCACACAAAATGATCCCCATGTAGAGACTTGGTCTATAGAATAGGTATAGATGTGTAATCACTTAATCTAGGAAATCTGCAGTTGTTCAACTTTAAAATGCTTTATAATCAACTATCTCCACCCCCTACCTCACCCTTCAACTCCCGAGTCCAGCATCTTGGCACCATGAAGCAAGGTCCAACTACATGTCTTTGTGTTTCCCAAAAAGCAAATATGTACCTTTACAATCTGTAGACATTTGACACACTGGGGAACAAAAGAGCAGCTGAGGTGCACAAAGAATAGCCTACTGTAGTGTCCTTAACACACATGACTCCAAACTTCAGGAGGACAACAAGTCTTGTCCAGAATGTAGGTGGCAGTAAAAAGAATGCAGAACCACCAGCTCCACAGCTTTAAAGAGCCATGGGGTGAAGACTGATGGTGTCAGCATGCATTTCTGGTTCTCAACATTCTGGGCAAGCGGAGGAACCAATTGTAATGTGGGTCACAAAAGGACATGAAAATAACATACCATGGAAAAATGGAATATTTTAAATAAATGAGTTATAACAAACTGCAAGCGTTTGTCAGGCATATCATTAACAAAAAGAAGGTCACCAAATACAGCAATGCTTTTGGATCACAGTCCATGCAAATTAAAGGCACAGTCTGCTTAGGATGAGGTACTGGATGGACTCCACATGCTATGAACGTTACAGCTGTATAAAATGATTTAATAAAAGGCAAAAACTTTTATCCTGTACAAGGAGTTCATGGGGGAAGCTAAAATGAAGTAATTAGGTAACACATTAACAACAGCTGGGTTTCTAGGGCACAATAAAGGGCTGTATTTAAATACTTAAATTGGGACTGGAAGCAATGTCACAAAATGGAGCCCTATTTGAAAGGGTAAATTGATGTTTGTGATAAAACTGAAAGAACACAGTGGAACCAAACTGGGTCATGTTATGTTTAATGTCTCTCCTACTGTGGCACTACAAATTAGGGGTGTGATGTGGACCTTTTAACAATTCAGCAAAAAGTTACAGGGTGTCAATGTGCAGTAGGTATGAATCTCTCGAATACTGTATTCATACCTAGTTGTTTTTCTAAATTTCTTTGAGTCTATATCCAAGGGTTCACTTGGTCTTCTAGACTGGAATTTTTTTTTTTCCATTTCATCTGTTCTCAAAGTTTACTGAGACATTTTAACATTCAAGTCTGAAATGGCTGTAGTCAGCCCTGAAATAAAGAAATTAATCTCCCCAAAGTCTCCCAAACCTCCTTTTCAAAAGAGAACACTGCTGTTAACATTTCAGTTTTATAAGTTGCCATATCTGACATTAGGCCTAATTTGGCCTTCTGCCAGTCTTGTCTGCTCATACTAATCTAAATTCTCGACACTGTGTGTGTTATCTTTTTCTTTTCCCCCCATTTCTATCATTTGTTTCTCCTGTACTCCCTCCTGGCCTACATTACCCATTTCTCCAGGTTGTATATCTGTCTATCTTTCCACTTCTTCTACCATACTATCAATGCTTTCCATATTTACCGTGCTCTCTGAGGTACTAGGTGTATTTTTATTAGCAGCTTTAATAAATTATGTTGTGATATTATCTGCTGTGGTTGTTTTTCCATCTGCATTACCACTTGAAGTGCCTGGAAGTGTGGATAAAGGAGGGTCTATTGTAGGGACCATAGGGTGGTTTATTGACTGCAAACATATACCACATGGGTTGGAGTAACTTTGGGGGTTGGGGCTCCTTGTTTTTCTTTTTTCCAAAAAATGCATCGCCCAAAAATTGCAGACACATCGGATATTTTTTGAAATACCACTTCGACATGCAAAAAAGATTTGAAAAATTAGCTAAGGTACTTCTGTTTGAGTCAAGCCCATTTTTTTTATACAGTCATTCTCCAGCCATTTTTCACGTTTCTGGCTTCACTTTCAAGACTGTGGGGTTCGGGTTACTTCATATATAGTGATACTGTTTCATTATCGAAAACTAGTCCAACAAAAGGAAAGATATTTCAGAACTTTGTACCGTTTGTGCCCTAAACTCCAGCATCTAATTCAAACTTATCTAGGGCTCCTTTGGCCTGGTCGATTCAGTGTCTTTTCCACTTGGCCACCTTGGAGCTGACATCACCTACAGTGACGCACCTCACAAGTGCTGCCCCCTCCCACTGTGTTGCCATTATAACATAACATGTTACCCTGCGGGTCAGTGAGGCACTTACCAAGGTAACTCTATTCCATCAACAAGTCACAACTTTGGCTATTTTGAAGCCAGAGAAATATGAGGGTTGCTGCTCTTCCTATCACCCCATCTCTGTCCTCAGTATAGACAACTAAATATTTGCCACCATTGTGGCTAATCAATTGGAGCCTCTGTTGCCTCTTCTTATTGCTAAAGTTCAGACTGGTTTTGTCTATTTGTGCCAGACTCAGGATAATATTAAGAGAACTCAACATATTTTGCACCACACTGCCCTGTCCAGGGGGAGGACTCTTTTCTTTTAATAAGTTTGGATGCAGAGAAGGCCTTAGAACAAGTGGCATGGCTCCTTTTGTTTCAGGCTTTCAGCCAGTTTGGGATACCAGACTAATTTGTGTTCTTGGTGGCGGTCATCTACCATCAACCAGTGGAGCATCTTAGAATTAATGGTCATTTGCCCACCCCTTCCCTCTTTGTAAGGAACACATCCGAGCTGTTCCCCATTCCTCCCTATTACTTTCATTCAACCCTGAGGCTTTGGCACAAAAACTTTAGACAAGCACTGGCAATTAGGAGCATACGCCTAGGGGACAGGGAACAGAAACTGGCTCTTTATCTTAATGACCTCCTTATTTATTTACTACCAAAATTTAAATAAATAAATAAATACATTTATTTACTAGATCCTAAGACAGCACTTCACCATTCTGGGATACTCTGTGCCAGTTTGGAGAACTAGCTGGGTGCAGCCTGAACACCACAAAAACAGGTTTTGCAAGCAATCCATACCCCTTCTGTTAATATTAGAGAATGTTTTCAACTTCAGTGGGGTCTTTCTGCCTTCCCCTATTTCAGAGTACCTTTCTAATTATAACCAAATTTCTAAGTACTTAGATAAGGAGATAGAGATATAGTCACATCTCCTGCTCCCCCTTATTTAGCGACTAAATAGTGTCCATAAGAATTTGCTTCCCAATATTTTATATCTGGCTCAGATTATCCCAGCTTCCACTCCACTTCATTATTTCCATGCTTGGAATAAATTAATCTCTCATTATTTGTGGTGGCGGGGGGGCAGTCCAAGATTCATTTAAAGACCCTCCAGCTCCCTAAATCACAGAGTGGTCTATCCCTGCAACACTTGTTACGTTACCATTCAGCAACTCAGATATGCACTATTGTGTACTGGCTCCACACTTCATACCAGGCCCACTGGAAATCCTTAGAATTGATTGAGGGACAATTATTGGATAGTCCTAGAGTCTTGTTTCAACCTTCTCTGCAGTTTTCCCCAGAACAAATTCAAAATCCCTATATTAAATCTACACTGGATCATTGGATTCAGCTCCTTAACCATAAAAGCTTTTCCCATAGTAAGTTTGTTTTATTCTCACTGGTGGAGTTAGCTAATTATGCACCAACTGCTTTGGATATGGGGTTCTCGGTTTTGGCAGGGGTGGGTCTACTCTTTATGTTTCAGTTTCTACAAGACCGAGTGGTTTGATCATTCGAGGATCTTAAACTGGCTTTTTGTGTGCCTAACCATCATTTTGTTCTGATATGTTCAAGCATGTGATTTTTTTCCAGTCATATATCAAGGTGTGGCTCTAAGATGCTGACCCCCCATTACCCAGATGATTATGGCTGTGCTGCTGGGACTTGATAATGCTAGAAAAGGCATTTGACAAGGTTTATCATAAAATGTTAGTTGAGCAGCTAGTAAAACTCAGTTTTCACTCACAATTAATCAAAAGGATAGTTTCCTGGCTCAGTCATAGAAAACAGAGTAAATATCAAAGTTTGTGTCTCATCCTGGGGTGATGTTACAAGTGGAGTCTCACAGGGCTCAGTCTTAGAAACATAGAAACATAGAAACATAGAATTTGACGGCAGATAAGGACCGCTTGGCCCACCCAGTCTGCCCATTTCCCTACCTACTGGATAAGCTGCAGATCCTAGTTAACCAGCAGCCTACTTCTTCCTACCCCCACCCCCCAGAATTGCCTTATGACTATCCCATGCATGCTTGAATTCCACCACTGATTTTGACTCCACAACCTCCTCCGGAAGGCCATTCCATGCATCCACAACCCTCTCTGTGAAAAAATACTTCCTTAAATTACCTCTGAGCTGCCCTTCTATCTTCAAATTGTGCCCTCTTGTTCTTGCACACCTCTTTTTTTGAAAGATGCTACCCTCTTGGACTTTGTTGATTCCCTTGAGGTACTTGAAAGTTTCTATCATGTCCCCCCTCTCCCTCCTTTCCTCGAGGCTATACATATTAAGCTCCTTAAGTCTCTCTTCATATGTCCTCCGGTGCAGACCCTGCACCATTTTAGTTGTCCTCCTCTGGACAGCTTCCATCCTGTCTATGTCTTTGCGGAGATTGGGTCTCCAGAACTGCACACAGTACTCCAGATGGGGTCTCACCAGCTGTCTGTACAGAGGGATAATAACTTCCTGTTTTCTACTGGTGATGCCTCTCCCTATGCATCCCAGTATCCCCCAGCCCTCCTTGCTGCCTTCTCACATTGCTTGCCCACCTTTAGGTCATCTGATATGACTACCCCAGGTCCCTTTCCATTCTTGTTGTTATAGTATCTCACCCCATTGTGTACTTTTCCCTGGGTTTTGTTTCCCAGGTGCATTACCTTGCACTTCTTAGCATTGAATCTAAGCTGCCATACATTTGACCATTCCTCTAACCTTGCCAAGTCCCTTCTCATCCTTTCCACCCCACCCTGTGCATCAACTCTGTTGCAGATCTTAGTGTCATCTGCAAAGAGACATACTTTTCCTTCAGTCCTTCTGCAATGTAAACTATAAAGACATTGAGAGGACTAGTCCTAATACTGAACCCACGGTACCCGCTAGTAACCCTCCTTTCTTCTGGTGGACTCCATTTACTATTACTCTCTGTGTCCTATTCTCCAGCCAATTCTTTACCCAGGCTGTCATCTTGGGACCGACTCCCAGGCTGGCTAACTTATATATTAATCTTTGTGTGGGACTGTGTCAAATGCCTTGCTAAAGTCTAGGTAGGCCATTTCCACAGCCCCTCCCTGATCTACTACTTTGGTCACCCAGTCAAAGAAATCTATCAGATTCGTCTGGCATGACCTTCCCGCTGTGAATCCATGCTGCCTAGGGTCCTGTGCCCTTCTGGCCTCTAGATACGCGACAATTCTTTCCTTTAGAAGTGATTCCATCATTTTCCTATCACTGAGGTTAAACTAACAGGTCTATAGTTTCCTGCTTCTGCCTTGCTCCACTTTTGTGAGGGAATCACATCTGCCCTCCTCAGTCCTCGGTACCACCCCATCCTCCCATGATTTGTTAAAGAGGGTAGTCAGTGGTGTCACTAGTTCTACCCTTAGTTCTTTTAAATTCTGGGATGAATCCCATCAGGCCCCATTGCTTTGTCCACCTTCAGTTTAAGAGTTCTTTCAGAACCCTTTCTTATGCAAATGGGCTGGTATCAACTTCTGTATCCAGAGTGTTATTACTGTTTGTTTTATGACCTCCCCTCTTCCTTTGTAAATACTGAGCAAAAATATTTGTTTAGTATCTCTGCCTTTTCACATTCTCCCTTGCCCACCCTCCCTCCCTTTATTAAGCCTCACTATCCCTCCCTTGGTCTTCCTTTGCTCCCTGATGTACCTATAAAGGTTTTATTCCCTTCTTAACTGAGTTGGCTATCTTTTCCTCAGTTTGGGCCTTTGCTGTTCTGACTGCCTTCCAGCCTCCTTTGCTTTAACTGATGCAGTTCTCTGTCCTGCTCCTGCTGCGATTCCTTGTACTTCCTGAATGCTTTCTTTTCTCTTGAACCTTCACTGCCACTTCCTTTGAGAACCATAGTGGTTTCTTACATCGTCTTGTTTGTTTATTTGCTTCACACAAAGGCTCGTTACCTCTGTGATGGCAGTTTTATTATTCCCCATTGTTCTTCCACCCTCCTTCCTGCCCATTTGCTAGTGCATTCCTTAGGCACTCACCCATTTTTGGCAAAGTCAGCCCTCCTAAAGTCCAGTACTTTTGTCTTTGTATGGCTTGGACTCATTGCTGTGTTTATTGTGAACCATACTGTTCGATGGTCGCTAGTTCCCAGATGGCTACCCACTTACATCTGTGATCCTCTCTCCATCTCCATTTGAGAGTATCAAGTCTAATATTGCTCCCTCTCGAGTGGGCTCCAGTACTAGTTGTCTAAGGCATGCCCCCTGTAGGGCATCTAGAATAACTGCACTCTTCAAAGTGGCAGCTGCAACTGAGCTCCAGTTAACATCTGGAATATTCAGATCACCCATCAGCAATATCTCCCCTTTTTCTGCCATTCTAAGTATACTTTCTATCATTTTCTTGTCCACTTCCTCCCCCTGAGAAGGGGGTCTGTATACAACCCCTGTGCGGATTGTGATGCCATTGCCTGTCTCCAAATTTACCCACAGTGCTTCTTCTCCTCCTGTTTACCCTTTTGTTCTGTTGCTTTTATTCCTTCCCTTATGTAAGAACTACTCCTCCCCTCTTTACCCTCCCTGTCCCTCCTGTAGATAGTGTATCCTGGTATGTTTACGTCCCAGTCATGGTTTTGTGTGTACCATGTTTCTGTGACTGCCACGATATCCAGATGTTCCTCCTCCATCAAGGCCACTAATTCAGGAAGCTTGTTACCTAGACTACGGGCATTGGTACTCATTGCTCTCCATTTTTTGATGGCCTTACCTTCTGTTGCAGCATCCCCCACTGACCGTTCTACCTTGGTCTTTTTCTCATTTAGTACCCTGTTTTGTAGGGAGAGGCTGGGATTTTTCTGCTGCTTTTTCTGCTGCTTGGGTCCAACATGTTTTTAATATTTTCATCTCTTCAATGCAAATGTCAGGAAATGTCTGGGTAGGAAAATATGCAGATGACTGTAAAATAGGGGCATTTGTACAGAACAAAAAAACAGTTATACATCTGAAAAAAAAACCTGGATAAACTAAATGTGTGGGCAGACAAAAATTAAATGCCATTCAATACGCCTAAATGTAAAGTAATGCATTTGGGTCATAACAACTTAAAAATATCTTACACTCTGAAAAATAAAACTTTGGAGATTATGTCTAAAGAAAAGGACCTCAGAGTAATTATAACAGATGACTTAACTCATGATATGCATATCACAAATATAGTTAAAAAAGGTCATAGTACACTGGGGTGTATTCTCAAGCATGTACAAAGTAGGGAAGCGAAGGTTCTTATTCCTCTGTACCCCAGTCTTGTGAGACCTCACCTGGAGTACTGTGACCCATTCTGTTCTCCCACCTCAGTGAAAGGAAAAGTGATGGTTGAAAACATTCAAAGGAAGGCAACAAACAAAGTGAATAACATGCTACAACATTATAGTGAAGATAGGCTGACATTACTGGGATGGTTTTAGATGGCATACAGGGCTATGAGGGGGGATTAATGTCTAGCTTTCAAAGCAATTAGAGATGAAGCTATTTTCAAAACTATTGGACTCGCAAAACAACTAGGACCAAATAATACCAGATCACATAATCAAAAACTGAAAAGGGAAGTGAGTAAAACTAATAAGAGATAGCAATGGTTTACTCAAAGACTGACTACGATATGAAACTCACTACCCAGTTCTATAGTGAAAAGTGATAACCTTGACCAGTTCAAACTAGGGCTGAATAAGTATATGGGAGAGAGGAAGCTTGCTTTCCACCATTAGTGATTAATGGTGGCTAGTTCATTATAGGTCTCTGACCTCCTGAACGTGTGTCATTCTATGAACCTATGAACCGTATATCATGGGTGTATTGTGCGCTAATGGAACAGCAAAACCATGATATTCTTTATGTTGGATGGGATGACAGAGGGATTTAGGCTCCCTAATCTCAGACTAGCAATGAACCCACTGTTTACATAATATACACTGGGTAACTTCCTGTTACATCTCGAAAGAGTATTCGTGGAAAACAGTTACTTGTTTTTTACTATCCCTGATAAGCAAGTTAAATATATGGTGAAATAAGGTTCCTAGTACTGGTGGAGACATTTGGAGCCAAGGACGATGCATAGCCAAATTGTCTGGTCTTGCCCAGCCCTGTAGCCCTTTTTTTTTCGTGGGCCTGTAACACAAATTACAAAATCTTTTTGGGGAGAACCTGTGACTAACTAGTAATCTGATGTAATTTCTTGATGCCTCTGAAGAATGTAGACAGTTAATGCCCATGGTGGTAGCTGAAAAAGCAATCACTAAACAGCGGCTAACACAGAATCTCCTTACCATAGCAACATGGAGAGAATTGATGACATATATATATATATATAATATGGAAAAGATCACAGCCCAGTTTATCAATACTTATCCTAGTTTTGAATTATGTTGGAGTTGGTGGGTGCTTCAAATCTTTCCATCTGTCCCTCATTTTGTGCCATGATGGGGAACTCTGGTATAACATAAGGTTTGGTTCAACCCAACGATAATTCATGGAAACTAATAAGTAACAACTGTCCTGCTGTGATGTATCTCAACTTAGACAGCAGACAGTTGTTTATATGTTTGTGGTTGCCTTGTTGTACTGTACATGCCTTTTTTTTCAAAAATTTCAATAAAAATGAAATTTGGAAAGAGGAAAGAATGGAGGGAATTGACCGGGGAGGAGAATGTGGGATAGGATGGGGAGAGTTAGTACACTGGAGGAACAATAGGTTCCAGGGATTATAGGGAATATGGGCGAACTGGATGGACCTCTGGTCATTTTCTACCATCATGGTCTATGTTTCTATGTGTCTGTGATTATGGATCATGTAACGTACCCTTATATTCCTAAGAGTACTTCATGAGCATCCTCCTTGCCAGGTTTCACTCACATTTGCACAGAAAATGTCCATTTAAAGGCTGTTAGCACATTGCCTTAGCAATGGGAGTGAAACCATTCTCCTGAGTGAGTTAGTGTGTGTGCACACAGTTTCAGAATGGGGGGGGGTGTAAATGGCAGATACACAAAACAGACTACCTAACAGAAATGATGAGGATTCACAAGTTTGCAAAATCTGCCTTGCACTCAATTTAAAACAGCCTTACAAAAATGAAATTATATTGGTTTGTTTTACTGTTCTCCCACATCCATCCACACCTTCCATCATCTCACCATTAACAGAGCAGTGCACATATTTGCTGAGCTTTCCATTATGCATCACAAATGCAGTGCTCAAGATGGCTTTCTAAACACAATGAAATACTGTTATGGTAACAAGAGTGTCGCATCATGCATTCTTAGGACATGAGAACTGTGAACTGAAGGTAAGAGCTGAAGGTAAGAGTATCTAGAATGTTTGAAATAAACAGTCCTGATTGGCTAAGAATGATGTCTTGCTCTATAATGAGCTATATCACTGCAATTCCAAGGTGAATGAAAGCACTCAGTCTGTGGCCACTGCCACAAAATGCACCTGGGCAGGTAGTTCAATGAATGCACAGCTTAGCTCTTTTATTGACAAGGCATTAATTATTTCTTTGAAAACTAATGACAGGGAAAGCCACATTGAGCTAAAGCCCATTTCCAGGCAGAGCCTGAGGGCAGGGCAAAGGGAGCAACCAGTACAACTGGAGATGTAAGGCAACTTAATGACATCAGGTAGTGAACCAGTAAAGGCATAAAGCTGATGAGTGCAAAAAAAGAGCTCCAGAGGAGCTTCCCAGGGAGGCGGGGATGGATGATAGGGGTTTCTGGAACACAAGGGGGGGGCCTCGGCACCCAGCTAGGGATCTGAGGTTCAAGCAGACTCGATAGACCGTAAGGCCTAATCTGCTGGCAAATAGTATGTTAGTATGTTATAAACCAAAGGATATTATTCAAGGGAGGAAAGTAACAAACATACATATATACATTTCAGCAATACTGTATAAGTGAGTTGCACAAACTTAACTGCTATGAGGAGAAGGGAATAGAAGCAAAATATGATCAAGGGACAACTAAGTGAGAGGCAGAATATTGCATGGTTTAAGGCTCTGAGCTGCAAACCTGGAGACCTGGGTTTGAATCCCACATCCCCCACTTGCATACTGTGTGACCCCGAGCAAGTCACTTAACTTCCTTGTGCTCCCAGGTCACATCTACAAATAAACTTTCAGCTTAGAGTATCTCTCCTGGTAAAACCAAAAAAGGACCAGAGGGAGCAAAATGGAATCACAAAAGTGATTTTAGATAAAGGTAGAAGGGGGCTGAATGAATGAATGGTGAAAAAAGTTCTAGAGTGAAGGCAGGTAACTGAAGAAAGAAAGGTGTCTGGGTGCCATAGAGAAATGAGGTAGGGCAAAATAATGAGTGCAGGATGTATTTATTTATTTAGCTTTTGTTTACCGGGTAAGTACACTAGATAAGTATTATGCCTATTTTCAGGAACGACCCTGGAGAGTGCAACATGAGGAACAACAGTCAAGGAGACGTGGCAAAGAGAGTACAGTTTTTTGTCACAGTAAACAAACATGTGAGAAATACATCATTGGACGCTGGGGAAACATACAGTAGTAAGCACATTTCAGATTATACACTCTAGACTAGCTAGTTCAACTGACAGATATGTACAGGTTATCATACATAGGAGTGGAGCATAGCTCAAGGACTGGATTGGTCATAATATAATGTATAACATTGTCATATACACCCCCTAGGCTAGTTGGATCGCGGACAGGTATATACAGCTCATCACATTTTTCTAAATATGCACGTGTTAGACAGAAACAGGAACACTTGGTAGTACAAGTTTCTACCAAGTGGACCAAGGTGCAATATGTCATGGTTAGCCTATGACCGTGGAGCAATAATGGGTGTAAAAATGTCCAAGGCTCTTTAGGCAGGAGTAGTCAGAAGTCATTGATACAATGGGGAAAATATCTCCAGAAATTCATTGCCATTCACTTTTTATTCAGTTTATGTTGCAGAGACATGATATCAAGGCAATATACAAACACTCAAAACATTGAATTACAACAACCTTATAAAAATTAGCAGATTTAATAAGTCTCCATAAAACCCCCATACCCACCCCCAAATACCCAACCTCCCCCTATACCCACCATATCCACCCCACAAAGGCGCTACCCCCTAAAGCGGTCAGTACAAGACGTACCACTTACCTACCTATGAATAAGATATAACCAATGGGGACCAGATTTTCTCAAATAGAGGCAATTGATTATGCAGAACTGCTATCATCCTCTCAATTCTGAGGCTTGTAAGAAGGTCCGCTAACCATTCAGAATAGGTAATCCTAAGGCAATCCTTCCAGTGTTTGAGAACTAACCTTTTCACCGTGATGGAAATCAAGGCCATGTGAAATTTCCTCAGCTTGACTGAGAAACCTGTCATGTCCCCTAACAAGCAAACCTCCGGACAAAACATATCGCCTAATCCTAGTAACAGACTGGCCTTGCTCCTTATTTCATTCCACAGTGGGGTGATTTTAGGGCACTGCCAAAAGATATGCAATAAATCTCCTCCTCCCTGACCGCATCTATAACATTTAGGATCCTCCACCAGCTTTAAATCTGCTAACTTTTGAGGGGAGTAATAGATATTGTGTAAAATTTTAAATTGAATAAGTCTCAGGCAATCTTGCCGAATAAACCTGGTGACAATTCTGCCAAATCTGTGACCAATCCAGTGTTACGGTAGGAAAGATTTTGGCCCAATATGAAGATGGGGCTAAATTCTCCGTGAAGGCCCAGTGAAACAACATTTGGTAAATTTTGGAAATAGCCTGGGGAGTTCCTATCAACGGGCCTAGATCCGCCCAGAACGGGATACAGGCTGGGTTAACCAGGCTCAATCCGATGTTTTGAACTAATGCATGACGTAATTGAAATATCTTAAAGCTGTCTTTCGTAGACAGCCCGAATTTGTTTAATACTTCAATGGTTGAGAGTAGACCCCCATCATCATTAAGAAATTCCTTTAAGGAGCAATCCCCAGGTAGAGATAGCCAATTATGCCTGATAGTCTTGTTTCCTATCAGCCATTGGGGGGTTACCCATAATGGGTTGTGCCCCATCTTTAGTTTGATCATATTTCAAGTAATTGCAGAGTTGGTTATGAATCCTTAAAGAAACCCCAATGGGGGATTTCTTTAACAGAGGAGGAATAGCCTACCAGTAGCATAAAATAAGGCCTCTGGATTAAGACCCAAACTCTTGATAAAACTAACTTCCAGGTTTACCCACAGCCGGAGCGTATTCTGCAGGTGAGGAGCAGGCGAAGAGTATACCCATCTACCATATCTGTTTACTTGTGCCGCCCAAAAGTAAAGAGTGAAGTGAGGTAGTTTCAAACCACCGCGCGATTTAGGGGCCACTAATTTAGAATAAGACATCCTGGCTTTCCTATAGCCCCAAACAAAGTCAGCAATTTTCCTATGAAGTTTATTAAACCATGACAAGGGGACCCAAACATTCAACATACTTAAGGGGTAGAAAAGCCTAGGAAATATGTTCATTTTAACAATGTTTATTCTACCCCATAACGACAGTGGGAGTTGTGCCCACCTTTTCATGTCTAATTCTATGTTATGAACTAAAGAATCCAGATTTAATTGACGCAGCCGATCTAGATTATTTGTCAGATTAAGGCCCAAGTATTTAAGGGATTTAGGGCTCCATCCTAGGCCCAAATCCTCAATTTCCCTTTTGAATACCCTATTATTGAGGGGGTAGACAACCGTTTTGTCCCGATTCAGTTTGTAATTGGCTAAGGTGCTAAACTTATGTATTACCTTAAGCAGATTAGGAACTGAGCTATTAGGCTTCGAGATATTATTAGTAGAACGTTTGCGTACGCCGTGACTTTAATAACTTGGTCCCTAACTTTGATCCCCATAATTTCAGTACACATCACTATACTCCTTATAAGAGGCTCCAGGTATAAATTAAATAAGAGAGGAGATAAGGGCAACCTTGCCTAACTGCCGCATGTAGTTTAAAAGGTGTTGATATAGCCCCATTACACGTAACTCTAGCGGAGGGGTTCGAGTACAGTGCTCTAACCCAACTCACAAACTTCTCTGGGAAACCAAATCTATCCATTACCAAAAATAAAAATGCCCAATGAACCCTATCAAAAGCCTTCTCGGCATCCAAGGAGACCAACGCCATCTGGAGATCGGTCCCCTCGGAGGCCGAGAAGACATGAGCCAGTGTTCGAAAGTGGTCGGCCGAAGATCTGCCCTTCATAAAACCGACTTGCTCAGCTCCTATCAATTTGGGTAATATTTTATTAATTCTCTCTGCCAATATTTTAGCCAGGATCTTGATATCATAATTTAGCAACAATATAGGTCTATAACTGGTGGGTTTCTCAGGTGGTTTGTTTGATTTAGGGATCAAGACTATAAGTGCTTCCGACAAAGTTTTGTCTACCTCTTCCCCAGAAAGAATATGCTGAAATAAGCTAAACAATAGGGGTATCAGCTGGGAGGAAAATGTTTTATAAAAATTAGACGAAAACCCATCTGGGCCGGGGGTCTTGTCTACAGGCAGACCTTTAATAGCTGCTTCTATTTCCCCATGCGTTATTTCAGCGTTGAGAAAACCACAATCCAGTTCATCTAACCTGGGAAGTGGAAGATGCTCCAAAAATGACAGGATTTCAGATTGAGCTGGAGGACATTGCATACCACTATACAGGGATTCATAATATTTCTGGAAAATTAGAACTATGTCCTCCGGAGTGGTCTTAATACACCCATCTTCTTCCAAGAGAATCCCTTCAATCAGGTGGGACGATTCTAACCACACAATGCGCCTAGCCAGGAATTTCCCCGACTTTTCCCCTTGATCTACGTAATTAGCTTTAGTTTTAATTATAGCTAATTCAGCCTGGTCCTCCAATATTCTAAGATATGTATCCTTAATCTTAATTAATTTCACTTTATCTTCCTCTTGGGGGTTAGAAATCATCGTAGTTTCTAAAGACCTAATTTGATTTAATAAGTCCGACATGATGGCGTCTTTTTCCCTCTTCCTTTTAGTGGCCTGGCTAATCAATAAACCCCTCACATAAGCCTTGAATGCACTCCAGAAAATATCTGGGTGGACATTATCTTTCAAATTAATCAAGATAAACTCCTCTATTTGTTTCGTCAGAGTTTGGACCACTTTGGGCACCCTCAAAATTTGATTATTTACTTTCCATCTATTGCCTTTACGAGTGAGGGAGGGAAAGGAGACCGTAACCTCCACCGCAGAGTGATCTGAGAGTGGGGCTGCCATAATCTCAGAACAAAGGACTCCTTTAAGCAAGGCACGTGAGAAAAGTATATAATCAATTCGAGACCCCGACCCATGAGCAGGGGAAAAAAAGGTATACTCTCTAGTCTCTGGATGAAGCACCCTCCAGACATCTGCCAAACCCAAACGATCTACTAGATTGTTAAAAGCACGAGAAGCAGGTGTTGGATACAATTGGGACCTGGAGGATCTGTTAATTAAGGAGTCCAATGCCATATTAAAATCCCCCCCTAAAATCATGGGAAGTTGACTGAATGGTTGTAAAACCTTTAGTAAGCTCACCAAAAAATCATGGCCATCTGTATTAGGCCCATAGACCGCCTCCAACAAAATTTCCATATTTTGTAATTTTCCTCTCACTAATACGTATCTACCTTCCTTATCCTGAATTACCTTCAGGGGGGTAAAAGGTATTGATCTATGGATTAATATCATAACCCCTCAGCTCTGTGTATTACCCTGGGAGGAAAAGACTTCTCCTATTTGCAATCTTCTCATACATTTGGCTTCTTCCTGTAGCAAATGAGTTTCTTGTAAAAATATTAATTTTGCTTTCACAGCCTCAATATATTTCAGTATTCTAAACTGCTTAGCTCTATGCCGAGCCCCCTTTACATTCCATGTAAGAAATTTAATAGAGATATCCGTCCCCATTCCAATTTACTGAGATTGTAACGTATAATGACCGCTCCCATACTAAATAAATCATTATAGTACCAGCAGCCTTGTGTCCCTCCCCCAAGAGTCTACTTCCCCTCTCCTCCCTATGAACCCTACTGCTACTATACCCCCCCACAGCCCCGTCACTAACCACTTCCCTTAGTACAAATCCCCAGAGACCTAACCCCCCCTTCCCACCCAACAGTATCCATCTTTCCTTACGGCCCATGACACCAGCCCACTTAGCCCTTAAATCCACGCTCTTCCCTTGCCACCTTCCTGAAATTTAACAACGTCCGTCCATTCCTAAGCTATACCTAAATCGTAAAATCCTACCTACCTAGAGTACTATTAATGCTACCTTTGGGCCTAAGCCATTTGGAAGTAAATCTCAGCTCCCCCATGCAGTTATGCGATCAAATATAGAAAGTAAAGAGATACCCATTAATGCAAAGTCACATGCTAACTGCAACTAGAAGGTGGGTATATTCCCCCATATCCTGGGGAGGTAAATAATTCACTGTTGATAGAAAGCCCAAACAAACCCTGTTTTAAATAAATGAATTAGGGTCTCATCCCCAAGTAAGAGCGGAGGCAAACACATATTAATCCCACAAATAAATCATCTTATGAAAATGACTATAATAAACTAATAATAATCTAGCGGTCTCTCATGACGATCCGTCATAGTCTTTGGGCCATCAGATAATAAAAAAAAAAAAAACCGTAGTGAAAACTCAATAGAGCCGAGGGCCCATTGTACGTATTTAAATCTTCATCCGGCAACATTAAATATTCCTGACCGCACAAAATAAAGCCTCCAGTAGATTAACGTATGCAAGAGGCCTATAGAGGGCACACCGCACTATGTAAAAGTCATAATATCGAAACAACACTGCTTTAGGCCTACAGTAGTGGGTCCCATAACAGGTCCCGCTGACCCTCGCATCAATCAATCTTATCCCAGTCCACTCTGCTCCAACATGGAGCAGTCGAACATCAAGTCCATTACTGGATCCCACAAATGAATCTCAGATTCCAGGCCTATTTCAATTATATCTCTCCCTCATGGATCCTTGAACAGCATAGGGAAGGCCTCTCGTAGTGCAGCAGTGGCCGATTCATGGGATTCAAAAGTCTTCCATTCACTGGAAACAAAAGCCTAAAATCTTACAGGGTAGTCCATGCAGAATTTGATACCAGCCGCTATCAATCTTTTCACCAGTGGATGATAGGCAGCACGCTTCTGCCTCACTGAGAGTGGCAAATCTTGCACCACTCTGATTCGAGAGCCCTCCCAAAATATGTCCTTATCTTCTCTTGCCTTTTCAATAAGTAATTGCCTTTCCTGGTAATTTAGGAATTTTATAATAAAAGGCCTTGGAGGACGATCAGGAGAGGGTAACGGGCGCAACGCTCTATGAGCCCTTTCGACGATATACATTGATCCAAAAGGTGAGGGTCCTTCAATTTTCTCGGCTAATTTCTGGGCGAACTTGATCGGGTTCTGGGTTTCTTCTTTCTCCGGCAACCCAATGATCACCACATTGTTACGCCGGCTCCGGCCCTCCAAATCTTCAACCTTCGCTTCCAGTTTGTGGATACGTTGCAACATCCTATTCACCGTCGAATCCATTTTCTCTTTATTCCCCTCCAACGACTTGATACGGGCCTCATTGTCCGATGCTTTGCGAGCCAGATCTTCAATGGCGGTATTAATGTTTTTAACTTCCCCTGCCATAACCTGGACCGCAGATTTCAGCAGCCTGATTTCATCCAGGAACCGCGCAAGAGTGAGAGGCTCCTCCGAAGCGCTGAGATCACCAGCCCCTGAGCCAGCCGAGGATGTATGCCTTTGATTTCTTCGCCGCTGGGTCGCTGGGAGGAGTATGTTTAGGGGTAGCCTCCTCATTTCCGTCTCCATAGAAACAAAGGGCACAGGTTCTCCTCTGTACCCGATACAGGAAATCTGGCTTAAGCCCCTTAAACGGAGTTAAATCGTAAAATTAGCGGGTGGCAGGTCAGAGCTCATGGAGAAGCAGCTATTCCGTGTCCCGCATCACGTGACTCCATATCTCCAGGAATTCAATGGAGACACCCTGGGGAGGTTCAGACAAAACAATCTGACACTTTACTCTAGGGAGGTTTGGGGCAGTCACACTCTGATGCTAGTTTTAGGAAACTCCACAGGGAATTTTGAAAATTCAGATAGGAGGGGGCAGCTCTGATATCCACAGGCAGCGAATTCCAGAGTCTGGGCGCACTTATGGCAAAGTCCCGATCCCCCATGAGGGTCCGGGTAGGAGGGGCTTTGAGCATCCCTGATGTGAGAGACATAAGTTGGTAGGGGATGGGATTCAGCTTAGGCAGAAGCCGGGCCAGCCCCTGGGGGGTGCTAGTTCTGATCACTTTCCCAGAGAGGCATCCCAAACCAAAATCAAGGTATCTAGCTGGTGAGAGCCAGCAGAGTTTCTCATATAGCTCACAATGGTGGGTGAGTCGGGGGGCAGCCAAGGCAAACTGACAAATGTTATTGTAGGCAGTGTACCACTGGGTGAGATGTGTCTTTGGAGACCGAGCAAATAGGTGCAGCCATAGCTGAGGGAGGGAAGGAGCACACCCTTCGCTAGGCAAGCCTGGCTGCCGGTGTAAGGTTATACTTGGCCCTATAGGCCAGACCCAGTTTGCAGTTTGCTGCCCTGCAGATGTTAAGGATATGATTACTCATGTCAAGTTGGGGGTCAAGTGTTACCCCCAGATATTTGATGGAGCTCACCATGGGTAGTGAGGATCCATCTGTGCTGGTGACTTGTAAGCAGGCCGATGAGGCTTTGATTTTAGCCATTGAACCAAAGAGCATAGCCTGTGTCTTTTTCAGGTTCAGAACCAGCTTGTGACTAGTAACCCATGACAATACCCTGTTAAAGTCATTGGTCAGGTTCTGGTTTAGGGTAGTGGCATTCTGGAAGTGAGCCAGGATTATCAGATCATCTGCATACATGGTGGCGCTACAGTTGGTAGCAACCACGGGTAGTTGAATGATGAAGAGGGAGAAGAGGAGGGGACCCAGTACCGAGTCTTGAGGCACTCCGGAGGTCACCTGTAGGGGCTTGGAAAGGACTTTATTGAAGCAGGTACACTGCTTTCTGCCATGTAGATAACCCATCTTAATAGTCTATCATTAGTTTTTCCCATTTGTGTCAGCCAAACCAGGGGGTTGTGGTCAGTTTGTACCTCAAAATGTTGCCTATATAAGTATGGCTCTAACTCCTTTAGGGTCAACACTAGGGTAGGACACTCTTTTTCCACAGTAGAGTATGCCTACTGCCTGGGAAGTCACTTATTACTTAGGTAAACTTCAGGGTAATCTTTCCCTTGGTTGGATGTCTGACTCAGTACTGCCCTAATACCCACATCTGAGGCATCAGTCTGAACTACAAAGGGTCTGCTATAGTCAGGACTCATCAATACAGGACCACTGCACAGTGCCTCCTTCAGTCTGTTAAAGGCTTTTTCACAGGCCAGTTCCCAGGTAATTTTCTTAGGCATCTCTTTCTTTACCAGGTCAGATAGGGGAGCAGCCAGGGCACTGTAATTGAGTACAAATTTCATATTGTACCCTGCTATCCATAGAAAACTCTTGACCTGCTTCTGCATTTCTGGTCTGGGCCATGCCATGATCACCTCCATTTTCTTTTTGTGTTACTTCTTTCTACCCCTACATGATCCATGGCAGCCACTCCTTCAGGCTTAACAAAGCTGTCCTCCAACCCATCCGTCCTCTGAGATTCCACCTCAAATCACAGCCAGCCCCCAGGGTGACCTCACGTAACCCTTCACCGAATGGGTCCCTCTTCTCTGAGGGGGAAGGCACCAGCCAAGAGGGAGCAGACCAGCGTAACACATAGCCCAGGGGGTGCTGCTGAGATGGAAAGCTCAGTAGGACCTGGATGGCCTCAGAGTGCCAGGCAGCTGTCATCCGGCTGCCGTGTAGTGGTATTTCCGCTTTTCTAGTTGCTCCCTCTGGCATGCATCAGCAGTGCTCCAGGGCTCCACCAGAGGCCATTGTGGTGCGACGACAACCCACTACCCACCCCCAGGAGAGGAGAGCAGTCCTACGGATGCTCAATCCTCTCCTGCCCTGCTAGCCCCTGATGAACCGAGTCCGTTCCTGAACCTGGGTTGCCGATGTGGGATGAGGTAAGGCTCCAGCACCTCAACCCTCTGTGCCACTGGGCCGGCCGATCACCTATATTTTTACTTGATTAGGATGGAGCTGTCCCGGCCTACAACATGCCCAAATTGATACTTCAGCCATAGCCACTGGACACTTCTCAGCTTTGACAGTGAACCTGGGACTTTGTATCTTGCCCAGCACTCTCCTAAGGTGGGACAGGTGTTCCTCCAAGCTGGCACTAAAGATGGCAGTGTCATCCAGGTACACCACAGCGTACTCCTCAGCACCATTTAACACCTGGTTCACTGACCTTTGGAAAGTGTCCTGGGCATTATTCATTCTGAAAGGCATTACTTTAAATTCAAATAAGCCTATTGGAGTGATGAAGGCTGACTTCTCCCTAGCTCTGCCTGTTAAGTCTACCTGCCAATACCCCTTTGTCAGGTCACTAGTCATAAGATAGGTCACCCCTCCCAACCTGCCCAGGAGTTTGTCCATTCAGGGCATCGGGTGGGGGTCTGACTTTTTAATTGCATTCAGTCCATGATAGTCTACACAGAAATGAGTAGAGCCATCTGGCTTCGGCACAAGGGCTATGCATGAGGCCCAGGGGCTGTGAGATCTCTGGATTACACCTAAATCCATCATTTTCTCCACGTCCCTCCTAATGTCCTTTTGGACAGCCTCTGACACCCAATATGCTGTCCACCATATGGGTGTCTGTGTCCCTGTCTCCACATCATGCATTGCTAAGGGGGTAAGTGCAGGCTCGGCGCTAAACAGGGGGGTATAATCTGCTAAAACCTCCCTTACTTCCTAGATCTTGTCCGGGGCCAGCTGGGGAGACAATTGAACTGCCTCTGCAGAGGACTCACACTTGCTTTCTTCTAGCAAGTTCAGAAAGGGGTCTCCTTCATCCGTCCCCTCCCCAGGACTACATACTGCAAACACCATGTCAGCCCTATTATCATATGGCTTCATTATGTTGACATGATACATCCTTTCTGTCTGTCTTCTGTCAGGTAACTCTATGATATAGTTCACATCATTTACCTTCCTAACTACTTTGTACAGTCCTGCCCACTCAGCCTGCTGCTTGTCTTTCTGGGACAGGAATAAGGATCATGACTTCCTGACCCACCATGTACGAGCGAGCTCTTGCTCTGTGGTCGTCCCACACTTTTTGTTCTGTTGGACAGCTGCCAGGTTGCTTTGGGCTGTCCCCATAAGTTCCTTCAGCCTTTTCCTAAACATTAGGACTTAATCCACTATGGGAGTTCCCCGGGTGGCGTGCTTGCCTTCCCAGTCCACCGGATCAAGTCTAGGGGCCAACATACCCGGCGTCCATATAAGAGCTCGAAGGGAGAAAATCCTGTTGACTCTTTGGGCACCTTCCTGTATGCAAAAAACGGATAGGAAGGTATTTCTCCCAGTTCCTCCAATGCTGCTCAGCAAACACTTGGAGCATTGACTTCTGGGTACTGTTAAATCTTTTCACAAACCCATTGGCTTGCGGGTGATAAGGTGTCATGCACTGCTGCACCACCCCACACTTCTTCCACAACCATTTCATAAGGTGCAACGTGAAGGAACCCCCTCAATCTGTGATAACCTCCTGCAGAAACCCAACACGGGAGAAAATCCCAAGTAAGGCATCTGCCACTTTGTCTGTCCTCAGTGAGGATAGCGTGACTGCCTCTGGATACCGGGTGGCATAATCCACCACAGTCAGGATGAACCTCTTCCAGGAGGAGCTGGGGGTATTTCAAGACCCCACAATATTCATTCCCACCCTCTGGAATGGCTCCTCCACTATGGGCAGGTGGAATAAATTGCAAAAAGAAACTGAAACTGAGGTCACCCATCGGCATCTCATCTTTCAAGCTCTTATATTCACGTCTCAGAAATGATCAGTGCAATTGTTTCCCATGACCATGAATTGTCATCATGCTAATCTGTACCATTTAACCATGAACGAATTACTTCTAGTGCTTGTCTCCTCCTTGGCCCTGGTCTGTCATCATGCTTTCATGTAACACCTTGATGCCTCTGTCCTCCCTTTGATACTGGTCTATCTTCCTGCTTTCTCCAGCCTTCTTTTCACATCTCTATACTGCACTCATCCACAATCTACACGCAACACGAACTGGCAAGGACTAAGGAGGACTCCCCCACCCAAAGAGCACCAGTTCCACAACCACTGCCTCAGAGGTTGCCATGTGTGAAGAGCAGATGGACCACAGTAGGTTCTGGGAGGGTGAGGGTGGTGGAACAGAGGTGTAGCCCCCGAGTTGCACCTCTACACAAATCATATGTCGGTCTGGCAAATCAAGGTTCCTCATGATGACACCCTCATTGGAGACCAAGAAGAATGCTGGGACAGCCACAAGGGAGACCCACAAAAGAGTGGCAAGGGACAACACAAGGGAAAGAAACAGCTTCTGATAGGAGACTCAATTGTTAGGGGTGTAGACCTGGGGAAGGGAGAGGAGAGGGAAGTAAGATGCCTGCCTGGTGCCATGGCTTGGAGGGACAGGAAGCGAATCCTCAGGATTGCAGAAGCAGCATCACAGGAGAGGAAACTAGATATCATTGTCCACCTCAGGACAAATGACCTAGCTAGGCATGAGATCAGTGCAGTGCAGGATGAATTTGTGGAGTTGGGGATGGGCCTCAGACAGGTAGCAAGCACGGTAACCTTCTCAGAGGTGCTGCCAGTCCATGGCAGGGGTGAGGCTAGGGTACTGCACACCATGCAGTTTAATGAATGGTTGCAAAACTGGTGCAGAGCACAGGGCTTTGGCTTCATTGGGGACTGGGGTCCACCTGGAGAGATGAAGGTCTATACTGGCATGATGGTCTGCATCTGTCCAGGAAGGGAAACACGCTCCTAGGTGACAGGTTTAAAGACTTCCTTGGCAAGCTTTTAAACTAGCCAAGGGGTGGTGCTGATAGAAACAGGAAAGTTCAAGCCTCCCCAAGCATGGCAGGTAGTAGGGTAAACACTGAGGTACAGAGCTTGACAGAGGGCAGGACAGGAGTAAATGGAAAATGGACAAGGGCACAAGAGCAGGATGGGTAAAAAGGATAAAGCCAACATTAAATGGAGGGCAATGAGTACCAATGCCCGTAGTCTGGGAAACAAGCTTCCAGATCTAGTAGCCCTGATGGAAGTGGAACACTTGGATATTGTGGCAGTCACATAAACATGTTACACGGAGAACCATGACTGGGATGTCAACATACCAGGGTACACAATCTACACAAGGGACAGGGAGGGTAAAAGAGGAGGTGGAGTAGCTCTCTACATAAGGGAAGGGATCAAAGTAACAGAACTAAAAGGTAAAGGGGGAGGACAAGAGGAACTCTGAGTCACATTGGAGACAGGGAATGGCATCATAATCCGCACAGGGGTTGTATACAGACCCCCGTCTCAAGGGGAGGAAATGGACAAGAAAATGATAGAGGGCATTCTCAAAATGGCTGAAAAAAGGGAGATACTGTTGATGGGGGACCTGAATATGCCAGATGTTAACTGGGTAATATGGACTGCAGCCACATCCAAGAGCAGGGTCATTCTCGATGCCCTACAGGGAGCATGCCTTAGACAGCTAGTGGTGGAACCCACTCGGGAGGGAGCAATATTAGACCTGGTACTCTCAAATGGAGAGAGGATCACAAACTTAGAAGTCAGTAGACACCTGGGAACAAGCTACCACTGCACAGTGTGCTTCACAATAAACACAACCATGGAGACAAGCCATACAAATACAAGGATACTGGACTTTAGAAGGGGCTGACTTTGGCATAATGGGTGAATACCTGAGGAATGCATTAGCAAATGGCCAGAAAGGAGGGGTGGAAGAACAATGGAGAAAAATCAAAACTGCCATCATGGAGGCAACAAGCCTTTGTGTGAAACAAATAAAGAAAACAAAGCGGAATTAAAAAACACTATGGCTCTCAAAAGAAGTGTCAGGGAAGGTTAAGGAGAAAAAGGCTGCATTCAAAAAGTATAAGGAATCACAGACAGAGCACGACAGGGAACTGTATCAATTAAAGCAGAAAGAAGTGGGGAAGGCAGTCAGAAAAGCAAAGGCCCAAACCGAGGAAAGGATAGCCAACTCCGTTAAGAAGGGGGATAAAACCTTTTATAGGTACATTAGGGAACATAGAAAGGTTAAGGGAGGGATAGGGAAGATTAATAAAGGAGAGGGGAGGTGGGCAGAGGGAGACAGTGAAAAGGCAGAGATAATGAATGAATACTTTTACTCAGTATTCACAAAAGAAGAAGAGGAGGAGTTACCTAAACCAAACAGTAGAAGCACTCTGGATAGTGGGGTTGATACCAGTCCATTTAAAGAAGAAAGAGTACTGGAAAGAACTACAAAACTCAAGGTGGAAAAAGCAATGGGGCCTAACGAGATTCTCCTAGAATCCTAAAAGAGCTAAGGGGCACAGTGACACCACTAACCACACTTTTAACAAATCATGGGAAGATGGGGTGGTACCTGGAGGACTGGAGGAGGGCAGACGTGATTCCCTTCACAAAAGTGGGAGCAAGGCAGAAGCAGGAACTACAGACCTGTTAGTTTGACCTCAGTGGTGGGAAAATGATGGAATCACTTCTGAAAGAAAGAATTGTTGAGTACCTAGAGGCAGCAGGGCACTGGACCCAAAGCAACATGGATTCACAGCAGGAAGGTCATGTCAGACAAATCTAATCGATTTCTTTGACTGGGTGACCAAAGTAATAGACCAGGGGGGCTGTGGATATGGCCTACCTAGACTTTAGCAAGGCATTTGACACAGTCTCACAGAAAAGATTAATAATCAAGTTAGCCAGCCTGGGAGTGGGTCCCAGGGTGGTAGCCTGGTAGAAAACTGGCTGCACAACAGGACACAGAAGGTAATAGTGAATGGAACACATTTTGAAGAAAGAGGTTTACTAGTGGAGTACCTCAGGGCTCAGTACTGATCCAGTCCTCTTTAACGTCTTTATAGGTGACATTGCAGAGGGTCTGGAAGGAAAGGTATGCCTCTTTGTGGATGACACAAAGATCTGTAACAGAGTTGATACACAAGGATGGGGTAGAAAGGATGAGAAGGGACTTGGCAAGGTTGGAGGAATGGTCAGACATATGGCAACTTAGGTTCAACGCAAAGAAGTGCAAAGTAATGCACCTGGGAAATAAAAATCCAGGAGAAGAGTACACAATAGCAGGGGAGGTACTAACAACAACAATAATGGAAAGGGATCTCGGTGTAGTCATATCAGATGACCTAAGGTGGGTATGAAATGAGAAGTCAGTAGGGAAAGCCAGGGGATACTGGGATGCATAGGAGGGGCATCACAAGTAGAAAAAGGGAAGTGGTTATCCTCTATACAGACAGTTGGTGAGACCCCATCTGAGTACTGGTGCAGTTTGGAGACCTCATCTACGCAAGGACATAGACAGGATGGAAGCAGTCCAGAGGAGGGCAACTAAAATGGTGCAGGGTCTACATCAGAAACCATATGAAGAGAGACTGAGAGAGCTTAATATGTATACCCTTGATGAAAGGAGGGACAAGGGGGACATGATAGAAACTTTTAAGTACCTCAAGGGAATCAACAAAGTCCAGGAGGGTAGCATCTTTCAGAAAAAGAGATGTGTAAGAACAAGGGGGCACAATTTAAAGTTAGAGGGGAGACGGCTCAGGGGTAATGTGAGGAAATTCTTTTTCATGGAGAGAGTGGTGGATGCATGGAACCGCCTTGTTGGAGAGGTTGTGGGGTCTAAAACAGTGGAGGAATTCAAACATGCATGGGACAGACATAAGGCAATTATAGTGGGGGGTTGCAGAAAATAGGCTGTTGATTAACTAGAATCTGCAGCTTATCCAGTAGTTAGGGAATTGGGCAGACTGGGTGGGCCAAGTGGTCCTTATCTGCCATCAAAGTCTATGTTTCTATGTTTCTATGTAATCATACTATAAAAGTCCTAACTCCCCTTTCCCTCTCCCTGTAGGCCCCCACCTCCACATCAGTTATACTGACCTATTCTTGGGACTTCACTTCTCACAATGTTTATCTTTCGCCTACATATTACATACGCCTCCTGGTACCCCATCTGCCATTAGTTGGTGGTTCTCCAAGCCATTTTCATGGCTAATACTAGTGACTTCCCCTGGTAAATGAACTAATTGGTACTATACAGAGAACATGGTTTATATACAGTTGCATGGTTCAATAGTGGACCTGCCCCCTTGTATTTGAATCCTCCTCTGTTATGTCTTGCCTTGTCTTCCTTTTATCATTTGACTCCCCTATTACTGCACCATTGTGTTTGTGTTTATATTCTTATTTATATGTTTTTATGATGGATGTTACCCGACTCTGTTCAAACCAGGTCCATCTTGTAAAAGAGTTCTGCTTAATGATGTTCTCCTGGATAAATAAAGATTTTGATTGATTGGTTGATTGAATTAGGGTGGCTTGGGTTTTCTTACCCGCCTTCCCTATTTCTTGGCACTGGTGAAAAGACCTGCAATACTCCTTCACCTACTGGGTAAGGTTGGGCCAGTAGAAATTCTGGGCCAACCGCTGCATAGTGCGCATGACTCCCAGATGTCCAGACAAGGGAATATCATGTGCAGTATTGAGCAACTGCTCACGATACCCCTGGGGAATGACAAGCTGCCTGCCTATCACTCTTCCTTCTGTCATCACAGCCTGAGTATACATCAGTCCACTTTCCCAATAAATCTTATGTTTACGTCACCACCCTGTGCTCCATCAGAGTCTGCCCAAACCCTCAGCTTCTCTAGACTAGGGTCACTTTTCTGAGCAGTTGCAAACTCCTTACACATTTCCAAGGCATGGGACAGGACCCCTTCAGTCTCTAAACTAGGGTCCCTAGCACTAGTGTCAGGGCACTCAGGATCATTGTCATCCCTAACCCTCTGACAATGGATCATCCCTCCTTCTTTGGAGTAACCCTCTATAGCTGTGTGGTTAACTGCTGCTGGAGAAATTTCTATCCCTTTTCATTAGTCTCCATATCAGGTGACGCAGGCAGGGTAACCAGCCTCCCAGTGGTTACCACAATGGCTTCTGTGGGGTCCAGGGAACTAACATTTTCCCTTGTCACTTGGCTATGGGTAACTACACACACCACCCCCTGTTTGAGATTGTTGCCAATGATGACGTCCGTAGCTAAAGTTTTGGCTACAGCCATCTGTTGCACAGTTCCCCCAGTTTCACCAGTAAAGTCTTGTACAGTTACAAATTCATTGGATATAAGTTGACCAGGCTCTACCAGATCCCCTTTACCAATGTCAGGGATGCCCCTGTGTCCCTTAACCCTTGTGTCTGTACACCATTCACTGTGTCTGGGTGCATGTGTTCCCTCTTGTTCACAGGCATGCTTCCAGGGACATATAAACAACCCACTTCTTTCCTAGCTCCATGTTGCGTGTTGCTTGTCCTATTGGGACACTGTCTGGCAATATGCCCAGTTTCATTACAAACACAACATTCATTTCTTCTCTCAGAGAAATCTTTTCTCTGAAACCTGGGGCTAACTGGTTTCCTTAAAGGCAGTGAGGGTTTTAGCTGCCCTGAAGGTATGCTTTTCCCTTTCTGCACTGCCACGCATGCTCCATTCACTCTCGGAGGAGGTCTGCTCTTGGCATAGTGATCCGAGAGTTCAGCAGCATCTTGCACTGTTTTGGGATCTCGGTCCTCCAGCCAGGTTTTCAGCTCTGCTGGGCATGCCCCCCAAAAAATGTTCTAACAAAATAGCATTTTCAATTTTATCTACAGAGTTTGCTTCAATTCCTTCCCACCAACGTTTTAAAAACTGACATTGTTTCATGGCTAGATCCTCATAGCTCATGTCAGGGCTGCTCCAGAGCTTATCAAATTTAGCTCTGTGTGCTTCAGCAGTTAAATCAAACTTTTTTAAAAGTGAAGCTTTAAGTTTGCTGTAATCATAACTGCCCTCATTGTCCATTTAACCAAATGCATCCCTAGTTTTTCCAGTAAGTAGCGGGGATAGCTGGAAGCTCCAGTACCCTCTAGGAATTTTTGTCTGAATACAAACTTTTCAAAGGAATTTAAAAAGGCATCCATATCCTCCCCCTCTTTAAATTCTGCTATCAATTTGGAATTCAATTTGTAACCCAGTCCTGTAGTTCCAGTTAAACCGAAGCCACTTGCCTACTTTGGTGCAGGTGGTTAGAGTCGTAACTTCTCCATTTCATGTCCCCTGTGGCACTCACACTCCTCATATTCAGCTTCTCACTGTTCTCACTCCCTCTTCTCCTCTGTGGCTCGCTGGCACTCATGCTCTTCACAGTCAGCCTTTCACTGTTTTCTTTCAGCCTCTCACCATTCTCATTCAGCCTCTCACTGTTCTCGCTCCCTCTTCTCCTCTGCGGCTCATTTCTCTTGCTCAGCATCCCTCTGGAACTCCAGCTCCATTCTGCGCTACTCAATCTGCAGCCTGATTGCTTCTGACTCCAGAATTACCTCCTGGTTTCAAGTCACTTGACTTTAATTGAAACCATGGGGAGGCACTCATGGAAGCACTGACAATCGCACACTATATTTTTATATTAAAAATATAGAACAATCATAACCAGCTGGTCAAGCATCACAGTCACAACATAGGAGTATGACTTGAAGTAGGGAATAAACTATATAGGCAGATAAACTCAAAATTAACTTTGAAGGATAAAGATCATACTGTGGCTGTGCAGGTTCCCTGGCACTGTTGCGGACACTGCAGTGGAACGACTGGTCCCTGGGGCACAGCAGTTGGAGGGGCAGCAGCAGCAGTCACCCAACAGGTCTGGGGGTACAGGGTTCAGCGGTGGTACATGCACACCACCTGTTGACTTGCCCATACCTGGTCCTGGTGAACAGTGCCCACCCTCAGAAGTGTTGGAGCATCAGGACCTTCCATACCCTGGGGACAGATTGCCCGATGTGGCAGATGACCCATTTGGTGACACATCAGCTATATGCCGGGCATCAGTACAGCAAGCAGTCGCGGGTTGCAACGTCCATGGAGGCACTGTGCATGGCTGTGGAGTGACACAGCAGGGACAATACAATGATCCTTGCAGAGATGGTCCAAATGCGGATGGATGTGACCGCCACCATTGACAGGCTGAGCCAGGCATTGGTCACTGTAGTGGCCGCATTGGGCACACAGTCAGGTGCCCCTGTACCACACAGTACACTATCCACTCCCTGTTCCGGCGTCGTGCGACACCCGGCCTGTCAACACCGGGTTCTGCTGTGGGCATCCCAAGCACACCTGGTGCAGGTATGTTTGGAATACTGCAGACCCCTGTGAGGACAAGGTCGTGCTCATGCAGTGGGACCCCTGGTGGTACATCAGTGCCACCCCATGTGGCCCATGCTCAGCCTGCCAGTGCTGCTGGGTCACAGCAGGGCCACCCATGCATCCAAGGTGGTCGTGGCACAGTGCCACCTGACTGACCTGTCTCCCAGTGCGGGCCCTGTCTGGTGCTGCCCTGTGTGCAATGTGTGTCATAGTGGGCAGTGCACTGGTGAGTGCCCTGCCCAACACGCCGACACACGGACCACCTGCACACCCACCCAACTGCTGTCCACAGGTGCGTGTGCATGATGATGATGCCTGCATTGTACTGTACACCAAGGTGCAAGGGTGCCCAGCATCTGACACACGTACTTGGGCAGTACAGGTGGTGGGGGTGGTCTGTGGATCTGTGTGTTTGACATGTCTGTTCCTGCTCTGCTGTGCACCTGCCCATGTACACTTTGTACCTGGTAGTGTGTGTGTCCATATAGCATGTAACTATTCACCCCTCCCTGATGGTGTGTTTGTGTGCCTGGACCCTTCCACTCCCCTTGCCATCATGCACCCCTGGTGTGTTATCCTGTGTGTCTGTGGGTTGAGCCTAGACAGTGTTGGTTGCACATGGCCCCATGACTTACCTGTGTCATGCGAAATGCTCCTCCGTGATGGTGTCCCAGTGCAGCTGGGCCTGCCGGATCAGTTGGGGGTCCCACTGTCCAAGGGGGGGATGCTCATTCCCATCATCACTGGCGTCACCGGAGTCCCCATTGCTGTCCCCCTCCTTGACCTGTACGGCTATCCCACAGTCTTTGGCCATGTTGTGCAGGATACAACAGGCCAGGAATATCCCACAGGCCTTTGAGGGGCTGTACTGTAGGGCACCACCGGAGGTGTCTAGGCATCAGAAGCGTGCCTTAAGCATCCCAAACACCCGCTCAATGATGTTGCATGTGGTGGCGTGTGCCTCATTATAGCGTTGCTGCGATGGGGTCGTGGGGCGCCGGTAGGGTGTGAGCAGCCAGGGACAGAGTGGGTATCCACTGTCACCTGTGTGGAGATAGTGTAGATAAGTATCATATTCAGGTCCATATTGCCCATAGCCCTGTGTGCCACTACCATGGCACCTGTGGCTTTCCCACCCTTGCCCCAACTTTGCCACTCCTACATGCATACTCACCCACTAGATGTCCTGTGGGAATGTCCCCATTCTCGAATCAATGGCACAGTGCAGATTGGTACCATATGAAGGCATCATGTGCTCTGCCAGGGTGTGTGGCACAGACATTGATGATGCGCCCACTGGCATCACACACCACCTGGCAGTTGACACTGGAGAACCCCTTCCGGTTGTGATATGCGGCCCCATCGGGGCCAGGTGGTGTGCGAATAGCCACATGGGTGCAGTCTATCGCCCCTATGCACGCCAGGCATACGTGCTACCCTGTGGAACTCCTGCATGTTTGCTGTACGCTCTGCTTGCGTTGCTGGGGAAATGGATGTACTTCCATCATGTGGCAGCAGTGTGCTGAGGAATGGGTGAGGATGCGTGATGTGCCAACTGTGTTATGCCTGTGGTGTCCCTGTTGGCCTCTGGAAGGTACCCGTGGTGAGCAGGCACATGCAGGCTGTTACCTTTGTCTCCACTGACAGGCGTGACTCCGTCATGAGGGTGCCTGCATCCATCACTGCACAGCTCACAGAGCCGCCTCAGTATTGCCTGTTCAGGCAGTACCCGACCTAATCTCAACATCTGTGTGACTGCGCTCAAAGCTGATCTTGAGCACGGTACTGCCTGTTGGAGATACGCAGACGGGCTCCTTCCACGACCACGCCCCCCCTGCAACATGCCTCACCCTCTCATTACAGCTTCCATGTGGAATCTGGCACTGTCTATGTCCCTGGCTTGTGTTCCCCCCCTGGCTGTTGTTGCTCTGTTACCCCCGCTGTCCTGACTGCTACCTCCACTGCACCGGGTACACCTACTGGCCTCTGCAGTCTGTGGCCCCACAAACCTTCCCTTGCCCCTATTTTGTCCTCAGATCTCCCTGGCCTGCCCTCTTTGTCCCTCTTGTCTTGTCTCTCTCCCTGCCTCATGTGGCTTCCCTGTAGCATTCTTGCACCTCTTCCTTGAGCCTTTTTATTTTGGCTCATTTCTGCCATGGCGCACCTTCCGGCTGATCCTCTGTTGCGCATTGCGCAAGCCTTTAAATATCGCATTGCACTCTTTATGCATGGATCCACCCCCTTCGTTTGCGCATGCCTTCATTTGCATTGTGCTGTTGCTCAGCATGTTTCGGTAGCACAACTGCCTCCGCTGAATATCGCAGAAATGGCGATTGGATTTGCACTGAAAGAATCCTATTCAAGATAGCAACTCCTTTTGAATATCTGGCCCTCTGTAAAAGTGTCAAGCCACAGAGTAAGCCGATGTGTAAATGACCATGCAGTTCTACAGTTACTAACTGCAGTACGGGTCTTTTTAAAAAATGGTGGTAGCCCTGTGTACAACATATCTTTGACCTATTGTTTCCTTGTAAAAAGGAACCTTTTGTAAAGCTAAAGACTGTGACCTTGTTGCCTTACTGCTCTGCATTTTAATAAAGAGAGATTGCATAGCAGATGGAAGTAAACCCTTAAGATTTTTGAAAACAATGCCCAGTTTCAAATTAATCCTATCCACTAAGGGAGGACAATTAGCTTCTTTCAGTAAACTGCAAGGGTGTGCTCTTAAAGGAAGACCTGTCATAAATCAAAGTATAGTATGTAACCTGTAACTTTTGTAATACTTTTTCACTCGCAACAGAATAAACCAGTAGACAATGATCAAAAGTGCTAAGCAAACCACTATGAGCCAATAATTTACAGGACTTGGGGATTAAGAATAATCTTGCTCTAAATAACATTCTCAGCCTTTAGTGTATTCTTTTAACAGATTCTCAACATGAAGTTCAAAAGTAAGTTTGGAGTCAGGTACAACTCCCAAATAACCAAAACTTTCTACTAATTCTATCTTATCTCCCTTAAGGTCAACAATAGACACATTATTATCTTTAATTCCCCTAGGGCAAGAAAATATCATCACTTTTGTCTTGACTGAGTGTAGAATCAATTCATGAGAAACGAAGAAACATAGAAGTTGACAGCAAATGAGGACCGCAAGACCCATCCAGTCTGCCCATTTTTCCAACCTTACGAATGAGCCATAAGCCTGCACTCTGTCAATGGCCTATCTATTCATACTCATCTGTATTTTTTTTTATTTATTTAAAGAGATCAGAATTGCATCCTTTAAGTCAGAGACTCATTTTCAAAAGCTCCATGTCAGTAAACAATACATAGAGGGAACATGTTTAGAGTAAGAAACTAGAGAACACAGATATTGGATAATACAGGGTAAGGTAATACAATAAAGTCGTGCAATCTGGACAGCACGCAAGGTAATAACACGAACGTCTCACAGTAATTATACAGAGGCAGAGTAGATAGCGTGACTGGTACATAGTAGGGTTTTATTTAACTCTAAAAATTAATTAGCGTTTTGCTCATAAAAGTTCTAAAACATTGTGAAAATGCACAGCACTTGCCTCACTGTGTTTAACAAACATAACACTTCTAGAAAACCTATATAAATACTTTCTGTACAGTTAGTATTGTCCCAAGGAAAAAAAACTGCTAATCAATTATTTAAAACCCTGCATAGAGGGAACATGTTTAGAGTAAGAAACAAGAGAACACAGATATTGGATAATATAGGGTAAGGTAACACAATATAGTTGCGCAATCTGGACAGCACGCAAGGTAATAACACTAACGTCGCACAGTAATTATACAGAGGCAGAGTAGATAGTGTGACTGGTACATAGAGGGAACATGTTTAGAGTAAGAAACAAGAGAATACAGATATTGGATAATACAGGGTAAGGTAATACAATAAAGTCGTGCAATCTGGACAGCTCGCAAGGTAATAACACGAACGTCTCACAGTAATTATACAGAGGCAGAGTAATTAGCGCCGACTGTCGCACCCGAGACAGCACGCAAGGTAATAACATGAGCGTCTCACAGTAATTATACAGAGGCAGAGTAGATAGCTCGACTGGTACATAGGCCTATGCCAGTGAGTAAAGCAGGACAGAGTCCATTGTCAGGGAGGGGTGGTCAGGGGCAGGTGCAGATGTGGGAGGCAGTGAGGTGGGATTGGAGCAGAGATTTACATTGGCCAGTCCAGGGTTTGAGGGTGATAGAGGGAGGGTGTTGGGCCAGGTAGGTGCCCAGTAGGTGAAGGAGCACCGACCAAGGGAAGTTTTTTGGTGCTGACCTGGAACTTCGGTTTGAGAGTGCTTTGAGTAGATTTAGTGACTATCACAGCTGTCAGGAGGGGGGAGAGACAAGGGGCAGTTAGGCCAGCAAAGATTTTCTTTGCTATGAGGTAGGTGTGATAGTGGAGCCTGCTGTCAAGGTCCAACCCATTAGACTGGCTATACAGGGAGCAGATATGGGTAGTTCTGGGACATACTAGAGATAGGCAGCAGACTTTATTCAGGGCAACTTTGATGTGGGGCAGTGCTGTCGGCAGCACCATAGATTAAAATGCTGTACTCTATGATGGACAGGATATAGGAGGAGATGGCAAGTTGAAGGCCTTCTAGGGGGAGGCAGTTACAGTGTCGGTATAGCATGCCGATATGGGAGTTAACAGAGGTGCAAAGGATGTGCATATGCTCATGGAAGATAAGGGAGCAGTCAAAGGTGACACCAAGGTACTTAAAAGTAGAGATTTACTCCAGCAGTAGGGAGAGGGAGGTGTGGACATGGAGGGTGGAGTGCTTTAGTTTATTCTGGTGGTGGGCAAAGAGCATGACCTTAGATTTTTTTTATGGTTCAGTACAAGCTTAAGCGTGCTGAACCATGATTCAGCAACTGAGAAGGTGACCTGGAGGAAGGTTTTCAAGGGAGGAAGGGCTAGGATGAGAGGCGAAGAGGACAGCGTCATCAGTGTAGTGTAGGATATTCCCTGAGCAAGACTTGGATAGGGAATTCAGAAAAAGGCTAAATAGAAGGGGGGCTGAGAATGGACCCCTGAGAGACACCAGAGTGTGCTGGGTGTGGAGAGGGTGGAGGAGACTTTGACCTTCTGCGATCGACCTGTCAGATAATCTGAAAACCAGGAGATTGCATCCTGGGAGTGGCCGAGGTGAGCAAGGGTGGAGAGTAGAATGCCGTGATGACAGTGTCAAAGGCCTTTGATAGATCCAGGAAGACAGCACCTGCTGTGTGGCCATTGTCAAGGGCTGAATGGATAAAACTTGAAAATTCCAGGAGAGCAGTGCTAGTGCTATGGCCCATCCAGAAGCCATGATGTTCAGGTGATAAGAGGTCATATTTGGTGACGTAGCGGTTGAGCTGGTCAGAGACAATGCGCTGTAAGGCTTTTGGGGTGGTGAAGATTAGGCGGTAGTTCCCAGGGGAGAGTCAGTCCCCAGACTTGTGGATGAGGGTGATCACGATGCCTGTTTTTCAGTGGGAGAGGAATTTCCCATGTCTGAGTGAGAGGTTGATGAAGTGGGAGAGGGGGATAGACCTTCATCGAGGACCCAGCTTAGGAACTTAAGGCCAAGTGAGTCACCCTGTTACGAGACCCGTTCAGGACTTTGAGGAGATAAGGTTTGACTTCATGAGGGACAAGGACCCAGAAGCAAAGGGAAGGGAGTGGGCCAGTGGGGGGAGTGATGGTCGGAAGGAAAGAAATCAGGGGGGAAGACAGAGCTAAGGTCAGAGAAAAAGTGTGGAAGGCATCTAGCTATATTGCTGTGCCTATCCCATTCCTGCTTGAAGCCCTGCACTCTATTCATATCCATCACTTCCTGATGCAGGCCATTCCAAGCATTCACCACCCTTTCATTTAAAAAAGAACTTCCTCACATTGTCCCTTAATCGGCCTCCCTCTAATCTCATGCTGTGTCTTCTTGTTCTGCTATTTTCCTTATATTGAAACATGTTAGACTCTTTCACCTTGTTAAAGCCCTTAAGGTGTTTGAATGTTCCAATCATATCACTGCTCTCCCTCCTTTGCCCTAGGGTATACATATTGAGCTCTGATAATCTGTCCTCATATGTTTTCTAATGCAGTCCCTGCACCATTTTGGTTGCCCTTCTCTGGACTGCCTCCATTTTGTTAATGTCCTTGTGCAGGTGCGGCCTCCAATACTGCATACAGTACTCCACATGGGGCCTAACCACTGTCTTGTAAAGAGGGATTATTACCTCCCTCTTGCAACTTGTGATACCCCTACTAATACACCCCAATATCCCTCTAGCTTTACCTACTGCTTTAGTGGTCTGCTTGGATGATTTCATGTCATCTGTGATGATAATGCCCAAGTCTCTTTCTTCCCTTGTGATTGTCAGGAACTCTCCTCCCAACCTATTGGTTTCAGGGTTTCTCTTCCCTATGTGCATGATTTTGCACTTCTTTTCGTTAAACTCCAGTTGCCACTCTTAAACACAGAAACATAGAATTTTATGGCAGATAAGAACCACTTGGCCCACCTAGTCTGCCCATTTCCCTACCTAACGGATAAGTTGCAGATCCTAGTTAACCATCAGCCTACTTCCTCCTTCTTCCCACTAGAATTGCCTTATATCTGTCCCATGCATTCTTGAGTTGCCCCACTGTTTTTGACTCTATGACCTCCTCAGGAAGGCCGTTCAATGCATCTACAACCCTCTCTGTGAAGAAGTACTTCCTCACATTACCTCTGAGCTGCCCCCCATCTTCAAATTATGCTCCCTTGTTCTTGCACAACTCTTTTTCTGAAAGATCCTACTCTCTTGGACTTTGTTGATTCCTTTGAGGTATTTGAAAGTTTCTATCATGTCCTCCCTCACTCTCCTTTCCTTGAGGCTATATATCTTAAGCTCCTTTAGTCTTTCTTCATATGTCTTCTGGTGAAGACCCTGCACCATTTAGTTGCCCTCCTCTGGACAGCCTCCACCCTGTCTATGTCTTTGCGGAGATGGGGTCTCCAGAACTGTACACAGTACTCCAGATGTGGTCTTACCAACTGTCTGTACAGAGGGCCAACAACTTCCTGTTTTCTACTGGTGATGCCTCTCCCTATGCATCCCAGTGAAACCCCTCTACAAATGGGGATTCTTGAAAAGTGTTCCTTGAGCTTGCCTAAATGCTCACTGCAAGGCTGGTGTCCTGCGTTTTATCAGTTTAAATGTGATTGCCTGTATAGCCTCTGTGTACTGTCTCTTTAAGAGCTGCCTGGATTGCAGTGATAAGTAATCTGAAAGGGAACTCTGTTGAAAGATATAACTATTTGCTGAAAATCATTTAGAGTGATAATTACAATGTAGTTTGTCTAATCTGCCTTCTTTCCAGCAAGGACTGTTTTGTTTATCTCCACTATCTTGGTTCTGGACTGCTGAATTGGACAAATCAGTACTGGTGGGACCTAAAATGGAGCTGGACTACAGGAGCTGTCTGGAGTCAAAATCTGTAGGAATTGTAGTTTTGGGCTTTTGGCAACTTTTTTCACCTGAAGAGCGAGCCTTTGTTGTGACTGACAGACAGATCAGCCAACCGAACCTTTTGGATTCTGGGGAAAGTCCTAGGCTTGCTGGCAGTTGAATCAGATCTAAGTTGGGAGTTGAAGAAACAACAGCTTGAGTCAGTCAAGCAGCCGTCTGAGTAGTTTCATGTGGGAGAACTGTGGAAAGGCCTGAGTTGTGGCCTGCATGTCTGCCTGCTGCCCCTGAGAGGGCGAGAATAGAATTATTTTGGACTAAATCCAAGTTTGTGAGAACGAAGTAAGCCACTGATTTTTTACCAGGCTCTTACCTGAAGACCGAAGATTTTGCTGAAAGCGATCGGCCTGTCAGGATTTCCAGCTGCTTTTGAATCCCTAGTTTGTGCAGAGACTTTGTGATTGTGACTGGAGAACGGTTTGCCTGGAACAGTAGCATTTCCTTACATGTAAATGTGCTGTGAGTTGTTAGTGGGTTGTGATTTGGCTCCCCACTGTGTGAACTGCATTCGGCTTGCTGGAAGCTGTATCTAGCCCAAAATGGATTGTATCCGAATTTGTCCCCATTTGGCCGGGGCCTTACCACACTGGCCCAGCCAGACTACCCGCTGTACAGAGAAAGCCATCGTTGAGAGACCTGCCTGGGGATCAGCACCCTGCTCCATGTTTGAACAGGAATGACACCTCGGCGAATTGTACGGGCCCTGCTTCTCCTGGCACTCCAGATCAACCACCTGCAGTCTCAATTTTCGTCCAGCCTGTGTCCAGTCTTGGGTATCATAAGTAATCATCAGGGTAGCTCCCTGCAACAACTGCTTAATCTAAAATTGTGTCATCTTATGTCTTGTTGTTTTCTTTTCACGAACTGAGCCCTCCAGCTCAGGATTACAATTAGCATGTATGGTGCATGTTTTTTTCTTCCATCACAGGGCCCCAACCAGCTGCAACGTTCCTGGCTAGCTCACCATTCTCCATCTGGGTACCCAGAGTGTATGACTGTTTATGGACCCTGAAGCGCATGCATAACTGTTTGATTGATAGAGCCTTTAAGTAAATTAACCTGATTGTGCCTCTCCCTTGTTTAAGTCCCTTAAATAAATCAGACCTCACACCTTTTTGCATTTACCCTGACTGTGGTTCTAGTTTGTGCAAGAGTACTGTACTGCTGATATTTGCTATGTATAACCTTGTTTTACAGGGTTCCCCAGAGCCAGGCCAGAGGAAAGCCCTGGTGGCAAGTGCAAACAGTGTGGGTACTTGTGTGGTGTATCAGGGGTATTGTGAAAGTGATTATTGTGTATTGTTTTGGCCACTAGTAAGGAAAGAGGGGGGTTACAGTGTCCTGGAGGGCTATGCCCAGATTAGCTTGACCACTACCAACCCTGACCTCCTGATGGAGGCACCCGTTTCAGAACTCAGGCCCCTTAACCTACTACTAGCCAAGCAGGCAGGGGTAGTAGCACTTGGGATAGCACCACATAGCGGTTTCACCAATATCACCCAGCCCTCCTTACTGCCTTCTTACATTGCTGGCCCACCTTTAGGTCTTCTGATATGACTACCCCCAGGTCCCTTTCCATTTTTGCTGTTGCCAGTATCTCACTCTCCATTGTGTACTCTTCCCCAGGGTTTTTGTTTCCCAGGTGAATTGCTTTGCACTTCTTAGCATTGAATCTAAGCTGCCATACATTTGACCATTCCTCCAACCTTGCCAAGTCCCTTTTCATCCTTTCTACCCCACCTTTCATCTCAACCCTGTTGCAGATCTTTGTGTAATCTGCAAAGAGACATACTTTCCCTTCCATTCCCTCTACAATGTCACTTATGGACATTAAAAAGGAACTGCCCTAGTACTGAACCCTGTGGTACCCCACTAGTAACCCCTCTTTCTTCACTATGGACTCCATTAACTATTACCTGCTGAGTCCTGTTGTCCAGTCAGTGTTTTACCCAGGCTACCACCCTGGGACCTATTCCCAGGCTGGCTAAGTTATTTATTAATCTTTTGTGCGGGACTGTGTCAAATGCCTTGCTAAAGTCTAGATAGGCCATGTCCACAGCCCCTCCCTGATCTACTACTTTGGTCTCCCAGTCAAAGAAATCAATTAGATTTCTCTGATATGACCTTCCTGCTGTTAATCCATACTGCTTTGGGTCCTGTGCCACCACTGGCCTTTAGGTACTCAATAATTCTTTCCTTCAGAAGTGATTCCATCATTTTCCCTACCACTGAGGTCAAACTGACAGGTCTGTAGTTTCCTGCCTCTGTCTTGCTCCCACTTTTGTAAAGGACAATCACATCCACCCTCCTCCAGTCCTCGGGTACCACACCATCCTGCCACGATTTATTAAAAATGGTTGTCAGTGGTGTCACTAGTTCTTCCCTTAGTTCTTTTAGAATTCTGGGGTGAATCCCATCAGGCCCCATTGCTTTATCCACCTTCAGTTTTAAGAGTTCTTTCAGAATCCTTTCTTCTGTGAAATGATTAATATCAACCCACCTATCCAGAATGCTTCTATTGACCGAATTAGGTATCTTCCCCTGCTTTTCCATTGTGAATACTGAGCAGAAGTATTTATCAAGTATCCCTGCTTTTTCACTGTCGCTGTCTGCCCAACCACCTTCCTCTTTTTCAACCTCAGTATCCCTGCCTTAGTCTTTCTTTTCTCCCTAAAGTACATATAAAATGTTTTATCCCCCTTCATAACCGAGTTGGCTATCTTTTCCTCAGTTTGGGCCTTTGCGATTGTGACCTCGTTCCCCCGCTTCCTTCTGCTTTAACTGGTACAGTTCTCTGTCCTGCTCCTTCTGTGTTTCCTTATACTTCCTGAATGCTATATTTTTCTCCCTAACCTCCCCCGCCACTTTTTGTGAGAATCAGTGTTTTTTCTTTTGTTTTGATTAGTTTATTTGCTTCACAAAAAGGCTTGTTGCCTCTGTGATGGTGGTTTTTATGTTTCCCCATTGTTGCCCCATCCCACCTTCTTGCCTGTTTGCTAGTGCTTTTCTGAGGCACTCTCCCATTTTGACAAAATCAGCCCTCCTGAAGTCCAGTACCTTCACTTTTGTATGGCTAGACTCTACAGCTAAGTTTATCGTGAATCACACTGTTTAGTTGTCTCTTGTTCCCAGATGGTTACCCACTTCAGGATCAGAGATACTCTTTCTGTCCCCCATGACAGTATGAGGTCTTAGACTGCTCCCTCCTGAGTGGGTTCCAAAACTAGCTGCCTGAGGCATGCCCACTGAAGGGCATCAGGAATGGCCTGCTCTTGGATGTGACTGAAGCTAAGGTGCACCAGTTAACATCTGGCTTATTCAGGTCCTCCATCAGCAATATCTCATCTTTCTTGGCCATCCCAAGGATGCCTGCTATCATTTTCTTGTCCATTTCCTCCCCCTGAGACAGGTGTCTGTATACAACTCCTGAGCAGACACTGGTGCCATTTCCAGTTTCCAGGGTGACCCACAGTGCCTCCTCTCCTCCCTGTTTTTCCTTTAGTTCTGTTGCTTTGATCTCTTCCCTTACATAAAGAGCTACTCCTCCTCCTCTTCTTCCCTCCCTGTCCCTCCTGTAGACTGTGTACCCTGGTATGTTGACATCCCAGTCAAGGTTCTCTCTGTACTATTTTTCTGTGACTGCCATGATATCCAGGCATCCATCTTCCATCAAGGCCACCATTTTGGGGAGATATTTACCTAGATTATAGGCATTGGTACTCATTTACCTTCCATTTTTTTATGGCATTATTTCTTTTTGCCCCATACCTGTCCTTACTGCCTTTGACTTTTTCTCCATTTACCCCTGCCCTTCTCCCTATCGACTGCTCTGTCTTGATGTTTACCTCACTAACTACCCTGATTTTGGGGGAGGGGGGCTAGGATTTCCCTTCTCCTTTTCAGTGCCTCTCCCCTTGGCTAGTTTAAATGCTTGTAAATGATGCATTCAAACCTTTCACCTAGGATCCTAATTTCCCTCCTGGATAGATGCAGATCATCACACCTGTATAGGCTTGCATCCCACCAGGTGGAGCCCCAGTCCCCAATGAAGCCAAATCCATTAGCTCTGTTTCAGTTTTTCAACCAGTCATTGAATCCCATGGTGTGGAGTACCCTAGCCTCATCCATGCTGTAGACAGGTAGCACTTCCTAGAAAGTTACCATGCGTGCTACATGTCTAAGGCCCCTCCCCAACTCTACAAACTCCTGCTGCACTGCTCTAATTTCATTCTCAGCCAGGTCATTTGTCCCTAGGTGGATAATGACATCCAGATCACTACCCCTTGCAGCTGCTCCCACAGTCCTGAGGATTTGTTTCCTTTCCCTCCAAGCCATGGCAGCAGGCAGGCACCTCACCTCACCTCCTCTTCTCCTCCCTCCCCCAGTTCTACCCCGTAATAATTGAGTTCCCCCACCAGAAGTTGTTTCCTTCCCTTCTGTGGGTCTCCATTGTGGAGGTTCTCAGCATCCTTTTTGGTCTCCACTGCGGGTGCCTCCATAGAGGAACCATGCTCCACCAGAGTGGTGAATGAATTTGTGGAGAGGCACAGCTGGAGGGGCGCGCCTCTGTTCCACCACCCTCACCCTCCCTGAGCCCAATGTGGTCTAACCATTCCTCTTTCTTGGCAACCTTTAAGGTAGTGGTGGTGGCCTGGTTGGTCTCTGGGGGGGGGAGCAGTTTTCCTGAATCCTTGCCAGGTCAGCATGGAGATGAACAATCTCCTCCCTCAGACCAGAGAGGTGCCTGCAAATAGGGCAGCAACGCAGTCTCCAGAATGTCTCCCAGAAGACTGCTGCTCCACAGCCAGTGCATTGCACCACTCTCCACATGTCTGTGTCCCTTCCTGTTACAGATGCTTTTCTTTTTTTTTGTTCTTGTTTTAGTGTGTGCAAGCTTGTGGGGGTCTCTACCCCCATTCAGTGTGCTGTGCCTTTAAGGATATGAACAGGTGTATGTCATTAGCAGTTTTGAGGAAGTGATGTCAGAACCCCTGCTATAAAGAAGTTATGTGCTTGGGGTGGGTGGGATGAGGAAAGGGTGGGTGGGAGTAAACCTATGCTGTCCAGAAGCAATCAACTACAACTCTGACCTTCCACCCCGGGGACTGCTTTCCTTCCTTTCAGACACCTATTTCACAGAGGTTAAGTAACAGGTCTAATCATAAATGACTGCAAATATCTCCCAGCTACAGTTTCTCCCTGACAAATTAAAGTTAAACTAAGAAAAATCAACCCCCAAAACAGAATTAATACTAGTTACTTACACAGGTCCAAAAAGTAATAATTCAGTGCAGTGTAGTCTAGAAAATAACCTCTTTGATTTAAGGAAGCTTTGACTGCTTTCTCTCTCTCTCTCTCTGTCTCAGCAAACTCTTCCAACCATTTAGTCAGTTAATCCAGATCTCTTCTCATTCTGCTCACCCCATCTGGATCATTTATTCTGTTGCAGATCATGGTGCCATCTGCAAATAGACAAATCTTACCCTCCAGTCCATCTGCAATGTCACTGATGAAGATATTGAAGAGGACTGGCCCCAGAACTGGTCCCTGAGGCACCCCATGTGTGACGCGCATGTTCTCTGACTATACCATTTATCACCACTCTCTGTTTTCTACTCACCAACCAGTTTGCCACCCAACTGACCAACTTCTGACCCACCCTGAGCCTACCTAGCTTATTAATCAATCTTCTATGTGGAACAGCATCAAAAACTTTGCTGAAGTAAAGGTAGGTGACATCAACTGCACCCCTTTGGTCCACCACTCTGGTTACCCAATCAAAGAAATCTATGAGATTAGTCTGACCGGACCTTCCTGCTGTAAACCCATGCTGTCTTGGATCCTGTGCTCCTATGGATTCCAGGTGTTGCACTATCCTTTCCTTAAGGAGTGCCTCTATAATCTTGCCCACTACTGAGGTAAGACTGACTGGTCTGTAGTTCCCTGCCTCCTCCCTGCTACTACCCTTGTGGCACGGGAGCCCTTCTCCAGTCTTCTGGGATCTCTCCTGTGCTCAGAGACTCACTTAACAGTTCTGATAATGACTCTGCTAGTTCTACCTTTGGTTTCTTTAGTACCCTGGGATGTATGCCATTAGGTCCTATTGTCTTGTCCACCATGAGCTTATCAAGCTCTTGTAGGACCCTTTCTCTTGTAAAGTGACCTGTGCATGCTTCCCTGTCCCCTGTGTCCATGATGCTGAGCTGTGGGCCCTGCTCTACCTTCTCCTCAGTAAATACTGAGGAGAAGTATCTATTTCAGATATATGCTTTTCCTTGGTCCTCCTCCACATACTTCCCCTCATCTCCTTTGATCTTAGCAATACCCCCTCTGGACTTTCTCCTTTCACTAATGTATCTATAGAAAGTCGTGTCCCCTTCTTTTACTGTTTGTGCTAGTGTTTCCTCAGTTTGGGCCTTTGCCTGCCTTACTGCCTTCCCTGCTTCCTATGCAGGTATCACCCCTAACTTGTCTGGGTAACTCAATAGGCAGAAATTATATAGTAGGGGCCACTCAGGAAATGTGCTCAGAAATGTTTCAGACAAGATATGGGTATAGCTGGGTGGGAATGAGAGGATGGAGGGGGATGGGGAAACAGTAAAGCGAAGGAAGGGGAAGGGTGGTAGACAGCAGTGGTTGTGGGATGGCAGTATTTCTCAATATAATGTAGAGAGCAGGGGCATGTAAAGGTCTGAAGGCACCTGGGGCAACTAAGGGCAGAATTATATTGGTTAAGGGGGTACAGTACATACAGCGGAAATTAAGTGGATTTAGAAGTCTCCACTGGAGAATGGCTTGGGAGAAAGAGCCTATGAAGATAATGGGTGAGGTAGGGATGCTACAGGATAGCAGAGCTGGGTCTATGAACAGAACCCCTGGCAGAATCTCTAGTAGGGAGTTGGGGACAAGAGGTAAGGGATGACCAACAAAAAACACCTGTGCTGGCAGGTGGTACAGTGAGTGCTTCGAGGAAGGTAGGCAGTACAGGAGGCTGTACAGCCTCAAATGTGATGCTATCAAACCGAGTAACAGTCCTGGGGGAGAGCAGGGCACAATGGGAAATGGGAGATGGGGACAACAGTACTGTTGGGAGCCCAGGTTGGGAGTAACCTCCAGAATACACACAGGGGCAGAGAGTCTCAAAACAGCCTCAGAACAGAAAATAGAAAGAACAGTAAGTTGCCCTCAGGAGAAGGAGGTGCTACCAAGTGGAGAAGAGCTGAGGGCTTGAGCAGGAAGGGGAATCATTCCTAAAGGGGTTGCAGTGAGACACAGTGGGTGGGCAACATGGCAATGTCTAGGACAAAGGGAGAAGGCAGGAAACACACAAGTTCAAATGTAGAACAGTTAATGGGGAACCTTGATAGATCAGGAGAGGGTGTGGCTGGACTAACAAGGGCACAAGGAGCAAGGCCTCCCAGGGAAGACAGGAGAAAAAGTCAAACTAGTGGGGACTTTATCATAAAGGGGATCCTTTGGTCTCAGAGAAGGGACCCACACAAAAGAAAGGAGGTCATCTGTGTTCCTGGACTGGATGCTGGCATGGACGGATTCATTATCATAGATGGGATCTGGAGAGGTGGGGGCAAACCTTATGTGATCTTGCACTTGGGGACAAATGACCTAGCAGGAACTGAGGTGGAATTGTACAGCAGAGATTTAGGGACAGTGCAGGATCCTGCAGGGGCATGGCTAGCTCTCTGACTTTCTCAGAGGTGCTCCCCATGTACAAAGCCAGTACAATAGGAAAGGGGAGGATAGCGGAGTTTAATGGATGGTTAAAAGGATGGTGTAAGCAGGAGGACTTTAACTGTATTAGGGACTGGGGTGACGTGTGGGGGCAGGAAAATCTGTATGCAAAAGACAGGCTGTACCAAAATGAAAAATGGTCTGAGGCGCTCAGAGAAATGCTATTGATGTACATAGAGAAGTCCCTTCATTAAAACTGAAAAAGAAGGAGTATGTGGCTAGGGAAGTGAAAGAAGATAAAGGGGTGGGCAGGTCCCTAGCTAACACTACCCTGAAAATGTAAGAAGGGTTCAGGGAAAGGGATAACTGTGAGAGGCAGGCAAACAGGTGGAAGGCCATTTGTATGAATGCCCGCAGCCTATGCAATAAGCTTGTTGACTTATAAACTCTACCTCTCCCTATGTACCTGGGCATTCCTGTGACTCTCCTCACATCCTTCTCACGTTTTTTGGTAACCTTTAGATCATTAGATATGCTTACTTCCAGGTCCCTTTTCGTCCATCAATAACCCCCCCATCATGGAATCCTCCCCAGCATTTCTGTGTCACAAGTGCATGATCTTACACATCTTTGCATTGAATCTTGGCTGCCACACCCTAGACCCCCTCCTCAGACTTGCTTAGGTCTTTCCTCATGTTCTCTTCCCTCCTGGGGTGTCAGCCCTGTTGCAGATCTTCCTGTTGTCTGTAAAAAGCCACATTCCTTTTCAGCCCCTCTGTAATGTCTCTTGTGAAGATATTAAAGAGGACTGGCCCAAGCACTGATCTCTATGGGACACTGTTGGTCACCCTCCTCTCTTCAGATTGAACTCTGCTTACCACCACTCTCTCTGTGTCCTATCACTCAGCCAATTTTTGATCCAGTTCATCACCCTGGGACCCACTCCCAGGCTGCCCAGCTTGTTTACTCACCTCCTATGTGGGACGGTGTCAGAGGCCTTACTGAAATCCAGGTAGGTCTTAGGCCACATCTACAGCCCCTCCTTGATCCACCTCCCTAGGCACCCAGTCAAAGAAGTCCTATCAGATTTGTTTGACAAGATCTTCCCACTGAGAATTCATGCTTCCTGGGATCCTGTGCTCCACTGGATTAGAGATATATCACAGACCTTTCTTTTAGCAGTGATTCCATTACTTTTCCCATCACTGAGGTCAGGTTGACTGGCCTGTAATTGCCAGCCTACTCCCTGCTTCTACTGTTGTAGAGAAAACATTTGCCCTCCTCCAGTCTTTTGGTGCACAACTGTTTGCAGTGAACTGTTGAACAAGGTAGCCAGTGGTGGTGAGGGCCATTCTCGATGCCCTTCAGGTGGCATGCCTTAGACAGCTAGTGTTGGAACCCACTCTGGAGGGAGCAGTCTTAGACCTGGTACTCTCAAATGGAGACAGAGAGAAGATCCTAGATCTAGAAGTGGATAACCATCTGGGAACAAGTGACCACCAAACAGTGTGGTTCACAGTAAGCTCTGCTGCAGAGTCAAACCATGCAAAAGTGAGGGTACTGGAGTTCAGGATAGCTGACTTTGTCAAAATGGGAGAGTGCTGCAGAAAAGCACTATCAAACAGGCAAGAAGGAGGGGTGGAGCAACAATGGGGAAACATAAGAACTGCCATCATAAAGGCAACAAACCTTTGTGTGAAGCAAATAAACAAATCAAAACGAAAGAAACAAAATCTGGTCAGATCCACCACGACTGCATAATGAAGTTAGTGAAGTTGTGTGGAATTGGTAAGGAGGTATGGAGAAACAACACAATGATTTGTACAGTACAAGTCACATTAAACTGTTCCTCAAGCTCACTGCTCTAGCATTCTTTTTTGTGCTGCTAAGGCTGTGGCAATTCTAAATGATTACAACACAAACTATTTTTCAACTAGTCATCAGCTCACATGAAATGCAATTCCAGCCACTAAACAATTCATGTCAGCTCCCACTCCAGTAGTCATGTAATGCATTTTGAAATGCATTTACAGCTCAATACTGTGCTGTACATAATTCCAGCACTACAGTATCTGCCATCTTGTCTCCCGCTTGCAATACAATACTGTACATTAGCTGTAAGCTTGACTGCCCATGCACTGTTTTTATTTATTCAACATGATTTCCATGTACTGTACTGTAACTAACTGTGGCTGGGCTGCATGCAGTACAATACTGTAAATGGGCTGTGTGAAGTGCACTGTACAAAACTCTACAGTCGCTTGCATCGCTTACTACAGCACAGAAACTTCTGGGTTTAATAACCACATCTATGGCATGTTTCGTCTCCACGTTAGCTCTGATAATAAAAAAAAGTTAACCCAACCCCCTCCTCCCAGTCTGTGCCACCCATATCACCAATAAAAGTAAAATACGTATTTTTTTCCTGGTGGTCTACTGGTAGTACCCCTGCCCCATCCCAACTGAGTCCCAATCTTCAATACTGTAATTTGTACAACTTATTCCCTGGTGGTTTAGTTGTCCCTCCCACACCCCCTCCACATCCCAACAGGTACAGTAATATCCCACCTCGCTATCCCCATCCCCAAATGGAGTGAGCCACCGGGACAGCCCTCCGCTCTCCTCCAAGGATGGCAGCTCACTGAGAAGTCAGTGAATGAGTGCATGTTGCAGTGCATGCGTTCATTCATTGACTTCTTAGTGGGCTGCCAGTTGTGGAGGAGAGTGGAGGGCTGTGCTGGTGGCTCACTCTGGAGAGCGAGGTAGGATATTACTGTACCTGTTAGGATGTGGAGGGAGTGTGAGAGGGACCACTAAACCACCAAGGAATAAGCTGTAAAAATTACAGTATTGAAGATCAGGACTCAGGTATGGGGTGGTGGTACTACCACTAGACCACCAGGGAAAAAATATATATTTTACTTTTACTGGTGATAGGGGTGGCAATGGCTGTGGCCGGGGGGGGGTGCTAAGGTACAGTACTGTAACTGACCAGTATTACTGGGACATGGGCGAGCAAGTGACTGGTTTTCTTTCTTTTTACAGGTACCTCTGGTGGGCAGGTGATGGGGGTACTGCTAGCCACCAGAGACTCTCTTACAAACATGCAGAAATGTCAAATAGCAATATACTGCTACACAGAAATAAACATTAAGTTGCACAGTTCACTGTACAAGCACTGTATTTGACTCAGTGCCTTGGGACCTGGATTACTGTTTAATACAGTGTACAGTACTGTATTGTATTATACTGTACTGCACACTGCAGTTCAGTATTATACAGTTGTTTAGCATTTTTATGGGTTGCTTAATATGTGCCCTCATTATTGCACTGCATTGGATACAAGTTTCCAGAGAGTTGTAAAGTAAGCTGCAACTGATTAGCAGCTAACAGACAAACCATCAAGAAACTCCTTATAGTGTATAGTGGAATGCTGTCATGCATGAAATTCCATGCATGGAATATGCTTATAGTGTATGGTAGAATGTTGTTATGGATAGAAATCCATAACTAGAATAGAGTTATAATGTATGGTATGTGCCTATTAACCACCATTATAAAAAGGGTCTGAGAAATGGAGCTTTCTGATTGGCTGCAAACATTCTAACAGCCTTGTGTTAATCTTTTATTAACGTACTGTACATGTAGAGTTTAGCCATCTCCTAAACAAGGTTTAACACTGTTTAAAAACATTTTTATTATAATAGCAATAAAGCGTTGTCACCGTCGTCTCTGATTTTAAAATTTGGGGTTAGGCCCCATTCTGGGTTTAAATTGCTACAAATCCATAGTACTATTAAGGCTTTTCTAGGTAAGAGTCGGTGTTCCGACAGGGCAGGAGTGCTCTTTAGTGAGCTAAGTGATCTTAGTTTGTCAGATAAGAGGATTTCAAAAATATATAAGTATATTTTAAAGAGTGTTCCCTCCTCTTCTCAGATCCCCATATACTGGACAATTAATCTGGCTTTGGACTGGCCAGAGGCGGTGTGGGGTAAAATCTGGAAGGATACCTATTATTTTATTAAACAAGAAAGGCTAAGAGATGTTCAGTTCAAATTGCTACATAATATATACCTATCTCCAGCGAGGTTACACGGGTTGGCAGTCTGGCTTCTCGGCTTATAAAGACTGTAGGACCCCTTGGCACAACCATCCACAAATTCTGGTTTTGCCAAAGATGCAAAAGTTTAGGGCTTCGTTAAAAATTGGATGGGTCCGTACACTGATCTCTCATCTGTGTTTAGTTTAGAAACTTGTATATTTGGGATGTATGTATCTGTCCCAAGGAAAGATCAGAAATATCAGCTGGCACTGATTGCATCAGTTACTAAGCTGTTAATTTTACGCCACTGGCGAGAAGATTGGATTCCTTCTTATAGGGAATGGTGGGAAGAATTTTTGAATGCATTTTATACGGAAAGGTTAGCCTTTAGGTTGTGTAAGGCATCAGTTAAATTTTCTAAATATTGGGGGAGACTTTTCCAATATCTCAAAGCTAATTTTGGAGTCTAGAGGAGGCAGTTTTTACCACTATATCCTTTATTTTTCATTCCTTTCTCTCTTTGACTACCTCCCTCCTTTCTTTTCCCTCTTCTTGGACTGCCTTTTACTATTAGTTATATTTTAATTCTAGGAAATTGTCAAATGGCTCTTTTAGCCCATGTCCTGTATTATCGTACTCTTATTCTGACTTCAGTCATTTGTTTTATATATGTATGCTTAGGCTTGTATAATACTTCTCATGAGTTTGCTTTTGTCATTTTACTTTGTTTTATTGGCCAGAATTGAGTTATATTTATTTCACAGTCGGTATTTAAGGTAATGGATTGTTACTGCCAGGGGTGGATAGCTGTGGGGGTTGGGGGTGGGGGATGATACAATGGAGGATTTTATGTTGTTTTGGGAAGGGGGTCTTGTTTTCTTTAAATCAAGTAATGCCTGTAACCTATTCTATGTGATGTATAATCTGTATAAGTTGGTTTAATAAAATATGGTAATTTGCAAAAAAAAATAATAGCAATAAGGCACTCCAAGGGATTATGTTAATGGTCAGTCAATCACCCTCTGGGGGCATGTGACACTCGGCTACACCTCGTGCCACAGTACACCCCTAGAAGGTGATTAACAGACCATTAACATAACTCTTGGTCATGCCTTATTGCTTAATAATCAGCAGTCACACAGCTTTGTTATGCACTGTTTAGAATTGTAAAAGTTGTTAACCACACTTCAGAACTTCCAAACAATGGCATAACAAAGAAGAATGCACCAGAGTTCCATAATTCTCACACATAGAATGCAAACAGTGTTTTTTTGACCATACACTATAAAAGATGATGGCTGGGGATCAGGTGACAACCACATTGAAATCACCTCTCGTGGTTGCTAGGGCTACAGTAAACCTCTCAAGCTGTGCTCTCAAGGTTTACCATGTTGCCCTAGCAACCACTCAAGGTGATTACAGTGTGGTTATCACCCGATCCCCAGCCATTATCCTCTATATAATGTAGGGGTAGCCCTTATTACCCACTGAAATCAAACAGATTACAACCTTGTAATCCCACTGTTGTGATGTCAGAACCTTATACAGTAAACCCATCTCATCTACATCACAGCAGTGGGTTTACACAATGGAATGCCAGTGTTATTCAGTATTCTACACACCCAGAATGTGATTATAGTATATGGTTAGGGCTTATTGTTGACGAAAACTGGTGGCTTTCTAAATCTTGTTGTAGGGCAGTTCAAAGGTAAAAAAAGTTGTTGTGCCATCGACATGACGTCAGAACAATAGTACAACAGCTTTTAGCTTTGAACTGCCTTCTGATTGGCTCAACGTAAAAGAATCCTGGAAACGCGGTGGCAGTTTAGTGAGCGCCGAATAAAGGACTCTGCCCATTTTGACACAAGGAGCTATTAATGCTCCGTGTCACAAAAGTGACTTTTTTTTATTTTAAAAAGTACTACTGCAGACACCAGAGGGAGCAGAAGCGGTAACAAGTGAAACAAGTGCTAGCGGGAGCAGGGAGAAGCAGGAGCGAGTGGCAGCAAGAGCGGGACAAATTTGAAGCAAGTGGGAGTGGGGAGATGCTCGAGTGAGAAAGATGAGGTAAAACAAGCCAGCAACTGAAACAAAAATTGTTCGTCAACAATAAGGTCTAAGCCATATATTATATAATACAGTGGATGGTTGTCCATCCACAACAAGGCTGTTTCCCTCTCGGGAGTTGATGACATCAGAGAGACCTCTCAAACTTCGCTCTCAAGATCTCGATAATGTCATCAACTCCCTTGAGGGAAACACAGCCTTGTTGCGGATGGCGACCATCCACTATTCTATATGTTAGTCTCAGTACAGTATTCAAACAACATTCCAGTTGTCTCAGTTTGCTGTTACTGAGTCTAGCAACCTCTATGTCTGATAGAGATTTTAACTCTGGTGCTATTTTGACCTGTTGTCATTCAGTCCGTGTATCCTAATAAATAGTTTTCCTACACCAACATGTGGCTGTAGTGCAGATTCATTTATAAGGTAAGGCTAAATTACTTCTGTTTGTGGGGGAGTAACTTCTTATGTTGAGTCCCATACACTATAAATGACAATGCCTGATGTCCAGGCAATAACCATGGTGTAATCATCTCTCGTGGTTGCTAGGGCAATTGTAAACATCTCAAGCTGTGCTCTCGAGGTTTACCAATGCCCTAGCAACCACTCGAGGTGATTATACCACGGTTATCACCTGTACATCAGGCATTATCCTCTATGTTATGCTGCAGTAGCTATGTCATCACAGCTGTTATGCTGCACTAGTGATGTCACTACTGCAACATAACAACTTGGAATGCTGCCACAGAGTTGCTTTCCTCAATCCAGTTAAGATGGAAGTTGCATTTTTTTAATTTTGAACTTGCAGAAACATCTGCAGCGCACTGTGTTAGTTAAAAAAAATAAAATGTTAACATTTCTATTCTCTGTTGTCTTCTCCAGCTGGTTTTGTGTGATTTTCTATGCTGTGACTGCCCGTACACTATAAAAGACTGTGTATGAGCAGTCATACACAAACAAGGAAAGTCTTGTATCTTGAGGTTCCCTTGGTAACAGAGTACCTCTCGAGCTGCGCTCTCGAGGCCATCTGTGACCAAGGAAACCCCCTCGATACAAGAATATCCTTGTTATGTATAACTGCTCATACACAATCCTCTATGTTCTGCTGCACTAGTGACATCATTATGTTGTTCTGCAGCAGCAGTGATGTCACTACTGAAGCAGAACCACTTGGGATGCTGGCACATTGTTGCTTTCCTCTTTTTAATTCTGTGGTGACAGTATTCTAGAACCGCTAGAGTTTCATTATGAAAAAGAGAAAAAAAAACACAATGCACACATTTCACGTAATACTACTATACACTATAAAAAATACAGGATGAGCAACTGTATGCACAACCAGTGTGTTCTGTCACTTCAGGGTTCTGATTCCCATGAACCTCTCGAGCTTCACTCTCGAGGTCAGAGGGAATCAGAACCCCTCTGTGGCAGAACACACTGGTTGTGCAAAGTTGCCCATCCAGTATTCTATATACAGTGTATATATATAATTCACTGCAGCCAGAAGTGCACACATTACGTAACTCACTGAAAAATGCTAAACCAGTGAGTTGGGGGAACTGTTTAATGTGACTTGTACTGTAAGTCGTGAAATTTGTTTTAATTTCTGTTCTAAGGAAAGCATACAGATTAGAAAAATATATGGAGGTGTATATTTTAATGGAAGGAATAGGAAGCAATATAGGTTTACAAAAGAACCCCAGAGGAAATGCTACCGAGTTATGTGTTATCCCAGATGATATTGGCCGGACAGCCACATTTTAAAGAAAACACAATCGCACATACCCCAATAGTGCAAAGCATCATGGGAAACATATGAAAATCCGCATGATGGTAGAGAAGGTGGCAGTACATGAAACAATAATGGCTGGCATATGTTCAGCCTTGGGATTATTTACACAGCTTTTTTTTTTGTTTAGAGAAACAGGGTTTTTGTCCATGGGGAGATATAAGTTATATTTAAGCAATGTGTTGATGTCAGGAAGTCAGGTGTAGAGATGGACTGTTGGCAGAGAAAATGTGATAGTAACTTTCAGGGGGGGTTACTTTTGATAAGGGTAAGTTAGTTATGCTTGTGATAATGGAAATATTGCGAAAGTATGAGGTCTATGCAGAAGTGGAGTACAAATATGCACAGTTTCATAAGTATGTGCTCAGAGACCAGGCAAATGTGATATGCACGTTTGTTTTTGAAACAGTAAAAATAGCGATACATGCGATTGATAGAAAGATAGATAATTACATAGACAGATAGAGAGAGAGACACACACAGATCAACAGACAGGCAAAATAGGAATGGCAGTGAAGTAGTGATGTGATGCCAACCCCACCCCCACCATTCAGAGATGGACAGGCATTGGGGTGTGCATTGGGGTCATTGCCCATAACACTCACACCATTTCACCTCACCCTACCCTGCAGACACAGACAAGTGTTGAGGTGTGCCTTGGGGTGTTCAAGCATTATACCTACCCCATTCCATAAGGAAATATGCTGAAATGGGTAGAGTACTATTTAAGAAAATGGAGTGAACTTTGGGGCTGAAGAGTCAAACATAGAAACATAGACTTTGACAGCAGATAAAGACCACTTGGCCCACCCAGTCTGCCCATTTCCCTACCTATTGGATAAGCTGCAGATTCTAGTTAACCAACAGCCTACTTCCCGCAACCCCCCCCCACTATAATTGCCTTATGTCTGTCCCATGCATGTTTGAATTCCCTCACTGTTTTAGACCCCAAAACCTCTCCAGGAAGGCGGTTCCCTGCGTCCACCACTCTCTCTGTGAAAAACAATTTCCTCACATTACCCCTGAGCCGTCCCCCCTCTAACTTTAAATTGTGCCCCCTTGTTCTTACACATCTCTTTTTCTGAAAGATGCTACCCTCCCAGACTTTGTTGATTCCCTTGAGGTACTTAAAAGTTTCTATCATGTCCCCCTGCCCCTCCTTTCATCAAGGGTATACATATTAAGCTTTCACAGTCTCTCTTCATATGGTTTCTGATGTAGACCCTGCACCATTTTAGTTGCCCTCCTCTGGACTGCTTCCATCCTATGTCCTTGCGTAGATGAGGTCTCTACAAAGGCACATCTCAATACTTGTCACTGGCTGCAGGGTGGGGATGAGGGTGGAATGCCATGAGCATTACTGTTGACAGTCCCAAGTCACACCCTTGATGCCTGTCAGTCCCTACAGGGCAGGGTGTTATGGTAAGAAACCCTAATGCCCTGGGCATTGTTATGTGACTTCTTAACCTAGCAACAGCATTTAATGCATTACATTAACAGGACAAGTAAATGTTTTTTAATACATTTACAGACAGTTACATAAACTTAATTTCCTCCATATAATAATTTAAATTTAGTAACAGCGGTAGTACAAAGCCATTACTCAGACAATTTGAAAACTATAACTACTTTATATTGTACATTGAATCCCATAAGGACCTCCTTGAAATTGAGATGCAAATGTCACACTTTTATCAGTTTTCTAACAGGACTATTTTACTATCCTAAATATATTTCTTGCTTCAGTAACTGCTCAGCACATCTATTGCATGACCTACTTATTGACATTTTACACCTGCTATGCAATGTACTGCTGCTTACTACACCAACATCATGAACCATAAAACAGATAACTGCCATATATAGGGAGGCAGTGTAGCACAGTGGTTTAAGGCTCTGAGCTACAAATCTGGAGATCTGGGTTTGAATTCCACAGTCCCCATGTGTGTACTGGGTGAACATGAGTAAGTCACTTAACTTCCATGTGCTCCCAGGTTGCCTCTGTAAACAAACTTTCAGCTCAGTGTGCCACTCCTGGTTAAACAATTGAAAGAAAAAAAGAACACACAATGTATTATTTTTCTTGCTTTATTTTGGTACCACAAGATTTGACTAATACATCCATCCTTAAATGTACTTTTTATAGCTTATGTGTCTGTGTCCTAGGCAGAACTACACTTAAAATCTTACACATAAATAAATAAATCATCAGAATAACATTTATTTCAGTAGTACCTCCTTCCTTTTCAGGTGCCCATGACATTGTGTGCCAGATATTCAAAGGGGTTATTTCTGGCACAACCGAGTTGTGCCGGCGCGACCCTGCAATGCACCACACATGATATTCAAAAAGGTGACTGGCACAGCGCAAGTCCCGATGCACCGGGGCACATTGCTAATGTATGCAGCACATCTGACTGGGACATGCCCATGCATATGCGGCACATCCCGATATTCAGCTCAGGATGTGTGGCGCATCTGCTGGCACAACCCCCGTATGCACTGCATACTGGGACACAAAGTTGAGCCAGAAAATCCTGGCTCAAATGCTGGCCACCCACAAGCAGGCTGCTGTATTGTAAGGTGCAACATAGCAGCTGCCAGCCATGGGTGGCCACCCGCCAGGCAAGAACACCATCCACAAGCACCCATCCAGTCCCTGGTGATCCAGTGGTACCCCCCTTCCTCCCATAGCCGTGGTTGCCGGTACATCCAAATACAGGAACATGCCCTGTCATTCTAGTGGAACCCTCCCTTACTCCCCTACCAGATCACTGGTGACAGTGAAGGACATATAAGCTCTGGTAGTCCAGTGGTCCCTCCACTCCACCTATTTCCCCTATCCCCATAAATTAGTATGCAAAAAAATTCTCTGGTGGACTAGTGGTGCCCCCACCCCTTCTGTAGTGCCAATCATCCAAAATGTACTATATGTCATGCTCTGGTGGTTTGGTGGTCCCCTCACCCCTCCTGTAGCCCCAATCCTGGGCAAACTGTTGCACATATATGCTCTGATGATCCAGTGGTATCCCCCACTCCACCACCCAAAACAGATCAGCCAGCCTACCCAACACCTGCCCATCATAGACAGGCAGCTGCAAGCCACCCGCATACCACCCCGTTGGTCAACAGAACACAGAATGTAGTAGTATACGGAGTCCACTCTGAAGAAAGGGGGTTACTAGTGGGGTACTGCATGGTTCAGTACTGGGTCTGATCCTTTTTAATATCTTTATAGGTGACATTGCAGAGGGACTAGAAGGAAAATTATGCCTCTTTGCAGATGACACAAAGATCTGCAACAGGTTTGATACACGGGGGGGTGGAAAGGATGAGAAGGGTCTTAGCAAGGTTGGAGGAATGGTCAGAAGTATCTTTGTGTCATCTGCAAAGAGACATATTCCATGTAAAAATGTCTGTACATACTGATTGTATTCTTCACCATTTGTCACTCCTTTTTTTCTTCACTGTACACTTTGTACCCGGGTCACACCTGGAAATGAGCCTTGGCTCCGTGTGCTTTTCCCAGTCATCAAATTTTTAAATAAATAAATATAAATACTTTTCCTTCCAGTCCCTCTGCAATGTCACTTATAAAGACATTAAAAAGGAATGGCCCCAGTACTGAACCCTGTGGTACCCCACAAGTAACCCCCCTTTCTTCAGTGTGGACTCCGTTTACTATTACAGACTGTGTCCTGTTGTCCAACCAGTGTTTCACCCAGGCTACCACCCTAGGACCCACTCCCAGGCTGGCTAATTTGTTTATTAATCTTTTGTGTGGGACTGTGTCAACTGCCTTGCTAAAGCCTAAGTAGGCCATGTCCACAGCCCCTCCCTGGTCTACTACTTTGGTGGCCCAGTAAAATAAATCTATTAGATTCATCTGATATGACCTTGCAGCTGTGAATCTATGCTGCCTTGGGTCCTGTGCCCCACTGGCCTCTAGGTAATCAACAATTCTTTCCTTCAGAAGTGATTCCATCATTTTCCCTATCACTGAAGACAAACTGACAGGTCTGTAGTTTTCTGCATCTGTCTTGCTCCCACTTTTGTGAAGGAGGAATCACATCCACCCTGCTCCAGTCCCCAGATACCACACCATCCTCCCATGATTTGTTAAAAAGGGTGGTCAGTGGTGTCACTAGTTCTACCCTTAGCTCTTTTAGAATTCTGGGGTGAATCCCATCAGGCCCCATTGATTTGTCCACCTTCAGTTTTAGGAGTTCTTTCAGAAACCTTTCTTCTGTGAAAGGACTGGGATTGACCCTCCTATCCAGAGTGCTTCTATTGATTGGATTAGGCACCTCCCCCTCTTCTTTTGTGAATACTGAGCAGAAGTATTCATTCAATATCCCTGCTTTTTCACTGCCCCTCTCTGCCCACTCACCATCCCTTTTACTGAGCCTCACTATCCCTCCCTTTGTCTTTCTACGTTCCCTAATGTACCTATAACAGATTTTTTTCCCCTTTCTTAACTGAGTTGGCTATCTTTTCCTCATTTTGGGTCTTTGTTATTCTGACTGCCTTCCCCTCTTCCTTCTGCTTTAACTGGTACACTTTTCTGTCCTGCTCCTTCTGTGTTTCCTTATACTTCCTAAATGCTATCTTTTTCTCCCTAACCTTCCCTCCCACTTCTTTTGAGAACAATAGTAATTTTTTTCTTTTGTTTTGATTTATTTGCTTCACACAACGGCTTGTTGCCTCTGTGATGGCAGTTTTGATGTTTCCCCACTGTTGCTCCACCCCTCCTTCTGGCTTGTTTGCTGGTGCTTTTCTAAGGCACTTCCTCATTTTGACAAAATCTGCCCTCCTGATGTCCAGTATCCTTACTTTTGTATGACTTGACTCTACAGCTAAGTTTATCTTGAGCCACAGTTTGGTGGTCATGTTCCAAATGGCTACCCACTTCTAGTTCTGAGATTCTTTCTCCTTCCCCATTTAAGAGTACCAGGTTTAAGATTGTTCCCTCCCAAATGGGTTCTAACAGTAGCTGTCTGAGGCATGCCCCCTGTAGCTCATCAAGAATGGCCCTGCTCTTGGATGTGGTTGCAGCAAAGGTGCTGCAGTTAACATCTGGCATATTCAGGTTCCCCATCAGCAACAATATCTCCCCTTTCTCTGCCATCCCAAGGATGCCTTCTATCATTTCCTTGTCCATTTTCTCCCCCTGAGATGGGGGTCTGTATACGACCCCTGTGCAGATTGTAGTGCCAGTTCCAGTCTCCAGGGTGACCCACAGTGCCTCCTCTCCTCCCTGTTTACCCTTTAGTTCTGTTGCTTTGATCCCCTCCCTTACATAGAGAGCTACTCCTCCTCCTCCTCGTCTACCCTCCATGTCCCTCCTGTAGACTGTGTACCCTGGTATGTTGACATCCCAGTCATGTTTCTCTGTGAACCATGTTTCTGTGACTGCCATGATATCCAGGCATCCTTCTTCCATCAAGGCCACTTGTTCATGAAGCTTGTTACCTAGACAACAGGGATTGGTACTCATTACCCTCCATTTTTTGATGGTCTTATCCCTTTTTGCCCCATCCCTGTCCTTACTGCCTTTGTCTTTTTCTCCATTTACCTCTGCCCTTCTCCCTATCGACTGCTCTGTCTTGGTGTTTACCTCAATAACTACCCTGATTCTTGTGGGGGTCCTAGGATTTCCCTTCTCCTTTTCAGTGCCGAAACTGGCTAATTTAAATGCTTGCAAATGAAGCATTTTAACCTATCACCTAGGATCCTGGTTCCCCTCCTGGACAGATGCAAACCATCACGTCAGTATAGGACTGTATCTCTCCAGGTGGAGCCCCAGTCCCCAATAAAGCTGAAACCCTGAGCTCTGCACCATTTTTTCAACCACTGATTGAATCCCATGATGTGGAGTACCCTAGCCTCATCCATACCATAGACAGGCAGCACCTCTGAGAAGATTAATGTGCATGCTACCTGTCTAAGGCCCCACACCAACTCCACAAACTTCTCCTGCACTGCTCTGATCCCTTTCCAAGTCAGGTCATTTGTCCCTAGGTGGACAATGACATCCAGCTCCCTCCCCCATGCAGCTGCTCCCATGATCCAGAGGATTTGCCCCCTGTCCCTCCATGCCATGGTGCCAGGCAGGCATCTTACCTCCTACTCCCCTCCTTCCCCCAGTTATACCCTCCTAACAATGGAGTCCCCCACCAGGAGCTGTTTCCTTCCCTTATGGGATCCCATGCCACCCTACTGTGGGTCTCCTTTGTGGAGATTCCCAGCATCTTCCCTGGTCTCCACTGTGGGTGCCTTCATAAAGGAACCACACTCTGCCAGAATGGCAAAGGCACCTAGTTTCACCTGAGCTCTTTTCTAGGTTGCTTGTAAGGACAGAGCAAATAACCTTACCAGAGCAAGGAAAAGGATTAAGGCTTCTTTTGGCTAGGCAGATTTACTGTGTGTTATTATTTTCTTTTGTACTCTCAGGGATTGTTACTGTTTGTTGTTAATGTATTGTTTTATCTTTCTCTGATTCAAATTGTTGTTGCTGGGTATACCTTCTGCTGCATTATTACAGGGTGTGCCTAGAGGTGTGTGCTTATAGATTACTGCTGTAATCTTCTGATTCAAGTTGTCTTTTGCAAGGTATATCTTCTGTTACTGCTTTATTTTTCTCTGTAGCAAAGTGCTTCTTTCAGGGTATATGTTCTGTGAAATTATTACAGGTGATGCTTTACAGGTTTTACAATTTTATCTGTCATTAGGATAAGCTTCAGGGCTACTGCATTTGTTGCTGGCTGATTGTTTCTGCTCTTACCTTCTTGTTTCTTTTGTCTGTGGTTCTTCTTTTTTGGCAGGGGAAGGGCCCAGCCACCCACCCCCATCCCCAACCACCCCACGCTGCACTGTTTTTATAGGGTAGCACAGTCATGACATTTACTGTAGCAAAGCAGGAAGGGGTGGATCAGAGGGGTATCCACACAGTGACCTCATTTACAGGGGCACAAGTAATTTAACTTGTTATAACAAGTTATACAAAAACAAACAAAATACAAAATCAAACTTTCGCTTTCATTTTCCTCCTTCTAATTACTCTGACCAGGTTACAAACTCAGAAACTTATCTGGAATGGATATTATTAACTGCAGGTACTGCGGGCCACTTTTCAAAAGGGCAGTTATACAAGATTTAGGATACTGTCCTAAATTCTGGGCCATTGGAGATCTAAGGGCTCTGCTCCAGGCAGCATGATCAGAGACTGCGCACCTCAAATCGAATATTCAGGAGGAAACATATGATAAGAACTGCCCACCATTTTCCCAACATCCAACAGAAGCACCTTGACCTCAGATAGTGGGTGCCCTTCGAGGTTGGCAGGAGGTTAGGAGAGGAAAATTGGGTGCCCCATCACTTGGTGCTCAACAACATATCACCTTCACAAACCATATAAAAACTACAAACATGTATCTGCCTCTATGTCCAAAATCAAACAAAGGGGCAGTGGACACTGCAGAGCAGGACACTGTAGCACAGGAGCTAGCACAGCAAAACTAACCCAAAACAGGAACCAAAACAAAAAAAGCAAAAAGGAAATCCAAAACTTCTGATCATAGGAGACTGTATGATTCTGGGAGTTGATACCTATCTCCAGCCAGGAGTCATGGTCAGATGTCTCCCAGGTACATCAGCATGGAGAGACACTGACCGCATTGCTAAAATTGAACAGGAAGCAGGAGAAAACATTGATGTCCTGGTACACACAGGGACTAGCGATCTCACCAGCTGGTCAGTTGTGAGGACCAAGGAACACCTGACCAGGCTGGGTGACAAACTATCATCCATTTCATCCAGCATCTTCTTCTCTGAGATCCGGCCAGTCTGGGAGAGGGGGGCAGATGGACAGAAGATCAGAGAAGGGAAGATAGGGGAGCTAAACATGTGACTCAAGGGCTGGTGGCAGTGAAAAGAACACATATTTGTAGGTAACTGGCAACTGTTTCGGGAGTGAAAGTTCTTTAAATTCAATGGGCTGCATCTGACTAAGGAGGGAGTCAGTGCATTGGTGCAGAATTTTGACATCTGAAGAATACTTAAACTAGCAAATGGGGAAAGGAGTGCAGCACCCGATATGTCAAATGGGAAGAACACCCCTCCCCCCTCAGCTAGTGATCAAACAGGAATTCAACATGGTTGTAGTTCATTTGCTTCACCAGGTAAGGAAAAACATCTGGCTCCCCATACAATGCAGTGGGGAAATGCCAGACCTCACCCGACAACTAACACATCAAAATCTGGCCAGTGGAAAATCATGTACACAAATGCTCACAGTCTGGGAAACAAGATCCCAGACCTCCAGGCAACAATGACAGAGGCTAAACAGGACATAGTAGCCATTAGTGAGACATGGTTCACCAGTAACCACACTTGGGAGACTTCAGTACCTGGCTATGTACTGTTCAGAAGAGACTGAGGCGCAAAAAGGGGGGGGTGGAGTGGCCCTTTTTGTCAATGAAATATCAAACCTACAGAAATTCAGAATACACATAAGGAACCAGAACAATTGTGGGTCACCTGGAAACAGGAAATGGGACAGCCATATGAACTGGGGTAGCAAACAGGCTAGACGGAGGGGTAGAGCAACAATGGGGAAACATTAAAACTGACATCACAGGGGCAACAAGCCTTTGTGTGAAGCAAATAAACAAATCAAAACAAAAGAAAAGTCACTATGGTTCTCAAAAGAGGCGATGGGGAAGGTTAGGGAGAAAAAGATTGCATTTAGGAAGTATAAGGAAACACAGAAGGAGCAGGACAGAGAACTGTACCAGTTAAGGCAGAAGAAAGTATGGAGGGGAGTCAGAATAGCAAAGGCCTAAACTGAGGAAAAGATAGCCAACTAGGTTAAAAAGGGGATACAGCTTTTTATGGTACAGCAGGGAGCGTAGAAAGACAAAGGGAGGGATAGTGAGGCTAAATAGAATGGATGGTGGGTGGGCAGAGTGGGACAGTAAAAAAGCAGGGATACTGAATGAATACTTCTACTCAGTATTCACAAAAAAGGAGGAAGGGGAGGTTCCTAATCCAGTTAATAGAAGCACTCTGAATAGGGGGTCGATCACAGTCCTTTCACAGAAGAAAGGGTTCTGAAAGAACTCCATAAACTGAAGGTGGACAAAGCAATGGGGCCTGATGGAATTCACCCCAGAATTCTAAAAGAATTAAGGTGAAAACTAGTGACACCACTGACTACCCTTTTTAACAAATCATGGGAGGATGGTATGGTACCTGAGGACTGGAGAAAGGTGGATGTGATTCCCCTTCACAAAAGGGGGAGCAAGGCAGAGGCAGGAAACTACAGACCTGTCAGTTTGACCTCTGTGATAGGGAAAGTGATGGAATCACTTCTGAAGGAAAGAATTGTTGAGTACCTAGAAGCCAGTGGGGCACAGAACCCAAGGCAGTATGAGTTCACAGCAGGAAGGTCATGTCAGACAAACCTAATTGATTTCTTTGACTGGGTGAACAAAGTAGTAGACCAGGGAGGGGCTGTGGACATGGCCTACCTATGCTTTAGCAAGGCATGTGACACAGTACCACACAAAAGATTAATAATCAAATTAACCAGCCTGGGAGTGGGTCCCAGGGTGGTAGCCTGGGTAAAACATTGGCTGGACAACAGGACACAGAAGGTAATTGTAAATGAGTCCACTCTGAAGACCGGGGGGTTACTAGTGGAGTACCGCATGGTTCAGTACTGGGTCCAGTCCTTTTTAATGTCTTTATAAGTGACATTGCAGAGGGACTGGAAGGAAAAGTATGCCTCTTTGCAGGTGACACAAAGATCTGTGACAGGGTTGATACACAAGGGGGTGTGGAAAGGATTAGAAGGGACTTGGCAAGGGGTGGGCATGGCTACCCACCAAGCTGAATGGACGCCTAAGCCCTGTGCTCTCAGGAACCTCACCACAAACCCGACTAAAGCCTGCTTCATTTTTGCTACTTGGCATTACCTGGCGAGCAGTGTTTCTCCCGGTCGATCCTGTGCTCCAAGCCAGCATGCCATCTTCAGTCTGCTGTCAGTGTGGGAGGTGCAAATTACAATCGCCATTTCTGTCCCCCAGAATGTGGAATGCGGCCTAGTACATTAACGAAATGGAGCCCACAGCATCAGTATCACAACAAGAAGGCAATCTAACCGAAATCTGGCAAAAGTTTGCCGAAATCCTTTCCCAGATGGACAGGATGAATCTAGCCACAAAAAAAAAGACATGGCAGACATAGTAGACCTGTCTCAGTGGGGCTGCATCACAGAGCACAAACTTGCCAAAATGGAGGATGGCTGGTGTAAGACTGGGGCTAAATTACATGAACAAGAATGGACTATGCTGATTCTATGGGCAAGAGTTGAGGATCTAGAAAACCATAGTAGGCGAAACAATTTATGGTTTGTGGTATTTCCAGAGGGTAGTGAAGGGAATGATGTTATGTTATTTTTTGCAAACTGAGCTACCCCCTTTACTGGGCTGGCATTGTCAGGGGCCACCTGAGATAGATAGAGCCCACAGAACCTTGGCCCCTCGCCCGGCCCCTGGGGAACATCCTCATACTATTTTGACTTGTTTTCTTAGGTTCCAGAACAGGGAACTGATTACTCGACTGGCTAGACAAAAAAAAGAGCTTATTTGGAAAAGCCACAAGATCCAAATCTTTTCAGACTACTCCCAAGAACTCACAGCACATCGTAGGGCCTTTACAGTTGCCCACAGAGCCTGCGATGAATTGGGGCTGGAATACTCCCTGAGATAGCCTGCTTCTCTGCAGATTATAGCAAATGGTTCACCGTGGCTATCTGATAATCCAGCAGCTGCAGAGAAGTTCTTAGCACATCAAGCTCCCAAACTTACTTGGGGTTCACTGAGGGAAATATCCCCATCTCAGACTGTTTCGGTGGGGTCCACCCAGATGGAGTTCTCTCAACAAGAGTCACCAGCCTCTACTCATGTGCCCATCCCCTCTCATGCCTTGCCTCAAGTCTCGTCACCTCAGACCCCTATGTGACTGGCCCCTCAGAAATCACCGGGGAGCGGGAAAAAGTATAGAAGGAGGGCTCGGACTGACGGGGCCCATATCGACAAGACCTCTAGGCTTCGTTCTTGGAGCCGCAGTGTAAGTCCTGCATCAGTAGCCTCTCATTCGTCCTGCACTCCTGATATGAGCAATAATAAATATAAGGCCCTGATGGACTTACCTTTGGATAGTACGCTTCAAGTTCCTCCACTGCATCCTAGACAATTAAATTCCAGAGAAGCTAAACTCCATGCAGCAAGGGCCCTCTCCTGGGTGGGGGAATCTAATCCTGATTCTTCGGATATCTGCATTTCAGCTGACACAACTGAGTCACCATCTGTCCACTTCAAAGGGTCAACTATTTCTTCTCCTGGACTAATGGGTTGAATGAATGGAGAGCCCTTTCTTATGATTATTGTTCCCTCAGGCTGTATTTATGGGCTGCACCGCCAAGCCCCTCTTTCCGTTCTCATTTAGGGTGTGATAATTCTGTGTTTTCTAGGTGTTTTTTGAACTCTTATTCATGCCTTAATATGCAGTTGGGCCATAGGGAAGCTCATGTTGTGGCCCCAGGGTGGGTTCATAACTGGTTATTTTCATTGCCCCCTTGGCATGACTTTGTTGTGCTAGGGGTGGGATGCCTACCCTACCTGAGATGATTTCCCCCCTCTAATATAATAAAGGGGTGGGAGTGGACCCCTTGTCATCCAGAGGGCTAAAGGGCTGGGTAACAGTCTTATAGATCTCTCAAGCAGAAATGTTTTATTTCCCCTTGTTGGGTGGGGATGATATGCAGAGAGATTTCAGGATGTTGGGGTGTCCTATCTCTACTGCTGGAGTTTGGAGTACTGCTTATATTATACCCCCCAGCGACCTCCGCTGTATTCTGGGCCACTAGTAGGCCAATGTTCGAAGTGGAAGCTGGTCTGTTTTGAGGAAGTTTTTGGGGAGTGGGAATGGGGGTGGTTTTTTTTCATCTGTTTGGAATGTTATTGTTATTGTGGTTATTTTTTTTTCTTCTTTTTCAGGCACAACGTTACAAAGTTAAGATATGTGTATGGTTATGCAAAGTTAGTAGTTTTGGCAATCTGATCTATATGAAGGTGATTAGAATTACGGTGTGTCCTTGCTAGGGGAAATACTTTGGGAGTTATTTTCCCCTGTCCTGGTGTTCTCAGCTGTTTACCCTTTTGGCCATGCTGTTTTTCAGGCCAGATGGAGATTAGATTTATCTCCTGGAATGTCAGGGGACTTAACATGCCTATTAAATGTAAAAAAGTTTTGATGCATTTGAAAAAACGGAGACCCATGGTGGTATTCCTGCAGGAGACCAAACTATTGTCTGGAGAAGCAAAAAACTCAGTCTGGGTTGGGTAGTGGAAGAACTCCATAGTGTGGCCTCGACCCATAAACGAGGGGTATCTATATTGTTACATAAAGATTTAGGGTGGAAATTCAAGAGATATGTTCAGGATAAGGAAGGGAGATGGATCATGGCAGAACTGGAGACACCAGAAGGCCCCCTAGTTTTATCCAATCTCTATGCCTCCAACCAGGATTGTCCCTCTTTTTTTGATACATTTAATCAAACCCTTATGGATTTTAATTCAAATAGGGTTCCTGTTTTATTGGGAGAAGATTTCAATGTGACCCTTGACCATAACATGGACAGAAGCAATAAAGCCCCCGAGCCACACAGGTAAGCTAAGAAAGCCCTCTTGTGACTGATGGCTAAACATGGGCTACTCGATGTTTGGAGGGTCCTGCATCCTGGGATGCATGATTTCTCATGTTTCTCTCAATCGCATGGTACCTCTAGTAGAATAGATCTCTGGCTGATTTCCTCTGACCTCTATGATAGGGTAGTTTCTGCTGCTATATACCCGATATAGGTTTCAGACCATGTCTCCTTGGAGATACTGTTTAAATTAGGACGGGATTCCCCATCTTCCCCCTCCTGGTGGTTAGATCCTCTCCTCCTAGAGGATAAAGACTTCCAACAGTGGCTGGGCCTCGAAATAAGGGACTACTTGACTAATAATGATAATAATGAAGTCTCTGATATGACTCTCTGGGAAGCTTTCAAAGCAACAATAAGATGCAGAATAATTGCTTTTTCAGTAGCTCGGAGGCGTCGCCGAGAGGGCCGACAGAGGGCCCTGGAGCAACAACTGCACCAGCTACAGACCTGATGTCAAGTCCCTCAACTCCAGACCCCACCTGCATCCTTGCTTACACAATTGGCCAGTACTAGGCTTTTACTGAACACTCATCTATCCCGACAGGCTAATTAAATATTAAACAAATTTGACATGCCTATTGGGGGCAGTAAACTCCTGGCATATACGCAAACAACAACAAATTTCTAAATGAATACAGGCTTGAGAGACCATAAGGTATTCCATGCTACTCTGGTTCACAGGTAAACACAATCATGATGCAGGTTTACGAACAGCTATATGCCTCCCCTCACCCTCCAGACCCCCACAAAATTCAAGGTTTCCTGGCCTCACTGCCTATCCCCAAACTTCTCCCCACTGAGGCCGAGTCATTGGATGCTTCAATCACATTGGAAGAAGTGGACAAGGCTATAAAAACAATGAATCTTCGTAAAGCCCCGGGATCTAATGGACTACCTATCGATTTATATAGAGCCCAGGGAGTTAATCTTGCCCCATATTTCTGCTTCATGCCTTGAAACATTCGCTGCTTGCCAGATGTATCCCTCCAACCATGACAGAAGCCACCATTATGGTTCTGCCAAAAAAGGGGAAAGATCCACTTTTACCTGGTAGTTATCATCCTATTTCCCTTATTAATGCAGATGCAAAAATTTTAGCCAAGATTCTCGCTGGCAGACTCGAACCTCTTCTCTCGGGCATCGTTCACCTGTCACAAGCGGGATTTGTTAAAGGCCAATTGGGATCAGATCACCATAGAACCTTCTTGTCATTGATGCATTACACCAAACTGTCCAAACATATCTCTGTGGCTTTGGCCATAGATTTTGAAAAGGCCTTTGACTCTGTCGAATGGCCCTTTCTTTTTCATACCCTTTCTTCAATGGGTATGGGGCCTGGTTTTCTCTCCTGGATACGACTACTCTGTACATCTCCTTCAGCCAGAGTCCTGACAAATGGGCTGCTGTCTTTGCCTTTCCACTTGCAAAAGGGCACAAGACAAGGCTGCCCTCTCTCCCCCTTACTGTTAATTTTGGCTATGGAACCCCTGGCTATAGCTCTCAGAAAGACCCATTCTACCCCTGGAATATACGTGGGAGGCATCACTCTCAAAACATTTTTATATGCTGACGATCTTCTCGTCACTACTGAATGTACCCCTTTAGTGATTAACAATATTCTTAGTATACTGTCCGAGTTCTATAGCGTGTCTGGTCTTAAGATCAACCAATCAAAAACGGAGGTTCTTCCTTTGAATTTTATACCATCTAGTATGGATTTTCAGGCTCTTGGCCTTAAATGGTCTCCTGATGGTATAAAATACTTAGGTATCTTTTTACATTCAAATTCGACTAAAATGCTTACCTTTAATTTTTCAACTCAGGTGGAATCTCTCAGACTTGCTATGGAAGGCCTTACGGCTCTCTCTGGCAGGCAAAATAGAGTCCATATAGATGATGGCTGCCCCACGGATCCTATACCTATTGGCCCATCTCCCTTTATCTATACCACAGAAATGGTTTTCAAAGTTGGAAGCCTTGATGGGTAATTTTTTATGGGAAGGCTCCCGACCCCGCTACAGTAAACTTAAACTTCACCAGCACTGGTGTAGGGAAGGTTGGGGTCTCCCATGGCTGCAAGGATATCACATGTCCTTCATTACTGCACAAACCACTAGATGGTTCTCTAGACCTGAAGGAACTTCCCTATTTGGGTCTCACTGGAGGCCTCACTGCTTCGAGCATCCTCATCAGTGGTGGCCTTGTATAATAAGAAAAATTTAAATCCCACTCTCTCTCCTCCTATCCTGCTATCTATCCAATATTGGAAACGTGTCCTAAGTCATCTGGGACATGACCCAGCCCCATGGAATTACACTCCTCTTTGGAATAATCATGCTCTAGAGATTGGTAAAAGTACAATATACTGGAAAATCTGGGAGGCGGAAGGTATCTCACTAGTGCAGGATTTACTACTACCTAATTCCAATACATTTGACACATTTGAATCCCTACAATCTAGATGATACCTCCCAGCTACTCACTTCTGGAGATATCTTCAGATTAGGGATGCTATAGTTCACCTCCCTAACCCTCCCAGATTACAGGTAGTTGGAAAAAAAAACACATCCATTAAATATTTGGCTGCACTGCCCTGGGCACTTAGCTAGTGCTATTTACAGTGCACTAAAGGATATCTCCCTGGATCCCACTTACTCAGTGGGAAAAGAACCTCTGATCCCCTATCTCTGGACAGCAATGGGAGCATGCACGGGTACGCATTCACTTGGCCTGTAGAGATGGGCGTACTCGCCTTATTATGAACAAAACCCTACATAGATGGTATAGAGACCCAGCCAAAGTTAAAAGGATGGGATTCTTATTAACTGATACTTGTTGGCGCTGTGGAGGTATTGGGGACCACCTATTCCATGTTCTTTGGGATTGCCGTAATCTTCAATCCTTTTGGGCTCCAATCCAGGATATGTGCAGGCAGATATGTCCCCAAATAGACCCTAACCCACTTCTTCTTCTGTTGGGATGTGCCCACCCTAATACCCCTAAGTTTAGCCCGGGGCTCAATGGGTCACAGTAGTGGGGGCCATAGCCAAAAGGTTGATTCTCATGAAATGGAGGTCCCCAGAAGTCCCAACTTTCCATGAGTTCCTTTTAGCCCTTAATCAAGGGGCTATTTTTGAGAGAATGTCTAGTTTTGTGGGGGGCAATGTGTCTCACTTTGAAGAATGTTGGTGGCCATATTTACTATCCAAGTACTGTCATGACGTACTCCCCCCAAGCTAGTATCTAATTTTGCAAGATTCCCCGGCTTATTCCTCCCCCCCCATCTTTTTTTTTCTCTTCAAAGAGGATATAGGCTTCACTAGATTTGCCCTTTAACAGGCTGCACCTGATTCCTAAGATCAGATTGCCTTTAGTTGTACATAGTTATGTGAAGTATATGCCTGATTCGGACATATCTTGCTTCTGCCTGAGACATTGGTTCCTTATGGTTTTATATATTGCACTTGAGACATGTCTAGATTTCATAACCCTTTAACCTGGGAACATATGTGATGTCACATTTAACTTTCTAGCTACTTAATCCTTAAGTATTTACTATTATACCTTACAGTATTCCTGTATGCCTTAGATGCCTCATGGTCCAGTTGTTTCTACCAAATGTTGCGGTACACCTTAATATTGTGGCATAGTTGTGCATCTATAGATGTGTCCCAATACAATTTCAATAAAATATTAAACTATAAAATAAAAGAAGGGACTTGGCAAGGTTGGAGGAATGGTCAGAAGTATGGCAGCTTGGATTCAATACAAAGAAGTGCCAAATAATGCACCTGGGAAACAAAACCCAGGGGAAGATTACACAATGGGGGGGAGGTAGTAACAACAACAATAACGGAAAGAGACCTGGGGGTAATCATATCAGATGACTTTAAGTTTGGCAAACAATGTGAGAAGGCATTAGGGAAGGCTGGGGGGATACTGGGATGTATAGGGAGAGGCATCAACAGCAGAAACAGGAAGTTGTTTCCCACTGTACAGACAGTTGGTGAGACCCCATCTGGAGTACTGCATCCAATTCTGGAGACCCCATCTCCTCAAGAACATAGACAGAATGGAGGCAGTCCAGAGGAGGGCAACTAAAATTTTGCAGGGTCTGCAAGAGAAGCCATACGAGGAGAGACTAAAGAAGCTTAATATGTATACCCTTGAGGAAAGGAGGGAGAAGGAGGGCATGATAGAAACTTTTAAGCACCTCAGTGGAATCAACAAAGTCCAAGAGGGTATTATCTTTCATAAAAGGGGACACAATTTGAAGATGGGGGGGCTAAGGGGCAATGTGAGGAAGTATTTTTTCACAGACAGGGTGGTGGACACATGGAACAGCCTTCCTGAGGAGACTGTGGGTTCTAAAACTGTGGGAGAATTCAAGAATGCATGGGACAGATATAAGGCAATTATTGTGGAGAGGGATAGGAAGAAACAGGCTGTTGGTTAACTAGGATCTGCAGCTTATCCTGTTGGTAGGGAAATGGGCAGACTAGGTGGGCCAAGCGGTCCTTATCTGCAGTCAAAGTCTATGTTTCTATGGTTGTCTACAGGCCTCCAGACTAGGAGGAGGACATAGACACATTACTGTTAGAAGATATACAAAACATGAAAGCTAAAGGGGAGGTTCTGATAATGGGAGACTTCAACGTGCCAAATACAGAATGGTCAATACCAGCAGGAACATCTGTCAGAACTAGACACATAGTGAATTCCCTGCAGGGGAAGGGCCTCAAACAACTGGTACAACAACCCACAAGAGACAGGGCTATCCTAGATCTACTGCTGACTAACAGGGAAAAGATCACAGATCTCGAGGCAGAAGGTCACCTGGGGGCCAGTGATCATCACATGGTATGGTTCAATTTGGCCACTAGAATTAAATCATCCCATTCCAAGGCAAAAATATGGGACTTTAGAGGAGCTGACTTTGATAAGATGGCCAACAGAGTTAAACTAGCCCTGGCAAAAAGAAATACAGGTGAGGAGGTTTGGTAAAGTGGGCAAGCATTAAGGATGCAATACTTGAAGCAACATCCCATTGTGTTAGAGAGAAAAGAAAGTGCAAAAGAAGAAGGAAACAACTTTGTTTCTCAAAAACAGTGGCAGAAAAGGTCAGAGCCAAAAGGCTGACCTTCAGGAAATATAAGGGAAGGCAGCAGGATGAAGATGGAGAGGCATACCAAACTTCCCTAAGGGAAGCAGGGAAGGCAATAAGGCAGGCAAAGGCCCAAACCAAGGAAACACTAGCATGAACAGTAAAAGAAGGTGACAAGACTTTCTATAGATACATTAGTGAAAGGAGAAAGTCCAGATGGAATATTGCTAAGATCAAAGGGGATAAGGGGGCGTGTGAGGAGGAGGACCATGTAAAAGCATCTATCCTAAATAGATACTTCTGTTCGGTATTTACTGAGAAAAAGGTAGGGCAGGGCCCACAGTTCAGCACCATTGACACAGTGGGGAAGGAGGTGTGCACTAGTCCCATCACAAAAGAAAGGGTCCTGCATGAGCTCTATAAGCTCAGGGTGGAGAAGGCAATGGGACCTGATGCATGCATCCCAGGGTACTAAAGGAGCTAACGGCAGAACTAGCAGAGTCATTATCAGAACTGTTTAGTGAGTCTCTGAGCACAGGAGTGGTCCCAGAAGACTGGATAAGGGCTCATCTGATCCCACTCCACAAGAGTGGTAGCAGGGAGGAAGCAGGGAACTACAGACCAGTCAGTCTCACCTTAGTAATGGGCAAGATTATGGAGGCACTCCTTAAGGAAAGGATAGTGCAACACCTGGAATCCATAGGAGCACAGGATTCAAGACAGCATGAGTTTACAATAGAAGGTCCTGTCAAACTAATCTCACAGATTTCTTTGACAGGGTAACCAGAGTGGTGGACCAAGGGGGAGCAGTTGATGTCACCTACCTTGACTTCAGCAAAGCTTTCAATACTGTTCCATACAGAAGATTGATTAATTAGCTGAGTAGGCTAGGGGTGAGTCAGAAGTTGGTCAACTGGGTGGCAAACTGGTTGGCAGGCAGAAAACAAAGAGTGGTGGTAAACGGTACAGCATCAGAAGAGATGCAAGTCACAAGTGGGGAACCTAAGGGATCATTCCTGCAGCCAGTCCTTTTCAATATCTTCATCAGTGACATGGCAGATAGACTGGAGGGTAAGGTTTGTCTGTTTGCAGATGACACCAAGATCTTCAACAGAGCAGATGATCCAGATTGGGTGGACAGAATGAGAAGAGATCTGAATAAACTGGCAAAATGTTCTGAAGTATGTCAGCTGGGGTTTAATGCAAAGAAGTGCAAGATCATACACATAGGGACGAGAAACCCTGAAGCCACCTATAGGCTGGGAGGGGAGTTGCTGGCAGTCACAAGGGAAGAAAGAGACTTGGGCATCATCATCACATACGACCTGAAATCATCCAAGCAGACCACTAAAGCAGCAGGTAAGGCTAGGGTAATGTTGGTGTGTATTAGTAAGGGTATCACAAGACATAAGAGGGAGGTAATAATCCCTCTTTACAAGACACTGATAAGGCCCCATCTGGAGTACTGTGTGCAGTACTGGAGGCCACACCTTCACAAGGACATTAGCCAAATTGAGGGAGTCCAGACAAGGGCAACCAAAATGGTGCAGGGACTGCATCTGAAAACATGAGGACAGATTACCGGAGCTCAATATGTATACCGTAGAGCAAAGGAGGGAGAGAGGCGATATGATCAAAACATTCAAACACCTTAAGGGCATTAAGAAGGTGAAAGAGTCTAATGTTTCAATATAAGAAAAATAGCAGGACAAGAGGACACAGCAGGAGATTAGAGGGAGGCCGACTAAGGTGGAATGTGAGGAAGTTCTTTTTAACAGAAAGGGTGTGGATGCATGGAATTGCCTACCTCAGGAGGTGGTGGATATGAATACAGCAGGGCTTCCAACAGGCATGGGATAGGCATAAGGGAGCAATACAGATGAGTATGAATAGATAGGCCATTGGCAGAGCAAAGGCCGATGGCACATTCATAAGGTAGAAAAAGAAATGGGCAGACTGGATGGGCCTTGCGGTCCTTATCTGCCATCAATGTCTATGTTTCTATGTAATTGTGGAGAGGTACAACTGGAGGGATGCACCTCTGTTCTACTTCCCTCACTGTACCTGAGCCCACTGTGGTCCAACTGCTCCTCTTTCCTGGCAACTTCTGAGGCAGCGGCAGTGGCCCTGGTGGTCCCTGGGTAGGAAAGGGGGTCCCCCAAATCCTGGCCATCTCAGCCTTGAGATGAGCAACCTCCTCCCTCAGTGCAGAGAGGTGCCTGCAGATAAGACAACACCGCATCCTCCAGAAAGTCTCCCTGAATACTGCCACTCCGCAGCCATTGCACTGCACCATTCCCATCATGTCTATAAGCATCCTTCCTGCTTTAGGGTATTCTCTCTCCCTCCCTCTTTCACTCCTTTCTTCTCTACTTTATTCAGTAGAGAAACAGCCTTCCTTAGTTGCCTTTGTGCCATGTAGCTGTTTCTGTGTGTTCCAGTGAACCCTCCCTTCCTGCTTCTACAGAAAGTATCTATCTGCTGTCAGTCACCTCCTAGAGTCTATAAAGTGGAGTTGGCCCTGGGTAGGTTGGTGGAGGGGTGGGAGGGAGGGCAGTACTGTGTGTGTGTGTGTGTGTGTGTGTGTGTGTGTGTGTGTGTGTGATGTGTGTGTGTGTGTGTTTGTTGTGTCCTGTCTTCCCTTTAAGTCCATTTGCTGCTGGCAGCCAAACACCTTGTAGTAATTAATTTTTAGAAGGTGCTAAGCCTCTTTCTGCTCCAGCCCCCAACACCCCCAATTAAACCCCTGATTCACAAGGCTTACAGAATCTACTTAACCCAAGATCAAGTTCCTGACCTAGTTTTTCCCACACCACCTGTTACAATTTAAAACACAAGTTTCTGGGTTAATGCTCTCAGTCCTAGCACTGAAGACCCCCAACCATGAGACAGTGGAGGCAGTGATGGATTGGGCTGGGAGTAACTCTAAGGGGGCATGCTCCATGCTGTGTGGACTGGGCTAATGGTAGCAGCGGAGAAAACAGTTATAAAAATAAAGGAGTATTTCAATCAATGAGAGTTTGGCAAGGAAATACACCAGCACCCCCATTTTGGCTGGTGTCTTGAGAGCTCTGTCCTAACATGTAAAGTAGTGATTTCACCAGTATTGGGTTTATGGGAGCCGACATGCTGTCTCAGTAGACGTATAGGACCCTACTATTAAAGAGCAAAATTTGGCACACGGTACCTGCATCAAAAGGAATTAATACAAGTGGCACCCTGCACCAAATGTTGCAGCAATCCCAATTTCCAAACATAGGCTGCATCGGGATGCAGTGCACCGAAACAGCCTTGTGCCACCTCTGCACCAGAAGTGCTGGTGTGCCAGGTCATTAGGATGCTTACACCATGGTGGGGCTGCAGCTTCCCCTTTTTGGGGATTTGTCAAAGTCCTGCCATGGCCACAAGACAGTGCTGAGGTTAGATCAACCATCAGCTGGTCTAACGTCCCTGTGCCAGAGGTCTGGAGTGAGCTGTGTGTGTGGGTTCCTGTGAGGATATGGGACAAAGCCAACAGACTTGTAGTGATGCCATAGTGGGTGGTGGGGGCACAGTGACTGTGGCAGGGTACACAGTTGGCACCAGGCAGATATGCCCTGGGCAATTGGATATAGTCACTAGAACAGGGTACTCCTTGATAGTCAACCACTGATTCTGTCTCAGACCTCCAGGTGCCACCAGCCCTGGGACATGTGCCAGGGCATACACAGTCCTTGATATGCAGTGGTAGACAATGGCTGCAGGGTACTAGGTGCAGTCGGTGGATGGGGACATACCCCTGGGCACTGCAATATTCCCCTGCTGAACAGCCCACTGTATGGAACCATGCTGATGCCTGACTATACTTTCGGGGACTGTATAAGGTCTGGGACAGCTGCGAGGGCTGGTGGCTCCTGGGAATCCAAAACAGGGTCTCAACATGACTACCAGGGAGTACCCCATTGAAGCCACTCTGTCCAACTGTCCAGGGCACATCCACCCAGTACCACCTACAGTCTGTCCCCTACCACAGCCGACCTTCCCCCACCATCCACTATGGCGCCCCCAGAGGTCCATCTGCCTTGTCCCAGAACCTCCCAGGCTTCTTCCCCCCAACATCGCAGTCTGAACCGGTATTGTGCCAGGCACAGGGAGCTTGACAAGACCCTCCATCAAACCCCTCTTGTGTGCCAAATCATTGCCGCACCAGTAGGGCTGCAGCAACTCTCAGGACATTTGCACAGGGACCCTGTTTGTGCTGAAATCAAGTGCAGAGTCCCCGGTGCACCCAGAGTTTGTCATAGACAGGGATCAGCATATTGTGCATGGATCTAGAGGCTCTTCAAAAATCAAGCCCGTAATCTCGAAATAATAAATGCATGTCTGCCCTGGCTAGCGTATAGTAGCAGATAACTAACAGAACAGCCATCAATATTCTTACAATAGTTTCTTCAACTTGAGCCTAAGTTCCTATAGTAGCTTTATCCAGGGCTCTTAAACCATGTTGGCATTACAATAAATATTTTCAGAAATAAATAGCAACACTACAGAAAATCTTGTACAGTTACAAGTCCCAATATTCTGATATTTTGAAAGCATGCCTTTGGATACGTTTCTGCTGAGCTTCTTGGTGCATAAACTAAATTGTCTGTTTTTTGGAGACCAAGTGTGTCTTCATCAGCTATAATCATTTACTTATTTGAATATTTTTAAAAGGAGTAGACAGTACCTTGAGTTCTGAATTTTCCAGATTTCTGAGTTTTGGTCTGTTCATTATGAGGAAACTTCCGATCAGTAACTGCTTTTCCCATTTCATTTATCCTGTTGACTAGGTAAAATTCTTCTGGGTTCCACAAGAATGAACAGTAACTTGTGGGTCAGTTAGCACAGTTGCTGTACTTTGAAAGTAATTAAAACAGCTTGTCTCAAATGGGCTAAATATAGCACCTTTCACTTCAAAAGTGTCACAGGAAACATTGACTCATACAAGTGTTCATGGTGTACCATTGTTCGTAATCTATGCCTCAAGAAACATGTAAAACAAATTTACTAATGGTAGTTTACTGAAATTTCTAATGCACTGTGGCAGAGATACTGTAACCTCTGTTACCAGTTGTGACAAGGCTACCTCTCGGTCTCCTCGGTTACAGGGCAGTTCTCGGTCAGGGACTGCGAATACACTGTGACAGATATGCCATAACCACTGCTACCAGTTGTGACAAGGCTGCCTCTCGGTCACCCCAGTTACAGGGCAGTTCTCGGTCAGGGACTTTGAATACACTGTGACAGATATGCCATAACAACTGTTACCAGTTGTGACAAGGCTGTCCATTGGGCCCCTTGCTTATAGGGAAGTGCTCTGTTGGGGACTGCTAATGCACTGTGACAGAAATGCCATAACCACCATTACCAGTTACAGGGCAGTTCTCTGTTGGGGACTGCTAATGTACTGTGACAGAGATGCAGTAACCACTGTTACCAGCTACAGGGCAGTTCTCTGTTGGGGACTGCTAATGCACTGTGACAGAGATGCAGTAACCATTGTTACCAGTTACAGGGCAGTTCTCTGTTGGGGACTGCTAATGTACTATGACAGAGATGCCATAACCACCATTACCAGTTACAGGGCAGTTCTCTGTTGGGGACTGCTAATGTACTGTGACAGAGATGCAGTAACCACTGTTTCCAGTCACAGGGCAGTTCTCTGCCAGGGACTGCTAATGCACTGTGACAGTGATGCTGTAACCATTATTACCAGTTGTGACAAGGCTGTCTCTAGGTCCCCTCGCTTACAGGGCAGTTCTCTGTCAGGGACTTCAAATACACTGTGACAGATATGCCATAACCGCTGTTACCAGTTGTGAAAAGGCTGTCCATTGGGCCCCTTGCTTACAGGGCAGTGCTCTGTTGGGGACTGCTAATGCACTGTGACAGAGATAACAGAACTACTGTTACCAGTTACAGGGCAGTTCTCTGTCGCGGACTGCTAATGTGCTGTGACAGAGATGCAGTAACCACTGTTACCAGTTACAGGGCAGTTCTCTGTTGGGGACTTCTAATGCTCTGTGGCAGAGATGCCGTAACCACTGTTACCAGTTACAGGGCAGTTCTCCATCGGGGACTGCTAATGCACTGTGACAGAGATGCCGTAACCACTGTTACCAGTTACAGGGCAGTTCTCTGTCAGGGACTGTTAAGGCTCTGTGGCAGAGATGCCGTAACCACTGTTACCAGTTACAGGGCAGTTCTCCATCGGGGACTGCTAATGCACTGTGACAGAGATGCAGTAACCACTGTTACCAGTTACAGGGCAGTTCTCTGTTGGGGACTGCTAATGCCTGGTGACAGAGATGCCATAATCACCGATACCAGTTACAGGGCAGTTCTCTCTCAGGGACTTCGAATACACTGTGACAGATATGCCATAACAACTGTTACCAGTTGTGACAAGGTTGTCCATTGGGCCCCTTGTTTACAGGGCAGTGCTCTGTTGGGGACTGCTATTGCACAGTGACTGAAATGCCATAACCACCATTACCAGTTACAGGGCAGTTCTCTGTTGGGGAATCCTAATGTACTGTGACAGAGATGCTGTAACCACCATTACCAGTTACAGGGCAGTTCTCTGATAGAACTACTAATGCCCTGTGACAGAGATGCCATAACCACTATTACCAGTTACAGGGAAGTTCTCTGTTGGGGACTGCTAATGTACTGTGACAGAGTTGCCATAACCACTGTTACCAGTCACTGGGCAGTTCTCTGTTGGGGACTGCTAATGCCCTTTGACAGAGACGCTGTAACCATTGTTACCAGTTGTGACAAGGCTGCCTCTTGGTCCCCTCACTTACAGGGCAGTTCTTTGTCAGAGACTTCAAATATACTGTGACAGATATGCCATAACCAAAGTTACCAGTTGTGACAAGGCTGTCCATTGGGCCTCTTGCTTACAGGGCAGTGCTCAGTTGGGGACTGCTAATGCACTGTGACAAAGATGCAGTAACCACTGTTACCAGTTACAGGGCAGTTCTCTGTCAGGGACTGTTAATGCTCTGTGGCAGAGATGCCGTAACCACTGTTACCAGTTACAGGGCAGTTCTCTGTCGGGGACTGCTAATGTGCTGTGACAGAGATGCAGTAACCACTGTTACCAGTTCCAAGGCAGTTCTCTGTCGGGGACTGCTAAGGTACTGTGACAGAGATGCAGTAACCACTGTTACCAGTTACAGGGCAGTTCTCTGTTGGGGACTGCTAATGTACTGTGACAGAGTTGCCGTAACCACAGTTACCAGTTACAGGGCAGTTCTCTGTTGGGGACTGCTAATGCCCTGTGACAGATATGCCGTAACCACTGTTACCAGTTATGACAAAGCTGCCTCTCAGTCCCCTCGTTTACAGGGCAGTTCTCTGTCAGGGACTTCAAATACACTGTGACAGATATGCCATAACCACTGTTACCAGTTAGAGGGCAGTTCTCTGTCAGGGACTTCTAATGCACTTTGGCAGAGATGCCGTAACCACTGTTACCAGTTACAGGGCAGTTCTCTGTCGGGGACTGTTAATGCTCTGTGGCAGAGATGCCGTAACCACTGTTACCAGTTATGACAAGGCTGCCTCTCAGTCCCCTCACTTATAGGGCAGTTCTCTGTCAGGGACTTTTAATACACTGTGACAGATATGCCATAACCACTGTTACCAGTTAGAGGGCAGTTCTCTGTCAGGGACTTCTAATGCACTTTGGCAGAGATGCCGTAACCACTGCTACCAGTTACAGGGCAGTTCTCTGTCGGGGACTGTTAATGCTCTGTGGCAGAGATGCCGTAACCACTGTTACCAGTTACAGGGCAGTTCTCTGTTGGGGTCTGCTAATGCACTGTGAAAGAGATGCCGTAACCACTGTTACCAGTTACAGGGCAGTTCTCTGTTGGGGACTGTTAATGCTCTGTGGCAGAGATGCAGTAACCACTGTTACCAGTTACAGGGCAGTTCTCTGTCGGGGACTGCTAATGTGCTGTGACAGAGATGCAGTAACCACTGTTACCAGTTACAGGGCAGTTCTCTGACAGGGACTGCTAATGTGCTGTGACAGAGATGCAGTAACCACTGTTACCAATTACAGGGCAGTTCTCTGTCGGGGACTGCTAATGCACTGTGACAGAGATGCCGTAACCACTGTTACCAGTTACAGGGCAGTTCTCTGTCGGGGACTGTTAATGCTCTGTGACAGAGATGCCATAACCACTGTTACCGGTTACAGGACAGTTCTCTGTCGGGGACTGCTAATGCACTGTGACAGAGATGCCGTAACCACAGTTACCGGTTACAGGGCAGTTCTCTGTCCGGGACTGCTAATGCACTGTGACAGAGATGCCGTACTGACACGTCTGGCAGCTGCTAATGCTCTGTGACAGATGCCGTAACCACTGTTACCAGTTACAGGGCAGTTCTCGTCAGGGACTGCTAATGCACTGTGACAGAGATGCCGTAACCACTGTTACCAGTTACAGGGCAGTTCTCCGTCGGGGACTGCTAATGCACTGTGACAGAGATGCCGTAACCACTGTTACCAGTTACAGGGCAGTTCTCCGTCGGGGACTGTTAATGCTCTGTGACAGAGATGCCGTAACCACTGTTACCAGTTACAGGGCAGTTCTCTGTCGGGGACTGCTAATGCACTGTGACAGAGATGCCGTAACCACTGTTACCAGTTACAGGGCAGTTCTCTGTCGGGGACTGCTAATGCACTGTGACAGAGATGCCGTAACCACTGTTACCAGTTACGGGGCAGTTCTCTGTCAGGGACTGCTAATGCACTGTGACAGAGATGCCGTAACCACTGTTACCAGTTACAGGGCAGTTCTCTGTCAGGGACTGCTAATGCACTGTGACAGAGATGCCGTAACCACTGTTACCAGTTACAGGGCAGTTCTCTGTCAGGGACTGCTAATGCACTTTGACAGAGATGCCATAACCACTGTTACCAGTTACAGGGCAGTTCTCCGTCAGGGACTGCTAATGCACTGTGACAGAGATGCCGTAACCACTGTTACCGGATGTGACAAGGCTTCACATTGGGCCCCTTGCTTACAGGGCAGTTCTCTGTCAGCGCTGCTAATGCACTGTTTCAAGTTCAAGTTTTAAGTTTCAGATTCATTCACAAGGAGGTCCTTAGACATATAACAGACAAATACAAGTTATATCATCAACAATATCACAGTAATAATATTCAGGTACAAGAAATACAGTACAGAGTGCTTCCTTAACAGGTAACAGATTAAGAAGAAAGGTTTGAGAAGTGAAAGGGAGTAGGAATAGAGAAGAAGAATGGGACTGAGGAAGCATACAGCTGTATGATGTACGATATTGGATTATTGATGTATGGGGGACCAAAAGTGGCTAGAAGGTTAAAGGACTATGGGTGGTAGAAAGATTTGGGTGTTTTAAGAGAAGGGGAAGAAAATACATTGTGGCTTAAGGCGTAACAGGGATGGGTAAGGGTAAGGGATGGAAGGAAAGGTTAGGTGAGTGTAGAAGGGGGTGAGACATGGTAGTCAGCGGGAAGGAACAGTAAAGAGGATGGCTGGAGGCAACTGGAGGTACAAACTGGGGAACCACGTCCTCTAAGGTGGTCAAGGAGCAGAGGCTGTTGGATGGCTTCCAGGATGTGTTCTTAACACAGCATGTGATGGAGCCCATGAGGAAGGGGCTTGTCCTGGATGTGGTTCTGGTGAATGGGGAACTGGTAAGGGACCTTGTTGTAGAGGATCCCCTGACTGGGAGTGGCCATGATACAGTCTGGTTTCAAATTAGCATGGGGGAAGGGGGGAGAGATCTAGGACACTGGCCATGGATTTCAGGGGAACAGACTTTATAGGCATGGGAAATATTCTCAAGGATCACTTGAAGGGGATTTCAGCAATGACTGGTGTGGAAAAGAGATGGGAGGTCATAAAACAAGGACTTCATGAGGCAGTCAGGACCTGCGCTAAGGTGAAGCATAAGGAAGCAAAGTCACATAAACCATGCTGGTGGACCAGTAAAGTTCAGGTAGCAGTCAGGGAGAAGAAGGCTGCCTACAAAAAATACAAAACATAGAGAGGGAAAGGGAAATGGAAACATACCATCTTGAATCTAGAAAAGTCACCTGAATGGTGAAGGGGGCAAAGTCCAGTAAAGAGCAGTGACTGGCACAGAGGATTCAGGGAGAGGAAAAGGAGTTTTCTGGTACATCAGGGAACAGAGAAAAACTAAGGGCCAGCTTGGCAGATTGAGATCGGATGGTGGGTGGGTGGATGAGACAGGGGAGCAGGAGGCGGTATTAAACAAGTACTTTGCCTCGGTGTTCACTAGGAAGGGGGATGGGATATTTACAAAGCAAGGCATGAAGGGGATAGAAGCAGTGGTGTTTGGGATCAGGGGAGCAACAGAAATGGAGCATAAGGGAGGGACAGGCACCCCTGGGGTTTCACACCAGACCAAGGGTAGAAAGGCCAGCAAAGTGGGGGGGGGTGGATGATGTTATTTCCTCTGAATGGGTATGGCAAGCCCTTAAGGCCCTGAAGAAAGATAAATCTCCTGGGATGGATAGCATTCATCCGAGAGTGCTATGGGAGTTGGCGGACATACTGGCCGCACCCCTGGCAGAGCTCTTCAGCAGGTCACTTGAGACAGGGAGGGTACCTAGGCATTGGTGTGAGGAACATGTGTCAATCCATAATGGGGGGTCAAGGGAGATACCAGGTAAATACAGACCCATCAGTTTGACCTTGGTGGTGGGAAAATTAATGGAGAGGATACTGAATGAATGATTGGGAGTGTTCTTGGAGGAGGGAGGGCTGGATAGTCAACAACATGGGTTTGTGTCAGGTAGATCATGTAAGACCAACCTTGTGGAGTTCTATAAATGGGTAACATCGGAACTGGACAGGGGGAAGCCAGTGGTTGTGCTATTCTAGGACTTCAGTGAGGCGTTTGACTCAGTCCCCCACAATGGACTGGTGGAGAAACTGACGGGGTTGGGAGTGGGCCCATTGATAGTCAGATGGATAGGAAACTGGCTAGCTGGATGCACACAGACAGTAGTGGTCGGTGGGGAGCTCTTGAACCTTAGAGAGATCAGTAGTGGGGTACCACAGGGCTCGATCCTGGGTCCAATCCTGGTTAATGCATACATATCTGATATCAGGGTGGGCATAGGGTGTGAGATAAGTCTCTTCATTGATGACTCCAAGATGGCAGCAGTAGTTGAGGCAGAAGAGGGGAGGTTGGCCCTGTAAGGGGTCTTGGACACCCTGGAAAGGTGGGCTCACATATAATTAAATTTCAATACCACCAAGTGCAAGGTATTACATCTACAGCAGGGAAACCCTAAGTATGGCAGCTAGGATTCAATGCAAAGAAGTGCAAAATAATGCACCTGGGAAACAAAAACCCAGGGGAAGATTGCACAATGGGGTGGAGGTAGTAACAACAAAAAAAAGGAAAGGGACCTGGGGGTAACCATATCAGATGACCTTAAGGTTAGCAAGCAATGTGACAAGGCAGTAGGGAGGGCTGGGGGTATACTTGGATGCACAGGGAAAGGCATCACCAGCAGAAAACAGGAAGTTATCCCTCTGTACAGACAGTTGGTGAGATCCCATCTGGAGTACTGTGTCCAGTTCTGGAAAACCCATCTCTGCAAGGACATAGACAGAATAGAGGCAGTCCAGAGGAGGGCAACTAAAATGGTGCAGGGTCTGCAAGAGAAGTCATACAAGGAGAGACTAAAGGAGCTTAATATGTATACTCTTGAGGAAAGGAGGGAGGGGGGACATGATAGAAACTTATAAGTACCTCAGTGGAATCAACAAAGTCCAAGAGGGTAGCATCTTTCAGAAAGAGAGACGTGCAAGAATAAGGGGACACAATTTAAAGATGGGGGCAGTTCAGGGGCAATGTGAAGAAGTATTTTTTCACACAGAGAGTAATGGATGCATAGAACAGCCTTCTTGAGGAGGTTGTGGGGTCTAAAACTGTGGGAGAATTCAAGAATGCATGGGACAGATATAAGGCAATTCTTGTAGACGGTAAGAAGAAATAGGCTGTTGGTTAACTAGGATCTGCAGCTTATGCTGTATTCAGGGAAATGGGCATACTAGGTGGGCCAAGTGGTCCTTATCTATCATCAAAGTCTGTTTCTATGTTTCTAAACACAGGTACACGCTGGGTGGGGAGGCGCTAGAGGCCTCAATAGGGGAAAAAGACCTAGGGGTCATGATGGATGCATGTATGAATAACTCTGAGCAGTGCAGGAGAGCGGCTAGCAAAACAAACAGGATGTTGGGATGCATTGTAAGGGGGATCATCTCTAGGAGCAGGGAAGTGATTCTGCCACTGTACAATGGACTGGTTAGACCACACCTCAAGTAATGTGTACAGTACTGGAGACCGCCCTTGAAGAGGGACATACAGCTCCTGAAGAGGGTACAGAGAGAGGGCTACTGGAATGATTCAAGGTCTGGGGGAGTTAACATATGAGGACAGACTTGAGGAACTCAGCCTGTTTTCATTGGAGGAGAGGAGAGGGGGAGGACAAGATCAAGGTCTTCAGGTACCTCAAGGGAATATATAGGGTAAACGCAGAGGGGATCTTTAGACTAAAGGAGGGAGGTATCACCAGAGGGCATGGTTTGAAGTTGGAAAGTGGAAGGATGAGGGGGGAAGAGGAGGAGGTTTTTCATCAAAAGGGTGGCGGATCCTTGGAACGCATTTCCTGGCAAGCTGGTCCAGATTTCCACAGTGGAGAGCTTCAAGAGAGGGTTGGACAGATACAGAAAGGGGATGTATTGGAACACAAGGGGGGGGAGGACCTTGGTTCCCAACATGGGATTTGAAGTTCGAGCAGACTCGATAGACCAGAAGGCCTAAGCTGCTGGCAATTAATATGTTAGTATGTTAACTAATAATATGTCCAGGGTTGTCATTTCTAGACTAATGGCCAGGGGCCAATGCTAGTGAGAAACCTACTTGCCAAGAATAAGTCACAGAAGTAGAAGAGATGCAGTACAGGATATTGGCAGAGAGGAGGTTTAGAAGCAGCTGTAATTATCTTTTATTTTGAATGCAGCAAACCTTTTAAAGAGGTTAACAGAGACAGTGTCAATAAGCTTTACTGTACATTGGAGCCGATTCCAAATGATTGGGAGAACACTTGATAGGACCCATTTGCCAAAGGAGGAGCGAGTTCTTGGTACATCAAGGAGGAGGAAGTTACTTTTACTTGAGAGAGTAGGCATTGTGCAAAAATGTGGGAGAGGGTTTTTAGGCAGTATGGGACCTTGTTCAGAAGCATCTTAAGAGTCCAGATACCAGCATGAAGCATGCATCTAATGGAAAGTGATGTCCAACCAATGGCAACACACAAATCACAGTGGTGGGTTCGGTAGGGTAAGTTTGTAATGAACTGTAATGCGCAATGGTAGAGGATGTCTACTTTGCTTAGTCTTAAGACCTCTGAGGCAGTAAAGATTAGATCTTCTTACTCGAGTAACAGCAGGAAAGTGGCCAGGACCAACCTGATTCTAGTCTCAAGCGGAAAGAGGGATTTGTTATGAAATAAGAAACCTAGCCTAACTTTTAGTCTCCTTACTAGGTCGTCAAGGTGCTCACTGAAGGAGAGCTTGTTGTCTAGCCAAATACAGAGGCATTTAAATTTGGAGATGATTTCCAAGGGCTCTCCTAAGGAAGTGACAACAAAGTCTTTTTAGGAGCAAAGATCATGGCCTTTGTTTTCTTTGTGTTGGAAGGAGTTTGGCATTAATTAGGTTAGCTTCTAGCTGGAAAAAGTCAGTTTGTAGTACATCCCTCTCTTCTGCTAGTGCTGAGCCTGATGTGTACAGAACTGTATCATCTGCAAAGAAGTGCAGCTTGAACTTGGATATATGTGTGTTGAGATTATTAATGCACAGAGAAGATGGAAGGTTTGATACCCTTTTATTGGACCAACAAGTGTCTTGTAGAAAGATGGAATTATACACAAGCTTTTGGGGCCTCACAGGTCCCTTCTTCAGGTGAGTAGCAAAAATGAGCAACATAAGCAGAATTTATATTCACTGTGGAGCAATTAAAAATCAGGAAGTGAAGCAGATAGGTGATAAAGGGGACTAGAGATGAAAGTCTGAGATTCTAAGTCAAAACATGAGAAGAAATGGGAAGGGGGCTAAGTAGGAATAGGTCAGAAGGAGATGAAAAGGAGCTAAAGGGAAGACAAAGGTACACAGATAGGATCTGAGATCAGAGGCTGGCTGTAAGGGTAGAATAGACAGGTGGTTCAGGGAAGATGTATTTCAGTGTTTCATCTTCTCTCAGCATGGGTTGTAGCTCTTTGATAATTTCCTGAAGGGGTTTTAGCATTGGGCTATAAGTGACCAGTAGGGGTGTGCACTCAGTCTGATGTATTTGCCTGTATTCCAGCAGATTGTCTCGTGGTATTTATATGGCCCGTTCAAATTCTCTGTCAATTTGTCTTGGAGAGTGGCCCTGCTGAATTAGGGAATTCTGAAGTGTGGAGAGCTGTCTGTCTCTTGTTCTTTCATCAGAGCAGATTTTGATTGTATCAAATCGCCAGACTGTAGATTACAGATTTTTTTGAATGATTAGGATGGAAGCTGGAATTATGTAGATAGCAGTGTCTGTCAGTGAGTTTTTTTGTAAACAACAGTTTGTATATGTCCATTTTTAGTGATACTGACTGTAGTGTCAAGAAAATGTATGCTGGTGGTGGAGTATTCAATAGTGAGATTTATGGAATGATGAAAGTCATGATGGAATTTTTTGAGAGAGTCTTCATCTTCTGTCCAAATCAAGAATATGTCATCAATAAATCTGAGGTAGAGAGATGGTTTGTAAGGGTGGTGTTTAAAAAATCCTCCTCTAAGCAGACCATGAAAAGATTGGCATATTGTGGTAACATTTTAGTGCCCATAGCTGTCCCCATGATCTGTAAATAGTACTTGCCATTAAAGGTGAAGTTGTTGTGTCACAATGAATTTTGTTATGGTGCTGATGGCGGTTTCTGGAATGTATTCTGTGTATGTGTTTTCCTTTAAAAATTTCTGACATACTGCTATGCCATCTTCATGTGGGATATTAGTGTACAGGGTAGTGACATTCATTGTGGCTAGGATAGTGTTCAGTGGCAGTGTCCAGTTTGTTTCAGTTTCCTGAGGAAATCAGTGGTGTCCTGAATAAAACTGCTAGTAGTTCCTACTAGGATTTAGCTGTGATCTCCAAACACATTATCAAAAAGCTCTCCAGGCAGCCCTATCACAGAAGAGGAGAAAACTCAGAGAACTACAAGACAGCAGCCACAACACCCGACTCATCTAGGGGAGGTAAACCACAGCACTAACACTGTTGAACAAGATAATACACTGGAACAACCAGTAGTAATTAACCTATCTAATAAAGAACTTATATAGGCTGAAGCATCTGTATTATCCAGGGGCTTAACTTTCTGCCCCACACAGGAATTTGATAACATTAGATTCTGTGGGGAGATAGAAGAATCTTTCAGAGGGCTTCATCCAAAAGAATATTTATTCGATAAAAACTACACTTAAACAACACATTATGACAGCACAAAGAACACATCAGGCTGGACTCCTCGGAGTGGATGCAACCCCAAGTTGGATGCCTAAATTGACTGCTTCCGTGGAAGAATAAACTCCCAAATCCTTAGCAAACAGCAGAAACTCCCTGTACAATATTACACCACTAGAAAAGAGGGCAATACGAACTCTGAATAACAACTATAACATTGTAATAAACCACACTGACAAGGGTGAAGCTGTGGTTGTGATAAATACAAACTACATTAAAGAGGCACACAGACAGCTATCAGATACAGCTTATTATAGAGAACTCACTGAAGACCCTACTATACAATATACAGAAGAACTTAAACAAATCATCAAGTCTACCAAACAACATCCAAGAACAGTTAAACATAATAATTCCAAGCAAACATACTCCAGGGACAGTCTATATGCTACCCAAGATACACAAACCAGGGAATCCAGGATTACCCATCATCTCTGGCATTGGCACACTCACTGAAAACATTTCAGGACTTATTGAATCCATTTTAAAACCACTAGTAAGAGCTACTAGTAGTTTATTCAGGAAACCGCCGATTTCCTCAGGAAACTGAAACAACTTGGACAACTGCCACTGAACACTATCCTAGCCACAATGGATGTCACTCCCTGTACACCAACATGCCACATGAAGATGGTATAACAGCATGTCAGAAATGTTTAAAGGAAAACACATCTAAAGGAGACATTCCAGAAACCACCATCGGCATCCTAATAAAATTCATTTTGACACACAACTTCACCTTTAATGGCAAGCACTTTTTACAGATCATGGGGACAGCCGTGGGCACTAAAATATTACCACAATATGCCAATCTTTTCATGGCCTGTTTAGAGGAGGATTTTTTTTAAACACCACCCTTATAAACCATCTCTCTACCTCAGATTTGCTGATAACATATTCTTGATTTGGACAGAAGGTGAAGACTCTAAAAATTCCATCATGATTTTAACAACTTTCATCATTCCATAACTCTCACTATTGAATACTCCACCACCAGTATACATTTTCTTGACATCACAGTCAATATCACTAAAAATGGACATATACAAACTGCTCTTTACAGAAAACCTACTGACAGACACTGCTACCTGCATAATTCAAGCTTCCACCCAAATCATACAACAAAATCTGTAATCTACAGTCAGGCAATTCGATACCATTGAATCTGCTCCAATGAAAGAACAAGAGACAGACAGCTCTCCACACTTCAAAATTCCCTAATTCAGTAGGGCCACTCTCCAAGACTAATTGACAAAGAATTTAAATGAGTCATACAAATACTAAGAGGTAATCTGCTGGAATACAGGCAAACACATCAAACTGACTGCACACCCCTAGTGGTCACTTACAGCCCCATGCCAAAACCCCTTCAGGAAATTATCAAAGAGCTACAACCCATGCTGAGAGAAAATGAAACACTGAAGGACGTCTTCTTCTCTGAACCACCTGTCTTGGCTATAAGCAGCCCCCCAGCCTCTCGAACATAATGATTCATAACAAACTCCCAGCAGATCAAAATAACAAGAAAACAAGAGGGACAACGCCATGCAACATGGCAAGATGTAAGACCTGCACCCACATATGCACACCGGTCACCATTAAGACAAGCCAGAACAACATAATACAAATTAATGGATCCTACACATCAGTCCAACAATGTTGTTTTCCTAATTCAATGCAAGAAGTGCACAAATGGATGCTATATTGGGGAAACTAGTAAACCACTGAAAACCAGGACGAATCACCACCAATTCACAGTAGTAAACCAAATTAGCAGCACTACCATAGGAAACCACTTTTCACAATCAGATCACTCTCTCTTAGATTTATCTGTCTTGATACTAAGAAGCAACTTCAGAAACACAGAGGACAGATGGACATGGGAATTGAAATATGTTAAACAATTTCCAACCCGATGGGGGGTAGAGGAGCCCACTGAACCAAAAGGTCAGTTGGAGACTGAAGAACTGGATGAGACTAGGGCAGGGGATGGGTTGTATCTAAAAGGGGAGGAGAGGATGCATGAGGAGGGGGGATGGGAGGGGGCGATATCACAGTGGATAGAGTGAGAGAAGCCCTCTGGTCCCTAAAGACTGAGAAGGCACCGGGGCCAGATAGGCTGCATCCAAGGGTGCTGAAGGAACTGGCGGATGTGCTGGCAGCTCCACTGGCCTCATTTTTCAACATCTCCCTGATGACAGGTGGGTGCCTCAAGATTGGAGGGTGGCTCATGTGGTGCCTATCCACAAGGGGGAATCCAGAGAGGAAATGGGGAATTATAGGCCCGTTCGCCTAACATCTGTAGTAGGCAAGGTTATGGAGGGCTTTATCAAGGAGAAGCTGGGGGAAACAGCTGGAAAGGTTGGGGCACCTGGATGACAGGCAGCATGGTTTTGTTCTGGGGAGGTCATGCCAGACTAACCTGTTGGAGTTTTATGATGGGGTGATGGGTGCCCTGGACCAACACAGGCCAGTGGACATCTTCTACCTGGATTTCAGTAAGGCGTTCGATTCAGTACCCCACTGGCCTACTAACAAAGCTGGGGGGTGGGATGGGGAGTTGCTCAGGTGGGTGGAAAACTGGCTTATGGGGCCAATACAGCGAGCAGTGGTTGGAAAGATAGTCTCTTCCCCTGGAAGGTCGTCAGTGGGGTCCCCCAGGGTTCAGTCCTGGGGCCACTCCTGTTCAATTCCTATGTCTCAGACATAGGGTGGGGTGTTAGGAATAGGTTGAGTCTCTTTGAAGATGATTCAAAGCTGGGAACACTGGCTGATGTGCAAGAGGGGAGAGAGGCCCTGCAGGGGGATCTGGATACCCTGGGGAGTGGGCAAGGAAGTGGTGGTTGAAGTTCAATGCAGGAAATTGTAGGGTACTGTATCTGGGGGTCAGGAACCTGGGACATGTATACACCTTGGGGGGGGGACCACACTGCAAGTCACATCAGGCAAGAGGGACTTAGGGATAGTGGTGGACAGCAAAATGTATAATACAGAGAATTGTTGAAGAGTTGCAGCAAAAGCAAACAGGATACTGGACTGCATAACCAGGGAGTTACCTCCAGGAGGAGGGAGGTAATCCTCCCTCTGTATAATCCCTGGTTAGGCCACATCTTGAGTACAGTGTGCAGTTCTGGAGACCCCATCTTAAGAGGGACATTGTGCTGCTGGAGAGGGTCCAGAGGAGGGTGACCAGGATGATTCAGGGCATGAAGGGTAGGACCTATGAGGAGAGACTGGAAGAACTCAATCTGTACACATTGGAGAAGAAGAGGGACAGAGTGGACATGATAGAGACTTTCAAGTATGTAATGGGGATAAATAAGTGTGGAGCCAGGGAAGTGTTCAGGCATAAGAATGGGGAACTACCAGGGGCCACGAGTGGAAGCTGGAAGGGGGGGAAGCACGGGGGGAGTGCAGGAGATACTTCTTCACAGAGAGGGTGGTGGAACCATGGAATGCACTGCCCAGGAGTCTGGTGGAAGATACCACAGTGGAAGGATTCAAGAAGGGTTGGAAAGGTACAGGGGGAAACTGAGGCAAGGGAGGGCCACCTCTGGGGCTGGAGGGGTGGAGGAGCGAGCTCCCAGTAGGGAGATAGCTTCCGAGCAGACACAATAGACCATGGGGCCTATTCTGTTGGCTTTTACTATGATACTATGAATTTAAATCTAATATTTCTGGACTGAATCGGGACATTGGTTTTATGACATACTATGGGAAACTGTAATTCTTTTTATTGTAAAGAAGGGAGAATCTCTTTTTTACAAAATGATGTACAGAGAGGAAAGGATGGGGCCTAATATGGAGCCTTGCAGAACTCCCCTGGCAATTGGGAGGGAGGGAGGCTGAAAAAGGCAGTCGACGTTAACTTTTTGGATCCTTCCAGAGGGGTGGCTAGTGAATCACTGAACTGGGGAAGGGGGGTAGCACGTATCTTAGTAAGGCTTCTAACTAACAAGTTGTGGTCAACAGTGTTGAACACTTTGCTCAGATCTAAGAACACTGCACCAGTAACTTTCTTTGAATCCACAGCAGAAACCCAATCGTTGGTGACATTGGCCAGCCCGGTAACTGTGCTATGGCTAAGCTAGAAGCTGGATAGTGCTGGGTTAAGAATTGAATGTGTTTTGATGTGGTGCTTAAGTTGAGACTATATCAATTTTTCAAAGTCTTTAGAGAAGACGGGCATGACTGAGATGGGCCTGCAGTTATTTAGGTCGCATGTGTCCCCTGCTTTAAAAAAGGGGAGGATGTGGACAGACTTCTAGCCCGAGGGAACTGCAGCAGTGGCAGTGGAGACAGTGAATGTACATAGATACATAGATACATAGACAGTGTCGGCAGATAAGGGCGTATGGCCCACCCAGTCTGCCCATTTGAGCTTGTAAGTTCAGTTTGTTTTCCTAGAAGTCTGTTTCCCCTTACCCCTGACCTCTAGAATTCCTTTATGTCTATCATATCCCCTCTCTCTCTCCTCTCCTCCAGGGAGTACATGTTCAGTTCCTTCAACCTGTCTTCATAGGACTTGTGATGCAATCCATGCACCATCTTTGTTGCCCTCCTCTGAACCTTCTCTACCCTGTCTATGTCCTTATGTAGGTATGGTCTCCAGAACTGTACACTGTACTCCAGGTGGGGCCTCACTAGTGTCTTGTATAGCGGAATTATGACCTCCCTTTTCCTGCTGGTGATGCTGGCGATGCCCCTGCCTATACATCCCAGCATCCTATTTGCTTTACCTGCTGCCTTGTCACACTGTTTCCCTACCTTGAGGTCATCAGAGATGACAACCCCAAGATCCCTTTCCTGCTTGGTGCATGCTATATCCTCACCCCCCAACTGATACATTGTGCCAGGCTTTTTGTGCCCCATATGCATTATCTTGCACTTCTTTGCATTGAATTTCAACTGCCAAACCCCTGACCATTCTTCAAGTTTCTGCAGGTCACTTCTCATTCTGTCTACACCCTCTGGTGTGTCTACTCTGTTACAGAGCTTTGTGTCATCAGCGAACAACTGAATGTGTGGAATATGAGGGCAGTGAGGTGGAAATATCCTAATTTTAAGAAAAATGGTTCTAAGCCATCATCTCCGGCACTTTTCCTAGTATCTAGGTTGAGGAGCAAATCTTTTACTTCTTTGTAATAAAGCAGAAGCAACTGGAATGGGCAAGATGAGATTAAAGGAGTGATGTTGTTACAGTCTTAGTTATTATCATGGCCCACATAAGGGGATGAGTTGAAAGCTAGGCCTGCAGTAATAAAATGGGTGTTGATTTCTTGAAGGATTCGACAATTGCTTTCCACAATCCTACCGTTGATGAGGATCCTTGGAGGAATGGAGGGTGCGGCTATCCAACCTTCAATAGACTTGAGTATCCTTCAGATTTTTTGCGCATGCCCTTTTGCCTGTACAAGGGTAGAGACATAATAGTTTGCTTTCTGTAACCCTTCCTCCACCGGCCTTCCAATTCCTTCTTCCAGAAGGGGCTGCTCCTTTCACATCTAGGCGCCACCGAGAGGGGTGGGGGTAGTTACTTTCAATTTTTGTCTCTTTTACAGAAACTCTGTGTGGACCCATTACTTCTACTATGGAGCCTGCCATCCTTCATTCAGGCAAGCCAAGTGTGTCAACTACCTGGGTCACACCTGGGGGGACCATTTAGCATGGCCATCAACCTGGGTCCTTGGGAGAAAGTGGCTGCTCAGCATTGTGCTAAGTTTGTACCTCTGGTCAGGGGCACCCAAGTAAATCTGGACACAGGAAGCAATAACTGAAATGTCCAAACCAGGAATGGGATTCTAAAGTGTGGCTTTTATTCACATCACAGAGAATAAACAAAGCAAAATGGACCCCCACAGGGCTGCTCCCACTGGCAATGCAGATTACAGAGGTACAGAGCTCACTTACTCACAATCGAACCCTCAGGTTCAGAATGACTCTGAGCACACATGGCCCAAACTGGTACACTTCTCTGGGTTTTCCTTGACTTGGTACTAGGACATTTTTCCATATGGCATGGAGGTAAATGGTGACTCCCTAAACCACCCATGAGCATTCTCTAGCTCTAAGGGAAAATACACAATCTAACAACTGGGTACTTTCTTCAGACACTGGCCAAGTGCCTGAGAGAAAACCATAGGTGCCAAACTGAACCTGGAGAGGTTAACTTGGTTACTCCAGATGGGGGGGGGGTCTCCCACCTCTTGCTCTCAAATCTATACTCGGCCGTTTATTTGGATACAACACTTTTTTTCTTCAAAACACATTTTGTAGATGCTCTCTTGAAATGTTTTACACATTTAACATTCTATATCTCTGGAGGTGTCCTGACTTTAAAAGTACTGTAAGTGGCTATGTCTTTAACCTAGACCCCCACTGTTGTGGATGCTTCTAAGCCATACACAAATTAAAAGTTCTGTACTTGTGCCAGTCTGGTGGCACTGAGGGCTCAGGCGCTGGACGCTTACCTCGCGGCACGCTAGTGACCCAGGTTTGGGAGCGAGCTCAGGTCACCGGAGATCGGCAGTGGGAGGGGACAGGGTGGAGCTGGATTGAGCTGCCTACAGGCAGGCTCTCCTCTCTGTGGGGGTGAAGCAGAACTCCTCAGCCAATGGTGACTCCTAGTGGAGACTGGGAGTGGCACGGGCTAGAGGGGGCCAGGGCGCTAGGCCATGGGGTTGGGGAAAGGAGTTGTAACCAGGGCCGTAGGGTGCACGTGTGCCTCCACACACATACGCTCATACTCCTGAAGCTCCTGGGTGATAACAGGAGGAGAGAAACACTGGTAGCGGCAGGATGAGGAGCAACTCCCCGCAGGCTCTACTCCCAGGCTGGGTACAAGATAAGCACTGGTTATTCTGGGGGAACGGGGCTGGGGGAGTTGGTTGGAATGGGGTGGCCGACCAAAGGAGGCAAAAATAAAAGATGTAATTAAAAAAAAAGTTCTGTATTTGGCAAGTCTTCCTTTGACCTCACAATAGGCAGACACTTTTACTCTACACTCTGTCTCTGGTGAACATAGTCTCTTTATCAGAGCAAACTCACCAAGGTACTCAGGTGCTCCAGGGCTTCTTTCCACAAATTGTCTCAGGTGCTCATGAACAAAACCACTTTCAGGCAGCTTCTCCCTCTCCAGGCTGGACCAGGTGCTTGCCCCTGAATTCCTGGAATCCCCCCATCCATCTGGGGATGGGGCACTGGAACAACTCTAGGAACGGTCTCTACCACTTCCTTCTGGTCTCTTCTGTGTTCCTCTCTAGGGTGCGAACACACAACCCAAGTCTGAGGTAGCTCTATATCAGAGCTGGGCTCTGAGGGGCTGCCAACTGCAGCACACCTCACACTCTCGAGTCTCCACACAGACTGCTCTCTGAAGACTGACTTGAGCTCCCCAATGTTCTACTGCTAACTCCCTGCAGCTAGCATTCCAATGTGGCTTATGCTGCTGCGAGAATTCAATGTTGACATTAGTACTCCAGCTCAGCTGAAACTGAAGACAGAGTGAGACAGTGTGAACCCCATTTAACTGGTGTCTCACTAGCTGCCTTTCCCTGCCTGTCACTGGTTCTATGTGAGATTCTAGTAACCCCTGGGAACAAGGGGGTTACACTCTCCCTCGGCCTGGAAAATGACTGTCCACAGTCATTATTTACCCAGCTCCAGGCCATCCTATCCTACGTGTTGACTACAGGGATGTAGCGCTACCTTCTCCCCTACCATGTGCCAGGCACAGGCGGACAACACTAAGGGCCCAGAGGCCACTGGCTGATGCATCAGTCCCTACTCTACGATCTTACTATGGATAACCAGTGGCCCTGGAAGAACTGTTCAGAGCATAGCCCTAATAGACCAGCACTGTGACCCCTACTGCAGGTCAGGACCACAGCCTGTCTATCCCCCTAGCCCACTAGAGAAAACCTATCTAATCAGAAAACCAACTACCCAAAACAAGGGAACCTCCTCCCATCCCTGGACACCTGCAACCAAACAGAAGGAGCTAATACTAAACCTAAGCATTACTCTCCCACATTCCCCCACAACTACACCTATGGAAGGAAAAGTTAACCTATGTTAGCAAGAACACTGTACTTTAAAGAACAACACTTTAAAGCACAAATTGAACTCCGAGGAGTCCCTTCCATCCTCTTCTTGTCTTCTCTTCTATCTTCGTCAGGAACCACATGAAAGAGAAAAATAAAACACCCACCAATCTGCAAACACAGTACACAATTATAACCCTTACCATCAAAACACTGGAGAATCCGAAAAATACATATATTTTTTTAGAAAAGTAGAAAACAATAACATTTTATACAATACACATTTCGGGAAGGGAATGCCCTAAATGTCCCATCTAGTGACAACAGTTCCCTAAGGCAAGTCCAAGAAAGAGTCTCTCCTGGGCCAGAGCCCGGTGAAGCACAGTTCTTGTAGGACTGTAGTCCCGAAGGGGAGAGTCTTTGTGGACAATTCAAACAGTCTATAGTCTGCCAGGTGTAGGATATGTATTGCAATGTCAATAAAATAAGAAAATCTGAACTTACCAGTCCCATGAAGAATGAAAATCGTACGGCACCTGGATCTCCATCCAAAGACTCTACCTGGCAGCATTCTTCGGATACAGCTGGGTGGAAATCTTCCAGAAATGACAGGATGGCACATCTGGAAACTGCTGGGGTGATGTCATCTAGGAGATGGAACCTTGGAACAGGAAAGGAACAGCTGGTCTGAAGTCATCCGAAATCCCAGGCAATGATTCAGGAAACAGCTGGGCTGGTGTCCTCTCTGGATGATGTCATCTGGAAGGCCAGGCTATGGAAATGGAAGGCACACTGCAAGGCTGACGAATCTGGAAGCATCTTTGGATCCTGGAACACCAGACTGGTGAAACAACATTGATATGGCAATGGCTGGATGGCAGTACTGGCTACCACTGCTCTGCTTTCCACTTGGTAGACATGGTCACATTCGCACAAAGTTGTTTGCATTGAGGAAAGTACCACAACGGGTCAGGTGTGAGAACTATTACCCTGTCTGTGCGCTCATAATTCACACTGAAGAAAGTCTCACGACCCTCTCCATCCACAATCTGAACAGTGTCTATGAACAGTGTCCTTCCCACTTTCCATTGTTTGAATTTTTCTTTGATTACTCTGTCTCTGACATCGACTTGCACCTGGATGCACATGTTTTGTTACTTCTTCCACTATCCAGGATTTCCTGTTTCTCTCACTCTCCTCCCAGACTCTCAGAGGAAAGGTAGGAAGGGATATCCCATAGATTTAATTTGCCTTCCTACAAATCAGTCTTTCCTCTTTACTACACTTGGTCAACTTAAGACCTCTGGCCTGGCTTGGGGGCAGACAGTCCTGGTTCTGCCAGTGACGCATGCTCAATGCAATGTAAAATGGATCTCTGACTCCTCCTTGTGGGGACAGGGCTGTGGAGTCACCAGTCTCTCCTACTTTTTGCTCCTTCGAGGCAACAGCCTGAGGCTGTGAGCTATCACTTTCATCACAAGGCCATATAGGTTCCCCCTCCTCCTCTTCCTCACTGAGGATCTGAGCCCAGGAGTGAGCAGTGGTCCTCACTCCTGAGACTGTCCACTCTTCACTGGGTGTGGAGGTTGACACCTCCCATTCAAGAGCCTCTCTCATCTCATCTTCTCCTATTAGACTAGGGCTTGGCCCCTCTCTCCACAGATCTGCTGATGCTCCCTCTGCACTGTCTCTCTGTGACTGGGACTTGGAGACATCAGTACTACTTTGCTCTACCTGTACATCCACACCCTCTTCCTTTGTGACACACTCTGCTGGGCTTCCCCCAACAGGCTCCACCTGGTGCTGTGTGCCGCCACTTGCAGAATCTTGAAGCTTTGTCCATGTGGGAGCCAACTGAATCTTGGGTGCATTGATTAGGCTGTGTTTCTCTAGGTACCCAGAACAGTGAGGAACCATGAAGATGTCCCTTCTAGCCTTTAAGCACATTATGCACACTCCAACTAGATATCCAGGAATCGCCACATGAGGAGGCAAACGTCCCCCATAGTAACATCTCTCAATGTCTTTCAACTTGTTAACTTCTTCCTCTACCATAGCCCAGGCATGATCCGGATAGCAGGTCGATCCCGAAGCCATAACTGCAGAGAAAACCAAAAATTCACTGTTATATCATATCTCACTTTGGTTGGAAAAAGTATACAAAATTGCTCCTCTGCTGTTGTGTTTACTTTACTACCCTACCCTGTAATGGCGGTGGCAGCACTCCTGGTGCATCAACATTCTGTTTCTGACTCAAGCCACTGTGCATCTGATTTACAGCTTTACTGATAAAATTCACTCAAACTGCACGATCTGCACTGTTGTGCTCTCTTAGCACATCTATATGATTTTTACAGGATTTTTCATTTGCTTTAAATCACTGTTATTGCTTAAAGTCTCTAAAGTCATAATATTTCATGCACAGGATTGCCTGTCTTTGTTGCATCTCTCATACAACCCACAGTCTCTCATTTTGCTTTGAAAATCACACTGTTGCTGAAACCATAATTATGCTCACAGCCTAATGCTCAGAATTCTTGCTAAGTTGATTTACTTTGCACAGTCCTTCTTTGCACAAATGATCTCACTGTTTACATGCAGATTCAGCTGGCTTCAGTAAAAATCACACACAATTTGAGCTGTTTCTCTGACTGGTACTCACTGAATCAGTAGCTGGTTTTGCAATGGAAATTTCAGCCTACCGCCGATCCTGGAGGCCTTTGGATTGAAGCTGCCTGCCAGTCCTGCCGATTGTCCCTAAGAACATCACGCTTTTTTCCCAGACGATTGAAATGCAGGTTGAGCCCGATTTTAAACAGAAAAGTCTGATTTTATTACTTTTACAATGTTTTCAGAAACCGTGACACTCCTCCTGGCAAGCCAGCTCGCACACCACTCTCTCTCTCCCTCTCGAACACTGTGCAGCACTCTGAAGCTGGCTTGGGGGCGGAACTGATTGCAGTCTCACCAATCACTCAACGCCATGCAAATGAGCCTCTTGCTCTTCTCTCTCTCTCTCTTCTCGTGCTCTTCTCCTCCATGGCGATCGTCGAGCAGGCAAAATTTAAACTGCAAGCAATTTTTTTTTTCAACTGTGACTCCTTGTCGGAAGCACCATTTTAACCATTTTTCATGGCATTTTACTCAGCAACTCCCCCAGTCCACACATCAAGCACTTTAAACTTCTAGGGTACAATTAACTCTATCTTTGTTTCCCACAGTTTTCTATACTTTTTCTTGTCACATTTTGAACTTTAAAAGCTGGCAAACGTTGTATTATGATGCAGGACAAGGGGCATACACTATCTAGCTTTACTTCTCCTTAGTAAACTAATGGCACAATGTAGGGAAACAGTGTGACAAGGCAGCAGGTAAAGCAAATAGGATGCTGGGATGTATAGGCAGGGGCATCACCAGCAGGAAAAGGGAGGTCATAATTCCACTATACAAGACACTAGTGAGGCCCCACCTGGAGTACAGTGTACAGTTCTGGAGACCATACCTACGTAAGGACATAGACAGGGTAGAGAAGGTTCAGAGGAGGGCAACAAAGATGGTGCATGGATTGCATCACAAGTCCTATGAAGACAGGTTGAAGGAACTGAACATGTACTCCCGGAGGAGAGGAGGAGAGAGGGATGTGATAGAGACATACAAGTATCTTCAGGGAGGAACAGGGTGCAGGAAAACACCATTTTTAAGTGAAAAAGATGTTCCAGGACTAGAGGGCATGGGATGAAGTTGGAGGGAGGATGATTCAGAGGAAACATGAGAAAGAATTTCTTCACAGAATGGGTGGTGGACAAGTGGAACACCCTGCCAGAGGAAGTGGTGGGGACTGAAACAATCATGGGATTTAAGAATGAATGGGATAGACATAAAGGAATTCTGGAGGTCAGGGGTAAGGGGCAACAGACTTCTAGGAAAACAAATTGAACTTACAAGCTCAAATGGGCTGACTGGGTGGGCCATAGGCCCTTATCTGCTGACACTGTCTATGTATCTATGTATCTATGTAATTACAGCAACCCATGAACAGCAACACACAGCAACACATTTACATGGCAATGCTTCCAACTTTTTGGGCTACCTACTGCCAGACAGACAAAACACAAGCCACAGTCTGAGCAAACCTTTCTGGTGTTTCCTCCCAAAATTCAAACAAATCCTCAGCAGTACCTCCATATTGTAAGCCTCCCCCCACCGGCCCCCCTATTCCTTCTTCCAGAAGGGGCTGCTCCTCTCACATCTAGGTGCCACCGAGAGGGATGGGGGTAGTTACTTTCAATTTTTATTTCTTTTACAGAAACTCTCTGTGGACCCATTCCTTCTACTATGGAGCCTGCCATCCTTCATACAGGCAAGCCAAGTGTGTCAACTACCTGGCTTACACCTGGGGGGACCATTTAGCATGGCCATCAACCTGGGTCCTTGGGAGAAAGAGGTTGCTCAGCATTGTGCTAGGTTTGTACTTCTGAACAGGGGCACCCAAGTAAATCCAGACACAGGAAGCAATAACTGAAATGTCCAAACCAGGAATGGGATTCTAGAGTGTGGCTTTTAATCACATGACACAGAGAATAAACAAAACAAGATGGACCCCCACAGGGCCACACTCACTGGCAATGCAGATTACGGTGGTACAGAGTTCACTTCCTCAAAATCGAGCCCTCAGGTTCTGAATGACTCTGGGCACACATGGCCCAAACTGGTACACTTCTCTGGGTTTTCCTAGACTTGGCATCCCGACCAGTACTAGGAGACTTTTCCATATGGCATGAGGGTTAACGGTGGCTCCCTAAACTACTCATAAGCATTCTCTAGCTCTAAGGGAAAATCCACAATCCCATGCCTGGGTGCTTTCATCAGACACTGGCCCAGTGCCTGAGAGAAAACCACAGGTGCCCAAACTGAACCCGGAAAGGTAAACCTGGTTACTCTAGATGGGGGATCTCCCACCTCTTGCTCCCAAATCTATACTCAGCCATTCATTTGGATACAACACTTATCTTCTAAACACATTTTGTAGATGCTCTCTTGAAATGTTTTACACATTTAACATTCTATATCTCTGGAGGTGTCCTGGCTTTAAAAGTACTGTAAGTGGCTATGTCTTTAACCTAGACCCCCACTGTTGCAGATGCTTCTAAGCCATACACAAATTAAAAGTTCTGTACTTGGCAAGTCTTACTTTGACCCCACAGTAGGCAGACACTTTTCCTCTACACTCTGTCTCTGGTGAACATAGTCTCTTTATCAGAGCAAACTCACCACGGTATGCAGTTGCCTCAGGACTTCTTCCCACAAATTGTCTCAGGAATTCACAAACAAAACTGCTTTCAGGCAGCTTCTCCATCTCCAGGCTGGACCAGGGGCTAGCCCCTGAATTCCTGGAATTCCCCCATCTGTCCAGGGATGGGGCACTAGAACAACTCTAGGAACGGTCTCTACCACTTCCTTCTGGTCTCTTCTGTGTTCCTCTCTAGGGTGCGAACACACAGCCCAAGTCTGAGGTAGCTCTATATCAGAGCTGGGCTCTGAGGGGCTGCCAACTTCAGCACACCTCACACTCTCGAGTCTCCACACAGACTGCTCTCTGAAGACTGACTTGAGCTCCCCAATGTTCTACTGCTAACTCCCTGCAGCTAGCATTCCAATGTGGCTTATGCTGCTGCGAGAATTCTATGTTGACATTAGTACTCCAGCTCAGCTGAAACTGAAGACAGAGTGAGACAGTGTGAACCCCATTTAAATGGTGTCTCACTAGCTGCCTTTCCCTGCCTGCCACTGGTTCTAAGTGGCATTCTAGTAACCCTTGGGAACAAGGGGGTTATGTTTGCTTAAATGTATGCTTTTAATGCAGGTGTTCCTAGCTGCTCTAAATGCTTGCCAATCAGCCAGGCATGTGGAGCTTCTAGCCTCCGACCAGAGCTTATCATGGTGTAAGAGTGCAGCCTTAAGATCTGGTGTGAACGTAGGGTTGGAGGGTTTTTGCATCCTGACTTTAATCAGGAGGGCATACTTGTGGCCAGTGCAGTAAGGTTGTTATTAAACACAGTGACAGCCGCTTTGTTATTTTGGCAAGATAAAGGTGATGACATCTAACTTTGCTTAGGTCAGACAAGTAATTTGATACATTAAACTTGCGATAGGACAGCTTTGTTATAAGTTTAGGCTGCTGGTGAACCTTTATTTGATCTTGAAAAAACTACAACCCTGTCACCACTCATGTCATTATGAAAGACTACAGAAAGTAGAATTTTGTGGGGATGTGCAGTTAGAATAACATCAAGCAGTGAACTGTTGTCGGTATTTGAAGTATTGATTCTAGTCAGTTCACTAACAAGCTGTGCAAGGCCGACTTCATCACAGAGGATTTCAGGTTGCGCAATTTAGTGATAAACCAGTCCATGTTAAAGTCCCCAAGAATTATGGTTTCAGAGTTGGCAGCGATAGTTAGAGATTTGAGAATGTTTAGGATATCAATGCCACCAGCTGGGGATGATAACCACCAATAACAGTAATACATTCAGTTGACAGAAGGTGCAACTTGAGGGGTACTATTTTGTATTCGTTAGGTTTTAATTTAGAGTAGATGTCACTGACTGTATACTTGGTTTTGGTGTAGATAGCCACACTACCACCCCGCCCGGCGTCCCTATCAGCCCTGTGAAGATTGTAGCCTAAACGGGTCACTTGTTGATCAGTATTGGTTTTTTTGAGCCATGATTCGGTGATAATAATAAGATGTGGCTTAGTATGTGCAGCCCATATTTGCAACTGGTCAATTTTTATGTTTGCTTGCACGCATGTACAAGAAACATAGTGCTATCATCGGCGTTTTCGGAGATGTGGCAGCCCTCTTCCAATTCAGTCAGTGTGTTTGCAGGAGCGGCCCCAGTTCTCCAATGCCTGCTGGAGCTGTCTATGACACGCTCCAAAATGCAGTGGCGTACAGTTGAAAGGGGGAGCTACGCTTCAGTGAGCAGCTATAAGATAGCGCCTGCTCATGCGCGCTCCCCCCACACACACACACACACACACACACACACACACACACACACACACACATATACTGCGTGCTGGGGAAGACTCTCCTTTACACAACCCCACTGCAGGCTTGTCTTATATAATGCACAGACCCAGCACATCCATTTCTCTTGTTCAGGCTCCCAGGTGCATTGCTGCCTTCTTCTGTCCCCTAAATGAACCCCATGCCTATTTCTCACTGTAAGGAGAATGCTGCCACCTTTCTACCCAGACGAGGAGGAGGAGGAGGAGTCCCACTAGCCCTGGAGAGCTGGCACTCCATATGAAGCTCGCCTACTGCTGCTGCTGCTGCTGCTGAGGGTTGGTGGGGGGGAGCAGTACAACCAGCATTTTTCAGACCTGGTATTCCAGCTGAGCCATGTGAAATGCGTCTCCAAGGCTCCCGCTCTGTTCTTAACATTTCTGCCATAAGAACTGACATTTACTTGCAACACTTTGGTGAGGGATTGAAGTTCACTGGTAAAAACTGATATGAATTTCAGAAAGTATCATGTTTGTAGTGTCACACTCATGGTGCAGACAGATACGATACCAATCCATTAAAGCAAAATGGTAATATGAAATGCATGTTGAAAATAGACAAGCTGTTATCAGTTCCGTTTTTCCGCTTTAACAGAAGATGTGTTCCCCAACCATTACTTTCCCAAAGTCATGCTGTATACCATTGTGCAGCGGGGACTCTGAGTTTTATTTACGATGATGTAAAGTATTTGTGCACACTGTATGTGCATCTTAAGATATTGTCTGTTCCATCTGCATCAAGATTTGGAAAGAAAAGAAAAACTGCCAGACATGGCATTTTCCCTTTCATGATTTCTAGGTGATGTTAGCAGACAATATCTTGAGGAACCATTTATTCAACATACCATGGTTTACGTCACTGTAAAGTTGCGATTCACAGCTTTACAATTATATACAGCATTAATAAGGTGAATGGGTTTTGAGAGCATCAGTTATAGCCATGGCAAGTTTATCAAAGAAGACAGCAAGTCACGGCTGTCTGGTGGCTGCCTAGCATTCGGGTCACAGCTCTACTGTATCTGTAACACAAATTTTTTGTGGGAACTCATGTTTATCCATGCTTATTGTGGCATGGTGCTATCACAATATGACTTCAGAACGCACCATCTGGCCTTCATGTTTCCAAGAAATCTGGCTAGGAGGAATCTCCGACTTCTGTGCAGCAGTTCTGGTATCCTTTATTAATTCTCTGGTAAGAACCCTATACAAATGCTCATGCTGTGTAAGCCACTGCTTACATATGGACTGGAGATTGCAATACAGGCCCTGGTTATTGCTTTTGAAATCTACATGCTCCTACTGTATGATCCCCCACACCTACCCAGTGTTCTAGTATGACTGTTGTGCTAGGTTCAGAATAAACATAATGCTAATTGCGTAGCACTATGTTGTGCTCTTACTATGCAGTTTCCATCATACAACATAGGATGTACAAAGACACAGTCAGTAACTACAGATATGTATACAATTTGGAGGGGGGCATAATTTTGTGCTTTATAATGCAGTTTTTGAAGTACAAAATAGGGTGTACAAGGTGCTGGTCTATAGCTACAGCTATGTATACAATTTGGGGGGGGGGGCACCAAAGAAAGTTCTTGCTTACAAATGTTGTTGTTGTCCGAGTTGCACTATTACCCTTACGCAATTGGATAGTGGCACACATGGAAACCCCCCAACTTATCCTTGTCCAACTGAAAGACACTATCCAGAGGCATCTGTTGGACCTCCGATGGACAGAACGTGGCCTGCTTCTCATTCCACTCAGAGAAATATTGTCCCTCAAAAAGTAACAGCAATTACTAGAGAAACATGGCTCAGCCCCCCCCCCCCCAACTTCAGATCTGGCAGAATTGTGGGCACTTCAGTTTGATCCTGGCCTGTTGGTAACCTCACTAGGCATTTTTATGTTTGCTTGCACGCATGTGCAAGAAACATAGTGTCATCATCTGAGTTTTTCAGAGGTGTGTCAACATCTTCCAATTCAGTCAGTGTGTTTGCAGGTGTGGTCACAGTTCTCCAATCACTGCTGAAGCTGTCTATGACAGCAGTTGAAAATGCAGTGGCATACAGTTGAAAGAGGGAGGTACGCTTCAGTGAGCAGCTCCCCCCCTCCCTCACACACACAGATCAACTGTGTCGGTTGCCTGATAGAATGGTGTAGTCTTGTCTAGCTTAGAGAGACAAGCCACACATCATTACTTTAATAAACTGTTCCCTGCCACAGCAGGACCATCAAAATGTGTGGGTGCCTAACAGTCCTTACACACGCCAGCTCTCCAAAGCACACCTTCATGGACTTCATGGGTTCTAATCCTCCAGAAAAAAAATACCTCAGCATTTGATGTGAAAACTCAGACTTTGTTGTATGTGTAATTCCAAGCGTCTTCTCTTACTAGACTCTGTGAATGTGAACTCCCCGCTGCTAAAACCTATGCAAATGAACTTGAGCATACTGTACTACCTGCAGCTGAAGCAAAGAACAGCCAGAATGCACAAAGGAGAATATACTGCTATGCATTTCAGCAGCAGCCAGTGGCCGAGGTTTTCATGACTGAAGTACTTTAATGCGCCTTTTAGTGCTGTCATATACACACCCCTGTGTGGTAATTCACTAAACTGCACACTTAGTCTGGTAATGCAGCTTCAAAATATCTTTTTTTTCTATGAATTGCCATGAGCTGGCATTTAGATAGAATCACACTGCTCTTTCTCAAATCAGATGCTCAATGAAGTCACATCACCTTGTGACCCTAAACATCTTAGGGTTGGATATGTGCCCTAGCAAAACAGTGAAAACCAGGTATCAAAAAAGAAAACACAAATTCAACCGTAGCTCACAATCGAATCCACCCTTTTCTCCAGTGAATCTGAAGCCGCCTAACAGCCCACCCCTGGGTGCTCATGCACTCCTTCCCCCCGCACAACATAGGGCCGACGGGGGTGCTGTTGCATTTTATTTCATAATTTCCTGATCCTGTTGTGGGGTCTAAAACTGTGGAAGAATTCAAGAATGCATGGGATAGACATAAGGCAATTCTTGTGGGGGTAGGAAGAAATAGGCTGTTGGTTAACTAGGATCTGCGGCCTATCCTGTAGGTAGGGAAATGGGCAGACTTGATGGGCCTAGCGGTCCTTATCTGCCGTCAAAGTCTATGTTTCTATGTTTCTATGTTTCTGTTGCTGCCACCATACTGATACAGTAATTCTTTTTATGGCTCGAAAACTGCTTGACATTAGTTGAATTATGAATGGCATCCCGATTTGACACTGTGGAGCGGAATATGGTGGTGCTCAAATTTTAAACCAAGTACATGCAGATATGTTGTTACTGACTCATGTCACTTACCATTTTATACTTCTATTGATTTTTCAATTCACTTTTGCTGACAAATGTTGATCGCAGGGATTCTGGTGTCACAATTCAGTTCAGCGACGTGTAACATCTTAGTGCAGATGCTAAGTAACTGTTTTAAAATGCTGAAAAAGTTAACAGCGAAGAAAGTGCATGAACTTCTTCTTCCGTGTCTGAGCTGAGTAGTGTGTTATTGGCAAGTGCATGTCCCTTTGCTCCAGATCTATCAGTGAGATGTCTATTCTGTGCAATGGACAGTGGCTGAATGCTATCAGCCGACAGTTTTCATTTCATTATCAACAGATAAATATTCAGGGCTTTGCAAATGCAACTTTGCTGGTAGCACAGTTTCATGCCTCCAAGTGTCTCATCAGTTAGTGGTTATATCTTAACCGATGATCACAAAAAGTATGAAAAAGATTTGCAGCTGAGTACAAGTATTAATAAAATGCTAGAAAATCTGACGGCAGTGCTGAGGGGTTTGGCAGTGTTGTACAGTACTACCAACAGCCACTGTCAGCCTCGAGGTATGCAGTAATGTATGGAATGGGTTAAAATGGAGCAGGCACTGAGATAGGACCTGGATCTAGGCATGCAGACACCATGGGCACTATGGAGTACAAGTTTATTTTTGAGACACATTTTCCCTCTGACATTGGCTATACGATTTTTACATTCGCTTGTGCACAGGCGCAAGGAACATTTTGGGAGAGTAGCACACTTTGGAGGTGTGCCTCTCCCATCCAACGCACTGCTCCCTTGAGCAGGCGTGGCGGTCCTGCACCAATGGGTGCAGGAGCTCTGTATGGCAGCAGTGTTCCTCTGCTTCAAAGGAAAGCACCGCTGCCTTACTGAGCGCCACCATGACGCCGTCCCCCCCTCGCGTCCGCATACTCCCCCACGCCGCATCCGCCACCCCCAAAGCTTTGGTGCCACGCTGGAAGCCCACCTCAGTGTGGCAAACTTTGTTTGCCAACAGGGTGCCCAATCCCCGATGGTTCCATGGCCCCCAAAATCATCCTCTGCTACACTGGGAGCCTACCAGCGTGGGTATGTTGCCGAGTTATTAGGTGCCCATCCTGCTGGCTCCTGCCTCCTTGTGAAGGTGGCTGATAGGTGCCTAATCTCAGTCGGCTTTTTTCGCCTGTGACTATCTACACTGAGCCCACCCCAGCATGGCAAACTGTTCCCACATCGTCATTTTTTAACACCTGTCAAATAAAATCAGTCCCATGGCGCCCTCCAGCCCCCCACAACCCGCACCCAGCCTCCAACACCCAACCCACCCCATGCTTACCTCCGGACTCTGGTGCGATGATCTTGGTGGACTGGGAACACGTCTGCACTCTTCAAAGGCGACCGCAAACTGAGGAAATGCCGGTAAGCTGTATAATGGGCTAGATAGGGGGGTTTCAACTTTATTACATATCTCAGTCATTTTTTTGCAAGTTTTGCACCAGATTTTTAGCATGGGGTTTTTGGGACCCCTTCTCATGAATGATGTCACCATCATGGCGTTATTCGGGCCCGAAGGGTGATTTCGCAGGCACTGCGCAGTCACCATACAAAATCACCCTTCAGGCTCAAATAATGCCATGACAGTGACATCATTCATGAGAAGGGGTCCCAAAAACCCAATGTTGAAATTTGGTGAAAAATTTCTAAAAATGACTGTTTACGACAAGTATGCTAGCAGTTCCTACGCACGTACCGTAAGTCAAGTAATTTTCAATATTTTCACTCCAGATTTTCAACATTGCCATTTTACCACACTCCTCCATGAGCACTGCAGCTGTCATTTTTCACATCTTGCCCTAAAATGTTTCCGCCTATGTAGCTATGCCAATGGCACAGTTGGTGTGCGTAACTCAGTGTATGGGACACATTAAGAAAATTACAGTGTCACTGTTCATGAGCAGAGATCTTAAAATGGCTATGTTGAAAATTTGGCAAAAAAATTCCTATAAATAACTGTTTTTCGAGCGTGCGTTGTGCAGTTCCTACGCATGCTGGTAAGTTTGCGAATTTCCAATATTTTCACTCCAGATTTTCAACATTGCCATTTTACCACACCTCCTTATGAGCAGTACAGCTGTCATTTTTCACATCCTGCCCAAAACATCTTTCTGCCCATGTAGTGCACAATGGTGCAGTCGGTGTACAAAATCAATGTATGGCACACAGTAAGATAATCACAGTGACACTGTTCATTAGCAGAGGTTTTAAAATGTCAGTGTTGACAATTTGGTGAAAAAATTCCTAACAATGACTGTTTTATGAGCGTGCATTGCACAGTTCCCACGCATGCTCCTAGGTTTGCGAATTTTCAATATTTCCACTCCAGATTTTCAACATTGCCATTTTAAAACACCTCCTTATGAGCAGTACAGCTGTCATTTTTCACATCCTGCCCAAAACATGTTTCCGCCTATGTAGCGCACAATGGGGGTAACAAAAAGGTCATGCTGACAATTTATTGTGCAAATACCAGCAATCGCACAGGGCATTAGGGTAAAGCACCATACATGCCAAACACCACTGCAAACACCTGCAAGCAAACGTTTGGCATTGACAAATGCTGCCAAATGCTTGTTATGCTCTGCTTAAGCTATTTGAAGTGCTGTAGCATGAAACACGGAGCTGCAGTCGCCTTTCTGCCTTACCTAACACAGCACTGGGCTATACTTCCATGGGGGGGTAGTAAACAGGGTTATGAATGAAACTGGGGCGGGTGCAACAAACAGTGCTAGTGTAGAAAACTGGCGTACAAATTGTTATTTTCCTCACAATGCCCCCTGGGATAAACAGACAGATCTGAAATGTACTGCAGATTATATGAGCTGCCCTAGACTGCCCTCTTTTCCTACTGTTTTTGAGGGGGAGTGTAAAGAGGTTGCTTGACAAAAGCCATGAAGCCAGTTATTAATTTGCACACTCAGACCCCTACTTAGTGTTCCCCACCAGTAACATACAGCCTGAAGCAGAGTAACATAAACCAAAGCACAGCATGTTGTCACAGCTCTGCTCTCCTGTTTGATGAGTGTGTGCTGGCATTCTTCCGGATTTTAATCCTATCTCTTTTTATTTTATAAATGGAAGAGAAATGACCAACACTCCTAAATAGTACATTACTAGGCGATGGTGGTGGTGGTGTGGGGGGGGTTACATAACATAAGGCCCCGTACACTGATCCCATATTAATATCTAATCTAGTAAAACCATCCTAAGGAAGTCAGACCTGCATCACAGCTATTCCCCCAGCCTGGCACTCAAATGGTGGCTCACTGATACCTCAACAGCTCCGCATCTGATACACTTTAATTCTGAACTCCTTCTCATCCCCCTCTCTCTCTGTCTCTGTGTCTCTCCCCTACTCCCCCTTTCCCTCTGCTACTCACTGCCGGTCCTTCCCACATTTCTACTTTAAAGAATGCTTGGAAGGCAGCAGTTAGCCAGCAGCACAGCTCTTCCTGAGCCCAAGTCTCAGATCCGCTTAACCCATTCTCTGCTGCGTAAGCTTTCCAAGACACACACATTCACACCATTTTAATACCTTTTTATGTTTGCTTGCACGCATGTGCAAGAAACATAGTGCCATCATCTGAGTTTTTCAGAGGTGTGTCAGCATCTTCCAATTCAGTCAGTGTGTTTGCAGGCGTGGTCACAGTTCTCCAATCACTGCTGGAGCTGTCTATGACAGCAGTTGAAAATGCAGTGGCATACAGTTGAAAGAGGGAGCTATGCTTCAGTGAGCAGCTCCCCCCCACACACACACATAGATCAACTGTGTCAGTTGCCTGATAGGATGGTGTAGTCTTGTCTAGCTTAGAGAGACAAGCCACACATCATTACTTTAATAAACTGTTCCCTGCCACAGCAGGACCACCAAAATGTGTGGGTGCCTAACAGTCCTTACACACGCCAGTTCTCCAAAGCACACCTTCATGGACTCTTGGTCACCTGAAATAAACCTGACATTTTAGTATCTGTTTTACATCTTGGCTCAGTTAGGCAATCAACGCTGTAAGAACATAAACGGACATATAAATGGGGACTATAAGAACATGGTCACCTGAAATAAACCTGACATTTTAGTATCTGGTTTACATCTTGGCTCAGTTAGGCAATCAACGCTGTAAGAACATAAACGGACATATAAACGGGGACTATAAGAACATGGTCACCTGAAATAAACCTGACATTTTAGTATCTGTTTTACATCTTGGCTCAGTTAGGCAATCAACACTGTAAGACCATAAAAGGACATATAAACGGGGACTATAAGAACATGCCATAGGTGCTTGTGCCTTAGTCCAGCTGTGCAACATTAGCCTAAAGCTCAGGTAGGGCTTACTATCTACCACTTTGTTCACCCCCCCATGTACCTGTACCATTTCACATCCTCCCTTGCCTTAGTCCAGCTATGCTACATCAGCCTGAAGCTCTGGTAGGGCTTACTGTCTACCACTTTGTTCGCCCCCCCCCATGTACCTGCACCATTTCACATCCTCCCTTGCTCTACAGTGAGTGGAACCCTCATTCATACATCACATATGCACGCACAAAAAAAAAAAAAAAAAGCGGTTTTCAAAAATTAAGATACATGTATTATGTTTGCTTGCACGCATGTGTAAGAAACATAGTGCCATCATCCGAGATTTCGGAGGTGTGTCACCCCCTCTTCCAATTCAGTCAGTGTGTTGGCAGGCGCGGCCTCTGTAAGCCAATGCATGCTGGAGCTGTCTATGACAAGCTCCAAAATGCAGTGACATACAGTTCAAAGGGGGAGCTACACTTCAGTGAGCAGCGATAAGATATCACTTGCTGATTCGCAGCTCCCCACACACACACACACACACACACACACACATATATGTGCACGCCCCCCCGCGCACACACTGTATAGCCGACAGGGGTGCCCAATCCCCCATTGGCTGTGCTGCGCTCCCCCCACCCCCCCAAAGCCTTCCAAATGCCATGCTGGGTGCCCACCCCAGAGTGGCAACTCATGATATAGCCGACGGAGGGGTGCCCAATCCCCCATCGGTTCCACTGTCCTCACCCCCCCAAGTACTGGGTGCCATGCTGGGAGCCTACCCCAGCATGGCAATCGATGCTTTGGCAGATGGGGTGCCCAATTCCCTGTCGGTTGAACGCCCCCTAAACCATCCTTGTGCCATGCTGGGAGCCCACTCCAGCGTGGCAAACATCCCGTGTCGTCATTGGAAACAAAAAGAACATCTGTAAAGAAAAAACGGTCCCATGTAGTCTCCCTGGCCCCCCTCCCACAACCCGCTCCCACCCACTGCGCACCCTGCCGCCCCACACCCCCTCTCACCCCATACTTACCTCCGGACCTTGGCGCGACGATCTTCGGTGGACCGGGAACACGTCTGCACTCTTCAAAGCCGACCGTGAACTGAGGAAATGCCGGTAAGCTGTATAATGGGCTAGATAGTGGGGTTTCAACTTTGTTGCATATCTCAGACATTTTTGGGAATTTTTGCACCCAATGTTCAACATGGGGTTTTTGGGACCCCTTCTCATGAATGATGTCACTGTGATGGCATTATTCGGGCCCGAAGGGTGATTTCGCAGTCACTGTGCGAAATCACCTTTTGGGACTGATTAATGAAATGACACTGCCAGTGTTCATAAGGTGGGCTCTCAAGAAGCCTATTTTGAAAATTTGGTGGAAAAATTTCAAAAAACTACTGTTTTACGAGAGTGCATTGCGCAGTTCCAATGCATGCTCGTAAGTTCACGGATTTTCAATATTTACACTCCAGATTTTCAACATTGCCATTTTGCCACACCTCCTTATGAGCAGTACAGCTGTCATTTTTCACATCTTGCCCAAAATGCGTTTCCGCTTTCATGTAGCGCATAAATGGCGCAGTCGATGCACAAAATCAGTATGGGACACATAAGAAAACTCACAGTGACACTGTTCATGAGCAGAGGTCTTAAATGGCTATGTTGAAAATTTGGTGAAAACATTCCTAAAAATGACTGTTTTACGAGCGTGCGTTGTGCAGTTCCTATGCATGCTCATAAGTTTGAGAATTTAATATTTTCACTCCAGATTTTCAACATTGCCATTTTATTACACTCCTTATGAACAGTACAGCTGCCATTTTTCATATGCTGCCCAAAATGTGTTTTCACACATATGGCGCACAATGGTGCTGTTGGTGTGCAAAAGCAATGTTTGAGACAGATTAAGAAAATCACAGTTACACTGTTCATGAACAGAGGTCTTAAAATGGCTATGTTGAAAATTTGGTAACAAAAGTCCATAAAATGACTGTGTTACGAGTGAGTATTGTGCAGTTTCCATGCACCCTTGTAAGTTCATGACTTTGTAATATTTTAAGTCCAGATTTTTACCAGTGGCATGTTTCCACACTGCCTTATTTACAGTACAGCTGTCATTTTTCACAACATGGCCGAAGAGTGTTTTCACACTTTCAGCGCAGAGATGCGTGGTCGCTGTGGGAAATTATTGTTCGGGACAGATAAAGAAAATCACAGTGACACTGTTCATGATCGGAGGCACCAAAATGCCTCAGTTGACAATCTGCTGTAAAAAAATCCCCAACCTAATTAAATTACGGGTGTGTGTTGCATAGTTTCTATGTACGCTCATGACTTCACCATTTTTTTAAATATTTTTACTGCAGATTTACAACATTGCCATTTTTTACACCTCCCCATGAACAGTGCAGCTGTCATTTTTTACATCCTGTTCAGAATGTTTTTGCACCTGTGGTGCTAAATGCTGTAGTCGCTGTGCATAAGCAGCATTCGGCTAAGAAACTGATATTCCCCCTGTTCATGAGGTGGGGTCACAAAAAAACCATGTTGAACATTTGGAGTGAAAATACCAATGAATGCCTGAGGTATTAGGGTTTCCAACCATAACGCCCAACCCTGTAAGAGAATGACAGGCATCAGGGGTGTGACTTGGGATTCTTGCCTGTAATGTTCATACCATTCCACACCCTGCAGCCAGTGAGAGGCATCGAGGTATGCCTTGGACTCTTCGGCCCCAAAGTTCACCCCATTCTCCTATATCGCACCCATCTCACTGTATTTCCTAATGGAATTGGGTGCGCAGAAGGGCCAAAGACTCCAAGAAACACTGTGACATTTGCCAGTGTCTGCAGGGTGGGGTGTACTGAAATGGTGTGGCTGTTATGCCTGACGACCCAAAGGCACACCCCAATGCCTGTCACTCTCTGCAGGCTGATGGTGGGGTTGGCTTCAGTTCAGTACTTCACTGCTATTACTATTACGCAGCTCTGTAACTTCTACACTACCACTGCCAATGCCAGCAAGCAAACATTCAGCATTGACAAATGCTTGTTTGTTAATAAACTAAGCATAGAAGACGATAGAAAGACCAGAAGGAGAAATTATTACTAAACCAAAAATGTTTTCCTTCCCTCGTATCTCCTTGCTATCCCGACTTTGCATGCAACAGCAACAGCAGCAGCAGAGGGCACTTTTTACATTTGCTTGCACGCATGTGCAAGAAACATAGTGCCATCATCCAAGTTTTCCAGAGGTGTGTCAGCCTCTTCCAGTTCAGTCAGTGTGGTTGCAGGTACGGTCGTAGAGCACCAATCACAGCTCCAGCTGTCTATGACAGCTGAAAATGCAGTGGCATACAGTTGAAAGGGAGAGCCCTGCTTCAGTGAGCAGAGCTCCCCCCTCCACACACACACACACACACACGCGCGCATGCACACACACTGAGTGCTCATACACCTCCCCCCCCACACTGTATGGCCGACAGGGGTGCCCAATCCCCCGTCGGCTCCATGCCCCTCCAAAGCATCCAGATGCCATGCTGGGAGCCCACCCTAGCGTGGAAAAATGTTTTATGGCCAACGGGGGTGCCCAATCCCCCGTCGGCTGCACACCCCCTCAAGCATCCAGATGTCATGCTGGGAGCCCACCCCAGCATGGCAAAATGATGTTTTGGCTGATGGGGGTGCCTAATCCCCCCAAGCATCCAGGTGCCACACTGGGAGCCCACCCCAGTGTGGCAAAATGATGTTATGGCTGACAGGGATGCCCAATCCCCCGTCGGCTCCTGCCCCCTACCAACATCCTTCCAGCTGCCATGCTGGGAGCCCACTTCAGCGTGGCAGACGTCCCTCATCATCTTGTGAAATAAAGGAAAACTGCAATATAAAAACTGTCCCTTGGCGCTTCTCCCTGCCCCCCTCCCACAACCCGCACCCACCCACTGTGCACCCTGACTCCCCACACCCCCCCCTCACCCCATACTTACCTCCGGAGCTTGGCGCGAGATCTTAGGTGGACCAGAAACACATCTGCTCTCTTCAAAGCCGACCACAAACTGAGGAAATGCCGGTAAGCTGTATAATGGGACAGATAGGGTTTTTTCAACTTTATTGCATATCACGAGCATTTTTTGGAATTTTTGCACCAAATTTTCAACATGCGGTTTTTGGGACCCCTTTTCATGAATGCTGTCACTGTCATGGCGTTACTCGGGCCTGAAGGGTAATTTCGCAGACACTGCCATTTTACCACACCTCCTTATGAGCAGTACAGTTGTCATTTTTCACATCTCGCCCACTACATGTTTCTGCCCACGTAGCACACAATGGCGCAGTCGGTGTGCGAACTCAATGTATGGGACACATTAACAAAATCACAGTGACACTGTTCATGACCAGAGGTCTTAAAATGGCTATGTTGAAAATTTGGTGAAAAAATTCCTAAAAATGACTGTTTTACGAACGTGCATTGTGCAGTTCCTACTCAACCTGGCATTTTTTACATCTCGCCCAAAATGTGTTTCCGCACATGTCACGCACAATGGTGCAGTCGGTGTGCGAAAACAATGCATGGGACACATTAAGAAAATCACAGTGACACTGGTCATGAGCAGAGGTCTTAAAATGACTATGTTGAAAATTTGGTGACAAATCTCCATAAAATGACTGTTACAAGTGAGCATTGTGCAGTTTCCACGCACCCTTATAAGTTCATGAATTTGTAATATTTTCAGTCCACATTTTCACCAGTGGCATTTTACCACACCTCCTTATGAACAGTACAGCTGTCATTTTCCACAACATGATCGAAGTGTGTTTTCACACTTTCAGCACAGAAATGTGTGGTCGCACGGGAAATCATTGTTCGGGACAGATAAAGAAAATCACACTGACACTGTTCATGATCGGAGGTCCCAAAATGCCTGTGTTAAACAATCTGCTGTAAAAAAAAATCCCCAAACTAGTTACATTACGGGTGCACGTTGCACAGTTTCTCTGTGTGCTCGTGACTTCACCAGTTTTTTTAAGATTTTCACAACAGATTTTCAACATTGCCAGTTTTTACACATCCCCATGAACAGTACCACTGTCATTTTTCACATCTTGTTCAGAATGTGTTTTTGCACCTGTGGTGCCAAATGCCATAGTCGCTGTGCAAAAGCAGTTTTTGGCTAACAAACTGATATTGCCACTGTTCATGAGGTGGGGGTCACAAAAACAATGTTAAAAATTTGGTGAAAATACCAATGAACGTCTCGGCGTTCCTGTAGAGACGCAGGCCTCAGGGGTGTGACTTGGGATTCTTGCCTGTCATGCTCATACCATTCCACCCCACCCACACCCTGCAGCCAGTGAGAGACATCAAGGTGTGCCTCGGACTCTTCGGGCCCAAACTTCACCCCGTTCTCCTATACTGCACCCATCTCACCATATTTCCTGATAGAATGGGGTGCACATAAGAGCCAAAGACCCCAAGGCACACCGTGACACTTGTCAGTGTCTGCAGGGTAGGGTGTGGTGAAATGGCGTGGCCGTTATGCCTGCTGACCCAAAGGCACACCCCAATGCCTGTCAGTCTCTGCAGGGTGGTGGTGGGGTTGGCTTCAGTTCAATACTTCACTGCCATTTCTGCCTGCTGGATAGGAGGAAGTACAATGTAGGTGGGGACACCAATGGCAAGGTTAAATGCTTCTAACAGTGGACCTGGTCCTCATTCATTGTTGTAGTAACCCACAAAGGATGTGGCGGTGATAAGAAGGATCTAAGGTATGTAGAGTGTGCCACAGCACCGTGAGTATAGTCCTACAAGTATGAAGGCTGGGAAAGTTGTAAGGGACAAACGGCTGTAAAAAAGTCGTAAGGCACAACCAGTTATTTAAATACGGAGGGGACAGGTTTTAGTTAGGGGTGGCGGGCTGTGCAGAAATAACAGGCCAGTTTTGCAAGGTAGTAGCTCCCTATTTAGTAGTTTGTAGGGGATTGGGCAAGAACGATGCTGGTTATGACCAATAATATGGTAGCTTGCTAGAGGGGGAGGTTCAAAGGGCAATTGAAAGGAGGCCTGGGAGGGGCAGGTGGGGTTGGGACTCAACAACTGAGCCAAAGTTAGCTCAGGGGCAGTAGGAAAAGGCAGAAAAACAAGGCTGAGTCCGGGGACCAATCAGGGCTTGCCTCAGCAGAGCACCCACATTCCAGTTGGCTGGAGAAATGCCGTACCTTCTGCAGGAGGTAGTCCAGGCTTGTGGAGGAGGTCGGCGGCTGCAAGAATGCCGCCCAACAGAAGGTAAGGCTCCGGCAAGGACAGAGTGTTGGCCCTGTTCAGAGGCCACAGCCGTAGAGGAAAAAACAGAAAGGGTCAGAATTTAAAGTCTGAGAAAACAAAGGGCAGGCAGAGCAGTGGGGGGTAGGAGATTAGCAAGACAAAAGGGGGATTAGGTTTTAGGTGCCAACACAGCAGAGAGCAATAAATACCACTGTAATTTATCTCAAAAGAGCTGTAAACACTTGCTTAATTTTTTTACTTTAACACAGAACACTTAAGTAATATGGGTATTTTTTGCAGAAAGTAATTTTAGACAAAACAAGCATTTGTCAATGCCGAATGTTGCTTGCTTGTATGTGCTGTTTAGGTATTTGGAAGTGATACTTCCATGCCTTCCTCCCAAGACATGCACTGTGTCTTTCCATTCAGTATTCACAGAAGAGTGGGAGGGGTAAGGGCCACAGCAGTACAGCACTTGCCAAGGGGGTGAAGAGGTGGACAATAGTCCATTCAAAGGCAAGAGAGTCCTGCAGGAGCTCACTAAATTGAAGGTGGACAAAGTGATGGAACCAGATGGCATACACCCAAGGATATTAAGAGAACTGTGAAGGGAGATAGCAGTACCTCTGGCAGCCATGTTCATTGAGTCATTTAACACGAGTGAACTGGAGGAGGACACATGTGGTCCCTCTACACAAGTCCAGCAGCAAGGAGGAGGCAGGGAACAATAGGCCATTCAGCCTCACCTCTGTAGTGGGGAAGATCATGGAGACACTGCTTAAAGAAAGGATAGTGGGGCATCTAGAAGCCATCAGAGCCCAGGACCATAGACAACATGGATTCACAGTGGGAACACCGTGTCAGACAAATCAGGTTGATTTCTTTGACTGGATGACAAAGGAAGTGAATCAGGTTCGGGCAGTGGACAACGCTTACCTTGATTTCAGCAAAGCCTTTGACACCATCCCAGAGAGGAGGCTGATAAACTAGCTGAGTAGGCTGGGCAAGGGGTAAAGGGTGGTAAACTGGGTTAGAAACTGGCTAACAGACAGGAGGTAGAGAGTGGTGGTAAATGGGGTGCAGTCTAGGGAGAGGGGGTGACCAGTGGGGTGCTGCAAGGATCGGTCCTGGGGCCAGTCCTGTTCAATGTCTTCAGTAGTAATATTGCAGAATGGCTGAAGGGAATTTTTTCACCCAGCTTTCAATATAGCCATTTTAAGACCTCTGCTGATTAACAGTGTCACTGTGATTTTCTTAATGTGTTCCATACATTGAGTTCACACACCGACTACGCCATTGTGCGCTACATGCACAGAAACACATTTTGGGCAAGATGTGAGAAATGTCAGCTGTACTGCTCATAACAAGGTGTGGTAAAATGGCAATGTTGAAAATCTGGAGAGAACATATTGAAAATTCGTGAATAAACGAGCGTGCGTAGGAACAGCACAACGCATGCTCAGAAACACATCATTTTGGGGAATTTTTTAACCAAATTTTCAACATAGGGTTTTTGGGGGCCTACTTCATGAACTTCGACACTGTCATTTCATAAATCGGTCCCAAAAGGTGGTTTCACGCAGTGACCGTGAAATCACCTTTCGGGGCCGATTAACGTCATGACAGTGACAGAATTCATAAGGTGGATTCCCAAAAACCCTATGTTGAAAATTTGTTTAAAAAATTTCTCAAAATGCCCAAGATATGTAGTAAAGTTGAAAAAAACCCTATTTATTCTATTATACAGCTTACCGGCATTTCCTCAGTTCATGGTCAGTTTTGAAGAGTGCAGACGTGTTCCCGGTCCACCGGAGATCATCGCGCCACACTGTGGAGGTAAGTATGGGGTGAGGTGGGGTGTGGGGAGGTAGATGCACAGAGGGTAGGCACGGGTGTGGGGAGAGGGAGTCAGGACAGTCTGCGAGGGAAGGTTTTTCTCTTTCAGGTTTTTTTTTTTACTTGGACTACACTGGACTTGTGCCACACTGGGGTGGACTCCCAGCATGGCAGCTGGAAGGCTGTTTGGGGGTGGGGGCAGTGGAGCTGATGGGGAATTGGGCACCCCCATTGGCGATAGGACCTGCTGCCACACTGGGGTGGGCTCCCAGCGTGGCACCCGATGGTTTCAGGGGGAACAGTAGAGCCGAAGGGGGATTGGGCACCCCCATTGACCATACAGACTGCTGCCACACTGGGGTGGGCTCCCAGCGTGGCACCTGGAACTCTGTTGTGGGGAGTGCAGCACAGCTGGCAGCGGGGATTAGGCACCCCATTGGCTATTTAGTGTGCAGGGGAGGCTTGTGAGCCACGCATTATGAGTCTTGATGTGTGTGTGTGTGTGTGTGCGTGTAGGGGCGCACATGAGCACGTGATCTTATCGCTGCTCACTGAAGCATAGCTCTCCCTTTTAACTGTACGGCCATTGCATTTTCAACTGCTGTCATAGACAGATGCAGTGTTTATTGGAGAACTGTGGCCACACCTGCAAATACACTGGCTGAATTGGAAGAGGGCTGCCACACCGCCATAAAATCTGATGACATGCGTGCAAGCAACATAAAAACGAGTTGAAGTTAGCTCAGGGGCAGTAGTAAAAGGCAGAAAAACAAGGCTGAGTCTGGTGACCAATCAGGGCTTGCCTCAGCAGAGCGCCCACATTCTGGTTGACTGAAGAAATGCTGTACCTTCTGCGGCAGGTAGTCTGGGCTTGTGGATTAGGTCGGCAGCTGCAAGAATGCCGCCAAACCGAAGGTGAAGCTCCAGTGAAAAGCGAGTGCTGGCCCTGTTCAGGGGCTGAGGCTTCTGCAGTAGGTAGTCCGGGCTTGTGGAGGAAGTAGGCGGCTGCTAGAATGCCGCCCGACCAAAGGTGAAGCTCCGGCCGGGAACGGGTGCTGGCCCTGTTACCAGTAATGGGGCAGTTCTCTGTCAGGGACTGCTAATGCACTGTGACAGGGATGCCGTAACCACTGTTACCAGTAATGGGCAGTTCTCTGTCAGGGACTGCTAATGCACTGTGACAGGGATGCCTTAACCACTGTTACCAGTTGTGACAAGGTTGCCCATTGGGCCACTTGTTTACGGGGCAGTTCTCTGCCGGGGACTGCTAATTAACTGTGACAGAGATGCAGTAACCACTGTTACCAGTTACAGGGCAGATCTCTGCTGGGGACTGCTAATGCATTGTGATAGAGATGCCGTAACCACTGTTTCCAGTTACAGGGCAGTTCTCTGCCGGGGACTGCTAATGCACTGTGACAGAGATGCTGTATCCTCAGTTACCAGATACAGGGCAGTTCTGTGTCAGGGACTGCTAATGCACTGTGACAGAGGCAGTTCTGTGTCAGGGACTGCTAATGCACTGTGACAGAGATGCCATAACCACTGTTACCAGTTACAGGGCAGTACTTTTTTGAGGACTGCTAATGCACTATGACAGAGATACCGTAACCACTGATACCTGGTACACATAGGGACTAACCATCTCACCAGTCAGTTAGTTGTGGAGACCAAGGAACACCAGACCAGGCTGGGTGACAAACTATCATCCATTTCATCTGGCATCTCCTTCTCTGAGATCCTGCCAGTCTGGGAGATGGGGCAGATGGATGGAAGGTCAGAGAAGGGGAGATAGGGGAACTAAACATGTGGCTCAAGGGCTGGTGCCAGGAAAAAGGACACACATTTATAGGGAACTGGCAACAGTTTTGGTAGCGTAAGTTCTTTAAATTTGATGGACTGCATCTGACTAAGGAGGGAGTCAGTGCATTGGGGCAGAAGTTTGACGTCTTTGCAGAATATTTAAACTAGCTAATGGAGAGGGGGTGCAGCACCCCATATGTTGAATGGAAAGAACACCCCTCCCACCCTCAGCTAGTGGTCAAACAGGAGTTCAGCATGTTTGTAGTGCATGTGCATCACCAGGTAAGGAAAAAGGTCTGGCTCCCCATACGATGCACAGGGGAAACACCAGACCTCGCTCAACAACTAGCACACTGAAATCTGGCCAATGGAAAGTCATGTACACAAATGCTTGCAGTCTGGGAAACAAGATCCCAGACCTGCAGGCAATAATGACAGAGGCTAAGCTGGACATAGTAGCCATTAGCAAGACATGGTTTACCAGTAACCACTTGGGAGACTTCAGTACCTGGCTATGTACTGTTCAGAAGAGATCGAGGTGCAAAAGGGGTGAAGTGGCCCTTTATGTCAATGAAAATATCAAAGCTACAGAAATTCAGAATACACATAAGGAGCCAGAAGAACTGTGGGTCACCCTGGAAACAGGAAATGGGACAGCCATATAAACTGGGGTTGTGTACAGGCCTCCAGACCAGGGGGAGGACATAGACACATTACTGTTAGAAGATATACAAAATATGACAGCTAAAAAGGAGGTTCTGATAATGGGAGACTTCAACATGCCAGATACAGATTGGTCAATACCAGCAGGGACATCTGCCAGGACTAGACACATGGTTGATTCTCTGCAGGGGAAGGGCCTCAGACAAATAGTACAACCCACAAGAGAAAGGGCTATCCTAGATCTAGTACTGACTAACAGGGAAAGGATCACAGACCTCCAGGTAGAAGGTCACCTGGGTGCCAGTGGCCATGACATGGTATGGTTCAATTTGGCCACTAGAACTAAATCATCCCATTCCAAGGCAAAAATATGGAACTTCAGAGGAGCTGACTTTGATAAGATGGGCAACAGAGTTAAGCTAGCCCTGACAAAAAGAAATACTGGTGAGGGGGTTTGGCAAAGTGGGCAAGCATTAAGGATGCAATATTTGAAGCAACATCCCATTGCGTTAGTGAGAAAAGGAAGTGCAAAAGAAGAAAACCACCTTGGTTCTCAAAAACAGTAGCAGAAAAGGTCAGAACCAAAAGGCTGGTCTTCAGGAAATATAAGGGAACGCAGCAGGATGAAGACAAGGAGGCATACCAAACTTCCCTAAGGGAAGCAGGGAAGGCAGTAAGGCAGACAAAGGCCCAAACTGAGGAAACACTTGCACGAACAGTGAAAGAACGTGACAAGACTTCCTATAGATACATTAGTGAAAGGAGAAAGTCCAGAGGGGTTATAGCTAATATCAAAGGGGATAAGGGTGTGTGTGTGAGGAGGAGGACCACGAAAAAGCATCTATCCTAAATAGATACTCCTGCTCAATATTTACTGAAGAGAAGGTAGGGCAGGGCCCACAGCTCAGCACCATGGACACAGGGGGGAGGGAGGTGAGCACTACTCCCTTCACAAAAGAAAGGGTTGTTACACGCTGTCCCTGCACCCTTATTGGTACCCTCAAAGGTACACCATAGACAGCTAATGCTTAGGCATATATTATACTAAAATATAGGGCTAAGGGCAGCTACTGTATAAGAGTAGATGTCAGGATATGTACGCATATTGTTGTAATACATTTTGCTTGCTAATACATATATATTCTTCTATGTATTTTCTGTGTATTTCTTACTTGTAAGATGCCAGGACACCTGTGTCCTTGAAATAATTATGATATGTAAGTCAGCATTGCCACCTTTTGGTGATTTGTACTACTACACTGAGTTATGTAAGACTCTGTATAGGAACTCTTTTGTTTCACAAACTGATGACTACTACAAAATTGTATAATGTTATCTTGGACCGTGGAACCTCCTCTAATTTAGCCAATAGGGCTCATCTCTGTAACTAGAAATGTTTCTATCTTATGGTAACCATAGTAATTATCATAGGTATATAATGGGATACACTAGTCTTGTACCTCAGAGATCCCAAGAGACACAAAGAAACCTCGAGGTATAGGGAATGCTTAGCACTGGCTCCTGGTTCGTATTGGTAAGAACTGCTTAGGGCAACTGTGATTTTATCCTTTTTTGGTAGTAATAAACAAGTTTATTACTCTTATGCAAAATGTCTGTGATTACTTGCATTCCCAATATTGCAAAGAACTTGAAAGTGAGGCTTAGACCTCCTGACAGGGTCCTACAAGAGCTCAATAAGCTCAGGGTGGACAAGGCAATGGGACCTGATGGTATACATCCCAGGGTACTAAAGGAGCTAAGGGTTGAACTAGCAGAGCCATTATCAGAACTATTTAGTGAGTCTCTGAGCACAGGAGAGGTCCCAGAAGACTAGAAAAGTGCTCATGTGATGCCGCTCCACAAGAGTGGTAGCAGGGAGGAGGCAGGGAACTACAGACCAGTCAGTCTTACCTCAGTAGTGGGCAAGATTATGGAGGCACTCCTTAAGGAAAGGATAGTGCAACACCTGGAATCCATAGGAGCATAGGATCCAAGACAGCATGGGTTTACAACAGGAAGGTCCTGTCAAACTAATCTCATAGATTTCTTTGACTGGATAACCAGAGTAGTGGACCAAGGAGGAGCAGTTGATGTCACCTATCTTGACTTCAGCAAATCTTTCAATTCTGTTCCACATAGAAGATGGATTAATAAACTGGGTAAGCTTGGGGTGGATCAGATGTTAGTCAACTGGGTGGTAAACTGGTTGTCAGGCAGAAACCAGAGAGTGGTGGTAAACGGTATACAGTCAGAAGAGATGCAAGTCACAAGTGGGGTACCTCAGGGATCAGTCCTGGGGCCAGTCCTCTTCAATATCTTCAACAGTGACATTACAGAGGGACTGGAGGGTAAGGTTTATCTGTTTGCAGATGACACCAAGATCTGCAATAGAGTAGATGATCCAGATGGCGTGGGCAGAATGAGAAGAGGTCTGGATAAACTAGCAAAATGGTCGTAACAGTGGCAACTGGGGTTAGGGATTAGTGTGATTAGAGCCTCCAAAACGGTGGGATCTGCAATTACCTCCTTGAACAAGAGATTAAAGACCTCTGCCAATAAAGGTGCCAGTTGGGGAAGGCAAATCTTATAAAGATTGCTCGGAACACCATCTGGGCCGGGGACCTTATCCAGAGCAAGATGCTTTATAACCTGCTCCACTTCCCAGGAAGTAATAGGCAACCCTAGATGTTCAACAGAGGCAGCCGGAAGGACAGGGAGATCAACAGAGGTCAAATAGGCCAAAATCACCTGAGGCATAGGGGGGTGAGTATCTGTTAGAGAGTAGAGTCTCTGATAGAAATCTTTGAATATTGAAACGATACCTCTGGGTTCAGAGACTATCTCCTCTTCGGGGGATGGTCGCAGTCCAGGGATCATACTTAAATATTCTGCTTGCCTTAATCGGAGAGCTAAAAGCCTGCCTGCTTTCTTCCCTGACTCTAAATAAGTAAGCTTAGTGCAATGGAGAGACAGCTCTACCCTTTGGACCATCATATCTGCAAACTGGGACTGCAGTCAATGCAGATGTGCCCAATCGTAATCTGGGGAGGTGCGGCTTATGGAGTGCTCTAAGTGGTGAATCTCATTTAGAAGAGCGTCCAGAGAAGCTTTACTCCTATGGGATGTACAGTAAGTAATAGTAGCGAGGTGAATAAATTCACCTCTAGGTGCACATTTGAGCGCTGCCCACACCGTGTCAACCCTGTCTACTGAACCGCTATTAATCTGGAGAAAATCAGAGATAAACTCTTGGATATGGGTTCAGGTGGCAGGAATATGGAGGAGTTTGGTGTTAAGGCACCAAAGGAAATCTCTGAGTTCCCAGACTTGGCAGGCAAGTAAGACTCACCGGCGAGTGGTCAGACAATACTCTGGAATGAATAGTGGCATCCAGGATATCAGGAAGGGCAGAGGAGCTAACCAGAAAGTAATCAATGTGGGATAAAGTCCTATGCGGTAGGGGAAAAAAAGGTATATTGATGTTCAGAGGGGTACAGAATACGCTAAGCATCTAGCACCCCAAACCTGACATGAGGTCTCTTAACACCCTTTGGGCTGGAGAGAGACCTACACACCTGTTGTCTGACCAGTCCACATCCAAATGAGGGACAAGGTTCCAATTTCCTCCGAGAATTGTTAGGATCGGTGGGTCAGAGGACAAAAGTAAAAGCAGGTGAATGAAAAAATTGAGTGAATCCACATTTGGCCCATACACTGAACCCACAAGAATCGGCAGTGAGTCCAGGGTACCCCGTAGAATGATAAACCGCCCTGATGGATCATATCGTTCATGAGTCAATGCAAATGGGACAGGCCTAGTGAATAAGGTAACTGTGCCCCCTCTTTGAGATGAAATACCCGGCCCAAAAACCTGCCCTACCCATAGGCGTCCAAAGAGGGAGATATCTTCCCTCATTAAACGAGTTTCTTGTAGCCTGGAGATACTGGAGACAATTCAGGATCATTAAACATTTTTTCTTATTTTGGGCCTCCTTAATGTTCCAGGTGACACATTTAAACGGTCCTCTCATCACTACGGTGGTCTATGAGATTTCACTGTAAATTTTGGAGTCCATGCCTCACATCGTTTGATAGCCAGGCTAAGCAAAATTCTCCCCAGTGTGCAGAGATTACCCTCCCCCCACAAACATCCCACTCCTAGGAAAACAACCGAACAACAGTGTAGAAAATTCCCCCTGAAATCTCGCCCATAATAAATGCCTCCCAGCCTATAAATTCCATAAGTGGATAGAATTCTGTAAAGCACAAATACACCCCCTCCCATATTCCAAAATCCAATAACAAACAAGATCTTACTTCCGGTTCAAATAACCGCACTTCCAGTATATTTCATCAAGTGGTTACTCCCTCCAGCCACCCACATGTAAGCAAATCCAATCCCCTCCCCCTCCCCACCACCAGCAGTAATGATTAGCAATATGAACAAGTTAAGTAAGAAATGGATCTATGTATAAACTAGTGGCTATAACAGTAGTCCAACATACGATCGTAGACTAGCAAAACCCGGAAATAAGACAGTTCAATTAGCAGTGCATGGAGATAGCTCTGCAACTATGAGATAGTAACAGTTCCTCATGGGGGAGTGGCACATTGAGCCTGAGTTCAAGTCACCAGACCAGAAATCCAAAATGATTAGGTCAAGCTAAGCCCTAATTCATTGTTGGTAATTCTTTACAAGGGCACTAACCCTAAGTCACAAAATTAGCCCCAAATGTACAGAGTATCACCTGCTCATGAACATCGTTGATTCCGAGACAATCCCGATTACAAAAAGAAGAAGAAAAGCCCCCATAGTCCACTTTGCCATGCTCATTCAAGTAAAATGTTATGGAAACAGGCTCTTATGCTCCAAGGCTGCTTGCAATGGTGACTCAAAGGATTTCCATTGGTCGGCCTGCTTCACCTGCTGTATAGCGGGGTAGCGCATCCAATAAGGAATACCTGCTGCAATCAATCTTGACACAGTGGGGTGCGGTTCCTGTCTTTGGATCCTAACTAAGTGCAGCAGATCCTGGGTGATTCACAGTCAGGGGCCTTCCCATTTCAACTCTTGAATTTCCCTCACTTTAGCCAGGATATGTTGTTTATCCTGAAAATTGAGCAGTTTGAAAATCAGAGGGTGAGGTAGGGATCCTGCAGGGGGGGGCACAGCAAATGATGGGTCCGCTCCACAACATATACGGTGTTATGTAGAGATGGACCAGCTAGATGCTCACACAGTTTTTGAACAAATTTAATTGGGTTTGGTCCCTTTTCTTTCTCGGGCAGACCAAACAGAAGCAAATTGTTGCACTGACTGTGCCCCTCCAGATCCTCCAGTTTATCTTTCATTTTATGCAGCTTCTGGCTAAGATCCGAATCCAGCTCTGGAGATAATCCTGGCTTCTGCATCACTAATTCTAATGCTAAGGGCCTCCAAAGACGAACTCATATTCTTCAAGTCTCTGGATATATCTGCCAAGGAAGTCAGCATGGGCTTCATAAGTTCAATAAAGCGCTCCTCCATGAGCGCTGAACTTGAGGTTGAGGGTCTAGTAGAGCTCGCTGTTTGATGCTTAGGCCTTTTTGAGGCCTTTTTCTTCTCGGGCGTCTGCAGCAGAGTATGGTGCGGTGGCGGGTTTTTCATTTCTGTATCCATTTAAAACCACAAAATAAAATGAGCCAGCAGAAGCAGAGACAGATTGGTGAGTATTCAGGGCTAAGTAGTCAGCAGAGAAGTAACAGAAATTGTTAAAAATCTGTAAAGTTGATGGGGAGTGGTGGAGAGAAGCAGCTCATGGCTCGGCAGCCATCACGTGATCCTCACTTTGTCTAGTTCTGAAAGGCACACCTCTGTAAGGACACTGATAGAGAGGATACAGTCCAGAGGAGGGCTACTAAAATAGCGAGGTGAAGAAAGGAGGTACGAGAGACAGGTAGGTACTGCGGTGGAGGCGAAGGGTGGGGGAAGAAGGGTGATAAGGTATAGGGATAAATGGTGACGTGAAAAGAGGCTGAGTGGAGAAGACATGCTAAAATAAATGGTGGGGTGTGAGGGGGCATGGTCAGGCAGCCTGCATTTGTAGTAACTTTTAAGGAAACTCACGGGACTGTAAATTTGGAGACAGGCAATGGCACCACAATCCGCACAGGGGTTGTATACAGACCCCCTTCTCAGGGGAAGGAAATGGACAAGAAAATGATAGAAAGTATACTTAGAAATGGCAGAAAAAGGGAGATATTGCTGATGGGTGATCTGAATATGCCAGTTGTTAACTGGAGTGCAGTTGCAGCTGCCACTTCGAAGAGTGGGGTTATTCTAGATGCCCTACAGGGGGCATGCCTTCGATAACTAGTATTGGAGCCCTCTCGAGATGGAGCAATATTAGACCTGGTTCTCTCAAATGGAGATGGAGAGAGGATCACAGATGTAGAAGTGGGAAGCCATCTGAGAACTAGCAACCATCGAACAGTATGGTTCACAATAAACACAGCAATAGAGTCAAGCCATACAAAGGCAAAAGTACTGGACTTTAGGAGGGCTGACTTTGCCAAAATGGGTGAGTACCCAAGGAATGCACTAGCAAATGGGCAGGAAGGAGGGGTGGAAGAACAATGGGGAATAATAAAAACTGCCATCACAGAGGTAACAAGCCTTTGTGTGAAGCAAATAAACAAAACAAACAATGTAAGAAACCACTATGGTTCTCAAAGGAAGTGGCAGTGAAGGTTTAAGAGAAAAAGAAAGCATTCAGGAAGTACAAGGAATCGCAGAAGGAGCAGGACAGGGAACTGTATCAGTTAAAGCAAAAGGAGGCTGGGAAGGCAGTCAGAACAGCAAAGGCCCAAACCGAGGAAAAGATAGCCAACTCAGTTAAGAAGGGGATAAAACCTTTTATAGGTACATCAGGGAGTGAAGGAAGACCAAGGGAGGGATAGTGAGGTTTAATGAAGGGGAGGGAGGGTGGGCAGAGGAGACTGTGAAAAGGCAGAGATACTAAACAAATATTTTTGCTCAGTATTTACAAATGAAGAGGGGAGGTACCTAAAACAAACAGTAGAAACACTATGGATACAGAAGTTGATATCAGCCCATTTACAGAAGAAAGGGTTCTGAAAGAACTCTTAAAACTGAGGGTGGACAAAGCAATGGGGCCTGATGGGATTCATCCCAGAATTTATAGGAACTATGGGAAACTAGTGACACCACTGATCACCCTTTTAACAAATCATGGAGGATGGGGTGGTACCCAAGGACTGGAGGAGGGCAGATATGATTCCCTTCACTAAAGTGGGAGCAAGGCAGAAGCAGGAAACTACAGACCTGTTAGTTTAACCTCAGTGATAGGAAAAATGATGGAATCACTTCTGAAGGAAAGAATTGTTGAGTATCTAGAGGCCAGAGGGCACAGGACCCAAGACAGCATGGATTCACAGCGGAAGGTCATGCCAGACGAATCTGATAGATTTCTTTGACTGGGTGACCAAAGTAGTAGATCAGGGAGGGGCTGTGGACATGGCCTATAGATTTTAGCAAGGCATTTGACACAGTCCCACACAAAAATTAATATACAAGTTGGCCAGCCTGGGAGTGGGTCCCAAGATGACAGCCTGGGTAAAGAATTGGCTGGAGAATAGGACACAGAGAGTAATAGTAAATGGAGTCCACTCAGAAGAAAGGAGGGTTGCTAGTGGGGTACCGCAGGGTTCAGTATTAGGACCGGTCCTCTTCAATGTCTTTATAAGCGACATTGCAGAGGGACTGGAAGGAAAAGTATGTCTCTTTGCAGATGACACAAAGATCTGCAACAGAGTTGATGCACAGGGTGGGGTGGAAGGAAGAGAAGGGACTAGGCAAGGTTAGAGGAATGGTCAAATGTATGGCAGCTTACATTCAGTGCAAAGAAGTGCAAGGTAATGCACCTGGGAAACAAAAACCCAGGGGAAGAGTACACAATGGGGGGGGTAGATACTAACAACAACAAAAATGGAAAGGGACCTGGGGTAGTCATATCAGATGACCTAAAGGTGGGCAAGCAATGAGAGGGCAGCAAGGAGGGTTGGGGATACTGGGATGCACAGGGAGAGGCATCACCAGTAGTAAACAGGAAGTTATCATCACTGTACAGACAGCTGGTGAGACCCCATCTGGAGTACTGTGTGCAGTTCTGAGACCCAATCTCTGCAAAGACATAGACAGGATGGAAGCTGTCCAGAAGAGGGCATTAAAATGGTGCAGGGTCTGCACCAGAAGATATGAAGAGAGACGAAAGGAGCTTAATATGTATAGCCTCGAGGAAAGGAGGGAGGGGGACATGTTAGAAACGTTCATGTACCTCAAGGAATCAACAAAGTCCAAGAGGGTAGCATCTTCAAAAAGAGGGTGCAAGAACAAGAGGGCAGAATTTGAAGATAGATGGAAGGCTCAGAGGTAATTTAAGGAGTATTTTTTCGAGAGGCTTGTGGATGCATGGAACAGCCTTCCAGAGGAGTGTGGAGTCAAAACCAGTGTGGAATCACACGTATGGACAGAATGTGCCATTCTAGGGGTGGGGAAAAGATGTGGTTATCTAGATCTGCAGCTATCCAGAAATCGGTGACTGCCAATTGGTCCTTATCTGCCATCAATTCTATGTTCATTGGAGGAGGTGGGGTGTGGTGCTGGAAGATGCTGAAGACTGATTGCTGAGGCAAGTCACGAGAAGGGATAGAGGGAGGGGGCACTTTGAGGCCTGCCTAGTGCTTCCTGGGGGGCAGAGAGAGCAGGTGTGACTGGACTCAGGGGCAGGTACACTTAGAGAGTGTTATTAAGTGCTGTTTGAGGTCAGTTTTGAATTGTGCCAGACAACTGGTGACCAAGAAGTGCGTAGGGAGTTCATTCATTCATTCACAGGGGGGCCCGGAAGGCAAATGCACGTTGCCCAAGTGATGTGTGATGGAAGGGGATAGCCAAGGCCCCTCTAGTCCTCCCTCTGGTGACCTCTAACGAGTTGGCCGCCTTGATCAAATTGCCTACACAAGGTGGTGTTTTACCCAGTAAAGCCTTCTTCCCTAGGATGCAAGTCTGGAATTTGACCCTGTTTCTTCATGACAGCCAGTCTGCACGTTCCTACAGAGTGCAGGTGTGAGTGCCGCGCTCAGCGTCCAGGGTGAGTCTGCAGGCTTTGTTGAGCGCAGTCTGAACCCTCTTGAGTACTGTATCCATTGCTGCCCCATAGATCACTAGTCCATAGTCAATAGTAGATATAATTGAACTGTGAACTGAGAGGTGGAGGGCCACCGGAGAGAGGTGTTGCCTGTGCCGGTACAGGGCACCGATCTTGGTATTGACTGTCTTGACCAAAGAGTCAATATGGTGTGCAAATGTGAGGGTATCAGCTATTATGACTCCCAGATACTTAAACAAGTGAACTTGTTCCAGCGGCTCACTGCATGAGTTGGAGATGAGGGGGTGGTGCTTATTTTTGTTGTGGGGGCTGGACATAAGCATGACCTTGGTCTTCTTGTAGTTTAGTAGCAACTTATGACTACAGAACCAGTCCTTGAGTTTGGAGAAGGAGTTCTGCAGCTCAGATAGTAGGGCAGCCTGAGATGTGCTGCTGCTCAGGAACACAGCTTTATCTGCATATAATATGAGTTTGGTGTCGCAGGCTGTGGGAAGGTCATTTAAGAAGAGACTGAAGAGTAGGGAGCCCAGTATTGATCCTTGGGGTACCCCTAATGATACCTCTCTTGCACTGGATACTGTTTGCCCAATTTTGACACAATGATTTCTCCGTAACAGATAGTCTTGGATCCAGCAAAGGGCATTGGGCACCACACCCATATTTCACAGTTGGGTCAGTAACAGGGGGTGGTTGACTGTATCGAAGGGTTTGGTGAGGTTAATAAAGACAGACCCCACCAGTTTGCCTTCATCCAGGGCCTTATGTGCATAGTTCACGTAGTTCAGCAGGGCAGTGGTGGTACTGTGATTTTGTCTGAAGCCATGCTGGTTGGGGCATAGTAGATTATACTTATTGAGGTACTCAATGAGTTGACCTGCAACAATCTTTTCCAGTGCCTTGGACAGGGGGGAGAGGATCGAGATGGATCTGTAATTGGCTACCAGAGACTTGTCACCTCCTTTATACACTGGTGTAACTAGGATCTGCTTCCAAACTGCTGGGAATTGGGCCAATGTCAGGGACTTATTGTACAACATGGTAATGGGTACTATAAGAATGTCCAGGGTGAGGGATAGAAGTTTCATGTCTATCCCATTACTGCCCAGTCTGGTCTTACCTAGTATTTTCTTGACCATAGTAAGAGCCTCCTTCACTGTCAACCTTTTAAAGTAGAAGGTGGGGTGAGAACACTCAGTAGATACGTCATTAGAGTGGTTTAAATCAGGTTGAAAATAGGCAGGTGATAGCACAGGGGTAAGATCGGTGAAGGACTTATTAAAGGCTTCTGCAATAACTAGACGATCTGTAGTGGGGGTGTTACTGATACTGAGCAGCTGAGGGTGCTTCTTGTCCTCCTTTCCAAGGATGCTTTTGATGTTATCCCAGAATCTTTTCCCATCTCCCCAAGAATTGCAAAGCTGGGCCTTATGATAGTTGGCTTTGGCAAGCTTGGTACAGTGGTTCCTGGCTGTTCTGTAGCACTGGTAGTCATGCTTGCTACCTGTGTTTCTGGCCTTCTCCCAGAGAATGTCCCTTTCTTTCAGGTGAGAGAGGAGCTCTCCATCAATCCAGCCATTTGCTTACCCCAAAATTTTTATTTTCGTGAGTGGGGCATAGATGTCACAGATGGAGCTAAAGCCCTTAATGAAGTAACTGAGGGCCTGATCAAGGGTAGGCACCAGGTCAATAGGAGTCCAGTCATACAGGGCAAGGGCTGATTTGAGGGCTCCAAGTTTACCCTTCCTCAAGACCCTGCTTTCAATGAGGATGGGTGGGCTTTTGGTAAATTTATTAGACCACAGGAAGGTGATAGGGGAGTGGTCACTTAGTGTGTCTGGGAGAACCTTGATCTCAGAGATCCGAGATGGTGAGCTTGCTAGGACCCAGTCAAGGAGGGTACTGTTTCTTGTCTTATAGTTCTGCCTGGTGGGGCAGATGGCAAGCTGTGTCAGGTTGGAAGTGGCTATCAGATCCCTGAAAGGGGCAGCCTCCTTTCCATCCCAGTTTATGTTAAAGTCCCCGGTAATGACAAGCTCCATCCCCTTTGGAAGGATGCTGATAATGTCCATAATTGTGGGAAAGCTTGCTGTGGCTTTCTTGGGGGGTAGGTAAATTGTGGCAAGGATGAGAGTTTTGCCATTCTGACCTGTGCCTTTATCACTATTATTTCATGGTCCTCAGCCGCCCTGGTTCCAGGGAGGATGGTGCATTGCAGAGAGTCCCTGGCACAGATGAGGCATCCCCCACTTCTCTGGCCCAGTCTATCAATCCTGTATGCTTGGAAGCCTTTGAGGGCAACTTCGCTATCTTTAATCCTACTGCTCAACCAGGTCTCCGTTAGGCATTGGATGTCAGGGGTATGGAGGGCCATCCATGCCTGAAATTGGTCAAATTTTATGGTTAAACTGCACATGTTTATGAGGCTATTTTTAGGCCTTTAACCTTATGAACAACAGGGCCCATTGAGGTGAGTTGGCCTGGGTTCGAGTGAATGTTGCCAGAGAGGAGCAGGAGCATAAAGATGACCTTTCTGGCAGAAAGGTTTATGCTAAATTTGGCTCATACCTTCCGCCACCGAGGCTTCAGATGATTCAGGTGGTTGGACACTGGCTTAATTATTAGGGTATAGCTAACCATTACTATTCCTATGCTAGGGGTGGACATATGGCCACCCGTGTTTGAAGGTAAGGCCAAGTGAGTCACTGCCCACAGCCAAGTGAGGCAGTTTCTGAAGGTGTGTTTGACAGTCAAGCACTACCCAGTAGTAGTTCAGAGGGGGGTAGCAGCAGCCCAGCTAGGCATCTGGTGCCAGCTGTACCAAGCCAGGTAGCAAGGAGCAGAAGTAGATAGCATCCTTTGATAGGGAACACGGCAGCTTGATTCTGTCATCAAGCCTGATACACTGGTGCCAAAGAGAGGCTGTCCACAGTATTTGGTGATTTTAGAGAGAGCTAGATGGAGTTGTTACACTAGATAGGGAAAGTGTTTCGTAAGAGACAGTGATGCTGTCACTCAAAGCTTGAGCAGCTGGCTGACAGTAGCCTGTAGGGGTGAGCTACAAAGCCGTGGCAGGGTTTAAGTGTATTTAAACAGGACAGAGGGTGGGGGGGCAATCAGGCAGCTAGGGCTCACTTCCTGGAGGTAATCGGTCCCTGAGGACAAGTCCGTACCTGAGCTTCTGTGAGGGGCTGGTGGCTTCAGACCTGGACTGCAGATGACATTCTGGCAGGTTGGGTTCATCAGAGAACCATGGCTGTGGCTCTTAGACTACCTGAAAAGAGAAGGACAGAGGGAAATTAAATAAGAGAGGTAGGGGGTGGGGCTGCTCGTAGAGCTAAAAAGAAATGCAAAATGGCTTAAAGAGGGGGGTTGTTGCAGACCAAAATGTTAGGCAAGGTGACACAAAGTCTGATAGAGCAAGAACAGGGCTATTTAAAACACAATACCAGCGTGAAGGGGTTGGGGAGGGTCAAGGCCTGAGCTGAGGTTGCTACTGGGTCTTATGAGGGAACACTTACATTAAATCAGCAAACTTCAACTTCAAAATGCTAGCAAGACAGTATTAACAGAAATCATAATCTTCATTCTGCATTTCATATTTGCCAGTGCCTGAGTTCCTGTACGTCTTAGCTACCACTTGCACCACTAACCAGAAGAGACACACTAAGCTGAAAGCTTGTTTACAGGTGCTACCTGGGAATACAGGGAAGTGAAGTGACTTGCTCAGGGTCACGCAGTATGACTGTTTACAGGTGGGACCTGGGAACACAGGGAAGTTAAGTGACTTGCTCAGGGTCCCACAGTATGATTGTTTAACCAGGAGAGGCACACTAAGCTAAAAGCTTGTTTACAGGTGCTATCTGGTAGCACAGGGAAGTGAAGCGACTTGCTCAGGGTCACACAGTATGCAAGTGGGTGCTGTGTAATTCAAACTCAGGTCTCCAGTTTTGCAGCTCAAAGCCTTAAACCAGTGCGCTATACTGCCTCCCATTCAGGATGGAAGATAGGAGACAGTATTTCACAGAGAGGGTGGTGGACAAGTGGAACACTGCCTGAGGAGATAGTAGCCTGTAGCACAGTAGACAAGTTTAAGAGTGGATGGGACAGAGTGGGGGTAATTATGAAGAGGGAAGGGTGGTGGGGCAGCTGCAAGCTGAGGGGCTAGCTGCACAATCGAGCAGACCTCAATAGACCATTAGGCTTGTTTCTGCTGGCATTTTTGTATGTTCGTATTCACAGTTGCGGCAGTTGGGAGAATGATTGACATGAAGAACACAGTGAACCACTTTAAGAGAGATAGGCCCATCTAGTCTGCCCATCTAGTGTGAAGAACTTCAGAGGAGGGTTACTAAAATGGTGTCGGGATTGCTTGAGAAACCATACAAGGAGAGGGTGCAGGAGCTCAGCATGTATTCCCTAGAGGAGATGAGATTGAGGAGAGGTGGAAGAGCATGACTGAAACCTTTAAGTACCTCAGTGGGGTGAAGGAGGTGAAGTAGCAGAGTCTCTTTCATACGAAAAGGAGCAATAGAACATGGGGGCATGCTATGAAGCTTGGAGGGGTGTGTCAGCGGGATGTAAGGAACAGACTGCCAGAAATGGTGGTGGGGGAGAAGACAGTGGAGAGCTTCAATCATGTGTGGGACGGGCAGATGAACAAAATAGGTAGAGGTAAGACAGGAGGGATGAACACCTGCGACCAAACAGAAGGCAGGGGAAAATAGGGAAGATCAGATGGGGCAACTGGTCTTTTTGTGGCAACGCATTCTATGTTTCTACCTTTCTGTGGATGGCAAGATCACCATCACCAACGACAAATTGGCAGAATACCATGGCATGATGTAAAGTGATGCAAAGGGAATGTCGTTTTTATCAAACAAATTTCCATAACCAGTTGCAGCACCATTGATAAATTTTATCAGCTATTAGGCCAACATAAAGTTGTTAATTGAGATAAATATAGAGTATATGAAAGGATAGAAGACAGAAAGACAGAGAGAGAGAGAGAAGAGAGGGAGAAATGTTTGGTTTAGCGACTTGCTAGAAGTCTGACATTAATGGCTTTGGAGGTTTAAAAACATTGGTCTCAAGTCAAGGCTTACATTTCTGGGCTCTTAACCACAATAATGCATTGATGGACAAGAAAAACAACTCAGAATTGTTTCCTGTTACGCAAACAGGTTTCATTTTTCGGTTCAGTTCATGATAAAAGCAGATAAAAATTGATCTTACTTCAGGTGCAGGAAGATACTTTGGTTTGCATATCGTTGTTTTGTGTCTTTTGTCTCCAAACACATTGCGCTTTGATTAGGAATAGTTAATGTTTTTATTTCACTACTTAAAGTACATTTAGCCCTCAGAATTCTGTATGCTGTATAATCTTGGTTGTTCCTCTGCTCTCCCCCTGCTCACACCTGGATAATGGCTTTCATACAGCATGCCTTTCCAAGTCTCAAAATATTTTATTTTTTTTGCTATTTAATATTTTTCTTTGTCCAGGAGGGCACACTGGGATGTGGACAGCACATTTACTGGTACACTGTGGTGGTGGTGGGAGGAGGAGGAACAGGGTACAGCAACAAAGCATATGAGAAGCAGCGAATGACCTAAGTAAATGAATAGTGGGAACTGTCACAAATAGATTACAGGAGCAATGTGATGTGTTAAACAGTATTAATGACCCAATAAATAAGGCCCTAAAAGCAGTCTTAAAGTATCAGATGAAATATTACTGAGGACTACAAGTTGTCATTGGAACATCAGCTGGTGGTTGTGGTCTCTGGTTGATTCTTAAGCTAAGGAATATCATTCAGATTAAAGGGGCAGATGAGATGGGCCAAGTGAGCCTTACCTGCCAAAATGTCAATGTTTCCAGCGAGCCCGGTGGCGCTGAGGGCTGAGGCACTGGATGCTTTTCCTCGTGCCAGACCGGTGACCCATGTTCAGGAACGGGCACGGATGGCTAGGGGTTGGCAAGGGAGGAGAAGGATCGAGCATCCAGCGAACTGCTCTCCTTCTCTGGGAAGGGGAGTCACCAGCAGTCAGTGTTCGACTGGCCCCTAGCGTCAGCTGGGGGGCAGCACACTGATGCTCCACAGATGGAGAGGAGAGGAGGCAGATGGTTAGAAGCCAGTCAGTCTGACTTTTGATTTGTCTGAAGCTGAGAACCTTGCAACACTGCAAAGAACAAACTATAGCTTCATTTAGGAGCTGGAAACTTGGTAAGGCATAATATTGTAAAACAGGGGAGCTACACTTTCTACAAAGAGTTTCATTTTTTTTTCTTATTGACATTAAGCAGAAAATTGCAGGATTCCATTAAAAGTGTAGTAATTTTATAACCAGAGAGAGTGAGATACAACTGAATTTGCTTGATTGTTGGGGTTGAGACCTAGGATTTAGAGGGATATTTTTGCAACATTTTAAAAAGTGTCCTGCTGGCTGAGTAGTTAAGTTTTGATCCCTAGTTTCACTGAAAGATTTTGTGTATTGGAATCAGACAGCAGCCTGCCTACATTGAAAGGCCTGCTTGCATCACAGGTGTCACTAGTCAATCAGTTGGCTTAATTCTTAAGATTTTCAGTGCAGGAAGAGTGTAAAGCACAGCTGACTTATTTTGGGGCTGACCGCTTTCAGAGCACAAACCACCGGGCTGTTTTGGGGCTGGGAGGGTTACCTGTGTCTGAGTTGGATGTCTGGATTTTACTCTGTTTGATTAGCAGGGTATTTTCTCTGTCAAATTGTAGTGTAGGGCATCTTGCTAACAGGAAGGCACTCATCAGGCTGGGTCAGAGCTTTAGCTGATTGTTTTCGAGGGACAGTTTAGGCCCAACCCCTTCCACCATCACCCCACCCACCCCTGGAAATAGTTCCTTTATACCTGGGGTTCTGACATTATTTCCTCAAGAATGCAAGGTGCATGTCACTGTCATATCCTCTCTAGCACACTGCACTGACAATATAAGCATACACATTGTATAATATATATATTTCTATATAACAAACCAATCACACACACACACACACACACACACACACACACACACACACACACACAAAGAAAAAAGTAGATAAACATGTGGGGAGTAGTACAATGTAATGGCTGTGGGGCAGCAGTCTTCTGGGAGTCTTTCTGGAGGCTGAGATGCTGCCCTATTTGCAGACAACTCTCTGCCCTGAGGGAGAAAGTTGCCCATCTTCAGGCCATGCTGGACAGTAGTAAGGGAACCTTCCCCCAGGCCACAACGGACGATAGGAAGGGAACCTCCCTCATCCAGGGAGCACCAGAGCCACCATCACTACCTCAGAGGTTGCGAAGAAAACACAGCAGTTGGACCACAGTGGGCTCAGGAAGGGTGAGGATGGTGGAACAGAGGCACACCCAGTCAGTTGTTCCACTCCACAATCCATACACCATTCTGGGGGAGAATAGCTCCCCTATGAATGCACCCACAGAGGAGACTAAGGAGGCTGAGGACAGCTGTCACAAGGGAGGCCCACAGGAAGGAGACAGAGGACACCACAAGGAAAAGAAGCAGCTCCTAGTGGGGGACTCAATTATTAGGGGGATAGAACTGGGGGGAGCAGGAAAAACTGAAGTAAGGTTCCTGCCTGGTGCCATGGCTTGAAGGACAGGAAGCATCCTCAGGACGGGAACAGCTGCAAGGGAGTCTCGAGCTGGACGTCATTGTCCACCTAGGGACAAATGACTTGGCTCATCATGAGATTAGAGCAGTGCAGAAGGACTTTGTAGAATTGGGGAGGGGCCTAAGACAAGTAGCACACACAGTATCCTACTCAGAGGTGCTGCCTGTCAATGGCATGAGTGAGGCGAGGGTACTTTGCACCATGCAGTTTAATGAATGGTTGAAAACATGGTGTGGAGCACAGGGGTTTGGCTTCATTGTGGACTGGGGTTCCACATGGAGGGACACTAGCCTATACTGGCAGGATGGTCTGCATCGGTCCAGGAAGGGAACAAGTCTTTTGAGCAATCGGTTTAAATGCTTCATTGGCAAGCTTTTAAACTGGTCAAGGGGGGAGGCACTGATAAGCAGCAGGAAAATCCCAGCCTCCCCCTACAAAATAGGGTACTAAATGAGAAAAAGACCAAGGTAGAAAGGTCAGTGGGGGATGCTGCAACAGAAGGTAAAGCCATCAAAAAATGGAGAGCAATGAGTACCAATGCCCGTAGTCTGAGTAACAAGCTTCCTGAATTAGTGGCCTTGATGGAGGAGGAACATCTGGATATCATGGCAGTCCCAGAAACATGGTACACACAAAACCATGACTGGGATGTAAACATACCAGGATACACTATCTACAGGAGGGACAGGGAGGGTAAAAGAGGAGGAGGAGTAGCTCTTTACATAAGGGAAGGAATCAAAGCAACAGAACAAAAGGGTAAACAGGGAGGAGAAGAAGCACTGTGGGTAAATTTGGAGACCGGCAATGGCACCACAATACGCACAGGGGTTGTATACAGACCTCCTTCTCAGGGGGAGGAAATGTACAAGGAAATGATAGAAAGTATACTAAGAATGGCAGAAAAAGGGAAGATATTGCTGATGGGTGATCTGAATATGCCAGATGTTAACTGGAGTGCAGTTGTAGCAGCCACTTCTAAGACTGGGGTTATTCTAGATGCCCTACAGGGGGCATGCTTTAGACAACTAGTATTGGAGCCCACTTGAGAGGGAGCAATCTTAGACCTGGTTCTCTCAAATGGAGATGAAGAGAGGATCACAGATGTAGAAGTGGGTAGCCATCTGGGAACTAGCGACCATCAACAGTATGGTTCACAAAAACACAGCAATAGAATCGTCACACAAAACAAAGGTACTGGATTTTAGGAGGGCTGACTTTGTCAAAATGGGTGAGTGCCTAGGAATGCACTAGCAAATGGGCAGGAAGGAGGCGGAAGAACAATGGAAATAATAAAACTGCCATCACAGAGGTATCAAGCCTTAGTGTAAAGCAAATAAACAAAGAACGAGGTAAGAAACCACTATGGTTCTCAAAGGAAGTGGCAGTGAAGGTTCAAGAGAAAAGAAAGCATTCAGGAAGTACAAGGAATCACAGAAGGAACAGGACAGAGAACTGTATCAGTTAAAGCAAAAGGAAGCTGGGAAGGCAGTCAGAACAAAGGCCCAAACCGAGGAAAAGATAGCCAACTCAGTTAAGAAGGGGGATAAACCTTTTATAGGTACATCAGGGAGCGAAGGAAGACCAAGGGAGGGATAGTGAGGTTTAATAAAGGGAGGGAGGGTGGGCAGAGGTGACTGTGAAAAGGCAGAGATACTAAACAAATATTTTGCTCAGTATTTACAAAGGAAGAGGGAGATCCTAAAACAAACAGTAGAAACACTATGGATACAGAAGTTGATACCAGCCCATTTACAGAAGAAAGGGTTCTGAAAGAACTCTTAAAACTGAAGGTGAACAAAGCAATGGGGCCTGATGGGATTCATCCCAGAATTCTAAAAGAACTAAGGGTAGAACTAGTGACACCACTGACTACCCTCTGTAACAAATCATGGGAGGATGGGGTGGTACCTGAGGACTGGAGGAGGGCAGATGTGATTCCCCTTCACAAAAGTGGGAACAAGGCAGAAGCAGGAAACTACAGACCTGTTAGTTTAACCTCAGTGGTAGGGAAAATGATGGAATCACTTCTGAAGGAAAGAATTGTTAAATATCTAGAGGCCAGAGGGGCACAGGACCCAAGGCAGCATGGATTCACAGTGTGAAGGTCATGCCAGACAAATCTGATAGATTTCTTTGACTGGGTGACCAAAGTAGTTGATCAGGGAGGGGCTGTGGACATGACCTACCTAGACTTTAGCAAGGCATTTGACACAGTCCCACACAAAAGATTAATATACAGTTAGCCAGCCTGGGAGTGGGTCCCAAGATGACAGCCTGGAAAGAATTGGCTAGAGAATAGGACACAGAGAGTAATAGTAAGTGAGTCCACTCTGAAAAAAGGGGGGTTAGTAGTGGGGTACCGCAGGGTTCAGAATTAGGACCAGTCCTCTTCAATGTCTTTATAAGTGATATTGCAGAGGGACTGGAAGGAAAAGTATGTCTCTTTGCAGATGACACAAAGATCTGCAACAGAGTTGATGCACAAGGTGGAGTGGAAAGGATGAGAAGGGACTTGGCAAGATAAGAGGAATGGTCAAATGTATGGCAGCTTAGATTCAATGCTAAGAAGTGCAAGGTAATGCACCTGGGAAACAAAAACCAAGGGGAAGAGTACACAATGGGGGGTGAGATACTAACAACAAAAATGGAAAGGGACCTGGGGGTAGTCATATCAGATGACCTAAGGTGGGCAAGCAATGTGAGAGGCAGCAAGGAGGGCTGGGGGATACTGGGATGCATAGGAGAGCATCACCAGTAGAAAACAGGAAGTTATTATCCCTCTGTACAGACAGCTAGTGAGACCCATCTGAAGTACTGCGTGCAGTTTGGAGACCAATCTCCATAAAGACATAGACAGGATGGAAGCTGTCCAGAGGATGGCAACTAAAATCGTGCAAGGTCTGCACCAGAAGACATATGAAGAGAGACTTAAGGAGCTTAATATGTATAGCCTCGAGGAAAGGAGGGAGAGGGGGGACATGATAGAAACTTTCAATACCTCAGGGAAATCAACAAAGTCCAAGAGGGTAGCATCTTTCAAAAAAAGAGGTGTGCAAGAACAAGGGGGCACAATTTGAAGATAGAAGGGGGGCGGCTCAGAAGTAATTTAAGGAAGTATTTTTTCACAGAGAGGGTGGTGGATGTATGGAACGGCCTTCCAGAGGAGGTTGTGGAGTCACAAACAGTGGTGGAATTCAAGTATGCATGGGACAGTCATAAGGCAATTCTAGGGGGTGGGGGTAGGAAGAAGTAGGCTGCTGGTTAACTAGGATCTGCAGCTTATCCATCAGGTAGGGAAATGGGCAGACTGGTTGGGCCAAGCGGTCCTTATCTGCCATCAAATTCTATGTTTCTATGTTTCTATGATACCTGAAGGGAGCGTGTGCAGACATGTGCGTGCTCCCTCCATGGGCGTCACTGCACGCCTCATCTGCCAGGAAAAAAAAAGGAAGAGGAAAGCATTTTAGGTGCATTTGGATGACAACCAGTCCCTGCAGATGCTGCTCCACAAAAGGGCAGTAACCCTGGCACTGGATCCGTAGTGGCAGGTTGAGGGTGTCCCCGCCACCCTGCCATGGGGGGCAAACCATGGAGGTAAGCCAGAGATAGGCTGTGAGTAGAAGATGGGTCTGGGGGACTGGCTAGAAGGAATGCCACTCAGAACAAGGTGACAAAAAGAAACTAACTGTAAAAAAAGTCTAGGTTTTTATGCTTACGTATAGCGTAGTGGTTAAGAGCATTGAGCTGCAATCCTGTAGGCCTGGGTTTGAATCCCATCAGTTCTCACGTGCATACTGTGTGACTCTAAGCAAGTCACGTTAACTTCCTTGTGCTCCCAGATTGCACCTGGAAACAAGATCTGGCTTAGTGTGCCTCTCCTGGTTAAACAAGTTCCACTTCCCTTCCCTTCCCCTCCCTTCCATTAAAGCATGTCTAGTGCATAATGCCCTGGCCACTCTGCTGCTTGCCTTTGTGACACTGGGGCTTGACTGTCACACTCTGCACTTAGCACTAGCCAGAAGCTGGTGTGCAGCCTGCAGCCAAGGATGACTATGGGAACTGAAACCTCCAAACATATAGCAACACAAACATAGAAACAGAGAATTTGTTGGCAGATAAGGACCTCTTGGCCCACCTAGTCTGCCCATTTCTTATGTGCCAATACATTCACAGCAGGCCCTACCTGATCTCCATTTCCCTTCCCCCTTGCTTTGCTCTAAGGTTCCCTGGTGCCTATCCTATGCATGCTTGAACCTCACCACTGTGTTTACACCACCAACGCTGCTGGAAGACTGTTACAGGTACCACCTCAGTAAAGAACTGCTTCCTCACATCCCTCCTGAATTTTTCTAATTCCAGCACCACTGCATGGCCCTTTGTTCCTAAGCACCTTTTCCTCTGGAAAATGCTTCCATTCTGTACGCTATTTATCTTGGTGAGGTATTTAAAGGTCGTTATCATTTCCCCCCTCCTCTCTTCCAGGGTGTTCATATTCTGTTCTGTCAGTCTCTCCTGGTATGGCTTATGAAACATGTTGTGTCTGTGCTGTGCTGATAGCATTGGCTGCCAGCTAGATGATGCAAAAACTTAAAGGTTCTGTTAACTTAGAAAGTTGTACATGGCCTGAACCCTGACTACCTAAAAAAGTCTTTGTTTTTTTTATATTCCAGACCACTCCCTCTTTTCCACTGACTGATGTCTGTTCACCATTCCGATGCCTAAATTGAAAGCAATCTTGGGGAGAGGGCTGTTTGGATAGCTGTGCTGTTAATTTGAAATGCCATCCCCATTTGCCTCCAGCCTCATGCTGCAATGAAGACATTTAAAAAGGGGGCTTGAAACCTCTCTTTTCTAGCAGGCATTTCAATAACATCATGGGATAATCAGTTATTAATTCTGTCTGGTACCGGGTTAATACCACACATGAAAGTCAGTGCTGTATTAACTGTGCTGTACAGACAGCGCATGGATTTACAGTGACAGGGGAAGAACAGTGCCAGGGAAACACTGTAGCCCCTGTCACTGTATGTTGCTCTGGAGAGTGAAGAAGTTGCAATGTGCTGGGTGCCTGGTTGAGCCACTCCCATGGCGGACTGGTTAGGGCACCAGTTCACTGCGTAGTCAGGAGACCTGGGACCGTAGTTCCGGTCCCTCTCTCCCCTTTCCCCCAGTCACCCATGCTACAACTTTTGCTGGCAATTTAAAAAAATACTTCCCCCATTCCAAGTTTCTTCCCATCCCTGAACCCCCCCAACCCGGAGTTAGTTAAGTTCTGGGGGTGTGGGGTGAGAAGCTCCCCATGCAGGGGGTGTGAGAGACAAAGACCCCCCTTAAAACAACATAAACACTGTTTTCAATGAGTATGCTGTTTGTGAGTGGTCAGCGTTTTGAATGACTGTTTGTGGTCAGTGCTGTTTTCTCTGCGGTGTTTGCAGCCATGCTGGTTTTTAATACGGCGAGTTGACCCTGGGCCATTTTGTCTTCTGTTAAGACTGCATGATCAGAAAAGACTCATTTTTATGTTTGCTTGCACGCATGTGCAAGAAACATAGTGCCATGATCTGAGTTTTTCAGACGTGTGTCAGCATCTTCCAATTCAGTCAGTGTGTTTGCAGGAGTGGTCACAATTCTCCAATCACTGCTGGAGCTGTCTATGACAGCAGTTGAAAATGCAGTGGCATACAGTTGAAAGAGGGAGCTACGCTTCAGTGAGCAGCTCCCCCCCCCCACACACACACACAGATCAACTGTGTTGGTTACCTGATAGATTGCTGTAGTCTTGTCTAGCTTAGAGAGACAAGCCGCACATCATTACTTTAATAAACTGTTCCCTGCCACAGCAGGACCACCAAAATGTGTGGGTGCCTAACAGTCCTTACTCACCAGCTCTCCAACACACCTTCATGGACTCCATGGGTTCTAATCCTCCAGAAAAAAACACCTCAGCAGTTGATGTGAAAACTCAGACTTCGTTGTATGTGTAATTCCAAGCATTTTCTCTTACTAGACTCTGTCAATGTGAACTCCCACTGCTAAAACCTATGCAAGCGAACTTGGCGTACTGTACTACCTGCAGCTGAAGCAAAGAACAGCCAGAATGCACAAAGGAGAACATACTGCTATACATTTCAACGGCAGCCAGTGGGGAGGTTTTCATGACTGAAGCACTTTAATGCATCTTTTAAGCGCTGTCATATACACCCCTGTGTGGTAATTCACTAAACTGCACATTAGTCTGGTAATGCAGCTTCAAAATATTTTTTTCTTTGAATTGCCATGAGCTGGCATTTTATGTGACTGTAGAAACAAGATGCTGTATGTCAGCCATGTGTCTGAATTCACACTCATCCCCCTCACACCTCTCAAACAAAGCCAATGGTGCTTACTGAATTGAGAAGAGTTACATGGATTTCAGAAGTTGTGCCAGATACACTGCATATTGCCTCATCCACTCTCTTTGTTTCAACCCTCCACCTCTACTTCTCTTGGGCAAAGCATGAAGGCTAGTTCACACTAGCACATTCAGATGCTTAATAATTCACACTTCCTTTCAAATCAGGAAAAGGCATGTTGTTGGTCTATTACACTATGAAAACAAGCATTTGTCAATGCCGAACATTCGCTTGCAGGCATTTGCAGTGGTATTTGGCACTTGGACATGGCTTAAAAAAAATCAGTGACAAAGAAGTACAAGCATTTGTCAATGCTGAATGTTGCTTGCTTCTATGTGCTGTTTAGGTATTTGGAAGTCATTGGAGTGCAAATATTGAAAATTTGTGAACTTACGATCTCGTGCGTAGGAACTGCACAATGCACACTAAATAAAACAGTCATTTTAGGAATTTTCACCAAATTTTCAACATAGCCATTTTAAAACCTCTGCTCATGAACAGTATCACTGTGATTTTCTTAATGTCCCATACATTGAGTTCACACACCGACTGCACCATTGTGTGTGCTACATGGGCGGAAACCGTTTTGGGCAGGATGTGAAAAATGACGCTATACTGCTCATAAGGAGGTGTGGTAAAATGGCAATGTTGAAATCTGGGTGAAAATATTGAAAATTCTCAAACTTCTGAGCCTGCATAGGAACTGCGCAATGCAGCTCTGTAAAACAGTCATTTTGAGATTTTTTCACCACATTTTCAACATAGCCATTTAAGACCTCTGCTCATGAACAGTGTCACTGTGATTTTCTTAATGTATCCCATACATTGATTTTGCACACCGACTGCGCCATTGTGCGCTACATGGGCGGAAACACGTTTTGGGTGAGATGTGGAATATGACAGCTGTACTACACATAAGGAGGTGTAATAAAATGGCAATGTTGAAAATCTGGAGTGAAAATATTGAAAATTTGTGAACTTACGAGCCTGCGTAGGAACTGCACAACACATGCTCGTAAAATGGTAATTTTTAAGAATTTTACAGCAAATTTTCAAAATAGGCTTTTTGAGAACCGACCTTATGAACGCTGGCACTGTTGTTTCATTAATCGGGCCCAAAAGGTGATTTCACGCAGTGACTGCGAAATCACCCTTCGGGCCTGAATAACACCATGACAGTGACAGAATTCATGAGAGGTCCCAAAAACCCCATGTTGAAAATTTGGTGCAAAAATTCCAAAAAATGCCTAAGATATGCAACAAAGTTGAAAAAACCCATCTAGCCCATTATACAGCTTACTGGCATTTCCTCATTCGCGGTTGGCTTTGAAGAGTGCAGACGTGTTCCCGGTCCAGCGATGATCGTCGTGCCAAGCTCTGGAGATAAGTATGGGGTGAGGGGGGGTGTGGGAGGCAGGGTGCGCAGTGGGTGGGTGCAGGATGTGGGAGGAGGTAGGGAGACTGCGTGGGACTGTTTTTAATACAGGTTTTTCTATATATTGTGGCGCGGGACATTGCCATGCTGAGGTAGGCTCCCAGCGTGGCAGAAGGATAGCTGAGGGCTGTGGAGCGGTGGGATTGGGCATCCCGTCGGCAGAGCGACATGGGGCGTTTGCCATGCTGGGATGGGCTCCCAGCGTGGCAGCAGAGAAAGCTGTTTGGGAAGGTGGAGCCGACGAGAGGTTAGGCACCTGTCGGCAGACGATGCAGGACATTGCCATGCTGGGGTGGGCTCCCCAGCATGGCAGCAAGCCCAGGGGTGTGACACGCTGCAAGCACACAGCAGTGGTTTTCTTTGAAGAAGACCACCGCTGTCATACACAACACCACAGCGATTGGTGCCAGGAGCCCGCGCCTGCTCAATAGAGCAGGGGATTGCACAGGGCAGGCACACCTCAATGTCCCATTCTCAAAGACGTTCCTTGTGCATGCGCGGCATAACGACGTAAAACAAAAACAAATGATGGACTTTAGAGGACACAGTAGCAGTGCTATCACATTGATTTTGCATTTTCCTGTAACTCTAGTGCAAATTTTCCTCCTCCCCCCGTACATTTCATTATTTCACATGAAGCAGAATTGCTCTGATGCCCCTGAAGCAAATAATTATTTACCTTTTAATGTACCAACATAGATGTAACAACAAGAACAAAGTGCTCTAGCTTTCAGACCAACCAGTCCTTCTTCAGAAGCTCATGGCAGTTGTTTAGAAAATACAGTACTTATAACAGCTAGATAATGCAGAGAAAAACAGAAAAAAATCTCCATTGGTTTAAAATACTCATTTAAAAAAAAAAAACAAGATGATGTCAGAGAAGTTTAACAGTTTAACTGCCTTCAGCCAGAAGCAACCTTGGGTTAAACATGCGTGGTGGAACACACATACAAAGAATCCTACTGCATATAAATTTAATTGACATAAGATAACACTGCTGAAGCAGATAACTCCTAAATCAAGCTATGACTGTCACAGTTAGTATAAGGATGTGATTACTGAAAGGCAACCCCCACCCAGATTAAAGACAAACTAAGATTGTTGTAGGGCTCATGAAGTTTCAATGTCTGCATTATAGACAAGAATTTACCAGTAAAGTTGTCTTAAAGACATAAGTGCACACTGTATGATGTGTAAAACCTAGCTGGACCTGTCACCCTGCTGTACTCTTCAGCTAGATATAAGGCCCAAGAAATTTCAAAAACCTCAGGACTATATAAATGATAATTTAAATATAAATTGATAATATTAGTGTCAAACAAAGAACTCTAGTCGAGGAACCTGAAGGAATTAAGACCACATAGCCTGATATGTACTGATGTCAATATATACCGAGAATGTAACAACTTGATGTACCACAAGTGTCTAAGGAATCTGAAAAAGAGATAAAAATGTAATTTCTCTCCTCCTCTTCATACAAACAATACACTAACCCACCCACATCACCATAATGTGGGTGGGGAGACTCTATAACAGGAAATGTTGTCTGTCTCTCTCTCACCCCTTTTTTTCCCCTTCTCTTTCTCTCTCTCTCTCTCTCTCTCCCATAGACACACACACACATGCACACACACACTGACTCTCTCCTAGTGAACCTATATTCACTTCAGTCACTGCAATTGTTCCTCAAAAGAATTCAACTTGTCATAAATCCTGAGTAAAGGCTTATGTCTGATGCCCTGTAACCAATGCAAGTCAATGGGAACAATTTCCTGTAAATGACTCCTATAAATCTAGGGAGCCCTGCTGTATATGAGTCTGCCAGGGTCTTACAATATAATTCTCATTTTAATGCAGTGCATTCAAAAAATTATACTGAAGCAAATGGTTTGTTGCCTTTTACTGAACCAACATATACATGGATGTTACAAAAAGAACAAAGTGTCTAAGTGTTTGGCCCAACAAGGTCTTCTTCTGAAGCTTACATGAGTAAACTTACAAGGGATGTTCTAGCTGGTGTGACAATGGTTTCAACTATGCCACTGAATTTGAAAAAAACAGCAATTAAATAACTTAGGATAATGCAGGATATATAAATGAAATCAACGCGCACATGTGAAGGCATTGTTGTCATGTCAAAAGACAGCAACAGTACAGCAGCTACTGTACCTGAATTCACCTGCTTTTAATTGTTGTTTTAAAAGGGGGATTTTTTTTTAAATATCCTGTAAATAGTTTCACAATAATTCCCTCATACATTTTTACCAAGTGTCTGCTCTACATAATTCAATGGTTGGCAGCTCCTCCACAGCACACAAATGAACAGAGACTATTTTAGTTGTCATTTTTCATTTCTCGCCCAAAATGTGTTTCCACACATGTAGCGCACAATGGCGCAGTTAGTGTGCAAAATCAATGTTTGGGACAGATTAAGAAAATCACAGTGACACTGTTCATGAGCAGAGGTCTTAAAATGGCTATGTTAAAAATTTGGTGACAAAAGTTCATAAAATGACTGTATTACAAGCGAGCATTGCGCAGTTTCCACGCACCCTCATAAGTTCATGGATTTGTAATATTTTCAGTCCAGATTTCCACCACTGGCATTTTTCCACATTCCCTTATGCACAGTACAGCTGTCATTTTTCACACCATGGCCAAAATGTGTTTTCGCACTTCCAGCGAAGAAATGTGTGGTCACTGTGGGAAATCACTGTTTGGGACAGATTAAGAAAATCACCATGACACTGTTCGTGAGTGGAGGCCCAAAATGCCTGTGTTAACAACCTGCTGTAAAAAATCCCCAAACTAATTACATTACGGGTCTGCGTTGTGCAGTTTCTATGCTCACTCATGACTCCCCCAGTTTTTCTGATATTTTAACTCCAGATTTTCAATATTGCCATTTTTTTACACCTCCCCATGAACAGTACAGCTGTCATTTTTCACATCCTGTTTGAAATGTGTTTTCACAACTGTGGCACCAAATGGTGTAGTCACTGTGCAAAATCAGCTTTCAGCTAATGAAATGATATTGCCACTGTTCATAAGGTGGGGGTCACAAAAAAAAATGTTGAAAATTTGGAGCAAAAATACCAATGAACGTCTGCGGCGTTCCCTGTAGAGACTGACAGGCCTCAGGGGTGTGACTTGGGATTGTCGCCTGTAATGCTCATATCATTCCACCCCCACCCACACCCTGCAGCTAATGAGAGGCATCGAGTTGTGCCTTGGACTCTTCGGCCTCAAAGTTCACCCCATTCTCCTGTACTGCACCCATCTCACCATATTTCCTAATAGAATGGGGGTCAACATAAGGACCAAAGACCCCAAGGCACACCGTGACACCTGTCAGTGTCTGCAGGGTAGGGTGTGGTGAAATGCCATAGCTGTTATGCCTGACGACCCAAAGGCACACCCCAATGCCTGTCAGAGTCTGCAGGGTGGTGGTGGGGTTGGCTTCAGTTCAATACTTCACTGCCATTCCTATTATGCAGCTCTGTTACTCCTACACTACCAGTGCCAATGCCAGCAAGCAAACATTCAGCATTGACAAATGCTTGTTATCTATGCATTTATTTATCAGTATTTAAGCTATGTATCTATTTTTATGTCATGGTATCTGTGATACAGTTTATTATAAAACAGGTTGGACAATCCCGTGCTGCGATTAGTGGAATCTGAGCACACAAACCTGTGTTATTCCACAAAACAACAGAGGTCAGAGATGCTCCTCTTTCTTTACATTTCACAAGGTTCAAAAATTAAAAGAAACAGTGAATCCACTTTATAATTACAATAACACACTCCGGGGTGTGAAGAGCTGTGGGATAATTCTACTTCTTAGGTGTGTAAGGCACTGAGCAATATAGATGTTGCTAAGATTTACTTTGCCAGAGAAGTTCCAGCGAAGTTTCAAAATTTACTTTCACAAATTACTTTGCAACTTTGCCTAACTTAGCCTAGAAAAGTGTTGAAGTTAACGTGAAGTTAGTGGAAGTTTGGCAAATGTAAGTCAATTCTCCTAGAAAAAGGGCAACTTCGCCTTGTAAAACTGCAACGTCAGCACTTTGTATATTTCGTCAACTTAGCTAATTAATTTATGAATTGAGTGTTATCACTCTGCCCATCTCTGCTTAGCAATGCCTCATGTTTCACTGCCCAAGGTGTGCTGTTATCTCACTGTCATGCCCAATTGCTGAATTATATGCACTATACATCACTTTTGGTATTGCTAAGCACCCTAGGTCCAATGGGATGGTGAGCTTTAGAGATACAGTTGCCTTGCCGTGCCTAGCTGTGCATTAAGTTCATAGTAAAGAAGGCACAAGGATCATTAGAATAATAACAGGAACATACACAGGAGGTATCTGCGTGGCTTTAGTTGTAGCAGATCTATGTGTGAAACAGAAAGTCATGGGTTCTTGTCCAACACTGGGATTGGGCTTTTGCAAAAAAAACAATGGCACCTATGTGTGGTATGAGGGAAGTCTGTACTGTCGGGGTGTGCTGCGCTTTAGATAAGACATTAAACTGATATCCCTTCCACCAATTTCAGGTGTTGCTCTGGTGAGTGCTCAGGTGGCATGTGTCTGGAATTTTCCCCAGTGTCCTGGCCAGCATTTGCCTTCCTAAAAGTTCAAGCTCAAGTTTATTGTGAAGGGAGAAATCCATTGAGCAAGCTCATTTTCACACAAATTGGTTCTCAACTATGAAAAAAAAGTCCATGCTCTTCTACAGTCCGCACAACAAACATGGACTCAATCCCATCATGATCAAAAACTGCCTTGGTGTAACCCTCAAACAGGTTAAATCCTTAAATATCTAGGTATTACCATCTATTGTAACCTATCATATGCTACACACATTGACAACATTGCCAAGGCTGCCAACACTTGCACTGGCCTACTCTTCAGGTTCAGGCAATGACTTACCTTAGATTTATTTATTTAATTTAGTTTTTTTTGACCGGGTAAGTGCACTAGACAAATTCTGCCAATTTTCAGGCAAGACCCGGGGGAGGGGGATACAGATGAATGCCAACTGACCTTGAACCAGATTAAGCTGTTGGTGGTATTTTTGTGAATGGGGGGAAATCAGGCCAGGGCACCAGGGAAATTCCCCTACTCTGTGGTAGGGGGTGATGTTGGTCATGGAGGAGGTTGGCAGTCTGGTGCTGGAGCTGGAGGTGGAAGGAGTTGATGGTTTAGCTCCCCCCTTGGTCTCCATTTCTTTAGGAGCTGCACAGTTGGATGATTTGAAGGGCTTCCAGCAACCTTAGTTTTCACCGAAGGTTTCCAAGACACCGCAAGATGTTGTGGATGATTTATTTTTGGACCTTGAATTTCAGAAGCACCAGCTTCTCGATATTATCACCAAACAGCAATATTTATTGGCTTTATGTACCATTCCTGCTTCTAGCAGTTTGGCCGTGACTCCATCTGATGTTCTGGTAGAGATTAGCTTGGTCTCTTCTCCCCAGGTGGATGAGCTGATGGCAGAAGATGAGATGGAACGTGGCCTGGCTGATGCTGCTGTTCCTCTCCCTGGTGCAGATTCCACCCCAGTTTTGCTTCCATTGGATTCTTCTGATTTGGATACTTCTATACCTCCTGACTTTCAGGTGCCTGGCTCTTTGGGTCCTGAAGACAAGTAGTGGAAGCGAGGGGTAAGTGCCTCATCTGAGGGTACATCTGTTTTGTCTAAAATCCATTCTACAGATGCTTCTATCCCCATACAGAGGTCACCTACTGTTGGTGCTGGCCCTGACTTAGTTCATGGGGTTGATTGGTCCCCGGAGAAAGCTTTGGTGAGAGCTGGTTGGTGTCAGGAGCTGGACGGGTCTTGGATTTCAGACCCTTCTGTCCCGTTGCTGATACTGCTTGCAGTCTGTTTTCTCGGCCCATAGACATGGATTTAGTGGAGCTAAGAGGAGACTTTCCTCAACTGCACCAGATCCCTGGTCAGGAAGCTCCTACTATTCTCTCCCTTAACTCTTCCACATCTACAGGGGCTCCTGGGGCTTCCTCTGTTGCCTTGGACTCTCCCTCTGTGTTGAATGACTCCGGTGCTGATCCTGATGGTCTTTCAGCGAAGACCTCTGCTGCTCCTACTTTCGCCAGTTTATTCCATGCACTGGTTGAGTTGGCCAAACGACAAAACGTTGTTCGCCTTCGTTTTTTGGGTCACTCTAAGGATCTTCCTGACCACTTCTATGTTGGGAAAATGCTTTTGAAACAATCTATGGGTTTTTACCCTGCCCAGGTTTATGCCCTCATTCATACTCTGGGAGAGAACTCCTGTGATGTTAGTTTCCGTTCTCAGGATTTTCTGGACACCTTTTGGATTCACTATGCTCAGCTCAAGACTAACCCTCTGTGGCAGGACTTCCAGGTGATTCCTTTGACTAAACAAATGTTTAAAGTCATTATGGTTTTATTCCGCAATGAGGGGGTTAATGTGACTGATATAATTTACTGGCTTGAGAAACGCTGCAAGATTCAAGGCAATCCTGAGCCCATTATGAATGAGGAAGGATTTTGGAATGGAGGTTGGCGTTTTAAGATTAACCTTTTTCAGGGGGATTCAGGCCTAACTCATCTTCCCAATTGTTTTTTTCTAGGTTGGGAAAAGGGATTTATTTTTTACCCCAGCTAGCCACACCATTGTTATAAATGTGGTTCAGCCCGGCACCTTAGTAGGACTTACGATGTATCTAAATGTTCTCAATGTGGTGAAACTGGGCTTTCTGCTTTTTATTGTTACAGTCCCCCGAACTGTTCCCTGTGTGATGAAGCTCATTCTTTCTCGGTCTGCCCCTGGGCCTCCCATAACACTTCTAATTCTGATTTTACTATGCAGGATTATTGTATTAATGTGGCTAGTCGACCTTTTCATTCTGGGGCTCCTCCTATCCCAGATCCCTCAGGTAGCTGGTTTCCCCTTTGTTGGAGGCTCCTGCTTTGGTCACCCCTACCCCTCCCTCTGCATCGCTGTCGATGACTTCCCCCATTCCTGTACTTCCTGAACTGCCTGACTCTTCTGATCTGGTTGTATCTTCACATCCTGCTGAGACTGTTGTAATGCCCCCCCTTGCCCCGGGGCTGATTTTTGTTTACCAAAAAAAGAAAGGCCAGCTCGAGATGCAAATGTTCTTCGACACCCCCCCCCCATTAAGGCTGAGGATGTTGTTCCTCTGAGAAATAAGTTTTCGATGTTTCCTGCAGAGGAAGTGGATATGGAGTTTGGCTCTGATTCGGCCTCTTTATCTTCTTCCCAGGTGGATGGCAGTTCTGAGGGCAAGATTTTGCAGGAGGTAGTTGTAGTAAAAGTTAAGAAAAAATGCATGGGTACAAGGGTTTGGCTCAAATCACACCCTAATGCTTACCCCCAATTCACTTTTCTGCTGGATACTGCATTGTATGATTTTTCTTTTGCATCACTGAATGTGAACAGCATCTGGTCTGAGTGGAAAAGAACTTTGACCTTTTCCTTCTTTTCCGCTCACCCCTTTGATATTATCTTCCTTCAGGATACTTGTTTACATACTGCTGCAGAAATGAATGCAGCTAGTGCTGCTTGGTTGTGGGGTATGGTGTATCTGTCTCTTGGGGTGGGTGTTTGTTCTGGGGTTGGAATAGCGGTTGCCAACCCGATGGCTAAGCTCATCCACTTGGTAGATGTGGAGCCAGGCAGGGCATTGTTGATAGATGTGGATTTTGGTATGGTGCCCCTTCATTTGATTAATATTTATGCCCCCAGACCAAGGCTGCTTGTGTGGCCTTGTACCATTTGATTCACCCCTCTTTACTAACAGGAAGGTTATTTTTGCTGGGGATTTTAATTGCAGCAGGTATTGTACGGACAAAGGGGTTAAAACTACTAAGATTTTCTGTGATGACTCTTGTTTGAACTCCCTATTATTGCAGGCATCCTTGGTTGATGCTTTTACCACTGGGGGGAGGATTCCACCTAAAACATATTTTAAGGGTTCACTGGCCACCAGGATTGATTATGTACTTTAGTCTGGTACTTTGGGTGTTCAACAGGCTATGGTGACCCAGGTTGTTTCCTCGGACCATGTTCTGCTTTCCTTGCCGATTTCTAATTTTGCTCAGATTGGTCATGGTCCAGGTTATTGGAGATTGAATTTGACATTGTTACAACATGACCTTATTCATCAGGGCTTTTTGGCTGTTTTGGCTGCCAGGAAATCTGTCTTTTTTCTGTATGATTCCCCTTTGGAGTGGTGGATTTCTGCGAAAGCTGATATTCGTGAGTTTTTTCCAAAAAATGGGGAGGTTACATGGGAAATTTAAAACTGACCTATATGCGTATTATAGGTCTTGCCTGTTACAGCTTTCTTCCCTGCTTACTACTGCTTGTGGGGATTATTTTGGGGATATTCAGAATTTAAAGGCACAACTTGCCTCTTTACAGTATAATCGGCTGAAGTCCTTGGAGGTTGAGCAAAGATTTGGTACTAAGGGTAAATTCGCCTTTGTTAATCCCTTTGAATTCTGCCAGAGTCAACATCATGTCAAACAGATTCATAGCCTTTGGCTACCTGATGGCTCTTCTGTTTCCAGCACGGAGGAGTTTCTGGCTGCTGTGGATTCATATGTGGCCTCCTCTCTACAGGCTCCTGATTTTTCACCTCAGCCTGCTGCTGTTCATCTCTGGCTCTCTCAGAGTTGTTTGCCTCAACTTTCTGAAGCAGAGAAGTTGACTCTTTCAGCCCCCATTTCTCAAACTGAATTTTTAGACCTTATTGTTCACCTCAGATCTGGATCTTCTCCTCGGGTGGATGGTACCATATGAGCTTTATAAATGACTAGCTCCTGTCCTTTTGTCGGAGCTTTTGGCAATTTTTAATTGTTTAGTGTCCTCATCCTATGTTCCCCCTTCCATGTCAGCAGGTTTGTTGATTTTATTATACAAATCTGATGACAGGGAATCCCTTACTAATTGGCGTCCTATTACTTTATTGAATTCAGACTTTAAGATTTTTACTAAGCGTCCGAGTTTGAGGCTTGTGCCTGTTCTTATGAATATTGTTCATCCTTGACAAGCATGTACTGTTCCGGGTAGGTCCATTACGGATAATTTAATAATTTTATGAGAAGTCCTAGAATGTGGCCGGGGGGAGGACTTTTGGTTTTTTGTTTTCCCTGGACCAGGCTAAAGCCTTTGATCTTGTCCCACATGACTTTCTCTGGTCTTGTTTGTCTGCCTATGGGTTTCCTGATATGTTTGTTGGTGTTTTACGGGTTTGTTATACCACTGCTGTGACTGTTCCCCTGATTAATGGCTGGATGGGTCAAGGGTATTTGGTTGCTAGAGGGGTTCGATGGGGGTGTCTCCTCAGCCTTGTGCTGTATATTTTATCTGTTGACCCCTTGCTTCATAGAATCAATTATCTGTGCACTATTTCTGGACTTTCTTTTTCTAGTACTGTCCCGGAATTGTGCACTTTGCCCTATGCCAATGATTTGCTTTTATTTCTTTTTGAATCCCATTCATGCCAGTCGGCGAATCAAGAGCTTTCTTCTTACACTTTTATGTCTCAGTCCTGTATTAATTTAAAAAAAAGCAAATGCCTCTTGCTTGGTGATGCTTTTGCTACCCATGGGGAGTTTATGGGTATTCCAGTTGTTTTACAACCTTGTAAAATTTGGGGTCTATTTTTTGGACCTGGAGATTTGGCTTACCTTAACTGGGAGTTTCTTTTGACAAAAGCACAACAGAAAATGTTGCCTGTTGGAATCACTGGAGGATGTCTAAACGGAAGTAGGTTTTTATGGTTAAGACTTTTTATTGTCCTTATTTTTACATAAAAGTACCATTTTTGCTCTTCCATCATCTCTGGATACACAGGTTTATAGTTGTTTTTTTCCTTTTTTGTATCTGGGGGAGTAGATTGAACCATGTGAAGAGAGGCATTTTATATCATCCAGTGGCCCAGGTGGCCTTGAACATGATTAACCCCATTTCCTTCTTTTTCTCTTTTTTCATTATTCATAGCTTACGGCCACTCCTTCTCATGGCATCCAAGGTGCGGGTGCCCTGGGTTTAGATAGACTTGGTCATTTTCTTCATGAGTGGCAGATCGATGCTGTTATTTCCCAGTAAAGGAAAATAGTGGCTCTGCCTATTTCTTACAGATCTTGTTTTGGTAAACTTAAATTAAGGTGGCTGACAAGACATCAGGTTTCCTCCGTTCCACATAAACATTTGTATTTTTTGATTCAGGATGTTTTTTGCAAGTTCGACCCCATTTTTCTAGCATGTTGCCTGCTGAGGTTAAGCAGGTCTTGACCATGATTACGTCATCCCGTACCTCTGTACGTATGTGGGATGTGAACTGGTTGGCTCTTCATTCTAAACTTAAAGGTAACTTGAAACACAAACCTAGTGATGAACGGTTTTGTCCCCGGTCCTCTTGTGTTTCACGAATTGAGACTATTAATCATCTTTTTATGTTGATTGCGCACATGCACAAGAAACATATTGCGGCAGTTTGCTGCAGAAGCAGGTTGTGGAGGTGGGGCACTGTCGTGGCCAATGCCCCCACTGTCATTTGAGGCTTGGCCCACTTTCCCCAATAGGGTGGCATGCTGCTGATGACACTAGTTCAGCCAGCGTACGACAAGCTTGAAATGTTTCAGCCACTGCAATCAGGGGCCGCCTCGTCATTGCAGTGTCAGCGATTCGCTGCAATGAGGGAGCAACCCGTCATTGCTGGGCGGAACATTGGTACTGTAATATTGTTTGTGAGCATGGCGGCGGTTTGCTGCCATGTTCACACACAGTATTACTCAGCCCCCACTGATGAGGGGGTGCCCAATCCCCCTTGGCAGCATATGCCCCCCCCACAACAGTGTTTGTTTGCCAACGGAGGCCCCAATCCCTGTCGGCTTCAGTCCCCGTCCCAGTTCACGCTACAACAGGAGAGCCCACTGCCGACAGCATTATGTCCCTCCCAGTTTGATTTGCCAATGAGGAGCACACTCCCTATCGGCATAATGCTCCTCCCAAAAACAGTAGATTTGTGCCGAGGGTTTGCCCATCCCCTCGGCTATAGCCCCAAAAACACTCAGTTGGCATGCTGGGATCCCACCCCAGCATGCCAAATCCCCTGTTAAAAAAAGAAAAAAGTCCCACAATGTTTTTTTTAAACCTGTAAAAACAAGAAAACGGTCTCTTGCAGTAAGAGGGAGGTAATAATCCCTCTTTACAAGACACTGGTTAGGCCCCATCTGGAGTATTGCGTGCAGTATTGGAGGCCACACCTTCACAAGGACATTAACCAAATTGAGGCAGTCCAGAGGAGGGCAACCAAAATGGTGCAGGGACTGCATCAGAAGACATATGAGGACAGATTAACGGAGCTCAATGTGTATACCTAGAGCAAAGGAGGGAGAGAGGGATATGATCGAGGCATTCAAACACCTTAAGGGCATTAACAAGGTGAAAGAGTCTAACATGTTTAAATATAAGAAAAATAGCAGGACAAGAGGACACAGCATGAGATTAGAGGGGGCCAATTAAGGGGAAATGTGAGGAAATTATTTTTCACAGAAAGGGTGGTGGATGCATGGAATGGCCTACCTCAAGAAGTGGTGGCTATGAATACAGTGCAGGGCTTCAAACAGGCATGGGATAGGCATAAGGGAGCAATACAAATGAGTATGAATAGATAGGCCACTGACAGAGCAAAGGCCGATGGCACATTTATAAGGTAGAAAAAGAAATGGGCAGACTGGATGGGCCTTGCGGTCCTTATCTGCCGTCAACTTCTATGTTTCTATGTTTCCATGTTAGTCTCCCTACCCCGTCCCCCACCCTCACCCAGCCTCTGAGCAGCCTGCCTCCCCACATCCCCCTCACCCCATACTCACCTCTGGAACATGGTGCGATGATTTTCGGTGGACTGGGAACACGTCTGCACTCTTCAAAGCCGACTGCGAACTGAGAAAATGCCGATAAGCTGTATAATCGCATAAATAGGGTTTTTTTCAACTTTGATGCATAGCCCAGGCATTTTTTGTAATTTTGGCACCAAATTTTCAAAATGGGGTTATTTGGCCCCCTCCTCATGAATTCACCCACTGTCTTTGCATTAATCGGTTCCAAAAGGTGATTTCACGGTCACTGTGCAGAATCACCTTTCGGGACCGATTAACGAAATGACAGTGCCAGTTTTCATGAGGCGAGCTCTCAAAAAGTCTGTGTTGCAAATTTGGTGGGAAAATCAAAAAAAATGACTGTTTTATGAGCATGCATTGCACAGTTGCTACTCACACTCATAACTTTACCAATTTGCAATATTTTCACTCCAGATTCTAAACAATGCCATTTTTATGCACCTCCTTATGAACAGTACAGCTGTCATTTTTCGCATTCTGGCCAAAATGTGTTGTCACAGTTCTAGCGCAGAACAGCACAGTCGCTGTGGGAAATCAGTGTTCGGGATGCATTAAGAAAATCACAGTGACACTGTTCTTGAGCAGAGGTCCTAAAATGCCTATGTTGAAAATTTTGTGATAAAACTCCATAAAATGACAGTATTATGCGCATGCGTTGTACAGTTTCTATGCACCCTTGTAACTTAGCAAATTAGTAATATTTTCATGCCAGATTTTCAACACTGGCATTTTTTTCACACCTCCTTATGAACAGTACAGCTGTCATTTTTCACATCCTGGCCGAAATGTGTTTTCGTGTTTCTGGCGCAGAATCGCGTGGTCACTTTTGGAAATCAGTGTTTGGGACAGATTAGGATCGAGTGAGTGGGGGGGGGGAGTGACTGAGCTCAACTGAGCTCTGTCAGGACTGATGCAGATTTCTTTGTGGGCAGAAAAAGGTGCCAATGCAGGCAGGAGCCTAGCAAAAAAGGGCAGCGCCTGCAGTGCCGGGAGAAACAGAATGAGCAAGTGAGCGAGACGGAGTGAGTGAGCTCAGTGGAGCTCTGTTGAGACTGCTGCGGATCTCTTTGTGGGCAGAAAAAGTCAGCAATGCAGGTAGGGACCCAGTACAAAAGGGCAGCCTGCAGCGATGGGAGAAACAGAATGAGCAAGCGAGAGACAGGCAGTAAGCAAGCTCAACGGAGCTATAGTGTGACTGCTGTGGATTTCTTTATGGGTAGAAAAAGGTGCCAATGCAGGCAGGCTCCCAGTACAAAAGGGCAGCCTGCAGCGCTGGGAGAAATGGAACAAGTGAGTGAGAGTGGGGGAGTGAGTGATCAAGCTAAATGGAGCTCTGTCAGGCCTGCTGCAGATTTCTTTGTGGGCAGAAAAAGGCGCCAACAGAGGCAGGAGCCCAGTACAAAAGGGCAGCCTGCAGCGCCAGGAGAAACAGAATGAGTGAGTGAGAAGGGGGAGCGGGCGAGCTCAACAGAGCAGTGTCGGGACTGCTACAGATTTCTTTGTGGGCAAAAAAAGGCACCAATGCAAGCAGGACCCCAGTACAAAAGAGCAGCCTTCAGCGTTGGGAGAAATAGAACAAGTGAGTGAGAGGGGGGGAGTGAGCGAGCTCAATGGAGCTCTATCAGGACTTTACAGTTGCCCACCCTCCAGCCCATGGTCCTCTGTGGTCCTATATTACAGCAGGGTCTCTGGCATGGAGACAAAGCAATGATTGGATACTTTAGGATTCCTTTAATAATATAGATTTAGTTGATCTGTTTATTTCTCTAACTGAGCTAAGTACTGAGCTATATTGTTAAGATTGCTGTAATAATACATATTTATTTGTTCTGTTTATTTCTCTAACTGAGCTGAGTAATACTTGGAGTGCAATAGGATTTCTAACTGGGCTATGTGAAACTATATGAGAGCCGAGAACAAAAAGTATAGCAACTGAGGGGTGAAAAACAGATAAGGAGGCTTTAGGATTGCTACAGTAATACAGTATAGGCAGTATAGCGCAGTGGTTTAAGGCTCTGAGCTGCAAATCTGGTGATATCCAGCAGACCAGACCTGGGTTTGAATCCCACAGCTTCCACCTGCATACTGTGTGACCCTGAGCAAGTCACTTAACTTCCCTGTGCTCCCAGGTTGCTCCTGTAAAAAAACTTTCAGCTTAGTGTGCTACTCTTAGTTAAACAACTTAAAAAAAAAAAGTATCTAACAGATGAGATTTGAGACTGAATTACCCGGGGCACGTGACAGTTCTTAGGCACAGCACTTTCACTTCCAAATACCTAAACAGCACATATAAGCAATCAACATTCGGCATTGACAAATGCTTGCTTTTGAATGTCCCTATATTCAGAGATTTTGGAAGTTGCTGCAGGACTGTTGGCCTGATTCACCTTTTCTCCTCTGACTCCGGAGATTTTGTTGTTAGGTATTCTTCCATATCAATGGGCCAAGCATGATAAAACTACGCTTTGGCTGTTTTTGACCTTTCTTAAATATCACATTTGGAATACCTGATGCCGTCTCTCATTACAACAACTTATCTCTGAAGAACAGTTGTTCGCGCAGGTTTCTTTGAATTTATGTAAATTGAGGGCTCAGGAGCGTTGTTCAGTGTCTGTTCAGATTTATCAGTCCTAGTGGCAGTCCAATCCTTGGATGTAATCTGGGTTCTCCAGTTGTCCTGTGTGCATTCTTATTATCTTTTTAATTTGGGGTTTATGATATGCTGAACTAATCATGTTTTTTTTTCATTTATTATGATTCTGTATATTGTCCTACCTTTTTGTTTGACTGTTCTTTTGAGTTTTGAAAAATACTGTTTCCTACTCTTGTAATAGGGAGGGGGAGGGGTCAACTTACAGTATTTTGTTCTGTTTCTAATTTATTGGATGAAGTAATACTCTTTTGTAATTATGATTTCTCCTTTTCTGATTTTGTATGGAAAATTATTGATTTGATTGTCTGTTATTTTAGTTATATAAGACATTTTCCCTACTCTTTTCATAGGGAAGGGGTGGTTTTTTTTTGCTTACAGTGTTTTTATTTATGTTTACAGTTTCAAGTATGAAGTAATACTTTCCTGTGTTGTGTTTTCTCCCTTTTATGATTTTGTATGAAGAAATACTGTTTTGTTTATGTGTTCTTTTCAGTTATAATTCTGAATAAAAAATTCCCCTACTGTTTTCGAGAAGTGCCATGGAATTTTTAACATACACCTGAACTACCACCAGAACAGGCAGATGGGACCTCGGTTTAACGTCTCATCCAAAGGACGGCACCTGAGTAGTGCAGCCCCCCCCATGCTGCACTTCAGTGTCAGTATTGGGATATTAACCCAAGTGCCTGGTGTGGGATAGAACCCACAGCCTTCTGATCTCCCTACCTCAGAGGCGAATGTGCTTAAGGATTGCAGTACAAAGCTCAGTAATCTCAAAAATTGCCTATGGCCTGATCATCTACAGCTCTGCCTCTGCCATTGCCCCCTCAGGTGCATATCCATTGCACTAAAAGCTTGCCGTCTCCTAACCAGTGGCCATCGCCTCACCCACACGTGTGATCTCTACGTACAGCCTGGGTGGCTTCAACTTTCCAACCGGATCAAGTATCAAACCTGCCTTATGACAAAGAAAATAACACTAGGCCTTGCTCCCCCAGGTGTCCAAGCTCTCCTCTGCACAGCGTGGACTACTCGCATCACCAGGGGCTCTGAATCCCAGCTTCTGCATATCCCGTGTTTCTGCACCACACAAGGGCAGAGATCGTTTGCACACAGAGCTCCCAGCTGGTTCAACGGTCTCAACATTGACATCGCCTCAATGCCAAAGCTTGGTCCATTCAAATGCAATCTCCATCACATCCTGTCTGCATCTAGCTCCTGTGACTGTCCTTCCTAATTGTTCTCCCCTCTCCTCTTTGCTCTTTCCACCTAGCACTTAACCCTCTCCCCCCTCAACTCCCTCTCCCATACACCCATTCATCCTCCCCTCCTCCCACCCTCCTTCTATACCCCCCTTGTAGCACTTTGATATTTGACAGGTGCCTATGGCCACACCCCACTAATGAGTCTCTCCTCCAAACCATGTCAACACTGTTACCTGACCTCCTTCTGGCATTTTTGTTACTGTATTGAATGTATAAAACTGTATGTAACTGTCTGTAACCCACTGTTATACTGTTATTCAATGTCTTGTTTGAATTGTACCTCAACTGACGTGGAACCTTTGTAAAAGAGCCTTGGCTCAAAAGTACTTGTAATCCTAGATTCAAATAAATAAATAAATAACAAATACATTTTCAAGGACCATTTTTTAACAATAACAACCATGCATACATACAGTGGATACAGGGATACAAGTTAAATAACAGACACTATGAACTAAACAAGGCAGAGGTAAATAGCTAAGGCTGGGATATATATATTCAGTACAATGAAGATGGGATATATAGGGGATACATTATGGGCAAGAGTGGGATATGGAAAATATTCTCACTCCTGCAAAGTGAGCTCTGGATACTTATGAGTGCTGAAGGCAAGACTGACAGTATCCAGAGCTCACTCTGCAGGAGTGAGAATATTTTCCATAGCACATGATTTGCACATCATGTGTGCTATTTATACAATAGGGTGAGAGCTCCAAGCATATTGTTATGTTTTCCTGTGTTCATTTCCTGTTTCTGTGTGCTGTCTGCTGTTTCTCTTTGTGGTCTGAGTGTGTGTCATTTTTTTCTGAATAGGCTGGGAGTCTTAGAAACACTATGGCACACTGGTGAGTTTCCTTTGTAATGGTAACTGAGTAACTTGCAGGCCTCAGTGAGAAAGAAAAAGTCTTTTGTGAAGCAGTTTCATTTAGAATACAGGCTGTAGTGAAGCTGAGATCAGCACGGTAATGGGCTGGGAGTCTCAGAAACACTATGGGACACAGGTGAGTGTCTTTTGCAATGCTAATTGAGTAAGCTGCAGGCTTCTGTGTGAAAGAGAAACTTTTGTGAAACAGTTTCATTTAGAATGCAGGCTTTAGTGAGTGAGTGGTAACATCAGCAGAGTATGAATAAATGGAATTTATCTCACTCTGCTAATGTCATCAGCATTCATGTCTCTACAGTGAGAATATCTCCTTTTATTACACTGGAATAGTTATCACCTCCATTGTATAACTATATACTGTATATATCTATATATATTAGAGGCAAAAAACTCTGTTTAATGCATCAGTTAGGGTTGTTCCACAGTGACAAAAGCAAGGAAATTTGACGTTAGGGTTGAAACCCCCTTTGCACCCATCCAGCCAACCCCCCCCAACTGGAACTGGGGTGCACATTGGAGTCGTAGGCCCTAACTCTCAACCCATCACATGTGGAAAGAAGATAAGGAATAGGAGAATAGGGTGAGAGTTAGGACCAATGACCCCAACACGCACTTCGATTCCAGTTGGGGGGGTGGGCTGGAAGGGTGCAAAGGGGGTTTCAACCCTAACATCGAACTTCCTCACTTTTGTTGCTGTGGAACAACCCTAACTGATGCATTAAATGGAGTTTTTGCCTCTAATTTCCCTTTGTTTTGAGAATGATAACAAGAAATAGTGAATGTAATGTGGCGGTGGGAGGGCCCCGCTCTCCTGCCACATGATGTCTTGTCACATAGTAACATTGTGCCGGCAAATGCAAATCGTAATGCGCATGGTGACGCAAAGGGAAACAGAAAGAGAAACAGTACTGTAGACAGAAATGTTAAAAACAACGCAAATGCAACCGCAAATGAAAACGCAAAGGGTAACACTCATGGTGGCGTAAACGTGAACGGTAAGTGAAACAGGTACGGAACCGCAAGCGGAAATGGTAATGGTAAGAGCAATGTAAGCACACAGGCTGGTTTTCCCCCAAAAGCTGTATAGAGAAAGATAGTGAGTACAAAGAATGTATGCAAAATAATGACTCTCGAACACAAAAATGAGGACTTGGAATAGTAAATTGCTTATATCTCAGGAACCGTACGTCACAGAACAAAAATTTAAAAGTCATATGAATTATCACTTTCCTGGCTAGGGTTTTGCTTAGTCCCTTGGGGGCTACATATTTTTTCAACAAAAAGTCAGTATCTCGCACCGTTTCCGAGATACGGGCCCTGAAAGGCATGGCAAACGCCGTAATGTTATCCTATGGGAAAAAAACAGAAGTTCAGAGTACCATAACTTTGCCCCCTGTAATATTTTTTCACCAAACCACTGAAAAGCACATCTGTGGAATGTTGGCTGTGTTCCCTGCAAATTTCAGCCCAAAAGACTAGACCGTTATTCTGCAGCAGGGCACCAAATGATTGCTGCAATGCGTTGTACGCCATAATATTATCCTATGGGAAAAAGTGTCAAATTTGGAGCACCGTAACTTTGTCAATGTGTAATATTTTTTCAACAAAACACTGAAAGGCACATCTGTGAGATGTCAGCTGCGTTCCTTCCAAATTTCAGCCCAAAACTCCAAACCGTTCTTTTGCAGCAGAGTGCCAAAGAATTGCTGTCATTTTCCCACAGCCTAGAACAGTACTGTCGCAATTTGCGAAAGCTTTCACAAAAATTTGCGACTCTTTCATGAGTGCGACACTACTTTGTGAAGGTACTTTTTCCAGAAATATGTTTTTTCAGATTTCTGGGGTATTTTACCCAAAAATAAAGACCTGGCTAGCATCCTCAGGGTCCGACTAGGTGAATACAAAAAGAATTAGGCTGCTAGAGGGTCCCAAATTTAAATGCCAAGCATTTTTCTGATCACTAACTGAAAACAAAATGGTGGATTTGCGACAGTAAAAGGGCCATTTGCGAAAGTAAAAACTGCATTTGCGACACTGTCAAACTTTTTGTTAACTTTTCCGATTGACTTATAATGGGAACTTGTTTTTTGAATAACTTTTGAACTGTTTAATATTTTTTCATGAAATCTTTGAAAGGCACATCGGGGTCCCTGGCCGTACGTTCCCTGAAGATTTTGGACCAGTCGAGCAAACCATGCAACCTGTAGGCATGACCGTAGAATTCCAAAAAAGCATAAACACATGCACAGATCACGCTTAATAACTCCGCAGCCATATATCCAACTGGTACGAAACTTGGCAGATCCCAAGGCGTATGGGTCTTGATTTTATATTCCAGATTTCAGGCAAATCCGTTGAATGGTTGCAAAGTTATTAAGGTGCAAACTTTTGGGTTTAATATGTAAATGGCTTCTCAACCCTAACTATGGTACTATAATATATATATATATATATATATATATATATATATATTCACACACACACACTATAGTGGCACAGTAGAGTTGCGTAGCCATTTCAATGTTAAACCTCAAAGTCTGCACTTTAATACTACTGCAACCGTTTGTCCAATTTGCCTGAAATTAGGAACGTAGAATGATTTTTCATAGATCTCTGTATCTGGAAGTTCTCATGTCGATCAGATATACAGTTGCAGAATCGTGCACTCAAAAAGTGAAAAATCCCCAACATTCCATTTTCTTTAGATGCACATATAGGCCTGAAGAATGCATTTGAGTGGGTTCACGTTGAGTGGGCTACATGGGTCCTGGCTAGCAGTGGTCTCTTTTGAAGATTTAGTGAAAAAATCTTGTTCCGTTCAAAAGTTATAGCATTGTTAGTGTCCCATTATATCCTATGAGAAAATTTGTATGTGCACTGTGAAAACAATTGCAATCACATTTTTTAGTTGAGCTTACCCTACAATGTTGTTGTGCTGCGGCCATCTTGTTTTCAGTTAGTGACAGAGAAAAAACATTGTAAGTCAACAAATACTGCAGTTTTGAAGACACCAATCATTGGGTTTACCTAAATGAGCCCCGAGGAACTTGCCTATGTCATTAGTTTCTGGCTAGCTGGCCTGGAAACATGTTTTACATGTTTTTTTTACGTTTTTGATCGCAACAACATTTTTTGTGCTGTGAAAACAATTGTGGCAACTTTAACAAGCATTTGTCAATGCCGAATGTTGCTTGCTTGTATGTGTTGTTTAGGTATTTGGAAGTGACAGTTTCATGCCTTCCTCCGAAGACATCCACTGTGTCCTTCCGCTCAGTATTCACAGAAGAGTGGGAGGGGCAAGGGCCCCAGCAGTACAGCAGTTGCCAAGGGGGTGAAGAAGTGGACAAAAGAGTCCTGCAGGAGCTCAAAAATTGAAGGTAGACAAAGCGATGGAACCAGATGGCATACACCCAAAGATATTAACAGAACTGCGAAGGGAGATAGCAGTACCTCTGGCAGCCATGTTCACTGAGTCATTCAACATGAGTGACTTGGAGGAGGGCAGATGTGGTCCCTCTACACAAGTCCGGCAGCAGGGAGGAGGCAGGGAACAATAGGCCATTCAGCCTCACCTCAGTAGTGGGGAAGATCATGAAGACATTGCTTAAAGAAAGGATAGTGGGGCATCTAGATGCCATCAGAACCCAGGACCATAGACAACATGGATTCATAGTGGGGACATCATGTCAGATAAATCTGGTTGATTTATTTGACTGGGTGACAAAGGAAGTGAATCAGGGTGGGGCAGCGGACAACACTTACCTTGATTTCAGCAAAGCCTTTGACACCATCCCATATAGGAGGCTGATAAACTAGCTGGGTAGGCTGGACATGGGGGAAAGGTGGTAAACTGGGTTTAGAAACTGGCTAACAGACAGGAGGCAGAAGTGGTGGTAAATGGTATGCAGTCTAGGGAGAGGGGGCGACCAGTGGGGTGCTGCAGGGATCGGTCCTGGGGCCAGTTCTGTTCAATGTCTTCATTAGCAATATTGCTATACATCTGAAGGGAACTTTTTCACCAAATTTTCAACATAGCCATTTTAAGACCTCTGCTCATGAACAGTGTCACTGTGATTTTCTTAATTTGTCCCGTACATTGATTTAGCACACCGACTGCGCCATTGTGCGCTACATGGCCGGAAACACGTTTTGGGTGAGATGTGAAAAATGACAGCTGTACTACTCATAAGAAGGTGTGGTAAAATGGCAATGTTGAAAATCTGGAGTGAAAATAGTGAAAATTCACGAACTTCTGACGTGCGTAGGAACTGTATAACAGCAGCTCGTGAAACAGTCATTTTTGGAATTTTTCATCAAATTTTCAACATAGTCATTTTAAGACCTTTGCTCATGAACACTGTCACTGTGATTTTCTTAATTTATCCTGTACATTGATTTCACACACCGACTGCACCATTGTGCGCTACATGGGTGGAAACACGTTTTGGGTGAGATGTGAAAAATGACAGCTGTACTATTTATAAGAAGGTGTGGCAAAATGGCAATGTTGGAAATCTGGAGTGAAAATATTGAAAATTCGCGAACTTACGAGCGTGCATAAGAACTGTACAACGCACACTCGTAAAACAGTCATTTTTTGGAATTTTTTCACCAAATTTTCAACATAGCCATTTTAACACCTGAGCTCATGAACAGTGTCACTGTGATTTTCTTAATTTGTTCCGTACATTGATCTCGCACACCGACTGCGCCATTCTGCGCTACATGGGTGGAAACACGTTTTGGGTGAGATGTGAAAAATGGCGGCTGTACTACTCATAAGAAGGTGAGATAAAATGGCAATGTTGGAAATCTGGAGTGAAAATATTGAAAATTCGCGACCTTACGAGCGTGCGTGGGAACTTAGCAGCCGCGCTAAATAAAACAGTCATTTTAGGAATTTTTCACCAAATTTTCAACATAGCCATTTTAAGACCTCTGCTCATGAACAGTGTCACTGTGATTTTCTTAATTTGTCCCGTACATTGATTTCGCACACCAACTGCGCCATTCTGTGCCACATGGGCGGAAATACATTTTGGGTGAGATGTGAAAAATGACAGCTGTACTACTCATAAGAAGGTGTGGTAAAATGGCAATGTTGAAAATCTGGAGTGAAAATATTGAAATTTCGCGAACTTATGAGCCTGCGTAGGAACTGCGCAACGCACGCTCGTAAAACAGTCATTCTTTGGAATTTTGGCACCAAATTTTCAACATGGGGTTTTTGGGACCCCTTCTCATGAATGATGTCACTGTCATGGTGGTATTCAGGCCAAAGGGTGATTTCGCGGTCACTGCACAGTCACTGCGGCGAAATCACCGCCGAACCTGAATAACGCCATGCAGTGACACAATTCATGAGAAGGATCCCAAAACCCATGTTGAAAATTTGCAAAATCCCAAAATGCCTGAGATATGCAACAAAGTTGAAACCCCTATCTAGCCCATTATACAGCTTACTGGCATTTCCTCAGTTTGCGATCGGCTTTGAAGAGTGCAGGCGTGTTCCCGGTCCACCAAAGATCGTCGCGCAGGAGTCCGAGGTAGGTATGGGGTGAGGGGTGTGGGAGGCTGGAGTGCGCGAGTGGGTGGGTGCGGGTTGTGGGGGTCGGGAGGCCTTGCGGACCATTTTTGTTTTACAGGTTTTAAAAAACAAAAAGACATCAGGGACGTTGCCACGCTGGGGTGAAGCTCCCAGTGGCACAAGGACAGAGGTGTTCAGCCGATGGGGGATTGGGCACCCCACGTCGTAAAGGACTGACTGCTGCGCTGGGGTTGGCTCCCAGCGTGGCACCTACTCGGGGGCAGAGACACAGGCTCAGCCGGACGGGATTGGGCACCCGTCGGCTACAGTATGTGCGGGGGCATCTTGGCGGCTGCGTGTGGGGGGCTCGCTTCTATCGGCTGCTCACTGGCGGCGTAGCTCCCTTTCAACTGTATGCCACTGCATTTTGGGCGATGTCATAGACAGCTCAAAATGCATTGGCTTACAGGGACCGCACCTGCCCAGCTCACCAGCTGAATTGGAGGAGGAGGTGACACACCTCCAAAATCTCCGATGATGGCACTATGTTTCTTGCACATGCGTGCAAGCAACATAAAAATGATTGTGATCACATTTTTTTTATCGTGATCACATCCCCATCATAAAGACAGGAGATTTTGGCTATCTGTTGCATTTCTTTGGCACATGATTGTGGTAAGGTGGATTGTGGTATTGACATGACATTTTCAGAGCAGAAAGCCCTAGTGCCATGGATAAGTCTTTCACTGGTTTTGTGTGGAAACATTAAAGACACCCCTAGTTACGCCATTCCAAAGTTTGGAAATGTTCTCATAGGATAACACTGTGGCAGCGTTTTTTTCTTTGTCCCCTCATTGAGGCAACGTGGATTGCGGTATTGACCTGAATATTTTATGCTGGAAAGGCCTACTCCCACAGGTGTTCCTTTTGGTGGTTTGTTACAAAACATTCAACAGGGCCATTGTTATAGCATAATGAAGTTCTCAAATTTTCCCATAGGATAACACTGCGGCACCCGTTGTGCCTTTCAGGGCCTGCATCTCGAAAACGGTTTGAGATACAGACTTTTAGTTGGAAAAATGCCTAGTTCCCCAAGCACAGAACTAGGTTGCAAAGCCATAAAACCCCTGAATTTGAATTTTCTTTTAGCGTGTATGGTTCCTGAGATATTTGTGAATTAGTGTTCCAATTGCTCATTTTCATGTGCATGGGCCACTGTTATGTCCTCAGAGTTAGTACTCACATTGTGTTTTGGTGTCTGTATCTCAGAAACAATGCACAATACTGGTTCAGTCGATGCGTTTTCTTGAGAACTACTCACTCTCATGATAACACAACACTTGAATTTTTTTCCAGCTGCTACAGTTCACAAGATATGGGCAAATTACTGTTACAAGGGCTCCTTGTTTTATAGGGCTGCTATATGGCACCATACTTACCTGTAAGTGCGAGCTCAGGACCTAGAGATCCTGCGCTCCCACACACACATACCATTATGAACAAATGGGTGGCTTGGTGGGAGCATGCGGTCCGACCAAGCCACCCCTTTCTATCAATACTTACATTACACTTTTAGAAAAAGAAAGGAAATTCTTTGCAAAAACTTCATTAATGCATCTGCTAGGGTTCTTTCCACACTGACAAAAGTATGGAAAACCAACATTAGGGTTACTACCCCAACATCCTGCCGCCACACCCTCTCCTCAAAACACTAACTGCACATTCCCCAACCCCCACACACACACGCATGAAAACTGCAACCTTGTATAACACTACACCACTCCGGCACATCTGTAAGCACAATATTCACAGCACTGGACTACTTTCACATAACACTATGTAATAGAAAAACAAATACAGTATAAGCGTCTCTATACTGCTAGCACACTGCAATGACACATTACTGCTGCCATATCTTCCTAATACAATTACACTTAGTCTGAACACATTTTCAATATATTGATTTATATGTGTCATATTCCAACAATTGGGTCACTGCGAGTATCGTCTCTACCACATAGGCATGTGGTAGCCGCACAGATACACCTGACACATGCACAGTACTCTGGATATACTGCTCCGATGGCGTACTACTGGCAACAGACGTTGTTATGATGCTGCGTTACCTGCAAACACTCATTAACAGTATCTTACTGTTACCTTTGCATGTTACAACTGTTGCTTTTACATCTTTCTTGTAAAGTATGCAACAAGACATTCCTTTTATTATGTTGTTTGCACGCATGTGCAAGAAACATAGTGCCATCATCGGAGATTTCAGAGGTGTGTCACCTCCTCAACCAATTAAGTCAGTGTGTTGGCAGGCGCGGCCCCTGTAAGCCAATGCATTTTGGAGCTGTCTATGACAAGCTCCAAAATGCAGTGGCATACAGTTGAAAGGGGGAGCTATGCTTCAGTAAGCACCGATAAGATATCGGCTGCTCACGCGCAGCTCCACCCCCCACAGACACCCATGCAGGCATGCACGCCCCCACTCCCCACATGCACTGTATAGCTGACGGGGTGCCCAATCCCCATTGGCTGAGCTGTGCCCCCCCCAGTAGTAAGTGCCATGCTGGGAGCCCACCCCAGAGTGGCAAGCGATCCTTTGGCTGGCCAGCGGATGCCCAAATCCCCATCGGCTGAAACGTCCCCCATCCTTGTGCCACGCTGGGGAGCCCACGCCCAGCGTGGCAAGCGTCCCTGCTCGTCCTTTTTTCCTGCAAAGAAAAATGGTCCCACATAGTCTCCCTGGCCCCCTCCCACAACCCGCACCCACCCACTCGCACCCTGCCTCCCACACCCCAACCCCAGCCTTACCTCCGGACAGCTTGTAGATCTTCGGTGGATGGGAACACATCTGCACTCTTCAAAGCCGACCGCAAACTGAGGAAATGCCAGTAAGCTGTATAATGGGCTAGATAGGGGGTTTCAACTGTGCATATCTCAGGCATTTTGGGAATTTTTCACCAATTTTTTCAACATGGGTTTTGGGACCCCTTCTCATGAATGATGTCACTGTCATGGCGTTATTCGGGCCGAAGGGTGATTTCTGATCACTGCGTAAAATCACCCTTTGGGCCTAAATAACACCATGACAGTGACATCATTCATGAGAAGGGTCCCAAACCTCTATGTTGAAAATTATTAAAAATTCAAAAATGACTGTTTTCTGATGTGCATTGCTCAGTTCCTCACGGCTTGTAAATTCAAGAAATTTCAATATTTTTACCCCAGATTTTCAACATTGCCATTTTACCACACCTTCTTATGAGTAGTACAGCTGTCATTTTTCACATCTCACCCAAAATGTGTTTCCGCCCATGTAGCGCACAATGGCGCAGTCGGTGTGCGAAATCAATGTACGGAACAAATTAAGAAAATCACAGTGACACTGTTCATGAGCAGAGGTCTTAAAATGGCTATGTTGAAAATTTGGTGAAAAAATTCCTAAAATGACTGTTTACGTGACGTGCGTTGTACAGTTCCTATGCACGCTCGTAAGTTCTGAATTTTCAATATTTTCACTCCAGATTTCTAACATTGCCATTTTGCCACACCTTCTTATAAACAGTACAGCTGTCATTTTTCACATCTCACCCAAAACCTGTTTCCGCCCATGTAGCGCACAATGGCACAGTCGGTGTGCGAAATCAATGTACTGGACAAATTAAGAAAATCACAGTGACACTGTTCATGAGCAGAGGTCTTAAAATGGCTATGTTGAAAATTTGGTGAAAAAATTCCCTTCAGATGTATAGCAGTATTACTAATGAAGACATTGAACCGAACTGGCCCCAGGACCGATCCCTGCAGCACCCCACTGGTCGCCCCCTCTCCCTAGACTGCATACCATTTACCACCACTCTCTGCCTCCTGTCTGTTAGCCAGTTTCTAACCCAGTTTACCACCCTTTCCCCCATGTCCAGCCTACCCAGCTAGTTCATCAGCCTCCTATATGGGATGGTGTCAAAGGCTTTGCTGAAATCAAGGTAAGCGTTGTCCACTGCCCCACCCTGATTCACTTCCTTTGTCACCCAGTCAAATAAATCAACCAGATTTATCTGACATGATGTCCCCACTGTGAATCCATGTTGTCTATGGTCCTGGGTTCCGATGGTATCTAGATGCCCCGCTATGCTTTCTTTAAGCAATGTCTCCATGATCTTCCCCACTACTGAGGTGAGGCTGAATGGCCTATTGTTCCCTGCCTCCTCCCTGCTGCCAGACTTGTGTAGAGGGACCACATGTGCCCTCCTCCAATTCACTCATGTTGAATGACTCAGTGAACATGGCTGCTAGAGGTACTGCTATCTCCCTTCATAGTTCTGTTAATATCCTTGGGCGTATGCCATCTGGTTCCATCGCTTTGTCTACCTTCAATTTAGTGAGCTCCTGCAGGACTCTTTTGCCTTTGAATGGACTATTGTCCACCTCTTCACCCCCTTGGCAACTGCTGTACTGCTGTGGCCCTTGCCCTTCCCACTCTTCTGTGAATACTGAACAGAAAGACACAGTGGATGTCTTGGGAGGAAGGCATGAAACTGTCACTTCCAAATACCTAAACAGCACATACAAGCAAGCAACATTCGGCATTGACAAATGCTTGTTACTATCACTGTTTGCTATTAGGACTGACTCACTGTATCACAAAAAAAAATGCTAACATCCAAAGACTGTTGCTAGGCTCACAGACACTGTCATTTTGAAAACACTATGTGTGGGTAACATCTGCATCTCTGTGCATCCCCAGGCCACTATGACAGCTGCACAACTCATATACTTGGTTTACTGTGTCAATGCCTCTGTCTTCTGGAACCTTTACAGACTTGTCTGTCTTTTCTGTTTCCTGATCTTGCTTTGCACTGCTTGCTTCTCTTGCTTTGGCCCTTGACTTGCTTCTATATATGTGTGCATGTGTGGGGAGGGTGGAATGTGCAGTTAGGATTTTTGAGGAGGGGACATGGGGATGGGGTGTTGGGGTGATAACACTAATGTTGAATTTCCACACTTTTGTCAGTGTGGAAAGAACCCTAACTCATGCATTAACAAAGCTTTTGCAAAGAATATATATATATATATATATATATACACACACACACATATATATAAAATCACACATGCCCACACAATGCAAAGCATCATGGGCTGCATATACAAATCACCACAGAATGTTATGCTGGTTCAACTTTAAGCAAATTGCCATGCAATTCTGCTTAAAGTTGAACCAACATACATTCTGTGGCAATCTGTATATGCAGCCCATGATGCTTTCACTGTGTGGCATGTGTGATTTTGCATTTTCTTGAAACTTGGCTTCCCAGCCAAATGCCCTTTGGGTAATCCTTGCCTCAGTGTTTGCGCACAGAGGTTCTTTGTCTTTAAATATTTTTTTATTTTAATGGGTTCACCACAACATACCCAGACAGACTGTCTTAGGGTAGCTGGTTCATTCCACTGGGGTGTCAAACAGACAAGGCATACTGATGAGTCCTGGTAGGACTGAAACACGTGTCTATGTCATCTGTTAGCACCCTTTGCAAATTGCGTGAGAGGCCTTTCGGCACCATGCAATTCTGCTTTAAGTTGAACCAGCATAACATTCTGTGGCAATTTGCATATGCAGCCCATGATGCTTTGCACTGTGTGGGCATATGTGAGTTTGTATTTTCTTGAAACTTGGCTTCCCAGCCAAATGCCCTTTGGGGTAACCTTTGCCTCAGTGTCTCAGTGTTTGCATAGAGGTTCTTTGTCATATATATATATATATATATATATATATATATATATATAATACACACACACACACACATATATATATATATATATATATATATATATATATATATATATAAATATATTATAGTTTTGATAGTGCTACCATAAGTTAGAGCTGAGTAGCAATTTTAAGGGTTAAAGGGTCAAACTGTGCACCTTAATAACTTTGCCACTGTTCACCAGATTTGCCTGAAATTTGGAATGCATATCAAGAACCATATATCTTGGGATGTGCCAACTTTTGTACTGGTCAGATATACGGCTACGGAGTTAATAAGTGAGATCTGCGTGCACGTTTATGGTTTTGGGTGAATTCTTTGCTCAGGCAACCAGTCCAAAAACTTCAGGGAACATTCCACTGGGGTCCCCTATGTGTCTTTTTAAGATTTCGAGAAAAATTATTAAACGGTTCAAAAGTTATTCAAAAAACAAGTTCCCATTATAAGTCAATGGGGAAAGTTAACAAAAAGTTTGACAGTGTCGCAAATGCACTTTTTAGTGTCGCAAATGGCCCTAGTAGTGTTGCAAATCCACCATTTTGTTTTCAGTTGATGATCAGAAAAATACTTGGCATTTAAAATTGGGACAATCTAGAGACACAATTCTTTTTATGTTTACCTAGTCGAGCCCTGAGGATGGTAGGCATGTCCTTATTTTGGGGTTAAACACCCCAGAAATATGTTTTTCAAATTTCTGTAAAAAGTAGTGTGGCAAAGTAGTGTCGCACCTGTGACACTTTCGAAAATTTTTGTGAAAGCTTTCGCAAATCACAACACTACTTTTCCAGACTATGGTCAAAATGACAGGACTTCTTTGCCACCCTGCTGCAAAAGAACGGTTTGGTCTTTTGACCTGAAATTTGGAGGGAAGGCGGCCAACATATCACAGATGTGCCTTTCGGTGGTTTGGCGACAAAATATTGCATGGTCACCAAGTGACAGTACTCCAAAGTTCAAATTTTTTCCCATAGACTAACATGGTGGCCTACGCCGCACCTTTCGGGGCTCGTATCTCGAAAACAGTGTGAGATACGGATTTTACGTCACAAAAATGCATAGTATATGGCTATGCATTCAGCAAAAACAGCCAGGAAGCTCATGAATCATGTGAAATTTCATTTTTTTTTCTGCATCGTACGGTTCCTGGGATATAAGCAATTTAGTATTCCAACAGCTCATTTTCTGCTCCGAGGCCTAATTATGCATACATTCTTTGCACACACTGGGCCGGATATTCAAAAGGGTTGCACCATGCGCAATAGGGATGCGCCAGTACAAGTCCGAAAATGCACCATTCTGCGATATTCAGCGGGAGGCAGATGCGCTCCCAAATCACAATGCGCAAGAGCGCAATGATAATGAATGCATGCGCAACTGCAGGTGGAGGAACCATGCATAACTAGCACAGTGCGATATTCAACAATATGCGCCATGTGCAATAGGGGAGAAAACGGAAGTTGCGTGATAGCAGAAATGAGCCAAAATAAAAAAGAACAAGAGAGAGATGCAAGAACACTACAGGGAAGCCACATGTTGCTGAACTGCAGGCAGCCACACAGGTACACAAAAACTGGGAGCAGGACAGGGCAGGAGCAGAACAGAACACCTGGAACCCCCAGGAACAGGGAAGGTGTGGGGAGCCTGTGCCACAGTGCAGGTCAAAAGGGGGAAGTGCCACACAGCACTGAGGGCACAAATAGTGGGCAGTACGGCCACTACAGGGAGGTGTTCCAGGTGCAGGGGGAATAGCAGCAAGGACAGTGGTGCAAACACAGAAACAGTGGCCAGGGGGGTACCACAAGTCAGGGACATGGCCAGTGCCACCATCCAGATGGAGGCAGTTATGAGGGGGGTGAGAAGGCAGGCAGCAGGGGGGCACGGCCGTGGAAGGGCCCGTCAGCAGTATGCCTCCAACAGGCAGTACCAAGCCCGCACCAGCTTCGAGCTGTACACTGATACTGAGATCGTGGGTCAGTACTGCCTGAACCGGGTGATCCTGAGGTGGCTCTGTGAGCTGTGCAGTGATGTGATGCAGGCACCCACATGACGGAGCCATGCTTTGTCAGTGGAGACTAAAGTGACAGCTGTCATGTGCCTGCTTGCCATGGGTACCTTCCAGAGACCAACAAGGGACATGACAGGCATAAACCAGTCGGCCGCATCACACCTCCTCACCCAATTCCTCAGCACACTGCTGCCACATGCTGTGACGTACATCCATTTCCCCAGCACACCGGCAGAGTGCACAGCAAACATACAGGAGTTCCACATGGTAGCACATATGCCTGGCATGCTCAGGGCCATTGACTGCAACCATATGGCCATCCGCACACCACCTGGCCCCGAAGGGGCCATAAACATGAATCAGAAGGGGTATGCAAGCATCAACTGCCAGGTGGTGTGCGATGCCAGGGGCCGCATAATCAATGTCTGTGCCACGCACCCTGGGGGAGCACATGATGCCTTCATCTGGCACCAGTCCGCACTGTGCCGCAGGTTTGAGAGTGGGGACATCCCCACTGGCCACCTAGTGGGTGAGTATGCAAAGCACGCAGAAAGACATGGAGCTTGGGGGGGGCACAGTCAGAGGTGACATGGTCAGTGGCCATATGGCCCAAGGCAGGGTGACACTGATCACCAAACTAATGTCCATGCTCTTCACACAGGTGAAAGTGGATACCCACTCCATCTCTGGCTGATCACACCATACCAGCGGCCTGCGACCCCATCGCAGCAACGCTACAATGAGGCACATGCCACCACATGCAATGGCCCTTCTATCTAGTGTGTACATATTCAGGTCTACCAGTCTGCTCTCATAGTCTTGCCCCTCCATTCCACATATCATCTTTGTTGCCCTCCTCTGCACCCCCCTCCAGCAGATTGATATCATGCTTCAGGTATGGCTTCCAAAACTGCACACAATACTCCAAGTATGGCCTTAACAGCGACCTGTAGAGGGGAAAGGTCACTTCTCTTCACCTGGATGAAAAAACCCTCGCTATGTACCCCAGCATTTTGTTCACTTTTGCAGCTGCTCTCCTGCACTGGGCAGTGTTTTTTATGGTCCCTGTTACCATTACCCCTAGGTCCTTCTTCTCCTCAGTGATCCCCAGCTTAACCCCCTCCCAGCCAGTATTCGGTCTTTGGGTTCTTTGGCCGGAAGTGCATATCCTTATACTTCTTTGCATTGAACCCCAGCTGCCACCTCTCTGATTACTCCTCTATCTTGCTTAGGTCCCCCTGCTGCTGCATCCATCTCTCCACTCCATCCACCACTGCTCCCATTTTGGTGTTGTCTGCGAACAGACTTACCTTGCTCACCACCTCATGTGCAATGTCTGATATGAAGAACCCAGATAATACTGGTCCCAGCACAGAGCCCTGTGGCACATCGCTCCTCACTGACCTTGGAGTTGAGAGCTCCCCTCCCATCACCACCTGTTGCATCCTCCCACTAAACCTGCTTATAATCAAGTTCATCATATTTGCCCCAACCCCTGTACCAGTTAGCTTCCCCCCCAAGCCACCCATGAGGCACCATACTGAAGGCTTTGTTGAAGACCAAGTAAGAACATCCACCACATGACACTTATCCAGCTCCCCTGTCACCCAGTCATAATGTTGTATCAGGTTGGTTTAACAAGACTTCCCCAAAAATAACCCATGCTGCCTCACATCCTGGAGGCTGTTGTCTTCCAGGTATGGCACTAGTCTTTCCTTCAGTATCGTTTCCATGAGTTTGCACACTATGGAGGTGACTGTACGTGTAATGTTTTTTTAAGAAAAAGAAATCAATTCAGTTAGCAGCTTTCTCCTTTTGAAAAGTGGGATCAGATTTTGTTTTATGAAAATAAGCATCTATCAAGCCTGCAGTCTGTAAAATTGTGTGTGCAAAAAGTTGTGTCATAAAAGATTTTTGGAGTCATGGCTGGTTTTCCCCTGTGTCCTTCGGACAGGCCACAGTTAAAATCAGCCCTTCCCCATATTACATTTTGAGAAGAATAACTTTACTTCCTATCCTTTCGAACGTACTGGAGAAGCTGGTGAATTACCAGCTTGGCCAGAATCTTAAACAAGAAGACATTTTAACAAATTTCCAGTATGGGTTTAGAGAGGGGAGGTCTATGAACACTGCCCTAATAGACTTAAATAGTAAACTACATCATTAAATCAGGTAGGAGTACTGGGGCGGTGTTCATAGATCTCAGTAAGGCTTTTGACCTGGTACAGCATGATTTATTGTTACAAAGGCTGTCGGATATAGAGATACAGCAAGCAGCTCTGCTGTGGTTTAAATCTTATCTGTCAGAACACAGACAATGTGTCCAATGTGGGGCCGATGTCTCAGGTCTGGTGGATATTGATAGAAAGGTTCCACAGGGCTCAATTTTGGGCCCTGTGTTGTTTAATATCTATATAAATAATTTTGTAATTCTGATGATGGCTACAGATATCGGGCTTTATGCAGACGACACAATTCTTGTGGCACATGCAAACAATCCTGACAAAGTGAGACAGCAGCTCCAGACAGACTTTTCCTGTATGGAGACCTGGATGAGGGACTCTGGCCTGTTAATAAGTTTAAATAAGACCCAGTGTATGATTTTTTCTGTAGGTACACAAAAGTCGGGGGTGAGCTGAGCCGAGGGGGATTGGGCACCCCCCTCGGCATTCAACAGTTGGGGAGGTGATGCTGATGGGGAGTGAGTTCCCCTGTCGGCGTGTCACACAATGGAGGGGGCGCGAGCTTCACCCGCCATGCGGTGGCTTCGGCGCCATGTTTATTGAAATGTTTCACTTGGAAAGGCACGTATGGGAGGCGTGTCTTTATGCCGTTGCATGACAAGCTTGTCTTTGATTGCAGCGGCACTTTGTTTACAAGCTATGTCCACTTTACAAAATGTTGGTGTCAACGCTAGCATGCTGGCTTATTGGGGAATGAGGGACGCACCTACTGATGTGTGCCCTACATTCGCCCAACAGCAGCCACGCCTCCAAATCTCCACTCTCCCAATGTTGACCTGCGCTCAAGCGCGGCAAGCCAACATAAAACAAGCATTTGTCAATGCCGAATGTTGCTTGCTTCTATGTGCTGTTTAGGTATTTGGAAGTCACTGGAGTGCAAATATTGAACATTTGCGAACTTACGAGCGTGCATAGGAACTGCGCAACGCACGTTCGTAAAACAGTCATTTTTAGGAATTTTTTCACCAAATTTTCAACATAGCCATTTTAAGACCTCTGCTCATGAACAGTGTCACTGTGATTTTGTTAATGTGTTCCATATATTGAGTTTGCACACCGACTGCGCCATTGTGCACTACATGGGCGGAAACACATTTTGGGCAGGATGTGAAAAATGACAGCTGTACTGCTCATAAGGAGGTGTGGTAAAATGGCAATGTTGAAAATCTGGAGTGGAAATATTGAAAATTCGCAAACCTACGAGCGTGCGTGGAACTGCTACAAGCGCTCGCAGAAACAGTCATTTTAGGAATTTTTCACCAGATTTTCAACATAGCTATTTTAAGACCTCTGCTAATGAACAGTGTCATGGTGATTTTCTTAATGTGTCCCATACATTGATTTCGCATACCGACTGCACCACTGTGTGCTACGTTGGCAGAAACTCATTTTGGGCAGGATGTGAAAAATGACAGCTGTACTGCTCATAAGGAGGTGTGGTAAAATGGCAATGTTGTAAATCTGGAGTGAAAATATTGAAAATTTGCGAATTTACGAGCCTGCGTAGGAACTGCGAAATGCACGCTTGTAAAACAGTCATTTTAAGGAATTTTTTCACCAAATTTTCAACATAGCCATTTTAAGACCTCTGTTCATGAACAGTGTTACTGTGATTTTCTTAATTTGTCCTGTACATTGATTTCGCACACCGACTGCGCCATTCTGTGCTACATGGGCAGAAACACATTTTGGGTGAGATGTGAAAAATGACAGCTATACTACTCATAAGAAGGTGTGGTAAAATGGCAATTTTGAAAATCTGGAGTGAAATATTAAAATTTTGCAAACTTACGAACCTGCGTAGGAACTTCATAAAAAGCGCCTAGTAAAAGTCATTTTTGGAATTTGCTGGCAAATTTTCAACATAGGGTTTTGTGACCCCTTCTCATGAATGATGTCACTGTCATGGCGGTATTCAGGTCCGAAGGGTGATTTTGCAGTCACTGCATGGTCACTGTCTTGAAATCACCCGCCAGACCCGAACAACTCATGACAGTGACTTTATCATTCATGAAAGAATCGCCACCATGTTAATAGTAATTCAAAAATACCTGAATAAGCAACAAAGTTGAAACCCCCTATCTGAGCCCATTATACAGCTTACCGGCATTTCCTCAGTTGATCGAGCTTTGAAGAGTGCAGGCGTGTTCCCGGTCCACGAAGATCATCAGCGCCGAGTCGGAGGTAAAGTATGGGGTGAGAGGTGTGGGAAGCTGGGTGTGCAGTGGGTGGAGTGCGGGTTGTGGGAGGGGTTGGGAGCGCGAGCGGGGCCGTTTCGTTTTCTGGAAAAAAAAAAAAGGCGTTGTGGGACCCGTTTGCCATGCAGGGTGGGCTCCCAGCATAGCACGAGGCTGAGGGGAGGCGTTCAGCCGGCGGGGATTGGGCACCCCGTCGGCCGTGTATTTATTGCCACGCTGGGGTGGGCTCCCAAGCGGTCTGGGAAGGGGCGTTCAGCCGGCGGGATAGGCACCCCGTCGGTAAGAACTGATTGCCACGCTGGGGTGGTCCCAGCGTGGCACACTACTGGGGGCCTTGCTCAGCCCGCGGGAGTGGGCACCCCAGTCGGCTATACAGTGCATCACGGGACATGCGCCTGCTGTGGTGGGGGGAGCTGCGCATGGCGAGGCGATATCTTGTGCTGCTCACTCAAGCGTAGCCCCCCTTTCAACTATGCCACTGCATTTTGGAGCTTGTCATAGACAGCTCCAAAATGCATGGCACCAGGTGCACCTGCCAGCACACTGACTGAATTGGAGGAGGAGGTGACACACCTCCGAAATCTCCGATGATGGCACTATGTTTCTTGCACATGCGTGCAAGCAACATAAAAATGGCAAGAAATATTGAAAATATTACTGTGTGTACAGTAACACAGTTAAACAAGAAAAATATCACCAAAACAGAAAGCACAGTCTTTTTTTCCCAAGTTAATCTGCTTACACCATAGATATGCCCCTCCCCCAAAGCACACTTCCACTGTCTCCCAGTACACAGACTGAATGTTGTGCATTAACATTCAAAATCCACACACAAACAATAAATGCTCAATGATATGAGCACAGGAGGGTTTCCTATAATCAATGAACTAAAGTTTCTGCAAAACAAATGACTCAAAAGGCTTTTTTTTAACAACTTTCAGAAGGTCTGAATCATAAAGAGCTCTCAGAGCAGACTGTCTCCTACAGCTTCCTACACACACTACCCCAAACTGAGGCTGTACAGAACAGTCTAGAGCCCATGTGACCTGAAATCCCATGAATCACTGCAAAATTCACCTTTGGAGCTTAAAAACAAGGCAAAGTGAGGCGGAGTACATTGTTTTCAATGTACTTCGCCTTAAGAATTGGTGGAGTAGTGGTTTGGGAAGGCGGAGTAATGGGAAGTCATTGTTTTCAATGGACTTCATGTTACCCATTTATAATGCGAAGTACTCCACTTCACATTGTGAAGCACTCCGCGAATTTGCCTTCACTCAGCGAATCACTCTGTGGAGCGAATTGGGGCCACTTCACCCATCACTAGTTACCTATGTGATGTTGGTGTAACTGATATCTTGGGGTACCTTTGGAGCTGATTGTAAACCAGCCTGCCTTCTTCAGGTTATCATTTTCTTGGACTTTGTCTGTATGGGTGGGGGGTGGGGGTGGAGGCATAGAAGCATAGAAAAGTAGAAGTTGACAGCAGATAAGAACCGCAAAGCCCATCCGATCAGCCCATTTCTTTTTCTACCTTATAAATGTTCCATTGGCCTTTGCTCTGTCAATGGCCTATCTATTCATACTCATCTGTATTGCTCCCTTATGCCTATCCCATGCCTGTCTGAAGCCTTGCACTGTATTCATATCCACCACTTCCTGAGGTAGACCGTTCCATGCATCCACCACCCCTTCTGTGAAAAAGAACTTCCTCACTTTACTCCTTAATCGGTCTCCCACTAATCTCATGCTGTGTCCTCTTGTCTTGCTATTTTTATGTTGATTGCATGCATGTGCAAGAAACATGTGGCAGCTTGCTGCAGAAGCAGGTTGTGGAGGTGCAGCAGTGTTGTGGCCAATGCCCCCACTGTCTTTTGAGGCTTGGCCTGCTTTTCTTAATGGGGTGTCATGCTGCTGCTGACACTAGTTCAGCCAGCATGCCACCACCTTGAAACATTTTAGCTGCTGCAATCAGGGGCCGCCTCGTCATTACAGCATCAGCCATTCTGCTGCAATGAGAGAGTGACTTGTCATTGCAGGGTGGTCTCTATGCCCCCGAGCCAGTTTGCCAATGGGGAGCCCAGTCCCTATAGGCATAATCTCCCCACCCCCACGTTTCTGCTTTATGCCAAAGGGTGCCCAATTCCCCTCAGCATCATGTCCCCCCCATTTTTGTTTGCCGATGGGGTGCCCAATCCCCGCTGGCTTCAGTCCTCCCTTCCCAACTGAATTTGCCGACGGGGAGCCCACTCCCTGTCAGCATAAAGTATACCCCCCAAAAATGTGTAGTCTGCCGAGGGGGGTGCCCAATCCCCCTTGGCTCATCCATGACCCCCGTAAGTGCCAATGGGGGTGCCCAATCCCCAGCCAGCTAAAGCCCCCCCCCAAAAAACATTCAAGTGGCACACTGGGAGCCCATCCCAGTGTGCCAAATGTCCCTGTAAAAAGCAAAACCATCCCGCAATGTTTTTTTTTGCACCCCTGTAAATAAGAAATGGTCCCTTGTCGAGTCCAGCAGCCCTTCCCCCAATCCATGCCCACCCTCTGCGCACCCTATCTCCCCACCCTGTCTTACCTCCAGAGTCTGGCGCAACGATCTTCGGTGGACCGGGAACGCGTCTGCACTCTTCAAAGCTGACTGCAAACTGAAGAAATGCTGGTAAGCTGTATAATGACTATAATAGGGTTTTTACAACTTTGCTGCATATCTCAGCATTTTGTTGAATTTTGGCACCAAATTTTCAACATGGGGATTTTGAGACCCCTCCTCATGAATTCAGCCATTGTCATTGTGTTATTTGGTCTCGAAAGGTGATTTTGCAGTCACTGCACAGAATCACCTTTCAGGATTGATGAACAAAATGGCAGTGCCAGTGTTCATGAGGTGGCCTCTCAAAAAGCCTATGTTGCAAATTTGATGGAAAAAATCAAAAAAATGACTGTTTTAAGAGCGTGTGTTGCATAGCTGCTATGCAAACTAAGTAACTTCACAAATTTGTAATATTTTCACTCTGGATTTTCAACATTGGCATTTTCTGCACCTCCTTATGAACAGTACAGCTGTCATTTTTCACATCCTGGTCAAAATGTGTTTTCGCACTTCTGGCACAGAACAGCGCAGTCGCTGTGGGAAATCAGTGTACGGGACACAATAAGAAAATTACAGTGACACTGTTGATGAGCAGAGGTCCTAAAATGCCTATGTTGAAACATTTTTTTTTTGCTACCCTCCTCGCTGAACCGGGTTCCTTTCTTCTGGGATCCCTAGGTCGTATGCTCCCATAGTCCCGCCCCAGGTACCTCCCTCCGGATACTGGCCAGCCTGTCCCCATCCTGCCTCAGTTTACCCCCCGGGTGGGGATGGGGGGACCCACGATCCCCTCCCATGGTCCTTAAGACTGCATCGGAAGGCCTGCCAGCTCCTTCTATGGAGCCTGGTTATGGGTGTCTCAGGTTGACCGGGTCCTGTCTACTGGAATCCGGTGCAGGTTTTCCGTTTTCTTCCAAGCCCATAAGGATGTCCACACTCTGGGGGAGCCAAGGGGTGGAGCATGTTGCGACATGCTTGACTCTCCAGCTCCCGGCAGACGTCCTCCCACCCTTAGTGTGCAGTCTCGCTGCACCTCCACCTGTGGTCACCCAGGTGGTGGTATCGCAGCGGGACTTGCATCCCACCCCACCCAGAGGAGGAGAGCAGCCGCTGGGTGCTCAATCCACCCCCCAGCCGCCTCCAGCTGCCTGAGTATGTCTCCGAACCCGGTCGCTGATGTCGCAAGTGGTAGCTCCTCACTGCCTCAGCGTCGGCCCCTATGTTGAAAAATTTTGTGATGACAGTCCATAAAATGACTGTGTCACGACCGTGCATTGATTAGTTTGCAAGCACGCTCGTAACTTCATGAATTTGTAATATTTTCATTCCAAATTTTCAACATTGCCATTTTTGCACACCCACTTATGAACAGAAAAAGCTATCATTTTATACAACCTGGCCAAAATGTGTTTTCACACTTCCGGCGCCGAATAGCGCAGTCACTGTGGCACATCAGTTTTCGGGATAGACTGAGAAAATGACAGTGACACTGTTCACAAGCAGAGGTCCTAAAATGCCTATGTTGAAAATGTGGTGAAGAAAATCCATAAAGTGACTGTGTTACAACTGGGCATTGCGCAGTTTCCACGCACCGTTGTAATTTTGCAAATTTGTAATATTTTCACGCCAGATTTTCAACACTGGCATTTTTTCACACCTTCTTATGAACAGTACAGCTGTCATTTTTCACATCCTGGCCAAAATGTGTTTTTGCGCTTCTGGCACAGAATTGCTCAGTCGCTTTGGGAAATCAGTGTTTGGGACAGATTAAGATCAAGCAAGTGAGAGAGGGGGAGTGACCGAGCTCAACTGAGCTCTGTTGGGACTGCTGCAGATTTCTTTGTGGGCAGAAAAAGGCAACAACGGAAGCAGGAGCCCAGTACAAAATGGCAGCCTGCAGCGCCAGGAGAAACCGAACAAGTGAGTGACAGAGGGGGAGTGAGTGACCTAAATGGAGCCCTGTTGGGACACCTGTGAACTTCTTTGTGGACAGAAAAATGCGTGAATGCAGGCAGGAGCCGAGTACAAAAGGGCAGTCTGCAGCACCCTGGGAAAAACAGAATGAGCGAGTGAGAAAGGGGGAGTGAGCAAGCTCAACGGAGCTGTGTCGGGACTGCTGCAGATTTCTTTGTGGGCAGAAAAAGGTGCCAACACAGGCAGGAGCTCAGTACAAAAGGGCAGCCTGCAGCACCAGGAGAAACAGAACGAGCGAGTGAGAGACAGGGAGTAAGCAAGCTCAATGGAGCTCTGCCGGGACTTTACTGTTGACCACCCTTCCGCTCAGGGTCCTCTGTGATCCTGTATTACAGCATGGTCTCTGGAGTGGAGACAAAGCAATGGCTGGATGCTTTAGGATTGCTGTAATAATACATATTTATTTGTTCTGTTTATTTCTCTAACTGAGCAGAGTAATACTTGGAGTGCAATAGGATTTCTAACTGGGCTAAGTGAAGCTATATGAGAGCCCAGAACAAAATGTATGGTAGTTGAGGGGAGAAAAACGGATAAGGAGGCTTTAGGATTGCTACAGTAATACAGTATCTAATGGATGAGATTTGAAGCTGAATTACTCTGGTGGGCAAGGGGTCAGTAGGGGGACTACTGTGGGGGGAGGGGGCAGGAATTTGAGTAAATAGGGGCCTAACAGTTGTAGTAGGGTAAGGACCTGGGAGTAAGAGCCTGTAACAAAAGATGGGGACCAAAATGGGGCAGGTGCCACATGTCAATAGGGTGGGCATCTTTGGAAGGGTGTACAAGGTGTGGGTCTGCCATGATCTTGGACTGAGATTGGAGGATGGGGGGGGTGTATATTCTGTAGATGACTGGCTAATTTGAGAGAGGAACTGTGGAGGTTAGGGAGGAGTGTAAGTAGCAGGGCAGATGAGTATGGTAGGCATCCTGAGGGGGGGAATAGGGGATAGCAAAGGGGGATGGAGGAAGAATAACTAGGGAATGAAACCGACCCCAGTATCAGAGGCACTAGCAGAAAAGAGAGAAGAACAAGAGGGTGACCGAGATGGGGTTGGGGGGCCTCCTGATGGGGGAGAAAGAGACCACGAGGAGTACCAGGGGAGAGAGCAGATGGCTGTGGGTAGGGAGGGACCAGGGGTGCCACGGAGTGGAACAAGTAGGATGGCAGAACCGATAGGGGGAAGAGATGTAGGACAGGTATAGACTATGAATAGATTCAAACCTCTACTATGGAAAAGAGAGGGGGAGCAGGAACATACTGAAGGGGGAGGACAAGCGGGGCATGAAAGGGATGGCAACAGGCAGGAGAAGAGACAGCAAGGACAAAAGGGTAGAAGAGGGTTAGTAAGGAAGGAGGGTGGTTACTGAAGGAGAGAAGGCTATGGAAGGGGAAGGATGGAGGGCATCACTGTTGGGGTAGAAGGAATGGGGCTCTAAATTGACAACAACGGGGATAGGAGAGGGGTTGGAAATCAGCAGGGGAGGAGGGGAGGTCAACATGGGAAGCCCAGTAGGAAGTAGTCAGGCTGGGGAGGGGTTCAAGGGGGATGGGAGGAATAAGGCAGAGAAAAGGGGTGAGGCAGAAGTAGGGGGTACAGATACAGAAGTCACAGAGGGTGCAGTTGGTGGGGGTAAGGGACAGGAAAGAATGAATACTGAGGTGGTGGAAGGGGCATTAGAAGTGAAAGGGGGTAAGGGGCGAGGGGGTACTCATCCTGGGGGATACTAAGCTGTAATGGGTGAGATGGGGTGGAAAGGAGAAAGGCACAGCCATATTTGGGTTGAAGCTGTCCCCCAGGTTGACTGCAGGAGGGGTAGGGAAGGCACTGCTTAAGCATGCAATGAAGGTGGAAGAAGAAACCTAATTTACTGTTGCATGTGGGTACAAACGACTTGGCAGGGAACACTGTGGAAGTAGTGAAGGGGAGGTCTGAATACTTGGACAGGCAGTGTGAAGGGGGTGTGGAAGTTGATGGCATTCTTGGAGATAGTGCTGGTACCATGTGCAAGCATGGTAAGGAAGGGTAGGCTTGAGGAGTTTGAGTGGCTGAGGGATTGGTGCCACATGAAACATTATGGGTTAGTAACTAACTGGGGTAGGGTCTGGGGGGAATAGTGACTTGCATGCGGGGGACAGGGTACACTGGAGCAGGAAGGGAGGGAGTATGCTGCCAGACCACTGGTGCTGAGGGTTGAGGAGCTGTATGCCACACCTCGTGCCATGCTGGCAACCCGGGTTCAGATGAAAGCCCATGCCACCAGGGTTTGGTAAGGGAGGGATAGGACTGAGAGTCCTTAGGACTGCTGTCCTATCCCAGGACAGGATCCAGGGACCCACCACTCTGTAGCGGCCCCTGGTGCCGACTGTGGGCGCTACTACAGCAGTGTAGTAAAGGGTGGCGGATATTGGCATGTTGTGCCTAAGCATCATTGCACACCTGCACTCTGCAAAGGGGAGAAAAGTGGAAAATGGGCTACGGTCAGGCATCATAAGCTTATGACACCCCCTGCCAGCCCTGAATGGCACCTCTTCAACTGGATCCTGCTCTAATGGGTCGACCTGGGAAGCTCCTCACCACCCCACCACGGGGGTAATCCATGGAGGTGAGCAGGTCGGCCTGATGTCAGGGGAAGGTCTATGGGGGTCAGCTGGGATGACCAAGCCGACTGTAGCCCAGTGAGAAAATATGAAAAAAAAAAAACAACCCAGGATTAGAGAGGTATATCTCTACTAAGGTGGATTTAAATAAATGGGGGGGGCGGTCAAAAGACTAAGTTTGGCAGAAAGATCTAGACAGGGGAGCCTGATGAGGTCACCACCCTAAATATAGGTAAAGGCGGAGGTGTAGTAACCCTGCAAGGGGGAAAGCAGAGTGGTCTGAGTGTAAGACAGAAGGCACCACCACCCGGTAAGAATAAGGAGGAGAAAGGGTGTGGACTACCAGGAGGAGGGACACAGGCCAAGAGGAGAACAGTGAGGAGAAGGAGGGCTACAGGTGGAAGGTGGTCTGACTAAATGGATAGAGAACTGGTTACAGGGGAGGACGCAGAGGAGGGTGGTGGGGTGGTAGCTCTCGGCACCCAGAGCAGTAACAAGTGGGGTGCCACAGGGCTAAATGCTTGGCCCAATGCTATTTGGGTTCTTTATCTCCGATATAGCACACGGAGTGGGGAGCAGGGTTAGTCTGTTCACACATTATACCAAATCAAAAGCAAATAGTTATAGTAGCAGAGCCCCCCCCCCCACTCACACACACATATACACACTCCCCAAAATGCTGCTTAAAAGCCAGCAATTCATTCAAATCAGTTCCATTTTCTTACTTGGGGTTCAATGCCAACAAGTGTAAAATCATGTACCTAGGGCATAGGAACCTCGATGCTGGGTATTGGATGAGGCGAGGTACTGATACTCACTAGACGTGGAAGGATCCTTGAGGTTATTATATCAGAGGACCTCCAGATGGCAGTACAATGTGACAAGGCTATGGGCAGAGCAAATTGAATTCTGGGATACATAAGGAGCGGCATCTCCAGTAGGAGGAGGAGGGATGTTGTGCTGCCAATGTATCACTCCCTGCTATACCCCCAGCTGGAGTACTGTGTCCACTTTTAGAGTCCACACTTCAGAAAGGACATGAGGTGGAGGTTTTCCAGAGGAGGGAAACTAAAATGGTTCTGAATTTTCACAGGAATCCCTACAAGGAAAGGCTGAAGAATCTCAACATGTACACTCTGGAAGAGAGGAGGCCGAGAGGTGACATGATCAAGACCTACAAAGTACCTCACAGGGGTAAACAGGGTACAGTTGGGGAGTTTTCTTCAAATGAGGATGAGCACCTAAACCAAGGGACATACAAATGAAGCAGGGGGGCATTCAGGATAGATGTGAAGAAATATTTCTTTACTGGAAGGGTGGTAGACGCTTTGGACAGACTGCCAGGAGAAGTGGTGGAAGCTGAAATGGTAGGGGGCATGAAGCATGCATGGGATAAATATAGGGGTATATTAGAAAAAGGGGAAGGGGGGTCAACAGAGATCAATAGGGCTATGGAAGTGGAGTAGGTTCAAGTTCATTGCAGGAAAATCTATTAAGCAAGCTCATTCACAAGGAGGTCCTGATGGACGCAGGCAGAATAAAACATGCAGTAACATATACAGGCAGGAGTTACAAGTAGGTAGAGAACACTTGGGCAGACTGGGTGGGCTGAGCTGTCCTTTTCTGCTGACAAATTATATGTTTCTATGGCATCATGTGTTCATTCAGGTGCAGTGTTTATTTATAGTTGGGCCTACCATACATCCAGATGCATGGTACAGTAAATTACCAAATTAGATGCAGCCCACTTACAGTACAATAAACAGAACCCCAGTGCTTCGAGAAGCCTTTACTCTTCAAAGGACTGCTTAAAGAGCTGGGGTTCTGTTTGCAGTGTCCACACCAGTATGCTGATCTTAACATCAACGCCGCATCTGAATGAGTACTTGATTCTTGCTCACTCCATTTTTTTCCCCACTTTGAAACCTGCTTGTCCTGAGTTTGTTTTGGGCTGGCAGCACCTTGCCTGTGTTGGAAGATGACCAATAGTGGCACTGAAAGACATCAGACTTTACAGACTGTTAAGGCAGCTGCTCACGGACAGACATACGGCAATTCTACTGGGGGGGTAGGAGGAAGTAAGCTGTTGATTAACTAGAATCTGCCGCTTATCCATCAGGTAGGGAAATGGGCAAACTAGGGGGGTTAAGCAGTCCTTATCTGCCATCAAATTCTATGTTTCTATGTTTCTCACCCACCATCTTGGCAAGATGAAGGCTGCAGCTGTGGCCACCGATGACTGCTGGGGTGTGGGGATGGAGGAACCAAAGGAGACACACATGAGATAAAATCATTATAAAAATTGTGAGACTTTCACCAGCTTTCCAAAATGCTTACCAGTAAAAGAACACTCTATGAAGTTTTCCAAATGGCAACACAATCTTGTGAGCCCTCTCTCTGACATCTGACACCAGGTATCAACCAGCGTAAAATTGCCTAAAGAAGGCAGTGTGATCATGTGGTTAGTGAAATACTGGGGATTACAGATTTATAAGAACTAAAGAATATCACACAGAAGCTGGCACATATGCCTATAGCAGCTGTCTCCTGCTTCTCAGTTCTTATATTTATACCCTTGAGGTACTTGAATGTTTCTATCATATCCCCTCTTTCCCTCCTCTCTTCCACTGAGTACATATTGAGGTCCCTTAATTTTTCCTCATAAGTCTTGTGTTGCAAGCTCTGTACCATTCATTCACCCTTCTCTGGACCATCTCCAGCCTGTTAATATCCTTATGAAGGTGCGACCTCCAGAACTGCACACAGTACTCTATGTGAAGCCTGACCATGGTTTTATATAATGGCATCACTACCTCCCTCCTTATGGTGGTGATACCCCTGCCTATGCACCCCAGCATGTCACTGGCCTGCCCAGCTACCTTAACGCTTTGACATTTTCAGGTCATCTGAAATAAGAACCCCTAGGTCTCTTTCCTTTTTTATGACTGTCTGCAACTCTCTCCCCTCCATCCTGTACCTTTCCCCAGGGTTTCTGTGTCCCAGGTACATAATTTTGCTGATTTTTGAATTAAACTTCAGTTGCCAGTCATCAGACCATTTCTCAAGCTTCCCCAGGTCCCTCCTCATTTTCTCCACTCCCTCTGGGGTATCCACTGTGTTACACATCTTGGAGTCATCTGCAAACAGGCAGACCTTTCCCTTCAGCCCCTCTGGAATGTCACTAATGAAGACATTGAACAGAACTGGCCCCAGGACCACTCCCTGCAGCACCCCACTGGTCACCCGCTCTCCCTATACTGCACACCATTTACCCCCACTCTGTGCCTCCTGTCTGTTACCCAGTACTGCTGTGGCCCTTGCCTCTCTCCCTCTTCAGTGAATACTGAACAGAAAGACACAGCGGATGTCTGGGGGGGGCACATGACAGTTCTTAGGCATGGTACTTTCACTTCCAAATACCTAACCAGCACATATACAATAAGCAATCAACATTCGTCATTGACTAATGCTTGTTCTTATATTGAAACATGTTAGACGCTTTCACCTTGTTAATGCCCTTAAGGTGTTAGAATGTTTCGATCATATCACCTCTCTCATTCCTTTGCTCTAGGGTATACATATTGAGCTCCGGTAATCTGTCCTCATATGTTTTCTGATGCAGTCCCCGCACCATTTTGGTTGAGCAGCAGCAGGAAGGTGGGTGCCAGGAACGCTCACTCGGAGCCTCCTCAAAACATTCAACCACAAAAACACGAAGCGTGGCTACACCGAGTAAGTGAAGGAACCATTGAACTTGGTTAAATTTAAAAAATCAATTTATTACAAATTGACAAAGCATAAAATAGCAGCAGCACCACTAATACAACACCGCGGAATGTTTTTGCGTCACACTGACGCTTTCTCAAGGCTTACACCTGTGAACACACACCTCATTTACACATAGATACATAGATACATAGAGAGTGTCGGCAGATAAGGGCCTATGGCCCACCCAGTCTGCCCATTTGAGCTTGTAAGTTTAGTTTGTATTCCTAGAAGTCTGTTTCCCCTTACCCCTGACCTCTAGAATTCCTTTATGTCTATCCCATGCATTCTTAAATCCCGTGATTGTTTCAGCCCCCACCACTTCCTCTGGCAGGGTGTTCCACTTGTCCACCACCCGTTCTGTGAAGAAATTCTTTCTCATGTTTCCTCTGAATCGTCCTCCTCCAACTTCATCCCATGCCCTCTAGTCCTGGAACATCTTTTTCGGCTTAAAAATAGTGTTTTCCTGCACCCTGTTTCTCCTGTAAGATACTTGTATGTCTCTATCATATCCCCTCTCTCCCTCCTCTCCTCCAGGGAGTACATGTTCAGTTCCTTCAACCTGTCTTCATAGGACTTGTGATGCAATCCATGCACCATCTTTGTTGCCCTCCTGTGACCTTCTCTACCCTGTCTATGTCCTTACGTAGGTATGGTCTCCAGAACTGTACACTGTACTCCAGGTGGGGCCTCACTAGTGTCTTGTATAGCGGAATTATGACCTCCTTTTTCCTGCTGGTGATGCCCTGCCTATACATCCCAGCATCCTATTTGCTTTACCTGCTGCCTTGTCAAACTGTTTCCTACCTTTGAGGTCATCAGAGATGACAACCCCAAGATCCCTTTCCTGCTTGGTGCATGCTATATCCTCACCCCCAACTGATATATTGTGCCAGGGTTTTTGTGCCCTATATGCATTATCTTGCACTTCTTGCATTGAATTTTAACTGCCAAACTCTTGACCATTCTTCAAGTTTCTGCAGGTCCTTCTCATTCTGTCTACACCCTCTGGTGAGTCTACTCTGTTACAGAGCTTTGTGTCATCAGCGAACAGTGAAATTCTGCCTTCTAGATCCTGCGCAATGTCACTGATGAAGATGTTGAATAGGACCGGTCCCAGCACTGATCCTGTGGTACCCCACTGGTCACTCTTCCCTCTGTGGGTGACAGCCATTTACCACCACCCTCTGTGTCCTGCCACCCAGCCAGTTACCTACCCACCATACTACTGTCCTGCCCACACCCATATTCCCCAGTTTGTTTAATAGTCTTCTATGTGGCACAGTGTCAAAGGCCTTGCTGAAGTCCAGATAGGCCATGTCCACTGCCCTCCCTGATCCACCTCCCTAGTCACCCAGTCAAAAATTCAATGAGGTTGGTCTGACATGGCCTCCCCTGGTGAAACCATGCTGCCTTGGGTCCTGTAGTCCATTGACAACCAGATGTTCCACCAATCTCTCCTTCAGTAGTGCTTCCATGATCTTTCCCACTACCGGGTGAGGCTGACTGGTCTGTAGTTCCGGCTTCCTCTTTGTTCCCACTTTTGTATAAGGGGACTACATCTGCTGTCCTCCAGTCTTTGGGTACCTCCCTATTTCCAGTGATTGGCTAAACAGGATAGCCAGAGGTTCAGCCACCACTCTCTTAATTCTTTAAGGACCCTGGGGTGCACCCATCTAGCCCATTGCTTTGTCAGCTCTTATTACTTCCAGTTCCTTCAGGACCCTTTCTCATGTAAAGGGACTTGTGTCCATTTCTGCACCATTCTCACCTTGTACTCCTTCAGACCCATTACCCCTCTTCCTCAGTAAGACTGAGCAGAAATACCTGTTCAATATGTCAGCTTTACTGTTGTCATCCTCCGTGACTCCCATCCTCCCCTTCAGTCTCACTAACCTCCCTTTGTCTTTCTTTTTCACTTATGTACCTGTAAAAGGTTTTGTCCCTTTAACCACTGATTTTGCAATGTGTTCTTCTGTCTGAGCTTTGGCTTCCCTTACTGACTTCCTGCCTCCCTTTGTTTCTCCTGGTACTTCTCCCTATCCCTTCTGCCTGTGTCTTTTGTATTGCCTGAATGCAATCTTTTGGCTTTCACTTTCTTTTGCTACCTCTTTGGAAAACCATAATGGTCTCCTCTTCCTTTTCCTCTTGCTAACCTGCTTAATGCATAATTCTGTTGTTCTTATAATCCCCATTTTAAATACTGCCCACTGTTCCTCAACCCCTGATTCCTGTCCCATTCCCTTAATGCCTCTTTCAAGTATCTCCCCATTTTCCCAAAGTCTGCCCCCTAAAATCCAGGATCGTGTTTTTGTGTGGTTTGGTTCTGCTCTTTCTGTGATTTCAAACCACAATGACTGGTGGTCACTGTTACCCAGGTGCTCCCCACTGTTACCCCCATCACACTGTCCCTGTTTGTGAGCAGAAGGTCCAGTATTGCCTTCTGCCGAGTTGGTTCCATGACCAGTTGCTTGAGGAAGGCACCTGAAGGGAGTCAGAATAAATCTGCTCCTAGTTGATGCTGCTGCTGGGATGCTCCAGTCCATGTCTGGAATATTGAAGTCTCCAACCAGTACTACCTCACCCTTGTCTGCCATTCTTTGGATGGCTAGCATCAGCTCCTATCTGTTTCTTCCTCCTGGGCTGGTGGTCTATAGACCACACCTGTGGGATGGCTGGCCCCATTTTCCTTTCCAGCTTAACCCACAGTATCTTTCCCCATTTTGTTCCTCCTGGATCTCTGTGGCCCTTATGTCATTTTCACATACAGTGCCACTCCTCCTCCCTTCCTGCCTGCTCTGTCTCTTCTGAATATGTTGTAGCCAGGTATGGCCATCTCCCAGTCATGGTTATCATTACACCAGGTTTCAGTGATGGCCACAGTGTCCAGGTCTGACTGTACCATGACAGCCTCAGATCTTCCATCTTGTTGCTAAGGCTCCTGGCATTTGCACATATGGCTTTCCATGATTTGACCTCCCTAGCCTGCTTCACTGTTCTACTCCAGCCCCTTCCTTGGTTGTCATTTATCACTGGTTCTCCTTGCTGTCTGCCCTTCTGCTGAATTTTGCCCCTTTTCTGCTTATCCACCTTTTGGACACTAATCTCCATCTTTTGCACACTGCTTTGCAGAGATAGCCACTCCTCTGATTCACTGGTTCCACTTCTAGCTGTGGGAGGTGAGCAAGTAGGTACCCTCCTTGCTGGCCTGCCACCTCCCTTTGCTAGTTTAAATGCTTGTCAATGTAGCATTTAAACTTATCATTGAGTGCTTGATTCCCTCCAGGATGGATGCAGGCCGTCAGGCTTGAACAAACCTCCATCCTCCAGGTGGGTCCCCAGTCACCAATGAATCCAAACCCTTCCTCACAGCACCAGTTCTTCAACCATGAGTTAAAGTTCCTGGTGCATGCACTCCTATGCTCTCCCTTGCCTCTCACAGGTAGTACTTCTGAGAAAGTGACAGAAGTAGCTACTTGCTTGAGACCCCTCCCCAGTTTCCTAAACTCTTCCTGAACTTCCTTTGGCTCCCCATTTGCCAAGTCATTAGTACCTAGGTGGATAATGACATCCAGCTCACCTTCATCTTAAAGTGACAGTACTCTAGTGAAAACAATGAGCAAATGTAGAAACAAATATAAATAGTCACTATCCACTTTTCACAAAAAGAAGAACGCCCCTATAATAAATATAAATGTAAATACATCTGGTTGTCAATGGACTACAGGACCCAAGGCAGCATGGTTTCACCAGGGGTAGGTCATGTCAGACCAACCTCGTTGAATTTTTTGACTGGGTGACTAGGGAGGTGGATCAGGGAAGGGCGGTGGACATGGCCTATCTGGACTTCAGCAAGGCCTTTGACACTGTGCCACATAGAAGACTATTACACAAACTGGGGAATATGGGTGTGGGCAGGACAGTAGTGTGGTGGGTAGGTAACTGGCTGGGTGGCAGGACACAGAGGGTGGTGGTAAATGGCTGTCACTCCACAGAGGGAAGAGTGACCAGTGGGGTACCACAGGGATCAGTGCTGGGACCGGTCCTATTCAACATCTTCATCAGTGACATTGCATGGGACCTAGAGGCAGAATTTCACTGTTTGCTGATGACACAAAGCTCTGTAACAGAGTAGACACACCAGAGGGTGTAGACAGAATGAGAAGGACCTGCAGAAACTTGAAGAATGGTCAGGGTTTGGCAGTTGAAATTAAGCAAAGAAATGCAAGATAATGCATATGGCACAAAACCCTGGCACAATATATCAGTTGGGGGTGAGGATATAGCATGCACCAAGCAGGAAAGGGATCTTGGGGTTATCATCTCTGATGACCTCAAGGTAGGGAAGCAGTGTGACAAGGCAGCAGGTAAAGCAAATAGGATGCTGGGATGTATAGGCAGGGACATCACCAGCAGGAAAAGGGAGGTCATAATTCCGCTATACAAGACACTAGTGAGGCCCCACCTGGAGTACAGTGTACAGTTCTGGAGACCATACCTACGTAAGGACATAGACAGGGTAAGAGAAGGTTCACAGGAGGGCAACAAAGATGGTGCATGGATTGCATCACAAGTCCTATGAAGACAGGTTGAAGGAACTGAACATGTACTCCCTGGAGGAGAGGAGGGAGAGAGGGGATATGATAGAGACATACAAGAATCTTACAGGGAGGAACAGGGTGCAGGAAAACACTATTTTTAAGTGAAAAAGATGTTCCAGGACTAGAGGGCATGGGATGAAGTTGGAGGGAGGAAGATTCAGAGGAAACATGAGAAAGAATTTCTTCACAGAACGGGTGGTGGACAAGTGGAACACCCTGCCAGAGGAAGTGGTGGGGGCTGAAACAATCACGGGATTTAAGAATGCATGGGATAGAGATAAAGGAATTCTGGAGGTCAGGGGTAAGGGGAAACGGACTTCTAGGAAAACAAACTGAACTTACAAACTCAAATGGGCAGACTGGGTGGGCCATAGGCCCTTATCTGCCGACACTGTCTATGTATCTATGTATCTAAAATATAGAGAAATAAAAGGAAGAACAGAAGGGAGGGAGGGAGGGAGGGGTGTATGGATGGGGGGTAGAGGGAAGTGAGGTAGATGCACGATACCAAAAGTCTCATCCATTGAACTGGTAGAACACTGAATATTATATACTCTAAATATCTCTAGAAATAAATTTCCTTCACATTTGCTTTATACTTTCTTTAAAAATGGAGTCAAACTAAACAGCATTTAAGCCCATTTGAGAATGTGCTTGCAGATTATATTGCCATTTACATTCAGCTTTAAGCAATCTATTATTAAGCTCACCTCCTCTAATGGTAAGAGATACTTTTTCAAGGCCCTGAAACTTGAATTTATTGCCAGTTCCCTTTTGGAGTACATGAGCAGCTAATGCATTAACGGTATCCTTATTCTCAGTGCTGCGTAAATGTTCCGATATTCTATTCTTGAACATCCTGATTTGGTTGCCCTTCTCTGGACTGCCTCAGTTTGATTAATGTCCTTGTGCAAGTGCGGCCTCCAGTACTGCATGCAGTACTCCAGATGGGGCCTTACCAGTGTCTTGTAAAGAGGGATTATTACCTCCCTCTTCCGACTTGTGATACCCCTACTAATACACCCCAACATCCCCCTAGCCTTACCTACTGCTTTAGTGGTCTGCTTGGATTATTTCAGGTCATTGGTGATGATGATGCCCAAGTCTCTTTTTTCCTTTGTGACTGCCATCAACTTCCCTCCCGGCTTATAGGTGGCTTCAGGGTTTCTCTTCCCAATGTGCATGATCTTGCACTTCTTGGCACTTGGGGTGCTGCCAAATCATTGTCATGGGTTCTGAACTTGCCTCTGTTCTTGTGTTATCTGACATTCTCTGTGGTTGCTGTTCTGCTGCTACTCTTGTATCCCCAGGTGCCTGTTCTGTAGATATCAAATGGGGTGTTTTGTTGATTTCCTGGGACCTCTTCCTCTGGGGGGGGTGGACCCTTGCCTATCTTCTGTGATGTATGATGCTGTTTTGGAGTGCTTCCTCTGTGCCAAGTTGATCAACAGCCAGTGCTTTTCTTTATCAGTAGAATCTGGTGCACTGTGTGTTGCCTTTGGACATTTCAAGTTGAAGTGCCCTGTAGTAGCACACAAGTAACATATAGCGTTGTTCCTGCATTGCCCACTCGTATGTGTTACTGTATTACAGATCGTACATGTTAACCTGTCGCAGGTGCTGCTAATGTGCCCAGGAGAATCATATCTGTAGTAGGTTTTTGGCTGCCCCTGGTAAAAATGTACCCACCTATCCCTGCCTAAAAAAAAACAGGTGGGAAGGGGGTTGTAAAGCTTGGTCATCAGAACATAAAATTACTTATTCTCCACACACCCCACTGTTCAAATGCTCTCTGAATCTAAAATTGCCTCAGGATGGCCCACCACTGTAAACTACTGTTTGTGCCAGTACTGTAGGTGAGGTCAGTGACACTCACCCCTTAGTTACGAAATAAAACTGTAACCATTCAGTGTGCTGGCTTCATTAAGGGAATTATCTCAAAGACCATCCATAAAGGGGTATTTTTAACTTTCTGGTACCTTGCCCCAAATTTTTCTAAACCACTGCTGAGTTACATAGAACACAGAAACATAGACTTTGACAGCAGCTAAGGGCCGCTTGGCCCACCTAGTCTGCACATTTCCCTACCTAGAGGATAAGCTGCAGATCCTAGTTAACCAACAGCCTGTTTCTTCCTACCTCCCCACAAGAATTACCTATGCCTGTCCCACGCGTTCTTTAATTCCCCCACTGTTTTTGACCCCCACAACCACCTCAGGAAGGCTGTTCCATGAGTCCACTACCCTCTCGGTGAAAAAATACTTCCTAACATTGCCCTAGAGCCATTCCCCCTCTATCTTCAAATTGTGTCCCCTTGTTCTTGAACATCTCTTTTTCTGAACGATGCTACCCACTTGGACTTTGTTGATTCCACTGAGGTACTTAAAAGTTTCTATCATGTCTCCCATCCCACTCTTTTCCTCAAGGGTATAGCTCCTTTAGTCTGTCCTTGTATGGCTTCTCTTGCAGACCCTGCACCATTTTAGTTGCCCTTCTCTGGACTGCCTTAATTCTGTCTATGTTCTTGCGGAGATGGGATCTCCAGAATTGGACGCAGTACTCCAGATGGGGTCTCACCAACTGTCTGTGCAGAGGGATAACAACTTCCTGTTTTCTACTGGTGATGCCTCTCCCTATACATCCCAATATCCCCCAGTCATCCCTACTGCTTTCTCACATTGCTTGCTAACCTTTAGGTCATCTGATATGATTACCCCCAGGTCCCTTTCCATTTTTGTTGCTGTCACTACTTCCCCCCCATTGTGTACTCTTCCCCTGGGTTTTTGTTTCTCAGGTACTTTATTTTGCACTTCTTTGAATTTAATCCAAGCTGCCATATTTCCTACCATTCCTTCAACCTTGCCAAGTCCCTTCTCATCCTTTCCACCCCCCTGTGTATCATCCCTGTTGCAGATCTTTGTGTCATCTGCAAAGAGGCATACTTTTCCTTCAAGTCTTTCTGCAATGTCACTTATAAAGACATGAAAAAGGACTGGACCCAGTACTGAACCCTGTGGTACCCTACTAGTAACCCTCCTTTCTTCAGAGTGGACTCCATTTACATTTACCTTCTGTGTGGTGTTGTCCAGCCAATGTTTTACCCAGGCTACCTCCTTGGGACCCACTTCCAGGCTGACTAATTTGTTAATTTTTGTGTGTGGGACTGTGTCAATTGAGTTACTAAAGTCTAGGTAGGCCATGTCCACATCGCCTCCCTGGTCAACTGCCTTGGTCACCCAGTCAAAGAAATTGATTAGATCCATCTGACATGGCCTTCCCACTGTGAATCCATGCTGCCTTGGGTCCTGTGCCCTGCTGGCCTCTAGGTACTCAACAGTTCTTTCCTTCAGAAGTGATTCCATCATTTTCCCTGCCACTGAGGTCAAACTGATAGGTCTGTAGTTTTCTGCCTCTGTTTTGCTCTCACTTTTGTGAAGGGGACTCACACCCGACCTCCTCTAGTCCTCAGGTACCACACCATCCACCCACAATTTGTTAAAAAGGGTAGCCAGTGGTGTCACTAGTTCTCCCCTTAGTTCTTTTAGAATTCTGGGGTGAATCCCATCAGGCCACAATGCTTTGTCCACCATCAGTTTTAGGAGTTCTTTCAGAACCCTTTCTTCTGTGAAAGGAGTGGGATCGACCCCCCCCCATCCAGAGTGCTTCTATTGATTGGATTAGGTACCTCCCCCTCCTCTTCTTTTGTGACTACTGAGCAGAAGTATTCATTCAATATCCCTGATTTTTCACTGTCACTCTCTGTTCACCCACCACAACCTTTATTCAGCCTCACTATCCCTCCCTTTGTCTTTCTTCGCTCCTTAATGTACCTATAAAAGGTTTTATCCCCCTTTTTAACAGAGTTGGTTATCTCTTCCTCAGTTTGAACCTTTGCTATTCTGACTACCTTTCCTGCTTCCTTCTGCTTTAACTGGTATAGTTCTCTGTTCTGCTCTTTCTGTGTTTCCTTGTATTTCTTGAATGCTGTCTTTTTCTCCCTTACCTTCCCTGCCACCACTTTTGAGAACCATCATGGTTTTTCTTTCATTTTGATTTGTCTATTTGCTTCACACAAAGGCTTGTTGCCTCTGTGATAGCAGTTCTGATGTTTCCCCATTGTTGCTCCACCCCTCCTTCTTGCCTGTCTGCTAGTGCTTTTCTGAGGCACTCTCCCATTTTGCCAAAGTCAGCCTTCCTGAAGTCCATTACTCTCACTTTTGTATGGCTTGACTCTGCAGCTGAGTTTATTGTGAATCACACTGTTTGGTGGTCACTTGTTCCCAGATGGCTACCCATTTCTACATCTAGGATCTTCTCTCCTTCCCCATTTGACAGTACTAGGTCTAAGATTGCTCCCTCCTAAGTGGGAGTTTAAAACTTACATCAAATGAGGCCTCCCCTGATACGTGGATTAGAGCACACAGTTCAGTAGCATTAAATTGCAGGTTATCTTTCAAAAATTTTCTACCCACATACACTCAACATGGAAAAATCTCAAGTCCACCTTTGTGCAAAATTCTAACTGCATTATATACCAGCTGATAAAACAGAGAAGCATACGATCTGGGCCTTTTTCCACCATCCATCCCTTAACTCTGGTTGGAGTGATTATATGTATTTCTGTTAGGTAGTTCTTGTGCAGTCTCTGTAATATCAGATATTTCAGAAATTTTGCTGGATGAGTCTTCCTGTCTTTTACATTTTTTCCACCTCCATGTCTCCTACATGTAAAGTGGCTTCTCTAGCTGTTGTGAATAAGTTCACAACAGAGTTCTGAGTGAGAGCCAATTCTTCATGCAAGTGTAGGGCTGAGTCAGTGCCCGTAAAATTAGGTTCCACAGAAACAGACCCTACCATGCTCTTCCTAGTCTTATTATTATTCCCTGCAGTCAGTATAGATTTTTAATTAGTAGTCTGTATTTGCTCATTCATGCTTACCCCTAGGATATACAACAGGGTTAATCCAGACATCCCGTTTCCAGATGTGGGGGACTTAACCCAACCTGCCACTTTTAAAGAATTTTCCACAGTCCAGAGCATTTTCTCTGGTTCCACCAAGTCTACACATGACGTTTTTAACGGTATTGCTTTCTTTGTTATTCTAGCCTGAGTTTTTCTGGACAGGCAGAAAGAGAAAAAAACTGTTGCTTGATCTTGGTTATATTTGTCCATTTGAAACACCACAGAGTTAGATGCAAAAGGAAAGTCAGTACTCTGAATATTCTCCTGTGCAGCGGTTGTTTCTATGGGACTGCCTCCAGCTGTGACTTGGTTGTCAGAAAGGGCCTCACCCACTGCAGCTGTGAGCCCCTGCCAAAGCCTCACCTCCTTCCCTTGTAATAAATCCTGTAAAGTTTTTTTCATTTGCAAGTTCACTTTTTGTACCTCGTTTATGACTGGTACTATAGCAGTAATCCGTTGCTCCTCTCTGGATCCAATTTGTTCTGGTTCTCTTTGTCCTAGATCCATTCCATCCTGTAGTTCAGACTCCTGTTGTCCTGCTGCGTTGAAATATTCTTCATCCTCAGGGTTCAACACAGTTGACGAGTAGATCAGCTTCCCAACCACTCTCCCCTCCTGCTCCATCTCTTCCATTCTGCTTACAGGAAGTCACGCCTCCTTCTGGCAGAGTAAGGGAATTTCCCCAGTGCTCTGGCCAAGCTCCCCCATTCACTAAAAATATCACCAACAGCTTAATCCGGTTCAAGGTCAGTTGGCATTGATCTGTATCCCGCTCCCACGGTTGTGCCTGAAAATTGGCAGAATTTACCTAGTGCACTTACCCGGTCAACAAAAAATAAATGAATAAATAAGTCAGGGATGTGGGGGTGCATATAGGAATGCGCCACACATCCCTTTTGAAAATGTGGGCCCCAGTCTTAACGACCCCAACTTTTGGAAGTTCCTTCCTGCTGCAGCATGGTGAACTTTTCTAAGCGTCAAGAGCAACATATTCTGGGCAGCACCTGTGTTTCAGCTGCCAGTCTGCCAGTGGCTGCCACTGCTTAGGGCACTTTGGAGATATCCACTACATAAACTGTAATAAAAAATGTAGCAAAACAAGTATTTGTTGGGGGGTGGGGGGGTGCCCGCATTTGGGTATGGAGCACCAGAAATGGCAAAGAGAATGGGGGTATTGTGGGATCATGCAGAAGCAGCAAAGAAAAACCAGTGCAGGTTGGTCAGGATCTCTCAGCCTCAATAGGAACTAGACATAGACTTTGACAGCAAATAAGGACTGCTTGGCCCACCGAGTCTGCCCATTTCCCTACCTTTTGGATAAGCTGCAGATCCTAGTTAACCAACAGCCTACTTCCTCCTATTCCCACTAGAACTGCCTTATGTCTGTCCCATGCATTCTTGAATTCCCCCACTGTTTTTGACTTAACTGCCTCATCAGGAAGGCCGTTCCATGCATCCCTCACCATGAAAAAAATGCTTCCTCACATTGCCCCTGAACAGTCCCCCCCCCCCACTATCTTCAAATTGTGCTCCCTTGGTCTTGCACGTCTATTTTTACGACAGATGCTCCCCTCTGAGACATGTAAAGAAAAGTGCTTTAACAGTCTGTAATGTATCACACCTTGAAGGAACTTCTTGTAGTGGCACCACAAGGATTGTAACTTGAGCAGTAATTGTGGAGAAAAGCAAATACCCAAATAAAAGAGATAACACAACAGTGTAAACACTCCTTCTACCTGTAAATGTGATACCTGACTGCACCATTAGGAAGTCTAATATCTAATTGCACTATTGTAACTTGCAGGCGGCTGTGCCCTGTTAGTTGTTTTTTTCCTCTTCTCCTTCTTTTAACTGGTTGCTTATGAACACGGGCTAGTTCACTCTTCTTGCTATTTAGTATAATAAATAAAAATGAAATAAAAAAGAAAGGGGTGCAGCTGGGAATCACATAGGCAGTGGTGGAGGAGGAGAGGCAAAGGGATTTGAGAGAGCCTGGGGATGGAGACAAAGATTTTAAGTGTGTACCTGACAAATGTGACAGCTGCAGCAACAGTAACAATTCTGGAGGGGGGGGGTCCAACAGGTAGGCATCAGATTTTGGGTAAGGATAAGTAAGATATCAAAAAAGACAGTGGTTATCAAAAGAAGCAAAACAAATGGGTCCCCAAAAGGCAAGGGAAATTAAAGTACTGTATCTACCAAAACAGCAGAGAAGGACACAGAAAAGACATTTAGTACACTAGGGACAGGCGACCACCTGGTACAGCCTGACAAAGACCTGTCCCTGAATCTGAGGAAGTGGAGGAGCAGGTGGGGATATGGAAGAAGAAGGCCATGGCAACAACCCTGTGGCCAACAACAAAGAATGCCATTAGGAAAAACCAAACCAGTGACATCAGGGGTGTGAGATTTCTTGTGAGAGGACATACAGTTATGGATACATACAGTGTGCCTTATTCGTAATGACAAGCAGAGATGGCATAACGAGAGAATGAGGCTGGCAATGCTAACCATGAAAAGGCAGCCGCTGAAGTCCCACACACCTCAGTACGTAACCGGGGTTCCAGTGCACAGCACTAGCAGCAGCAACAGCACTATTAAGCAGTGAAGCTGATGATGAAGATGGTGATGATGATGACGGCCAGGGGAGGAGAGATTTCAGAGCATAAAGGAAGATGGGGAAGTGATTCAAGCTGCAGTCAAATCACAACTCCTAAATCTTGTTTTTCCGCTCATTTACCCTACTATTTCTTCTCCCCTGGCTTAGGTGGCAACAGCTGTAGCTGCACACACTGTTACCGGGGTCCTTCAGCCTCTACAAGCAGGCAGCTTTATGTATTGCTGGCTTTGAAAATGAATATTGTGCAAAAAACCCTGTCACATTTTTGTCAGCAGACATTTGATAAGTGGCTGACAACACGCTCATTAGTTTTAGGTTTTATAGTATCAGGTAATGCAAAGAGTATTGTAAAGGCAGATGAAGATGGTGACCATACCCATTTTCAATATTTTTCTCACTGAATATATCTGGTAGTTCAGGAATTCTCAGAAAAGGAAGACTGTGCAGACATGTGATTGCCACTAACAAGCCTGTGGTTATTTTTGACATTCTGTTGAAGCACGGAAGCTGTTATGCAACATTCAGCAGCAGAACAAACACCTCTTCTACCACATCAAACTCAAAGAAGCAACAAGATGCAATGTCACGTATTACATGATGCAGCAGGCACTAGAGCAACAGAAGACCATCTACTGTTATGCAAATGAGCACGGTATTGGCAGTGGAAAGGTAAACAGCCCGGCTGAGTGGCACATGATGGAGGCCCCTTTGCACTGTGCTAAAGCCCTCTGAGGGGGTAGTTTTTAAGTACTGCTGCAACTGGTCTAAGACAGGTACATCCTCATTGCTCTAATTAACTTGTGCCTTGTCTGCATTCAAACTCAATACAATGACAAGAAGGATCCCACTGCTGTCAGTCTAGTAGAAAGAATAAGAGCACATTTTTGGAATGGCACCTGAAATGAGTGGAACTGACCACTTAAAACTGCTATATCCTTCCCTTTTGAAGAAAGACTCTGGGGTTACACTCAAAGTCAAGAGGTACAGGCTAGGGTACCACCAACATGCAAACCTTTCTCTAAAATAGACACACTGGGCCACTTTTGCTCAGCAGATTTTAAAGTCTTTAATTGTAGTTCTACAAAAGAGAAGCAGAAAGTGAAGACTGGCTTAATACAGAACAGTGCAGCACTACATGGAGGACAGACGCTCCCATGCTTCACCTACCACTATGCCAGTAATCTAGGTTTGGTGAAAAACCTGGGCCACTTGGGGATCAGAGGATTTATATTCCTATTGGATTCTCTGTTCATTGTCTGAGGAAGAAGGGCAAACTCCTTTGCAGTTACACCGCTACCTAGGTGACCATGGTTGATGATGCAGGAGGAAACAGCAGTTCCAGCATGGAATGTTCCCTGATGAAAGATGTCAAGCACATCCTTAGACATGCACATGTCTGGCCGTCATTCCCATGGAGTGCCCATGGGTCAGGGAAGCTGGAAAGAGAGGAAAACACTGCCTGTGGAAGGATGATACACGGCGGAGTCTTGCAGATCCCACATTGCCTAGTGGGTGAAGGGGGACCACTGGACTAATTATATTGCAGGAATGGGTTTTGGGGTCCCCCAGTGACGCTGCCACAGGGAGTAATCTGTGCAGGTATCGGTGGCTTCCCATGTAAGTCCCAGAGACAGTAGGGTGGTGGAGTTGGGAAGAAAATGAGGGCTGAAGGGGGCACACAAGGCAGAATGCAAGGGGAAAAAAGAATAATTGTAATAGCACTGAGGCAGTAGGTAGGTGGACTCAGTGGTTTGTGAACAGATCCCTTCACTGGGGGCCACTGGCCACTGTCATGGAGTCCTAGGTTCAAATAAACATTAGACACATTCTTTGATGCACAGGGATGTGGTAAGGATTAACAGCCCTACAAGGCCTGGCTTATCCATCTGGTGTCTACATATGGTGTAAAGCAAGGCCTGGAACACAAGTACAGCACTAGAAACACATTCATTAACCCTTGCAGTCCCACTGACAGGTCCGGTGATGGAATGGTAAGACAGGGGATCCCAAGTTGTTTCCACTGCTTCTGTTGAGCACCACTGGAGTCACTCATTGCTGTCTCCAAGTCAGCTGAGAGCTGGTGATGCTGGAGTTGCACCACCTCTCAGGACATCAGAGGATAACAAACCACTCTGGGAATAACTGGCTGACTGTGGCTGACAGGCAGGGAGTAGTGACACTGTGAATTACATGGCAGTGACCTGACAGGCAAAGAATGGTGACATCATGAATTACATGGCAGTGACCTGACAGGCACAGAGTGGTAAAACCACAAATTACATGGCAGTGACCTGGCAGGCACAGAGTGGTGACACCATGAATTACATGGCAGTGACCTGACAGGCAAAGAATGGTGACACCATGAATTACATGGCAGTGACCTGACAGGCACAGAGTGGTAAAACCACGAATTACATGGCAGTAACCTGACAGGCACGGAGTGGTGACACCATGAATTACATGGCAGTGACCTGACAGGCACGGAGTGGTGACACCATGAATTACACGGCAGTGACCTGACAGGCAAAGAATGGTGACACCGTGAATTACATGGCAGTGACCTGACAGGCAAAGAATGGTGACACCATGAATTACATGGCAGTGACTGCCGAAAGGGTCAGTTTTCCTTTTTCTTTCTCCTTCTCCTCCCCTGGGTAAAGTGGCAGCAGTAGCCACAAGTACCACGAATCACCTGGGTTCTCTGACCTCTACATCAGGCAGCTTCGAATGGATTTGACTATGACCATCAAGCAGAATACCTGTTACACTTCCTTCAGCAGAAAGTTGATGCATGACAGACACCATCTGCATTAACACCAGTTTACACTGCAGGTCTGTGGTGTCTTGTTAGTCTCAGGAAAATCTAGTACACTTTTTTGTGGTAATACCTTCTATTAGACTAACTAAATCATTTTTACACAAGCTTTTGAGATCGTCCTGGTCCCTTCTTTGGGTGCAGAGCAAACTAGCCAGCATTTCAGAATATATACAAGAGTTTCTGGATGCCAGATTGTTTAACAAAGGGGATGGTGAAGAGGAAGCAATTTAATACAGTACAGGTGACTAGAAGGAAATAGGTCTCATGTCATTAAATATTACTAGATCTGGCATGCGACTGGGGAGTTCATCAAAGTGGTACCATAAAAAATGGTCAAGGGCTGAAAAACGTGCCATTAGTTATGCAGGATGTGTAGTACTGCCAGTTCCGAAAGTGAATTAATCTGTGTCAGAATAGAAGGCACCTTTAAAGGGACACTATCAGCCTTGAACTTGTTTTCAGACTACCCTGAAAAACATTACCTGCAAGGACTTTTTTTGTTGAAAGGGGAATACCAAGCTCCTGCTTGATATTTCAGATATATTTAGGGTGTTATGGTTAACATTTGGCATAGTTCCTAGATCTGACTTTATCTCCAGTGGTCCCCTCCTCCCATGCATGCCCCTCAAACATGACACCAAATCTCCTTTGAACTCATGCACGCACAACTTGTGATTTTTGAAGCATGTTGCACACAAAGTCCTTTCTAGAGAGAGGACAGTTCCCTTAACACGGCAATGTTAGTCTGGTGCCAAACACATTAAATTCATTGTCTGAAACGTTTTATTTATTGCATTTGTAAGCATGGACTTACAAGACAAAAGTACATAGGAATGTAAGCCCCCTCTCATTTGAGAGGGGCGTATTGCTCACCCTTAGGACCCCCTCCCAATTTCCCCAATTAATTAGGGTAAAAAGTAGGCACTGGGGAAAATATTTAGGGTGTTCTCTTTAGCTGCCATTTGGAGGCAGCATAGGGCAGCACTACATAAGGGAAAGGTTTTGGTGGTTCTGGGTTGGTTGGAGGCAGATGGTAGGCTAGGCATGAGGCTAGGAGCTTGGCTGTCTGGGTTTGAGCCTGAAAGGGGGGCCCCCCCTTAAGTGAATTGCCAGGTTCGGAGGGTGCAGCAATATGGCACAGGTGTGGTAGTTAGGGTGCTCCGATGGGAGGTGGGTTAGACAGACTGGATGTATCCTTGAGGAGTTTAGGTTTCCCTGGGTAGAGTGGAGGAGAGTCCTAGTTTGGGAGCTTAGAGGGTCCTAGGGAGTTCCCAGCCCCAGGATTGTGTTTTTTTGGGCCTCCAGGGCTGGTGGGGTTTTTGCAGAGCTCCATCAGTGGAGAGGGAAGTGGCAGGACCCCTCCCATACCCAGCATGTCAGAGTGTTCAGGGGAAGGTTGAAAAGGGTGCATGGGATCTTCCACCTGGTTTTGGGGACTGTTTGGAGGGGCAGATCTTGGGGCACTGTTTTGTTTGTCGGGTGAGCCATGGGTCGTGTTTCGACTTTCCTTGGAAGTGTTCCCTAGCCCAAGGCCTATATCAAGCCTTGGAGAATGGAGGAAGGGACGTGTTGATCAGGTGTAGCCCTCCTTCTAAAATATCTTTAAGGGGTGCCCAGGCAGGAAAGGAGTGGCCTGTGTGATCTAAGGGCTGCAGAAACTACAAGGAGGAACCAGAGAGCAATGCAGAGAGGCTGCATATAGTGGTGGAGATCTGAAGGTGTATGAAGCTGTGGGGTAAGAGGAAAGTCTGGTCAGGAGAGCAAATTCCTGGGTCCCTGAGTGTGTTATGTCCAGGGCCCAGGTGGAGGGTAAGCTTCCCACTTCCAAATAAGGGGACTGACCAGGGAGAAATATGTGGAGACAGTACACTGGTTGAGACTTGCCAGTGGGTTCAGGAGCACCTCGCTTCTGGTAGCAGTTTGGGAACATCTTCCGAGTTTCTTTACGTAGAGATTTGTAAGCCTTGTTTTATTCCATGTACAACCCATCTTCCATTTATAACCTCCAGTATATATTATAGATAGTAGCACCATGGAGCTGAAGAGAAGTTAAAAGAAATGGGAACCCCTGGGCCTCCGCTAATCATTGGAGGCCCAGGAAAATAAAATTGGAGTTTCATTTAAAATAGATTGAGTAAGGGAGTTTTTCTATCTTTTTATAGTTGTGGGATTAATTTGCCAAGATCTTAATCAGATTTTTCCCTAGGACATATGAGTTCCAGCCTTACCATGTTCCAGCATTCCAGGAGGCTTGGGAAGGTGGTCAAATGAGAGCAGAATAGAAACCTACATCCCAAATTAAATGGTGCTCCTGTCTACAGTCTGTGGGGGTGAGAAAACTTTTCCAGAAATTCTCCTGCCATGATAAGGTGAAACTGTCCTAATATTTTGGTTTCACTGTGATATTATGCCTTGAAAGTCTTGTATGAGTTTCTGCAGGGGTAGTCCCACTCTTTGGGAAGATCGTCCCCTAGACAGTGATGAGGGGTGGGCTGCAGGAGGATAACAATGCTACATTACACCACATGTTCTCATATAATGAATCAGTGAAGGACACTTCCTCCTATGGTACACCATGGGGGGGAACCAATATTGAAGTACATCTATCAAGTCTAATCCATTGCATGCAGCCACAGAAACACAAAGGTGAATCATAATAAGCATGAAATATAAAACGTTACTTTTTTACCAATGTGACTCTACAGTCACAAAGATTCCCCACAAAACATTCAGTTTATATGTTTATAATGATAATAATCCCCCAACTCCCAAGAGAAAAAATAGGAAAAACTCCAACTCACACATTCGTATTTAAGCTGAAGAGCAGCCAGAACTAGATAACCTGAAAACAGTGAAAAAGACAGAGCGATGCATAGAAGGGACACAGGAACCCAAGGAGTGGACAGACAGTCAGAGGGCAGAATACAACAGAAGGGCAGAAGGCAGGGTGGGCCAGGCAAAAAGGTCACCCAGGAAGGCGAGGAGTGTAGCACAACAAAACAGGGAAGGGAAGTTACATCATGGAGGGCCATGTGTGCCAATACCAGGAGCCTTAGCAACAAGATGGAGGATCTGGAGGCAGTGATGGCACAGTCAAACCTGGACATTGTGGCCATCACAGAAACCTGGGTGTAATGATAACCACGACTGGGAGATGGCCATACCCAGCTATAACCTATTCATGAGAGACAGGAAGGTCAGGAAGGGGGCAGTAGCTGCACTATATGTAAAAGATAACATTAAGGCAACAGAGATCTAAGGAGAACAAGGAGGGTGGGAGATACTGTAGATTAAGCGTGAAAGAAAAATGGGGGCAGCCATCCACGCAGTAGTAATCTACAGACCAGCAACACAGGTGGAAGAGACAGAAAGGGGAACTGATGCTTGGAATCCAAAGAATGGCTGACCAGGGGGAGGTGGTGCTGGTTAGAGACTTCAACATGCCAGGCATGGACTGGAGCCTCCCAAGAGCAGCAGAAGCAAACAGGAGTGGATTTATCCTGGGATTCCCTTCAGGGATCCTTCCTTAAACAATTGGTTATGGAACCAACTCAGCAGAAGGCAATACTGGACCCGATGCCCACAAACAGGGACAGTAGGACAGGGGTCACAGTGGGGGAGCACCTGGGAAACAGGGACCACTGGACACTGTGGTTTGAAATAGCTGAATGGGCAGATCCCAGCCACACTAAAACATGTATCCTAGACTTTAGGAGGGCAGATTTTGGGAGAATGGGGAAATGCTTGGAAGAAGCACTAACTGGAATGGGAAAGGAATTACAGGTGGAGGAACAATTGGCAATATTTAAAACAGGGATAGCAAGGGCAACACAATTATGTGCTAAGCACGTTAGCATGGGGAAAAGGAAGATGAAACCGTTACGGTATTCCAAGAAGGTAGCAGAGAAAGTGAAAGCCAAAAGATTGCATTCAAGCAGTACACAGGCAGTAGGGGATGGGGAGAAGTACCAGGAGAAGCAAAGGGAAGCAGGGAGGGCAGTAAGGGTAGCCAAAGCTCAGACAGAAGAACACATTGCAAAAACAGTGGTTAGAGGGGACAAAACCTCTTACAGGTACATAAGTGAAAAAAAGGAAGGCAAAGGGAGGGATAGTGAGGCTAAAGGGTGAGGGTGAGAGTAGCATTGAGGATGACAACAGTAAAGCAGATATACTGAACCAATATTTCTGCTCAGTCTTTACAGTAGAATGGGTGGATAGTGGGCCAGAAGGGAGTACAAGGGAGAGGCAGGGTGCAGAAATGGATACAAGTCCCTTTCCACAGGAAATGGTCATATAGGAACTAGAAGGAATAATAGTCGATAAAGCTATGGGCCCAGATGGGGTGCACCCTAGGGTGCTGAGGGAGCTCAAAGAAGTGGTGGCTGAACCATTGGTGACCCTATTTAGCTGATCACTGGAAACAGGAGAGGTGTCCAAAGATTGGAGAGCAACTAATGTAGTCCTCTTATACAAGAGCAGGAACAGAGAGGAAGCGGGAAACTATAGACCTGTCAGCCTCACCTCAGTAGTGGGGAAGATTATTAAAGCACTACTGAAGGAGAGATTAGTGGAGTATCTTGTGTCCAATGGTCTACAGAACCCAAGGCAGCATGGTTTTACTGGGGAAGGTTGTGCCAGACTAACCTCATTGAATATTTTGACTGTGTGACAAGGGAGGTGGATTGGGGGGGCAGTGGATGTGGCCTGTCTGGACTTCAGGAAGGCCTTTGACACTGTATCCCATAGGAGGCTGTTAAACAAGCTAGGTGATATGGTTATAGGTAGGACAGTAGGGCGGTGGGTGGGGAATTGGCTGGATGGCAGGACACGGAGGGTGGTAGTGGTCAATGGCTGTCACTCTTCAGAGGAAAGAGTGACCAGTGGAGTGCCACAGGGATCAGTGCTGGGTCTGGTCCTCTTCAGCAACTTTATAAGTGACATTAAGGATAACTTGTATGGGAGAATTTCCCTGTTTACTAATGTCACAAAACTCTGTAATGGAGTGGACACACAGGAAGGACTGGATAGAATGAGGAGAGAGCTGCAGAAGCTTCAGGACTGGTCAAGGGTGTGGCAGTCGAGATTTAAGGACAGAGTAATGCACATTGGGCACAAAAACCCTGGAACAACATATCAACTGGGGTATAGCATGCTCCAACCAGGAAAGGGACCAAGGGGTTATCATCTCTGTTGACTTAAAGGTTGGGAGTCAGTGTGACAAGGCGGCGGGTAAAGCAAATAGGATGCTGGGATGCATAGGGAGGGGCATCACCAGCAGGAAAAGGGAGGTCATAATTCCACTGTACAAGATACAAGTAAGGCAACACCTGAAGTACAGTGTACAGTTCTGGAAGTCTTACCTATGTAAGGATATAGACAGGGTGGAGACAGTTCACAGGAGGGCAACCAAGATGGTATAGGGTTTGCATCACAAGTCCTACAAGGACAGGCTGAAGGAATAGAATATGTAATCCTTGGAGGAGAGGAGGGAAAGGGGGAATATGATAGAGACATACAAGTACCTCACAAGGAAGGAACAAGGTGCAGGAGAACACCATTTCTCAGAGGAAGAGATGTCCTAGGACTGGGGATCATGGGATAAAATAGGAGGGAGGGAAGTTCAGAGGTAATGTGAGGACATATTTCTTCATGGAAAGAGTGGTGGACAAGTCCAATGCCCTGCCAGAGGAGATGGTGGGGGCTGAAATGATTATGGTATTTAAGGGTGTCCAGCAAATCTACTTACTCTATACCTTACTGTAAAACCTCTCATAGCCATTGCTCATTATACAGTACCTTTGCATCTTATTATTTTCTATATACTGTATAGTGTACCTTTTCATTTTATGTTACTGTATACTGTACATTTGCATCTTGTTATTTGTTATATACTGTGTGCTGTACCTCTGAATCTTATTATTTACTGCATGCTGTATACTGTATCTTTGTATCTTACTATTTGCTGTTTACTGTATACTGTACATTTGCATCTTATTATTTGCTATATACTGTATACTGTACATTTGAATTTTACTATTTACTGCATACTGTACCTTTGTATCTTACTATTTACTGTATACGGTACCTTTGCACTTTACTATTTACTGTGTGCTGTACCTTTGAATCTTATTATTTACTGCATGCTGTATACTGCACCTTTGCATCTAACTATTTAGTGCATACTGTATGCTGTTTCTTTGCATCTTACTTTTGGCTGAAGACTGTATACTGTACCTTTGTATCTTACTATTTGCTGTGTACTGTATACTGTACATTTGCATTCTACTATTTGCAGTATACTGTATAATATACTTGTACATCTCAATATTTACTGTATACTGTACCTTTGCATCTATTTGCTGCATACTGCACATTTGAATCTTACTATTTAGTGTATACTGTGCCTTTGCATTTTATTATTTACTGTATACTGTACACTATATAATGGACCTTTGCATCTTACTACTTGCTGTATACCGTATACTGTATCTTTGCACCTTGCTATTTACTGCATACTGTACCTTTGCATTTTACTATGTACTGCATCCTGCACCGTTGCATCTTATTATTTGCTGTATACTGTACCTTCACCTTTTACTATTCACTATATACTGTATACTGTACCTTTGCATATTACTATTTGCTGTATACTGTACCTCTGAATCTTATTATTTGCTATATACTGTAAACAAACAGTAAAAGAAGATGACAAGAATTTCTATAGATACATTAGTGAAAGGAGAATGTCCACAGGGGTATTGCTAAGTTCAAAGGGGATAAGAGGGAGTGTGAGGAGGAGGACCAAGGAAAAGCATCTATCCTAAATAGATACTTTTGCTCAGTATTTACTGAGGAGAAGGTAGGGCAGGGCCCACAGCTCAGCACCATGGACACAGGGAGGAGGGAGGTGAGCACTACTCCCTTCACAAAAGAAAGTGTCCTACAAGAGCTCGCTAAACTCAGGATGGACAAGGCAGTAGGACCTGATGGCATACATCCCAGCATACAAAAGGAGTTAAGGGTGGAACTAGCAGAGACATTATCAGAACTGTTTAATTTGTTTCTGAGTACAGAAGAGGTCCCAGAAGACTGGAGAAGGGCTTATGTGATCCCGCTCCATAAGAGTGGTAGCAGGGAAGAGGCAGGAAACTACAGACCAGTCAGTCTTACCTCAGTAGTGCGAAAGATTATGGAGGCACTCCTTAAGGAAAGGATAGTGCAACACTTGGAATCCATAGGGGCACAGGATCCAAGACAGCATGGGTTTACAAAAGGAAGGTCCTGTCAAACTAGTCTCATAGATTACTTTGACTAGGTAACCAGAGTGGTGGACCAAGGAGGAGCAGTTGATGCTGTCTACGTTGACTTCAGCAAAGCTTTCAATACTGTTCCACATAGAAGATAGATTAATAAGCTGGGTAGGTTTGGAGAGGGTCAGAAGTTGGTCAACTGGGTGGCAAACTGGTTTTTGGGCAGAAGACTGAGAGTGGTGGTAAATGGTATACAGTCAGAAGAGATGCAAGTCACAAGTGGGGTACCTCAGGGATCAGTCCTGAGGCAAGTACTCTTCAATATCTTCATCAGTAACATTGCAGATGGACTGGAGGGTTAGGTTTATCTGTTTGCAGATGACACCAAGATCTGCAACAGAGTAGATGATCAAGATGGGGTGGGCAGAATGAGAAGAGATCTGGATAAACTGGCAAAACAGTCAGAAGAGTGGCAACTGGGGTTTAACACAAAGAAGTGCAAGATCATGCACATATAGAAGAGAAACCCTGAAGCCACCAAAAGTTGGGAGGGGAGTTGCTGGCTATCACAAGGGAAGAAAAAGACTTGGGCATCATCATCACAGATGACCTGAAATCATCCAAGCAGACCCTCTAAAGCAGTAGGTAAGGCTAGAGGGATGTTAGAGTGTATTAGTAGGGGTATCACAAGTCATTAAGAGAGAGGTAATAATCCCTCTTTACAAAACCCTGGTTAGTCCCCATCTAGAGTACTGTGTGCAGTACTGGAGGACAAACCTGCACAAGGACATTAACAAAATAGAGGCAGTCCAGAGAAGGGCAACCAAAATGGTGCAGGGACTGCATCAGAAAACATATGAGGACAGATTAATGGAGCTCAATATGTATACTCTAGAGCAAAGGAGGGAGAGAGGTGATATGATCAAAATATTCAAACACCTTAAGGGCATTAACAAGGCGAAAGAATCTAACATGTTTCAATAGAAGAAAAATAGCAGGACAAGAGGACACTGCATGAGATTAGAGGGGGGCCAATTAAGGGGGAATGATAGGAAGTTCTTTTTCACAGAAAGGGTAGTGAATGCATGGAAGAGTCTACCTCAGGAAGTGGTGGATAGGAATATAGTGCAGGGCTTCAAACATACATGGGATAAGCATGAGGGAACAATAAAGATAAGAATGAATAGATAGGCCATTGACAGAGTACAGGCCTATGGCACATTCATACAGTAGAAAAAATGGGCTGACTGGATGGGCCTTGCAGTCCTTATCTACCATCAATTTCTATGTTTCTGTGTTACTGTATACTGTACCTTTGCATCTTATTATTTACAGTACACTGTATACTGCACATTTGCATCTCACTATTTGTTGCATACTGTATACTGCACATTTGCATTTAATTAATTACTGCATACTGTACATTTGCACCCTACTATTTACTGTATACTGTACATCTGCTTCTGACTTTTTTGATTTACACTGTATACTGTACATTTGCATCTTACTATTTACTACATACTGTATACTGTACCTTTGTATTGTACTGCTGCTGTTTTTGACAGAGGAAAACACTGGTTTCAGAGCAAGAAAACAGCAGTCTAGAACTACAGAATTTTTACTAATAAATCACTTCCATCTCAGCAGGAGTTAGTACCTGTTTTGATTAAGCAAACAGATACTTTATAAGAAGAGGGGATCTAATTTAATAATTAATAATAATAATTTTGATCTATATGACACCTTTCAATTGCCAAGGTGCTGTACATAAACAACAGATCAAAACAATAAAAATCATAACAAAATAAAGTTGGATCAAAGCAGTCATTTCAGTCAAAGTTCTAAAAATGCAGTTTCCCATAAAAAAGTCTTCAAACCTCTCTTGAAGCCCTCCACAGAAGTGCACTCCTGCAACTGACAGAGTACAGAGTTCCAAAGGGTGGGGGCCACATACGTAAAAGCCCAAGCGCCCGAAGATTTCAAATTCACCCTTGGAACCTCTAGCAGCCCCTCGTCGGCCGAGCGGAGTGATCGATTAGAGCGATAAGGAACCATAAGTTCTTTCAGATAGACTGGGCCCAAATCATGTAGAGCTTTGAAAGATAGCAATCCGACTTTAAAGGTGATCTGCCACTGAATTAGCAGCCAGCGCAGTTCGCGTAGCACTGGAGTAATGTGACAGGATCTACTAAAATCCATCAAAAGCCGGGCTGCAGCATTCTACACTAGCTGCAGGCAACATATTTCAACCCCAGAAAGCCCTAGGTAAAGGGAGTTGCAATAATCCAAGTGTAAGGACATCAAGGCATGGACTAACATTGGCAGGTCAGCAGACAGAACAAGATGCCTAATTCTGGCGATGTTCCTGAGATGGTAAAAGGAAGTCTTGATGACTGCCAACACCTGCAAATGCAGCGTCAGCCTGTCGTCAAGAACTACCCCCAGGTTCCGAACCCATTCAGAGGTCGGGAGAGAAACACCTCCAAGAAAAATTCCGGAAGACGCACCAGCACCCGACCCCCCTATCTGTCGACCCAGGTCCACAACCAGTACCTCAGTCTTATCAGAGTTGAACCTCAGCCAGTAGAATTCATCCACTCCTGGATTTCTTTTACACAGCTATTAAAGACTGAGAGAGCTCCAAAGAAAGGTAGTGCGGAGTATCATCTGCGTAACAGTGAAACCTCAGCCCATACCTCCTTACAATGTCTCCAACGGGTAGCATATACACCACAAATAACATGGGTGACAGTACTGAACCCTGAGGTACCCTACATGACAAAGCCATTGCATCCAAGAAAAAAACCCCGGACATGACTCTTTGTGATCTCCCAGTGAGGAATGATGTGAACCATCTTAAGACAGTTCCAGATATTACACAAAATAGCCTCAGGCATTCTATCAACACCATGTGATCTACGGTGTCAAAAGCTAAAGAAAGGTCGAGGAGAACCAACGACTCTTCTGATCACTTGCCATCAAGAGAGCATTGAGCACTTGAACCAGAGCTGTCTCGGTACTATGTCTTTACGAAAACCGGACTGGAGGGGTTCATAGATGTCATGGATGGTCAAATGGTCTTCCAGTTGTGCAGCCACTACTTTCTCAATCACCTTCCTGACAAAGGGAAGGTTAAATATAGGTCTGTAGTTTTCAAGACAGTCAGGGTCCGCAGTAGCTTTCTTCAAGAGGGGTGTCACTACTGCCTCTTTCAGGGAGCTGGGAAACTCACCAGATTCTAGGGAGCACCTGCCTATCTGCATAAGGACTGGATCAATGATGTTAATACAACCCAAAATTAGGGAGGTTAGTCCAGGGTCCAAATTACAGCATGTAGGGCGCATGTGTTGGACGATCCTCATGACATCAATGTACTTCAGCCGACCAAAGGAACTCCATGAAAACTGAGGCACCGTGATCTCATCCTGGTTCATGGCAACCCCCATAAAGCGTGATAGCAGCAGCTCAGCCCTAATGTTGGCCACCTTGTTTACGAAGAACCGAGCAAGCTCATTGCACTCCAATTGTGAAAAGACTTTCCGAACTTGCAGACAGTCTGGGTTGCACAGTCTGTCCACAGTTCAAAACAGCTGAACTGGCCTATTCCGAGCAACCACAATCTCCCTGGATAGGAACTCTGCCTTCTTATGGGTGATTGCAGATTTATAGACCAAATAATGATCCATCAATCTATGGTGGTTGGCATGGAGGGTGGACTTTTGCCAGCAATGGTCTAATCTTCACCCCTTCTCCACATCTCCCTCAACATCCCATCAAACCATGGGTACTTGAGGTGAAGGGAGAGGGGGCAAACATGAACTGGAGAAATGAAATCCAGAGCCCCCGCAATGGCTGTATTATAGGCTGACATGAGGGTCTCTGGATCACTGCTTGCCAATGCAGTGGACAAGAGGTAAAGCACTGCCGCAAGGCCTTGGGGATTTATATCCTGCAAAGGGCGGTACCTAACCAACTCCGTAGCGGCAGGACTTCTAGAAGGGGAGTAAACACTAAACCCCACGGTGTAATGATCTGACCACCCAACGGGTTCCACCCCCACATAGGATGCTCCGACCCCTAGAAGGAAGATTGGGTCTAAATAGTGTCCACATTTATGTGTAGCAGAGGAAACCACCAGTGTAAGACCCAGCGTTGTCATTAACTGGAGGAAGTGTTGACCAAATTGCGAGAGTTCATTGTTGACCCAGGCATTGAAGTCACCCAGAACCATCAATCTGGGCGACTCGAATGCCATATTGATGGCGAAGTCCGCCACTTCCTAAAGGAATCACTTCTCAATATCGGGTGGACAGTAAATGAGGGCAATTCGAATGCCTACACCTGCTACAACTATACACTCAAAGGACTCAACCCTCCCCACTAGTACCTCCGTGAGCCAAGTTTGGTCTTGAAACAGACCGCAACCCCTCCCCCCCACGATCCAATCTTGGGCGGTGTAACACCAAGTACCCAGTTGGAGTCATAGCCTCCAAAATGGGGCCAGAATTATCATCCAACCAGGTCTCGGTAATGCAAGCCAGGTCCACTGTACCAACAAGATCATCAATAATTGTGGTCTTGTTTTTAATGGACTTGGCATTGCACAACACCGCCGAAGTTGGACAAACCTAACGGGCCGCACAGGCCATCTGCCCACCGTAATCGGTGGTGCCCTTAGGTATGGGCACCAGACATGGAGAACCACGATCAGGATTCCATTTCACCCCAGGGCGCCTGCTGGTATTAACCACCCCAATATGATGACCCCCCCCCTCAATGATCCTCCCTTGTTCGCAACCTCACACACTTCTTCCCCTCCTACTCACAATACCCAACGCTCTACAATGCTGGTAGATCTCAAACTGAAGAGGGGGACAGTAAAAAGGGTGAAGGGCATGAAGAGAAGAGGACGAGTAGAACACCACTGTAGGGGCTGAAGACCAACACATGCTGTAAACTAAGCTACAAAATACAATAAACAAAACCTAAAACAAAACTAACAAACTAATAATACCCCCTAAGAACAAAAAATGATTTAAAAACCCTGCTTAACTCCCAGGTTAACTAACATCAATTCAGAGCCTGAAATGAGAGCCCTGACAACCCTTCCCCCCCAGTACAAAATAACCTACAAGACAAATAAACAACAAACAAAGCTTAAGGACTCTCACCCCCTATCCTTACACATAATATAACAAAAAACAATGAATAATTTATCCCCCCCAGTCCTCTCACCACTGGGGAAAGAGGATAGAAAGGCATTTTCACTGCCAGACAGTTAAACCAAATTAAATAATATAACAGCAAATAAAAACAAATCCAAGTAAGGGAGAAATAAAACTATAAAAATCCCCCCCCAGATCTCTCACAAACGGTGAGAGGGAAAATTAAAATTTTCTTCACTGACCAGGAAAGGGACTATAGCTTTCAATAAAATAAAAATAAGTAAAGTTCGTGGGCGCAGGGTCCTCTCACCACCCCATCATCCAGGCAGAAAATAATACACGAAAAAGGAGGAGGTCCATGGTATCTTTTAATCCAGGCCCAGAATTAAATGCAGTCAACACCAGGAATCACCAGAACTCCAGAGGCTGAAACAGGATACAGTGTTGCCAGTTGCACCAGGGAAAACCACAAGGAGGACACTCTCACTATCCAGAGTAACACAATTCCAGATCCAACTGTAAGTCCTGAGCAAACAGAGAATATTCCAAAATAATGCAGGCAATCCACGAGAAAAGTCCAATTCGATTTAAAAACAGTTGAATCGAATGCCACATGCAGATATGGTTTTTCAGCAAAATATCCCAGATCAGCAATCTTGAGCAATCAGGACCCACAAATCCAGGTAACAATCAGGACACAACTCAAGAGGGCACCAGCACAGCAGTGGGTTGAGGCATGCAACTCAATCTCAAGAGGAGCCCCCCCAATGCACCAGACTCACAGGTCCCCACTTGGTCACCCATGATCCGCAGCTACAAACCCCGGGAGGTAGGACCCACAGACTACCCCCCAGGAGGTTTTAGAAGAGTCCCAGCCACAACTCCGACTCCTCAGAGAACACGGGGACAACTCCTGCTTAGTCACAAAGAACCTAAGTGAACAGCTGATGCTAGGCACAAAGGGGGAGGCCTCCCACCCAACACAGCTCCCAAACCACACCACTGTCTAATTTTAAAATCCTGACTGCCTCAGTACACAGTAAACTCCTATGCACTTCTCACAGAGAACCCCAGGTCTTACTCATGGTTCTTTAATGAAAGAACCGTCAGGCCAGTCCTCAGAGTCACTGTCAATCAAAATCCAGGGCACAACAGCTCCTATGTGGATTGTCCGTGAACTAGCAGGGAAATAAGAGGTTATCCACAGATCCACCAGGGAGACTCAGAAGTGCTACGTTCTTCCACTAGTCCTCACAGAAAGACGCAAATGCAACAAAACAAATTAACCAACATAAGCGAGCAAGCGATACAACAAATGTATAGAGATGGGCGACAGGTAAAAATAAAACAAGTGGGTGAAAATGAAGCAAAATAAAATAAAATCAGCAAGCGCAAACAGTCACATTAAAAGAGCTCCTAATCTCCACATCTCCTAAGAGCCCAGCGTGGCCACCATCTTTTTCTCATTTAAGTAAATAAAAAAAAAAAAGAAGAAAGTTACTGTGTGTTTCTCTGTGGAAGGGGGCTGTATCACTTTAATGTACTAAGTCAGGAGCCTGAGGCTAATCGGGAGGTGTTGCTTGGGAGCTTAGCAGTACAAAAGCAGGTGTCGCTGTTTTTGACAGAAGAGAACCTTGGTTTCAGAGCAAGAAAACAGCAGTCTAGAACTACAGATTTTTTACTAATTGTCCTCCTTCCCACCCTAAGCCAGTTCTACTTTTATAGCCACTGGATTTGACTGATAACAGGAACTTCCTGTTTGGCAGTAGGAAGGGAAGGATCACTGAGATACATCAGTTTCATCAACCTTGAAGGAATCTAAAAAAAAATAACTCTACCCCCCCCCCCGGCTGCTGGAGGTCAGAATCCAAGCATGGAGGAAGGAGACTACTGAAGACTACAGGGAATAGTAATAAACATAGAATCTGTCAGCAGACAATGACCATGCTCTATCCTGGGGCCACTTCTTTTCTCCCTATTCCTAAACTCATTACCAAAGGCATGTTCCACAAAAATCTTACTACATGCAGATGATGCAGTGCTCTTTGCTTCATATCATAAACCCACACCCCTTCAGTACTCCCTCCAACATGCCTTCTCCAAGGCCAAAAAATGGTTTAAGGACCATAGACTGGTCATAAACTTAAAAAAAGACTAAATCAATTATCTCCGCTCACAGCCAAAACAAAGCAAAAAGTGTACCTCTCCGCATCCTCCCCAGCACACCCTTGAACAGGTATACAAATATCTTGGACTTACCCTCGACTCGGCCCTTACCTTTTATGACCACATAAACACCCTTGCTGCCGCAACAAACACCCGGATTGGACTCCTTTACCGGCACAGGGACTGCCTCCCCCCATGCCCTTAGGTTTGCCATCACCTCATCAATACTGTCCCTAGTGGACTATGGGCTCTCTGTATATGGGGCAGCAGATAAGTCTGCACTCCAGAAAATCCAGGTCTCCCTAAACAAGGCCTACAGGCTCCTAACTGGCACACCTAGGCTCACCCACACCTGCTCCCTTTATACCTGTGCCAATCTTCTCAACCTCGAAGAAAGGCTCCTCTACTAGACCTGCATACTGTCTAAGAAAATACTGCTTGGACTCTCCCCCCCTGGGGTCACCACCTCTCTTCATTCTGCCATGCTCACTATCTCCACCCGCGACTCGGAGAAAGCACCACTGGTTGTGCCCAGGGTAAAAACCTCCCTTGCCCAGAGATCTTTTCACTACAGGGCCCCTACATGGTTTACTGCACTCCCAACCACCATCACTAGTGCACCCAAGATCGCCCACTTCAAAACCACTCTTCACAACCACCTCTTCAATATCCGCTCCTGTAACTGCAACTAACATTTTACTCTCTCACCCACTCTGTTCCAAATTCTCTGACAAAGTCCATTATGGATTGTAACCTCCATCAACAATACCAAACCCATGATAGGACTGATTATTCTGCTTAGATGCTTTCTCAAGCTAATAGTGTCTTGCTGCTGTGATGATGTAAATATTGTCATCCAAACACTGTAAATGTCTGAAAATATCTGCATCCAAATACTGTAAATAATGTCGGTGACAAATGTCTGTAACACATGCTTAATGTAAATTGTTGTTATACCCTGTCTGTTTTAGTTTCTGTCTTACATGTGACGAGGTGCCTTTGTAAATGAGCCTGTGGCTCAAAGGTTGTAAATCTGATATACCAAGTAAACAAATAAAAAAATAGAAAAAAATAAATACGGCCCACCTAGTCTGCCCATTTCCCTACTCACTGCTGCAGCCCCAGATCCTATCTGGTACATTTTTGTAAACTGGTATTTATTGCCCAATAACCCTCTCAGCTATTAAATAACCCCTAAAAATACCATAATGATGACATTTGTTAGGGGATGGGGCTGCAGACACTCTATGGGCATTGCAGTGGGATCGGGGGGGCACCTAAATATACTTGCATCATCTTTGCTGGCAGGTATGCATGTATGGGGCTATTTGCCTAGCATAATCATTAAGCCATTTTAGGGCTAGGGCTGCAGTGCTTGGTAGCCACTTGACTCACACAAGGAAATCATAAGCCAGGCTTTATGGACTAAACTCTTTATGCAAGCCAAAAAAATGTGATATGTGGCTAAAATAGCCTGTGCGGTAGGCACCATCATGTTGTGAGTTGCCTGCTTGGAACTAGCAATCATGTCAGTTGCTCCTAAAAATGCAGGCCCTTCCATTTCCATGTGGAAAACAGCAAGCTGGAACATACAGATGAAGCTGCAATAGAAGCAGCTGCTTGGTTGGATACCATATGGGGTTCAACAGGCCTGGTTACAGGTGGATTAAGAGCAAGGATAAGCATACAGCAGCAGTGATACAGTATGTAGTAAAGTACTGTTCTACATAGAAATCCATAGTTTTCAAATGCTGTTGTACCACAGTTCAAATGTCATGGAATGTGATTGTACCCTTCTATGGTAGAAAAACATTCTAAAACCTCTAGAGACATGCACAAGTTAATTTCACTGTGAAAGAGAAATATAAAATAATGCATGGAAAAGTGTGGTTTATGGGAATTTGATGCAACTCGAGGTGTGTTATGCCCCATGAAGCCTGAGGGGTTTATATGGGCATCACATACCGAGATGTTGCATAAAATCCCCATAGAACCACACTTCTCCATGTTTGGTTTTTTCATTTACTGTTTTTTGGTTTAAATTGTCTTTGATGCTTTACGAGGGTAACTGTTACCGCCGACAAGGTTGTCTCACGCCGAGTGACCGATTGTGTAGTGCCTGTGAACGTCCAGCACGAGGACAGCTTGTTCATTAGTTTTTCAGGTGATGCTGCAGTACTGTTCTGCCCATGGTTTATGGAGCTCCATAAACACATGTGGTTTACGAAGCTGTTGGGCACTCACTGGCAGTGGTTTATAACCACTAACCAGTAAATATAAAAACAACAATGCACATATTTCACATAATAATATAGACTATAAAAACACAGGGGCCCAGATATTCAAACTGCGCTCAAAAGTAGCGCAACAGCAGGAGCAAGCACAAACCAGTTGCGCAAATGCGCAACAGGTGCGATATTCAAACATGGAGCAGAGCAAATTGCGCAAGCAACCAACGTCTCAATATCGCACATACTGCGCCATCACGCAACCAGGTAGGAGAGGCTGAGCCAAAATGCTTGCTATGGCGCAACCATGGAAGCTCAGCTGAGCAGTGCAGAGCCGCCACAGCAAGCACAGCCCCCCCAGAGCAATGGAACTGCACATCCAGGAGGCAGGCTGGGGCCCACGCCAGCCATGCCACACATGGGCACAGGAACTCACTGCAGAACCCACACCACACTGGCACACCCCAAGCACAGCATCACTGGGGTGGGACGGATGATCCACGTGCCCATGGGGACAAGCCAACTAAAAGCATAGCAGAGCCATGACACCCCAGCACAACCACTGGCAGGCAGAGTGTGCCTACACCCGGGGGTTGACAACCACAGTGCACATCAGTCCCCCGTGCACGCACAGCACAGCGTGCACCGTGCCCCAAGACACAGCTCATGTGCAGTGACAGGCACTGCAGGAAACACCATGCACCCCGTGCACACGTCCAACTCCATGCTGCAGAGAAGCAGACCAGCCAGACCCACCCTGTGCACCCAGCAGTGGTGGCAGCAGATGGCAAGAGCAACAGAAAGGCAATGCTATGCTGGTGATACCTCCCATGGACACACACACACACACACACACACATATACCCAGGACTATAGTAGCCCAGATGGCATGTACACCCCTGCAACGGAGCACCCAGAGCCAGTTGCAAAGCAGACACCAACACAGCAGTTGCACCAAAATAGAAATGTATATTTAAATAAAAACAGTGAACAACAAAGGTCGAACTATGTACAAGTTGGGGGACGGGTAAAGGCAGGAGTGTTCAGGGAGGGAATAAAACGGAGAGGAAGGCAGGGTGAAAGGGATGGGTGAAGGTGAAATGAAAGGTGGGCTACGGCCCAGCTGACTCCTGCTCCTCCCCTGCTGGCGTCCCTCCTGTGCCCTGCGCCGCCCACGTTCCCCTAAGCGTAGGGCTTACAGGACCTCCTGGTTGTCCAACACCACCTGGGTCCAGGCACCGCAGATCATGCATGCATGCGCCAGCACCAACACCAAGGCCTAGGAAAATGGGAACACAGTCAATGGCTGAGACTGACCACAACCCTGAACACCACCCAACCTGCAACCCATCTAGCCTAATGTCCTGCACATGTGATGGCATGCACCCACCACAGTGAACATGCACATGGCCATCACAAACAGCGCGCACCAGCCATGCGCACCACCGCCCACACACACTGCCCGTCGTCACAGTACCAAAACTCGCTGTCATGTGATGGCCCAGCAGCGTGGTGCGATGCCAGTTACACAGCTATGTGCCCAGTGCATGCCTGGACCACCTGTGATGCATACACAGGCGTGTCGTGATGCTGCACGTGATGCAGGTCACCTGTGCACTACCCTACATGGAGACATGAGCAGTGTCGGCAGATAAGGGCCTATGGGACACCCAGTCTGGCCATTTGGCCTTGTATGCGATCACTCTCTTGTCCTATAAGTCCGTTCCCCTCACCCTGACCTCAGAAGTCCTCATGGCGAACCCACGCATACATATATCCCGTGACCAAGTCAGCCCCACCACATCCTCTGGCAGGGTGTTCCACTCATCCACCACCCATCATGTGAAGAAACACTTTCTCATGTTCCTCCTTAAACAAACCCCCAACTCCATCCCATGCCCTCTCTAGTCCTGGAACATCCCTTACGCTTACAAATATTGTTTCCTGCACTCTGTTCCCCCTGTACAATACTTGTATGTCCCCATCATATCCCCACACCCTGTTCCCTCAGGAGTACATGTTCAATTCCGTCAACCTGTCTGCATAGGACTTGTGATGCAATCCATGCACCATCCATGTCGCCTTCCTGTGAGCAGCTCTCACCCAGTCCCTGTCCATACACAGGTATGTTCTCCAGAACTGTACACTGTACTCCAGTGTGGGACTCACTACTGTTTCGTATAGTGGAACTATGACCTCCCCTTTGGTTGTGTCCAGCATGGTTGGTGGTCCTGCCCCCAATACAATAGCATCCATGGCGAATGATCTCACACTCCTCCAGCAGCTCGGTCTGCCGCTGCTGCTGCTGTTGCTGCTGCTGCTGCTGCCGCTGCTGCTGCTGATGCTGCTGCTGTGGCCCGACAGCCTGTGGCACTGGGGCCTAGCATGGCCCACATCACCATTGTCCGGCGTCTCTCATCCGGCCTGTGGGAGACATACGGTGGAGACAAACATCAGTGTGACTCAAAGCAGAGTGCCCCTGCCCCGAGTGAGACTGCCTGCCCACACAGCCATAACCATCCATCGCACAGCTGCACACACTGACACACCCATGCACAGCCACCCAGGCACACACACACCCCACAGAGATATGGGTGAATAGATGGTACACTCACGTGGCCTGGGCACCAGGCCCCGCCTGGCATGCGGAGCATGGCCCAGCGTCAATGGTTCTGGGTCCCTCGGCGGAGATCACTGTGCCGGTGCCGGCACTGCTCCAGCAGACCGGCCCGGCAATGACCCCACCAGGTCAGTGGCCACTTGCTGCCACAAATGGGTCCTAGGTCGGTGAGGGGCCTCACCATATAGTCCCTCATGTGGGGCTCCACTGAGGGCCACCAGGTTGGCCACTTCAAACTGGGCTCCAGGACGCCCTCCTCCTAGCCATGGCCCCAACTTTGCAGCAGGCAATATGGCGCCCGCTGCGCTGTGACCCCAGTGGAGTTGTTGTGCAATAGACCAGCACAGGCTCCAATCGGCTGTTCGCTGGCGCGTCATCACTACATGGCGTTGTAACCAGACAGCGCTATAGGAACGTGACACATGGCATGCCCACGGTGCCAGGGGTCAGAGGGCATACACAAGAGTTCACGGCAATGACGCGGGCTCGCTGGCGCCATGGGATATAGGCATCCTGCGCGACTGCTAAGCATAGCACCAGTGCCACAGTGGACTATCGCGCAGAAGTGCCACAGCGCCATATAGTGCCCAGTGCTGTAGCGCCACTGGCACAATGGTGGCCATGGCCAGAATCGCCTATCGCGCTCAGCAGGTCTGCAGCGCGATCGACGCATGTGTAACCTGTCTGGGCATGCGCAATGCAGTGTAGCACACAGCCACAAACATGCGCCATCGGCTCAGCCGGACCTTCCCTATTGCGCTAAGCGCAAATACGCGATATTCAGCCGACATATGCAGATCAGTCGATCAGCCATGCAAAGGCGCAGTGGCGCGATTAGCATGTCATTAAAGTTGCGCCACACCCATTTGCATGTGTTGCGCTATAAAATGCGACACTGGGTCTGGCGGCCAGATTTGGTTATTGCAGGTGAGAGGTGAGTTACATGCTGTGTGATGCTCAGGACAATGTTCATAGGCAGGGGTGCTGGAGGATGTCATAGGTTGAGGGGCTGAGCATGATGAGGGCACTGAGGAAGGGCAGAGGCACCCTTTCCATCAGTATCTGCATCTGGAGAGAAGAGGGCTTCTGCCCCCCCAGCCTGCAGCCATGCTCATGGGAAAATGCTGTGGACTGCACAGTGACAGGTGTCCACTTCCACCCATACAGATCACCATGACTGACAAGAACCAGGCTGAGGCTGTGGACGGGCGGGTGTGGGAGGAGGCCAGACTTCACCACAGCAGAGACTGAGGCCCTCTTCCAGCCCTGGAGGATGAGCCGCTATTGAGTGGGCGGAGGGCACCCTCAGCGATGCAGCTGCATGGGAGGGTAGCTCTGGCCGTCAACCTGCATGGAAGCCACCAGCGCTCCGTGCAGGAATGCCCAAAAAGATGGGGACTGACCGCGGGAGGCTGAAGGAGAAGGTGGCAGCCTTCAGGGTGAGCACGTGCTGCCTGGTGGGGACCACAGGTGGTGTTGCAACTGACCCGACCGAGAGACACTAGTTCTGACCCATGCAGCCGAGTGCCATTGCGGGTGTTCAGGCGGAGATTCCAGGCGGGTGGAAGCCCATCACTGCAGGTATGACATGGTGATGTTGTGGGGGCTGTTGTTCACATGCACTCACATGTACTCTCTTTCTGTTTCAGATCCTGTTCGTCTGCAGGGAGACAGTGGTGGTGGGTGCTGACAGTGAGGCAGACCTGCTGGACCAGGAGGAGGGACCATCCACCTCCACCCAGCCTGCAGGCACTGCAGCAGCAGGCTGGCTGGCCCAACAACTCGCCCGGCAGTGATACAGGTGCAGGGGTGCACAGCCTGTGTCACAGCAGTCTGGCATGCAGGTGTGCCAGCATGCTGTGCCTATGGCAGTGGCACGCACCGGCACTATTGATGATAGCAGGCCTGCAATGGCCAGTGATGATGTGTGTCCCACGAGGGACGCATGGCAGGCCATCACGTGCCCTGGCCCGCTCCTGCTCCACACCTGTGTACCAGCATGCTGGCACAGTCACAGGCTGAGCCTGTCAGCACCGTGGGGCAGCATCGGTGGCTGAGCAGGTGTCTGGCACTGTTGACAGCACAGGGGTGGAACAGGTGGACCTGGGGCTTAGCGGTTGGAGGGCGGCGGCAGCAGTTGCACACCAGGCCTGGGGGACAGCGTCAAGCAGTGGCACTTGTCCACCGCCCATGAATCTGCCCATACCTGGTCCTGGCGAACAGCGGCCACCACCTCAAAGTGCTGTGCACCAGGACCATCCACACCCTGGGGTCCCGATGCCATTGGGGCACAGTACCCTTTGGACGTGCACACACCCGCCTGCTAGGAAGTCGGTACAGCTGCAGGGTGGGTTGAAAGGTCCGGGAGGCACTGGACTGTGTCCGTGGAGGCATAGCAGGAGTGTGCTCGGGACCGGGCTGAGATGTCCATATCGGACGGATGTGACCGCTGCCATCGACAGGCTGACCAGGCAGTGGTCTCTGTGGCGACCGCATTGACCACACTGTCTGGTGACCCTGTACCATACACCCCACCAGTCACTCCACTCCCGTTCCCGCATCATCGACACCAGGCCTGTCGGCGGTTTCTGCTGGGCATCGAGCACCCCTGGTGCAAGGATTTGTTTAGCGAGGATGCAGACCCTGTCTTGGAGCAAGTGGCGATCGCGCACTGGGACCCCTGGTGATACTAGCGCCACCCGATGTGGCCCCTGCGCAGTCTGCCAGTGCTGCTAGGCCACGGCGGGCCGCCCACGCATCCGTGGTGGCCATGGGACAGTGCTCCCTGACTGAGCTGTCTCCCAATGCAGGCCCTGTCTGGTGCTGCCCTGTGTGCAATGTGTGTAATGGTGGGCAGTGCACTGCTGGGTGCTCTGCTCACCAAGCTGACACATGGACCACCTGCACTCTCCCAACTGCTGTCCACAGGTGTGTGTGGATGATGATGCCTGCATTGCACTGTACACCAAGGTGCAGGTTGCCCAGGTCCTGACACATATGTGGACAGTCCAGGTGGTGAGGGTGGTTGGTGGTGCTGTGTGTTGGCGTGTCATTTCCGCAGTGCTGTGCTGCCCCTGTATGCTGCCTGGTGTGTGTGTGTGTGTGTGTGTGTGTGTCCATGTGAGTGCTCACCCCTCTCTGATGGTGTGTTGGTATGCCTGGACCTTCAACTCCCTGACCTTCATGCACGGTGTGTTCCCCTGTGTGCCTGTGGTTTGCGCATGGACAGTGTTGCCTGCACATGTCCCTTGACTTACCTGTGTTGTCGTAGTGCTCTTCTGCAATGGTGTCCCAGTGCAGCTGGGCCTACCCGTGTCAGTGGGGGTCCCTCCGTCCTAGGGGCGGCTCATCACCCACATCCCGGCACCACTGGCGTCCCCATCGCTGTCCCCTCTTGGACCTGTCACGGCTATCCATGGTCTTTGGCCATGTTGTGCAGGATGCAACAGGCCAGGAATATCCACAGGCCTTCTGGGGCTGTACTGTAGGGCTCCGCCGAGGTGTCCAGGCATCGAAGCGTGCCTTGAGTATCCCAAACACCTGCTCTATGATGTTCCGTGTTGCGGCGTGTGCCTCATTGAAACCGTGCTGCGCTGGGGTCGTGGGCGCGGTATGGTGTGAGCAGCCAGGGACGGAGTGGGTATCCACAGTCACCTGTGTGGAGATAGTGGAGATCAGTGTCAGGTCAGGTCCATGTTGCCCATATCCTTGTGTGCCACTACCATGGCACCTGTGTCATTCCACCCTTGCACAGAGTTTGCATTCCATACATGTGTACTCACCCACTAGATGACCCGTGGGATGTTCCACTCTTGAATCAATGGCACAGTGCAGATTGGTGCCATATGAAGGCATCATGTGCTCCACCAGGGTGTGTGGCACAGACATTGATAATCTCGCCAGTGGCATCACACACCACCTGGCAGTTGACACTCGAGAAGCCCTTTCGGTTGCGATCACGCAGTCGTCGGGGCCAGGTGCGTGTGAATGGCCACATGGGTGCAGTCTATGACCCTACACGCCAGGCATATGTGCTACCTGTGGAACTCTGCATGTTTGCTGTACGCTCTGCCGCGGTGCTGGGGAAATGGATGTACTCCGCAGCATGAGGCAGCAGTGCGCTGAGGAATTGGGTGAGGATGCGTGATGTGGCCGACTGCGTAATGCCTGTGGTGTCACCTGTCGGCCTCTGGAAGGTGCCCGTGGCAAGCAGGCACATGCAGGCTGTCACCTTGGTCTCCACGGACAGAGCATGACTCCGTCGTGAGGGTGCCTGCATCACATCACTGCACAGCTCACTGAGCCGTCTCAGTATTGCCCTGTTCAGGCGGTACCGGGCCACAATCTCGACATCTGTGTACAGCTCGTAGCTGATGCGGGCACGATACCGCCTGTCGGGGGCGTACCGCCAACAGGCCCCTCCGCTGCCACGTCCCCTGCAGCATGCTGTCTCACCCCCTCATTACAGCTTCCATGTGAGAGCTGACACTATCCATCTCCTGGCTCCTGCCCCCCAGCTGCTGTTCCTGTGTTACCCCCACTGCCCCCACTGCTGCTTCCACTGCACCGGGCACCCCCCACTGGCCTCTCTGTCCTCCAGGACCCACTGTCCCTCTCTGCCCTTCCTGCTCCTGTCTCTGTCTCTCTCTCTCTCTGTCTCTCTGTCTCTCTCCCCCGGTTTGCGGCCTGCTAGAGTTCTTGCGCCGCTCCCTTGAGCCTTTTTATTTTGGCTCACATCCGGTACAGCGCATCCTCCGGCTGAGCCACTCTTGCGCATTGCGCAAGTGTCTAGATATCGCATTGCGCACTTTATGCATGGACCCGCCCCCTTCGGTTGCGCATGCCTTCATTTCCATTGCGCTGTGGCTCAGCGTGTTTTCGGTGGTGCAACTGGACCCTTCTGAATATCGCAGAATGGCGCATTTTTGGAGTTGCGCACGCGCAACCCTGTTGCGCATGGCGCAACCCTTTTGAATATCTGGGCCAGGATAAGCAACTTTATGTATAACCAGTGTGTTGTGCCACCTCGGGGTTCTGATTCTCACGGACCACTCAAGTTTCATCCTCAAAGTCAGAGAGAATCACATGCCCTCTATGGCAGAACACTCTGACTGTGCATAGTTACCCATTCAGTTTTTTTTATATGCTGATGGTTACCCAATTTTGTTGCATATCAATATGCTAGTTTTGTCTTGGGCATCATCTTCAAACCACTAGCAAGCTGGGAAGAGCTTTGTTGTGGAATTTTGGCATGGCCATCACCCAAACAACACTCCCCCACAGTTTGCACAGTCTTTCCCTGCACAAGACTGATGTCTCCTCCTCCCCATCCTGTAACAGGCATTCCTTGCTGTACAGTGCCACCCTCTTTCCACTCATCTGATATAGACCACTCCCTGGTTTTTGGTGGCACCATCTTCCCACCCTATGCAAAGTTTTCTGTTGTCTAGTGGCATTTGTCTGGCTTTCCCAATATTGTGCCATTCCCTGGTATCCGGTGGCCCCAACATTCATCTCTGTGATCAACACTATAGTGCATGATGGAGGGTCATTGTGTATGGAGATCCATACACTGTGGTATGGCCTGGCATGGAGACAGGGACTCTGTTAAGCCACACAAGGGCAAAAATATTAGATATCAGGAGGGCATCTTTCAATGAAATTTGTAGATGTTTAAGAGCAGCCCTGGTGATAGAGGGGGGTGGAGAAACTGTGGGGGAGACCAAAAGGAATCATTACGGAGGTAACTAACCAATGCATTAGGATAGTGGCCAAAGGAAAAAGAAGAAAGAAACCACTATGGTTCTCTAAAGAGGTGGGAGACTAAATAAGGGCTAAAAGAGCAAGTTTTAGGAAGCATAAGGGAATCCAAAGGGCAGAGGACAGGGAGGTGTACTTTTAATGTCTAAGAGAAGCAAGGAAGGCTGTAAGGAAAGTCAAGGCACAGATAGAGGAGAGTTTAGCACAGACTGTGAAAAAAGGGGACAAGACATTGTACAGGTACATAAACAAAATGAGGGGTGGAATTGTGAGGCTCAAAGGAGAGAAGGGAGAGTGTAAGGGAAGAATTTAGACAAGGCAGAAATACTGAACAAATACTTCTGTTCAGTATTCACTGAGGAGGGAGAGGGTCAAGGACCACAGTTGGGGAGCAGAGGCAACTGGGGGGAGAAGTAGACACCAGTCCATTCACAGTGAAGAGAGTTCTGCAGGAACTCACAAAGCTGAAGGTGGATAAAGCCATGGCATCAGGTGACATACACCTGAATATATTATGGGAGCTGCACAGGGAACTAGCAGCGCCTCTGGCCACCCTTTTCACAGAGTCACTCAACACAGGAGTGGTTCCAGAGGACTGGATGAGGGTGCATGTAGTCTCACTGCACAGAAGTGGCACTAGGGTGGAAGCAAGGAATTACAGGAGAGTCGGCCTCACCTCAGTGTTGGGGAACATCATGGAGGTACTGCTGAAAGAAAGGACAGTGGCACACCTGGAATCCATTGGTGCCTAGGATCTAAGGCAGCATGGATTCACATCAAGAAGGTCTTGTGAAATGAATCTGAAAGACTTTTTTTATTGGATGACTAGGAAATTGAATCAGGGAGGGGCCATATATGTCACCTACCTAGATTTCAGCAAAGCCTTCAATACCGTCCCACACAGAAAGTTGGTTAACAAGTTGAGTAGTCTGGTCATGAGAATAAGGTGATACACTGGGTTAGAAACTGACGGACAAACAGAAGGCAAAGGGCGGTGGTAAATGAGATCCAATCCGGGGAGAGAGGGGTGACAAGCGGGATACCACAAGGATCAGTTTTGGGACCAGCCATGTTCAGTGTCTTCATTAGTGATACTGCAGAGGGGCTGCAAGGAAAGGTCTGCCTATTTGCAGATGACACCAAGATTTACAATGGGGTGGATACTCCAGAAAAAGGGCAGAAAATGAAGAGGGGACCTGGAGAAGCTTGAATGATGGTCAGAGGTGTGCAACTGAGGTTCAGTGCAAAAAAGTGCAAGATAATGCACTTGGGTAGGGGGAACCCTAGGGACAGCTACAGGACTGGGGAAGATGCTGTCACCAAAGAGGAAAGGGACCTAGGGATTGTCATATTTAATACCCTTAAGGTACCAAAGTAGTGTGCAAAGGCTGCAAGAAGGGCCAGTGGCATGCTTAGGTGCATAGGCAGGAGGTATTACTAGTAGAAGGTGGGGTGATGCCATTGTATAAAACACTGGTAAGGCCTTACCTGGAAAACTGCATACAGTACTGGAGACCACATATACGTAAGGACATTAACAAGGTGGTGACAAAGGGTGACAAAGGTGGTGCATGGCTTGCATCACAAAACATACTAGGATAGACTAAGAGACCTCAATATGTACTCACTGAAGGAAAGGAGGGCATACCATGAGTACACAACAAAATATGGGCACCAGGTAAAAACAGCAACTACTATTGGGTGCTATACTCTTGGGCTACCCTACAAGGGTAGTAACTGTACACAAACTTGAGGGTAGTGGACGGTGTCAGGAAGGGGGGGATAGTGAGGGGAAGGAAAGGGACAATGAAGGAGATTTGAGGGATACAGGTGGAGTGTGTCTGCTGCCACCGAGCTAGTCTTGTGGTGTGGGTGGATAACTCTGGTGCAGCAGGTACAGGGTTCTGGACCGGATATGCAGAAACTCTGCTGCTGCCTGCGGCACTTAATTTTTTTGTGATATGGAATTTTGCCACCTGCCCGACATGCACCCCCCTGGAGTTTATAATCTATATTCAGAGGGATGAGGGGGGCACAGCCCCCCCAAACACTTTTTGCCTTTTCTTGTGACATTTAAGTTTTTTGTTTTCCTGAATTTGTATATGATGCATATAATACTTTACAATAAAGAAAATAAAAACTAAATATGCATTTATGATACGTTTCTTTGAATTTAAAGCAGTAGTACAATATGAAAAAAGTGTGCTTTTTCAACAGTTTATTCCCTGTGCTCTGCTAAGCATGTACCTGGTACTCTTTCCCGCCAGCATTGTACTATCACCCTGTAATCTGTTCAGTTATCCTATGTTTCTGTTTACATTTCTGCTGCCTGCTGCATTGACAGTAGTTGTAGTACTAGATAGCAGCCGCCATATTTTCTGTGGCGCTACAACAGTCATAACAGATCACTTTCTGGTTAGGTAGTACTGCTGCTTTAAAATGTACAGTAATTAAAAGTACATGCCTAACACAAGATAAATACCAACTAGTATGCATCCGAGTAAAAGACTCAAAGGGAAACTCCTATGAAATTAGAAAGACCTGCCTTATATATAATAGCTGCAGAGCTCCGGGTGGACATCTCGCACACTCCGGGTGGCTTACGCCAAGAAAGTTATGCTAATGAGGGCTGCCAACTCTGCCATTTGTTGGTAGCCCTCATTATCATAACCTCTGTGGTGGAAGCCATCCGGGGTGTGCGAAATGTCCACCAAGGGCTTTGTAGCCATTATAGATGGAGTGGGTCTTTCTAATTAAAACCACCTGACAGCAGGTAAATAAAATAATTTGTTTTATGCTAAAAACCCTAATCGGGCATTTCTACAGCAGCTGCTGCACTTAGTGGTAGTACAGGACTTTCCCTTTATGAAAATTCTCACTCGGATAAAAAAAAACAGAGAGGCTAATGTCTTAATCTATCATTTTGTTATTTAAATAAGTTAACTGTAATTCACATAATTTTGCTTACTATTTCTTCTGGGTGTACAACATGGCAATATTTTATAGCGAAGTACAAGGAGTACAGTTACAACTCTGAAACTCTAGAAACTGGCGCCCAATCTAAACAATATTACTTGGTGAAGTGAGCTTGTGATTGGTTGGCATCCATGGCACTCCAGACATTACCTCATGGGTTACAGCCCACCTGATAGGCTAATGATGCACATGACCCAGATCAGATTTCCAGTATATCCAGGTCCCAGGAACCCCTGCTCTCCAGTTTTGAATCGTGCATCTGAATAGGCAAGAAGCATACCAGGAATCCCTGTCTGCTCTAAACAAGGCAGGAACCAGCAGTCTGATTTCTTTTTGTACAGTTATTTAATCGTTGACCCTACCTATAAGGCTTTAACAGGGCTCTCAAGAGTAGGAGCCAGTTCTTATTTTAAATTCCGTTGTTTTTTGTTGGCTACCTAAAAAAGGTTTTGTCTGGTTAAGCATTGCCATCTTGTGTTGTTGCCAAGAAACGTTTGCTTGCTACTGTTTTTCTTGCTTAGCTGGCTACCCTAGGTGTAACCAGTGGTTGAGCACCTCATCCTTTCCCTTCGTCCTGGGGCTGTGCTATTTTGAGGTGGTTTCTGGGGTTAATGTTGGCCATCCGGCCTCCTTTCCCGGTCCCGCAGCTCTTCAGCCACGTGTGTGGCCTAATCTATCGTCTGGGGATGCTCCCCCTCGCCGCCACGCTTGCTGGCATCTCCTGGGCCCTCTCGGCCTTCTGTGCCTATCCTGGGCAGTCCTCCTCGTGTGTGGGCCAGCCAATGGCCTAGGGATTGCTCCCCCCATGCCTCCGCGTCCACTCCAGGCCGAGCGCTCTCCTCCGATCGGTGCCTGAGCGTCGCGGTAGGCCCTAGAACCCCCCTCCTCCCTCGTCCTTCGTTGGCAGCTTAATCCCAGCCGGCGCTATTTTTCTTCCTCAGAGGCGCTCGGCTCGAAATCGCAGTGGGCCGCAGGCTGCCTCCCTCCCCTTCCACCTTGCGAGTCTGTAAGGAGGCCAGAGCCTCCTATCGCCACCCCACTCGCCTCCCCTCCTCACGTCTCGCTTCCAGTCCGAATCGAGGCGGAGAAGCGATCCCTCACTCTATCTTGAGGCGGGCCTCGTGGGTCCTCCCAGCGCAAGGGACCGAGGCAAGATCCTCCAGTGCGGCTCTCCTCCGGGCGCTTCAACCAGCGCTCTCTCTCCACTCTCCTCTCTCTCTGGATCTCGGGGAGGCGGGGCATCGCCAGGCATACAAAAAAAAAAAAAAACAGGGGAGAGGCGTTCTGCCGGGCTCGAGGACCAGTCCCTCACCGCATTGGCTGGGGGGGGAGCGTAAGCTTCAGTTTGCCACAGAAACGCGGCCTCAGATCTCCAGGGGCCAGCTGGTGAGGCAGAACAGCGCAGTGTCTTAAGGCTATGAGTTGCAATTCTGGTGATACCCAGCACACCAGACCTGGCTTTGAATCCCAGAGCCCCCTCCCCCACACAGTGTTTCTGGTAAAAAAAAAAAGAGAGAAAAGGGAGCATACTATTTTTTAACCTGCTCGGGTCCCTCACATAGCGACCCCAGTAGAGTCTCAGCAGAGTACCTCTCTCCGCATGGTGGCCCCGGCCCCCTCCCACAGCGGGCCTCGGCTCCACCAGGAAAAAACATCGCCCCTCTCCCAACTCCCTGCGATAGGGGTTCTCCCATAGCACCCCTATTCTCAGGCACTCCCTCTGTTTCCCCCAGCCCCCTTCCCCACTTGTTTCCGATGGGGGCAAAAAGAGAAGATTATATACATACAAGGGGAAAAGAGAGAGGGGATAACGGGGTTATCGGCCTCCTTACTAGTCTACCTTTTCTCTCTAATTCCAGATGGTAAAGGCCAAGAAGTGCTCCGCGTGCAGCGCCAACCTCCTCCCCCAAACCCCGGGGCCCCTGTGCGTGGCCTGCCTATTGGACGACGACCTTTCCTCAATGGAGAGGACACCACCTCTGGCACCCTCCAATCCCAGATCCAGCAATTCAACATGGGTGGACCCGGGCTCCCTATTGATCCAGAACCAACAAGCAGCAGCGGCCATGATGGAGAGCCAGCAAAACTTCATGCTCAAGATCATGGAGAAACTGGAGGCCCTCACCCAACACAGAGCGAGACCACCCAGCCTGGAACACACCCGGACGAGGGGTGCACCAGAGGAGCCATCCATTCCTGAGGACTCCCGCCCGGTCGCACCACACGACGGCACGCCAGAGGAAGGAGAGAAAGACAAAGCGGACGAAGAAGAAGAGGAGGAGGAAGCTGGGATGGATTCTGACACAGAGGACATGGACCTGCAAGCAACTCCGTCCCTGACTTCCAAACTGTGCTCCTTCGACACCATCCCGGGACTCATGAAGATAATCAAGGCCACCATGGGCCTGGGCACTGAGGAGCCAGAAGAGGGCAAGCCTGAGTCGAAGCTCGATCCAATGATCCAGCTAAGAACCACGACCACAGAGACATTCCCAGTATGCCCAGCCATCGAAGAGGTTGTTAACACGGAATGGCAGTCTCCCGATCCGGGCAGAATGCCGAACAGCAGAAATTTGAACAGAATGTACCCTATACAGGGCGATAAATCGGATGTTTGGTGCAAGGCACCCACTATTGATCCACAGGTGGCGGTCCTGAGCAAAAAGACTGTGCTACCATGTGGCACCATAGCCCTCAAGGATCCAACAGACAAGAGAATTGAGGATATGCTCAAGAGGACCTTTGAGATCGAGGGAACCACTGCCAAGGCAATGACCACCGCCATTTACACCTCTCGGGCACAGATTCGCTGGCTCGAGGAGCTCCAGGAGCAGGCTATCCCAAAGTCTAGAGAGGCAGAACTGCTGGAGTGCACCCTGGATGCAGCCAAATATCTGGCTGATATGGCAGTGGACTCGCTCGCCTACAGGCAAGGGCCGCCGCCATCATCAACCGGCCCCATGAGCCCTGTGGTTAAAACTCTGGGACGCTGATTCAGAATCCAAGACATTATTACAAAACTTACTGCTCAAGAAATCATGTCTTTGGGGAGGGACTCAGAATTATCTGAAACAAAAGGAAGAAGGTAGGGACCTCATAGGAATAGGTCCAAATCCTCCTATCTGCCCTCCACAAGGCCAGGAGGTTTGGGCGGAATCAAGGGCCAAAGCCGCAGGGACTCCTTTCTGCAGAGCCACTCCTTTCGGGTTAGAGGCTCCCCTTCCAGCTCCCGCGGCCCCTCTTTTCAGAGTTACCAGTCCGCCTCCTTCAGACCTCGGGGACAAAAATCCGGAAGTCGAAGTAGAGGCTTCAGAGGAAATCAGTGACTCCCAACAGCCCGAGAATTGCGATCAGGACCCGTACCCCCCAGTAGGATAAAGACTAGCCCTGTTTGCCCACCGCTGGTCGGCCACCACATCGGACAGGTGGGTACGGGACGTAGTATCCAAGGGATATGCCATCGAGCTATCCCACACCCTTATACCGCACAGGTTCGTCTCATCCCCCGTGTCCAGAAGGAGCGCCTCTCCTCACCAAGTACAATGGATTCTAGCAGAGCTAATCCAAAACAGGGCCATCCAGCCCGTCCCGAGTCAGGAACAAGGAATGGGCATGTACTCCATCTTCTTCCTGGTTCCCAAAAAATCTGGGGAGCTAAGGCCCATTCTGGACCTAAAACACCTGAACCGGCATGTGGTCCCCAACCGGTTCAAAATGGAGACCATCCGGTCCACCCTACAGGGCATCAGGGTGGGCGACTTCATGACATCCATCGATCTGAAGGATGCCTACCTCCACATCCCCATCATCAGAAGGCACAGGCAGTTCCTCCGCTTTCACATCCTGGGACACCATTTCCAATACAAGGTGCTCCCCTTCGGCCTGTCCTCAGCACCCAGAGTCTTCACCAAGGTCGCTATAACTCTGGTGGCCAGACTCAGGGAGCAGGGGCTAGACATTATTCCGTACTTGGACGACTGGCTCATCAGCGCCCGCTCCGAGGACCAGGCCCGGCGCTCTGAACTGTCTTACTGCCTTGCAGGCTCTCGAGGACCACGGCTGGGTGGTGAATCGGGAAAAGAGCCACCTCCGTCCCACCCAACAGATAGAGCACCTCGGGGCCATCATCAACTCGGCCGAAGGCTGGGCAAAACCATCGCCGGGCCGAGTTCACAACCTACGGGAGCTGGCACGCGAGTTGAAATCACACACCCATACCACGATGGGGAAGGTGGCTCGACTTCTGGGCTGCATGGCCTCCTGCATTGACCTCGTGCCCTGGGCCAGGTGGCGCATGCGCCCACTCCAGAACTACGCCCTGTCTCGCGGGGCGCCAAACGAGCACAACCTCCAGTGCGTGGTGCCACCGTCTGATAGCGGTAAGATCATCCCTGGTCTGGTGGACAACACTGGAGAATCTGACCAAGGGAGTTCCCTTGGAGGCCCCTCGCCCGGTCCCCATAGAGACAGACGCCAGTCTCTCCGGCTGGGGGGCCTGTCTAGGGGACGCTTCAGCACAGGGAACGTGGTCCCCAGTGGAGACACAACTCTCCATCAACGTTCTGGAGACGAGAGCAGTATTCCACGCCCTGAGGGCATTCAGACATCTCATCCTGGGGCGCTCAGTACATGATCCAGTCCGACAATCGCATGCCGGTAGCCTACATCGCGAAACAGGGGGGAACCAGAAGCAGGGTCATGTCGAGGGAAACCGCAAGGGTGATCAACTGGGCGCAGACTCACCTATCACACCTGGGAGCAGTGCACCTGGCAGGGAAACTGAATGTCAGGGCAGATTGGCTCAGCAGACAACAGATTCACCCAGGAGAATGGAGGTTGCACCCGACCCTCTTTCAGACAATCCAGGCGGCGTGGGGACCCGTGTCCCTGGACCTCATGGCATCACGGGACAATGCCCAAGTCGACATGTATTACTCATGGTTCAGAGATGCCCACTCCCAGGGCACGGGCGCCCTGTCACAGACCTGGGGGCGGGAGTACGTGTACGTCTTCCAGCCACTCCCCCTGCTACCACAAGTACTGACCAAGATCCGAGAATCTCGTGTCACCATCATTCTGGTGGCCCCCCACTGTGCGCAGATCCTTCATGGTTCGCGGCGTCAGAGAGATGTCGCTGGCCAGCTTCGGATACGGTCCATCTGGACATGCTGACACAGGGACGGTAATCACCTGTCCCTCGGACCCTAAAACTCATGGCCTGGCTCCTGAAAGGAGCGATTGGCGACGAGCCGGGTATCGCAGGTCGGTCATCGGTACGCTACTCCAGTCTAGACGGGCCTCCACCACGTCCACATACGAGAGGCAATGGGCCATCTTCTCGCAGAGGTGCCAAAGGAGGGGGTTGGTACCAGAACAATCTGACCTGCCCACCATTCTCCTATTCCTCCAGCAAGGAGTGGACAAGGGGCTGGCCCCCTCCTCTCTAAGGGTGCAGCTGGCGGCCATTGGGGCGGCCATAGGACTCATGGAGGGGCACCCACCGGGAGCTCACCTGGACGCCATACGCTTTGTGAGAGCAGTAGAGATCCTTCGTCCCAGGACCAGACCAACCATCGTGCCATGGGACCTACCTCTGGTGCTAGGATCCCTCAAATCGACACCCTATGAACCGCTCCTAGAGGCAGACCTCTTCTGGGTCGGACTAAAGACCACCTTCCTCATAGCCATCTGCTCGGCCAGAAGAATCGGGGAGCTTGGCGCCCTGTCATGCGTGGAGCCATATACCGTTTTCACCCCTCAGGGGGTCAGGCTGAGAACAGTGCCGGCCTTCCAGCCAAAGGTCCCAACAAAGTTCCACAGAGAGCAACCTATCGACCTGCCAACCCTGTCACGAGATAACCCTCAGGGCCAGGGCGGGGCCCCCGATTCCCTGGACATCAGGTCGGCCCTATCGATCTATCTGGCCAGGACCCACCCCATCCATAAAGCGGAGAGGCTGTTCATTGTCTCAAAGGTCAGAAGGGGCTGTGGCCTCCAAGACCACAATTGCAGGATGGCTCAGGCGGGTGGTCCAGCATGCCTATCAGGCAAACCAGATGACCCCACCACAGGGGATCAGGGCACACTCCACCAGGGCGGTTGCCCGTCTTGGGTGGAGAGGCCTCGTTTCCTCAGAGGATATATGCAAGGCGGCCACCTGAGGTTCCTTGCATACCTTGCCTGGGCACTACAGGCTGGAGCAGCTCAGGACTTCAGGTCAACCTTAGCAACTCAGGTCCTGTCAGCGGCCTCTACATCCGGACACCCGACTCACCGTCTCCCACCCAGAGTGCTAACTGCTTCTTATCTCCATGAGGTAATGTCTGGAGTGCCATGGATGCCAACCAATCACAATGGGTGTTTACTCACCTGGTAAAGGTGATTGTGTTGGTTGGATGCATAGCACTCAAAACCCTCGGGAGTGATCGAGGCGTCCGCCTCAGGGCAAGCAGGAGGTCCCTACCCAACTCCCAGTGCCTCAGGGGAGTTGCTTACACTGCTAAGTTCAGTCGAACCACTGGTTCGAGTTAGGCTGTATATAATAGGAAATAAACGCAGGCCTCTGGCCTTTCCCTTTTTACCATGTCGTGGTAGACCTCCTTTGTGCGTGGCTATGTATATACTGTTTATTTTTTCTCTCTTGTACTAACTAATCTTCTTTCAGCTATGGAAGATTCAAACTGGAGAGCAGAGGTTCCTGGGACCTGGATATGCTGGAAATCTGATCTGGGTCATGTGCATCATTAGCCTATCAGGTGGGCTGTAACCCATGAGGTAATGTCTGGAGTGCCATGGATGCCAAACAACACAATCACCTTTACCAGGTGAGTAAACACCCATTCTCCTGGTCTGTTATTGACTTGGAAGCTGTCAAAGGACACAAGGTGAAGCAAAGGCCCTACCCTTTTCCAAAGTCAATAACTCCAGAAGATGTCCTGCACTTCACACTGTAATAATCTTATTGTAAACATTTTTGGAAACTCACCTTTTGGTGCATTTTAAACAGTGTGAGTGGCTGGAGTGCATGCTTAGACTACTTGTTTACATTAGCAGACTCCTGTGAAGTTGACTTCTTGTGTAGCCTGTTATTGCATTAAGACACTTAGCCCAATGCTCCAGGTACACAATAAGGATTATTTCATCTCTTTGGCTGTTGAAAGGCAAGGCAAGTTTTATTTAACAGATGCCAATCCCAGAGGCTCTGGGCACCATACAACAATTGAAATAGATACAAAACAACATAATAATAAACATTTATATACAATATACTAAACAGTTAAAACACAATTTACTAACCTCGACAGCAACTAAAATCAGAATAGGTAGAAACTAAAGTAAACATCCATTTGTAAAAGACAGGTAGGGACTATAAAACATAGTCCGAGAAGGCCTGATCATACAAGGAGGCCTTGAGGCGGGCCGTAAATACCTCCACAGAAGGGCCTCCTGATGGCTAAAGCCGAGTTCCACAGGATGGGGGTGCCACTAAATGCTATGTCGCCAGCAGTTTTTAATCTCCTCCAGGGAATCGCGAGGAGGCCCCTAGAGGAGGAGCGGTGGGTGCAGACCAAGACAGCAGGTGCAAGAAGGTCCTTCAGGTAGCCAGGGCCCAGACTGTGTAGGGCCTTGAAGGTGAGCAAACCCACCTTAAAGAGGACCCTCCACCTGACTGGCAGCCAGTGCAGTTGATGCAGCACCTGAGTGATGTGACAATACTTAGGTTGTCCTGTCAACAGTCTCGCTGCCATATTCTGTACCAGCTGCAGTTGGTGCAGGGTGCCCCCAGAGACCCCAAGATAGAGTGCATTACAGTAGTCAAATCTGGACGTCACAAAGGCATGCACCAAAGTGGGGAGGTCCAGTGGCATAACTAGGGGCTTTATCCTGGTGATATTCCTCTGATGATAAAAACTGGAATGGACAACGGACGCCACCTGAAATTCAAGTGTCAATCTGCTGTCAAGAATAACACCCAGATCACGCACCCTACAAGAGGCCTTCAGTAGTACAGAGCCAAGACAAAGCCCTGTCTCTGTACCAGATGCCAACCTATCATGCCCTCTGTTTGACTCCACTACCAATACCTCCATCTTGTCAGGGTTCAGTCACAACCAGCTGGAGGCCATCCAGTCATTGATCTCAGCAAAGCAGCTGTTAAGCACTTCCACTGCACAAGATGTTCCAGGGGCAGAGGAAAGATACAGCTGGGTATCATCAGCATAGCAATGAAAACCCAAGCTGTACTTCCTAATGAGCTCTCCCAGGAGCAGCATATATGCAGCAAACAACATCGGCAACAAGACCGAACCCTGGGGAACTCCGCATGACAGGTAGCCTGGGGAGGAGGATAAATTCCCCATCACTACCCTCTGCCTCCTGTTAGATAGAAAAGACTCAAACCAGCAGATGACAGTGCCGGCGAGTCTGCAGAATTCCCTTAGGCGGTCAAGTAACACTCGATCGTCCACCATGTCTAATGCTGAAGAGAGATTGAGGAGAACAAGACTCGTCCCCTCCCCTCGATCTCTAGCCCTAAGGAGGTCATTATGCACCCGAACTAGCACAATTTCTGTGCTGTGCTGAGCACAAAACCCAGACTGGAGTGGCTTGTACAGATCATGGGCCATGAGATGCTCCTCAAGCTGAAGCGCCACCACCTTCTCCACAATCTTACCCAAAAATGGGAGATTGGAGATAGGACGGTAATTTGCCTTGATGTCAGGGTCCAATGATGTTTTTTTCAGAAAGGGTCTCACCAATGCCTCCTTCAAGACATCGGGGAAAACCTCCTCTGACAAGGAACACCAGACAATCAAGGCAAATACCAGGCCAATGGAGTCAACATATCTCATTAAGAAATGAGTTGGCACTGGGTCCAGTTCTCAAAAGGTGTGCCGAAGCACGGAGGCAATCTCAATGATCTCAGCCACCTCCACCACTCTAAACTCACCCCAGCCAGGCAGAGTGCTCTCCGATTGCCCATGGTGACCACTGTCGGCCAGAGTCTGGTCCACTGGTGGAACCCCCTGCCTGATGGCAGACACCCTATTCGAGAAGAACTAAGCAAACTCCTCTCACAATGCGTTCAAAAAGGCTACCTTCGGCTGAAGACAGGAAGGATGAAGAAGCCTGTCTAAAGTCTGAAAGAGCACAGTTGGTTGGTTCCTCCCAGCAGCAATCTCCCTGGACAGGAATTCTGCCTCCTAATGGTTGATTGCCCCCTGGTATGTACCATAGTGCACACGTAGTGCCAGTTTGTATACCTCCAGGGTGGACTTCTGCCAGCAGCACTCTAATCTCCGACCCAAAGTCTTCATTACATTGAGCTCCCCATCATACTAAGGAGACCTCAAGTGAGAAGACCTGGGTCATACATGGGCTGGTGCAAGGGAGTCGAGCACACCAGACAGTGCCTTATTATAGGCATCCACTGTCATGCACACACACCCAACGCATGCACTGTCCACACTGGATAGGTCAGCCACCACCAAAAAACCCTCAGTGGTCAACCCCCTCAAAGGGCAACAGCTGACCATCTCTGCAGGGGGAGGGCTATCAAGGGGGGCACTGAACCAGAACTTCACTGTGCAATGATTGGACCAAATGACCCAATCAATGCTGAGACTATTTATCTCAAGCCCCAATGAGAACACCAGATCCAACATGTGGCCATCCTGATGTGTCACGAAAGAATCTCCTTGTGTAAAGCCCAGAGATTACATTATCTGAAGGAAGTTGTAACCAAGCTGAGAAGATTCATCCTCAGGCCAAACATTGAAGTCCCCCAGCACTAAACATCTGGAGTCCTACAATGTTTCCCCGACGATGAAATCGGCCACCTCCTGCTAGAAATCTCCCGCCGCCCCAGAAGGGCGGTAAATCAGGAGAATCAGGAGACCTGCACCCGGACAACCCCGGATGGTCACACATTCAAATGAATGTGATGCTCTCACTGGATGCAAGGTGACGCACTTTGCCTTTGGCCTTTTGTCTTAAACTTCAGAGTTCCGCAACCCTCCCCCAACCCTGTTCCCCATAAATGCATGGCCTGCCCAATATTTCTAAAGAAGTGACTATGTCCTACTGGGTATTGCTTTCCAATTCAAAGAAATGTAAATGAAAGTCTGTGAACCATGCTTAGTTTAAATATATGCTGTAATTTTAATTTTTTTATTATGTTTTAAATGTTCTCTCACCCGCAATGTAGTTTACAACTGCAGCACTAGTACCAGTGGGGAACTGATGTCTTTGGGCAGCTGAAAGCTCACAATGAGGTGGTGCCAAAGTATCTTTTTTAAGGAAGTGCCCCACTGCATTGTGTGGCCTCGGCTGCCCCAGACAACAGTTCCCCACCAGCATCAGCACTGCAAATGTGAACAGAACTTTGGGGGAGGGGAGCTTAAAGAACTGCTGATGCCTCAAAACTTTGAAAAACATACTGTTTGGGTACAATTCAGCTTGCATTCTGTATATATTCTATGGCATTCTCCTGTCCATTGATTATTACTGAGAACATTTGCATGAATACCTGATCTTTATTTCTTAGTTCTTCTACCTCTACGGCTGACTCCCTACTTCAAGTCATAATCCTTTGCTGTGACATAACAAACTGTTGTCATGAGAGAAACTGTGATGTCAAGTCAGTGCAGTATGACCTCGGGTAGGGTGAAAGCAGCAGGAATAGATGAACCCTTCAGGAGCAAAGATCCTGTTATCATACAGCTGACCTCAGTAATAAATATTGAGGAGGAAAAATACAGAATGAATGTGAAACACAATCTGAACTATGTCTAAATATAGTTTTTTTAAGTTCTACTGAAGGTGTCAGCTGCTATTTAAAAGGTAACAAATAAAAAAAATAAAATTCCAGTATTTCTTTATGGTTCCCAAGCTCTCCTTTTCCATTTCTTTGAGTTGAAAAGCAGTGGCCAATAGGAGATAGCCAAACTTAAAGTAAGCAATAACCCACACCAGACCGTGGGTGAATTACATACAAACATACAAAGAAGCCAGCAGAAGAAAGCCATTTGGTTTTTCAAGTCTGCTCATATTGCAGGGTTCACAGCTTGAGCTACTGTCGCTGCCCTCCCTCCCCACTTCTCCCATACCGCTACCCATGATCCTTACCTTTCCCCTATGCTTATCCAAGCCTCTCTTAGAACTGCCCACTGTCTTCAATGAGATTACTTCTTCCAACAGCGCATTCCAAGTGTCCACCACCCTCTCTGTGAAGAAGTGCTTCCTGATCTCCCTCCCTCCTAAACCTCCCATCCTCCAGCTTAAGACTGTGCCCCCTCGTGTTATGGTTGCCACTTAGATTAAAGAAACTTTCTTTATCAACCTTATTTATTCCTTTCAAGTACCTGAAGGTTCCAGTAATGTCCCCTCTCTCTCTGCTGTCTTCCAGGAAGTCCATGTTCAGTGCCCTCAACCTCTCCTTGTATGCCTTGCCCTACTGACTGGCCATCATCTTTGTAGCCCTTCTCTGGACCTTCTCCAACAGGTTAATGTCCTTTTTGAGGTGTGGACACCAGTACTGACCTCTGTAATCTAGATGTGCCTTACCAGTGACCTGTACTAGGACAGTACAGCCTCTGCTCTCCTACCGCTGATCCCCCTAGCTATGCATCCCAGCATCTTGTTTGCCTTTGCTGCTACTTTCTTGGACTGTGTGGAGTGTTTCAGGTCACTAGTGATCATCACTCCCAGGTCCTTCTCCTCCTCAGATGCAGATGCTCAGATTCCACCCAGGTAGTACTCTGTGCTGGGATTCTTGGCTCCAACTTGCATAACTTTGCATTTACTGACATTAAAGCCAAGCTGCCAGATCCTGGACCACCTCCCTAGCTTTCCCAGATCTTTCTGGAGGTCCAGTATCCCTTCAGCTGTGTCCACTCTCCCACACAGCTTGGTGTAATCTGCGAATAGGCACATTTTGCCCTTAATGCTATCCCCAATGTCACTGATGAAGACACTGAACAACACCAGCCCCAGCACCGAGCCCTGTGTGACCCACTGGTTACCTCTCTAGTGCCATATAACTCTCCCCCCACAACCACCCTCTAGGTTCTGTCCCTCAGCCAGTTTTCCACCCATCTAGCCATCTTTTCCACATCTCCAAGATCACCAACTTCCTGATCAATGTTCTGTGGGGCACAGAGTCAAAGACCTTGCTGAATTTAAGATAGAGGATGTCTACTTCTTGGCCCCTGTCTACTGTCTTAGTGACACAGTCAAATAAGTCAATCAGATTTGTTTGACACGGTCCCCCCCCCCCATAAACTCATGCTACCTCTCATCTGGGAGACCATGCTCCTCTAGATATTCCACCAACCTTTCCTTTAGAATGGTCTTCAAGAGCTTGCACACAATGGAGAATTGGGGCATTAATGCATGCCCTATGTGCACTGTGAGGCATGAGGGCAAAGCCTGAGTGCTCTCCAACCACCCATGAACTGCAGTAAATTTCCCTCTTTTCATGATGGTGGAATAGTAAAAGAACAGTTTAGAGATGTCAAACTCTGCATCACCAACCACCTAGCAAGTGAAAACCTAGTTAGCACTATTACAGGTTAACATCATAGCACAGATAAGAGATCTCTTACCGGGTTCCTGTGGGACCTGGGATAATGGGGTCTCAGGAGACCATCCAGTTGTACCTGTATAACAAAAACAGCAATGAGGTCACAAAGGATCTGCAGCTGTTTATTAACTAACAATGACAAGCAATGTAGGATAAACAAAAAACAATACTTATCTGACACATGTGGTCAGTGTCCTCCTTCACCGAGTCAGCATCCTGTCAGACCTGTGGACATATAAGGGAAAATGGGTCAATATGAAGAATAAAAATACAGATCAGCTGGGTCAATAGGGAAGGACCTACAGTATAATGGCTAAAAAAAACTGGGTTGTGTGTTGAGGGATACAGTCTGGTACCTCACCATTGACCTGGGTTTTAAAATGGACTCTGTGACTCAGGGGCCATCACGAAGGAGAGTCAGTGCCCCTAGAATTGATTTTCTCATGGGGTTGGGGGGGCCATTGTACTGCAGCAATCGATCGACACAGGGCAGGACGAAGACACCAGCTGTTATCCTTCTTGCACCATTGACAGGGCTCTGGACTGCCAACCTGGTAAAGCATCTTTGGATGGGTTGCCATGGCTAATGACAGGAATGACCCTTCCCCCTCTGCCTCCCCCACAGAGAGGGGCTGTATCGAAGGTCCAAATTTAGTCCATGGGATGGTGGGTGATGTAGCTAGGTGGCTGGTGGCAGTATGGCACTTCTCCATGGTGCAGGGCCTGCTCTGACTGTGGCTTCATACTGGCAGCTGCTATTTTTCCCAGTTTTCATACAGGCCCACCTCATGCGACAGTACATAGTCTTGTCAGACCTTACCATGTGTGCAGATCCATGTAATTTTGAACTCTATCAGTCCACCACCAGAAAGAATTAGAAGAGCCAGCTTCCCCACTGCTTTCACCAACATGGGCATTCTATTCACCACACCCAAGTGAAAAACAACAGACTCTTCCATCGTACCAACTTGAGTAGTTCAACAACCTACCAGCATGGTCAGCCTCCCACTCCAGGGATTTATTTAACTCTAAAAATTGATTAGCGTTTTGCTCATAAAAGTGCTAAATCTCTGTGAAAATGCATAGCTCTTGCCTCACTGTGTTTAACAAACACAGCACTTCTAGAAAATCTATATAAATACTTTCAGTACAGTTAGTATAGTCCCAAGAAAAAAAACTGCTAATCAATTATTTAAAACCCTGCACTCCTCCAAATAAAACTAACAGCCAGCTTCCCTTAACTCCACAGTCTCCTTCCCAACAATGCCTGCCCTTTTACCAGCACAGCCAGCTACCCCAACCACAAGGACAGCCCCCTTGTCACTCACATTACACTCTCCTTTTCCCATACATGTGCTTGCCCAGGTCACTACATACGGTCACATCCAGGGACAACATTCAACCTTATGTAACCCCCCGGGGACACTACCCTTAGGGCTACTACCCCCCCCGCCTTGACTCTGACAGGGTGAGGGGCCCAGATCCATTGAAGGGTGCCTCCACCCCGAGGTCGGGGTAAGACAGTCAAGATTGACTGGGTCACAGCTCTCTGGGTTATTGCAACCCCCCTTTTCTCCCACTAGTGGCTCACAAGAGGTAATGACAGTACTTTTCCCTGGTACACTTACCCCCCGGCTCGGATCTTTCTGCTCACTCCGGAGACCCCCTGAAAAGTAAGGCACCATTATTACACTTTCACTGAACAGTATATCTTCAGTAAAACACAATCCAGCCAGAGTGTAGTTGCAAAAAAAAAATCTGATTTATTTAAGGGGGATAACAAGGCTAGGGGGAAATCAAGGTGATTGACTTATCAATATACTTATCTACCTAGGGCTGTGTGCACAGGCCTAAACGTAATAGTTACTGTCCCTGGGTACCCAAGCCCTAATGACTAGTCCTTCGTGGCAGCTGGTTGGGTCCCTGACACAAATTAATATTTACTGTCCCGAGCAGGTCAGAATGAGCAGAAGGCTCAGTTAATGCAGGCAGCAGTATAACAAAAAGACCTTGGCCACTGCTTGTAAGCTTAACAGGGAGCTACTCTGATCCAATACTCATGACTCCAGCAGATACCCTTCCTTCACCACTGGCAGGGCTGAACCATGAACTTCACAAGCCTCCTCACACATTTATATGGCAAACACAGAGGGGTACCATACCAGGCAGTGGCTTTCAGGACTTGAACAAACTCACGACCACTTCGGGTGGTAGCAGCCACTCCAAACATCCTAATGGACCGAGCGCAATTCAGCAGATTCTCCAGTCCCTTTCAGGTAAAGCCTGACAGGTTGCTGTGTCCCTACACAGCCTCCTCTGACCGCACGTCGGTGGATTTAATCCGAAGCACTAACAAGGCACAAACGGCCACCTCAGGCCTTTTATGTGTTTCCCGCGCGAACCCTCAAAATGGCGCAGAAGCTCAGAACTCCCTTCTCCTTTACAGCCACAACAAATCTGCCCCTAGCAGCATGGGGCACTCCTTACAGTTCGGGTGCTACCCAATTCCATTGGCTGGCGTCACCTGCCAGTCAATTACTCTGGCCCTCAGTGGCCCGAAAAAGTGCCATAACCCATAATGCCTTTTCCAAAGGTACAAGCAGTCCATCTATTGGTCAAATGGCTCCACGAGTGTCCCGAGGTACTGATTGGTCCAAGTCGGCAGTTCAGGACCAAAATGGAGGAGATAATCAAAACAGTCTTTGCTGCAAAGGAAGCAGGTTAGAACAACTACATTATCATTACCACTCTAAGCTATCCCCAGCAAATAGTACATCTTTTCAGAGTACTCCCTTGACACATCTAGTGATGGCAGAATGGAGCGCTTACTCAGTAGCCCAGTCGGGACTCGGGCATAGAACCACACAGCCCCCTCCCATTTCAGTTAATTGTGACTGCAGACAGGCAGCCCTTAAAGAGACAGTATACGGAGGCTTTAAAAGCGCATACTAGCTACAATATTTAAACGGCTTGAACGCCGAACACCAGCCAGGCATGGAGCACTTAAACAAGATCAGGGAAAGCTTTTAGGAACCCCCATTTGTGGGGGGGGTTACACCCTTCCTGGCCTGGAAGAACTTGGCGTCAGCGTCAAGTAGTTACCCTTAAATCACTTTAAGGCAAACAGCTCAATTTACAGTATATCACACTTTACAGTACAAATATGAACACTGTATTCACAGATTACTACAATTTATGCAACTGCATACACACATAGCTCCTGTTCCTCTTCTAAATCAAATCATTAGTTTCTGCCCATGACACCTCGGCAGAGGAGACCCCTCCCTATCAGCTATATCAGCTACTGGTGGGTTACCTAAAGCAGGGGCACCATACTCGAAGGGCAATACTAACAGACTAGAGTTATCCCCCAAGGCTAGCTTAGGCAAGGAGCTCGGGGACACATACACCCCTTTGTGGACCACATGTAGAGGCAAGTCCACAGGCTGACCCAGAGACTTATAGCTCAACTTTACCACCGACCATACTTCTCGCCTGGAGCGTCTAGGGGTCTCAGAAAACCCGGCTACAGGTCCAAACTCCATTTAAGCCTCATTGAGATTAGTAGGGGAAACCTCCACAGGGGAAGGGGACCCAGTGCTCATAGTACTCCAAGGGGCATGACCCTCTATATCAGGACCCACACTACTTGGTTCAGCTGAGGATTGTTTGGGCACTAGTAAGGAACCATCTGGGCATTCAAAATATTCTTCAGGTTCCGGCATATCGCTGGCTGGTTCCGGCATATCACTTTCTTCTTCTGAAAAGTCAGATAGTTCAGCCAGGCCAGACAATTCAACCAGGCTCAAGGACCCCACCCCTTGGGCTTTTTGGCTACTCAGCTCATCTTCTAGAAGCATGGTGCTGGGGACAAAGTAGGGGGCTCCTACAGTCCAGAAGGTCCAACCTCAACTCCAGAGTTAACAAGGGAATTGACCCGAAACAATTGGCTCAGTTTTTAAGAGGGATAGTATTCAATATCATTTTCATTGTCATTAGACACAGATTGGTGATCATCTTCATCAGAGGGATTTGGACAAGGCCCTCTTAGTTGGCTGGCTGAAGAATCAATTGGTGTGGTTCTTTTCCTGGCAACAGATCTAGTCATAGGCCTGGGGGGGGCATTTATAGGTTCAGCCTCAATCAGGATTTGCCCGATTGGCAGCAGATGATTTCTGTGTATAGTTTTCACATCTTTAGAATTGTTTTCAGGTCGCACTTTATATACAGGTAAATTGGCCAGTTGTCCCACAACAATGTGAGGGAGGTGATGTCATCTGTCAGTAATCTTATGTTTGCCATGCAGTCTCAGATTTTGCAGCAACACTCTATCCCCTTCTCTCAGTTCCATTGTCTTCACTTTCTTATCATACCTCTCCTTGTTGGCCAGGTTTCGTTTATCAGCGATGGTCTGGGCCAGCTGATAGGCATGCTTTAACTGGGCCTTCAGCTTCTGTACGTATTGTAGATGATTTTCTGCTTGCACCCCATCAGGGGAAACTCCAAAACACACATCCATGGGCAATCTAGCTTCTCTCCCAAACATCAGTCTGTACGGGGAAAATCCAGTGACATCACTTTTGGTGCAGCTATAAGCGTGAACCAGGTTGCTAATCTGCTGGCTCCATCTTGGCTTGAAGCAATGTGCGATTAAATCTTTCAGGCTGGGGATCTCCCTGAGGGTGGTATGGGGTGGTTCTTGATTTTTGTACTCCCCACAAAGACAACATCTCTTTAATCAGGTGGCTTTCAAAGTCCCTCCCCTGGTCGGAGTGGATCCGCTGGGGGGCCCCATAGTGGACAAAAAAGTTTTCAACAAGTATTTTAGCTACCGTGGTTGCTTTCTGATCTTTAGTAGGGAAAGCCTGTGCATACCAGGTAAAATGATCAGTGACCACCAATATGTTACTGATATTTTTCAGATCTGGTTCTATACTCAAGAAATCAATGCAGACCAGTTCCATAGGGGCACTAGTGGTAATATTGACCATGGGGGCAGCTCTCTGGGGTAGGGCTTTTCTTTGCAAACAATGGCTACAGGTCTTGACATAATGGTCTACATCCGTACTCATTTTTGGCCAGTAAAATCAGGTCCGTACCAGATCAAGAGTTCGGTCTATGCCAAGATGCCCCATGTGATTATGCAAGGACCTCAAGATCAGTTCCCTAAATTCTGAGGGCAGCACCAGTTGTTGTTTGACTACCCGGTCTCCTTATCCACAGTTGCTCTGTATAGTAGTTGGTTAATCAGCCTTAATTTGGGCCCTTCTTTGTATAACAAGGCAGTTCTGAAGTCGGTGGAGCGCAACTTGGACACGTCCCACCCGGTCTGCAAAGCTTCCACAACCGTTTTTAACATAAAGTCTTGGGATTGAGTCTGCTGAAGACTAGTATTGTTAAACTGGGGCAGTGAACTGGTGTCCAGTGCAGAAAAATGACAGTAGGCAGCAGATATGCAGTTCTCAGAGGGCCCCAAGCAATCCACTATAAAGTCCACAGCATCAGGAGACACCTGTTCCTCCTTGTCAAATTTCTGGCAAAGGGCTCTTATGTCAGGCTCCAACAACCTGACCCAATCGGATGGGGGCATAGGTCTCCGAGAGAGGGCATCCGCATCTATATGGTTTAGGCCTGCTCTGTACTGAACCGCATAGTCTTAGGTGGCCAAGGCAGAGAGCCACCTACAGCCAGTGGCATCCAACTTGGCTGAGGTCTGTACATAAGTCAGAGGATTGTTATCAGTCTTTACCAATATCTTGGCACCATACAAATAGTCATGAAACTGATCAACAATGGCCCACTTCAGGGCCAGGAACTCTAATTTGTGGACTGGATAATTTTTTTCTGAAGGGGCCAGACTTTGGCTTGCAAAGGCTACAGGTCTCAGACCATTCGAGTGCTCCTGGTATAACACAGCCCCCAATCCTTGTAGACTGGCATCTGTATGGACAATGTATGGCTTGGCCGGGTCAGCATAGGCCAACACTGGGGCATGGGTAAGTTGATATATAATGTCATAGAAAGCTCTCTCACACTCAGCAGTCCAACGATCCCCAAACACATAATTCAGCCAGAAATACTTCTTCTCCATCTCAGAGTGCACAACCTTCTTATACTTTTTGTGCTTAGGAGGGTACCACTGAGTGAGGTTGAGGAAGGGGCGAATCACTTGAGAATAATCCTTAACAAACCGCCTATAATATCCACAAAACCCCAGAAACTGTTGCAGCTCTTTCAAATTCCTGGGCTGAGGCCAAGTAGTCAAAGCCTCCACTTTGCTAGGGTCAGTCACTATGCCCTCAGTGGACACTATGTAGCCCACATACTTCACAGAAGTCTGGAAGAATTGACACTTGTCTATAGACAGCTTGAGGCCAAAATCCTCCAACCAATCCAAGACCTTGAATAATCATTGCTCGTGTTCTTCCAATGAGCAGCCAAACACTATGACATCATCTAGGTAGACCAAACACTCGAGCAAATTCATGTCCCCCACGGCCCGCTCCATCAGGCACTGAAAGGTGGCTGGGGCACCTGAAATCCCTTGAGGCATCCGAATAAACTCATAGAAACCTAGGGGGCAAATGAATGCAGTCTTCTCTCGGTCTTCTGGGGCCATCGGGATCTGGTAGTACTAGCTGCGAAGGTCCAACACAGAGAACCACTTACTACCATTTAAACAATCCAAGGCATCCTGTATGCGCAGCATGGTATACTGGTCTGAGATGGTCCGCTGATTCAAGGTGCGATAATCTACACACATCTGAACCGCCCCATTCTTTTTCCTCACTACTACAATGGGGGAGGCATAGGAGCTCCTGGACTCTTCTATCACACCAGCAGCCAACATCTCTTGCAGATGCCACCTTACATCATCTATATCAGCCGGGGCCAGATGCCGGGATCTCTCTCAGAAAGGCCTTTCATCATGCAGCCAAATGTGATGCTCAGCCCCTTGCACACATCCCACATCCCATTCTTTCAGGGAGAAAACCTGGTCCCTCTTGGCAAGCCTCTCACTGATCCTCTGTTTCCATTCAGCTGGCAGTGGGGAGTCACCGAAATCAAACAAGTCAGGAGTAACTCCGTCATCTGTCCAGGGACCCTTGCTATTTGGCAGCACTGCAGTATCCATACAATGCACACTTGCCAATGTGCACCCTCTTCTTATTCAAATCTCCTTGTTGGACACATTATGCACTTGAACCATCACCCTCTTGACATAAGCATGAGCTCTAACCGGCAAGATACCGGGTTTGACCAACAGTCCATCAGGCAATCTTCCCTCCCCAGGTGCATCCAACATCAACAACTTATTCTTAACATCTGTTTTTAGTCATACTTCCCCTTGCAGAACACATTGGGCATTCAGAGCAAGTATCACTGGAGCCGGGTCCTTTTTCCACACTACAACCACTGGACCCTCAGGTTCCTCCCGACTACCCTTCTTCTGAGTTGCAACTGCCTTTTGGATCACAGCGGATATGCTTAAAGCTCGCCCTGTCTGGAATGCTTGCTTTTCTGAACACAATTGGGCCAATCATCCAAACATATGAGCATTCGTCCCAATCAACAGGGGCACTCCATCATACAGTCCAGTGGGTGGGCAAACTAAAGCTAAGGTTTCCACCTGCTCACCCATTTCAGCCACAGATGCAGAGAATGACAACCAGATCCGGATATACCCCAAATACGGATAAGCCTTGTCGCTCAATCCCCATACATGTGGACCATCCAAGGTTTGTAGGGGCACCTCAGGTAAGTGTGTCTGATACCAGTCCTGAAACATAATGGTTACCTGAGAGCCACTGTCCAATACCGCTCGAGTAGGAATCCCATTTACTCACACAGGGGTCTCCATTGAGGGCCCAACCACATCAGACCATTTGGGGTTCACAGCATTGACAGTTGGTTGAGCATGGGCCCGGGTCACAAAGCTGTTCCTGGGGGGTCGGACATGGGCCCTGTGATGTCAAGTGATCAGTCTGCTATTGACTTGCCTTAAATTCTCTGGCATCTGGCATTCAGGCTGAAAATGCCCATCCTCCCCACAATGATAACAGAACTTGGGGTCCCGGGAATCTCTATTGGGTGGTGGACATCTTATCCGTTGAGGACCCTGAGGTGGAAGAGGTGGCTCCCCTGGGCCAGGGTTCTGGTTTCTGGATAGCTCAGGCTCTCCTGATCTAACAGGGTACATGGTAGATTGCTTCAAGTCCCTCACCAGTTCCCGCAAATTTCTGACCTCGGCCCTCAACTCACTCTGTACGTGGGGGTTGGAGAAAATAGCTCATATTCCCACATTGCCTGGAAAATCCGGAGACCCATTAGCCCTTCCTGACAGGTGGGTCTCTTCGGAGGTGCTAGGCTCAGGGGTCCCACCAGGGTTCACCACCCCCACATAGGGTTCCCACCCCTCTTCTTTGGTCTCCACCTCTCTAATTTCCTTCATCAATTGACAGTATTATGGTGGGGTAGCCCGTTGATCATGTAACTTAAGTTTTAACAGTATTACACTAGAGAATCTAGCAGATTTTAAAACATGTTCCAACCTAACCTGATTCAGGGCCGTGGCTGTGATTCCCCCCTTTCTATAGGCTTTTTGCAAAGTACGCTCCACCCTAGTGACAAAGGCGGAGAGCTTCTCACTTCTCCACTGCTTGGCAGACCTGAATTTCCATAATAAATCTTCCCCAGTCTCTGTGCTCCCAAACACCTCCTCTAAAGAAGAAAGATACTCTACGGCAGTGGATTCCGGGTTGGTGACCCGCAACAACCTAATGGCTTTTAAAGCGGGGCCCCGCAGCCTCTCCATCAATCTCTTCCTCTTCTCCCCTTCAGAGCATTGCCACTCCTGAACTAAGGGGGTGGCATAGTCTATCCAAGCTTCCAGGTCATCCTCCCCGGTAGGCACTGGCACTGTGCCAGAAAACAATTTCAGCCTATGGTAGGAATCGAGCTGTATAGGAGGGACTACTGGGGCAGTGGAGCCAAAATAGAACTCTTGGGGGGACGGGGGAGGTACCTGGGGAAACCTGAGGGGTAGCATCACTAGACAAATCCAATGCTTGCAGCAGTTCCTGGGTAGTCCTCCCCTCCCCTCCCTCCACAGCCAGCAATTTAAGCAGTTTATCTTTAAAACTATTCGTCTGTGGGGACCCCCCAGGAGTGACTGACCCATTTTGAATATGAACTAGCCTCCATCCCTGTGAGGCACCCTCCGGGTAAATCACTGGAGGTACCTTCTCTGGGTCGATGGCCACACTGCACAAGAGTAGCACCTGCAACGTCTGGTTGAGCAGGTCAGCCATATGCCCTTTTACCTCCACTTTGCCTAAACATTTTACTCGCTCTGCTGTGGAAATGATGTCCGCAGTTGGGGTTCCCAAAGGCACATCTAACAATAACACACCACTCCATCAGTCTGTGTACCATTGTCTTAATAGGTCCCAACTTAATTTTCCCCAACATATCCCCTTCCAGTTTTTCCATCTCTGATGCACTTCACTCACTTGGCCACTAGGGGATGCTAATCCCAGCGGTTCCTCCAATTTGTAACCCCTAGGGGGCGCTACCCTTAGGGCTACTACCCCTGCCTGCCTCGACTGTGACAGGGTGAGGTGCCCAGATCCGTTGAAGGGTGCCTCCACCCAGAGGTCGGGGGCAAGACAGTCAAGATTGACTCAGTCACAGCCCTCTGGGTTACTGCAACCCCCCTTTTGTCCCACTAGTGGCTCACAAGAGGTAATGACAATACTTTTCCCTGGTACACATTCCTCCTGCACGGATCTCTCAGCTCACTCCGGGGACCCCCTGAAAAGTAAGGTATTGTTATTACACTTTCACTGTATAGTATATCTTCAGTAAAACACAATCCAGCCAGAGTGTAGTTGCATGGAGCACTTAAACAAGCTACGGGAAAGTTTTTAGGAACCCCCATTTGTAGAGGGGGTTACACTTACATCTGGCTATCCTCCCCTTTCAAATACAGATTGCATCACAACAAAGAATTGCTGAGTAACTAGAGGCCAGTGGGGCACAGGACCTAAGGCAGCATGGATTCACAGTGGGAAGGTCATGTCAGACAAATCTAATTGATTTCTTTGACTGGGTGACCAAAGTATTAGACCGGGGGGGCTGGGGACATGGCCTACCTAGACTTTAGCAAGGCATTTGACACAGTCCCGCATAAAAGATTAATAAACAAATTAGCCAGCCTGGGAGTGGGTCCCAGGGTGATAGCTTGGGTAAAACACTGGTTGGACAACAGGACACAGCGGGTAATAGTAAATGGAGTCCACAGTGAAGAAAGGAGGGTTACTAGTGGGGTACTGCAGGGTTCAGTACTGGGGCTGGTCCTTTTAATGTCTTTATAAGTGACATTGCAGAGGGACTGGAAGGGAAAGTATGTCTCTTTGCAGATGACACAAAGATCTGCAACAGGGTTGATACAAAGGTGGGGTGGAAAGGATGAGAGGGACTTGGCAAGGTTAGAGGAAAGGTCAAATGTATGGCAGCTTAGATTCAATGCAAAGAAGTGCAAACAAAATCCAGGGCAAGAGTACACAGTGGGGGGTGAGTTACTGACAACAACAAAAATGGAAAGGGACCTGAGGGTAGTCATATAAGATGATCTAAAGGTGGGCCAGCAATGTGAGAATGTAGTAAGGAGGGTTGGGGGGATATTGGGATGCATAGAGAGAGGCATCACCAGTAGAAAACAGGAAGTTGTTGGCCCTCTGTACAGACAGTTGGTAAGACCACATCTGGAGTACTGTGTACAGTTCTGGAGACCTCATCTCTGCAAAGACATAGACAGGGTGGAGGCTGTCCAGAGGAGGTCAACCAGAATGATGCAGGGTCTGCATCAGAAGACATATGATGAAAGACTAAAGGAACTAAAGATGTATAGCCTCGAGGAAAGGAGGGAGAGGGGGGACATGATAGAGACTTTCAAATACCTCAAGGGAATCAACAAAGTCCAAGAGGGTAGCATCTTTCAGAAAAAGAGATTTGCAAAAACAAGGGGGCACAATTTCAAGATAGAAAGGGGACGGCTCAGAGGTAATGTGAAGAAGTATATCTTCACAAAGAGGATTGTGGATACATGGAACAGCCTTCCTGAGGAGGAGGAGGTCGTAGAGTCAAAAACAGTGGGGGGAATTCAAGAATGCATGGAACAGACATAAGGCAATTCTAGTGGGGGGTAGGAGGAAGTAGGCTGTTGGTTAACTAGGATCTGCTGCTTATCCATTAGGTAGGGAAATGGGCAGACTAGGTGGGCCAAGCGTTCCTTATCTGTCGTCAAATTTTATGTTTCTATGTTTCACCACCGAGACCACCTTACTGACCACATATCCAAAGTCCACACCCTTCCATTAGCACAGCGCTCCTTACTGGCACACTGCACAAGATCAACACCATTCAGCCAGCTCCCCTCCAAGCATAGACCAAACCCCCACCACCAGCATAATAATCTAGCTGCCGCCACCCAAAATCAGTCACATGTATCAATGTCCAAATCAGCTGCACCACCAACCATAGTTAATCATCTTGCTGTACATCCTCCCCCTACCACCACCACCACCAAGAGCATCACACTGGTGGTACCTCTAACATATCACAGAACTTTTTGTCTTACATTCTGGGACACTTGCCTGTGCAATTGGATGTAGTAGGCAGGCAGTAATCTCCCCCAAAGTCCCTTGCCCATTAGATCCTGCCCAATATGCAGGCAGAAAATGCTGGAAGACACAAGATAAAAAATGTGTTGCACTATGACTGGAAGTAATCACAGAATTATAGCCACAGCAAGCCGAAACCCAACACAAATATAAACAAACTAGCCAGATGAATTTCTCACTCCCCAATACTTCACAACACAATATAATATAATATATATTATATTGACAGCCCTGGCAAAGAAAACTGCTGTAGGCTTTCCTTGTTAAGTATTTGTTTGTAGTTTTATGTCCAGGGTCATACTGCAGATGTGACTTTCAAAAAAATTACCCTTGTAAGATTTGTTTCCACTTTGTATGCAACATTACAAGTCTTACCTCTGTCTAACCCCCACCCCTGCCACAACACAACCAGCAGACAAATGGCATGCTTCCAATTTTTTTAAAGTTCACACTGGCACAGGTTTTAAAAGGAAAACTGCAGTAAAAGAGAATGATCTACCTTTAATGTGTGTCAGCAGTGTTGCAGGCACGTATGGCAAAGAAGGGTTGCAGTGGGCCTGGTATACTTTTTGTTAAGGAGAAGTCTCTTGTATACTCTAGGAGTTTGTTTTCCTCACCTGATCAGCTGTGATTGTTCCTGGAGGTCTCACTTGTAATGTACTGCGTTCTTTTTTTTTTTTAAATCGGTTGATTGGTAAAGTTTTTATTAATAAAATAAATAAATATGCAGTCTGTCATTCATTTGAGCTTGAAGAGGTCCTTTCCCCAGTGTCATCACAGCAACAGTCTCCTACGATGTCACACTGATTAATGTCCCATACTGCGCGACTGCTGCCAACATGTGGTGCCACCTGTCAGTAAATGGGGGACAGAAATAAGTGACGCACATTCATTCCAGTGTGTAGTGCAATGTGACAGAGTGCTGCTCTGTCTGAATAGTTGTTAATGACAGCATATGCTTTACATAGAGAATGTTTAAATGAATAAATACTGTAAACAAATGATCTGTGTTGTGTTCAGTTTTCACCTCCTTCTGTATCACAAGCATGCACTTCCTTATTTAGTTTTTTTTTTATTTAGAATGTCAGTGCATGGAAGCCATTGTACCTCAATCCCAAGTATTGCCACTTTCAGTTTTGATTGGGTGACATACCTGTATTTTTCCTCCAAAAAACATATCACAGACTCACAGATTTAATAATCTGTTTCCATACATCAGCACTGAGTGAATGATCACCTTTGAATTTCATTTTTCATATTTTTTTTCCATTTAATTTCATTTTTAGTGGTTAAACTGGAAGTGTGAGCATTGCTGCCTGTTTACACAAGCATCCAGCATCACCTTTGAATTTATTTGCAATTTGTTTTTTCCAGCATTACTGAAGTACTAATTCTAACTGATTGTAATACTGCATACCTTCCAAGGGAGGTCTGAAGCTTTGCTAGATTAATTTGGCAAATTTTCAGGAGATTTTCTGGAGGAAATTGTTTATATAAATGTTGGGGGCTTGGAGACTGCTATGACCTCAGAAGCTCTGTGGTGCATTTTGGAGCTTATACACACTTATGTGTACGTTGAAGTCAGTAAATGTAATTACTGTCCTGCACCACAGTAGTATCCTTTGTGTTTGATGAACACTGATGAATGTTGAGCCAACTTCTTGTAACTGTCAGAGCCAGAAATTACCACATTAACATCCATGTGTAATGGGCAGGCGCAGAGTCCCCAGCATGGGATAGGGGATGGCTCTGGGAGCCTACGGCAAAGGGGGAGGGGGAATCACAGTCGGTGGTTAAGTAAAAAAAAAAAAAGCAGAGGTCCAAGGAAAGGGGGAGGGGTTCATACGAACACCAGCTGCCAATCACCCTGCATTAAATTCCCCATTACATGAGGGAACAGCATGGTGCTCTCACCATAATTCGATGTGCAGCCATACATCAAGGATTGCAGTCTGCCACACTGCTCCCTTTCTCCTTTTACTCGCCTACATAAAGCTTGATGTCACTTCTGCTTGTTTTATTTCTACTCATTCTGGTCACTTCTTGAGGCTGATTTTTTTACATTAAACCAGTGTGCTACGTCCTGTATGCCCTCCCATTTTCACCAATCATTGCCACATTCTTTTGAGTTCTGTGTTTCATAGACTACTGAACCGGAAGTCCAAAGTTGCAATACTTCTTGACCAGTCTTGGAGTGCTCTGAAGTCTAACACTGCAACGCTTCCTGACCAATATTTCTTTCTTTCTTTCAAGTTCTGTGAGAAACAAGTGCAACCCCTAGGTGGTGCTATCCCAAGGAATACTACTCCTGCCTGCATGACTAGGCGCAGGTTGAGGGGCCTGAGCTCGGTAAACAGGTGCCTCCACTGAAGAGTTGGTTTAAGGGTAGCGTAGCTGCTCTGGGTATAGCCCTCCTGGACACTGATACCCCCCTCCCCAACGGCTTGCACTGATCAGCAGATAAACAATCACCATTAATGTCAGAATACAGTGTTGAACCCACTCTTGGCACACTTACCACCAGGGCTGGTTCAGCTGCACTGGACCTGGAGACCCCCTGTAAAACAGGACCTGCAATAGAACAGTGCAATGGCAATACAGTATCCCACCACAAAGGTACACGCTAGCCAAGTTAAATGCAGAAAGAACAGAATCTAATTTATTCAGAGGATGCGAACAAGAGTGGGGCATCAATCTGGCATTTGATTTCCTATCTGATTTAGTCAGGTTAAATATGTATGCATTAAGAGTCCCTCTAGCACAGTTACACACACCCTGGGTACCCAGTTGTTACTCAGGCTAGCCTGATGCATTGCCCAGGGTAAGCCGGCATTGCAGTTGTTGTTGGGGCCCTTAGAAAAGAAACAAGCAACATGTACTTTAACCCACAATTTACATTCCGGAGCCGGATGGCTCAGTTCATAATGATCAACCAAAATAAATCAGATGACACACAATACATACAAACATACAAATCTGCCAGCAGAACAGACCAACTGGTCTATCAAAATCTGCCCAAGTGTGCAGCTTGCACCCTAGATTGCAGCTGCCCCAGCCTTCTCCCCCACTGTCCCTCCCATATCTGTCATAGCCCCTGCCCCCAGACCCTTCCTCTTGCTTTGTCCCACTCCTTCTTCAAGCTTCTGACTGTTATACATGTTACCACCCATGCTGGTAGCACATTCCAGTTAGACACCACCCTCTCAGTGAAGTAGTGCCTCCTCAACTCCCTCTTAAATCGTCCCCCCTCCAACCTTAGTCCATGCCCCCTTGTCTCCCTACCTTTCCTCAGTTCAAACCCCCCTTAGTACTTGGTTTATTTACCCCCTCAAGTATTTGAATGTTTCAATCATATCCCCTCATCCCTCCTCTCTTCCAGTGTGTACATATTCAGCTCCTGCTGCCTGACTTCATAGTCCTTTCCTTCCATCCCTTTTAACATTTGTGTTGCCCTCCTTTGTACCCCCTCCAGTAATTTTATATCTCTCTTCAGGTATTGCCTCCAGTATTGCACACAGTACTCCAAATGCAGTCTGACCAAGGATCTGTAGAGAGACAGGATCACATCCCTATGCCTGGATGAGAAACCCCTTGCGATACAACCTAGCATCCTGTTTGCCTTAGCTGCTGCTTTCCTGCATTGGACAGAGTTGTTCATGCTCACTGTTACCAGCACCCCAAGGTCCTTCTCCTCCTCAGTGATTCCTAGCCTCACCCTTCCAACCAGTAGTCCCTTCTATGGTTTTTGGCCCCGAAGTGCATCACCTTAACTTCTTCAAGTTGAATCCTAGCTGCCACTTCTTCTACCATGTCCCTATTTTGGTGAGGTCCTTGTGCAATTGTTTCCATCAATCCTTTTTGTCCACCTCCACCCCAATTTTGGTATCATCTGCGAACAGACTAACCCTGCTCCAAACTCCATGTGGCTATATCAGAGATAAAGAGCCCAAATAGCACCAGGCCCAGTACTGAACACTGTGGCACCCCACTTGTCACTGCTCTGGGTGTCGAGAACTCCCCCCCACAATCACCCTCTGCACCCTCCCCTATAACCAGTTCTCTATCCAGTTTGACAGCTTTTTCTCTACCCCCACAGCAGTCAGCTTCCCTCCAGCCTCCCATGAAACACTGTATCAAAGGCCTTGCAGAAGTTCAAATACAGGACATTTACCACATGACCCCCATCTAGCTCCTTTGTTACTCAGTCATAATTCTCAATTAGGTTTGTTTGACGGGACCTCCCTGAGACAAACCCATGTTGCTGCCCATCTTGAAGGCCATTACCCTCAAGGAATGCCACCAGCCTCTCCTTCAGTATAGTCTCCATAAGCTTTCCCACTATGGAAGTGAGACTGACCAGCCAATAGTTTCCTGGCTCTTCCCTAGGCCCATTCCTGTGTATGGGCACCACATGGGCCACCCTTCAGTCCAGAGGCACACCCCCCCATTTCCAGGGAGGTGTTGAACAGATCTGCCAGCTGCTCGGCCAAACACTTCTGCCATCTCCCTCAGCACCCTGGGGTGGATGCCATCAGGACCTGGTGCCTTGTCCACCCTTAACACCCTCAGCCCCTCTAGCACTCTATTCCCGATGATCATTTTGCCTGTCACCCCATCCCCCTCTTTATCCACCCCCCCAGTCCATAATGGTAGTGGTCCATCCCTTTCCTTAGTGAAAGCAAGGCAGAAGTACTCATTCAGTATTTCCGCTTGATTCGCTCCCTCTTCCACCCTTTCACCTCCCCACTTTATCCTCACTATGTGTTCTTTGCACTTCCTCTTTTCCCTGACATATCTAAAAAGGTCCTTCTCCCCTCCCTTTAGGCACTGTGCTAACCTTAATTCCCTGGAGGCCTTGACTTTTTTCACCCACCTAGCCACCTCCTTGTATCAACTCCCATAAAGCCTCCTTATCCTCTTCCTTCCTTGTTCTCCTGTACTTCCAATATGCAGCCATCTTTTCTCTCACCCCCCTGCAGCACTTCACTGTTCAGCCAGCATGGTTTTCTGGCTCTGCCCTTCTTACTCCTAGCCCTGGTGCAGGCTACTGTGGCCTCTGTTAGCCCAGTCTTTATGACTCCCAACGTTTTTTTGCATCCATGCCAGGCCTTATATCCTGGAGTCTCCCTTGCAGTATTTCTCCCATCCTCCCTAAGTCCACCACCTTCATGCCCATGCCTCTTGTCTCCCTGCCCAATGTGAGTATGAACTACACTGTTTGGTGGTCAATACCAGCAAGTGGGTCCTCAACCCTTACCTCCCCTACTGCCTCACCATTTGCCAGTACCAGGTCCAGTGTGTTACCAAGCCTTGTAGGCCCACTTACCATTTGTGTTAGAAGGCCATCCTGGATCACATCCAGGAGTACCTGCTCCCTGCCACTTTTGGTGGCAGGGGTGCTCCAGTCAGCCCCATGTAGGTTGAGATCCCCCACCATCACCACACTCCCCCTCTTTCACACCCTTCTTATCTGCTCTGCCAACTCCCCATCCAGTTCCCCCTACTGGGTTGGTGGACTGCACACCACCTCCAGCCTCAGCTTTCTACCCCTGGAGTCCAGAAGCTGCACCCAAATTGCCTCTGTCCTCCCATCCTCCCCATTGTCCCTCATACATTTGATCCCTTTTCTCACATAGAGGGCTACCCCCCTTCCAACTCCCCGGTCCCTCCTGTCTATACTGTACCCCGGGAGCTAGATCCAAGTCATGGTACTCGGTGGTCGAAGTCTCTGTTACTGCAGCAACGTCCACATTCCCCTCTGAGAAGAGTGCCTGAAGTTCTGCAATTTTGTTTCCCAGGCTTCTTGCATTTAGGAGACCACCTTCCATCAGTACTACTCCTTTCTCTTTCCCTCTTCTCCTTGGTCTGCTCCCCTCCTCTAGGTAGTCGCAGTCTTTTTTCACCTTGTTATTACAGGGCAGTGGTGCCTTCTGCACTTCATGCTGCCTACCCTGCATGCCCCTTCCCTGTGTCACGTCACCTCTACCTTTACCCGTATCTAGGCGGTGAGCTCACTAGGCTCCCCTATCTGGACCTCTTCACTATCCTCAGTCCTCTTGCCACCCCCCACAGTTTAAATCCACCTTAGCTGATATATATCCCTCAATTCCACCCTTTAGTACTCCCCTTCTTTCCCTGCTCAAGTGTAGCCTGTCTCCTGCGTTCAGGTCACTATTCCCTCAGAGCCTACCCTAGTTTGTCACTAAACCATAATTCTTGGTGTGGCACCATTCTCTCAGCCACTCATTGAACTCCTCTATCCTTCCCTTCTTCCCCATGCTTGCACATGGTACCTGGAGTACCTCTGAGAATGTCACCAACTCCCCAACCCCCTCAGATTGCCTGGCCAACTCCTCAAACCTCCCCTTCACCACTTCCTCAGGCTCCCCTGCAAAGTCATTTGTGCCCACGTGCAACACTAGGTGAGGTTTCTTCCTCCCCTTCGATGTGCACTTGAGCAGTACCTACCCTGCCCTTCCCACGGTCAACCCAGGAATATCTTCAACCCAAATACGGCTGCGCCTTCCCCCCTTCCACCCCATCTAACCCCTTTCAGTATAGAATCCCCCAGCACAAGTAACCCCCTGTTCCTGTCCCTTACCCCTTTCATCTCTTTTACCCTTTCTTCTACTCCAAAGTTCATGCTGCCCTGCTCCTTACACACTCCAGCTGCACCCTCTGTGTCTCCTGCAACTGCTCCCCCTGTTTCCACCTTACTCCCTGTCTCTGCCCTGCTCCTCTCATCCCCCGATCATCTTACCAGCCTGGCTTCTGCCTACTGGGCTTTCCCTATTGATCTTCCCTTCACTCCTGCTGATCACCAACCCCTTCCTATCCCCTCCATTGCAGATTTTGAGCACTCATTACCAACGACCCACAATGATTTCAGCTTTGTTGCAGGGAACTACCCTGATGGTTACTCACGCTACCCAGACCAGGAGAAAGGATTGACAAGATGAAAACCTCAGGATGGTATGCTGTTTGCCTGGGGAAACAGGGCCCACATGATGCACTACAATTATTGATCCTGTTTGATGGTGTTGAGCAGGGAGCCAAAGCCCTGAGTGGGTCTTCCATTGGATGAATCTCTGCAGCATGAGAGGCAGTCTAGGCCGAGATGGTGAGGCCAAGACCAGGTAAAGAGTTTGGATTGCAGACCATTTTAGGTGCTGGATGCAATGTCCAGCTAGTGCGACACATTCAGGGGTGTGGGGAACCAAATCGTGACCCACATTACACATTCAGCGCAAATATACCCAAAACAGCCAGAAATCACACAGTTCAGATGACAGTCTGGTTGCAATAAAGCAGTGTCTCTGTGCAAACCATACGCTCTGCTGTTCTTCCCAATTCCTGACAGGCTAATTGCTCCAGGAGCAAGTCTTTGGTCCACTGCAAGTGAAATTCACTCTCTCACACATACCTCTCAACTGTCCCTGATTTTCAGGGATGTCCCTGATTTTGACTCAGAATTTTTCTCCGTCCCTCATAAAATTTGTGTTTTTGTGACAGAACACTTGGGTTTAAAAGTACAAAATAATGTCAAACATTAAAGTTACAGACTTGTTCTTCTTCAGAAAATGCATCTTTCTCTAATCCACTTATTCTATCACCTTTCTAAGTGAATAGTACCAATATTTAAGATGAGTCCCTCATTTTGGGTCTTTGTCCCTGATTTTTTTAAGCTTTGTCCCTGATTTACGAGTAAAGAGGTTGAGAGGTATGCAGTCTCACAATTCATGATTCCAGTCTCAATAACAGCAATTTGGATCAAGTCCAATATCAGATTGCAGGCTTCTTCACACTGAAAGATGGTAGCAGGCAGGCCAGACACAGCCTTCCAGCCGAATCCCTGTGCTACCATGCAGGAGCAGCTGTGTGCTGTTCCAGGCTGACAAGTTGGAATCTTGTCCACAACACAGAGTCTCAGTGGATCATAGAATATTTTAACATTTATTTAATGATTTATGCAGGCAAACATTCTGGGACATTGCCTAGGATGTGGAAAAGAAATCTGGCAGACAGGGTGTGCAGCGTTTGCTGTGCAAGAGTGCTAATGACAGTCAGGGCAGGCATGGAACAGATCAAAATCTAAACTATAATATAAAAGTGCCCAACAGGGTTAGACTGCATGGGGAGAGGCAGAATTGTTTAAGTTGAGCAAAGAATATTGGCAACGCCTATCCCCACCAAACTCTATGCAGTAAATGGGCAGCAATTGGAATCACAAAGGCTAAGCAATATCCTCCAGAAGCATGTCTTTCAGTACTGGGGCATTGAGTGGTGAAAATATGGCCACCCTAGGGCAGAGGTATTGATCAAGGGTATGAGACTAGTAATCCCCTATCCCACCTGCTAGTCTGTAACAGGAAAGTCATTTGGGGTGCATAGTTGGTAATCATCCCCTGATCCTCCTACCATTCAATGCATTGGCAGTCACCAGAGCATAAAACTGCAATCCCAGCACCACATAGGACAGGTAGGATGGTGGTGTTCCTTCTGGTGGCTGAGGGTAGTGGAAGCAGTTCTAGCATTGATCAGGCATATCTAAAATATTTCAGATAGAGTGAATGTTGTGCATGCTGGTGTTCCATCTTAGTTCCATTCTATAAAGACTTGGGAAACTTTGTGAATGACAGGGTACAGTACACATTGCAAGACCGTTGGTTGGCAGGATCCACCAATGGGCTTCTAGGTGTATAGCAGCTGTCATTCACAGACAGCTCTATCAGCAGGTAGCTGCAGCAGCATGCGGGTGGCTTGAGCTGCCCAATGACATTAGGACTATGCTGTGATGGAGGAGTGGGGTGGGGCAGGGGTGCCTATGTGGGTGGGGGGTCTACTGGACCACCAGGTTGACTTAAGGGATTACAATGAATGTGTGATTACGTCAAGCTGGTGGGGGGTCAGTTATTATTCCTTTACCAGTACAGTATGCACTATAAAATTAGAGTGGTGGGCAGGAGGGCTCATATATGTTTTATTTACTGTTACAGAGTGCAGCATACAGTCGGGGTGGGTGGGCAGGAGGGCTCATACATGTTTTATTTACTGTTGCAGTGTGCAGCATACAGTCGGGGTGGGTGGGCAGGAGGGGTTCACATATGTTTTGTTTACTCTTGCAGTGTGTGGCATACAATTGGGATGGCGGGCAGGGAGGGGGGCATTGGACTGCCAGAGTGGGAAAGCTGCCTACTCCTGTATGCAGTACAGCAGCCTGCCAGTGGGTGAACACCCACTTAATCTACTTGTTGTAGATTTATCTTGAGGAGACACATCCCCGGACTTGCTCTGGGGATGCACCTCCAATGTGGATTGTGAATGGGGCTGTGCACCATATGCATGGGCACGCCCTTGCTCACAGCCCGTCCAGATGCGTTGCATAATATTAAGGGTGGTATGTGATGCACATCAATCCGATGCCAGAATTGCACCAGTGCACAAGTTGGGGTTGGACTGGCACATCTCGGGTGTGCTGGGTGCATCCTTTTTGTGAATCCTGCCCCTAGAGTGGACCGTACTCCTGGACAGGTGAGTCTATTGTCAAGTAGCTTGTGAATGCAAACTATGCTAAGTTAAAATCTCAAGTAATTAATAACTGAGACATTTCTTGCATTTCAAGTAAAACAACTAAGAAATTTTCTAAGTCGTATAAACAACTAACGCTCAAGCTGGATTATGTTTAAGTAGAAAACTTCAATTAATTCCTAGCTGTAGTATTTTTCAGTCTCATTTCTCAACAAATGAATAAGCAAACAAAAACAATTCCCAACTAATTGCTAGGTGGCAAAAGTTAAACATTAACAGAGAAAAACTCCTCAACCAATGATCAGGCATAATGCTTAACTTTTTGGTTAGCCATTACCCAATGAAAAGGTAATCACCAGTTATTTGCTAACTTATTTTCTCAGCACTACCAGTGGAGCTTACATCACACAGAGCAGCATGCAGCACACAGAATTCAGAATCCTCCATTTTACCTCAGCATTCCCAGTGGAGAGTACATCACACAGAGCTGTGTGCCGAGTACAGAAATCAGAATCCTCCATTTTACCTCAGCACTCCCAGTGGAGAGTACATCACACAGAGCAGCTTGCATGCTCAGAAATCAGAATCCTGCATTTTACCTCAGCACTCCCAGTGGGGAGCACATCACACAGAACAGCATGCAGCACACATAATTAACAATCCTCTATTTTACCTCAGCACACCCAGTGGAGAGTACATCACACAGAGCAGCATGCAGTGCAGAGAAATCAAAATCCTCGATTTTACCTCAGCACTCCCAGTGGAGCGTACATCACACAGAGCAGCTTGCAGCACGCAGAAATCAGAATCCTCCATTTTATCTCAGCACTCACAGTGAGGCGAACATAACACAGAGCGGCATGCAGCACACAGAAATTAAAATCCTCCAATTTACCTTGGCACTCCCAAAAGAGAGCACATCACACAGAGCAGCATGCAGCATGCAGAAATCAGAATTTTCCATTTTAACTCAGCACTTCCTGTGGAGAGTTCATCACACAGAGCAGCATACTGCACATAGAAATCAGAATCCTCCATTTTACCTCACTACTCCCAGTGGAGAGTACATCACACAAAGCAGCATGCAGCACGTAGAAATCAGAATCCTGCATTTTACCTCAGCTCTCGAAGGGGAGAGTACATCACACAGAGCAGCAGGCAGCGCACAGAAATCAGAATAATCCATTTTACCTCAGCACTACCAGTGGAGAGTACATCACTCAGAGCTGTGTGCCATGCACAGAAATCAGAATCCTCCATTTCACCTCAGCACTCCCAAAGGAGAGTACATCACACAGAGCAGCATGCAGCACGCAGAAATCAGAATTTTCCATTTTAACTCAGCACTTCCTGTGGAGAGTTCATCACACAGAGCAGCATACTGCACATAGAAATCAGAATCCTCCATTTTACCTCACTACTCCCAGTGGAGAGTACATCACACAAAGCAGCATGCAGCACACAGAAATCAGAATCCTGCATTTTACCTCAGCTCTCGAAGGGGAGCATACATCACACAGAGCAGCTCGGAGTGCACAGAAATCAGAGTCATCCATTTTACCTCAGCTCTCGCAGTGGGGTGTACATCACACAGAGCAGCTTGCAGAACTCAGAAATCAGAATACTCAATTTTACCTTAGCACTCCCAGAGGAGAGTACATCACAAGGAGCAGCTTGCAGCACAGAAATCAGCATCCTCCTTTTCACCTCAACACTCCCAGTGGAGAGTAAATCACACAGAGCAGCATGCAGTGCACAGAAATCAGAATCCTCCATTTTACCTCAGCACTTACAATGCAGAGTACACCACACAGAGCAGCATGCAGCGCTCAGAAATGAGAATCCTCTATTTTATCTCAGCACTCCCAGTGGAGAGTACATCACAAAGAGCAGCTTACAGCGCACAGAAATCAGAATACTCCATTTTACCTCGGCACTCCCAATGCAGAGTACATCACAGAGAACAGCATGAAGCACGTAGGTATCAAAATCATCTATTTTATCTTAGGACTCCCAGTTTAATGTAAATCACACAGAGCAGCATGCAGCACACAGAAATCAGAATCCTCCATTTTACTTCAGTAGTCCCAGAGTAGAGTACATCACAGAGACCAGCATGCAGTGCACAGAAATCAGAATCCTGCATTTTACCTCAGCTCTGGCAGGGGAGCAAACATCACACAGAGCAGCTTGCAGTGCACAGAAATCAGAATCCTGCATTTTACCTCAGCACTCACAGTGGAGAGTACATCACACAGAGCAGCTTGCAGCGCTCAGAAATCAGAATCCCCCATTTTACCTCGGCACGCCCAGTGGAGCGTACATCACCAAAGCAGCTTGCTGCACGCAGAAATCAGCATCCTCCATTTTACCTCAGCACTCCCAGTGGAGATTACGTCACACAGAGCAGCATGCAGCGCTCATAAATGTGAATTCTCTATTTTACCTCAGCACTCCAGGTGGAGAGTACATCACACAGAGCAGCTTGTTGCACCCAGAAGTCAGAATCCTCCATTTTAGCTCTGCAGTCCGAGTGGAGAGCACAGCACTCAGAGCAGCATGCATCACACAGAAATCGGCATCCTGCATTTCACCTTTGCACTCTCAGTGGATATTACATCACACAGAGCAGAATGTAGAACTCAGAAATCAGAATCCTCCATTTTACCTCAGCACTCCCACTGGAGAGTACATCACAAAGAGCAGCTTGCTGCAGAGAGAAATCAGCAACCTCCATTTTACGGCAGCGCTCCCAGTGGAGAGTACATCACACAGAGTAGCTTGCAGCACACAGAAATCAGCATCCTCCAGTTTACCTCAGCATTCGCAGTGGAGAGTACATCACACACAGCAGCTTGCAGAACTCAGAAATCAGAATCCTTAATTTTAACACAGAACTCACAGGGGTGAGTACATCACACAGAGCCACATGCAGCACACATAAATCAGAATCCTCCATTTTACCTCAGCACTCACTGTGGAGAGCACATCACACAGATCAGCTTGCAGCACAAAGAAATCAAAATCCTTCATTTTATCTCAGCACTTCCAGTTTAACGTACATCATACAGAGCAGAATGCAACACGCAGAAATCAGAATCCTGCATTTTATCTCAGCACTCCCAGTGGAGAGTTCATCACACAGAACAGTTAGCAGAACAGAGAAATCAGCATCATTCATTTTAAGTCATCATTCCCAGTGGAGAGTACTTCACACAGACCAGCATGCAGTGCACAGAAATCAGAATTCCTCATTTTTATTCTGCACATTCCCGTGTAATAGTACATCACACATTGCTGCTTGCAGTGCACAGTGATCATAAACCTCCATTTGACCTCAGCACTCCCAGTTTCACGAGTATCACACAGAGCAGCATGCAGAATGTAGAAATCAGAATTCTCCATTTTACCCCATCACTCTCAGTGGAGAGTATGTAACACAAAGTAGCATGCAGCATAGAGAAATCAGAATCCTCCATTTTACCTCTGTACTCCAAGTGGAGAGTACATCACACAGAGCAGAATGCAGTGCACAGAAATCAGAATACTCCATTTTCCCACAGCATTCGCAGTGGAGAGCATATGACACAGAGCAGCATGCAGCACACAGAATTCAGAACCCTCCATTTTCCCTCAGCATTCGCAGTGGAGAGCACATGACACAGAGCAGCATGCAGCACACTGAATTCAGAACCCTCCATTTTACCTCAGCATTCCCAGTGGATTGTACATAACACAGAGCAGCATGCAGAGCACAGAAACCAGAATCCTCCATTTTACCTCAGCACTCCCAGAGGAGAGCACATCACACAGAGCTGCATGCAGTACGCTGAATTCAGAATCCTGCATTTTATCTCAGCTCTCACAGTTTAACGTACATCATACAGAGCAGAATGCAGCACGCAGAAATCAGAATCCTCCATTTTACCTCAGCACTCGCTGTGGAGCGTACATCACACAGAGAAGTATGCGGTGCACAGAAAACATTTACCTCAATTTTACCTCAGCATTCCCAGTGGATTGTACATAACACAGAGCAGCATGCAGAGCACTGAAACCAGAATCTTACATTTTACCTCAGCACTCCCAGAGCAGAGCACATCACACAGAACAGCATGCAGCACGCTGAATTCAGAATCTTGCAATTTATCTCAGCACTCACAGTATAATGTACATCACACAGAGCAGAATGCAGCACGCAGAAATCAGAATCCTGCATTTTACGTCATCACTCCCAGTGGAGAGTACATAACACAAAGCAGCTTGCAACACACAGAAATCAGAATCCTCCAATTTACCTCAGAACTACCAGTGGAGAGTACATCACACAGAGCAGCTTGCAACACACAGAAATCAGAATCTTCCATTTTACCTGAGCACTCCCAGTGGAGCGTACATCACACAGAGTAGCATGCAGCATGCAGAAATCAGAATCCTCCATTTTACCTCAGCACTTACAGTGGAGTGTACATCACACAGAGCAGCATGCAGCGCTCAGAAATCAGAATCCTCCATTTTACCTCAGCACTCCCAGTGGAGAGCGCATCACACAGGGCAGCAAGCAGCACACGGAAATCAAAATCCTCCATTTTACCTCAGCACTTCCAGTGGAGAGCGCATCACACAGGGCAGCAAGCAGCACACAGAAATCAAAATCCTCCATTTTACCTCAGCACTCCCAGTGGAGAGCGCATCACACAGAGCAGCATGCAGCACACAGAATTCAGAATCCTCCATTTTACCTCAGCACTCCCAGTGGAGAGTTCATCACACAGAGCAGCATGCAGCACACAGAAATCAGAATCCTGCATTTGACCTCGGCACTCCCAATGGAGACTACACCACATAAAGCAGCATGCAGCACACAGAAATCAGAATCCTCCATTTTACGTCAGCACTCGCAGTGGGGCGTACATGACATAGAGCAGCATGCAGCACACAGAAATCCGAATCCTCCATTTTGTCTCAGCACTCCCAGTAGAGAGAACATCATACAGAGCAGAATGCAGCATGCAGAAATCAGAACACATCATTTTACCTCATCACTCCTTGTGGAGAGTACATCACACAGAGTAGCTTGCAGCACAGAAATCAGCATCCTCCTTTTTCCCTCAGCACTCCCAGTGGAGAGTACATCACACAGAGCAGCATGCAGTGCACAGAAATCAGAATCCTCCATTTTACTTCAGTAGTCCCAAAGTAGAGTACATCACAGAGAGCAGCATGCAGTGCACAGAAATCAGAATCCTGCATTTTACCTCAGTTTTCGCAGGGGAGCATACATCACACAGAGCAGCTTGCAGTGCACAGAAATCAGAATCCCCCATTTTACCTCGGCACGCCCAGAGGAGAGCACATCACACAGAGCAGCATGCAATGCACAGAAATCAGAATCCCCCATTTTACCTCAGCACTTCCAGTGGAGAGTACATCACATGGAGCAAAATGCAGTGCACAGAATTCAGAATTCTCCATTTTACCTCAGCACTCCCAGTGGAGATTACATCACACAGAACAGCATGCAGCACACAGAAATCTGAATCCTCCATTTTACTTCAGCACTCACAGTAGAGAGTACATCACACAGAGCAGCTTGCAAAACACAGAAATCAGAATCCTCCAATTTACCTCAGCACTCGCATTGGGCGTACATGACATAGAGCACCATGCAGTGCACAGAAATCAGAATCCTCCATTTTACGTCAGCTCATGCAGTGGAGAGTACATCACAGAGAGCAGCTTGCAGCGTGCAGAAATCAGAATCCTCCATTTTACCTCAGAGCTCCCAGTATAGTGTGTATCGCACAGAGCAGCTTGCAGCACTCAGAAATCAGAAATCTCCATTTTACCTCAGTTTTCACAGTGGAGAGTTCATCACACAAAGCAGCTTGGAGCACAGAGAAATCAGCAACCTCCATTTTACTTCAGCACTCCCAGAGCAGCATACATTACACAGAGCAGCATGCAGCACGCAGAAATCAGAATCCTGCATTTTACCTCAGCACTCCCAGTGGAGAGTACATAACACAGACCAGCATGCAGCACGCAGAAATCAGAATCCTGCATTTTACCTCAGCACTCCCAGTGGAGAGTACATCACACAGAACAGCATACAGCACGCAGCAATCAGAATCCTGCATTTTACCTCAGCACTCCCAGTGGAGAGCACATAACACAGAGCAGCATGCAGCACGCAGAAATCAGAATCCTGCATTTTATCTCAGAAGTCACAGTTTGTCATACATCACTCAAAGCAGCATGCAGCATGCAGAATTCAGAAACATGCATTTTATCTCAGCACTTCCAGTAGAGTGTTCATCACAAAGAGCAGTTTGCAGAATAGAGAAATCAGAATCCTCCAATTTACCTCAGCACTCCCCCTGGAGAGTACATCAAAAAGAGCAGCTTGCAGCACACAGAAATCAGAATACTCCATTTTACCTCAGCACTACCAGTTTAACATACATCGTACAGAGTAGAATGCAGCACGCAGAAATCAGAATCCACCATTTTTCCCCATCACTCCTTGTGGAGAGTACATCACACAGAGCAGCTTGCAGCACAGAATAATTAGCATCCTCCATTTTATGTCATCACTCCCAGTGAAGAGTACATCACACAGAGTAGCTTGCAGTGAACAGAAATCAGAATCCTCAATTTTACCTCAGCACTCCCAGTGGAGTATACATCACACAGAGCAGCATGCAGCACACAGAAATCAGAATCCTCCATTTTACCTCCACACTCACATTGGGGTGTACATGACATAGAGCAGCATGCAGTGCACAGAAATCAGAATCCTCCATTTTACGTCATCACTCGCAGTGGGGCGTACATGACGTAGAGCTGCATGCAGCGCATAGAAATCAGAATCTTCCATTTTATGTCAGCACTCACTTTGGGGCATACATGACATAGAGCAGCATGCTGCACACAGAAATCAGAATCCTCCATTTTACCTCAGCACTTACAGTGGAGAGCGCATCACACAGAGTAGCATGCAGTGCTCAGAAATCAGAGTCCTCCATTTTACCTCAGCAATTGCAGTGGAGAGTACTTCACACAGAGCAGCATTGAGCCCATGGAGTACAGAATGCTCCGTTTTACCTCCGCACTCCCGCTGGCATATACATCACTAAGAGCAACTTGCAGCACACTGAATTCAGAATCCTCCATTTTACCTCAGTATTCCCAGTGGAACGTACATCTCACAGAGCAGGATACAGTGCTCAGAAATCAAAATCCTCCATTTTACCTCAGCTTTCTCAGTTTAACATACATCACACAGAGCAACATGCAGCAAGCAGAAATCAGAATTCTCCATTGTACTTCAGCACTACCACTGTAGAGTTCATAACACAGAGCAGCTTGCAGCGCAGAGTAATCAGAATCTTCCATTTCACCTCAGCACTACCAGTGGAGAGCACATCACACAGAGTAGCATGCAGCACGCTGAATTCAGAATCCTCCATTTTACTTCAGCATTCCCAGTGGAGAGTACATCACACAGAGAAGCTTGCAGCACACAGAATTCAGAATCCTCCATTTTACCTCAGCACTCCCAGTGGAGAGTACACCACACAGAACAGCATGCAGCACACAGAAATCAGAATCCCCCATTTTATCTCAGCACTTCCAGTGGAGAGTACATCACATGGAGCAAAATGCAGTGCACAGAATTCAGAATTCTTCATTTTACCTCAGCACTCCCAGTGGAGATTACATCACACAGAACAGCATGCAGCACACAGAAATCTGAATCCTCCATTTTACTTCAGCACTCACAGTAGAGAGTACATCACACAGAGCAGCTTGCAAAACACAGAAATCAGAATCCTCAATTTACCTCAGCACTGCATTGGGCATACATGACATAGAGCACCATGCAGTGCACAGAAATCAGAATCCTCCATTTTACGTCAGCTCATGCAGTGGAGAGTACATCACAGAGAGCAGCTTGCAGCGTGCAGAAATCAGAATCCTCCATTTTACCTCAGAGCTCCCAGTATAGTGTGTATCGCACAGAGCAGCTTGCAGCACTCAGAAATCAGAAATCTCCATTTTACCTCAGTTTTCACAGTGGAGAGTTCATCACACAAAGCAACTTGGAGCACAGAGAAATCAGCAACCTCCATTTTACCTCAGCACTCCCAGAGCAGCATACATTACACAGAGCAGCATGCAGCACTCAGAAATCAGAATCCTGCATTTTACCTCAGCATTCCCAGTGGAGAGGACATAACACAGAGCAGCTTGCAGAGCACAGATATCATAATCCTCCATTTTACGTCATCACTCCCAGTGGAGAGTACATCACATAGAGTAGCATGCAGCACGCAGAAATCAGAATCCTCCATTTTACCTCGGCACTACCAGTGGAGAGTACATCACACAGAGCAGCTTGCAAAACACAGAAATCAGAATCCTACATTTTACCTCAGCAATCCCAGTGGAGCACACTTTCCACTGAGCAGCCTTGAGTGCACAGAAATCAGAATCCTCCATTTTTCCTCAGCACTCACAGTAGAGTGTACATCACACAGAGCAGCTTGCAGCGCACAGAAATTAGAATGTGCCATTTTACCTCAGCACTCCGAGTGGAAAGTACATTTCACAGAGCAGCATACAGCACACAGAAATCAGAATCCTCCATTTTACATCAGCACTCACAGAGGTTCGTACGTCACACAGAGTAGCATGCTACAAGCAAAAAACAGAATCCTCCATTTAACCTCAGCACTCCCAGTGGAGAGTACATCACACAGAGCAGCTTGCAGTGCACATGTAACCCCTAGATGGCGTTATCCCAGGGGCTACTACCCCTGCCTGATTTGCCACTAACAGGTTGAGGGGCCTGCATCCAATGGCGGGTGCCTCCACCCAGAGGTCAGGGTTTGCAATAGTTAAACTAACTGGGTCACAGCCCTCTGGGACACTGCAACCCCCCTTTCTTCCCACTAGTGGCCCACACAATATATCAGAATTACCTTCACAGTATACACTTACCCCCAGGTCTGGTTCCGGCACTGGGACCTCCCGTGAAATAAGATACAGTGCAACAATCACAGTACAGTACTTTAACATAGACAAATACTTCAGGCAGTATAACTTTGCTGAAACAAGCAGCTCTGATTTATTTAGGGGGATATAACAAGGACAGAGGAATCAGGTTAATTAGCTTATCACTTTACTATCTACCTATGGCTCTGCATAGGCCTATCCCTACCAGTTACTGTCCCTGGGTACCCAAGCCCTAGTGGCTAGTCCAAACCGTGGCAGCTGGTAGGGGCCCTTTCACACAGTGAAAAGAAAAATTAGCTTAAACAGTCAGCAGTACAGTGATTCCATTTGGATTTAATGTGGCAATTCAACAGGGGGCGACCCTGAATTAGTACTCATGACCTCCAAACAAGATAAAGGGTCCTTCAACGTCAGCAGGCTACTTTTGAGCTCCACGAGACTCTTCACACATTTATATGGTAAAAAGAAAGTACTATACCAGGCAGGCTGCTTCTCTATCCGATCGCAATTACTGCACAATACCCGGGAGAACACACAGCAGATTCAGTTCCTGACAGACCGAGTGCAATTCAACAATTTCTTCAGTCTTCTACAGGGTGAGCCTGGTTTCTACTCTTCAGAGATCCTTTGATTCTTTTCACAGGATGGATTCAGTCCTAACAAGCAGTTACACAAGCTGCAGACCGGAACTCTGGGCCTTACACACGTTTTTTGACTGAAACTGTGCACTGAAGGAGCACAGGGTTTCTTTTCCCTTCACTGCCAAAGCTAAAAACTGAAACTCCAACAGACAAAACCGAGCACTTCCTTTGAGTTCCTCCCAGTTCTTGACTGGATTGGCTGTCACTCAAAATAGACTGCTGCTGTTGGTCCAAAAAGGCGCCTAAGTCTAAACTACATCTCCCAGAGTCACTGCCCATGCAATCCTCTTGTGGCTGGCTCAGATTATGAGTCCAAGTTCTGATTCGTCCAAGGCACCATTTTAGAGCTAGCTTACCCCACACTGATTGGTCCAGTTCAGCAGTTCAAAACCAGAATGGGAACTAGGCAGACACAGTTCTGACTGCAAAGAAAGCAGGTTAGACAAACTGTATTTTCATTATTACTCTACATGATTTCTGGCAAACAGTTACATCTTTCAGATAGGTTCCTTTGCACTCCTAGTGACTGCAAAATAGATGAATTAGCAGCAGCTCGGTGGTACTCAAACAGAGAAGCACACAGTCCCCCCATACAAACTAATTATGTCTGCAAGCAGACAGCTCTTAAAGAGACAGTACCAGAGGCTCTAAAAACACTCACTGATAAATGGCTTAAATGCCAAACACCATTCAGGCTTGGAGCATTCAAGCAAGCTCCTGGAAGTCTTTTGGGAACCCCCATTTGCAGGGGGGTTACACACATAAATCAGAATCCTCCATTTTACCTCAGCACTCACAGTGGAATGTACATCACACAGAGCGGGATGTAGTGAGCAGATTTCAGAATCCCCTATTTTACATCAGCACTACCAGTGGAGCATACATCACACAGAGCAGCAAGCAGACCACAGAAATCAGAATCCTCAATTTTACCTCTGCACTTCCAGTGGAGTGTACATCAAACAGAGCAGCATGCAGTGGTCAGAAATCAGAATCCTCCATTTTCTCTCAGCACATTCAGTGCAGAGTTCATCACAAGGAGCAGCTTGCAGCAGAGATAAATCAGTATCCTGCATTTTACCTCATCACTCCTTGAGGGGAGTACATCACACAGAGCAGCATGCAGCACAGAAATCAGAATCCTCCATTTTACCTCAGCACTTACAGTGGAGAGTACTTCATACAGAGCAGCATTGAGCCCATGGAGTACAGAATGCTCCATTTTACCTCCGCACTCCTGCTGGCGTATACATCACTCTGAGCAACTTGCAGCACACTGAATTCAGAATCCTCCATTTTACCTCAGTATTCCCAGTGGAACGTACATCTCACAGAGCAGGATACAGTGCTCAGAAATCAAAATCCTCCATTTTACCTCAGCTTTCTCAGTTTAACATACATCACACAGAGCAACATGCAGCAAGCAGAAATTAGAATTCTCCATTGTACTTCAGCACTACCACTGTAGAGTTCATAACACAGAGCAGCTTGCAGCGCACAGTAAACAGAATCTTCCATTTCACCTCAGCACTACCAGTGGAGAGCACATCACACAGAGTAGCATGCAGCACACTGAATTCAGAATCCTCCATTTTACCTCAGCATTCCCAGTGGAGAGTACATCACACAGAGCAGCTTGCAGCACACAGAATTCAGAATCCTCCATTTTACCTCAGCACTCCCAGTGGAGAGTACACCACACAGAACAGCATGCAGCACACAGAAATCAGAATCCCCCATTTTATCTCAGCACTTCCAGTGGAGAGTACATCACACAGAGCAGCTTGCAGCACACAGAATTCAGAATCCTCCATGTTACTTCAGCACTCACAGTGGAGAGTACATCACAGAGAGCAGCATGCAGAGCACAGAAATCAGAATACTCCATTTTACCTCAGCACTCCCAGTGGAGAGTACACCACACAGAACAGCATGCAGCACACAGAAATCAGAATCCCCCATTTTACCTCAGCACTTCCAGTGGAGAGTACATCACATGGAGCAAAATGCAGTGCACAGAATTCAGAATCCTCCATTTTACCTCAGCACTCCCAGTGGAGATTACATCACACAAAAACAGCATGCAGCACACAGAAATCTGAATCCTCCATTTTACTTCAGCACTCACAGTAGAGAGTACATCACACAGAGCAGCTTGCAAAACACAGAAATCAGAATCCTCCAATTTACCTCAGCACTCGCATTGGGCGTACATGACATAGAGCACCATGCAGTGCACAGAAATCAGAATCCTCCATTTTACGTCAGCTCATGCAGTGGAGAGTACATCACAGAGAGCAGCTTGCAGCGTGCAGAAATCAGAATGCTCCATTTTACCTCAGACTCCCAGTATAGTGTACATCACACAGAGCAGCTTGCAGCACTCAGAAATCAGAAATCTCCATTTTACCTCAGTTTTCACAGTGGAGAGTTCATCACACAAAGCAGCTTGGAGCACAGAGAAATCAGCAACCTCCATTTTACCTCAGCACTCCCAGAGCAGCATACATTACACAGAGCAGCATGCAGCACTCAGAAATCAGAATCCTGCATTTTACCTCAGCATTCCCAGTGGAGAGTACATTGCACAGAGCAGCATGCAGCACACTGAATTCAGAATCCTCCATTTTACCTCAGCATTCCCAGTGGAGAGGACATAACACAGAGCAGCTTGCAGAGCACAGATATCATAATCCTCCATTTTACTTCATCACTCCCAGTGGAGAGTACATCACACAGAGTAGCATGCATCACGCAGAAATCAGAATCCTCCATTTTACCTCAGCACTACCAGTGGAGAGTACATCACACAGAGCAGCTTGCAAAACAAATCAGAATCCTACATTTTACCTCAGCAATCCCAGTGGAAGCACATCACACAGAGCAGCTTGCAGTGCACAGAAATCAGAATCCTCCATTTTACCTCAGCACTTGCATGAGGGCGTACATCACACAGAGCAGCTTGCAGCGCTCAGAAATTAGAATGTGCCATTTTACCTCAGCACTCCGAGTGGAAAGTACATTTCACAGAGCAGCATACAGCACACAGAAATCAGAATCCTCCATTTTACATCAGCACTCACAGAGGTTCGTACGTCACACAGAGTAGCATGCTACAAGCAAAAATCAGAATCCTCCATTTAACCTCAGCACTCCCAGTGGAGAGTACATCACACAAAGCAGCATGCAGTGCACATAAATCAGAATCCTCCATTTTACCTCAGCACTCACAGTGGAATGTACATCACACAGAGCGGGATGTAGTGAGCAGATTTCAGAATCCTCTATTTTACATCAGCACTACCAGTGGAGCATACATCACACAGAGCAGCAAGCAGACCACAGAAATCAGAATCCTCAATTTTACCTCTGCACTTCCAGTGGAGTGTACATCAAACAGAGCAGCAGGCAGTGGTCAGAAATCAGAATCCTCCATTTTCTCTCAGCACATCCAGTGCAGAGTTCATCACAAGAAGCAGCTTGCAGCAGAGAGAAATCAGAATCCTCCATTTCACCTCATCACTCCCAGTGGAGAGTACAGCAGACAGAGTAGCATGCAGCATGCAGAAATCAGAATCCTCCATTTTACCTCAGCACTTACAGTGGAGTGTACATCACACAGAGCAACATGCAGTGGTCAGAAATCAGAATCCTCCATTTTAACTCAGCACTCGCAGTGGAGAGCACATCACACAGAGCAGCATGCAGCACACAGAAATCAGAATCCTCCATTTTACCTCAGCACTCCAATTGGAAAGTACATCACACAGAGCCGCATGCAGCACACAAAATTCAGAATGCTCCATTTTACATCAGCACTTCCACTTGACAGCACATCACACAGAGAAGCATGCAGTGCACAGAAAACATTTACCTCCATTTTTCCTCAGCACTCGCAGTGCAATATACATCACTCATAGCAACTAGCAGCACACAGAAATCAGAATCCTCCATTTTAACTCAGCTCTCGCAGTGGAGTGTATATCAAACTAAGCAGCATGCAGCACACAGAAGTCAGAATACTCCATTTTACCTCAGCACTCCCAGAGGAAAGCACATCATACAGAACAGCATGCAGCACACTGAATTCAGAATCCTGCATTTTATCTCAGCCTCACAGTTTAACGTACATCATACAGAGCAGAATGCAGCACTCAGAAATCAGAATCCTCCATTTTACCTCAGCACTCACTGTGGAGCGTACATCACACAGAGAAGTATGCAGTGCACAGAAAACATTTACCTCCATTTTTCTTCAGCACCCGCAGTGCAGTATACATCACTCATAGCAACTAGCAGCACACAGAAATCAGAATCCTCCATTTTAACTCAGCACTCGCAGTGGAGTGTATATCAAACTAAGCAGCACGCAGCACACAGAAGTCAGAATACTCCATTTCACCTCAGCACTCGCAGTGGAGTGTATATCAAACAGGGCAGCATGCAGCACGCAGAAATGAGAATCCTCCATTTTACCTCAGCACTCCCAGTGAAGAGTACATCACACAGAGCAGCATGCAGCACAGAAATCAAAATCCTTCATTTTACCTCAGCACTCATAGTTTAACGTACATCACAAAGAGCAGCATGCAGAATGCGGAAATCAGAATTCTACATTTAACCCCAGCACTCTCAGTGGAGAGTATGTAACACAGAGCAGCATGCAGCACACATAAATCAGAATCCTCCATTTTACCTCAGCACTCCCAGTGGAGAGCACATCACACTGTCACACTGACTTTAAAGTGTCTGTTGGAAGCTCAAACTTACTGCAAAGAACAAACTGCAACTCCATTTAGGACCTGGAAACCTGATTAAAGCATAATACTGCAGAGCACTGGGTAAGAAGGGAGATACACTTTCTTCAAAAAGTTTTATTTGTATTTTTCCTTATTGGCATTAAGCAGAGAATTGCAGGATTCCTTAAAAGGGTAGTAATTTTATAACCAGAGTGAGATACAACTGAATTTGCTTGAGTGGGGGTTGAGACCTAGCATTTGAAGGATATTTTTGTAACATTTTAAGTGTCCTGCTGGCTGAGGTAGTTCATTTCATCCCTGGACTCAGTAGAGAGGTTTGGTTTGTGTTGGAGCCGTGGTCTAGTAAATTGTGGTGGTAGTTGTATTACTATAAAGGACAGTACTCACCAGGGTGGTGGAACAGTTGTGTATCTGATTGTTTCTAACAGTCACCAGTGGCTGTGCACTACCCACCCACCCTTCCCCACCCCACCCCCAGGCGTGGCATTTCCTTTATAGCCACAGTTCTGACATCACTTCCTCAATAGGTCTTGAGGCAGAACTGTCATATTCCTAATAACCCTGCAACATGCATAAAGAGTAGTTACACAAAACAAATAATAATACATATATAATTACATATTGTATAGAATAAGGGAGGCGGGACATGTGGGGAGTGGTGCAATGCACTGGCTGTGGGGCAGCAGTTTTCAGGAAACATTCTGGAAACTGCGGTGCTGTCTTATTGTAGGCAACTGTCAGCTCTGAGAGAGGAGGTTGCCCACCTCCAGGCTGAACTAGCAAGGACTAAGGAGGCCTCCCCCTCCCAAAGGCACCACTGCCACAACCACTGAGTCAGAGGTTTCAGAGTATGAAGAGCAGTAGGACCACAGTGGGTTCTGGGAGAGTGCGGGTGGTGGACCAGAGGCGAAGCCCCCCAGTTGTACCTCTACACAAATCAGATGCCATTCTGGCAGAGCAAGGTTCCTCTATGATGGCACCCTCAGTGAAGACCCAGAAGAATGCTGAGGACATCCACAAGGGAGACCCACAAAAGTGTGGCAAGGGACACCACAGGGGAAGGAAACAGCTACTGATAGGGGACTCAATTGTTAGGGGGGGTAGAACTGGGGAAGGAGAGAAGAAGTAAGCTGCCTGCCTGGTGCCATGGCTTGGAGGGACAAGAAGCGAATCCTCACAATTGTAGAAGCAGCATCACAGGAGACAGAACTAGATATCATTGTCACCTTGGGACAAATGACCTAGCTAAACATGGGATCAGTGCAGTGCAGAATTAATTTGTGGAGTTGAGGAGGGCCTCAGATGGGTAGCAAGCACAGTAACCTTCTCAGAGGTGCTACCAGTCCATGGCAGGAATGAGGCTAGGGTACTGCACACCATGCAGTTTAATGAATGGTTGCAAAACTGGTGCAGAGCACAAGGCTTTAGCTTCATTGGGGACTGGGGGTCCACCTGGAGAGATAAAGGTCTATACTGGTATGATGGTCTGCATTTGTCCACAAAGGGGACCAAGCTCCTAGGTGACAGGTTTAAATGCTTCCTTGCAAGCTTTTAAACTAGATAAGGGGAGGTACTGATAAAGGCAGGAAAAGTCAAGCCTCCCCCCACAAAACAGGGCAGGTAGTAGGGTAAACACTGAGGTACAGAGCTCAACACAGGGCAGGATGGGGGTAAATGGTAGAATAGATAAGAGCAATAAGAGCAGGGATGGGGGAAGAAAGGATCAAGCCAACATTAAATGGAGGGCAATGACTACTAATGCCCGTAGTCTGGGAAACAAGCTTCCTGAGCTAGTAGCTTTGATGGAAGATGAACAGTTGGATATTGTGGCAGTCACAGAAACATGGTACACCGAGAACCATGAATGGGATGTCTACATACCAGGGTACACAATCTACAGAAGGGACAGGGAAGGCAAAAGAGGAGGTGGAGTAGCTCTATACATAAGGGAAGGGATCAAAGGTACAGAACTAAAAAGTAAAGGGGGGAGGACAAGAGGCACTCTGGATTACCTTGAAGATGGGGAATGGCATCGCAATCCGCACAGGGGTTATATACAGACCCCCTTCTCAAGGGGAGGAAATGGACAAGAAAATGATAGAGGACATTCTCAAAATGGCTGAAAAAGGGGAGATACTGTTGATAGGGGGACCTGAATATGCCAGATGTTAACTGGAGGACATGTACTGCAGCCACATCCAAGAGCAGGGTCATTCTCGATGCCCTGCAGGGGGCAGACCTTAGACAGCTAGTGCTGGAACCCACTCAGGAGTGAGCAATTCTAGACCTGGTACTCTCAAATGGAGAGAGGATCACAAATTTAGAAGTCAGTAGACATCTGGGAACAAGTGACCACTGCACAGTGTGCTTCACAATGAGCACAACCATGGAGATAAGCCATACAAAAACAAGGATACTGGACTTTAGAAGGGCTGACTTTGGCAATATTGGTGAACACCTGAAGAATGCACTAGCAAATGGCCAAATAGGAGGAGTGGAAGAACAATGGAGAAAAATCAAAACTGCCATCATAGAGGCAACAAGTCTTTGTGTAAAACAAATAAAGAAACAAAGTGGAGTAAAAACCACTATGGTTCTCAAAAGGTGGCAGGAATGTTAAGGAAAAAAGGCTGCATTCAAAAAGTATAAGGATCACAAGGGAGCACGACAGGAACTGTATCAATTAAAGCAGAAAGAAGTAGGAAAGGCAGTCAGAATGGCAAAGGCACAAACCGAGGAAAAATAGCCAACTCGGTCAAAAGGATAAAACCTTTATAGGTACATTAGGGAGCATAGAAAGGTTAAGGGAGGGATAGTGAAGATTAATAAAGGAGAGGAGAGAGGTGGGCAGAGGAGACAGTGAAAAGGCAGAGATACTGAATGAATACCTTTGCTCAGTATTCACAAAAGAAGATGAGGAGCAGTTACCTAAACCAGACAATAGAAGCACTCTGGGTAGGGGTTGATACCAGTCCATTCACAGAAGAAAGAGTCCTGAAAGAACTCCTAAAACTCAAGGTGGACAAAGCAATGGGGCCTGACAGGATTCACCCCAGAATCCTAAAAGAACTAAGGGGGGACCTAGTGACACCACTGACCACACTTTTTAACAAATCATGGCAGGATGGGGTGGTACCTGAGGACTGGAGGAAGGCAGATGTGATTCCACTTTACAAAAGTGGGAGCAAGGCAGAAGCAGGAAACTACAGACCTGTAAGTTTGACCTCAGTGGTAGGGAAAATGATGGAATCACTTCTGAAAGAAAGAATTGTTGAGCACCTAGAGGCCAGCGGGCACAGGACCCAAAGCAACATGGATTTACAGCAGGAAGGTCATGTCAGACTAATCTAATTGATTTCTTTGATTGGGTGACAAAGTAATAGACCAGGAGGGGCTGTGGATATGGCCTACCTAGACTTTAGTCAAGGCATTTGACACAGTCCCGCACAAAAGATTAATAATCAAGTTAGCCAGCCTGGGAGTGGGTCCCAGGGTGGTAACCAGGAAATGATGAACTGGCTGCACAACAGGACACAGAAGGTAATAGTGAATGGAACACATTCCGAAGAAAGGGGGGTTACTAGTGGAGTACCTCAGGGCTCAGTACTGGGTCCAATCCTCTTTAACATCTTTATAAGTGACATTACAGAGGGTCTGGAGGGAAAGGTATGCCTCTTTGCAGATGACACAAAGATCTGTAACAGAGTTGATACACAAGAGGGGGTAGAAAAGATGAGAAGGGACTTGGCAAGGTTGGAGGAATGGTCAGACATATGGCAACTAGATTCAATGCAAAAAAGTGCAAGTAATGCACCTGGGACACAACAACCCAGGAGAAGAGTACACAATAGCAGGGGAGTTACTAACAACAACAAAAATGGAAAGGGACCTGGGAGTAGTCATATCAGATGACCTAAAGGTGGGTAAGCAATGTGAGAAGTCAGTAAGGAGAGCCAGGGGGATACTGGGATGCATAGGAAGGGGCATCACAAGTAGAAAAAGGGAAGTGATTATCCCTCTATACAGACAGTTGGTGAGACCCCATCTGGAGTACTGTGTGCAGTTTGGAAACCTCATCTACGCAAGGACATAGACAGGATGGAAGCAGTCCAGAGGGCAACTAAAATGGTGCAGGGTCTACATCAGAAACCATATGAAGAGAGACTGAGAGAGCTTAATATGTATACCCTTGATGAAAGGAGGGACGGGGGACATGATAGAAACGTTCAAGTACCTCAAGGAATCAGCAAAGTCCAGGAGGGTAGCATCTTTCAGAAAAGAGATGTGTAAGAACAAGGGGCACAGTTTAAAGATAAAGGGGAAGGCTCCAGGGGTAATGTGGAGGAAATTCTTTTCATGGAGAGTGGTGGATACATGGAACAGCCTTCCTGAGGAGGTCGTTGGGTCTAAAACAGTGGGGGAATTCAAACATGCTTGGGAAAGACACAAAGCAATTATAGTGCGGGGTTGCAGGAAGCAGGCTGTTGGTTAACTAGAATCTGCAGCTTATCCAGTAGGTAGGGAAATGGGAAGACTGGGTGGGCCAAGTGGTCCTTTTCTGCCGTCAAAGTCTATGTTTCTATGTTTCTATCACACAGCAGCAAGCAGCATGCAGAAATCTGAATCCTGCATTTATCCCAGCACTTCCAGTTTAGAGAACATCACAAAGAGCAGCTTGCAGCACAGAGTAATCAGCATCCTCCATTTTGCCTCATCACTCCCAGTGGGGAGTACATTACACAGAGCGGCATGCAGTGCACAAAAATCAGAATTCCCAATTTTACCTCAGCACTCGCAGTAGAGAGTACATTACACTGAGCAGCTTGAAGAGCACCGAAATTAGATTGTTCCATTTTACCTCAGCATTCCCAGTGACGCATACATCACACAGAGCAGCTTGCAGCACGCATAAATCAGAATTCTCCATTTTACCTCAGCACTCACAGTAGAGAGTACATTACACTGAGCAGCTTGAAGAGCACCGAAATTAGATTGTTCCATTTTACCTCAGCACTCCCAGTGGCGCATACATCACACAGAGCAGCTTGCAGCATGCAGAAATCAGAATTCTCCATTTTACCTCAGCACTCGCAGTAGAGAGTACATCACACAGAGCCGCTTGAAGAGCACCGAAATTAGATTGCTCCATTTTACCTCAGCACTCCCAGTGGCGTATGCATCACACAAAGCAGCATGCAGCACGCAGAAATCAAAATTCCCAATTTTACCGCCACACTCCCAGTGGAAAGTACATCACACAGAGCAGCATGCAGTGCACAGAAATCAGAATCCTCCATTTTACTGCAGCACTCGCAGTGGGGCATACATCACACATAGCAGCATGCAGCACACAGAATTTAGAATCCTCCATTTTACCTCAGTCCTCTCAGTGGAGAGTACATCACCTTGAGCAGCATGCAGCACGCAGAAACTAGACTCCTCCATTTTACCTCAGCACTCCCAGTGAAGAGTACATAACACAGAGAAGCTTGCAGCACGCAGAAATCAGAATCCTCCATTTTACCTCAGCACTCCCAGTGATGAGTACATCACAGAGAGCAGGATGCAGTGCACGGAAATCAGAATCCTACATTTTACCACAGCACTCCCAGTGGAGAGTACATCACACAGAGCAGCTTGCAGCACAGAGATGTCAGAATCCTACATTTTACCTCAGCACTCAGAGTGGAGCATACATCACACAGAGCAGCGTGAAGCACACAGTTATCAGAATCCACCGTTTTACCTCAGAACTTCCAGTGGAGAGTTCATCACACAGAGCAGCATGCAGCACACAGAAATCAGAATCCTCGATTTTACCTCAGCACTCACTGTGGTGCATACCTCACACAGAGCAGTATGCAGGGCACAGAAATCATTTACCCCAATTTTAGTTCAGCACTCGCAGTGGAGTATACATCACTCAGAGGAACTTGCAGCACACAGAAATCAGAATCCTGCATTTTACCTCAGCACTCCCATTGGAAAGTACATCACACAGAGCAGCATGCAGTGCACAGAAATGAGAATTCTCCATTTTACATCAGCACTCCCAATGGAGAGTACATCACAGTGAGCAGCATGCAGCACACAGAAATCAGCATCCTCCATTTTACCTCAGCACAGCCAGTGGAGCGTGCATCACACAGAGTAGCATGCAGCACACAGAAATCAGAATCCTCCATTTTACCTCAGCACTCCCAGTGGAGAGTACATCACACAGAGCAGCATGCAGCACACTGAAACCGAAATTCTCTATTTTAGCTCACCACTCCCAGTGATTTGCGATGAGGACTTGTATGACAAGAATGCAGTAAGCACCATGAAAGAAGGACTGAAGATTATTTTCTAAGGGCTGTACTTACTTTTTGAGTAATTTTTAATTTGTTTTTACATTCTTTACATTATATGTGCCTTCTCTCTGTGTTATGTGTGTTTTGTGTTTTTGGTGCGATTTAGTTAGTTCGTTTTTTTTTTTTAACACCGTATTAACTTGACACTGCTTTCAAGAACTAGGTATTTTTGCCGTCTATATAATGATCTTAGGCTAAATAAGTTAAGTTAAAAAGTTACAAACAGTTTGAAATAATAGATTTAAAAATTCCCGGGGTTAAAAGATCACATGATCAGAATCCCCCTATAAGCTCTAATCCTCCTTCTCTTTGGCTTTACAGAGCCTGCGCTTGTGCAGGTTCCATTAAGATCAGCAGTACAACCAGGAGCTGATACGGAGCTGTTGGGGTTACTTCAAATTGTAAAAGTAAACACCTGTTTAGACTTTCTGGTAGCAGTATCTTACTTGACCGTTCAGTATTTTATTTAAATGTGCTACATTAGAGCAAGATGTTTGCAATACGCAGTAAATTTTAGCCCGGTGTACTGCGAGTCTTGAGTAGTTAAAAACTGACTGGCCTTTCCGTGCTTCCCCATGAGGGCATCTTGCTGCATTTTGCTGCATTTTATTAAAACAAGAAGGATTTCAACAGTAAGTCTTGTTTTATTATTTTATTATCTGTTTATTATTTGTATATACACACGTGCAGCTGAAAGTCATTTAGCGAGATAATAGTTATAGGGAGTTTTATATCTCTGTTTTTAAAAATGGTCAGATAACTGTTGTTTTTGGTTTTTTTGCTTGGCAGTGAGCTTGTTGGGACAATCACATTCTACTTTCGGTCAAGGTGACCTAAGGAGTGCTTTCTTTAAATTGCTAAATTAAAAGAGACTGGTGCAAAAGCCCTGGCTGAGATCCTTGTCTACAAACGGTAACTCACCAAACTTGGCCCTCTTTCTAAAGTTTAACAGAAGCTGTAGTTTCTAGACTTTGGACTTGGACTTGAATTTTGGATTAATCTCGAAATAGCTATAAAGCACCGTGGTTTTTAGGAGAAGAGAAGCTATCCAAGTATACAGTGACACATCAAACTTTGGTCTCCATGTTAAAGACTTACAGAAGCAGTGGCTCTTGGATATTGGTCTTTGGTCTTGGTCTTGGATTTTGGTCTAACCTTGAAAATAGCTGTAGAGCAACGTGACTTATGGGAGAAGAGAAGGGAAGATAACCAAGTACAGAGGGGCCATCACTGGAATTTTACCCAGATTCTATCCAGAACCTGTAAAGAATGTGACTTACTAAAAATACACTTAGCATACTAAATTGTGATCTGTTGACAATATCCAGTAACCAAGTTACTTGTTCTAACTGTATATATAACTACTGAATTTTATTTGTGAGCTAACTCTGCGAATCAGTTCAACTTAGAGAGGGTAGAACTGGGATTTTTTGTACTGACTTGTTAACTCACTTTATTCTACACCATCTATTTCTCTGTTTTTTGCTACACACTAAACAGTGTAAAAGGTGTGAAGGTGTGAAGTGGCGTGAAGAGCGAGTAGAGAGTCGAGTTTTTGGATACTATCATATAGATATTACTTATAAAATAGTAAGTAACTTTGGGTTTGCTAAGAAAATAAAACAATAAGTATGGTAAATACAAGATTGCAGAGGAAGAAAGCATGCAGCTCTCCCCCATTGGCTAGTCCTGTTTTAGCTACAGGGAAATTGAGAACAAGTAAAACTTTAATTAAAAAGGATAACAAGCAAACAAAAATTACAGAACATATGAAATTGACGAAATTAGAAAATGATAAAGCATCTACCCCAACACTCTTATAACCTGTTCTCTGCATAGTAGTAGTCCTAAACTTACAGAATTCCCATTGCTTATCTATGGCAGCTTGGAAAATATAATTTTTCAGGAGGATGCTAACGAGAGGGAGACTGAAAATTGCTACATAGGAGATAGTAAGGATATGGTGAACTACAATTCAATTAAGGAAGAGAACTATAATTTAGGACAGGAATTTGTCCTGGATTTGGACCAAGAGACATCAGAACAAATCAGTTTTTTGAACTTCGAAAAGGAATGGGGTACAGATGACATAGAACAGCATAGTATAGGGAAATATTCAGGGGGAGAAAATAACATAAACACACTATCTGCACAAGAGGATTTGATATTAGTATCTGGAATTGAACTTAGAGAGGTTAATGACAAATTACAGTGGACTATTACTAGCTTTTAGCTATAACAACACCCTAACACCCAAAATGACCAAAAATTCTAAAGAACATATTATGACAGGAGCTTTGGGAAAATGTTGTCTTTTTTCCTGATTTAATTGATGAAGAACTGGCAACTAATTTGGGACATCAACACACAGCTAATATAATGTTAATGGAACAGCTGATAGTTATAAAAAATGAATTAGTTAACCTTAGGCATGATGTTGCTGTTAATTATGCAAAGATTGATTTATTGAAAAATAAAAAAAGACTGTGATAGTCTAAATATATTAGAAGATCCTGCTTTACGTGATAGTGAAATTGAAAAATACAAAAGACTTGACTTCACAACTATTGATTTCCCTGATTCAATAAACAAGAAAAAGAAAAAGGGAAAAGGGGAGAAGAGGAAGGAAAGAAGATCTAAGAAAAGCAAGAAGAATATACTAGATCAACTACAAAAATCTAACAAAAATAATAGGAGAAGAAATAGAAAGGGAAGAACTCAGGAATACCTATGTGGAGTAGAAAAGCAATTTGAACAAAAACTTGAAGTTAGGGACAATTCTAACAATTCAACATCAATTAAAATGACAATACACAAGGAACAACAGAGAGGATATAAAACACAAAACAAACAAGGTTTAAACTATCATCTAGAACAACTTGAAACAGAAATAAATGCTTTAAAAATATTTCTACCTCAGAGTGTGCTGATAGATGTAGATAATCAAATTGCTGACAGTTCAAATCTTGGAAATACTTATGTAAATGGAATATCTGAACTAGGGGAAGGGGACCCTTTGCAAAACATAGAATTTAAAGAAATAGGATCCCTCCAGGTGAGACTGGATCAGAATGACACAAAACTGGACAAAGAAACATGTAAAACTAATTGTTATAAATCATTTGCGAAGGAAGGAATAGACGATGTAAGGTATGAACAAAATAGTAGTGAGACTTCAACTAAACAACAAGGAAACTACATAATGAATAGTAATGTGTCAACGAATAATGAGGAAAGGATAGAGGAGGTACTGACTATTGGGGAGGGAGGTTCTAGAGTGACGCTTAGGGGAGTCCATAAAGAGGATAATGAGAACTGTATGGTACTAATGGAATTGGAAAAGATTATATGTACTGAATTGCTGGGACTGGAACTTTTAGAGGATGATATCATTGATGCAGTTAGAGCTAGTGATTTAACATCGCAGGATTTGATTTTGATCTTTTTTAAACATGAGAGGGTTGCACACTATGTTTGGAGGAATTCTCACTATTTTGATGGGTTGAATTTAGTAATGGATTATCCCATAGCTATTAGTACATTGAAAAATATGAAAATTCGAACTATGATTGAATTGACAAAAAGATTGTTTGAGGTTTACTCATTAAGTGATTTTATCACAGAAGAAATTGATGGGGAAACAGAAGTTACTCTATCGATATTTGGCATCTCATGCAGAACACTGGAAATAAAAGAACAACTGATGGAAATGATAGGTTACTTAGTAGACAATCTCCTGGGCATTGAATTTTACAAAGATGACATAAAAGATGTAAGGAAAGTATATAATGATTCACTTAAAGGGAATCAGATTGACCTTATTCTCTATAGTAAGAGGTTGGCAGAGAAAATCCTGAAGGCTACTACCAAATTGGACAGCCTTGACATCTTAATAAAAAATTTAAATGAAGTAACAAGGGAAACACAAGAAATATTAGTAGACGACATGGAATTACAAGGCCCTATTTACAATATTGAAACCTCTAATAGGTTTCAACTACTGGATAATGGAGTGGATAATTGACTCAGTAATGAAATCATAAAAAATGGTCCGGAGACTGAAGTAAATTAAGATCCTCAGGAGACTGAGGAAATATATGATGTTTTAAATAATAGTACTAATACTTATTTGTACAAATATAATGGAAATCTGGGAATTATGACTTGGAATATTGCTGGTCTGATCTCAAAATTTATTGACAAAGAATTTTGTGATTTTTGACAAAATGGACATAATAGGTTTGCAAGAAACGTGGCATGGGAAGAAAAGCGAAACTATAAATAGAAATGGTTACCTACTTATTCACACCAGCACAGAAAATGAAAAAAGTAGGACGGAGAATGGAGGTCTAGCTGTATATGTTAAAATAGTGAATTTCATTAAAATTGAAAAATACATAGTGAAGTCTAACTATGTAATCAGTACTATGAATATGGGAGAAACAGTAATAATGGTAAATATTTATAATCCCCAGAAAAATCAGCAACTTACGACTGTCAACTAATGTAACATATTGTTACAGATATAAAAAAGTTGGATATAAATGAGTATTTAGATCTACTCTGTATGGGGGATTTTAATACCAGATATGGAATCTGTAGTGAACAACAGGAACTATTACATGCACTGCATATACCCCAGAGACTGACTACTGATAAAAAACATAAAGATAAAAATAAACAAATGGAGAAATTAATTGGCAGTCTGCAACTGATTATTCTAAATGGGTGTATGCCTTCAGACTGTGAAGGAAATATTACCTGTGTTACAGCAAGAGGGTCTACCACTATAGATTATATGTTAATTACCCCAAATAGTTTTCATAAGTACTGTGACTTAAAATAATAAATAGAACTGAAAGTGATCATTACCCATTAATACTATATAGAAACAAGCATTTTTCAATGCCGAATGTTGCTTGCTTCTATGTGCTGTTTAGGTATTTGGAAGTCATTGGAGTGCAAATATTGAAAATTTGCGAACTTCTGACGTCATGTAGGAACTGAAACAACATGCGCTAATAAAACAGTCATTTTAGGAATTTTTCACCAAATTTTCAACATAGCCATTTTAAGACCTCTGCTCATGAACCGTGTCACTGTGATTTTGTTAATGTGCCCCATACATTGAGTTTGCACAGACTGCACCATTGTGCGCTACATGGGGCGGAAACACATTTTGGGCATGATGTGAAAAATGACAGCTGTACTGCTCATGAGGAGGTGTGATAAAATGGCAATGTTGAAAATCTGGAAGTGAAAATATTGAAAATTAAGCAAGCTTACTGGCGTCGTGGGAACTGTGCAGCACACTTTCGTAAAACAATAGTCATTTTTTTAAATTTTTCACCACATTTTCAACACAGGCATTTAAGACCTCTGCTCATGAACAGTGTCACTGTGATTTTCTTAATGTGTCCCATGCATTGATTTCACACACCAACTCGCCATTCTGCGCTACATGGGCGGAAACACATTTTGGGTGAGATGTGAAAAATGACAGCTGTACTACTCATAAGAACGTGTGGTAAAATGGCAATGTTGAAAATCTGGAGTGAAAATATTGAAATTTCATGAACTTACGAGCCTGCGTAGGAACTGCGCAACGCATGCTCGTAAAACAGTCAACTTTGAATTTTGGCACCAAATTTTCAACATGGGTTTTGGGACCCCTTCTCATGAATGATTTCACTGTCATGGTGGTATTCAGGCCCAAAGTGATTTTGCAGTCTCTGTGCAGTTACTGCACAAAATCACCCTTCGGCCTGAATACCACCGTGATATTGACATCATTCATGAGAAGGGTCCCAAAACCCCATGTTGAAATTTGCAAAATCCCAAAATGCCTGAGATATACAACAAAGTTGAAACCCCCAGTCTAGCCCATTATACAGCTTACCGGCATTTCCTCAGTTGCGGTCGGCTTTGAAAGTGCAGACGTGTTCCCGGTCCACGAAGTCGTCGCACTGGAGTCTGGAGGTAAGTATGGGGTGAGGGGTGGGGGAGCTGGGTGCGCAGTGGGTTGGTGTGGGTTGTGGGAGGGGTTGGGAGACGCACCATGGGACCGTTTTCATTTTCAGGGATTTAAAAAAGATGACTTGGGACCATTTGCCACACTGAAGTGGGCTCCCAGTGTAACACGAGGACATGGGGATGTTCAGCTGGCCAGGGGATTGGGCATCCCCGTCGACCATGGAATTTGTTGCCACACTGGGGTGAAACCCCAGCGTAGCAAAAGGATGAGAGAACATTCAGCCGATGGGGATTAGGCACCCCATCAACCATGGAATTTGTTGCCACACTGGGGTGGGCTCCCAGCATGGCAAAGGATGTGGGGTGTTCAGCCGATGGGATTGGGCACCGTCGGTAAGAGCTGCCACACTGGGGTGGGCTCCCAGCATGGCAGCTACTACTGGGGGATGCAGCTCAGCCCGACATGGATTGGGCACCGCGTCGGCTATACAGTGCATGCGAGGTGTGCGCCTGCGGGTGGGGGATGCGCGTGAGCAGCGATATCTTATCGGTGCTCACTCAGCCTCAGCTCCCCTTTCAACTTAGCCACTGCATTTTGGAGCTTGTCATAGACAGCTCCAAAATGCATTGGCTTACAGGGGCCGCACCTGCCAGCACACTGACTGAATTGGAGGAGGAGGTGACACACCTCTGAAATCTCAGATGATGGCACTATGTTTCTTGCACATGCATGCAAGCAACATAAAAATGTCAAAGATGTTAACATGAAACAACAATCAGAAATACAAGTTACTAACAATAAAATTAAATGGGGAAGAATGATGGGAGATAAAGCTATGGTACTGAGTAAGGAATTTACACATTGTTTAGATCCAAAAATCAATCATGAATTAGATCCAAAAAATATATATGATACAATTATTGCACATTATGAAAACTTTGAAGAAACTATTGATAAACCCAATGATAACAACAAGGAGAAAAATTATGAAAATTGGTTCTATAAAAATTGTAGAGAAGGGAAAAGGAAACTGTCACAATTAATAAGGAAAGTAAAGAAGAATCCAACCAAAGAAAATAGGAAAGAGTTGAATAAATGTAGAAAACAATATAATGATGAGATAGAAGTGCAAAAAACTAAACATCGGATGGAATTATGGGACAAGATGCAGAAGGCAATCTATCAAAATGATGACAAAACTTATTGGACACTTGTGGCTAAAGGAACAAATATATTTAAAAAACAATTTGATTACTACATAGGGCCAGAAAAATGGGTCAGCTATTTTCAAAATATATTTTCATTGAGGGATGATGTTTATAACATAACCACAAATGAAACTGTTGACAGCTTTATCTGGTTCACAGAAGCTGAAGTCAAGATAGTACTGGAGAGTTTCAAGAATAACAAATTGCCAGGACCTGACAAGATCCCTATTGACTTTATAAAATTAAATAATGAATGGTGGTCGAGAGCATTAACTAGATAATACAACTTAATGGTTATGTACGCATTTACACCAGATATCTGGAAAGGGAGTTATATAGTTCCTATACATAAAAAAAAGGGTTGTTTGCCAATCCAGCAAACTATAGACTTATCGCCCTTATTGATACTATAGCCAAGATCTATGCTAAAACAATCCTAAACAGAATGATTACTGAGTTAGAAAGAAACAAAAATATATCTGACTTACAGGCTGGTTTCCAGAAAAAAACAGGAACTGTGAACCAGATATTTATCTTCTATCACATTATAGAAAAATACTGTGACATAAAAGGGCAAATCTTATTTATTACATTTATAGACTTTACATCAGCCTTTGACACAATTCTGAGAACATTGTTATGGGAAAAAATGAAGGAAATTAGTATAGATAACAATTTAATTGTACTTGTGCAAAGAATATATAGAAACACCTGAGCAAAAATTAAATATACAGGAACAGGATTGTTAACTAATAAAGTGCAAACTAATATAGGCGTTAGACAAGGATGCGTACTAGCACCCACCCTTTTTAATATATACATAAATAAAATAATTACAGCTCTTGATAATCCAGACTTTCATCCTCCCAGAGTGGGAAAAACCAGAATACCTGTCCTGGCATACGTTGACAACTTAGTTGTAATATCTACTAGCCGTTTAGGCCTTTAGAGTGCTCTCGATAAAATGGGAACACTCTGTATAGAGCACAATTTAAAGCCAAATATTAAAAAAAGCAAGGTAATGGTTATTGGAACTAAGAAAAAATATCGAGCATTAAAGCTGATGAATAAATCTTTGGAATTTGTAAATGAATATAATTATCTTGGAATAACATTATCAAAAAATCTCAAGTGCAATAAGCATAGGGAAATGTGTATAAAAAAACTACAGAGTACACTGAACGCCCTAAAAAGATTTAATTATCTTTATGGAGGCAACACCATTCTCCCAATGATTAAGGCTATTAATGCAAAAATGATTAATCAGGTTTTATATGCTGCAGAAATCTAGGGGAATGATAATACAACCAAGTTGGAAGCCATAATGAATAAAACATATAAACAAATAACAGAGATTCCTAACAGTACTCCCAATGCTCTTGATAGAGCAGAATTAGGGCAAATTAAACTTCTGGACATGATATATATAAGACAAGTAAATTACTGGATTAAACTAACAAATGAAAGAAATAATTCTATATTGGGAGAATGTCTTAAAGAAAAGATGCAATACCTGGCATATGGTAAAAGCAAATGGTTGGGGAATGTTAAAACTATATTGCAAAATGCAAATTTGGAATATATGATGAATTGGGCTGAAAAAGTAATATGCCTTAATAAGGCCTATTCAAAAATTGTAATAAGTACTATAAAAGAAAGATCACGGGAAATGGATCTAGAAAGAATAAAAAAATCAAAAGTGGCCATTTGGCTTTCTAACAACATGAGAGAGCACACCTTAAAACCTTATTTAGACATAGTTAAGACCCCTGAATTTAGAAATGTAATTTCTCAATTTAGATTTGAAGTCTTCCCGAGTGACATCAATGAGGCAAGAAACAATAAAGAGGAAAATAACTCCAGTAACTGTTATTGTTACATACAGGAACTGGAGGATTTAAAACATGTAGTACTAAGAAGTCCATGGTACGAACATCTTTGTAGCAAAAGATTGGGCAAGTATATTGGTTCTTTATATATGCCTAATAAATATATACTGGATCTTCTGTTCAACTCAGAAAACTCTGAATTGTTAAATGAACTGGCTATGTTCCTTATTGAAGTTAAAAAGCTGAGATGTAAGCACATCCAAGGATTTGTTGTGCATTAAGTTACAACAGTGAGACATGTCTTGACCTAAACGATGAAATTGGGAAATGAACGGAATATGCAAAATAAGTTTTTAAGAAAATGTCTGCAAAATGTGCTATAAATGTTTGTCATATGTGTAAAATGGATGTGTGTATGTAATTTAACTGTCTTATTTGTATTATAATGGCAATTGCGGACAAATAAATTATTACTTACCACTCCCAGTGGAGAGTACTTCAAGAGCAGCTTGCAGCACACAGAAATCAGAATCCTCCATTTTACCTCAGCACTCGCATGGAAAGTACATCACACAGAACAGCACGCAGCACAAAGAAATCAGAATCCTCCATTTTACCTCAGCACTCCCAGTGGAGAGTACATCACACAAAGCAACATGCAGCACAGAAATCAGAATCCCCTATTTTACCTCATCATTCCCAGTGGAGAGTACATCACACAGAGCAGCTGGCAGCACACAGAAATCGGAATCCTCCATTTTACTTCAGCACACCCAGAGGAGCGTACATTACACAGACCATCATGCAGCACAGATAAATCAAAATCCTTCATTTTACCTCTGCACTTCCAGTGGAGTATACATCACACAGAGCAGTATGCAGCACACAGAAATCAGAATCCTCCATTTTACCTCAGCACTCACTGTGGAACGTACATCACACAGAGCAGTATGCAGTGCACAGAAAGCATTTACCTTCATTTAACCTCAGCACTCGCAGTGGAGTATACATCACTGAGAGTAACTAGCAGCACACAGAAATCAGAATCCTCCATTTTGCCTCAGCACTCACAGTGGAGAGTACATCACACAAAGCAGCATGCAGGACAGAAATCAAAATCCTCCATTTTACCTCAGCACTCGCAGTTTAACGTACATCGCGCAGAGCAGCTTGCAGAGCACAGAAATCAGAATCCTGCATTTTACCTCAGCACTCCCAGTGGAGAGTACATCACACAGACCATCATGCAGCCCAGAGAAATCAAAATCCTTCATTTTACCTCTGCACTTCCAGTGGAGTGTACATCAAACAGAGCAGCATGCAGCGCACAGAAATCAGAATCCTCCATTTCACCTCAGCACTCGCAGTGGAGCGAACATCACACAGAGCAGCACGCAGTGCTCAGAAATGAGAATCCTCTATTTTACCTCAGCATTCCCAGTGGAGAATACATCACACAGAGTAGCATGCAGCACACAGAAATCAGAATCTTTCATTTTACTTCAGCACTCACAGTTTAACATACATCACAAGGAGCAGCACGCAGCATGCAGAAATCAGAATTCTCCATTGTACCTCAGCACTACCAGTGGACAGAACATTACACAGAGCAGCTTGCAGCACACATAAATCGGAATCCTCCATTTTGTCACAGCACTCCCAGTGGAGAGCACATCACACAGCAGCAAGCACACGCTGAAATCAGAATCCTGCATTTTATCTCAGCACTCACAGTTTAATGTACATCACACAAAGCAGCATGCAGCACGCAGAATCAGAATCCTCCATTTTGCCTCTTCACTCCCAGTGGAGTATACATCACACAGAGCAGTAGGCAGTGCACAGAAATCATTTACCTCCATTTTACCTCAGCTCTCACAGTGGAGTATACATCACTCAGAGCATCTTACCGCATAGAGAAATCAGCATCCTCCATTTTACCTCATCACTTCTAGTTGAGAGTACTTCACACAGAGCAGCTTGCAGCACACTTAAATCAGAATCTTCCGTTTTACCTCAGCATTCCCAGTGGAGAGTACATCACACAGAGCAGCTTTCAGAGCACAGCAATCAGAATCCTCCATTTTACCTCAGCACACCTAGAGGAGCGTGCGTCACACAGAGTAGCATGCAGCACACAGAAATCAGAATCCTCTATTTTACCTCAGCACTCCCAGTGGAGAGCACATCACACAGAGCAGCATGCAGTGCTCAGAAATCAAAATCCTCCATTTTACCACATCACTTCCAGTGGAGTATACATCACACAGAGTAGTAGGCAGTGCACAGAAATCATTTACCTCCATTTTACCTCAGCTCTCGCAGTGAAGTATACATCACTCAGAGCAAATAGCAGCACACAGAAATCAGAATCCTCCATTTTACCTCAGCACTCCCAGTGGGGAGTACATCACACAGAGCAGCATGTAGCATACAAATCAAAATTTTCCATTTTACCTCTGCACTCACAGTTTAACGTGCGTCACACAGAGCTACATGCAGCACGCAGAAATCAGAATTCTCCATTGCACCTCAGCACTACCAGTGGAGAGTACATCACGCAGAGCAGCAAGCAGTGCACAGAAATCAGAATCCTCCATTTTACCTCAGCACTCACAGTAGAGCGTATATCACAAACAGCAGCTTGCAGCGCACAGAAATTAGAATGCTTCATTTTACCTCAGCACTCCCAGTGGCGTATACATCACACAGAGCAGCATGCAGCACACAGAATTCAGAATCCTCCATTTTAACTCAGCACTCCCAGTGGAAAGTACAACACACAGAGCAGCATGCATTGCACAGAAATCAGAATTCTTCATTTCACCTTAGCACTCGCAGTGGAACGTACATCTCACAGAGCAGGATACAGTGCTCAGAAATCAAAATCCTCCATTTTACCTCAGCTTTCTCAGTTCAACATACATCACACAGAGATCACAAAGACATAGACAGGATGGAAGCTGTCCAGAGGAGGGCAACTAAAATGGTGCAGGGTCTGCACCGGAAGACATATGAAGTGAGACTTAAGGAGCTTAATATGTATAGCCTCGAGGAAAGGAAGGAGAGGGGGGACATGATAGAAACTTTCAAGTACCTCAAGGGAATCAACAAAGTCCAAGAGGGTAGCATATTTCAAAAAAAGAGGTGAGCAAGAACAAGGGGGCACAATTTGAAGATAGAAGGGGGCGGCTCAAAGGTAATTTAAGGAAGTATTTTTTCACAGAGAGGGTTGTGGATGCATGGAACAGCCTTCCAGAGGAGGTTGTGGAGTCAAAAACAGTGGTGGAATTCAAGCATGCATGGGACAGTCATAAGGCAATTCTAGGGGTTGGGGGTAGGAAGAAGTAGGCTGCTGGTTAACTAGGATCTGCAGCTTATCCATCAGGTAGGGAAATGGGCAGACTGGGTGGGCCAAGTGGTCCTTATCTGCCGTCAAATTCTATGTTTCTATGTTTCAGAGCGACATGCAGCACGCAGAAATCAGAATTCTCCATTGTACTTCAGCACTACCAGTGGAGAGTACATCACACAGAGCAGCATGCAGTGCACAGTAATCAGAATCCTCCATTTTACCTCAGCACTCACAGTGGGGCGTACATCACACAGAACAGCATGCAGCACGCTGAAATCAGAATCCTGCATTTTATCTCAGCACTCACAGTTTAACGTACATCATACAAAAGCAGAATGCACGCAGAAATCAGTATCCTGCATTTTACCTCATCACTCCTTGAGGGGAGTACATCACACAGAGCAGCATGCAGCACAGAAATCAAAATCCTTCATTTTACCTCAGCACTCCCAGTGGAGAGCGCATCACACAGAGTAGCATGCAGTGCTCAGAAATCAGAATCCTCCATTTTACCTCAGCACTTCCAGTGGAGAGTACTTCACACAGAGCAGCATTGAGCCCATGGAGTACAGAATGCTCCGTTTTACCTCCGCACTCCCGCTGGCGTATACATCACTCAGAGCAACTTGCAGCACACTGAATTCAGAATCCTCCATTTTACCTCAGTATTCCCAGTGGAATGTACATCTCACAGAGCAGGATACAGTGCTCAGAAATCAAAATCCTCCATTTTACCTCAGCTTTCTCAGTTTAACATACATCACACAGAGCAACATGCTGCACGCTGAATTCAGAATCCTCCATTTTACCTCAGCATTCCCAGTGGAGAGTACACCACACAGAACAGCATGCAGCACACAGAAATCAGAATCCCCCATTTTACCTCAGCACTCGCTGTGGAGTGTACATCACACAGAGCAGTATGCAGTGTACAGAAATCATTTACCTCCATTTTACCTCAGCTCTCACAGTGGAAAGTACATCACACAGAGCAGCTTGCAGGACACAGAAATCAGAATCCTCCATTTTACCTCAGCACTCACGGTGGAGCGTACATCACACAGAGCAGCATGCAGGCTGACTGGCCTGTCGTTCCCTGCCTGCTCCCTACTACCACCTTTGTGCAGTGGGACTACATGTGCCCTCCTCCAGTCCTCTGGAATGACAACCGTGTTGTGTGACTCTGTGAACAGGGCTGCCAGAGGTACTGCTAGTTCCTTCACAGGTCCTTAATATCCTGAGGTGGATACCATCTGGCCCCATGGCCTTATCCGCCTTCAGCCTTATGAGTTCTTCCAGAACTCTCTCCATTGTGAATGGACTGGTGTTCACCTCTCTCTCCCTTTGTTTCTGCAACCCAACTGAGGTCCTTGATCCACCCCCTCTTTAGTGAATACTGAGCAGAAGTATTTGTTCAGTATTTCTGCCTTGTCCAGATCCCCCTCCTTACACTCTCCCTTCTCCACTTTGAGCGTTAAACCCCCACATTTTTTCTTCTTTCACTGATGTTCCTATAAAATGCCTTACCCACTTTGTTTGCAGACTGTGCTAAGCCCTCTTCTGTCTGACCGTTTACTCTCCTAACAGCCTTCCCTGCTTCCCTTAGACATTCAAGGTACACCTCCCTGTCCTCCTCCCTTTGGCTCCCCTTATATTTCCTGAAACTCTGCCTTTTAGCCCTTCCTTTGTCCCTCACCTCTTTGGAGAACCATAGTGGTTTCTTCTTCTTTTCCTTTGGCCACTATCCTAACCCACTGGTTTGTTAAATCCACTATGACTCCTTTCAGTTTCTCCCATTGTTTTTCCATTCCCTCTACCTCCCCTTCCCAGCACTGCTTGCATACATCTACCCATTTCAGTAAAATCTGCCCTCCTGAAATCTAATACTCTTGCCCTTGTGTGGCTTGAGAGTGAGTCTGAGGGCCCGATTCTAGAAAAGATGGTAGCTGGGTCACTGCCAAATGCAACTTGTGCCACCCATAATCTTTTACAATGACCCTGCACCCTATTCTAGAAGGAGCAGGGTCTCAGCAGCAAGTCCTGCAACTTGCAACATGCGGCCAGGCACCTGGCAGGCATGTTGTAAACTCCCTATTTACAGAGTCGCCAGAGTGCCCCCTGCCCAGCATGTCACAATAGCTGTGCCTCAGGGCTGCCCACACCCTAGCCCACCAAAACATACCTTCAGAGCCCCGCATGGCTGGCCACACCAACTGACCCTGAAGTGTGCATATAGAGCCTGGCAGGGCTGCCCATACCCCCAGCTCCCTGAAGTGGTCTGAAAGAGCCCCGCAGGGCTGCCCACACCAACTGTCCCCTGACTCCATCATTCCAATAAGCCCCACAGGATGGCGCAATCCACTCCCCCACCCACGCCCCAATCCCTGAGTCACCAGCCACAAATGCAGTAAATACCCTGCCCTGGTAATGTAGTGCCCCCCACACCCCCCACTCAGCCATGCCATCCCACCCAGCACCCCAACTTGTCTCCAGCTGGTGACAGGGCATAGCCCACCTCTCACCTCCATGGCCAGCTGCTGACTGAGTTATGTAGGAGCGCTACTGGAAAGACACACTCAGATATTAGTTTCTGAGCATGTATTTCCAGTAGCACTCCTACATATCTCAGTCTGCAGCTGGCCATGGAGGTGAGAGCTGGGCAGTGCCAGTCACCAGCTGGGGACAGTGTGGGGATGCTGGGTGGAAAGCATGGCTGGTGGGGCTCACTAGACTACTAGGGCATGTCAGGGTGTATGCTGCATTTGCAGTGGGTGACTTTGGGGTGGGGGCATGGGTTCTTATATATGTTTCTTATACACATATGATATGTCTGTTGTACAAAAGCTCACTATACTGTTACATCCATTATTATACTGCAGATTGCACCCTGAAATAGGAATTCAAACACAAAGTCGCATGTGAGGCTGCGACTTGGGGTCGAGGCATGGGTGGGGGGATGATAGCGCCGTCCTGCAGGGCATATTGCAATGTGGGATTCATGGGGCTGGGGGTGTGGGAAGCCCTGTGGGGCCATTACTGTATGGGGGTGTGTACAGTACTGCAGTGGGATCGTGGTCTCAATTCTGGAAATGTCTGTGCAGTGCCCACTGGTGCAACAACAAGGCGGTCAGAGCATGGGGGCACATGGACTGGATTCTACAGGACCCTCGGAGGACATATGTAGTTACACCAGCTAAATACAGGTGTAACTAATGATGCGGTTCTCCTCTGCAGAGTTCTTGTAGAATCTGACATTGTGGTCTTTGTTGCTGCCCTTCTGGAATGGGTGCAATCACTGCCATAAACCCCTAAGCCATGTTGCCGGGGGTTTGGCATAACTATCGGTTAACAGCCATTCAGACACTAGTGCAGGCCACATTGTAGAATCACTGCAGTTGCAACTGCTGGCATAAGTTGCTACTTGCACCATTCTATTGGTGCAAGAGCTGTTACGCCAGGCATAATGTTTCTAGAATCGGGGCCCATGTCTGCATGATGAATCACACCATGTGGTGATCACTGGACCCCAGCTGCCCTTTGACCTGTGTTTCTTCGACTTTGTTCCCATTGGTCCATACCAGGTCCAGAATTGACTTGTCCCTGGTTGGCTCATGCACCAACTGCCTGAATCCAACCCCCTGCAGGGATTCAAGGATGGCTGTGCTTCTGACTGAAACAGCCATCTGGATCACCCAATCCATGTCCGGCATATTGAAATCCCCCAGTAGCAGGATTTTACCTTTAGCTGCCATGTCGTGTATTTTCTCCAATAGTTCCCTGTCTACTTCCTCCCTCTGTGCTGGAGGTCTGTAGATCAGTAACATTTGCAAAATTGCAAGAGGTGGCAGCTATAACAACTAGTGCCCAGACAAAAAGACTAAAGTAAAAAGGAAGTTTTGCACCAGAGAAAGACCATACTCACTATTATAGTGATATTCAAGTATTTTTTTGTTTTAAAAGGATAATATCCAAACATTCCACATAAGCAGCAATGTATCACCACAACAGAGTGCAGCCAGATAAATTAACTAACTTTTCACTTTATGCCAATGCTTTTTCAAGGTGTCAAAAAGTGCACTTTTACAACTAAATTGCTTAATTTGTACATTTTGTTCTAACTTTTTCTTGTTTGTCTTTGTCATAGGTCATATTTTAGCATCTGGTGACTGTGTTTGTGTGTGTGTGTGTGTGTGTGTGTGTGAAACATAGAAACATAGAATTTGATGGCAGATAAGGACCACCTAGTCTGCCCATTTCCCTAACTAATGGATAAGCTGCAGATCCTAGTTAACCAGCAACCTATTTCTTCCTACCCCCCACTAGAATTGCTCTATCTCTGTCCCATGCATTCTTGAATTCTCCCATAGTTTTAACCCCACAACCTCCTCAGGAAGGTTGTTCTATGTATCCACCACCCACTCTGTGAAAAATACTTCCTCACATTGCCCTGAGCAATCCCCTCATCTTCAAATTGTGTCCCTTGTTCTTGCATGTCTCTTTTCTGAAAGATGCTACCCTATTGGACTTTGTTGATTCCACTGGGGTACTTGAAAGTTTCTATCATGTCCCCTCTCCCTTCTTTCCTCAAGGGTATACATGTTAAGCTCCTTTAGTCTCTCCTCGTATGGCTTCTCTTGGAGACCCTGCACCATTTTAGTTGCCCTCCTCTAGACTGCCTCCATCCTGTCTATGTCCTTGCAGAGATGGGGTCTCCAGAAATGGATGCAGTACTCCAGATGGGGTCTCACCAACTGTCTGTACAGGGGGATAACAACTTCCTGTTTTCTGCTAGTGATGCCTCTCCCTATGCATCCCAGTATCCCCCCAGCCCTCCCTACTGTCTTCTCACATTGCTTGCTAACCTTAAGGTCATCTGATATGATTACTGCCAGGTCCATTTCCATTTTTGTTGTTGTTACTACCTCCCCCCATTGTGTAATCTTCCCCTGGGTTTTTGTTTCTCAGGTGCATTATTTTGCACTTCTTTGCATTGAATCCAAGCTGCCATACTTCTGACCATTCCTCAAACCTTGCCAAGTCCCTTCTCATCCTTTTCACGCCTCCTTGTGTATCAACCCCATCGCAGATCTTTGTGTCATCTGCAAAGAGACATACTTTTCCTTCCAGTTCCTCTGCAATGTCACTTATAAAGACATTAAAAAGGACTGGACCCAGCACTGAACCCTGCGGTACCTCACTAGTAACCCTTGTTTCTTCAGTGTGTGTCTGTGTGTGTGTGTGTGTGTTTGTGTCCCCCCAGCTTTCTCTGAGTCTTTATCTCTGTTTCTTCTTTTGTTTGTTTGAACTGGTGGTGTTTATGGATTGTGGACATAATGGAGAAGTCTGAAGACAGTGGGGCACCTATACACGCATGTCAGCTAACCATCACAAAGGAAATGCCACAGCAGGAGGCTTTTGCTTCACCACCAGCTCCCAGCAGCAAACAGTGCCCTCTCACCAGCAGCAGCTGGAGACAGTGCCCCTCCCACACCAGGAGAATACCTATCCTCCACCCAGGCAGCAGGAGACTGTGTCCCTCCTGAGCAACCAGAGGATCAGTGCCTGGGTCATTATCTGCGGCCCCTCCCCCCATGGCCCCATTATCCCCAAAGTTCACTTGTCTGGGATTTATTGTACTTAATATTGGTTGGTGACCCTGTGGTCAAAGGCAATTCATGAGGGCAGGAAGTGCACCAAGAAAAGTGATGATCCTACTTTGGGACAACTGGCCAGCATAGCCACATGGTCCACCACTATCTGCTGCAATGGGACTTCAAATTGTGGGAGGTGGCGGCATCATCAAGTGCAGCTGTGGGGAGCAGTGTGGGTGTAAGCACTGGAGGGGTAAGCAGGAGGGAAGCATGCTGGACCAGTTAAACGTCCTCGCCGTGCTCACCATACCTGAAAACAGCAGCAGTCAGTAACATCAAGACCCCTCCAGGGTCCCCCATCTAAAGCCAGCAGCACGGGCAGCCCCTGCCCTGCCAGCAGTGCCAGTGACACATGCAGACTTATCAGCTGTCCTGTCTGAAGTCCAGCATGTCCAACAATAGTTAAATGTTTTCAGACAGGAATTTAGTGATGCCGGGAGAGATTTCTAAACTACAGCTTGATGTTGAAAAATCATGTGTATCCTGTCAGAACTCTGTGGTTGCCCACTGGCACTTAATGTGGCAGCCAAATTAATTTGTCTATTTTGTTTTAATTTTTCTGTCTTCCATTCTGTTGTTTGTACAGTATGACCCCCCCATGAAAAATGAAAACCAGAAAAAGCTATTTTATCCTCTTTAATCTACATCCATTCCTTAAGTCCTCTTGTTTCTTTATTTTGTACGTAAAATTATTTTATTGACCATTGCTGTTGTTTGTCTTATGCTCCCTATAGAATTCAGTCCCTTTTGTTCTCTCTCTGTTAGTTCTCCCTGCTCATTGTTGTATTACCCTTGTCCTCCTGATCCTGCCTGTCATTTGTTATGCTTATTCTGTACCATGTGCGTGTACCCCTCCCCTAATAAACACCTTATTCCTTTATTATTTGTAGTGTGTGTTACGTCTTAGAGCTGGTTACACCTACAAGATTCCTTTTAACAACTTATTGATGTGTAATGCTGTTGCATTCCCTATACATTGAGTTTGCAAATGAAATGCCGGCTCCTGCAGAATGCTGTTGGCTATCTGGGCCTTGTGCACTGACTAGTGCATATTATTTTGGAATTCAAACACCTTGTGTGAGTTGTTTCAACTCAAAGTTCAATGTGCTCACCACAGCACATGTCCATAAGGTGCTCGCTCCTTTTTTTACATTGTTTGCATGCCTCACTGTAATAAAGAAAGAGCACTTTATGGATATGTGCTTGTGGTGATTGCTTCTTAATTTGAGTCGAAGCAACTCACACAGGGTATTTGAATTTAAAAATACAGACTCTGAGCACAGGGCCCTAAAGGCCCTCAGCCTTTGACTGGTGCCGCCTTCCTCTGCAAACCCATACATGGGGAATGCAACTGAATTGTGGGTCAGTGTTATATTTTGTTAAAATTGTATTGAAGGCATCACCTACTCTTTAACATGTTTCCTTCTCCTATCCACAGATGTCAAGTATTGTGCCTATATAAAACTGTTTCACCATGTTGTGTGATGTTGCATCACACATTGTTGTGTGCAACATTAAATGTAACACACCTGGTGCCAGGACTGACAACATGCCCCAGAAGGCCAGAATTCCCAAAATGGTTCCCAGAAAATGTTACAGTACATTCAGACAGAAATCAGGTGTCACACATGCAGTTACATGGTTCATATCAACCATCAGGAGGACCCAAATCTGCTGTTTTCTGTACCATTTCTAATGATTTTCAGGCCTAGTCATGGTGGTGCCACTGTCTAACATGCCCCACTAGTCCTGAAATGTTTCCCAAAACATGTTACAGTACAGTCAGACAGAAATCAGGTGTCACACATGCAGTTACACAGTTCACATCCACCTTCAGGACACAAACCTGTTGTTTTCTGCACTGTTCCAAATGGTTTTCAGGGCTAACCATGGTGGTGCCACTGCCTAACATGCCTCCAATGTATAATAGGGTCAGGTAGTAAACACCAGTGGTGTAACAGGGATGAAAGGCAAAATATGATAAGCAAATTAAATAGAAAAACATGAACACTGCAATGCAGACACTAGATCACAATTTTAATTTCTGTGAGAAAATTCAACAATGCAGTGTACCTGGATATGGACACGTCAAGTAGTCAATGTACACGAATACTTCCAATAAAAAAAAAACAAAGCACACAAGTGATTAAGCAAAGGGAAACAGGAACAGAACTATTCAGAATGAGTAACTGTTCAGATAAAGTTACTCCAAAAAGGGTCATTATGTAAGAAAAATATAACAATTACTGTAAGTAGCACACCAACAAAAATATTAAGACTTAAAAGAAATTACAGAAACTCACTCACAACTTGTGAGAAATATGTCAAATATTAGGAACTAGCCTGCTCTGCTTTCACACACACCCACACACCCACACACCCACATGGTCGACCCTCCCCCACTCAACTCTCTCACAGACACAGACAGAGAGAAAACTGAAAACACTACCTAAGTTTAACTCAGTTTTATCCAAAGATACCAAAACAAAAATGGTTTACTAGCAGCACAAGGAACTAAACTGAGATTCTGGGGGCAATTAACTCTCAAAATCACAAATAAAGAGGTTTTAGAAGGGTTTCTTGACTGTGATGCACCACACTGAACTGCTCTCTGACTGAACAGACAATACACTGTGCAGGAAACAGCCTGCACATGATATTTTAGCTATCTACCCACAATGCATTATAATTTTGCTGGTGAAATTGAAAAACATTGGTGAAATTAAGGATAATGGTGAAATTTCACCTTTTGTGTAAGCGAAATTGGTCGAAGTCGGGCAAAATTTTGCTTTATGTGAAAGGAAACTCAGAGGCAAAATTATGTTTTGCATAGGTGAAAAATTTCATGCAATGCGGAAATTATGCAAAATATTTTGCTAGGTGAAATTTTCCAGTTTCGCACATCTCGGTTTGTTAGTACTTATGGTACAAAGTCATGGAGAGTTTGAGATCGGATTTATAAGAACTAGCATGTTTTGGGAGCAGACTATAGACTCAGGGAAACCTCTAAATGCCCACCAACAATGTTGTACTGGAAGGCTAACTATGTAAGTGGCATGTTAGTTCATTCTTCACATCAAGGTATAAAGTACAGACCTAGAAATCGGTTGCCACCATTGCCTAAAGGATGCAAGAAATGTAAACATTGCAAATACTGTGATTTAATTATGGAGTGTGCAACGTTTAGGAGCCCAAACAATGGTAGAATGGTTGATATTAATCACTTTATCAACTGTGTTACTACTTTCATTACATATTTATCATTGTGTACATGTGGTACGTACTATGTCGGAAAGACAAAAAGGAAAATGAAGGAAAGGGTGGGGGTGCATATGAGAGCGGTTAAGAATAACAACTTGGAAAATGTCTAGGCCCAGCATATGCAGAATGTGCAGAACAGAGGCGATCATAAATTGCAGTTTGTTGGCACAGAACAAGTCCATTTACGCCTGAGGGGAGGTGACAGAGAAGGTATTTTAGGTAAAAGAGAAATGTATTGGATGTGTACACTCGGATCCTATAAAGGGAGTGGTCTTAATGAACATACAGAATGAAAACCATTCTTACAAAATAGGTATTAATCCCCCCTTTCTCTCTTCTTCTCCCTAGGTAGTATCCGAATTGAGAACAGTCTTTATCCCTCTATACAATGTAGTGTTTTTTCATCTATTGTGAGTACACAGGTGAGGTAAACAATGAGCGATCTTGGAATATGTCTGTGATGGACAAAATTATATATTGGTTTACACCAATAATCTTCCACGTTTAATCCTTATGGTTACTATCCTTGAGTGAAAAATCATAAAAGAGAACATTCTGCCATGGAACAATCCCACCCCCCCGTTCATTCCTCGTGCACACATACACACATGTTTGTACATTCATGTAGGTCAATTCTCTGTAAATTCTGCTTTTTATATTAATTGGTATCTTTCCACCTTCTGATCTGTTTTGCTTCTGAAATTTGGTTCTGGATAAGCAAGAACTTAATAAACTGTATGCTTAAAACTCCAATCCCTACCGTTTGCATTGTTTATAAATATTTTCTATTGAAAATGTTTATTTTATAAGGCTTTCTATACTCTCTCCTTATTTAGTTTAAGTTAAGACCATTGTAAGTCCATATGAGAAACACAGCTAGTATTTACTGTACCTAAAAATTAATCAGTGTCTTACCAATCTGAATTAGAGGAGAGAGTTTTTAAATATGTCACCACAAAATGCACTTTTGAATTGTAACTTTACACTTTATTTAAAACGTGCACCCTAATGACCATAAATAGGTCACTTGTGTGGTTTTATGTAGTAAAAAAATGGGTATTATTGTTAGAATGTGTTCTAGTATATAGTGATTGTACCTTTAAATTAACTACACATGTGACTATTTTTGTGCCATTTAAATGACTGAGGCATAGGGGGGTGGTATCTTTGAAAAAGAATTTGAGGAGTTGAAATATTAGAGCTTAATTGTGTGTTTCTCTTGCACCAGTAGGTACTTCATGTCTATTTGTATCTGGCAAAATAAATTAACATTGAGCAATACAGGCAAAGTCTGCTGAGTTCTTATGTTATATGCCCTGGGTAAGTGCCATGACTGGCCTAGTTGTGAATTAGGTGTTGTCAACCCAGGTCACTCTAGTGTGGCTCTTTGTTTGTTTTTAACTCCATAGACCATTTTTAACTGATGGATATTGCAACATATGATTACAGAAAATGACTAAGCACAACTGTCTTGCTTATATCATATGCAATTTGTAAATCATTATTTGTGTATTTTACAGGTAATATTGTCAATATGGTGCTGTTTTACCTCTCTTTTCCTAAATTGGAAACTTAGGAAGGAATGTGGTGTCTCTTTACTCATCCTAAAAAGCAGTCAGACACAGCAGGCAGAACAGTGGGTGGCAATTTAGGAAGGAATGCCAAGTCCCCTTACTCATCCCAAAAGGTCTGCAGTGCTACTCCCACTGCAACTCTAACTCACACACACACACACACACACAGTCATTCACAGTGGGAAGAATAGTGGGTGGCAACTTAGGAAGGAATGCAAAGTCCCATTGCTCAAGCAAAAGGTCTGCAGGACTCGCCCACTGAAGCCTTAGAAAACTGAAACAATGCTTTTTCCAGTCCTCAGTTCAAGAAGATCTACTCTCACTAACTATTATTATAAAAGGGTCTGAGAAATGGAACTTTCTGATTGGCTGCAAACATTCTAACAGCCTTCCGCTAATCTTTTATTAACATACATGTAGAGCTTAGCCATATACTGAGCAAGGTTTAACACTGTTTAAAACATTTTTATTATAATAGCAATAAGGGACTCCCAGAGGTTATGTTAATGGTCAGTTAATCACCCTCTAGGGGCATGTGGCACATGGCTACACATCATGCCACAGTACACCCCTAGAAGGTGATTAACAGACCAACTTTATAATCCTTGGTCATGCCTATTGTAACTAATAACATGATGCCCCCCTAGAGCAGGTGTAGTCTTTCAAGGACCTTGGGGTCACAATTGATGACTTCTCTCCTTCTCTCAGCATACTGACCTGGTGGTGAAGACAGTTAAAATCAAACTGAGTACCCTGTAGGCACAGGCATAATTTTACACCCGCCATGCTTCGTCTTTGTGTTACCAGTTTTATCCTGTCTATAACTGATTATGGACTGGTTGTCTATGGTGTAGCCTCCGATACGGCACTTAAATGGGTTGGTATAGCCCTCAACAAGGCATGTAGGCTTACCCTAGGGGCAGATAGATATATTCACACATGCACCCTGTATGAACAAACCAGTTGGCTAACTCTTGCTAATAGATTTGAAGTTCCAAACATGCCTCCTGGCAAAAAAGACGGTGCTAGGACAAACTCCCCCATGCATCCATCTTGAGATTTCTCTCAGCGGCACACCCCCATTTTGAGACTAGAGGCAAAGCCCTGAATGCAGTCATAGTCCCCTTTGGGAGAACAGCACATGGTCAATGCTCCTTCTCCTCTTTGGCCTCTCTCTGGTTGAATCATGTCCCAGCTGCCATTCTTAAGATTGCTGATCTCTGGGCTTTCAAGTCTGAGTTGAAACAGTTTCTCATACAAAAGGGTGTGTGTGCTTGCCTATAAGGTGTACATCCCATACTGCTTATCCCTTGTCATCTCTCTGTTGATTTAGGCAATCCTAGAAAAAGACCATTATTTGATCTCCTTCCCCCTTGACACTGCATCTGCCCATTCTAGCACTTACTCCCCACTCTCAACAGTCTACCTCAACCTACCACTGCCCCATACCCTACTCCTCCTCCTCACTTCACCTCCGTCTGCTGACACCACCATGCCTGCCTGACCCTCACCACCTGCTAACACCTCCTCTGTTACCCCTCTGCTACCATTCCTTACAGAAATAATTGTATAAAATATTTTCATGCTGCACACATAAAACTACCCAAGTGGAATGCTTGCTAGAAGTATGATTTAAATATTAAATTGGAACTGATCGCATGCATATGGCATGCATGCAGCAAGCAAGTGTGGAAACCATTATTTTTATGTTAAACTTGGAAAGACTGCATGCATGTGGCATGCGTGCAAAAAAGCATGTGGTCACTGTCAACGGCACATGTAAAAGTTAAGTGACTTGCTCAGGATCACACCCTACAAAAGTGGGGGTTGATGGGATTCAAACCTAGATTGTCATGCCTCCAAGTCTCCTGGCTTGCAGTTCAGTGCTTGATTCACTAAGTCACACTGTCTGCACACATATGGCTCACTTGTACTTCAGTGCATACTATATCTGATTACATCTGCATTCATGCAGCATGCTTGTAGCCACTGTTATGCTTTACAGTTTTTTTCTCTCCCTCATCTCATTTACACAGTTGAACTGTAGCACACATACCAGTGGAAACACATATGTTTTTTCTCACCTCCATACATAAACTTACCCACAAAACCACTTAATTACTTCTTTCTGGCCTGTACTTCTGCTTTCTTTCCATAGTACTGAATGCTTCCACACAAACAGACTTTAAGGTAACTGGTTCACTGGTGCAGTGATTGGATTTCTGCTTGCTATGTCGGTGACCCAGTTTCAGGAACCGACCTGGGTCATTGCAGAGCCGGCCAAGGGAGGAGGATCAAACTGCCCATGGACTATTCTCCTTCTCCGGGGGGAGGGTGCGGTGTGTGACCTGTGCTCAAGGGACCCTTGGCAGAGGCCAGGGTCACCACAGTGACCAGCACCAACAAGGATCTGAAGGGCAGGATGAACCCTGGCATCATTGTACATTCCCGCCCTTGCTTACAAGGAGAGAAAAGACCTGTCATCCACTGACTTGATGACACCCACCCCCCAGCTGCAATTGGCTCCCAGGCCAACTCCTGCACTATCGCCACAATCATGGCACTTTCTCAGAGGGGTCCGTGCTGCTGACTCCACCCTGGGGGTAAGACAGGGTGTACCAGGAGGGTGGCTAATGTGGAAGCCATAACCAAGCATCCATGACTGGGCAGATGGTACCAGCAGTCAGAGTAGTAAATAAAACAAACAGACTTTAAGGTGCAAACACAAAAGTAGCAATAACTTCATATATATATATATATATATATATATATATATATACACACACACACACACACACACACACACACACATATACACAGCCAGTCTCCCCCATGCACACACACTGTAGCGGGTACAGTCATGCTACTACAGACAACCCACCAAGTATATATATAATTACAATGTCTCTTACTTGAGTACTAGGGAACCACAGGCAGGAGTATTTAAGAGATTATGTTCATGGGTCTGAGTGCTGGGCTGTACTCCCCCCCTTGAAATGAATGGAGTTATTTTCTATTACTATTTTATACATTATGATGGTGAGTTGGAGAATAATGACGGCCACTGTTCAACTAACAAGGCCCTTGTTAGTCGATTAGCTGCCTTTATTGGTATACTGATGCAGGGGTGAAACCCAGTCAGCAAAATCACCCACAGCAACAGTTTTGACAAGAATCAAAACTGTCACTATGGGGGATCTGCTGGTGAAATTCTGCCCTTATGTTGACATTAGCCTCCCTCAACTTAACTCCGACTGGAGTTAACAATCTGATAGAAGGGGGGCAACAGCAGTTCGGGGGCACAGCCCCTGATGGAAACAAGACTGATGTCTGACAGGCAAAATTTCATCTGTTGACATCGGGGATGCTGCTATGCCACACATCGACAACACTGTTGTCATGGCAGCATAGGTAAACCACCTTTATTAATCTCCAACTCTCCATCAATAATGTTTAAAATAGTAATAAAAAATACCCCCATTCATTTCAATGATGCACATCCCTGAAGTCTCCTTTGCTCTTTGTCATAATGTGCCTGAGTGTAGGGATGTGGAGGTCAGCTTCACTTGTCGGGGGGGGCATAAGCCTGACTATAGTAAGGCTCCAATAGTCTGTGCATACCATACCACTCAACTGTCTGTGAATGCAAGAGACAGCTCTAGAATGTCAATAACATCTCTGAAAGTTACAGCTTATTTGGTTTGACTGAAAAGGGATATGCAAATCAGGAAAATTCAAATGTATAAGATTCATCTGTATATACCCCAGAGCAGTACATTGGACTTGGGCTTAAGCCCACCCAGTCACTAACCAATTTTTTTCCTGGCTGAAGTTTTGCCCCCCATCTCTCCTCAAAAAATAACTTTGTTCTGATTTTTCTCCCCAACTACGTTCCATTCAGTACCCATCCACTATGGTCCATGAAGCTACCCAAAGGTGAAAAAACATGAAGAACAAATTAATATTTGGGAGGCAGTATAGTGCTGTGGTTTAAGGCTCTGAGCTGCAAATCTGGAGACCTGGGTTTGAATCCCACAGCCCCCACTTGCATACTATGTGATCCTGAGAAAGTCACTTAACTTCCATGTGCTCTCAGGTTGCACCTGTAAACAAGTTTCTAGCTTAGTGTGCCAGTCCTGGTTAAACAATTGGAAAAATATTTCAGTACCTCTTCATTCCCCGAAAAAAAAAATACTTTTATTTAACTGGCCACATGGCCAAAACCTGCAGCCTGGCATAGTGTGTCACCAGCCCAGTATTTAGTCTGCTTCCCCTCTTTCCTTCTGCCAGAAGAAGGATGCTAAAACTGACCATCACAGGTCCCCAACATGGTCTATGACCAAGTCACCTTGCCATATGAACCCACTCAACCTGGATTGCTTGCTTCTTGCTTGGTTGCTGGCACACTGCACTGATCAAGACCTATGAAGGCCACCCAGACCACTGTCACCACTGCTGCTAAGCCTAGCTTACTGCCATTGGGGTCTGTGCTGTTTTTATTTTTGCAAGGTGAACCTAGTAGAGTTAATAGGTAGCCTAGTCTTGAGTTAACTTCTAGCACACCCTCTGCCCCTTCCACCACCAGGGGAGACAGAGACTCATTAAGAGTAGAACAACAAAATTATGCCACCACAATACTGCTATTGACAGTTCAGTGCACACTGACTCCTCCAAGCTGTAGTGTACAGTCTGTCTACTCTGTGGTGGGAAAGACAGTGTCACACTTGCAAGGTTCATGTGCTTTTTCTTGCCTAGAGCTCATCCACATCACATGTGACTGTGCTGCAGCTAATAGGTGGAGAGTGAACAACACAACAAAACACACAGTCACGCCTGGAGAGTGCCAGCAGCATGAACTGAGCACACACAGGCCAGGTGGGCACTTACTGTGCAAAAGATTAAATCCAAATTTAAAGCCATAATTGCCACACCATAAGAACAACCTGGGATGCTTGGCCAGCTGGTAATGATTGTTCTATGATATTTGTAATATAAAAATGTAGTGTGTGATTGTCTCACATTAGGTTGCTGTGCCATGGGTGACTCCCCAGGTTTCAGTGAAGCAGGAACCATTTAATTAACTGACTTACTTCAGAGTGTCATTGTATTATCTTTTATGATATGCCTAGGTTCTTTGAAGAGGAAATGAATTGGGACTTTATGAGTCTGTCAGAGGATGGAGATCATAAACATTTATGACTTCTTAACAGGAAGAACATTTAATATCAACTGGTGTTAAAAAGCTATATTGCACCTACGTGAGATATGGCAGAGTTGCTTAAAACATCTGAAGTCCTTGGGAAGATAGGAAGCCAGCCTTCAGTTCAAAGGAAAGGGCTTCATTTAATTAAGGAGTCATATTTGGGAAATTAGTTTTTGCTGATGTCACCTTATTTAATATACCTCCTGATAGGACATCCTGTTTTGTATATGTTTTATATTCAACAAGGATGAGCTATATGACATCATAGAAGGGATGGAAACACATCGTTTTCAACTGTATTCTGTGTTTCCACTGAGACTCACAACTTTTTGGGACTCCCAAGAGAAACTAACAAAGGCACTTGTAGAGGTATATATTAGACAGAAAAAAGTCTAACTTTATGTTGGTAAGAGTTTACCTGTAGTTTCTTTGTTTTCTTTTAAGTGATTGTATGCTTTGTGATACAGTGTTCTGTGTTTACATTTTATATATTTTTATCCATTTTTTAAGTAAACCTGTTATTTTAAAGAGACTGTCTTGGTGTGTCTTCCAAGCTTTCTTTGCATGGTACGTATGGAGGGCTAAGACAGTATGAAACTGTTCATAAGCTTGATGGAGTTCTCAGACTGGGAAAAGGTAAGAATATACCTAAGTTCTTTTATTGAGTTTTAGGGTTCATTTGGATACCTGGTTAGGTACCTTTAAGCAAATGATATCTGGCATCCCCCCAAAGAGCAGATTATATGAGCCTGTACATTTGGGTATGCTAGTGTAAGGTTCACAGTATGAATCCCCCCAGAACTTGAGACCAGAGGTGATTTGGACCCACAAGCAGATAGGAGGGTTACCCTGTTTCTTACCAGCTCACAATACTGCGCTCCGAGGTTGGCACTGTGGGAGCAGAGGGACTAACCTGCTGAGTGCATTTGTGACACAACTTAGGCACAAATATGGGTGGTAGGGAACTACCTCCCACTGCCCTACCTAAATGGTACCCCTGCTTAATGGTAGAAGTTCATTCTCTGGTGCTAATGGAATGGTTTCCATTGTGTTCTGAGGTGCTGTATCTCCATGTTTCATGATGTGTCCTGATCATTATGTGGGGTAGTGTCCCTCATTGTCCCTCATTTTTAAAGTTCATGTCCCTCATTTCAGTGACAAAATGTGAGGCATTGTGCATGCTTCCAAGACCTCACTCAGCACAAAGAGTACTAAGCATGGCATAGGGTATATGCTCAATACAGAATGACAAAGGAAAAGTAAGTGAGATGAAACAGTCACACAGAAAAACCTTTGTAGCACTAAATATGCATAAGGGATTTGCATGGTCCAAAACAAAAGGATAGGTTTCACAACACAGAGGCCCCTCTTCATACATCTGGAATGGGAGATGTTGACTGGCTATATATCTTAAGCATTTAATACAGTAAGAAAACAATACTTTACAAATTAATGATGAAGTAATGACAAAAATCGAAAGCCATTAAGCAACTTGCAAAAGGATCAGAATTAATGAGTTTACCTAATTTTTATGGGAATTCAAATAGAAATGTATTTTAATACTCTAATTGCTAGCAGTAGTATAAGAAATATAAACTGCTGTGTTTTTAGATGAGATTTGCACCAGCTTAGCTGCTGCACACATAGCAAGTGTGCTGCATGTGAACCTGATGTGATGTTTAAATGATGTTCAAACCAGCTAACTGCTGCACTCATGTAAGCGTGCAACACGCAAACCTGATGTATTTTTAAAGAGGTTTGCATCAGCTACCTGTTGCACACAGGTCAGTCTTGCAAATACGCTAACCTGATTTGCCTTTTAGACATGGTTCGCTTTAGGATCACTAGGCACACGAACCACATGCAAACATTTCACAATAAAGCACGTTGCATGCATTCTGCATACACACAGCAGCCCTATATTTCTGTTACTCCAGCATCTTTCCCTTTCTGTTTGCCTTCCTTGGAACCCCCCACTTCTCCCCATCTTGTTCTAACTTCTCTCAGCTGTTTGCCCCTGTATCTGACAATGCCCTAGCACTGGGCTGCTCTTGTCTTCTGCACTGTTTTGATTCTGTCCTCATGTACAATTCTGCTCTCCAACTGTTGTCTACCACCACCTCTGTTTGGAATCTTGAATAGTGTATTTTACTGTCTCAGTTTTCTGTATTACGTATTGGTTACTTGTCGTGGAACCTTTGTAAAAGAACACGTTGCTCAAAGGTTGTTTTCCAAATTATTCATAAATGAATAAATACATTTTTTAGAGAAAAGGTGCTCAGGAACAAGGGGACATGGTATGAAGCTGGAATGAAGGAGATTCAGGAAAGATGTGAGGAAGTAGTTATTTACAGAAAGAATGGTGGATTCCTGGAACAGCCTTCCAGCGAAGGTCATGGGGGTGAAAACAGTGGTGTGGGGTTCAAGAATGTATGTGATATGCACAAGGGAATCATAGTGGAATGGAAAGGTGGATGAGAGAAAGAGCTGTAGATCAAGTACAGTCTGGAGTATTAATGTAGGGAAGGAAAAAATGGGCAGACTGGGATGGCCAAGCAGTCATTTTCTGCAATCAAATTCTGTTTCCATGCTTCTATGACTGCTTTAATGCTAGTGAATACTAGATCAAAATGACAAAAAGAATTGTGTTTCAGTTCTAGTAATGAAAACAAAATGAAGACAAAAATAAGGATTTGAACTTCGTTGAGGGCTCTGGGGAAAAACATGGTGGTTATCCATCCCAATTCATAGGAGGCTGTCCTGGTGAATTGTAATACAGAAGGTGGACACTGAAGGCCTGTGGGTTCTCGTCTATATTCATACTCCAAGAAATGATTTCATTCTCATCAATGTAGAGTATACAGTCAGAATATTTCCAGTTCTGTCTTTTATCGTTTGCTTATATAAGTAAGGGAGAGTTAAATAAAACCTCCTTTCCTCCCTTTTATGTCAGGTGGTGATTTTAACAGAAACATAAAAACTTTAAACATGATGACTGAAAAAGGGCCATTGACCCGTCCTGTCTGCTTACTCTCCCTTACTGTCTTTTGTAGGCTTAGTGGCTGTCTCCTCCCATATGTCAGCACTCTACCCTCTTACTATAACCATGTGTCTGTTCCAACAAACTCTGAACCCCCTCTCCACTATTTTATGAACATATGAATGTGCCAGCAGAAACAGACCTCCCTGTCGCTCTCTAAGTTTACGCAAGTGTGCAGCTAGCACCCCTAGTTTTCAGCTGCTCCACCCCCTTCCCCTTTGTCATCCCACTGCTACCCCCACCTTCCCCACCCTTACTCTCCTCTGTTCTCTGTCCTATGCCCTTTTAAAGCTGTTCACAAATTTACATGATACCACCCATTCAGTTACAACATTTCATTTTGCTACCACCCTCTTTATGAAATAGAGTCTCCTCATTTCCAACCTAAGTCTTCCCTATGTATTCTTAGCCCATGCTCTCTGTCATCCCCCTCCCTCCTTAGCTTAAAGACTATATCTGCCCCATCCTTATTGATTCCTCTCAGATACTTGAACGTCTGTCATGTCTCCCTTGTTCCTTCTATCCTCCAGGCTGTACATATTCAGGTCTCTAACCTGCTCTCATAGTCACTCCCCTCCGTTCCACATATTGTCTTTGTTGCCCTCCTCTGCACCCCTCTAGTAGCCTGAAATCCTGCTTCAAGTATGGCCTCCAAAATGGCACACAGTACTCCAACTGTGGCCTTATCAGTGGTCTGTAGAGGGACAAGATCACCTCTCTCCGCCTGGATGAAAATCCCTTCAATATGCACCCCAGCATTTTGTTCACTTTTGCAGCCACTCTACTGAACTGGGAAGTGTTGATCATGGTCCCTGTTACTATTACCCCAGGTTCTTCTCCTCCTCAGTGATCCCCAGCTTAACACCTCCCAGTCAGTATTTTTCCTTGGGTTCTTCACCCCAAAGTGCATAATCTCACACTTCTTTGCATTGAACCCCAGCTGCCACCTCCCTGGCCACATCTCTACATTGCTTAGGTCCCCTCGCAGCAGCTTCCATCCCTCCCCTCCACCCACCGCTGCTCCCATTTTGGTGTTCTCTGTGAACAGACTTACCTTGCTTACCACCCCATGTGCAATGTCTGATATGAAGAGCCCAAATAATACTGGTTCAAGCACAGAGCCCTGTAGCACCCCACTTATCACTGGCTTTGGAGTTGAGAGCTCCCATCCCACCACCACCACTCATTGCAGCCTCCCACTCAGCCAACTTGTAATCCAGTTCATCATTTTTGCCCCTACCCTTACACCAGTTAGTTTCCCTCCAAGCTGCCCATGAGGCACTGAATCAAAGGCCTTGCTGAAGTCCAAGTAAAGAACATCCACCGTATGACCCTTATCCAGCTCACCTGTCACCCAGTCATAACATTGTATCAGGTTAGTTTGACAAGACTTCCCTGAAATGAACCCATGTTGCCTCACATCCTGGAGGCTGTTGTCACCCAGGTATGACACAAGTCTTTCCTTTAATATCATTTCCATGAGTTAGCACACTATGGAGGTGAGACTTACCAGACAATAATTACCCTGTTTGTCCCTTGGTCTGCTCTTGTGTAATGGCAAGACAAGTGCTATCCTCCAGTCCAGTGGGACACATCCTGACTCCAGTGAGGTGCTGCACAGATCTGCCAGCAGCTCTGCCATCTCGCTCAGTATGCTGGGGTGGATACCATCCAGCCCTAGTGCCATGTCTACCGTCAGTGACCTCAGTCCCTCTACAAGTCTAACTCCCTCAATTCTTCCTCCTGTCACCCTCTTCTCCCCCTGTCCCCACTGACCCAGGCCATGGTGGTAGCAGTCCCCCATTTCTTCAGTGAACACTGAGCAAGAGTATTCATTCAGTGCTTTTGTCTGTTCCTCCCCCTTTTCTGTCCACTCCCCACCATTTTTTATCCTTACTGTTGTCTCCTTGTACTTCCTATTCTCCCTGATGTATATGAAGAAGTCTCCCTCCCCCCCGTTAATTCCCTTCACTAATCTCAGGTCCCTCTGGGTCTTGACTTCTCTCACTTTTATGGCACTTCCCTGCACCATCTTGCATACTCCTCCCTGTCCCCTTCCTTCCCCATCCTCCTATACCTCGGGTTCATCTCTTGTTTTGCCCTCATCACCTCCACTCCCTTGCTGTTCAACCAGCATGGATTCCTTGCTCTGCTCCTCTTACTCTATGTCTTGGTGCAGGCTTCCATTACCTCTATAACCCCCCATTAAATAATATCCCATTTCTGCTCTGTGTCCATCTCTAACCTTATGCACCCCAGTTTCCCTTTCAGTGCTTCCTGCATCCTCCCAAATCCTGCCCCCTTGAAGTTTACCAGTTTTTATTGTCCATCCTACCTCATCTGGAAGTCTGTCCCATTGTCCACCACCCTTGCAGTGAAAAAGTGCCTGCAGACATCCCTGTTGTATCTTCCCTCTGCCAGGGTCAGTAAATTTCCTCACATATCTGCATATTTAGTACAAATATGCCTTTCCAAGCAACTCCGCTTACTCTGTGCTGGTTTTTGTATGTTTCCATCATGTCCTCCACTACCCATTCTAGTCTGCATATTGCACCTGTAGAGGTCTTGTAAAGTCTCTGCCTATGTCTTTTACCCCATTTCATAAACATTAACTACAAAGTTAAGTCTTAAAAGAAATAACATCAGAAAATCAGTAAAATTAGTTTATTTTGTTCTTTGGTTGCCAAATAAGACCCACTAGGCACAATTCCTGTTTTCAAGGGTGACCTATTAACACTGGGGAGATTAAGTGACTTGCTCAGGGTCATAGAGTATGCAAGTGGAGGTTGTGGGAATGAAACACAAGTTTGCTGGATGAACCAGTCTCATTCATAGCTTATTACTCTAACCTTTAGGATACACTGCCAGACCCATAAATACTGTATAAGTTTCATTGTTTCTAAATACCTATTTTAAAGTTGTCCACAAAGTCATAAACTCACTTTTTGAACTTAAGGAAAAACCCACTTGATTATAGCAATAAATTTCTACTCTAAGATTTATGTACAGTGTACTGCTTCCTTGGAAAACATCTATCCACTCCCTATAATCTGGGGTCAAAATCCATTCCCGCCCATAAAAAAACATTCTGTCTGAGGCAATTCTGAGGAAAATAAACAGAAGCGGTCAGGTGTCAGAGTCTCAAGTTTAGTGTTTGCTTTTCTTTAGTGAGTGAAAGAGACAGGAACTGGAAGGGGATTTCTGCAGCATTGAGATGACTCTTTTATGCATTTCACTGAGAACTTACTATAAGTACATATTTTTAATTCCATGCAACTGATAATACATTGAATAGTTTAGTATGTGCATGCATAGCTCTGTGTATGAGTGTGTCTGCACGTCCATGTGTATGTCTGTCTGTGTGTGTATGTCACAGCTCTCATGCTCTGACCAGGACAGTCCTGAATAAAACAAACTCTGGTCAGAGCCACTATGGCTGCAATGCATTGACTTGATAAGAGCAATTCATGGGTTTAAATATAAAGATGAAAGTTGGAGTCAGCTCTACGTGTACATTTTGTTTCTTGTAATGTCAGATAATGTATCTGCTTAGTCTACTGCATGTTTTCCATGTGCTTAAAATGCAAGTGTGTCTTGTACTATATGGAGAAGGAGAGGGGAGCTGTACACCAAACCTTCAATTAATAGTAGAAGGAATGGTACAGAGATGAGAGGTATGGCTACATTGGGAACTGTGGGTTAACCTGCAGTGATAAGACCTCATGGTGGTTAAAAAGTTACAGGAGGAAATATCTTTTCAGAGAAAAGGTTGTCTAGAAAAGTGGTCATGATATGAACCTGGAAGGGGTAGATTCAGGAGAGATGTAAGGAAGTATTGATTCACAGAAATGGTGCTGGCTTCCTAAAAATAGTGTTCCATTAGAGAGCAGTTTAAAACCAGTGGTGGTTTCATAAATGCCTGGATAGGCACAAGGGAATCATAGGAGGGAGAGAGGTGGTGGAAGAGACAGTGTCATAGATAAAGTAGGAGCTGCAGCAAAAGTGATCATAATAAACAAATAAAATAAACAAATAAACAGACTAGATGGGCCTATTAGTTCTTATCTGGTGTCAAATGCTATGTTTCTATGTTTCAGACTAGATAGCCTAATGGTCATTATATGCCATCAGTTTCGATGTTTCTGTGTGTGACAGGTTATGTGATTCAAATGTATACAGTGTAAACTTATTAATATGCACAATGTTCATAATGTAAACAGTGTAGGACAGATAATTCATATTGTACTATGCTACACAAACACGATAATTAAATGGGCAATAAAGTATGCAATGAGCTAGTGAGAAAATTAAAAGGGAACATGTATGAAGCAATATTCTACTCATAGAGTGGTGACACCACAGTAGGTACAAACTATATGAAGTTACTGTATTATGATGTATTCAGCTGTATAACATTGTTGAGTTAGCTATATTATGGGATCTTTGTCGACATACAAGTGACACATAGGCAAGGATGCTCCTTACAATTTTCAACCTTGTCCCACATTTTCAAAGCCCGGGGAATGCCCGGCTCATCTAGATGCACAGTCCAAATAAATGGACCACTGCAAAAAAATGCAATATTCAAATGAGTTGTGCGATTGCATATCTCGTCTGAATATAGCAATCCAAGGGGGTGGCGCTACTAGGAGCCACCGACAATTCACCAGCACATAGCAGGGGATGGCCTGAATACTTGGAATGGAGATATGTGGCACATCCCCAGATGCACCAGTCACAAAGCTTGGGTTTAACTGGAACTACAGGACTGGGTTACAAATTGAATTCCGTAATGATATCTGAATTTAAAGAGGGGGAGCATATGGATGCCTTTTTAAATTCCTTTGAAAAGTTTGTATACAGGCTAAAATTTCTAGAGGGTCCTGGAGCTTCCAGCTATCCCCTACTTACCAGGAAAGCTTGAGATGCATTGGGTCAAATGGACAATGAGGACAGAGATGATTACAGGAAACTTAAAGCTGCACTCTTAAAATAGTTTGATTTAACTGCAGAAGCATACAGAGCTAAATTCCGTAAGCTCAGGAGAAGCCCAGACATGAGCTACGAGGAGTTTGCCATGAAACAATGTCAGTTTTAAAACATTGATGGGAAGGAATTGAAGCAAACTCTGTAGGTAAAATGGAAAATGCTATTTTGTTGGAATAGTTTTTCTTGGCATGTCCAGCAGAGCTGAAAACCTGACTGGAGGACAAAGATCCCAAAACAGTGCAAGAGGCTGCTGAACTCTTGGACCGCTATGCCATGAGCAGACCTGCTTTGAGAGAAAATGGTGTGGCAGCACAGAAAGGGAAAAGCATACCTTCAGGGCAGCTAAAATTCTCACTGCCTCCACCAAAACCAGTTAGCCCCAGGTTTCAAAGAAAAGATTTCTCAGAAAAAACAAATGAATGTTGGGTTTGTAAGGAAACTGGGCATATTGCCAGACAGTGTCCCAAAGGGCAAGCAAAACGCAACATGGAGCTAGGAAAGAAGTGGGCTGTTTGTGTCCCTGGAAGCATGCCTGTGAACATGAGGAAATACATGTACCCAGTCATGGTGAATGATGTACAGACACAAGGGTTAGGGGACACAGGGGTATCCCTGACAATGGTAAAGGAAAAACTGGTAGAGACTGGTCAACTTATACCCAATGAATTTGTAACTGTACAAGACTTTACTGGTGAGGAGAAAACATTGCCCATCGCTTGTGTTCTCCTAGACTGGGGTGAAATGGAGGAACTGTGCAACAGGTGGCTGTAGCCAAAATGTTAGCAGTTGACATCATCCTTGGCAACATTCTCAAACAGGGGACAGTGTATGTAGTTACCCATAGCCAAGCAGCAAGGGAAAATTGTAGTTCCATGGACCCCACAAAAGCCATTGTGGACACCACTGGGAGGCTGGTTCCCCAGGCTATGTCTCCTGATATGGAGACTAATGAAAAGGGGGTAGAAATGTCCCCAATAGCAGTTAACCACACAGCTACAGAGGGTTACTCTGAAGAATCAGGGGTGACCCATTTTCAGAGGGTTAGGGATGACAGTGATCCTGAGTGCCCTGTTGCTAGTGTTAGGGACCCTAGTTTAGAGACTGAAGGGGACCTGTCCCATGCCTTGGGAATGTGTAAGGAGTTTGCAGCTGCTCAGAAAAGTGACCCTAGTCTAGAGAAGCTGAAGGTGTTGGCAGACTCTGACGGAGCACAGGGAGGTGACGGTAGACATAGGGTTTATTGGGAAAATGGACTGATGTATACTTAGGCTGTGCAGACAGAGGAAGGGTTATTGGCAGGCAGTTTGTCATTCTCCAGGGGTATCGTGAGCAGTTGCTCAAGACTGCACATGATATTCTCTTGTCTGATCATCTAGGAATCAAGCATACTTTGCAGCAGTTGGCCCAGAATTTCTATTAGCCCAACTTCACCAAGCAGGTGAAGGAGTATTGCAGGTCCTGTCACTGGTGCCAAGAAACAGGGAAGGCAGGTCAGAAAACACAAGCTACTCTAATTCCATTGCCCATAGTGGAGGAGCCATTCCAGAGAATGGGAATGGATATTGTGGGGTCTTTAAATACCCCCAGCTCCTCTGGGAAGAGGTTCATCCTGACTGTGATGGATCATTCCACCCAGTACCCTGAGGCAGTTGCCCTATCATCACTGTGGACAGACAAAGTGGCAGATTCCTTACTTGGGATTTTCTCCCCTGTTGGGTTTCTGCAGGAGGTCATCACCGATTGAGGGGGTTCCTTCATGTCAGACCTAATGAAATGTTTGTGGGAGAAGTGTGGGGTGGTGCAGAGGTGCACAACACCTTATCAACCTCAAGCCAATGGGCTTGCGGAAAGATTTAACGGTACCCTGAAGTCAATGCTCCAAGTGTTTGCTGAACAGCATGGGATGGACCGGGAGAAATACGTTCCCCACCTGCTGTTTGCATGCAGGGAAGTGCCCCAAGAGTAAACAGTATTTTCACCCTTCAAACTCTTTTATGGACGCTAGGTATGTGGGCCATAGACTTGATCCAGGAGGACTGGGAAGGCAAGCACATCACCCAAGGAACTCTCATAGTGGATTACATCCTTAGCTTTATGGAGAGGCTGAAGAAGCTTATGGGGACAGCCCAAGAGCCCCTGGTAGCTGCCCAACAGAAACAAACAGTGTGGTGCAACCGCAGAGCCAGAGTTCACTCAGACATGGTAGATCAGGAAATCTTGGCCATTATTGTGGTCCGGAAAGACAAGCTGCAGGCTGAGTGGTCAGGACCATACAAAATAACTAGGAAGGTAAATGACATGACCTATGTCATTGAATTACCTGATATAAGACAGATAGAAAGGAAGTATGATGTCAACACGATGAAGCAATATGCTAATAGGGCAGACATGGTGTTTGCAGTATGTAGTCCTAGGGAGGGGTCAGACAAAGAAGTCCCTCTTCTGGACTTGCTGGAACAAAGCAAGCAGAAGTCCTCTGTGGAGGCAGTTAAATTGTCTCCCCAGATGGCCCCAGACAAGATCCAGGAAGTAAGGGAAGTTTTAGCAGACTTTTCCCCCCATTTAGCGGCAAGCCTGGACTAACCCCCTTAGTGATGCATGATTTGGAGACAGGGACACAGACACCCATACGGTGGACAGCATATCAGGTGTCAGAGGCTGTCCAAAAGGACATTAGGAGGGGGATGGTGGAAATGCTGGATTTAGGGGTAATCCAGAGATCTCACAGCCCTTGGGCCTCACCCGTAGTCCTTGAGCCAAAGCCAGATGGCTCTACTTATTTTTGTGTGGACTATCATGGACTGAATGCAGTCACAAAGTCAGACTTCCACCAGAAGCCCAGGATGGATGAACTCCTGGACAAGTTGGGAGGCGTGACCTTACCCACGGCCATTGACCTGACCAAGGGGTATTGGCAGGCAGAGTTAATGGACAGAGCTAGAGAGTCTGTCTTTCACCCAATAGGCTTATTTGAATTTAAAGTAATGCCTTTGGAATGAAGAATGCCTCAGCCACTTTCCAAAGGTTGGTGAACCAGGTGTTAAATGGTGCTAATGAGTACACCGTGGCATACCTGGTTACATTGCTATCTTTAGTGCCAGCTGGGAGGAACACCTGTCATATCTTAGGGAAGTGCTGGGTAGATACAGAGGGCGGGCTCACTGTCAAAGCTGAGAAGTGCCAGGTGGCCATGGCTAAAGTGACATACCTTGGGTATGCTATAGGCTGGGAACAGCTCCATCCTAACCAAGTAAAAATAGAGGTGATCAAGGCATGTCCCAGAACAGAAATGCAGAAGCAGGTCATGAGTTTTCTAGAGACAGCAGGGTACTGTAGGAAATCTGTACCCAATTACAGTGCCCTGGCTGCTCCCTTATCTGACCTGGTAAAGAAAAGGATGCCTAAGAAAATTTCCTGGGAACCAGCCTGTGAAAAAGCCTTTACCAGACTGAATGAGGCACTGTGCAGTGCTGCTGTGCTGACAAGTCCTGACCAAGTAGACCCTTTGTAGTTCAGACTGATGCCTCAGACGTGGGTATTGAAGCAGTACTGAGTCAGCCATCCAACCAAGGGAAAGATCACCCGGTAGTGTACCTGAGTAAAAAGTTACTTCTCTGGGAGCAGGCTTATTCTACAGTGGTAAAAAGAGTGTCTTGCCACAGTGAGGGCCCTAAAGAAGTTAGAGCCATACTTATATGGGCAGCGTTTTGAGGTTGAAATGGTCCACAACCCCCTGGTTTGGCTGACTCAAATTGGAAAAACTAGTGGTAGACTGTTAAGATGGAGTCTTGCCTTGCAAAGGTATGACATGACAATCTTACTTAGGGCTGGAGAGACCAATCAGAACACAGATGGCTTATTTGGTCTGTATGAGGAGTGAACTGATTTGAGAAGCTCATCCCAAGCAGGAGATAGAGCCCCCAAATTCAGTCTAGGTGGGGAGGGCTGTGACAATTGGCCAGCCGGTTATGATTGTTCTCTGATATTTGTAATACAAAAATGTAGTGGGTGATTGTCTCACATAAGGTAGCTGTGCCATGGGTGACTCTCCCCAAGATTTCAATGAAGCAGGAACAATTTAATTAACTTACTTCAGAGTGGCATTTTATTACCTTTGTATGTTATGCCTACGCCTTTGAAGTGGAAATGAATTGGGACTTTATGGGTCTGCTAGAGGGTGGAGATCATAAATGTTTAAGACCTCTTAAGAGGAAGAACATTTAATATCAACTGGTGTTAAAAGCTATATTGCACCTAAGTGAGATTTGGCAGAGTTGTTTAAAACCTTTGAAGTCCTTGGAAGATAAAGCCAACCTCCATGTTAAAGGAAAGGGCTTGATTTAATTAAGGAGTCATAGTTGGGACATTAGTTTTGCTGATGTCACCTTATTTAATACCTCCAGACAGGACATCCTGTTTTGTATGTGATTTATATTCAACAAGATGGAGCTAGATGACATCGTGAGAAGGGTGGAAACAGAATGTTTTGAACTGTATTCTGTGTTTCCACTGAGACACACATCTTTGGGACTCCCAAGAGAAACTAACAAAGGCACTTGTAAAGGTATACATTAGAAAGAAAAAGTATAACTGTATGTTGGTAGGAGTTTTCCTGTTGTTTCTTTGTTTTCTTTTAAGGGATTGCATGCTTTGTGATATAGTGTTCTGTGTTTGCATTGTATATATTTGTTATCCATTTTTTAAGCAAACCTGTTATTTTAAAGAGACTGGCTGGGTGTGTCTTCCAAGCTCTTTCTTTTGCATGGTGCATATGGATGGTTAAGACTGACAAAACTGTTCATAAGCTTGATGGTGTTCTCAGACTGGGAAAAGGTAAGAATATACCTAAAGTCTTTTATAGCATTTTAGAGGTTCATTTTGGATACCTGGTTAGGTGCCCTTAAGTGAAACATATCTGGTATCCCCCCGAAGAGCAGATTATCTGAGCCTGTAGATTTGGGTATGCTAGCATAGGTTCACAGTTTGAATCCCCCCAGAACTTGAGACCAAAAGTGATTTGGACCAACAAGCAGACAGGAGGGTTACCCTGTCTGTTACCTGTTCACAATACTGCGCTCCGAGGTTGGCACTGTGGGAGCAGAGGGACTAACCTGCTGAGTGCATTTGTGACACAACCTAGGCACAAATACATGTGGGAGAGAACTGCCTCCCACTGCCCTACCTAAATGGCACCCCTGCTTAATGGTAGAAATTCATTTTCTGGTGCTGATGGAATGATTTCCACTGTGTTCTGAGGTGCTGTATCTCCATGTTTCATGATGTGTCCTGATCATTATGTGGGTTAGTGTCCCTTATTATCCCTCATTTTTAATGTTCATGTCCCTCATTTCAGAGACAAAATGCGAGGCATTGTGCATGCTTCCAAGACTTCACTCAGCACAAAGAGTGCTAAGCATGGCATAGGGTATATGCGCAATACAGAATGACAAAGTAAAAGTAAGTGAGATGAAACAGTTACAAAGAAAAACATTTGTAGCACTAAATATGCATAAGGGATTTGCATGGTCCAAAACAAAAAAGATGGGTTTTGCAAAACAGAGGCCCCTCTTCATACATCTGGAATGGGGGATGTTGATTGGCTATATATCCTGGGCATTTAATACAGTAAGAAAACAATTCTTTACAAATTAATGACGAAGTAATGACAAAAATCGAAAGCCATTAAACAACTTGCAAAAGGATCAGAATTAATGAGTTTAACTAATGTTTATGGGAATTCAAATAGAAATGTATTTTAATGACTCTAATTGCTAGCAGTAGTATAAGAAATAGAAACTGATGTGTTTTTTATATGAGATTTGCACCAAAACACTGCTGCACTCATGTCAAGCGTGCAACACGTGACCTGATGTATTTTTAAAGAGTTTTGCGTAGCTTACCTGCTGCACACAGGTCAGTCTTACAACATACAAACCTGATTTGCCTTTTAGACATGTTTCATAGGATCACTTTGTGCATATGAACCACATGCAAACTTTGCACAATTAAGCATGTTGCATGCATTCTGCATGCACACAGCACCTATTTCTGTTACTCCAGCGTCTTTCCTTTTCTGTTTGCCTTTGGACCCCCACCCTCACCCATCTTGTTCTAACTTCTCTCAGCTGTTTGCCCTGTATCTGACAATGCCCTAGCACTGGGCTGCTTTTGTCTACTGCACTGTTTTGATGTATAATTCTGCTCTGAAACTCTACCACCCCCTCTGTTTGGAATCTTAAATCATGTGTTTTATTGTCTCAGTTTTCTGTATTGCATATTGGTTACTTGACGTGGAACCTTTGTCAAAGAACATGTTGCTCGAAGGTTGTTTTCCAAATTATTCATAAATGAATAAATACATTTTTTAGAGAAAAGGTTCTCAGGAACAAGGGGACATGGTATGAAGCTGGAATGATGTAGATTCAGGAAAGATGTAAGGAAGTAGTTCTTTACAAAAAGAGTGGTGGATTCCTGGAACAGCCTTCCAGCAGAACACAGGGGTGAAAACAGTGGTGGAGGGGTTCAAGAATGTATGTGATATGCACAAGGGAATCGCAGTGGAATGGAAAGGTGGACGAGTGAAAGAGCTGTAGATCAAGTAGTCTGGGGAATTAATGTAGGAGGGACAAATGGGCAGACTGGTCGGCCAAGTAGTCATTATCTGCCATCAAATTCTATGTTTCTATGATTGCTTTAAAACTAGTGAATACTAGACCAAAATGACAAAAAGTATTGTGTTTCAGTTCTAGTAATAGAGACAAAATGAAGACAAAAATAAGTATTTGGACTTCGTTGAGGACTCTGGGGAATAACATGGTGGTTATCCATCCTGATTCATAAGAGACTGTCCTGGTGAATTGTAATACAGAAGGTGGACACTGAAGGCCTTTGGGTTCTCACCTATATTCATACTCCAAGAAAGGATTTAATTCCCATCAATGTAGAGTATACAGTCAGAATAATTCAAGTTCTGTCTTTTATTGTTCACTTACATAAGTAAGGGGAGAGTTTAATAAAACCTCCTTCCCTCCCTTTTATGTCAGGTGGTGATTCTAACAGAAACATAAAAAACTCTGAGCATGATGACCACAAAAGGGTCTTTCACCCGTCCTGTCTGCCCACTCTCCCTAACTGTCTTTTGTAGGCTTAATGGCTGTCTCTCCGTATGTCTGCACTCTTCCTCTTATTATAACCACGTGTCTGTTCCACCAAACCCTGAACCCTCTCCACTATTTTATCAACATATGAATGTGCAGCAGAAACAGACCACCCAGTTCTCTAAGTTTGCAGCTAGCACCCCTAGTTTGTAGCTGCCCCACCCCTTTGTCATCCCACTGCTACCCCCACCTCCCCACCCTCTCCCCTCTTCTCTGTCCCATGCACTTTTAAAGCTGTTCACAGATTTACATGATTACACCCATTCTGTTAGTACATTCCATTTTGCTACCACCCTCTCCGTGAAATAGTGTCTCCTCATTTCCATCCTAAATCTTCCACATGTATTCTTAGCCCATGCTCTCTGGCATCCCCCTCCCTCCTTAGCTTAAATACCCTATCTGCCCCATCCTTCTTGATTCCCCTCAGATACTTGACTGTCTGTCATGTTTCCTTTGTTCCTTCTATCCTCCAGGCTGTACATATTCAGGTCTCTAACCTGCTCTCATAGTCACTCCCCTCCGTTCCACATATCATCTTTGTTGCCCTCCTGTGGACTCCTCCAGTAGCCTGATATCATGCTTCGGGTATGGCCTCCAAAACGGCACAAAATACTCCAAGTGTGGCCTTATCAGTGGTCTGTAGAGGGGCAAGATCACCTCTCTTTGCCTGGATGAAAACCCCCTCGCTATGCACCCTAGCATTTTGTTCACTTTTGCAGCCACTCTCTTGGACTGGGAAGTGTTGATCATGGTCCCTCTTACAATTACCCCAGGTTCTTCTCCTCCTCAGTGATCCCCAACTTAACCCATCCCAGCCAGTATTTTCCCTTGGGTTCTTTACCCCGAAGTGCATAATCTCTCACATCTTTGCATTGAACCCCAACTGCCACCTCTTTGGCCACTTCTCAACCTTGCTTAGGTCCCCCCACAGCAGCTTCCATCCCTCCCCTCCACCCACCGCTGCTCCCATTTTGGTGTTGTCTGTGAACAAACTTATCTTGCTTACCACCCAATGTGTAATGTCTGATATGAAGAGCCCAAATAATACTGGTCCCAGCACAGAGCCCTGTGGCACCCCACTTGTCACTGGCTTTGGAGTTGAGAGCTCCTATCCCACCACCACCACCACTCATTGCAGCCTCCCACTCAGCTAGCTTGTAATCCAGCTCATCATTTTTGCCCATACCCTTTCACCAGTTAGTTTCCCTCCAGCTACCCATGTGGTACTGAATCAAAGGCCTTGCTGAAGTTCAAGTAAAGAACATCCACCGCATGACCCTTATCCAGCTCACCTGTCACCCTGTCATAATATTGTAAAAGGTTGATTTGACAAGACTTCCCCAAAATGAACCCATGTTGCCTCACATCCTGGAGGCTGTTGTCCTCCAGGTACGACACAAGTCTTTCCTTTAATATCATTTCCATAAGTTTGCGCACCATGGAGGTGAGACTTACAAGATGATAATTACCCTGTTTGTCCCTTGGTCTGCTCTTGTGTAACGGCAAAACATGTACCATCCTCCAGTCCAGTGGCACACATCCTGACTCCAGTGAGGTGCTGTACAGATCTGCCAGCAGCTCTGCCATCTCGCTCAGCATGCTGGGGTGGATACCATCCAGCCCTAGTGCTATGTCTTCCTTCAGTGCTCTCAGTCCCTCTAGGGCTCTACCTCCCTCTATTCTTCAGTCTGTCACCCTGGTCTCCCCCTGTCCTCACCGTCCCAGGCCATGGTGGTAGCAGTCCCCCCTTCTCTTCAGTAAACACTGAGCAAAAGTATTCATTCAGTGTTTCTGCCTGTTCCTCCCCCTTTTCTGTCCACTCCCCTCTCTTTTTTATCCTCACTGCTATCTCCTTGTACTTCCTATTCTCCCTGATGTATCTGAAAAAGTCCCCCCCGTTAATTCCCTTCACTAATCTCAGGTCCCTCTGGGTCTTGACTTCTCTCACTTTTATGGCACTTCCCTGCACCGTCTTGCATACTCCTCCCTGTCCCCTTCCTTCCGGATCCTCCTATACCTCGGGTTCATCTCTTGTTTTGCTCTCACCACCTCCACTCCCTTGCTGTTCAACCAGCATGGATTCCTTGCTCTGCTCCTCTTACTCTATGTCTTGGTGCAGGCTTCCATTACCTCTGTAATCCCCCATTAAATAATATCCCATTTCTGCTCTGTGTCCATCTCTTGCCTTATGCCCTCCAGTTTCCCTTTCAGTGCTTCCTGCATCCTCCCAAATCCTGCCCCCTGAAGTTTACCAGTTTGTATTAGCCATCACTACCTCCTCTGGCAGTCTGTCCCATTGTCCACCACCCTTGCAGTGAAAAAGTGCCTGCAGACATCCCTGTTGTACCTTCCCCCTGCCAGGGTCAGTAAATTCCTCACATATCTACATACTTAGTACAAATATGCCTTCCAAGCCACCCTGCTTACTCTGTGCTGGTTTTGTATGTTTCCATCATGTCCTCCACTACCCATTCTAGTCTGCATATTGCACCTGTAGAGGGCTTGTAATGTCTCCTCATGTCTTTTCACCCATTCCATAAACATTAACTAAGAAATTAAGTCTTAAAAGAAATAACATCAGAAAATCTGTAAAATGTGTTTATTTTGTTCCTTGTTGCAAATAAGACCCACTAGGCACAATTCCTGTTTTCAAGGGTGACCTATTAACACTGGGGAGATTAAGTGACTTGCTCAGGGTCATAGAGTAAGCAAGTGGAGGTTGTGGGAATGAAACACAAGTTTGCTGGATGAACCAGTCTCATTCATAGCTTATTACCCTAACCTTTAGGATACACTGCCAGCCCCATCAATACTGTACACGTTTCATTGTTTCTAAATACCTATTTTAAAGTTGTCCACAAAGTCACAAACTCACTTTTTGAACTTAAGGAAAAATCCACTTGATTATAGCATCTAAGTTTGCTCTAAGGTTCATGTACAGTATACTGCTTCCTTGTAAAACATCTATCCACTCCCTATAACTATGGTTCAAAATCCATCCCCGTCCATAACAAACATTCTGTCTGTGTCAGTTCTAAGGAAAATAAACAGTCAGAAGCAGTCAGGTGTCAGAGTCTCGAGTTTAGTATTTGCTTTTCTTAAGTGAGTGAAAGAGACAGGAACTGGAAGGAGATTTCTGCAGCATTGAGACGACTCTTTTATGCCGTTCATTGAGAACTTACTATAAGTACGTATTTTTAATTCTAGCCATCTGATAATACATTGAATATATTAGTATGTGCATGCATAGCTGTGTGTGTGTGTGTGTGTGTGTGTGTGTCCCCGCACGTGCATGTGTATGTCTGTCTATGTGTGTATGTCACAGCTCTCATGCTTTGACCAGGACAGTCCTGATTAAAACAAACTCTGGTCAGATCCACTATGGCAGCTAATGCATTGACTTGATAAGAGCAATTAATGGGTTTAAATATAAAGATGAATGTTGGAGTCAGTGTCACGTGTACATTTTGTTTCTTGTAATGTCAGATAATGTATCTGGTTAGTCTTCTGTATGTTTTCCATGTGCTTAAAATGTGAGTAGTGAGTGTGTCTTGTACTATATGGAGGAGAGGGAGCTGTCACCAACCTTCAATTAATAGTAGAAGGAATGGTATAGAGATGAGAGGTATGGCTACATTGGGAACTGTGCGTTAACCTGGAGTGATAAGACCTTATAGTGGTTAATAAGGTACAGGAAGGAAATATTTTTTTCAGAGAAAAAAGTTCTCTAGAAGAAGTGGTCATGATATGAACCTGAAAGGGGATAGATTCAGGAGAGATGTAAGGAAGTATTGCTTCACAGAAAGGGTGCTGGCTTCCTAAAAATGGCCTTCCATTAGAGACAGCAGTGGCAAAACCAGTGGTGGGTTTCATAAATGCCTGGGATAGGCACAAGGGAATCAGAGGCAGGAGAAAGTTGGTGGAAGAGACAATGTCATAGATAAAGTAGGAGCTGCAGCAAAAGTGATCATAATAAAGAAATGAACAGACTAGATGGGCCTATTGGTTCTTATATGCTGTCAAATTCTATGTTTCTATGTTTTAGACTAGATAGGCCCAATGGCCATTCTGTGCCTTCAGTTTCGATGTTTCTGTGTATGACAGATTATGTCATTCAAATGGATACAGTGTAAACCTATTATTACACACAATGTTCATACTGTAAACAGTGTAGGACAGATAATTCATATTGTACTATGCTACACAAACACGATAATTAAATGGGCAATTATGTATGCAATGAGCTAGTGAGGAAATTCAAAGGGAACATGTATGAAGCAATATTCTACTCATAGTGTGGTGACACCACAGTAGGTACAAACTATATGAAGTGACTGTATTATGATGTATCCAGCTGTATAACATTGTTGAGTTAGCTATATTATGGGATCTTTGTCGACATACAAATGACACATAGGCAAGGATGCTCCTTACAATTTTCAACCTTGGCCCACATTTTCAAAGACTGGGGAATACCTGACTCATCTAGATGCACAGTCCAAATACATGGACCAGTGCAAAAAAATGCAATATTCAAATGAGTTGTGTGATCGCACATCTCATCTGAATATAACAATCCAAAGGGTGGCACAATTAGGAGCCACCGACAATGTAACACATATCCGCGGGATGGCCTGAATACTTGGAATGGAGATCTGAGGCACATCCCCAGATGCATCAGTCACAAAGCTTGACTTTAACTGGAACTACAGGACTCGGTTACAAACTGAATTCTAAGTTGATAGCTGAATTTAAAGAGGAGAAGGATATGGATGCCTTTTTAGATTTATTTGAAAAAGTCTGTATTCAAGCTAAAATTCCTAGAGGGTCCTGGAGCTTCCAGCTATTCCAGCTACTTACCAGAAAAGCTTGGGATGCATTGGGTCAAATGGACAATGTGGACAGTGATGATTACAGCAAACTTAAAGCTGCACTTTTAAAAAAGTTTGATTTAACCCCAGAAGCATACAGAGCTAAATTCCTTAAGCTCAGGAGAAGCCTGACATGAGCTATGAGAAGTTAGCCACGAAACAAAGTCAGTTTTTAAAACATTGATGGGAAGGAATTGAAGCAAACTCTGTAGGTAAAATGGAAAATGCTATTTTGTTGGAATAGTTTTCTGGGCATGCCCAGCAGAGCTGAAAACCTGGCTGGAGGACCGAGATCCCAAAACAGTGCAAGAGGCTGCTGAACTCTCGGATCATTATGTCAAGAGCAGACCTGCTCTTACAGCAAATGGGGCATATGTGGCTGCACAGAAAGGGAAAAGCGCACCTTCAGGGCAGCTAAAACCCTCACTTCCTCCACGGAAACCAGTTAGCCCCAGGTTTCAGAGAAAGATTTCTCAGAAAAAGAAATAAATGTTAGGTTTGTAAGAAAACTGGGCTTATTGCCAGACAGTGTCCCGAAAGGGCAAGCAATATGCAACATGGGGCTAGAAAAAGAAGTGGGTTGTTTGTGTGTCTCCTGGAAGCATGCCTGTTAACATGAGGGAACACATGCACCCAGTCATGGGAATGGTGTATAGACACAAGGGTTAAAGGACACAGGGCATCCCTGACAATGGTAAAGGGGATCTGGTAGAGACTGGTCAGCTTATACCCAATGAATTTGTAACTGTATGAGACTTTACTGGTGAGGAGAAAACATTGCCCTTGCTAGTGTTCTCCTAGACTGGGATGAAACAGGGAAATTGTGCAACAGGTGACTATAGCCAAAACGTTAGCTGTTGACGTCATCCTTGGCAACATTCTCAGACAGGGGACAGTGTATGTAGTTACCCATAGCCAAGCAGCAAGGGAAAATTGTAGTTCTCTGGACCCCACAGAAGCCATTGTGGAGACCACTGGGAGGCTGGTTCCCCAGGCTGTGTCTCCTGATATGGAGACTAATGAAAAGGGGGTAGAAATTTCCCCAGAAGCAGTTAGCCACACAGCTACAGAGGGTTACTCCGAAGAATGAGGGGTGACCCATTTTCAGAGGGTAAGGGATGACAGTGATCTTGAGTGCCCTGTTGATAGTGCTAAGGACCCTAGTTTAGACACTGAAGGGGACCTGTCCCATGCCTTTGGAATGTGTAAGGAGTTTGCAGCTGCTCAGAAAAGTGACCCTAGTCTAGAGAAGCTGAGGGCATTGGAGCACAGGGAGGTGACAGTAGACATAAGGTTTATTGGGAAAATGGATTGATGTATACTTAGGCTGTGCAGACAGAGGGAGGGTTATTGGCAGGCAGCTTGTCGTTCTCCAGGGGTATCGTGAGCAGTTGCTCAAGACTGCACATGATATTCCCTTGTCTGGTCATCTGGGAATCAAGCATACTATGTAGCAGGCAGCAGTTGGCCCAGAATTTCTATTAGCCCAACTTCACCAAGCAGGTGAAGGAGTATTGCAGGTCCTGTCACTGGTGCCAAGAAATAGAGAAGGCAGTTAAGAAAACACAAGCTGCCCTAATTCCATTGCCCATAGTGAAGGAGCCATTCTAGAGGATGGGAATGGATATTGTGGGGTCTTTAAATACCCCAGCTCCTCCAGGAAGAGGTTCATCCTGACTGTGATGGATCATTCCACCCAGTACCCTGAGGCAGTTGCCCTATCATCACTGCAGACAAAGTGGCAGATTCCTTACTTGGGATTTTCTCCCTGTTGGGTTTCTGCAGGAGGTCATCACCGATTGAGGGGTTCCTTCATGTCAAACCTAATGAACTGTTTGTGGGAGAAGCATGGGTGTGCAGAGGTGCACAACACCTTATCACCTCATGCCAATGGGCTTGTGGAAAGATTTAACGGTACCCTGAAGTCAATGCTCCAAGCATTTCCTGAACAGCATGGGAGGACTGGGAATACATTCCCACCTGCTGTTTGCATGCAGGAAGTGCCCAAGAGTCAACAGTATTTTCACCCTTCAAACTCTTATATGGATGCCAGGTATGTGGGCCCTTAGACTTGATCCAGGAGGACTAGGAAGGCAAGCACGCCACCCTAGGAACTCCCATAGTTGACTACATCCTTAGCTTTATGGAAAGGTTGAGGAGCTTATGGGGACAACCAAGAGCACCCTGGCAGCTGCCCAACAGAAACAAAAAGTGTGGTGCAACCTCAGAGCCAAAGCTCACTTGGACTCGTGGATCAGGAAGTCTTGGTCATTATTCTGGTCCAGAAAGACAAGTTGCGGCTGAGTGGGCAGCACCGTACAAAGTAACAAGGAAGGTAAATGACATGACATATGTCATGGAATTACCTGACAGAAGATAGACAGAAAGGATGTATGATGTCAACATGATGAAGCAATATGCTAATTGGGCTGACATGGTGTTTGCAGTATGTAGTCCTAGGGAGGAGACAGACAAAGGAGACCCTCTTCTGGACTTGCCGGAACAAAGCAAGCAGACGTCCTCTGTGGAGGGAGTTATATTGTCACCCCAGATGGCCCCAGACAAGATCCAGGAAGTAAGGGAGGTTTTAGGAGACTTTGCCCTCCTGTTTAGCAGCAAGCCTGGACTAACCTCCTTAGTGATGCATGATTTAGAGACAGGTAGACAGACGCCCATACGGTGGACAGCATATCAGGTGTCAGACACTGTCCAAAAGGGCATGAGGAGGAGGTGAGAATGCTGAATTACGGGAATCCAGAGATCCCACAGCCCTGTGCCTCACCCATAGTCCTTGTGCCCCAGCCAGATGGCTCTATTCATTTCTGTGTGGACTATCATGAACTGAATGGAGTCGCAAAGTCAGATGTGCACCCGATGCCCGGACAGATGAATTCCTGGACAAGTTGGAGAGGAGACATACCTTACCGACTATTGACCTGACTAAGGGTATTGGCAAGTAGAGTTAATGGACAGAGTTAGGAGAGCCAGTCTTCATCATCCGATAGGCTTATTTGAATTTAAAGTAATGCCTTTCGGAATGAAGAATGCTTCGGCCACTTTCCAAAGGTTGGTGAACCCGGTAATAAATGAAGCTGATGAGTACACTGTGGCGTACCTGGTGACATTGCCATCTTTAGTGCCAGCTGGGAGGAACACCTGTCCCACCTTAGGGAAGTGCTGGGCAGGATACAGAGGGATGGGCTCACTGTCAAAGCTGAGAAGTGCCAGGTGGCCATGGCTGAAGTGACATACCTTTGACATACTATAGGCTGGAAACAGCTCCATCCTAACTAAGTAAAAATTGAAGTGATCAAGGCATGGCCCAGACCAGAAATGCAGAAGCAGGTCATGAGTTTTCTATGGACAGCAGGGTACTGTAGGACATTTGTACCCAATTATGGGGACCTGGCTGTTCCCCTATCTGACCTGATAAAGAAAAGGATGCCTAAGAAAATTTCCTGGGAACCAGCCTGTGAAAAAGCCTTTACCAGACTGACGGAGGCACTATGCAGTGCTGCTATGTTGACAAGTCCTGACTATAGCAGACCCTTTGTAGTTCAGACTGATGCCTCAGATGTGGGTATTAGGGAAGTACTGAGTCAGCCATCCAACCAAGGGGAAAGATCACCCGGTAGTGTACCTGAGTAAAAAGTTACTTCCCAGGGAACAGGCTTACTCTACTGTGGAAAAAAGTGTGTCTTGCTGTAGTGTGGGCCCTAAAGAAGATAGAGCCATACTTACATGGGCAGCATTTTGAGGTAGAAATGGACCACAACCCCCGGTTTGGCTGACTCAAATGGGAAAAACTAGTGGTAGACTGTTAAGATGAAGTCTCACCTTGTAATGGTATGACATGACAATCTTACATACAGCTGGAGAGACTAATCAGAACACAGATGGCTTATCACATCCGTATGAGGAGTGAACTGATTTGAGAAGCTCATCCCATGCAGGGGATAGAGTCCCCAAATTCAGTCTAGGTGGGGAGGACTCTGACTCTTGGCCAGCTGGTTATGATTGTTCTCTGATATTTGTAATATAAAATGTAGTGTGTGATTGTCTCATAAAGTAGCTGTGCCATGGGTGACCCCCAACATTTCAGTGAAGCGAGGAACCATTTAATTAACTGACTTACTTCAGAGTGGCATTTTATTACCTTTTTTGATATACCTAGGCTCTTTGAAGTGGAAATTAATTGGGACTTTATGAGTCTGCCAGAGGATGGAGATCATAAACTTTTATGATGTCTTAAGAGGAAGAACATTTAATATCAACTGGTGTTAAAAGCTATATTGCACCATAGTGAAATATATCAGAGTTGTTTAAACTTTTGAAGTCCTTGGGAAGATAGGAAGCCAGTCTCCAGGTCAAAGGAAAGGGCTTGATTTAGTTAAGGTCGTGTTGGGAAATGAGTTTTTGCTGATGTCACCTTATTTAATATACCTCCAGACAGGACATCCTGTTTTGTATGTGATTTATATTCAACAAGATGGAGCTAGATGACATCGTAGAAGGGTGGAAACACATTGTTTTGAACTGTATTCTGTGTTTCCACTGAGACACACATCTTTGTGGGACTCCCAAGAGAAACTAACAAAGGCACTTGTTGAAGTATACATTAAATAGAAAAAGTATAACTGTATGTTGGTAGGAGTTTGCCTGTAGTTTCTTTTTCTTTTAAGTGATTGTATGCTTTGTGATATAGTGTTCTGTGTTTACATTTTATATATTTTTTATCCATTTTTTTAAGTAAACCTGTTATTTTAAAGAGATTGTCTGGGTGTGTCTTCCAAGCTCTTTCTTTGTATGGTAATATGGAGGTTAAGACTGACAAAACTGTTCATAAGCTTGAGGTGTTCTCAGACTGGGAAAAGGTAAGAATATACCCAAGGTCTTTTATAGAGTTTTAGGGTTCATTTGGATACCTGGTTAGGTGCCCTTAAGTGAAACATATTTGGCATCCCCGAAGAGCAGATTACCTGAGCCTGTACATCTGGGTATGCTAGCATAGGTTCCGGTTGAATCCCCAGAACTTGAGACAAAAGGTGATTTGGACCCACAAGCAGACTGGAGGGTTACGCTGTCTGTTACCTGTTCACAATACTGCACTGAAGGTTGGCACTGTGGGAGCAGAGGGACTAACCTGCTGAGTGCATTTGTGACACAACCTAGGCACAAATATGTGTGGGAGGGAACTGCCTCCCACAGCCCTACCTAAATGGCACCTCTGCTTAATGGTAGAAATTCATTTGGTGCTAATGGAATTATTTCCACTGTGTTCTGAGGTGCTGTATCTCCATGTTGCATGAAGTGTCCTGATCATTATGTGGGTTAATGTCCCTCATTGTCCCTCATTTTTAATGTTCATGTCCCTCATTTCAGTGACAAAATGTGAGGCATTGTGCATGCTTCCAAGACCTCACTCAGCACAAAGAGTGCTAAGCATGGCATAGGGTATATGCTCAATGCAGAATGACAAAGGAAAAGTAAGTGAGATGAAACAGTTACAAAGAAAAACATTTGTAGCACTAAATATGCATAAGGGATTTGCATGGTCCAAAACAAAAGGATAGGTTTCACAACACAGAGCCCCTCTTCATACATCTGGAATGGGGGATGTTGACTGGCTATATATCCTGGGCATTCAATGCAGTAAGAAAACAATTCTTTTCAAATTAATGACGATGTAATGACAAAAATCGAAAGCCATTAAAACTTGCAAAAGGATCAGAATTAATGAGTTTACCTAATTTATGGGAATTCAAATAGAAATGTATTTTAATGACTCTAATTGCTAGCAGTAGTATAAGAAATAGAAACTGATGTGTTTTTTAGATGAGATTTGCACCAGCTTAGCTGCTGCACCCATGGCAAGCATGCAGCATGTGAAACTGATGTGATGTTTAAATGATGTTCAAACCAGCTTAACTGCTGCACTCATGCCAAGCGTGTAACACGTGAACCTGATGTATTTTTAAAAGAGGTTTGCGCCAGCTTACCTGCTGCAAACAGGTCAGTCTTGCAACATGCGAACCTGATTTGCCTTTTAGACATGGTTCGCTTAGGATCACTTTGTGCATACGTACCACATGCAAACATTGCACAATTGAGCACGCTGCACGCATTCTGCATACACACAGCACACCCATATGTCTATTACTCCAGTGCCTTTCCTTTCTGTTTGCCTTCCTTGAACCCCACTTCTCCCTCATCTTGTTCTAACTTCTCTCAGCTGTTTGCCCCTGTATCTGACAATGTCCTAGCACTGGGCTGCTCTTGTCTACTGCATTGTTTTGATTCTGTCCTCATGTACAATTCTGCTCTCCAACTGTTGTCTACCTTCACCTCTGTTTGGAGTCTTGAATAGTGTATTTTACTGTCTCAGTTTTCTGTATTACGTATTGGTTACTTGTCGTGGAATCTTTGTAAAAGAACACATTGCTCAAAGGATGTTTTCCAAATTATTCATAAATGAATAAATACATTTTTTAGAGAAAAGGTGCTCCGGAACAAGGGGACATGGTATGAAGCTGGAATGAAGGAGATTCAGGAAAGATATGAGGAAGTAGTTCTTTACAGAAAGAATAGTGGATTCCTGGAACAACCTTCCAGCGGAGGTCATGGGGGTGAAAACAGTGGTGTGGGGTTCAAGAATGCATGTGATATGCACAAGGGAATCACAGTAGAAAGGAAAGGTGGACAAGAGAAAGAGCTGTAGATCAAGTACAGTCTGGGGTATTAATGTAGGGAGGGGAAAAATGGGCAGACTGCGTTGGCCAAGCAGTCATTTTTTGCAATCAAATTCTATGTTTCCATGTTTCTATGACTGCTTTAATACTAGTGAATACAAGACCAAAATTCTAGTAATGAAAACAAAATGAAGACAAAAATAAGGATTTGAACTTCGTTGAGGGCTCTGGGGAAAAACATGGTTATCCATCCCGATTCATAAGAGGCTGTCCTGGTGAATTGTAATACAGAAGGTGGACACTGATGGCCTCTGGGTTCTCACCTATATTCATACTCCAAGAAAGGATTTCATTCTCATCAATGTAGAGTATACAGTCAGAATAATTCCAGTTCTGTCTTTTATAGTTTGCTTACATAAGTAAGTGGAGTTTAATAAAACCTCCTTTCTCCCTTTTATGTCAGGTGGTAATTTTAACAGAAACATAAAAACTTTGAGCATGATGACTGAAAGGGCCATTGACCCGTCCTGTCTCACTCTCCCCAACTGTCTTTTGTAGGCTTAGTGGCTGTCTCCTCCCTATGTCAGCACTCTACCTCTTACTATAACCATGTGTCTGTTCCAACAAACCCTGAACTCCTCTCCACTATTTTATGAACATTTAAATGTGCCAGCAGAAACAGACCTCCTGTCTCTCTCTAAGTTTACGCAAGTGTGCAGCTAGCACCCCTTATTTTGCAGCCGCCCACCCCTCCCTTTGTCATCCCACTGCAACCCCCACTGCCCCACCCTTACTATCCTCTGTTCCCTGTCCCATGCCCTCTTTAAAGCTGTTCACAGATTTACACCATACCACCCATTCTGTTACTTCATTTATTTGCTACCACCTTCTCTGTGAAATAGTGTCTCCTCATTTCCATCCTAAATCTTCCTCATGTTTTCTTAGCCCATGCTGTCTGGCATCCCTCTCCCTCCTTAGCTTAAAGACCCTATCTGCCCCATCCTTATTGATTCCTCTCAGATACTTGAATGTCTGTCATGTCTCCCTTGTTCCTTCTATCCTCCAGGCTGTACATATTCAGGTCTCCCAGCCTGCTGTCATAGTCTCTCCCCTCCTTTCCACATATCGTCTTTGTTGCCCTCCTGTGCACCCCTCCAGAAGCCTGATATCATGCTTCAAGTATGGCCTCCAAAACAGCACACAATACTCCAACTGTGGCCTTATCAGTGGTCTGTAGAGGGGCAAGATCACCTCTCTTCGCCTGGATGAAGATTCCCTCATAGAAACATAGAAACATAGACTTTGATGGCAGCTAAGGACTGCTTGGCCCATTTAGTCTGCCCATTTCCCTACCTACAGGATAGGCCGTAGATCCTAGTTAACCAACAGCCTATTTCTTCCTACCCCCCACAAGAATTGCCTTATGTCTGTCCCTTGCATTCTTGCATTCTCCCACAGTTGTAGACCCCACAACCTCCTCAGGAAGGCTGTTCCATGCATCCACTACCCTCTCTGTGAAATAATACTTCCTCACATTGTCCCTGAACCGCCCTCCTTCTATCTTCAAGTTGTGTCCCCTTGTTCTTGCACATCTCTTTTTCTGAAAGATGCCACCCTCTTGGACTTTGTTGATTCCACTAAGGTACTTAAAAGTTTCTATCATGTCCCCCCTCTCCCTTCTTTCCTCAAGGGTATACATATTAAGCTCCTTTAGTCTCTCCTCATACGGCTTCTCTTGCAGACCCTGCACCATTTTAGTTGCCCTCCTCTGGACTGCCTCTATCCTGTCTATGTCCTTGCAGAGATGGGGTCTCCAGAACTGGACACAGTACTCCAGATGGGGTCTCACCAACTGTCTGTACAGAGGGATAACAACTTCCTGTTTTCTGCTGCTGATGCCTCTCCCTATACATCCCAGTATAACCCCAGCCCTCCCTACTGCCTTCTCACATTGCTTGCTAACCTTAAGGTCATCTGATATGATTACCCCCAGGTTCCTTTCCTTTTTTGTTGTTGTTACTACCTCCCTACCCATTGTGTATTCTTCCCCTGGGTTCTTGTTTCCCAGGTGTATTATTTTGCACTTCTTTGCATTGAATCCTAGCTGCCATACTTCTGACCATTCCTCCAACCTTGCCAAGTCCCTTTTCATCCTTTCCATGCCTCCTTTTGTATCAACCCTGTTGCAGATCTTTGTGTCATCTGCAAAAAGGCATACTTTTCCTTCCAGTCCCTCTGCAATGTCACTGATGAAGACATTAAAAAGGACTGGACCCAATACTGAACCCTGTGGTACCCCACTAGTAACCTCTCTTTCTTCAGAGTGGACTCCATTTACAATTACCTTCTGTATCCTGTTGTGTAGCCAATGTTTTACCCAGGCTACCACCCTGGGACCCAATCCCAGGCTGGTTAATTTGACTATTAATCTTTTGTGTGGGACTGTGTCAAATGCCTTGCTAAAGTCTAGGTAGGCCAAGTCCACAGCCCCTCCCTGGTCTACTTCTTTGGTCACCCAGTCAAAGAAATCTATTAAATTTATCTGACATGACCTTCCCATTGTGAATCCATGCTGCCTTGGGTCCTGTGCTCCACTGGCCTCTAGGTACTCAACTATTTTTCCTTCAGAAGTGAGTCCATCACTTTCCCTACCACAGAGGTCAGACTGACAGGTCTGTAGTTTCCTGCCTCTGTCTTAGTCCCACTTTTGTGAAGGGGAATCACCTCCACCTTCCTCCAGTCCTTGGGTACCACACCATACTCCCATGATTTATTAAAAAGAGTAGCCAGTGGTTTCACTAGTTCCTCCCTTAATTCTTTTAGAATTCTGGGGTGAATTCCATCAGGATCCATTGCTTTGTCCACCTTCAGTTTTAGGAGTTCCTGCAGAACCCTTTCTTCTGTGAAAGGACTGGGATCGACCCCCTCACTGTGCACCTCAGCATTTTGTTCACTTTTGCAGCCACCACTCTCCAGAACTGGGAAGTGTTGATCATGGTCACTGTTACTATTACCCCAGGTTCTTCTCCTCCTCAGTGATCCCCAGCTAACACCTCCCAGTCAGTATTTTCCTTGGGTTCTTCACCTGAGTGCATAATCTCACACTTCTTTGCATTGAACCCCAGCTGCCACCTCTCTGACTAATTCTCTAGCTGCCTAGGTTCCCTGCATTCTTCCATCCCTCCTCTCCATCCACCACTGCTCCCATTTTGGGGTTGTCTTTGAACAGACCTACCTTGCTTACCACCCCATGTGTAATGTATGAGCTATGAGGGAGCCCAATTAATACTGGTCCCAGCACAGAGCCCTGTGGCACCCCACTTGTCACTGGCTTTGGAGTTGAGAGCTCCCATCCCACCACCACCACTCATTGCAGCCTCTCACTCAGCCAGTTTGTAATCCAGTTCTTCATTTTGCCCCTACCACTACACAATTAGCTGGTTAACTTCCCTCCAAGCTGCTCATGAGGCACTGAGTGAAGGCCTTGCTGAAGTCCAAGTAAAGAACATCCACGCGATGACCCTTATCCAGCTCACCTGTCACCCAGTCATAATAGTGTTTCAGGTTGGTTTGACAAGACTTCCCCGAAATGAACCCATGTTGCTTCATATCCTAGAGGCTATTGTCCTCCAGGTACGACACAAGTCTTTCCTTTAATTTAATTTCCATGAGTCTGCACACTATGGAGGCGAGACTTACCAGACAATAATTATCCTGTTTGTCCCTTGGTCTGCTCTTGTGTAATTGCAAGACTTGTGCCATCCTCCAGTCCAGTGGCACACATCCTGATTCCATTGAGGTGCTGTACAGATCTGCCAACAGCTCTGCCATCTCGCTCAGCATGCTGGGGTGGACACCATCCAGCCCTAGTGCCACGTCTGCCTTCAGTGCCCTCAGTCCCTCTAGGAGTCTACCTCCTCAATTCTTCCTACTGTCACCTCCTCTCCCTGTCCCCACCATCCCAGGCCATGGTGGTAGCAGTCCCCCTCTTCTTCAGTGAACACTGAGCAAAAGTATTCATTCAGTGCTTCTGTCTGTTCCTCCCCTTTTCTGTCCACTCCCCACCCTTTTTTATCCTTACTGTTGTCTCCTTGTACTTCCTATTCTCCCTGATGTATCTGAAAAAGTCCCCCCCCCATTAATTCCCTTCACTAATCTCAGGTCCCTCTGGGTCGTGATTCTCTCACTTTTCTGGTCACTTCTCTGGACCATCTTGCATACTCCTCCCTGTCCCTTCCTTCCCATCCTCCTATACCTCGGGTTCATCTCTTGTTTGCCCTCATCACCTCCACTCCCTTGCTGTTCAACCAGCATGGATTCCTTGCTCTGCTCCTCTTACTCTATGTCTTGGTGCAGGCTTCCATTACCTCTGTAATCCCCATTAAATAATATCCATTTCTGCTCTGTCCATCTCCTGCCTTATGCCCTCCAGTTTCCCTTTCAGTGCTTCCTGCATCCTCCCAAAGCCTGCCCCCCGAAGTTTACCAGTTTGTTTTGGCCATCACTACCTCCTATGGCAGTCTGTCCCATTGTCCACCACCCTTGCAGAGAAAAAGTGCCTGCAGACATCCCTGCTGTATCATCCCCCTGCCAGGGTCAGTAAATGTCCTCACATATCTACATACTTAGTACAAATATGCCTTTCCAAGCCACCCTGCTTACTCTGTGCTGGTTTTTGTATGTTTCCATCATGTCCTCCACTACCCATTCTAGTCTGCATATTGCACCTGTAGAGGTCTTGTAATGTCTCTGCCTATGTCTTTTACCCCATTTCATAAACATTAACTACGAAGTTAAGTCTTAAAAGAAATAACATCAGAAAATCTGTTAAATGAGTTTATTTTGTTCTTTGGTTGCCAAATAAGACCCACTAGGCACAATTCCTGTTTTCAAGGGTGACCTAATAACACGAGGAAGTTAAGTGACTTGCTCAGGGTCATACAGTATGCAAGTGGAGGTTGTGGGAATGAAACACAAGTTTGCTGGATGAACCAGTCTCATTCATAGCTTATTACCCTAACCATTGGGATACACTGCCAGCCCCATCAATACTGTACAACTTTCGTTGTTTCTAAATACCTATTTTAAAGTTGTCCACAAAGTCACAAACTCACTTTTTGAACTTAAGGAAAAACCCACTTGATTATAGCAATAAATATTTACTCTAAGATATATGTACCGTATACTGCTTCCTTTTAAAACATCTATCCACTCCCTATAACCTGGGGTCAAAATCCATCCCCGCCCATAAAAAAACATTCTGTCTGTGGCAATTCTAAGGAAAATATACAGTCAGAAGCAGTCAGGTGTCAGCGTCTCTAGTTTAGTGTTTGCTTTTCTTTAGTGAGTGAAAGAGACAGGAACTGGAAGAAGATTTCTGCAGCATTGAGAAGACTCTTTTCTGCAATTCATTGAGAACTTACTGTAAGTACATATTTTTAATTCCATGCATCTGATAATACATTGAATATATTAGTATGTGCATGCATAGCTCTGTGTATGTGTGTGTGTGTGTGTGTGTGTGTGTGTGTGTGTGTGTGTGTCCGCACATGCATTTGTCTGTCTGCCTGTGTGTGTATGTCACAGCTCTCATGCTCTGACCAGGACAGTCCTGAATAAAACAAACTCTGGTCAGAGCCACTATGGCTGCTAACGCATTGACTTGATAAGGGCAATTCATGGGTTTAAATATAAAGATGAAAGCTGGAGTCAACTCCACACATACATTTCATTTCTTGTAATGTCAGATAATGTGTCTGGTTAGTCTACTGTATGTTTTCATGTGCTTAAAATGCAAGCGGCAAATGTGTCTTGTACTATATGGAGAAGGAGAGAGGGGCTGTACACCAAACCTTCAATTAATAGTAGAAGGAATGGTATAGAGATGAGAGGTATGGCTACATTGGGAACTGTGGGTTTATCTGGAGTGATAAGACCTCATGGTGGTTAATAAGGTACAAGAGGAAATATTTTTTTTCAGAGAAAAAGGTTGTCTAGAACAAGTGGTCATGATTTGAACCTGGAAGGGGGTAGATTCAGGAGAGATGTAAGGAAGTATTGCTTCACAGAAAGGGTGCTGGCTTCCTAAAAATGGCCTTCCATTAGAGACAGCAGTGGCAAAACCAGTGGTGGGTTTCATAAATGCCTGGGATAGGCACAAGGGAATCATAGGAGGGAGAAAGGTGGTGGAAGAGACAGCGTCATAGATAAAGTAGGAGCTGCAGCAAAAAGTGATCATAATAAACAAATGAAATAAACAAATGAACAGACTAGATGGGCCTATTGGTTCTTATCTGGTGTCAAATGCTATGTTTCTATGTTTCAGACTAGATAGCCCAATGGCCATTATATGCCATCAGTTTCGATGTTTCTGTGTGTAACAGGTTATGTGATTCAAATGTATACAGTGTAAACTTATTAATATGCACAATGTTCATAATGTAAACAGTGTAGGACTCATAATTCATATTGTACTATGCTACATAAACACGATAGTTAAATGGGCGATTAAGTATGCAATGAGCTAGTGAGGAAATTCAAAGGGAATATGTATGAAGCATGATTCTACTCAGAGTGGTGACACCACAGTAGGTACAAACTATATGAAGTTACTGTATTATGATGTATCCAGCTGTATATCGTCGTTGAGTTAGCTATATTATGGGATCTTTGTTGACATACAAATGACACATAGGCAAGGATGCTCCTTACAATTTTCAACCTTGGCCAGCACTTTCAAAGCCCGGGGAATGCCCAACTCATCTAGATGCACAGTCCAAATAAATGGACCAGTGAAAAAATGCAATATTCAAATGAGTTGTGATCGCACCTCTCATCTGAATATAGCAATTCAAGGGGGTGGCGCAACTATGGCCACCGACAATGCACCTGCACATCCCAGGGGATGGCCTGAATACTTGGAATGGAGATATGTGGCACATCCCTAGATGCACCAGTCACAAATTCCTGATATTCAACCAGAAAAATGCAGATGAGACCATTAGGCATGCAAGGTGCAAACGGGTGATTTGCATGCTTTTTATGGCTGCATTTGCATACATGTGCAGGGATGCCTCGGGCAGGATGCACTGGGCAGCCTGGTCCCCCCACCCAGTCCCATTCCCCGATGTATAAAGTTACAGTCACACCCCCATTTTCCATAGTGTATGTGCCTCATATAGCCATTCTCCCCAATCTATACAATAATAGTCACAACCCCCTTTTTCATAGTGTAGTGCCCCACCCAGCCCCCATTCCCAGTCTATACAGCAACAGTCACAACCCCCATTTTCATAGTGTAGAGCCCCCCAGCCCCTGCCCCATCCTCAATCCCTCAATCCAAATCACAATACAATAAACAGGCACCACCAATCCAGGATCCTGGTTGGATGTATTTTCCATAATTGAAGCATGTGCAGGATCTCTGTGCGGTGTATAGTGCATAGCCATACAAGTTTCCATAGTGTTGTAGCCCCACCCTGGTAGGAAGACCCCCCAGCACCCCCAGCCTGCTCTGGCAATGGCTGGCACACCTTCTTTACCACTGCCACTGCCAGCGCGCCTGAAGGATCTGGACTAGCTCCTCTACTGTACTATGAGTGAGTGCTCATAATCCAGTAGGAAGTGCAGTCTCGATCTGTCAGTTGGTGGCTGGCAGTGGCAGGATGAGGGAGGACTGTGCCAGTTACTGGCACAAGTCGGGTTGGGGGCTGTAGGGAGCAGGTCTGCTTACCAGGTAGGGGGGTGGGGCCACACCATGGAAACTTGTAGGGCTAAGAACTATGCACTGCACAGGGATCCTGGTCCTGGTTCAGTTATGGAATATAACATCTAGCCAGAATCCTGGACCAATGGTGCCTGTTTATTGTTTTGCAATTGGGGTCCGAGGATTGGGAACAGAGTGAGGGGCAGGAGCACTACACTACAGAAAATGGGGGTTATGACTGTTATTATATAGATTGGGGAATTGGGCTGAGTGGGGTAGTACTACACTATGGAAAAGGGGGGATAATGACTGTTACTGTATAGATCTGGGAATGGGGCTTGCTGGGGGCACTGCACAGTGGGGGCATGATTTATGGGGCATGTGGGGCACTACACAGTGGGGGCATGGTTGAAGAGGCATGGGACACTACACGTGGGGGGGTGTTCTTCTTCCAGTGGTGCACAGTGGAACAGGGCTGGGGGGTTGCCACTGGGCTGCAGGGGCTCACAGACTGCTCTGCTGTTGTGTGCACTATCGCAGCCTGCCTGTGGATGGCCAGCAGTTAAGCCTGCTTTTACATGCCTAACTTTGCGCAGCTCATCTCCTGCACTTGGGTGACCCATCTGTCCTGAATATCCCTTTGTGCTGGATATTCATGGGCAAGCCCCTCTCACTTGGGCTGCATACATTTCCCTCCTTTGAATATGGGAGTTCAGAGCACCTTTTGAGATGATGACTCCTCTCCATTTGCTCCAGAGATGCACCGCTCATCTCTTTTTGAAAATTTGGGCCCTTGATTTTGGTTTTTTACCATTTTATTCATTTCTGAGAAATCATTTGCAATATGGGAAGTAATAAAGAAATGCATTGACAGCTGACTTGTGAGAACAATTTGACCAACATTTTCAAGTGACAAGAAGACTTTAGGCCAGGAGTGGATTCAGGCCTTAATCCTGACAGAATTCCTATAAATTACTGTGGGGAGGTTTGAGGTGATGTGTCCCCCCAAGGTTGAGGCCCCTGCTAAAAATATTTATCCATGAGTGTACTCAGAGTACCTGAGATAATCATTCTGAGAACCTGAAAACAGATTCTATTCAGCATGAAAGGCCAACATAAGGTGTCCTTTTTAAAATATAAAAAAGTAATTCACTTCATGTTGCAAGGCCTGGGTCAACATAAAACATGCACACAGTCACCTTGGGAAAAACACCAAAATCTCACTTTTATCATGTAAATTTAGAAATAAATAAAAATATTTGTACCCCCCAAACAATGTTAATCTGACAATCCCCTCCCTACAGTCAATATGTTTGCCAGTGTGTGTGGACCCACTGAATGCTATGGGCAGGGTGTCATTCAGGGTAGCTAGGAGCTGTGGTTTCCAGCCCTATGATTTCTGTTTTGTTACCTCTGAGACCTCTGAGTCCATACTTTTTGGGGTCAAACATTGCATTAATAAATAAATATACTAGCAGTCCTGCATGACACAACATCCTAGTTATTCACATTTCACATTAGAATCAACAACACTAACAGTTGGGAAGAAGTATACCATTATCCCTGTTCTGTGAAAGTAACTGGCATTTGCATACAGCTCCCTTCATGAAATCCCAGACACACACCGTGTAATATACTGCTTGCTTTTCCCCACACCCCACCCACAAGAATTCTGCTTCACTCCCTGCATGATGGCAACTTTACCAAAACAAAAAAGATGCTAAAAAAATGCAAGCAGCTGGATTCAGTGCATGCAGCCTACCACACAAGTAATGTCATAGCAGAAACCACTGCATAGCCCTGATATGGTAGCTCAGATCTGTATCCTATCACATTTGGTCCTCTTCAGGTTTCATCACTGCTATTAGATAGGTTCTGAAAGGGTTAACATAAAAAACCTTCAGCACAGCACCCCCCCACGTGTGCACACACACACACACACACACACACACACACACACACACACGTGTTGTCCAAAGGAGAGCTAGAGAGAGACAAACAGCTTAAGTTACACAGCTGGAAAAATGCAGTCTAAACTCCTGGAAGAATGCAGTTTGCTGGATAAAAAAGGCATTAGTTTAAACAAAAGCAGAGTGTTTTGTTGAACAACGTCTCAAAAAAGCTGAATCACTCACTCACCCCAATTATAGCCGGACCCAGAGCTACTGTTTTAAATATTTATTGCACCAACCAGTCCACCTGACGCATTTTGGACACAAGTCCTTTATCAAAGGCTAAAAGCATTTCAGAATAAACAATAGTTAAATATCAATTCAGCAGGAAAAGGGAGGTCATAATTCCACTATACAAGACACTAGTGAGGCCCCACCTGGAGTACAGTGTACAGTTCTGGAGACCATACCTACGTAAGGACATAGACAGGGTAGAGAAGGTTCAGAGGAGGGTAACAAAGATGGTGCATGGATTGAATCACAAGTCCTATGAAGACAGGTTGAAGGAACTGAACATGTACTCCCTGGAGGAGAGGAGGGAGAGAGGGGATATGATAGAGATATACAAGTATCTTACAGGGAGGAAAAGGGTGCAGGAATACACTATTTTTAAGCAAAAAAGATGTTCCAGGACTAGAGGGCATGGGATGAAGTTGGAGGGAGGACGATTCAGATGAAACATGAGGAAGAATTTCTTCACAGAATGGGTGGAGGACAAGAGGAACACCCTGCCAGAGGAAGTGGTGGGGGCTGAAACAATCATGGGATTTAAGAATGCATGGGATAGACATAAAGGAATTCTGGAGGTCCGGGGTAAGGGGCAACAGACTTCTAGGAAAACATAAACTGAACTTACAAGCTAAATGGACAGACTGGGTGGGCCATAGGCCCTTATCTGTCGACACTGTCTATGTATCTATGTAATTCATATCTGACGTCATAATGACGTTTTACAAAATCATTGGTCAAACAGTAACACATTTAAAACACTATCACCCATAAAAACAGTAGAAAAAAAATGAATCCATCTCCAAATACTTAATTAGTACCTTACTGTACATTTATAATTCTGACATATCAGATATATACTAATAGATGATTTTAAATAATTTTACAAAACCATCCCAAGACTATTCTATAAATACCACAGAAACTAAAGCTAAAAACATTACCTCATTTTTTCAGTGTTTCTATTTACATTCCAGATAGGGTTTTAGTTCCCAATGAGCATTAATGCCAGGTTTTTTTATGAGCTTTTAATCGTAAAATTCATTCATTTTCTTTTTTTTAAATTTTATTGCGGTAATTACCACGTCTTTGACCATGATAGACTTTTTCTATACCCACAAACTTAAGTTCATGTAACTGAGGCTTTCTTTTGTTTTCCACTATGTCCGTCAACATAGCATAAGTTAAATCTTGCTTGTCTATTGCACGAACATGATCCAAAACTCTTATTTTAAAGGCTTTCTCTGTTTTGCCAATATAAAATGCTCCACATCTGCATTTAGCCAGATAAACAACCCCTGTTTATTACACGTGATCAATTGTCTAATATCAAAACCTTTTTCTTTTTGACTAACACTGAATTCTTTCTCCTTTAAAATATATTTACAGGCACTGCAGTTTTTACACTGTTTACAACCTATACTATCACCAAACCAATTGTTGGTGTGTCCCATCCTTGTTGTAAAATGACTTTTCACTAAACAATCTTTTAATGTGGATGCATGTCTGTAAGTCATAATCGGGAAAAGAGAAGTAACTTCTCGTAGCCCTGGTTCACAGGACAATACTTGCCAGTGTTTTCTTATCACTTTTCCTACCTCTTTACTCTGTGCACGCTAAATTGCACAAAATAAAATCTTTTGCTACTTTTAGATTCTTCGTTTCTATCAACAAGTAACTCGTTTCTATCTGATGAAACTGAGAATAAATAACCCTTTTCTATGGATTTCTCAGTATACCCTCTACTATTGAGGCGACTCTGTTTCAAAATCATCTGTTTTACTACAATTCCGTTTAATCCTAAGGAATTGACCCTTAGGAATATTCTCTAACGTATGTGTAGGATGACAGCTCATAGCAAATAGTAAAGTATTCCCATCTGTTGCTTTCCTAAAGAGATTAGTGCTCACATGTCCTTCTTTCTTCCGATTAATCCTCAGATCCAAATAATTCACAGAATCATCACTCACACAATATGTAAATCTAAGATTCCCATTTGTTCCGTGTAGATAGTTAACAAATTCTTCAAGTGTTTTTTTATTTCCTTTCCAAATTAGTATGATGTCATCAATAAAATGCTTCAACAGCAACACATTGTAAAAAAACGGGTTGCTTTGGTTTTTAAAGACAACATCATACTCCCATTGGCCCACATATAAGCTGGCTACTGATGGGGTACATTGCAGTCCCCATTATCTGTCAAAATATATCTCCATCAAAAAAAAAATATTCCTAATCAAAACATGTTCAAGAAATGTTTAAATCACTTCTATTTCTGCATCAGACCTATCCCCAGAGTGATTCAAAAAATAAGCTACAGCATCCAGTGCCCCTTCATGGGGAACATTAGTACAGAGTGACTCAATGTCAAGCGTAACCAGCATACAGTCTTCATCCACTTTTGTTTCATCCAACACTCTCAGAACATCTTTAGTGTCTTTAATATAAGACTGTAGCTTTTTAACATGATGACTAAGGATAAAGTCCACATATTGAGACTGAGGGTTCTGTTAAACTACCAAGGCCACTAACTATGAGCGTCCTGGGGATTTGGCAATCTTTTGGACCTCAGGTAATACATAAAACATTGGCTTAACTGGCTGCTCTACCTTTAAAAATTTCCGAGTTTGGTCTGTTCTAACTGCCTGTCTAAATGCTGCATCTATAGTTTCGTCAATACAGGTTTTATATTCCCAAGTCGGGTCAAAATTCAACTTCTCATAAAACAATAAATCATATAGTTGTCTCATCACTTCCTGTCTATATTTAGTTACATCCCATAATACTACACAGTCACCTTTATCAGCTTGTTTAATAATAACACTTGAGTCTCTTTGCAGAAGTTTCAATGCTTCACGTTCAGTCCTGCTCAGGTTATGAAAGTATGGGCATGGTAAATTTTCAAACAACTCCTACAAGTCCTTTTCACATAAGTCTCTAAAAACACTCACTGCATTACACAAAGGTGAATTAAACACAGAATTAGGTTTAAATGTTTTTTTTTTGTTAAACAGAATAGGGATATGTTTGTGTGTGTGTGTGTGTAAAATGACAGTGAGAGAGCAGTGTGCGAGAGAGAGAGAGAGAGAGAGAGAGAGAGAGAGAAAGAGAGTCTTAGCAGCTGCCTTTGCATAGCCTTGATACAGCAGCTTAGCTCTGAACAAAGAACATAGAAAGACTTTGCTGGAGGACAGAGTGTGTTCCTGAAAGCTCTCACAGAATCATTTTGGTACTGCAAAGAGCCAGCCATCAAAAACTGTGAAGTTGAAAAGTGGCTGGTAAATGTAAAAAATGGGCTAGAAGATGCCTGTGGACTCCCATCCATGCTGCCTGGGTGGGGGACTATAGAGCTCTAGTGCCTCCATTGAGGCCAGTTGTGTCAAATAAAGTACCCCACTAGGTTTGAATCCAACCCAAAAGAGAGTAATAGATGGTTACCCAGAGGTGATAAGCAATAGCCTGCCAGCTAAAAAAATTAACATCTGCATGCAAGTTCAAGTGAAGAAATGATATTTGATTGTTTTACTGCCCCCTGTTGGGACATTCCTTGTGTTTGAGCCTCCAAATTCTGCTAACCCCTTTTCTCTGCAGCTTCACTATCCCTGCCATGTGTCACCAAAGCCCCTGATGTCAGATCAGGCTGGGGAGGTCAAGTAAGTGGTGTGGCCGTTTCTTGTGTGAGGCCCCTCCCAGGAGACTGTTACACTTGTCACACCCCTAGACAGCTGGGATGGTGAACTTACCAACAATATTACAGTTTCTCAATATATACCCTTATAAGTGCAATATCACACTCATGGGTGTGCTTTATGCCCTGATAAATGCACTAGTAAGGATGAGGCTGCTGGGTGCCTAGTCCACATTTATAGAAACAGAATATAGAAGTTATGCCTATTTTGGTCCATGCCCCTTCCTTTTCCCTCTGTCCTACCCTGCCCCATACTATCTAGTGCATGAACCTACAAAATTGAGTTTCTGACCTTTGCAACCCCACACAGCCTACCTGTCTGACTCCTCCATGTCTGGTACCTTATTTTAGGCCAAGACTTAGCATGCTCTTTGACTCTGCAGGTTTGGAGCCACTGGGAGAGGGAAGTGCCTTACTCTTTTCAATTGGTGTGGCTGTGTCCATGGCATGTGGAGGCAGACCTGTGAAATGGAGCCACTGGAGGAGGGATTAACTTACTCTTGTCAATGGGTGACATGATGTGCATAGTGTATGGATCTGTGGACCAATGAGTTGAAGTCACTGGAAGGAGTGCTTTACTTATGTCAATGAGAAGGGTGATGTCAATGGCATGTAAGGTTGGAGTGGTAGATTGGAGCCACTGGGAGGGAGAAGTGCCTAACATTTGTCAATAGGTGGTGTGGTGCCCATGGCATGTGGAGATGGACCCAATAGGTTGGTCCATTGTGAGAGAGAAGTGCCTTACTCTTTTGATGGGTGAAGTGGTGTTATTGCATGTGGATGTGGACCTGTGGGTTGGAGCCACTAGGAGGGGAACGTGCCCTACTCTTGTTGATGGTGGGCTTGTGTCTATGGTATATGGAGCTGGACCTGTGGTTTGGAGTCACAGGGAGGGGAGGCCTTATTCTTGTCAGTGTCTATGGTGTATGGAGCTGGACCTGTGGTTTGGAGTCACAGGGAGGAGGAAGTGCCTTATTCTTGTCAGTGTCTGTGGTGGAGCCCATTTCTTGTGGAGGTCAACCAGTGGGTTGATGCTACTGGGAAGGGCAGGTGCCTTACTCTTGTCAATAGTTGGGGTGGTGTCTGGAGCATGTGGAGGTGGACCTGTGGGTTGGAGCCATGAAGAGAGGGAAATGTCTTACCATTGCTAATGAGATAGACAGTATCTGATGTGTGTGATAGTGGGCCCTTTGTTGTGAGCCACTAATATGGGGAGTAGTGCATTTCTCTTTACAATGGGTGGCATGTGGACATGGTGTGTGGAAGTGTGCATGTGGGTTGGATTCTCTTTGAGATGGGAAGTACCTTACTCTTGTCAACAGGTGGTGTAGTGTCCACAGCATGTGCAGATGGGCCTGTGAGCTAGATCCATGGTAAGAGGGAAGTGCCTTACTCTGTAGATTGGTGTGGTGTTGTTAATGGCATGTGGATTTAGACCTGTGTGTTGAACCACTAGGAGGGGAAAGTGCCCTACTCTTGCTGATGGTGGGGTTATGTCCATGGTGTATGGAGGTGGACATGTAGTTTGGAGCCACTGGAAGGGGGAAGTACATTACTCTTGTCAATGGGTAAGATGGTGACAATGTCATTTTGATATGGACCTATGGGTTGGAGCCACTGAGGTGGAGCGTCTTAGTCTTGTTGTGGATTGGGTTGCGTCCAGGGCATGGTGAGGTGGTACTAATCCCTGGTGGCTGTAATGCCAGGTCTCTGCATCTGTTGTGCTCTGCAGACAAGATTGGGCAACAAGAAAGAGATGCTCCTAGTGTTGTGAATTTATGGGACACCCCATTGTGGGTGATACGAAGAGTACAAGGATATCTGAGACTGTATGGTACTTTTAGGCTGTGCACGTTTTGTTCTATATATCTGTGAATGTTTGAAAATTTTGGAACACCTGTATAATACCACCCTGCCAGTAAAGTGGCCCATTTCCCTAGCCAGAAGGATAATTTTCTCTTTCACCTGGTAGCAAAGGAATTTAGCCAAGTTAAGCCAGTATCTGTCATCTTGCTTGGGTGAGGGTGCTAGAGAGGGATGGATCATCTCAATCTCTGCTGGTGGTGGTGGAGGTTGTTAATTTCCTCTGACTGTGGAACAAGATTGTAAACATATTTAATAAGACACAGCAGACATTACTCCTTCCACATTCTCAGGGAATCCAACAAATCAGAGGTTATTCCTCCTGGAGCAATGTTCTTTCCTCACTTCTGTCCCACAGCTGGAATATTACACCATCTTGTTCCCACATTCTCAACATGACTGTGTTCCCAGTTAATTCAGTGACAGCTATTATTGTCTTTGTCTTCCCAAACAACTGATGTAGCTCAGCAATATTGAAATTAGGACTTTTGGAGGCAATTTGTAAACACCTATTTCCAGTAACAGCTGAGAGAACTTTTGTTTTATCTTCATTAAGTTGCACTGATCAGCTGACTGACTCACTGCTGTCATTTCTGCTGAGGGTCTGATTAGCACTGTAAGCATCTTCTGAGATCATGATCTGGAGATTGGCCTAAGGGAAGTGGAAAGACTAAAATGTTGCCACTAACTCTACAGCTGTACTACACACACTGCTGACTGAACAAACTGACCACAGGGTATTCAAAAGCACCAATGAATTGACATTACAGAGACAGCGATTTCTGAGTTAAGAATTATGCAGCCACCTTGCTCACTGGTCATGCCACTCCGTCCATATACTTTGTTTATTTGTCATTTTAAGAATTTGAACCTTTTAAAGCAATAGATAGCACAGAGGAAAAATACAAAAGCTATGTTTCCATTAATTATGAAGTGTTTGACTGCTAAATGTTTAATCAAAAGCAATATTAGGGTAAAATATTCCAGTCTTTTTTGTCTGTCAGTTGATCACTATGGGTTACCTATTACGCATTCAGGGTCTTGAATTTTGCAAAAAATTGCTTAGCACAGTGTGACGTCCCTCTACTACACTTGCCCTAAAATGGTATCATGTCATTGCTAGTCAAGCCTAAAACTGCAAACTGGGATTTGCAGTGACCCTTTGCATACTGAGCGAGAGACTGGCAGGAGGTACTTTAATTAGAGAAGCAACCCCATGTTACTGTACATACATACACAGTAATGTGTCATGTCTTCATTTCCAGGTTCACAGAAAAACCTCAGAGAAAAAGTCAAGAAGCCCACCCGTAAGAAGTACTGAATTCCTTCTTTCAATATCACAGTCAAGGATGGACAAAACATTGAAAAAGACAATGAAGAAGATCCTCAGACAGGTTGATTGTGAGAAAAAATATATTCCTGTTGACCCGACCGCTGCTAAATATTTTGAGCCACTCTATTTGATCCGCAGGAAGAAAAAAGATTTGCCCTGGTCATCTTTCAGTGATGAATCCTCACACTACAAACTACAGCAATTAGTGGAGATCAAAGAGCAAACAGATATAGATACGGTAACTATTTTAGTGCAGAAGTGACCCATCATGTTTATTAATCTGGCACTATAATCACAAATTACTCTCACCCATTTTGTGCCTATGACTGATTCCATGAATATGGCAGTCAAGGTTCCATTTACTACTGGAGTGTAACAGTAGCATGTGAAGTACATTGAGTGGAGTGTATTAATCCGCCTTGAATAAAGTATTACAGTATACTGCACAGGATACTAAGGGGAGCAGGAGTCAAAACTCTCTGTGTTCCACCGCACCTTGAACAATGTATTACAGGATACTGTGTACAAAGGAGAGCAGGAGTCAGAGATCAGTGTTCCCACCACACCTTGAACAATGTATTACAGGATACTGTGTACAAAGGAGAGCAGGAGTCAGAGATCAGTGTTCCCACCACACCTTGAATAATGTATTACAGTATACTGTACAATATATTAAGGGAAGCAGAAATCAGAGCTCTGTGTTCCTCCTCACCTTGAACAATGTATTACAGGATACTGTGTACAAGGAGAGCAGGAGTCAGAGATCAGTGTTCCCACCACACCTTGAATAATGTATTACAGTATACTGTACAATATATTAAGGGAAGCAGAAGTCAGAGCTCTGTGTTCCCTCCTCACCTTGAACAATGTATTACAGGATACTGTGTACAAAGGAGAGCAGGAGTCAGAGATCAGTGTTCCCACCACACCTTGAATAATGTATTACAGTATACTGTATACTAAGTGGAACAGGAGTCATAGCTCTGTGTTTCCTCCTCTCCTTGAATAATGTATTATGGCATACTGTATAGTATACTAAGGGAAGCAGAAGTCAGAGCTCTGTGTTCCCACCTCACCTTGAATAATGTATTGCAGCATACTGTACAGTATACTAAGGGAAGCAGAAGTCAGAGCTCTGTGTTCCCACCTCACCTTGAATAATGTATTGCAGCATACTGTACAGTATACTAAGGGAAGCAGAAGTCAGAGCTCTGTGTTCCCACCTCACCTTGAATAATGTATTGCAGCATACTGTACAGTATACTAAGGAGAGCAGAAGTCAGAGCTCTGTGTTCCCACCTCAACTTGAATAATGTATTACAGTAAATGGAATACTAAGGGGCGCAGGAGTTAGAACTCTGTGTTCCCACCTCACCTTGAATAATGTATTAAAGTATACTGTATACTAAGGGAAGCAGCAGTCAGAACTCTGTGTTCCCACCTCACCTTGAATAATGTATTAAAGTATACTGTATACTAAGGGAAGCAGGAATCAGAGCTCTGTGTCCCCTCCTCACCTTGAATAATGTATTACAGTATACTGTATACTAAGGGAAGCAGGAGTCAGAGCTCTGTGTTCCCACCTCACCTTGAATAATGTATTGCAGCATACTGTACAGTATACTAAGGAGAGCAGAAGTCAGAGCTCTGTGTTCCCACCTCAACATGAATAATGTATTACAGTAAATGGAATACTAAGGGGCGCAGGAGTCAGAGCTCTGTGTTCCCACCTCACCTTGAATAATGTATTAAAGTATACCGTATACTAAGGGAAGCATGAGTCAGAACTCTGTGTTCCCACCTCACCTTGAATAATGTATTAAAGTATACTGTATACTAAGGGAAGCAGGAATCAGAGCTCTGTGTCCCCTCCTCACCTTGAATAATGTATTACAGTATAGTGTACAGTATACTAAGGGGAGCAGTAATCAGAGCTCTGTGTTCCCACCTCACCTTGAATAATGTATTACAGTATACTGTATACTAAGGGAAGTAGGAGTCAGAGCTCTGTGTCCCCACCTCACCTTGAATAATGTATTACAGTATACTGTATACTAAGGGAAACAGGAGTCAGAGCTCTGTGGTCCCACCTCACCTTGAATAATGTATTACTGTATACTAAGGGGAGCAGTAGTCAGAGCTCTGTGGTCCCACCTCACCTTGAATAATGTATTACTGTATACTAAGGGGAGCAGTAGTCAGAGCTCTGTGTTCCCACCTCACCATGAATAATGAATTACAGTATACTGTACAGTATACTAAGGGGAGCAAGAGTCAGAGCTCAGTGTTCCCTCTAACCTTGAATAATGTATTACAGTACTGGACAGTATACTAAGGGGCAGAGTCAAAGCTCTGTGTTCCCGTCTAGCCTTGAATAATGTGTTACACTATACTGTACAGTATACTAAAGAGGCAGGAGTCAGAGCTCTGTGTTCCTTCCTCACCATGAATAATGTGTTACAGTATACTGTATACTAAGGGGCGCAGTAGTCAGAGCTCTGTGTTCTCACCTCACCTTCAATAATGTACTACAGTATAGTGTACACTAAGGGACATGGAATCAGAGCTCTGTGTTCCCACCTCACCTTGAATAATGTATTACTGTATACTGTACAGTATACTAAAGGGAGCAGGAGTCAGATCTCTGTGTTCCCTCGTCCTGTGAATAATGTATTACAGTAAACGATACACTAAGGGTGCAGAGAGTCAGAGCTCTGTGTTTCCGCCTCACCTAATATAAGGTATTACAGTATACTGTATACTAAAGAACAAAAGCAAAGTCAGAGCTCTGTGATCCCACCTCACCTTGAATATTGTGATTAAAGTATACTGTATACTAAGCGGAGCAGGAGTCAGAGCTCTGTGTTCCCACCTCTACTTGAATATTGTATTAAAGTATACTGTATACTAAGGGAGCAGGAGTCAAAGTTCTGTGTTCCCACCTTACCTTGAATAATGTATTACAGTACACTGTATACTAAAAGCAGAGCAGGAGTCAGAGCTCTGTGTTCCCATCTCACCTTGAATAATGTATTACAGTACACTGTATAGTAAGTGGAGCAGGAGACAGAGCTCTGTGTTCCACCTCCTTGAATAATGTATTACACTGTACTGTTCAGTATACTATAGAGAGCAGGAGTCAAAGCTCTGTGCTCCCTCCTAAACTTGAATAATGAAATACAGAATTCTGTACTGTATTCTAAGGGGAGCAGGAGTCAGAGCTCTGTGTTCCCACCTCACCTTGAATAGTGTATTACAGTATACTGTGTACTAAGGGGAGCAGGAGTCAGAGTTCTGTATTCTCACCTCATTAAAAATGATGTATTACAGTATTCTGTATACTGTATACTAAGGGGAGCAGGAGTCACGGTTCTGTGTTCCCACCTCACCTTGAATAATGTATTACAGTATATTGAATACTACTTGAAGCAGCAGATAGAGCTCTGTGTTCCCACCTCACATTGAATAATGTATAACAGTATACTGTACAGTATACTAAGGCAAGCAGGAATTAGATCTCTGTGTTCTGTCCTAACCCTGAATAATGTATTACAATACACTGTACAGTACACTAAAGGTAGCAGGAATCAGAGCTCTGTGATCCCACCTCGCCTTGAATAATGTATTACAGTATACTGTACAGTACACTAAGGGGAGCAGGAGTCAGAGATGTGTGATCCCACTTCACCTTGAATAATGTATTACAGTATACAGTACAGTATACTAAGGGGAGCAGGAGTCAGAGATCTGTGATCCCACCTCACCTTGAATAATGTATTACAGTAAATTGTTCAGTATACTGAGGGGAGCAGGAGTCAGAGCTTGATGTTCCCACTTCACCTTGAATAATGTAGTACTGTATACAGTACAGTTTAAGGGGAGTCAGAGCTCAGTGTTCCCACCTCACCTTGAATAAGATATTACAGCATACAGTATACTAAGGGGAGCTGGTGTCAGAGCTGTGTTCTCTCCTCACCCTGAATAATACATTACAGCATACTGTACAGTTTACTAAGGGGAGCTGGAGTCAGAGCTCTGTGTTCCCACCTCATCTTGAATAAAGTATTACAGTGTACTGTACAGTATACTAAGGGGAACAGAAGTCAGAGCTCTGTGTACCCACCTCACCTTTCTGTACTGTATTACAGTATACTGTACAGTATACAAAGGGGAGCAGAAGTAAAAGCTCTGTGTTCCCACCTCACCTTGAATAATGAAATACAGTATACTGTACAGTATAGTAAAGGGAGCAGGAGTTAGAGCTCTGTGTTCCCTCCTCACATTGAATAATGTATTACAGTATACAGTATACTAAGGGTCGCAGGAGTCAAAGCTCTGTTTTGTCACCTCACTTTGAATAATGTATTACGGTACACTGAATACTAAGGGAAGCAGGAGTCTCAACTCTGTATTCCCACTTCATCTTGAATTATGTATTACAGCATACTGAAGAGTCAACTAAGGGGAGCTAGATTAAGAGCTCTGTGTTCCCACCTCACCTTGAATAATGGATTTCTGTATACTAAGGGGCTCAGGAATCAGAGCTCTGTGTTCCTATCGCACCTTGAATAATGTATTACAATATACTAAGGGGAGCAGAAGTCAGAGATCTGCATTTCCTCCACACCCTGAATAATGTAATACAGTATACTGTACAGTATAGCAAAGGGAACAGGAGTTAGAGCTCTGTGTTCCCTCCTCACTTTGAATAACGTATTACAGTATACTGTATACTAAAGGGAGCAGGGGTCAAACCTCTGTTCCCACCTCACCTTGAATAATGTATTACAGTGTACTGTATACTAAGGGGAGCAGGAGTCAGAGCTCTGTGTTCCCACCTCACCTTGTATAAAGTATTACACTATACAGTATACTAAGGGGAGCAGGAGTCAGAGCTCTGTGTTCCCACCTCACCTTTCTGTACTGTATTACAGTATACTGTACAGTATACTAAGGAGAGCAGGGTAAAAGCTCTGTGGTCCCCCTCACCTTGAACAATGTATTACAGTATACTGTATACTAAAGGGTGCAGGGGTCAAAGCTCTGTTCCCACCTCACCTTCAATAATGTATTACAGTATATTGTTGAGTATTCTGAGGGGAGCATGAGTCAGAACTCGGTATTCCCACCTCACCTTGAATAATGTACTACAGAATACTGTACAGTATACTAAGGGGAGCAGGAGTCAGAGCTCTGTGTTACCACCTCACCTAGAATATTGTATAACAGTATACTGTATACTAAGGGAAGTCGGAGTCAGAGCTCTGTGTTCCCACCTCAGCTTGAATAACAAATTACAGTGTACAGTATACTAAGGGAGCAGGAGTCAGAGCTCTATGTTCCCACCTCACCTTCATTAATGTATTAAAGTATACTACATACTAAGAGGCACTGGAATCAGGGCTCAGTGTTCCTACCTCACCTTGAATAATGTACTACAGAATACTGTACAGTATACTAAGGGAGCAGGTGTCAGAGCTGTGTTCCCACCTCACCCTGAATAGCATTACAGCATACTGACAGTTTACTAAGGGAGCTGGAGTCAGAGCTCTGTGTACCCACCTCACCTTTCTGTACTGTATTACAGTATACTGTACAGTATACTAAGGGGAGCAGAAGTAAAAGCTCTGTGTTTCCACCTCACCTTGAATAATGTAATACAGTATACTGTACAGTATAGTAAAGGGAGCAGGAGTTAGAGCTCTGTGTTCCCTCCTCACTTTGAATAATGTATTACAGTATACAGTATACTAAAAGGCGCAGGGGTCAAAGCTCTATGTTCCCACCTCACCTTGAATAAGGTTTTACTGCATACTGTAAACTAAGGGGATCCGGAGTCAGAGCTCTTTTTTCTCACCTCACCTTGAATAATGTATTACGGTATACTGAATACTAAGGGAAGCAGGAGTCAGAGCTCTGTATTCCCACTTCAATTTGATTTATGTATTACGGCATACTGTATAGTATACTAAGGGGAGCTGGAGTAAGAGATCTGTGTTCCCACCTCACCTTGAATAATGGATTTCTGTATACTAAGGTGCTCAGGAATCAGAGCTCTGTGTTCACACCGCACCTTGAATAATGAATTACAATATACAGTATACTAAGGGGAGCAGGAGTCACAGCTCTGTGTTCCCTCCTCACCTTGAATAATGCATTACAGTATACTGTACAGTATACTAAGGCAAGCTGGAGTCAGATCACTGTGTTCTGTCCTAACCTTGAATAAAGTATTACAGTATACTGTACAGTAAACTAAAGGGAGCAGGAGTCAGAGCTCTGTGTTCCCACCTCACCTTGAATAATGTATTACAGTAAACTATGGGGAGCAGGAGTCAGAACTCTGTGTTCCCTCCTAACCTTGAATAATGTATTACAGTATACTGTACAGTATACTAAAGAGAGCAGGAGTCAAGAGATCTGTGTTCTCTCCTAACCTTGAATAACGTATTACTGTATGTTGTTCAGTATACTGAGGGGAGCAGGAGTCAGAGCTCAGTGTTCCCACCTCACCTTGAATAATGTACTACTGTATACTGTACAGTTTACTAAGGGGAGCAGGAGTCAGAGCTCTGTATTCCCAGCTTATCTTGAATAATGTGTTACAGAATACTGTACAGTACACTAAGGGAGCTGGAGTCAGAGCTCTGTGTTACCACCTCACCTAGAATATTGTATAACAGTGTACAACATACTAAGGAGGCAGAGTCAGAGCTCTATGTTCCCACCTCACCTTCAATAATGTATTAAAGTATACTACATACTAAGGGCACTGGAATCAGGGCTCTGTGTTCCGACCTCACCGTGAATAATGTATAACATCATACTGTATACTACAGGCACAGGAATCAGAGCTCTGTGTTTCAATCTAATCTTGAATAATGTATACAGTTTACAGTACAGTATACTAAGGGGAGCTTGAGTCAGAGCTCTGTGTTCCCACCTCATCTTGAATAATGTATTACAGTATACTGTACGGTATACTAAGGGGAGCAGAAATAAAAGCTCTGTGTTCCCACCTCATCTTGAATAATGTAATACAGTATGCTGTACAGTGTAGTAAAGGGAGCAGGAGTTAGAGCTATGTGTTCCCTCCTCACATTGAATAATGTATTACAGTATACAGTATACTAAGGGGCGTAGGAGTCAAAGCTCTGTGTTCCCACCACACCTTGAATAAGGTTTTACAGCATACTGTTAACTAAGGGGATCAGGAGTCAGAGCTCTGTTTTCCCACCTCACCTTGAATAATGTATTACGGTATACTGAATACTAAGGGAAGCAGGAGTCAGAGCTCTGTATTCCCACTTCATCTTGAATTATGTATTACAGCATACAGTAGAGTATACTAAGGGTAGCTAGAGTAAAAGCTCCGTGTTCCCACCTCACCTTGAATAATGGATTTCGGTATACTAAGGGGCTCAGAAATCAGAGCTCTGTGTTCCCACCGCTCCTTGAATAATGTATTACAGTATACTAAGGGGAGCAGAAGTCAGAGCTCTGCATTTCCTCCTCACCCTGAATAATGTATTACAGTATACTATACAGTATGCTTAGGGTACAGAAGTCAGATCTGTGTCTTCCCATCAAATCTTGAATATTGTATTACAGTAAATTGTACAGTTCGCTAAAGGGAACTGGAGTCAGAGCTCTGTTTTCCCACCTCACCTTGAATAATGTATTACAGAATACTGTACAGTATACTAAGGGGAGCAGGAGTAAAAGCTCTGTGTTCACACCTCACCCTGATTAATGTGTTTCAGTATACTGAAAACTAAGGGGAGCAGGAGTCAGAGCTCTGTGGTCCCACCTCACCTTGAATAAAGTATTACAGAATACTGTATACTAAAGGGAGCATGGGTCAAAGCTCTGTTCATACCTCACCTAAAATAATGTATTACAGTGTACTGTATACTAAGGGGAACAGGATCAGAGCTCTGTGTTCCCACCTCACCTTGTATAATGTATTAAAATATTCTGTATACTAAGGGGAGCAGGAGTCAGAGCCTTGTGTTCCCACCTCACCCTGAATAATGTATGACAGTATACTGTACAGTATACTAAAGGGAACAGGAGTCAGAGCTCTGTGTTCTCTGTTCACCTTGAATAATGTATTACATCATACTGTATACTAAGGGGTGCTGGAGTCAGAGCTCTGAGTTTCCACCTCAGGTTGAATCAGGTATTACAGCATACTGTATACTAAGGGGAGCAGGAGTCAGAGCTCTCTGTTCCTTCCTCTCCTAGAATATTGTATTAAAGTATTCTGTATACTAAGGGACGCTGGAGTCAGAGCTCAGTGTTCCCACGTCAACCGGAATAATGTATTACAGTATACTGTACAGTCTACTAAGGGGAGCAGGAGTCTGAGCTCTGTGTTCCCTCCTATCCTTGAATAATGTATTACAGTATACTGTTTGCAAAGGGGAGCAGAGGTTAGAGCTCTGTCTTTCCACCTGACCTTGAATAATGAATTAGAGTATACTGTATACTAAGGGGCGCTGGAATCAGAGCTCTGTGTTCTGACCTCACCTAGAATAATTTAAAACAGCATACTCTATACTAAGGGGCACAGGAATCAGAGCTCTGTGTACCCACCTCATCTTGAATAATGTATTACAGTATACTGTACAGTGTACTAAGGGGAGCAGGAGTCTTAGCTCTGTGTTATCACCTCACCTTGAATAAGGTATAACAGTATACTGTATACTAAGGGGAGCGGGAGTCAGAGTTCTGTGTTCCAACCTCACCTTGAACAGTGTATTACAGTATACTGTATACTAAGGGGAGCAGGAGTCAGAGCTCTGTGTTCCCACCCCACCTTGAATAATGTATTACAGCATTCTGTATACTAAGGGGAGCTGTAGTTAGAGCTCTGTGTTCCCACCTCACCTTGAATAATGTATTTTAGTATACAGTACACTAAGGGGAGCAGGAGTCAGAGCTCTGTGTTCCCACCTCACCTTGAATAATGTATTACAGCATTCTGTATACTAAGGGGAGCTGTAGTTAGAGCTCTGTGTTCCCACCTCACCTTGAATAATGTATTTCAGTATACAGTACACTAAGGGGAGCAGGAGTCAGAGCTCTGTATTCCACCTCATCTTGAATAATGTATTACAGTATACTGTGCAGTATACTAAGGGAGCAGAGTCAGACCTCTGTGTCCCACCTCACCTTGAATGATGTATGACAGTATACTTTATACTTTGGAGAGCAGGATTCAGAAGTCTGTTCCCACCCCATCTTGAATAATGTATTACAGTATACTGTATACTAAGGGGAGCAGGAATCAGAGCTCTGTGTTCCTACCTCACCTTGTAAAATGTATTACAGTATGCAGTATACTAAGGGGAGCAGGAGATAGAGCTCTGTGTTCCCACCTCTCCTTGAATAATGTATTACAGTATACTGTAAAGTACACTAAGGGGAGCTGGAGTCAGAGCCCTGAGTCCCTCCTAACCTTAAATAATGTATTACAGTATACTGTACAGTATACTAAGGAGAGCAGGAGTCAGAGCTCTGTGTTCCCTCCTAACCTTGAATAATGTATTACAGTATATTGTTCAGTATACTGAGGGGAGCAGGGGTCAGAGCTCTGTGTTCCCACCTCCCGTTGAATGATGTGTACTGTATACTGTACACTAAGGGGAGCAGAAGTCAGTGCACTTTGTTCCCAGCTGACCTTCTATAATGTTTTAGAATATACTGTATAATAAGGGGCACTGGAATCAGAGCCCTGTGTTCCATCCTCACCTTAAATAATGTATTACAACATTCTCTATACAAAGGAGCACAGGAATCAGAGCTCTATTTGCCCCTCATCTTGAATAATGTATAACAGTTTACTGTACAGTATACTAAAGTGAGCAGAGGTCAGAGCTCTGTGTTCCCACCTCACCTTGAATAAGGTATGACAGTATACAGTATACTAAGGGGCAGAAGTCAGAACTCTGTTTTCCAACCTCACCTTGAACAACGTTTACAGTATACTGAATACTAGGAGCAGGAGTCAGAGCCTATCCCCACCTCACCTTGAATAATGTATTACAGCATACTGTATACAAATGAGAGCAGAAATCAGAGCTCTATGTTCCAACCTCACCATGAACAATGAATTACAGTATACTGTACAGTATACTAAGGGAAGCAGGAATCAGAGCTCAGTGTTCCCTCCTCACCTTGAAAAATGAATTACAGAATACTGTACAGTATACTAAGGGAAGCAGGAGTCAGAGCTCTGTGTTCCCACCTCATCTTGAATAATGTATTACAGTATACTGTACAATATGCTAAGGAGAGCAGGAGACGGAGCTCTGTGTTCCCACCTCACCTTGACTAAGGTATAAAAGTAGACTGTATACTAAGGGAAGCCATAGTCTGAGCTCTGTGTTCCCACATCAGCTTGAATAATGTATTACAGTACTCTGTATACTAAGGGGAGCAGGAGTCAGAGCTCTGTGTTCCAACCTCACCCTGAAAAATATATTACAGCATACTGTATACTAAGGAGAGCAGGAGTCAGAGCTCTGTGTTCCCTCCTCACCTTGAAAAATGAATTACAGTATACTGTACAGTGTACTATGGGAAGCAGGAGTCAGAGCTCTGTGTTCCCTCCTCACCCTGAAAAATGAATTACAGAATACTGTACAGTATACTATGGGAAGCAGGAGTCAGAGCTCGGTGTTCCCACCTCATCTTGAATAAAGTATTACAGTATACTGTACAGTACACTAAGGGGAGCAGGAGTCAGAGCTCTGTATTCCCACCTCATCTTGAATAATGTACTCCAGTATACTGAACAGTATACTTCGGGGATCAGGAGTCAGAGCTCTGTGTTCCCACCTCATCTTGAATAAAGAATTACAGAATATTGTATACTAAATGGAGCAGCACCCAGAGCTCTGTGTTCCGACCTCATCTTGAACAATGTATTCCAGTATACCGTATACTAAGGGGAGCAGGAGTCAGAGCTCTGTATTCCCACATCACCTTGAATAATGTATTACAGTATACTGTACAATATGCTAAGGAGAGCAGGAGTCGGAGCTCTGTGTTCCCACCTCACCTTGACTAAGGTATAAAAGTAGACTGTATACTAAGGGAAGCCGTAGTCTGAGCTCTGTGTTCCCACATCAGCTTGAATAATGTATTACAGTACTCTGTATACTAAGGGGAGCAGGAGTTAGAGCTCTGTGTTCCAACCTCACCCTGAAAAATATATTACAGTATACTGTATACTAAGGAGAGCAGGAGTCAGATCTCTGTGTTCCCTCCTAACCTTGATTAATGTATTACAGTATACTGTACAGTATTCAAGGGAGCAGGTCAGGCTCTGTGTTCCCACCTTATCTTGAATAATGTATTACAGTATACTGTACAGTTTACTAAGGGGAACAGGAATCAGAGCTCCGTGTTCCCTCCTAACCTTGGATAATGTATTACAGAATATTATTCAGTATACTGAAGGGAGCAGGAGTCAGAGCTCGGTGTTCCCACCTCACCTTGAATAATGTACTACAGTATACTGTACAGTATACTAATGGGAGCAGGAGTCACAGCTCTGTATTACCACCTCATCTTGAATAATGCATTACAGTATTCTGTACAGTACACTTAGGGGAGCTGGAGTCAGAGCTCTGTGTTACCACCTTGCCTAGAATAATGTATAACAGTACACTGTATACTAAGGGGAGCAGGAGTCAGAGCTCTGTGTTCCCACCTCATCTTGAATTAGGTATTACAGTATACTATATACAAAGTGGAGAAGGAGTCAGAGCTCAGTGTTCCCAGCTCCCCTTAAATGATGTGTAATGAATACTGTACACTAAGGGGAGCAGAAGTCAGTGCTTTATGTTCCCACCTGACCTTCAATAATGTATTAGAATACGCTGTATACAAAGGGGCACTGGAGCCAGAGCTCAGTGATGCAACCTCACCTTGATAAATGTATTACAACATACTCTATACAAAGGGGCGCTGGAATCAGAACTCTGTGTACCCACCTCATCTTGAATAATCTATTACAGTATACTGTACAGTACACTAAGCGGAGCAGAAGTCAAAGCTCTGTGTTACCACCTCACCTTGAATAATATATTACAGTATTGGGTACTGTACACTAAGGGGCGCAGGATTCTGAGCTCTGTGTTCCACTTCACCTTGAATAATGTACTACAGTGTATTGTTTACTAAATGGAGGAAGGTGAGATCTCTGTGTTCCCAACTCATCTTGAATAATGTATTACAGTGTACTGTACAGTATATTAAGTGGAGCTGGATTCAGAGCTCTGTGTTTCCACCTCACCTTGATTAATGTATTACAAAATACTGTAAACTAAGGGAGGTGGAGTCAAAGCTCTGTGTTTCCACCTCACCTTGAATAAATTACAGTATACTGTACAGTATACCAAGGAGCAGGAGTCAGATCTCTGTGTCTCACCTCATCTTGAATAATGTATTACAGCATACTGTATACTAAGAGGAGCAAGACAGAGTTCTGAGTTCCCACCTCACCTTGAATACTGTATTACAGTATACAGTATTCTAAGGAGAGGAGGAGTCAAAGCTCTGTGCTCCCACCTCACATTGAAAAGTACTACAGTATACAGTACAGTATACTAAGGAGCAGGAATCAGAGCTCTGTGTCCCCACCTCATCTTGAATAATGTAATACAGTGTACTGTACAGTATACTAAGGGAGCAGGAGTCAGAGTTCTGTGTTCCCATCTCACCTTGAAAAAGTATTACACTATACTGAACACTACGTGAAGCAGAAGTCAGAGCACTGTGTTCCCACCTCATCTTGAATAATGTATTTCAGTGTACTGTATACTAAGGGGAGCAGGAGTCAGAGCTCTATGTTCCCACCTCACCTTGAATAATGTACTACAGTATGCTGTACAGTATACTGAGGGGAGCAGGAGTCAGAGCTCTGTTTTCCCACCTCAGCTTGAATAATGTATTAGAGTATACTGTATACTAAGGGGCACAGAAATCAGAGCTCTGTGTTCCAACCGCACCAAGAATAATGTACTACAGTATACAGTATACTAAGGGGAACAGGAGTTAGATCTCTGTGTTCCTTCCTCACCCTGAATAATGTATTACGGTATTCTCTACAGTATACTAAGGGGAGCAGAAGTCAGAGCTCAGTATTCCAATCTCATCTTGAATAATGTATTACAATATAAAGCACAGTATATTAAAGGGAGCAGGAGTCAGAGCTCCGTGTTCCCACCTCACCTTAAATAATGTATTACAGTATACCAAGGAGAGCTGGAGTCAAAGCTCTGTGTTCCCACCTCACCTTGAATGATGTATTGCAGTATACTGTACAGTACACTAAGTGGAGCAGGAGGCAGAGCTCTGTGTTCCCACCTCACCTTGAATAAAGTATTACAGTATACCATATACTGAGGAGAGCAGGAGTCAGAGCTCTGTGTTCCCACTTCACCTTGAATAAAGTATTACAGTGTTCTGTATACCAAGGGGAGCAGGAGTCAGAGCTCTGTGTTCCCACCTCACCTTGAATAATGTATTACAGTACACTGTACAGTACACAAAGGGGAGCAGAAGTCAGAGCTCTGTGTTCCCACCTCATCTTGAATAATGTATTACTGTTTACTAAGGGGCACAGGAGTCAGAGCTCTGTGTTCTCACCGCACCTTGAATTATGTGTTACAGTATAAAGTATACTAAGGGGAGCAGACGTCAGAGCTCTGTGTTCCCACCTCACCTTGAACAATGAATTACAGTATACTGTACAGTATACTAAGGGGAGCAGACGTCAGAGCTCTGTGTTCCCACCTCACCTTGAATAACGAATTATAGTATACTGTATACCAAGGGGAGCTGGAGTCACAGCTCTGTGATCATACTTCATCATGAGTAACATATTAAAGTGTACTGTATGCTAAGCAGATCAGGAGTCAGACCTCTGTTTTCCCTCCTCACCTTGAATAATGTATTGCAGTATACTGTATACTAAGGGGAGAAGAAGTCAGAGCTCTGTGTTCCCACTTCAACTTGAATAATGTATTACAGTATACTGTACAATATACTAAGTGGAGCAGGAGTCAGAGCTCTGTTTTCCCACCTCTCCTTGAATAATGTATTACAGTATACTGTATACTAAGTGGCACAGGAATCAGAGCTCTGTGTTTCCACCTCACCTTGAATAATGTATTACTGTATACTAAGGGGCGCAGGAATCAGAGCTCTGTGTTCCCACCGCACCTTGAATAATATATTACAGTATTCAGTATACTAAGGGGAGCAGGAATCAGAGCTCTGCATTCCCTCATCATCCTGAATAATGTATTACAGTATACTATACAGTATGCTAAAGGGAGCAGAAGTTAGAGCTGTGTTTTCCCATCTAATCCTGAATAATGTATTACAGTTTACTGTATACTAAGGGGAGCTGGAGTCAGAGTTCTGTGTGCCCACCTCACCTTGAATAATGTATTACAGTATACTGAGTACTGCGTGAAGCTGAAGCCAGAGCACTGTGTACCCACCACATTTTGAATGATGTATTACAGTATAATGTACAGAATACTAAGGGGACCAGGAGTCTGAGCTCTCTGTTTCCACTTCACCTTGAATAAAGTATTACAGTGTGCTGTATACTTAGGAGAGGAGGAGTGAAAGCTCTGTGTTCCCAACCTCACCTTGGATAATGTATTACAGTACACTGTATACTAAGGGGAGCAGGAGTCAGAGCTCTGTGTGCCCACCTAACCTTGAATAATGTATTACAGTATACTGTACAGTGTACTAAGGGGAGCAGGAGTCTTAGCTCTGTGTTATCACCTCACCTTGAATAAGGTATAACAGTACACTGTATACTGAGGGGAGCAGGAGTCAGAGCTCTGTGTTCCCACGTCACCTTGAATAATGTATTACAGTATACTGTATACTAAGGGGAGCAGGAGTCAGAGCTCTGTGTTCCCACATCACCTTGAATAATGTATTACAGTATACTGTATACTAAGGGGAGCTGGAGTCAGAGCTCTGTGTTCCCTCCTCACCTTGAATAATGTATTACAGTATACTGTATACTAAGGGGAGCTGGAGTCAGAGCTCTGTGTTCCCTCCTCACCTTGAATAATGTATTACAGTACACTGTATACTGAGGTGAGCAGGAGTCAGAGATCTGTGTTCCCACCTCATCTTGAATAATGTATTACAGTACACTGTATACTAAGGGGAGCAGGAGTCAGAGCTCTGTGTTCCCACCTCACCTTGAATAATGTATTACTGTACACTGTATACTAAGGGGAGCAGGAGTCAGAGCACTGTGTTCCCACCTTACCTTGGATAATGTATTACAGAATACTGTATACTGTATGCAAAAGGGAGCAGGAGTCAGAGTTCTGTGTTCCCACCTCACTTTGAATAATGTATTACAGTATGCTGTATACTAAGGGGAGCAGGAGTCAGAGCTCTGTGTTCCAACCTCACCTTGAATAATGTATTTCAGCATACTTTATACTAAAGGGAGCAAAAGTCAGAGCTCTGTGCTCCACACCTCACCTTGAATAATGTATTACAGTATACTGTACAGTATACTAAGTGGGAGCAGAAGTCAGAGCTCTGTGATCCCATCTCATTTTGAATAAAGTATTACAGTATACTGTACACTATGGGACTGGCAGTCAGAGCCTCTGTTAACACCTCACCTTCAATAATGTATTGCGGTATACTGTATACTAAGGCACAGGAATCAGAGCTCTGTGTTCAGACCACACCTTGAATAATGTGTTACAAAATACAGTATACTAAGATGAGCAGAAACAGAGCTCTGTGATCCCATCCTCACACTGAGTAATGGATTACTGTATTCTGTTCTGTATACTAAGGAGCAGAAGTCAGAGCTCAGTGTTCTATTCTCATTTTGAATAATGTATTACAGTATACTGCACAATATACCTAGGGGAGCAGGAGCAAAGCTCGGTGGACCCACCTCACCTTGAATGATGTATTACAGTATACTATATACTATGGGGAGCAGGATTCAGAGGTCGGTTCCCACCTCACCTTGAATAATGTATTACAGTACACAATACTCTAAGGAGAGCAGGAGTCAGAGCTCTGTGTTCCCACCTCACCTTGAATAATGTATTGCAGTATATTGTACAGTGTATTAAGTGAAGCAGGAGACAGAGCTCTGTGATCCCACCTCACCTTGAATAAAGTATTTCAGCATACGGTATACTAAGGGGAGCAAAAGTCAGAGCTCTGTGCTTCCACCTCACCTTGAATAATGTATTACAGTATACTGTACAGTATACTAAGAGGAGTAGGAATCCAAGCTCTGTGATCCGTCCTAACCTTGAATAATATACTACAATAAATTGTATACTACGGGGCGCTGGAGTGAGAGCTCTGTGTACCATCCTCACCTTGAATAAGGTATGACAGTATACTGTATACGAAGGGGAGCAGGAGTCAAAGCTCTCTGATCCCTCCTAACCTTGAATAATGTATTACAGTATATTGTTCAGTATTCTGAGGGGAGCAGGAATCAGAGCTCGGTGTTCCCACCTCAGCTTGAATAATGTACTACAGCATGCTGTACAGTATACTAAGGGGAGCAGGAGTCAGAGCTCTGTATTCCCTCCTCATCTTGAATAATGTATTACAGTATACTGTATACTAAGGGGAGCAGGAGTCAGAGCTCTGTGTTACCAGCTCCCTAGAATAATGTATTACAGTATACAGTATACTAAGGGGAGCAGGAGTCAGAGCTCAGTGTTCCCAACTCATCTTGAATAATGTACTACAGTATACTGTACAGTATACTATGGGGAGCAGGAGTCAGACCTCTGTGTTCAAAACCTCACCTTGAATAAGGTATTACAGTATACTGTATACTGAGGGCAGCAGGAGTCAGAGTTCTGTGTTCCCACCTCACCTTGAAAAATGTATGACAGTATACTGTATGCTAAGGGGCAGAAGTCAGAGCTCTGAGATCCGACCTCACCTTGAATAATGTTATAGAGTATACTGTATACTAAGGGGTGCAGCAATCTGAGCTCTGTGTTTCAATCTAACCTCGAATAATGTATTACAGTATACTGTTCAGAATACTTAGGGAAGCTGGAGTCAGAGCTCTGTGTACCCATCTCACCTTGAATGATGTATTACAGTATCCTGTACAGTATACCAAGTAGAGCAGAAGTCAGAGCTCTGTGTTCCAACCTCACCCTGAGTAATTTATTACAGTATACTGTATATTATGGGGCATTGGAGTAAGAGACCAGTGTTCCTACCTAACCTTGAATAAGATATTAAAGTATACTGTATGCTAAGGGGAGCAGGAGTCAGAGCTCAGTGTTCCAACCTCACCTTGAACACTGTATTACAGTATACTAAGGGGATCAGGAGTCAGAGTTCTGTGTTCCCACCTCACCTTGAATAATGTATTATGGTATACTGAATACTAAGGGAAGCAGAAATCAGAGCTCTGTATTCACACCTCACCTTGAATAATGTATTACTGTATACTAAGGGGAACAGGAATCAGAGCTCTGTGTTCCCACCACACCATGAATAATGTATTACAGTATATAGTGTACTAAGGGGAGCAGGAGTCAGAGCTCTCCGTTTCCTCCCCTGCCTGAATAATTTATTACAGTTATCTGTACAGAATACTAAGCAGAAGTCAGAGCAGTGTGTTCCCATCTAATCTTGAATAAAGTATTACAGTATAATGTACAGTACACTAAAGGGAGCAGGAGTCAGAGCTCTGTGTTCCCACCTCACCTTGAATAAAGTATTTCAGCATACTGTATACTAAGGGGAGCAAAAGTCAGAGGTCTGTGCTCCCACCTCACCTTGAATAATGTATTACAGTATACTGTATTCTAAGTGGTGAAGCAGTCAAAGCTCTGTTTTCCCATCTCACCTTGAATAATGTCCTACACTATACTGTACAGTATACTAAAGGGAGCAGGAGTCAGAGCTCTGTGTCCACACCTCATCTTGAATAATGTATTACAGTATATTGTACAGTATACTAAGGGGAGCAGGAGTCAGAGCTCTGTGATCCCACCTCACCTTGAATAATGTATTACAGTATGCTGTATACTAAGGGGAGCAGACATCAGAGCTCAGTGTTCTCACCTCACCTTGAATAATGTATTACAGTATACTGTCCACCAAGGGGAGCAGAAGTCAAAGCTCTGTGTTCCCACCTCACCTTGAATAATGTATTACAGTACACTGTATACTGAGGGGAGCAGGAGTCAGAGCTCTGTGTTCCCACCTCACCTTGAATAATGTATGACAGTATACTGTGTATTAAGGGGAGCAGGAGTCAGAGCTCTTGTGTTCCCACCTCACCTTGAATAATGTATTACAGTATTCTGTACAGTATACTAAGAGGAGAAGGAATCAGAGCTCTGTGATCCCTCCTAACCTTGAATAATATACTTCAGTAAACTATATACTAAGAGGTGCTGGAGTCAGAGCTCTGTGTACCCTCCTCACCTTGAATAAGGTATGACAGTATACTGTATTCTCAGAGGAGCAGGAGTCAAAGCTCTCTGATCCCTCCTAACCTTGAATAATGTATTACAGTATATTGTTCACTATATTGTGGGGAGCAGGAGTCAGAGCTCGGTGTTCCCACCTCACCTTGAATAATGTACTGGAGTATACTGTACAGTAAACTAGGGGAGCAGAATTCAGATCTCTGTATTCCCTCCTCATCTTGAATAATGTATTACAGTATACAGTACAGTATACTATGGGGAGCAGGAGTCAGAGCTCTGTGTTCAAAACCTCACCTTGACTAAGGTATTACAGTATACTGTATACTGAGGGCAGCAGGAGTCAGAGCTCTGTGTGCCCACCTCACCTGGAAAAATGCATGACAGTATACTGTATGGTAAGGGGAGCCGAAGTCAGAGCTCTGTGATCCTACCTCACCTTGAATAATGTATTAGAGTATACTGTATACTAAGGGGAGCAGGAGTCTGACCTCTGTGCTTCAATCTAACCTGGTATAATGTATTACTGAATACAGTTCAGAATACTAAGTGGAGCAGAAGTCAGAGCTCTGTGTTCTGACCTCACCCTGAGTAATTTATTACAGTATACTGTATATTAAGGGGCATAGGAGTCAGAGCTCTGTGTTCCAACCACACCTTGAACACTGAATTACAGTGTACTGTATGCTAAGGGGAGCAGGAGTCAGAGTTCTGTGTTCCAACCTCGCCTTGAACACTGAATTACAGTATACTGTATGCTAAGGGGAGCAGGAGTCAGAGTTCTGTGTTCCAACCTCGCCTTGAACACTGAATTACAGTATACTGTATGCTAAGGGGAGCGGGAGTCAGAGTTCTGTGTTCCAACCTCGCCTTGAACACTGAATTACAGTATACTGTATGCTAAGGGGTGTAGGAGTCAGAGCTCTGTTCCCACCTCACCTTGAATAATGTATTACAGTATACAGTATACTAAGGGGAGCAGTAGTCAGAGCTCTGTGATCCCACCGCACCTTGAATAATGTATTACAGTATTGGGTACTGTATACTAAGGGGAGCAGGAGTCTGAGATTTCTTTTCCCAGTTCACCATGAATAATGTATTACAGAGTACTGTACAGTACTCTAAGGGGAGCAGGAGGCAAAGATCTGTCTTCTCTTCTCACCTTCAGTAAGTAAGTACATTAAGGGGAGGAGGAGGGAGAGCTTTGTGTTCCTAACTCATCTTGAATAATGTATTACAGAATACTGTACAGTACAGTAAGGGGCGGTGGAGTCAAAGCTCTGTTTTCCCACGTCACCTTGAATAATGTATTACAGTATTTTGTACAGAATACTTAGTGGAGCAGAAGTCAGGGCTCTGTGTTCCCACCTCATCTTGAATAATGAATTAGAGTATACTGTATACTAATAAGCATAGGAATCAGAGCTCTGTGTTCTCACCGCACCTTGAATAATGTATTACAGTATTCAGTATACTGAGGGGAACCGGAGTCAGAGCTCTGTGTATCCTACTCACCCTGAATAATGTATTACAGTATTCTGTACAGTATACAAAGGTGATCAGAAGTCAGAGCTCTGTGTTCCCATCTCATCTTGAATAATGTATTACAGTATTCAGTACAGTATACTAAAGGAAGTAGGAGTCAGATCTCTGTGTTCCCTCCTAACCTTGAATAATGTATTACAGTATACTAAGGAGAGCAGTAGTCAGAGCTCAGTGTTCCCACCTCACCTTGAATAATGTATTACAGTATACTGTACAGTATACTAGGGGGAGCTGGAGTCAGTGCTCTGTGTTCCCACCTCATCTTGAATAATGTATTACAGTATACTGCATTCTAAGGGGAGCAGTAGTCAGAGCTCTGTGTTCCCACCTCACCTTGAATAATGTATTACAGAATACTGTACAGTACAGTAAGGGGCGGTGGAGTCAAAGCTCTGTTTTCCCACCTCACCTTGAATAATGTATTACAGTATATTGTACAGAATACTTAGTGGAGCAGAAGTCAGGGCTCTGTGTTCCCACCTCATCTTGAATAATGAATTAGAGTATACTGTATACTAATAAGCATAGGAATCAGAGCTCTGTGTTCTCACCGCACCTTGAATAATGTATTACAGTATTCAGTATACTGAGGAACGAGTCAGAGCTCTGTGTATCCTACTCACCCTGAATAATGTATTACAGTATTCTGTACAGTATAAAGGTGATCAGAAGTCAGAGCTCTGTGTTCCCATCTCATCTTGAATAATGTATTACAGTATTCAGTACAGTATACTAAAGGAAGTAGGAGTCAGATCTCTGTGTTCCCCCCTAACCTTGAATAATGTATTACAGTATACTAAGGAGAGCTGTAGTCAGAGCTCAGTGTTCCCACCTCACCTTGAATAATGTATTACAGTATACTGTACAGTATACTAGGGGGAGCTGGAGTCAGTGCTCTGTGTTCCCACCTCATCTTGAATAAACATTACAGTATACTGTACAGTATACTAAATGGAGCATGAGTCAGAGCTCTGTGTTCCCACCTCACCTTGAATAATGTATTGCAGTATACTGTATACTAAGGGGAGCAGGAGTCAGAGCTCTGTGTACACACCACATCTTGAATAATGTATTAGTGTAATGTACTGTATACTGAGGGGAGCAGGAGTCTGAACTCTGTGTTGCCACTTCACCTTAAATAATGTATTACAGTATACTGTATACTAAGGGAAGCAGGAGTCAGAGCTCTGTGTTCCCACCTCACCTTGAATAATGTATTACAGAATACTGTACAGTACCATAAGGGGGAGCAGGAGGCAGAGCTCTGTGTTCCCTCCTAACCTTGAATAATGTATTACAGCATACTGTATACTAAAGGGAGCAGGAGTCAGAGCTCTGTGTTCCCGCCTCACCTTGAATAATGTATTACAGAATACTCTACAGTACAGTAAGGGGAGCGGGAGGCAGAGCTCTGTGTTCCCTCCCAAAGTTCAGTAAGGAATTACAGTATACTGTATGCTAAGGGGAGCAGACGTCAGAGCTCTGTGTTCCCTCCTCACCTTGAATAACGTATTATAGTATACTGTATACCAAGGGGAGCTGGAGTCAGAGCTCTGAGATCCTACTTCATCTTGAGTAATGTATTACAGTGTACTGTATGCTAAGGAGATCAGGAGTCAGAGCTCTGTGTTCCCACCTCACCTTGAATAATGTAAAACAATCTACTGTATAGTAAGGGGAGGTGGAGTCAAAAGCTCTGTTTTCCCACCTCACCTTGAATAATGTATTACAGTATACTGTACAGAATACTTAGTGGAGCAGAAGTCAGGGCTCTGTGTTCCCACCTCACCTTGAATAATGAATTAGAGTATACCGTATACTAATAAGCATAGGAATCAGAGCTCTGTGTTCTCACAGCACCTTGAATTATGTATTACAGTATTCAGTATACTGAGGGGAACAGGAGTCAGAGCTCTGTGTCCCCTCCTCACCCTGAATAATGTATTACAGTATTCTGTACAGTATACAAAGGTGATCAGAAGTCAGAGCTCTGTGTTCCCATCTCATCTTGAATAATGTATTACAGTATACAGTACAGTATACTAAAGGAAGTAGGAGTCAGATCTCTGTGTTCCCTCCTAACCTTGAATAATGTATTACAGTATACTAAGGAGAGCAGTAGTCAGAGCTCAGTGTTCCCACCTCACCTTGAATAATGTATTACAGTATACTGTACAGTATACTAGGGGGAGCTGGAGTCAGAGCTCTGTGTTCCCACCTCATCTTGAATAAACATTACAGTATACTGTACAGTATACTAAATGGAGCAGTAGTCAGAGCTCTGTGTTCCCACCTCACCTTGAATAATGTATTACAGAATACTGTACAGTACAGTAAGGGGCGGTGGAGTCAAAGCTCTGTTTTCCCACCTCACCTTGAATAATGTATTACACTATTTTGTACAGAATACTTAGTGGAGCAGAAGTCAGGGCTCTGTGTTCCCACCTCATCTTGAATAATGAATTAGAGTATACTGTATACTAATAAGCATAGGAATCAGAGCTCTGTGTTCTCACCGCACCTTGAATAATGTATTACAGTATTCAGTATACTGAGGGGAACCGGAGTCAGAGCTCTGTGTATCCTACTCACCCTGAATAATGTATTACAGTATTCTGTACAGTATACAAAGGTGATCAGAAGTCAGAGCTCTGTGTTCCCATCTCATCTTGAATAATGTATTACAGTATTCAGTACAGTATACTAAAGGAAGTAGAGTCAGATCTCTGTGTTCCCTCCTAACCTTGAATAATGTATTACAGTATACTAAGGAGAGCAGTAGTCAGAGCTCAGTGTTCCCACCTCACCTTGAATAATGTATTACAGTATACTGTACAGTATACTAGGAAGCTGGAGTCAGTGCTCTGTGTTCCCACCTCATCTTGAATAATGTATTACAGTATACTGCATTCTAAGGGGAGCAGTAGTCAGAGCTCTGTGTTCCCACCTCACCTTGAATAATGTATTACAGAATACTGTACAGTACAGTAAGGGGCGGTGGAGTCAAAGCTCTGTTTTCCCACCTCACCTTGAATAATGTATTACAGTATATTGTACAGAATACTTAGTGGAGCAGAAGTCAGGGCTCTGTGTTCCCACCTCATCTTGAATAATGAATTAGAGTATACTGTATACTAATAAGCATAGGAATCAGAGCTCTGTGTTCTCACCGCACCTTGAATAATGTATTACAGTATTCAGTATACTGGGGAACGAGTCAGAGCTCTGTGTATCCTACTCACCCTGAATAATGTATTACAGTATTCTGTACAGTATACAAAGGTGATCAGAAGTCAGAGCTCTGTGTTCCCATCTCATCTTGAATAATGTATTACAGTATTCAGTACAGTATACTAAAGGAAGTAGGAGTCAGATCTCTGTGTTCCCCCCTAACCTTGAATAATGTATTACAGTATACTAAGGAGAGCTGTAGTCAGAGCTCAGTGTTCCCACCTCACCTTGAATAATGTATTACAGTATACTGTACAGTATACTAGGGGGAGCTGGAGTCAGTGCTCTGTGTTCCCACCTCATCTTGAATAAACATTACAGTATACTGTACAGTATACTAAATGGAGCATGAGTCAGAGCTCTGTGTTCCCACCTCACCTTGAATAATGTATTGCAGTATACTGTATACTAAGGGGAGCAGGAGTCAGAGCTCTGTGTACACACCACATCTTGAATAATGTATTAGTGTAATGTACTGTATACTGAGGGGAGCAGGAGTCTGAACTCTGTGTTGCCACTTCACCTTAAATAATGTATTACAGTATACTGTATACTAAGGGAAGCAGGAGTCAGAGCTCTGTGTTCCCACCTCACCTTGAATAATGTATTACAGAATACTGTACAGTACCATAAGGGGAGCAGGAGGCAGAGCTCTGTGTTCCCTCCTAACCTTGAATAATGTATTACAGCATACTGTATACTAAAGGGAGCAGGAGTCAGAGCTCTGTGTTCCCGCCTCACCTTGAATAATGTATTACAGAATACTCTACAGTACAGTAAGGGGAGCGGGAGGCAGAGCTCTGTGTTCCCTCCCAAAGTTCAGTAAGGAATTACAGTATACTGTATGCTAAGGGGAGCAGACGTCAGAGCTCTGTGTTCCCTCCTCACCTTGAATAACGTATTATAGTATACTGTATACCAAGGGGAGCTGGAGTCAGAGCTCTGAGATCCTACTTCATCTTGAGTAATGTATTACAGTGTACTGTATGCTAAGGAGATCAGGAGTCAGAGCTCTGTGTTCCCACCTCACCTTGAATAATGTAAAACAATCTACTGTATAGTAAGGGGAGGTGGAGTCAAAGCTCTGTTTTCCCACCTCACCTTGAATAATGTATTACAGTATACTGTACAGAATACTTAGTGGAGCAGAAGTCAGGGCTCTGTGTTCCCACCTCACCTTGAATAATGAATTAGAGTATACCGTATACTAATAAGCATAGGAATCAGAGCTCTGTGTTCTCACCGCACCTTGAATTATGTATTACAGTATTCAGTATACTGAGGGGAACAGGAGTCAGAGCTCTGTGTCCCCTCCTCACCCTGAATAATGTATTACAGTATTCTGTACAGTATACAAAGGTGATCAGAAGTCAGAGCTCTGTGTTCCCATCTCATCTTGAATAATGTATTACAGTATACAGTACAGTATACTAAAGGAAGTAGGAGTCAGATCTCTGTGTTCCCTCCTAACCTTGAATAATGTATTACAGTATACTAAGGAGCAGTAGTCAGAGCTCAGTGTTCCCACCTCACCTTGAATAATGTATTACAGTATACTGTACAGTATACTAGGGGAGCTGAGTCAGAGCTCTGTGTTCCCACCTCATCTTGAATAAACATTACAGTATACTGTACAGTATACTAAATGGAGCAGTAGTCAGAGCTCTGTGTTCCCACCTCACCTTGAATAATGTATTACAGAATACTGTACAGTACAGTAAGGGGCGGTGGAGTCAAAGCTCTGTTTTCCCACCTCACCTTGAATAATGTATTACAGTATTTTGTACAGAATACTTAGTGGAGCAGAAGTCAGGGCTCTGTGTTCCCACCTCATCTTGAATAATGAATTAGAGTATACTGTATACTAATAAGCATAGGAATCAGAGCTCTGTGTTCTCACCGCACCTTGAATAATGTACACAGTATTCAGTATACTGGGGGAACGAGTCAGAGCTCTGTGTATCCTACCACCTGAATAATGTATTACAGTATTCTGTACAGTATACAAAGGTGATCAAGTCAGAGCTCTGTGTTCCCATCTCATCTTGAATAATGTATTACAGTATTCAGTACAGTATACTAAAGGAAGTAGAGTCAGATCTCTGTGTTCCCTCCTAACCTTGAATAATGTATTACAGTATACTAAGGAGCAGTAGTCAGAGCTCAGTGTTCCCACCTCACCTTGAATAATGTATTACAGTATACTGTACAGTATACTAGGGGAGCTGGAGTCAGTGCTCTGTGTTCCCACCTCATCTTGAATAATGTATTACAGTATACTGCATTCTAGGGGCAGTAGTCAGAGCTCTGTGTTCCACCTCACCTTGAATAATGTATTACAGAATACTGTACAGTACAGTAAGGGCGGTGGAGTCAAGCTCTGTTTCCCCCTCACCTTGAATAATGTATTACAGTATATTGTACAGAATACTTAGTGGAGCAAAGTCAGGGCTCTGTGTTCCCACCTCATCTTGAATAATGAATTAGAGTATACTGTATACTAATAAGCATAGGAATCAGAGCTCTGTGTTCTCACCGCACCTTGAATAATGTATTACAGTATTCAGTATACTAGGGGAACCGAGTCAGGCTCTGTGTATCCTACTCACCCTGAATAATGTATTACAGTATTCTGTACAGTATACAAGGTGATCAGAGTCAGAGCTCTGTGTTCCCATCTCATCTTGAATAATGTATTACAGTATTCAGTACAGTATACTAAAGGAAGTAGGAGTCAGATCTCTGTGTTCCTCCTAACCTTGAATAATGTATTACAGTATACTAAGGAGCTGTAGTCAGGCTCAGTGTTCCCACCTCACCTTGAATAATGTATTACAGTATACTGTACAGTATACTAGGGGAGCTGGAGTCAGTGCTCTGTGTTCCCACCTCATCTTGAATAAACATTACAGTATACTGTACAGTATACTAAATGGAGCATGAGTCAGAGCTCTGTGTTCCCACCTCACCTTGAATAATGTATTGCAGTATACTGTATACTAAGGGGAGCAGGAGTCAGAGCTCTGTGTACACACCACATCTTGAATAATGTATTAGTGTAATGTACTGTATACTGAGGGGAGCAGGAGTCTGAACTCTGTGTTCCCACCTCACCTTGAATAATGTATTACAGAATACTGTACAGTACCATAAGGGGAGCAGGAGGCAGAGCTCTGTGTTCCCTCCTAACCTTGAATAATGTATTACAGCATACTGTATACTAAAGGGAGCAGGAGTCAGAGCTCTGTGTTCCTGCCTCACCTTGAATAATGTATTACAGAATACTCTACAGTACAGTAAGGGGAGCGGGAGGCAGAGCTCTGTGTTCCCTCCCAAAGTTCAGTAAGGAATTACAGTATACTGTATGCTAAGGGGAGCAGACGTCAGAGCTCTGTGTTCCCTCCTCACCTTGAATAACGTATTATAGTATACTGTATACCAAGGGGAGCTGGAGTCAGAGCTCTGAGATCCTACTTCATCTTGGTAATGTATTACAGTGTACTGTATGCTAAGGAGATCAGAGTCAGAGCTCTGTGTTCCCACCTCACCTTGAATAATGTAAAACAATCTACTGTATAGTAAGGGAGGTGGAGTCAAGCTCTGTTTCCACCTCACCTTGAATAATGTATTACAGTATACTGTACAGAATACTTAGTGGAGCAGAAGTCAGGCTCTGTGTTCCACCTCACCTTGAATAATGAATTAGGTATACCGTATACTAATAAGCATAGGAATCAGAGCTCTGTGTTCTCACGCACCTTGAATTATGTATTACAGTATTCAGTATACTGGGGAACAGAGTCAGGCTCTGTCCCTCCTCACCCTGAATAATGTATTACAGTATTCTGTACAGTATACAAAGGTGATCAGAAGTCAGAGCTCTGTGTTCCCATCTCATCTTGAATAATGTATTACAGTATACAGTACAGTATACTAAAGGAAGTAGGAGTCAGATCTCTGTGTTCCCTCCTAACCTTGAATAATGTATTACAGTATACTAAGGAGAGCAGTAGTCAGAGCTCAGTGTTCCCACCTCACCTTGAATAATGTATTACAGTATACTGTACAGTATACTAGGGGGAGCTGGAGTCAGAGCTCTGTGTTCCCACCTCATCTTGAATAAACATTACAGTATACTGTACAGTATACTAAATGGAGCAGGAGTCAGAGCTCTGTGTTCCCACCTCACCTTGAATAATGTATTGCAGTAAACTGTATATTATGGGGAGCAGGAGTCAGAGCTCTGTGTACACACCACATCTTGAATAATGTATTACAGTGTAATGTACTGTATACTGAGGGGAGCAGGAGTCTGAACTCTGTGTTGCCACTTCACCTTAAATATTGTATTACAGTATACTGTATACTAAGGGACGCAGGCGTCAGAGCTCTGTGTTCCCTCCTAACCTTAAATAATGTATTACAGTATTCTGTACAGTACACTAAGGGGAGCAGGAGGCAGAGCTCTCTGTTCCCTCCTCACTTGAATAAGTATAACAATATACTGTATAGAAAGGGGAGGTGGAGTCAAAGCTCTGTGTTCCCACCTCACCTTGAATAAAGTAATACAGTATACTGTACAGTATACAAAGGTGAGCAGGAGTCAGAGCTATGTGTCCCTACCTCATCTTGAGTAATGTATTACAGTATATTGTTCAGTATTCTGAGGGGCGCAGGAGTCAGAGCTCGGTGTTTCCACCTCATCTTGAATAATGTACTACAGTATACTGTATACTAAGGGGAGCTGAAGTTAGAATTCTGTGTTCCCACCTCACCTTGAATTATGTATTACAGTATACTGTACAGTATACTAAGTGGAGCAGGAGTCAGAGCTCTGTGTTCCCACCTCACCTTGAATAATGTATTAGAATATACTGTATACTAAGTGGCGCTGGAATCAGAGGTCTGTGTTCTGACCTCACCTTGAATAATGTATTACAGCACACAGTATACTAAGCAGCACAGCAATCAGAGCTTTATGTTTCAATCTAACCTTGAATAATGTATTACAGTATACTGTTCAGTACACTAAGGGGAGCAGAAGTCAGAGCTCTGTGTTTCCTCCTCTCCTTGAATAATGTATTATGGCATACTGTACAGTATACTAAGGGAAGCAGAAGTCAGAGCTCTGTGTTCCCACCTCACCTTGAATAATGTATTGCAGCATACTGTTCAGTACACTAAGGGGAGCAGAAGTCAGAGCTCTGTGTTCCCACTTCACCTTGAGTAATGTATTACAGAATACTGTATTCTAAGGGGAGCAGGAGTAAGAGACCAGTGTTCCCACCTCACCTTGAAAAATGTATTAAAGTATACTGTATGTTAAGGGGAGCAGAAGTCAGATTTCTGTGTTCCAACCTCATCTTGAATAATGTATTACAGTATGCAGTATACTAAGGGGAGCAGGAGTCAGAGCTTTGTTACCACCTCACCTTGAATAATGTGTTACAGTATACTAAGGGGAGCAGTAGTCAGAACTAAGTGTTCCCACCTCACCTTGAATAATGTATTACAATATACTGTGTTCTAAGGGGAGCAGGAGTCAGAGCTCTGTGTACCCACCGCATCTTAAATAATGTATCTCAGTATAATGTACTGTATACTAAGGGAGCAGGAGTCTGAGCTTTTTGCACCCACTTCAGCATGAATAATGTATTACAGAGTACTGTACAGTACTCTAAGGGGAGCAGGAGGCAGTGATCTGTGTTCTCTTCTCACCTTCAGTAAGGAATTACAGTTTACTGTGTACTAAGGGGAGCAGGAGTCAGAGCTCTGTGTTCCCACCTCACCCTGAATAATGTATTACAGTATACTGTATACTAAGGGGATCGGGAGTCAGAGCTCTGTGTTCCCTCCTCACCCTGAATAATGTATTACAGTATACTGTATACTAAGGGGAGCAGGAGTCAGAACTAAGTGTTCCCACCTCACCTTGAATAATGTATTACAGTATACTGTATACTAAGGGGCGCAGGAGTAAGAGACCAGTGTTCCCAACTCATCTTGAATAAGGTATTAAAGTATACTGTATACTAAGAGGAGCAGGAGACAGAGTTCTGTGTTCCAACCTCACCTTGAACAGTGTATTACAGTATACTGTATACTAAGGAGAGCTAGAGTCAGTGCTCTGTGTTCCCCACTCACCCTGAATAATGTATTACAGTATACTGTACAGTATACTAAGGGGAGCTGGAGTCAGAGCTCTGTGTTCCCTCCTCTTCTTGAGAAATGTATTATAGTATCCTGTATAATAAGAGGAACCGGAAACAGTGCTCTGTGTCTCCAAAAAAAATTGAATAATGTATTACAATATACTGTATACTAAGCGGAGCAGGAAATAGAGCTCTGTGTCCTCACTTCACCTTGAATAATGTATTGCAGTAAACTGTACAGTATACTAAGGGGAGCAGGAGTCAGAGCTCTGTGTTCCCTCCTATCCTTGAATAATGTATTGCAGCATACTGTTCATTATAATAATGGGAGCAGGAATCAGAGCTCTGTGTTCCCACCTCACCTTGAATAATGTATTGCAGTATACTGTATTCTAAGGGGGGGAGCAGGAGTCAGAGCTCTCTGATCCCTCCTAACCTTGACTAATGTATTACAGTATAGTGTTCAGATTACTGAGAGGAACTAGTCTCAGCTCAGTGTTCCCACCTCACCTTGAATAATGTACTACAGTACACTGTTCAGTATACTAAGGGGAGCAGGAGTCAGAGGTCTGTATTCCCACCTCATCTTGAATAATGAATTACAGTGTACTGTACAGTATACTAAGGGGAGCAGGAGTCAGAGTTCTGTGAACCCATCTCACCATGAATTACGTATTACAGTACACTGTACAGTATACTAAGTGGAGCAGAAGTCAGAGCTCTGTATTCCCACCTCTCCTTGAGTAATTTATTACAGTATACTGTATACTAAGGGGCACAGGAGTAAGAGCCCAGTGTTCCCACCTCACCTTGAATAAGGGAGCAGGAGTCAGAGCTCTGGGTTCCAACCTCGCCTTGAACAGTGTATTACAGTTTACTGTATACTAAGGGGAGCAGGAGTCAGAGCTCTGTGTACCCTCCAAATCTTGAATAATGAATTACAGAATAATGTACTGTATTCTAAGGGGAGCAGGAGTCTGAGCTGTGTGTTCCCACCTCACCTTGAATAATGTATTAGAGGATACTGTATACTAAGGGGCATTGGAATCAGAGCTCTGTGTTCTGACCTCACCTTGAATAATGTATTACAGCACACAGTATACTAAGCGGTGCTGCAATCAGAGCTCTGTGTTTCAATCTAACCTTGAATAATATATTACAGTATACTGTTCAGAATTCTAAGGGGAGCAGGAGTCAGAGCTCTGTGTACCCATCTAGCTTTGAATAATGAATTACAGTGTACTGTACAGTATACTAAGGGGAGCAGGAGTCAGAGTTCTGTGTTCTAACCTCGCCTTGAACAGTGTATTACAGTATACTGTATACAAAGGAGAGCTAGAGTCAGAGCTCTGTGTTTCCAACTCACCCTGAGTAATGTATTACAGTATACTGTATACTAAGGGGAGCAGGAGTCAGAGCTCTGTGTTCCCTCCTCGCTTTGAGAAATGTATTACAGTATCCTGTTTAATAAGGGGAACCGGAAACAGTACTCTGTGTTCCCATCACAAATTGAATAATGTATTACAGTACACTGTATACTAAGTGGAGCAGGAGATAGAGCTCTGTGTCCTCACCTCACCTTGAATAATGTATTACAGTAAACTGTACAGTATACTAAGAGAACAGGAGTCACAGCTCTGTGTTCCTCCTATCCTTGAATAACGTATGACAGCATATTGTACACTATACTAAGGTGAGCTGAGTCAAACCTCTGTGTTCCTCTAACCTTGAATAATGTATTACCGTATACTGTTCATTATACTAAGGAGAGCAGGAATCAGGGCTCTGTGTTCCCACCTCACCTTGAATAATGTATTACTGAATACTGTAGAGTATAGTAAGGAGCAGGAGTTATCTTGAGTAATGTATTATAGTATACTGTGCAGTCTACAAAGGGGAGCTGGAGTCAGAGCTCTGTGTTCCCAACTCATCTTGAATAATGTACTACAGAATACTGTATACTATGGGGAGTAGGAGTCAGAGCTCTGTGTTCCCACCACACTTTGAATAAGGTATTAAAGTATACTGTATACTAAGGGGAGCAGGAGTCAGAGCTCTGTTACCACCTCACCTTGAATAATGTGTTACAGTATACTAAGGGGAGCAGTAGTCAGAGCTCTGTGTTCCTACCTCACCTTGAATAATGTATTACAGTATACTGTATATTAAGGGGAACAGGAGTCAGAGCTCTGTGTTCCCTCCTCACCTTCAGTAAGAAATTACAGTATACTGTCTACTAAGGGGAGCAGCAGTCATAGCTTTGTATCCCACCTCATCTTGAATAATGTATAACAATACACTGTATAGTTAGGGGAGGTGGAGTCACAGCTCTGTGTTTCCACCTCACCTTGAATAAAGCACTACAGTATACTGTACAGTATACTAAAGGGAGCAGGAGTCAGAGCTCTGTGTCCCTACCTCATCTTGAATAATATATTACAGTATACTGAACAGTATACTAAGGGGTGCAAGAGTCAGAGCTCTATGTTCCCATCTCACCTTGAATAATGTATTACAGTATACTGACTACTAAGTGAAGCTGACGTCAGAGCACTGTGTTCCCACTTCATCTTGAAAAACGAATTACAGTATACTGTATATCAAGGGGAGTGGGAGTCAGAGCTCTGTGTTCCCACCTCACCATGAAGAACGTTTTACAGTAATCAATATACTAACGGGAGCAGGAATCAGAGCTCTGTTTTCCCACCTCACCTTGAATAATGTATACCAGTATACAGTACAGTATACTTAGTGGAGGAGGAGTCAGAGCTCTGTGTTCCCACCTCACCTTGAATAATGTATTACAGTATACAGTATAGTAAGGGGTGCAGGAATCAGAGCTCAGGGTTCCCACCGCACCTTGAAAAATGCATTACAGTATAAAGTATACTAAGGGGAGCAGAAGTCAGAGCTCTGTGTTCCCATCTGAACTTGAATAATGTATTACAGTATACAATACAGTATACTAAGGGAAGTAGGAGTCAAAGCTCTGTGGTCCCACCTCATCTTGAATAATGTATTACAGTATACAGTATACTAAGTGGCGCAGGAGTCAGAGGGCTGTTCCCACCTCACCTTGAATAATGTATTACAGTATACTGTATATTAAGGGGAGCAGGAGTCAGAGCTCTGTGTTCCCACCTCACCTCGAATAATGTATTACAGTACACTGCACACCATGGGGAACAGGAGTCAAAGCTCTCTGTTCTCACCTCACATTGAATAATGTTTTACAGTATACTGTGTACTAAGGGGAGCAGGAGACTGAGCTCTGTGTTCCCACCTCACCTTGAATAATGTATTACAGCATTCTGTATACTATGGGGAGCAGGAGTCAGAGGTCTATGTTCCCACCTCACCTTGAATAATGTACTACAGTATACTGTACAGTATACTAAGGGGAGCTGGAGTCAGAGCTCTGTGTTCCCTCTTCACCTTGAATAATTTATTACACTAATCTGTATTCTAAGGTGAGCAGGGTTCAGAGGTCTGTGTTCCAACCTCACCTTGAATAATGTATTACAGTATACAGTATACTAACGGGAGCAGGAGTCAGAGCACTGTTTTCCCACCTCACCTTGAATAATGTATTAGAGTATTCGGTATACTAAGGAGTACAGGAATCAGAGCTCTGTGTTCTCACCGCACCTCAAATAATGCATTACAGTATAAAGTATACTAAGGGGAACAGGAGTCTGAGCTCTGTGTCCCCTCCTCACCCTGAATAATGTATTACGGTATTCTCTACAGTATACTAAGGGGAGCAGAAGTCAGAGCTCTGTGTTCCCATCTCATCTTGAATAATGTATTACAGTATACAGTACCGTATACTAAGGGAAGTAGGAGTCACAGGTCAATGTTCCCACCTCACCCTGAATAATGTATTACAGTATACTGTACAGTTTATCAAGGGGAGCAGTAGTCAAAGCTCTGTTGTCCCACCTAACCTTGAATAAAGTATTACAGTATACTGTATACTAAGGGGAGCAGGAGTCAGAGCTCTGTGTTCCCACCTCACCTTGAATGATATATTATAGTATACTGTATACTAAGGAGAGCACGATTCAGAGGTCTGTTTCCACCTCACCTTGCATAATGTATTACTGTATACTGTATATTAAGGGGAGCAGGAGACAGAGATCTGTGTTCCCACCTCACCTCGAATAATGTATTACAGTATACAGTATACTAAGGGGAGATGAAGTTAGAACTCTGTGTTCCCACCTCACCTTGAATAATGTATTACAGTATACTGTACAGTATACTAAGGGGAGCAGGAGTCAGAGCTCTGTGTTTCCACCTCACCTTGAATAAAGTATTTCAGTATACTGTATACTAAGTGGAGCAGGAGACAGAGGTCTGTGTCCCCACAACACCTTTAATAATGCATTACAGCATACTGCACAGGATACTAAGGGGAGCAGGAGTCAGAGCTCTGTGTTCCCTCCTCACCTTGAATAATATATTTGCAGTATACAGAATACTAAGTGGAGCAGACGTCAGAACTCTGTGTTCCCACCTCACCTTGAATAATGTATTCCAGTATACCGTGTACTAAGGGGAGCAGGAGTCGTAACTCTATGTCTCCACCGCGTCTTGAAAAATGCATTACAGTATACCGTATACTAAGGGAACAGGGTCAGAGCTCTGTGTCCCCCTCATCTTGAATAATGTTGACAGTATACTGTACAGTATACTAAGGAGCAGGTCACAAGCTCTGTGTTCCCACCTCATGTTGAATAATGTTTTACAGTATATTGAATACTAAGTGGAGCTGAAGTCAGAGCACTGTGTTCCACCTCATCCTGAATAACGTGTTACAATATACTTTATTCAAGGGAGCCGGAGTCAGAGCTCTGTGTTCCCACCTCATCTTGAATTACATATTACAGTATACTCTACAGTAAGGGGAGCAGGAGTCAGAGCTCTGTGTTCCCTTCTCACTTGGAAAAATGTATTACAGTAAACTGTATACAAAGGGGAGCAGAAGTCAGAGCTCTGTTTTCCTAACTTACCTTGAATATTGTATTACAGTATACTGTACAGTATACTAAGTGGAGCAGGAGTCAGAGCTCTGTGTTCCCACCTCACCGTGACTAATGTATTACAGTATATGGTACACTAAGGGGAGCAGGAGTCAGAGCTCTGTGTTCCCACTACACCTTCAATAATGTATTACTGTATACTAAGAGGCGCAGGAATCTGAGCTCTGTGTTCAGACTGCACCTTGAATAATATATTACATTATACAGTATACTAAGGATAGCAGGAGACAGAGCTCTGTGTTTGTTCATCACCCTGATTATATTTACAGTATTCTGTACAGTACACTTAGGGGAGCAGCAGTGAGAGCTCTGTGTTCCCACCTCACCATGAATAATGTATTACAGTATACTGTATACTAAGGGGCAGAGTTCAGAGGTCTGTTCCCCTCACCTTGAATAATGTATTACAGAACCCTGTATTCAAAGGAGCAGGAGTCAGACCTCTGTGTTAAAACCTAACCTTGAATAATGTATTACAACATACTGCATACTAAGGGGAGCAAACGTCACAGCTTTGTGTTCCCACCTCACCTTGAATAATGTATTACAGTACACAGTATTCTACGGGGAGGAGGAGTCAAACCTCTGTGTTCCCACCACACCTTGAATAAAGTCCGCCACTATTCTGTACAGTATACTAAGGGGAGCAGTAGTCAGAGCTCTGTTTTCCCACCTCACCTTGAATAATGTGTTACGGCATTCTGTAGAGTATACTAAGGGGAGCAGGCATCAGAGCTCTGTGTACCCACCTCCCTTTGAATTATGTATTACTGTATACTAAGGGGAGCAGGAATTAGAGCTCTGTGTTCCCACCGCACCTTGAATAATGTATTACAGTACACTGTATACTAAGGGGAGCAGGAGTCAGAGCTCTGTGTTCCCTCCTCACACTGAATAATGTATTACAGTATACTGTATAGTATGCTAAGGGGATTAGTAGTGAGCGCTCTGTGTTCCCATCTAATCTTGAATATTGTATTACAGTATACTACACAGTACACTAAAGGGAGCAGGAGTCAGAGCTCTGTGTTCCCACCTCACCTTGAACATGTAATACAGTATACTATTTACTAAGGGGAGCAGGAGTCAAAGCTCTGGGGTTCCACCTCACCTTGAATAATGTAATACAGTACACTGTATACTAAGGGGAGCAGGAGTCAAGGTCTGTGTTCCACCTGCCTTGAATAAAGTATTACAGTATACTGTATACTAAGGGTCTGGGACCTCAGGTTCTGTGTTCCTCCTCACCTTGAATAATGTATTACATTATACTGTATGGTATACTAAGGGGAACAGGAGTCAAAGTTCTGGGGTCCCACCTCACCTTGAATAATGTAATACAGTATACTGTATACTGAGGGGAGAAGGAGTCAGAGCTCTGTGTTTCCACCTCACCTTGAATGATGTTTAACAGTATACTGTACTCCAAAGGGAGCAGGGGTCAGAGCTCTGTTCCCAACTCACCTTGAATAATGTATTATAGAATACTGTACAGTATACTAAGGGGAGCAGGAGTCAGAGCTCTGTGATCCCACCTCACCTTGAATAATGTAATACAGAATACTGTTTACTGAGGAGTGCAGGATTCAGATCTCTGTGTTCTCACCTCATCTTGAATAATGTATTACAGTATACTGTATGCTAAGGGGTGCAGGAGTCAGAGCTCTGTGTTCCCACCTCACCTTGAATAATGTATTACAGTATCCTGTATACTAAGGGGAGCGGGAATCATAGTTCTGCTTTAGCACCTCTCCTTGAATAATGTATTACTGTATTATATACTCAGGGGGGCGGGAGTCCGAGCTCTGTGTTCCCACCTCATCTTGAATAATGTTTTACAGTATACTATACAGTATAGTTAGGGAAGCTGGCCTCAGAGCTCAGTGTTCCCTTCTCATCTTGAATAATGTATTACAGTATATTGTATACTATGGGGAGCAAAAGTCAGAGCTCTTTGTTGCCACCTCACCTTGAATAATGCTTTACAGTGTTCTGTACAGTATACTAAGGAGAACAGGAGTCAGAGCTCTGTGTTCCCACCTCATCTTGAATAATGTATTACAGTATACTGTATACAAAGGGGATCGGGAGTCAGAGCTCTGTGTTCCCACCTCATCTTGAATAATGTATTACAGTATACTGTATACTAAGGGGAGCAGGAGTCAGAGCTCTTTGTTGCCAGCTCACCTTGAATAATGTTTTACAGTGTACTGTACAGTATACTAAGGAGAACAGGAGTCAGAGCTCTGTGTTCCCACCTCATCTTGAATAATGTATTACTGTATACCGTACAGTATAGTAAGGAAGCAGGAGTCAGAGCTCTGTGTCTCCATCTCATCTTGAAAAATGTATTACAGTATACTGTATACCGAGGGAGCAGGATTTAGATCTCTGTGTTCCCTCCTCATCTTGAATAATGTATTTCATTATACTGTATTCTAGGGGAAGCCGGAATCAGAGCTCAGTGTTCCTGCCTCACTTTGAATAATGTATTACAGTACACTGTGTACTAAGGGGAGCTGGAGTCATAGTTCTGTGTTCCCACCTCACCTTGAATAATGTATTGCAGTATACTGTATTCTAAGGGGGGGAGCAGGAGTCAGAGGTCTGTGTTCCAACCCCATCTTGAATAATGTATTACAGTATACTGTATACTATGGGGAGCGGGAGTCAGAGGTCTGTGTTCCCACCTCGACCTTGGATAATGTATTACAGTATACTGTACAGTATACTAAGGGGAACTGGAGTCAGAGCTCTGTGTTCCCACCTCATCTTGAATAAACATTACAGTATACTGTACAGTACACTAAATGGAGCAGGAGTCAGAGCTCTGTGTTCCCACCTCACCTTGAATAAGGTATGACAGTATACTGTATACTAAGGGGAGCAGGAGTCAAAGCTCCCTGATCCCTCCTAACCTTGACTAATGTATTACAGTATAGTGTTCAGATTACTGAGAGGAACTAGTCTCAGCTCAGTGTTCCCACCTCACCTTGAATAATGTACTACAGTATACTGTTCAGTATACTAAGGGGAGCAGGAGTCAGAGGTCTGTATTCCCACCTCATCTTGAATAATGTACTACAGTATACTGTATGCTAAGGGGAGCAGAAGTCAGAACTCTGTGATCCCACCTCACTTGAATAATGTTATAGAGTATACTGTATACTAAGGGGTGCTGGAATCAGAGCTCGGTGTTCCGACCTCACCTTGAATAATGTATTACAGCATACTGTATACTAAGGGGTGCTGCAAACAGAGCTCTGTGTTTCAATCTAACATTGAATAATATATAACAGTATACTGTTCAGAATTCTAAGGGGAGCAGGAGTCAGAGCTCTGTGTACCCATCTAGCTTTGAATAATGAATTACAGTGTACTGTACAGTATACTAAGGGGAGCAGGAGTCAGAGTTCTGTGAACCCATCTCACCATGAATTACGTATTACAGTACACTGTACAGTATACTAAGGGGAGCAGAAGTCAGAGCTCTGTATTCCCACCTCTCCTTGAGTAATTTATTACAGTATACTGTATACTAAGGGACACAGGAGTAAGAGCCCAGTGTTCCCACCTCACCTTGAATAAGGTATTAAAGTATACTGTACAGTATACTAAGCGATGTAGCAGTCAAAGCTCTTTGTTCCCTCCTCACCTTGAATAATGTATTACAGTATACTGTACAGTATACTAAGGGGAGCAGGAGTCAGAGCTCTGGGTTCCAACCTCGCCTTGAACAGTGTATTACAGTTTACTGTATACTAAGGGGAGCAGGAGTCAGAGCTCTGTGTACCTTCCAAATCTTGAATAATGAATTACAGAATAATGTACTGTATTCTAAGGGGAGCAGGAGTCTGAGCTGTGTGTTCCCACCTCACCTTGAATAATGTATTAGAGGATACTGTATACTAAGGGGCATTGGAATCAGAGCTCTGTGTTCTGACCTCACCTTGAATAATGTATTACAGCACACAGTATACTAAGGGGTGCTGCAATCAGAGCTCTGTGTTTCAATCTAACCTTGAATAATATATTACAGTATACTGTTCAGAATTCTAAGGGGAGCAGGAGTCAGAGCTCTGTGTACCCATCTAGCTTTGAATAATGAATTACAGTGTACTGTACAGTATACTAAGGGGAGCAGGAGTCAGAGTTCTGTGTTCTAACCTCGCCTTGAACAGTGTATTACAGTATACTGTATACAAAGGAGAGCTAGAGTCAGAGCTCTGTGTTTCCAACTCACCCTGAGTAATGTATTACAGTATACTGTATACTAAGGGGAGCAGGAGTCAGAGCTCTGTGTACCCATCTAGCTTTGAATAATGTATTACAGTGTACTGTACAGTATACTAAGGGGAGCAGGAGTCAGAGTTCTGTGTTCTAACCTCACCTTGAACAGTGTATTACAGTATACTGTATACAAAGGAGAGCTAGAGTCAGAGCTCTGTGTTTCCAACTCACCCTGAGTAATGTATTACAGTATACTGTATACTAAGGGGAGCAGGAGTCAGAGCTCTGTGTTCCCTCCTCGCTTTGAGAAATGTATTACAGTATCCTGTTTAATAAGGGGGACCGGAAACAGTGCTCTGTGTTCCCATCACAAATTGAATAATGTATTACAGTACACTGTATACTAAGTGGAGCAGGAGATAGAGCTCTGTGTCCTCACCTCACCTTGAATAATGTATTACAGTAAACTGTACAGTATACTAAGGGGAACAGGAGTCACAGCTCTGTGTTCCCTCCTATCCTTGAATAACGTATGACAGTATATTGTACACTATACTAAGGTGAGCTGGAGTCAAACCTCTGTGTTCCCTCCTAACCTTGAATAATGTATTACCGTATACTGTTCATTATACTAAGGGGAGCAGGAATCAGGGCTCTGTGTTCCCACCTCACCTTGAATAATGTATTACTGAATACTGTAGAGTATAGTAAGGGGAGCAGGAGTTATCTTGAGTAATGTATTATAGTATACTGTGCAGTCTACAAAGGGGAGCTGGAGTCAGAGCTCTGTGTTCCCAACTCATCTTGAATAATGTACTACAGAATACTGTATACTATGGGGAGTAGGAGTCAGAGCTCTGTGTTCCCACCTCACTTTGAATAAGGTATTAAAGTATACTGTATACTAAGGGGAGCAGCAGTCATAGCTTTGTATCCCACCTCACGTTGAATAATGTACAACAATACACTGTATAGTTAGGGGAGGTGGAGTCACAGCTCTGTGTTTCCACCTCACCTTGAATAAAGCACTACAGTATACTGTACAGTATACTAAAGGGAGCAGGAGTCAGAGCTCTGTGTCCCTACCTCATCTTGAATAATATATTACAGTATACTGAACAGTATACTAAGGGGTGCAAGAGTCAGAGCTCTATGTTCCCATCTCACCTTGAATAATGTATTACAGTATACTGACTACTAAGTGAAGCTGACGTCAGAGCACTGTGTTCCCACTTCATCTTGAAAACAATTACAGTATACTGTATATCAAGGGGAGTGGGAGTCAGAGCTCTGTGTTCCCACCTCACCATGAAGAACGTTTTACAGTAATCAATATACTAACGGGAGCAGGAATCAGAGCTCTGTTTTCCCACCTCACCTTGAATAATGTATACCAGTATACAGTACAGTATACTTAGTGGAGGAGGAGTCAGAGCTCTGTGTTCCCACCTCACCTTGAATAATGTATTACAGTATACAGTATAGTAAGGGGTGCAGGAATCAGAGCTCAGGGTTCCCACCGCACCTTGAATAATGCATTACAGTATAAAGTATACTAAGGGGAGCAGAAGTCAGAGCTCTGTGTTCCCATCTCTTCTTGAATAATGTATTACAGTATACAATACAGTATACTAAGGGAAGTAGGAGTCAAAGCTCTGTGGTCCCACCTCATCTTGAATAATGTATTACAGTATACAGTATACTAAGGGGTGCAGGAGTCAGAGGGCTGTTCCCACCTCACCTTGAATAATGTATTACAGTATACTGTATACTAAGGGGAGCAGGAGTCAGAGCTCTGTGTTCCCACCTCACCTTGAATAATGTATTACTGTATACTGTATATTAAGGGGAGCAGGAGTCAGAGCCCTGTGTTCCCACCTCACCTTGAATAATGTATTACAGTACACTGCACACCATGGGGAACAGGAGTCAAAGCTCTCTGTTCTCACCTCACATTGAATAATGTTTTACAGTATACTGTGTACTAAGGGGAGCAGGAGACTGAGCTCTGTGTTCCCACCTCACCTTGAATAATGTATTACAGTATACTGTATACAAAGGGGATCGGGAGTCAGAGGTCTATGTTCCCACCTCACCTTGAATAATGTACTACAGTATACTGTACAGTATACTAAGGGGAGCTGGAGTCAGAGCTCTGTGTTCCCTCTTCACCTTGAATAATTTATTACACTAATCTGTATTCTAAGGTGAGCAGGGTTCAGAGGTCTGTGTTCCAACCTCACCTTGTATAATGTATTACAGTATACAGTATACTAACGGGAGCAGGAGTCAGAGCACTGTTTTCCCACCTCACCTTGAATAATGTATTAGAGTATTCTGTATACTAAGGGGTGCAGGAATCAGAGCTCTGTGTTCTCACCGCACCTCAAATAATGCATTACAGTATAAAGTATACTAAGGGGAACAGGAGTCTGAGCTCTGTGTCCCCTCCTCACCCTGAATAATTTATTACGGTATTCTCTACAGTATACTAAGGGGAGCAGAAGTCAGAGCTCTGTGTTCCCATCTCATCTTGAATAATGTATTACAGTATACAGTACCGTATACTAAGGGAAGTAGGAGTCACAGGTCAATGTTCCCACCTCACCCTGAATAATGTATTACAGTTTACTGTACAGTTTATCAAGGGGAGCAGTAGTCAAAGCTCTGTTGTCCCACCTAACCTTGAATAAAGTATTACAGTGTACTGTATACTAAGGGGAGCAGGAGTCAGAGCTCTGTGTTCCCACCTCACCTTGAATGATATATTATAGTATACTGTATACTAAGGAGAGCACGATTCAGAGGTCTGTTTCCACCTCACCTTGCATAATGTATTACTGTATACTGTATATTAAGGGGAGCAGGAGACAGAGATCTGTGTTCCCACCTCACCTCGAATAATGTATTACAGTATACAGTATACTAAGTGGAGCAGTAGACAGAGGTCTGTGTCCCCACATCACCTTTAATAATGCATTACAGCATACTGTACAGGATACTAAGGGGTGCAGGAGTCAGAGCTCTGTGTTCCCTCCTCACCTTGAATAATATATTTGCAGTATACAGAATACTAAGCGGAGCAGAAGTCAGAACTCTGTGTTCCCACCTCACCTTGAATAATGTATTCCAGTATACCGTGTACTAAAGGGAGCAGGAGTCGTAATTCTATGTCTCCACCGCGTCTTGAAAAATGCATTACAGTATACCGTATACTAAGGGAAACAGGAGTCAGAGCTCTGTGTCCCCACCTCATCTTGAATAATGTATGACAGTATACTGTACAGTATACTAAGGGGAGCAGGAGTCACAGCTCTGTGTTCCCACCTCATGTTGAATAATGTTTTACAGTATATTGAATACTAAGTGGAGCTGAAGTCAGAGCACTGTGTTCCCACCTCATCCTGAATAACGTATTACAATATACTTTATTCCAAGGGGAGCCGGAGTCAGAGCTCTGTGTTCCCACCTCATCTTGAATTACATATTACAGTATATTCTACAGTAAGGGGAGCAGGAGTCAGAGCTCTGTGTTCCCTTCTCACTTGGAAAAATGTATTACAGTAAACTGTATACAAAGGGGAGCAGAAGTCAGAGCTCTGTTTTCCTAACTTACCTTGAATATTGTATTACAGTATACTGTACAGTATACTAAGTGGAGCAGAGTCAGAGCTCTGTGTTCCACCTCACCTTGAATAATGTATTACAGTATATGGTACACTAAGGAGCAGGAGTCAGAGCTCTGTGTTCCTACACCTTCAATAATGTATTACTGTATACTAAGAGGCAGGAATCTGAGCTCTGTGTTCAGACTGCACCTTGAATAATATATTGCATTATACAGTATACTAAGGATAGCAGGAGACAGAGCTCTGTGTTCGTTCATCACCCTGAATTATGTATTACAGTATTCTGTACAGTACACTTAGGGAGCAGCAGTGAGAGCTCTGTGTCCCACCTCACCATGAATAATGTATTACAGTATACTGTATACTAAGGGAGCAGGATTCAGAGGTCTGTTCCCACCTCACCTTGAATAATGTATTACAGAACCCTGTATTCAAAAGGGAGCAGGAGTCAGACCTCTGTGTTCCAACCTAACCTTGAATAATGTATTACAACATACTGCATACTAAGGGGAGCAAACGTCACAGCTTTGTGTTCCCACCTCACCTTGAATAATGTATTACAGTACACAGTATTCTAAGGGGAGGAGGAGTCAAACCTCTGTGTTCCCACCACACCTTGAATAAAGTCCTACACTATTCTGTACAGTATACTAAGGGGATCAGGAGTCAGAGCTCTGTGTTCCCTCCTCACCCTGAGTAATGTATTACAGCATACTGTACAGTATACTAAGGGGAGCAGGAGTCAGAGCTCTGTGTTCCCACCGCACCTTGAATAATGTATTACAGTATACTGTATACTAAGGGGAGCAGGAGTCAGAGCTCTGTGTTCCCTCCTCACCCTGAGTAATGTATTACAGCATACTGTATAGTATGCTAAGGGATTAGTAGTGGAGCTCTGTGTTCCCATCTAATCTTGAATATTGTATTAGTATACTACACAGTACACTAAAGGGAGCAGGAGTCAGAGCTCTGTGTTCCCACCTCACCTTGAACATGTAATACAGTATACTATTTACTAAGGGGAGCAGGAGTCAAAGCTCTGGGGTTCCACCTCACCTTGAATAATGTAATACAGTACACTGTATACTAAGGGGAGCAGGAGTCAAAGGTCTGTGTTCCCACCTCGCCTTGAATAAAGTATTACAGTATACAGTATACTAAGGGGTGCGGACCTCAGAGTTCTGTGTTCCCTCCTCACCTTGAATAATGTATTACATTATACTGTATGGTATACTAAGGGGAACAGGAGTCAAAGTTCTGGGGTCCCACCTCACCTTGAATAATGTAATACAGTATACTGTATACTGAGGGGAGAAGGAGTCAGAGCTCTGTGTTTCCACCTCACCTTGAATGATGTTTAACAGTATACTGTACTCCAAAGGGAGCAGGGGTCAGAGCTCTGTTCCCAACTCACCTTGAATAATGTATTATAGAATACTGTACAGTATACTAAGGGGCAGGAGTCAGAGCTCTGTGATCCACCACACCTTGAATAATGTAATACAGAATACTGTTTACTGAGGAGTGCAGGATTCAGATCTCTGTGTTCTCACCTCATCTTGAATAATGTATTACAGTATACTGTATGCTAAGGGGTGCAGGAGTCAGAGCTCTGTGTTCCCACCTCACCTTGAATAATGTATTACAGTATCCTGTATACTAAGGGGAGCGGGAATCATAGTTCTGCTTTAGCACCTCTCCTTGAATAATGTATTACTGTATTATATACTCAGGGGGGGGAGTCCGAGCTCTGTGTTCCCACCTCATCCTGAATAATGTTTTACAGTATACTATACAGTATAGTTAGGGAAGCTGGCCTCAGAGCTCAGTGTTCCCTTCTCATCTTGAATAATGTATTACAGTATATTGTATACTATGGGGAGCAAAAGTCAGAGCTCTTTGTTGCCACCTCACCTTGAATAATGCTTTACAGTGTACTGTACAGTATACTAAGGAGAACAGGAGTCAGAGCTCTGTGTTCCCACCTCATCTTGAATAATGTATTACAGTATATGGTACACTAAGGGGAGCAGGAGTCAGAGCTCTGTGTTCCCACTACACCTTCAATAATGTATTACTGTATACTAAGAGGCGCAGGAATCTGAGCTCTGTGTTCAGACTGCACCTTGAATAATATATTGCATTATACAGTATACTAAGGATAGCAGGAGACAGAGCTCTGTGTTCGTTCATCACCCTGAATTATGTATTACAGTATTCTGTACAGTACACTTAAGGGAGCAGCAGTGAGAGCTCTGTGTTCCCACCTCACCATGAATAATGTATTACAGTATACTGTATACTAAGGGGAGCAGGATTCAGAGGTCTGTTCCCACCTCACCTTGAATAATGTATTACAGAACCCTGTATTCAAAAGGGAGCAGGAGTCAGACCTCTGTGTTCCAACCTAACCTTGAATAATGTATTACAACATACTGCATACTAAGGGGAGCAAACGTCACAGCTTTGTGTTCCCACCTCACCTTGAATAATGTATTACAGTACACAGTATTCTAAGGGGAGGAGGAGTCAAACCTCTGTGTTCCCACCACCTTGAATAAAGTCTACACTATTCTGTACAGTATACTAAGGGATCAGGAGTCAGAGCTCTGTGTTCCCTCCTCACCCTGAGTAATGTATTACAGCATACTGTACAGTATACTAAGGGGAGCAGGAGTCAGAGCTCTGTGTTCCCACCGCACCTTGAATAATGTATTACAGTATACTGTATACTAAGGGGAGCAGGAGTCAGAGCTCTGTGTTCCCTCCTCACCCTGAGTAATGTATTACAGCATACTGTATAGTATGCTAAGGGGATTAGTAGTGAGCGCTCTGTGTTCCCATCTAATCTTGAATATTGGATTACAGTATACTACACAGTACACTAAAGGGAGCAGGAGTCAGAGCTCTGTGTTCCCACCTCACCTTGAACATGTAATACAGTATACTATTTACTAAGGGGAGCAGGAGTCAAAGCTCTGGGGTTCCACCTCACCTTGAATAATGTAATACAGTACACTGTATACTAAGGGGAGCAGGAGTCAAAGGTCTGTGTTCCCACCTCGCCTTGAATAAAGTATTACAGTATACTGTATACTAAGGGGTGCGGACCTCAGAGTTCTGTGTTCCCTCCTCACCTTGAATAATGTATTACATTATACTGTATGGTATACTAAGGGGAACAGGAGTCAAAGTTCTGGGGTCCCACCTCACCTTGAATAATGTAATACAGTATACTGTATACTGAGGGGAGAAGGAGTCAGAGCTCTGTGTTTCCACCTCACCTTGAATGATGTTTAACAGTATACTGTACTCCAAAGGGAGCAGGGGTCAGAGCTCTGTTCCCAACTCACCTGAATAATGTATTATAGAATACTGTACAGTATACTAAGGGGCAGGAGTCAGAGCTCTGTGATCCACACACCTTGAATAATGTAATACAGAATACTGTTTACTGAGGGTGCAGGATTCAGATCTCTGTGTTCTCACCTCATCTTGAATAATGTATTACAGTATACTGTATGCTAAGGGTGCAGGAGTCAGAGCTCTGTGTTCCCTCACCTTGAATAATGTATTACAGTATCCTGTATACTAAGGGGAGCGGGAATCATAGTTCTGCTTTAGCACCTCTCCTTGAATAATGTATTACTGTATTATATACTCAGGGGGGGCGGGAGTCCGAGCTCTGTGTTCCCACCTCATCCTGAATAATGTTTTACAGTATACTATACAGTATAGTTAGGGAAGCTGGCCTCAGAGCTCAGTGTTCCCTTCTCATCTTGAATAATGTATTACAGTATATTGTATACTATGGGGAGCAAAAGTCAGAGCTCTTTGTTGCCACCTCACCTTGAATAATGCTTTACAGTGTACTGTACAGTATACTAAGGAGAACAGGAGTCAGAGCTCTGTGTTCCCACCTCATCTTGAATAATGTATTACAGTATACTGTATACAAAGGGAATCGGGAGTCAGAGCTCTGTGTTCCCACCTCATCTTGAATAATGTATTACAGTATACTGTATACTAAGGGGAGCAGGAGTCAGAGCTCTTTGTTGCCAGCTCACCTTGAATAATGTTTTACAGTGTACTGTACAGTATACTAAGGAGAACAGGAGTCAGAGCTCTGTGTTCCCACCTCATCTTGAATAATGTATTACTGTATACCGTACAGTATAGTAAGGGAAGCAGGAGTCAGAGCTCTGTGTCTCCCATCTCATCTTGAAAAATGTATTACAGTATACTGTATACCGAGGGGAGCAGGATTTAGATCTCTGTGTTCCCACCTCATCTTGAATAATGTATTTCATTATACTGTATTCTAGGGGAAGCCGGAGTCAGAGCACAGTGTTCCTGCCTCACTTTGAATAATGTATTACAGTACACTGTGTACTAAGGGGAGCTGGAGTCATAGTTCTGTGTTCCCACCTCACCTTGAATAATGTATTGCAGTATACTGTATTCTAAGGGGGGGAGCAGGAGTCAGAGGTCTGTGTTCCCACCCCACCTTGAATAATGTATTACAGTATACTGTATACTATGGGGAGCGGGAGTCAGAGGTCTGTGTTCCCACCTCGACCTTGGATAATGTATTACAGTATACTGTACAGTATACTAAGGGGAACTGGAGTCAGAGCTCTGTGTTCCCACCTCATCTTGAATAAACATTACAGTATACTGTACAGTATACTAAATGGAGCAGGAGTCAGAGCTCTGTGTTCCCACCTCACCTTGAATAATGTATTGCAGTATACTGTATATTAAAAACCTTTAGAAGACTGTGGACGTATTTATACGTCCTGAATTCATATACATTACACATATTCAGTTCTCAAAGGGTTAAGGGGAGCAGGATTCAGACCTCTGTGTTCCCACCTCACCTTGAATAATGTACTACAGTATGCAGTATACTAAGTGGAGCGGGAGTCAGAGCTCTGTGTTCCCACCTCACCTTGAATATTGTATTACAGTATACTGTATACTAAGGGGAGCAGTAGTCAGAGCTCTGTGTTTCCACCTCACCTAAAATATTGTATTACAGTATACTGTATCCTAAGGGGAGCAGGAGTTAGAACTCTGTGTTCCCTCCTCATCTTGAATAATATATTGCAGTATAATGTATACTATGGGGAGCAAAAGTCAGAGCTCTTTGTTGCCAGTTCAACTTGAATAATGTTCTACAGTGTACTGTACAGTATACTAAGGAGAACAGGAGTCAGAGCTCTGTGTTCCCACCTTATCTTAAATAATGTGTTACTGTGTACCGTACAGTATAGTAAGGGGAGCAGGAGTCAGAGCTCTGTGTCTCCCATCTCATCTTGAATAATGTATTACAGTATACTGTATACTGAGGGGAGCAGGATTTAGATCTCTGTGTTCCCACCTCACCTTTAATAATGTACTACAGTATACTGTATACTAAGGGGATCGGGAGTCAGAGCTCTGTGTTCCCACCTCACCTTGAATAATGTATTACAGTATACTGTATACTAAGGGGATCGGGAGTCAGAGCTCTGTGTTCCCACCTCACCTTGAATAATGTATTACAGTATACTGTATACTAAGGGGATTGGGAGTCAGAGCTCTGTGTTCCCACCTCACCTTGAATAATGTATTACAGTATACTGTATACTAAGGGGCGTTGTAGTCAGAGCTCTGTGTTTCCACCTCACCTAGAATATTGTATTACAGTATATTGTATACTAAGGGGAGCAGGAGTTAGAACTCTGTGTTCCCTCCTCATCTTGAATAATATATTACAGTATGCTGTATACTATGGGGAGCAAAAGTCAGAGCTCTTTGTTGCCAGCTCAACTTGAATAATGTTTTACAGCGTACAGTACAGTATACTAAGGAGAACAGGAGTCAGAGCTCTGTGTTCCCACCTTATCTTGAATAATGTATTACTGTATACTGTACAGTATAGTAAGGGGAGCAGGGGTCAGAGCTCTGTGTCTCCCATCTCATCTTGAAAAATGTATTACAGTATACTGTATACTGAGGGGAGCAGGATTTAGATCTCTGTGTTCCCACCTCATCTTGAATAATGTATTTCATTATACTGTATTCTAGGGGAAGCCGGAGTCAGAGCTCAGTGTTCCTGCCTCACTTTGGATAATGTATTACATTACACTGTGTACTAAGGGGAGCTGGAGTCATAGCTCTGTGTTCCCACCTCACCTTGAATAATGTATTGCAGTATACTGCACAACATGGGTAACAGGAGTCAATGCTCTCTGTTCTCACCTCACATTGAATAATGTTTTACAGTATACTGTATACTAAGGCGAGCAGGAGACTGAGCTCTGTGTTCCCACCTCACCTTGAATAATGTATTACAGTATACTGTATACTATGGGGAGCGGGAGTCAGAGGTCAGTGTTCCCACCTCACCTAAAATAATGTATTACAGTATACTGTATAGTATACTAAATGGAGCAGGAGTCAGAGCTCTGTGTTCCCACCTCCTCTTGAATAATGTATAACAGTATACTGTACAGTATACTAAGGGGAGCAGGAGTCTGAGCTCTGTGTTCCCACTTCACCTTGAATACTGTATTACAGTATACTGTATATTAAAAACCTTTAGAAGACTGTGGACGTATATATACGTCCTGAATTTATATACATTACACATATTCAGTTCTCAAAGGGTTAAGGGGAGCAGGATTCAGAGCTCTGTGTTCCCACCTCACCTTGAATAATGTACTACAGTATGCAGTATACTAAGGGGATCGGGAGTCAGAGCTCTGTGTTCCCACTTCACCTTGAATAATTTACTACAGTATGCAGTATACTAAGGGGATCGGGAGTCAGAGCTCTGTGTTCCCTCCTCACCTTGAATAATGTATTACAGTACTCTGTATACTAAGGGGAGCAGGAGTCAGAGCTCTGTTTTCCCCCCTCACCTTGAATAATGTACTACAGTATGCAGTATACTAAGGGGATCGGGAGTCAGAGCTCTGTGTTCCCACCTCATCTTGAATAATGTATTGCAGTATACTGTATACTAAGGGGAGCAGGAGTTATAACTCTGTGTTCCCTCCTCATCTCGAATAATGTATTACAGTATGCTGTATACTATGGGGAGTAAAAGTCAAAGCTGTTTGTTGCCACCTCACCTTGAATAATGTTTTACAGTGTACAGTACTGTATACTAAGGAGAACAGGAGTCAAAGCTCTGTGTTCCCACCTCATCTTGAATAATGTATTACTGTATACTGTACAGTATAGTAAGGGGAGCAGGAGTCAGTGCTCTGTGTCTCCCATCTCATCTTGAAAAATGTATTACAGTATACTGTATACTGAGGGGAGCAGGATTTAGATCTCTTTGTTCCCACCTCATCTTGAATAATGTATTTCATTATACTGTATTCTAGGGGAAGTCGGAGTCAGAGCTCAGTGTTCCTGCCTCACTTTGAATAATGTATTACAGTACACTGTGTACTAAGGGGAGCTGGAGTCATAGCTCTGTGTTCCCACCTCACCTTGAATAATGTATTACAGTATACCGTATACTAAGGAGAGCAGTAGTCAGAGCTCTGTGTTCCCACCTCGCCTTGGATAATGTATTACAGTATACTGTACAGTATACTAAGGGGAGCTGGAGTCAGAGCTCTGTGTGCCCACCTCATCATGAATAAACATTACAGTATACTGTGCAGTATACTAAATGGAGCAGGAGTCAGAGCTCTGTATTCCCACCTCACCTTGAATAATGTATTACAGTATACAGTATACTAAGGGGCAGAGTCAGAGCTCTGTATTCCCTCTCACCTTGAATAATGTATTACAGTATACAGTATACTAAGGGAGCAGGAGTCAAGCACTGTGTTCCCTCCTCATCTTGAATAATGTATTACAGTATGCTGTATACTAAGGGGAGCAGGAGTCAGAGCTCTTTGTTCCCACCTCACCTTGAATAATGTATTACAATATCCTGTATACTAAGGGAAGCTGGAGTCAGAGCTCTGTGTTCCCACCTACTCTTGAGTAATTTATAAAAGTATACTGTACAGTATACTAAGGGGAGCAGGAGTCAGAGCTCCGTGTCTCCCACCTCATCTTGAATAATGTATTACAGTATACTGTGCAGTATACTAAGGGGAGCAGGAGTCAGAGCTCTGTGTTCCCACCTCACCTTGAATAATGTATTACAGTATACTAAGGGGAGCAGGAGTCAGAGCTCTGTGTTCCCTCCTCACCTTGAATAATGTATTACAGTATACTGTACAGTATACTAAGGGGAGCTGGAGTCAGAGCTCTGTGTGCCCACCTCATCATGAATAAACATTACAGTATACTGTGCAGTATACTAAATGGAGCAGGAGTCAGAGCTCTGTATTCCCACCTCACCTTGAATAATGTATTACAGTATACAGTATACTAAGGGGAGCAGGAGTCAGAGCTCTGTATTCCCACCTCACCTTGAATAATGTATTACAGTATACAGTATACTAAGGGGAGCAGGAGTCAGAGCACTGTGTTCCCTCCTCATCTTGAATAATGTATTACAGTATGCTGTATACTAAGGGGAGCAGGAGTCAGAGCTCTTTGTTCCCACCTCACCTTGAATAATGTATTACAATATCCTGTATACTAAGGGAAGCTGGAGTCAGAGCTCTGTGTTCCCACCTACTCTTGAGTAATTTATAAAAGTATACTGTACAGTATACTAAGGGGAGCAGGAGTCAGAGCTCCGTGTCTCCCACCTCATCTTGAATAATGTATTACAGTATACTGTGCAGTATACTAAGGGGAGCAGGAGTCAGAGCTCTGTGTTCCCACCTCACCTTGAATAATGTATTACAGTATCCTAAGGGGAGCAGGAGTCAGAGCTCTGTGTTCCCTCCTCACCTTGAATAATGTATTACAGTATACTGTACAGTATACTAAGGGAGCAGGAGTCAGAGCGCTGGTTTCCCACCTCTCTTTGAATAATGTATTACAGTATATTGTATACTAAGGGGAGCAGGAGTCAGAGCTCTGTTATCCCACCTTTGTTTACTAATTACAAGCATTTTTGCCAGTATTTCTGGAATCTTCCTACTCTTCCTCCTATTGAATTGACTTAAACCTTCCTAATTTTGCTAGGGGTTTTGCCTTTACAGAAGTCCAAAAGAAGATGTCCAGGGCTGGCAGTACAGCCTAGAGGCTAGAGTAATGAGGTACGACTTAGCTTGTTGCATCCAACTTACCCAGGTTTGAGTCCAGCAGACTCTACTTGCATACTGTGCAATTCTGATCATGTCACTTAACCTCCCCAGTGCTCCTGACTAATCCCTGAAAATAGACACTTGTGCCTAGTGCACCTTACCCAGTTACCAAAGAATAAAAAAATGAGATCAGTCAAAGTGGACTGTACTTCGCATAAGCTCTTCCTTCCCAGCATCCTCAAATGAGATGTTACTGGTGAGTTGGTCACCCTCATGGTCCTGCTGCAGGGGACAAGGGAAATGTTTCCTTGAACATCAGTGGACTGAGCTGAGAGAAGTTGGGTGTAATGAATCCTGGATTTTATCCCACACCAGCCTTACTTCACCCTCATAGGAGACTGACAACTATTCAGTTCCCTAACCCACTAACCATGCTGCAGTGTGCTGGTTGTAGGCAGCAGGCAACTTGATGTGGGGCCCCAAGTGTACCAGCAACTGTCAGTCAGACACAGGACAGAGTGTTTTAAGTCATGTTTTTTTCTACTCTCATTCAATCTGACACCCACTAGATGGCATGCCACACTACCAATCCAGAGCAGGCCTCAGGCACTGCAGCAGTACCCCTGTGGGGGAGGTAACTACATGGCCCGACTTTTGAGTTGCTTGTGGCACTAGAGGCAGTACCATCTCCTCCCCAGACTGAGAGAGAGAGAAAGAGTATTGCCATCAGGGTCAGGAGTCACAAAAAAACAATCAAAGTGCATTCAGATGTTTGCGTGGCACCTCACAGTTGTGCTGAAGGACAGTCATGCTATTCACAACCAGATTGTACTGTGCACTATCCAGCTGTGAATAGGGGCCAGTGGGGGTGGCACTAACCCAGGAAATGTACTGTGATACCCAGTAGTGTTTCCCCCACAGCCTGCCAATGAAAATGACCTCACAGCCAATAGTGCTCACGAGCTAAAGTGCTAGTCATGAAAGTAGTCTTGCAAACAAGCCCATTGGGCATGCAAGGTGCTAGTGGCCATTATCACACCCATTTGCATGGCATTGTGTGCCCCCACCAGCCCATGCCCCATGCAGCTGCAGTCCCCAAATGTAGTGTCCCCCCATCCTCCGATCACTGACCTCATAATTTGAAATAACCTATTCATAGTGTAGTGATCTCTCCCCCCTCCCAGATCTCCCACCTGAAATGTTCCAAAATGTTTACCATGGTGTAGGGTCCTTCCTCATTCCCAGATCTCCCACCTGAAATAAAAAAGTTACCTTTCTCCATAGTGTAGTGTTCTTCCCCCATCCCAAGTCCCTGATCTCCCACCCGAGCTGTCACACTAATTTTCCATAGTGTAGAGGTCCAACCCCAGTCCCCGATCGCATGCCTGAAGAAAGAAAACATGCTCTGATAGTCTAGTGGTGCCGTTCCCCTTCCTGATCACTGACCACTGACTGACATAAGAGAAATAATGTTGCCAAGGTGTAGTGTCTCACACCCCACTCTGATCACCCAACTGACAATAAAATATCCCTTTTACACAGTGCAGTGTTCCGTCTCCTTCCCCAGTCACCCAACCAACTGTAATAAATCATTTTTCCATAGTGCATGTTCCCTCCTACAACTCCCACAACAATATAAGAACAGCCTTTTTTCTATAGTGTAGTAGTCTTCCCTCTTTCCGGATCACTGATCACCATCCCAAAATACTGACGACCCTTTTCCCTGGTCATCTTGGGTTTCTCCCCAACCCTGTCAAGTGTGACACAGCACCAGGCTCCCCCCCCAATTTCAATCATCGGCCGGCAACCAGTACAGCCCACCTCCCTGTGCCTGGTCACCAAATGAGCCCTCTGGGAGTGGGTACTGTATACAGTATGGCTCCTTGACTGTCACAGTACTGTACTGTATATAGTACATGCTCCTAGAGGGCTCAGTTGGTAGCCAGTCAAGGAACTGTACTGTATACAGTGCATGCTCCTAGAGGGCTCAGTTGGTAGCCAGTCAAGGAACTGTACTGTATACAGTGCATGCTCCTAGAGGGCTCAGTTGGTAGCCAGTCAAGGAACTGTACTGTATACAGTGCATGCTCCTAGAGGGCTCAGTTGGTAGCCAGTCAAGGAACTGTACTGTATACAGTGCATGCTCCTAGAGGGCTCAGTTGGTAGCCAGTCAAGGAACTGTACTGTATACAGTATTTGCTCCTAGGGGGCTCAGTTGGTAGCCAGTCAAGGAACTGTACTGTATACAGTGCATGCTCCTAGAGGGCTCAGTTGGTAGCCGGTCAAGTAACTGTACTGTATACAGTATTTGCTCCTAGGGGGCTCAGTTGGTAGCCGGTCAAGGAACTGTACTGTATACAGTATTTGCTCCTAGAGGGCTCAGTTGGTAGCCAGTCAAGGAACTGTACTGTATACAGTATTTTCTCCTAGAGGGCTCAGTTGGTAGCCAGTCAAAGAACTGTACCGTATACAGTATATGTTCCTAGAGGGCTCAGTTGGTAGCCAGTCAATGAACTGTACTGTATACAGTATTTTCTCCTAGAGGGCTCAGTTGGTAGCCAGTCAAGGAACTGTACTGTAAATAGTACATTCTCCAAGAGGTCTCAGTTGGTAGCCAGCCATGGTGGTGAGAGGTGGGCTGTGCTGTTTGCAGACTGAAGATTAGGATGGGTTGGAGAGGGGTGCTGGGTCATACTTGATGGGGGAAGAGGGAGGGTCTCTAGACTTCCAGGGAATGGGGTTATCAGTATTTTGTGATGAAGACTGGTGGCTGTGGAGGGGATGGACCACTACACTATGGAAGAAGGATTTGTGATATTGGGGAGAGCTTAGGGAGGGGGGAGGGACCCTACACTATGGAAAATGGATTTGTTACAGTTGGATGGGCAATCGGGTTGGGGGAGGGACACTACACTATGGCAACATTCATGAGTCAGTGATCACTGATTGGGGAAGGGAAGGCACCACTAGACTACCAGAGAGTGTTTTCTTTCTTTAGGGAGTGGATTGGGGACTGAGGTGGGACCACTACACTATGGGAAAGTAGTGTAACATCTCACGTGGGAGACTCTGGACTGGGGAGGGGGAGGGGGACACAGTACCTCTGCCAACCACTAGGGTTGCACAGACAACCTGGTTGAAAAAATGGTGTGGAGCACAGGGGTTTGGCTTCATTGGGGATTGGGGTTCCACCTGGAGGGACACCAGCCTATACTGGAAGGATGGGCTACATCTGTCCAGGAAGGGAACAAGTCTTTTAAGCAATCGGTTTAAATGCTTCATTGGCAAGCTTTTAAATTAGTCAAGGGGTGGGCACTGATAAGCAGCAGAAAAATCCCAGCCTCTCCCTACAAAACAAGGTACTAAATGAGAAAAAGACTGAGGTAGAAAGGTCAGTGGGGGATGCTGCAACAGAAGGTAAAGCCATCAAAAAATGGAGAGCAATGAGTATCAATGCCCGTAGTCTAAGTAACAAACTTCCTGAATTAGTGGCCTTGATGGAGGAGGAACATCTGGATATCGTGGCAGTCACAGAAACATGGTACACACAAAACCATGACTGGGACATAAACATACCAGGATACACTGTCTACAGGAGGGACATGGAAGGTAAAAGAGGAGGAGGAGGAGTAGCTCTTTACATAAGGGAAGGCATCAAAGCAACAGAACAAAAGGGTAAACAGGGAGGAGAAGAAGAACTGTGGGTCAATTTGGAGATGGTCAATGGCACCACAATCCGCACAGGGGTTGTATACAGACCCCCCCTCTCAGGGGGAGGAAATGGTCAAGGAAATGATAGAAAGTATACTTAGAATGGCAGAAAAAGGGGAGATATTGCTGATGGGTGATCTGAATATGCTAGATGTTAACTGGAGTGCAGTTGCAGCAGCCACTTCGAAGAGTGGAGTTATTATAGATGACCTACAGGGGGCATGGCTTAGACAACTAGTACTGGAGACCACTCAAGAGGGAGCAATCTTAGACCTGGTTCTCTCAAATGGAGATGGAAAGAGGATCACAGATGTAGAAGTGGGTAGCCATCTGTGAACTAGCAACCATCGAACAGTATGGTTCACAATAAACACAGCAATAGAGTCAAGCCAAACAAAGGCAAAAGTACTGGACTTTAGGAGGGCTGACTTTGCCAAAAAGAGTGAGTACCTAAGGAATGCACTAGCAAATGGGCAGGAAGGAGGGGTGGAAGAACAATGGGGAATAATAAAAACTGCCATCACAGAAGTAACAAGTCTTTGTGTGAAGCAAATAAACAAAATAAAATGATGGAAGAAACCACTATGGTTCTCAAAGGAAGTGGCAGTGAAGGTTCAAGAGAAAAGGAAAGCATTCAGGAAGTACAAGGAATCACAGAAGAAGCAGGACAGAGAACTGTATCAGTTAAAGCAAAGGAAGTTGGGAAGGCAGTCAGAACAGCAAAGGCCCAAACCGAGGAAAAGATAGCCAACTCAGTTAGAAGGGATAAAACCTTTTATAGGTACAGCAGGGAAGGAAGACCAAGGAGGATAGTGAGACTTAATAAGGGGGGGGTGGGAAGAGGGTGACTGTGAAAAGTCAGATATACTAAATAAATATTTTTGCTCAGTATTTACAAAGGAAGAGGGGGAGGTACCTAAAACAAACAATAGAAACACTCTGGATACAGAAGTTGATACCAGCCCATTTACAGAAGAAAGGGTTCTGAAAGAACTATTAAAACTGAAGGTGGACAAAACAATGGGGCCTGATGGGATTCATCCCAGAATTCTAAAAGAACTAAGGTAGAACTAGTGACCCCACTGACTACCCTCTTTCACAAATCATGGAGGATGGGGTGGTACCCAAGGACTGGAGGAGGGCAGATGTGATTCCCTCTCACAAAAGTGGGAGCAAGGCAGAAGCAGGAAACTACAGACCTGTTAGTTTAACCTCAGTGATAGGGAAAATGATGGAATCACTTCTGAAGGAAAGAATTGTCGAGTATCTAGAGGCCAGAGGTGCACAGGACCCAAGGCAGCATGGATTCAAAGCGGGAAGGTCATGCCAGATGAATCTGATAGATTTCTTTGACTGGGTGACCAAAGTAGTTGATCAGGGAGGGGCTGTGGACATGGTCTATCTAGACTTTAGCAAGGCATTTGACACAGTCCCACACAAAAGATTAATATACAAGTTAGCCAGCCTGGGAGTGGGTCCCAAGATGACAGCCTGGGTAAAAAATTGGCTGGAGAATAGGACACAGAGAGTAATGGTAAATGGAGTCCACTCTGAAGAACGGGGGGTTACTAGTGTGGTACCACAGGGTTCAGTATTCGGACCGGTCCTCTTCAATGTCTTTATAAGTGACATTGCAGAGGGACTGGAAGGAAAAGTATGTCTCTTTGCAGATGACACAGAGTTCTGCATCAGAGTTAATGCACAAGGTGGGGTGGAAAGGATGAGAAGGGACTTGGCAAAGTTGGAGGAATGGTCAAAAGTATGGCAGCTTAGATTCAATGCTAAGAAGTGCAAGGTAATGCACCTGGGAAACAAAAACCCAGGGGAAGAGTACACAATGGGGGGTGAGATACTAACAACAACAAAAATGGAAAGGGACCTCTGGGTAGTCATATCAGATGACCTAAAGGTGGGCAAGCAATGTGAGAGGGCAGCAAGGAGGGTTGGGGGGATACTGGGATGCATAGGGAGAGGCATCACCAGTAGAAAACAGGAAGTTATTATCCCTCTGTACAGACAGTTGGTGAGACCCCATCTGGAGTACTGCGTGCAGTTCTGGAGACCCAATCTCTGCAAGGACATAGACAGGATGGAAGCTGTCCAGAGGAGGGAGGTAACTAAAATGGTGCAGGGTCTGCACCAGAAGACATATGAAGAGAGACTTAAGGAGCTTAATATATATAGCCTTGAGGAAAGGAGGGAGGGGGGGACATGATAGAAACTTTCAAGTACCTCAAGGGAATCAACAATGTCCAAGAGGGTAGCATCTTTCAAAAAAAGAGATGTGCAAGAACAAAGGGGTACAATTTGAAGATAGAAGGGTAGCAACTCAGAGGTAATTTAAGGAATTATTTTTTCACAGAGAGGGTTGTGGATGCACAGATCAGCCTTCCGGAGGAGGTTGTGGAGTCAAAAACAGTGGTGGAATTCAAGCATGCATGGGACAGTCATAAGGCAATTCTAGGAGGTGGGGGTAGGAAGAAGTAGGCTGCTGGTTAACTAGGATCTAAAGCTTATCCATTAGGTAGGGAATTGGGCAGACTGGGTGAGCCAAGCGTTCCTTATCTGCCCTCAAATTCTATGTTTCTATGACCACCAGGCTTTTGTCTGCAGTAATTTTTTCCTTACAAAGGTCCTAGCATCAAGCAAAACCATTGTGAATGAGATTGTGGGAACATGCAGGTCCTCCCCACTCATTTGCACCATGGCCCCTTCCCCAATATTTTACCAGGGTACATACTGGGCTTTGTGAACACCAACTCTGAGCAAAACCCATTTTGCCTCAGCAAACTGGGTTTGCAACTGTGCAATGTTTGTGAATCCTGACTCAGCTAGCCACCTGCTCCAAGTGACCTGAATCTGTCCCAAAACTTGGGTGCTGATTGTGACTCTTGGCCAGCTGGTTATGATTATTGTATGCTATTTGTAATATAAAAATATAGTATGTGATTGTCTCACATAAGACAGCCTATGCTCCATGGGTGCCTCCCCCCAAGTTTCAGTGACGCTACAGGATATATAACTGACCAGGAGATCTCTGTAATGTAATTAACTTACTTGAGAAATTGCATTTTAAGGCCTTTTTATGGCCTGTTGCTGCTTTGAAGTTGGGAAACTAAATATACAGTTTATTACAGGACAGGACATCATTTAGCTGATTACTGTTAGACTGTCTCACACCTAAGTGAAGGAATTGCAGGGTTGTAAACTTCAAAGGCACTAGTGGATCAGACTCATAATTTGGGAAATTAGTTTTTGCTGATGTCATCTTATTTAATATACCTCCTGACTGGACATCCTGTTTGTATTTTATTTTATATTCTAAAAGGAGGATCTAGATGACACACAGAAGGGGTGTGGAGAGACACAGTATAAACTAATACTTGTGTCTGATCTGTTTGTCATATTCCATCTTGGGACTCAGGAAAGACACATCTCTCTGATATAAGGCACTTAAAGAGGTAATACAACTTGCCCGGTGGTGCTGAGGGTTGAGACGCTGGATGCCACACCTCAAGCCATGCCGGTGACCCAGGTTCAGGATCAAGCCTAGGCTGCTGGGGGTCAGTGGGGGGGGAGAGATTAATCATCTGCAGTACTGCTCTCTCTTCCCGGGGAGGGTTGGGGTAAAGCATTCATCCTGAAGTGACCTCTGGTGGGAGCCAGGAGGCTCTCAGTGTGGTGATGCAGTGGATGCGCTAAGGGGGTGGAGTTTGCAGCTCTACATTGCCTTGCATGCCGCACTCTGAGGCAACAGGAAAGTAGCCGGAAAAAGAACCTCACACCCTTCGGTGAGATGATTGTGGCCCCAGGGATTCTGCCCACATCCCAACAGCCGGCCCAACACACCCAGGATCGTCCTCCACCCCCCCGACCCGACGACCTATCAGGTAGGCACTTCACACTTAAAGGAGTTACCGCCATGGAGGACAGAATCAGCCCCAGAGATGGTACCGGGGTCCGAGACTGCCTGGAGGTCATTTGGGGAAGGGGATCATGGGAGAGGTGAGGATTCAGGCTGGGAGTAGGGTGGTTGTCGAGAGGGTTCTCCTGAAGGATGCCCAAAGAGTGTGTCAAGAAAGAAAGTTTAAAAAAAAAGAGGTAATACATTAGGTAAAAACGATCTAACTGTTGGTAGGAGTTTGTTCTGTAGTTTTCCTTGTTTTTCTTTTAAGTGATTGTATGCTTTTTGATATATTGTTCTGTGTTTACATTTTTCATATTTTGATAATCTTTTAGCAAAGAATCTTTTATTTGAAAGACTATCTGGGTGTCTGCCAGTTCTTTTGGAATGTGACATATAGATGGTTACTTCTGACAATTGTTCAAACAGCTTGATGGTGTTACTAATCCGGGAAAAGGTAAGAATATACCTAAGGTCTTTTATAGAGTTTTAAGGGTTCATTTCAGAAGCCTGACTGGGTGCCCATAGCATAAGATTGTACCGCAATCCAAGAAGAGGGCAAGTATCTGAGCCTGAACATTGGGTACGCTAGCATAAGCTTCACAGTTTGAATCCCCCCAGAACTTGAGACTAAAGGTGATTCGGACACAAAAGCAGACAGGAGGGTTACCCTGTCTGTTACCTGTTCACACAATTGTGCTCTGAGGTTGGCACTGTGGGAGGAGAAGAATGCCTGACCTGTTGAGTGCGGTTGTGACAGATTAGGTTAGCAGTGGTGCAATAAAACTGGTAACACAAGCTTTAACTGTTCAGTGTGTCAGCTTACTGCAGTACAGCTCACTTGTAAAATAAAGCAGTGATTTATTTTTAAAAAGGAAACAGAACTATATCATTTTGCTTACAGTCAAGTTCCTACCTGTTTTATTTTTTTTTCAAAGTGCAAGTTAGAGTAGCCGTAGTAAGGGAAGAAGATGGCTTCCAAATACAGTGATCCCACTGCAGACTACCTGAAGCAGCTGTGCAAGGAGAAAGGAGTCCTGCAAAAGGGGAGAGCCACCAAGCAGAACCTCGGGGATGCCCTAATGGCAGCACATGCCCACAACATCGAGTCACAGACTGTGACTGTAAAAGACCAGGCTCCAATCAGGCTGCAGACTGAGTTGTGCAGAATGGAGCTGGAGTTCCAGAGGGAGGCTGAGTGGGAACAGTGAGAAGGAGAGTGAGAGAAATGAGCTGCAGAGGAGAAGAGGGAATGATAACAGAGAGAGGCAGACTGGGAAGAGTGTGAGCGCCAGAGGCAACATGAACTGGAGAAGCTACAACTCCTACCACCAGCACCAGAGCAAGTAAGTGGCTTGGGTTTAACTGGATCTACAGGACTGGGTTATAAATTGAATTCCAAATTGATAGCTGAATTTAAAGAGGGGGAGGATATGGATGTCTTTTTAAATTCCTTTGAAAAGGTTTGTATTTGGGCAAAAATTTCTAGAGGGTCCTGGAGTTTCCAGCTATCCCTGCTACTTACCGAGAAAGCTTGGGATGCAGTGGTTAATTTGGCCAATGAGGACAGTAATAATTACAGCAAACTTAAAACTGCACTTTTAAAAAAGTTTGATTTAACTGCTGAAGCATACAGAGCTAAATTCCAGAAGCTCAAGAGAAGCCCTGACATGAGCTATGAGGAGCTAGCCACAAAACGTCAGTGTTTAAAACGTTGGTGGGAAGGAATTGAAGCAAACTCTGCAGATAAAATTGAAAATGCTATATTGTTAGAACAGTTTTTTTTGTGGCATGACCAGCAGAGCTGAAAGCCTGGCTGGAGGACTGAGATCCCAAAACAGTGCAAGAGGCTGCTGAACTCTCGGACTGCTATGCCAAGAGCAGACCTGCCCTGAGAGTGAATAGGGTGGGCATGGCAGTGCAGAAAGGGAAAAGCGCTCCTTCAGGGCAGCTAAAACCCTCACTGCTTCCACCAAAACCAGTTAACCCCAGGTTTCAAACAAAAGATTTCTCTGAGAAAAAAATGAATGCTGGGTTTGTAAAAAAACAGCATATTGCCAGACAGTGTCCCAAAAGGATGAGCAATACACAAAATGGGGCTACAAAAGAAGTGGATTGTTTGTGTGTCCCTGGAAGCAAGCCCGTGAACATGAGGGAACACATGCACCCAGTCACAGTGAATGGTGTACAGACACAGGGGTTAAGGGACACAAGGGCATCCCTGATGCTGGCAAAAGGGGATCTGGCAGAGCCTGGTCAGCCTATACCCAATCAATTCATAATTGTAAAAGGGTTCACTGGTGAGGAGAGAACATTGCCACTTGCTAGTGTACTCCTAGACTGGGGTGAAACAGGGGGAACTGTGCAACAGGTGGCTATAGCCAAACATTAGCAGTTGATGTCATCCTTGGCAACAATCTCAAACAGGGGATGGTTTGTGCAGTTACCTGTAGCCAAGCGGCAAGTGAAAATTGTAATTCCCTGGACCCCAGAGAAGCTATTGTGGAAACCACTGGGATGTTGGTTCCCCAGCCTGTGTCTCCTGTTATGGAGACTAATGAAAAGGGGGTAGAAATGTCCCCAGTAGCAGTTAACCACCCAGCTACGGAGGGTTACTCAGAAGAAGGAGGGGTGACTCATTGACAGAGGGTTAGGGATGACAGTGATCCAGAACACCCTGATACTAGTGCTAGGGACCCTAGTTTAGAGACTGAAGGGGGCCTGTTCCATGCCTTGGAAATGTATAAGGAGTTTGCAACTGCTCAGAAAAGTGACCCTAGTGTAGAGAAGCTGAGAGTTTGGGCAGACTCAGACAGAGCACAGGGAGGTGATGGTAAATATGGAAATATAGAATCTGATGGCAGATAAGGTCCACTGGCCCACCTAGTCTACCCATTTCCCTACCTAACGGTTAAGCTGCAGATCCTAGTTAACCAACAGCTTACTTCCTCCTACCCCCCCACTAGAATTGCCTTTTGTCTGTCCCATGCATTCTTGAATTCCTCCACTGTTTTTGACTCTATGACCTCCTCAGGAAGACTGTTCCATGCATCTACAACCCTCTCTGTGAAGAAATACTTCCTCACACTACCTCTGAGCCGTCCCCCCTCTATCTTCAAATTGTGCCCCCTTGTTCTTGCACACCTCTTTTTTTGAAAGATGCTACCCTCTTGGACTTTGTTGATTCCCTTGAGGTACTTGAAAGTTTCTATCATGTCCCCCCTCTCCCTCCTTTCCTCGAGGCTATACATCTTAAGCTCCTTTAGTCTTTCTTCATATGTCTTCTGGTGGAGAGCCTGCACCATTTTGATTACCCTCCTCTGGACAGCCTCCACCCTGTCTATGCCTTTGTAGAGATGGGGTCTCCAGAACTGTACAAAGTACTCCAGATGTGGTCTTACCAACTGCCTGTACAGAGGGCCAATAACTTCCTGTTTTCTACTGGCGATGCCTCTCCCTATGCATCCCAGTATCCCCCTAGCCCTCCTTACTGCCTTCTCAATTTGCTGGCCCACCATTAGGTCATCTGATATGACTACCCCCAGGTCCCTTTCCATTTTTGTTGTTGTCAGTATCTCACCCCCTACTGTGTACTCTTCCTCTGGGTTTTTGTTTCCCAGGTGCATTACTTTGCACTACCTTGCTTTGAATCTAAGCTGCCATACATCTGACCATTCCTCCAACCTTGGAAAGTCCCTTTTCATCCTTTCCACCTCACCTTGCATATCAACCCTGTTGCAGATCTTTCTGTCATCTGCAAAGAGACATACCTGTCCTTCCAGTCCCTCTGCAATGTCACTTATAAAGACATTAAAAAGGACCAGTCTCAGTACTGAACCCTGCAGTACCCCACTAGTAACCCCCCTTTCTTCACTGTAGATTCCATTTACTATTACCCTCTGCATCCTGTTGTCCAGCCAGTGTTTTACCCAGGCTGGCTAATTTGTTTATTAATCTGTCATATGGACTGTGTCAAATGCCTTGCTAAAGTCTAGGTTGGCCATGTCCACAGCCCCTTCCTGGTCTACTACTTTCTTCACCCAGTCAAAGAAATCAATTAGACTTGTCTGACATGACCTTCCTGCTGTGAATCCATGCTGCCTTTGGTCCTGTGTCCCACTGGCCTCTAGGTATTTAACAGTTCTTTCCTTCATAAGATTTATTGGGAAAATGGACTGATGTATATGCAGGCTGTAAGGACAGAGGGAGGGGTGATAGGCAGGCAGTTTGTCATTCCCCAAGGATACTGTGAGCAGTTTCTCAAGACTGCACATGATATTCCCTTGTCTGGTTATCTGGGAATCATGTGCACTATGTAGCGGTTGGCCCAGAATTTCTATTGGCCCAACCTCACCCCAGCAGGTGAAGGAGTATTGCAGGTCTTGCCACTGATGCCAAGAAATAGGGAAGCTGGGTAAGAAAACCCAAGCGGCCCTAATTACATTGTTTATAGTGGAGGAGCTATTCCAGAGGGTGGGAATGGATATTGTGGGGCCTTTAAATACCCCCTGCTCCTCCAGGAAGAGGTTCATCCTGACTGTGGTGGACTATGCCACCCGGTATCCAGAGGCAGTTGCCCTATCCTCACTGAGGACAGACAAAGTGGCAGATGCCTTACTTGGGATTTTATCCCATGTTGGGCTTCTGCAGGAGCTTATTACCAATCGAAGGGGTTCCTTCATGTTGGACCTGATGAAATGTTTTTTGGAGAAGTGTGGGGTGGTGCAGAGACACACAACACCTGATCACCTGCAAGCCAGTGGGCTTTAGGAAAGATTTATTGGTACCCTGAAGTCAATGCTCCAAGTGCTTGCTGAACAGCATGGCAGGGACTGGGAGAAATACCTTCCCCAGCTATTGCCTACATATAGGGAGGTGCTCCAAGACTCAACAGGATTTTCCACGTTTGACTTCTTATATGGATGTCGGGTATGTGGGCCCCTAGACTTGATCCAGGAAGACTAGGAAGGCAAGCAAGCCACCCAGGGAACTCCCATGGTGGAGTCCTTAGGTTTAGGGAAAGGTTGAAGGAGCTTATGGGGACAGCTCAGAGCAGCCTGACAGCTACCCGACAGAAACAAAAAGTGTGGTACGACTGTAGAGCCAGAGCTCACTTGTACACGGTGAGTCAGGAAGTCATGGTCCTTATCCCAGTCCGGAAAGACAAGCTGCAGGCTGAGTGGGCAGAACTGTGCAAAGTAGATAGAAAGGTAAATGACGTAAACTGTATCATAGAGTTACCTGACAGAAGACATACAGAAAGAATGTATCATGTCAACATGATGAAGCCATATGCTAATAGGGCTGACATGGTGTTTGCAGTATGAAGTCTTGGGGAGGGGATGGATGAAGGAGACTCCCTTCTGGACTTGCTGGAAGAAAGCAAGCTAGAGTCCTCTGTGGGGGCTGTTAAATGTCTCCCCAGCTGGCTCTGGACAGATCCAGGAAGTAAGGGAGGTATTAGCAGACTTTGCCCCACTATTTAGTGCCAAACCTGGACTAACTCCCTTAGTGATGCACAATATGGCGACAGGGATACAGACACACATATGGCACACAGCATATGGGGTGTCAGAGGCTGTCCAAAAGGACATTAGGAGGGAGGTGGAGGAAACACTGGATTTAGGGATAATCCAGAGTTCCCACAGCCCCTGGGCCTCACCTGTAGTCCTTGAGCCCATGCCAGATGGCTCTACTCATTTCTGTGTGGACTATCATGGACTGAATGCAGTCACAAAGTCAGATGCCACCCGATGCCCTGGATGGATGAACTCCTGGACAAGTTGGGAGGGGTGGCCTACCTTATGACCATTGACCTGACAAAGCGGTACTGGCAGGTACAGTTAACTGACAGAGCTAGTGAGAGATCAGCCTTCATCACTCTGATAGGCATATTTGACTTTAAAGCAATGCCTTTCGGAATGAAGAACACCCCGCCACTTTCCAAAGGTTGGTGAACCAGGTGTTAAATTGTGCTGAGGAGTGCACCGTGGCTCACCTGAATAACATTGCCATCTTTAGTGCCAGCTGGGAGGAACACCTTTCCCATCTTAGGGAAGTGCTGGGCAGAATACAGAGGGCTGATCTCACTGTCAAAGCTGAGATGTGCCAGGTGGTCATGGCTGAAGTGGCATACCTTGGGCATGTTGTAGGCTGGGGCAGCTCTGTCCTAACCATGTTAAAATAGAGGTGATCAAGGCATGGACCAGACCAGAAATGCAGAAGGAGGTCAGGAGTTTTCTAGGGACAGCATGGTACTATGGGAAATTTGTACTCAATTACAGTGCCCTGGCTGCTCCCCTACCTGACCTGGTGAAGAAAAGGATGCCTAAGAAAATAACCTGGGAACCAGCCTGTGAAAAAGTCTTTACCGGACTGAAGGAGGCACTGTGCAGTGCTCCTGTGTTGACAATTCCTGACTATAGCAGACCCTTTATAGTCCAGACTGATGCCTCAGACATGGTTATTGGGGTAGTACTGAGTCAGACATCTTACCAAGGGAAAGATTACCCTGTAGTGTACCTGAGTAAAAAGTTACTTCCCAGGGAGCAGGCTTACTCTACTGTGAAAAAAGAGTGTCTTGCCATAATGTGGGCTCTAAAGAAGTTAAAGCCATTACTACATGGGCAGCATTTTGAGGTACAAACTGACCACAACTGCCTGATTTGGCTAACACAAATGGGAAAAACTAATGGTAGACTATTAAGATGGAGTCTTGCCTTGCAAAGTTAGAACATGATGATCTTACATATGGCTGGAGTGACCAATCAGAACACAGAGGGCCTGTCAAGTCTATATGAGGAGTGAACTGACTTAGGGAGCTCATCCCATGCAGGGATAGAGCCTTCAAATTCAATCTAGGTGGGAAGGAGTGTGACGCTTGGCCAGCTGGTTATGATTATTGTATGCTATTTGTAATATAAAAATATAGTATGTGATTGTCTCACATAAGACAGCCTGTGCTCCAAGGGTGCCCCCAAGCTTCAGTGAAGTTACAGGATATATAACTGACCAGGAGATCTCTGTAATATAACTATCTTCCTTGAGAAATTGCATTTTATTGCCTTTTTATGACCTGTTGCTGCTTTGAAGTTGGGAAGCTAAATATACAGTTAATTACAGAACAGGACATCATTTAGCTGACTCCTGTCAGGCTATCTCACAGCTAAGTGAAGGAATTGTAGGGCTGTAAACTTCAAAGAAACTGGTGGATCAAAGTCTCATAATTTGGGAAATGAGTTTTTGCTGATATCACCTTATTTAATATACCTCCTGATAGCACATTCTGTTTGTATTTTTTTTATATTCTAAAAGGGGGAGCTAGATGACACACAGAAGGGGTGTGGAGAGACACAGTTTAAACTAATACTTGTGTCTGATCTATTTGTCATATTCCATCTTGGGACTCTAGAAAGACACAGCTCTCTGATATAAGGCACTTAAAGAGGTAATACATTAGATAAGATCAAACTGTTTGTTGGTAGGAGTTTGCTCTGTAGTTTTCCTTGTTTTTCTTTTAAGTGATTGTATGCTTTTTGATATATTGTTCTGTGTTTACATTTTTCATATTTTGATAATCTTTTAATAAAGAATCTTTTATTTGAAAGACTACCTCGGTGTCTGCCAGCTCTTTTTGCATGTGACATATAGTTGGTTAAGTGTGACAATTGTTCAAACAGGTTGATGGCGTTGCTATTCTGGGAAAAGGTAAGAATATACCTAAGGTCTCTTAAAGAGTTTTAAGGGATTATTTTGGAAGCCTGGCTGGGTGCCCCTGGCATAAGATCATACTGCAATCCCGGAAGAGGGTAAGTATCTGAGCCTGAACATTGGGTATGGTAGTATAAGGTTCACAGTTTGAATCCCCCCAGAACATGAGACTAAAGTTGATTCGGACCCAAACACAGACAGGAGGGTTACCCTGTCTGTTACCAGTTCACACAATTGTGCTTGGAGGTTGGCACTGTGGGAGCAGAGGGCCTGACCTGCTGAGTGAGTTTGTGACACTGATCAGGCAGCAAAAGTAATTGGGAACTGAACTAATTCAATGGCATTGGGATAAAACCCCCTTGGAAAGTGTTGCATGCATAATTTCAAGATGTAATCCGATGTCTGTCACAATGGTATTTGACTTTGAACACCCCTTTTAATGCTTTACTCTCTGCATCACTGCTTCACATATTTTTTTCCAATTGTTTTACCAGGAGAGACACAATAAGCAGAAAGCTTGTTTACAGGTGCAACCTGGAAGCACATGGAAGTTAAGTGACTTGCTCAGGGTCACACAGTATGATTGTTTATCCAGGAGAGACACACTTAGCTGAAAGCTTGTTTACAGGTGTGACCTGGGAACACAGGGAAATTTAGTGACTTGCTCAAGGTCACAAAGCATGATTGTTTAACCAGGAGAGACACACTAAGCTGAAAGCTTGTTTACAGGTGTGACCTCTGGGAGCACAGGGAAGTTAAGTGACTTGCTCAGGATCACACAGTTTGCAAGGGGGGGCTATGGGATTCAAACCTGGGTCTCCATGTTTGCTGCTCAGAGCCTTAAACCACTGCACTACTGTCTCAAATGTCTTTGGGCCCATGAAATGCTGGACTTCAGACTTCAAGGTGGAAAAGCAAACTTAATGTTTTACCATTCTGCTTTTCATTCATATTCTGGGCAGAATTTTTATCTCTATGTGGGATTCAAATTTGGAATCTCTTGGTTCACTGTTGTATGCTCTAAACCAAGGATCACACTATTTCCCCTGCTGCTGCTGTTGTTGCTACTACCACTAATTCAATACAAAATGTGTGGCCTCAGGACAGGTTTGAACCCCAGTCTCCAACAGAGAGCAACATGTTGATCTGGGATAAAAGCAACACCCTTGCCACTTGCTATGCAAGGGATCTACCCAAGTTTGGTAGCCCAAGGAGCAGCACAGTGTTCTAATGCCCCTTACGCGTCCTCACCTGTCTATCTCTCTAGACCCTATTTCTGTCGCCTGCTGCTGATTCATCCCCCACATCCTTGTAGCCTGTGGCCTACTACCCCCAATGGCTGCACTGGCTTTAATGGATGTTTCCACACATTGTACCCTTTAGTAAACTGAATTTGCTATATAGCTGCTACCTGGGAGTATTACTAAACTTATACATATTGTAGATGCACTTTAATTATCTCTTCTTGGATGGATTCTGTACCTACGTTATGGACTATGCAATGCTCCTGTCTGTCCTTATTCTATTATATGGAATACTCTATGTCCTTTTACATGATGTGTTACAGACAATGTGTGTTATACTCTATGGCCCGGATATTGACTGCGCCACAAAGTAGCGCAATAGCAGGAGCAGGTGCAAGTGCAGTGCACCCCTGCGCAACACGCGCGATATTCAAACACAGTGCAGGCCAAGGTGCGCTTGTGCAACACAACTGAATATCATGCCAACTGTGCCATGGCACAACCAGGGATGTGCGGTGAAGCAGGGCGGATGTGCAGTAGCACAACCAGGGATGCACAGTGGAGCAGGGTAGTAGCGCAGTAGCACAACCAGGGATGCGCAGGGTCAGGGACAGGATGCAGAGGTGCACCATCCATGGAAGTCATGGGCAGAGGAGCACACAGCAGGCCAGACAGCAACCCTCGCAACCCATGAATTGCACAACCAGTGGTGAGCTGGATGGACCACCAGCCCATGAACACCAGCACCGAATCCACAGCCGGGGCACGGTGCCCCAGCACACCCCCCTGGCAAGCTGTGACCGCTACACAAGGAGGGCCGGTCACCCAGTGCCACCCCATCCCACCAATGCAGAGCATGCCCTGTATAGTGATCCCCAGACACCTGGCCCAGGAGCAGTGCCCAACAGAGCATGGCACCGAATGCATACCACCAGCTCCACTGTGACAATGCTACCCTGTGCACCATGGAGCCATGCATGGCAGCCCCACCGTGAGCACCCCACAGCAGGTGGTACCAGCCACCAACGCAACAACTGCAGACACAGTGCTGCCCTGCATGGCCCCCCCATGGCACAACAGAGCGGTCGACCCTGTGTTGGTACCGAAGGACCCCCTCATGCAACAAGGCCTGCCCTGGACCCCACCACCAGCAGGACAGCACCCCACACACCCACCCAAGCACACACCCTGTCCCAGCACTGGCCCCAACAGCCAGCACAGCCACCCACAGTGGTGCATGGAGGCATGCGCCACACAGGATTCAACACAGGCTATGGACAAACACCCACCCTAACCCAAGGGCACCCCGACACAGGGCCACAGTAGTGGGGCAACAAATGCCACTGACATGCGACCACTGATGCTGTGTACCCACAGCCTGCACCCCATCATGGCACAGGTGTACCTGCCATCCTGCACATGCACCATGCAGCTGTCCACCACCAGAATGCGGCCGGAGCACAAGTGACAGACATCTGAATACAGACCCCACAATACAGACCCTGTAACAGACACCAGCGGCAGCATGGAGGGGAGACAACAACAGCATAGGCCACAGTGCCACCTGAGGCAGACATGCACCATACCAGTGACAGGAGGCAAGCTGCCATTGCACCATGGCCAGAGGGTGGCTGGCATGAACAGCCACCAATGACATGCCAGCAGACCATGCATACCACAGATATGCAAGGGGGCCAGCTGCATGGGCCATGGACATACTGACAGGGGTGCCAGGGACACAGCGCATGCACCAGGGACCACTGCACACAAGCATCCAGTGCACAGGGAGCAACACACATACCACAAACAGGGACTGAGTCCCCCACCCACACCATAGGCGGGTCCCTGTTGGACACACACACGCCCAGGCCTGCACCATTCCTGACACCATGCACACCACTGTTGCCAAGCACCATATGCCCACTGCAAATCAGAGACCACCACAGTTGTCATAACAAATATGTCTGTAATCGAGTAATGAACTGTGAAAAAATCAGCAAAACAAACTATTTGCAATGTGGGGGGGAGGCCCACATACCAGGTGGGAGTGGGCATGGGGCAAGGGTGTACAACAGGGAGTGGGATGAAGTGGTGTGAGGGAAAGTCCAAGGGGGAATGGTGATCAGGTCCGTAGTGTGCCAATTGGTGACTCCGCTCCCCACTTCTGTCATGGTGGTGCCTCCTGTGCCTCCTTCTGTCTCCCCTGTCCATATGCTGGAGCAGCTCTAGGGTGGTCCTCGACAGCTGCAGCAGCTTCTGCACATTATGTTCCAGTGCAGTTCAGCGTTGTCCACCTAGGACAAAGGAGCAGAGTCATTACGCGTGACTGGCCAGACCCCTGCAGTCCACCCAATGTGCACAGCATACAGCTGTGGGCCATGCCCCTGTGATGGCATGCAATCACCCACAGTGTCCATGCCCACATGACCCACCTACCCAGGCACCCATAGCCATGCAGAACACTACACACACCCACCACCCAAGTCCCCCACGGCACCACCGTGGCCATACAGTGACATGGCTATACGGTGAAACGGCAGTGGCACAGCCATGGACCCAGTGCATGCACAGCCCACCTGCGACACCCACCCACACATGCAGTGCCACAGGACAGTGCAGAGTGCACTGTGTGGTGTGCACAGCAGTGGGACCAAGTGCAGATGGCCACACCCCACCACCACCCCAGCAACCCAGCATGCACAGAAGTAAAGGGAAACACGGCACTCACCTGCATCCTGGCCAGCAGGGTGCTGCTGGCCCATGGCCCCTCCAACATGGCCCGGCTGAACCTGGACTGCACCTGATCTGTCCTGCTCCCCCTGTTCACGGGCCAGTCGTGCCCTACGTGCTTCTCCAGGCCTAGGGTGCAAACATGGAGAGGGAAACATCAGTACAGGTCAGTAACAGAGCCCCCCCCAGTGTGAGTGTGCCTGCTCAGCCCAGCCATGATGCACCACCACCACCACCACCCCCACTAGATGGCCCCCACCCCCCCTGCAGTGTGGCCTTATGCACACCATAATACCCAGACAGACAGACACTGCCAGTGTCTGAATGGAGCACCTACCTGGCTGTGGCACAGCACCTCGCCGGGTGCGTGCCTGCAAATGCCTCAGTCAGTCAGGATCCTGCCACTGTGGGTCACCATACCAGTGGCAACACTGCTCCGCTGACTTGCCAATCCCAGTCGCCTCCTCCAGGCCGTCAGACTCCTCCTGCCACACAGCAGTATGTGGCCTGTTGAGGGGATCCTGCTCAAATAAGGCATCAGCATGTGGCTCCACTAGGGCAACCAAGTTGGCCAGCTCAATTGCGCTCCAGACTTGTGCTCTCCTATGAGGCATCCAGCTGTGAAATAGGGATGCACTCATGTGGCTGCATGGTGCCTAGGGGCCAAAGGTTGACCGAAGGGTCAAGTGTCTGTCCGTGCACGGAGTGCCATAGTGCTACTGGGACACCATGCGTGTAGCACGGTAGGGTGCTTGTGTGTGATGCCCTTCAGTGGCCTACTGCACTGTGGTTCCATGGTGCCTACGGTGCACCAAGACACAAGCACCACACAGGTGAACAGCACACTAGCACCACAGGCACAGTGGTGGCCGTGCCCTGCACGGCCTCCCTGCACACAGCACGTCAGCAGCACAGCACATGTCGGCTTCAGCACCCCAGGCATGTGCCGTGCAGTGCCGATTGTGCACATCACAGTGCTGCGCCATAGCCTGAGCATGCTCACCAACATTGTGCAAGGTGCAACAGCGTGATATTCAGCCAGCATTTGGAAATCAGCTCATTAACCATTCCACGGCGTAACCTCTGCATCAGCATCCACTTACAGTTGTGCCTCGCCTCATTTGCATGCGTTACGCTATATAAATGTGACATGGGGCTGCAGAGGACATGGTTAAGTACTACAGTCCATTGTGGTGGGTTGCATGCTGTTGGGATGTGGGAACCGTGGTTTGCGAGGGCTGAATGGTACTGCACAGTCCACGGTAACACCTGTCATTCCCACAGGCTTGAGCTTGACTGAATGTGAGGAAGAGGAGGAACAGGGAAGGGGAGAAGGAGGAGGCCCAACTTCACCAGGGCTGAATCAGATGCCCTGTTCAAGGCATATCATGACAGGGAACCACTGCTCAGTGGACAGCAGGGAATGCCACAGGCCCGTGCTGCAGCATGGGGTGAAGTGGCATGTGCCGTGAGCCAGCATGGCAGCCACCAGCAGTCCATGCATGAGTGTAAGAAGAAGGTTGGCATGTACAGGAGGCAGATCAAAGATAAGGTGGCTGCCATCTGGGCTGCACATGCTGACACCGGTGGGGGCCAGACGGATGTACCACGCCTGATGCCACAGGAGGAGTGGGTGGCCAGCAGCATGAGGCATTGTGCCATTGAGGGCATTCCTGGTGGTGGCTTCCAGAAAGGGTGGCAGCCCATCATTTCATGGTAGGTCCTGTGCTGTCACTGTGTGGGTGGTGGAGGGAATGCCACAGGTCAGGGCGGAGCCACTAATGCTAATGTGTTCCCTTACAGCTCCTGAGTGTCTACATGGGTCAACGGTGGTGGGTGTGTCCACTGAGGGGGATGCCCTGGACATGGAGGATCACCCATCCACCTCCACAGGTGTCCAAGGGACCGGACAAGTGCATACCTGCACGTCTGTCCAGAATGATGAGGGTGGTGCTGGTGCGGACGAGGCCCTACCTGTGTCCCAGCATTACAGTGCCCATGGTCTCCAGCATGCTGGGAGACAGATTGGTGCTGGATCCAGCACCGATGATGATGGACCACACATTCTGGACAGTGATATGTGTGGGACACAGGATGGTCCCACAGCAGGCAACCGCACGGGTATTGCCGTGGGTGGTGTCTCTGTGGCAGCCTGCATAACAACACAGTCCCAGCCTGTGCCTGTATGCCCCAGTGGGGCAGCACTGGTGTGTGTCCAGGGTGGTGGGGCTGTTGCAGCCGCTGCGGCAGCACTGGTGAGCCCTGGCGATCGGCAGCTGGAGGGGCAGCGCCAGCAGTCAGCCAATGGCGATGGGGGGACAGTGTCAGGGGCAGTGGCAGTACACCACGTGTGGACATGCCCCAGCATGGCTCTGGTGTGCAGTGCCCATTGTCAAGGGGTGCTGGCCAACAGGGCCAGGAACATCACAAGGGACAGCATGCCAGACTGGCAGATGACCTCTATGACGAGCACTGCCATCTATTCCAGGCTTCAGTAGATCAGAAGATGCAGCTTGTGATGGCAGTGGATGCATTCAGTGCAGTTCTGCACCAGGCAGAAGAGCGGGGTAGCAGGGACCACGGTCTGCTCCTGGCAGAGATGGCCTGGCAGTGGGCGGATGTGACCACTGCCATTGACAGGCAGACCAATGCATTGACAACTGTCATGTCCACATTGGGCACACAGTTCAGTGCCCAGCCGCCACAGACACCATGTAGTGTCATGTCCACACCCTGTTCTTGGCACCATGTGACACCTGCTTTGTCAACACTGGGTTCGGCTGTGGGCATACCGAGCACACCTGGCGTGAGCATGTTCAGTGGGTTGCAGACCCCTGCACAAACATGGTCGCGTTCACACAGTGTCACCCCTGGGGGACCGTTGGTGCCACACCCTGAGGCCAATGGTCAGCCTGGCACAGCTGGTAGGTCTCTCCGGGGCCACCCACACATCCGTGGCAGCCGTGGTACTGTGCCTCGTGACTGACCTGTCTCCCATCATGGCCACTATCTGCCACTGCCCTATGTGCAGTGTGGTGTGCATTGTGTGATGCATGGGTGGGGTACCCAGCCCTGCACACACACTGTCTCTGTGCACACCCTCCTGGCTGCTGGCCACTGTGGCGTGTGCGTGATGATGCCTGCATTGTGCTGTCTGCCAGTGAGCAATGGTGCTCAGTGTCTGAGGCATGCACAGTGATGGCCACTGGGCATGGTCATGTGTGGACCTGTGTGGGGTGTGGGTGGCTGTTGGGGTTGGCATGCCGTTTACCCCTTGTGCATTTCTTGTGGTGTGTATGCATGTGTGTGCATGTGTCATGTTCGGCCTTGCCCATCCCTGATACCATGTGCGGTGCCACACTCAGACCCTTTCCCTTACCGCCGTCCGCCCCTGGTGTCCTGCCCTTCCTGCCTGTGGGCTGTGCTCTTGCCCTTGGTGGTTGTGCATGGCCCCATGACCTACCTGTGTTGTCCATAGTGCTCTTCTGTAATGGTGTCCCAGTGCAGCTGTGACATCTGGATCAGGCTGGGGTCTCTTCACCCAGGGGGTGGCTGCCCATCACAAGCTGGACTGGCATCCTCATCGTCCCTACCACTGTCCCCCTCTTCGACCTCTACGGCTATCCCACAGTCAGTGGCCATGATGTGCAGGATATGGCAGACCAGGAATAGCCCACAGTCCTTCGAGGGGCTGTACTGTAGGGCACCACTTGATGTGTCCAGGCACTGGAACCATGCCTTCATCATCCCGAACACCCACTTGATAACATTCCGTGTTGTGGCATGTGCCTCATTGTACCATAGCTGCAAAGGGGTTGTGGGGTGCCGGTATGGTGTGAGCAGCCAGGGACATAGCAGGTAACCACTGTCACCTGTGTGTAGAGGGTGGACATTGGAATGGTGGTCTGCATCGCTATGCCATGGGCCAACATAGCCAGTACCCATGGCACCTCTGACTATGCACCCCCCCACATCTGTTCATGTCATCCTACGTGATATGCATACTCACCCACTAGATGACCAGTGGGGATGTCTCCACTCTCAAACCTGTGGCACAGTGCAGACTGGTGCCAGATGAAGGCATTGTGTGCTCCCCCAGGGTGCGTGGCACAGACATTGGTAATGCACCCCCTGGCATCGCACACTACCTGGCAGTTTATGCTTGCGTAACCCTTACGGTTGATGCATGCTGCACCCTCCGGGCCAGGTGGCATGTGTATGGCCACATGGGTGCAGTCAATGGCCCTGAGCACACCAGGAAACTGTGCTACCCTTTGGAACTCCTGTATGTGTGCTGTGCACTCCACCTGTGTGCTGGGGAAATAGATGTATGCCACAGCATGTGGCAGCAGTGTGCTGAGGAATTGTGTGAGTAGGCATGACGTGGCTGACTGGGTTATGCCTGTCATGTCCCCTGTTGGTCTCTCAAAGGTGCCCGTGGCGAGCAGGCACATGACGGCTGTCACCTTCATCTCCACTGACAGAGCATGGCTCTGTCGTGTGGATGCCTGCATCTCATCACTGCACAGCTCACTGAGCTGCCTCAGGATCACCTGGTTCAGGTGGTACTGGCCCACAATCTCTGTGTCAGAGTACTGTTCGAAACTGGTGCGGGCTCGGTGCTGCCTGTTCTGGGCGTACCGCTGATGGGCCCTTCCATGGCCCTGCCTTCCTGCTGCCTGCCTTCTCACACCCCTCATTACCACCTCCATCTTGAATGTGGTGCTGACCTTGTCTCTGGCTGGTGTTCCTCCCCAGGAAGCTGTTGTCCTGCTCCCCCCACTGTCTGTTCCTCATGCTCCCCCTGCACCGGGTACACCTCTGGCCTTTGACTGTGGCTGTACTGCCTCCTGCCACTGCCCTCAGTCCACTGTGACACTCCATGCCCTTTGCTACACAGTGGCACAGGCACACCCACTCCTACCCTGTCTATGGCTCAGTTCTGGTGAGCCCTGTCCTGCTCCTGTCCAGTCCTGTGCACTGCTTCCTTCTATTCCACCCTGGCTCTCTGTCACCACACACCCACTTATGGCTTCCCTTTTACATTCTTGCTCCCCTTTCTTGCTCCCTATTATTAGGGTTCATTTCCGCTGTTGCACAACTTCCACTTGCTCCGCTGTTGCGAATGGTGCATGCTGTTGAATATCGCATTGCGCATGTTATTCATGGTTCCGCCCCCTAACGGTTGCACATGTATTCATTACTGGTGCGCTCTTGCGCACTGGTTATTGTGTTGCACAGCCGCCTCCCTCTGAATATCACATAATGGCACATTTCCGTACTTGTGCTGGTGCATCCTAGTTGTGCATGGCGCATCCGCTCTGAATATCCGGGCCAATGTCTTTTATATGACATGCTACAGATAATGACTGTTATACTTCCCTTTACATGACGTATTATGGACATTGCCTTTTATATACTCTATGTCCTTTTACATGATGTGTTACATTCAATGCATGTTATAATCTACCCTTGTACATGATGTGTTACAGACAATGCCTGTTATACATGAGATGTTACAGACAATGCCTGCTATACGCTATGTCCTTTACATGATGTGTTACATTCAATGCATGTTATACTCAGTCCTTTTTCATGATGTGTTACAGACAATGCCTGTTATACATGAGGTGTTACAGACAATGCTTGTTATACTCTGTCCTTTTACATGACATATTACAGACAATGCCTGTTATACTCTATGTCCTTTTACATGACGTTTTACAGACAATGCCTGTTATGCTCTATGTCCTTTACATGACGTTTTACAGACAATGCTTTTTATACTCTGTCCTTTTACAGAATGTGTTACAGACAATGCCTGTTATACTCTGTCCTTTTACGTGACGTTTTACAGACAATGCCTGTTATACTCTGTCCTTTTACATGACGTGTTACAGACAATGCTTGTTATACTCTATGTCCTAGCTCATGACATATTACAGACAATGCCTATTATACTCTATATCCTAGTACATGACATGTTACAGACAATGCCTGTTATACTCTGTCCTTTTACATGACATGTTACAGACAATGCCTGCTATACTCTATGTCCATTTACATGACATGTTACAGACAATACCTGTTGTACAATATGTCCTTTTACATGACATGTTACAAACAATGCTTGTTATACTCTGTGTTCTAGTACATGACAAATTACAGACAATGCCTGTTGTACTATATGTCCTTTTACATGACGTTTTACAGACAATGCCTGTTATACCCTATGTCCTTTAACATGAAGCTTTACAGACAATGCCTGTTATGCTGTACGTCCTTTTACATGACATGTTACAGACAATGCCTGTCATACTCTATGTCCTTTTACATGACATTTAACAGACAATGCTTGTTATACTCTATGTCCTTTTACATGACATGTTACAGACAATGCCTGCTATCCTCTACGTCCTTCTACATAACATGTTACAGACAATGCCTGTTATACTTTATGTCCTTTTACATGACGTTTTACTGACAATGCTTGTTATACTCTGTCCTTTTACAGAATGTGTTACAGACAATGCCTGTTATACTCTATGTCCTTTTACATGACGTTACAGACAATGCCTACTATACTCTATGTCCTTTTACATGACGTTACAGACAATGCCTATTATACTCTATGTCCTAGTACATGACATAGTACAGACAATGCCTATTATACTCTATGTCCTAGTACATGACATGTTGCAGACAATGCCTATTATACTCTATGTCCTAGTACATGACATATTACAGACAATGCCTATTATACTCTATGTCCTAGTACATGACATGTTACAGACAATGCCTATTATACTCTATGTCCTAGTACATGACATATTACAGACAATGCCTATTATACTCTATGTTCTAGTACATGACATATTACAGACAATGCTTGTTATACTCTGTCCTTTTACAGGATGTGTTACAGACAATGCCTGTTATACTCTATGTCCTTTTACATGACATATTACAGACAATGCCTGTTGAACTATATGTCCTTTTACATGATGTTTTGCAGACAATGCCTGTTATGCTCTATGTCCTTTTACATGACGTGTTGCAGACAATGCCTGTTGTACTCTATGTCCTTTTACATGACGTTTTGCAGACAATGCCTGTTATGCTCTATGTCCTTTTACATGATGTTTTACAGACAATGCCTGTAATACTCTATGTCCTTTTACATGACGTTTTGCAGACAATGCCTGTTGTACTATATGTCCTTTTACATGATGTTTTACAGACAATGCTTGTTATTCTCTATGTCTTTTTACATGACATGTTACAGACAATGCCTGTTATGCTCTATGTCCTTTTACATGATGTTTTACAAATAATGCTTGTTATACTCTGTCCTTTTACAGGATGTGTTACAGACAATGCCTGTTATACTCTGTCCTTTTACGTGATATTTTACAGACAATGCCTGGTATGCTCTATGTCCTTTTACATGACATATTACAGACAATGCCTGTTATACTCTATGTCCTTTTATATGATGTTTTACAAACAATGCCTGTTATACTCTGTCCTTTTACATGACGTGTTACAGACAATGCTTGTTATACTCTATGTCCTTTTACATGACATATTACAGACAATGCCTGCTATACTCTGTCCTTTTACATGACGTGTTACAGACAATGCCTGTTATACTCTGTCCTTTCACATGACGTGTTACAGACAATGCTTCTTATACTCTATGTCCTTTTACATGACATATTACAGACAATGCCTGTCATACTCTATGTCCTTTTACATGACATTTAACAGACAATGCTTGTTATACTCTATGTCCTTTTACATGACATGTTACAGACAATGCCTGCTATCCTCTACGTCCTTCTACATAACATGTTACAGACAATGCCTGTTATACTTTATGTCCTTTTACATGACGTTTTACCGACAATGCTTGTTATACTCTGTCCTTTTACATGACGTTTTACAAACAATGCCTGTTATACTCTGTCCTTTTACATGACGTGTTACAGACAATGCCTGCTATACTCTGTCCTTTTACATGACGTGTTACAGACAATGCTTGTTATACTCTATGTCCTTTTACATGACGTGTTACAGACAATGCTTGTTATACTCAATGTCCTTTTACATGACATATTACAGACAATGCCTTTTGATCTATATGTCATTTTACATGACATGTTACAGACAATGCCTTTTATGCTCTATGTCCTTTTACATGACATGTTACAGACAATGCCTGTTATACTCTATGTCCTTTTACATGACGTTTTAGAGACAATGTGGTACACTGTGGTACACAGAGAACCTTGACTGGGATGTCAACATACCAGGATACACAATCTACAGGAGGGACAGGGAGGGTAAAAGAGGAGGAGGAGTAGATCTCTATGTAAAGGAAGGGATCAAAGCAACAGAACTAAAGAGTAAACAGGGAGCAGATGAGGCACTTTGGGTCACCCTGGAGACAGGAAATGGTACCACAATCCACATGGGGGTTGTGTACAGACCCCCATCTCAGGGGGAGGGAATGGACAAGAAAATGATAGAAGGCTTTGTTAGAATGACAGAAAAAGGGGAAATATTGTTGATGAGGATCTGAATTTGCTAGATGTTAACTGGAGCACCTTTGCTGCAGGCACATCCAAGAGCAGGGTCATTCTTGATGCCCTACAGGCGGCATGCCTCAGACAGCTAGTATTGGAACCCACTCAGGAGGGAGCGATCTTAGACCTGGTACTCTCAAATGGGGATGGAGAAAGAATCTCAGATTTAGAAGTGGGTAGCCATCAGGGAACAAGCGACCACTAAATAGTGTGGTTCACGATAAACACAGCCATACAATCAAGCCATACAAAAGCAAGAGTACTGGTCTTTAGGAGGGCTGACTTTGGGAAAATGAGAGAGTGCCTCAGAAAAGCACTAGCAAACAGGCAAAAAGGAGGGGTGGAGGAACAATGGGGAGTGATCAAAACAGCCATCACAGAGGCAACAAGCCATTGTGTAAAGCAAATCAATAAAACACAACAAAGGAAATAACCGCTATGGTTCTCAAAAGAGGTGGCAGGGAAGGTTAAGGAGAAAAAGACAGCATTCAGGAAATATCAGGAAATACAGAAGGAGCAGGACAGAGAACTTTATCAGTTAAAGCAGAAAGAGGCTGGGAAGGCAGTTAGAATAGCAAAGGCCCAAACTGAGGAAAGGATAGCCAATTCTGTTAAGAAGGGGGATAAGACCTTTTATAGGTACATTAGAGAGCGAAGAAAGACCAAAGGAGGGATACTGAAGCTTAATAAAAGGGAGGGAATGTGGGTAGAGGGTGACAGTGAAAAAGCAGGGATACTGAACAAATATTTCTGCTCAGTATTCACAAAGGAAGAGGGGGGGAGTTATCTAAACAAAAAAGAGAAACACTTTGAAGATGGGGGTCACTACCAGTCCATTTACAGAAGAAAGGGTTCTGAAAGAACTAATAAAATTGAAGGTGGACAAAGCAATGGGGCTTGATGGGATTCACCCAAGAATTCTAAAAGAACTAAGGGTAGAACTAGTGACACCACTGACTACTCTCTTTAACAAATCATGGGAGGATGGAGTGGTACCCGAGGACTGGAGAAGGGCAGATGTGATTCCTCTAAACAAAAGTGGGAGCAGGACAGAGGCAGGAAACTACAGACCAGTTAGTTCAACCTCAGTGGTTGGGAAAATGATGGAATCACTTCTGAAGGAAAGAATTGTTGAGTACCTAGAGGCCAGTGGGGCACAGGGCCCAAAGCAGTATGGATTCATGATGGGAAGGTCATGTAAGATGAATCTAATAGATTTCTTTGACTGGGTGACCAAAGTAGTAGGCCAGTAAGGGGCTGTGGACATGGCCTACCTAGATTTTAGCAAGGCATTTGATACAGTCTCACACAAAAGATTAATACACAAGATAGCCAGCCTTGGAGTGGGTCCCAAGGTGGTAGCCTGGATAAAAAAAAATGGCTAGACAACAGGATGCAAAGGGGTAGTAGTAAATGGAGTACACAGTGAAGAAAGGAGGATTACTAGCGGGGTACTGCAGGGTTCCGTACTGGGACCAGTCCTTTTTAATGTCTTTATAAGTGACATTGCAGAGGAACTGGAAGGAAAAGTATGTCTCTTTGCAGATGACACAACGATCTGCAACAGGGTTGATACACAAGATGGAATGGAAAGGATGAGAAGGGACTTGGCAAGGTTGGAGGAATGGTCAAATGTATGGCAGCTCAGATTCAATGCAAAGAAGTGCAAGGTAATGCACATGGGAAACAAAAACCCAGGGGGAAGTGTACACAATGGGGGGTGAGTTACTGACAACAGGAAAATTAGAAAGGGACCTGGGGGTAATTATATTAGATTACCCAACGGTGGGCAAGCAATGTGAGAAGGCAGTAAGGAAGGCTGGGGGGATACTGGGATGCATAGGAAGAGGCATCAATAGTAGAAAACAGGAAGTTGTTATCCCTCTGTACAGACAGTTGGTGAGACCCCATCTGGAGTACTGTATGCAGTTCTGGAGACCCCATCTCCACAAAGACATAGACAGAGTGGAGGCTGTCCAGAGGAGGGCAACCAAAATGGTGCAGGGTCTGCACCAGAAGACATACGAAGAAAGACTAAAGGAGCTTAATATGTATACCCTTGAGGAAAGAAGGGAGAGAGGGGACATGATAGAAACTTTTAAGTACCTCAAGGGAATTAACAAAGTCCAAGAGGGTAGCATCTTCCAGAAAAAGAGATGTGCAAGAACAAGGGGGCACAATTTGAAGATAGAGGGAGGATGGCTCAGAGGTAATGTCAGGAAGTATTTTTTTACTGAGAGGGTTGTGGATGCATGGAACAGCCTCCCTGAGGGGGTCATGGAGTCAGGAACAGTGGGGGACTTCAAGAATGCATGCGACAGGCATAAGGCAGTCCTAGTGGGGGGTAGGAGGAAGTAAGCTGTTGGTTAACTAGGATCTGCAGCTTATCTGTTAGGTAGGAAAATGGGCAGACTAGGTGGGCCAAGCGGTCCTTATCTGCTATCAAATTCTATGCTTCTATGTTTACTCTATGTCATTTTACAAGACGTATTACAGACAATGCCTGTTATGCTCTATGTCCTTTTACATGACGTGTTACAGACAATGCTTGTTATACTTTGTCCTTTTACATGACGTGTTACAGACAATGCCTGTTATACTCTATGTCCTTTTACATGACATGTCACTGACAATGCCTATTATACTCAATGTCCTAGTGCATGACATTTTACAGACAATGCCTGTTAAACTCCGTCATTTTACATGACGTTACAGACAATGCTTGTTATACTCTATGTCCTTTTACATGACATTTTACAGACAATGCCTGCTATACTCTGTCCTTTTACATGACGTGTTAGACAATGCCTGTTATACTCTATGTCCTTTTACATGACGTGTTACAGACAATGCCTGTTATACTCTGTCCTTGTAAAATTTGAAAAAATACTTTCAAATTCAGTCCTAAGGTGTTCTAGTCCTAACATGTTCTTTTGGTTTCTTTTCAGGGATGGACATTACAGATGGTTATAAATATGAAGAACAAACTGACTGTGACATTGGAGTAAATGCAGCAGTACAGTTAGGGAGCAACATCCCTGCAGATATGCAGGCTGCAACTTCAGCATGTAGGAAGCATGGCATAAGCAGGGTAGAGACACAGTTTGTGAGTGCTGACACTACTCTAGACTCCTTTGTGAGTGAAGGGTAAGATATGCAAACCATTCAACTTGGGTTGACTGTTTATAGCTTTGGTAATACTTCAGCAAAAACAGACTTTTATTAGGGCTGCTGGTAGGCAGAGCCTGCAACCCTCTTGCATCGGCTCTAAAAATGAGCTACCGAATTCAGACTGTGGAAATAATCCTTTCACATGTTTGCATTCCTTCAGTTTAACCCCTGTAGTGCTGCAGACTGAACATCTGTCCAGGGTTCAATCCAATAGATTAATTTTAGTTATTTCGGCAGCCTAGGTATTAAGAAACAAATGCTCTGGACAATCACCTCTTCTCCCCAATGTTGTAGTGCTTCAGTGGGTACAAGAAACACATTTCCTTTTGAATCTAACCTGGTAAATAGCATTTTTAGAGCTAATGAGAGAGGGCTGTTGAGTAGATCAGTTTCAACACTGTTTTTCAACTTTTTTTATTGCAATGTGACTTGCTATCTTTGGTGACTAATAATTTACTCACATGACATTCAACAAATAACAATATCAAACTGCAGAGCAGTGGCAAATTATAGTCAGTCAATTCTCCCAGTGTGTGTGTGTGTGTGTGTGTGTGTGTGTGTGTGTGTGTCAGCATTTCCTCTGAATAGTTGATTTAAGTTAACCCTTTCTGGACTTAATTAGTGGCGTTGGATGTAGGAAGGGTTGTAAATACTAGGTAGCTAATGTTAATGGAGGGAATTACAAAGAATGATAGTGATGTCAACTGCAGCGTTACCAGATTGAACAAAGCATTTCCCTGTACGGTATTCTCCTTTTCCCTGTATTTTCCATTTACATTTTCCTGCATACTCAAATCAGTACATGTACACAACTGGCTTCATTATGCCTGTCAGTAAAATCACTATAACAAATGTTGAGGCTGTTTTTATTTATTTTAAATGGTAAAACTCACCTGCAGCATATCACAGAGGCTCTGGACAAAATGCTGGATTCTCTCAAACTTTGCTCTCAATGTTCACATGTCTCTAGAACCTCTTGATGGTATTATAGCATTGTTACAATGTACTAACACAGCCACATAGCCTAACTGAGATGCAGTGTGTTACATTCAGTGGGTCATACTTTTATCCCTTTTGGCCATATACTGACTCAGGACAGCTTTGATGAGATGCAGGATCTCATTTTCAGAGGGATCCTAATTTTACCAACTTCTTCATTATACTGATACATGTTAGCACGGCTAAGATGCAGTAGCTCATTTTCAGTGGGGTCTTACTTTTACTGGTGCTGACTTAAACTATGCATATGTGAGTCTGGCGCATATGTAGTCATGTCAGTGCTGCCATGAAATGTCTGACTATGAGGGCAATTGGAACTCTCATGGGTTTATACTTGTAGAAAAGGTAAATAAATGCTAGGCAGCTAATCTTTTAGGGTTTTCATAGGTTGCAAGGGGCATTCTAGGGTATTACAAAGAATGATAGTGGTGTCAACTGCAGAGTTTCCAGACTGAACAAAGCATTTCCCTGTAGGGCACCCCTCCTTGTCTCTGTATTTTTCAAGGAAAACTGGGACAAAACTCCTGTACACTTTCCTGTATGCTCAAATCAGTACATGTACACAACTGACATCATTATGCATATCAGTAAAATCACTATAACAAATGTTACGGTTCTTTTTATTTATTTTAAGTGGTAAACCTCATCTGAAACATATCACAAAGGCTCTGGAAAATGTTGACATTTCTCAGGTTTTGCCCTCAATGTTCATACGTCTCCAGAACTTCTTCATGGTATCATAGCATTGCTACAATGTGCAGACACAGCCAGATAGCCTTGCTGAAATGCAGTATGTCATATTCAGTGGGTCATACTTTTATCCATTCTGGCAATGTACTGACACAGGATAGCTTTGATGAGATGCAGAATATCATTTTTAGAGGGGTTCTAATTTTACCCACTTCTACAATGTACTGATACACATTAGACTGGATAAGATGCAGTGTCTCATTTTCAGTGGGGTCTTACTTTTAGTGTTGCTGACTTAAACTATGCATATGTGAGTATGGCACATATGTAGTTATGTTAGTGCTGTCATGTTATGGCTGACTACATGACAAACTGTTCATGTGTGAGTATCACACATGTGCAGTTATGTAATAGCAGCAGTGTCAGTTATATCTGACTCTGGTGCAGTGACAGCATGGCATATTCTTTTTAATGCTCTTGCCACTCCTTAAAGCTCTCCATAGCCATATCAGCTCAGTGCTGGCAAAAGCTAAGGGATGGGCAACACTGGGGACTGCTCTACTGTCTTCATGTCCACAGTCTGTATTGGTAAGTCAGTTTAGAAGGGCATCCCAGCCAGCCCAATAGTGCAGAGGGTTGAGGCATCTAGTTTTACTTCATGTCACACTGGAGACCCAGGTTTGAGAACTACCTTGGGTCATTGAAGAGCCAGCCAGGAGGGGAGGGTAGGAGTAGTATTCAACCACCTATCAGCTCCTGGGGTGGACACTTTTCCCCCGTGTAGTAGGGCTTGATTATGTAAAACTGTATCCAAATTTCCTCCCTGTGGACATGTTATACTTTTTCAATGCCAAAAACATAAAAAATAAAAATAGCAATGCATTCCCTGACTTTGAATAAATTGCATATGGTGTGGTATTATATTTTGCACATTCTTGTGTTGTATGATTCTAGTATGTTCATCTACTAAAATAGCAGTGCAGCAATCTGGTTACATTTTTGACCAATGATTTTTTTATACTACTTTGGTTTGCCAGTTACCTCCTGACTTGTATGATACTCTTCTTTACACAGTCTGAGTCTGCTTTAGTACTTCTTTCATGTCTGAAATAATAAAAGGAGCACTCCTTTTAACCCTTGCCATGCTACGGACTGATATATCAGTTCAAAATTCGTATGTGCTCTAACCCTTTCGGCAGCCAAAGGGTTCATATGGTGCAGAACAGGTCTTCATCAGTATTTTCAGCTGTTTTTGTCCATCTGTTGTTTATATATCATTTCTGATGTGACTAAAATGAATTATTATGCAGCGGGCAGTGGTATCTGACCTTATAGAACAATAGTTGTCCAAAAACAGCTACAAATACTGATGAAAACCTGGTTCAAGTTGCATTGAAAGGAGTGCTCCTTTTATTATTTCAGACATGAAAAAAGGTACTCAAGAAGACAATCTTTGGAAAGAAGGGTATCATACAAGTCAGGAGGTACGTGGCAATCTAAAATAGCATAGAAAAGTAGAAGTCAAAATTATCACCAATTGTTGCACTGATGCATTATGTTATGAGGCTATGTTGAATTTTGCAAATATGGGTTCATAACTTTGGTAAAATTCAGTGTTTGTACCACAATATTTCAACATAGCCATTTTGGTACAGCGACTCATTAATGTGACAGTTGTCATTTTTCAACTCCTCTCAAAATGTGTGTTTGCAGTCCAAAAGTTGATTTTGCATTTCCTGCATGTCATTACCTTTAGGCTAGGAGATAAACATTTTCTCTGCCCTTCTTTATGAGGCAGAATCATCATAAGGCTGTGTTCAAAAGTAGGTATAAAAATATAAAAAGAAAAATAATTTTCTATATTTTTTAACCCAGATTCCTCTCTTACAGCCCTATCGGCTTTGGCAAGATTTTGTTTTTAATAGATAAACACCATTTCACTCTACCTCACTGCTAAAAGTCTTTCATTTGAAATACTTTTTGGTTTCATCTCTGGCTTGGCAAGGGTAGACACCAACTCTAGTCTTCTGATGACAGTCAATTCTTCAGGTCATACTCTGCACATACACAGATAACTACTACACTACTACTTTTTCTATTATACAGAATATACAGTAGACTAACACACACACACACGTAGTAGTAACCAAAGACATTGCCAGCTATTTCCAGATATTTCATGAAATTTCTAAAGAGTTTCTCTCTGCTGACCCTACTGTGGAAATGCAGAAAGCAGGAAATTTCTCTAGAAATATCACAGAAATTCCGGGAAATAGCTGTCAATATCTGTGGCTACTACTTTGTACACGTGCACACACATACACACATGCCACAGACACACACACATGCACATACACACACACCACAGACACCGCACACACACACAGACGCGCATGCACACACCACAGACACACACACACACACACACACACACACACACACACACACACACCACAGACTCACTCACACATATGCACACACACACACACACACACACATGCATATGCATTAAAGCAAATGAGGGCTAGTAGCTTTAATTCTGTGTTTAATGACTATATTTCTGTGGTTTATGAAAAAGAACTTCAGTTTGTGACAAAAATCTGCATTTAAATTTCAGAAGTTTGAAATTTCGCCACAGGTAGGAATGTGGAAAATTCCACTAAAGTTACCAAATGTGTGGGAAAATTCTGTTAAAGTAGAATTTTCTACATTCACCAAGCACTGTTCTTTTTTAAAGAGGTTTTTGACAAGACTTGAAGGCTCTGTATTATAACCATCCATTGTATGCTTCTGATGCTGTTTAGTATGCTGATCTAATGTGTATAATGTATTGTATTAGTTTCACGTTAATAGAGATTGTGATGCTTGGCCAGCTGGTTATGATTATTAAATTATATTTATAATTTAAAAATATAGTATGTGATTGTCTCACATAAGACAGCCTAAGCTCCCGTGGGTGCCCCCCCCCCAGATTTTAGTGAAGTTACAGGATGTGTAACTGACCAGGAAATCTCTGTAATGTAATTAACGTCCCTGAGAAATTGCATTTTATGGCCTTTTTATGACCTGATGCTTTTGAAGTTGGGAAACTAGATATACAGTATATTACAGGACAGGGCATCATTTAGTTGATTCTGGTTGACTATATCACACCTAGGTGATAGATTGCAGGGTTGTAAACCTCAAAAGAACTCATAATTTGGACTCATAATTTGGGAAATTAGTTTTTGCTGCTGTCACCTTATTTAATATACCTCCTACTAGGACATCATGTTTTTATTTTTTTATTCTAAAAGGAGGAGCTAGATGACTCACAGAAGGGGTGTAGAGAGACAGAGTTAATCTAATACTTGTTTCTGAACTGTTTGTCATATTATTTTGCGTCTCTAGAAAGACACAGCTCTCTGATGTAACTTAGGCACTTACAGAGGTAATACATTAGATAGAAAAGGTCTAAATGTATGGAGCACCAAGGAGGGACAGGATGCAGATGGGGGGTAGAGGAAGATAACTCCATAGGCATTAGGTTGGAAGGTGAAGTAATAATACTGGCACCAGATTCAATGGATCTTCTGTCTATCTGCTGTCAATGTCCATGCTTTTATGTTTCTACTCTTCACAGTGCTGTATACGAGCATTTTGTACTCTTCAAGAGTTGTTATATGGCTCAACCATCTTCGAAAAATGTGTACAAATTTGGAACTTTTTTCAGTAAGAGCAGGTCATGCAATAGCAAACAGCGTTTGTTTTTATTATTTTTATTCTGGAAAAATGTGTATTCAGTTTATTCCATTTTCCTGCTGTCATTGCAGCTTTTTCTGAGAGATTTAATGGGCTCTTTTATTAGGAGAAACCCCTCACTACCTGTAACAAATGGATTATGGGAAATGTATACTCTTAAGATTCTTTTTTTGCTAATTTTGTTTTTTAGCCTGCATACTGCATGCATTTTTGTAGTCCTCAACTGTGGTGTCAGCTCTACTTGTTTTTTTTATCACGTCTCGTTTTCTCACCTTGCAGCCACAGTCCAGCTATACATCCAACCTCCACTCCTTCCTTTACCACTGCCCCCCTAAGCTGATGTGCCCAGCTGGCATATGCAGATATGACTGTCGAGAGGGGCACCCCTAAGCCTCTGTGCCCAGCAAGGATCCAGTACCAGCACATGCCTTATTTCAGGCATCGTCGGCTGGTGAAGCTAGCATCTATCAAGCTGCTGCAGACTATGCTGCCATTTACCCTTCTTCTCCCCGATGGGAGCACAGATGTGCAATGACGTCAGAGCACAATGTGCAGAAGTCTGCCATACCCCCCCGCTTAGCACTCATGCAACTGCAGTTCCTCTGGGCATCCCCAGGGACCACCAGAGCGCGATGTGCACCCACCCCTTTCCCCAGGACTAGGACAGCTGTCATTGGACACTCAATCCTGATCCTCCCCTACTGACCCCTGACGACCCAGGCTGGTTCCCGAACCTGGCTCACCAGTGTGGAGTGAGGTGTGGCGTCTAGTGCTTCAACCCTCAATGCCATCAGGTCGGCCATCAGTTATACTTGTTTACCATTGAAATGGAAAAAAAAACATCAGTTAAGGAAATACAAAGGAAATGATAAATGGGAAAATAAGAGAAGAAACAGACCATATTTCCATCAAGTCTGTCCTGAATCCCTACAAGGCATTACTTCCTAATAACCCCCTCCTTCATGGTGTCAAATTCTTTTTTTTTATTTAGTATTTTTTGGTGCCTCCCACCACTGGCACCATCTGCCCGGTCATGGACACTGGCTGCAGCTTCCCACATTAGCCACCATCCTAGTACCCCCTGACTTGCCATCCAGAGCAGGGCTGTGGCACCCGAACCCCTCTGAAGGGTGTCACAATCGATGGGATAGGGTGGGAGTCAGCCTGGGAGCCAAATGTAGTTGGGGTGGGCATCATCTAGGTGGTGGGAAGGCTTCTTTTTTCTTCCCCTGTAGGTGGGGTGGGAGCATGCAATGACACCTGTGTCCATCCTGCCCCACTGATTCAACTAGTTGCCAGTTGCTGTGGTGCCCCGGCCTCCACCAGAGGTCCCTTCAGCGCTGGTCACACACCTCACCCTCCTCCCCGGAGAAGGAGAGCAGTCCGTAGGACACTTGATCCTTCTTCCCCCAGCCCGCCCTCCAGTGACCCAGGTCTGTTCCCGAACCCGGGCCACTGGTGTCACAATTGGAATTCCAACCGCTGTATCAGTGGACCAGCCATGATGTCCCATTCTGTTTTAAACTCAGCTATAGAAACACAGAAACATAGAATTTACAACAGATAAGGACCACTCAGCCCACCCAGTCTGCCTGTATTCCTAGCAATGGCCTTGTTGCTTGGTTGACTATTCTGCCTATCAACCATCAATGCTGTGACAGAAGCATAGAAACTGCCAGCAGACAAGAACCACTTGGTCCACCCAGTCTCACCATTTTCCCTACCAACAGTATTTCAGGAGACCCTACTTAATTTCTGATTCTTTCTTCCACCCCTCATTCTTTTTCCCCAATATTCTGTTATGTCTATCCCAAGCTTTTTTGAACACTCCCACTGGTTTTGTTCTAACTACTTTTAATGGTACATTGTTCCAGACATCTGCCACTCTTTCTCTAAAGATGAGCTTTCTTATAGTTTTCTTGAATTTACCCACTTCCTTTTTCATACAATGCCCCCTTGTTCTTAATCACATTTCTTTAAATATACTCCAGTCCTGTATGCTATTTACTCCTCACTTTTTTAGGTATTTGTATGTCCTTATCATATCACCCATCTTCTCCTCCAGGATGTACATTTTGAGTTCCCTAAGTTTCTCCTCATACGTCTTTTTGTGAATTAGTGAAAGGAGAAAGTCCAGAGGGGGTATTGCTAAGCTTAATGGAGAAAAGGGAGCATGTGAGGAGGAGGACCCTGTAAAGGCATCTATCCTAAATAGATACTTTTGCTCAGTATTTACTGAAGAGAAGGTAGGGCAGGGCCCACAGCTCAGCATCATGGACACAGGGGGAGGAGGTGAGCACTACTCCCTTCACAAAAGAAAGGGTCCTACAAGAGCTTGCTAAGCTCAGGGTGGATAAGGCAATGGGACCTGATGGCATACATCCCAGGGTACTTAAGGAGCTAAAGGAGGAACTAGCAGAGCCATTAGCAGAATTGTTTAGTGAGTCTCTGAGCACAGAAGAGGTCCCAGAAGACTGGAGAAGGGTCTGTGATCCCGCTCCACAAGAGTGGTAGCAGGGAGGAGGCAGGGAACTACAGACCAGTCAGTCTTACCTCAGTAGTGGGCAAGATTATGGAGGCACTCCTTAAGGAAAGGATAGTGCAACACCTGGAATCCATAGGGGCACAGGATCCAAGACAGCATGGGTTTACAAAAGGAAGGTCCTGTCAAACTAATCTCATAGATTTCTTTGACTGGGTAACCAGAGTGGTGGACCAAGGGGGAGCAGTTGGTGTCACCTATCTTGACTTCAGCAAAGCTTTTGACACTGTTCCACATAGAAGATTGATAAATAAGCTAGGTAGGCTCGGGGTGGGTCAGAAGTTGGTCAACTGGGTGGCAAACTGGTTGACTGGCAGAAAACAGAGAGTGGTGGTAAATGGTATACAGTCAGAAGAGATGCAAGTCACAAGTGGGGTACCTCAGGGATCAGTCCTGTGGCCAGTCCTATTCAACATCTTCATTAGTGACCTCGCAGATGGACTAGAGGGTAAGGCTTGTCTGTTTGCAGATGACACCAAGATCTGCAACAGAGTAGATGATCCAGATGGGGTGGGCAGAATGAGAAAAGATCTGGATAAACTAGCAAAATGGTCAGAAGAGTGGCAACTGGGATTTAATGCAAAGAAGTGCAAAATCATGCACATAGGGAAGAGAAACCCTGAAGCCACTTATAGGCTGGGAGGGGAGTTGCTAGCAGTCACAAAGGAAGAAAGAGACTTGGGCATCATCATCACTGATGACCTAAAATCATCCAAGCAGACTCTAAAGCAGTAGGTAAGGCTGGGGGTGTTAGGGTGTATTAGTAGGGTATCACAAGTCGTAAGAGGGAGTAATAATCCCTCTGTACAAGACATTAGTTAGGCCCATCTGGAGTACTGCATTGCAGTATTGGAGAGCCACACACCTTCACAAGGACATTAACTAAATTGAGGTAGTCCAGAGAAGGGCAACCAAAATGGTGCAGGGACTGCATCAGAAGAATATGAGGACAGATTAACGGAGCTCAATATGTATACCTTGAGCAAAGGAGGGAGAGGTGATATGATTGAGACATTTAAAACACCTTAAGGGCATAAACAAGGTGAAAGAGTCTAACATGTTTAAATATAAGAAAATAGCAGGACAAGAGGACACAGCATGAGATTAGAGGGAGGCCGATTAAGGGGAATGTGAGGAAATTCTTTTTCACAGAAAGGGTGGTAGATGCATGGAATGGCTTACCACAAGAAGTGGTGGCTATACATACAGTGCAGGGCTTCAAACAGGCATGGGATAGGCATAAGGGAGCAATACAAATGACTATGAATAGATAGGTCACTGACAGAGCAAAGGCCGATGGCACATTTATAAGGTAGAAAAAGAAATGGGCAGACTGGATGGGCCTTGCGGTCCTTATCTGCCGTCAACTTCTATGTTTCTATGTTTTTGATGGATATCCCTCCCACCACCATTTTGGTTGCTCCCCTCTGGATCACCTCCATTTTGTCTATATCCTTTCATAGATATGGTCTCCAGAACTGCACACAGTATTCCAGATGAGATCTCACTAGTGACTTATACAGAGACAACACCATTTCCCTACAGTACTTCTGATGGTGATACCTCTTTCTATGCAACCCAGCAAGCCACTAGCCTTTCTAACTGCCTTATCCCACTGCCTGGCTACATTCTGATCATCTGAGATTATTACACTGAATTTTTTTTTCCTGTTTGGTTGTTGTCAGTTTTATTCCTCCCATTTTCTATCAGGTCTCTATCCATCCTTTCCACAACCCCTGCCCAGAATGTCCACGCTGTTACAGATCTTAGTATCATCTGTAAAGAGGCAGACCTTCTCCTCCAGTTCCTCTACAATGTCACATAAATAGATTGAAGAGAACCAACCCTAGCACAGATCCTTGTGGCACACCAATAGTCACCAACCCCTCCTCTGAGTGTACTTCATTTACCACCACACTCTGTCTCCAATCCCCTAACCAATTTTGTACTCAGCTAAGCACCTTTGGGTCCACTCCAAGGCTACCCAGTTTAATAATCCCCTATTCTGAATGGTGTTGAACCACTTACTGAAATCAAGGTATGCCACATCTATTGCAGCACTCCAATCCATTTCCTTTATCACCCAATCAAAGAAATCTATCAGATTTATTAAACATGACCTCCCTCCTGTGAACCCATGTTGTCTCATAGTTCATTTATCTCAAGATAATCCACTATCCAATCTTATAACAATGTTTCTGCTAACTTTCCCACCACTGAGGTCAGAATCACAGGTCTATAATTCCTGGCCTCCTCTCCCATGTTAACAAAAAGGTTCCACATCTGCCCTTCTCCAGTCATCCAGAACTACACCTGTTTCTGGTGAACTGTTAAAAAGGACTGTCAAAGATGCAACCAGTAACTCCCTTAGTTCTTTCAGTGTCCTAGGATATACCTTGTCTGGTCCCATTGTTTTGTTTATTTTCAGACAACAAGTCCCTCCAGTACCCTCTACTCTGAACAAACTCTAGCCAGAGCTGATACAGTTGTGGTGAGCATAAAATGCACCAAAGAATTGGCACCACCGACGCAACTGCTCAGGCATGGTACTCACACATGAGCAGTTGCATTGAATGGCTTCTGCCATTTCCAGGACACTGAGTTCTGCAGCAAGTGACTGTGGCAGAGTGTTTCAAGCTTTGTTGGAGGTTCAGAGGGATACTTCTGAAAGTTTAACAGAAGTGTGCCACAGTCCATTAGTTTTTAGAGTGGAAGAAGAATGGCTGTAGGCTCCACTCACAGCTATAAAAAGGACTGGTATCCATTTCCCTCCTTCCAAACCCGTATTGCTTTTTTGATGCCCATTCCCTTCTTTCTTCACCTGGAACACTACGCAAACGTATTTAGGTACAGTATGTCTGCTTTATACTGGTTTTCCTCTTGCAGTCCCGCCCATCCTTTTTATTTATTTACGTTTTGGAATTACAGTACCTCTGAGCCAGAGACTCATTTACGAAAGTTCCACATCAAGAGTGTACAGGGACAACCAGATAATACAACATGCAATAATTCATAAAACGTCAAACAACAATTCAAGTCAGGTGATACAGAGAGTACAGTCACATTTTTACATCATTATAGAGTTAACATTAACAGAGTTTCCAAGCATGCTACAGAGTCAATTACAACAATGGCACCTACAGATAAGTTGTACTAGCATTACAAGAAGTTGGGTAGATGGGGGGGCACTGTCACTGAGGTGACATTGTCAATAGTGTCAAGCTCTGAATGCATGTGCATCAGAAGCAGACCAGGTAGGAAGCAGCTAGGGTGATGGCCAGAGCTAGCATCAAGTATGCCAGTGCAGAGGGAGAGCCAAGGCAGTCAATAATGTCTTTGTCACATACATTAGTTTAGGGTAAGGGGGTAGAAACCTGAGTGGTGTTAGGGTAAGGGAAATTAGGAGGAGTAGAAAAAGTCAGTTTTTTTAATCTTACAATTCCTCTTCTGGTCCTCCTTTTTCCACTTATTACAAATACCATGCCCCCTTCTTTCTTTACTTCTTGGACTATCTTCACTTCAGTTTTTTGCCTTTGCACTTCTTACTGCCTTCCCTGCTTCTTTCTGTTTCTGCTGATACAATTGCCTGTCCTCATCCCTCTGTGTCTCCTTATACCTTCTGAATGCTACCCTTTTAGCCTTTACCTTTTCCAGCCACCTTTCTTGAGTACTACAGTGTCCTGTTTTATCTCCTACTTTTACTCACTTGCCCAACACATATTTCTGTAGCCTTTATAATGACACTTTTTAAATTCCTCCATTGTTCCTCCACTACACCCATATACTCCCTCCCCACCTGTTTACCCTCTAAGCATTTATCCATCTTTACAAAATCTGCCTCCCTAAAGGGCAAGCCTCTCATCCTAGTGTGGTTTTATTCAAGTTTGCACTTGTATCAAACCACACTGTGCAGTGATCACATGTACCCAGGTGACTTCCCACTTTGCTGTCTGCTACGCTGTCTCCATTTGTAATGATCAGATCCATTTCTGGGATCCAGTACAGCACTGTCACATGTGGGATCGCTGACTAGTTGTTGGAGGAATATCTCCTGCAAGGAGACCAGGATGTCTGTGCTTCTAGTTGTAGTTGTAGCTGCAGCTGGAAGGCTCCAATACACATCTGGCAAATTGAAGTCCCCCATGAACAGCATTTCCTCTTTTCCAACCACTGTGCTAATAACTTCCCCCTGTAACCTATCTAATTCCTCCCCCTGAGGTGGTGGTCTGTATATCACACCAGTATGAATGGTAGAACTGTTTCTTTTCTCCAGGGTGACCACAGTAACTCTAGCCCTTCCAGTAACCCCTATATCTTTGTCACATTAATGATTTCCTTACATAAAGCAATGTTCCTCCTTCTTTTTTTACCCTCCTTGTCCTTTCGTAATACTTTATAGCATGGTAAGGCATGAGCCAGTTGTAGATTGTATTGCACCACCACTTAGTAACGGCAGCCTCTGTTATAAATGCCTCCAGATTTTTACCTAGACCTCTAGCATTTGGGGATGGGTGAAAGTTGTGAATTCCATCTAGGTGGAACTTTTGAGGAATTTCAGAAATTCTGTAAAGGTTTTCACAGTTTCGCCTATACTGAGATTGGAAACGTCTGACTATTTTCCACATATTTTAATTTTTTTCCTATGAAATTTTGGAGCTGCCCCACCCACATACTGATCACCCCTCCATATAAAATATAAAATATCCTCATTCCCTGGTGTCTAGTGGCCCCCCACCCCCGCCTGCTAATTGCCTCTCCATACAAAAAATAAATGGTATCCCTTCCTCATTCCCTGGTGTCTACTGGACCCCCCACCCTGGCAGGCAGCCTATCACCACCTTGCTCCCCCATCCCAACCCCGAGTGAGTGACTAGAACAGCCCCCCTTTCCTCTGCATCTGGCTACCTACTGAGCTGAATGAATAAGTTCACATGCTTACCTATTGCAGCTCCAAGTCTTCTTACTGTACAGTTTTCAGGGGAAGAGGGCTGTTCCAGTTGCTGGCGGGGTGGGCAGGATGGGAAGGAACAGTATTGTGGACACTTCCCCCTATCCTGCTACCACAGAGGGTGCCTGGAACAGTCCTCACCTCTTCGCTACCCCTGAAAACTGTGCTGTAAGAAGAATAAAGAGAGCTGCAATGAATGAGCACATGCTTATATAAACATTTATTTATTTATTTGTTGAAATCTAGGATTCAACACCTTTGAGCTAGGACCTCATTTACAAAGTTTCCATGTCAGTGGGAAGGGTATACAGTACTTACAGAGGTTTGTATAAGTAATAATACAGTATAACAACAGAAGTACTGGCATATTTAAACACATTAGCAGTGAGTAACAGCAGGCGAGTCTAGGGGGGAAACTTAGGCAAGGTAACTGGGGGAAGGAGAGTGGAGGCAGCCAGGCAAAACAGGAGGATACAGGCAGATAAGAGTTTAGAGGGAAGGGGAGTTATTAGGGTACATGTGAGGACATGGGTGGGGTGGAGAGGGGGGGAGGAAGTAATCAACACTGTCTAAGTGAGAGGGTGGGAGGGAGCGGAGGGGATGTGGCAGCCATAGGCCTTGTCAGTTTACAGTCATTATGAGGAGAGAGCAGAGACAGTTTGCAGGAGGGGGACTAGGAGTTGCAGTCACATGTGCTGGTTGATGATAGTTGCTGGTGTAGAAGTCTCTTGAAAGGGCCCAGGGTGTGTAGGTTGGATACATCCCAATTGAGTAAATTAAACCAGAGAGGTGCTCTGTAAGCAAAGGAGCATTGACCCTGTGTCATTCAAGGATGAGGAATGTGGAAGAAGTGGGTGCCAGCTCCAGGTAATTTGGGAACTGGTGTGTAGCTGGAGCAGATTTTGAGTGCCAGTGGGAAGGAGACCAAGAAGGGCTTTCTAGACAAGTAGACATGTTTGATATTGGATCCTCCCACTAAGCTGGAGCCAACCTGTTTGGGCATAGAGGTCTCAGGTATAGGTTAGGTGTGCAGCCCCAGTGAGCAGCCTACATGACTTGTTCAGGGTAACTAATATCCTGTGGAGTGCAGAGTGGCAAGCTGAACCATAGATTGCCAAGTCATAGTCTACGACAGATGGGATGGAGCTGTTTATGGCAAGTCTGAGGGCATCAGCGGTAAGGCAATACTTGTGCCTGTGGAGGAGACCAGTCTTGGTGTTGACAGCCCTAGACACATAGTTGATAGGTTGGTCAAAGGTTAGACAACTGTTGAGGGTGAGCCCAAGGTATTTAAAATGCTGGGTTTGTTCAAGCTGAGCTCCTGTGCTGGTGCAGATGCTGAGTGCATGTGATTTATGTTTGTTCCATGAGCTGCAGAACATCATGACTTTGGCTTTTTTGCTGTTCAGAATAAGTTTGTGGTTGTGGAACCATTCCTCAACTGTAGCAAAGCCGCTTTGTAGTTTGCCCTCAAGTTCCACTGGGTCGGAGCTGTTAATGAAGATAACCACATCGTCTGCAGGGAGGAGTATCTGTTGCTTGTAATTGTGTGGCAGGTTGTTAAGAAAGATACCGAAGAGATGCGGGCCTAATATGGAGCCCTGAGGGACCCCAGATCTTACAGGCAGATGGTCAGAGAGGAGATTATAGATCGTTACTCTTTGAGAGCATTGTTCCAGATAGCTTTTGAACCAGTGGATGGATTCTGCAGAGAGGCCAATGAAGGTTAATTGATTTAACCCGAGGGAGTGGTGGACAGTATCAAAGGCCTTAGAGAGATCAATGAATACTGCCCCAGCTAGGGATCCTTGATCCAAGGACTGATGAATGAAACCAGTGAGTTCAAGAAGTACCATGGAGGTGCTGTGACCTTTGCGGAAGCCATGATGCTCAGGGCTTTGAATGGAGTATGTTTCAAGGTATTCAACCAGTTGATCAGCCACTATTCATTCAATTGCTTTGGAGACCGGGGAGGAGAATTGATATGAGCCTGTAGTTTGACAGCGTTGCCCGATCCCCATTCCTGTGAACTGGAGTCACGATGGCTGATTTACACACCTGAGGAAATTGTGAAAGACCAAGTGACAGGTTGAGGATCTTTGTTATAGGAAGAAGTACTTCTTCGACAGTGAGAGCAACAAGTTTGAGGTCTAGTGTGTCGGCACTTTGTCGAGATTTCTCAAGCACTTTGCTGAGGTATTTTCTGACAAGCGAGGGGGCTACCTTCTTGAAGTTAAAAAGAGGGCAGGATGGTGGTAAGAGCCAGTAGAAGTAGTATTTAAGTGTGGCGAATCCTCCAAAAAAATCTGGGGGGAGTATTTCAGATAGGTCAGAGAAAGCTTCGTTGAAAGCATTGGCTAGGATTTGAGGGTCATGGGTAGGGGTTCCTCAAACGTTGACCAGGTTAGGTGACATTTTTACATCTTTCTCCAGTGACTTCCTTTATGTTATTCCAGAAATTTGTCCCATTGCCCCTGGAGGCAGTAAGCATCTCCTTGTGGTTGTTGGATTTGGCTAGGCGTATTTCCCATGTGCTGGCATTTCTGGCCTGCTTGTATGCTTGTACAGCTGATGGTTTGCCTGATTCTCTGGTTAAGTGCCAGAGGTAGTCCCGGCTCTTCAGACTGTTTATGAGATCAGAAGTTAACCGAGGGTTCACTGTGCCCCGAGCTTTAATTTTTTTTTGATGGGGGCATGCAGGTTGCAGACCTTTGTGAACTGCTGTACAAAATATTCCAAGGCAGCATTGACGTCGGGAGCATCATCAACTAGTGACCAGTTGGCGCTAGCTAGATCTTGTTTCAAGGACATCAGATGGCCATGCATTAGTACCCTACTGTAGGTGAAACAGGGTGGGGACTTGTAGGATTTATTTGTCCTGCAACAGGAGACTGGGGAGTGGTCACTAATTGAATCCAGATGGACTGTCATGTTGTTGAGTCATTCAGAGTTTCTGGAGAGTATCCAGTCAAGAAGAGTGCTTGTGCCAGTTTTGTAGTTGACCCTGGTGGGGGTGGGGACAAGCTGTGTGAGGTGGAGAGTGGAGATCTCATCCCAGTAAGTGCCTATTTCAGGGGAAAGCCAGTTGACGTTGAGGTCACCTAAGACTATGGTCTCAGATTTGGAGGACAAGCCTCGGATGTAATCCATGATGCCCTTGAATCCTTTCTTATGCTCGTTGGGAGGAACATAGGCTGACATAATGGTCAGGGTCTTGTTATGTGCCCTGAGTAGAACTTTGATAGCTAGATCCTGAGAGTTGAGTCCTGGGTCCATCAGGGAGATGGTGTGACCTTTGATGGATTCCTTAAGGTAGATGGCGCATCTGCCACCTCTCTTGGTGGTCCTGTCTTGCCTGAAGATGGTGAAGCCTGGAAGAGCAACTGCTCTAACAGGGATCTTTGGTGATGGCCAGGTTTTGACCACTGACAGAATATCAGGGTTGTGCTGTGAGGTCCAGGCTTGTCGACATTCCAGCTTGCTTGGGAGACTGCGGATGTTTATTGATGCAGTCTTGAGTACTCTTTGTATTTGATGGCCGGAGGGGTGTAGTGGGCCAACTGGGCCTGGGTTGGGATGCACATCACTTGCCCTAAGCAGCAGCACCTGGGATGCTGAGCATCGATAGTCACTAAGAGCCAATGCAAGGACCAGGATTCCTTAGCAAGGAAGAGGAAGTGCCCGGTGACAAAGTAGGGCTCAGAGTGAATGCTAGTGAAAGGGTTAGCTGCTAGCTGGGGGGCCTTGTGGCATTTTGCATTTTGGCCATGGCACAGAACTACTAGAAGGATGACCAGCTGGAACAGGGTGCATGGGATATTCATTTTAAAGGGCTGGGAAGAGTGATACTACCCTGTGAAATGCAAGTTTGGTGATTAAGAGAGCTTAGTAGCAGGAATTACTCATAACAGAGCCTCTAGTGGTAGTAGGGTATAGGCGGCAGATGGGAAAGTCAACACTTAGTAATTTACTACACCTCATGACAAGCCCTCCCTATAAAGTAAAGTGTTGAGATAGGGTGGGCGGGGAGCTGGCACACACTCATTCATTCAGTTCAGTGGATGAACAGTCATGGAGGAGACAGGAGGGCTGTGCTGGTAGCTCAGGCTTGTGATGGGAGGATGCAGAGCGATGATTGACTACCTACCTGGGTAGGGGGATGGGGTTCACTAGACATCAGGGAATGAAGAAATGATATATTTTATATTTTATATGGAGGGGCAATTGGAGGGTGGGAGGGATAGCCAGTAGACATCAGGGAATGAAGATAGGATATATGTTATATTTTATATGGAGGGGCAATTGGAGGGTGCGAGGGATAGCCACAAGACATCAGAGAATGTGAAGGGAATGGACACCAACAATTTTTTTTATATGGGGCTGGTGATCAGTGGGTGGGGGGGCACTAGACACCAGGGAATGAGGATATTTTTACTTTTTTATATGGAGGGGCAACCCTGAGTGTGTGGGTGGGCTGGGCACCAATAATTTCTTTATATGGGGGCTGGCAATCAGTAGGGGAGCACAAGAAAGCAGGGGCCAGTGATTGGCAGGGGGGAGGGTTAGTGACTTAATCTGTGGGGGAAAAGCCACTGAGCTGAAAACTGACAGTGATCAGTTCAGTGGAATTTTTTTCCCCGCAATTTACATTAACCTGCAGAGTTCTTACATTTATTCTACACTTTTTAGGCAGAATTTCTGCAAAAGTTAGTGAAGTGCTTTCTAAACTTTCACACAAATGAAGGCCTGATTTTTGCCAAAAATTTTGTTTTGCACATGCCTACTTGCATTTGCACACAAGGCCTTCCAGATTTCAATACCTTTCTGTTAATTTATACTCTTATTGTCCACTTTCTTTACCCATTGTATTTCTGATGGTACTGTTTTTGGCTTTTGTAGGGGTTACTGTTTTTCCCTTCCTGATGCCTTCCTCCACTTGACTCAGTTTGTTTAAATGTTCACTTAAGTAAACTTTAAACCTACCACTGCGGACTGCAGCTCCCCTCCAGGATGAATGTAGGCCATTTTTGTTGTACCGACCTTTATCTTTTCATGTATTATCACAATCCATAATGTAGCTGATCCCTGCCTCTCTTCACCATGATCTCAGCTAAGTGTTCTTCCTGTCGGTCACAGACAGGTAGCAGCTCTGCAAAAGCCACTGAATGTGCAACTGTACCCATTTTAGACAATTTCCAAATTCCTTGACCTCTTCCTGAACTGTCCCAGCCCTCTTCGTAGCTAGATCAATATTTCCCAAGAGGAAAATGCCATCCAGATCTACATTCCTTCCTGCTGCTCTGGTGGTCCTCACTGTTCTCTTTCTATCACTCCTGACTGTGGCAGCTCATAGACATGTCAAGCTTACAATGGTGATAGCTAAGAGATAAACAACTTAGCATTAATAAAACTATCATTTTCATCACTTACACCATAACTGGTTACAAACTCTTGTGGATAGAGACTAAATATAGTTCTGTCTGTCTTGCTATGATGTACTGCTAGCTGCACAGCTGAGTACTAATTTGAGTGTGACAGCCCTGATGACTTCTAGGGTATTCACTCTCCTCTAAAGTGAGCCTTTGAAAACGTGTTCCAAGGTCTAGGATCTGCTTGCTGTGCTCCACTATCTCACATCTCAGGAAACTTCACAATTAGCATTTCTCACAAATCTCTTTCTGGAGCTTCTTGGAAGAACTTGATGCAATCATAAAAAAGTTATCCCTCACATAGCCTTGCAGCTCATAACAGCTTTATGCAAAATACTTCTGTTGTTGGGTGCTAGGGGTCACCCCAAACAGCCAACAAAAAGATTCAGATGGCAAGACAAGCACTGCAGTTCCTTTTTAGTCATATTCCAGGTGTGGTCTGACTACTGACCTGTAGAGATGTAGTATAGAACTCCTACAGCAGCACCCATGGTCAGGTTTCATGTCATGTTCCATCACGACTAAAGACATCCTGATACTACAGACACAAATAAATCACTTGGCATTTCAGTGCTTAGTGTCAAAGTATTTAAATGCTATAAATACTTACCATTGTCTACAGGGATGTGAAAGAGTCAGCAAGTGGCACTATACAGAAACAGTGTTGCACATTGGTATGCCTCCCCAACCCCTGTAGCCTGTGGACTCTGGTGATCATCTAGACAGTGGCAAAAAGACAAGCAGTAGCAGAGTGACATGCATGGTTACTGTTCATGATGGTTCTTTACACAAGGTACTGAGTGATATAACTAGATGTGAGGGGATGAGACAGTTGCATAACTGCAAGTCACATCTTTCAGTAAACATTTCCATACCCTGCTGTCCTTATACAAATGGCTTCTAGTTGTGGAGTAACAGGGATCAAGTCACCAGACAGCAAAAGAAAATGAGAAAACTCAGATTCAGTGAAATGGTGAAGAGAAGTGGAAAATTTATATAGATGTAAAGATACTTATAAAATTGTTTATAAAAATCCTGTAACCTTATTGTTCAACAAATATCACATGGTTGTATTATTTTTGCTTACTACTGCAAATCTTACACAAAAACATTTGAACGTTAATTTATTTAAAATGATACTGGTACCCATTTTTGAAGTGGGGCAGCACATTTCTTGAGTGTATGGTACAAGGAAATAGATGTCCTTCTCAGGTTGTTAAAGGCATGAGGTGCAATAACCAGCTGAGGCATGCAGATATTCCCATCAGCTGCACCCTATCATTTGTCATCTGGTACTTATGCTGCACCATGTCATATATGGTCTAGTACTTATGCTTCACCCTATCATGTGTCATCTAGTACATATGCTATACCCCGTCATGTATTGTGCAGTACTTATGCTGCACCCTGTCATGTATCATCTAGTACTTATGCTGCACCCTGTCATGTGTCATCTAGTACGTATGCTACACCCTGTCATGAGTTGTCTAGAACTTATGCTGCACCATGTTATGTGTCATCTAGTACTTATGCTACAACCTGTCATGTGTTATCTAGTATGTATGCTACACCCTGTCATGTGCCATCTAGTACTTCTGCTGTACCCTGTCATGTGTCATCTAGCACTTATGCGGTACCCAGTCATGTGTCATCTATTACTTATACTGCACCTGTCATGTGTCGTCTAGTACTTATGATACACCCTATCATGTGTCAACTAGTACTTATGATGCACCCTGTCATGGGTCAACTAGTACATATGATGCACCCTGTCATGTGGTGTCTAGTACTTATGTTGCACCCTGTCATGTGTCAGAGTTTTCTGTGGCAATTGGGAACCCAGAGGATTTGGTTTTGGCCAATAATGAGGTCATCACCACCGCCCTGGAGTCTATCACTCCAGTCTATGTTGACCCGCTCTCCCTTTGTCCTCAGTTCCCTTGGTTTGATGGGACTTTTAGGGAGTTGCAGTGACTGGGACAAAGGTTAAAACGTTGCTGGTCGAAATCAGCCCTGGAAGCCAACCATTTTAGATTATTAGAATGCTATCAGTGCTATCAATCAACAATCTCCCCTAAGAAGGCAAAATTCCTGTCCCACGTTAGGCCCCATCTGGAGTACTGCATGCAGTACAGGAGGCCACACCTTCACAAGGACATTAACCAAAGTGAGGCAGTCCAGAAAAGGGCAACCAAAGTGGTGCAGGGACTGCATCAGAAAACACATGAGCACAGATTAATGGAGCTTAATATGTATACCCAAGAGCGAAGGAGAGAGAGAGGTGATGTGATATGATCAAAACATTCAAACACCTTAAGGGTATTAACAAGGTGAAAGAGTCTAATGTTTCAATATAAGAAAAATAGCGAGACAAGAGGACACAGTATGAGATTACAGGGACGCTGATTAAGAGGTAATATGAGGAAGTTATTTTTTCACAGAAAGGGTGGTGGATGCATGGAATGGCCTACCTAAGGAAGTGGTGGATATGAATCCATTGCAGGGCTTCAAACAGGCATGGGATAGGCATAAGGGTGCAATACAGATGGGTATGAATAGATAGGCCATAGACACAGTAAAGGCCAATGGCACATTCATAAGGTAGAAAAAGAAATGGGCTAACTGGATGGGCCTTGCAGTCCTTATCTGCTGTCAACTTCTTTGTTTCAATGTTTCTATGATTGCTGCCACTCAGAACCGACTGGCTCAGCTCTTTGAACTGTGGACAGGCTATGCAACCCAGCCTGCTTGCAGGTTCAAAGAGCTGTTTCATGGTTGGAGTGTGAGGAGCTCATTCAGTTCTTTGTGGATAAGGTGGCCAACATCAGGGCAGAGATCTGACCAACACACTCTATGGGGGATATTAGCGATCGGTGTCTGGCCAAATTCCCTCACTTCTCCTGGAGTACCTTCGACCGACCAGAGTTTGTGGACATTATTTGGACTGTCCAGGGTACGTGCCCTGCATGCTGTAGTTTGGATCTCGGCCCAACTTCCCTGATTATGGGTTGTTGTGATACCATTGGCCCGGTCAAAAAAAAAAAAGATAGTCTGGTGCTCCCTTGAGTTGGGTGAGTGTCCCAGCTTCCTGAAGGAGGTGGTGATGACACCCATCTTGAAGAAAGCTTCTCTGGACCCAGACTATCTGGTGAACTACAGACCCATCTCTAACCTCCTATTTGTTTTTTTTGTTTTTTTTATTTATTATTTATCATCCTGGGCCACCTCTCTTCCCCCGGTACTGCTTGCATCCCGTCCGGGGATCCGGCCGCCATCCATCTCGTCTGGGACCGCTGGCACCCTGAAACTTCTGCAGCTTGCTCCCCCAGTGGGGTGGCAGAGAGCCCCCTAACTCCCCACCCTTATGAATCCAGTTTGGGTGCCAGCTCCTGATGAACACTCGTGACAGGTGCCTCCAATTTTCCTTGTTCGCTCCACTCCTCCCATTACTGGAGCCATGGCCGAACAATGACACCAGCAGGGGCAGAGGTGCATTCATCCACACACCTCTCCCCCAGGCATCTACCCAGGCTCCTCCTTGATGCTGTCACCCATGCCCTGACCCCCAGCCTCCGCCAGGGGGCAATCAGGCATCGAGAAGTGAAACCTCCCCTCCCTGGAGAAGGAGAACAGTCAAACAGATGCTCTATCCTTCTCCTCCCCACCAACCCCCGACGACCCATGTCCATTTTCGAACACGGATCGCTGGCACAGCATGAGATAAAGAATTCAGTGCCTCAGCCATCAGTGCCACCAGGACGGCCAACCTTCCCTTTGTTGGGAAGGTGATTGAGAAGGTAGTGGCTGTACAGCTGGTGAACCATTTTACCATTCATGACATCTATGAACCTCTGCAATCTGGTTTTCAAAAGAGGCACAGTACCAAGATTGTGCTGGTTCGGGTGCTCAATGATCTGATGGAAAGACACCAGAAATGCCAGTCCATCTTGGTGCTCCTTGATCTCTCTTCAGCCTTTGACAACATGGACCATGGGGTACTGCTTGAGCACCTGAGGTTCATCTGTGGTCTGACTAGTACTCTCCTCAGATGGTTTAAATCTTTCCTCACTGGCAGAACTCAGACGGTGGTGTCAAGGATTTATTCCTCTGACCCTCTTTCTCTGTCATGTGGGGTACATCAGGGCTCAGTGCTGTCCGCTATGTTGTTTACAGTGTATATGCTGCCCCTTGGAGACATTGCAAGATGGTATGAGCTGAGGTTTCACTGCTATGCTGATGATACCCAGCTGTACCTGTCTTTTGCACCCAACCATGATAGTGCATTCTTGGCCTTTAAAAACTGCCACACTGAAATCCAGGATTGGATGAATTCCAGCTGATTGAAGTTGAAATCGGTGAAGACTGAGGTGATGGTAGTGGATCTAGGTCATCGGATAGGGGGTCGGGGGCTGGGCAGCCGACAGGGCTTTTCCTGGAGGGCTCACAGCTCCTTACCTCTAAATGGGTGCGAGACCTGGGGGTGATGCTTGATGATGGGCTGACACTGTGATCGCATGTGTCGGCAGTCATCAAGTCATCCTTTTACCACCTGAGGAACATTGCCAGGATCAAGCATCTTGTTCTGTACAGTGACCTGCCTACACTGATCCATACACTTGTGACCTCACGCCTTGATTACTGCAACTCCCTTTAGTTTGGACTACCGGGGGTTGATATCTGCTGCATGTAGCTAATGAAGAACGATGCAGCCCAGTTGTTGATGGGGACTCCCCGTACATGTTACAACACACCGGTGCTGCACGAGCTGCACTGGCTGCTAATTCAGTGCTGGATCACCTGTAAAGTCAGATTACTGACTTACAAAGCCCTACACAGTCTTGGCCCGGATTACTTTAAACAGCTTCTGATCCCTTACTGCCTCGAGCGACTGCTCCGTTCAGCTGATGATGGGTTGCTAGAGATTCCAAGGGTATCTTTAAAACCTTCTGGGGCCCGCGCTTTCATGTAAATGGCCCCAGCCCTCTGGAATTCTCTACCACGTCAACTTCGGAAATGCGTGACTATGGAGGGGAGGATTTAAAGAGGCACGGAAGATGATTTTATGGATGCCAGCTTACCCAAATGCTGACATGTAGACTTTAGTGAATATTTTATACCCAGCTGTTTTATCTGTTTCATTTTTGTTTAACTTATTGTAATGAGCCTTGATAATTTTGAAAAGCACAAAAGAAAGATTATAATTATTAATATGTAGTGCATATACAGCATCCTGTCATGTGTCATTCAGTAGTTATGCTGCACCCTGTCATATGTCACCTAGTACTTATATTGCACCCTGTCATATGTCATCTAGTACTTATATTGCACCCTGTCATATGTCATCTAGTACTTATGCAGTACTCAGTCATGTGTCATCTGTTACTTATGCTGCACCTGTCATGTCTCATTTAGTACTGATGCTACACCCTGTTATGTGTCATCTAGTACTTATGCTTCAGCCTGTCATGTGTCATCTAGTACTTAAGCTGCACCCTGTCATGTGGTGACAAATACTTCGGTTGCCCCTTTCATGTGTCATGAAGTACTTATACTGCACCCTATTATGTGCCATCTAGCACTTACGTTGCAGTCTGTCATTAGTCATCAAGTACTTATGCTGCACCCTGTCATGTGTCATCTAGCACTTATGCTGCACCCTGTCAAGTGTTGTCTAGTACTTATGCTGCACTAAGTCATATGTCATCTAATACTTATGTTGCACTCTGTCATGTGCTGTGTAGTACTTATGCTGCACAATGTCATGTGTCGTCTAGTACTTATGCTGCACCCCATCATGTGTCATTGAGTTCTTATGCTGCACTCCTTCATGTGTCACCTACTGTAGTACTTAGGCCACACCCCACCATGTTTCATCTAGTACTTATGCCACACCATGTCATGTGTAATCTAGTAATAATGCTGCATCGTGGCATGTGTCATCAAGTATTTATGCTGCACTCTGTCATGTGTTGCTTAGTACCAGTGCAGCACCCTGTCATGTGTCATCTAGTACTTATGCTGCACCCTGTCACATGTCAACTAGTACTCATGCTACATACTGTTATGTGTCATTTAGTTCTTATGCTGCACCCTGTCATGTGTCAAGAACGTATGCTGCTCCCTGTCAAGTGTCATTTAGTACTTACGCTGCACCCTCTCATATGTCATCTAGTACTTATGCTTCACCCTGTCATGTGTCATCTAATACGTATGCTGCACCCTGTCATGTGTTATCTAGTACTTATGCTGCACGCTGTCACACATCATCCAGTACTCATGTTACTCACTGTTATGTGTCATTTAGTTCTTATGCTGCGCTCTGTCATGTGTTGTCTAGTAAGTCTGCTGCAGCATGTCATGGGTCATCTTGTACTTATTCTGCACCCTGTCATGTCAAATAGAATTTATGCTGCAGCCTGTTATGTGTCATCTAGCACTTATGTTGCACCATGTCTGGTGTTGTCTAGCACTTATAATGCTGCCTGTCATTAATCTTTTAGTATTTATGCTGCACCCTGTCATGTGTCACCAAGAGCTTATGCTGCACCTTATCATGCGTCATCTAGTACATATGCTGCACCCTGTCAGGTGTTGTCAAGTACTTATGCTGCACTAAGGCATGTGTTGTCTAATACTTATGCTGCACTCTATCATGTGTCGTCTAGTACTTATGCTGCACCCAGTCATGTGTTATCGAGTTCTTATGCTGCATCCTGTCATGTGTCATCTAGTACTTATGCTGCATCTTTTCATGAGAAATCTTCTGTAGTACTTAGGCTACACCCAGCCATGTTTCATCTGCTACTTATGCTGCATCCTGTCATGTGTCATCTAACACTTATGCTGCTTTCTGACATGTGTTGTCTAGCATTTATGCTGCACCTTATCATGTGTCATCTAGTAGTTATGCTGCACCCTGTCACATGTCATCTACTACTTGGACTGCACCCTTTCACATGTCATCTACTGTAGTACCTAGGCCATACTCTGCCATGCTTCATCTAGTATTTATGCAGCCCCCTGTCATGTGTTGCCTAGTACGTATGCAGCACCCTGTCATGTGTCATCTAGTACTCTAGCTACATACTGTTATGTGTCATTTAGTTCTTATGCTGCACCCTGTCATGTGTCATCTAGTACTTACACAGCACCCTGTTATATGTCATCTAGTACCTATGCTGCACCCTATCATGTGTCATCTAGTACTTATGCTGCACCATGTCATGTGTTGTCTAAAAATTGTGCTGCACCCTGTCATGTGTCATCTAGCACTTAGACTGCACCCTATTATGTGTCACCTAGTGCTTATGCTGCATCCTATATTGTGTTGACTAGTACTCATGCTGCACCATGTCATGTGTCATCTAGTACTTATGCTGCTCCCTGTCTTGTGTCATTTAGTACTTACACTGCACCCTGTCATATGTCATCTAGTACTTATGCTGCATCATGTCATGAGTTGTCTAAACATTATGCTGCACCCTGTCATGTGTCATCTAGTACTTAGACTGCACATTCTCATGTGTTGTCAAGTACTTATGCTGCACCCTGTCATTTGTTGTCTAGCACTTAGGCTGCACCCTGTCATATGTCACCTAGTACTTATGCTGCACCCTGTCATGTGTCATCTAGTTCTTATGCTGCACCCTGTTATATGTCATCTAGTACTTATGCTGCATCATGTCATGAGTTGTCCAAAAATTATGCTGCACCCTGTCATGTGTCATCTAGTACTTAGACTGCACACTCCCATGTGTTGTCAAGTACTTATGCTGCACCCTGTCATTTGTTGTCTAGCACTTAGGCTGCATCCTGTCATATGTCACCTAGTACTTATGCTGCACCCTGTCATGTGTCATCTAGTACTTAAGCTGCAGCCTGTCATGTGGGGTCTAGTACTTATGTTACACCCTTTCATGTGTCGTCTTGTAGGTATGCAGCACCCTGTCATGTGTCATATAATTCTTATGCTGCACCCTGCCATTTTTATCTAGTACTAATGCTGCAACCTGTCATGTGTCATCTAGTACTCATACTGCACCCTTTGATGTGTCATCTACTGTAGCACTTAGGCTGCACCCTGCCACATTTCATCTAGTACTTATGCTGCATCCTGTCATGTGTCATCTAGTACTTTTGCTGCACCCTGACCCACCTTGTCTAGTACTCATGCCACACCTAGTATGTGCCATTTAGAACTTATCCTGCACTCTGCCATGTGTCATCTAGTACTTATGCTGCTTCCTGTCACGTGTCACTTAGAACTTGTGCTGTACCCTATCATGTAACATCTTGTACTTGTGCTGTACCCTGTCATTTGTCATCTGGTTCTTATGCAGCACACTATCATGTGTCATCTAGTACATATGTTGCACCATGTCATGTGATGTCTAATATTTTTGATACACCCTGTCATGTGTCATCTAGTACTTAGGCTGTACCCCATCATGTGTTCTCCAGTACTTATGTTTCACCAACATTTGTCATCTAGCTCTTATGCTGCACCCTGTCATGTGTCATGTTGTACTTATGCTGCACCCTGTCATGTGTTGACTAGTACTCATGCTGCACCCTGTGATATGTCATCTAGTTCTTAGTCTGCAGCCTGTCATGTGTCATCGTGTATGTTTGCAGCACCCTGTCATATGACATTTAGTATTCATGCTGCACCCTGTCATGTGTTGTCTAATATTTATGCTGCTCCCTGTCATGTGTAATTTAGTATTTATGTATCATCATGTACATATGCTGCACCTTGTCATGTGTCATGAAATACTTATACTGCATCCCATCATTTGTCATCTAGTACTTATGGTGCAGCCTGTCATCTGTCACCTTGTGCTTACATTACACCCTGTCATGTGTCATCTAGAACTTATGCTACACCCTGTCATGTATCATCTAGTATGTATGAAATAGCCTGTCATGAGTCATCCAGTACTTATACTGTACCTGTCATGTGTCATCTAGTACTTATGCTGCACCCTATCATGTGCTGTCTAGTACTTATGCTATACCCTGCCATATTTCACCTAGTACTTATGCTACACCCTGTCATGTGTCATCTAGCACTTATGCTGCACCCTGTCATGTTTCATCTAGTATTTATGGTGTAACCTGTCATGTGTCATCTAGTAATTATGCTGCACCCTGGCACTTGTCATCTAGTATTTATGCTGCACCCAGTCATGTGTCACCTAGTACTCATGCTACACCATGTAATGTATCATCTAGAAGTTATGCTGCACCCTATCATGTGTTGTCTAGTACTTATACTGCACCCTGTTATGTGTTGTCTAGTACTTATGTTGCACCATGTCATGTGTCATTTAGTACTTATACTGCACCCTGTCATGTGCCATCCAGTAATTATGCTGCAACCTGTCATGTGTCATCTACTACATATGCTACAGCCTGTCATGTGCGGTCTAGTATTTCTATTATACCTTGCCATGTGTCTTCCAGTACTTATGCTGTATCCTGTCATGTGTCATCTAGCATTTGTGCTGCACCCAGTAATGTGTCACCTAGCACTTATGCTGCACCCTGGCATGTGTCATCTAGTATTTATACTGCACCCTGTCATATGTTGCCTAGTACTAATGCAGAACCCTGTCATGTGTCATCTAATACTTTTGCTGCACCCTGTGACACATCGTCTAGTACTCATGCTTCACACTGTTGTGTGTCATTTAGTTCTTATGCAGCACCCTGTCATGTGTTGTCTAGTATGTATGCTGCAGCCTGTCATGAGTCATCTAGTACTTATGCTGCATCCTTTCTTGTGTCATCTAGCACTTATGCTGCATTCTGACATGTGTCGTCTTGTACTTATGCTGCACCCTGACACACCTTGTCTAGTACTCATGCCACACTCAGCATGTGTCATTTAGAACTTATTCTGCACCCTGTCATGTGTCATCTAGTACTTATGCTGCTCCCTGTCATGTGTCATTTAGAATTGTTGCTGTACCCTATCATGTAACATCTTGTACTTGTGCTGTACCCTGTCATTTGTCATCTGGTTCTTATGCTGCACACTATCATGTGTCATCTAGTGCATATGTTGCACCATGTCATGTGATGTCCAATACTTTTGCTGCACCCTGTCATGTGTCATCTAGTACTTAGGCTGTACCCTCTCATGTTTTTTCCAGTACTTATGCTGCACCCTGTTATGTGTCATGTTGTGCTTATACTGCACCCTGTCATGCATTGACTAATACTTATGCTGCACCCTGTGATATGTCATCTAGTTCATATGCTGCAGCCTGTCATGTGGTGTCTAGTACTTATGCTACACCCCATCATGTGTTGACTAGTACTCATGCTGCACCCTGTGATATGTTATCTAATTCTTATGCTACACTCTGTCATGTGTCATATAGTACTTTATGCTACACCCTGTCATGTGTCGTGTAGTACTTATGCTGCACCCTTTTATGTGTCATCTAGTACTTATGCTGCATCCTGCCCTGTGTCATGTAGCACCTATGCTACATCCTGACATGTGTCATCTAGTACTTAAGGTATTCCATGTCTTGCATTGACTAGTACTTATGCCAACCCTGTCATGCATCATCTAGTCTTATGCTGCACCCTGTTATGTGTAATCTAGTACTTATGCTGCACCCTTTCATGTGTTGTCTAGCAATTATGCTGCACCCTCCCATGTGTCATCTAGTACTTATGCTACACCTTGTCATGTTTCATCTACTGTAGTACTTATGCTGAACCCTGTCATGTGTCACCTAGTACTTATGCTGCACCCTGTCATGTGTCATCTAGTACTTATGTTACACCCTGTCAGTTGTCATGTACTACTTATGCTTCACCCTGTCAAAAAAAAAAAGAGTTCCAGGGAAATCTGTGTAATGTTCATTCTGTATATTTATAGGGTACGATGAAGGTGCATAGTGTGAGAATTCCAACAAAAGATCCAGGGCACCAATGCAGGACTAAGCCAAATGCCAAATATTTGAAATCACTTCTTTTCTTTATTGTTTTCAATATTTCATCTGTGCCCCAATGTTTCACCAGTGCGGCTTCTTCTGATGGACTGTTAAGACATGTAAAATATTTTTAAGTACTCGTGTAACAATATATGGTTCTCCCATACATTAAAATTTGAATTTTATAATTTAATTTTATACAAAAGTTTTTTATATGTTTATTTTCCTCAGTTGTTTATACTGGTATCTACACCAAAATGATAAAAATTAAATATAAAAAGTTTTATGAAAATAATCAAAAAATTAATAAGAGAATTGCCTGTACAGTACTATACTTTGCCCTAGGACATAATTTACAATGTAACCTCCTTTGCCAGGCTTTACTTACTACCATGTATTTTTGCCAAAAAGAAAAAAATATATGTAAATTATTTTACCATACTTCTACCATATACTCATTCTTTAGCATTAAATAATATATTCACCTTAATAATTGTATAGTGAAGGCTCTGTATGTTCATATTTCATTAATCATGTGTCATCTAGTGCTTATGCTGCACACTGTCATGTGTCATCTAGTACTTATGCTACCCAATGTCATGTGTCATCTAGTACTTATGCTACCCCCTTTCATGTGTCTAGTACTTATGCTACACCCTGTCATTTGTCATGTACTACTAATGCTTCACCCTGTCATGTTAAAAACAAAGAGTTCCAGGGGAAATCTGTGTAATGTTCAATCTGTAGATTTATAGGGTGTGATGAAGGTGCATAGTGCAAGAATTCCAACAAAAGATCCAGGGCACCAAAGCAGGACTAAGCCAAATGCCAAAGATTTGAAATCACTTATTTTCTTTATTGTTTTCAATATTTCATCTGTGCCCCGACATTTTGCCAGTGCAGCTTCTTCTGGTGGACTGTTAAAACATGTAAAATATTTTTAAGTACTCATGTAACAATATATGGTTCTCCCATACATTTAAATTTTGAATTTTATAATTTAATTTTATACAAAAGCTTTTTATATGCTTATTTTCCTCAGTTGTTTATACTGGTATCTACACCAAAATAATAAAAATTAAATATGAAAACTTTTATGAAAATAATCAAAAAAGTAATAAGATAATTGCCTATACAGTACTATACTTTGCCCTAGGACATAATTTACAATGTAACCTCCTTTGCCAGGCTTTACTTACTACCATGTATTTTTGCCAAAAAGAAAAAAAAATATATAAATTATTTTATCATACTTCTACCATATACTCATTCTTTACCATTAAATAATATATTCACCTTAATAATTGTATACTGAAGGCTCTGTATGTTCATATTTCATTAATCATGTGTCATCTAGTACTTATGCTACCCAATGTCATGTGTCATCTAGTACTTATACTACATCCTTTCATGCATTGTCTAGTACTTATGCTGCACCCTTTCATGTGTCATGTAGTACTTATGCTGCACCCTGTCATGTGTCATGTATTATTTATGCTACACATGTCATGTGCCAACTAGTGCTTATGCTACACTCCTTCATGTGTCATCTAGTACTTATGCTATACCCTATCATTTGTCATCTTGTACTTATGCAGCACTCTGCAATATGTCATCTAGTTCTTTTGCTGCGTCCTGTCATGTGTTATCTAATACTTATCCTGCTCCTTGTCATGTGTCATGTACTACTTATGCTGCACCCTGTCATGTGTCATCTACTACTTATGCTGCACCCTGTCATGTGTCATATATTACTTATGCTGCACCCTGTCATGTATTGTCTAGTACTTATTCTACACCCTGTCATGTGCTATCTACTGTAGTACTTATGCTTCACATGACACATGCAGGATGCAGCATAAGAACTAGATGACATATTGACATGTGACACAGTGCATGTGTCATCTTGTACTTATGCTGCACTCTGTCATGTCATCTAGTACTTATGCTGCACCCTGTCATGTGTCATCTAGTAGTTATGTTGCTCCCTGTTATGTGCCATCTAGTATTTATGCTACACCTTGTCATGTGTCATCTTGTATTCATGCTGCACCATGTCATGTGTCATCTAGTACTAATGCTACACCCTGTTATGTTTCATCTAGTACTTATGCTACACCCTGTCATGTGTCATCTAGTACTTATGCTGCACTCTTTCATGTGTCAGAATGTACTTATGCTGCACCCTGTCATGTGTCATGCAGTACTTATGCTACATCCTGCCATGTGTCATCCTGTTCTTATGGTACTCCACGTCATGTGTTGTCTATTACTTATGCTACACCCTGTTGTGTGTAATCTAGGTCTTTGCTGCACCCTGTTATGTGTCATCTGGTTCTTGTGCTATACCTTATCATGTACTACTTATGCTTCACCCTGTCATGTGTCATCTAGTACTTATGCTACACCCTGTCATGTGTCATCTAGTACTTATGCTGCACCCTATCATGTGTCATTTTGTACTTATGCTACATCCTGTCATGTGTCATCTAGTTCTTATGGTATTCCATGTCATGTTTTTTCTAGTACTTATGCTACACCCTGTTGTGTGTCATCTAGGTCTTTGCTGCACCCTGTTATGTGTCATCTGGTTCTTGTGTTACTCCCTGTCAAGTGTTGTCTAGTATTTATGCTGCACCCTGTCATGTGTCAACTAGTACTTTGTAGATTGTGGCACTAACAATGCTGGAAGTGAATCATCTGACAACAGTGGTCGTCAACCCTGCTGACAATGAAGCAGCTGTACTAGATGCATTAACATAACTAACAGGTTTGTTCCCTTATCTCACCCCTCTGTAGGAAACTTAATGTGAAGCACAATGTCATTTTGGAATTCAGAGGTAAACAAAACTATTCCCTATGTGTTGTAACTGGGGTCATAAAAAACATAGAAAAAATTACAGTGATCCAAGATACCAGCAGTTCAGTCAACCTCTTTGCCTGCATCATGAAGAATGAGGGAAAAATAAAGGTTAGTTTCTTCATTTTTGTTACTTACTGCTATTGCTGCATTTCACCTAGCAAACTCCATGGTCTCCTTTCATCTGCCATTGCAGTTTATCCCACTATAGGAGACCTACACAGTGCAACCCACAGCCAGCTTCACTGTGAAATACATTATGGTATTATTTGACTGTAACACACAGCTTATCCCCAGTGGGTGGGGCACCTGAGTTTCCTAGTCGGGGGTACAATTCTGATTTAGTGGTCTGAGTATGGTGGGATGACCTGAAACAGCATGCCAGGAATTACTTGGATCCTGCTGTTGCACAGGGAAGATGGGGAGACTTTATTTGCCTTGGGGATGAAAGGGAATTTTATCCCACTAAGGCCCTCCCCTATGCCTCCCCCAGGGTGTGATCCAGCATAATGCCTTTCTGGGCCATCAAGAGGGTGGATGAGCCCTGTTCCACAGTGCCTTCTGAACTCACTTGCCAGCCCTACTCTGGATAATAGCTCAGTGAATATACCCTACACTGACTAAGGGCAGAGCCCTACTTTTACAATAGATAGATACCTAGCAAAATCTGGCCAGTGGAAAATCATATATATAAATGCCTGCAATCTGGGAAACAAGATCTCAGACCTGCAGGCAACAATGACAGAGGCTAAACTGGACATAGTAGCCATTAGCGAGACTTGGTTCACCAGTAGTCACACTTGGGAGTCTTCAGTACTCAGTTATGTACTGTTTGGAAGAGATTGAGGTGCAAAAAGGGGGGGGTGAGGAGTGGCCCTTTATGTCAATGAAAATATCAAAGTTACAGAATTTTAGAATACACATAAGGAGCCAGAACAACTGTGGGTCATCCTAGAAACAGGAAATGGGACAGCCATATTAACTGGGGTGGTATACAGGCCTCCAAACAAGGGGGAGGACATAAACACATTATTGTTAGAAGATATACAAAACATGAGAGCTAAAGGGGAGGTTCTGATAATGGGAGACTTCAACATGCCAGATGCAGATTGGTCAATACCAGCAGGAACATCCGCCAGAACTAGACACATAGTGGATTCCCTGCTGGGGAAGGGCCTCAAGCAACTGGTACAACAACTCACAAGAGACAGGGCTAGCCTAGATCTAGTAATGACTAATGGGGAAAGGATCACAGAACTCCAGGTAGAAGGTCTCCTGGGGGCCAGTGGCCGTCACATGGTATGATTAAGTTTGGCCACTGGAACTAAATCATTTATTCATTTATTTATTTACAAGTTTAACCAAGAAGGCATACTGAGCAGGGTTGCTCGATTCCAGATGTGACCTGGAGGTCAAGACCCAATCAGAGTACATAGATTTGGTACAGAGTTAACAACACAATAAATGTCCATCTTCCGAACAGACAAAATGGCAGTTAGATACAGGCAGTCAGAAGACAGATACAGGAACAATTCAGATGGTTACAACTGAGTACAGAAACACAATAATTTTACAATCGAATGACATTAGGTATAGCAGGAGCAGCAGGTGGAGAAAGTGGGAGGAGAGTAGGTGATTGCGATGGCTGGGGTTGGGTGAATGTCTTATATCAGCTGGGAGGGCATTCCATAGCTGTGAAGTTGAATGCGGTTTGACCTTTGGTTGTGCACATAAAGGGGACATGGAGGAGCCTGGGGTCAGTGCTTCTGAGTGAGTAAGCTGGGGAGGTTGTTGAGAGAGGGTAGAGGCCAGGTAGGGGAGTAGGGAATAAGACTAGTATTTGGCTGTGAACTTACCACTATGGGTTAGTCTTCAGTCATGGAGGGACGGCAGGGCTAGGGAGCTATATAAGGTGCAGTGGTGGGTTGTTTGTGGACAGCCAGGGATAAACCTACAAAAAGAGTGGAAAAGGGTGTCAAAGCTGGTCAAGGCAGAGGAGGGGGTGATAGTATAGACTATATCACCATAGTTGAGCACTGGGAGGATCATCTTTTGGACAATAGCACTCCTAGCTGGCGGAGGGAGGCAGCTTTTGTTCCTGTATAGGGCACCGAGTTTAGGTAGAAGTTTCTTATGTATGGAGTCAATATGCATGGCGAAATCGAGGTGCAGGTCAAGCCAGATGCCTAAATATCTGAAGCTGGAGCATTGTTCCAGAAGGGTCCCATCCAGGGTTTTGAAGGGGTGGCAGGGGGCTTGGCAGGAGAGTCTTTACTGAGAGCTGAAGGTTAGTGACATTGTTATTTTAGGGTTGAGGAATAATTGGTTAATTCTGAACCATTCCTGGATGGAGTTGAAATCCTGCTGAAGGAAATTTGCAACTGTGCTTGTGGAGGGGCCTGTGGCATACAGTACTGAATCGTCCGCATACATTTGAATGGATGCAAAGTGACAGGCTGATGGGAGGTCATTTAAGACTATAGAGAAGAGCAGTGGGCCCAAGACTGATGCTTGGGAGATGCCGGTGGTAATTGGGAGTGGATTTGAGATGTGTGAGGTGACTTTTACAGCCTGATGTCTGCCCACCAGGTAGTCATGGAACCATGTGGTGGCTGGTTTGGTGAGCCCAGCTTCAGTTAGCTTGGAAAGAAGCAGAGTATGTGAGACAGTGTCAAATGCCATGGCTAAGTCTATAAAGATGGCTGAGGTGATGTGGCCTTTGTCGATGCCAGTGAGTATGTCACCAGTGATGTGTAGCAGGAAGATGATGGTTGAGTGAGATTTGCAAAAGCCTGATTGGAAAGGAGTGAAAAAGGAGGAGGCACCCAGATGGGGAGAGAGTTGGGTGAGGACAAGACGTTCCTGCATTTTTGCCAGAATTGGGAGTAGGGAGATGGAGCGGTAGTTGCCTGGGGAAGAGGGGTCACCCCCTTTCGGAAGGGGAATGGTGGTAGCCTGCTTCCATTCAGAGGGGAGCTTGCCTACATGAAGAAGAGGTTAAATAGTGCAGCTAGGGGGGCAGCTATGGCTGGGGCAGATAAGTATAACATCTTGGCATCCAGGGATGTGGGGCATTTGCCTTTGTTGGGGTTCAGGGAGTGTAGAGAATTAAGAACTTCAGCTTGGGATACAGGGTGGAAGGAGAACTGTGAGGCTGGTGGGTGCACTTGTGCGGGGTGGGGCCCTGGGGGTGGACACTGGAGGGACGTGAGAAGCGAGTCAGTGCAGCTGGAGAAGGAGATATTGAAGACTTGGCTACCTCACAAGGATTGGAGATGTAGGTGCCAACTGACAGTGTCGGGGTGGAGATTGGGTGGGGGGAGAACAGGGATTTGAATGATTTCCAGAAGTTTGTCGGGTGGTTTATGTTTGTGCTAAAATCCGATAGAAAATAACTATTTTTTGCCTGGTGGATGAGGTTAGTACAGGAGTTGCAGAAGGCTCTGTAGGTTTGGAAGGATGCCAGTGTGCCCAGTTTCTTGTGGGCTTTCCATGCGTGATCCCTGGAGTGGCATTTGCTGATGATTTCAGCGGAGATCCAGGGAAGGTGGGCGCCTTTGACTCTTTTTGTGCGCATGGGGCATGTTTGTCCCAGACTTTAAGGAATTTGACCTTAAAGGTTTTGAGTGCGATATCAATAGATGTGGCCACTGGGATGAAGGACCAGTCTACTTGGCCTAGGTCTACCACGAGTGACGCTAGGTCCAGGGAATTATATGACCAAGTGCGCAGTATTTTGGGGGGGCTGTGGGTCAGTGCACTTTCCTGATCAGGAAAATCATGTGGTGGTCACTTAGGGAGTCAGGGAGCAGGCCCGCTCATAGGATCCTGTGGGGGTGGGAGGTGAGAGCCCAGTTGAGCAGTGAGTGGTTGTGTGTTTTGTGGTTTAGCCTGGTGGGGTCTTGAATTAGTTGTGTGAGGTTTAAGGCCTTGATCTTGGTTTTAAGGTGGGCTTTGTCAGTGGCAAGCCAATTGTGGTTATAGTCACCAATGGTGTGGAGCTCGCCACCTATAGATAAGGTCTGCAGGGTGGTCAGGTGTGTAATAATGCCCATTGGGGAGGTGCCGGAAGGGCAGTAGGTGCCTGCAACATACACTGGGGAGGTGCATGGGAGCTATAGTTTGATTAGGAGGGAGCCTATGTGGGCTGAAAGTGAGGGAATTTTCACCATTGTAAACTGCTGGCTAGTGGAGATGTACATTGCAGTGCCTCCTCCTCTCTTTATCCCTAGTCTGTCATGCCTAATGATTGTGTGTCCAGGTATGGATACTTGAGCATTGGTATGCTGGGGTTTTAGTCAAGTTTCGGAGATGAGGAGAATATCAGGGTGGTGGGTTAGGGCGATTGGTTGCAGCAGATAATTTTTATTTAATAAGCTGCAGCTGTTGAGGTGCAGGAGTCTGAGACCTTTGGGGAAGGAAAATGGGGCTTGGGCATTTGTGGTGGTGGGGACAGGGTTGGGCTTGATATCCCCAGCTAGGAGGAGTAGCAGTGTGATAGGTTGCCTGGTTTTAAGCCAGAGGTATCTGGTGCCAGAGGAATATGTGTTAACTGAGGCTATGTGCGGTGGGCAGTGGAGGGTTTGGGAGTGGAGGGCAGAATGACCTGGGGTAAGGATGGGGGCAGGATGGTAGCACTAATGGGCCAGTAGTGAATGTTTGCCAGGTCATGGGCATGTAGGAGGTGGGGAGCAGCATAGTTGTGCTGGGGATCGAGGCATGGTATAAAAGGAGGAGCGGGTTCCCTGTTAGGGAGGTGTACAGGGGGCAGAGATGACAGTGGGGCCAGTGAGAGAAGTAGCAGGGGTAGAACATGCATCATCTTAGCCAGAAGTAGTGGAGGAAATCTTTGACCGAGAGGTAGCGGCCTCTAGTGTTAGCAGCTGATAAGCTGCAAATGGGAGAGTGGGCTGATAGGTTTTTGTGGTCACATGGTGAGTACAAGTACTATAAAGCTAGGAGCTCACCAAGGGCGGTGGTGGGGGTGACGGGGCCAGAAGCACAGTTCAACAAAAGGTGTCTCATGGACGGCCAGAACTCTTGCGTTGCAGCACTGTTGTTCAGTTTAAATTGAATGGCACCAAAACCATGCTTCGATTACAGCGGCGGGTGTCCGTACCTGCTTCGGGGGGGGGGCCTCCACTCTGTGGCTGCTGGCAGGGGAAGGCTGGATCTCCTTGGGCCTCACGACCCAAGTCCCTACTGCTGAGAGAGGATAAGAAGATTTAAGGTGAGCAGAGAGGGAGGAGCAACATGAGCAGCTACGTACAATTCTTTCAACACTTTAAAATAAGGCGCATCAAGCTGTATACTGGGGGATATAACAACGAACCAGGGTGCAGTTTCCAACAGTTAGCAATTCTGAAAACAGCACTAAGTTGTGGTGCAGCACGATGTATCAGGGCACAGTAAGCAGTCTTTTTGTTATGTTAAGGGAATTAATTTAGACAAATATGCATTTGAACAGCCTGGGTAACACTTAAGGCATCATGAGGAAATACAAAAATGCTGTTTAACAGCGCAGATATACTTAAGGCACCCTGGAGAACTGTATTAAATTACTGTGGTAAATCAAATTATTTTGGCAAACAAAAACTATCAGAACATGTCTGCAGATATTGAAGCACAGAAGTACAGTTCAACAAAAGGTGTCTCATGGATGGCCGGAGCCCTTGTGTTGTAGCTCTATTGTTCAGTTTAAATGGAATGGCACCAAAACTGCACTCTGATTACAGCGGTGGGTGTCCGTACCTGCTTCTGGGGGGACCTCCATTCTGTGGCTGCTGGCTGGGGAGGGCTGGTTCTCCTTGGCCCTTGCGACCCGAGTCCCAACTGCTGCTTTGGGGTGGCCTCCACTCTGTGGCTGCTGGCTGGGGAGGGCTGGTTCTCCTTGACCCTAGCAACCTGAGTTGCTCATTTCCCTACGTAATTGATAAGCTGCTGATCCTAGTTAACCAACAGCCTACTTCCTCCTACCCCCCACTAAAATTGCCTCATGTCTGTCCCATGTGTGCATCCATCCTGGAGGGGAATCCAAGCACTCAATGATAAGTTTAAATGCTACATTGAGAAGCATTTAAACTAGCAAAGGGGGGGGCAGGCAAGCAAGGAGGGTACCTACTTGTTCACCCCCCACAGCTAGCAGTGGAACCAGTGAACCAGAGGAGTGGCCATCTCTGCAAAGCAGTGTGCAAAAGATGGAGATTAGTGCCCAAGAGGTGGATAGGCAGAAAAGGGGCAAAATTCAGCAGAAGGCCAGACAGCAAGGAGAACCAGGGATAAAGGACAACCAAGGAAGGGGCTGGAGTAGAACAGCAAAACAGTCCAGGAGGTCAAATCATGGAAAGCCATGTGGCAAATGCCAGGAGCCTTAGCAACAAGATGGAAGATCTGGAGGCTGTCATGGTGCAGTCAGACCTGGACATTGTGGCCATCACTGAAACCTGTGTAATGATAACCACGACTGGAGATGGCCATACCTGGCTACAAATATATTCAGAAGAGACAGAGCAGGCAGGAAGGGAGGATGAGTGGCACTGTATGTGAAAATGACATAAGGGCCACAGAGATCCAGGAGGAACAAAATGAGGAGAGATACTGTGGGTTAAGCTGAAAGGAAAATGGGAACAGCCATCCGCACAGATGTGGTCTATAGACCACCAGCCCAGGAGGAAGAAAACAGATAGGGAGTTGATGCTAGCCATCCAAAGGATGGCAGACAAGGGTGAGGTAGTACTGGTTGGAGACTTCAATATTCCAGACGTGGACTGGAGCATCCCAGCAGCAGCATCAACTAGGAGCAGATTTATCCTGGACTCCTTCAGGGTGCCTTCCTCAAGCAACTGGTCATGGAACCAACTCGGCAGAAGGCAATACTGGACCTTGTGCTCACAAACAGGGACAGTGTGATGGGGGTAACAGTGGGGGAGCACCTGGGGAACAGTGACCACCAGTCATTGTGGTTTGAAATCACAGAAAGAGCAGAACCAAACCACACAAAAACATGTATCCTGGATTTTAAGGGGGCAGACTTTGGGAAAATGGGGAGATACTTGAAAGAGGAATTAAGGGGAATGGGACAGGAATCAGGGGTTGAGGAACAGTGGGCAGTATTTAAAATGGGGATTACAAGAACAACAGAATTATGCATTAAGCAGGTTAGCAAAAGGAAAAAGAAGAGGAGACCATTAAGATTTTCCAAAGAGGTAGCAAAGAAAGTGAAAGCCAAAAAGATTGCATTCAGGCAATACAAAAAGACAGGCAGAAGGGGATAGGGAGAAGTACCCAGGAGAAGCAAAGGGAGCAGGAGGTCAGCAAGGGAAGCCCAGACAGAAGAACACATTGCAAAATCAGTGGGTATAGGGGACAAAACCATTTACAGGTGCATAAGTGAAAAAAGAAAAACAAAGGGAGGGATAGTGAGACTGAAGAGGGAGGATGGGGGCCGCGTGGAGGATGACAACAGTAAAGCTGACATATTGAACAGGTATTTCTGCTCAGTCTTTACTGAGGAAGAGGAAGGTAATGGGTCTGAAGGGAGTACAAGGGGTGAGAATGGTGCAGAAATGGACACAAGTCCCTTTACACGAGAAAGGGTCCTGAAGGAACTGGAAGTAATAACAGTTGATAAGGCAATGGGGCCAGATAGGGTGCACCCCAGGGTCCTTAAAGAACTAAGAGAGGTGGTGGCTGAACCTCTGGCTATCCTGTTTAGCCAATCACTGGGAGGACAGCAGATGTAGTCCCCTTATACAAAAGTAGAAACAAAGAGGAAGCAGGGAACTACAGACCAGTCAGCCTCACCTCGGTAGTGGGGAAGATCATGGAAGCACTACTGAAGGAGAGATTGGTGGTACATCTGGTTGTCAATGGACTACAGGACCCAAGGCATGGTTTCACCAGGGGAGGCCTGCCAGACCAACCTCATTGAATTGTTTGACTGGGTGACTAGGAGGTGGATCAGGGGAGGGCAGTGGACATGGCCTATCTGGACTTCAGCAAGGCCTTTGACACTGTGCCACATAGAAGACTATTACACAAACTGGGGAATATGGGGTGGGCAGTACAGTAGTGTGGTGGGTAGGTAACTGGCTGGGTGGCAGAACACAGAGGGTGGTGGTAAATGGCTGTCACTCCACAGAGGGAAGAGTGACCAGTGGGTGCCACAGGATCAGTGCTGGGACCGGTCCTATTCAACATCTTCATCAGTGACATTGCACAGGACCTAGAAGGCAGAATTTCACTGTTCGCTGATGACACAAAGCTCTGTAACAGAGTAGACACACCAGAGGGTGTAGACAGAATGAGAAGGACCTGCAGAAACTTGAAGAATGGTCAGGGTTTGGCAGTTGAAATTTGCAAAGAAGTGCAAGGTAATGCATATGGGGCACAAAACCCTGCACAATATATCAGCTGGAGGGTGAGGATATAGCATGCACCAAGCAGGAAAGGGATCTTGGGGTTATCATCTCTGATGACCTCAAGGTAGGGAAACAGTGTGACAAGGTAGCAGAAGCAAATAGGATGCTGGGATGTATAGGCAGGGCATCACCAGCAGGAAAAGGGAGGTCATAATTCCGCTATACAAGACACTAGTGAGGCCCCACCTGGAGTACAGTGTACAGTTCTGGAGACCATACCCAAGGCCCCTAGAATTCTGCGGCTGCAGAATTTTGTGCAGAACTTGCAATCTACACAGAACTTCAGGTGCCACAGAATTCACTCTTCTTGGTGATTTTTATTAATATTTCTGTTTATCCATAGAATCGGTTCCCATTCCTCTTTTATATCCAAACCCCTATATGCTCAGAATGTGATGTTATCATTGCTATAACATCATACATTAGCTAATGAAATGACTGCATTCTGCAACAGAAATGAACAGTCACTTATCTACCACATGGCACAGCACATCATGCATGGTGATATTTGCTCAACGTGCACTACAGCCTAATACAATTTTCAGTCTTAAATTATTGCATTAGGGCCAACTTAAACAAAACCTTGTCAATAGCATAGACCTGTTAAGTCCATACCTCACTTTGTACAAACCTATTTGTGCCTTTAAGGTATAGAGACACCATCTGAAATGAATAACTGGGAAAATGAATTTAACTGTCATTTTTAAGAAAAATAAAGTAATTATGCCCCGAAAAGTGAAATATAATAATGTGTAGACCTGTTGAAAGAATAGACCTGTTAAATAAATAATTGCCCTGTACGCATTTTTGCCAGGGTTATTGATTACATATTGTCATTGGTTGATAGAATCACCTAAAAGTTATGGAGAAATGTTGTGTGCAGGGACAGCTGTTGGGCCAGAGGATAGCATGCTGTGCTTCGTGGCGTCAACTCAGGTTCAGAGATTACTGTAGCTCTGGGAGCTGGCTGGGCAGCACAAGGATTGGTGGAACACATCACTGCTCAGAGCCTGGGAAGGTATGGTGCAGTGTTCTGTAACATGGTGGACACATTGTGATGGGTTGGAGAGCTCTATCTCACAATTGGTTCACATGCATGTCATGGCCTGATGGTGTAACGCAGTGCATCAGGGAAAGCAGGTTGACATGCAAAATTAGTTTTGCAATAACTCCTCTATTCCATTTCCAATGAGACCTGTATGAATGAGGTTGCAAGTTCATGGAAATAAAAAAAATAATAATACACACACACACACACACACATATATATTTGTATGTATGTTACAGATTGCATATAAATATACAAGTGATACACAGTGGGAACCTCATGAGTGGTGTAGAAAACACACACAAATATATAAGTGATAGACAGTGGAGACCTCATTAGTGGGATAGATAGCATGCATATAGAAATACCTTATTTATCACATAAGATCCTCTCTGCATATGTCATTTATGCAACAGGCTAGGACCTTAGGAGAGAGACATTTGTTTTGCTTTTCTAGGCATAAAATTATTTTTATAAGTCTATTATTTTTTGAACTAGTGTTACTGTGCTTTCCACCATCCTGATTGCTATAACCACTGCCATGAAAGTGAAGTCAGGATGACAAGCAGACACTGTGATGTGGTAGTTTGTTAGTGCCGCAGAACTTCCGCAGAAATGACAAACCACTGCCGCAGAAATTCTGTGGCAACTGGTAGTCTTGCCGCAGAACTTGGTCCCACTGTGCTGCAGAAAAGTAGGGGTCCTGACCATACCTACGTAAGGACATAGACAGGGTAGAGAAGGTTCAGAGGAGGGCAACAAAGATGGTGCATGGATTGCATCACAAGTTCTATGAAGACAGGTTGAAGGAACTGAACATGTACTCCCTGGAGGAGAGGAGGGAGAGGGGGGATATGATAGAGACATACAAGTATCTCACAGGGAGGAACAGAGTGCAGGAATACACTATTTTTAAGCGAAAAAGATGTTCCAGGACTAGAGGGCATGGGATGAAGTTGGAGGGAGGATGATTCAGAGGAAACATGAGGAAGAATTTCTTCACAGAACGGGTGGTGGACAAGTGGAACACCCTGCCAGAGGAAGTGGTGGGGGCTGAAACAATCACGGGATTTAAGAATGCATGGGATAGACATAAAGGAATTCTGGAGGTCAGGGGTAAGGGGCAACAGACTTCTAGGTAAACATAAACTGAACTTACAAGCTCAAATGGGCAGACTGGGTGGGCCACAGGCCCTTATCTGCTGACACCGTCTATGTATCTATGTATCTACGTATTCTTGTCTGGCACACCCCAGGCCAACCCAGCATACCATACCAATCATCCCATTCCAATGCATAAATATGGGACTTCAGAGGAGCTGACATTGATAAGATGGCCAACAGAGTTAAGCTAGCCCTGGCAAGAAGAAATACAGGTGAGGGGGTACAGACAAAGTGGGCAAGCATTAAGGAAGCAATACTTGAAGGAACATCCCATTGTATTAGGGAGAAAAGCAAGTGGAAAAGAAGGAGGAAACCACTTTGGTTCTCAAGAACAGTAGCAGGAAAGGTGGAAAGGAAATATGCTGGGTTGGCTTGGGGTGTGCCAGACAAGAATACATGGGACAGACATAAGGCAATTTTAGTGGGGGAGGTAGGAGGAAGTAGGCTGTTGGTTAACTAGGATCTGCAGCTTATCCATTAGGTAGGGAAATGAGCAGACTAGGTGGGCCATGTGGTCCTTATCTGCCATCAAATTCTATGTTTCTATGTTACACTGGTTAACTGGGTGACAAACTGGTTGGCAGGCAGAAAACAGAGAGTGGTGGTAAATGGTATACAGTCAGAAGAGATGCAAGTCACAAGTGGGGTAACTCAGGTATCAGTCCTGGGGCCAGCCCTCTTCAATATCTTCATCAGTGACATTGCAGATGGACTGGAGGGTAAGGCTTGTCTGTTTGCAGATGACACTAAGATCTGCAACAGAGTAGATGATCCAGATGGTGTGGGCAGAATGAGAAGAGATCTGGATAAGCTGGCAAAATGGTTGGAGGAGCGGCAACTGGGGTTTAATGCAAAGAAATGCAAGATCATGCAAATAGGGAAGAGAAACCCTGAAGCCACCTATTGGCTAGGACGGAAGTTGCTGGCAATCACAAGGGAAGAAAGAGACTTGGGCATCATCATTACAGATGACCTGAAATCATCCATGCAGAACACTAAAGCATTCAGTAAGGCTAGGGGGATGTTGGGCTGTATTAGTAGGGGTATCATTAAGTCATAAGATGGAGGTAATAATCCTTCTTTACAAGATACTGGTTAGGCCCTATCTGGAGTACTGTGTGCAGCACTGGAGGCTACACCTTCACAAGGACATTAACAAAAAGGAGGCAGCTCAAAGAAGGGCAACCAAAATGGTGCAGGGACTGCATCAGAAAAACATATGAGGACAGTTTAATGGAGCTCAATATGTATACCCTAGAGCAAAGGAGGGAGAGAGGTGATATGATTGAAACATTCAAACATCTTAAGGGCATTAACAAGGTGAAAGAGTCCAACATGTTTCAATATAAGAAAAATAGCAGGACAAGAGGACACAGCATGAGATAAGAGGGAGGCTGATTAAGGGATAATGTGAGGAAGTTCTTTTTCACAGAAAGGGTGGTGGATGCATGGAACTGCCTACCTCAGGAAGTGGTGGATATGAATACAGTGCAGGGCTTCAAACAGGCATGGGATAGGCATAAGGGAGCAATACAGATGAATATGAATAGATAGGACATCGACAGAGCAAAGGCCGATGGCACATTCATAAGGCAGAAAAAATAGGCAGAGTGGATGGGCCTTGCAGTCCTTATCTGCTGTCAACTTCTATGTTTCTATGTTACCTTTTATATTTTAGACTGCTTTTATCTGCAATGTTCTGACTATGGGCAATTCCTGTGTTTGAAGGCAAAATGCCTTTTACATTCCTGGGTTCTCCTGGGGAATATGAAAATCCTTATTTGTAAAACTTAATATATTGAGTACCCAAATGTGTCCCATAGTCCCAGTTTATTTTCAGACTGTGAACCCAGCCAAAGCACTCAGTCTATAATGTCTTAACTGTTTAAAAAAAATAGAAGTGTATAGAAAATTAACAGTACATAAATCATACATACATACAGTACCATATGGAAATGAGTAATCATAATTGTGTGAATAATTCATGATAAAACATTTGGGCTGTTATTCAGAAAACATAGAGCAATGGATTTCCTTTTTAACCACTTCAATAGGTATTTGAAAATGGTCCAAGTTTGTCCTTCTCAATCTGGCTCCCATTGAATGCTAATAAGATACTGTAGCCTCCATTTTCTTTGGTACCCAACCACAGACCTTTTTTTCGGTTGCCACTCAAATAACTCCTTCTCATGATGCTCCATTCTCTGCCAGCTCCTCTTAGGTTCTTCTTCCACATCTCGGCCCTCAAGCTAGGCCGTTATCTGCATGAGGTAACATTCCGTCCCGACTCCACAACGCCAACTGAAACCAAACTGCTCCACAAACTAAAACCCTACCCACAAATACACAGTCATGCCCCCAACGAATCAAAATACGTTTTCCATGCTCCAACAACCAATCAAAAGGCACAATCCCGTCATTCAGAAAACCAACAACCAATCACATCTTACACACCACCAAACCACCCACATAGTATATGTCTGCCTAAACAAATGACTGTATTACAAATAGTACCACAGAAAAACATAAAAAAAACCAAACACATGAAATCACAAAAAATGTCCATTGCATAAATTGCATATGTGATGGGCTTCTGTGGGATACATCATTTATTTAAACTTGCAGTGCATGACCTCAGGACCTCATGAGTGGTAGCTAAGGTCACACAATGCTTGTTCAAATAAATGATGTATCCCACAGCAGCATATCACATACTATATATATATATATATATATATATATACACATATATATATATATATATATATATATATATATATATATATATATATATATATATATATATATATATATATATATATTAGAGCAAAAACTCTGTTTAATGCATTAGTTAGGTTGTTCCACAGCGACAAAAGTGAGGAAATTCGGTGTAAGGGTTGAAAGCCCCCCTTGGACCCCCCGTCCACACCCCCAACCAGCACTGGGGTGCGCATTGGGGTTGCCAGCCCTAACTCTCACCCCATCAGATGTGTGAAGAAGCAGAGGTATAGGAGAGCTGTGGAACAACCCTAACTAATGCATTAAATGGAGTTTTTGGCCTCTAATTTCCCTTCGTTTTGAGAATGATAACGAGAAATAGTGAATGTAATGCAGCAGCGAGAGCACAGGGCCTCGCACTCCCACCATGTGATGTCTTGCCCCATAGTAACATGGTGCCCGCAAATGCAAATAGTAATGCACATGGTGAAACAAAGCGAAACACAAAGATAAACTGTACTGTAGACACAAATGATTAAAATAACACAAACGCAAGCGCAAATGAAAATGCAAAGGTTAACGCACATGTTGCTGTAGACGGGAACAGTAAGTGAACCGGGTAGGAACCGCAAGCAGAAGCGGTAAGGGTAACAGTACTATAAGCGCACAGGCTAGTTTTCCCCAAAAACTGCATAAAGAAATACAGTGAGTGCAAAGAATGTATGCATAATAATGGGTCTCGGAGCAGAAAATGAGGAGTTGGAATACTAAATTGCTTATATTTCAGGAACCGTACGACGTAGAAAAAAAATTTTAAAGTCGTATGATTTATGACTTTCCGGGCTAGTTTTATACTTAGCCCCCAATAGGGAGCTTAGTATTTTTCCAATGAAAAGTCTGTATCTTGCACCGTTTCCGAGATACGGGCCCTGAAAGGAGCAGCGAACACCGTAATGTTATCCTATGGGAAAAAAAGAGAAGTTCTGAGTGCCATAACTTTGTCTCCCTGTAATATCTTTTCACCAAACCACTAAAAGGCACATTTGAGGGATGCTGGCTTTCCTCCCTCCAAATTTCAGCCCAAAAGACCAAACTGTTATTTTGCAGCAGGGCGGCAAAGGATTCCTGTAATGCGGCAGATGTTGTAATGTTATCCTGTGGGAAAAAGCTTCAACTTTGGAGTGCCGTAACTTTGCTGCCCTGTGATATTTTTTCACCAAAATACTGTAAGGCACATCTGTGAGATGTTGGCTGCGTTCCCTTCAAATTTCAGCCCAAAAGACTTAACCGTTCTTTTGCAGCAGGGTGGCAAAAATTGCTGTCATTTTCCCACAGCCTGGAAAAGTACTGTCGAACTTTGCAAAAGCTTTCTCAAATTCATGCGACAGTGTCGCAAAGGCGAAAGTACTTTGCGAAAGTACTTTTTCCAGAAATTTGAAAAACATATTTCTGGGGTGTTTTACCTCAAAATAAAGACATGCCTAGCACCCTAAGGGTCTGACTAGGTGAATACAAAAAGAATTAGTTTGCTAGAGGGTCCCAAATTTAAATGCCAAGCATTTTTCTGATGACCAACTAAAAACAAAATGGCAGATTTGTAACAGTAAAAGGGCCATTTGCGAAAGTAAAAACTGCATTTGTGACACTTTCAAACTTTTTGTTAACTTTTCCCATTGACTTATAATGGGAACTTGTGTTTTGAATAACTTTTCAACCTTGTAATATTTTTCATGAAATCTTCAAAAGGCACATCGGCACCCTGGCCGCACGTTCCCTGAAGTTTTCGGACCGGTCGCACAAACCGTGCGACCTGTAGGCAAGAGCAAAGAATTTGCAAAAAAGCATAAATGCACATTTCATTGGCGCTTAATAACTCCGCAGTCATATAACCAACTGGTACAGAACTTGGCAGATCCCAAGATCTACCATGCCCAATCATGCTTACCAACATTTAGGCAAATCTGTTGAACGGTGGCAAAGTTATTAGGGTGCAAAGTTTGACCCTTTAACCTTAAAATGGCTCCTCAACCCTAATTATAGTGGCACTACTGTGCCACTATAATATATATATATATGTGTGTGTATATATATATATATATATACATACAGTATATATGTGTGTGTATATATATATATATATATATATATATTATAATGGCGTGGTCGCGCTACTATAGTTAGGGTTTAGATGTCACTTCTATGCTAAAGTCAAAATTTTGTGCGTTAATAACTTTGGACCTGTTCAACAGATTTGTCTAAATTGGTATGCGCTTGTAACGCAGAGGCTCTTGATCTGTCAAATTTGTTTCAGGTTGAATTTACAGTCTTATGCATAAAACACTGAAAATTCAAAATTTCTGTTTTGAGGCAGGTTTGGGATTTTGACGTGGCCCTGCATGGCTGTCCTGTGACATGCTGCTCTGTGAGATGACTCGTTTGAAAGAGATTTGGTGGCCGAACATGTCACTTTTCACTTGGTGAAAAAATATTAAGGCATTCAAAAGTTATGCCGCTTTGAAGTTCCCATTATAAGTCAATGAGAAAATTTATATGTATGTTTTGCAAACAAAGAATGGGGTTCTGGTCATCTGGTCCCACCTGACGATCAAAGAATTTGCAGCCTCGTGGTTCAAGAATTTTTGACCCCAAGAATTTTTGAAATTCTTTGATAGCGAGGTCCTCAATCTTGTTTTTAGTTTTTTGATTGGAAAAACACAAATATATCTCGGCTCAGGGGTCGCTCCTGAAATAAAACTTGGATGGACTTTACTCAGAGGGCTTTGATCTATCGAGCCATACCTTTGGTTTCATCCAAATCAGTCAAAAAATAGAGTTCTAAGCTTTTAAAATCTTTGATCGTGGCTTGCTAACGATCTTTGATCACGAGCCTGCAAATTCTTTGAAAGCGAGATCTTTGATCGCAATCTTGCATCACAACCTAAATACACAAATATCTCAGCGCAGGGGTGGGCTAGGGACACAAATGAGGATGGGTTTAAATCAGGGGCTTCGTTCTATCTAGGCATGTCATTGGTTTGGTAAAAATCAGTCAGAAAATTGTGTTTCACCATTTTTTATTCTTTGGTCACGAGCGTGCAATTTCTTTGATCACGAGCCTGCAAATTCGTTGACCATGAGATTCTTTGATCGCAATCATGCATTCTGAGTGAGGGTCGAGATGGCTGGATTAAAAATTGTAATTTCTCAGCCCAGGAGTGTCCTAGGAAGACAAATGAGTGTGGGTTTTGCTCAGGGGGCTTCATGGCAGTGGTCTACCATAATTCTTTGTATTTTTTAAATTACAGCACTTTTTATTCTTTGATCATGAGCGCAAATCCTTTGATCACGAGATTCTTTGATCTCGATCATGCATCACGAGTGAGGGACAAGATGGCCAGATTAAAAAATCTATTTTCTCAGCCCAGGGGTGCCCTAGGAAGTTAAATTAGGGTTGGTTTTGTACAGGGGGGCTTCATTTTGTCGAACCATGGTGGTGGCTTACCGCAGTTCCTTCATTGTTTTGATTTATTGCATTTTTTATTCTTTGTTAATGAGCCTGCAAATTCTTTGATCACGAACCTGAAAATTCTTTGATTGCGAGATTCTTTGATCATGATTTTTGATCGCAAAAGAGGAACAAGATGGCCTGATTTTTTGTAATGGAATAGATAGGGAAATGTTTTCAATCTTTAACATTGCACTTTGTCCCAGCTGTTAGGCAGGAGGTGGTGGAGTACAATTTTACTAACTGCCTAGTGCCTAATATGCATTTTGTATCACTCTTGCATACCCCCCCAATTTAATGCTTTTATTTTACATGCATACTTTTTCAGACATTGCTGAGAATCCCCCCAAATGCGAAGTGTTAGTCTAGTGGCTCCTCGATCAGTATAAAATAAATAATGTTCTCCATATCCCTGGTAGCCTAGGGCCCCCCCGATCTGTATAAAATAAATAAAGTTCTCTGTATCCATGGTAGTCTAGCGGCCCCCCCAATCTGTATAAAATAAATAATGTTCTCCATATCCCTGGTAGTCTAGGGCCCCCCGATCTTATAAAATGAATAATGTTCTCTGTATCCATGGTACTCTAGCTGCCCCCCGGTCTGTATAAAATAAATACTGTTCTCCATGTACCTGGTAGTCAAGTGGCCCCCGATCATCATAAAGTAAATAATGATACCCAATTCCCTGGTAGTCTAGTGGCCCCTCATCCCCCCACCCAGCCATGCCAGTCCAACCAGCACACCCCCCCAGCCTGCAACTGGCACAGCCCACGTCTCACCTCCACGGCCAGCCACCGACTGTGTGCAGTAGGAGCGCTACTGCAAGGACGCAATCAGAAATTAATTTCTGAGTGCCTCTTTGCAATAGCGCTAATGCACACAGTCAGTGCTGAACCGTGAAGGTGGAGGTGAGCTGTGCCAGTCACTGGCTGGGGACAGGTGCGGGAAAAGGTGTGGACTGGCACCGCTGGGTGGGGGGTCACTAGACTACCAGGGAATTGGTGATCATTATTTATTCTATGATGATTGGGGGGCTGCTAGACTACCAGGGTTATGGAGAACATTATTTATTTAATACAGATCGGGGGGGCCACTAGACTACCAGTTACATGGAGAACATTATTAATTTGTTATACAGATCAGGGGGTGCTAGACCACAGGGCTATGAGAACATTACTATTTTATACAGATCAGGGGGTGCTAGACTACCAGGATATGGAGAACATTATTTATTTTATACAGATCAGGGGGGTGCTAGACTACCAGGGATATGGAGAACATTATTTATTTTATACAGATCAGGGGGTGCTAGACTACCAGGGATATGGAGAACATTATTTATTTTATACAGATTGGGGCTGCTAGACTACCAGGATATGGAGAACATTATTTATTTTATACAGATCAGGGGGGTGCTAGACTACCAGGGATATGGAGAACATTATTTATTTTATACAGATTGGGGGCTGCTAGACTACCAGGGATATGGAGAACATTATTTATTTTATACAGATTGGGGCTGCTAGACTACCAGGGATATGGAGAACATTATTTATTTTATACAGATCAAGGGGGCCACTAGACTACCAGGGATATTGAGAACATTATTTATTTTATACAGATCGGGGGGGCCGCTAGACTACCAGGGATATGGAGAACATTATTTATTTTATACAGATTGGGGGCAGCTAGACTACCAGGTACATGGAGAACATTATTTATTTTATACAGATTGAGGGGGTGCTAGACTACCAGGGATATGGAGAACATTATTTCTTTTATACAGATCGGGGGGGGCACTAGACTGTCAGGGATATGGAGAACATTATTTATTTTATACAGATCGGGGGGGCCACTAGACTACCAGGGATATGGAGCACATTAACTTCTAGGCTTTTATTCTTTTATTCTTTGTTCATGAACCTGCAAATTCTTTGATCATGAGCCTGCAAATTCTTTGATTGTGAGATTCTTTGATTGCCATCTTTGATCTCAAAAGAGGGACAAGATGGTTGGTAGGGGCAGAGGTGGGGTGGGGTGCAAGGGGTGGCAACCCTCATATTGAATTTCCACTCTTTTGTCGCTATAAAACAACCCAACTTATGCATTAATTAATTTTTTTGCATAGATATATTTATATTTATATCTATAGATTATAGTGGCATGGTAGTTAGGATTGAGTACCCCATTTTAGGTTAAATGGTGAAATTATGCACCTTAATAACTTTGCCACTATTCAATGAATTTGCCTGAAATTTGGCAGACAGGAAGCATTAGCATAGAGCTTAGGATCTGCCATGTTTTGTACTGGTCAGATATACAGTTGCAGAGTTAATAAGCATCATTCTGGAGTGCATTTATGCTTTTTTGCGCATTCTTTGTGCGAGCCTACAGGTTGCATGGTTTACACGACCTGTTCAAAAATTTCAGGGAAAATGTGGCCAGGGTCCCTGATGTGCCTTTTGAAGATTTCATGAAAAAATATTGAGCGGTTCAAAAGTTATTCAAAAAACAAGTTTTCCATTATAGTCAAAAGGAAAAGTTAACAAAAAGTTTGACAGGGTCATAAATGCAGTTTTTAGTGTCACAAATGACTCCTATAGTGTCATGAATCAGCCATTCTTTTCAGTTACTGATCACAGAAATGCTTGGCATTTAAAATTGGGACCCTCTAGGGACACAATTCTTTTTGTGTTTACCTAGTCGGGCCCTGAGGATGCTAGGCATGTCTTTATTTTGGGGTTAAACACCCCAGAAATATGTTTTAAAATTTTTTGGGAAAAGTAGTGTCACAAAGTAGTGTCGCACCTATGATGTTTTCATGATTTTTTTTGCAAAAGTGTCACAAATCATGACACTACTTTGCAACACTATGGCCAAAATAACAGGAATTGTTTGCCACCCTGCTGCAAAAGAACGCTTTGGTCTTTTGGACTGAAATGTGGAGGGAAGAAAGCCAACATCCCACAGATGTGCCTTTTGGTAGTTTGGTGAAACAATATTGCAGGGATGCAAAGTTACAGTACTCCGCATCTGGCACTTTTTCCCATAGACTGGTATTCCGGCGTCCGCCTCACCTTTCAGGGCCCGTATCTCGGAAAGAGTGTGAGATACAGACTTTTCGTCAGAAAAATGCTTAGACCTTCTGCATGGGAGCTAAGTAAAAAGCTAGCCAGGAAAGTCATAATTTATATGAAATTTAAATTTTTTTTCTACGCCGCATGGTTCCTGAGATATAAGCATTTTAGTATACCAAGTGCTCATTTTTTGCTCAGAGGCCGGTTATTATGCATACAATCTTTGTTTTCACTGTATTTCTCTATGCAGCTGTTGGTGAAAAAAAGGGTGTGCATTTTCATTACTGTCACAGTTAGCATTCCCACTTGTGTTTCCGGAACTGTTTTCATTACCATTCCCATCTATGTCACCGTGTGCGTTATGCTTTGCTTTTTCGTTTGCGCTTGCGTTTGCATTACTGTTACCATTTGCATTTTCATTAGTTTCTGTTTGCGTTTCCATTTGCATCACCGTGTGCATTTTCATTAGTGTTTGCAGGCTGCCCTTCCATTTGTATTTGTGTTTGCGTTTGTTTTTCATTTGGCATCATTGTTGCTGTTACTGTTACCATTTGCATTTTCAATTGCATTACCATGACTGTGCACATTACGGTTTGTGTTTCCATACACGCTTGCATTTATATTTACGTTTCTCTTTCCTTTGGTGTTATTGTTGCTGTTACCATTACCATTTGTGTTTCCAATTGTGTCACTGTGACCGTGCACATTACTGTTTGTGTTTCCGTACGTGCTTTAATTTGTGTTTGTTTCCTTTGCCATTATTTTTGCTGTTACTGTTACCATTTGTGTTTCCAATTGCAGTATCGTGACCATGCACGTTATGGTTTGCATTTCCGCATGAGCTTGAGTTTGTGTTTGCGTTTCTGTTTCCTTTGTCATTATTGTTGCTGTTACCATTACCATTTGTGTTTACAATTGTGGTACCATGACCGTGTGCGTTACCAGTTGCATTACCGTATGCGCTTGCATTTGCATCTCTGTTTGCATTACTTTTTGCTTTGGCTTCACTTTACGCTTGCGTTTCTATTACCATTTGCGTTACCATTTATGTTTGCATCACCATGTATGTTACTGTTTCCACTTGCATTTGCATTGCAGTTACCATTACTATATGACAAAAAATCACATAGTGGGAGTGCAGGGGCCCGTAGGGCCCGTGCTCTCAACACCACATTCCATTCACTATTTATAGTCCTCATTCTCAAAAAGAAGGGAAATTCATGGCAAAAAAATCCATTTCATGCATCCAGCTAGGATTGTTCCACAGTGACAAAAGTAAAATTCGATGTTAGGGTTGAAAGGCTCACCCGCTTTACCCGCCCCCAACCAACGTCGGGTGCGTTGGGTCATTGGTTCTAACTCACCCCATTCTCCTATACCTCACCACCTCAGCTTGTTTACACATAGGATGGGGTGAAAGTTAGGAATGACGACCCCCAACACACACCCTGATGCGGTTGGGGGGCGGGTGGGGCAAGAAGGTTTTCAACCCAAACATCAAATTTCCTTACTTTTGTCGCCATGGAACAACCCTAACTTATGCATTAAACTGAGTTTTTGTCATATATATATACAGATATATATATATATATATATATATATATATATATATATATAGGGCACTGAGATGCACCCTAAAATAAATATCAAATTAGTAGTAGTAGTAGAAATTTTTATTTTTATACAGGAATAATACATGTCATTTGGATAAAATAATCCAGTTTTCAAGACAGTCCTGTGCAAGTTATCCAAGTTTCACATAAACACATCAAATTCAGACCATCAATACAAATTATAAACACAAAATCACAAAAACACACACAATAAACAGTATAACCGAATTAAATCAAAAACATTCACATGAATATACAAAATGCATCTTTAACCCTTTAAGAAATTTATTTTCAATTTTCTCTAGTCGTAATATAGAAGGAGTATATTCCAACACATTGATGCTTGTGATGCCAATGTTCTATCCCCAAATTTATTTTTACGCTTATCTGGATCTATTCTATTTTGGTACGAAACCCTAGCTGAATGTTTTCTGAGAGCAGAATCTTTATCTGCCAATATTTTTGATATATTATGATTCAGATTAATTGTCCTATATTTAAATATAAGTGAGGACCAACTATACTTATATTCTAAATCAAGTGGTAACCAATTTAACTTGGTCAACAACTCACAATGATGAGTCCTAAAACTACAACGTAAAACATATCTTGCCACCCTATACTGTAATTTATCCAGCTTAGTCAAGAGTTTTTTTGACGCAGTCCTATAAATAACCTCTCCATATTTTATTACTGGAAGTAAAAGCTGTTCAGCAATCAGTTTCCTATCCTGCAATTTTAAGAACTTAGATGTTCTCTTTAAAGCTCCCAATTTTGTATGTATTTTTGTAATAACAGACTCTATATGACTCTCAAAAGTTAATGAAGAGTCAATATTAACTCCTAGATAACAATAATTTGTGACTTGTTCTATTAGGATTTGATTCAATGATGTGATCTGCACATCCGAGACACCCTGTTTTCTAGTACTGAAACACATTAATTTTGTCTTATTTACATTCATTGTCAATTGCGACTTGGCGAACCACTCCTGAACCCCAGTGAAGTCAGCATGCAGATTTCCCTGCAGATTCACCAGACCATCACCAGAGGCCACCAAGGCCGTATCATCTGCATACATTCTTATATCTGTATGCCTGATCACAGATGGTAGATCGTTAATTAATATCAAAAATAACAAGGGTCCCAAAATGGACCCCTGTGGAACTCCCCTTTTAATGATCCTGGAATGTGAAAGATGGTTTTCTATCTGTACTCTCTGGAAACGGTCTGTCAAATATGAAATAAACCATACTAGTGGATCACCAGAGAAGCCCAAACAGACCAACCTCTCAAATAGTATAGAGTGGTTCACCAAATCAAATGCTTTTGACAAATCAATATAAATAGCTGCTGTATCCTTACCTTTGTTCAGGGATGTACATATCAGATCATTGAATTCAATCAAAGCCGATATAGTGGAAAAACCCTTTCTAAAACCTGATTGATATTTTGTTAATAAATCATATTTCTCCAAATAAACTCCCATTTGATGATTTACCAACCTCTCCAAGCATTTAGACAAGACAGGCAGGATAGTAATAGGACGATAATTATTAGGAGATGATTTATCTCCATTTTTATAAATAGGTACTATCTTCCCTGTCTTCCATAAAGTAGGAAATGTCCCTCCTGTAAACTCCAATTAAATATAGCTAAAATCGTATGTGCTATGTATGGGGCAGCTATTTTTAAGAAACGTCCTTCTAAATTATTCAAACCTTCAGATTTATATGGATTTATTCTAGATAATTCCTTAGTAACTTCCTGTAGTGTTAACTGTTTAAATCTAAAGGGAGGGTGTTGGTTTAAATAATATTCTTCACACCTATTATCAGTTACTATTGAAGTATCTTCTATTAGTCCTAAGTTAGGTAGATCAACAAAATAGCCATTTAAAATATCAGATACCTCCCTTGGATCTTCTACTATATTTTCATTTGATCTCAATTTTAATTTTATTTGTCCATTTTGTCCACCTGGATTTGACAAGTTTTTTATAGTTGTCCAAAATTTTTTAGGATTCATGTTATAATTTAACTTACTACGATAATAAAGTGATTTCGCCCTTTTAGTTAATTTTTGACATTCATTTCTTCTAATTTTAAATAAATCCCAATCACAACTTTCTTTTGTCTTTCTAGCTTTCTTCCAGAGTCTATTTTTAACTCTGATCATTTTTTGCAATTTTTCTGTTATCCATGGAAATTTTGGCAAATCTCTATGTTTTTTTATTATTCTAGGGGCATGAAAATCACAAATTTTTTGAAAAGTATTAGTAAAATATTTAATACTAAGGTCCAATTCTGGTATCAATAAACACCTTTCCCATCTTTCCGATCTAATACTCTCCAGGAATTTAAATTCTGAAAAGTATCTCATATCACGAGACCAAGTTTGTTTCAGATACTCTCCAAGTCCTCCCTTAGGATGTATAATAAGAGAAGTCCAAACAGGATTATATCACTAAAATGGGGGGATAAAATTCCTTGATCTTTTACTTGAAGAGTTTGGGAAACAAAAATTAAATCCAATATAGATCCATTTTTGGTAGTATTTATATACCTTGTGGGTAGATTAATCAACTGAGTAAGTCCCATTTCAGTTGTGATTTCCTTTAATTTTCTACCTCTATCATTTGCCCAATCACAGTTGAAGTCCCCCATTAACACTATAGGTTTATCTTTTATACAGTCCCCTATTTTTTGTAAGACCCCATCTATATTATTTAATTTTGTTCGAGGGGGGGAATAAATCACAGCTACAACTAAATTTCGATGAACAATAGAAATGACCATGTAATCTATATTTCCCTCATTTCCTGCCATTACTATTTCAGCATACCCCAAAGCATTTTTAACAAAGCACATTACCCTTCCCCCTTTACCTTTTCTATCTTGCCTAAAGGTCTGATATGTTGGTACACCCAATTCAGTTATACTTACTCTATCATTTAACCAAGTTTCACTCAAACCCAAAATACTTGAATTTTGTGAATCTATAATGGTTGCCAGCAGCTCAGCCTTTTTTAAAATACTACGAGCATTGTCATGTAAAACAACTATTTCATTTTCAGCATTAGGTCCTGGATTCATCTCAACGTCACCCCCTAAAATCAAAACCAAATAACATGCATCCATAAAAGTATCAGGTGACTTATTGAAACTTGGAGGTAAGCCCTTTAATTTAGTACTTGCACGCAAGTAATTATTCCAGCAATTAGTAAAAACATTTCTTCTATTTAAAGATGAATACCCTTCTTGATTGGGATAAACTTTCACAACAAAGGGCCAAACTGTTTCAGTTAGTCCTAAGTCAGATTCACTAAATATTGCACCTGCTAAAGTCAATCCCAGAATAGCATATCCTAACAACTTTGCAAAATACATATTAAAATGTTAAAAAGGAGCAACAATATTCCCAATAGTATTTGCACTCTATTTAAACAAGCAGGATACCACCACCTCCTTTCTTATTACCTTTATTAACCTACCTGAAAAAAGAGGCAAATATATCAGGAAACTGAGTTCCACTTAATAATTTATCAGAACAAATCCCTAAGCTTACTTTTTTTTTTTTAATTCGAATTGGCACTCGCGCCCTCCTGCCTTCATATGATGAAGCGCGAACTTTTAAGTTCCATGACCCACCTCTGCAGCTCTCTGATAGGCTCCCCAGCAGTCCGTCAAGGTTTACAATCAGCTGTGCAGGTAGTCAGTTTCAGCGCTAGTAGTTCTTGGCGTTTGCAGTTGGAAAAGCAAACTGAAAAGATACAAGCTGCTGGGCATACAATGTGAGGGAATGATCTGTAAAAAATCACCTCACAAATGAAACTCAGTGCACTTGAACAGCGCGAACTTTTAAGTTCCAAGTCCCACCTCTGCAGCTCTCTGATAGGCTCCCCCAGCAGTCCGTCAAGGTTTACAATCAGCTGTGCAGGTAGTCAGTTTCAGCGCATAGTAGTTCTTGGCATTTGCAGTTGGAAAGGCAAACTGAAAAGATATCTAAAAATCTATTAACCTTAAAATCAATAAAAAGCATTGATATTTGAAGTCACTCAATAGTGCTCAGCATGGAGTGAAACCCATGCTGACTTAAAACAATATAAAATCAAGCTTCTTCAGTTTAACTTTTCCTGTGGTAAGAAATTACTGACATAAACATAAAATATTAAGGAGCAAAAGGCATATGGTGTATGGTAGAATGCTGCTCTGCACGGAAATCCATGCCAGCCTTATTTTGCTGCACTCAGTACATCATGATGTTGTGTTACACCGAATACGTCACTAGTGTAGCACAACAACATCGAACATGGTCGCACGTGCACAATTGAGCAGGCTGCGTGGTGAGGAAGTAAGCGATGTGATGGAACAGACTGAAACAGCTGCCGAAGTAAGCCTTTTTTTCTCAGAGACCTGTTTGGGGGATCAAGTAGTGCCACTTATGGTTGTCCATACACTATAAAAGATTGTGTGTGAGCAAGCATACACAAACAAGGCAGTTATGCAATCAAAAGGTTTCAATGGTAACGGACCTCATGAGTCTTCGCTCCGGGGTCTCCAGTTACCATGGAAACCTCTCTCATCATTTGACTGCCTTTGTTGTATGATTGCTCATACGTCGTAGATTGCTCATGACAACTCCTCTATGTGGAGATATTAGTGTACACTACCTTGTTAATTTACATTCCCCTATTACTTGTTTTGTCTTTTAATACAGGCCGCCCGCCTCCGCCGACTGACACCATAGGTAGGGCTGTCGCCCACATTGGTCACAGCGTGAGCCATGGGCTGCGCAGCATACTCATATTATACATTCCAGATATGTGAATGGATCCATTCACATATCTGGAATGTGTAGTACAGCACTGGCAGCATGCCCATTGGCTCACGCTTGTGGACCAATGGCGATTGTTCACTTATGGTGTCAGTCGGTGGGTGGCAGGTGGTGGGTGCTGCCACTCACCGCTGACCGGGGGGAGCGGGGTGGTGGGGCTCAGTGGGCTGGTAGGGAGGGGGAGTCCGCTGGACCACCAGGGATATTGGACATAACTTTCTTATACAAATGCCCGTGATCGGGCTGACAGCTGTCCACTGGACCACCAGGGATATTGAATTTATTTTATTCATACTCAAGCCCCCGATCGGGCTGACAACGGTCCACTGGAAAACCAGGGATATTGGATTTATTTTATTCATTCTCAAGCCCGTGATCGGGCTGACAGCGGTCCACTGGACCAACAGGGATGTCGGAATTTACTTTATTCTTACTCAAGCCCGCGATCGGTCTGACAGTGGTCCACTGGACCACCAGGGATATAGGTGTTATTTTATTTAGCAAATGCCTGCGATAGGGCTGACAGCTGTCCACTGGACCACCAGGGATATTGGATTCATTTTATTTATACTGAAGTCCACGATCAGGCTGTGGGGCACATTGCCGAGCTGTGCAGGGGGCGAAGGTCCCCGACGGCTGCTGCCTGGCAGGGCACCAGGTGCAAGTCGCCAGGGATCAGCGCATCTGCATGCAAATGGGGCCATAATGACATGCAAATGGATCACTTTGTGCCTTGCATACATTTTGGCCCCATTTGCATGTGCACTTTTGAATATCACGGTTGCTGTCCATAGCATAACGGAACTTGCGCTAGCGCATCTGGCCACTTGCGCTGGTGCAGTGCCACTGCGCCATGCGCACTGTGGGTGGCCAGGATGTGATATTCAATGCTGCTGTGCAATGCGCAGCTCTGTTGAATATCACCCAGTCAACGCCCCTGCGCAGCTAAGTTGCGCTGCACCCAGGCTTGTGCCACAGCCTGGCGCAGTTTGAATATCTTGGCCTCAAGGTTTAATACGAGATCTGAATAAATAAATTTTATTCTTGCTGCACCTGGCAAGCTGGAGACCTAGTGACATGGTGAGGGAGTCCAGGGAGACAAGGCTCACAACCCCTGCACACACACACCACAGACACAAACACACATACACCACAGATATACACACACACACACACACACACACCACAGACACACACACATACACCACAGACACACACACACACACACCACAGACACACACACACACACACCACAGACACACACACACACACACCACAGACACACACACACACCACAGACACAGACACACACACACCACAGACACACACACATATACACTACAGACACACACACATACACCACAGTACACACACACACACCACAGACACACACACACACACCATAGACACACACATACACCACAGACACACACACACCCAGACACACACACATACACACCACAGACACAGACACACACACATGCACCATAGACACACACATACCACAGACACACATACATATACCGTGACACACACACACACACCACAGACACACACACACCATAGACACATATACCATAGATACACATACACATACACACATAGACACACACACACACAGACACACACACATACACCATAGACACACACACACACATACTCATAGACACACACACACACCACAGACACACACATACACCATCAGACACACACACACCATAGAACACAATATAACCATAGACATAACATAATCATAGACACACACACAATACTACAGACACACACACACACACACACACATAGACACACACATACACACACAGACATACACACACACACCACAGACACACACACACATACACCACAGACACACACACACCACAGACACACACACACATACACCACAGACACACACACATACACCACAGACAAACACACACACCACAGACACACACACACCACAGACACACACACATACACCACAGACAAACACACACACCACAGACACACACATACACCACAGACACACACATACACCATAGACACACACACACCACAGACACACACATACACATAGACACACACACCACAGACACACACATATACCACAGACACACACACCACAGACACACACACATACACTACAGACACACACACACACATACACCAAAGACACACACACACACACACAGACATACACACACATACACCACAGATACACACACACACACACACACACACCACACACACACACACACACAACACACACACACATACACATACACCACACACATACACATATATACACAGACACACACAACACACACACACACATACACCACAGGCACACACACACACAGACACACACACACACACAGACACACAACACCACAGACACACACACACACACAGACACACACACACACAGACACACACACACACACCACAGACACACACACACACACACCACAGACACACACACACCACACACACACATACACCACAGACACACACACACACCACAGACACACACACACATACACCACAGACACACACACACCACAGACACACACACACACACCACAGACACACACACACAGAGACACACACATACACCACAGACACACACACACCACAGACACACACACATACACCACAGACACACACACACACAGACACACACACACATACACAGACACACACACACATACACCACAGACACACACACATACACCACAGACACACACACCACAGGCACACACATACACCACAGACACACACACACACCACAGACACACACACACATACACCACTGACACACACACACACACCACAGACACACACACACCACATACACACACACAGACACCACAGACACACACACCACAAACACACACACAACAGACACACACATACATACCTACACAGACACCACAGACACACACACATACACACACGGACACACACACACTACATTCAAATGCAGTGAAACCATGAATTCCTGTATATCAGCCTGATTGCAGTCTAGTGTGACTAAATGAATTGTGTTGAATGTATCTGCTTTTAGATAAATGGAAATAGAACTTTTACTTGGTGTTATTTTTACTGCTGAGGTGTATTTACAATAAAAATGAACTTTATTTTAAAAAATTAACTCATTGCACTAAATTGTGTTTTGTCTCTGCTATCTCTTCCTGAGCTCTCAGTGCCACTACATTACAGTACGTGGAGAACAGCATGATGTTATTTTAGCCTTAGCTGAGTTAAATCCAACCTACGAACCTATGAACCTAAATCAGATCAATTAAACACCTTGACACAGAACATTTTAATCTTGTTAAGAAAAGTTGCAATTGTAATATTAAAAAAATCCTAAAGGTCTATTGTAGTCATATTGTGACACTAAGGGCCAAAATGACATCATCGCAAATTATTGTTGGCCTGATAGACTGGGAAAGCAGCAGTGAAAAAGTACGTAATCATAACATCTTGGTAAGTCTGAGGAATGTTTTACAGTACTAGTTTGTGCTTCCAGTAAAAGTAATGCAACCTAGATTTTAAGTTTCCACTTATCTTTACAGGCAGCAAGCACCACCAAAAAAGAAATAACTATCCCTGCAAACTGTGTGATAGGATATCAGGTTAAAGAGCTTCTGCTAACATCAAGAAATGGAGAATTTCGTAAGTTCTGCTGAAATACAATGACATTTATGACTGTCTGTCTGGGCTACGTGACTCCTTTGTTTAGTGGTGGGAAGAGAATATTTAGGGGTAACTGTTGCCTTGACTTTAAATGCATTTCCATGTCAGACAAATGAGGCAATTCCTCACTTTGTATATTCAGGAGGCTGCATGCAAGTGCCTCAGTTTTCAGGGCTAGCAATGGCCTGATGCAGGGTTTTCAGCCACTGGTAACATGGAAACAGAGAAAGGCAGATAAAGGCACAAAATTGCACCCCGTTTCCCATGGGACCTTAAAACTATTACCATTGACTGCATGGGATCTTGTTCATGGCCAAATGCATGTACAGTACAGGCAACAACACCAGGGATGGAGTCTAGCTTGTTATTTTGATGTTTCTACTCTGTGCCACCTTACGGTGCCCCGGTCCTGTCTGAAAATGGTCTCTGGGATCAGTGCACCTACCTAGTTAATAAAGTCATAAATTAAATAAAAATGCAATAAAATATATTATGAAATCCTGACAACTAAGGAGGGATGGGGGGGACATGATAGAAACTTTTAAGTACCTCAGTAGAATCAACAAAGTCCAAGAGGGTAGCATCTTTCAGAAAAAGAGATGTGCAAGAACAAGAGGACACAATTTAAAGATAGAGGGTGGCACAGCTCAGGGGCAATGTGAGGAAGTAGTTTTTCACAGAGAGGGTGGTGGACGCATGGAACAGCCTTCCTGAGGAGGTTGTGGAGTCTAAAACTGTGGGAAAATTCAAGAATGCATGGGACAGACATAAGGCAATTCTTGTGGAGGGTAGGAAGAAATAGGCTGTTGGTTAACTAGGATCTGCAGCTTATCCTGTAAGTAGGGAAATGGGCAGACTGGGTGGGCCAAGTGGTCCTTATCTGCCGTCAAAGTCTATGTTTCTATGTTCTGTGTTGTGGTGCCAAAAACAGTGGGGGAGAACAAGAATGCATGGGACAGATATAAGGCAATTATAGTAGTGGGGGTAGGAGGAAATAGACTGTAGGTTAACTAGGATCTGCAGCTTATCCAATAGCTAGGGGAATGGGCAGACTGGGTGGGTCAAGCGGTCCTTGTCTGCCATCAGAGTGTAGTGTAGTGTATGTATCCTGAGTTACACCATGCCAAGACTGTAACTGAACCATAGTAAGCTGATAAACAAATGTCCCAAGACACTGAAACCCAATAGTTACATAGCCTGACATGACACACAGACACAAAACAAAGAAGAGCAAACCTGCACAACATAACACAAATAACATTTTTGAAATACAGGGCACTCTGGAGAGCATGTGCAATATTTACAGCTGCTACTTTTAATTGATTTTACTTCAGAGTGTCTGTTTTGAGAGAGAGGAGAGGTAACAAGGCCATTGCCTTGGTTACCACTATTATATCTGTGCCCAAACAGCAGCTTGCTGGGCTGGTGCAGTATTGTGGGACTAAGGGGGCTGTCAGAGCTTCACAGCTTGGTCCAAGAAAAACACCAGTTTGGCATAGTAGTAGAGTGACATGTCAAACAAATCTGGTTGATCTTTTGACTGGGTGACAAAGGAAGTAAATCAGGGTGGGGCAGTGGACAATGCTTATCTTGATGTAAGCAAAGCCTTTGACACCGTTCCACATAGTAGTCTGATAAACTAGCTGAGTAGGCTGGGCATGGGGGAAAGGGTGATAAGCTGGGTTAGAAACTGGGTAAGAGACAGGAAGCAGAGAGTGGTGGTAAATAGGGCACATTCTGGGGAGAGGGGGTGACCAGTGGGGTGCAGCAGGGATTGGTCCTGGGGACAGTCCTGTTCAATGTCTTCATTAGTGTTATTGCAGAAGGGCTGAAGGGAAAGGACTGCCTGTTTGAAGATGACACCAAGATCTATAACACAGTGGATACCCCAGAGGGGGTGGAGAAAATGAAGAGGGACAAGGGGGAGCTTGAGAAATGGGCTGAGGACTGGCAACTGAAGTTTAATTCAAAAAAGTGCAAAATTATGCACCTGGGACACAGAAACCATGGTGAAAGGTACAGGATGGGGGTTGCTGACAGTTACAAAGAAGGAAAGGGACCTGGGGGTTCTTATTTCAGATTACCCAAAAATGTCAAAGTGGTAAGGCAGCTGGGAGGGACAGTGACATGCTGGGGTGCATAGGCAGGGGTATCACCAGCATAAGCAGGGAGGTAGTGATGCCATGATATAAAACCATGGTCACGCTTCACATGGAGTACTGTGTGCAGTTCTGGAGGTCGCACCTTCGTAAGGATATTAACAGGCTGGAGATGGTCCAGAGAAGGGTGAATGAGATAGTACAGAGCTTACAACACAAGATTTATGAGGAGAAATTAAGGGACCTCATTATGTACTCACTGGAAGAGAGGAGGGAAAGAGAGGATATGATAGAAACATTCAAGTACCTTAAGGATATGAATATAACTACTGAGACGCAGGAGACAGCTGCTATAGACATATGTGCCAGCTTCTGTGTGATATTCTTTTGTTCTTATAAATCTGTAATCTCCAGTATTTCAGTAACCACATGACTACATTGCCTTTTTTAGGCAATTTGATGCTGGTTGATGCCTGGTGTCAGATGGCAGACAGAGGGCTCACCAGCTTGTGTTGCCACTTGAAAAACTTCATAGAGTGTTCTTTTACTGGTAAGCATTTTGGAAAGCTGGTGAAGGTCTCACAATTTTTATTATGATTTTATCTCCTTATGTCAGTTCCCTTTGGTCCCCCCATCCCCACACCCCAGCAGTCATCAGTGGCCACAGCTGCATCCTTCTTCTTGCCAAGATGGTAGGTGAGAAACATAAAAACATAGAATTTGACATCAGATAAGGACCGCTTGGCCCACCTAGTCTGCTCATTTCCCTACCTGATGGATAAGCTGCAGATTCTAGTTAATCAACAGCTTACTTCCTCCTACCCCCAAGTAGAATTGCCTTATGTCTGTCCGTGAGCAGCTGCCTTCACAGTCTGTGAAGTCTGATGTCTTTCAGTGCCGCTTATTGGTCATCTTCCAACAAAGACAAGGCACTGCCAGCCCAAAACTAACTCAGGACAAACAGGTTTCAAAGTGGGGAAGAAATGGAGTGAGCAGAATCAAGTACTCATTCAGATGCGGTGTCGATTTTAAGATCGACATACTGGTGTGAACACTGCAAATAGAATCCCAGCTCTTTAAGCAGCCTTATGAAGAGTAAAGGCTTCCCGAAGCACTGTTTTTTTTGTTGATTGTATTGTAAGTGGGCTGCATCTAATCTGATAATTTACTGTACCTTACATCTGGATGTATGGTAGGCCCAACTTTAAATAAACATTGTACCTGAATTAACACATGACGCAATAGAAACAGAATTTGTCAGCAGAAAGGGACCACTCAGCCCACCCAGTCTTCCCAAGTGTTCTCTACCTACTTGAAACTCCTGCCTGTATATGTTACTGAATGTCTTATTCTACCTGTGTCCATCAGAACCTCCTTGTGAATGGCTTGCTTAATGTATTTTTCCTGCAGTGAACCTGTACCTACTCCATTTCCATAGCCTTATTGATCTCCGTTGAGCACCTCCTTCCCCTTTTTCTAATATACCCCTATGTTTATCCCATGCATACTTCATGCCCCCTACCATTTTAGCTTCCACCACATCTCTTGACAGTCTGTTCAAGGCGTCTACCACCCTTTCAGTAAAGAAATATTTCTTCGCATCTATCCTGAATGCCCCCCCTGCTTCATTGTATGTCTCTTGGTTTGGGTGCTCATCCTCATTTGAAGGAAACTCCCCAACCGTACCCTTTTTACCCCTGTGAGTTACTTTGTAGGTCTTGATCATGTCACCTCTCACCCTCTTCTCTTCCAGAGTGTACATGTTGAGATTCTTCAGCCTTTCGTTGCAGGAATTCCTGTGAAAATTCTGAACCATTTTAGTTTCCCTTTTCTGGAAAACCTCCACCTTATGTCCTTTGTGAAGTATGGACTCTAAAACTGGACACAGTATTTCAGCTGGGGGTATACCAGGGAGTGATACAATGGCAGCACAACATCCCTCCTTCTCTTTCTACTGGAGATGCCTCTCCTTATGCACCCCAGAATCCAATTTGTCCTACCCATAGCCTTGTCACACTGTACTGCCATCTGGAAGTCCTCTGATATAACCTCAAGGACCCTTTCATGTCTAGTGAGTATCAACGCCTCCCCCATCCTATATCCAGCATTGGGTTCCTATGCCCTAGGTACATGATTTTACACTTGTTGGCATTGAACCCCAAGTAAGTAAGAAAATGAAATTGATTTGAATGAATTGCAGGCTTTTAAGCAGCTTTTCAGGGACTGTGTATATGTGTGTTTTGGGGGGGGCTCTGCTACTATAAATATTTGCTTTTGATTTGGCATAATGTGCATACAGACTAACCCTGCTCCCCACTCAGTGTGCTATATTGGAGATAAAGAGCCCAAATAACATTGGGCCAAGCACTGAGCCCTGTGACACCCTGCTTGTGACTGCTCTGGGTGCCGAGAGCTACCACCCCACCACCACCCTCTGTACCCTCCCCTGTAACCAGTTCTCTATCCATTTAGTCAGATCACCTTCCACCCGTACCCCTCCTTCTCCTCACACTTCTCCTCCTTGGCCTGTGTCCCTCCTCCCGGTAGTCCGCACCCTTTCTCCTCCTTATTCTTACTGGGTGGTGGTGCCTTCTGTATTACACTCAGACCACTCTGCCCGCCGCCATCCAGGGTTACTACACCTCTGCCTTTACCTATATCTAGGGGGTGAGCTCATCAGGCTCCCCTGTCCGTATCTTTCTACCAACCTCAGTCTTTTGGCCACACCCCTCATTTGTTTAAATCCACCTTAGTAGAGTTATACCTCTCTAATTCTGCCTTTTTTTTTTACATATTTTCTCACTGTGCTTCTTTCGGCTTGGTCATCCCAACCGACCCTCCCCAGCCCTGCCCCCAACATTACGCCAACCTGATCACCTTCACGGATTATCCCCATGGTTGGGTGTTGAGGAGCTTCCCAGGTCAATCCACCGGAGCAGGATCCGGTTGAGGAGGCACTATTCAGGGCAGGTGGGGTGGTCAGAAGCTCATGCTGCCTGGCATAGCCCATTTTCCACTTTTCTCCCCTTTGTGGAGTGCGGGCGTGCAATGATGCTTAGGCACAGTGTGCCAAAGTCCACCACACTCCACCACCCTTTACTACACCACTGTAGTAGCAGCCATGGTTGTTACCAGGGGCCGCTACAGAGTGGTGGATCCTTGGATCCCACCCTGGGATTGGAGAGCAGTCCTCCAGATACTCAGTCCTATCCCTCCCTTGCCAACCCCTGGTGGCCTCGGCTTGCATCCGAACCGGGTCACCAGCATGGCGTGAGGTGTGGGGTCCAGCACCTCAACCCTCAGCGCCAGTGGCCTGGCAGCGATGCTGCCTTTAATACTCCCCTCCCCTTCTTTCTCCAGTGTACCCTGTCCCCTGCGTACAAGTCACTATTCCCCCCAGACCCTACCCTAGTTAGTCACTAACCCATAATGTTTCATGTGGCACCCTCAGCCACTCGAACTCCTGAAGCCTACCCTTCCTCCCCATGCTTGCACATGGTACCGGCAGTACCTCCAAGAATGCCATTGACTTCCCAACCCCCTCACATTACCTGTCCAATTACTCAAATCTCTCCCTCACTACTTCCAGAGTGTTCCCCACCAAGTCGTTTGTACCCACATGCAACAGTAAATGAGGTTTCTTCCTCCCCCTCGCTGCACGCTTGAGCAGTGCCTGCCCTGACCCTCCTACAGTCAACCTGGGGAAAGCTTCAACCCAAATATGGCTGTGCCTTTCCCCTCTTTCCGCCCCATCTCACTGATTTCAGTATAGAATCCCCCAGGATGAGTACTCCCTGCCCCTTACCCCCTTTCCCTTCTAATGCCCCTTCCATCTCCCTAATATTCATTCTTCCCTGTCCCTTACCCCCACCAGCTGCACCCTCTGTGACTTCTGTATCTGTACCCCCTACTTCCACCTCACCCCTTTTCTCTGCCTTATTCCTCCCATCCCCCTTGAGCCCCTTCCCAGCCTGACTACTTCCTACTGGGCTTCCCATGTCGACCTCCTCCTCCCCTGCTGGTTTCCAACCCTCTCCTATCCCCGCCTGTTGTCGATTTAGAGCCCCATTCTCACCCATAGTGATGCCCTCCCATCCTTCCCCTTCCCTGTAGCCTCTCTCTCCTTCAGTAACCACCCCTCCTCACTTACTTGCCCCCTCCTACCCTTTTGTCCTCGCTGTCTCTTCTCCTACCTGTTGCCATCCCTCTCATGCCCCGCTTGTCCTCCCCCTTCAGTATGTACCTGCTCCCCCTCTCTGTCCAATAGCAGAGGTTTGAATCTATTTGCAGTCGATACCTGTCCTACATATATTCTCCCTATCGGTTCCCCGCCAACTTGTTCCCCTCCGTGCCACCCCATGTCCCTCCCTACCCACAGCCATCTGCTTTATCCCCCCGCTACTCCTCAGGGTCTCTTCCTCCCCCATCAGGAGGCCCCCAACCCTCGCCTTGGGCACCCCTTCCCTTCTCCTCTCTTTTCTGCTAGTGCCTCTGATAATGGAGTCGGTTTCAGTCCCTACTTATTCTTCTTCCGTCCTCCTTTGCCATCCCCTCTCCCTCAGGATGCCTACCATACTCATCTGCCCTGCCACTTACACTCCTCCCTAACCTCCGCAGTTCCTCCCTCAAACTAGCCAGTCATCTACACACCATACATCCTCCCAACCCTCTAAGCCCAGTCCAGGATCATAGCAGACCCACACCCTGTACACCCTTCCACCCTTCCAAAGATGCCCGCCCTACTGACATGTGGCACCTGCCCCATTTTGGCCCCCATCTTATGTTATGGGCTCTTACTCCCAGGTTCTGTACCCTACTACAACTCTTACACCCCTATTTACTCAAATTCCTGTCCCTGCCTCCACACTAGTCCCCCTACTAACCCCTTGCCAACTGGGGTAATTCAGTCTCAAATCTCATCCATTAGATTCTGTATTACTGTAGAAATCCTAAAGCCTCCTTGTCCCTTTTTCACCCCTCAGCTACCATACTTTTTGTTCTCAGCTCTCATATAGTTTTACTTAGCCCAGTTAGAAATCCTATTGCACTCCAAGTATTACTCAGCTCAGTTAGAGAAATAAACAGAATACATAAATACGTTTCTATTACAGCAATCATAACAGTATAGCTCAGTACTTAGCTCAGTCAGAGAAAGAAACAGAACTACTACATCTGTATTATTACAGCAATCCTAAAGTATCCAATCATTGCTTTGTCTCCACTCCAGAGACCCTGCTGTAATATAGGACTACAGAGGACCCTGCGTGAGATGGTGGGCAACTGTAATGTCTTGGCAGAGCTCCATTGAGCTCACTCACTCCCCCTCTCTCAGTTGCTCATTCTATTTCTCCTGATGCTGCAGGCTACCCTTTCATACTGGGCTCCTGCTTGCATTGGCAGCTTTTTCTGCCCATAAAGAAATCCGCAGCAGTCCCAACACAGCTCCGTTGAGCTCGCTCACTTCCCTTCTCTCATTCACTTGTTCTGTTTCTCTCAACACTGCAGGCTGCCCTTTTGTACTGGGCTCCTGCCTGCATTGGCACATTTTTCTGCCCACAAAGAAATCTGCAGCAATTCCAACAGAGCTCTGTTAAACTCGCTCACTCCCCCCTCTCACTCGCTCGTTCTGTTTCTCTCAACACTGCAGGCTGCCCTTTTGTACTGGGCTCCTGCCTGCATTGGTACCTTTTCCTGCCCACAAAGAAGTTCATAGCTGTCCCGACTGAGCTCCATTGAGGTCGCTCACTCTCCCTGTCTCACACACGCTCATTCTGTTTCTCCTCATGCTGCAGGCTGCCCTTTTGTACTGAGTTCCTGCTTCCGTTGGCACCTTTTTCTGCCCACAAAGAAATCTGCAGCAGTCCCGAAAGATCTCCGTTGAGTTTGCTCATTCCCTCTCTCTCACGTGCTTGTTCCGTTTCCCCTTGCACTGCAGACTTCCCTTTTGTACTGGGCTCCTGCCTGTATTGGTGCCTTTTTCTGCCCACAAAGAAATCCCAACAGTCTTGCTAGAGCTCCATTCAGCACGCTCACTCCCCCTCTCTCTCTTTCTCTCTCTCTCTCTCTCACTCGCTTGTGCTGTTTCTCCCACTGCTGCAGGCTGCCCTTTTCTACTGGGCCCCTGCCTGCATTGATGCCTTTTTTTGCCCACAAAGAAATCTGCAGCAGTCCCAACAGAGCTCCGTTGAGCTCGCTCACTCCCCCTGCCTCACTTGCATGTTCTACTTCTCCCAGCGCTGCGGGCTGCCTTTTTGTACCGACCTCCTGCCTGCATTGGGGCCTTTTTCTGCCCACAAAGAAATCTGCAGCATTCCTGATAGAGCTCAGTTGATGTTAATCACTGCCCCTCTCTCACTCGCTCGATCCTAATCTGTCCCAAACACTAATTTCCCAAACCGACCGTGCTATTTTGTGCCAGAAGTGTGAAACCATATTTTGGCCAGGATGTGAAAAATGACAGCTGTACTGTTCATAAGAAGGTGTGGGAAAATGCCAATGTTGAAAATTTGGAGTGAAAATACTGCAAATTCACGAAGTTACGCTTATGCATAGCAACTGCGCAACGCATGCTCGTAAAACAGTAATTTTTTAGATTTATTCTACCAAATTTATTACTCAGCTCAGTTAGAGAAATAAACAGAACAAATAAATATGTATTATTACAGCGATTATAACAGAGTAGGTCAGTTAGAGAAATAAACAGAGCAACTTAATCTGTATTATTGCAGCAATCCTAAAAGTATCCAGTCATTGCTTTGTCGCCACTCCAGAGACCCTGCTGTAATATAGGACCACAGAGGACCCTGGGCAGGAGGGTGGGCAACTCTAAAGTCCTGGCAGAGCTCCATTGAGCTCGTTCACTCCCCCTCTCTCACCCGCTCATTCTATTTCACCTGATGCTGCAGTCTGCCCTTTTGTACTGGGCTCCTGCTAGCATTGGTGCCTTTTCCTGCCCACAAAGTAAACCGCAGCAGACATAGTTCTGTTGAGTTCGCTCACTCCCCCCTCTCACTCACTCCTTCTGTTTGTCCTGGTGCTGCAGGCTGCCTTTTGTACTGAGCTCCTGCCTGTGTTGGCATCTTTTTTTTGGCCCACAAAGAAGTTCACAGCTGTCCTGACAGAGCTCTGTTGAGGTTGCACACTTGCCTTCTCTCACTCATTCATTCTGTTTCTCCTGGTGCTGCAGGCTGCCCTTTTGTACTGGGCTCTTGCCTGCATTGGCGCCTTTTTCTGCCCACAAAGAAATCTGCAGCAGTCCTGATAGGGTTCCGTTGAGCTCGTCCACTACCCCCCTCTCTTACTTGCTCATTCTGTTTCTCCCACCGCTGCAGGCTGCCCTTTTGTACTGGGCCCCTGCTTGAATTGATGCCTTTTTCTGTCCACAAAGAAATCCACAGCAGTCCCGACAGGCTCCATTGAGCTCGCTCCTCCCTCACTCTTCTCATTCTGTTTCTCCCGGCGCTGCAGGCTGCCCTTTTGTACTGGGCTCCTGCCTGCATTGTGGCCTTTTTCTGCCCACAAAGAAATCTGCTGCAGTCCTGGCAGAGCTCAGTTGAGCTCAATCACTCACCCCTCTCACTCGCTCGATCTTAATCTGTCCCAAACACTGATTTCCCACAGCGACCATGCTATTCTGCGCCAGAAGTGCAAAAACATATTTTGGTCAGGATGTGAAAATTGGCAGCTGTACTGTTCATAAGGAGGTGGGAAAAAATGCCAGTTTTGAAAATCTGGCATGTCAATATTACAGATCTGCGAAGTTACAAGGGTGCGTGGAAACTGCACAATGCACACTTGTAACACAGTCATTTGATGGACTATCATCACCAAATTTTCAACATAGGCATTTTAGGACCTCTGCTCATGAACAATGTCACTGTCATTTTCATAATCTGTCCCAAACACTGATTTCCCACAGCGACCATGATATTCTCTGTAGAAGTGCGAAAAACATTTTGGCCAGGATGGGAAAAATGGCAGCTTTACTGTTCATAAGGAGGCATGAAAATGCCAAAGTTGAAAATTTGGCTTGAAAATATTGCAAATTTTTGAAGCTATGAGCGTGTGTAGCAACTGCACAACGCACGTTCATAAAACAATCAGGTTTTGGATTTTTCCACCAAATTTGCAACATAGGCTGTTTGAGAGCCCATCTCATGAACACTGGCACTGTCATTTTGTAAATCGGTCCCAAAAAGTGATTCCACACAATGACCATGAAATCACCTTTTGGGACCAAATAATGCCATGACAGTGGCTGAATTCATGAGGAGGGGACCCAATAACCCCATGTTGAAAATTTGGTGACATAATTCCCCAAAATGCCTGAGCTATGGAGTAAAGTTGAAAAAAACCTATTTATGCCATTATACAGCTTACTGGCATTTCTTCAGTTCATGGTCAGCTTTGAAGAGTGCAGATGTATTCACAGTCCATTAAAGATCATTGCACCAGGCTCCGGAGGTAAGTATGGGGTGAGGGGTGGTGTGGGGAGGTGGGGTATGCAGTGGGTGGGCGTGAGTTGGGGGAGGGGTGCAGACAGCCAGGTACCATTTTCTTCTCTACAGGGTTAAAAAAAAATAGACATCATGGGATGGTTTTCCCTTTTAGTAGGTACATTTTGCACCCTGGGGTGGCTCCCAGCATGTCACTTGCATGTTTTGGGGTGGGGGAGGACTGGAGCTGATGGGGATTGGGCACCCCTGTCGACACATACTGGGGGTGTCTCATGAGCTGAGGGGGATTGGGCATCAACTCAGCACACAAGAAATGGTGGGAACATGCTGAATGGGATTGGGCACCCCTGTCAGCAAAGAAACAGGGGGAGGGGGACATGATGTCGAGGGGGATTAGGCACCCCCTCAGCTGACAACAGAAACCAATGGGGACTGGGCTCCCCATCAGCAAACTGGATCTGAAAAATGCAAGGGACCACCCTGCAATGATGGGTTGCTCCCTCATTGCAGCAGAATGGCTGATGCTGCATTGATGAGGTGGCCCCTGATTGCAGTGGCCAAAACATTTCAAGGTGGTGGCATGCTGGCTGAACTAGTGTCAGCAACAGTGTGCCACCCCATTGGGGAAAGCAGGCCAAGCCTCAAAAGGCAGAAGGGGCACTGGCAACAACAGTGCTACACCTCCACAACCTGCTTCTGCAGCAAGCTGCCACAACGTTTCTTGTGCATGCACACAATCAACATAAAAAGACAAACAACAGAGGAAAAAGACAAGGCAAACACATGGCCAACTATAACCAAAAAAGGGAACTTAACATATTGTTAACAAATGCAAGAAGTTTAAACATTATAAAAAAAACAGAACTAGAAGTCTTATTGAAAGAAAAACACATTGGTATCACTGCGATCACTGAGGCCTGGTGGAATAACCACAACTTATGGAACTGGAACATAAGAGTAAACAAATTATTACATCATGATAGATCAAATGAAGGAGGAGGGGAGTGACATTTTATGTCAAAGATAGTATCAACTATAACAAAATAAGTAAGCAATAACCCACAACAGGGTGTGTGGTTTCTGGGGATTAATCAACACCTTGGGTGCATTGTGAGCCATGAAGGCAAAACCTGAGTGTCCTCACAGCACCCAGGGAGTTGATTAATCCCCAGTAACTGCACACCCTGGAGTGGGTTATAGCGCTTATGAAATGGGCTACAAAAAGTTTAAAAATACCATCTTATTTAGTTTGCAAAATCAGAAAATGTGCCACCTCAAATGGGTATCCTGTCACTACATAAAATAGTCCCTGTGTAAGGAAATGGCAAGTTTTCCATTTTGTTTGCAACCTTTTAATGAACAGACACTTTCTGATAAGCTACACAGCAAACACCGACAGTATACTTCATGAACTCACCTCCACCATGGTAAGATTGGTAATCTGTTTGGCTACAGGAGGCGGTGGGATGAGAGGGAGTCTTCTATAAGAAATGTACTGTCCAATACAATGGCTCTTCTCGGGCACCTCACTGTATCACTGGAATTACTGCTTCATCCCTGGCCACCACTCAGGTCGCTCTCTGCACTGCTGACTTGTGCCTGCAGCCCTGTTCCCCAGTCCTGTGCCTGCTACTCGCAGCTTTCCAGTAACACTGTTGCTGCTCTCACTGCATCACTGCTGCCTCCTCCATGATCCATCTGGGTGTGTGGGTGGTGGGTGGGTGGGTAGGACCTGTTCCATGGTCCCCACAGTGACTGATGCAGCATGCCAGAAGCCATGGTGTGGGAAGGAGCAAACCTCTGCTGCTGCCACTGAGAAGAAACACCCACTCAATTCCTAAGAGTTTAGGTACATGGGGGAGGGACTACCCACAGGTGAACAAGTTCTGACTACCCAATACATATACAGTGAAGCCTGTCAAGATGAAGTGCAGTGTCACAGGTTTCCTGCATGACAAAAGGGATTAACTCCCATTGAAACTGCATTGTTTGCTGCTGTAACTCTACTGCAGAATTCTGTAGAGTTGGGCTTCATCCTGGTGGGCTTCACTGTACCTAACAGCTAGACATGAGTAGAGATTCCTCAGGAAGAGCACATGCTTGAAACCAGTTGGGGCAGTTAAGGAGAGGTGCATTCTGCACAGACACTGGTGGTTTTTGAAGAGCTGTATGAACTGGTTGTTCTACAGTAAATAATACTGAACTGGATTGGCAGGTGCTGCCTTTTCTCTTCGATTTTCACTGTTGGAAATACACAGCAGTACTGGAGCTGCCTTTTATATCAGGACTTACATTTGTTACAGGCCACCAGATACAAACAGTCAGGATCACAATACAGTGTTAGAATGTATCAAAGCTGTCGCTCACAAGAAAGATGTCATACTTACGGGAAATTTAAATCTACTGGGACTCAATTAAAACAAATAAACTGCATCCAGCCACATGGAAAACACATTTATACATATTATAGGGCCTTGTTCACAGACGAACTAATCAGTTTCTTTCTTTACATTGCACGTGAAACACTCTTATACAGCCACTGGCATTTCACACACTATGTAAAGTCTTTCTGAGCAATCTGTAATCCAAGTTCGACAACCACATTCTTCCTTTGCCTTGCACTTTCAAAAAGCAACAGCCAGTACGAACTGCAGACCGCACTGCTAGTGACCATAGCATGGCAAATATAAAAGTGAACAAATTGTAAGTAACAATGTGTACGTTAACACTCCATTTGTACAGGTACCCCAGGGCTGAACCTGCTAAGCAGTGATCTAAGCCACAGCTCAACAGCTGATTAAATACAATACTTCTTAAAACACTTACTTCATGCCATTACAATTTCTACTGCTCAGATCAAAATGTATTTTAGGCATAACTCATAACCATAAATAGTAAAAGTGCCACCCACCCTACGGCATTTGACCTTACCCAGACTGCCCCTAAATGACTTGAACGTTGACCTTACACACATATATACACACACATAAACACACGCACACACACACCATTTCCACCTCTTAGAATTGTCTGTTTTAAACATAATTAAAAAAAAAAGAAAAAAGCAATGACCAACAGGCACGGTGACCCCTTTCCAGTTACACACAGGACTGTTACCTTTTCATGATCAGTGACAATACAGATTAAAAAAAAAAGCGTTGCCCAAAAGCCATGGTCACGGAACACTCAGCCACTAAACAGTAAGTCTGAGATTGTACAAATAAACTGCTAACAATAGTTTCTTTTCAACACATCAGGGATTTGATTTTTAAACCTGCAGGACCAATAATGTATGTATATGTTCCACATCGCCACTCATTGCTAGATAAGAGTTGTTTCACTCACGTCCAGCTCATGTCAGAACAGCTCAGCTTTGCTTCACTGTTCTCTCACAAGCAGAACATGCACAAAACCACTCTTATCTAGCAACGAGTGGCTCCATGGAACATATAAATAAATACCATTGCATCAGATGGTTTGACACAATTAGTTAGGGAACCTACAAGAGGTACACATATGCTAGATCTCAGTATAACAAATATAAAAGACCATGTGCACAATAACAGAACGGAAGGTCCACTGTTTAATGGTGACTACGAGGTTGCAATGTTTAATGTAAATTCACACATTTCACCTAACAAGAGTAGCACTACAGTAAAAAACTACACAAAAGCAGACTTCACCTCTATAATAGGAAAACTAAAACTATGGGATTGGGAACAATCACCTAATAAGGGAGATGTTAACCTTTACTGGAAAGAGTTCAAACAACTACTGTTAGATCTGGAAAATATATTCATTCCTAATGAAAAAAGCTTATAACAAAAAGGGGAAGATTCCTAGATGGTTTTATAAGAAAATTAAAAAAAAATCCATAAAAATAAAAAATGCAGCATATAAAGCCATGAACAGTGATAACAATGAATATAATAAAGCAACATATAAATCACATTAAATGCTAATAAAAAACTAATTAAAAAAAAAGGGGGCAGAATTCAGAATAGCCAAAAGATAACCGAAAGGCCTTAAATGCCTACATAAATAACAGAAATGTCACTAGACCAATAACTAAGGAAGAGAATAAGGAAGGAACTGAGGTTAGGGAACTAATAAAAATGGCAAACATGTTTAATGATTATTTTGCATCTGTTTACAATCAAACCAAGGGACTCGTTAGTACCACCACCCCATTACCAACCAGATTAATGTAAATCCAACTACCATCACAAGGGAGGAAGTTATATTACAACTAGAAAAAATCAACATCAACAAATCAGGAGAACCAGATGAGCGTCAACCAAAACTAATCAAAGAAACAAGGGAATAGATAGCTGCACCCCGGGTGGCCCATTTTACTAGATCAGTACAAACAGGTGTTATTTCAGAGGATTGAAAAAAAGCCACGATAGTTCCAATTTACAAAAAAGGTAGCAGATCTCAACAATTCAGTTACAGATCAATCAGCTTAACATGTTTACTGTGCAAAATAATGGCAACAATAATAAAAAAAAAACTAGAAACAGATTTAAAAAATAAAAACGTCTCAGATATGAGCTAGCATGGCTTTAAAAGGGGAAGATCCTGTACAACTATTCTCCTGATATTCTATGAAAAAGTAAGTCAGACGCTTTCTTGCAACCAACCAGCAGATGCCACCTATCTAGATTTTGAGAAGGCCTTACATAAAAGTACCTCATTCAATACTAATCAACAAAAAAATCTGAATATAGAAAAACCACTAGTAGGATGGATAATTAATTGGCTTGATAACAAAATACAGGTAATCCGTATAAGAGGAAGCAAATCCAATATAAAAAATATGACCAGCGGGGTCCCACAGGACTCAGTCCTAGGACTGGTCCTATTCAGTATATTCATCTCAAACCTTGATAAGGACATTATGAATTAGACAGAAAAGTTTGTAAATGACTCAAAACTAGGGGTAGTGCTGCAAACCAACACTCAAATTGAGAATTTAGGGAACGATTTCCTAAATAAAGAAAAAATGGGCCCAGATAGCATTGGTTTTAATCAAGAAAAATGCATAATATTGCATATGAGAAAGAACAACAAATATACAGATTATACCCTTATGGGTAAACAACTAAAAAAAGTAGATAATGAGAAAAATCCGGAGATCATTATCAATAAAGATTTTCAATTTAGGAGCACTGCATGAAAACAGTACCGAAATCTCAGTTTTAAGGTGCATCAAAAATGCCTTTGTATCCAGGGATAGAAACTCTATCAGAACACTGTACACTTCATAAATTAGGCCCAACATGGACTATTATTCAGTAGTATGGAACTCCCATTTAAAAAAAGATATTGCAAATATAAAGAGGGTAGAACATAGAGCAACAAAAATGGTGGCGGGACTTAGAGACATGCCTTATGAGAACAGATGGGAGCAAATGGACATATATACTCTGAAAATGAGACAGAAAAGGGGTGATATGCTACACATGTTTAAGATCACTAGAGATCAAGAACTTATGGACAGTATGGGGATGATTAAATACACAAATAAAAATAACATGAAGTGTCATAACCAACAAGTGTGTCTTTTCCATTGCTCAAACAATAGCAGAAGAGGATATTTTTCTTACAAAGCCGCCCAGATATGGAATTCCCCACTGAAAGGATTAGTATAAGCACCAACCCTAGAAAAATTAAAGAAAGGGACAGATATATATTTATTAGAAAATTTGTAACTAAGCCCCACTCTGATGGGAGACATGCCCGATGAGCTAATGCCTTCTCCTGTCTGGGAGGTGGAAGACTATGTTTTCTGGCCGAGGCACCTAGCTTCACCTGAGCTCTTTCCTTCTAGGTTGCTTGTAAGGACACAGCAAGGAACCTTACCAGAGCAAAGAAAGGGATTAAGGCTTCTTTTGACTAGGCAGATTTACTGTGTGTTATTTTCTTTTGTACTCACAGGGATTGTTACTGTTTGTTGCTAACATTTAGTTGCTTTATTTTTCTTTGATTCAAATTGTTGTTGCTGGGTATACATTCTGCAGCATTACTGCAGGGTGTGCCTACAGGTGTGTATTTACAGATTACTGCTGTAATCTTCTGATTCAAATTGTCTTTTGCAAGGTATATCTTCTGTTACTGCTTTATTTTTCTCTGTAGTAAAATGTTTCTTACAGGGTATATCTTCTGTGAAATTATTACAGGTGGTGATTTACAGGTTTTACAGTTTTATCTATCATTAGGATAAGCTTTCAGGGCTACTTCATTTGTTGCTGGCTGATTGTTTCTGCTCTTACCTCCTTGTTTCTTTCATCTGTGGTTCTTCTTTTTCAGCAGGGGAAGGACCCAGCCACCCACCCCCATCCCCAACCACCCCACACTACCCTCCTTTTATAGGGTAGAATAGTTGTGACATTTCCTGTAGCAAAGCTCGGAGGGGCGGATCAGAGGGGTATCTACACAGTGCCCTCATTTACAGGGGCACAAGTAATTTATCTTGTTATAACAAGTTATACAAAAACAAACAAAAAAAACACAAAATCAAATGTTTGCTTTCATTTTCCTCCTTCTAATTATTCTGACCAGGTTATAAACCCAGCAACTTATTTGGAATGGATATTATTAACTGCAGGTACTATGGGACACTTTTCAAAAGGGCAGTTATATAGGCTTTAGGACACTGTCCTCCATGCTGGGCCATTGCAGATCTAAGGGCTCAGCTCCAGGCAGCATGGACAGAGATTGCACGCCTCAAATCACATATTCAGAAGGAAATATATATTAAGAACCGTCTGCCATTTCCACGACATTCAACAGAAGCACCTCGACCACAGAGGGTAGTTAGTCCAGGAGGTTGGCAGATGGTTAAGAGGGGCAAATCAGGTGCCCCATCATTCAGTGCTCTCCAACATATCACCTCCACATGCCATATAAAAACTACAAACAGGTATCTGCCTATATCTCCAACATCAAACAAAGGGGCAGAGGACACTGCAGAGCAGGACACTGCAGCACAGGAGCTAGCACAACAAAACTCGCCCAAAACAGGAACCAAAACAAAAAAAGCAAAAAGGAAATCCAAAAAACTTTTTATCATAGGAGACTCCATGATTCGGGGAGTTGATACCTATCTCCAGCCAGGGGTAATGGTCAGATGCCTCCCAGGTACATCAGTGCCTGCAGGTACATCAGTGCCTATACATACACTGCCTGCATTGCTAAAATTATACAGGAAACAGGAGAAAACATTGATGTCCTGGTACACATAGGGACTAACGATCTCACCAGCTGGTCAGTTGTGGAGGCCAAGAAACACCTGACCAGGCTGGGTGACAAACTATCATCCATTTTGCCTGGTATCTCCTTCTCTGAGATCCTGCCAGTCTGGGAGAGGGGGGCAGACAGATGGAAGGTCAAAGAAGGGGAGAGAAGGGAGCTAAATATGTGGCTAAAGGGCTGGTGCCAGGATAAAGGACACACATTTGTAGGTAACTGGCAACAGTTTTGGGAGTGAAAGTTCTTTAAATTCAATGGACTGCATTTAAATAAGGAGGGACTCAGTGCACTGGGGCAGACGTTTGACATCTTTGCAGAATATTTAAACTAGCAAATGGGGAGAGGGGTGCAGCATCCGATACGTCGAATGGGAAGAACATCTCTCCCTCCCCCCCTCAGCTAGTTGTCAAACAGGAGTTAGAAACATAGAAACATAGACTTTGACGGCAGATAAGGACCGCTTGGCCCACCTAGTCTGCCCATTTCCTTACCTACAGGATAAGCCGCAGATCCTAGTTAACCAACAGCCTATTTCTTCCTCCCCCCCCCACAAGAATTGCCTTATGACTGTCCCATGCATTCTTGAATTCTCCCACAGTTTTAGACCCCACAACCTCCTCAGGAAGGCTGTTCCATGCATCCAATACCATCTCTGTGAAAAAATACTTCTTCACATTGCCCCTGAACCCCCCATCTTTAAATTGTGTCCCCTTGTTCTTGTACGTCTCTTTTTCTGAAAGATGCTACCCCTCTTGGACTTTGTGGATTCCACTGAGGTACTTAAAAGTTTCTATCATGTCCCCCCTCCCTCCTTTCCTCAAGGGTATACATATTAAGCTCCTTTAGTCTCTCCTCGTATGGCTTCTCTTGCAGACTCTGCACCATTTTAGTTGTCCTCCTCTGGACTGCCTCTATCCTGTCTATCTCCTTGTGGAGAAGGGGTCTCCAGAACTGGATGCAGTACTCCAGGTGGGGTCTCACCAACTGTCTGTACAGAGGGATAACAACTTCCTGTTTTCTGCTGGTGATGCCTCTCCCTATGCATCCCAGTATACCCCTGTCCCTCCCTTCTGCCTTCTCACATTGCTTGCTAACCTTAAGGTCATCTGATATGATTACCCCAGGTCCCTTTCCTTTTATGTTGTTGTTACTACCTCCCCATTGTGTATTCTTCCCCTGGGTTTTTGTTTCCCAGGTGCATTATTTTGCACTTCTTTGCATTGAATCCAAGCTGCCATACTTCTTACCATTCCTCCAACCTTGCCAAGTCCCTTCTCATCCTTTCCACACCTCCTTGTGTACCAACCCTGTTGCAGATCTTTGTGTCATCTGCAAAGAGGCATACCTTTCCTTCCAGTCCCTCTGCAATGTCACTTATAAAGACATTAAAAAAGGACTGGACCCAATACTGAACCCTGCGGTACCCCACTAGTAACCCTTCTTTCTTCAGAGTGGACTCCATTTACAGTTACCTTCTGTGTCCTGTTGTCCAGCCAAAGTTTTCAGCATGTTTGTAGTTCATTTGCATTACCAGGTAAGGAAAAAAGTCCAGCTCCCCATACAACACATGGGGGAAACGCCAGACCTCACCCAACAACTAACACACCGAAATCTGGCCAATGGAAAATCATGTACACAAAAGCTTGCAGTCTGGGAAACAAAACCCGATACCTGCAGGCAATAATGACAGATGCTAAATTGGACATAGTAGCAATTAGCGAGACATGGTTCACCAGCATCCACACTTGGGAGACTTCAGTACCAGGCTATGTACTGTTCAGAAGAGACCAAAGTATAAAAAGAGGTGGTGGAGTTGCCCTGTTTGTCAATGAAAATATCAAAGCTACAGAAATTTTAAATACACATAAGGAGCCAGAAGAACTGTGGGTCACCCTGGAAACAGGAAATGGGACAGCCATAGGAACTGGGGTTGTCTACAGGCCCCAGACCAGGGGGAGGACATAGGCACATTACTGGTATGAGATATACAAAACATGACAGCTAAAGGGGAGGTTCTGATAATGGGAGACTTCAACATGCCAGGTACAGACTGGTCAATACCAGCAGGAACATCTGTCAGAACTAGACACATAGCAGATTCCCTGCAGCGGGAGGGCCTCAAACATCTGGTACAACAACCCACAAGAGACAAGGCTATCCTGATCTAGTACTGACTAACAGGGAAAGGATCACAGATCTCCAGGTAGAAGGTCACCTGGGGGCCAGTAACCATCACACGGTATGGTTCAATTTGGCCACTGGAACTAAATCATCCCATTCCAAGGCAAAAATATGGGACTTCAGAGGAGCTGACTTTGAAAAGATAGCCAACAGAGTTAAGCTAGCTCTGGCAAAAAGAAATACAGGTGAGCGGGTACAGGCAAAGTGGGAAAGCATTAAGGATGCAATACTTGAAGCAACATCCCATTGTGCTACAGAGAAAAGGAAGTGCAAAAGAAGAAAGAAACCACTTTGGTTCTCAAAAACAGTAGCAGAAAAGGTCAGAGCCAAAAGGCTGGCCTTCAGGAAATATAAGGGAACGCAGCGGGATGAAGATAGGGAGGCATACCAAACTTCCCTAAGGGAAGCAGGCAAGGCAGTAAGGCAGGCAAAGGCCCAAACCAAGGAAACACTAGCACGAACAGTAAAAGAAGGTAATAAGACTTTCTATAGACACATTAGTGAAAGTAGAAAGTCCAGAGGGGGTATTGCTAAGATCAAAAGGGATAAGGGGCGTGTGAGGAGGAGGAGGACCATGTAGAAGCATATATCCTAAATAGATACTTCTGCTCAGTATTTACTGAATAGAAAGCTGGGCAAGGCCCACAGCTCAGCACCATGGACACAGGGGGGGAGGGAGGTGTACACTAGTCCCTTCACAAATGAAAGGGTCCTACAAGAGCTTGATAAGCTCAGGGTGGACAAGGCAATGGGACCTGATGGCATACATCCTAGGGTACTAAAGGAGCTAAGGGTGGAACTAGCAGAGTTATTATCAGAATTGTTTAGTGAGTCTCTAAGTACAGGAGAGGTCCTAGAAGACTGGAGAAGGGCTCATGTGATCCCGCTCCACAAGATTGGTAGCAGGGAGGAGGCAGGGAACTACAGATCAGTCAGTCTTACCTCAGTAGTGGGCAAGATTATGGAGGCACTCCTTAAGGAAAGGATAGTGCAACACCTGGAATCCATAGGAGCACTGGATCCAAGACAGCATGGGTTTACAAAAGGAAGGTCCTGTCAAACTAATCTCATATATTTCTTTGACTGGGTAACCAGAGTGGTAGACCAAGGGGGAGCAGTTGATGTCACCTACCTTGATTTCAGCAAAGCTTACGATACTGTTCCACACAGAAGATTGATTAATAAGCTGGGTAGGCTCAAGTGGGTCAGAAGTTGGTCAACTGGGTGTCAAACTGGTTGATGGGCAGAAAACAGAGAGTGGTGGTAAACAGTACACAGTCAGAAGAGATGCAAGTCACAAGTGGGGTACCTCAGGGATCAGTCCTGGGGTCAGTCCTCTTCAATATCTTCATCAGTGACATTGCAGATGGACTGGAGTTAAGGTTTGTCTGTTTGCAGATGACTCCAAGATCTGCAACAGAGTAGATGATCCAGATGGGGTGGGCAGAATGAGTAGAGATCTGGATAAATTAGCAAAATGGTTGGAAGAGTGGCAACTGGGGTTTAATGCAAAGAAGTGCAAGATCATGCACATATAGAAGAGAAACCATGAAGTCATCTATAGGCTGGGAGGGGAGTTGCTGGAAGTCACAAAGGAAGAAAGAGACTTGGGCGTCATCATCACAAATGACCTGAAATCATCCAAGCAGACCACTAAAGCAGTAGGTAAGGCTAGGGAGATGTTGGGGTGTATTAGTAGGGGTATCACAAGTCGTAAGAGGGAGGTAATAATCCCTCTTTACAAGACACTGGTTAGGCCCCATCGGGAGTACTGCATGCAGTACTGGAGGCCACACCTTCACAAGGACATTAACCAAACTGAGGCAGTCCAGAGAAGGGCAACCAAAATGGTGCAGGGACTGCATCAGAAGACATATGAGGACAGATTAACGGAGCTCAATATATATACTCTAGAGCAAAGGAGGGAGAAAGGTGATATGATCGAAACATTCAAACACCTTAAGGGCATTAACAAGGTGAAAGACTCCAACATGTTTCAATATAAGAAAAATAGCAGGACAAGAGGACACAGCATGAGATTAGAGGGAGGCCAAATAAGGGATAATGTGAGGAAGTTCTTTTTAACAGAAAGGTGGTGGATGCATGGAACAGCCCACCTCAGGAAGTGGTGGATATGAATACAGTGCAGTGCTTCAAACAGGCATGGGATAGGCATAAGAAAGCAATACAGATGAGTATGAATAGATAGGCCATTGAAAGAGTAAAGTCCAATGGCACATTCATAAGGTAGAAAAAGGAATGGGCAGACTGGATGGGCCTTGCGGTCCTTATCTGCCGTCAACTTCTATGTTTCTATGTTTAACAACCTAGTATTGAACCTAATATAAAACGAATTACAGACACTTTCCCCATAGCAGCATATGTTTAATGTGGGGGCATCAACACCCACACACACCCTTCCCCATTACTAAACATAAACATCCCCTGAAACTGGGATTCATTGAGGTGAAGGTACATTTGTAGACAGAGAAAAATACTGCTTGCCCAAATGGAAGTCACCCCAGGACAGCTTTCCGAACCTCAGCAGTCGAAAAATGACACAGTGCTTGAATATCTCCAAGGAACTGCCCACAGCACCAATCTCTGAAGACCCACCAGTACACCTGACTATCCCAATAGTAAAGTATAAAACACAGCACTCCAACTCAAGAATGCAACACTTCCACATAACCACAATCTTCACAAAACTAAAAGAAATAAAGATTACACAATACACCAAAAAAAGACCAAAAAAAAAAAAACATCCCGACAATAAATCCACCACATCTGTGGGGGCTTATAGAAAAGGCAAGGCACATTTTATTTGAAAGACGCCCATCCTGGAGGCTCTGGGTGCCGTACATATTAAAAGAGATTCAGTAAACATACAAATATAAAAAATAAATAATACACTTATAAACATCAATACACATCATTAAATTTAAAATAATACCTTCAGCAGCAGTAATAAACTCAAAGGAAGCCAAAATTATTTTAAATATCAAATTAAGAAATCGGATCAGGGATATACAACGCAGTTTGAGAAGGCTAATTATATAAGAAGTCCTTAAGGCGGGCCTTCAATACCTCAACAGAATGGGCCTCCCTAACAGCTGGATCAAGCAAATTCCACAGGACGGGGGCGGCGACACTAAATACTCTGTCACCAGTTGTCTTCAACCTTGACCTAGAAATTGCAAGGAGGCCCCTAGAAGAGGAGTGGAGGAGGCAGAAAGAGACCGCAGGAGTGAGAAGATCCTTCAGGTAACCAGGGCCCAGGCCATGTAGGGCCTTAAAGGTGAGTAAGCCCACCTTAAAGAAGACCCTCCACCTGACCAGCAGCCAATGCAGTTGACACAGCACCGGGGTGATATGACGGTACTTAGACTGTCCCATCAACAGTCTAGCCACTGCATTTTGCACCAGCTGCAGTCGGAGCAGGGTACCTCCAGAGACCCTGAGATAGAGTGCATTACAGTTGTCAAGCCTGGATATCACGAAGGCATGCACCAAGGTTGGGAGATCCAGAGGTGGCACTAGGGGCTTTATCCTGGCAATATTCCTCAGATGGTAAAAACTAGAATAGATAACGGATGCCACCTGTAACTCAAGTGACAATACTCTGTCAAGAATAATGCCAAGATCACGCACCCTAGACAAGGCCTTCAATGGTACAGAGCTAAGAAGAAGCCCTGTCTATTCACCAGATGCCAACCTATCACACTCTCTATTCGACTCCATCACCAGTACCTCCATCTTATCGGGGTTCAGTTGCAACCAGCTGGAGGCCATCCAATCATTGATCTCAGCGAGGCAGCTGTTAAGCACTTCCACTTTGCCAGATGTTCCAGGGGCAAAGGAAAGATACAACTGGGTATCATCAGCATAGCAATGAAAACCCAGACTGTACTTCTTAATGATCTCTCCCAGGGGCAGTATGTACATGGAGAACAACATCAGTGACAAGACTGAACCCTGGGGAACTCCACATGACAGGAGAGCAGGGAAGGAGGATAAATTCCCCATCACAACCCCCTGCCTCCTGTTAGATAAAAAAGACTCAAACCAGCATATGACAGTGCCGGCGAGTCCACAGAGATCCCTTAGGCGGTTGAGTAATAATCGATGGTCCATTGTATCAAATACTGAAGAAAGATCGAGGGAGAACCAGAATTGTCTCCTCCACTCAATCTTTGGCCCTAAGGAGGTCATTGTGCACCCAAACAAGTGCAGATTCAGTGCCATGCTTCGCTCAAAACCCAGACTGGAGAGGCTCGTATAAATCATGGACCACAAGATGCTTCTCCAGCTGAAGCGCCACCACCTTATCCACAATCTTATCCAAAACTGGGAGATTGGAGATGGGACTTTGTCTTGATGTCAGGGTCCAAAGATGTTTTTTTCAGAAGGGGTCTCACCAATGCCTCCTTCAAGACATCAGGAAAGACCCCCTCTGACAAGGAACACCAGACAATCAAGGCAAACACCAGGCCAACGGGCAAACGGAGTCAACATATCTCATTAAGAAATGAGTTGGCACTGGCTCCAGTTCACAAAAAGTGTGCCAAAGCCTGGAAGCAATCTTAGTGACCTCAGCCACCTCCACCAGTCTAAACTCACTCCAACCAGGTGGCGTGCTCTCTGGATGCCCATAGCGACCACTGTCGGCCAACCTCTGGCCCACTGGCAGAACACCCTGCCTGATGGTGGACACCCTGTCTGAGAAGAACCAAGCAAACTCCTCACATAATGCATCTGAAAAGGCTACCTTCGGCTGTAGTCAGGAAGGATGGAGAAGCCTGTCCACAGTCTGAAAGAGCAAAGTTGGTCAGTTCCTCCCAGCAGCAATCTCCCTGGACAGGAACTCTGCCTTCCTACAGTTGATTGCCCTCTGGTATGCACCATACTGCACATGCAGGGCCAGTTTATCCATCTCCAGACTGGACCTCTGCCAGCAGCGGTCTAATCTCCGACCCAAGGTCTTCATTACCTTGAGCTCCCCATCAAACCAAGGGGACCTCAAGTGAGAAGACCTGGGTCCTACACGGACTGGTGCGAGGGAGTCAAGCACGTCAGACAATGCCTTATTATAGGCATCAACTGCTGCACCTACACCCCCAACGCATGCACTGTCCACACTAGATAGATCAGCCACTGCTGAGAAACCATCCTGGGTCAACCCCTTTAAAGGGTGGTAGCTGACTATCTCAGCAGGGGGAGGGCTCTCAGGGGGTGCCCTGAACAAAAACTTCACCATGCAATGGTCATACCACACGACCTGATCAATCCTGAGACTATTAATCTCAAGCCCCAGTGAGAACACCAGGTCCAATGTGTGACCACCCTGATGGGTCGCAGATGAAACTCCTTGCGCAAGGCCCAGAGATGACATCATCTGTAGGAAGTTATAACCAAGCTGAGATGATTCATCATCTGCCCAAACATTGAAGTCCCCCCAGCGCTAAACATCTGGGGGCCTCCAATGTTTTACTGACGATTAAATTGGCCACCTTCTGCAGAAATTCTCCTGCCACCCCAAAAGGGTGGTAAATAAAGACAGTCCGGAGACCTGTGCCCGGAACCCCATGAATGGCCACACACTCAAATGAACATGGTGTTCTCACTGGGAGCAAGGTGAAGCCAAGTTCAGATCTAAAACAGATAGCTACTCCCCCACCCCTGCATTCCGCTCTGGGGTAGTGCACTACGGTATATCCAGATGGGATGACGGCCTCTAAAACCTGGCCAGTATCATCACCAATCCAGGTCTCCATAATGCAAGCCAGATTGGCCGAAGAAACCAAGTCCGCTATAATTGCAGTCTTGTTTCTGACCGATCTGGCTTTGCAAAGCACTGCCCTCAGGAGACTGGTGGACAGTGCAGCCCCTCTAGTTACCTGCTTATTCGGTCTGGTGGGAACCCTGATGACGGGAACTAAACACATCTAGCCTCTCCCTACAACCCATCTAACTCCAGGGAGCCTTCTACACCCCACTATCTTGATCCTGCCACCCCCTGTCGTGCATGGGGCACCCCAGCCTGATTGAATCACCCGGCTCCTCCCTATTCCAACCTCCCTACAGTGCCTAGTTGTGGTAGCAAACACTGGGAGGCTAATAAAGGGTCATAGATCGAACAGCCGGGATGCCCAATGCACTATCTGAGCCTGCCCCAGGCCCTCATACCTTCCCGACACATCCCTCCTGACTACATAATCCTGGCCCCAAAAGTAACCAGCCCACAAATACAACACAACACACACCACTCTCTATATAATTCTAAACCACACACTGTCACACATCATACACTATCATGCCATCTTATATCAACAATAACCCCCCCAAAGAAATAACCCAAATCCCTTATAGCAGCATACGAGTATACAAATTTAAAGAGAAAAGTCAGTTTAGTCTCTCAGTCTTGTGAGCCCATAGAGCTCCCACCTCTTTGAGAAATAAACCAAAAAAACTTAGCCAAGTCCAATCTCTCACATTAAACTTGGTAAAGTCAGCAGAAATTAGACGCAATAAGGGCACTCTCACTGCCTGCTTTAAATTATAATGGATCCGGATAAAATCTCTAACCAGTTAGACTGTCTCAGCTCAAAAATCTTCTTGGAGTCTTTTTTAATACAGTTCTCTTTACAACCACCATGATTATATCTCCTATCTAATGATAACCATCTCCATGATGCAAAGGGACAACAATCAAAGGAGTTACAGTTCTCCCAACTCATCCCCTAGGAGGCAGTCACCTTAGTCAGCTAGACCCGCCACTACGACATCCAGGCCAGGACTTGCCCACCAGGCGACCCCCCCCCGGACTGCCTAGGAGACTCCGCAACTAATTCTGTCTGCCCTCTGACAGACCCAATACAAAATCTCCCCATGCGGGCTCAGCCTCCCAGAAAAACCACCTCCCTGACAAGCAAAAGAGAGACCTCCACCCATAAAATCCCTCTAAGCCCCACAGTTTCTCAAGTCCCGTATCACAGGGACTCGACACTCAACACCTCAGAAACCGTTAACCAAATTCAGCAGATGATACTCAAGCCAGGGTCCTACCACAGATATTCCTTAAAGATATTCCGGGTTCAAGTTCCAAGTTCAAGTTCAAATTCCAAATCAGCAATTCCTAAGACACTCCAGCACAGTCGAAATCTCCTCACTCCTTGCTCCACTCTTCCTCAACCAGCTACACCAGCACAGTCCAAAACGGATCCGAATGCTCGATGACAAGGAACAGCAGGACCAGTAAGAGCCACAGTTTGTAAGTTCCAATTTCCAGCTGCTTAACTGTCCCAAAAATGCTACCTAGCCTAACTAGCTCACTTATTTCCCTTACTCACTGCCACTAGACTTAAAATTCAAAACTAAAAAGACAAAATGCCAAAACATTAAACTAACGCTTATTAATGCTGCTCTAAAACTCTTGTTGATGTGGCTCTGAAAATGCTCTCCCAATGGCTAGCCCAGCATGGCCGCCATCTTTGGTTGTCATAGAATGAACGGGGTATATAGAATCTGGATATCTTACCTTGTCAGTATCATGCACTCAGATTACTGTGTGTTGGGATTCTGCCATTCAGTCTTCTGTATTACTTCCATTTAACTAAACACTCACTGTTGACCCCTGGTGAAAAGTTATCCTCTCTATCCAGAGACCACCCAGTCCAATGCTGCTGCCTCAAAGAATGCCAAGAACGAGGAACACTTGGATGACAGTGGACTCAGGGAGTGTTAGAGCAGTCTGGCAGAGGCACATCCCAAATCCTATTCCCCTCCAGAACTCATATGCCACACTGGCAAATGGGGACAACCAAACAGAGGTACCCAGAGAAGTAGAAGGAAAGGGTGTGAAGGGCAACTGAGGAGGTGACCTCAGTGGGAGAGCAGTTGACCCCACAGGAGGAGGAGGAAGTGTATCCTGGTGGGGGACTCTATCATAAGAGGGATCCAGCTAGGAACACATGAGGGGGTGGACATAGAGATGAGGTGCCTACCAGGTGCCACAGTGTGGAGGGATGGGAAGGAAGATCCTGGGGATTGCCAGGAAGGCAAGACGGGAGGGTGAGCTGGATGTCATTATCCACCTAGGTACTAATGACCTGGCAAATGAGGAGCCCAAGGAAGTTCAGGGAGAGTTTAAGAAACTGGGGAGGAGTCTCAAGCAAGTAGCTACATCTGTCACCTTTTCTGAATTATTACCTCTGAGAGGCATGGGAGAACATAGGGGTGCATGCACCAGGAACTTTAACACATGGTTGAAAAACTGGTGCTGTGAGGAAGGGTTTTGAACCATTGGTGACTGGGGACCCACCTGGAAGGATGGGGGCTTGTTCAAGCCTGTAGGCCACATCCATCCTGGAGGGGAATCCAAGCACTCAATGATAAGTTTAAATGCTACATGGACAAGCATTTAAACTAGCCAAGGGGGGTGGTGGCAGGCCAGCAAGGTGGGTACCTGATTGCCCACTCCCCATAGCTAGCTGTGGAACCACTGAACAGGAGTAGGGGATAGCTCTACAAAGCAGTGTGCAAAAGATAGATATAGGCACCCAAGGGTTGGATAGGCAGAAAGAGGGCACAATTCAACAGAAGGGCAAACAACACGAAGAACCAGGGATAAAGGACAACCAGGAAGGGGGCCTGAGTAGAACAGCTAAACAGTCAAGGGAGTTCATATCATGGAAAGCCATGTGTGCCAATGCCAGGAGCCTCAGCAACAAGATGGAGGATCTGGATGCTGCCATGATGCAGTTGGACCTGGACATTGTGGCCATCACGGAGACCTGGTGTAATGATAATCATGACAGGGAGATTGCAATACCTGGCTACAACATATTCAGAAGAGACAGGGCAGGCAGGAAGAGAGGAGGAGTGGCACATTATGTGGAAGATGTCATAAAGACCACAGAGATCCAGGAGGAACAAAATGGGGGAGAGATACTGTGCATTAAGCTGGAAGGGAAAATGGAGTCAGCCATCTGCACAGGGGTGGTCTACAGACCACCAGCTCAGCAAGAAGAGATAGACAGAGAGTTAATGCTAACCATCCAAAAGATGGCAGAAAAGGAGGAGGTGGTGCTGGTTAGAGACTTCATTATTTCAGACGTGGACTGGAGCCTCCCAGCAGCAGAATCAACCAGGAGCAGAGTTATCCTGAACTCCCTTCAAAGTGCATTCCTTAAGAAACTGATCATGGAACCAACTCGGCAGAAGGCAATACTGGACCTCATGCTCACAAATGGGGACAGTGTGATAGAGGTAACAAGTGGGGAACAACCTGGGGAACAGTGACAACTGGTCACAGTGGTTTGAAATCACAGAAGGAGCAGAACCAAACTGCACAAAAACACGTATCCTGAATTTTAAGAGAGCAGATTTTGGGAAAATGGGGAGATGCTTGAAAGAAGCACTAATTGGACTGGGGAGGGAATCATGGGTGGAGGAGCAGTGGGCAATCTTAAAGCAGGAATTACAAGAGCAACAGAATCATGCATTAAGCAGGTTAGGAAGAGGAAAATGAAGAGGAGGTCAGTATGGCTTTCCAAGGAGGTAGCAGAGAAAGTGAAAGCCAAGAAGACTGCATTCAGGCAATACAAAAAGACGCAGGTAGAAGGGGATAGGGAGAAGTACCAAAAGAAGCAAAGTGGGGCAGGGAGGTCAGCAAGGGAAGCCAAAGCTCAGGCAGAAGTGCGCATCCCAAAATCAGTAGGTAGAGGAGAGAAAAGCTTTTACAGGTACATAAGTGAAAATAGAAGGGCAAAGGGAGGGAGGGATAGTTAGATTGAAGGGGAGGACGGGAATCGCATGGAGATGACAACAGTAAAGTAGACATACTGTACTGAAAAAATATTTCTGCTCAGTCTTTACTCAGGAAGAAGGGGGTAATGGGTCTGAAGGAAGTACAATGGGTAGGAATGGTGCAGAAATGGGCTCAAGTCTCTTTACACAGCAAAAGGGTCCTAAAGGAACTGGAAGGAATAAGAGCTGATAAAGCAATGGGGCCAGATGGGGTGCACTCCAGGGTCCTAAAGGAACTAAGAGAGGTGGTGGCTGAACCTCTGACAATCCTGTTTAGCTGATCACTGGAAACAGGGGAGGTACCCAAAGATTGGAGAACAGCAGATGTAGTCCCCTTATACAAAAGCAGGAACAAAGAGAAGCAGGGAACAACAGACCAGCAGCCTGACCTCGGTAGTGGGGAAGACCATGGAAGGACTACTGAAGGAGAGATTGGTGGAACATCCAGTTGCCAATGGACTACAGGACCCAAGGCAGCATGATTTCACCTGGGGGATGTCATGCCAGACCAACCTCATTGAGTTTTTCGACTGGGTGACTAGGGAGGTGGATCAGGGGAGGGCAGTGGACATGGCCTATCTGGATTTCAGAAAGGCCTTTGACACTGTGCCACATAGAAGGCTATTAAACAAACTGGGGAATATGGGAGTGGGCAGGACAGTAGTGTGGTGGGTAGGTAACTGGCTGGGTGGCAGGACACAGAGGGTGGTGATAAATGGCTGTCACTCCACAGATGGAAGAGTGACCAGTAGGGTACCACAAGAATCAGTGCATGGAACAGTCATATTCAACATCTTCATCAGTGACATTGGGCAGGACCTAGAAGGCAGAATTTCCCTGTTCAATGATGACACAAAGCTCTGTAACAGAGTGGAAACACCAGAGGGTGCAGACAAAATGAGGAGGGACCTGCAAAAATTTGAATGATGCTCAAGGGTTTGGCAGTTAAAATTCAGTGCAAAGAAGTGCAAGATAATGCATATGGGGCACAAAAACCCTGGAACAACTTATCAGTTGAGGGTAAGGATACAGCATGCACCAAGCAGGAAAGGGACCTTGGGGTTATCATCTCTGATGACCTCAAGATAGCGAAACAGTGCAACAAGGCAGCAGGTAAAGCAAATAGGATGCTGGGATGCATAGGTAAGGGTATTGCCAGCAGGAAAAGGGAGGTCATAATTCCACTATACAAGACACTAGTGAGGCCCCAACTGGAGTACAGTGTACAGTTCTGGAGACCTTACCGACCTAAGGACATAGACAGGGTAGAGAAAGTTCAGAGGAGGGCAACAAAGATGGTACAGTGATTGCATCACAAGTCCTGCCAGAGGAAGTGGTGAGGGCTGAAACAATCATGGGATTTAAGAATGCATGGGATAGACATAAGGGAATTCTGGAGGTCAGGGGTAAGGGGAAACACTTATAATAAAAAGTAAAGGGAACTTAGAAGCTGAAATTTATTTTATTTTATTTATTTAAAAGTTGATAACCGGGAAAAGCACCATAAACAGAGGCTCATTGCCAGGTGCAACCCAGAGACGTGGGGTACAAAGTAATGGCAAATACAGTTGTCATACAGAGTGCAAAGAAATATACATACAGTGAAGTATCAATAGCAAGTCACATTTACAACATGGCAAATGCAGAACATACAAGTACAACACAAAAGCTATTTATAGTGGGTGAAAAAAAACTGAAAAGAAAAAAGAAATGAGCAGACTGGGTGGGCCATAGGCCATTATTTGCCAACAGTGTCTATGTATCTATATATCTTTTTCATGGCACATCATTAGTGCCATGAACATTTTGTGTTATTCCTTTAGCATCAGGATCCTGTGACACATTGCTTCACGACACAGGAAACCCTGGTCCCAAACATATTGCAGATTAAACCACTAGCGTGACCATGAGGAAAGACTCCATGACAAGTTGACCCAATGATATTCTCAGCATGCAGTGCCATCTGTGTGTTTGCACTTCATTTCTGAATAAGATGAGTACATAAATTGACATGCCTGTGACCTGTGTCCATTCACAGACATGTTTGTTGCCATGAGCTCAGACATAGTGTTATCAGTGAGCAGCCATCACAGGGCATGGTCCTGCATCACTATCATCAATTACAAACATGCTAGAAAAGGATCAATTCATTGAGTACTCTACTATATGTGCAGATGTATATATTTATACAATAGGGGTGAGTGATAAATGAGTGTGATAAAAACATGTATCAATCACACAATGAGATAAATTCCATCTGTGACGTATGCACCGTGATTTCTGAATTGCACTCAACAAATAAAGTATATTATTATTGTTATTATATCAAGTGCTGACGTATGCACCATGTGTATATCACTTCAATATTCTCACAGTTTATACATCAGTACCTGACATTATCACAGTGCATACATCACACAATCCTTTCACTTAGGTACCTGAAGTACCCAACTGGTTTTACCCCATAAACATGTAACATACAAAACACTGTAACTGAAACATAACCCAGCAGGGTGTTCACGCATAACAGTACACAGTCCTTGCTACATAACAACTGTTTCTTTTATTGTTTACATGCTGTCGATATAAATGCCAGCCAAGAATGAGAGTGTGAGTCCTCGAGGCACATAGTGACTTCGACTAGACCACAAGTCCATATCAGGAAGAGAATCAGCACCTAACAGAACCAGAACAAATATTATACCAGAAGTAAAATTATGAAGTACCTGAAAACACTTTACCATCTGGTGAAGTGAAGTGGCGAACTGCAGAGAATGAAAGAAAACGTCCCTAATTGCAGTGAAATGAACCGAAAAAACAGACAATCTTAATAACACACAATGATTAAAGCATTACTGATGCCTAAAAAATGAAAAATGAACTGCAGATAAATCATAAAATAAAATAAACTTCCCAAAACATCCTGAGAAACACAGCTGACTCCACGAGGAGTGCCACCAGATATCCCACCCACAAACCGAAAACCAACCAATGAAAACACACACACGCACAAACACACTCAACTAACAACCAATCACATCACAGTAATTAAGCCCATTCATAAAGTGAACCAATCCAAAAGTGCAAAGCACACTCCTACTAACTTTATTCAGGAAGCAATACAGAACGCAGAGTAAAACCATCGCAATATAGAGTGCCACACCATAAACAACTAAACAGCACAAATTTCACACTAAAAACCATACAATCCACAAAAACACCCTATTGTATAAACAGAATACATGATAGGCAGGACTGAGACATGGCAAAGATCTGCACTCATGAACAGTGACATCGGGAATCATCACTCGTGGCTCCACTATGCTCCTCCACTTGTGAGAAATCCCAAGGTCACTGTTCACTCATGCAGATATTTGCCATATCTTACTCCTGCCAATAATGTATCCTCTGTTTATTTAAATAAATAAATATATATATATTAGAGGCAAAATACTCCATTTAATGCATCAGTTAGGATTGTCCCACAGTGACAAAAGTAAGGAAATTCTGTGTTATGGTTGAAACCCCCCTGGACACCTCCAGACCGCCCCCCAACAGCTATTGGGGTGCGCGTTGGGGTCATCAGTCCTAACTCTCACCCCATTTTCCTATACCTCTGCTTCTTTACACGTGTGATGGAGTGAGAGTTAGGACTGGCAACCAACACCCGATGGCGGTTGGGGGCGGCTGGAGGTGTCCGGGGGTTCAACTATAACACCGAATTTCCTTACTTTTGTCACTGTGGAACAACCCTAACTGATGCATTAAATGGAGTTGTTTGCCTCTATATATATATATATATATATATATATATATACACACACACATATATAGAGGCAAAAACTCTGTTTAATGCATCAGTTAGGGTTGTTCCACAGCGACAAAAGTGAGGAAATTCGGTGTTAGGTTGAAAGCCCTCTTGATCTCACTACACCCCAACCGACATCAAGTACTTCAGTTGCTGCCCCAACTCTCACCCCATCAGATGTGGAAGAAGAGAGGTATAGGAAAATGGGCAAGAGTTGGGACCAACAACCCAACGCACACCCTGATGCTGGTTGGGGGTGTAGGTGGGGGGGTCCAAGGGGGGCTTTCAACCCTAACACTGAATTTCCTCGCTTTTATCACCGTGGAACAACCCTAACTAAAGCATTAAACTGAGTTTTTTGCCTCCAATTTCCCTTCTTTTTGAGAATGATGATGAGAAATAGTGAATGTAATACAGTGGCGGGAGTGCAGGGCCACATACTAACACGGTGCCCGTAAATGCAAATAGTAATGTATGGTGCCTGAAATGAAACACAAAGATAAACAGTACTGTGACACAAATGCAAGCATAAGCACAAATGAAAAGCAAAAGATAACGCACATGGTGCAGTAGATGGGAATAGTAAGTGAAATGGGTGCGGAACCACAAGCTGAAGTGGTAAGGGTAACAGTAATGTAAGCGCACAGGCTGGTTTTCCCAAAAGCTGCATAGAGAAAGACAGTAAGTACAAAGAATGTATGCATTATAATGGGTCTCGGAGCAGAAAATGAGGAGTTGGAATACTAAATTGCTTATATCTCAGGAACAGTATGACGTGGAAAAAAAATGTAAAAGTCATATATGATTTATGACTTTTCTGGCTAGTTTTATGCTTAGCCCCCATAAGGGGGCTAAGCAGTTTTCCAATGAAAAGTCTGTATCTCGCACCACTTCTGAGATACAGGCCCTGAAAGGCGCAGCGAATGCCGTAATGTTATCCTATGGGAAAAAAAGAGAAGTTCAGAGTGCCATAACTTTGGCTCCCTGTAATATCTGTGGGATGTTGGCTTTCTTCCCTCCAAATTTTAGCCCAAAAGACCAAACTGTTATTTTGCAGCAGGGCGGCAAAAGATTCCTGTAATGCGGCAGACGCTGTAATGTTATCCTATGTGAAAAAGTGTCAACTTTGGAGTGCTGTAACTTTGCTGCCCTGTAATATTTTTTCACCAGAATACTGAAAGGCACATCTGTGAGAAGTTGGCTGCGTTCAGCCCAAAAGACTAAACCTTTCTTTTGCAGCAGGGTGGCAAAGAATTGCTGTCATTTTCCCACAGCCTGGAAAAGTACTGTTGAACTTTGCGAAAGCTTTCGCAAATTCATGCGACAGTGTCGCAAATGCAAAAGTACTTTGTGAAAGTACTTTTTCCAGAAATTTGTAAAATATATTTCTGGGGTGTTTCACCCAAACAAAGACATGCCTAGCATCCTCAGGGTCCGACTAGGTGAATACAAAAAGAATTAGGTTGCTAGAGGGTCCCAAATTTAAATGCCAAGCATTTTTTTGATGACCAACTGAAAACAAAATGGCAGATTTGTGACAATAAAAGGGCCATTTGTGAAAGTAAAAACTGCATTTGCGACACTGTTGAACTTTTTGTTAACTTTTCCCATTGACTTATAATGGGAAATTGTTTTTTGAATAACTTTTGAACTGTTTAATATTTTTTCACGAAATCTTCAAAAGGCACATCAAGGACCCCGGCCGCACATTCCCTGAAGATTTCGGACTGGTCGTGCAAACCATGCGACCTGTAGAGATAAGCAAAGAATTCCAAAAAAGCGTAAATGCACGCGCAGATCAAGCTTAGTAACTCCATAGTCGTATATCCGAACAGTACAAAAGTTGGCAGATTCCAAGATGTATGGTTCTTGATCATGTATTTCAAATTTCAGGCAAATCTGTCTAATGGTTGCAAAGTTATTAAGGTGCAAAATTTTAGGTTTAACATGTAAATGGCTCCTCAACCCTAACTATGGTAGCACTATAATGCTACCATAATATATATATATATATATATATATATATAAATATATATATATATATATATATATATACTGACTCGGAAGGGCCAGTATAGTTTGGGTTGCATGGCCATTTCTATGTTAAACCCAAAAGTTTGCACTTTAATAACTTTGCAACCATCTGTCCAATTGACTTTGGCATGTGTGGCATAGTGCCATAGATCTCTGGATCTGGAAAATTTCGGTCTGGTCAGATTTGTGGTTGCGGAGCTGCAGATCATCGAAAAGTGTGGAAAATCCTCAACTTTTGTGAGTTCTTTGCTCGTCTCCAGAACCCGAAGAGTTTGTTTGTCTGGTCTGAAATTTACAGAGTATATGGAGACTGAGTCAGGGAAATGCCTTTTGAAGGTTTGGTGAAAATATATTAATACATTCAAAAGTTATTACAGTTTAAAGTTTCCCACTGTATCCTATGGGGAAAAAATATATTTTCCGTGTGACTGTCGTGCCACCACCATCTTGTTTTCAGTTAGTGATGGAGAAAAAGCATTATAATTTAAAAACTGCTGCCTCTAGGTAAACACCAGCTGTTGTGTTTACCTAAACAAGATCCTAGGAACAGCATCCATGCATCAGAATTTAAAAAGAAAACACTCAGAAATATTGTTATTTTGATCTGCCCATTTGTACTATCGTAATTTGCAACAGTACAAGCACAAACTTTCTGAAATTTGTGAAAGTGTCACACCATACTTTCGCAACTCATGACACACTTTCACAATTTATGACAGTACAATCCCCCAAATCATAGTTTGTTAGCCACCTAACTGCCACTACACAGTTTGGACTTTTGGGCTGCCATTTGCTGGGTGGCAAGCCCTTGCACAACAGATGTGCCTTTTGGTGGTTGGGGAACATATTTACATTGGTTCCATAATTACAGTACTCCGAAGTTGTGAATTTTTGCCATAGGATAAAATTGTCCTTAACATTGATTGCTGCCCTGTCTTAGACCCGGCCTCAGTAGCTAAGGCTTTCAACAACTTCTTCTCTTGTGCTCTGCCTGACTTCCTCTCCACCCCCACACCAGACTCTCCTCCCTACCCTCCAGATTCATCTCGCCACCCACCGGCTTCCTGTTTCCTCCCTTCTTTCTCTCCTTGAAGTTTTCTCTGCGCTCATCTCTCTCTCAACTCGTCCATATCTAGCCCTGATGGCCTACACCTTAGATTGCTCCACATCTCAGCCCCTGCCATAGTGACCCCACTGACATATGTACCAAATCTCTCTCTCTCTCTACAGCCTCAGTTCCCAGTGCCTGGAAATCAGCCAAAATCCTCCCACTGCATAAGGTTGGTGACCCATCATCCCCTGGTAATCATTGTCCTATCTCGCTTCTCCCCTCCCTTGCTTAAGTTCAGGAATCCTCCATCTTCTCTTCACTCTCCAACTTTCTTTCCTCCAATAACTCCCTTTCACCTGTGCAATCTGGCTTTTGGAAACAACACTCAACTCTCACCTCTCTGCTCTGTGTCACTGATTTCATGTTCTCTGCTATGGACCAAAGCCAAATCACTGCTGCTGTCTTCATTAATTTAGCTAATGCTTTCAACTCTGTCTCTCACCCTCTACTTCTTCACAAACTCACTTTTTCCGGCCTTACTAAACCAGTGGTCGACTGGTTTCATTCATACCTTCACAACTGATAACAATCAGTCCAAGTAGGTGACACACTCTTTACTTCTCTCCCTATCCTCCCTGTGTTCTCTCAAGGCTCTATCCTTGGCCCCATCCTCTTCTCTCTTTTCATAAACAAACTTCCCTCTATCTGTCACTCATCTAACATGCATATGTACATAGATGATATTGTCATCTGTGCCTCCGACCCATCCCACGACTGAGTTCTCCTCAATCTCCTCAATGATTTCAGCAGGGTTCAGTCCTGGTTTCAATCAAATCAATTAAAACTCACTACCAAAGAAGACAGTTACCATGATTTTTGATTCTAGACAGAAACTGTCCTTCCTCCCTACCCCCCCATTGGTTACCACCCTTGATGGCTCAACCCTTGAGTTGGTCCCTGCCTTCAAGTACCTGGGTATTTGGCTGGACAGTCACCTCGATTTCTCTACTCACGTCAATGCCATATGTACCAAATGCTGGCCCAAACTTGCAGTCCTCTAGTGCCACAAAGCCAGCCTCCCTATCCAAACTCGTTGTGAACTAGTACTCAAAACTATTCTGCCAGTGCTAGATTATACCGATGAAGTCTATGGCACTGTATCAGCTTCTTTCCTCCCCAAACAGGACACCCTACTCTATTCCTTCTGCCACTTCGCCACTGTCTCTCCCCCCCCTTTACCCACCACTGTCTTCTCTATGCTCCTCTCTCCCTTGCCCTACTGTCCCACAGGAGAAAAATTCACTATACCTCTCTCCTTGCTAAATACTAGTTAGGTTCCAACCCCTCCTACCTCTCATCCTGCCTCACACCAGCCAAGTCCACAACCTACTGTCTTCACCAAAGGGACTCACATTCCTTCTCTATCCCTTGTCCTTACTCTACTGCCAGCCAGTCAGTCTTCTCATACCGCCTCCCTTTACTCTTGAACAACCTACCCCCTGACCTGCACCTAGCCTCCCCTCTCTCATCCATCAAAAGACTCCTCTGACTCCTCCCCCCCTCCCTCAATGGCCCCAGTGCTCTAACCCATCCCCTACCCCCTTATTTCCCCTCCTACCTCACAATTCCTTTACCTCTCATCCCTCCTGCATACTTTCCTCAGGTCTGTTGACCAGAGTTTGGTATGCCTCCCTGTTCTCAAGCTCAATCCCCTACCTGCCCCAGGTCCTCCACCTTGAGACCAATTTTGTATCCTAGTATCTGACCACTGCTATTCCTGGGGATTTTTTAGCTTTATATATTTTTGTCTTACCTTGTTAATATTTGTGTCTCAATCAATGGTTTAATCTATTGTAAATGCCTAATTTTTTCAATCGTATTGTAACAAATGTTTTACTCCTGTGAAATTCTTTGTACCCAGGTTGCACCTGGAAAAGAGTCTTGACTCAGTGTGCCTTTCCCAGTCACCAAATTTAAAAATAAAATAAGTAAATAAAATTGTGGCATCTGCAAAAAACACAATTTCTTTGCCACCTCACTTCCACTACATGATTGGGAATTTTGGGTTGACATTTGTGGGGTAGCAAGCCCTTGCACCACAGATGTGGTGCCTTTTGGTGGTTTGGTGAAAATAGTTTCATCAATTCCATAGTTACACTACTCCAACGTTGTGAATTTTTCCCATAGGATAACATTGCAGCAGTCATGTCACCTTTCAGTGCATATATCTCGAAAACAGTTGGAGATATGGCTTTTTTGCTAAGCACACACTGAGATGACTAGGTCAGGAATACAACTGCAAATTAATTTTTTCTGCAGTTGCTGTTGTTACTGAGATATTGCCAAATAAAAATTACAAGGGTTACTTGGAGGATCTCTAGACTTGGCGTATGTGTCTGTACTTATGGATGGGAGTGCAGGGCCCAGAGGGCCCACATTCATACATTTGGGTACAATTTTGCAGACCTGGGAATACACTAATGAGTTGGTGGAAGCACAGGGCCTGGAGGGCCTGCCCTCATACTTATGGATACCATTGTGCAAACTGGGAGCACAGGCCCTCCTGCCCTATGTCTCTATGCTTATCATTGGGTGTGAGCACAGGGCCTGCACTTTCACCTCCAAATAACACTGTGAAACCTGAGAACACAGGGCCCTCCTGTGCTATGTCTCTAAATGTATAGTTGGGTGGGAGCACAGGTCCCAGAGGGCTCACCTTCCCACCTCTGGATACCATTATGCAAACCTTGAAACACCGGGCTCTCCAGCACTGTCTATATGCAGTACTTATCGCTTGTTGGGAGAGCAGGCACTGAAGGGCCCAAGCTCCCACCTATGGATACCATTTTGCAAACCTGGTAGTACACAGCCCTCCTTTGCTATGTCTCAATGCTTACAGTATGGGTAGATGGGAGTGCAGGACCCAGAGGGCTCACACTCCCACATACAGTATGGCTATGAGAAACATTACACTTTCTCAAAAAGAAGGGGAATTCATTGCAAAAAACTAAATTTTAAAGCACCAGTTAGGGTTGCTTCCACACCAACAAAGAGTGTAGAAATTCAATGTTAGGGTTTTCAACACTACCACCCTATGGCACACCTCCAACCCTCCGCATACCAACAGGCACTGGGGTGTGTGTTGGGGTCATCAGGCCTACCTCTCACCTCATTCCTCAATACTGTACCACCTCAGCTTGTTTACAGATGGAATGGGGTGAGAGTTAGGTCAGACAACCCCAACGTACACCCTGATGCCTGATGGTGAGTGCAGAATGGGGGTAGAACATGGGGTGGTGGAGATAAAAACCCAAACATTGAATTTCCACACTTTTGTTGGTGTGGAATCAATCCTAACTGGTGCATTAAAATGCAGTTTTTTTGCAATATACATATATATATATATATATATATATATATATATACACACACACATATATACACATATATACAGTACATGTCACATTAAACTGTTCCTCCAATGAGTTGCTTTAGCATGTCTGACTGAGTTCCATAAGAGTTGATGGATTCAACACAAAGCCCTGTAAAAACTGTTTCTTCAGAGTTAAAATGCAACTTTGCATTACATTGTTGCTGGAGTGCAGATGCATTCAAATTGAGTTGCAATTGCAAAAACATTTTACAAACATTGGGCACTGTTCACTAAGATGTGTGGAGCTGGTTCATAACGGCACGTGCAGCTCCGCAACCATGAGTTTTGCATACGGTGACCGTATTCACGAAGCAACAGTCCGAGCCCAGTACCCGGCCATGTCCCTGGCACCACTCAGCGCACAGTTGCGTGGGGGTGAGTGTGTGTACCCAGGTTGGCAGCCAATTGGCTTCCCTACCCAGGTCTGAATGGCTCCCTTGCACTGGTCTGGTGCCATCTTGAGGGGTGCATATCGGACCGATATAGCCGCTGGGGGGCATGTGCTTTCCACCCACCCCTAGCCTGATAGCTGCCCCTGATGACAAGGGCACACACCTGCAGGAGTCTGCCGACCCCCCCACTTGCACCGGTGGGCCCAGCAGCAGCATCTGGATGGGGCGCAGAGCCACTATGGCTGCCCTCCAGATGTGTAGCCACCGGCACCCCCGTGGGGCACTCCACATATTTGTGAACAGCACAGAGTGCCAGAATGCCCCCATGGAAACCCCAGCCCACTCACACATGGAGCTACGCACTTGGTTTAAGTACCTGTGTGGACGGGGGTGTAACTGTGTTGTGCATGCCGTGGTGGGGGGTGCATGGGTGCAGATGGGCTATGCGCATGGGTTACAAGGTGCATAGCCCATCTGCACCGTTTGTGAATAAGGCCGATTGCTCTTGAGCTGGTTAAGCACTAAAAACAATGCAATATGAGTTGCCATTGCAATGCCAACTCACTGATTGAACAGTTTAATGTGACTTGTACTGTGTGTGTGTGTGTGTGTGTGTGTGTATATATATATATATATGTATATATATATATATATATATATATATATATATATATATATTGATAAAATGGGTAGGAAAAATTATCTCTGCTGGTTGGTTGAAAAACATCACATGACCATGCGTATATCAAAGCGTGACTGCACACCTGTACTTTCACGCCTCTCCAAAACAATTTTGCCATTTTATAAGATAGATAACCCACCCTAGGGTGTGCAGTCTTTCTCCTTGGGTGGTTAGAGCACTCGACCTGTGGCCTTGTGGCTCCACAATCCGTACAAGGGTTGTATACAGACCCCCATCTCAGGGGGAAGAAATGGACAAGGAAATGATAGAAGGCATCCTTAGGATGGCAGAGAAAGGGGAGATATTGTTGATAGGGGGCCTGAATATGCCAGATGTTAACTGGAACACATTTACTGCAGCCACATCCAAGAGCAGGGTCATTCTCGATGCCCTACAGGTGGCATGCCTCAGACAGCTAGTTTTGGAAACCACTCAGAAGGGAGCAGTCTTAGACCTGGCACTCTCAAATGAGGACAGAGACAGGATCTCAGATCTTGAAGTGGGTAGCCATCTGGGAACAAGCGACCACCAAACAGTGTGGTTCATGATAAACTTAGCTGTGGAGTCAAGCCACACAAAAGTGAAGGTACTGGACTTCAGGGGGCTGATTTTGTCAAAATGGGAGAGTGCCTCAGAAAAACACTAGCAAACAGGCAAGAAGGTGGGGTGGAGCAACAATGGGGAAACACCAAAACTGCCATCATAGGGGCCTTTATGTGAAGCAAATAAACAAATCAAAATGAAAGCAAAAAAACACTATGGTTCTCAAAAGAAGTGGCGGGGAAGGTAGGGGAGAAAAAGTTAGCATTTAGGAAATATAAGGAAACACAGAAGGAGCAGGACAGAGAACTGCACCAGTTAAAGCAGAAGGAAGTGGGGAAGGCAGTCAGAATAGCAAAGGCCCAAACCGAGGAAAACATAGCCAACTCGGTTAAGAAGGGGATAAAACCTTTTAGGTACATTAGGAGCAAAGAAAGACTAAGGCAGGGATACTGAGGCTGAATAAAGAGGAAGGTGGTTGGGCAGAGAGCGACAGTGAAAAAGCAGGATACTGAATGAATACTTCTGCTCAGTATTCACAATGGAAAAACAGGGGGAGATACCTAATCCAGTCAATAGAAGCACTCTGGATGGGGGGGGTGATATTAGTCCTTTCACAGAAGAAAGGGTTCTGAAAGAACTTTTAAAACTGAAGGTGGATAAAGCAATGGGGCCTGATGGGATTCACCCCAGAATTCTAAAAGAACTAAGGGAAGAACTAGTAACACCACTGACTACCCTTTTCAATAAATCCTGGGTGGATGGTGTGGTACCTGAGGACTGGAGGAGGGCGGTTGTGATTCCCCTTCACAAAAGTGGGAGAAAGACAGAGGCAGGAAACTGCAGACCTGTCAGTTTGACCTCAGTGGTAGGGAAAATGATGGAATCACTTCTGAAGGCAAGAATTGTTGAGTACCTAGAGGTCAGTGGGGCACAGGACCCAAGGCAGCATGGATTCACAGCAGGAAGGTCATGTCAGACAAATCTAATTGATTTCTTTGACTGGGTGACCAAAGTAGTAGACCAGGAAGGGGCTGTGGACTTGGCCTACCTTGACTTTAGCAAGGCATTTGATACAGTCCTGCACAAAAGAGTAATAAACAAATTAGCCAGCCTGGGAGTGGGTCCCAGGGTGGTAGCCTAGGTAAAACACTGGCTGGACAGCAGGACACAGCGGGTAATAGTAAATGGAGTCCACAGTGAAGAAAGGGGGTTACTAGTGGGGTACCGCAGGGTTCATTACTGGGTCAGGTCCTTTTTAATGTCTTTATAAGTCACATTGCAGAGGGACTGGAAGGGAAAGTATGTCTCTTTACAGATGACACAAAGATCTACAACAGGGTTGATACGGAAGGTGGAGTGGAAAGGATGAAAAGGGACTTGGCAAGGTTGGAGGAATGGTCAGAAGTGTGGCAGCTTAGATTCAATGAAAAGAAGTGCAAAGTAATGCACCTGGGAAACAAAAATCCTAGAGTTAGGCCTGACGACACCAACGCACACCGTGATGCCTGTTGGTGGGGGCGAGGTGAGGATGAGGTGCAAGGGGGTGAGAACCCTAACATCAAATTTCCTCACTTTTGTCGCTGTGGAACAACACTAATTGATGCATTAAATGGATTTTTTTGCCATGAATTTCCCTTCTTTTTGAGAATGTGCACTATAAATAGTGAAGTAACGGTAACGCAAGTGCAAACGCTAAGGCACATGGTGATGCAAACGGAAATGATAACACAAACGGTAATAGAAATGCAAGTGCAAATGGTAATGAAAACAGAAATGCAAATGCAAGCTCATACGGAAACGCAAACAGTAATGCGCACGGTCACGGTAATGCAATTGGAAATGCAGACACTTGCGGTAATAGCAACGATGACGCCAAAGGAAACACAAACAGAAATGGAAATGCAAACAAAAGCACATACACAAACACAAATGGAAATGCATATGGTGACATAAAAGGAAACGCAAACAAAAACATTAATGGAAATGCAAATGTTAGTAACGCAAACGCAAGTGCAAACGAAAACGCAAAGGGTAACGCACACGGTGGTGCAGACAGGAATGCTAACGCAAACGGTAACGGAAATGCAAGTGGAAATGCTAAGTGTAACAGTAATGAAAATTCACAGCCTTTTTTTCCCCAAAAGCTGCATTGAGAAACACAGTGAATACAAAGAGTGTATGCATAATAATGGGCCTCAGAGCAGAAAATGATCACTTGGAATAGTAAATTATTTATATCTCAGGAACCATACGATGTAGAAAAAAAATTAAAATTTCATAAAATGCATGATTTTACTGGCTAGTTTTGCAATTTAGTTAAGCATTTTTCCAACGAAAAGTCCGTATCTCGAAGCGTTTCTGAGATACGGGCCCCGAAAGGTGCGGCAGACGCTGTAATGTTAATCTACAGGAAAACATAGTCAGCTTTGGAGTACCATAACTTTGCAACCCTCTAATATTTTGTCACCAACCCACCAAAAGGCACATCTGTGGGATCATGGCTTTCTTCCCTTCAAATTTCAGCCCAAAAGACCAAACCGTTCTTTTACAGCAGGGTGGCAAAGATTTCCTATTCTTTTGGCCATAGTGTCGCAAAGTAGAGTGGCAAATCACGACACTTTCGCAAAAAAATCATGACAGTGTCGCAAGGGCGACACTACTTTGCAGCACTATAGTTTACAAAAATGTGAAAAACATATTTCTGGGGTATTTAACCCCCCAAAAAGTACCTGCCTAGCATCCTCAGGGTTCGACTAGTTGAACACAAAAATAATTGTGTCCCTAAAGGGTCCCAAATTTAAATGCCAAGCATTTCTGTGACCAGTAACTGAAAACAAAATGGCTGACTCATGACACTACATGGGTCATTTGCAACACTAAAAACTGCATTTGTGACACTGTCAAACTTTTTGTTAACTTTTCCCATTGACTATAATGGGAAACCTGTTTTTTGAATAACTTTTGAACCATTCAATATTTTTTCATGAAATCTTTGAAAAAGCACATTGGGGACCATAGCCGCATGTTCCCTTAAGACTTTGGACCAGTCGCTCAAACCATGCAACCTGTAGGTGAGAGCAAAGAATGTGCAAAAAAGCGTAAATATGACTTTATATTGCGCATTATAGCTCCGCACCTGTATATCTGACTGTTACGAAACTTGGCAAATCTAGAGATCTATCGTACTGCTCTGAGCCTGCCAAATTTCAGGTGAATCTGTCATATGGTGGCAATGTTATTAAACTGCAAAATTTCATACTTTAACTTTAAATGGGATACTCAACCATAACCAATATTTTATAGTGGCACGGTAGTGCCACTACAGTTAGGCATGCTAGCCATGTCTTTTTTGGGGCGTTAAACACCACAGAAATATGTTTTTCAAATTTTTGTAAAGTGAAAAACTAGCCAGTAAAGTCATAAATTATATAAAATTTGATATTTTTTTCTACGTCATACGGTTCCTGAGATATAAGCAATTTAGTATTCAAGTGTTCATTTTCTGATCCAAGGCCCATTACTATGCATACATTCTTTGTATTCACTTTGTTTCTCAATGCAGCTTTTGGAGAAAAAAAGGGTGTGAGCTTTCGTTACTGTTTCAGTTAGCGTTACCACTTGCGTTTCAGTACCCGTTTGCATTAGCGTTCCCGTCTTCGCCACCGTGTGTGCTACCCTTTACGTTTTCATTTGCACTTGCATTTGCGTTACTGTTACCATTTGCATTTCCTACTGTTTCTGTTTGCATTTCATTTTGCGTCACTGTGTGCATTACTATTTGCGTATGCGCTTCCATTTGCATTTATGTTCCTTTTGGCGTCATCGTTGCAGTTACAGTTAGCATTTGCATTTCCAATTGCTGTACCGTGACCATGCGCATTACCAATTGCATCCATACGTGCTTGCATTTGTGTTTGCATTTGCATTACTGTTCACTTTGGCCTCATCGTTCCTGTTACTGTAACTGTTTGCGTTTCCAATTGCATTACTGTTAACTGTTTGCGTGTTCGTCAACGTTTGCGTTTCTGTTGGCCTTAGCGTTTGTGTTTTCAGTTGTGTTTCTGTTGTCAATTGCTTTACTGTTTCCTTCTGCGGTGCTGTTGCCTTTATTATTTGCATTTCTGTTTGCGTTTGTGTTACCGTTTGCATTTTTCTTACTGTTTGCGTTTCCGTTGGCGTTAGCATTTACGTTACTGTTTTTGTTACCGTTTGCATTTCTGTTGCCGTTAGCATTGGCATTACCATTTGCATTACCATTTCTGTTTTCCTTAACTTTTGCACTTGCGTTTCTGTTACTGTTTGCATTATCATTTATGTTTGCGTCACCATGTGCGTTACCGTTTGCGCTTGCATTTGCATTACCGTTAGCATTACCTTCAGGTCCCGCGCTCCCACCACCACAAATTAATTCACTATTTAAAGTGCTCATTCTCAAAAAGAAGGGAAATTCATGGAAAAAAATCCATTTAATACATCAGTTAGGGTTGTTCCACAGTGACAAAAGTGAGGAAATTCGGTGTTGGGGTTGCCACCCCATGCATCCCAAGCCCACCCTGTCCCAATCAACGGCATTGGGGTGTGAGTTGGGGTCATCGGTCCTAACTTTCACCCCATTCTCCTATACTGCACCACCTCAGCTTGTTTACACATGGGATGGGGTGAGAGTTAGGACCGATGACCCCAGTGCACACCAAATGCCTGTTGGTAGAAACGGGGTGGCTTGGGGTGCAAGGGGTGGCAACCCTAACACCAAATTTCCTTGCTTTTGTTGCTGTGGAACAACCCTAACTGATGCATTAAATGGGTTCTTTTGCCATGAATATATATATATATATATATATGATATAATAGTGGTGCGGTTGCACCACTATAGTTAGGGTTCAGCGGTCAATGGATATGCCTGAAATTTGGTATGCATGGTGGGGCATGGTAGATCTCTTGATTTTCCAAATTAAATTTCAGTCAGATTTAAGGTCTTTGCACACGAAAATGCTGATAAAATGCAAAACTATCCATTTTTGGAGGCAGCTTTTGGGATTTTGGACGTGGCTCTGCATGGCCGTTGTGTGGCATGCTACTCTGTGAGATGGCTCGTTTGAAAGATCTTCACTGGCTGAGCATGCCACTTCTTGTTTGGTGAAAAAAATATTAAGACATTCAAAAGTTATGCCACGTTTAAGTTCCCATTAAAAGTCAATGGGAAAATTTATATGTATGCTTTGCGAAAAAAGAATGGGTTTCTAGCCATCTTATCCCACCTAGCAATCAAAGAATTTGCAGCCTCGCGGTTCAAGAATCTTTGTCCCTGAGAATTTAAAAAAATTCATTGATCGTGAGGTCCGCCATCTTGTTTTCAATTTTCTGGTTGGAAAAACACAAATGTCTCGGCTCAGGGGTCACTTCTGAAGTAAAACTTGGATGGGTTTTACTCAGGGGACTCCAATCTATCGAGCCACGGCTTTGGTTTGAGCCAGATCAGTCAAAAAATAGAGTTCCAAGGTTTTAAAATCTTAATTTGCAGCTTGCTAATGATCTTTGATCGCGAGCCTGCAAATTCTTTGATCGCGAGATTCTTTGATCGTGATCGTGCATTGCGAGTGAGGGATGAGATGGTCAGATTTAAAAATTGATTTTCTCAGCCCAGGGATGCCCTACAAAGTTAAATGAGGGTGTGTTTTGCTCAGGGGGCTTTGTTCTGCCCCATCTGAATGCAAAAGAATAGTGTTTTCAATATCCCTGGTAGTCTAGCAGCACCCCCCCATCATGATTAAATAGATAACTATCTGTAATTCCCTGGTAGTCTAGTGTCCCCCTCAATGTGTAGTTCATACATAGTTTTTTTTTATATCCCTGTAGTTTAGTGGCCCCCCCGATCTGTATTAAATTATTATACTTTTTCATATCTCTGGTTGTCTAGCACCTCCCATCATAATAAGATACATAACAATCTTGAATTTCCTGCCCTGGTAGTCTAGTGGCCCCCCAATGTGTATTTCATAGATATTGATATGTTTTATCCCTGGTAGTCTAGCAGCCCCCCCATCATAATTAGATACATAACGATGTGCAATTTCCTGTTAGTCTAGTGGCCCCACGCTGTGCCAGCCACCCAACACCCACCCTTTCCCAGCTGGCGACTGGCACAGCCCACCTCTCACCTCCACGGCCAGCTGCTGACTGTGTGCATTACGATCACTAATGCAAAGAGGCGCTCATGTGGGGTTCTTCAGGGCTCAGTGAAGGGGAAGATCAGTCTCTTCATGGATGATTAAATCTGCAGCAGGATGAAGACTCAAGAAGGAGTGTAGAGAATGCAATGTAATCTGTGGGAACAGAACAAGTGGTCAAGGGTTGGCAGCTGGATTTCAGTGCCAAAAAGTGCAAAGTCATGCACCTAGCACAGGAAAATCCAGTAGATGTGTATAAAATGGGAGGTAGAGACAGTGATCAAGCAGGAAAGGGACTTCGGAGTAATAATCTGTGATATTCTCAAAGTAACAGGGCAGTGTGACAAGCCAGTGGGCAAGGATAGTGGGATGCTGTGGTGCACAGGAAGGGGATTTCTAGCAGGAGGAGGGAGGTGGTGCTGCTGCCACTGTATTGCTCAATAAAGAAATTCAACCTAGAGTACTGCGTCCAGTTCTGGAGACCGCAACTCCACAAGGACATTGACAGAGTAGGAGTGGTCCAGAGGAGAGCTACCAGAATGGTGCAGGGACTGCACAAGAAGTCATTTGAGGAGAGGATGTGGGAACTCAGCATGTACTCTCTGGAGAAGAAATGAGAAGAGCAAGAGGGAAAATAACTGAGATGCATAATTACCTTGCAGTATTTAACACGGTGCATGTGCGGAGTCTCTTTCAGAGGATGAAAACACTAGGACATGGATCCATGCAATGAAGCTAGTGGAAGGGGCATTTAAGAGGGATGTGAGGAAAAACTTCTTCAATGAAAGGGAGGTGGACACCTGAAACAGCCTCCCAGAAGAGGTGGTGGGGGAAATATAGTGGAGGGCTTCAAACATGCATGGCATAGGCACACAGGTATAATAGGTAGAGACAAGGGAGGCGGTGGGCTGCTGGAGACAATATTGGGTTTGTGGTGTTGGAATAGTCAGGAAACAAAACAGGCTATACTACATACTGAGGTTCATACTGAGATAGAGAATGAGTAGAAGGCAATATGACCCAGTTTTAGCTCCGATATTACAACCTATAGTATGTCACATCTTCACTACTCAAAATCTAATTTTCTCGATTTTTTTTTTTTATGGATTTATTTTCACTCAATATACTGTAATATCGAGAGGAAGAGCACTCCCGAGGTTGGCCACTCTCTGGGAAAAGAAACACTTCTGTCAAGTGCTGTTAAACTTATTATATTGCAGCTGTAAGGAATATTGCGTCTACAATATGTTGTTTGAAGTGAAATATAATTTCATTAAATACTGTAAGTAAGGATCCAGCACACTATCCCACATGAATAAAAGATCACCTCTTTTCCTTCTTAATTCAGATGGCATGAGATTCCATTTTTTCAGTCATAATCAAGGCGATCAATTACAAACATTTACCGACTTGTTCATTTTTGGACTCTTTCCTTTTGTAGCTGTTCATGTTTTTGTGTGTGGATACCAGAACTGACCTTAATAATCACACTTTGGTGGCTGGACATATGCTCTAAATAGAGGGTTCAAAATCTCCAGATTTCTAGAGTTAATATTTCTGCATATTGCCCAAAATGTCTTGTTAGCTTTAACAGTTGCTTCACTTAACTCTTTGTCATGCCTAGTTTGTTTCTATTGGGAAAGGCTATCAGGATGCTGGGACGCATATGAAGGGGGATCACTAGCAGAAGGATGGAGGTCATAATACCCCTTCATAGATCATTGGTGAGACCTCACCTTGAGTATTGTGTACAGTTCTGGAGGTCCTACCTCCAAAAGGAAATAGGCAAGGTAGAAGTGGTTCAAAGGAAGGCTACCAAGATGGTGAAAGGCCTGCACCTGAAGCCCTATGAGGAATAACTCAAGGACGTAAACATGCACTCCCTTAAGGAAATGGAGAGATTGGAGACATGGTAGAGACATATTGTATACAGTAACTATCTCAAGGTTGTACACAAGGTACAGGAAAGTAGTATTTTTGACAGAAGAGGATGGTCAAGAACTAGGGGTCACTCAATGAAGCTGCTGGTGGGGGAGATGAAAGGTGAATGTAAGGACGTTTTACTTCGCAGAGAGGGTGGTGGAAGCTTGGAACCAACTCCAGGTGGAAGTGTTGGAAGCTAAAATGATCACAGGATTCAAGACTGCATGGGACAAGCATAAAGGAATCTTAGTACCGAAGTAAGTGTGGAGATAATCTGAAAGCTTACATGGGACTAAGAAGGTACTATAGACAGGAAACATAGGGCAGACTGGGTGGGCCAGGATGGTCCAGCTCTGCTGACATCTACTATGTTTCTATTTTTACTCCATTTCTAAATACCCTAAATCCTGTTCCATAACAGATTCTGACAGTCTCACAGCACACAACCATTAATCATGTTTTTTTTTCTTACTGCAAAAGTGCATACCCCCCCTCCCACTTCTCCTGGTTAAGTCTCATCTCCCATTTCTTGACCCGCTGTGTAATCCTGTTCACATAGTCTTGAATATTGTTAATATCCACATATAATGCACTTGTGTCCCTAGTCCTGAAGTCATCAGCGTATTTGGTTGACCAACTGTTAAAATTGTTTGCTAGATCAAAGCTGGCCCAGTGGCATGGAGAGCTACGGCATATATGCCTTACCTCCTGCCACGCCAGTGACTCATGTTCATGGTGCAGCTGAGTCACCGGGGGTCAGCTGGAGCAGAGGAGGATTGAGCATCCCCAGGATAGCTCTCCTCCTCCAGTAGTTGGTTTCAGCCTGGTCTCTAGTGGAGGTTAGGGGCTGGCCTACCAATGTTGTAAGACTGAGGGGCAGAGGCAGTGTAGGCATCTGGCATGACACATATGGGAGTATGCAAGACACCGCCATTGCCATCTCAGCACCCCCACGGCGGGGAGGAGATAAAGTGGCTGGATGATGGTGGGCACCAGCAGGCCCCGCTCCCGACCAGTTGGACCCATCAGACAGAACCCAGTACTGTGTGCAGCAGGGAGGAGAGCTACCCCCATGGGGGAGGGTAAGCCCTGGAGGAAGAAGGCTGAAATGAGTGCTGGTGGACATTGGAGGACAGAACTGGGGTTCCTGCCTGCATGTGGGCCACCAATGAGGGAGCAGAAACAGAATGACAAAAAAAGTGTTTGTTAGATCAGAGATAAAAATTTGGAAACAAATGGACTGAAAACAGATCCCCCTGGTACCCTGCTTGTAACAGCACCCTCCTGTTGAGAAATTGTTGCCAGTCATCTCTTTCTGAGTTTTTTCTGTATGGCCCAATGTGGTACCAAGTCAAATGCCCTTCTAAAGTCCAGAAACACATCACATGGATCCCCTCATCCAGATAATAACTGAACTTCTCATAAAAACACAGTACAGTAAGTTACTGATGCATGACATCCCTTTTGTAAAACCATGCTGTTCGGTGTCAATATTGCATATAGATGCCTGAACCCTATCTTTTATGGTTCCATCAAATAATTTGCATATTATAGATGTGAGACTGACTGGATGATAATTATCGATGCTGTGCATGACACCTTTTTTAAATAAAGGAATAACGTTTGCTGTACGCCACTCTTTTGGTACTGCACCTGTATTCAAGCTACCTTCGAATAATAACTTTAATGGACACAACAGATGTTTGGTCATTAATATGACCATTTCGGCAGTGATATTATTGGGTCCTGGAGAGCAACCAGGTTTCATATTCTTAATTCTCAAACTGATTTTGATCATTGATATTGTCCTGTGTGATAACTATAATCTTTGTCAATTACACTTACGATACAAGATGGTAAGAACCATGTAAGACGGATGAAAAACTGGTTTATGAATGGGACTGTTGAGTAGGAAAGTAAAACTGCTTTTCAGAGTTAATTGGGGTTTATATGTTTTATATTGCTTACATGTTAAATGGTTTGACCTATACTATGTTTTGTATTGCAAATGTCTATTGTGTGATTTATATGGTTTTATATTGTATGTTGTACTTATTTATTTAATATCTATTTTGTTCTGTTTATATGTAGAATTGCACATATTTTGTAGCCATTCTCTGATAATAAAGACCTCACTGAATATGAACCTGTCTCAGTTGAGTTTCCGACTCATTTCAAATGAGTAAATGTTTTTACTACTACTACTATTATCCTTTTTAGCAAAGATATTGCAAAAATGGTTAAGTCATTCTGGGTCAACTGGTCCTTTTCTGCTGACAGTTATTGTGTTTCTATGTTTCTACTGACTGTGTCCATGCCATTTTCATGACTTTTAGTCCTGCAGGGAACAATGTCAGCCAGTCCCCCACAGTGACTTGTATAGTACAACCCATGATGCTTTGCTGTCAAGAGACTTTTTCTGAGATATTCAAGCGCATGACTACATTTACATAAAGCTTAAACATAGATTAGCATTTGTCTGTGCAAAATGTTTGCTTGCTGGCAGTGGCATTGGTAGTGCAGGAGTTAGAGAGATGTGTAATAGGAATGGCAGTGAAGTATTGAACTGAAGCCAACCCCACCACCACCCTGCAGAGATTGACAGGTATTGGGATGTGCCTTTGGGTCGTCAGGCATAACAGCCATTCCATTTTACCACACCCTACCCTGCAGACACTGACAAGTGTCACAGTGTGCCTTGGGGTCTTTGGACCTTATGCTCACCCCATTCCATAAGGAAATATGGTGAGATGGGTGCAGTATAGGAGAATGGGGTGAACTTTGGGTCCGAAGAGTCCAAGGCACACTTCAATGCCTGTCACTGGCTGCAGAGTATGGGTGGGGGTGGAATGGCATGAGCATTACAGGTGACAATTCCAAGTCACAACCCAGATGCCTGTCAGTCTCTACAGGGTGGGACGTTATGGCCGGAAACCCTAACACCCCAGGTGTTTATTGGTATTTTCATTCCAAATTTTCAACATGGGTTTTTTGTGACCCCCACCTCATGAACAGTGGCAATATCTGTTTGTTAGCCGAAAGCTAATTTTGCACAGCGACTAAGCCACTTGACACCATAGGTGTGAAAACACATTTCGAACCGGATGTGAAAAATGACAGCTGTACTGTTCATGAGGAGGTGTAAAAAATGGCAATGTTAAAAATCTGGAGTAAAAATATAAAAAAACTGGTGAAGTCACAAACGTGTGTAGAAACTGCGCAATGCACACCCATAATGTAATTAGTTTAGGGATTGTTTACAGCAGATTGTCAACACAGGCATTTTGGGACCTCTGCTTATGAACAGTGTCACTGTGATTTTCTTAATCTGTCCCAAACACTGATTTCCCACAGCGACCACTCATTTCTGCACTGGAAGTGAAAAAACACATTTCATCAGGGTGTGAAAAATGACAGCTGTACTGTTCATAAGGAGGTATGGAAAAATGGCAATGTTGAAAATCTGGAGTGAAAATATTAAACATCCGTGAAGTTATGAGCCTGCGTAGGAACTGCTCAACGCATGCTCGTAAAACAGTCATTTTTAGGAATTTTTTCACCAAATTTTCAACATAGGGTTTTGGGGGGCCGACCTCATAAATTGTGACACTGTCATTTCATTACTCAGTCCCAAAAGGTGGTTCTATGCAGTGACCGTGAAATCACCTTTCAGGACTGAATAACAAAATGACAGTGACTGAGTTCATGAGGTGGGGCCCCAAGAACACCATGTTGAAAACATGGTGAAAAAATTCCCGAAAATGGTCAAGATAAGCATCAAAGTTGAAAAAAATCCATTTATGCCATTATACAGCTTACCAGCATTTCTTCAGTTCGCCATCGGCTTTGAAGAGTGCAGGCGTGTTCCTGGTCCACGAAGAGCATGCGCTGGGCTCCGGAGTAAGTATGGAGTGTGGGAGTGTGGAAAGGTGGGTGCACAGAGGGTGGGCGTGGGTTGGGGGAGGGGGGCAAGACAGTCAATGAGGGACCTTTTTTTTTTTTTTTACAGGTGTGTTTTTTTCTGTTTAGAAGATGACACAGGACTTTTGCCATGCTGGGGTGGGCTCCCAGCATGGCAGTTGGAAGTTTATTTTTGGGGGGGCAGTGGAGCCGAGGGCAGATTGATCAGCCCCATTGGCCATATGGATGTTTGCCATGCTGTGGTGAGCTCCCAGCATGGCAAATGGAAGTCTTTTTTTTTGTGGGGGGGTACAGTGGAGCCAACAGGGGATTGGGCACCCCCATCGCCATACAGACTTTTGCCACGCTGGGGTGGGCTCCCAGCATGGCACCAGGAAATCTGTTTGGGGGGCAGCAGAGCTGACGGGGGACTGGGCACCCCCATCGGCCATACGGTGTGTGGGGAGGGGAGCGCATGAGCACACTGGGGTGGGCTCCCAGTGTGCAATGTAGGTGTTCCTGGGGTGGGGGGACATACTGTCTATGGCAGTTCTGATGCAGTGCTGATGTGTAGGCAATTTGCAAACTGCCGACAGCAGTATGCAAACTGCCTACACGTTACCACCACTGATTGTGGTGGTGTTTTCCTCAGAACTTTAGGCCACTGCATCTGAACAGCTGTCACAGACAACTCAGACATTTATTGGTGCGGTGCAGCCTTGCCTGCAAAAGGGAGCAGGGTATTGGAAGTGGGGGAGGAACACCTACGAAAACTCATATGGTAGCACTATGTTTCTTATAAAAATGGATTAATTTATCAGAGGTCCCAAATTTTATTCTCTTTCTTTTTTGACAAATGTGGGAGTTTTCATATCTCATATTTTGTGCACACTGTGTAAATGACAAAGTCTAGCCCAATCCCACCACCTCCACCATGAAGGCTATTAAGCAAGGTATTTATTTTTTTAATGATGGTAATCATTTTCGGATATCCTGTGGAAACTGGTATAATAAGGCCCTGAAGATCAGGCATGCACTTACAGTACATTTACTAAACTAGTGTTACAAATTTTAAGAATTTTAAAAATCATTGCACTGTTGCAATATTTTAAAACAAAAATGTATCAGTTTTGGCCAGGCAGACTTGTCATTATGGAATGCATGGCTTTAAGACTTCATGGGGAGAAAGGGAAAAAGGTAAAAATGAAAAGAAACACATCTAAAGTTTTTCTCATTTATTTTACTATCTGTTTGTAGGCTTGGTCAATCTGCCAGATCCAAACGAGCTTAATCTCTTGCATGCAACTCATGGTACGTATGCATTCACACATTTTATTTATTTATTTATTTGCATATTCTGTTTATCCCCCTTATAACCCAGCTGCCCACTACATTTTCAACATTTTTGAAGATGTTTTGTTTGTCAGTTTTCTTAACTTCTCTGCATTGTTGCTTGTCCATATTTGCTCCTTACTATCAACACACCACCATCATCCATTTTAGTATGTTTTTTTGCACCTTTATCTTTCTCTTTACCGAGCCATCCAGCAGCGCTTGTGATAAAATGTTTTAATTCTGGTAGCGCCAATAAAGTCTGATGAATTTTTCTGGTCAACGTCATTATATCCTGTTACATGGAGGGAGCTTAAACCCTTACAGTCATACAATGACAGAGAAGCCACACATACAAGAACAAATGTCCCCCTACCCTAACCTACAGTATTTGTAGGAACTGAGACTGCAGTTGTTGTACTGCAGAACTGTGTAGGTGGAGGGGAACATAAAGGATGGATTTTTGGACACTTAATACAATCACAAATATATGCTTTGGGCATAGCTTTCATCACAGCAAATGTGCCCAAATGTCTCTCTTTTTTCAAATGATTTGCAGTAGATGTGACACCTTCCCTTCCTCACCTTACAGCATGCATAATGCTTTTGGCTCATGCATAATTTGTGGCATGCAACTCTCCACACCTGCAGCACATAGCAAGACCATGTTTCTCACAAGTAGTGCAGCTGCTCAGGAATCACAACATGCCTCCCTGAAATACCATATTCAAAAAATAAAATGACAAAGGAAAACCGGGAAGGTTCATTTGCTATGACTTTTCACATAACCATGAATTGATTTAGCTTAATGCGCAGTAATTCTGACATTTAACCTGTTAACATATCCCTACACTAGTCAGCTTTGTGAAACAAATGGTTTAGTATCCATATTTGTTTCCTCACTAACCAGTTTATAATAACTTTACTAACCACTGTCTGCAGTACTGCAATGAACAGCATGCACATTGTTCAGAAGCAGCCCATTTTTGCTAGTGCTAAAATGAGAATACAGTAGCTTATGGTTTATCACTGAAGCAAACTGAAAGATTGTGTTTTTTTTTCCATTGTGAAGGATGCAAGTGTGATCGAGATCACACCCTTTCACTTTCTTTAGTGCTACTGGGGCCAGATATTCAAATATGTTCAAAAGTGTGGCACAAAGGTTTGCCCTGTACTTACACTTGTGCCTGATGTGGAGGCTGCCATATTCAGTCGGATAACACACTGGTGCTATCCAAGTAAATACAGGACCATGCTGGCATAGCGCCAAGGACAGTAGCACTGCCCAGACATGCCTGGGCTATATGCAGCCTATAGGGAACTGCACCCCACACACAATATTGCTCTGAGACCTACAGCACAATATTCAACCATGAAATGCAAATGGACCCATTGGGCATCAAGGTGCTAGGTGGCCATATGCATGCCTATTACGGGCTCATTAACATGGGAAGATGCAACAGGTTTGCACCCATCCTGGGCAGCCATGTGGTCAACACAGCCTTCAACTGCTCCACAGAGGACTTGTCAGCCTTTAACTTGGACAGAAGTATTGGATCTAGTCCAGGAAATAAGGTGCACCCAGTTTTTCTACCATTGCCATGGTCAGGACAGGTGATCTATTAACCACACATTTGCCTTGCTACTATGGTTCTTCCTGTGGCATCTGCCTGGATATCAGGCATTATGCAATGGCATAAGAAATACTGCTACATGATTGGCTGGTTGGCACGATTTACAATGTGTAAATCGTAGCATCACCACACGGGAAAAAGTGCCAGTCAGTCAATCGCCCCCCCCAATCACTCCAATGCCTGCAGATCAAAGGTATGGCCACCAGCCTGAATCGCACGCTACGAGGTAAATTTAAAAATTAAAAAATGGACTCCTCATTTGAAATAATCGATGAGGATCAGCTAGTCCATTTGTTCGCCAGCTTTCTGGACACACAACTGATCATCTGAACTCCACACAGTACAAAAAAACCTATACCTTGGGTTCGTCAAGTGAATGATTCTGTCGTCTCTGCAACCCCTTCTGACGACAATCTCCCAGTGGATGCCAGTCAACCAATCACTGCTCCCCCACTTCTTCAACGCACATCCCATGATGTCTCTCATGTTGCAGCAGGCCAGACTAGTCTCTCTCCTTAGCACTTATCATTGTTTCTCCCCTTACCACTACTTCAAACACTTATCCTCATTTCAAACCACTTCTCATTCTGTTGTTAGATCCAGAAGCAAATGATTTGATACCTTTTAATGGACCAACATAGATGTAACAACAAGAACAAAGTGCTCTAGCTTTTGGACCAACCAGTCCTTCTTCAGAAGCTCATGGCAGTTGTTTAGCATTCTGTTGTTGTAATCCACAAAGTTAAAACTTACTTATTAAAAGAAAAGACTATTTCATTGTCACACCATTGTGAGATTATTTTCTTCACTACAAGCACACATCTTACAACATTTATTTTACACACACACACAAAAAATTTTCAAACAACAAACATTTCTAGACAACATTCTCAGTTGTATAATAGCAATATCCCCCTCAATGGTATGGGTGATGCGAGGATCTACCCACAGCTGGTGTGTTGCTTGTCCCTTGGCTCCACCTCGGGACTGAGCAACACACCAGCCGTGGGTAAATCCTGACATCACCCACACCCTCTCGGGGTATATTGCTTAAATATATCATGGTAACATCTCTCTCCCAGCCTAGACACACCAGTATCCCACTTCTTAACATCAGATGTGAAGGGTAGTGGGTAGACAGATGCAACAAACACAGGAAAAGGTTGTAGAATGCACTTTGCAGTGTTTATTTTTCAAAATAATAAACATACAGAAATGAAATAGTTGGTTAGTCTTTCAGTTCAGAACAGTGCACAATTCACTCAGTGCACAACTTCCAGGCTTAGTTCCAGTGAAATAGATTCCTAACACATGAAAACGTGCATGTACTATCAGATGCTTCCTCCACCACAGTCAGGTTTCCACTGAATGACTCATCTGACTCATCTGTTTCACATCTCAGGAGGTAGGCTTTTATCCCTGCCTACTGATGATGTCAGCATCATCTGAGCTTTCTGATTCACAGTTCTTTAAGTACACACAGGCAGGCTGACTCGTTCTAAGTAAACATAATTCTCTTAGTAAACACAGGCAGGTTGACGCATTCTAAGTAAATACAGACAGGCTTACTCATCTGGAATGAGAACAATGATATTTATTTAGAAAATAGGGTATAGTACATTTACACATTTAGAATATGACAGCATCTTTCTTCATTTTCTTTAAAATCAATGTTACCCTCTAAATTTGCACTAGGCACCCGAGACATTCACTGTCTCAAGAACATGCACACGACAAGTGCACTGAACAGCCATTCGTGCAAGGAGCACTGCATTGAACACTGGTCTTACCTTTTGGGTCACTGTAGTGCTAAGTGAAGACGGGATCAACCAGATTGTGTTCTTTTTTTTGTAAAAAGAAACAAAAAAGTTTTAAAAAGTTGCCGATGGTAGTGGCGGGGAAATTACTCTTGCTAAGTGACAGAGACAGCTGCCATGTTTTTAAAGTTTTATGTCCACCCACAGACAAAAAGTGGTCAATCAAAAGGCATGCTTAGAAATATGTCACATCACCTGTGTAGGAAGGGGAGTTGGCACCATGGCAACCAGGTTGGTGTCAGAGGCAGACTTGTGCTTATGCTGTTGTGTTTGAGTGATAACACTATTGTTCTGAGCACTGAACGATAGTATCAAAGGCTCAGAAGAATATTATTATAACTTTTGAGCGATGGTATTAACACTTGTAGAGCTATGGTATTGCCACACTTTTTGTTTTCTTTACTGTAGTATTAAAAAGGCTTATAGATATATATTAAAAAGGCAAGAATAACTGATTATTAAGTCAACTAAAAAGGTCAAAACTTATCCAAATTTAGCTCAGAAACCAAGCCAAATCTAGCACAGAAACAAAGGAAAAACAGGAGGACATCTAATAGTGCACAAAACGGTTATAACCTTCATAAGGTTAATTTTCCATGAACAGAGCCAAGCCTATAGGGCCTGCCTTGTGGCACTAAGGGTTGAGATGCTGGACACCATGTCTTGTACCAGGCTGATGACCTGGCTTCAGGAGTGGACTTGGGTGCCAGGGGTTGGCAAGAGGAGAAGAGGATTGAGCATCCAGAGGACTGCTCTCCTCTCCTGGGGTAGACTGATGGGGGTTCTCCACTCTGTAGCAGCCCCCGGTGGAGACAAGGGACACTAAAAGGAGCAGGGACTGTAGATGGGGCTAGGCAACGGTGGACATCAGTGGGAGGGTGGGGACATCCTCTGAGTGCAGACATCATTCCACATCTGCACCTCAAAGAGACAACCATAAGGTGGAAAACTCCGGCTACTGGTGGGGTGATGGTGGAGCTCCAGGGATCCCTTCCCACACGTCAATGCTGTCCCCTGACCCAACTTGACTCTCCGTGGTCCCCACCTCCTTCCACAAGGCGTCACTTGGGGGGGAACCAAGCATCCGATTCCTCAGTCAGTTTAGGGGGTTCATGCAGATGGTAGAGAGAGGGAGGGATTGAGGGGGTCCCTACCTGTGAAATGTCCCAGTGACAGGTGACCTGGAGTGAAACAAAGTTGAAAAATTAAAAAGAACCAAGCCTATGGCATTGTGAGAATGCTTTTAAATACCATCTCATTGGTTAAGCGGTCTCTAGATACATACACATCTGCTGACTGGCCCAGAAAAGGCCTTCCATGGACAACACTTCCTGTACATTACTTAGAGGAGATTCTGAAAGACTTTAACTTTGTAATAAACTTGTCTTTTGATTGATGGCATCAAGCAATGTTGTGTCCTGTTGACTACTACAGCCAAGTAATACATTTGAATGCCATTTAAAATGAGATTTATTCTTGATAATGTTCCTTTTAAATTTTTAACACCTAATGTATACCCTTCTAATTGTAGTTATTTAGAGACCACAGTATATTTAGTTACTGTAAATTTAAGGAAAAAAATAAACTTATTGGCCTTCACATGACCAAGAGCGAAACATATCCATGCTGTTACTGCCTTTGTCATTTTCTATTTATTTATTTATTTATTAAAAATCTTGGAAAAAACATTATGAGCTAAAAGCGCTTTACATAGGTTCCACATCAGGTGAGTTACAACATCAGAAAGCGTAGTGGGACAACAGTCGGTTAATGTCGAATTACAATGGTGTAGGGGAGAAAATCGTACAGACAATTCAGCTAACGTGCGCATCTGGAGTAACATTCAGCCATGGTTGGTAGTAGAATATACAGAGGAGTAACGCATGAGCAATTGGGGACTAGACTATACTAAGGGGATGAGAATCCACCCAATAAGCCTAGTCGGACACATGGCGTGCAGGACACTGCAACAGAATGGGAGCGGGACAGGGGATGAAGAAAGACAAGGGGGAAGAGTGTGTCAGCCAGAAGTCTCATCCGCTAGATTTAAAGGGGAAGAGGAAGGATGGGAGGAAGGAAGGGAGGGAGGAGGAGGAGGAGGAGGAGGAAGGGGTTGGAATGAGGATATGGGAGGGTTACATAGTGAAGGATAAGATAGGGAGCGTGGTTACCAAAGATGACTGGGAAGGGTGTGGGTGTTGGGGAAGAGCGGTGGGGGAGGGGATGAGGGGCAGGATTCAGTGCAAACAAGTCAGTTAAGAGGCGAGGGTGGGGAGGTAAGGTAAGTGCAGGTAGCTGAGGATAGACCTGGTTAGTGGAAACAGTTATAGCTGGCGTTTGCAATTAGCTGTTGCCACAACTTCAACTTAAGGGAGCCCAAGGTGACAGGTGAGGAAATTTCACAACTTATGAGAGTTAAACACCAAAGTGGGGCTTGGTAGGCAAACGACCTCTGACTTTGGGAGGTACGGCAGTGAGGGATCTTTAATCTCGGACTATCTGTGACTTTCTAGTGCAATGTTGATTTTCAGGAGGGGTAAGGAGCTTATGCACCCCAGTAGGCACAAGACCTAAGCTGACTTTATTTGCAAGTAGGCAGGTTTGGTACATGAGTCTACTCTTGAGCTAGGTCGCAGGTGTGGGACATACGCGCAGAGCCAGTTAGGATTCAGCAGGCTTTGTTAAGAGCTAACTTGATATGATAGAGGGCTGTGTCTGTGGCTGCCCCATCAATGACCAAGCCATAGTCAGTAAGTGATGCTACTGAGCTGTGGATAGCAAGTTTGAGGGCCTGTAGATATAGACAATGCTTACGCCTATAAAGTAAATACAAAATCACACATGCCCACACAATGCAAAGCATCATGGACTGCATATGCAAATCACCACAGAATGTTATGCTGGTTCAACTTTAAGCAGAATTGCATGGTGCCGAAAGGCCTCTCACACAGTTTGCAAAGGGTGTTAACAGATGACATAGACATGTGTTTAGTTCTACCAGGACTCATCAGTATGCCTCGTCTGTTTGACACCCCAGTGGAATGAACCAGCTACCCTAAGATGGTCTGTCTGGGTTATGTTGTGGCTATCTGACTATGAATAGGAGCTGGCGGGGGCAGCAGTGCTGCTCCCACGATCAGCCAGAAAAATGGCCCACAGCCATTAATGCTCAGGCGCTACTGTGCCATTCACAAAGGGAGGCATGCAAATGAGACCAGTGGGCATGCAAGGCATTAGTGGCCTTTAGCAGTAGTGTGGCAGTGCGTGCCCCCTCTACAAACCCAAGCTCCACCTAGCTGCATTCCCCCATAGTCCAGTGTTTTCCTGCCCCACCCAGATCACAGCCCCAACAGTAAAAAATATATATACACACTATACACACACACATATATATATATATATATATATATATTTCCATAGTGTAGAGCCCCACCCCAGTCCCCGATCGCCTACCCGATAATACAAAACATCATTTTCCATAGTGTAGGGTTCCACCCAGGTCCCAGATCACCTGATTGCCCACCTGTTACTAAATTACACTATTTTTCATAGTGTAGTGTCTGCTCTCCAGTCCCTGATTGCCTGATTACCCACTCATTGATAAAATAAAATAGTTTCCATAGTTTAAGGTCCCACCCTGTTTCCTGATCCCCACCCGATATTAAATGTATAATCTTTCCATAGTGTAGTGGTTCCCCGAACCCCCCCCAACCACTCCATTAAACACGTGCCAGCCCGCTCCCTCCACCTCAGGATAGCTGCTGGTCAGCAAGCAGCACAGCCCTCCTCACACCTCTACAGCTGCCCACTGACTGAACCGTGCATGCTCAAAAACTGAATATTTTTATTAAAGATTTTTAAAACTACTTAACAGCTGGACTTAAAAACAGAAAAGCACATACTGTGAACCAGGACTTATAAAACCTGAAAGTTTCAGGTTTCAAAGCTTCCAATTTGTTTTGTTAACCAATGGAAAAAAAACAGCTTGACAATTTTCAGAAAATGAAACTTTTTTGTGTCTACCAATGGGCTTGTAGTGTATACTGTAAGCTGTGATTGACAGGTCAGTCAGTGGGCAACCGTGGAGATTTAAGGTGGGCTGTGCTGCTCACCGACTGGCATCCATGCTGGGGCAGGGGAGCGGGGTGGTACGTGCTTAATGGAATGGGTGGGGAGTTGGGGAAACCACTACAGTATGGAGAGATGATATATTTAATATTGGGTGGGAGACTGGGCAATGGGATGAAACCCTACACTACGGAAACTGTTTTCCCCTTGAACAGGTCAGGTCTCAGGGGACCATGGAGGGACCTTACATAATAGAAAATACTTTATTTTATTACTGGGTGGGTAATCAAGCAATCAGAGACTTGGAAGAGATCACTACACTATGGAAACTGTGTTATTTTATGTTCTGCTGTGATCTACAGTATGTTGTTTACCACTGTGTGGCCTGGGTCGTGACTGAAAACGGTCCTTTGGATCAGTGCACTTACCTGGTTAACAAAGACATTAATAAATAAATAAATAAATAAATTAATAGAGTGATCAGGGACTGGAGTGAGACCACTACACTATGGCAATTATCTAAAAACTGCAAGGACTCAGCACTCCTTGTCAAAATGAAACATTCAGGAAACACCACCAAACCTCTTCATTTCATAAATTATAGTGGTGAAAATAAGCAGTACAACCAGTGTATCCTGTGAAGACTGTCACAGACCATCGTTTTACACTCAGACTGAGTGCATTGTGACTGTATAGAGCACTCCCTTCTGTCCATATTTAAACAAAACCTTTACTGTAATTAACTTTAATCATTAAAAGCATGTAGAATGCATAGAGAACAATTTAGCCTAATCCAGCACACCTGTGCTTTCATTCTTCAGTCCTAACTTTATATAATAGAAACATAGAAACATAGAATTTGACGGCAGATAAGGACCGCTTGGCACACCTAGTCTGCCCATTTCCTTACCTGATGGATAAGCTGCTGATTCTAGTTAATCAATAGCTTACTTCCTCCTACCCCCCACTAGAATTGCCTTATGCCTGTCCCATGCATTTCTGAATTCTCCCACTGTTCCTGACTCCACAACCTCCTCAGGAAGGCTGTTCCATGCATCTACAACCCTCTCTGTGAAAAAATACTTTCTAACATTACCTATGAGCCATCCCCCATCTATCTTCAAATTGTATCCCCTTGTTCTTGCACATCTCTTCTTCTGAAAGATACTACCCTCTTGTACTTTGTTAATTCCTCTGAGATACTTGAAAGTTTCAATCATGTACCCCCTCTCCCTTCTTTCCTCAAGGGTATACATATTAAGCTGCTTTAGTATCTCCTTGTATGTCTTCTGGTGCAGACCCTGCACTATTTTGGTTGCCCTCCTCTGATCAGCCTCCACTGTCTTTGTCTTTGCTGAATTGGGGTCTCCGGAATTGCACGCAGTACTCCAGATGGGGTCTCACCAACTGTCTGTACAGAGGGATAACAACTTCTTGTTTTCTGCTGGTGATGCCTCTCCTTATGCATCCCAGTATCCCCCAGCCCTCCTTACTGCCTTCTCACATTGCTGGCCCACCTTTAAGTCATCTGATAGGATTACTCCCAGGTCCCTTTCCATTTTGTTGTTAGTACCTCCCCAGCCATTGTGCATTCTTCCCCTGTTTTTGTTTCCCAGATGCATATAATAATATATATATATATATATATATACATTGAAAAACAAACTGAGGACTCACACAAGGAGAGGGGGTGCTCTGGTAAAAGAGAACTAAAACAGCAACTCAGGCATTTCACTCACCCTGAAATTTGTTATGATACTGCAGCATCAGTCTCATTTCTTTTCAGGTGGTGAGTGAGTGCCTGGTTTTTGTGTTTTTGAGTATATAGATATAGATTTAGATATTTATATAGGTATAGATATAGATATATAGTCTCATTGTGACATATCATATTTGTCCACTACAGTTTCTATATGTACCAATGAAAATAGGCATGATTATAGCAATACAATTATGTACCAACAGTATTTCCAGAAACTATATGCAAAATGCCTATAAATGCTAGCTGTATTTATTTATTTATTAAATTGTAGTAATCGAATGATCCCACTGGGCCCGGGATGTCCCTTTTTCTGGGGCGACCCGGGATTTACATGGCATAAAATACAACACAAATACAGTACATGTAATGCATACAAACATGATACAGGGTTATACATAGATGTAAGTCAGCTTGCGTTGGTGGGTATTGGGCTATGATGTTTTAGGCTTATGATTGGTGGCCCCGTTCCTTTAGCAAGTGCACTTGGAAGTAGCCATCATATGTGCCTTGAGCTTTGTGTGGAAGCTTTTGATAGAAGGAGCTTCCTGGACTCCTGGGGAAAGGGAGTTCCGTAAGGTGGGGTATGGGTGAACGACTTGCCCCCCCACCTTGGTTCTGACCCTTGGCACTGCTAGGAGCATGCGGTCCATCGTGTGGAGGAGCCTAGGGTTACTCTTTAGAGCGATGAGCCCGGAGAGGCTGGGAGAAGGGGAAGGGTTTAGTAATTTAAAGGTTTGACAGAGTAAACGGTACTGGAGGCGGGCATCCCAGGAGGACCAGTTCCAGGCTAGTGTATCAAAAGTAAGAAAGTGCATAAAGCTAAAAGCCAAGGTATGATAAATAGAAAGGATGGGGGGGGGGGGTTGTGAGGGGTGGAAGGTTAGAGAAAGATTTTTTGGAAAAAATGCCATGATTTATTTATATATAAGTATATATATAAGTAAAATTAATGGACTTTATATGAATGGTAAAATCAATTTAATGTAAAAAGACATCTCTGACATTAGTACTATAACCTTGCTAGTTCTATCTGATCATTAATTCCTGTCCATTTCATAGCTCCAAGTTTATAAACTCAGAAAGCTTCTCTTCTGGCCATCTTAGATTCTATATCACCTCCCCTCGATCAGGAACTGGGGTGAGACCACCACACTATGGAAACTATTTTATTAATGGGTTGGGTAATTGGACGATTGGGTACCATGATGAGACCCTACACTATGGAAATTACTTTGTTATTAACAGGTGGGTGATTGGGTGATTGGGCATGGAGGAGGGGTTGGGGGCTGCAGTACCCCCACCAGCCACTAGGGTTGCATGTATCACTGCCAGTTATATTTTGGTGGTAGTGTGCTCCACACAAGGACCTTTGCAAAGGCCTTTGCATGGAGCAAATCTTTTGTGAATGGGATTGCAGGGATATGCAGGTCCCTTCCCCCTCATTGGCATTGCAACCCCCCCTTCATTACTTTGCCTGGGTGCAAACACAGTTTGTGAGGGAAAACTGGGTTTTGTGAATAACATCCCAGGCAAAGCTTTGTGAATCCTGCCTCTGGTGTGAATAAGTGTTTTTTTGTATAATAAAGGTCATGACTCCATCCGTGCGAGTCATCACAGGAGTTGATGATGCATATCTTTTCCTTTTTCTCCAATTGTTTAACCAGGAGAGGCACACTAAGCTGAAAGCTTGTTTACAGGTGTGACCTGGGAGCACAGGAAAGTTAATAGACTTGCTCAGTCACAGTATGATTGTTTAACCAGGAGAGGCACACTAAGCTGAAAACTTGCTTACAGGTGTGATGTGGGAGCACAGGGAAATTAAGTGACTCGCTCAGGGAAACACAGTATGCAAATGAGGGGCTGTGGGATTCAAACCCTGGTCTCCAGATTTGCAGCTCAGAGCCCTAAACCACTGTGCTATACTGCCTCCCAACTGCATAAACCAGCAGAAATGACACCATCTGTCAATTCTGTTCCATGTCTTGTGAAGTCCCTGTAGTCTCTAATTGCATTTTTTCTGACTCAGATACATTTTAAACTACAGAAAATATTAGGGCATTTACTATGCCTTGAATAGATTCATGGCCAGCATAAGACAAGAACATAGAGACTGCAGAGGACAGAAGCACAGGTGTTGAAAAATCCCCAAGTGTGAGGTCCGGGACCGACAGAAAGTGCTGTAGGACTTCAACACTACAGCCGTTTTAAGTCCAACAGACGTGGCTGTATTTATTTTTGCCAGCACATATGCAGATCTGTAACTTTAAGTGCAGCCTCCCCTGTCCAGAGTGTGACTTTCTGATGCCTCCCAAAAAATGTGTCAACCCCTGGAAGCAGTGCTGACTAATAGAGTATAACTATTGCAGGCTTTAGAACTAAAACATAACATTCCAAGATGCCTTACATGAGTTGGGTCATGATCTTTGCAATGGAGTCAATCAGGATTTCACCCCAGACTGAAACGCCTTCATTTACATTTAAAGCCTGATGAGATTAGAATGGTGCAATAGAGGCAGTTTATTGTTGATGTCTGCAAACTACACAGGTAAACAAAAGGTTGAGGGGACTTCCCCTGTAAAGTTCTCAATCCTCACTTTCCTAGTCTGACTGTCCCATGACAATGGTAGCACTTTCAAAAAGGCCACCATGACTGCCCACTCCTTGAGTTGTTCTTTTTGCATCCTAAACCTGCCCTGTATCACTGCCTCCCTGCACCCTGCAAGGTCATTTGTTGCCAAACTAAGCAAGACATATAAACTTTTTACCTGGTCATGGACTGGAGTCTGGATATAATCATTTCTTCATCATACCTGGGAAACACACCACTGTCCTCCTACTTGTATGTGGCTTCTTCCTTTACTCACCTCTCTGTTTTCCTGACTATTGAATCCCCAGCACTATGACTCCCCATCCTCCCATCATACCATTATCATCTTTCCTTCCTTTGCCTGTTCCCTCATTTCCCTGATCCACTATCCTATCCCTTGTCTCTGCAGTTTACCTCTGCATGGCCTGGATCCCCTCCACTCCCCAACTGACTACTGCCTCCCTCTCTGCAGTTTGGTTTCCATCTCCTGGCCTTCCCTCTTGTGTCTTGCTATAAATATCCTGATTACCTTCTCATAAAGGTACCTCTTGTTTGCACACCCTGTCCAGGCATTTTCTCCTTTCTGTGTCTTCCACCCTGTCATCTCTAACAAGGCAATCTGGTTTCCTATTTTTCCTTTACATTGGTACCCCATGTCTTCTTGCCTCCCCAGGGCAATTTTTTTATTTTCTTGTCCCTAACCACAGTTGCTTTCTTTTGTACAACCTGATTTCTCATTCTATCTTTCCCCTCAGTGGCCTGCTTCTATGTAAACTTGGCAGACCCCTTTTGTACCTTCACTGTTTGAGAAGCCTCCCTCTCAGAATCCTTCACCTGCCCTGCTCCAAACTACTGGGGCCCCTGCTGATCCTTTCAGGGGACCCAAAGAACTGGAGTCAGGATGTCATTTCTTCCACTGCGATCTGTGTTTTACCCAACCCTTCTACATTTCCTCCTTACCTCAACTGTACTCCAGCCTACCCTTGATACACAGGTGTGCCGGCCTAATTTTTTAAATTACACTGCAGAGGTTGGTATCTCTGCAGATTCCTGTGTAGATAGACCTCACCTTTCAGAATTTGCTTGTTAGCCCCAAGAAAATTAGTGGATGGCCCCTCGGAGGACCCTATTTCTGATTTTGGACACGGTGAGCCCTCTGGGTCCCATAGTTCGGCCTAGAAATACCTGATTTACAATCCAAGGTGTCATTTTTTACATTTATTGCCATGCCAAGTTGGATAGAACAACTTTCAAAATCCAAAATGGCCACCAAAATACAATATGGCCACCATATCGCTAGTATATACTTGATTCGCTAATAATTTCCAAATCCATGACTTCCAAGATACCGATTATCAATGATTCATGAACATCTATATATTGAACATTTATTCATGAACATTTATGAGATCTATATATTGCTTTGAGGCACCGTGTTAGACACAGGGCCAAATGCACACATTAATACTACATAAAACAATTGAATTCATGAGACAATTTACTGACAAAATAGTTTGAAGTGCATACAGTAATGCTTAAATCTAAATGTTGCATGTGCTGATTTGTTGTTTAGAATTAAGTCATTTTATCAATGCTTCGACCCAATACTATGAATATTTTGGTTCAACAGTACATCTTGGTTGTAATATCCAGTTTTGAAGTCATTATATTGGAGTACACCCTGGATCTGAACTGTCACATTCACTCACGAATCTTGAAGATTCGTCTGCAGAAGTTTATTCATTGGCTGCTGCTGTGTCATTTTCAGTGTCATCATCACCTGTGCAATCAGTCATTGGTGCTGTGGTTGAAGGTTTTTGTTTGGTCTTCTGTGTGTGTCTTTGAGGTGTTGATTCACTTTCATCGTCTGCCTCATCTCCGTCAGCTGCACATCGTCAGCCAGCTAACCTTCTGCCCTTTCTTCTATGGCATAGGACATCAGTTATCTGAAACCCAGTGAACAGCACAGGTTTCAGCGTTCCATCCTCATGTTTCCATCCTGACAAAGAAGGGTCAACTTTCGAGGTTTCTGTCTCTGTGCAGTGGCGCCAATAGTAGGCTACGAGATTTGCTGTCTTTATGTGCTGACATCGGCTCGCTGGATCTTGTAGAATCGTTTTGTGTAGTCTTCACTTTCAAATTATTGTTTTTTTTTATTTTAGTCTTTGGTAAGCAGGTAAGGCCCACTAGGCACAAGTGCTTGTTTTCAGGGACGACCTGGGAGCACTGGGAGATTAAGTGACTTGCTCAGAGTCACACAGTATGCAAGTGGAGGTTGTGAGAATCAAACTCAGGTCTGGTCTGCTGGATGTATCAAGCTCATTCACACCTTGTTCCTCTAACCTCTAGGCTATACTGCCAGACCATTATGAGTATTGTCTTACTCGTGTGTCTACCAGATCTTCACCTTCTGCACCATTGTACACGCAGTGTTGAATGAAGGTCTTGACATTTTGTTCAGTGTCTCATGAAGCATATGTGCTTTCCCCAAGCCTTGAAAGGAGATTTATTCTTTCTGTGATCCTGTGCGAACATTGAAAGACTAATTTCTTTGGTACCATGTAGCAGTAACTCGCTGCATCGCATCAAGAGACAGTGTGTTATGCTGGCAAATTGAGACTTGCAGCTTGTCCAATGTGATCGTATATAGATCCTATGTTTACAAATACATCAAGGTCAATTTGGAGCATCCATGGTGACTCTGGAAGAGTCTTTGTGAAAGCATAAACCATTAGGATGAGGAGGTCTGTATCTTTGGCTCAGACGACAACTGGGCCTTTTGCAAGAGCACAATGCAACACTATCCTCGTATCTGCCTTCTCATGGTTGCAGAAAAAAAGAGGAATTCTTCTGAATCTGGGTATATAGTATACGTGCTTCTGCCACTGCTGATAGTAAGTGGGTATCGTAAGTTTCTTCCGACATCCTCTTGTCTAACATACTCATTAAAGCACTGTATGAGATCTGTTTTGTTGTCATTGTTTTTTTTTTTTTATTTAGTTGTTTAACCACGTATAGCACACTAAGCTGAAAGCTTTTTTACAGGAGCGACCTGGGAGCACAAGGAGGTTAAGTGACTTGCTCAGGGTCACACAGTATGTAAGTGGAAGCTGTGGGATTCAAACCCAGGTCTGGTCTGCTGGATGTCACCAAATTTGCAGCTCAGAGCCTTAGACCACTGCGATATACTGCCTCCTCATCATTGTTGTGATGGATCCACCGATTGTTGTGAAGATACTGCTGATACACCTTTCCCTGCAGCATCCCCTGTGAATCTGATCCCATGTGAAGTTGCATTCCTCCTGTTTCTACCACTCGCTCAGCTCATTCTTGCTGTTTCACTGAGAACTCCTGATCATCCTTATAATTATCAAAAACTATGATGACTTCCACTGGGTTTGCTGTAGATGGAGGTGTGAATGTGACAAGAAGTGCTTTCCAAAGACTGTCCCTTGTACGCTGTGCAGGAACTGCTCTGACCATCACCATGGCGTCGTATGTGTACACTGAGCGTAATGGAGGAAGAGAAGGGAAGAACTTTGAGCATCTGCTTCATCAATGAGATAATTTCTTAAGGCATGTTTGGTATTAGATTTGTACATTAGATGTTTCCATCTGGAGTTTCTATTGTATGAGGATATGTTGTGAGCGGATGGGAAAACACATCTTTTTTGTCAGGGCACTTTGCAACAATGATACCGACAGCCTGATGGTCTTCTTTCAAGACTGATTCTACTTTGGGTTCTTTTTCTTCTGTCCATTCCCATGGGAATGCCGCTGTGTTTAATGGGCTCAAAGAAACCAACTTTCCTTGATAGGAGGCAGTTGGTTATAAATGCACTCAGCATAACTTCCCCTTTAGCCCTTGCCTTCAGAAGGCCCTCTACTATTGCCAGTGGTATTTCAGTGCCCGTTGTGATGTATCATGCTACACCTTGACATGGATTTGAATATGCATGAAGTTTCTGCACTAGCACTTTCACTTGACCATCTTGTTTTTTTCATGGCACCATATGTCAACTCATTGTGCATGGCCGATGTTTTCAGAAGCACTTTCTCCTTCAGCAACAAATGAATTTTAGTGAGCTTCTGGGAGCTCAAAACAAAGTCACCAGCAGCTTCCTCAGATGTACTGTAACCATCTCTCATGGGTCTACCCCTCACCTTGTCCTCTCTGTTGATTGAGATCTCAGTCACTTGGTTGCCAGGTATCATGGAGAGTACCTCATCAGACAGACTAGCCCCAATGCCATATTCCTGCAGTTCATTGTATGCATTCTCACTGATGATTTTTAGAATGATGAGATCTACATGATGCTACATCAAATACTGAAAGTAGTTTTAATGGTTGAATGCAAACAGTAAAGGTGGAATATCTCATTGAGCCTGCAGATGCAAGTTCAGATTCCTGTCTCTCTATGCGGCGACCTGGGCAAGACGAGAGCTGGTGTCACCAATGTAGCCTGTCAACACTGTCCCATGGTGCCAGAGGTTTCTAGCATTCGTGACTGCACTTCAGGGAAAGATTCATCCAAAAGGACAAGATTCAGGGATTCTGCTGACACAGATCTTCTCATGTTGATGAGCTTTTCTCGTAGTCTGTCGGTTAGTGAGCTGTGAATCTTGAATCCCATGAATCATAGGACAGCCTCAAGGTACTGTTTATGTAACCTCATCAATCTAGAACAGTGGCATCCTTCCAAGGCCTGGTCAACAGATCCATCCACTATTATCCCCGCCTGAACCCACCAGTAACGAAATCCCATATCGCTTGTAGAGAATCTTCTGCCTCATCATCAGTTCATGAAATCTTCCCATCAAATTAACCACTTTTGTATATTTTTCATCATTCCACAGTATTTGTGCAATCCTGTAGAAAACTGCATGATCGCTATGGCTGAAGATGTGGTCAATTTGTAGGTCATCTGTTAGATCCATGAGAAAGTCAAGGTAATATCTGCAAAACTGCTTTATCTGGTTCATGTGGTATAATGGGCAGGAAATCAGTTTCTTATATGAAGGCAGTGGTCAATGTTATTTTTTTGTTTTATTGAAAGCTGTCCAAGATCCTAGGACTGGAAGAGATTCATCTTCTCTGGAAGATTCTATGCTTGCTGCCAGAGCCCAAATACAATCTTTGCTCAAATGAAGATCAACCTGGGTGGGTCCTTCTTTAATCCTAATTTTAGGATGGGACGATCAGTGAGGCTTTTCTCTTTATTATTTTATTTATCCCCATAGTCAATAGGTTCTGAGCTCTCAAAGGTTACCTGGACTTCTCATGTTGAGCTGCTTGGAATGTTTTTATTTTGTACTGGCAAATCACAGATGACAGCAGGAAGCAAAATTCAGGTACGTAAATCATTGAGTTAGTGTGATGTGTCGTTGAGACACCTGTTAATGTCTATTGCTCACCATCTGAGTTATCAATTATGACATGAGTTGGCTGTCCAGGCAGAATCGTGTACGTTGCTTTTTTGTTCTCATTTACCATCATGGACCAATTTCTTGTTTTGTCTTCTGTCGTCTGTGTAAGAAATACCAGCCCCTGAACTATGTAGAAAATGGACTGCTTCTTTACTTCTGGTGAGACAATGAATGAAAATGGATAGAACTATCGACTTTGGAGAATGTTCTCCGGTAATGAGGTGTTGCCAATCACTAGCAATGGACCATATCTTGGTAGCTTGAATTTCTGCTGGGATGGTGCATAACCTAGAGCATTAATCTTCCTAGAAGGGTTTATAGACAGAGCTATCACATTGAAGATTTCTGGATGGGTTCATAATTAGAAAGCTCAGAAAGCAAGTCTTTGTAAGCCATAGGAAACTGTGGTGACTCAGTCTGTCTATCTTTTAATTTCCATTTGATCGTCATTTGCAAATGCCTTGGTGATGTCACTATCTGTGATCCCAGTGCCTCTTAAAGTTGCCAAAGCATAATCAAGTGGGTTTACTTTTGTCAAGTGATGAATGAGAGGATTCCCATGTATCCCCGTTCCTGCAGTAAAACCTATCTCATGTCCAGTTTCACTGCTGATAAGATTCTTCAACTGAAATGTGTGATTTATTCCAGCATCTTGTTCACATCCATAGCACTCTTTAGAGGTTATGAAGATCCTTCAGTAACCCTGGGAGTAAATAGCAACATTTCTGCTCAACGGTCTTTCTTCTCACGATTTGAAGAAACTCTGTTTCAGCACTCTTTGTGCGACTGCTTTCCAATTCGCCTGGTGTTTGTCTCTCTCGTTTGACAATGTAGAGGAAAATGTTGTAACAACTTTGATGGTCATTGACGTCCACAGCAAAGATGTCAACATTGCCAGTAGTGACCTTCAAACATTTGACTGCACCAGACAAAAGAGCATCATCAGAATTTTCATTGCACAACATACTTTCATGCAATGTAATCTTTCCATCTTCAAGTTCAACTCTTTGGATTTTTTCCCATATTTCCTCTCTTTTTCCTTTTCTTATCTCAGATGAAGCAGGTCTCATCCTTCTTAAATTCCAACAGTTTCCTTTTACATTGAGTTACATGGACAGTATCACTGATAATGGATGTATGTGGGTCTGATATGCCGAAGAATTCAGCTTCAGAAGATTGATCCAAAGAAAGTTGTTTAGTTGAGTTGGTGTTTAATTTCCTTTCACTGGTGAAATTTTGTTGCCACCTTATATAAACAGGTAGACCTGTTTCTCCAGGGCCAGGGGGAAATTGGCCATGGATTTTATTTCATACCGGGTTGAAGTTTGTGGCATACTCAGAAGTTTGTATTGTGACTGACCATTTCTCTGCAAAAGTCTTTATGGTATTCAGTCCATTTTCTTCTAATATTTGTTGCAGTTCTGTATCTCTAAGTTGGTTCCCACAAGGAACACATAAAGGCAAATTGGATGGATTGACTAATCTAACAGGTACAGCTAGAGGGCTATCCATGTTTCTGAAACAGAAACAGTAACTAAAATTAGAAACTAGAAATACAAACTAAACAGGCATACAATGTACATGAACACACCATTCAATCCTGTGAACAAAGTGGCAAATTCTCACAGAGTGTATACAATTTTGGGTCAACTGCACAAGCAAGCAGATTGATGCATTATGCATCATTTTTATATATATATATATATATATATATATATATATATATATATATATATGTTCTATTATATTAATTTAATATGTATTTATATTAAATATAATAATAATAAACTCCCCAAAAGTATTTACTAGCGATATGGTGGCCATATTGGATGTTGACGGCCATTTTGGATTTTCTAAGTTGTTCCATCCAACTTGGCATGGCAACAAATGTAGAAAATGACACCATGGAATTGTAAATCAGGCATTCCTAGGATAAGCTATGGGACCTGGAGTGCTCACAATGTCCAAAACCAGAAATAGACCCTTAAGGGGCTATCCACCAATTTTCTCGGGGGTAACAAGCAAATTCAGAAAGGCGAGGTCTATGTACACAGGAATCTGCAGAGATACCAACCTCTGCATCATAAATCAAAAGATTAGGCCAGTACACCTGTCTATGAGGGCCTTTCTGTCCTGTGGGGGAGTGGTGTCCTTGTCCTTGGTTTCCATTTGGCACAAGTAATGCTCAGTCTGATTACCTAAGTCTTGAGTACTGTAAATAGGAACCCAAGTCTTCTGCAATATAATTCCTTGCTTTGTGGAAAATGAATGAACACATTATATAAACTACTCTGTATACTACTCTGCAGTTTATTTCAGACATGGGTCAGAAATCCACAATTAAGGCCAGTCACGTGATGGCGGTTTGAGAAGAAGCAGTGTGCCTCCACAGCTCTGCTCCCTTCCCACATATACTTCAATCTAAATCATTATCCCTGGCTGATTTTTTGATCTAGAGGAGACAGCTGCCTACAGGAGACATTTCTGACACCGGATAGTGAGTCTAATATGGAGGTCTTCTTGAAAAAGGCTCCTCTGTGGCACTTGCCGCCTCCTACACCCAAAAAAGACAAGGCCACTAAGCGCTCCAAGCAGCAGACCTCCAGCTCACATAGAACCCCTTCCACTCAAACGGCTCTCTCTGAGGAGAGATTTTTAGAGAGTATGCAGCCATTGCAAGTGGTCATTTCCGCCATATCAGAAGATCTGCAGCAAATTAAGTCTTCAGTCAAATCTTTAACTATAAGAGTGCGGGACTCTGAAGCGAGAACTGTGTCCTTAAAAAAGAAACAAGGGAAAACTGAACAGGAGACCATAAGTACAAATCGGAGACTCAAAACACTGGAAGAAAAGTTAGAAGATTTAGAAGGGTGTAGTAGGTGCAATAACCTTCTAATAATTGGCATGCCTGATAAGGAAGAAGGCAACTCCCCGTTCAAATTCTTACACAGATTCTGTGAGGAAATAGCAGGACCTTCACCAAATGGAGCGGTTTATGTTATTGAGAGGGCCCACCGTGCCTTGTCCCCCGCCCCGCCACCACCAGGCTCCCCTCCTAGATCTCTCATCTTCAAGTAATTTAACTTTCTAGATAAACAGCATATTTTGGTCAAAGTCAGGGAGCTCCAAGAGGTTCAATGGGAAGGTCGGACGCTCCGCATTACGCAGGATTTGCCACAGTCTGTGTGAGTTAAGAGATAAGAATTACACTCAATTGTTTCTAAATTAATTGCAGCTGGCAAGCCTTTTCGAGTTAAGTATCCAGCAATTTTGCAAGTGAAACATGGTGAACAGTGGCTGACCTTTGAGAGTCCCAAACAGGTGATTCTACAGTTAAAAACCCTGCTCCCTGATTTGTACAAGTGATCTTTGTGGCTTAATTTTGGTCCTCTGTAGCAGAGTAATAAAGTAAAATGAGGGGTATATAAATGGACCTTGCGAGAAATTCAAATGCCTTTTGTCTTTTCTCATAATTGCTATTGTCACTAGAGTGGCTTGAAAGATGTACCTAACTCAGAATAGAACCCTGAACCTTGGAGAGGTGAACTCTAAAAGAATGTTGGGACTCTGCTCTAGTTGTGTTCAGCAGATCTCTGTAATACTGGAGACAGGGGACGAGTGATATTGGCGCCCTTGGTATTGCTCCCCCGAGCTCTGCGGGGAATCGGCCAACCGGTGGACTGAGCATGGACTCAATGGAATTATTTCACTTAACTGGAAGCCTGTAACTGTGCACCTGAGGTTTAAATGTTTTGCACTGCAGTAGAGCTGGGGCTGTTTTTCCCTGATTGAGGCAGATGAACAGTTACTTAAGAAACTGGAGGGCTATTTTGGTTGTACTTTTTTGCAAGTTTTGTTTTACAAAAGGAACAGTTTCAGCTCTTTATAAGGATCCCAGTATGAATCATGATTATGAAACCAGAACAGTATACTGGGCATGTTTATTTATGAGGTGTAGAAGTAATGCCTTCCAAATCTTAATTCTTTTTTGGGATTGCAACCTCCTGTGGCTTGAAATTTCCAACGCAGGTTATTAAGGGGCCTTGTTACTGCAAATGGTCCTGAGTTAAACCAATAAGTGTTTGTTGCTTAATTTCCACACGTATTATTTGCCTCTAAGATAAGGGGTTACACATTAGAATGGCTAAGTGATGGGGTTTGGTACATCAGATTGATATTCCACTGGTGAAACAATTGTCAAGTTTTAACAATCGTTGTTTCCCCTTTAAAACATAATGGTTTCTATCGGAGTTGTTTGCGGGGGAAGGAGGAGGGTCAAGGAGAGGCTGATCGCTTTGATCAGACTTGTGCTACAACATCACCTGGTGGTGTAAGAGTAGTAGTGAGGTTATTTAGAACTGGGGGTAATTACCGGGGGTGGGGATATATGTTTAGTGTGCAATTTTGTTATGGAAGGGTGTGGGGATTTGGGGTATAAAATGCACAGTGTGACATCTATGCTGATTTGCCTGTGTGTAGTAGGGGAGCTGCCAAGTGTTACCATGTTATTCCCTTAGCTATATGTAGGGGCACTTTACAGGAGATCTTTTTTTTCAGGCAAGCTGTTTCTTTTACAATATGGGTGGCCCATATGTCTTTGTGAGTTGGAATGTCAAGGGGGTCCAGAATAGATGTAAAAGACAAGTGATACTGAGACATCTTTCTCACCTCAGGCTGGGATAGCCTGTCTACAAGAGACGCACCTTCGGAGGGAGGATATCCCCCTCTTACAAAGAAATTGGGTAGGGCAGGTCTTTGGTTCAGGGACTTCCACAAACTGAGGTGGGGTAGCGATTTTGGTGGCAAAAACAGTCCCATTTAAATTAAATCAAGAAATATGGGACCCAAATGGTCACTACATCTTGCTTCATGGAATGCTAGAATCCTACCCAGTGCTGCTGGGTGCGCTATATGGTCCAAATATGGATTCTCCCCAGTTTTTCATACACTTGCTGAACTTAATTATCACCAACCCCCATAAACTAACGATACTGGGTGGGGACTGGAACACCTCCCCCCAATTAGAGCTGGATAGGTCGGACCGTAGAAGGTGTGGTCTATCTCCAGCCCAGAGAGCCTTGAAGGACCTTATCAGTGGAGCCGGTTTCTTAGATGTTTGGAGGGTACTGAATCCTACGGAAAGGCAATATACTTTTTATTCCCCTCCCCATTGTTATTACTCCTGAGTAGACTATTTTTTAATTAGCTCCTTCACCCTGCCAGATATATTGGATTCAGTCATACATGCCAGAGTCTTGTCTGACCATTCTCCCATTAGTATTACCTACTTTCTGGGGCCAGGAATTAAGCGGGATTCTCCGTGGTGTCTGAATAATCAGTTGCTCCAGAGACCAGCTTCCCTTAACCACATTAAAGATTTTATTTCCCTTTTCCTTGAGGCCAATAGGGGATCAGTAGATAAAACTGATTTGATGTGGGTAGCTTTGAAATGCACCCTAAGGGGTGAATGTATTTGAATGGCGGCAACTAAGTCAAGTACAAGTCACAGGTGGTAACATTGCTTATTTCAATTAGGGCCCTGGAATGGAACCTTACCCGGCACTCCACGGAGGATGAGTGGGCTAGTTTGCACCAGCTTCAGGCTCGGTATACAGGCCTGATGACTCAAAAAGAGGAACTAACTCTCCACCGTACAAAGCTTAAGTACTGGGATTCAGGAGAAAGAGCAGGTAAATTGCTTGCACTTAGAATCAGGCAGGCAGAAGCCTCGCAATTTATTTCTGGCCTCTGTTTCACATGAGAAGGCCTTGTATGCACTGATCCCAAGGAGACAGCACAGGCCTTTGGAACATATTTTCCGAAGCTCTATGCCATTGATCCCCTTTCACAGCCATCTGGGGAAGACATTGCCCAACATCTTAATTGAATAGTACATCCCAAAGTATATCCTGCCAAGGCAATTTCCGTGAGTGCCTACATTACTATCAGGAAAATACAACAGGCCATAGAACAACTTTCCCCGGATAAATCCCCTGGCCCCGATGGCTTATCCAATAACTCATATAAAGCCTGTCAATCTGTGCTGGCTCCAGTACTCGAGGAGATCTTTAACTACTGGTATACTAACGGCCTTTCTGGTCCTAGTTTCCTGGAAGCACTTATACCTTTAATTCCAAAACCAGGGAAAAATCCTCTATATCCCAAAAACTACCGCCCCATCTCCTTGCTTAATTCTGATCTTAAAATTCTACCTAAGATCCTGTCCAACAGACATATTCCTATAATTGGAGGCCTCATTGGTAAGGAATAGGTAGGATTCATGACGGGGAGGTCCTCGAGGGACCATATGCGGAAGCTATTACAACTGCTCTCATCGTCCAAGGATTCAGACACACCGGTGGTGTTAGTCTCCCTGGACGCCAAGAAAGCATTCGACCGAGTCTCCTGGGACTTCCTTTTTGTCTTCTTAGCCCACTTCAGATTGTCTGATGAATTCATTAAATGGGTACGACTGTTATATACTTCCCCATCAGCCTGAGTCTGGTGCAATGGAATGCTCTCTAGCCACTTTGTCGTGGTACCAGACAGGGGATCCCGCTGTCCCCACTGCTTTCAATTTTTATTTGGAACCCCTGATCTGTAGGTTATTAAACTCTCAGGCAATAACAGGCATCCAAGTTGGGAGCAAGAAGTCTACACTTTCTGTTTATGCAGATGATTTACTTGTGCATGTAGAAAACCCCCAAACTGCCATCCCTGCTTTATTATTAGAAATTGAGGTATTTTCCAAATTGTCATACTATAAATTAAACCACTCTAAAACTAAAGTCTATTCGTTGAATGGCAGAATTACCCAGGCTGATTTAGCAGCTCACTGCCTCTCATGGGAGGCAAAATCCCTTACATATTTGGGTAATAAAGTGTCAAGAGATATGGTGACAATGATTAGAGGGAACCTATCCAACTTATTGAAAACTCTGAATGCTGACATGGATAGATGGGGGCTCTTCTCTTGTCCCTCTGGGGAAGGCTCAGTACTATCAAAATGAATGTGCTTCCTCATCTCCTATACCCTTTGGGGATGTTGGGATGTTTTCTTCCTAAAGCTTGGTTCACCAGGCTCCAAAAGATGCTTAATGCCTTTATATGGGAAGGGAAGGGAGTCTGATGGGCCTACTTCAAACTCACAGCTCCTAAAAGCCAGGGTGGTCTTGCGGCCCCTTCTTTTTCACATACTAAGGTGCCTATCACATTAGTAAGCTGTCTTTCTGGGTCAAGAGTTTAGAGTCCACTGCAAAGTTAGATTACCCTCCCTTGTGGTTGGAACTGGAGAGGTACTTAGCATTGAATAACTCTTGTTCCTTATCCTCCCTTCTGTATGTCATCCCCTCTTGTACACCTAAACCACTCAGGAATACCCCTATTGGGTAGTCCCTTAAGGCACTACATCAGATTCAGAACCATCTCTCGTTGAATTGGCACAGATCATTGGAGCAACCCATTACTGGAAATCCCCACTTCAAAATAGAAAATAAACCCATATCATAGAAACATAGAAACATAGACTTTGACGGCAGATAAGGACCACTTGGCCCACCCACTTTGCCCATTTTCCTACCTACTGGATAAGCTGTAGATTCTAGTTAACCAACAGCCTACTTCCTGCCACCCTCACTACAATTGCCTTGTGTCTGTCCCATGCATGTTTGAATTCCCCCACTGTTTTAGCCCCAACAACCTCCCCAGGAAGGCAGTTCAATGCATCCACCACTCTCTTTGTGAAAAAAGATTATCTCACATTACCCCTGAGCCGTCCCCCCTCTATCTTTGAATTGTGTCCCCTTGTTCTTACACATCTCTTTTTCTGAAAGATGCTTCTCTCCTGGACTTTGTTGATTCCCTTGAGGTACTTGAACATTTCTATCATGTTCCCCCATCCCTCCTTTCATCAAGGGTATACATATTAACTCTCTCAGTCTCTCTTCATATGATTTCTGATGCAGACCCTGCACCATTTTATTTGCCCTCCTCTGGACTGCTTCCATCCTATGTCCTTGCATAGATGAGGTCTCCAAAACTGCACACAGTACTCCAGATTACTCCAGATGGGGTCTCACCAACTGTCTGTACAGAGGGATAACCACTTCCCTTTTTCTAGTTGTGATGCCCCTTCCTATGCATCCTTGTATCCCCCTGGCTCAACTCATTGACTTCTCACATTGCTTACCCACCTTTAGATCATCTGATATGACTACCCCCAAGTCCCATTCCATTTTTGTTGTTGTTAGTACCTCCCCTGCTATTGTGTACTCTTCTCCTGGGTTTTTGTTTCCCAGGTGCATTACTTTGCACTTCTTTGCATTGAATCTAAGTTGCCATATGTCTGACCATTCCTCCAACCTTGCCAAGTCCTTTCTCATCCTTTCTACCCCACCTTGTGTATCAACTCTGTTACAGATCTTTGTATCATCTGCAAAGAGGCATACCTTTCCCTCCAGACCCTCTGCAATGTCACCTATAAAGATGTTAAAGAGGACTGGACCCAGTACTGAGCTCTGAGGTACTCCACTAGTGACCCCCCTTTCTTCGGAATGTGTTCCACTCACTATTACCTTCTGTGTCCTGTTGTGCAGCCAGTTTGCAACCCAGGCTACCACCCTGGGACTCCACCCCAAGCTGGCTAGCTTGATTATTAATCTTTTGTGCCGGACTGTGTCAAATGCCTTGCTAAAGTCTAGGTAGGCCATATCCACAGCCCTTCCCTGGTCTATTACTTTGGTCACCCAGTCAAAGAAATATGTTAGATTTGTCTGACATGACCTTCCTGCTGTAAATCCATGCTGCTTTGGGGCCTTTGCTAAATAACTGTAAACTTTCTGGGCCCAGATATTCAAAAGGGTTGCGCATGGCTCAACATTGTTGCACCATGCACAACCCACTGATGCGCTCCGGCACGATATTCAAATGGGAATTGTGCCTGGCACAAATCCCGATGCACTGGAGCGCATCAGTAATGTATGCAGGTGCAGGTGGGGGGGGCGTGCCCATGCATACTCTGCACAGCCCGATATTCAGCCTGGGATGTGCAGAGCCATGCATGCGCAATCCCTACATGCGCCGCACAGTTGGAGCAAAAAGGAGGCTGGCCACCACAGGTGAGCTGCCATGCCTGCAGGGGGCAACATGGCAGCTGCCACCTGTGGGTGGCCACCTGAGCTCTGGCTGCACCTCCATGGTGGCGCCCCCCCCATGCCCGATCACAGGCATCAGTTAAAAATAAAATGAAATCCTATATCCCTGGTGGTCCAGTGGACCACTGTCTGCCCGATCACAAGCTTGAGTGAAAAGAACAGATTCCTATGTCCCTGGTGGTCCAGTGGACCTGTCTGCCCGATCGCGGGCTTAAGTGAAAAGAACAGATTCCTATATCCCTGGTGGTCCAGTCGACCTGTCTGCCCGATCACGGGCTTAAGTGAAAAGAACAGATTCCTATATCCCTTGTGGTCCAGTGGACCTGTCTGCCCTATCGTGGGCTGAAGTACAAAATAAAGAAACCTATATCCCTGGTGGTCCAGTGGACCCCCCTCCCCACCTGCTCACTGATCCCCACCACCCCGCTCCCCCCCAGTCAGTGTTGGGAGGCAGCACCCCACCCGCCTGCCGCCCCACCACTCACCGACTGACACCATAGGTAGGGCTGTATGCCCATTGGTCCACAGCATGAGCCAATGGGTGTGCAGCCCATACCGTACTTGACATATATTCCAGATATGTGAATGGATCCATTCAGATATCTGGAATGTGTAGTATGGTACAGGCCACATGCCCATTGGCTCACGCTGTGGACCAATGGGTGTACAGCCCTACCTATGGTGTCAGTTGGTGGCCGTGGGTGGTGGGTGAGGTGATTCTGCCCGCCACTGACCGGGAGGAGCGGGCAGTGGGGATCAGTGGTGGTGGGGAGGGGGTCCACTGGACCACCAGGATATAGGTTTTTATTTTACTTCAGCCCGCGATCGGGCAGACAGGTCCACTGGACCACCAGAGATATAGGTTTCTTTATTGTTTACTTCAGCCTGCGATTGGGCAGACAGCGGTCCACTGGACCACCACGGAAATACGATTAGGATGTCTGTTACTTCAGCCCGCGATTAGGCAGACAGCGGTCCACTGGACCACCAGGGATATAGGAGACTATACTGTACTTTTTTACTCAAGCCCACGATCGGGCAGACAGCAGTCCACTGGACCACCAGGGATATAGGAATCTGTTTATTTTACAAATGCTCCCGATAGGGCTTTAGGGCACATTGCCGTGCTAGGTGTTGGTGCCCGACGGCTGCTGCCTGGCAGGGCACCATGCACAAGTCGTCAGGGATCAGCACACCTGCATGCAAATGGGGCCATAATGACATACAAATGGCCCCATTAGCATCTTGCATACATTATGGCCCCATTTGCATGTCAACTTTTGAATATCGTGATAGTTGCGCCTAGCGCAATGGAACTTGTGCTAGTGCATCCCCATGCTCCTCTCTGGCCACTGACGCTGGCGTAGTGCCACTGCGCCATGCACACTGCGGTGGCCAGGGTGCAATATTCAATGATGCTGAGCCATGGCGCAGCTCCGTTGAATATTGCCCAGTCCACACCCCTGCGCAGCCAAGTTGAGCTGCGCCCAGGCTTGCGCCACAGCCCGGCGCAGTTTGAATATCTGGGCCTCTGACTTCTTTGTGAATGGGGGGGTTGGTCTGCTTTCATTATTTTCAAGCACGTCACAAAGTGCCAGATATATTCAAATTCAAGTTTGTACAGATGAGAGAGGCTATTATTTCCTTTATGGGGAACTTGCCCTGGCCAGACTCCCCCACTACAGAATTGTCTGTAATTTTGCAAGTAGCAAATCAACCTCACTCTGTTACCAATGTATATAAGAAGTTACAAATGCTAGATTCCATTTTGCCAACAGGAGTTTGTTATTACTGGGCCCAGGAATTAGGAGTGTCTGTTGACACTGATACATGGAGGAAGCTCTGGCAGAATACTAAAAGTTTGTTAAACAGGACAGACTTCGTCTGGTCCAATTTAACATCATGCACAACTTATATCTCACTCCTGTGAAACTCAGTAAAACTGGTAAAATTCCCTCTTCTGACTGCGTATGGTGTAAGAGAGCTACTGGATCCTTGTATCATATGTTATGGAATTGCTCTAAGGAGCAAACCTTTTGGCAATCCATCAGAAGAATTTTGGACCCTTTACTGGGGTTAGATACCTTGTTTACCCTGGAAACCTGCTTACTTAATCTTTTCCCCCATAGATCCCCCAGAATCAGGAAAGCACATCTTGCTTTGATAGATGAAACTGCCAAATTGATTATTATGAGGCACTGGAAAGAGGAATCACTCCTCTCAGGTATTGAATGGTACGGAGATGCTTTTGGCTTTGCAGCTGGAAAGACATATTGCATCCATGCAAGATAGGATAAAGGCCTTTCAGGAAACGTGGGGACCTCTTGAGACCTAGCTCTCCTTATGGAAACCCTAATATAGTGTATGGTGGAAAGCTGTTTCACATGGAAGTCCATGCCTGAAACAGCGTTGTGATGCATCAGGATGTTGTTGTGCTGTACTGAGAATGTCACTAGTGCAGTACAACAACAATGAACCTGAGCACGCATGTGCATTTGAGCAGCCGCAGTGGTGAGGAAGTAAGCGGCGCAATGGAACTGCTGCCTAAGTAAGGAATTTTTTTATTGGAAAACTGTTTTGGTGATAATGCAGTACTGCTCATGGTTGCCCATACATTATAAAAGATTGTGTATGAGCAACCTTACACAAACAAGGCAGCTGAACAATCTCAAGGTTTCTGTGGTAATGGACCTCTTGAGCTGTGCTCTCGACGTCTCCAGTTATCATGGAAACCTCTCGATTGTACAACTGCCTTGTACATGATTGCTCATACACAATCCTCTATCTTTCCTTTAAGTCCTCTGTCTGATTGATTGCACTGGTATTATTTTTATTGGGTAGCACTTGGCAGGGAGTAGGAGAGGGGTAGGGGATCGGGGGATGGAGGGTTGTATGTATGATTGTGGTTGTTCTTGTTTGCCTTCTAGACTTTTTATATTTGTGATATGCAGTCTTACTGATATGTATTATGATTCCAATCTGCGACAGACTGCATAAAACCTAATAAAGTGTATTTAATTAAAAAAAAAAGAAATCCGCAATTAAAAAAAAAATTCCATGTACAGAATTTCAGAATTCCGCTTCCAACCGGATTCCACAGAATTAGACGGAATGACTGAAATTTCATAGAATTCCAGCAGATGTTGAATGTGAAATTTAACCCAGCTCTACAGATGTTACAATGACTGAGCATTTAAGTCTCTCAAGGGATGGCATTGTACTTTTACAGCTGCACAGAGAGTGCTATGCTTAGGTCTTGCTGATGTATAAAGAGAAGCAGGCTTTGGGGATATGGTTGTGGCCATATACTGACTGCATCATAGCTGGCTCCATACACTGAATTGAGTTGAAACACATCTTTCCATGTCCTTTCTATTCACTGCAGCATGGTTCCTTCCTCTTCCCCCCTCTGCCACCACACTATTTTCTTGCACCAGTTACACAAGTAAGTAAGGCATGACACACAGCTGGAGAGTGAGAAACTGAGGAAGGAAGTATACTGTGTGCTGCAAAGTTACTCATTTATGAAAATGAGAGCTGTACCATCAGTAATGCTGTGGTTGTAATCAGAAAGCATGTGCATGGTTGGAGTCATGGCTTTCCATTGCAATCATATCATTACTGTGTTACAGGTCTCATTTTCCTAGAAACATAGAAATTGATGGCAGGTAAGGGCTACAAGACCCACCTAGTCTGCCAATTTCCCTACCTACTACAGTAATGCAGATCCAACTTGATCTCCTGCTTTTACCCTCTCTTTTGTATTGCTAGGTTTCCCATGTGTTAATCCCATGCATTCTTGTTCCCACCACACTATTTTCTTGCTTCAGTTACACAACTAAATATCATTTGAGGCATGACACACAGCTGGGGAGCAAGAAACCCAAGAAGGAGGTGATCCCCTGCACAAGACTGGAAGCAGGGAGGAGGCAGGCAATTATTGACCTGTAAGCCTGACCTCAGTGGTGGGAAAACTGATGGAGTCCCTGCTTAAGGAAAGGGAAATAATGTTCCTGGAGTCAAGCAGTGCAAAAGACCCAAGGCAGCACGTATTCACTGAGGATAGATCCTGTCAGACTAAACTTATCAATTTTTGACTGGGTGACCAGAGTGGTGGATCAGGGAGGGGCAGTGGATGTGGCCTACTTGGATTTCAGTAAGGCCTTCGGCACTGTTCCTCATAGAAGGTTGCTTAACAAACTGAAGAATCTGGATGTGGTCTCTAAAGTGGTAAAATGGGTTGGAAACTGGCTAAAAGGCAGGACCCAGAGGGTGGTAGTAAATAGCATAAAATGAGAAGAGGGGGAGGTGACCAGCACGGTTACATAGAAACAGAATTTGATGGCAGATAAGGACCACATGACGCACCTAGTCTGCCCATTTCTCTACCTAATGGATGAGCTGCACATCCTAGTTAACCAACAGCCTACTTCCTCCTATCCCCCACTAGAATTGCCTTATGTCTGTCCCATGCAGTCTTGAATTCCCCAACTGTTTTTGATTCCACTACCTCCTCAGGAAGGCTGTTCCATGTATCCACAACCCCCTCCATGAAAAAATACTTCCCCACATTCCCTCTGAGCCATCCCCCCTCTATCTTCAAATTGTGTCTCCCTGTTCTTGCTCTACTGGGTCATAATGTTGCATGCTTAATAGTGTACAACATTATGGCTAAACCTGAAGAGGGCTATAGGTTACAGCGAGTGGTGCAATACTGTGAATACTGCTGTATGTGGTATTGCACCTCTCAAGTGGTGTACCCCAGGGCTCTGTACTGGGACCAACTCTTTTTAATATTTTGATTTCTTCCATGAGTCCTTTAACAAATTCATGCTGGCTTGCCAAGTTTGCTGATGACTGTAAGCTAGGAAGCTTAATAACTGATGCAAAATCAGCTCAGGATCTACAAAACAACTTAACACACCTTGTTGATTGGTCTATAAGAAAGGATCTTTTGATTAATGCAACTAAATGCAAGATTATGCATTTGGGTATAAATAATCCTTGCTTTACATATACAATGAACAATATAGTTGTAGAGACTATAGATCATGAAAAAGATTTGGGTGTGACTTTCTAAAGATTTTTCGTTTAATATGCATACTATTAATGCTGTAAAGAAAGGGAATAGCATATTAAATTGCATTTTTAGAAATATTAAAAGAAGAGACAGAAGAGACAGAAATGTTTTGATCCCCTGATATGGTGGCCTTGTGAGACCTCATTTGGAATATCGTTCCTCAGTAGTAGCACCATATTTAATAAAAAATAAGAAACTGATAGAAAATGTTCAACGTAGAACTACAAAAAAAATAATTGCATTAAAAGAACTTGACTACGAATCTAGATTAAAAACAGCTGGCCTTTATTCTATGGACTATAGAAGATTACGAGGTGATTTATGTCTCACATACAAAGCTATCCAAAATGACGTTATACTTGAAACAATAGCCTTAATTAAGAATTTATCAATTGTTAATACTAGAACTCATTCACTAAAACTAAAAGGCACTCATAACAACACTTTAAAAAGGAACAATTTGTATACACAAAGGCCCAGATATTCAAAAGGGTTGCGCATGGTGGAACAGTGTTGCACCATGCGCAACCCACTGATGTGCCCTGGTGCGATATTCAAAAGGAAAAAGTGCGTCGCACAAATCCCGATGCACCAGAGTGCATCAGTAATGTATGCAGGCACAGGTGGGGGGCGTTCCCATGCATAACCTGCACAGCCCAATATTCAGCCCGGGATGTGCAGAGCCATGCATGCGCAACCCCTAATTGTGCCAGCACAAAGTTAAGCCAAAAAAAAAAAGGAACAACTGATGGCCACCCACAGGTCAACTGCCGCATTGCAGGGTGCAACACGGCAGCTGCCACCTGTAGATAGCCACCCGAGTTCCGGCTGCACCTGGCATGCCCCCCCATGCCCAATTGCAGGCATATATTAAAAATAAAGTCCCCATCCTATATCCCTGGTGGTCCAGTGGACCGCTCTCTGCCCGATCGCTGGCATCTGTCATAATATATGTCCACATCCAATGTCCCTGGTGGTCCAGTGGACCGAATGCTGCCCGATCGCGGGAATCTGTTTAAATAAACCCCCCCCATCCAATATCCCTGGTGGTCCAGTGGACCAAATGCTGCCCGATCGCGGGCATCTGTTTAACAGAAGATGTCCTATTACCCTGGTGGTCTAGGGTACCCCCCTCCCCACCAGCCCACTGAGCCCTACCATTCCACTGCCCCTCCCGGTCAGCCAGTGGGCAGCAGCACCCCACCCCGCCGCCCACCGAATGACAGCTCAGTAGGGCTGCATGCCCATTGGTTCACAGTGTGAGCCAATGGGCGTGCAACCCATTACTACATTCATTCACATATCTGGAATGTGCAGTACGGTAGAAACTACTGCGCCCGATAACTACGCTGTGAACCAATAACTGTGCAACACTGGTATCAGTGATGAGCGGCAGGAAATAATGAGCAGTAAGGGTGCTGTCACCTGCCGGCTGATGGGGGCGGTGGTGGGGCTCAGTGGGCGGTGGAGAGGGGGTACCCTGGACCACCAGGGTAACAGGATGTCTTCTGTAAAACAGATGCCTGTGATCGGCAGCATTCGGTCCACTGGACCACCAGGGATATTGGCTGTTTTTTTTTTTATTATAACGGATGTCCATGATCGGGCAGCATTCGATCCACTGGACCACCAGGGATATTGGCCATTTTTTTTTTTAATTTAAACAGATGCCTGTGATCGGGCAGCATTCGGTCCACTGGACCACCAGGGATATTGGACGGGTTTTTTTTTATTATAACGGGTGCCCGTGATCGGGCACATAGCGGTCCACTGGACCACCAGGGATATTGGACGAGGATGCATATTGTGACAGATGTCCGCAATCGGGCAGAGAGCAGTCCACTGGACCACCAGGGATATAGGACGGGGACTTTATTTTTAAACAAATGTCCGCGATCGGGCTGCAGGGGGGGTCGGTCCCCGACGGCTGCTGCCTGGCGGGGCACCAGGCGCAAGTCGCCGTGAATCGGTGCACCTGCATGCAAATGGAATTCAAATGGGGATATAATGACATTCAAATGGCCCCTTGTGCGCCTTGCATAAATTATGGCCCCATTTCCATGTCACCTTCTGAATATCGCGGGTGCTGTGAATAGCGCAATGGCACTTGCACTAGCGCATCTCCATGCTCCACTCTGGCCACTTGCGCTGGTGCAGTGCCACTGCGCCATGCACAGTGGGGGTGGCCATGGTGCGATATTCAATGCTGCTGAGCCATGGCGCAGCTCCTTTGAATATCGCCCAGGCCATGCCCCTGCGCAGCCAAGTTGAGCTGCGCCCAAGCTTGCGCCACAGCCTGACGCAGTTTGAATATCCAGATCAAAGAGTGATAAATGTTTGGAATAAACTACCTATGAATGTAGTACTAAGTGTTACTTTGGAATCATTTAAAACCAAACTGGATTTATATATGGGTGATGATAAGTTCAAATTCCACCAGTGACTTTCTGGTGGCTAGTTCATAAAAGGTAGTTATACCTACTGAACTCGTACAAATCCTATGAACCTATGAAAATATCCCAGGCAGAGGATAACATGTCTGCTGGGATGGGGTTCTGCCATGCAGTTGCTTTGTCTCAATGGACTGAACCACTGCAGCAAGGAACCCAGGCACTGTGTCCGGGACTGGGTTTGATTGCTGGTCCCAGACAATTTTTTTTTCAAACTTTGTGTGCATTTGACTTGAACCCCCCCACCGGAGTTGAGAATCCTTATTGGGGTGGGGGGCACAACCCCACATAATGGGGTGTGTGGGGGCAGAGCCCCCCACAAAAGAGACTTATGCCTCATGGCATCTTGTGACATTATAACCCTGTGCCTGTTCTTGCACATCTGTTTTTCTGAAAGATGCTACCCTCTTGGACTTTGTTGATTCCTTTGAGGTACTTGAACATTTCTATCATGTCCCACTCTCCTTTGCTTCCTTGAGGGTATACATATTAAGCTGCTTTAATCTCTCTTCATATGTCTTCTGGTGCAGACCCTGTACCACTTTAGTCACCTTCCTCTGGGCAGCCTCCATCCTGTCTATATCCTTGCAGTGATGGGGTCTCCAGAACTGCACACAGTACTCTAGATGTGGTCTTACCAACTCTCTGTACAGATGGACAACAACTTCCTGTTTTCTACTGGTGATGCCCCTCCCTATGCATCCCAGAATCCCACCAGCCCTCCTTACTGCCTTCTCACACTGCTTGCCCAACTTTAGGTCATCTGATATGATTACATCCAGGTCCCTCTCCATTTTTGTTGTTGTTAATATCTCACCCCCATTGTGTACTCTTCCACTGGGGTTTTGTTTCCCAGGTGCATTACTTTGCACTTCTTTGCATTGAATCTAAGCTGCTATACATTTGACCAGTCCTCCAAACTTGCCAAGTCCCTTCTCATCCTTTCCACCCCACCTTGTGTATCAACCCTGTTGCAGATCTATGTGTCGTCTGCAAAGAGACATATTTTTCCTTCTAGTCCCTCCACAATGTCACTTATATAGACATTAAAGAGGACCAGTCCCAGTACTTAACCCTGCAGTGCTGGGCTAGTAATCCCCCTTTCTTCAGAGTGGATTCTGTTTAATATTACCCTCTGTGTTCTTTTGTCCAGCTAGTGTTTTACCCAGGCTACCACCCTGGCACACGATCCAAGGCTGGCTAACTTGTGTATGAATCTTTCATGTGGGACTGTGTCAAACGCCTTGCTAAAGTCTAGGTAGGCCATGTTCACAGCCCCTCCCTGTTCTACTACTTTGGTCACCCAGTTAAAGAAATCAATTATATTTGTCTGACATGACCTTCCTGCTGTGAATCCATGCTGCCTTGGGTCCTATGCCCTGCTGGCCTCTAAGTACTCAACAATTCTTTCCTTCAGAAGTGATTCCATCATTTTCCCTACCACTGAAGTCAAACTAACTGGTCTATAGTTTCCTGCTCTGCCTTGCTCCCACTTTTGTGAAGTGGAATCACATCTGCCCTCCTCCAGTCCTCAGGTACCACCCCATCCTCCCATGATTTGTTAAAGAGAGTAGTCCTTGGTGTCACTAGTTCTACCTTTACTGTAGTTCTTTTAGCATTCTGGGATGAATCCCGTCTAGTCCTTTGTCCACCTTCAGTTTTAAGGGTTCTTTCAGAACACTTTCTTCTGTGAATGGACTGGTATCAACCCCCCTATCCAGAGTGCTTCTGTTGTTTGGTTTATACGTCCCTCTGCTCTACTTTTGTGAATACTGAGCAGAAGTATTCATTCAGTATCCCTGCTTTTTTAATGTCACCCTCTGCCCACTTTCCCTCCCCTTTATTAAGCCTTTGTATCCCTCCCTTGATCTTTCTTCACTCCCTAATGTACCTATAAAAGGTTTTATCCCCCTTCTTAATAAACACGGCTATCTTTTCCTCAGTTTGGGACTTTGCCATTCTGACTGCCTTCCCTGCCTCCTTCTGCTTTAACTGATATAGTTTTCTGTCTTGCTGCTTCTGTGTTTCCTTATATTTCCTTAATGCTATCCTTTTCTCTGTAACCTTCCCTGTCACCTCTTTTGAGAACCATAGTGGCTCTTTCGTTCATTTTGTTTTGTTGATTTGCTTTACACAAAGGTCCGTTGCCAATGTGATGGCAGTTCTGATTTTCCCCATTGTTCTTCCATGCCTTCTTCATGCCTGTTTGCTAGTGCTTTTCTGAGGCACTCTCCCATTTTGCCATAGCCAGACCTCCTAAAGTCCAACATCCTTGCTTTTGAATGACTTGACTCTACAATTGACTTTATTGTGAACCACACTGTTTGGTGGTCTCTTGTTCCCAGATGGCTACCCACTTCTAAATCTGAGATCCTGTCTCCATCCCCATTTGAAAGTACCAGTTCTAAGATTGCTCCCTCCCAAGTGGGTTTAAACACTAGCTATATGAGGCATGCCCCTGTAGGACATTTAGAATGACCCTGCTCTTGGATGTGGCTGCAGTAAAGGTGCTCCAGTTAACATCTGGCACATTCAGGTTGCCCATCAACAATATCTCCCCTTTTTCTGCCATTCTAAGGATTCCTTCTATCATTTCCTTGTCCATTGACTCCCTCTGGTGGGGGTCTGTAAACAGCCCCTGTGCAAACTGTGGTGTTATTTCCTCTCTCCAGGGTGACCACAGTGCCTCCTCCCCTCACTGTTTACCCTTTAGTTCTGTTGCTTTGATTCCTTCCCTTATGTAGGGAGCTACTCCTCCTCCTCTTTAACCCTCCCTGTCCCACCTGTAGATTGTATACCCTAGTATGCTGACATCCCCGTCATGGTTCTCTGTGTACCATGTTTCTGTGACTGCCATGATATCCAGATGTCCCTCTTCCATCGAGGCCACTAGTTCAGGAAGCTTGTTTCCCAGACTATAGGCATTGGTATTCATCATCTTCCATTTTGTGATGGCCTTACCATTTTTAGGCCCATCCCTGTCCTTACTGCCTTTGCCTTTTTCTGGATTTACATCTGTTCTGCTCCCAATTGACTTATCTACCTTTCTGTCTACTTTTCTAAGTACCCTGTTTTGTGGGGAGGGGGGCTGGGATTTCCCTGCTTCTCTTCAGTGCCTCCCTCCTTGGCTAGTTTAAATGCTTGCCAATGAAGCATTTAAACCACTTACATAGGATCCTGGTTCCCCTACCAGACAGATGCAGACCATCGCACCAGTATAGGCCAATGTCCCTCTAGGTGGACACCCAGTCCCCAATGAAGCCAAATCCCTGGGGCTCCATGCCAGTTTTTTAACCAGTCATTGAATCCCATGGTGTGGAGTACCATAACCTACCCCATGCCATAGACAAGTAGCACTTCTGAGAAAGTTACCATTTGTTCCACTTGTCTAAGGCCCTTCCCCAAATCCATAAACTCCTGCTGCACTGCTCTGATCCCATTACCAGCCAGATCTTTTGTCCATAGATGGACACTGACATCCAGCTGCCTCCCTTGGGCAGCTGCTCACATATCCTGAGTATTCACTTCCTGTCCCTCCAAGCCATGGTGCCAGTTAGACACCTTACCTCCCCTCCCTCTCCCTTCCCTCCCACAGTTCTACCCCCCTAATGACTGAGTCACCAACAAGGAGTTGTTTCCTTCCCCTGTGTGGTCCTGTGCCACCATCCTGTGGGTCTCTGTTGTGGAGGTTCCCAGCATCCTCCTTGGTCTCCACTGTGGGTGCCTCCACAAAGGAACCACACTCCACCAGAATGGTGAATGAATGAATTGTGAAGAGGCACAACTGGAGGGATGTTCCCCTGTTCCACCACCTTCACCCTCCCTGAGTCCACCATGGTCCAACTGCTCTTCTTTCTTGCCATACTCTGAGGCAGTGGTGGTGGCCTAGGTGGGGGAGGAGGTTTTCTGTATCCTCGCCAGGTCAGCAATGGAGATGGACAAATTCCTCCCTCAGACCGGAGAGGTGCCTGACATTGGGCAGCAATGAAGCTTCCAGAACATCTCCTAGAAGACTGCTACTCAACAGCCAGTGCATTGCACCACTCTCCACACATCAGTGACCCTTTCAGTTTAAGAGTTTGCTTGTTTTTTGGTGTGTGAAAGTGTGTGTGTGTGTTTACCCCCTATTTAGTGTGCTGCACCTTTAAGGATATGAAAAGGTGTATGTCCTTTGCACTTTTAGAGAAGTGATGTCAGAACCCCTAATATGAAGGAAATGATGTGCTTGGGCTAGTGGGGTGAGTGGCAGTGTGGGTGGGACTAAGCTTGTGCTCTTCAGACACAATCAGGTACAACTCTGACCCACCACCCCAGTGAGTGCCTTCCTTCCTTTCAGACACCTATTTCACAGAGTTTAAGTAACAGGTCTGATCAGAAATGCCTGCAGATATTCTCACAGCTAAATTTCCTTCCTGGCAAATAAAGGTTACACTAAGTAAAGTTAACCCAAAAAACAGAGAACCAAAACAGTGACTTCTACTTACTTACATAGACACCAAAATTAAGGATTGAGCTTCATGTACTTCTATTAAATCACCTCCTTGATATAAGGAAGCTGGTGGCCACTCTCTGTCTTACCTTCAGAGCTAGAGAGCAGCCCTTTTATGCCCCCTTGTCCTTGTGCACTTTCTTCTTTAAAGTGTGCCCCCCTCCTGTACCCTGTTTATTCCTCTAAGGTATATGAAAGTCTATATCATATGCCCTCTCTCCCTTCTTTGTTCCACTGAATAGATGTTTAGTTCCTTGAGTCTCTCCTCATAAGTCTCATGGTGCAGTCCATGTATCATTTTTGTTGCTCTTCTCTGGACTGCTTCCATTCTGTCTATGTCTTTCCTGAGATGTGGTTTCCAGAATTAGACACAGTATTCCAGATGAGGCCTCGCTAGTGATCTATACAGTGGCAGCACCACTTCTCTCCTCCTACTTTTTATGCCCCTTCCTATGCACCCCAGCATTCATGTGGTGCAGTCCATGTATTATGTTTTTTGCTCTTCTCTGGACTGCTTCCATTCTATCTATGTCTTTCTTGAGATGTGGTCTCCAGAACTGGACACAGGATTCCAGATCAGGCCTCACCAGTGATCTATACAGTGGCATCACCACATCACTCCTCCTACTGGTTATGCCCCTTCCACAGGGATCGGTGCTGGGTCCAGTTCTGATCAATGTTTTCATAAGTGACATACAGAAGGACTGGAGGGGGAAAGTATGCATGTTCACAGATGACACCAAACTCTGTAACAGAGTTGACACACAGGAGGGGCTAGATAAAATGAGAAATGACCTAAGACTACTTGTGAGATGGTCAAAGGTTTGGCACTTGTGTTTCAACACTAAGAGGTGCAAGATAATGCACCTGGGACACAGAAACCCAAGAGAGGAATACAGGATGGGGGGGCAGGTTCTAGCCACCAGAAGTCAAGAGAGAAACCTGGGGGTTATCATATCCAATGACCTGAAGTCAGCCAAACAATGCAAAAAAGCAGTGGGGAACGCAAAGAGAATGCCGGGGTGCATAGGAAGGGGCATAACCAGTAGGGGGAGTGAAGTGGTGATGCCACTGTACATATTACTGGTGAGGCCTCATCTGGAATACTGTGTCCAGTTCTGGAGATGGCATCTCAGGAAGGACATAGACTTAATGGAAGCAGTCCAGAGAAAAGCAACAAAGGTGATACATGGACTGCACCACAAGCCTTATGAGGAAAGACTCAAGGAACTAAACATCTATACACTGGATGATAGAAGGGGGAGAGGACATATGATAGAAACTTTCAAACACCTTAGAGGAATAAACTGGATACAGGAGGGGGGCACATTTCAGAGAAGAAAGTGCACAAGGACAAGGGGACATAACATGAGCATGGAGGGAGGGAGGCTTAGGTGGGATGCTAGGTATGCTGTGTTAACATCTCACATCAACAGAAACTGCAGCCAGACTACAAGAACTCTGTGCTTGTGTGTGACAGTGTATTTCTGTGCCTAAGCTCCTTCCTGCAGCAGCCCTGCTAGCAAGAGCCTGATTACTGAGGTTTGGAGAGTGTCATCAGCTGTGCTTGGTGGGACTTTTGTTAATTTCATCAGTGCAGGAGGAGGGGCAGTAACAACATAAAAGGCTCGCACTGCTACTGTGCGAGCGCCACTCGGAAGAGAAACGGGAATAAGTTTGTAACATTTTAAAAAGCAGGTAATCTGGAAACTTATAAAACGGGGGTAAGAGATCAAAAACTATTGTTTAAAGTATCTGAGATTACAGATTGACTTTAGAAGAAGCTTAGAGTATTAAATGAGAATATATTTATTCTAAATATATTGTTGATCTTTTGCATTATCTCTGATAGTAATTAGCATTGAGGAGTTACTCCTGAGAGTATATTATTAGTTGCTTTACCATAATTGCAAACATATATTAATAAACACTTATATAGCAGTATATGGTAACCTTAAATAAGATGTTTAATACTTAAATAAGTCTCCAGTTTTGGGTTTAGATTTTGTAACATTGACTCATGTAAGGTACTGTTACCTAAATAAAAATTTTAATGTTCTGATTGTTTTTTACTTTTATAAACAGGCATCTATAGATAATTTTCTTTGTATTTGGACACAGCTGTAAAATGAAAAAGATGTTGTCATCTAAGATGATGGGGTTGATAATGGGTTTGGTCTGTGTCGTTCAGCTACTTGTTATCATAAGAACTGATGTTTTGACCAAAAGATCAAGTGCCCATGTAAATTGTTCTAATAATTTCAAGTTACAAACAGCTAAGCTGACCTCATGACGAAATCCTTTCAACCTCATCAGAGAAGAACTTCATGTTAAGGACATGGTAATCCAAACGGTATATCTGTTCAAGTAACCGGGCATTGTTATTGTCCTTGGCTCTCTGTGGAGATATTGAATTGAACCCAGGTCCTATAATTAAAATGGTCTCAGATAATGCTCGAAGTATGATAAATAAAATGGACTATTTTAGATCCTTAGTAGAACATGAATAGCCGGACATAATAATGTTAACGGAAACCTGGTTAAAACCGGGAACTGAATATAAAGAAATAGAATTAAGGGACTTCTACCACTTTAGGAAGGATCGGTGAACACGGGGAGGAGGAGTTTTGGTGTATATAAATCATTCAATTGGTAACTCCAAAATGTTGTTTTCTGGGTCAACTGAGGGCATTGAATGCCTGTTAATTGAGATACAAGAATTAAAATTGGTTATTGGAGTAGTTTACTCTCCACCTAAAATAAACCCTATCCATTTTAACAAATTTTCACATGTTTTAATGGAACACCTGGGTCAACTACAAGTAGTTCTGGCTGGTGATTTCAATGCAGCTTGGGGTTGTCCCAGGAGTCAAAAGTTGGAAAAATCAATGAGCAGTTTAAACCTGATGCAAATCATAGATACACCTACAAGAAAAGGTTCCTTATTAAGTAAAGGTAATATTTTGGATTTGATGTTTGTTTCATCTGAATTGACAATTTTGGAGAAAAGTGTATGTGCCCCCAGTTTAGGAGACCATAATATAGTTAAGTGTGTATTCTCTACAATTAAAAATTCTATTCCCATAAAATCAGAATCACAAATATCTAAAAGATGTTATTCAAAATGTAATAGTTTATCATTTAGAAAATATCTTCAGGGACTCCCTTGGTATAGGATTTTTCTTATCCCAGATTTAAATGAGGCTATATTGGAATTTACAAAAATGTTTATTAATGCTTGTGATAAATTTGCTCCATATAAAAAAGTAAATTATAGGAAAAAACATTTACCATGGCTAACTGTAAAAATAAAGAAAATGATTAGGATTAGAAATCATTATTGGAAAAAGGCAATAAAACATTAAACAGTGAAATTTGGGAACAATACAAAAGGTTAAGGAATCAAGTAATACAGGAAATCAGGAAATCAAAAGCTCATTATTATAAACAGTGGATTAAAGAATCAACAAATCCAGGTGCTTATTGGTCTGTTATAAAAAATCTTATGAATCCAAATAGTAAACAAAGTGAAATAAAATTGAGTCAGAATGGAAAAGTGTTTGAAACAAATAAAGCTGCGGAAATTTTGAATGATTATTTCATAAATCTCCCCGACCTGAAATTAGATTTCATAACTAAAACTAATACCTCGAATGAAGTAAAGGGTGAGAGTCCCCAAGACGAGAAAGAACCCAAATTCAGGTTTAAGAGAGTGATAAACAAAGAAGTTCTAAAAAAACATAAATAGATTAAAAATAAATAAAGCGAGTGGCCCAGATAGAATAGATAATAAATTATTAAAAGAGGCTGCTATGGAATTGTCACCTATACTAAGGGACATTTTTAACTGGAGTCTAAGAGAGGTACAGTTTCCCTCCAGTTGGAAATTAGCCAAAGTGATACCAGTAGATAAGGGAGGGGATCCAAAGGATGTTTTCAATTACTGTCCAATAGCCTTGCTGTCCACAGTATCCAAGTTATTTGAAAAATTGTCCATGATTAGTTAATGGACTACCTGGAAAAATATAATAAATTGACTCAACAACAGTATGGTTTTAGGCAGGGTAGGTCCACGGCTACCGCACTCACTGACTTTTTAGATCTTATAGTAACCCCTCTTGGGAAAGCGAAGTCCGTGGGTGCAGTATACGTGGACCTATCTAAAGCAGTTGATTTGGTAAACCATAGTATTTTGATAAACTCATTAATGAAAATAGGGGTGGAGGAAGAAACCTGTAATTGGTTTATATCATATCTTGATAAAAGATCACAAGTTGTTGTCCTAAATGGACACCAGTCAAGAACGGTCTAAGTAACAAGAGGGGTTCCCCAGGGATCTATCCCGGGCCCCTTCCTGTTCATAGTCTATTTAAATGACTTACCAAAGAAAATTGGACATTCAAAAATCCGTCTATACGCAGACTATACGGTTTTAGTAGCAGAGGGAAAAACTATAAGTGAAGTAGAACTAAACTTACAGAGTGACTTTAGTATCATGCAAGGTCACTTTTCATCTCTGGGTTTATTAGTTAATAGTAAAAAGACACAGGTTATGTCATTTGCATTGGACTTAAAGGGAATTTCAAAATTAAATATAAAGACACAAGAGGGTAAGTTTTTAGAACAAACTGAAACATATAAATATTTAGGGTATATATAGATCAATGTCTTACCTTCCAATATCATATAACAAATTTAATAAAGAAAACACATGTTAAGATTGGAGCTATGAGACAAATATCAAATTGTATGACAAGAGAAACAAGATTGATTATGATCAATCAATTAATAATGCCGGTTATTGACTATGGAAGTCATATTTACAGACATACAGCAAGAAAACATTTTAATAACTTGGATACACTTTATAGTAAGCTTGCAAGATTTGTGATAAGGTGTGATTTTAAAACTCATCATTGCACTATGTATATGGATTTGGGTTGGATTCCATTAGACTTATGGGCTAGGGAATCTAGCTAATCAGGTTCGTAATATATTTAAAATCAATCTTAGATAACTTAAAAACAAATTACAAAACCAAAACATGGTTTAAATTTAAGAAAACTGGTGCTAGAGATTTATAATACCAAAGTTAAAAATCGATTTAGTGAAATGACCCTTCAATATCAAGTAGCTAAAAGTTGGAATTGTATTCCTCCTTTTTTACGCAAACTAACAACTACTGATCATGTTTTTAAAAATGGCCTGAATCATGAACTTAGTTTTCGTTATTGTTGTAATAGGTGAAGTTAATGTAAATCTAAAAATCTAATATGCCTGTTATTGATGCGTCTGTAAACTCTGATGTATTGTTCTGTACTTTTCTGCAATCTGTATTGTTATAAATGTATAGTTGTAATAATTTTGCATAATGTAAACAGGTAAGCCTTGTGAACAGGGATTTTCAGAACCCTAATGGCTGTATCACTGTATAAATAAAATTTTACCATACCATACCATACCAGCATGTTTTCACTGAGAGGGTGCTGGATACGTGGAACAGCCTACCAACAGAGGTGGTGGAAGTGAAAGCAGTAACGGGATTCAAACATGCATGGGATAAGCATAAATACACCCTACTGTACAGCAGAGAGGGGGAAAGGCAGTCCATATAAGAGTGGGGATTGCCAAAACAAGTAGGGAAATGGGTAGACTAGGTGGGCTGTATTGTGCTTATCTGCCAACAGATTCTCTGTTTCTATGTTTCCTGTGTGCTACAAAGGTACTCATTTATGTCCTGTGTGCTACAAAGGAACTCATTCATGAGAATAAGTAACATTCTAGCACTGAGGATACTGGCTTCTTTCAGGAAATAGCTCTATCTCATAGGGCTTAGAAAAGGCCCAACTCAGACGTGCATGAGTTTTCAGGTGCTTCACAGCAACGTTGGTCATGCAAGAGCATAAAAAGTGGTCTGCTCAAGCTGAAATTAGGGCAGGGGGAAACATAAAGTAAGGTAAACAAAGGGCTAAACAACAGCTTTTAGTCTTGCAGGCACTTTATATGGGGAGGCTATTACAAGATATGCAGCTGATACTGATTTTACAGGAAACCAAAAAAACAATTGCTGAGTGCTGACAGTGTCCCTTTAATGGTGAGCCAGAGCTACAAACTGCAGCAGGTGGGCAAGATGTTTGCAGAAGAGTGCAGAGTGGGAACTGAAACGAGGGGGCATACTGTGAGTTGACAACATGGGGGTGTCAGAGCGAGACTGGTGGGAAGTGTCAGAAGGTGTAGAACTGGTGACACTTTTCTAGTTAGGGACATTACTGCAGGTTGTCATACCTGAAGGCTAGAGAAATAAGACTTAGCCTTTCTCCCTCCTGCCTTTTCCTTCCTCGTCGACATGGCATGTCTGCTCACTACAATGCAATCCACACAATAATTCCATATCCCTCGTGACATCAATGCACTAACAGCCATTTGGGCTCTGACCAGAATTTGTTTATTAACCCTTGCATGGCTGCTGACTGATGCAGTATATCAGTCCCAAATCCTGATACATTCTAATACTGTTTTCTTGTTTTAGCCATGAGGCCCCCCACCAGCAGTGCCAGGTCTCATTATGCCCCTTAGTGGGCAGATATGGCCCAATGCTGCCCACCCTGTTGAGTATTATTGCCTTATAAAAAAGTGTGCACTTGATCACAGTATACTGACCCCAAAAGTGTGATACATTGTCTGGACAAATCATTTCCAAACCATTACTAAGTAACAATTATTTTTCAATAACAATGAGAATTTTGATTAAGAAAACATAAGAATTTAGAAAAATTGTAGCAAACAAGTAAGACAGGTTCATGAAATAAACTCTTCTTTTTGCAATTTAGCAAACTCATTTGTGTTTTATGTTGTGACAATAGAATTGCATTTACATGGAGCCTACGTTTTGCTAAAAACACAATGCATTGTCATTAAAATGTCGTTTTCTTTATTCATTTTACTACAGTGGTAGTTATCTAAAAGTTTCTTACCTTGAGGTACCACTGAGGCAATTTGCATTGAATAATGTGATCCTGCATATATTTTCTGACTATGAATAATTTTGTTTACCAAAAAATATCATAGTGAAAAGAAAATTTAGTTAATTAGCAGTGGTTCGAACATTATATTGGACAGAAAAATTGTCATATTTTTGGGGTCACTATGGTGCAATCAAGCCCATGAATCAATATTGAAATTCAGAAAAATACTGTGGGACATCACAACTTTTGAACTTTGAGGAATTATTACAAAATACAATTAATAATTAACTATCATCTTTGCCTAATAATCTACATGAATTTCCAGGTGCCACTTCATTAGTTTGGGATTTATCTTTTTAAAAACTACAGAAACAGTTTATTTAAACTGAAATCTCTTTTTTGAACTCTCTTTTTTTACCAGGGTGGGGAGATGGAAAAGATAAACATTTGGCCTACAGTAGCTGTACCACACGTTATGATACCAGGTCAGGTAAGTGGCATGCTGGAACGTACAGTTTATCAACTGGGGAACAACACACTTTAAAACAGTTATCAATGCTAAAAAGCATTGTAGTGTTCTCATCTACCATCCCCCAGGCAACAGGAAGGAGTTCCTCCAGGTAGTCATGGACCAGGTGCTGGAGTCACCCAAACAGATAATTCTGGGTGACTGCAATGCCTGGGCAAACTCTTACAATTTGTTCAAGACTTCCTAAAATTGATGAATTCAATGGACCTCACACAGGTGATTACCACTGCAACACATATTTGGGGGCATTCATTGGACCTGGTCTTCCTACTTGGTATGGAGGTTTTTGACCTTGTGTTAGAAACAGTTAGCTGGTTGAACCACCATACCATAAGATTCAGCTTTGAGGCACCCCTTAATAGACCTGCCCCTATGAAGTTGGTCTGGTATCACCCTTTGAGGGGTTTGGATCCAGACGGTCTGAGGAAAATACTGGACCTCTCAGGTGTGATGATTGCATGTGAAGAGCTGGGGGAGATGGTTCTGGCCTATAACAAGACAGTGACTAGTGCCTTTGACTCTGTAGCTCCTGTCCATGTTTGTCCCCTCTCCCTTTACCCAAAGACTCTACAGTTTAATGAGACTCTGATGGAGATGAGGAGAAGGGGTTGAAGGTTGGGGCAGTGCTGTAGGAAATTTGGCTGGGTAGATAATAAACTTAGATTGAAAGCCCATTTGAAGCACTATCAGTTGGCCATCTCACTCAAGAAGGCAGAGTTTCTGCCAGGGAGACTGGTGAAGGGGTGTGAAATCTGAGCATGATACTAGATGCTGGCCAGTCACTAAAATATCAGGTGTTAGCCATTGTCAAGACCTCATTTAACCCTCTGAGGAATATTGCCTGGATAAAGCACCTGATTTCATCTAGTGATATGCTAACCCTGCCTTAGTGACCTTGTGCTTTGATTACTGTAATGCCTTATACCTAGGGCTACCAGGGGTTGATATCTGCTAATTGCAGCCAGTGCAGAATGTGGCTGCCATGTTGTTGACTTACTTATCAAGATATAGCCATATCACACCTGTGCTCCTCTATCTACACTGGCTGCCACTAAATTGGCTGATCACCTTTAAGGTCAGATTGTTTACCTATAAAGTCCTACATGGACAGGGACCCATCTACCTGCAAGATCTTCTTGTTCCTTACTGCCTCCTCCACCGACTCCACTCCATTAATGAGTGATTGCTAGATGTTCCCAGGATTTGTTTAAAGACATCAGGATCTTGCTAGTTTGCTTATGTAGCACCAACCTTGTGTAACTCTCTACCTCGTCAGATAAGAATGTGCCAGACCACTGAGAGCGCTAAATCTCAACTGAAGACCTTTCTTTTTAATCAGGTGTTCCCATCTGAGGTTTAAAATTGATTACTGTTAAGTATTAGAATTTTAATTGCTTTTATATGCTATTTTTTTATATATTTTTGTACAATGCTTTGATCTCTTTTCTAATTGCGCTCAACAAATAAATTATTATTTGATAGAGAAAGGGATAGATACAGGTGGGAAAATCATTATATTGTACAAAGATTATTGCTTGAAGCTGAAAGATGACTGTGGACTCAAATACTAATTCTTTACTATTTTCAAATCCTACAACAGTTTTTCATACAGTATTGTTTGAACTTATTAGCTCTGCTGAGATCTGTTCCTAGGTTCCTAGCTGTTAAGGCAAATCTCTAAAACAAGAAAGATTCAGTTCTTTTGCCAAAAGATCATGAACATAATGCTATTCCACCGGGCAGACCTACAGCATAGTTTTTGGAGTAGGACTGCTAACCAATGACCTTTCAAAATATGTTGAAGTTACATCCCATTGTAGAGAGTTTGCCATACTACACCAGAGACTCAATGATTACTCTCAATTAAATGCATAATGAGAATTGAGATGATTCATATTCGTGAATTGGCAATGACATACAATCATTGTACTTATGTGTTCCTCACTATTTGGGTCTAAAGGCGTAATTGTACTTCTGAGTTACATTCAAACATCAGTACCTCTATCGGTGCACCATCCACTCCCTTTTTACTGTCTGCTCTGGAATTTATTTTAACCCATCATCATCGTACATGTCATACATGGTGTTATCTACAACAATGTTGTACAGATTGTGCACACAACATGTACCCTCTAATGCAAATTGTTTAGGGACAGGTAATGGGTGGAGCAGTACTGTGTATTAACAACTTGTACCCTAATCCTATTTTTGATAATTGGGTGCATTGGTACAGGTACATAGATGTTGTAATAATAATCTGGCTGGGTAAACATGCTGAAGTTTTGCAGTTTATTGATGGGATTAACATCAATAGGCATACTTTAAAATTTACCTCTGAGTGAGACAAACAAAACATGGAGGCCCAGATATTCAAAAGGATTGCGCATAGCGCAACAGTGTTGCACCATTCGCAACCCACTGATGTGCCCCGGCATGATATTCAAAAGGGAAAAGTGTGTGGCACAAATCCCGATGTACCGGAGCGCATCAGTAATGTATGCAGGCAGAGGTAAGGGGGGTGTGCCCATGCATACTCTGCACAGCCTGATATTCAGCCCGGGATGTGTAGAGCCATACATGCGCAACCCCTACCTGCACTAGCACAAAGTTATGCCCCCCAAAAAAGGAACAACTGATGGCCACTCACAGGTGAGCTGCATCATTGCAGGGTGCAACACAGCAGCTGCCACGTGTGGGTGGCCACCTGAGTTCTGGCTGCACCTGGCAGCACCCCCCCATGCCCAATCGTGGGCATTTGTAAAAAAAATACATGAATTACAACATCCCTGGTGGTCCAGTGGACCACCATCTGCCCGATCAAGGGCATTTGTAAAAAATTAGAAGAATCCTGTCCTATATCCCTGTTGGTCCAGTGGACCGCTATCTGCCTGATAGCGGGCATTTGTAAAGAAAAAAAAAGGTCCTATATCCCTGGTGGTCTAGGGCACCCCCACCCCACCTGCCCACTGAGCTCCACTGCCCCGCTCCCCCCCGGTCAGCCAGTGGGTGGCAGCACCCCACCTGCCTGCCACCCTACCACCCGCTGACTGACACCATCTGTAGTGCTGCATGCCCATTTGCTCACAGAGTGAGCCAATGGGCGTGCAGCCCTACTGACGCTGTCAGTCAGCGGGCATTGCGGTGGCAGGCAGGTGGGGTGCTGCCACCCGCCAACTGACTAGGGGGGAGCAGACCGGTGGGGCTTAGTGGGCAGGTGGGGTGGGGGGTGCCCTAGACCACCAGGGATATGGACCTTTTTGTTTCTTTACAAATGCCCACAATCAGGCAGAGAGCAGTCCACTGGACCACCAGGGATATAGGAAAGTCTTCCTTTTTATACAGATGCCTGCTATCAGGCAGATAGTGGTCCACTGGACCACCAGGGATATAGGACGGGATTCTTCTATTTTTTTACAAATGTCCACGATCGGGTAGAGAACAGTCCACTGGATCACCAGGGATATAGGATGGGATTCTTCTATTTTTTTATAGATGCCCGTGATTGGGCTGCAGGGGGCATCAGTCCCCGATGGCTGCTGCCTGGCAGGGAGCCAGGTGCAAGTCATCGGGGATCGGCGCACCTACATGCAAATGGAGCCATAATGACATGCAAATGGACCCATGTGCACCTTGCATAATTATGGCCCCATTTGCATGTCAACTTTTGAATATCACGGTTGCTGTGCATGGCTCTATGGCACTTGCGCTAGTGCATCTCCATGCTCCACTCTGGCCACTTGCGCTCGCACAGTGCCACTGTGCCATGCACACTGGCGGTGGCCAGGGTGCGATATTCAACGCTGCTGAGCCATGGTACAGCTCCGTTGAATATCGCCCAGTCCACACCCCTGCACAGCCAAGTTGAGCTGCACCCAAGCTTGCACCACAGTCTGGCGCAGTTTGAATATCTGGTCCGGAAGGTTTACATCTTCAGCAAAATAATATACAGGACAGTACATATTGGCAGTTTTGGGATCTGAAAGGATATGGTCCACAAATAAATTTTAAATCCAAAGAGTGTCCCCAGCTTTCAAAAACTTCAGCATTCTGTATAGTTAATATATGTGAATTAGACTAAATTGTTCCTATGTCAAGGGTTTTCTTGCCCATCCAAGTTACCAAGAGATTGAAAATTAGATGTTATAAACAACAAATCTTTATTCAGCAGTGATATGAGCACTAAACCTGCCACATGAGCACCTTCTGACACCAAAATATAAACCCATTTAATTGTCTCTAACAATTACAATAAATTGATATAAAAATTTAAACAGCAGGTATGCACTTTGACTCACTTTTCTTCTAACTGGGATTTTTCATGTTGGATGAATAAAGCTCATTTTGTAAAGCTGTGTTGGTGTTTTTTATTTATCATCTGACAGTGATGCTGAGAATGTACATTACATAGAATTTGATGGCCAATAAGGAGCGCTTGGCCCACCTAGTCTGCAAATTTCCATACCTAATGGATAAGCTTCAGATCCTAGTTAACCAACATGCCTCTTCCTCCTACCCCCACCCGCTAGAATTGCCTTATGACTGTCCCATGCATTCTTGAATTTCCCCTCTGTTTTTGACTCTACAACCTCCTCAGGAAGGCTGTTCCATGCATCCACAACCCTCTCCATGAAAAAATACTTCCTCACATTACCTCTGAGCAGTCCCCCCCACTATCTCCAGATTGTGCCCCCTTGTTCTTGCACACCTCTTTTTCTGAAAGATGCTACCCTCTTGGACTTTGTTGATTCCCTGGAGGTACTTGAAAGTTTCTATCATGTCCCCCCTCTTCCCTCCTTTCCTCGAAGGTATACATATTAAGCTCCTTAAGTTTCTCTTCATATGTCTTCTGGTGCAGACCCTGCACCAATTTAGTTGCCTTCCTCTGGACTGCCTCCATCTTGTCTGTCTTTGTGGAGATTGGATCTCCAGAACTGCACACAGTACTCCAGATGGGGTCTCACCAACTGTCTGTGCAGAGGGATAACAACTTCCTGTTTTCTACTGGTGATGCCTCTTCCTATGCGTCCCAGTATCCCCCCCAGCTATCCTTACTGCCCTCTCACATTGCTTGCCCACCTTTAGGTCATCTGATATGACTACCCCCAGGTCCCGTTCCATTTACGTTGTTGTTAGTATCTCACCCCCCCATTGTGTATTCTTCCCCTGGGTTTTTGTTTCCCAGGTGCATTACTTTGCACTTCTTAGCATTGAATCTAAGCTGCCATACATTTGACCAGTCCTCCAAACTTGCCAAGTCCCTTCTCATCCTTTCCACCCCACCTTGTGTATCAACCCTGTTGCAGATCTATGTGTCGTCTGCAAAGAGACATATTTTTCCTTCCAGTCCCTCTACAATGTCACTTATAAAGACATTGAAGAGGACCGGTCCTAGTGCTGAACCTTGCGGTACCTCACTAGTAATCCCCCTTTTTTCAGAGTGGACTCCATTTACTATTATGTTTGCTTGCACGCATGCACAAGAAACATTATGCAGCAGCCTAGGAGAGAAGCGGGTTGTAGAGGTGTGGCATTGTAGCAGCCAGTGGAGGCACTGCATTTGGGGGCTTGGCACTGGTGGACCAGTGGAAGCACAGTGTTCCAATGACACTGGTTTCCAAAAGTGCCACCAAGTTGAAACATTTTCACCTCTGCAATGAGGGGCTGCCTCATCATTGCAGCTTCAGCTATTCTGCTGCAATGAGACAGAGACTTATCATTGCAGGGCGATACCTTCCCAAATGTAACAAGTTAAGTAAACTTGGTGGTGGCTTGCTGCCACCTCTCAGTGCCATGAAAGCCAAATGGGGGTGGCCAATTCCCATATCTGCAGCCTCCGACCCAGTTCATTTGCCGACGGGGACCCCACTCCCTGTCAGCATGATGTAGCCCCCTGCCCCATTTGCTGCATGCCGAGGGGATGCCCAATCCCCCTCGGCATCATGCCCCCCCAAACAGTTATTCTTTGCCGACGGGGGGCCCAGTCCCCATCAGCTTAAGTACCCCCACCCCGAAAAAGGCAGGTGGCACACTGAGAGCCCACCCCAGTGTGCTGGAAGCAAGCCTGGAAAGAAACAAACCTTCCTGCGTTGTCTTTTTCTTTTCTTATCTCCCTGAAACAAAGGAAACAGTCCCATGCTGGTTGCCATCCTCTCCCCCCAACCTGCACCCACCCACTGTGCACCCTACCTCCCCACACCCACCCCCTCACCCCATACTTACCTCTGGAGCCTGGCATGATGATCTTCGGTGGACCGGGAACACGTTTGCACTCTTCAAAGCCGACCACGAACTGAAGAAATGCCGGTAAGCTGCATAATGGCATAAATAGGGGATTTTCAACTATGGTGCATATCTCTGGCATTTTGGGGAATTTTGGCACCAAATTTTCAACATGGGGTTATTGGGACCCCGCCTCATTAATTCAGCCACTGTCATGGCATTATTCCATCCCAAAAGGTGATTTTGCAGTCATTGCTCGGAATCACCTTCTGGGACCAATTAACATATTGACATTGCCAGTGTTCATGAGATGGGCTCTCAAAAAGCCTGTGTTGCAAATTTGGGGAAAAAAATCCAAAAAATGACTGTTTTACGAGTGTGCATTGTACAGTTTCCACACAAGCGTGTAACGTAACTTCGTGAATTTGTAATATTTTCACTCCAGACTTCCAACATTGGCATTTTTCATAGACTTTGATGGCAGGTAAGGACCACTAGGCCCACCCAGTCTGCCCATTTTCCTACCTACTGGATAAGCTGCAGATTTTAGTTAACCAACAACCTACTTCTTGCCACCCTCACTACAATTGCCTTATGTCTGTCCAATGCATGTTTGAATTCCCCCACTGTTTTAGACCCAACTACCTCCCTAGGAAGGCGGTTCCATGCATTCACCACTCTCTCTCCGTGAAAAAAATTTCCACACATTCCCTTGTTTCATCCCCTCTATCTTTAAATTGTGTCCCCTGTTCTTACACATCTCTTTTCTGAAAGATGCTACCCTCCTGGACTTTGTTGATTCCCTTGAGGTACTTGAACATTTCTATCATGTCCCCCGTCCTTCCTTTCATCAAGGGTATACATATTAAGCTTTCTCAGTCTCTCTTCATATGGTTTCTGATGCAGATCCTGCACCATTTTAGTTGCCCTCCTCTGGACTGCTTCCATCCTGTCTATGTCCTTGTGTAGATGAGGTCTCCAAAACTGCATGCAGTACTCCAGATGGGGTCTCACCAACTGTCTGTACAGAAGGATAACCACTTTCCTTTTTCTACTTGTGATGCCCCTTCCTATGTATCCCAGTATCCCTCTGGCTCCCCTTACTGACTTCTCACATTGCTTACCCACCTTTAGATCATCTGATATGATTACCCCCAGGTCCCTTTCCACTTTTGTTGTTGTTAGTACCTCCCCTGCTATTGTGTACTCTTTTCCTGGGTATTTGTTTCCCAGGTGCATTACTCTGCACTTCTTTGCATTGAATCTAAGTTGTCATATGTTTGACCATTCCTCCAACCTTGCCAAGTCCCTTCTCATCTTTCTACCCCCCCTTGTGTATCAACTCTGTTACAGATCTTTGTGTCATCTGCAAAGAGGCATACCTTTCCCTCCAGACCCACTGCAATGTCACCTATAAAGATGTTAAAAAGAACTGGACCTAGTACTGAGCCCTGAGGTACTCCACTAGTGACCCCCTTTCTTCAGAATGTGTTCCATTCACTATTACCTTCTGTGTCCTGTTGTACAGCCAGTTTGCTACCCAGGCTACCACCCTGGGACCCACTCCCAGGCTGGCTAACTTGATTATCAATCTTTTGTGCGGGACTGGAAGGGGACAGGATCAGTTGTATTCCAGGACAGTAGCTGCTGCTTGTTGTTTTCACAGGGTTCTTGTGGATTTTACTTAGTAGAAGGTTATTTCTTTTCTTTCTTACTTCTAAGGGGCTAGCAGGGTATTGTTTTGGGGGCTGTTGAAAGTTTGAAAACTGGTTTGGTGGCTGTAAGTGGGCTCATTTGTTGGATGTTTCACTGTGTAACAGGCTGCGCTGGTGGAGACCTATTTCTTCTGATTTAAAACCTATTTGGTGGGATTTGCTGGGGCCTGGTTCTTGGCTGCTGGGCTTGGAGGGGAGACACAGGGCTGATACACTCTCTCTCGAGTCAGGTGTCTGCCCAAGACCCACCTCCCTCCCAGTGTTCTGCTAATTTATAGGAAACACCTGTCCTGCAATTGAGGAAAAGGCTGCAGGTGCAGCTCATGTAGTTCTAGCCACTGGGGTTGGATTTAAAGGCTGGGAGAGAGCAGCTTAGGAGTTGTTCATTTCCTTATAAGTTTACTGTGTTGTACTGCACCTAATAACAGGGTTACCAGTGTACTGTGGGACTGTATCTAAGATTAGTGGGTGACCTGATTAGGCAGTAGGGGTGTATCTTGGACTAGGGGGGAACCTGGTGGCTCACCCAAGGAAACCTACTTGAAAGGGGATGGAACCACACATCATTAGGGCCGGCATCTTTGGGAGGGTGGTGGGATGCACAGGGTGTGGAGCAGCCATGATACTGGACTGGACTTGGAAATTTGGTGGTTGCCCAGTGTGCTACCAGCTGGCACAACTTAGGGAGGAGGTTGCGGGGATTAGGAGACAGCTGGGGGAAGGGGGGAGGTATGGTTGGGGAAGGGAGCAGGGGATCTCCCACGGGGTTGCACCGAGCACTCGGGGCGGGGGCATAGGGAAAAGAGTGCAGGAGAATACTCAGGGATCACATAGAGACCCTGGAAGAGGGGGTCCAAAAGGACAGTACCAAGGAAGCAGGCAGGTAATTGGGGACCCTCACAAAGGAGGGACAGAGGGACAACATTCTCAGGGAAGTAGGCAGATGGCCGGGGCTGGACAGAAGGAAGCAAGGCAGGGAGATGGATCAGACCTTACACTCAATAACTGCTTCAATTCTCTTCTTCTGCTCGAGGATGAGGGGGGTGATGTAGCCATGACAGGGGTGGTTAGAGATGGAAAGGGAGGGGCAGGAGGCAGGGGCTGGATAGCAGGAAGAACAGGGGGGAACCTGGAATGCAGGAAAATGGGGGGAGCAGTGAATCGGAGCAGGAGGGGTAGGGGAAGAGTGAGGAAAGCGCAAGAAGAGGGACAAGTTGGGAGGAAAGGCAAAGGAGAAGGACCAGAAGTACAAGAAGGATTCAGTAAAGGGAGCTGAGGGTTTAGGCCAGGGGAGCACGACAAGCAAGGAGGGACTAAATGGAAACAGGGAGGAAGGGAGGATGAGCCAGGCTAGTTTAGCAGATGGGGAAAAAGGACCAGTCGTGAGCAGTGAGGGGAGAGTTAGTAAAGTACAGAAGGATACTCAGGAGGAGGAGAGGCATAGGATTGGAGGGAAGGGGGTGGCCAGGGTAAATAAGGAGGGGGTGGCATGTGGCACCCAGATAGGGGGAGGAACAAGGAGCCGGCTGGGTTGAGGGTCCGGGAGAAAGGATGAGGGACATGGAAGGGGGGGAATTGGAGGAAAAGGAGCGGTCAGAGTGCTCCTGTTTGGGGATTCTATGATCAGGGGTATCAAATGGGATAGGGAGGGAGAAGCCTGGCCAGTTAGAACAAAATGCTTCCCTGGACTAACAGTGCACAGGGCTAAGCACGAGGTATATCAGCTGGCAAAGGATTGTGGGGGTTCCCCGGACATACTGGTCCACCTAGGTACAAATGACATTGAGGGAAATAGTGAGCTAGAGATACAGGCAAGATTCAGGGAGCTTGCCAGGGTCTGTCATGACATTGGATGCATAGTTTCCTTCTCAGAAATCCTGCTGGTGCCAAGGGCTAGTAGGGAACACAAAAGGAAGTTTAGGGAGATAAACCAGTGGCTCAGGGAGTGGTGTGAGGCCAGAGGGTATGGGTTGATGGGGGATTCGGGGGAGACCTGGGAGGATAAGGAGCTGTATGCTAGAGATAGACTCCATCTCAATTTGGAGGGGAGGGGAATCTTTAAGTTGAAAATAGAGGGGTTCATTGGTGAAAGGTGGGGTTAAACTTGTGAAGGGGAGGGATGGGAGAAAAGGCTGTCAAGGGGTGCCGATAAGGAGGGACTCTGTCTCCACTCCTGGGGAGCTGGAGGATTGCGGAAAAGGACGACTGGTAAAGTGCAGACCAGGGGAAAACAGAATCCCCATGGGAACACGAGCAGGGGAAATGGAAGTATAGGGAAAGGGTGGAAGGTAGTCCTGCTAAATGCCAGGAGCTTGGGAAATAAAATGCCAGACCTCCAGGCGATGCTAACTGAGGGAGCAGTGGATGTGGCAGCGGTCACTGAGACCTGGGCCACTGCAGGACACGACTGGGACCTGAACCTGGAGGGATACACTATGTTCAGGAAGGACAGGGGGGAGGGAAGGGGAGGAGGGGTAGCAATGATAGTCAAAAACTGCATTGGCATGAGGGAGTAGAGGAGGCGGAGGGAACCGTGGAGGCGATTTGGGTCACCTTGATAACAAGGGGGGGCAAGAGAGTAAAAATAGGAGTGGTGTATAGACCTCCTGCCCTGGCGGAGGAGCTGGAGGAGAGTTTGGTGGCAGATGTTGGGAGACACTGCAGACTGGGCAGAGGAATGGTGGTGGTGTTGGGGGACTTAAACATGCCAGGAACAGACTGGGAGACTATGACATCCTCTGTGACCAGGGAACAGAGGTTGTTGGATGTCTTTCAGGATGCGTTCCTAACTCAGCAGGTGGGGGAACTGACCAGGGAGGCGCGGGTACTGGATGTGGTCCTGGCAGACAGTGACCAGATTGGGGGCCTGGAGGTAAGGGCCCCATTGGCGGGAGTGACCATGCCAGGTCTGGTTCTGCCTGGACCTAGAAGGCTAGAAGGCTGCCCAAAGACGGAGGTAACTGACTTCAGGGGACAGATTTTAAGGAAATGGGAAGGATCCTTAGGAGCATTTGGATGTGATTGGGTCAGACATGGACGCTGATAGTAGGTGGAAATCATCAGGAGAGGGTACAGGATGCTACCAGCACCTGTGCAAGAGTAAGACGAAAATGGGTAGGGCCCAAAATCCTGCTGGTGGACCAGGGAGGTCCAGAGGTGGTCGGGAAAGAAGGCAGCCTCATAGGCAATTCAAGTGCTCAAGGAGTGAAAGGGATCGAGGGGAGTATGAGCTGATGGCTAGAAGGGCCACTAGGGTGGTGAGGGCGGCTAAGGCAAGGAAGGATCAGAACCTGGCCAGGGAAATTAGAAGAGGAAACAAGGGATTCTTCAGATACATTGGGGAAAAACGAAGGGTGACGGGGAAGATTAGCAGGATTAAATCAGGGGAGAGATGGGCACAAGACCCGGGGGAGCAGGCTGAGGTACTAAATGAGTACTTCGCCTCAGTTTTCACCAAGGAAGATGGGGGTGCTGCATCATACATGGGAGAAGACTGAGATACCGAGGAGGGGGGGACCCTTACCGATCGGCGGGTCTGGGGAGAGGGGGAGGCATCACTGGCAGGAGGGGGAGGGCTAAGCAGGGAGAAGAGGTACCGGAAATGGAAATCACAGCAGAGAGAGAGGAGGAGCCTCAGCCCTTTAAGACAGAGAAGCACCAGGGCCAGATAAATTACATCCCAGAGTGCTGAAGGAACTTGCAGATGTCCTGGGCGAAACCCCTGGTGGAGCTTTTCACCATCTCTCTGAGGACAGGGTGGGTGCCCCAGGACTGGAAGGTGGCGAATATAGTGCCTATCCACAAGGGGGGATCAAGGGAGGTGTCAGGGACCTACAGGCCTGTCAGCCTGACATCGGTGGTGGGCAAGGTGATGGAGGGCATTGTCAAGGAGAGGCTGGGGGACCTGGAAAAGTCAGGGTGCCTGGACGATAGACAGCATGGATTCGTCCCGGGGAAATTGTGTCAGACAAACCTTGTGGAGTTCTATGACTGGGTGATGAGTGCCTTGGACCTGGGTAGACCAGTGGACATCCTTTTTCTAGACTTCAGCAAGGCATTTGACTCTGTTCCTCACGTGGGCCTGTTGGATAAGCTGGGAGAAATGGGGGTGGGGAATCAGATAATCAGATGGATAGGCAATTGGCTCCATGACCGGACCCAGAGGGTCGTAGTTGGCGGGATAGTCTCATCCCCAAGGAGGATCATTAGTGGGGTCCCACAGGGATCAGTCCTTGGGCCCCTCCTCTTCAACGCCTACGTCTCTGACATAAGGACAGGAATCAGGAGTGAGATCAGTCTCTTTGTGGATGACTCAAAACTGGGGGTGGTGGTGGATGGGGAGGAGGGGAGGGTGGCCCTACAGGGGGACCTGGAGGCTCTGGAAAGATGATCTAGAAAGTGGAAGCTGCTGTTCAATGCAGGGAAATGCAAGGTACTCCACCTGGGGGCCAGAAACCCAGGCCAAGTGTACACCCTGGGGGGGGAAATGCTACAAGTCTCGATGGCTGAGAAGGACCTGGGGGTGGTGGTGGATGTCAAGATGAACAACTTGGAGACTTGTAGGAGGGCAGCAACCAAGGACAACAGGATGCTGGGATGCATCGCTAGGGGGATCACCTCCAGAAGGAGGGAAGTGATACTCCCTCTGTATAACTGCTTGGTGAGGCCGCACCTTGAGTACTGCGTGCAGTTTTGGAGGCCACACTTAAAGAGGGACATTACCTCCTGGAGAGGGTCCAGAGGAGGGCAACCAAAATGATTTGGGACTTGGGGGACAGGACCTATGAGGAGAGGCTTGAAGAGCTAAATATGTACACATTGGAAGAGAGAAGGGACCGGGGGGACATGATAGAGGTCTTCAGGTACATGAAGAGGGTAAATAGGGGAGGAACAGTCAGGGTGCTTCGAAGGAAGGAGGAGGGGGCCACTAGAGGGCATGGGTGGAAGCTGGAGGGGGGAAGATTCAGGAGAGAAAGGAGGAAGTGCTACTTCACTGAGAGGGTGGTGGAGCCATGGAATGCGCTGCCTAGGGGGCTGGTGGAGGCAGAGACAGTGGAGGGGTTCAAGAGGGGGTGGGACAGGTACAGGGGAAGGGTTCTGGAAGCAAAATCCAATGCAGCAAGAATATCCGGAACTGGGGAGGGAGAAGCCAGAGGAGGCGAGGGGGGCAGCAAGGTCAGCACCCATGGTGGAAGCTGACCAAACGAGCAGACACGAAAGACCATTAGGCCTATTCTGCTGGCATTTTAGTATGTTAGTATGACTGTGTCAAATGCCTTGCTAAAGTCTAGGTAGGCCATATCCACAGCCCCTCCCTGGTCTATTACTTTGGTCACCCAGTCAAAGAAATCTATTAGATTCGTCTGACATGACCTTCCTGCTGTAAATCCATGCTGCTTTGGGCCCTGTGCCCCGCTGGCCTCTAAGTACTCAACAATTCTTTATTTCAGAAGTGAGTCCATCATTTTTCCCCACCACTGAGGTCAAACTTATAGGTCTGTAGTTTCCTGCTTCTGCCTTGCTCCCACTTTTGTGAAGGGGAAACACATCTGCCCTCCTCCAGTCCTCAGGTACCACCCCATCCTCCCATGATTTGTTAAAACGTGTGGTCAGTGGTGTCACTAGGTCCTCCCTTAGTTCTTTTAGGATTCTGGGGTGAATCCTGTCAGGCCCCATTGCTTTGTCCACCTTGAGTTTTAGGAGTTCTTTCAGGACTCTTTCTTCTGTAAATGGACTGGTGTCAACCCCCCTACCCAGAGTGCTTCTATTGTCTGGTTTAGGTAACTCCTCCTCATCTTCTTTTGTGAATACTGAGCAAACGTATTCATTCAGTAACTCTGCCTTTTCACTGTCTCCCTCTGCCCACCTCCCCTCTCCCTTATGAATCTTCACTATTTCTCCCTTAACCTTTCTATGCTCCCTAATGTACCTATAAAAGGTTTTATCCCGCTTATTACCTGAACTGGCTGTTTTTTCCTTGGTTTAGGCTTTTGCTATTGTGACTGCCTTTCCCACTTCTTTCTGCTTTAATTGATACAGTTCCCTGTCGTGCTCCTTCTGTGATTCCTTATACTTTCTGAATGCAGCCTTTTTCTCCTTAACCTTCTCTGCCACCTCTTTTGAGAACCATAGTGGTTTTCCACACCTACTTATGAACAGTACAGCTGTCATTTTTCACATCCTGACTGAAATGTGTTTTCACACTTCCCATGCAGAATAGCGCGGTCGCTGTGGGAAATCAGCATTCTGGGCACATAAAGAAAATCACAGTGACACTGTTCATGAGCAGAGGTCCTAAAATGCCTATGTTGAATATTTGGTGATGAAAGTCCATAAAATTACTGTTATGAGCATGCATTGCGCAATTTCCATGCACGCTCATAACTTCACGAATTTGTAATATTTTCACTCCCGATTTTCAACACTGCCATTTTTCCACACCTCTTTATGAACAGTACAGCTGTCATTTTTCACATCCTAGCCAAAATGTGTTTTCACTCTTCCGGCGCAGAATGGCGTGGTCGCTGTGAGAAGTCAGTGTTCGGGACAGATTAAAAACAAATCACAGTGACACTGTTCATAGGCAGAGGTGCTAAAATGCCTTTGTTGAACATTTAGTGTCAAAAGTTCATGAAATGACTGTGTTACGAGTTTACGTTGCGCAGTTTCCATGCACCCTCATAATTATGCGCATTTGTAATATTTTCACTCCAGATTTTCATCATTGGCATTTTTTCACACCTCCTCTTGACCAGTACAGCTGTCATTTTTCATATCCTGCCCGAAATATACATTTACACATCGGGCAAAGAATGGCAACCTCACTGTAGGAAATCAATGTTAGGGACAGATTAGGAAAATCATAGTGACACTGTTCATGAGCAGAGGTCACAAAATTACTATGTTGAAAATTTGATGAAAAAATTCCACTAAATGACTGTTATGTGCGTGTGTTGCGCAGTTTCCACATAAGCCTGGAAGTTCGAATATTTTTAATATTTTCACTACAGATTTTCAACATTGCCATCTCTTCACACCTCCCTATTAATGGTACAGCTGTCATTCTTCACATCCTTCCCGATCTGTCTTTTCGTTCATCTGGCAGAGAATGGCATGGTCACTGTGGGAACTCAATGTTTGGGACACATTAACAAAATCACAGTACCACTGTTCATGAGTAGAGGTCCCAAATGCTTTCATGAGGTGGGTGTCACAAAAAGGCCATGTTGAAAATTTGTAGTTCAAATACCAACAAACACCTGGGGTGTTAAGGTGACTAACCATAACGTCCCACCCTGTACAGACTGACAGGTATCAGGGGAGTGCCTTTGGATTGCCAATTGTAATGCTTATGCCATTCCACTCCCACCCCACCACCCTGCAGCCAGTGACAGGCATCAAGGCATGCCTTTAACTCTTCAGCCCCAGAGTTCATCCCATTCTCCTATACTGCACCCCATTTCAGCGTATGTCCTTATGGAATGGGGTGACTGTACAGTTAAACACCCCGAGGCACACCTCAACATGTGTCAGTATCTGCAGGATAGGATGAAGTGAAATGGCATGAATGTTATAGATGACAACCTAAACGCATACCCCAATGCCTGTCTGTCTCTGCAGGGTGGATGTGGGGTTGCCATGAAGTTCAATACTTCACTGCCATTCCTATTCTGTATCTGTCTAACTCCTGCATTTCCAATGGTAATACCAGCAAGCAAACATTCGGCATTGACAAATGCTTGTTACCCTCTGTGTCCTGTCCTCCAGCCAATTCTTTACCCAGGCTGTCATCTTGGACCCACTCCCAGGCTGGCTAACTTGTATATTAATCTTTTGTGTGGCACTGTGTCAGATACCTTGCTAAAGTCTAGATAGGCCATGTCCACAGCCCCTCCCTGATCTACTACTTTGGTTACAAGTTGATTCTGTCTAGTTAGTACAGACGAAGCCATCAGTCAAAAAAACAGAAGTGTAGAACTGAGAAGCCCAAGCCTGTGTAATGTAAATTAAAGAAAACAGAGTTGGGCTTCTCATGCAGAGTCCTGTGTGACTGGACTAATGTCACAGAGCTGGTGGACATGCACATTCATGCTAACACAATCTGATCGGCTGTTCTGTCTTTTGCCATGCTTACTGTCATAGCACAAGCCGCTGCTGTTCAGGGGATCACACACACGACAGTACAAGCCGCTGCTGTTGAGGGGATCTCACACACACACACCCACACACACACACGCACGCACGCACGCACGCACACACACACATGCACACACACATGCACACACACACACACACACACACGCTACATAAAGAAATTCAACACCTGGGGCTTTATTCACACAAATAGTGATATGCAGCATAAAAGTTTGCATGGCTCTTTGCAGTTGCCCAGGTGGTATAAAATGCTGTTCACAGGTGGATAGCGTAGTGTGTTATCTGACTGTTAATAGTGCTGGATAGAGGCAGTGGTAACCCCATTACCACCACCTCAAACCCCATTAGTGCTGCCGGACCTGCATACCTTTAAATAGCCCTGCAATGAATGGTGCTGGGGTGCTATTTGTGATTCGCAAAAGCAGCCATAAAAATGAGCCTGTTGGGCATGCAAGGTGCTAGCTGGCAATTTGCATGCCCATTATAGACCCATTTACATGGACTGTGGGGGAGTTTTGTATGCTCTCCCTCCCTTAGTTACACAAGAATCCCCTGGATGATTTGATGGTCCCGCCCAGCCTTGATCACTGCTTTACCCCTAATGACTGAAGAACCTTCCTGGTAGCCTAGTGCTCCCTCCCCCCTCCCCATTCTCCAATTGCCATTACTGAAGAAGAAACACTCTGTCCCCTAGAGACCCCGCCCCCCAGCATCTGATTGCTGTCCCAGTAGAAGGAAAATTCTGTTCACTTTTATTCTAGTACTCTCCCCCCCAGTTTCTGATAACCATCTCTGTAATAGGAAAATGTTGTTCTCTGGTAGTCTAGTGGTCCCTCCTCCTCCTCCTCTTTGTTCTCCAGTTGCTGTCCTGTAGGTTAAAAAAAGAATCTCCTGTCCCATGGTAGCAGTACAGAAAAAGGGAGGCAGTGACAGTTGTATTGTTGCCCACCCCACCCCACCCCACCCCACCCCACCCCACCCCACCGTGTCCTCTGTTCGCAGGCCTATCATCAAGTAGGAAAGCTCCCAGGTGGCCAGCAGCCCCCCCACCTGATGACACATCTGAAGTGTACAGCACAGCAGCCCCCACCTGATGACACATGTGAAGTGCATAGCACAGCAGCCCCCACCTGATGACACATCTGAAGTGCACAACACAGCAGCCCCCACCTGATGACACATCTGAAGTGCATAGCACAGCAGCCCCCACCTGATGACACATCTGAAGTGCATAGCACAGCAGCCCCCACCTGATGACACATCTGAAGTGCACAGCACAGCAGCCCCCACCTGATGACACATCTGAAATGCACAGCACAGCAGTCCCCCACCTGATGACACATCTGAAGTGCACAGCACAGCAACCCCCACCTGATGACACATCTGAAGTGCACAGCACAGCAGCCCCCACCTGATGACACATCTGAAGTGCACAGCACAGCAGCCCCCACCTGATGACACATCTGAAGTGCACAGCACAGCAGCCCCCCCACCTGATGACACATCTGAAGTGTACAACACATGGCCATCGGTGTCCAGTGGTTCCTCCCAACATCCTGATCCCTTGTATTAGAAAATTCTCCAGTTCCCTGGTAATCTAGTGAATCCCACACCCTGTCAGGCATTAACTCCCCAGCTGTTCCTCAAACCTAATCCCCAGCCGGTGACTAGCACAACCCTCCTCTCACCTGCGTGGCTGGCCACTGAATAAGCTTTCAATGAGCGCTTGCCAATAGTATGTGCTTACTGAGAGCTCAGTCAGCTGAAATCCTTAGAGGTGAGAGGAGGGTTGTTCTAGTCGCTGGCCTGGGATCAGGTTTGGGAGAGAGTGGGGTGGGGGGCTCACTGCCTAACAGGATTAGATGTCCACTAGACTGTCAGGGAACTAGGAAAACTCTGATACAAGGGACTGTGATGTTGGTGGGGAAACACGGGACATCAATGGTAATGTAACTTATGTTTTTAATCTGCTTTGCCTGTTAATTGTTATGTTATGTCGATACATTTACTGTACATTTATTGCGCTTGATGGCCATTGTTTTTTTACTATGATTTGTTCTGTCACTGTAATTATCTTTCTGTGAGTTTGCACTGTATTGGAACTATTCGCCAGTGGAATAGTTGTAATTGTTCTATACTGTACTCCCTTTGTTGGTCTCCCGGGTCATCCCTGAAAAAGGGACTGCTATTGTCTCAGTGGACTTACCTGGTTACCTAAATTCAAATAAATAAGTTATGCACTTTGGGAACAAAAATAAGGCAGCGGCATACAAGCTAAATGGGCAAACGCTAAGAGAAGTAAATGAGGAAAGGGACTTGGATATCAGGATCTGTAATGACTTAAAGTTTAATCAGCATTGCAGTCAGGTAGTAAAAACAGCTGGGAGTATATTAAGTTGCATAAACAGGCATATCAAGAGTAGAATGAAGGAGGTTCTGGTGCCGCTGCATAGGTCTCTTATGAGGCCATATATGGAATTTTGTGCCCAGTTCTAGTCAGCAGGCGATAAGATGGAAATAAAATCATTGAAGCGGGTTCAGAGAAAGGCCACATGTATGATTACAGAAGTACAAGACAAAGAATACCATGAGAGGTTAACTGGGTTGGGGATGTACACACTGGAATTCTGTACATTGAGAGGCGACATGTGCATGTTTTTTAAAGCACTTTTAGATGTAGAGTTATGGGAAAAGTTGGGGCTTAGGCCTAGCAAGCAGAAATATCAGACTAGAGTGCACCCCTTACAGTTAGCTGGGGAAAGGTACAAAACAGCTAGGAGAAAACTTTGGTTTAATGTTAGGGTGGTGCCAATTTGGAATAGTCTGCCACTAGAGGTAGAGGCTAGTATTAGTATGCAAGCTTTTAAAAGAAATGTAGATAAATACCGAATTACTAATAACATAGGATATAACCAGAAAAAATGTAGCATGCAGTGTGAACAGTATGTCTCCTAAGCTCTGAAATAACGGATTTATGTGATATCGGCGAAAGCCTAAAGGCGATCGCCGTTATCGTGAAGTCAGAGTGCCAAAAATCAGTTTCGGCACTCTGACTCCCCAGTGCACAGCAAAACTGCACCAGGGACTTGTGTTTTTAATGGTTTATGGAGGGGCTGCGCCCCCCCACACCCTCCTACTTAAGGATCCTCAGCTCCAGGGGGGTGCATGTCGGAGGAGTGCAAAACCATTAAAGAGAAATTCAGGCTGGGTGCAACAATAACACACCAGCGCCCGGACCTGAACCCAGCACCATGACTACTGGAGCCACCTACCCACCTACCATGCCATGCCATGCCATGGGGCCAGCTTGGCAACCCAGAGTGGCACCACACTGCACAATCCCTCCCACCCCTCGTTATGCATGCTCACTCCCCCTCCCATGCATATGTATAGCAACATCTTTTCACTATATTCGCTGCCCTCCCCAATCCAGTCACTCTACCCTGTCACTATCCCTGATGACATGTGCCTGGGATTGGGTCACCGTTTTTGCAGGTATCCAATCACCGACGCCCATGTCATGGGTACCCAAAATAACCTATGAAACCTATGAGGGAATGCAGTTCTCATGGATTGAAGAGGCAATCCTGTGAAGTTCACAGCTGCCTTAAGGAAGAACAATGAATACAATCTGACAGCTACCTGAGAAAGAAAGATGCCTTTTGTTCTTTCCATGGGTGGGAGGAAGGAACAACTAATCTGTGAGTACAGAATCTGAGACTGTTTTCTGAGGGAATTGTCCGACGTGTGTGTGCCCTAGATAAGGTTAGATTATTAAGGTCAGGACCTCTTTCAACACAACTGTACTGAATTTAAAGTTAAAGCTGGGAGCCTTTAGCAATTCATTGGGGACTGGAGACTCATTTGGTGTAACCCTGAAGGAATGACAGAGGCTGTTTGGGGCAAAGTTTGAGGAACGCAATCTGGAGTTTCAGGCAGGGTAAGTTGTTCGTGGATGGGTACCAGTGTTCCCTGGGCAAAGACTATGCACCAGGAGGATTTTAAACTCTGTGGCACATCCCACAGATACACACTTTGGAAGAGAGACATAAATGTTTTTGTGGAAAACAGTACTGCCTAGCAAAGTGTCCTGCAAAAGAGAGTGTGCCTGTATTGCAATAACAAACATTTGGGGGGCCACCCTTGCTTTAAGTAACATCTGTAAATAAAGTCATACTGCAAAATCCCAGTTACTGCTTTGGACATTCCACTTATTGCTTCTAGTGTGAACATTATTGAGGCTCCTCCGCAGTTAGGTCTGGCATATGCCTAGCATCCTCTCCCCTGGACCTGGCTGTGAATAAAAAGGTCCATTTTAGTATGTACCCCACCCCCATCCTCTAGATAATAAGCATGGTATAGACTCCAGTGCCAGGGGTGGTACCATGAGTGTAGCTCTGCCAAAAGAAAATTGTATGCCATGCAGTTGTCAGTAGTTCTTTTAAAGGTGATAGGAAATGGTTTTCTGCTGCTAAAAACTCTTAAATAAATTCTATATAAAAAGCAATGACCTTCGTGTGTTATTTTTGTATTGCACATGTGTAGAATGCACATTTATTTATTCATTCCTTATGTTGAAATGACCATCAACTTGACACTGTGAGTTTTATTATCGGGAGTCAGCACGTGTTAAACTTTGAAATGCCACGTCACAAACTCCCGATACAACATCCAGTAAACCGCAACATTCATACCGAACTCGTCAGCTGCTTCAGCTGTAAAGGTGAATGCCACTATTGCATGCCTAAAAATGGCACCCTATTCAAATTTGACTTATTTGGTGGCCCCCCCTCCAAACACACAAATACTGTACACAAACCCTTGGCCAGTTGCAATGTAGATCGTGAAAAACTAAGTCTGTAATTATTTAAACAGTTTACAGTCAGGGAAAAAGTGTTATTTATTCCCTCTATGATGCTGTGTTGGTCTTAGTGTATTTAGTGCATCCTTTCAGTTTTTATTTAACCCTGCCACCCCCTTTCTTCCCTATGAAGCTCCGTACTTTACCCTTCAAGTGATGTAGGGCACAGCAGCACCAGAAACCACGGAAGTGCCAAAATCCTTTCTGTTGAGGCTGGAAGGGGGGGTAGAATAAATCTTCCAGCATTCAGTAGTGCAAGTTTGCTGCCCTGCTTTGTAGTGTTTCCAGTCCCCCTGGGCTAGCGGGCGGGGGGTTGAACTTGAGGTCCTGCAGGTCCTCGGGCCGTTGATGCTCCAGAAGAGCTGGTGGTGCACTGTATGCTCCCTGCCCTATTGCTGGAACATCTGTGGGAGCAGGGGAGTGAGACAAACCTGCAGTTATTTCAGTCTCCAAGAGGCAGCATAATGTGCATTCCCCGAGCCAAATCTGCTGAGTTGGGGGGGTAAGGAGAGAATGGACTCCTTTAGTGACTCACTCGCCATAGCCGAAATTTAGCACATTTTTCCTGTGCTCCCTGCCCCAGCTACAGTTCACAAGAGGGCGAGACTAGTAGAGGCACTATCCACTTCCAGTCTCAACAGGAAGGATTTCGGCACTTCTGTAGCTTCTGGTGCTGCTGCTTCCCACATCACTTGAAGGGTAAGGTATGGAGCTTCAGGTCCTGTTTTGACTGGGCCAAGACTGCTGTCAGATCAAATGAATAGGCAGTATATTACAGCTTATGACACCCAGGGTAGAGGGACAGATGTTCTTGTTGGAAAGCTTACAGCAGTGGCAAACAGGAACACTAGGGAGGAGGCAATAAAGCAATAACCATAGAGGGAACCCCTTCCTGGAGATGTTCCCATGTTGTAGAAAGGACCCAGGTGCATTTCACAATGGACCCTATGCACATGCAGGTGGGGAATAATGCACCAGAGACATGTATCCCACCTGCGAAGGGACACACCTGTGGACAGGCGTGCACCTGGAGGTATGCACTACCGGAGCACACCTGTCCATGGACCCAATCCCTGGTGCATGGAAGTGTAGAGGACAGATACATGGACCAGGCAGGTATACAATGGGATACCCAACCTGGTCCACCGGTGGGTTCCTTGTGCCCATGGACATGAAGAAATGGCTGCCGCCATGCATGGCAACCTATAAGCGGGCTGGTTCCCAGTTGGCCACCACCAGACCACCATTCATGGTCTGTGGTCTGGGGCAGCATGGTGTGGGGGACGGCATTCCCCACCTGTCTTTTGGTGACTGGGGGATGACCTCCCAGTGAGTGAGCAGACCTTATGGCAGGGCTTCCCCCTGAGTACTGTGCACTCCCTGCGCCCAGAGCTCTGTGACTCTGTGAATTTTGTGAACTGCAGGCACACACCCAGGCACTCCCCCGCATCCCTGCGATGCCCTCCATGCAGTCTGGCTTTGGGGCAGCATGCCCAGTAGGTGAATCCCATGGCTGGCTGCACAGTGGGTGCAATGGATGTGCAGTATTACGCGGGACGGGTGCGCAGTGCATAGCCACTCCACACCATAGTACATAGGGCCCAATGTTAACAAGAGGTGCAGAAGGGTGGGGAGAAACACACGCGCTCGTGCACACACACACACACACACACACACACAAACACACACACACACACACACTGGGGCTGGGATAGTGTGAAACTGTCACTCATAGGGAGAGGCAACTCCCAACAGCCAAAGGAAATAAATTAGAGAGCTGAGGTTCAGCTCTCTCTCTCTTTCTCTCTCTCTCTCTCTCTCTCAGACCTACAACATCTAAAAACCAGAGCCCTGCCATTGAAAGCTAGCTTAATGGTGAATAGAGATTAGTCTAAGTAAAGTGTCTCTGAGTTAGTGGGTAGGTAAAGAGTTGGTGAAGGAAGCTCAGGTTGTTTATGTCGGTCAACTTTTTGTTTAACTTGCTTTATTTTCATTTCTGGCTAACTTGTAAACCTTTTGTCCAACTGTAAATATATCCTGTTTGTAAATACTCATGCAGTAAGTTCTCTAGTAAAGAATCTATTCTGACAAGTTCAGTGACTGTCTGTTCATTTATAAAAAGGTAATTTTTATTATTTCTGCTGGTCTGTGTTTGCAGACCATCTCTGAAAGGCAATCTACCCACAGTTACTGTGTTGGCCTTCCAGACCTTTAGCAAGGGGCCAAAAAGTGCAGGTTTCCTGTCTCCTAGTAAAAAATCAGGTGGTAGCAGTGAATAGCTCACTCTGTTTGCAGAATCTGCTCAGGGAACATCATTATGGAGTTCTTGATTACCTCCAATGGGCTTCACTTGCCAGCAGAGTTCAATATGCTTCCTTATGCCTTACCTTCTAACTAAAAGGCCCATACGCTCCCACTGACCTTCAGGATCTGTAAATGGATAAATCTGATGGGCGACCTCTCAGATCCTCTAGTAGGAAGCTCCTTCTGGTCTTCAAATTTAAAACTGTCACTGGGAATAGGTCCTTTGCAAATTCTACCCCTTCCATCTGGAATTCACTTCACAGTACCCTGTAGACACTCAGATACTCTCCTCCAGGGGGTAAGAAGGGCTTAAAAGTCTCTGTTACAGAATGTAAACAATGTACTTGTAATTGCTGAAGGACTATATAGTAATCATCCCTGTGTGTCTGGCATATTTTGCTAAACATTTATGCATATTTCATACTTTAGTCCAAATGTATGCTTATTGTTTATATACAGTATCCCTGCCATGCAACCTGTTCCCCTGTTGTACTACCAACTGTCTGTTACATCCTTGTACTGTACTCATGCTTGTATAGTTTCTGTAATTAACTCTGGGTCACCTCTGAAAAAAGGGTCTTCCTGAGGCCCAGTGAGTTTACCCTGTCAGCAAAATTCAATAAATAAATAAATTAATTAGAAGCCCCTGCTGTGGAACATATTTGTGACAGTTACTGTTTCCCAAGGAGCTTCTTTTACCATGAATTGATTTTCTGGACATGAAAGACTTGCATGTCCTCTCATGTTCAGATCAGAGCTCATCTGCACATCAGATCTGCGTTAGTGCAACATGGCAGCGCTAACACGAGTACTTATGCACGATACTCATGCCTGCACAGTTTAAATCAATACCGCTGTATTGTACATGGAGGTCATAACTTACACAGTTGTGGAAAGTAGAAGTAGTGCGCTGGACAAGGGTATCTTTATGCAGCCTGCAGAGGGGAAGTGCTGCATAAACAGAATCACTGGAAACTTTGCCGGAGCACTGTGGCAGGACATCAGATAGTGGTCCGGTCATGTGCTTCCACAGTGCTCTTATACAATTCTGATGACTGCATAACATCTGTGGAGCTTGGACCACACAGCTGTACAAATCAAACTCTGGAGGAGTATTTTATCAAACTAGAAATCTGGTCTGGGACTTGCTTGTCATCACAGTCACTTTCTAATTCTTTTCTAAGCAACAATTTCTGGTCAATGTACCTTAACCATTGCTGATGTCAGTGCTGCTAGACTACTTCTGATTTTCCTCTGACTGTAATAGGTGGGGGTAGTACCAGTTTTGAAGTGGTAGCTGCCCATGGTGGCACAGTCTGAAAAAACGTGGTACCCATGCTTGTTTGCACAGTTTAGAAATGACCCCCATCCTTGTTTTTGCTGTAATAACAAATGTGACCCTTTAATACAAAAACAAGGAGTCAGTTATGGCCTTCACCACCCCCTTTAGCTTCAACTGAGGAATGTGATTATGGGTTTGCACCAGATGTACAGTGGCTGCCATACACACAACAGTGATCAACTGTATGTAAAAGGTTTTTTTTTGAATGTGTGCTTTCTTAATGTTGTCCATACCACTCCACCCATTTCATACTCTGCTCCCGGATTTCTGTGCCCCAAGTGCATTATTTTACATTTTTTGTGTTGAAACCTAGCTGCCATACCCTTGGCCACTGTTCAAGTCTTCTATGGTCTCTGCTCATACTTTTCCATCCTGCTGCAGATCTTATCATCATGCAGAGTCAAACCTACCCTTCCTGCTCCTCTGCAATTTCACTTATAAAGACATTAAAGAGGATTGTGTTCAGCACTGATCCCTGTGGTAACCCCTCCATCACCTTCCCTCCCTTCCTTGGAGTGAACTCCATTACTACCAGCCTCTATCACCTATCCCCTAATGAATGTCTTACCAAACAGACACATTTTTTTCTCTCTGAGCAAACACAGAAGGAGTCATGCGGAACAAATGTAACTTTCTTGGAAAGTATTAGTTGCACATAAACAACCAGCAAGAAAATTGCTCAGGGCAAAATTACCTTTGAAATTAGTCTTTTCACTAAGTTGTACTAATTATGTTTTTTTTTAAATATGGCCATCTGATAACCTGAATTTTCATTGTTCTTCAGTACTTTCACCTTTTGGATGGCTATATTTAAAAAAAATATAATGAATTCAGGTTGGTGACTGACCTCATTTAAAAGGTAATTTTGTCCTGAACAACATTCATCCTAGTTGTGTATGTGTAACTTGCATACTTTCCAAGATATTTGAATTTGTTCACCATGATGCCTTATGTGTTCGCTCAGAGAAAACAAGCATTTGTCAATGCCAAATGTTTGCTTCCTGGTATTAGCATTGGAAATGCAGGAGTTAGGGAGATGCAGAATAGGAATGGCGGTGAAATGTTGAACTGCACACCAACCCCAACTCCACCCTGCAGAGATGGACAGGCACTGGGGTATGCGTTTGGGTCATCACCCATAATGTTCATGCCATGTCACCTCACCCTATCTTGCAGACACAGACATGTGTTATGTTGTGCCTTGGGGTATTTGGCTTTTTATTGTTTTTTTTATTTAGCTGTTTAACCAGGTATAGCACACTAAGCTGAAAGCTTTTTTACAGGAGTGACCTGGGAGCACAAGGAAGTTAAGTGACTTGCTCAGGGTCACACAGTATGCAAGTGGAAGCTGTGGGATTCAAACCCAGGTCTGGTCTGCTGGATGTCACCAGATTTGCAGCTCAGAGCCTTAGCCCACTGCGCTATACTGCCTCATTCCATAAGGACATACACTGAAATGGGTAATGTGTAAATGCATATTTCAGCCAGGATGTGAAAAATGACAGTTATAAGTTATACTGTTCAAAAGGAGGTCTTAAAAAATGCCAATGCTGAACATCTGGAGTGAAAATACTACAAATTTGCAAAGTTACTAGGGTGCATGGAAACTGCACAGTGCACGCTCATAACAGTGTCATGTCATGGACGTTTGTCACCAAATTTTCAACATAAGCATTTTAGGACCTCTGCTCATGAACAGTATCACTGTGATTTTCTTAATGTGTCCCAAACACTGATTTCCCACAGCGACTGCTATTCTGCGCTGGAAGTGCAAAAACACATTTTGGCCAGGATGTGAAAAATGACACCTGTATTGTTCATAAGGAGGTGTGGAAAGTGCCAATGTTGAAAATCTGGAGTGGAAATATTACAAGATAATGAAATTATAAGCATGCATGGAAACTGTACAATGCACGCTCATAAAACAGTCATTTTTAAAAAAATGTTTCACCAAATTTGCAATATAGGCTTTTGAAGAGACCATCTTATGAACAGTGCTGCTGTTGTTTCGTTACTCGGTCCCAAAAGGTGATTCTGCGCAGTGACCACAAAATCACCTTTTGGCACCAAATAATGTCATGACAGTGGCTGAATTCATGAGGAGGGGACCCAGTAACCCCATGTTGAAAATGTGGTGCCACAATTCCCAAAAATGTCTGAGATATACATCAAAGTTGAAAAAAACTATTTTTGCCATTACACAGCTTACTGGCATTTCTTCAGTTCACAGTCGGCTTTGAAGAGTGAAGATGTGTTCCCAGCCCACTGAAGACCATTGTATCAGGGTCCAGAGGTAAGTATGGGGTGAGGAGGTGTGTGAGGAGGTAGGGTGTGCACTGGGTGGGTGCGGGTTGGGGAGGGACCCAACTGGCATGGGACCATTCCTTTCTTTCAGGAGAAAAATAAAAATAATGTCGGAGAAGGTTTTTTTTTGCAGGCTTCTTTGCACACTGGGTGGGCTCCCAGTGTGCCACCTGCCTTTTGGGGTGGGGGTTCTAGGGACACTGTCAACCCCTTTAGGCCTAAAAGTGTCCCTAGTAAAATCAAGCATTTGTCAATGCCGAATGTTTGCTTGCTGGCATTGGCAGTGGTAGTGTAGAAGTTACAGAGGTGCATAATAGGAATGGCAGTGAAGTATTGAACTGAAGCCAACCCCACCACCACCCTGCAGAGAGTGACAGGCATTGGGGTGTTCCTTTGAGACATCAGGCATAACGGGCACTCCATTTCAGTACACCCCACCCTGCAGACACTGGCAAGTGTCACAGTGTTCCTTGGGGTCTTTGGTCCTTATGCGCACCCCATTCCATTAGGAAATACAGTGAGATGAGTGCGATATAGGAGAAAGGGGTGAACTTTGGGGCCGAAGAGTCCAAGGCATACCTCAATGCTTCTCACTGGCTGCAGGGTGTGGAATGGTATGAGCGCTGCAGGCAAGAATCCCAAGTCACACCCCTGATGCCTGTCATTCTCTACAGGGTTGGGTATTCTGGTTGAAAACCTGAATACCTCAGGCATTCGTTGGCATTTTCACTCCAAATGTTCAACATGTTTTTTTTGTGACCCTACCTCATGAACAGGGGGAATATCATTTTCTTAGCGGAAAGCTGCTTATGCACAGAGACTATGGCATTTAGCACCACAGGTGCAAAAACATTCCGAACAGGATGTAAAAAATGACAGCTGTACTGTTCATGGGGAGGTGTAAAAAATGGCAATGTTGTAAATCTGCAGTAAAAATATTTAAAAAATGGTGAAGTCAGGAGCGTACATAGAAACTGTGCAACGCACACCCGTAATATAATTAGGTTGGGGATTTTTTTACAGCAGATTGTCAACTCAGGCATTTTGGTGCCTCCAATCATGAACAGTGTCACTGTGATTTTCTTCATCTGTCCTGAACAATGATTTCCCACAGTAACCACGGATCTCAGCGCTGAAAGTGTGAAAACACACTTTGGCCATGTTGTGAAAAATGACAACTGTACTGTAAATAAGGCAGTGTGGAAAAATGCCACTGCTGAAAATCTGGACATAAAATATTACAAAGTCATGAACTTACGAGGGTGAGTGGAAACTGTGCAATGCTCACTCGTAACACAGTTATTTTATGGACTTTTGTCACAAAATTTTCAACAAAGCCATTTTAAGACCTCTGCTCATGAACAGTGTAGCTGTGATTTCCTTAATCTGTCCCAAACATTGCTTTCACACACTAACAGCGTCATTGTGCGTTACATGTGCGAAAACACATTTTGGGTGGCATATGAAAAATGGCAGCTGTACTGTTCATAAGGAAGTGTAATAAAATGGACATGTTGAAAATCTGGAGTGAAAATATTAAATTTGCAAACTTATGAGCATGTATAGGAACTGCGTAACGCACACTCGTAAAACAGTCGTTTTTAGGAATATTTTCACCAAATTTTCAACATAGCCATTTTAAGACGTGTGTTCATGAACAGTGTCACTGTAATTTTCTTAATGTGTCCCATACATTGATTTCGCACATCGACTGTGCCATTGTGCGCTACATGGTCGGAAACACATTTTGGGCAAGATGTGAAAAATCACAGCTGTACTGCTCATAAGGAGGTGGGGTAAAATGGCAATGTTGAAAATCTGGAGTGAAAATATTGAAAATTTGCTAACTTACAAGCGTGCGTAGGAACTGCTCAATGCACACTCGTAAAACAGTCGTTGTTTGAAATTTTTCCACCAAATTTTCAAAATAGGCTTCTTGAGAGCCCACCTTATGAACACTGGCAGTGTAATTTTGTAATTTCGTTAATCGGTCCGGAAAGGTGATTTTCCACAGTGACTGTGAAATCACCCTTCAGGCCTGAATAACGCCATGACAGTGACATCATTCATGAGAAGGGGTACCAAAAACCCCTTGTTGAAGATTTGGTGCAAAAATTTAAAAAAATGCCTGAGATATGCAACAAAGTTGAAAACCCCCTATCTAGCCCATTATACAGCTTACCGGCATTTCCTCAGTTTGCAGTCGGCTTTGAAGAGTGCAAGCGTATTCCTAATCCACAGAAGATCGTGCCCGAGGTCCGGAGGTAAGTATGGGGTAAGGGGGTGTGGGAGGCAGGGTGCACAGTGGTGCGGGTTGTGGGAGGGCCAGGAGACTATGTGGGACTGTTTTTTCTTTTACAGGTGTTCTTTTGTTTCTAATGATGACGCGGGACGTTTGCCACGCTGGAGTGGGCTCCCAGCATGGCACAAGGACGGTTGGGGGTCATTCAGCCGATGGGGGATTGGGCACCCCGTCACCCAAAGCATCGATTGCCATGCTGGGGTGGGCTCCCAGTGTGGCACCCAGTACTCAGGGGGGAGGACATTGGAGCCGACGGGGGATTGGGCACCCCCCGGCTATATCATGAGTTGCCATGCTGGGGTGAGCACCCAGCGTGGCATTTGGAAGGCTTTGGGGGCCGGGGGGAGCGCAGCACAGCCAACGGGGGATTGGGCACCCCCATCATCTGTACAGTATATGCATGTGTGCAGGGGGGGCACGTGCGTGTGTGGGGGAGGAGCAGCGCATGAGCAAGTGATATCTTATCGCTGATCACTGAAGCGTAGCTGCCCCTTTGAAATGTATGCCACTGCATTTTGGAGCTTGCCATAGACAGCTCCATCATGCATTGGCTTACAGGGGCCACACCTGCAAACACAGTGACTGAATTGGAAGAGCGGGAGACACACCTCTGAAATCTCGGATGATGGCAATATGTTTCTTGCACATGTGTGCAAGCAAACATAACAAACATAAAAAAAGTATCTTAATTTTTGAAGACCTTTTTTTTTTTTTGTGCTTGCATATGTGACGTATGAATGAGGGATCCACTCACTGTAGAGCAAGGGATGATGTGAAATGGTGCAGGTACATGGGGGGTGAACAAAGTGGTAGACAGTAAGCTCAACCAGAGCTTCAGGTGATGTAGCACAGCGATACATGGGGGGGTGAACAAAGTGGTAGACATAAGCCCTACCACAGCTTCTGGCTGATGTAGCACAGCTGGACTAAGGCAAGAGAGGATGTGAAATGTTTCAGGTACATGGGGGGTGAACAAAGTGGTAGACAGTAAGCCCTACCTGAGCTTCAGGCTGATGTTGCACAGCTGGACTAAGGCACACGCACCCACGGCATGTTCCTATAGTCCCCATTTATATGTCCATTTATGTTCTTACAGTGCTGATTGCCTAACTGAGCCAAGATGTAAAACAGATACTAAAATGTCAGGTTTATTTCAGGTGACCATGTTTTTATAGTCCCCATTTATATGTCCGTTTATGTTCTTACAGCGTTGATTGCCTAACTGAGCCAAGATGTAAAACAGATACTAAAATGTCAGGTTTATTTCAGGTGACCAGGATTGTAGTGGGTAGAGGGGGCAAGTGAAACAATGTTCTGAGAATGTGCTTAAACTTATTAACCGTTGCTGTGCCACGGAGTGATACACCGGTCCAGAATCCCTATATGGTCAAATTATGTTTGCAGCCTAAAAGTGCTTAGGTGGATTGGCATTTACATTACTCAACGGCAAATCTTTTTCATACTTTTTGTGATCATTGGTTAAGATATAACCACTAACTGATGACAGACACTTGGGGGCATGAAACTGTGCTACCAGCAAAGTTGCATTTGCAAAGCCCTGAATATTTATCTGTTGATAATGAAATGAAAATTGTCAGCTGATAACATTCAGCCACTGTCCATTGCACAGAATAAACATCTCACTGATAGATCTGGAGCAAAGGGACATGTACTTATCAATAACACCACTATAGCTCCAGACACGGAAGAAAGAAGTTCATGCACTTTCATCGCTGTTAACTTTTTCAGCATTTAAAAACAGTTACTTAGCATCTGCACTAAGATGTTACACGTCGCCGAACTGAATTGTGACACCAGAATCCCTGCGATCAACATTTGTCAGCAAAAGTGAATTGAAAAATCGATAGATGTATAAAATGGTAAGTGACATGAGTCAATAACAACATATCTGCATGTAATACTTGGCTTAAAATTTGAGCACCACCATATTCCACACCACAGCGTCAAACAGGGATGCCATTTATAATTCAGCTAATGTCAAGCAGTTTTCGAGCCATAAAAAGTATTACGGTATCAGTATGGTGGCAGTACCGGGATCAGGAAATTATGAACTAAAATGCAACAGCACCCCTGTCAGCCATATGTTGTGTGGGTGCAGGGATTGCATGAGCACCCAGGGGTGGGCAGTTAGGCGGCTTCAGATTCACTGGAGAAAAGGGTGGATTTGATTGTGAGCTACGGTTGAATTTGTGTTTTCTTTTTCTATACCTACTTTTCACTATTTTGTTAGGGCACATGTCCAACCCTAAGATGTTTAGGTCACAAGGTGATGTGACTTCATTGGGCATCTGATCTGAGAAAAAGCTGTGTGATTCTATCTAAATGCCAGCTCATGGCAATTCAAAGAAAAAAAAAGATTTTGAAGCTGCATTATTTATTTATTTATTTAATTCATAAATCGGATTTACAACCTTTGAGTCACAGACTCATTTACAAAGGCACCTCATCACAGGGAGGGGAACAACAAATAGTGCGGTGAGACAGGGTGGAACAATACAGGTGCAGTACATACATTATACATAGCATAAGACATAGGTATTTTGCAAAGTAAATTATATATAGCATAAAGCATAGATAGTTTACCATAGTACAGAGCAGACAACACTGTTAGAACCTGGTAGGTCATGCAGGTAATCTCCAGAGGAAAATGGAGTGGGGCAGGCTATCAAGCCTGGAGAACAGCAGCAGGCCTTACCATAGGCACGTACACTTCCTTTTTTTTTTTTTTTGCCATTAAATTTTATTGGATTTTCTGTTACAGAGATACATTCCAACAACATCAAATGCAACCAGACAGTGGTAAATACACACTCATATTTATACATAAAGTACAATAAAATCTGTAACATAACCCCCATAACCCTTTCCCTCCATTCCCCATCCCCCTACCCTCCCTTAGCCCTCCCAGCACAAGCCCAATCATGTAGCATGTCATCAAACAGTGACCATTCTATATCCTCTTTTGAAGAATAAATAGCCTGAAAGGGGCCCCAGATCCTATTGTACCTAGGAAGCTTATTCTGGAGGATAGCTATCATTCTCTCAACCCTCAAACTGACTAATAGTTCCTCCAGCCATTCAGTGTAACTGAGCACGACAGAATCCTTCCAGTGTCTGAGGACAATTTTCTTAAGCATAGCAGCAATTAGAACTATATGAAACCTCCTATTTTTGACAGGGATATGAGAGACATCACCCAGCAAGCATAATTTGGGGGTAAAGAGGTCCCCTAGTCCCAATAACGGATTCAGTCTGTTTTTAATTTCTGCCCACAACGGTGTTACCTTAGGACAACTCCAGAAAATATGCATTAAATCCCCAACCCCGGCTTGACACCTATAGCATACAGAGTTAGGAGCCATTTTCAACCTGGCCAGTTTTTGTGGCGAGTAGTAAATATTGTGAAGAATTTTGAACTGCATCAACCTTAAACGGTCCTGCAGCAAGAACCTAAGACAGTTTGCCCATAACCCTTTCCAATTGAGTGCAGTGTCATGAAAAACTGAGGACCAGTATGAATTTTGAACCGGATTTAAGGAATACGCCCACTCAAATAACACTGCATATATTTTGGAAACTGCATGCGGCAAACCGGTCACCAATCTAGGGCTCCGGATTACCCCATTACCTAACTTTGCAGCTGAAAGATGCCTAATCTGATATATCTTAAAGATTGCTGTAGCAGGCATCTCAAACTTATTCAGAATCTCACCAGAGGAGAGTAACTCCCCGTCAGGCAAACAAAAATCCTTCAAACAGCATGCACCAGGTAGGGGCAGCCACGCTGGGTTAAGGACTTTGTTACCTATTACAAAACGTGGGTTACCCCAAATTGGCTGGACCCAGTCGCTCAGGTGGTCATATTTCAGAAAGCAACAGAGTTGGGTATGGGCTCTCACAGAGATCCCAATTGGGGAGCCCCGCAGCTGGGGGCGCAACATTTTCGGAGTGAGATGCAGGAGAACCTCAGGTTTCAAATTGTACTTCCGAGTCAGGGCCAATTCAATCTGCAACCAAAGAGGTATATAAGAATAGTTTACCAAAGCTTCTGCTCCCTTCATCCACCTCAAGTACTTGCTGGTGTGAGCTGCCCAAAAATACAGGGAAAATGCGGGAGCCTTAATCTTCCCAGTACTTTGGGAGCTGCCAACTTTTGATAGGCCATACGGGACTTCTTATAACCCCACACGAAATTAGCAATCATATTATGTAGCCTCCTAAACCAAGTAAGTGGTATCCAAATGTTCAACATATTAATAGGGTAAAACAATCTTGGAAAGACGTTCATTTTAACTAAATTAATCCTCCCCCATAAAGAAATTGGTAACCTCGCCCATCTTTCTAAATCTAGCTCAATGACGCGCCTCAAGGACTCTAAATTTAATTGAAATGTTTTAGTCCTACTCCTTGATAAGTTCAAGCCGAGATATTTTATATGATCTGACTTCCAGGACAAACCCAGTTCTACAATGTCCTGCTTAAGAACATTTTTATTAAGGGGGAATACAACTGATTTATCTAGATTTAGCCTATAGTTAGCCAAGCTACCAAATACCCGAATCACATCCAGAAGGGAGGGAATGGACACCCTCGGGTTAGACACATAGATCAAAAGATCATCTGCATATGCCGTTATTTTCACGGTGTAGTCCAGAATTCTGATACCGGCAATTTCTTGCTTACGTACTGTTGTCCTGATAAGGGGCTCTAGGTATAGGTTAAAGAGGAGAGGGGACAGAGGACATCCTTGTCTGGTACCAACATATAGATTAAAGGGATCCGATGTAGCACCATTACAACTAACCCTCGCTGTAGGGTTCGAATAAAGAGAACCTATCCATTTTAAAAAAAGATCAGGAAACCCAAATTTCCCCATTGTGATTAGAAGAAAACCCCAGTGAACACTATCGAAAGCCTCCTCGGCGTCTAAAAACAGCAAGGCCATGGCAGTATTACTATCCTCAGACACCGAGAAGGCATGAGCTAAGGTTCTCAGGTGATCAGCCGAGGACCTACCTCTCATAAAACCAACTTGTTCCGGTCCAATAAGCCCGGGTAACACCCGGCTTACCCGCTCGGCCAGCAGTTTGGCCAAAATCTTAATATCATAGTTAAGCAGGGAAATGGGCCTTTAGCTGGATGACTGTTCCGGGGGCTTATCTTGCTTAGGGATTAGAACAATAAGCGCTTCAAATAGAGACTGATCCTGTGCCTGGTGACCTAGAATGTGCTTAAACAAACTAAGAAGCAAAGGGGATAATAGTTTAGAACATTTTATTGTAAAAATTAGCCGAAAGCCCATCCGGCCCTGGCATTTTATCCAATGGGAGAGTCTGAATAACCAATTCAATTTCTCCTTGTGTAATATCAGCCACTAGCTGTGTCTGTTGGAGTTCAGACAGCAAGGGGAGATCCAGCCCTTCTAAAAAAGCTAGAATCTCCTTCTCGGTAGGGGATTTAACCATCTTGCTATACAGAGATTCAAAGTAGTATCTGAATTCGTGCACTATCTCTCCAGACGCTGTTTTAACTTGGCCATCTACCCTAGATTGTATCCCTGGGATTATCCGAGATGATTCCAGTTGCTTGATTCTCCTGGCAAGAAGCCTACCCGCCTTCTCACCCTGATCCATATAGGTAGCCTTGGTCTTAATTAATGCTAATTCTGCTTGTTCCCTGAGCATCTTTAAATAGAGATCCCTCAACTTGACCAACTCCAACTTTTCCCCTTCAGAAGACTGCGGGGTCAAGGTAACTTCACTACCTCTTATTCGGTTCAGTAACTTGGATAGAATTCTTACCCTCTCCTTCTTCCTTTTGGATGCCACACCTATTAATATTCATCTTATAAAGGCTTTAAAAGCGCCCCAAACAATATTGGAGCTGATATTATCTCCTAAATTATTGGCTATAAATTCTTCAATATGTGTAGAGATAACCTCTACTATTTTGGGGCTACGCAGCATTTGATTATTAATCTTCCACCTGCTGCCCCTCTTAGGTAAAGCAGAGAAAGAGATTGACCTCACTACCACAGCATGGTCAGACGGAGGCCTAGGTACAATTTCAGACTCCAGCACACCAGGAAGAAGGGTATGAGAAAGTAACAGGTAATCTATTCTGGATGCTGAACCGTGAACTGGGGAGGTAAACGTATACTCCCTGGCCCTCAGGTGAATGACTCTCCACACATCCAATAGCCCTACCTGATCCAACAGCTCACCTAGAGCCCTCTGAGCTGGAGAAAAGGCCACAAAATTTCTCCTGTTTTTTTCCATCAGAGGGTCTAACACCAGATTCAGATCACCCCCTAGGATCATGGGAATCTGTATAAACGGGGTCAGAACTTCCAGGAGTTTAACAAAAAACCCCAGGGAATCCGAATTGAGGCCATAAATAGATCTCAAAAGAACTTCCATATTTTGTAGCCTACCTCTCACAAACACATATCTGCCCTCACCATCCGGTATAACCTGAAGCGGGGTAAAGGGAACAGACCTATGCAGGAGCACCATAACACCTCTGCTTTGTGTGCTACCTTGCGATGAAAAAACTGACCCCATCTGCAGACGCCTCATAGAATTGCACTCCGTTTGAAGCAAGTGTGTTTCTTGTAGGAAAACAATGTCGGCTTTTAACACCTCCAAATGTTTCAGTATTCTATACTGCTTACCTCTCTGACATGCTCCCTTTATGTTCCAGGTTACTACCTCAAACACCCCACCACTGCCATTTTCTTGAGTTTCAAATTCAGACCATGGCATGTTCCTACTTAATTGGCACTCCTTATCACCCGAATTAAGGACTTGTGCACCCACCCCTCCACTTCTCCCCCCCTGGCAACTCCCACAAACACTATAAATTCTAAATGACATTAACCCCCATAATCCCCTCCCCTCCCACATTTACACGGCCCCTGATGGCAGCTTGCATCACTGTATCATCCCTCCCCGCCACTCCCCAGCCCATGATACTAATACAAGAAGTACTCAACATTAACATCCCCTGGATAGAAAAACCCTCAACTATAACATCTTTCCCTCTCAGAGTCCCCAACCATCAATATTAAATCTTTATTAATAACACCCAAAAACAACGGAAGAGGGAGTAACTGACTCCAACATCCCCTCACCAAAGTAAATTTACACTGAGTCATGCTTCAAGAGTGTCCCAATACCCACTACCTAGGTAACAATGTAAAACACAAGTTCTAGACGACGCTGTTATTAACCGGTTAAAACCTATCCTACATAACCCTCATAATATTGAGGAACATTAAAGTAGGACTCTGGTGACCAGTCAGGAGAAAAAGAAAAAAAAAACAACCCCCCAGCCAGCATCAATGGTATGCCCCACGCGAGGCCACATTCCACACAGCAGTCCACAGCAAGTCATGGTGCCAGCCAGCATTAATGTCTATCCTCTGGCATATTAACCAGCGCTCCTATTTCTCTTTCACCAGTCTTCGATAAGCTCACCCAACTCCCACAGTTCTATTCCCTTGGTGGCTATACATCCTCCAGTTGCAGATGCATATTCCATATCTCTTCGCCGTAGGGTATGCTAAACAGAGAAGAAGAAAAGAAAAAACCCCACACACCCACATGTCCCCCCCCCCACTCCCAAAGGCCGACCCCTTGTCACCCGGTGAGGTAGACTCCAATACCTTATGTGTGCAAACGCACACACCCTTGCATCAAGGTCTGCACTGTATGGAGTAATCGGCCTTACGGGGGGGGGAGGAGGGACCCCGGAGAAACTAAGACCACATCTTATCGGTCTCACATTGAGAACACCAGCCGCCAGGTCCCAAAATGCATCAGTACTGCCAGATTAAGTCCCGCATTAAGCTTAAAGGACCCCTCTTCTTATCCCATGAATACCAGCTTCCCTAGGGGGTTAAGCCCTTATTTGCTGCTGAAGAGGGAAGGTAATGCCAGCTGAAGTGCTGTTAAGGCTTTATCCGGGTCGTCGAACTTTCTCCACGATTCCAAAATGTAAACGTGCAGCACTGCAGGATACACCATTCTAAATTTAATACCCGCTGCCATAATTTTAGATACCAGGGGGTGGAAAGCCGCTTTCCTCTAGCGCACCGATAACGGCAGGTCTTGGGTGATCCTTATATCACTCCCTTCCCATTTCAGGGCTTTAGCTTCTTTAACCTTCTGCAGAAAGCTTTGTTTCTCTTGGAAATTCAGAAATCTGGCCATGAAAACATGCGGGAGTGCTCCTTGCTGTGGCATAGGGCGGAGAGCTCAGTGTGCCCTTTCTATAAAGTAGGAATGTCTAAAGGGTGAAGGACCTGCGATCTTCTCCACGAACTTCTGGAAAAACTTAATTGGGTCATTACCCTCTTCTTTTTCTGGCAGGCCAATCACCACCACGTTGTTCCTCCTGCTCCTGCCCTCAAGATCCTCCAATTTGGCTTCCATACTGGCTAAGCACTGCCTTAATTTAACTAATTCAGGGTTGATCCTCTCCACACGGCTCTCCACTGATTTAACCCGCGCCTCATTATTGGACACCTTTCTGTTTAGATCCTCTAACGTGGCCGTTATGGTTTTGATTCCTGTGGCCATTTCAGCCATTTTGGCCTTAAAAGGCCTAAATTCCTCGAGAAATTTCGCCAGTGTCAGTAGGTCTTCCCCTTCACTGCCCGGGTAATTATGCTGGGATGACTCCGTCTGCAAGGCCCGCGGCTTCTTCGGGGCCTTTTCAGGGCTCGCTGGAGGGGTATGCTTTGCCACCGCTTTTGGCATCTCCTCTTCCATCTGAGTACAAACCACCTTTCCTGATATTGTCGGTCAGTAGATAACACCTCAGAATACTCAAAACGAGCCCCAGGGAGCCCAGGAGAAAGATAAATGGACCGGGTTTGTGCAGAGCGGGCAGAGAGCGCAGCTAGCAAGAGCTCTGCATCACATGACTCCAGCACGTACACTTCCGAGTGCCAAGTAGGTGATTGCGTAGGGCAGCTTTGAACTGACCAAGCTTAGGGGTGTTTGAATTGTGCTTGGGGAGGGAGTTGTACCAGGATGGTGCTCTGTAATAAAAGGACCTTTGGGCAAGGGAGGTCCTGGCTCTAGGCACCTGGAAGCCGGCCATGCAGGCGGCATGGGTGGCAGTTGAGTGGGAAGCAGGCTGGAGTTGAGCAGTGACACCAGGGGGACACAGTCCAAGAAGAGTCTTTTTTGCTAGTATACAAGTGTGATATTGCAGACGTTCTTCCAGATTGAGTATGTTTGTGGTAGCATAGAGCTGGCATGTGTGGGTTCCACTTGGGGCGCCGGCCAGGAGCCTGCAGGCTTTGTTGATGGAGGTCTGGACTTTGGTGAGGGTAGTGGGACCAGCGGCTGCGTATATGGGGAGGCCATAGTCGACTAGTGACAGGATGGAGGAAGTGATGGCCAACTGTAGGGCGAAGCCAGGGAGGCAGTCTTTGTGACAATAGAGGAGCCCAATCCGGGTGCTCATGGCAGAGGATAGGGCACTGATATGGGTATGGAAAGAGAAGGCCGAATCAAAGGTGATGCCCGGATATTTGTAAGTTGACACCTGCTCAAGGGGATGGAGGGTGTTGGGAAGTATGGAGGGGGGGCATTTTTGAAGCTACTTTGGTGGTATGTGAAGATCATTGACTTTGTTTTCTTGAGATTCAGGACCAGGCGGTGGTCGAGGAACCATTTTTCAGCTTGGCTGAAGGAGGTTTGTAGGCTGTTCTGGAGAGTGGCCGGATTGGGGTGCAAGGAGAGCAGGACTGCATCATCTGCGTATAATAGCAGCTTTCCTGAACATGAGCTGGGAAGGGTGTTCAGGAAGAGACTGAATAATGTGGGGCCCAGAATGGAGCCTTGAGGTTGAGGGACTCCCGAGATGACAGGCAGGGCTGAGGATAGGCAACCAGTTAGCTTGAAGCGTTGGGATCTACCATTAAGGTAGCTGGAGAACCAGGCTAATGGGCCAGATGACAGCCCTATTTACAGAGGGTGTCAAGCAATAGTGGGTGGTTCACAGTGTCAAAGGCCTTGGACAGGTCAATGAATACTGCCCCAGCCAATTCCCTGACATCTAGAGCAGAGTGTATATGGTGGGAGAATTCCAGAAGAGCTGTGGTGGTGCTGTGACCTGGGTGGAAGCCATGTTGTTCAGGGCACAGAATGTTGTGGCTGGATAGATAAGTTACGAGTTGTGTGGATACTATTTTTTCGAGTGCTTTGGGGGGGGGGGAGGATGGAGATGGGTCTGTAGTTATTTGGTACAGTGCGGTCTCCATTCTTATATATAGGGATGATTTTGGCCTGTTTCCATGCCTTTGGGAATTGGCCGAGACACAGGGATCGATTGAGGAGGTCAGTGAGGGGGACTAGCATGACATCCAATGTTAGGCGGAGTATCCATGAGTTGAGGGGGTCATCACTCGGGTTGCGGGAAGAAAGAACGTTTTGGAGGTTTGGCTTCACATCCTGTGGGGAGATAGTCCTAAAGAGAAGTGGGGGGCGAGCAATAGTTGGATTGTTGCATACCGGTATGGGGTCAAAGAAGTGGGCCGGGAGAACAGAGCTCAGATCAGTGAAGGTTTTGTTAAGGCAGTTGGTAATACGGGAAGGGTCCGCATTAACAGCACCATTTATGATCATCTGAGAGGAAGGAGGGGAGCAGGTCGTCCCATTTAACTCCTTCACATTATTCCAGAAGGTGCGGGCATTGCCTCAAGTGGATGTCAAGGTGGATTGGTAGTGGCTGGCTTTGGCTTTTCTTATGGCCCAGGTGCACTGGTTGAGAGCTGCGTTATAGGCCTGCCTGTCAGCTAGTTTGCCAGTATTGACAGCAATGTGCCATGGATTATCACGTTGCTTCAGCTGTTGGATCAGGGGGGTGGTTATCCAGGCAGCTGAGTGCCTCTTGGTACAGGGGCGGGTGACAGGGGCAAAAACATCACAGGCCTTGCAGAAGGCATTGGTGAGGAAAGCAAGGGTGACGTCTATGTCCGTTGCAAGGGAGATTGGGGACCAATCAAGTTGTGCAAGGTGATGTTTAGTTTGTGTAGACCTCCGGGGCGAAAACGGCGACAGGGGATGGCGTGCCACGTAGTTTTGAGCGTGGGGGTGGACCAGTGGCAAAGAATTGGTGAGTGGTCACTGAGGGAGTTGGGTAATACATTAATATCCTTTATTTTGTGAGGGCAGTTGGAGATCACAATGTCAAGCAGCGTGCTAGTCCCACTAGATTGGTTGAATCTGGTGGGTCAAGTCACTAGTTGGGTAGATCAAGGGCTGTGAAGGTATCTTTGATTTGTGCTGAGGTAGTACTGAGCCAGTTGATGTTGAGACCACCCACTATGAGTTGTTCCGCCTTGTGAGGCAGGGAAGTGAGGTACTCAGTGAGGTAGCGGATCGCTTGGTTTTGTTCACGTGGGGGTACATATGTCGTTGTGAAGTAAAGTGGGCTACGGCCTGGGTCAGGGGAGATTTTTAGGGTGATAGCTTGGGCCCCATGATTGAGCTTTGGGGTACACATGGCATGACCCAGGAGGGAGTTCCTTAGGTAGACAGTGCAGCCCCCTCCACGCTTACCCACACGATCTTCTCAGAAGAGGGAGAAGCCAGGGAGGGAGACCGTCGAGTCTGGGGTCAATGGTGAGAGCCAAGTTTCCACTATGGTAAGGATGTCGGGCTTATGTTGGGAGGCCCAGCATTGGAGTGCAGCAGTCTTTTTAGGCAGACTGCAGATATTCATGCAGGCAATGCGGAGGCCATGCCCTGTGGAGGGCAGTGTACCGGGTCCTGGGCCAGGGTTGGGGTGGACATTACCCGAGAGCAGGAGGAGTAAGATGGTGAGCCGGAGTAAGGGACTGCAGCTGTGATGGTGGTGATGTCTGGGCGGTCGGGATGGTTTGCAAGGGGTATTGCAGGGGATGGGCAGGGAGCTAAGGGTGAGCAGGGCTAGCGCAGGGGGATGCAACCAGCTATTGTGGACTGCACAGGGTATGGGTGTCGGAGGAGAGTGAGAGGAGGCAGTTGGGCGAGCCAGTGTGTGTGGGGTGCTGGTGGAGAAAGGGGGGTAGAGGGAGGGGTTAGTGGGAATGGGAGGTGGACAAGAGGCTAGCATAAGCACATATGTCGCAGTGTCATAGAGGTTTAGAGCTGTGTTTTTTGTAGCAGTGTTGGGGTGGAGAGGAGCAGCATGAGTAATGCAATACCTAAAGGAGTCATTGTGTTATGTTGCTGTTAGAGAGATAGGAGGGCTTAGAAGAGCAGGGTCCCTCTAGTGTTCAGCCAGTATAACCTGCAGATGGTAAAGTGGGCTGATTGGTTCTGCAGCCTCACATGGTAATGGCTATAAAGTGGAGAGCCGACCAAGGGTGGTGGTGGGGGTGGTGGGGAACCAGCACACAGTGCCGGCAGGGTTAAACTGGGAGCTTCAGTATCCCTGTACTCCACGGTCTTTCGTACCTGTGGTCCGGGGGGGGGGCGCAAGCAATCCGATCCCTGTTTGTGGGCAGCTGCTGCTGGGAAGGGCGATCTCCTTCCTGTGCCCTCATGACCCGCTGAATGAATCTGGGGAGAGAGAAGGGATTAAGTACTGGTTTTGAGGAGGCGGGCCAGGTAAGACAAAGAGCACATATAATTTATTCAGTGTTTTTTTCCCCCTTTCATGCAGTCGCAACCCCAGGTTTTGTCACCGCATGCCTTCAGTAACAGCAATCTGTGATCCTACACTATCAACAGTCGTGACTTAAGATTTAAATAAGAGAGATGCAAGGCTACACAGTAAGAGTAGTTTCAAACAACAGCACACAAGTTCATCAGCAGCCTATATGTGGAAAAATAGCAAGATTCAGAGTTCCATTGTTGGCGCTGTGCAAGAGTCTAAGTTTAGGCACCAAATTTAAACTGGGAGCTTCAGCATCCCTGTACTCCATGGTCTGCCATACCTGTGGTCCGGGGGGGGCGTGAGCAATCCGATCCCCATTTGTGGGAAGCTGCTGCTGGGAGGCGATCTCCTTCCTGTGCCCTCACGACCCACTGAATGAATCTGTGGTCCGGGGCGCGAGCAATCCAATCCCCGTTTGTGGGCAGCTGCTGCTGGGGAGGGCGATCTCCTTCCTGTGCCCTCATGACCCACTGAATGAATCTGTGGTCCGGGGGAGCGAGCAATCCGATCCCCGTTTGTGGGCAGCTGCTGCTGGGGAGGGTGATCTCCTTCCTGTGCCCTCACGACCCACTAAATGAATCTGTGGTCCAGGGGGGGCACGAGCAATCCAATACCCGTTTGTGGGCAGCTGCTGCTGGGGAGGGCGATCTCCTTCCTGTGCCCTCACGACCCACTGAATGAGATTACCAGACTAAGTGTGCAGTTTAGTGAATTACCACATAGTGGTGTGTATATGACAGCACTAAAAAGCACATTAAAGTGCTTCAGTCATGAAAACCTCCCCCACTGGCTGCTGCTGAAATGCACAGCAGTATGTTCTCCTTTGTGCATTCTGGCTATTCTTTTCTTCAGCTGCAGGTAGTACAGTATGCTTAAGTTCGTTTGCATAGGTTTTAGCAGTGGGGAGTTCACATTGACAGAGTCTAGTAAGAGAAAACGCTTGGAGTTACACATACAGCGAAGTCTGAGTTTTCATATCAAATGCTGAGGTATTTTTTTTCTGGAGGATTAGAACCCATGGAGTCCATGAAGGTGTGCTTTGGAGAGCTGGCATGTGTAAGGACTGTTAGGCACCCGCACATTTTGGTGGTCCTGCTTTGGCAGGGAACAGTTTATTAAAGTAGTGATGTGTGGCTTGTCTCTCTAAGCTAGACAAGACTACACCATCCTATCAGGCAACAGACACAGTTGATCTGTGTGTGTGTGGGGGGGGAGGAGCTGCTCACTGAAGCGTGGCTCCCTCTTTCAACTGTATGCCACTGCATTTTCAACTGCTGTCATAGACAGCTTCAGCATTGACTGGAGAAGTGTGACCCCGCCTGCGAACACACTGACTGAATTGGAAGATGCTGACACACCTCTGAAAAACTCAGTTGACGGCACTATGTTTCTTGCACATGCGTGCAAGCAAACATAAAAAACACATTTTATGATTGCCAACATTCTGTAAAGATTGTTGATGTAGCTGATAGTTTGATTCTGACTCTTATTTTCTGTAAAAGTAAAGAACAGACTGCCCAACATATTGGTGTTATCACACCAAAACAGGTTTGTTTACATTCCCTGATCAACTCCAAATGCAGCTTTACTGGACTTGGAAACATCCACAAAACAATCTAACCCCTCATAATGCAGTGGTAGTTTAGGAGACTACTGCCTTATGAGTGACTGCAGTGTTTGGGTGTGTTTCTAATGCTCAGGAAGTATGCAGTAAGAACAGAACCAAGACTGTAAACAAAAACAAGGTTGTTTATAAATATACATTGCCATGCATTTCAGTTCCACTAAACAAGGAGACAGACAAAACAAACATCTTCATCAGTGAATTTTATAGAGGGTAAGCAATCATAAAATGTGGGGTTTCAACTAGAAATAATATGATGAAAAACAGGTCGACAGTGTCCCTTTAAGCCAATGGGGATTGGGCCCTTTGTCAGCAAAGAACAACTGTTTGGGGGGCATGATGCTGAAAGGGATTGGGAACTCCCCTCTGCACACAAAAATATGGGAGGGCATTATGCCGACGGGGAGTGGGCTCCCCCATCAGCAAATGAACTGGGCTGGGGCTTTCATTGCACTCTGTGGTGGAGGCTATGCTGCCGCCATGTTTAGGGACATGTTAAACCAGCAAGGTACCGCCCTGCAATGACAGGTCGCTCGCTCATTGCAGCAGAATGGCTGAGGCTGCCTTGATGAGGCAGACCCTCATTGCAGTGGCCAAATAGTTTCAACTTGGTGGCACTTTTGTAGAACCTGTGTCATCAGGCGTTGGATGCCACAGTGCTGCACCTCTACAACCCTCTTCTCTCCTAAGCTGCCACATAATGTTTCTTGCGCATGCTCAGAAGCAAACATAAAAATTAGTCTGTTTGGAAGCACAGTAGGAGTCATACTAATATATTAAATAGCCGGCAGAAGAAGGCTATTTGGTCTATCTAGTCTGATCGTATTACAGGGTCAAGAGCTTGAGCTACTGTCCCTGCCCCCCTCCCCACTCTTCCTATTCTCCCTACACATGATCCTTACCTTCCCCCTGTGCCTATCCCAGCCTCTCTTAAGACTACCCACTGTGCTCAACAAGATCACCTCTTCTGGCACTGCATTCCAAGTGTCCACCTCCCTCTCCGTGAAGAAGAGCTTCCTGACCACCCTCTTAAAGCTCTCAAACTCCATCTTAAGACTCTGCCCCTTGTGCTATGGTTGCCAGTAAATTTAAAGAGATCCTCCTTATCCGCCTTATTCATATCTTTAATGTACTTCAAGTCTCAATCATATCCTCTCTCTCTTGCCTGTCCTCCATGGAGTACATGTTCAGTGCCCTCAACCTCTCCACATACACCTTGCCCTACTGACCCGCTGTCATCTTTGTAGCCCTCCTCAGTGCCTTCTATAGCAGAATAATGTTCTTTTTGTGGTGTGGCACCAGTACTAAACACTATACTCTAGATGTGGCCTTACCAGTGACCTGTACAAGGGCAGTATAACCTCCTTTCTCCTACTACTGATCCCATTTCCCTTTGCTGCTGCTTTCTTGCGCTGTGTAGAGTGCTTCAGGTCACTAGTGATCATCAGTCCCAGGTCCCTGTCCTCCTCTGATGCAGATACCAGGACTCCACCCAGGCAGTACACTGTCCTGGGATTCTTGCCTCCAATATGCATAACTTTGCATTTCTTGGTGTTGAATCCAAGCTGCCAGATCCTGGACTGCCTCCTCAACTTTTCCAGATCATCATGTAGGTCCTGAATTCCTTCAGCTCTGTCCACTCTCCCACAGAGCTTGGTGTCATCAGCGAATAGGCACTTTTTGCCCTTTATACCATCCCCAATGTCATTGATGAAGACATTGAACAACACCAAGCCCTGCAGTACCCCACTGGTGACCTCTCTGGTGCCAGATACCTCTCCCCCACAACCACCCTCTGGGTTCTATCCCTCAGCCAGTTTTTCACCTATCTGGCTATCTTGTCCCCAACCCAGAGATCCACCAACTTTTTGATCAACCTTTTCTGGGGCACAAAGTCAAAGGTCTTGCTGAAATCCAGAAAGAGTATGTCTACCACATGGCCCCTGTCTACTGTCTTAGTGACACAAAGAAGTCAATCAGATTAGTTTGACACCCCCCCCCCCCCATGAACCCCTGCTGCCTCAAATCCTGGACACCATGCTCGTTTAGATATTCTGCCTACCTTTCCTTTACTATGGTCTCCATGAGCTTGCCCACAGTTGAGGTCAGACTGACTGGTCTGTAAGTCCTTTTGGTCATTCTTGGGACCTCTGTCCTCCAGTCCTGCTGTACCATACCTGACTGTAGTGAACTATTAAATTGGTCTGTCAGTGGCCCTGCTGTCTCCTCAGTCAATTCCCTTGGTACCCTTGAATGTACTATGTCTGGGCCTAATAATTTCTTCACCTTTAATGCTAGCAGCCCATCTCTCACTCTATCCCCCTCTATCACTACATCTGTGTTCCCCTCTCTACTTGCTCCTGTTCTCCCTCCTGATGGCACTGGTCCATCCTTCTCCCTGGTGAAGATGGAGGAGAAGTATTCATTTAGTCTCTCTGCTTTTCCACCATTTATCCTCCACCCACTTCTCCCCTATCTTAAGCCTAACAATCCCTTCCTTCTTGTCTCTTTCACTTATATAGGGAAAGAAAGGCTCCCCTCCCCCTTCTTATCCATTCAGCTATCTGCAGTTACTTATGTGCTTTAGCTTGTCAGAATTCTTTACTTGTCTCAATAGCCAGCCTTAGGTAATTTTACCTATCCACCTCTTTCTTGGTCTTCCTGAATTTTCTATAGGCCAGCTTCTTTTCCCTTACTGCCTGGGCAACCCCAGAACTGAACCAGCTGGGCGCTTTGGACCTTGTGTTTTTACTCCTGAGCCTAACACACTCCTCTGTGATAACTGGTATTTCTTCCTTAATGATGAACCACCTTTGATCCACCTCTATATCTGCTCTGATGTCCGCCAGGTGGATCCTTAGTACTTCACCCATATTCCTGAAGTTCACCCTTCTAAAAGCCAAGATTTTGGTCTTAGTTGGGATGCTTTCCCTGCCTATATCTAACTGGAACCACACTGTGCAATAGTCACTCCCACCCAATGGCTCCCTGACTGTTATTTCCTGTACGTGCTCCCTATTTGTTAGCACAAGATTTAAGCATTGCCTCTTCTCTTGTTGGTTCTGTGACACCCTGAGTCAGAAAACCACTCTGCAGTCCTTTCAGAATCACTTGACTCCTAGCATATGTTGTATATGGTATTTTCCAGTCCACCTTGTGCAAATTGAAGTCCCCCACAAATACCACCTCTCCTTCCCCACAGCTTCCAATATTTGTGAGCTCGGTTTCCAGTCCCTCTCCTCATCCTGTTTGGGTGGTCTGTAAACCACCCCAACCTCACCTTTCTCCCTCTTTTGGACCATATTTGAACCCATAATGCATCCACCTTCCTTTCCAATGACTCCCCCTCATGCAAGTTATTTCCTATTTGATATAAACTAACACCCCTTCCCATACTCAACTAGAGACCTGCCAGTTTATAAGGAAAGCAGCCAAAATAAACATGTTGAATGTAAAATCCCATACAGGAGGATTTTTCCTGTTTCTGTTCTGTGTTAAGATGTAACTTCTCTAAACAAATAAAAGGTCTCTCTGTCTGTCTGTCTGGTGAATGCAAAAAGGGAGCATGCCCCTTTTTTGCTGCCCTCTTTTGCCGTTCCCCTGTTCAGACTGAGTAGTCCTTTCTGCAAAATAAAAACTTAAAGGTTAAGAAATGCCTTTTACCTGATGCCTTAGATATTTTTGCAGAGTCCTTCTATAGGGCTGGCAGCCCCCCTACTGACAGGTTTTATAGGAAATGGGTGGTGATGCCACAAAAGGGGAGGAGTCACATCCCATGACTCAGAGTATATAAAGCTCCTCCTAGAAGTTGAAAAGAGAGAAGTAGGTAGTAAGTGCCTGACCATTGAAGGAGAAGGAGGTGTATGTGGGAGTTTGCACATACTAGAAAACTATTGATGTACAGAGGAAAGACAGGAGGTTAAGAAGTATTTTCCTGTGAAGTGTGTGAAGTTAGCACCAGCATTTTTCCTTTATGTAAATAGTGACTTTTGGACCTTTTCTTTTGGATTTAAAATAGAATGATAAATGCATTTATTTGTGTTTTTTATGCATTTTCCTACTGTCTGGTTGTCTGTCATTTATCCCCCACCTACAAGCTGTAAATCACAGTCAGGGCGCTCCTAGTGGTCAGTGTAGGCACCAACCTGGAAAGTTCACAGTTTCACCAATAATCCATTGTAATTTGGACCCCTTAAGGATCTTTGCTTCTGATTGGTCCAAACCAGGACTACCCAGACCAAACATGGCTGCTCCCATCAGAAAACTAGTGCTGCAGTACTGGCAGTCTAAACAACTTATTTTAGCAAACAATAATGATTTAGAAATACATATTTTCATTGTTAGCAAAGGCTCCCTCTGCTCTGTTATTGGCAGCAGAGTGGATGTAATTGGGGTGAGCTCCACTGTATTCAGACCCAGCCCAGGCTATTTACACTGCATTTAGGGCTGGAACTCTAAGAGACAATATGGTAGGATGGGAGTGCACACACATGCAGAGCAACAACAGAACATCACTGTACATAGATTCAGCCTGTATTGCTGATGTCTGCCAAGCAGTGGGCATCACAGGAGCTCAGAGAGATAACCAAGGTCAGCCCCCTGAAATGGGGGGGGGTTACACTCTCTCCTGCCCAGGAAACTTGGCATCCACATAAAATCTATAAGAAATACAGTAATTACTATTTATACCTTCCATTATATACAGGTCTAGACATACTGCAGGTTATTATATATACAATCTTTTGGATTAATCATTCAACCATATGAATTACATCTGCTTTACCCAACAATCTTGGAACAGTGATCCCTAGTTGACAGTTAACTTGAGTTTCTGAAAGGACCTTTTGAACCCTATACTAGGGACCCCTGGGGAACTTAAGGGATGGCTTAACTATTAGCTTAGAAGCTTCTGTGAGTACTAGCTTAGGCAGGGAATTGGTAATAATGTACACCCCTTTATGAACAACATTTATGGGCAATTCCACAGGCTTTCCTGGGGAATCATAAGTAAGATGAACCATGGATTTCACAATTCTGTCATATCTACAAGGAGTAGGAGGCATTGGCTATGACATTTTTAACATTAGCATTCGGGTTCACGACTCCTGGCTCATTGTCCCCCAATAAAGTAGCTTCTGAAGAACAGGGCACTCTGCACTCTCTCTTGCAGTTCCAAAGTGGTTCATTGCTCTCCTGGCTCATTGTCCCCCAATAAAGTAGCTTCTGAAGAACAGGGCACCTCTGCACTCTCTCTTGCAGTTCCGAAGTGGTTCATTGCTCTCCTGGCTCATTGTCCCCCAGTAAAGTAGCTTCTGAAGAACAGGGCACCTCTGCACTCTCTCTTGCAGTTCCAAAGTGGTTCATTGCTCTCCTGGCTCATTGTCCCCCAATAAAGTAGCTTCTGAAGAACAGGGCACCTCTGCACTCTCTCTTGCAGTTCTGAAGTGGTCCATTGCTCTCCTGGCTCATTGTCCCCCAATAAAGTAGCTTCTGAAGAACAGGGCACCTCTGCACTCTCTCTTGCAGTTCCGAAGTGGTTCATTGCTCTCCTGGCTCATTGTCCCCAGTAAAGTAGCTTCTGAAGAACAGGGCACCTCTCACTCTCTTGCAGTTCGAAGTGGTTCATTGCTCTCCTGGCTCATTGTCCCCAATAAAGTAGCTTCTGAACAACAGGGCACCTCTGCACTCTCTCTTGCAGTTCTGAAGTGGTTCATTGCTCTCCTGGCTCATTGTCCCCAATAAAGTAGCTTCTGAAGAACAGGGCACCTCTGCTCTCTCTTGCAGTTCGAAGTAGTTCATTGCTCTCCTGGCTCATTGTCCCCAATAAAGTAGCTTCTGAAGAGCAGGGCACCTCTGCACTCTCTCTTGCAGTTCGAAGTGGTTCATTGCTTTCCTGGCTCATTGTCCCCCAATAAAGTAGCTTCTGAAGAACGGGGCACCTCTGCACTCTCTCTTGCAGTTCAGAAGTGGTTCATTGCTCTCCTGGCTCATTGTCCCCCAATAAAGTAGCTTCTGAAGAACAGGGCACCTCTGCACTCTCTCTTGCAGTTCCGAAGAGGTTACTTGCTCTTCACGTTACTCGTTACTGTGGTTTTCTGTTTCTGGAAGCTCATTTTCATTTGAAAGCGGTATTTCAACAAAGTATGAGTCAATCAATATACTACGAGCATTCCAAGGAACAGCATTGTTTTCTTGGACATGAAACAGTTCACCTAGTACACTTCAGCCAGCATCACTTTTTTGTTCACTTACCACGTCACCCTCGCCTTGCAATCAGTTGGTTGGTTCACCATCTTCTTGATCAGTATCAGGGGGTTTCATCATCAGATAGCTCCACTAAACAAAGGGAGTTTATTATGTCAAAAGTTACACTTTGCACATAACTCTCTGGCAGTTCAAGTTCCATTGACAGAACAGAGTTGTCAGGGATCTCTGGAGCATTCGAATGGAGACCAGAAGTAGGATGGTAAGCTTCATGAAATAATTTATTTAGTTCAAGCTTAGGGTAGTAAGCAACTCCATATTCATTGCTGTCTTCAGAGTCAACATCATTATTCATTGTAGCACTTTGAGCTGGGGGCTCTGGCTGTTGAGCAGCAGGAAGTCGATTTGACTGTTTCTTTCAAGTAGCAGAACAAGTGACAGGCCCTGTTGGAGCAGTGTCTGATGGTGCAGGATCAATGACAATTTGACCAATGGACAGCAAGTGGTTTCTATGTATTGTCTTTACAATTCGGGAATCTCCTTCAGGTTGTATTTTATACACTGGCAAACCATCCAGCTTACTAATCACAACGAATGGAGTATGGCTCTAACGGTCAGCTATTTTATGTTTCCCAAAACCCAAGATTTTGCAGTAACACGCGATCTCCAGCTTTCAAGTCATGAGCCTTTACTTGTTTGTCATGATGGGTCTCATTAACAAGATTTTTCTTTGCAGCAGTGATGTTGGCTAATTGATAGGCATGGTTTAGTTGTTCTTTTACTTTCTTTACATACTGGAGGTAGTTTTCAGACTTGACTCCGTATGGTGAGACTCCAAAGCAAACATCAATAAGAAGACATGCCTCATGGCCAAACTTTAAATGGTAAGGAAAAACCCCAGTTGCATTGTTTTTGGTGCAATTACAGTATATGCATGCACTAGGCAGCTTATTTGTGGTCTCCACTTGGGTTTTTCTTTCAGATGCCAGAGTTCCCAGCATGTCATGTAGGGTCCTGTCAAACCTTTCTGGCTGTGGATCTCTATGGGGGTGGTAAGGGGTGGTCCTTGATTTTCACACACACCAGATAGACAATGACTCTTTAGTCTGATTTCAGGGTCCCTGCCTTGATTCGAATGTATGCTTTGCCGTGCACCATAGTGAACAAAGAATTTTTCGACTAGAGTCCTTGCAACTGTAGCTGCCATTCAATTTTTGGTTGGGTATGCTTGTGCATATCTCATGAAATGGTCTGTTACCACCAATGCATTACTAATGTTCTTGGAGTCGAGTTCTAGGCTTAAGAAATCTATACACACAAGCTCCACTGGCGCACTGGTGACTATATTAACCTAAGGGTCTGCTTGCTGTGGTTGTGTTTTACGTTGAAGACACCAGTTACATTTTACATATTGCACAGTATCCACACCCATCTTAGGCCAGTAGAACTGCACTGTGGCTGAGTCCAAGATCATTGCCCAAGTGTCCCATTTGGTTATGAAATGCTTTCAATGTTATATTTCTGAATTTGGATGGGAGCACCAGCTGTTTCTTTACAATCTCTCCATGACTATCCGTGAGTTCTCAGTACACAATTTCTGTCTGAGATTTAGTTTGGACCATTCCTGAAACAATAGAGCAGTTTGATCACTTGACCTTAACTTAGAGATGTCATCCCCCTTTGAGAGGGCATTCAGAACTGGTTGGATAATCAGATAATAGTATTGCTCTCTTTGCAAGTCAGCTGGCATGAGCTGTGGTAAAACACTTCAGTCCAGTGTTGCGAAGTTACAATAGGCCACTGGCAAACAAGTATTGGGAGATCCCAGGCAATCAGTTAGGCATTACACAGTCTCAGTGGAAGGTGTTTCTTCCCTGTCAAATTTGTGACACCTTGGCTTTTACATAGAAACATAGACTTTGATGGCAGATAAGGACCACTTGGTCCACCTAGTCTGCTCATTCCTCTACTTACTGGATAAGCTGCAGATCCAAGTTAACCAACAGCCTACTTCTTCCTATCCCCCACAGGAATTGCCTTATGTCTGTCCCATGCATTCTTGAATTCTCTGACAGTTTTAGATGCCACAACCTCCTCAGGAAGGCAATTCCATGTGTCCACCACCCTCTCTGTGAAAAAATACTTCCTCACATTGCCTCTGAGCCATTTCACCCACTATCTTCAAATTGTGTCCCCTTGTTCTTCACATCTCTTTTTCTGAAAGATGCTACCCTCTTGGACTTTGTTGATTCCACTGAGGTACTTAAAAGTTTCTATCATGTCCCCCTCTCCCTCCTTTCCTCAAGGGCATACATATTACGTTCCTTTAGTCTCTCCTTGTATGGTGTCTCTCGCAGACCATGCACCACTTTAGTTGCCCTCCTCTGGACTGCCTCTATCCTGTTTATATCCTTGCAGAGATGGGGTCTCCAGAACCGTGAGGGTGAGGTAGTACTGGTTGGAGACTTCAATATTCCAGACGTGGACTGGAGCATCCCAGCAGCAGCTTCGACTAGGAGCATATTTATCCTGGACTCCCTTCAGGGTGCCTTCCTCAAGCAACTGGTCATGGAACCAACTCGGCAGAAGGCAATACTGGACCTTGTGCTCACAAACAGGGACAGTGTGATGGGGGTAACAGTGGGGGAGCACCTGGGGAACAGTGACCACCAGTCATTGTGGTTTGAAATCACAGAAAGAGCAGAACCAAACCACACAAAAACACGTATTCTGGATTTTAGGGGGGCAGACATTGGGAAAATGGGGAGATACTTGAAAGAGGCATTAAGGAGAATGGGACATGAATCAGGGGTTGAGGAACAGTGGGCAGTATTTGAAATGGGGATTACAAGAACAACAGAATTATGCATTAAGCAGGTTAGCAAAAGGAAAAGGAAGAGGAGACCATTATGGTTTTCCAAAGAGGTAGCAAAGAAAGTGAAAGCCAAAAAGATTGCATTCAGGCAATACAAAAAGACACAGGCAGGAGGGGATAGGGAGAAGTACCTGGAGAAGCAAAGGGAGGCAGGGAGGTCAGTAAGGGAAGCCAAAGCTCAGACAGAAGAACACATTGCAAAATCAGTGGGTAGAGGGGACAAAACCTTTTATAGGTACCTAAGTGAAAAAAGAAAGACAAAGGGAGGGATAGTGAGACTGAAGGGGGAGGATTGGGGGCCGCATGGAGGATGACAACAGTGAAGCTGACATATTGAACAGGTATTTCTGCTCAGTCTTTACTGAGAAAGAAGAGGGTAATGGGTCTGAAGGAAGTACAAGGGGTGAGAATGGTGCAGAAATGGACACAAGTCCCTTTACATGAGAAAGGGTCCTGAAGGAACTAGAAGTAATAAGAGTTGATAAAGCAATGGGGCCAGATGGGGTGCACCCCAGGGTCCTTAAAGAACTAAGAGAAGTGGTGGCTGAACCTCTGGCTATCCTGTTTAGCCAATCACTGGAAACAGTGGAGGTACCCAAAGACTGGAGGACAGCAGATGTAGTCCCTTATACAAAAGGGAACAAAGAGGAAGCAGGGAACTACAGACCAGTCAGCCTCACACTGGTAGTGGGAAGATCATGGAAGCACTACTGAAGGAGAGATTGGTGGAACATCTGGTTGTCAATGGACTACAGGACCCAAGGCATGGTTTCACAGGGGAGGTCATGTCAGACCAACCTCGTTGAATTTTTGACTGGGTGACTAGGGAGGTGGATCAGGGAAGGCAGTGGACATGGCCTATCTGGACTTCAGCAAGGCCTTTGACACTGTGCCACATAGAAGACTATTATACAAACTGGGGAATATGGGTGTGGGCAGGACAGTAGTGTGGTGGGTAGGTAACTGGCTGGGTGGCAGGACACAGAGGGTGGTGGTAAATGGCTGTCATTCCACAGAGGAAGAGTGACCAGTGGGTACCACAGGGATCAGTGCTGGGACCAGTCCTATTCAACATCTTCATCAGTGACATTGCACAGGACCTAGAAGGCAGAATTTCACTGTTCGCTGATGACACAAAGCTCTGTAACAGAGTAGACACACGGAGGGTGTAGACAGAATGAGAAGGGACCTGCAGAAACTTGAAGAATGGTCAGGGTTTGGCAGTTGAAATTCAATGCAAAGAAGTGCAAGATAATGCATATGGGGCACAAAACCCTGGCACAATATATCAGTTGGGGTGAGGATATAGCATGCACCAAGCAGGAAAGGGATCTTGGGGTTATCATCTCTGATGACCTCAAGGTAGGGAAACAGTGTGACAAGGCAGCAGGTAAAGCAAATAGGATGCTAGGATGTATAGGCAGGGGCATCAACAGCAGGAAAAGGGAGGTCATAATTCCACTATACAAGGCATTAGTGAGGCCCCACCTGGAGTACAGTGTACAGTTCTGGAGACCATACCAATGTAAGGACATAGACAGGGTAGAGAAGGTTCAGAGGAGGGCAACAAAGATGGTACATGGATTGCATCACAAGTCCTATGAAGACAGGTTGAAGGAACTGAACATGTACTCCCTGGAGGAGAGGAGGGATAGAGGGGATATGATAGAGACATACTAGTATCTCACAGGGAGGAACAGGGTGCAGAAATACACTATTTTAAGCGAAAAAGATGTTCCAGGACTAGAGGCATGGGATGAAGTTGGAGAGGATGATTCAGAGGAAACATGAGGAAGAATTTCTTCACAGAACAGGTGATGGACAAGTGGAACACCCTGCCAGAGGAAGTGGTGGGGCTGAAACAATCACGGGATTTAAGAATGCATGGGATAGACATAAAGGAATTCTGGAGGTCAGGGGTAAGGGGCAACAGACTTCTAGGTAAACATAAACTGAACTTACAAGCTCAAATGGGCAGACTGGGTGGGCCATAGGCCCTTATCTGCCGACACTGTCTATGTATCTATGTAACTGAATGCAGTAATCCAGATGGGGTCTCACCAACTATCTGTAAAGAGAGATAACAGTTTCCTGTTTTCTGCTGGTGATGCCTCTCCGTCTACATCCCAGTATCCCCCAGCCTCCCCACTGCTTTCTCACATTGCCTCCTAACCTTAAGGTCATCTGATATGATTACCCCCAGGTCCCTTTCTATTTTTGTTGTTGTTCCTACCTCCCCCCATTGTGTACTCTTCCATTGTGTTTTTGTTTCCCAGGTGCATTATTTTGCACTTCTTCACACTGAATCCAAGCTGCCATACTTTTGACTATTCTTCCAACCTTGCCAAGTCCCTTCTCATCCTTTCCACCTCTCCTCCCAGTGTATTGACCCTGTTGCAGATCTTTGTGTCAAAAAAAAATCTGACATGACCTTCCCGCTGTGAATCCATGGTGCCTTGGGTCCTGTGTCCCTCTGGCCTCCAGGTACTCAACAATTCTTTCCATCAGAAATGATGCCATCATTTTCACTAGAAATACCACCAACAGCTTAATCTGGTTCAATTTCAGCTGGTTACCATCTATTTCCCCCTCCCCCACTGGTCGCCCCCAAAAAAGGGACTTCTAGTCTCAGTGGGCCTACTGGCTCAACAAAATTAAATTAAATTAAATTAAATGTTCCCTACCACAGAGGTCAAACTGACAAGTCTGTGGTTTCCTGCCTCTTTCTTGCTTCCACGTTTGTGAAAGGGAATCACATCCACCCTCCTCCAGTCCTTAGGTATCACACCTTCCTCCCATGATTTGTTAAAAGGGATAGTCAGTGCTGTCACTAGTTCTCCCCTTAATTCTTTTAGAATTCTGGGGTGAATCCTGTCAGGTCTCATTGCTTTGTCCACTTTCAGTTTCAGGAGTTCTTTCAGAACCCTTTCTTCAGTGAAAGGACTGGTATCAACCCCCCCATCCAGAGTGCTTCTGTTACTTGGATTAGGCACCTCCCCCTCCTCCTCCTCTTTTGAATACTGAGCAGAAATATTCAGTCATATCCCTGCTTTTTCATTGTCCCTCTCTGCCCACCCACCGTCCATTCTATTCAGCCTTACTATCCCTCCCTTTGTCTTCCTTTGCTCCCTAATGTACCTATAAATTGTTTTATCCCCCTTGTTAACTGAGTTGACTATCTTTTCCTCAGTTTGGGTCTTTGCTATTCTGATTGCCTTTCCTGCTTCCTTCTGCTTTAACTGGTACAGTTCTCTGTCCTGCTCCTTCTGTGTTTCTTTATACTTCCTAAATGCTATCTTTTTCTCCCTAACCTTCTGAGCCACTTCTTTTGAGAACCATAGTGGCTTTTTCTTTCATTTTGATTTATTTGCTTCACACAAAAACAAGTTGCCTCTGTGGTGTCAGTTTTGATATTTTCCCATTGTTGCTCCTCCCTTCTTTCTTGCCTGTTTGCTAGTGCTTTTCTGAGGCACTGTCCCATTTTAACAAAGTCAGCCCTCCTGAAGTCCAGTACCCTCACTTTTGTATGACTTGACTCTGCAGCTGAGTTTATTGTGAACTACACTGTTTGGTGGTCACATGTTCCCAGATGGCGACCCACTTTTAGATCCGAAATCCTCTCACTCTCCCCATTTGAGATTACAAGGTCTAAGATTGCTCCCTCCCGAGTGGGTTCCAACACTAGCTGTCTGAGGCATGCCCCCTGTAGGGCATTGAGAATGGTCCTGCTCTTGGATGTAGCTGCAGAAAAAGTGCTCCAGTTAACATCTGGCATATTCAGGTCCCCCATCAACAGTATCTCCCCTTTCTCTACCATTCTAAGAATTCCTTCTATCATATCCTTGTCCATTCTCTCTGCCTGAGATGGGGTCTGTATACAACCCCTGTGCAGATTATGGTGCCATTTCCAGTCTCTAAGGTGACCCACAGTGCCTCCTCTCCTCCCTGTTTACTTTTTTGTTCTGTTGCTTTTATCTCTTCCCTTACATAGAGAGCTACTCCTCCCCCTCTTCCACCCTCCCTGTCTCTCCTGTTGGTTGTGTACCCTGGTATGGTAACATACCAGTCATGGTTCTCTGTGTACCATGTTTCTGTGACTGCCATGATATCCAGGCATCCTTCTTCCATCAAGGCCACCAGTCCAGGGAGCTTGTTGCCCAGACTACAAGCATTGGTACTCATTACCCTCCATTTCTTGATGACCTTACCTATTTTTCCCACCCCTGTCCTTACTGCCTTTGTCATTTTCTCCATTTACCTCTGCTCTTCTCCCTATCGATGTCTCTATCTTGGTGCTTACCTCACTAACTATCCTGATTTTTTGGGGGGCTAGGATTTTCCTGCTCCTTTCCAGTGCCTCCCCCCCTTGGCTAGTTTAAATGCTTGCCAATGAAGCATTTAAACCTATTACCTAGGATCCTGGTTCCCCTCCTGGTCAGATGCAGACCATTGCACCAGTGTAGGCCTGCATCACTCCAGGTGGACCCCCAGTCTCCAATAAAGCCAAAACCCTGAGCTTTGCACCAGTTTTTCAACCACTGCTTGAATCCCATGGTGTGGAGCACCCTAGCCTCCCCCATGCCAAAGACAGGCAGCACCTCCGAGAAGGTTACAATGCGTGTTACTTGTCTAAGGCCCCTCCACAACTCCACAAACTCCTCCTGTACTGTTCTGATCCCTTTTCCAGTCAGGTCATTTGTCCCTAGGTGGACAGTGACATCCAGTTCCCTCCCCCATGTAGCTGCTCCCACAATCCTGAGGATTTGCTCCCTGTCCCTCCAAACCATGGTGCCTGGCAGGCACCTTACCTCCCTCTCCCCTCCCTTATCCAGTTCTATCCTCCTAACAATGGAGTTCCCCAACAGAAGTTGTTTCCTTCTCCTGTGGGGTCCCATGCCTCCCTCCTGCGGTTCTCCTTTGTGGAGGCTCTCAACATCCTCCTTGGTCCCCACTGTTGGTGCCTCTATAGAGGAACTACACTCTGCCAGTGTGGCTTACAAATTGTGGAGAGGTACAACTGGAGAGATGCACCTCTGTTCCACCACCCTCACCCTCCCTGAGCCCATTGTTGTCCAACCACTCCTCTTTCTTGGCAACCTCTGAGCCAGTGGTGGTGGCCCTGGTGGTCCCTGGGTAGGAGAGGAAGTCCCCAAAATCCTGGCCAACTCAGCCTGGAGATGAGCAACCTTGTCCCTCAGCCAGAAAGGTTCCTGCTGATGGGACTACACCGCATCCTCCAGAATGTCTCCCGGAAGACTGCTGCTCCACAACCACTGCACTGCACCACTCCCATCATATCTTATTTCTGGCCCCTTAACTGTTGTTTTGAATACTTACTCTTTCCTCTGTTTATTTATTTATTTTATATATAATTTTTTGTTCTCCCTACTTACCTACTGCCTCCATGCCCTTAAAGCTCCTGATCTTCCTGTTCTGAGACAAGAAGATCCTGTATTTCTCAGTAGTCTCCTTACTTGCTCAGAGTCAGACCTCCAGCAGCTAGGGGGATGGAGAGCTACTCTTTTCCTTCTAGGATGGTGAGTCTTTTGTGGCTCTGTGATCACTCACTTCCTGCTCCCAAACAGGAAGTTCCTGTTGTCAGTTAAATCCTGTGCCTGTGAAAATAAAATTGGCTAAGGGTGAGAGGGAGGAGGGGAGGGAAGGAGGGCAATATAGTCCCAGTAGAGAAGTATAGTTCTAACAGCACCTCCTTCCTATTGCTGTTCTCTGACAGAAGCTATCAAGGGAAATTTTTAAATCCAAAACACATTGCTTCCTTCTGGCTAACCCCCCCCCCCCAATTTACAGCTCCTTCTACAAATAGATAACTGCTCAGATAACAGATGACAATCGCACCCATTCTTGGTGAGCAACAGACCTAGAGAGAGCATCTGCATTGACATAGTTAAGACCTGATCAGTATTCCACTTTATAATCATATGTAGACAGTGCCAAGAGTCATCTATGTCCCACAGCATCAAGTCTTGCAGATGTGTGGATGTAGATTAATGGATTGTTGTCTACTTTAAACAATATATTGGCCCCATAAAGATTTTTGTGGAGTTATTCCACAGTAGCCAATTTGAGAGTGAGAAATTTCAATTTGTGCATTGGGTAGTTCTTCTCTTATGGAGTCAGACTTCTGCTAGCATATGCCACTGAGTGTTGTTTATCAGTATACATCCGGTGGAGCACAATTCTGAAACCACGCAGTCTAGCATCAGTATGAAGCACATGGCGTTTGGATGGGTCTTCATATGCTAGAACATGTGCATGGGTCAATTTATAGATTATCTCATGAAAGACTGTGTCACAATCAGATGTCCATCTCGGGCCAAATGTTTCATTAGGCCCCAAGTAGTTTTTTGATGTCCCTCCCTCTGTGCTTTTCTTGTCCTTTTTCTGAGTGTAAGGATACCCTTACATTATATTCAGCAGTGGATGCACCACTTTGGTATAGTCCTTAACAAATCAGCAATAGTACAGTGCACTCCGCTTGTGTACACAATCTCGGGACCAACCCAAATTGTGCACACAACCTAAAATGCATGAAACCAAAAATGCAGTAATGTAGCTGCAGAAACTCAGGAACTGTTACTTGGTATTACTTGTTATATTGAGGCATAAGAAGGCTAATTGCCCATCAAGAATGCCACCCACAATTTTGTGGAACATCAAGAGTTAAATGACATTTAACCAGAGGTCTAAGTTAGTTTTAAATATTTCAAAGTTCTTACAGTTCACAATATTATCTGGTAATTTGTTCCAAATTTGTGGTACCCTTATTGTAAAAAAATGTAATCTCTTACTGCTTTTTGCTTTTGTTATTTCTATTTGTTTAGAATGTAATCTAGGTATAAGCTTTCTGTCTGCTAGGTGGATCCCACATTGCTCCATCAGTGTAGGTTTTTGTAGGATTTTATAGAGAAACAAGAGATCTCCCCTATATCTTCTTGTTTATAAGGAATGTAATCTTAGTTTTTCTAGTCTGTCAGTATAGCATAGTTGTGCCAAATGGAGGACCATCCTTGTTGCCCTCCTCTGAATACCCTCAGCCCTCTTCATGCCCCCCTGAGATAAGGATTCCAGAATGGTGACCCATAATCTGTATGTGATCTAATATAGGTTCTGTAAAGGGGAATAATGCAGAGTTCTGATTTGGATACAAAGGTTCGGTCAATTTTTCTAAGAAGTCCATTGGAGTTCTTAGACAGTTTCTTACAATGCTCAGTGCAAGAAAGTTTATTATTAACTGTAATCCCAAGGTCTTTTTCACTACTTTCAATTTTCAATACAATATGGTTTAGTTTATAGGACTGAAGTGGGTTATTTTTACTGAAGTGCAGTACAGTACACTTTTCAATGTTAAAATCCATTTAGTTAATTTCTGCCTAAGCCTCAATTTCTGATACGTCTTTAAGTAATTGATTACTGTTATCTAATGAATCCACTTTCCCTCCCAGTTTGGTATCATCAGCGAATTTAAATAAAAAGGTATTAGATCTAACCTTCATATCGGAAATGAATAAGTTAAACAATGTTGGGCCAAGAACGTAGCCCTGCGGGACCCCACTTGTTACCTTGCAGATACCTGATAAGGTTCAATTAATTTTTACCTGCTGTATTCTGTTAGTTAACCAGTAGTCTACCCATTTAATTAGATGTCTAAAAATCCCTAAATGCAGAAGTTTATTAATCAATTTCTTATGCCTTACTCAATCAAAGGGTTTTACTATAGTCTAAGAGAATAACATCCATGGAAGTATTAGTGTCAATCCCTTGATTAATATGATTATAAAAAGCAATGAAGTTGGAAGTTGTCTAATTGCTCTGTTTAAATCGTGCTGAGTTGGGTCACCACTGGGTGTGGGCAGGACAGTAGTGTGGTGGGTAGGTAACTGGCTGGGTGGCAGGACACAGAGGGTGGTGGTAAATGGCTGTCACTCCACAGAGGGAAGAGTGACCAGTGCGGTACCACAGAGATCAGTGCTGGGACCGGTCCTATTCAACATCTTCATCAGTGACATTGCACTGGACCTAGAAGGCAGAATTTCACTGTTCGCTGATGACACAAAGCTCTGTAACAGAGTAGACACACCAGAGGGTGTAGACAGAATGAGAAGGGACATGCAGAAACTTGAAGAATGGTCAGGGGTTTGGCAGTTGAAATTCAATGCAAAGAAGTGCAAGATAATGCATATGGGGCACAAAAACCCTGGCACAATATATCAGTTGGGGGGTGAGGATATAGCATGCACCAAGCAGGAAAGGGATCTTGGGGTTATCATCTCTGATGACCTCAAAGTAGGGAAACAGTGTGACAAGGCAGCAGGTAAAGCAAATAGGATGCTGGAATGTATAGGCAGGGGTATCTCCAGCAGGAAAAGGGAGGTCATAATTCTGCTATACAAGACACTAGTGAGGCCCCACCTGGAGTACAGTGTACAGTTCTGGAGACCATACCTACGTAAGGACATAGACAGGGTAGAGAAGGTTCAGAGGAGGGCAACAAAGATGGTGCATGGATTGCATCACAAGTCCTATGAGGACAGGTTGAAGGAACTGAACATGTACTCCCTGAAGGAAAGGTGGGAGAGAGGGGATATGATAGAGACATACAAGTATCTCACAGGGAAGAACAGGGTGCAGGAATACACTATTTTTAAGTGAAAAAGATGTCCCAGGACTAGAGGGCATGGGATGAAGTTGGAGGGAGGATGATTCAGAGGAAACATGAGGAAGAATTTCTTCACAGAATGGGTGGTGGACAAGTGAGACACCCTGCCAGAGGAAGTGGTGGGGGCTGAAACAATCACGGGATTTAAGAATGCATGGGATAGACATAAAGGAATTCTGGAGGTCAGGGGTAAGGGGCAACAGACTTCTAGGAAAACATAAACTGAACTTACAAGCTCAAATGGGCAGACTGGGTGGGCCATAGGCCCTTATCTGTCGACACTGTCTATGTATCTATGTATCTATGTATCTATGTATCTATGTAAGTTATGTAATCTTGGCCTGTGACCAATTCATACCTTGCTTAAATTCAGTTTCAAACTCCTTAAGCTTTTTTTCCTGAACTGCAAGGTCCTTGATCGTAATTTTTTTTTATTAGTAGCAAAGGAAAATATTCTCCATCTAAGATAAGCCTTAAAGGCATCCCATAACATTGCATAAGATATCTGACCATCATCATTCACATTGAGTAGTCTCCCCATCTTGTATGCTTGCCTCTCTTGACACATTTTGGCATGGTACCCAAACATATGTGCATTAGTACCAATCAATACTGGAATCCCATCATACAGACCAGATGCGAGACACATGAGAGCCAAAGTCTGCACTCGATCTCCAACACCTGACACTGATGAGAGAAAGGAAAGCAACACTCAAAGGAGACCGAAATAAGGATACACTTTATCACTCAACACCCACACATGCAGTCCATCAAGGGGTTGCAGAGGATGATCTGAGAGGTGCTGATCGTACCAATCTTTAACGATCATCGTGACCTGATATCCGCTGGGATGCCATCAATATGTATTGTTGTCTCCATAGAGGGACCCTTTATTTCAGACCAGTCAGGAGGAGCATTGGTTTTAGGATGCATGACAGCAGACTGTCTGACATAAGACTTGTGATGAGGTTTGGACTGAGGCTTAAAGCCATTCTATCTTACTTGGTTAAGTAGTTTGACTGTTACTTTTTGCAAGTCTTCCAATCCTCTCCACAGTGGTAGCAAAAGACACCTGGCATAGGATTGTGCACTTAATGCTCTTCAGCATGAGTGTGAGTGTGTTGGAGATTAGGGTTGTACTCATCTTTTGGCCTGGGCCCAGGTTCAGGTCCACTAGGCCTCCACCAAGTAACATAGAAAAATAAAAACATAGAAACATAGACTTTGACAGCAGATAAGGTCCACTTGACCCACCATGCCTGCCCATTTCCTTACCTATATTGGATAAGATGCAGATTCTAGTTAACCACCAACCTGCTTCCTCCTACCCCCTGCTTTAATTGCCTTATGTCTGTCCCATGTGTTATTGAATTTCCCCCATTGTTTTTGGCCCCACAGCTTCCTCAGGAAGGCGGTTCCATGCGTCCATCATCCTCTTCATGAAAAAATACTTTTTCACATTACCCCTGACCCATCCCCTCTCTATCTTCAACTTGTGTCCCCTTGTTCTTTCACATCTCTTTTTCTGAAAGATGCTCCCCTCTTGGACTTTGTTGATTCCCTTGAGGTACTTAAAGGTTTCTATCATGTCCCCCCTCTCCTTCCTTTCCTCAAGGGTATACATATTAAGTTATTTTACTCTCTGTTTGTATGGCTTCTGTTGCAGACTCTGCACCATTTTAGTTGCCCTCCTCTGGACTGCCTCCATCCTGTCCATGTCTCTGCGGAGATTGGGTCTCCAGAACTGCATGCAGTACTCCAGATGGGGCCTCACCAACTGTCTGTACAGAGGGATAACAACATCCTGTTTTCTGCTTGTTATGTCTCTCCCTGTGCATCACAGTATCCCCCCAGCCCTCCTTACTGCCTTCACACATTGCTTGCCTACCTTGAGGTCATCTGATATGAACACCCTCAGATCCCCTTTTCATTATTGTTGTTGTTACTCTTCCCCCCCCAATTGTGTACTCTCCCCCTTGATATTTGTTTCCCAGGTGTATTTCTTTGCACTTCTTGCATTGAATCTAAACTGCCACAATTCTGACCCTTCCTTAAACTTTGCCAAGTCCCTTCTCATCCTTTCCACCCCCTTGTGTATCACCCCTGTTGTATATCTTTGTGTCATCTGTGAAGAGGCATACTTTTCTTTATAGCCCCTGTGCACTGTCTCCTATAAAAACATTGAAGTTAGCTGGCAAGAGGTGTGTGCAAAATCACTCACCAAAGCTCTTAACTCTTTCAGTTCTCTCAAAAAAATCATCATTTGATTCCTCACCAGGAACTTGAACACTGGCATCGGTGACAAAAAAGCTTTCCTTCCCTGATGACTTCAATAGCAGAAGTGCAATTTGCTTGACTTGGGCCTAATGCCCATGTCTCCTAGCATGTCCCCAGCCCTCCAGTTATCTCCACCCTCGTCTCTGTATTTGTCTATAACCCCCCTTCCCTCATTACCTCTGATCCCTGAAACTGATGTGAGTATCTGAATATATGAACCTGTACAACTTTACTGATGACACTGTACTAAACTGGTTTCATGTCATATTTATAATGCTACATATGTTCTCCTGCACCATGTAACGTGGCTCCTGTATCTGATGTTATTTCTATTGCTATGTATGGCTCACTTTCACACTGTGTGTGTCTGGCCATTGCCTTACCCTGCCTCCATTGTACTATTACTTCATTTATTTTTCACACCACCTCATGCCTGAGGTGTGAATTTTCGGTATTAATTGTATTTACCTGTATGTGCTGCTGTGTTCTCTGTGTTGATTGCCACCCTGTTGCCTGGGTCATGACAGAAAATGGTCCTCTGGATCAGTGCATTTACCTGGTAAACAAAGACATAAATAAATAAATAAATAAACTGACTTTTAGCCAAGTCCACCACACTTTGGGCACTGACCTTCACTTCTCACAACTCTTTCAGTAAATCTCTGATCTGTTCAACATCCAGAGCAGGTTCTGGATCATCAATCCTCTCCTGCCAGCCTGGTGGTGCTGAGGGTTGAGGCACTGGATGCCACACCTTGTGGCATGCTGGAGACCCAGGTTCGGGAACAGACTTGGGCCATTGGGATTTGGCAGGAGAAGGAAGGGATCAAGCTTGCAGAGGACTGCTCTCTTTTCCTGGGGAGGGTGTCTGGGTATGCATCACTCCTGAGTGGCCTCTGGCGGCAGTCAGGGGCATGCCATGGAACTTGCCGTGCAAAGCAGATGCAGGGGTGGACCTGCAGTGGACATTGAGCATACAGGTGCCACGGACGTCATTGCATGTCCAAGCTCCAGGGGGCAGCACAAGAGGAATCGGGCATCTTCTAGGTTGGGGCCACTATGGCAGCTCCTGCATATGGATTGCAAAATTCCTTTTAATTTTCAGCCTCTCTAATTTCTTTCCGTAGCCAGAAATAGGCAGGAGGGTTATCTTTGCAGTCCAGAAACTTTAGGTTGAGCATTAGAACACTGGAGTACATGGCAGACTTGAAAATACGCTCTAGCCTCACTCTGTTTAAGTCATTGGCTAGTATTCCACCTTGCGGTGGGCTCTTTCTAGCCAGGTCACATAAGTGGATAAACATTAATTTTCCCACTGCTTGGTGGACTTGAATTTCCACATTAAGTCTTCTTCAGATTTGGTACTGCTGAAAACACCTTCTAGGGCAGATAAATACTCATTTGCTAAGGCATCAGTGTTTGTGGACCTTAGGAATCTGATTGCTTCAAGTGCAGGGCCCCTCAAGGTTTCCATTAGCCTTTTTCTCATTTCTGGTTCTACACACTGCTACTCATGACCTAAGGGGATACATAGTCCACCCAAGTCTCTAGATCTTCCTCATTTTGGGGTGTGGGAACAGTACCAAAGAACACTCTTAGTTTATGATATAAGTCCAGGTTCACCGAGGATATAAACATTGGTAAGGGCATAGGTGAAGGTGCCTGTGAGGGAGTTAGCGAAGGGGCACGGAAGGGGTTTGTAGGGGTACCACCCCACAGGGGTCTCTAAAGTCTTTTTCAGCTCTTCCCAGGTTTGTTCCTGAGCTGCCAAAAGTTTCCCCCAACTTTTTCTTACATTTCCTAACTTGGGGACCCCTTAGATGTGGATGCTCCACTATGTATAGTAATCACTCTCTAACTCATTTAGGCCGAACCAGGAAGAATGACTGGGGTTACCTGCTCAGAGTCTACAACAATGCTATGAAAGCTACCACTCTTTGGCTGAACAAGTCAGCATTTTGCCTTTCTACAATGGTCTTACCCAGGCATTTAACTTTGCTAACTGCCTATTCTATAGTCGCCTTAGTGGTTCCCAAGGGGATGTCTACCAACATTAAGACTTTATCGGAATCAGCCTCTTCAGCTTACCCCAGTAAGTGATGCACAGATATTTTATGGGTAAGGACCCCAAACATCAGACTAGCCCCATCTTCCATTTTAATACAAACACTCACAAAAGGCAAAATTGTAGTTTTGCATTTGGGCCACGGGGGGGTACTAATTTCAGAAGTGCCTCCAGGCTGTTAACATATCGAAAACTAGCATGCTTTAACATTTTCAATGCTCACAAATTATAATTCATATTTCTACTGAGGGGTGCAACTGGTTTGTGGCATGTAACAGACAAACAAACCCCTATGGCACATCTTAGAAATTAAAAATTTTAACTGCCTGATTTGGCTTTTCTTACTTTAAACTCAATGAAAAAAGGGGTCCTCTTTGTTATCAGATTAGAATTCCAATGTGAGCAAGTCAAACCACCAAATTGTCAAGGTGGGACCCACGGTTTGGTGCTGGCACCCCACTACTGCCAACCAATTTGTGACAAGAGCTCAAGGATGGGTCTTCTGACCTGAATGCAGCTAAGCAAATTCAGAAAACATAGAAACATAGAATTTGATGGCAGATATGGACTGCTTGGCCCACCTAGTCTGCCCATTTCCCTACATAACAGATAAGCTGCAGATCCTAGTTAACCGATAGCCTGCTTCCTCCTACCCCCCACTAGAATTGCCTTGTGTCTGCCCCATGCATTCTTGAATTCCACCACTGTTTTTGACTGCATGACCTCCTCAGGAAGGCTGTCCCATGCATCTACAACCCTCTCCATGAAGAAATACTTCCTCACATTACCTCTGAGTCATCCCCCCTCTATCTTCAAATTGTGCCCCCTTGTTCTGGCACATCTTTTTTTCTGAAAGATTCTACCCTCTTGAACTTTGTTGATTCCCTTGAGGTACTTGAAAATTTATATCATGTCCCACCTCTCCCTCCTTTCCTCAAGGCTATACATATTAAGCTGCTCTAGTCTTTCTTTATATGTCTTCTGGTGCAGACCCTGTACCATTTTGGTTGCCCTCCTCTGGACAGCCTCCAGCCTGTCTATGTCTTTGCAGAGATGGGGTCTCCAGAACTGCACACAGTACTGTACTCCAGATGTGGTCTTACCAACTGTCTGTACAGAGGTACAACAACTTCCTGTTTCCTACTGGTGATGCCTCTTCCTATGCATCCCAGTATCCCCCCAGCCCTCCTTACTGCCTTCTCACATTGCTTGCCCACCTTTAGGTCATCTGATATAACTAACCCCAGGTCCCTTTTCATTTTTGTTGTTGTTAGTATTTCACACCCCATTGTGTACTCTTTCCCTGGATTTTTATTTCCCAGGTGCATTACTTTGCACTTCATTTCATTGAATCTAAGCAGCCATACATTTGATCTTTACTCCAACCTTGCTGTACTCGGTCCCAGCCTGTGAGTCAGCCTAAAAAGCTGAGAGACAGGAGGATTGGGCATTGAGTAACTCGCTGCTAAATTCAACCTGTGTCAGTCATCTCTGCATTGAGGTATATGTTAAAGGTGTAGAGACAGAGACTGGACAGGACGTGTGTGAGGCTTGTAGTTCTTAGTAACAACTCAGAAGAACCACAGTCTGGGAGGGACGCTTCAATGGAGGACTGTTTTTTACTGAAACTTACATCTTGGACACAGTTAAGCTATAAAAAATTATTCAGTGTCCTTGGTGAACTATTTATTTTTTTAAACTTAAGGTTATTGTCCCAGAACAGCCAGTGACCCAGAGAGCTCTTCCGAGTCATGGCACACAAATATAGATGTTGGAGTGAGCGCCAAGTGATTTTCTGCTTAGTCCCAGCCTGTGAGTCAGCCTAAAAAGCTGAGAGACAGGAGGATTGGGCATTGAATAACTCGCTGCTTAATTCAACCTGTACCAATCATCTCTGCCTTGAGGTATATGTTAAAGGTGTAGAGGCAGAGACTTGACCAGACGTGTGTGGGGCTTGTAGTACTTAGCAACAACTCAGAAGAACTACAGTCTGGGGGGACGTCTCAAAAAAGGACTGTTTTTTACTGAAACTTACATCTTGGGCACAGTTAGGCTGTAAAAGATTGTTCAGTGTCTTTGGTGGACTATTTATTTTTTAAAACTTAAGGTTCTTGTCCCTGTGTAGCTCATGACCCTGAGAGTACTTCCGGGTCACAGCACACAAATACAGATGTTGGACCGAGCACCGCAAGCTTGAGCACATGTCAACACATGCAGAGATGCATGCAGAGACGTGTGAAGAGACACACACCAAGACAGGTGCGTCCAGCATGTGTTGTAGTGTGTTTCAGTGGGGAGCAGGGAAGAGGAGTGCAAAGTTAACAGGTAAAACCACATAACTAAAAAACATGAGCACGGGTATGGATTGTCTGTTTGTTACCCTGAAAATGGGTGAACTAGGTATAAAATGTAGAGAATGCCATAAGTTCACTCTAGAAGTATGCTTTGGACTTCAGGATTATGTTTGTCAGCAATGTAGTATGATTAAGGAATTAAAAGCAAAACTCAGGATTGGAATTAAAACTTAAATGTTTTAAACAGGTAGAATCATCAGGCAATCTAGACAATAGCTCCCTGAATATGGTGAATGAGCAACCTATAAAAAGAAGTAGGAATCAGAGCCAACAGGATAGTGATTGGGAAGTGCAGACAAACGTCAATTAAAAAAAGAAAGGGAGAAGGGCCATGAGTTTTGATATCCCCCTAGAGAATTTGTATGCCCCCTTAACACATCTTGAGGCTGAAAATGAGGATCAGATACCTGTACAAGGAAACACAATGAGTGTTGAACATGGGCAGGTTACAAATATGAACAACATGCAAATATTGGCTAGGAAGGACCAACAAAACGAAATACCTATACAAGGAAATACAAATGAGGTTGATGATAAGTTGGTTATGAATATGAACAGTACACAAATATCAGATAGTGAGGGCCAACAAAATACTTTGGAAATTGAAGCTGGAGGTATGGAGCATACTAATAGAGTTTATGTATTAGAGGATTCAATGTTTAAATTCACGGATGCCTACACAACTGAAAATTTAAGAGGTGGTTACTCGCTCATACTTACCAGGGGCTAAATTGGATGATATGGTAACACTTCTCCCAAAAATGGTGAAAAACCTAGGGGATACTCCAACAATCCTGGTTCATGTGGGAACAAATTACTTGAAGTATACAAGGGAAGACCAAATGTACTTAGAGTTTATGACCATAAGTAAATTGGTTAAGGAAATTAATGGGACCCTGATAGTGTCTGAAATTCTACCAATCCCTAGGGCAGGGGTAGAAATAAATATGAAAGCAAAAAGGGTGAATAACTGGTTGAGAAGATGAGCAATGATGGAGGGCTGTGAATGTGTTAAGTCGTGGGAGAAATTTGAACACAGGCTGGAAATGTTTGGGAGATACAGGTTAGACCTGAGTAGAAAGAGGAGTAAGAAACTGGGACGTCTTTTTAGGGAAGTGATTGAAAGTAATTTAAACTAGCACAAGGGTGGGGAGGTGACTCGGTGAGAACTAATTTAACTGAACTACCTACTAACCAAACAAAAAAAGGAAAGGGAAAGAATATATCTAAGAAGGTGCTGAGAAATGAACCCAAAATACTGCTTCTGAATGAAGAAGTATCAGAAGTAAACTGGATGAACTAAAGTATATTTTACTAAGAGATGGGGTGGACATATGTGGAATTACAGAGACTTGGAGTAAAGAGAGGGACAGGGAAAGTAATCTTGCAGGGTATGACTACTCCCAAAAACCAAGACAAAATAAAACAAGTGGAGGTGTTGGTCTATACATTGCTAGCCACTTGAAAGCATACCTTTATGAGAAATGCGACAATGATGTGGATGACCAGGAACAGTTGTGGTTAAGGTTTCCAATAAAGAATAAGACCTACACATTAGGTTTATGCTACCGAGTACCTAGTCTGTCTGATATTGAAAATGAGATTTTTTTCAATTTGATTGAGGACAGGATTCCCCCCAAAAAACACTATATTAGTGGGTGACTTTAACATGCCCAACATTAATTGGACAACTAATCAGGGAAAAAGTAGTGCTGTTAAGAGATTTCTGGACTTCTGCCTTATTAATGGGTTACACCAATATGCATATGAACCAACAAGGGGAAGCCATATCCTAGATCTTATATTGGGAAGTAGAGATAATCAAATAGAGAAAGTCAGGATAGCCCCATCTCTGGTGAATAGTGACCACCATATAGTCAGTTGTAATATAAAGACAAAGGTTGACAGAACAGTGGGTAAGACAAAGATCTTGAAGTATTCTAATGCTGATTATTCAGGAATAAAGCAGTTTTTACGGGCATGGAATTGGTAAGCAGACTTAGAATTGCTGGATCCGGAAGAAACCTGGGATAGAATAAATACAAAAGTGCAGGAATGCGTAAAAACATTTGTACCTGAAGTGGTTAAATACGATGGTAAAGGCCGTATACCCACATGGTTTAACAAAAGTATACACAGACTGGTAAAAAAAAGGAGAGAGTGTACAAAAAGTTTAGGGCAGGCCCCTCGGGAAGTAGGAAATTGAGATTTACACAAATATGAAAGAAGTGCAAACTACAGGTAAAAAAAGCTAGGGCAAAAGTGGAGCTGAAATTGGCACAGTGTAGCAAAGATAATTATAAGAGTTTTACAGTTACATAGGGAGTTTGAAGAAAAGTAACAACCAAACAACTAGTATAATGGTGGGTGATAGAATTCTGGTAAAAGAAGATGAAATAGTTAATGCCTTTAATGAATACTTTATGGGAGTATTCAGGCCAGAGCCACCTGGTAGCGACTTAGAACTAGGGCAGGTAGAAAGGTTGGAGTAACACCTAAATTTAGAAATGATACAAATTCAAATCAAAGAGAAGTTAAATAAACTGAAGACTTCTAAATCATGTGGACCAGACAGGAACCACCTGCTATTCCTGAAGAACTTAGTAAATGAATTGACAGGACCATTGTGTGTATTGTTTAATAGGTCACTGAGAGAGGGTAGCATACTTGAGGAGTGGAGATCTGCACACATTACACCCACATATAAGGCTGGGAACAAAATGCAATTTAACAACTATAGGCTCATCAGTATAACTTCGGTAGAGGGGAAAGTGATGGAGAGTTGAGTTAAGGACCTCTTGGAGCAGAACTTAAGACATCTTCAGGTAACAAATATCAGCCAGCATTAATTCGAGGCTGGTTAATCATGTACTAGCAATCTGCTGCATTTTTTCAAAACAGCCAGCCAGGCCTTGGACAGTGGTCTCCCTGTGGACATCCTCTACTTAGACTATGCCAAGGCTTTTGACTCTGTCTCACATTGGATACTGATGCAGACTCTAATGTATCTAGGGGTACATTGACAGTTAAGTTAAGTTTATAAATAAAAGCATGGCTTAGTGAGAGGACTCAGAGGGTCCAACTCAGGGGGGTTGTTTCAGATTGGGGAAGAGTGATGAGTGGGGTTCCTCAGGGCTCTGTTCTAGTACCCCTCCTATTTAAATTCTTCATTGTGTCCATGCAGGTCTCTGATGGTGCATGGATCTGTAAATTTGCGGATGATACAAAGGTGGGAGCAGTGGTTAATAACCAGGAAGCAATAGTCAGTCTCCAAGACCAGTTGACCAAATTAGAACTCTGGGCTGCTAAGCACCATTTGAGTTTCAATGTGGACAAATGTAAGGTCATGCATTTTGGAGCTAACAATAAAAGAGCTGAATACAAACTGAACAATGTAACAATTGCTAGTACCAAATCTGAAAGAGACCTGGGGGTCACAATATCTGACACGCTAATAGTCAGCAAACACAACACAGAAATGGCTAAAAAGGCAAATAGATTGATGGGAAATATTCTGAGAAATATTAAAAGTAGGCATGAGGGAGTTATGCTGTCACTTTACAAATCCCTGGTAAGGCCATTATATGAGCATGGTGTACTCCTAACTGTCCCACAGGAAATACAGTAGGTACTGGTAAACTAGTTGAAATAGTGCAATGCAGATACATGAAGAAGATTAGTGGAGTTAAGGACATGGATTACAAGGACAGACTGTGTAAACTAGGCCTCTATTCCATGTCCTATCATTACCTGAGAGGAGACCTATGTTATACATACAGATGCTTTCACTGTGAAATGTTATGGGAGTGTGCTGGACTAAGAAAAAAGATGTACTAGATGAGGTAACAAGATTACTTCCATACTAGCTATCAGGAGAGAACTACAGAACACAGAGGAGGGGGAGATGGTATAATCAAAGGGTGGTTAGAGAGTGGAACAGGTTGTCACTTGATGTGGGAGATACCACAATGGAAAAATTCAAGTGTATGCTTGATGAACATATGCAGGAAAGAAATCTCCACTGATGTGGCAAGTCCGTTTACGGCCTATGGCTAATAGGACTTGAAACACAAAACTATGAAACTTGTCAAGTCCCTTCTCATCCTTTCCACCCCACGTTGTGTATCAACCCTGTTGCAGATCTTTGTGTCATCTGCAAAGAGAGATACTTTTCTTTCCAGTCCCTCTGCAATGTCACGTATAAAGACAATAAAAAGGGCTGACCCCAGTACTGAACCCCGTGGTACCCCACTAGTCTGTTTCATTGCAAACTGAGGGCTAACAATTGAAGGTAAAGTGGTCTCAGAGTCGAGCCATGACACTGGGCAAGTGCCTATGAATCTGCAAATACACGTGCCCAGAGTCATGGCTCAACTCTGAGCCCATGTGTTCTTCAAGTTTTGGACCCTTGGTTTGCAATACAAAGCACGTGTCTGAGTTTACCTTTCTTAACAGAGCCAGAAAGGATATTTAGCTGAAACATAGAAATTGTTGACAGATAAGGACAGCTATGCCCATCTAGTTTCGCCATAGGCCCTATACATTGTATTATACAGTGTATGTGGCCACTGACCCTATGTGATCAATGGCTTTTCATCACTCCTTCCCCTCTCAAGCTTCCATGAACTTGGGTAGGAAAAGTTCCTAAACTGCAGCCACTGTCAACCACAAGTGCAGGCTGGGAAAAATATGCCACAAAATTGTGGAGAGTATGGGTGGCTCACACAGCTATGTACTATGCACGCATCACCATGCAAACCCAAGAAAAGAGGGATCATGGCCACACTGAAATGGAACCTGAAATGGCCAAACTGCAGCATTCAGACATGTACAGCAGCAACAGCCTCACTGCAGTGCACCCCCAAGAATGCCACAGAATTGGCCATGTGAATAAGCCTAGAGACACATTCAGAAAACTGGAAGCTAGTGATTTAACAGCACTCTACTCTTGATTAGTGCCTGGATACCACCTTAAAGTCTTAATAGTGGCATGACAATGACTCACATTGGTTTTTTTGTGGGATCCCCCTCTTGAACTGCCAGATAATTGCTACACTTGATGAGCTGCTAATCACACGGGGTCATCTAGATCACTGAGAGAGATTAGCATGAGGACTAGTGCCTGCTAAAATGTTTTTGTTTTTTTACCTTCATCAACAGCCATGGGAAACCTGCCCCTAGTCAATACAGATAAGTAGAGAGTTAGCTGCACTAGCCCTCATCAGTTTGGGCTTGGTTTTGTGCTAATAAATCAATGTTAAAATCAACCCCTGCATGCCTTTATAGAACATATGGCTCCTATATTCTTATTTAAAATAAAATCAATGACCTAACACTCAGATATCAGTGTTTGACATATGCTAGCTAGAGTTTCTCCTATCTGAGATATTTTTAGAAGCTTGGGGAGCTGTGGAGGGACTGGAAAGGAAAATATGAATTTACAGCAGGAGATAGTAGAGAGATTGGGGGGGGGGGGGATTCTGTAGGTGGCCATCCTGACAACAGAGAATAGAAAAGGACAGAAAAGGTCAGTGAGATTTAAAAATGTTGCTGTAATGGGCTTTTCTGGAAATAATGAAGATAGTACAGAGTCACTTCATTGACAGCTAGAGCACAGCCCTATCACACTCTGGTGTGCAGTTATGGCTATCGTGCAGTTGTGGCAATTAATATTCTTGATATTACAAGACACAGGCATTTTTACTAAAGTGATTTAAGTGCTTAAATTATGGGGACTTTAAGTTTTAAATAGAAACAGAATTTGTCTGCTGAAAAGGATGGTTTAGTCCATATAGTCTGCCCAGATTTCCCTGTCTTTTCTGCCCCGAATACCCTAATTGGTCTCTGGCAATCCCTATCCTTGTCCAGTCCCTAGTATTCTTACATGTCTATCCCATGTATACTTGAATCCCTCCACTGCTTTAGCCTCATCACCTCTGCTGGCAGCCTGTTCAAGGCATCCACCACCCTTTCAGAGAAGAAGTATTTGCTCACAACCCTATGAACCTCCCCCATAGCTTCATCACACGTCCCTTGTTTCTGGTGGCCTTTCTCACATGAAAAAAATTCCCCAGCTGCACCTTGTTGACCCCTGTGAGTTATTTACAGGTCTCAATCATGTCCCCTCTCACTCTCCTCTCCTCCAGAGAGTATATGTTTAACTCTCCCAGCATGTCCTTGTATGGCTTCATGTACAACTCCAGCCCCATTCTAGAAGTCCTCCTTTGGGCCACCTACACCCTGTATATGTCCTTAGAGAGGTGGACTACTCTAGGTGGGGTATGATCAGTGAGCAATACATTGGCAGCACTACCTCCCTCCTTCTGCTGGAGATCTTCCTCCCTGTAGATAACAGTATTCTACTAGCCATGCCCACAGCTTTGTCACACTGGCCTGACACTTCGTGATCATCACGTATGTCTAATTTAAGGTCCTGCTCCTGCTTTGTGACTGTCAGTACCTCCCCTACTCCATCTTATACTCATCCCTGGGTTTCAATCCCCAGGTGGATGAACATGCACTTCTTGGGATTGAACCCCAGTTGCCATGTTGCTGACACCCTTTGAGTTTTCCCAGCTTCCTTTGCATTTTCTCCACTGCCTCAAGAGTGTATATCCTGTTGCAGATTTTTGTATCATCCACAAAGTCACACTTTCCCTTCCAGTTCCTCAACCATGTCACTTATGAAGACACTGAAGATAACCAGTCAAAGCACTATGTCCTGTGGTATGCCACTGGTCACTCCCATGTCTTCCAATTGGCTGCCTTTTGTCACCACCCTCTGTCTCCCAACATTTAACCAGTTTGCAACCAAGCCTACTACTTTGGCCCTTACTCCAAGACTGCTCAGTTTCTGTATCAGCCTCATGTGTGCATTGTGTTGAAGGACTCTGTGAATGAGATGTCTCATTTTAACTTTAATTTTCCACATTTGAAAAGCCTTGTTTAGTTGTGACAGCTAGTGTGCATGAGAATCCCAGGTAACAGACAGCAGTAAGTTATGAATACAATATTCAGCTCAGCATTCATTGTAAGCTAATACAGAGCACACAATAAATGAAACGCAATGTTTTTGTGACACATAGTCATTACAGTCACGAATATCAGTTACCTGGTTCCTGCAAAGAACATTCATAAGTTACTGTTTCAGGATTTGTACTACAGTAAGTATGATAATCATGGAATGAGCAATGTACATTGATTGACGGTAATCACTGGATTCTATTTGTTTCATAGAATATGAGAAACAGAAGGCACAGATTGAATTGAAATGCCGGGCGCTGAGAGAGTCATCATCAGATAAACGTGCTGAGATTTCAATAACTATCATGGCTATTGTGAAGAATATTGACTTCCTGGTAGATCTAGAGGACATGGTATGGCCTTTCTTATACAAATGCACTGTATACTAGGATATTAGAATGCAACTTAAATGCATTAAATTTATATTGTTAATGCTGCATTTTCTGAAGGATTTGGTTGCAATATAACATGAGGGTAACACTTGGAGGAGCCTGTTTCTTAGTATCAAGTCCATGTGATTCCACCTGGTTCTTATGCGCTAACAGTTTTTGTGGCTCAGTAAGTTTCATTTCACATCTGTTACCAGAACGAAAGGTGTGGTTCTAGTCCCATTCCAAAAAGTTGATGTCTGGGATGCATTGGGAGAGGGATCACCAGCAGAAGGAGAGAGGTTTTGATTCCCCTGTACACCCAGCTGGTCAGGCCTCATCTGGAGTACGGGGTCCAGTTCTGGAGGCCTTACCAAAAGAAGGATGTGGAAAGGGTGGAGCGGGTACAGAGGAGGGCGATAAAGATGGTTAAGGGGCTTAGCCACCTGACGTATGAGGAGAGGCTGTGAGCCCTGGCTATGTACCCATTGGAGTTGAGGAGGGAGAGGGAGGACATGATAGAGACCTTCAAGTACCTAAAAGGGATAAACAAGGTGGCTCTTGATAACCCCTTCCAGTTGAAGAAGTGTCCCAGAAAAAAGAGTCATGATCTCCAGCTGGAGGGGGCAAGTTCAGGAGCAACATCAGGAATAACTTCTTTACAGAAAGGGTGGTGGACTCCTGGAATGGGCTGCCTTGGAAAGTGGTAGGAGAAAATTCAGTGGAGGAGTTCAAAAGGGTGTGGGATAGACACAGAGGGTTGTTTTTTAATTTTTTTTATTTATTTATTTTTTTATAAATTCTGTATTGTAGTTTTCTTCCATCAATTATAAGACAGACACACACATACCCGGGATAATCCAGGGCTCACACTCCAAAACTGAGCGTGATCACTATGTACAACCTATAACTATGTACATACACAGCTGCATACACTGCTTTAACATCTGGTTCACATCTACATTTATACTGTATTGTCTAGAGCAAACTCTGGCAAAGAGATGTGTTCATACATCAAGTCTGGAACCCTGCATGTCGTTTGTAGCAATAAAGCCCTCTTACCCTTATGGGGTCCTCATGATAGTATCCTGCAGCCGCGTCCCAAGGGAGAAGAGAGAGCCTCCCCCACCCCAATCTGACAGACTCTGTGGCATCTGACTGTAGATCCAACATGTAAGATTGTAATCAGGTCTTATAGCATACCGTAAACCATCATAGACTTAATAATCCCTTTTTTGCTAAAACAACATATCCGTATCAGCATAATATTGATTACTTACTTTCCGACAGACAGACCTTTGTCTGGGGCACTTTGTATTGCAAAGTGTATACTGCCTCTAAGGTCCTCCACCTTTTATCATAGGTTACTTTTCGTCCATTCCGAAGCATTTGTCTTTTAAGTCTAGTCAACATTAAAAGTAAATCACCCACCCATTGATCATATGTATATGCCAAATCACTTTTCCAGTTCCTTAAGACAAATGCTTTAATCAGGGATAACATCAAAGCAATATGTCCTTTAATGATCACATTAGGGATGTTTGCCATATCCCTCAGTACACAAATCTTGGGTGTAATGAATTCTTTATAATTCATCAAAGGGTCCATATTACACTTAATATGCTCCCAAATGGGGGAAACTTTAGAACAATACCATAGAACATGAAGCAAATCCCCTGGGGTTGTATTACACCTAAAACAGAGGTCTGTCTGTCTGAGGCCTCTAGCACATAGTTTGGTAGGGGTATAATATATGTTAGAAGCTATAAAAAACTGCATGATCCTGTACTTCAGAGTAGGAATATATTTACCGTTCCTCCATATTTCTTCCCATTCAGGTCTCTGAGGGGCAAATTCTCCCTGTTTTTCCCAATATAAGATCTTAATAACAGATCCCCCACTTAAAAAATCTAGTAGTAGTCTATAGACCTTAGACAGGGGGTTTCTGACACAATTTATCTCCTTAAGAGCACTCCAAGTAAGCACCTTGTCTTGTAAGCTATCCCTCCTCTCCTCCATTTTTCTCATCAAGTTGGTGAGTTGTAATTTCTTAAAGAAATTCAAGTTCTTACAAAGGTCAGGGAGGGCCACCCTATCCCCTCCTATAAAGTCTGCCCACTTTAAGGTAAGTAAGTATGGAGCCCACTGTCTCTTGATTATTTGTTTTCCAATAAGCATATTTGGGTTGCCCCAAAGGGGCTGGTCTCTAGACACTTTTTGAGAGTTCCTCTGGCGGGGGGACAAAATTGTCCACCAGGTCAAATTTGCTTTATATATTGGCATTCGTGCTCCACTCTCCCCTATCTCCTCTGGGTTAAAAAAGAGTACCACTTCTGGAGAGAGTCCCATATCCAATAGGGTTTGCTTCTCAACCTGGAGCCAGGTTGGAATATATTTATATTCGGCCACCTGTCTACACCACCGACTCATTAGCCCAAGCTGCCCAGCTACATAATAAACTTGTAGGTCTGGGATTCTAAGGCCACCTTTGTTATGTGGTAACCTTAACACATTATATTTTCTTCTAGGAGGTTTGGTATTCCACAAAAAGTTAGAGATTAGCTTTTGTATTTTAGTAAACCAACATTTGGGGATAATATACAGGGATAAATGTATTGGATACAGGAGCCTAGGCAATAGATTCATTTTAACCAAGCTCAATTTAGCTGCCCAATTTAAAAGGAGTTTATTCCACCTAGTTAAGTCCGTTGTAATTGTGGATATCAGTCCTCCCAAACTTGTTTCAAGGCCTTCGGTCTCATTGGGTGTGATCCAAATGCCAAGATATTTGAGTTTACTAGGGCACCACTTTACTTGAAGTGGTTCAAAGTCGGCTTTGTGAGTAAATGGGGTAAGCGGGAGAACCTGCGTCTTACTCAGATTCAACTCATAGTGTGAGACCCTAGAAAACCTTTCCACTATGTTCAAAATCCATTTAAAGCTCTCTGCCGGGTTCTGAAGGTGTAGTAGGATATCAACAGCGAATACAGATAGTTTCATTTCTATTCCCCCAATAACAATCCCTTGTACCTACGGATCATTTTGAATCGCCCTTAATAAAGGTTCCAGGTATATGTTAAAAAGTATTGGCAAGAGGGGGCATCCCTGTCTAGTGCCATTCTCTAAGCGAATTTCCTTCGATAAATAGTCATTACATAATACCTTGGCGGTAGGAGCAGCATACAGATTTTTAATACCTGTTATAAAACTTTCCGGAAATCCCATGTGAGCCATGGTGGCAAATAAGAAGTTGTGAGAGACCCTATCAAAGGCCTTCTCAGCATTGAGAGCAATTACCGCCATAGTCAGTTTAGAGGTAGAGGCCCTATGTGATATATGATGGAGTTTCCGGAGTGCATCATGTGCTCCTCTACCCGGCATAAACCCCAGCTGCTCTTGGTTGATTAAAATAGGGGCGACTCTCAACATTCTATTGGCCAATAGTTTTGTCAACAACTTCAAGTCCTGGTTTATCAGAGCAATTGGCCTATAACTCTCAGGGAGTTCCTTGGGTTTCTCTGGTTTTGGGATGAGTGTTATATACGCTTGATAGAGCTGTTGGTGCGGGACCCCATCAAGCATTATATTTGTAAATAAGTCTTTCAATAATGGCAGTATGACTGTAGCATGTGATTTATAGAATTGGGCTGTGAGGCCATCAGGCCCTGGTGATTTCCCCCTTCGGAAGTGACTTGATCACCTCTAGTATTTCGGATTCCGAAATGGGTGCCACCAGCCCCTCAGCTTGCTCCTGATCTAGTCTTGGAACAGCTATATTTTCTAGGAAGTCTTGTATCTCCCCTTTACTAGCCAAGATCCCTCCTTGATAAATTCCCTCATAGTAGGTTGCAAAAGTATCAGCCATTCTCTGGGGTTCTGTTATTATTTCTCCCTGATAGTTTATTAGGGGAATTACCCTAGCTGCCTCCCACTCTTTTATTCTATTAGCTAGAAGCCTTCCTGAAGCATCCCCCCTGAAGTACATAATTCGCCTGTATCCTTTCCACCCACCACTCCATTTTGTCATAAAGGATAGTTGCCAACTCCTCTCTAAGCTCCTTGAGCTCTAAGTCCCTTTCCTCTGTAGTGCCCTCAAGAGGCTCCAGGGAGCTTATAGCGCCTAAGATAAACTCCTCTCTTGCCCTTCTCATATGAGCTCTCCTAGCTATAATCCTCTGGGCTATGCCTGAATATAACACTTTACATGCAGGCCATTTTAGTCTACTATCTGAAAGTGTAGGCAGTTGAGTCTGGATAATTTCCTCCAGTGTTTGTTCTAATTTAGCTAACATATTTTGGTCCAATAAAAAGGAATCATCAAACCTCCATCGATACGGTTTCATTGGAAGAGATTCTATCCCCCAGTTCAACTGGACGGGAGAATGATCAGATAGAACCCTAGTGTGGGTAACCACTTCCCTTATCCCCTGCATTACCTCTTTGTTAATTAAAAAGAAGTCTATTCTAGAGTGGGTTTATGTGCCCTGGAGTAAAAAGTCATAGCATGTCCCCTTTACTGTAAGTGCGATGGGATCAACAATAGCCGCCCACTTTAGAACTTAGTCAAAGCTGTCTGTGCCATAGAAAGTGGACGATAAGATGGAGGTTTTTGTCAACCCTATTATTGAGACAAAGGTTCCAATCCCCTGCAAGGATCAGAGGGTGTGTTGGAAGCAGAGCTAGATCAACCTCTATTGATGCAAAAAATTCAGGTTTAGGTGGTGTAGGAGCTTATATCGAGGCAATCGTTAATGCTTTTTCCATAATGGCACCGGTGACGTAAATCCCTCGGCAGTCTTCTCTAGTTTTAGTCTGTGTGACTGCGAATGGGCAATCCCGCCCAATCAGGACTGCGACTCCCCCTGAGGCCGTAGCATTTCCATCTCCTAGAACCCGTCCTACCCACCATTTTTTGAGAAGACCCAGCTCCTCCTTAAGCAAGTGAGTCTCTTGCAGGGCAGCAATCTGGGCTCCCAACTGATTAATGTACTTTAGTATCACCATCCTCTTTCTCCGCCCTCTGAGGCCTTTAACATTCCTGGTGATAATTTTAATGTTAATCATGCAGTTTTCTCATAACCCCCCAGCTTTCAAACCCACAGAGTCTGCCAGAGTGCGAGTAAAGAACTTTGGGCTCTCTCTTCTCCCTTTTCCCATAAACCCGCCCCCCCCATTCAACCCCGATCCTTAGATCGTCCTCCAATTCCTGCTGGATACATGATTGAGCTATCCAGTGAGCAAGCTCCTGGACCCTCTAGAGTCTTCTTATTACCCATATATCTGATTACCTTCTGATGTGAAGAATAGCTATAGCTTTTCGCTTTCGCTCGCCCCCTATAGGTTGCTTATACACATTAAATGTCATACTCTAGAACAAGAACCATTCAGCCTATAATTCTAAGAAGTAATATAGCAACCTCTATTAGATCAATGAATCATGTCTCAGTGAGGTCCTAGACTTATACTCTGAATTCTTTAAGTTCCAAGTTAACTTCAAAGGCATAACATAAACCCACTATACCCTTAAGGTACATTGTTTCTAGTCATAAGTTCTCAGTTCTGAAAAATAGAGAGGAGAGAAAGAAAAAAAAAGGGGGGGTGGCAGGGGCTAGAGGAGGGGAAAGAGGGAAAAATGGTGGGAGGGTCAATAGGAAAAAAAGTGAGGGTAGGGTGAGTAGGGAAGAAAGCAGAGGGAAAGCAGTCTCGTTCTGTCAGCCTTTTTCCTTTTTGTCTTCCTCCTTCTCAGCCTTTTAATCTTTCTCTCTTCTTCTGTTCCTCATTTTCTTCCTCCAAATTTAACTATTAAATTGAATACTGGGTTATTTCCCACTAGTCTATTATGTAACTAAAACCTCTTGGAAAGCCATCCACTCGAAGCATCTTCCTGCAAGTCTTATTTAGGTTTTGGCATTAAACAAGTCAGGGAGTTCCAGTCTCAGTTCCATGGCCGCCTCCTTCGCTGTTAGGTATCTTCGATTGCCAGTTTGTAGTTTCACCACCAAGGTGGTAGGATGTTGAATTCTAAACTTTACACCCGCCAAATAAAGCTTTTTCTTAATGCCCCCATATTCCTTTTGTTTCTCTCGAATTATTGGAGTTTGGTCTTGAAACAATAACAGGGGTGCTCCATTCCATTGCAAATTTCTAAGGGCCCTGGCCTTGCTCAAACCATATGTCTTTTCCTTAAAATTTAGAAAGCGCATAATAATAACCCTTGGCCTGGCTCCTGGTGGAGGCATCTCTCTAAGAGAGTTGTAGGAGTCACCATATGGTGTGGGGCCTAAAGGTTTCAACAGCATCTCCTGGGTAAATGTAATACAGTCTGCACCTTCAGCTCTTTCTGGAAGTCCCGCCAGGATTAGATTGTTCCTTCAGCTTCTGGACTCCTGATCCTTGACCTGATCTTCCAATTTTTTAACTTGCCTATGGAGCGTTATCAATTCCTGCTCCTGAGTGTAAGTTTTATGCTCCTGCGAGGCCACACGCGCTTCTACATCCCCCATTCTTTGGGCCAGGGCTTGAAGGGTGGGTTTAACAGAGGAAAAATCCGCAACTAATCCTCGAAGTAAGATTCTGATCTCCACAATGTCCTCCAGTGGTGTTTACGCTCCCCCTGTAATCTCAGTGTTAGGTTCTGCTTCTCCTGGGACCAGGGATGGGGGTTTCAGGCATTTCATTGCCGGCTCTCTAGCCTCCAGACCTTCCGGCATTTCGAACTCCATCTCAGGCATCTCATCGGGCCTTAAGAGACCCTACAGTAGCGCAGGTGATAAACTAGAGTTTCTCGAGCAGAAGGGGGATTTAGATTGATTTCTTCTTCTGGAGGTAAGAGAGTCTTCTCCGATGTTGTATTTTCCCCTGCTCGACTGTCGCCACCTAATTTAAATTAATTTAGTGCCAAAGGTAATGCGATAGGTCCCGGGAGCTCTGCTCAGAGCTGCCTTCCCCGATCAGCTCATCACGTGATCTCTGACACAGAGGGTTGTTGAAAGGTGGAGGGGATATCAGGGGCAGGCCTAGGGGTGTTAGGCTAATGGGCAGACTAGGTGGGCCTGGAGGTCTTTTTCTGATGACACTTTCTTATGTCCTATGTTCCTATAACTAATATTGAGTAGGGGGTGTTGCACTGTTGCAATGTCATCATTTTGAAGAAATGTCAAACCATGGTCCCTTCTGCCCCTCTCTAGTGGATAAACAGGTGGAAGTTAAAAAATTTCTGTGGCACGTATCCTAAAAGCAGGTGATTTCCCCTATTGTTCTACCCAAAAATCATTCCCTAGACCAGGGTCATGTTAGTCTATGCTCGCAATGCACATAGGAATGAGCTGTTATAAGTCAGTGTGCCTTTCCTGATCAAAAATGTCAAATACATTGATACAACATATGTTTCTACATACCTGACCAGATAAAATATATTATCTTTCTGAACATGAAAAGATATAGAGAATACTGGATGGACAACTATGCACAACCATTAGGTTCTGCCACAGAAAGGTTCGATTCCCTCTGACCTTGAGAGCAAAACTTGGGAGTTCCATGGGAATCACAACCCTGCAGTGGCAGAACACAACTGTTGTGCATAGAGTTGCTCATCCTGTATTTTTGATAGTGCATAGTATTATGTGAAATATGCACACTGTGGTTCTATCACTTTCAGAATGAAATTGACTTGTGCAGTCTCTAGAGGCTTCAGAATGCTATTGTACCACAGAAGAGTACAATCACATTCTATGACTTTTGAACTGTGGTACATCAGCAGTTTGAAAGGGATGGAATTCTGTGCAGAACAATGCTGCATTATAAAATGGGCAATGGATTTCAAGCAATCTGATCAGCTGTTAGCCCTGTTTTAGAAGTGTCTATTGCATGGCTAAAACTAGTCCTGCCAAGTACGACACAGTACATGTTTAAAATTCTTGCACCGTGAAAACTTTCAGACTTGGCCAGACACTATTTTTTTTAACTAGTACAAAAAACAGCAGCTAAACAAAGGGAATACAATGTTCAGCATTAGGCATTTTAACCATCCCCTATAACCACAAAGAGGCTCAATGTTTTGTTAGTGACAATCTGTTTACTTTCTAATTTTTAAAAACTTATACTGGTATTTATAAGACAACTTTTCAGCCAGCCTGCTACCCATCCTGTTATGCTGGTTTTTGATATTTTTGATCACTCCCTCCAGCCTGCCATTCATTCACTTCACATTCATTCACTCAGTTACATGGCTGCTGCTTCAGTTCCGTAAGCCAGTTCTTTATGCACCACAATGTATTTTAATTTTCTCAATTTTTTATAGGTCCAAATATCCACTCTCTGCCCGTTCACCTTTCCCCACCCCATGGCTTCACTTCCGATTGCTTCCTCCTCTCCCTGACCAACATACTGCGCTTACTATAAATCTCTCCCCACAGCAACGTATTCCACCACCTCTCTCCACTTTTCATTTTCTTTATTTTCGGTCTATAATGTCTATCCAACTACATTTGCTTGTCTGTATATTTTAGTTATCTGTTCTAAGCAACCCTCTTCCCACCAATTGCTCGCTCTTGTAACATTGCAGTTCAAGTTATCATAAGTCATGTTATGGGTTGCTGCTTGGTTGTTCCCTAGTTCACTTTGCCAGCTCCACCACCACAATCAGTCCTCACTTATGGTCACTCAGATCAATTGGGACATAAGCTCTGTAGATCACAAGATTTAGCTTTTTTTTAAAATCACTTACAGCTTGCATCTCAACAAAACATCCATAGCTTCCTTCCCGGCCACCTGCCCGCTCACTCATATGCATGACTCTCATCTTACATGACTATAATTCCAGCTAAATACAAAAGAATTGTTTCTTGCTGAAAACAAATGCCTCCCACCACAAACTTGAACTGGCCACACTAAATAATCAGTTTCTATGTGGGTCTCGGGGCAGTTACCTACAGTCCATATGAGATCAAACTACTCATCTCTGAAAGACAAAACTGGACAAGCAAATACAGGGGGAGGACTTATTTAACATTAAAATGCATAAAACATTTTTTTTTTATCGCTATTCATCAGGACTGATTTAACATTCAAAATGCACATAAAATTCACTTAGACATTTTATAAGCACAATATGGCACCCCATGGGTATTCAGTTCAGTTTCAGTTCATTGTAGGAAAATTCAGTTGAGCAGGCTCATTCCCAAGGAGGTCCTATATACATAACAGCAAATAATGGAAAGACAAATACATCAAGTTGAAGGGTTAAACACATTCGGTAGGAGGACCAGAGCACATAAAATAAATTTATAGGAATACAACTACATCCAAAGAAAGGATAAAATTGTTACATTATATACATATGGTGTACAGATATAATGGATAAAAACATACAATTCTATGTCCTGAGCAGGCAGTATAGTGTTATGTGTGTACAACTGTGTTACTTTGGTTTTGGCTGCTCGCACTCTCTATTCCAGATGAATTACCACCCTGTAGGGATACAAAGGGCAAGTAACCCTCAGAGAGGGTTCCACTCCTAGAGGTGCCATGGAATGATTACCATGGCTAAAGGTACCTTAGGAATCCCCCTAAGGAGAGAAGTGCTGCTGCTGGAGGAGATAGGGAGGATGGTGGGGCAAAGAAATAGTGCTTCACAATGAGGCTGAGAGGAACTGCTCATATAGCTCAGGAAGTGGACGTGGCTTGCTGCTTGGCCATTAAACTCCAGGCAAAGCCTTTCCAATTATGGAATTTGCAAACAATAAAAACTTGACATGGTACATGAGACATGACACACGGTACACAATACATGATACATGATACATGAAACACAATGCATGAGACACAATACACGATACATGAAACATGATACATGATACATGAAACACGATACATGAGACATGATAAAAGATACATGAAACATGATACATGATACATAAAACATGAAACATGAGACAAGAGACATGAGACACGATACATGAAACATGATACATGAAATACAATACATGAAACATGATACATGAGACATGAACATATTACTTGAAACATGATACATGAAACACAATACATGAAACACGACACATGAAATATGAAACATGTTTCATGAAACACAATACATGAAACATGATACATGATACATGAGACATGAGACACGAGACATGAGACATGATACATGATACATGATACACGATACATGATACACGATACATGATACATGAAACATGAAACATGATACATGATACATAAGACATAAGACATTAAACATGATTCATGATACATGATATATGAAACATGATACATGATACATTAAACATGAAACGCAGTATATGATACATGAAACATGAGACACCAAATCTAGTTTATTTATAAAAAATAGCGCTATTCCCCGAAGGAGCATAGTGCTAGTTGTTGCACCTGTGTTATGCCCCCATTGACCCACATACACCTTACACTGTATTCCTGGTGTATTATACTGTGATACTGCTATTTTGCACAAACATATAGATTTTAGGCACCCATCATATAAGCATCAGTGCCAGAAATGTGCTTTGCTACTAATATTTGCCAATGTTTACATCCTTCATAAGATTAGATCATGCATGGTTATTATACCTCACTATAATGCATTATTTGTCTTTTACATACATTCCATATATAATCTACCTAATTACTGATATGATGACTCTGAGGGATCATCAGTAATTATTGTATCCCTATATTCTCATATAATTATATGTAGTGTGTGTTTTACACTCAGGCAGATATGCTACGTGTAATAGAACCCTGTTAGCATTCTCTTTGTCTAAGTAAGCTGACAGACAGAAAACATTTGTTATGTCTTATACTGTACGTAGGCAAGAAATGCCATGTGTAATTTGAAACAGTCAGCATTTCTTTTGTCCAAGCTATAATGCTAACCAAAACATATTCTATGTCTTATACGATACTCATTAGTAATTCTGTCTTCTAAGTCATATACATATTGTTTTTCATATCTGTAACTATGAAGTGATCTCTGTTACTATACTGTTATCTGTAGTATATAGCCTTCTGTATCATAGCACGAGAGTGGAGAGAACAAGATCTTGGAGAACCTAAGATCCTAGAAATACAGAAGATTATGTACATTCTTCAGGAGAGTAGTGAAAAACCCATCTCCCTTGTGATTTTCTTTGTCACATGCTTGGCATAAGTAATATAATAAACATTTATTAGTACTCTTGCTTGTTTAAGAATGTTTCTTGGCAGACTCCAAAGACATAATAATCTGTATTAGTATTATCATTATTTAACTTACACACCAAGAGTGTTTAGGCAACATAGTGCAATTAAATAAACTAAAACACTGGGTGAACAATTTCCAGTAACAAGCAGCTGAGAGTGTCTTCTGTTTACATTTTCAGTCAGCTGTGTACCACAGTACAGACAAAATAATCCCTTGGCAGAATATTCAATCTCTGTGTAATGAGTTGTTTTATTTTTGATTTGTTCCCCTCTTCTTTTCTCTGTGGGAACACACAGCTGTAAAGGGGTCTGAATGGACAGGCTGCTTTCATTTGTGGTTTCAAATCCTAATGGGTCTATACTCATCTAGGAGTCCACATATGCCAAAGGCTGTTTGTGTCCTGTCATGAACTTTGGTTGCAAACAAAGTTTTTGATCCACAGACAGCTAAGGGTTTCTTATCTTAAAAGACCTGTCTAAAAATAATCAGTACTGAGTTGAGGCTGAATGCCTTAACATACCAAACTGCTTAGGGTGGTTGGTGTGGTTTTGCTAAAGTAGCAAAATACAGTGGTAGCTCTTTCAGGGATATTATTGCCCATTATAGGGAATTAAAACATGGTACCAAAAGAGTTGATCCTGAAGGAGAATTACTTGCAACATCATTTAAATGCTTTCATGTTCTAAATAAACTATCTGTTTTGGAATCTGAGTATGTTGCTTGCAAAAGGAGAGTAGTCTGAAAAAGACTTCTCATAAAGAAAAGATAGATGGACTGCAGTCTCAGCTGGAGTCCCTCCATCAAGAAAATGAGTCACTCTTTAATGACAAAAGCAGCCAAGACCTGCACACCTTAATAGATTTTGCTGAAAAGGCAAAACTTATTAGAAAAAAAGTTTTTCAAATGAATGATGTTCTGGCTAATAACACTGATTCCTTACATTTTTGAAAACAAGGAACTTAGGAATGAGAAGTCTGAAGTAATTACTAAAAGAGTTAACATGCTGGTATTTCAATGCCAGACCGTGATTAAACAGCATCATTCATTATGTTTTCATTACAGCAGACTTGAAGGTTTTAAATATAAACTGTAATAGAGCTTTTCTTAAAAAAACAGGCACTTTACAGCATGCTAACTCCTGTATCTGAACAGTTAGAATGTAGGAGTAAAAAGTCAGAGATGGTGAACTTATGCCATCAACCAGAGGTATGGCAGGGCATACTACCTTAATGCCCATAGACCTTGCCTCTACTCATGTTGAAGAGTTTGATTTTGAACACTCACAGTATGCTGTGGGGTGGACTAGAACAAAGATTAGCCACTTGTTTTTCTGTGATTCACAAAATGGAGAATTGTTAGAGTCTCAAAATGGTGGACACATATGTCTTCATGTTGCATCCAGATACCATCCCCAAGATGGCCACTCATGGTCATGTGATGATGGTCATGACAGAGTATCCCAAGATGCCCATGAGGTAATCCAAAAGGGCTGACCACCACACCACAGAGGTTCAATCATGGAGTCACAGGGTCCTGTGATTGCTGCCATAACCAAACAAAACATACGGGAGGCTTTTGGCATGATTTATAATGGTATCAGTAAGACTAGTGTTTCTGTAGAAAAGAAGATTCTCATTAAAAATGATGCTGACATACTTTTGAATGAGGCTGGTATGCAGTCTGTCATAAAGTCAGTGTCTGATGCTGCAAAAGAAGCTGCCGTTAGCAATGTTTACTACACTAACATGTCCTTGGTTAAAAAACACATTGCAACTAATTACATGAAATGTTGTGATTCTTCCCTATGTAAAATAATATCCACTTTCCCTGAGAAGACTAAATGCACTGCTTTTCCTATGCAGTGCACTAATACCTTAAGCTGTAACATTAAAAACAATGTTGCTACCATCCAGCAAACTTCCGGTGGGGAAACCCACTTTACATTTGATGGGGAAGGGGACAACCCTGATTCTAAAAGCCCCGTGGCTATGATATTTTCAGTATCACAGGCCACGTTGGGATGGGGGAGGGCTACAGGTTTGATTTCTAAACCTGTGCTGACAGCTGGTTCAGTACTACTTTCTCCAGCCCTGAGGGCTACTGAACCACAATCCATAGTTGAAGAACTATGTGCAGCTTGCACACCACCTTTCTGTACTGTGCAGGCACCCCTAATAGTGTCAGCACTGCCTTCCATGATGCAGAACCCCCTCCACCAGTGACACCTGGATCATCCCATACTGTGGCTGCAATAGGAGACATAAGTCAGGAACAGTCTGGGTTATTACCAGCACAGACAATAACAGGCACTTCTGGCAAGAAGGTGTAAGGCATCATAATGTTGATATCATTTTCTTTTCTTTTGGGATCACTAACCATGGTCCCAGCATTGGTTAATCCCAACAGTGTTAGGGTATATTGAAACTGAGACATTAGATATAGCAATCTCTGCAGTTTTATCCCAACAATACAATGGACACATCAGACCCATTGCTTATGCATCCCAGATGCTCTCCCCAGTGGAGCTAAAATACAACCTTTGTGAAAGGAATCTTTTGGCTACATACCGGACAGTAAGATACTTTATGCACATCATTGGATACGCACCCATTGTGTTGCATTTCAACCATATGTCAACTAACTTTCTGTTGTCAGACAGAGTAAAAGATGACTCTGTATCCAATGCCAGACTTACAGACTGGTCTTTCATTTTACAGGATCATGACATCACTGTCCTTCTTAGAAAAACTCCATCTGTGTTGGCCCATGGCCTACAATTTACAGGAGAGATGCATGATTGTTCCCTCCAACCCAGTAACCTACCTGTTCCAGGGCCATTTATGACAGAACCTCAGATAGTGTTAAAAGACACCACTGGGTGTTATGTTTTGACTGATGACTCAGCCACTACTAGATGGGTAGAAAATTTGGCTGAAAGATAGAAGTCAAAGAGTACTGGTAAATGGGGCATATTCGACTATAAGGAAAGTGACTAGTGGTGTTCCTCAGGGATCAGTACCAGGGCCAATCCTTTTCAATATACATATCAGGGAATATTAGAGGGTCTTAAGGGAAATGTGTGTCTCTTTGCAGATGATGCAAAATTGTGTGATAGGTTTGATATAACAGGGGTGGATTGAGGACATGAGGGGATCAGAGTATTTTAGAACAGTGGTTTGACACATGCCAGCTTAAGTTTAATGCAAAGAAATGTAAAGTGGTGCATGTGGGGTGTAAAAATCCAAGGACAGAATATTCACTGGGGGAGAGCTGATAAAGGAAACTATACAGGAGAGGGACATGGGAATTCTAATCTCTAATAATCTAAAGGTAGGAGACCAACATAGTGTGACAGTGGGTAAAGCCAATGGAATGTTGGCATGTATAGGAAGAGGCATTATGAGTAGAAAGAAGGAGGTACTTATGCCACTATATAAGACACTGGTCAGACCTCACTTGGAGTATGGGGTACAGTTTGGAGGCCTCATTTAAGAAAGGACAGTGATGGAATGGAAAGGGTTCAGAGAAGGGCAACCAAGATGGTTCAGGGAACGAAGGAGGAGACATATGAAAGTAGATCAAAATAGTTAAATCTGTACCCACTTGTGATTAGATGAGAAAAAGGAGACATGATACAGACTTTTAAATACATGAAGGGGATAAATGAAGTGGGTGAATCAGCATATTTAAGAGGGAGATCAAAGTTAAAACAAGGGGTCATAGCTTGAGATTTGAGGGTAGAAGATTTAAGAGTAATTTAAGGAAATGTTACTTCACGAAAAGGGTAGTGGAACCCTGGAATGGACTGCCAGAGGAAGTGGTGAGAGTCACAGCTGTGAAGAGATTTAAGAGGGCATGGGATAGACACAAGGGTTTAGTGTAAGGGATGATGAAAAAGACTCTGACCAAGAAAAGATGGGGGGAGGATGAGCAGGCTTGATGGGCCAGGATAATACTTTTCTTTTTTTTTTCTCCAATTAAAACTTTATTGGTACATTTCCCATTATAATGGGCAGTTACAGTGAAACAAGATGTGACATAACCACATGTGAAGATAAAACTGCCCAGCCCACCCCACTCGCCCATCCCCCCCTTACAGCAGCAACTACTCCATATAACCCCTAAGTGCAATGCTCATTCCCAGAGGGCCTGTGAGAAGGTTTGAGGTATGACATAATCACAAATGAGACAATGAGAGTAAGGAGTGGAGGGGATCCCATATTTTGTTGTAAACTTCAAGTCTATTATGAAGGCTTGCAATCGCCTTTTCTGTTCGAAGATTAGCAAGGATTTTGTGCAACCACTCTTGGACAGATGGGTTGGATTTGTCTTTCCAATGACGTAAGATGAGTTTCTTAACAGATAGAGCAATCATGGAAATGAGAAATTTCCTAGTTTTGACCCTGACAGAGGACATATCCCTTAAAAGACATATATCAGGAATGAAATACTCCTGAAGGTCCAGTAGGGGATCCAGAGACATCCTGATTGAATTCCATAAGAGAGAAACTTTGGGACAGGACCAAAACATATGAAGGAGTGTTCCTTCTTCCTGCAAACACTTAATACAGGTACTAGAATTCAAAAAAAAACATTTGTTTAATTTAACAGGGGTACAATACATATTATGTAATATATGATATTGCATGAGGTGCAGTCTGTCTTGGGAAACATATTTATGGCAAGATCTCCGTAGAGACTGCCAATCCAACTGGTATTGAGGAAGGAGCGAGTTCCAGAATCTAGTAGGTCTAAAGGAGTCCCCATATTTTTTTATGAAACAACTCTGTATAATTTAGATACAGCGCCTGAAGATCCAGTAAGTGAGGAGATCTCAGGTATCAGGGCTGAAACTGTCTGAGAAGGGGAAATATTCCCCAAGGCTATTGTAAGTAGGTGTCTTAACTGCATAACTTTGAAGTGAGATGAAACTGGAATGAGAAATTTTTCAGTAATATCACCTGGGGACAACCAGTGTCCCTCCTCATCCATCAAGGAGTACAGTTTTCCATCACCCAATTGGGGCAACCTTTTACTGGAAATCTGCTTCTTATTAATTGTGAAAGATGGGGAGTTCTAAATGGACTGAGCTAAGTCAGTCTGGGCGGAATAATGAAGAAATGAACATAACTGTGCGAATACTCTTAATGAGGTACCAACTGTGGGACAATCAGCTATCCGTACCTGTGATATTTTAAGGTAAAATAGGGTTAAGGGGTCCAGGTTTTTAGCTTTATTGCATCTAATTCGATCCTAAGCCATACTGGTTGTTCCTTTTCAGGGCCCGGGGATACCCATCTCACACATTTTACTAAGTGACTGGCCTAGTAGTGTAATGCCATATGGGGAATCCGCAGCCCCCCCTCAAATTTTGGAGCAGCTAGTTTGTAGTAGGCCAAACGGGGATATTTGTCAGCCCAGATAAATCTAGTAAATATACCATGTAATTTTTTAAACCAGCGTATAGGGATAAAAGTATTGAGAAGGGATAAGGGTTAAAAAATTCTAGGAAAAACATTCATCTTGATTATATTAATCCTGCCCCATAGTGATATGGGAAGTTTAGACCATCTGTCAAGGTCATGAATAATAAGCTGCGAAAGGGAGTCAAGGTTATCCTTAAACCAAGTTAAGGGGTTACGGGATAGCTTAATGCCCAAATACCTAAATGCTCTTGGAGTCCAACATAAACCTAAGGGACTAATATCGTTCTTGAATACCTTGTGGTTTCATGGAAAAAATAAAGACTTACTGGCATTCAGCTTGTAATTGGATAGCTCACTAAATCTAGCTATTTCATTCAGTAGAGCCGGTACAGATGATACCGGGTGGGATAGATGTATCAACAAATCATCTGCATATGCGGTGACTTTAATTTCATGGCGCCCAACCCAAATGCCTTGTATAGAGATACTTTTGAGAATATTTTGAATGAGGGGTTCCAAATATAAATTGAATAACAGAAGCGATAAGGGGCAGCCCTGCCTAGTCCCTGAATGAAGTGGGAAGGAGTTAGAGAAAGCCCCGTTTGCTGAGATTCTTGCTGTAGGGGTTTTATATAGTGCAGCAACCCAAGATATAAATACTGGAGGGAATTTGAAGGCACTCAAAACCTTGAACAAAAAGCTCCAGTTTACCAGATCGAACGCCTTCTTGGCATCCAGTGAGACCAGGCCTGCAGGGAACTTAGCGTCTCTGGTAGCCAGGAAGACATGAGATAATGTATGCAAATGGTCAGCTGATGAGCGTCCTTTCATAAATCCTACCTGATTCATGCCTATTAACTCAGGGAGTACCACAGTTAGCCTATTAGCTAAAATCTTTGAAAGAATGTTGATGTCTTGATTTAGGAAAGATATAGGTCTATAACTTTGGACAAGCTCTGGATCTTTGTCTGGTTTGGAGAGAAGTACAATCAAGGCCTCAAAGAGGTGAGAATCAACCTCTGCCCCAGAAAGAATGCGTTGGAATAATCGATTAAGTACTGGTAATAGGAGATCTCGATAAGTCTTATAGAAAAGGGAAGAGAATTCATCGGGACTGGGAGCTTTATCTGAAGGTAGTCTGTTAATTACCTCAGCTATTTCCTCCTGTGATATAGGAGAGACTAGAGAGTCTTTGTAATGTGCTGGAAGGGAGGGCAAATGGGAGTCCATCAGGTACTTCTCCACACTCTCAGGACTGGGGGTTGCTCCATGTCCCTGTACAGCGTTTTGTAGTATAAAGCAAATTCTTGAACTATCTCGGTAGGAGATATTTTCAGAGATCCATCAGCTGACGCCCTAATTGAAGGGATAAATCTTGCAGATTCTTGTTGCTTGATACGGAGTGCCAATAGGCACCCCGCATTCTCTCCCTGATTAGTGTAACTAGCTCTGGTACATATAATAGCTAACTCTGCCTTTTCCCGGAGCAACTCTTAAATATCTATCTCTCAGCAATAGGAGCTTCCTCCTATCTTCTTCTGGAGTGTTGGCCGAAATATTAATTTCGAGTACCCAAATTTGGGATAGTAAAGATAATAGTTCCTTCTCCCTAGCCCTTTTCCTAGTCACCACCATACTAATAAGAATGCCTCTTATGTAGGCCTTAAAGGCCCCCCATATGATATCCGGTTTTGCGCTGCCTAAACGGTTGGACAAGAAAAAGGCTTCAATTTGTTCCCTTATGAGTTTGCAATATTTAGAATCTTTAAGCAGTTGGTCATTAAGTTTCCACCTTGTTTCCCTCTTTGAAAAATCCTGGAATGCCAGTTTACATAGCACCAATGAATGGTCAGAGACAGGACCAGGTTGGATCAACGAAGTCCTAACCCCAGGCAAGAGAGCCTGAGAAATAAAAATGTAATCAATGCGGGACTGCGAGCCGTGTGCCAATGATCTGTAGGTAAACTCCTTGGAGTCTGGATTTAAGACGTGCCAGACATCACAGAGCCTGCATTGATCCAATAGGTCTCTAAAAGCCCTCTGGCCCGGAGAACCCCCGATCCACTACCTGACCTGTCGAGATTTGAATCTATGACTTGATTAAAGTCACCTCCCAAAATAATCCTTATAAGAAGCAAAGGCAGGATTATGTTTATAAGTCTCATGAAGTACCCAAGATCATCCACATTAGGACCATATATACTGCCCAGTAGCAGTGGGACTGACCAGAGAGTGCCTTTAACTAAAACAAACCTACCCTCAGGGTCCTTGACAACTTGTGTAGAGACAAAGGGAATGCCCCTGTTAATAATAAGCATGACCCCGCAACTATTGGTGGAGCCTTGAGCCTTGTACACCATCTCTACCTGTTGTCTCCTCAACTGTGAAGCTTCCGCTTCTAATAAATGTGATTCCTGTAGAAAAGTTATCTGTGAGTGTAATAGGCTTAAATGTTTAAGAACCTGATATTGTTTAGATTTGTTCCTGATCCTTAACATTCCACGTTGCAAAAGTCACCTCCTTGGCCACCTGATAATGACTACTAGGTTTAATAAATTCGGCCCTGCGCTCAGGGTATGTAATACGTGTGATCTGACCCTACCAGTTGCTGCTGTAAGGCCATCCCACCACCCTAACCCCCCATCAAAAGCTCAGCTTTAGACCCCCCTGTACACCCCCACCCCCAACAAGAACCCGTGCCTCCCACCCCTCCCAACCCCCAATCTGTCACAAGTAATGATTAGCATAGCACTGTTATTTCCCTCTCTCGCCCCCCCCCCACCAAAATTATTCTCTGCTGATGAGCACCCACGTATCTCTAGGTACAAATGTAAATTATGAACAACTTTGGCAGGCCCTTAATACCTAAAGAGCGGTCTTGGGCTTCCAGAGCTTATGGACACAAGGTAATGAATCCAATAGGACTAGGAAAAATGAAACAAGTTATCAGAGACGTGAATATAACAGGTAGCCACATAACACCAGAGTGAGAACTAAAAGTTGCCTGTCCCCAATAGAGAACTGCACCAAGACCAGAGCCAGAGGGAAAACTAATACTGAGGGATAGCCCCAATCGTGAGCTGAGAGCAAGAAACAAGAAATGAGGTGACAACTAAAACAAGACCCTGAAAAGAGAAGACGACGAAATGTGACTACCAAGGGGTTACCAACCCCTAGTTCCAAAATACCCCCTGCAAAAGCTGGAGTGGCATAAAAGCAGAGAGATCCTTCTCGAATTCAAGACCACCCAGACATATATATACTAGGCGAGCCACGCTGTCTTGTGGTTATCTCCCAGTCCAACAGGCATGACAAAAATGCAATGAAAGTCCGAAACTGCTCTAAAACCTGACAAACTAACACTTAAGGACTAATCAAAAAGCTATCAACCCAAAGCTTTCCCCCTATATGCTACTCCCAAAAACTGAATGTATAATAAACTCCAAATTGCACTCCTGAATGAGCCATCACCAGAACCCTAAAGGGTTTCACCCTGAAACAATATTAACACCAGGAAGCCAGGGCATGGAAATGGTAACAGTCAGGCCGTATACTGGTAGCCCAGTTTCAGTTGAGAAAACAAACAAGTCTGATCTCAGTCATTGGAAAATACCTTCTCCACAAAGAAAATGAGTAACAGCTCCAACAGCAGCTCTCAATGAATCCTGATACTCCAGAGGCACTCTCAGGTCATCTGGAACAAATCTGGCAGCAATGATTTAAAGTTTGACAACGCAGCTTCAGGGTCTTCAATATTAAGCCAGGAACCATTTACTGAGACTTGTAACCTGGCTGGGTACCCCATCCTGAATTTTAAACCTGCCTCAATAATCTTAGATACAATCGGGTGGAACGCTTTCCGCTTCAGACGAACCGTACCAGGGAGGTCTTGTGCAATTCTCAACCTTGCCTTCTCCCAACGGACTTCTTGTAAGGCCTTGACTTTCTCAGAAAATGCTGCTTTTCCAAATAATTCAGAAAGCAGCAAATAATGGGATGGGGGAGCATCAGGTGGGGACTTTGGTCTTGAGGGACGATGAGCACATCTATCATGTACACTGGGTGGAAGGGAGAGGGACCAGCAACCCAGTCTACCAACTTCTGTACAAAAACAACAGCATGCTGGCCCTCTTCCCCTTTTGGGAGCCCGAGTATTACAACGTTATTTCTTTGGCTACGGCCCTCTAAATCTTCAAGTTTAGCTTCTAAACGAGATAGTTTCTGTCTCATTGACAGCAATTCAGGATCTAGGCTTTCCAGTTTCCTCTCCATCGAGACTATTCGAGCAGTATTATCAGAGACCGTGAGAGAAGCTTCATCCAATTTTCTGGAGAGAGATTTCAGATCCGTCGCCATATCTCTCATCTCTTCTCGGAATGCTTAAATTCTTCCAAGAACCTATTGAGTGTTAAAGGTTCTTGCTCCCCAGCTTGACACAAAGGATCAGGCTTGTCTGGGCCACTCGAGGCTCGGGATTTCTTTGAGACCTTTTCAGGAGTGGCAGGGGGGGGTATGTTTCTGCGGGGCTTTCTTCATATAAGCCTCCATTTACCGCAGTGACACCCAAAACTGGAGCAAAGGATGCTTAAACAATAGAAGAATTCATAAGCAGAGGAATTAGATAGGTTTTGATGATAAAAAAGACAAATTTATATTCGGGAGGCAGGAGCTTAGCGGAGGAGCTTCTACTCAGCACTCTGCATCACGTGATCTCTCCAGGAGACACATTACTACGATACTATAGTACTATGTGGTACAGTAGATTAAATGTTTCAAATCTGGTAAATTTGGATCTATTGTTTTAAAACTAGAGGGGAATAACTGAAATTTAAATTTTGTCAACATGTTTGGCAGGGTTTAACTCAATCCCATTTGCAGCTAGACATTTAAAATTATGTACATCTATAAATGTAGTGATAACTTGTATACCTGTAAAACTTTATAAAATTTCAACAAGTAGTATCAAAATTACACTAAAATGAAAAATATAAATGTTGGCAAAATGTGTGGCTACCTATGACTCAGCCCCCTTTGAAGCCTGTGACTTAAAACATGGTGCACAAAAGCATTAATCCATGACAAAGGAGGGCTCTAATAGACAATTAATGCCCAGTTGGGGGGTTGGGGCATGAGGTCTCAGGCGGAGTGCCTCCATCCACCAACTGGGCATTAATTTCTAAGTAGAGCCTGACTTTGAAGTGGATTAATGCGCTTGTAACATAACAAGCACTTGCAAAAATTAATACAAACTTATGTGATTTGGAAAGAATAACACAGGTACGGGTGTACAGCATTTCAATACCTTTACTGTGTCATGTGTTTCAACATTTATTTAAATTGTGACTGTAACTTACTAGTAAGATTCACATATAGCAGGATTTGTTCAGTCACTCTATCTGACTTTCATCAGGAATAGCAAACTACTTATATTCAGCAATTGCTTTGCTAAAGAACTCGAAAAACATTCGCAGCGCCATCTGAAAATGGGTGCTTTGCATTATGGGCTTCATTATTTACATATTATGGCCTGCAATTTGCTATAGTGATTGGGTGTTCGATAGTGGATCTAGCAACAACACATAGAAAAATACACTGCTAAGATGGCTATTTCAACAATAACAAGGTGAACATTTACTACTAGCACTCATCTTTCTAGATTATCCATTCTCAGGCACGTCTGTGAAGACTGTACGAGTACTGCGGGGCAAGTGGTTGGGGATTAGCATTTCCTTTCCTTTTGTACTTCTCGGCTGTTGATTGTGATGTGGCTAGAAGCAGTACTGTATTATGAAGTGGGCATTTTAAGGGAATTAATGCCCGCTTCATTTTGTACCATGTGTCCTATTTCTACCAATGTAGGTTCTTCATTTCCCTATCATATTTCTTGCAATGTTACAACCCCATATTGTGTATTTCTCTACTACCTGAAACTGTGGAGAAATTTGGATAAGAAATTTTAAAATTAGAGTGAAATAACTGAAAATGAAACGTTAAAAATATACTTGTCCACCTATACCTCCACCTCATTTCGACCTACAATTCTGACATTTGGTTCACTTATGTAAGCAATCCCTAAATGTCCAGATACCAAATTTGGTGTCCATGTAATGTATAGTTGTAACATTACAGTAAAATAACAGACATTTAAAATTTGGCAAAATTCCACTGAATTTTCATACAAATTCGGTGATATTTTGCAGAATTGGAATGGTAATTCCACAGGCATTCAGCACGTGGAATTTTATATTTTGCACAGTTCTACTATCAACTGTCCCACTGTCCACTACTGCAAAAACTGAGCAGAAGCTGTCATTCAGAATGAATGCCGTCTTCATGTCCTCCTCTATTACCCTGCTGCCTCTGTCAGTCTAATAATTCCCCCCCACCCATGACCTTCTCTGCAGTACACAGTTCTGTATCTGCTTTTACGTCTCTGACTGCCCTGTTGGCCTCCCTTAATTTTACTTGGTCCTATCCTCCCCTGGCTTCTCTTTTACCATGTGACGGCCCTTATCTCAGCCCTCACCATATTCCTGACCTTTTTCATGTTTTGTTAGTGCTTTTTTCCCTAGCCACCAGTCTGCTTGCCTCACACTTCCAGGCATCCTGTTGAGGTTTTCGGCCACCATCCCAGGGACCCTCAGCTCCACATTCGGTCCCATGGCATACCCCCACAGCATGGAAGTGGAGAGCTCCCCTCGCACTCTCGCACCCACACAGGTTCCAGTAGAGCCACACACCTCGGCTCCGAGCAAGTCCCCCATGGAGACTGCCATCAAGCTGCCGCGACTGGTGCCCATATTGTCCCTGCCTCTGTGGATGTCTGTGGCGTGTAATGACACCAAGGGACAGGAGCGTGCACGCTACCGCACGTGCCCCTTCCCAGCGTTGCTCACAGCACGTCCCCCCAAGTCTGCAAATGGCCTGCCGTCGCCCCCAGCCACTGCCAGAGGCCACTAGGCCACCGAGGCATCCTGCCCCCCTCACTGGAGAAGGAGAGCAGTCCTACGGATGCTTGATCCTTCTCCTCCCCTGCTGACCCCCGACAACCCAGGCTCATTCCCGAACCCAGGTCACCGGCCTGGTGCAAGGTATGTCATCCAGAGCATCAACCCTCAGCACCACTGGGACCTTTTTTTTTTTTAAGTCATTTAACCAGGAATAGCACACTAAGCTGAAAGCTTTTTTACAGGTGCGACCTGGGAGCACATTGAAGTTAAGTGACTTGCTCAGGGTCACTCAGTATGCAAGTGGAAACTGTGGGATTCAAACCCAGGTCTGGTCTGCTGGATGTCACCAGATTTGCAGCTCAGAGCCTTAAACCACTGCTCTATACTGCCTCCTTTAGAGAGCCAAATTGGTGTCTTGCACCTCTTTTTCTTTGTGATAACCCTCAGCCATGACTTTGTCACCTCAAGAATGGCCCCTTTAATTTCTCCCCACCTTTCCTCCATACTACTGATTCTGTACACCTCAATTAACCTTTTTTTTTTAACCAGGAGGGACGCACTAAGCTGGAAGCTTGTTTACAGGTGTGACCTGCGGGCACAAGGAGGTTAAGTGACTTGCTTAGGGTCATACAGTATTCAAGTGGGGACTTTGGGATTCAAACCCAGGTTTACAGCTCAGAGCCTTAAATCACTGTGCTATACGGCCTCCTATCCCAAATAATTGTCTTACCTAATTAAAGTTTGCTCTTTTGAAGAGCAGGAATTCAGCCCTTGATGACTGTATAGTTGTGCTGAGGGCCAAGTTGAACCATATGTTATTATGGTCACTAGATGCTAGTGATTCCCCCACCCACGAGCCACATACCATTTCTGAGTTGGTAAGCATGCTGTTGAGAATGCGAGCCAGCCTTGTGGCTTCACTGACCAGCTACACTAGTAGGGAGTCCTGCAATGTACAGTATCTAGCAGGGCTTAACTTCTGATGTTGCTGTAATATCCAAGTCACTGCCTGGCCGGCTAAAATTCCCCACTACCACAACCTCCCCCTTTGCATTCCCTTCTTAATTTCTGCCCCAGTTGCCTATCTCCCTCTCCCAGTAGCCTAGGCACCACCCTATTCACAGTTTCTTGCCAAATAACACTGTGAGCTGAATCCAAAGTGATTCTCTTTCCTCACCCTTTCTCCTGATGGACACATCCTCTACTTCCTCAGTACCTTCTGTGACATAGAGAACTACCCTTCTTCTTTAACCTTTCCCCTATTTCTCCTATACATTGTGTAGCCTGAGACTGCTAGTACCCAGTCACTATTATCTGTGCTCAGGTTAATACAGAAGTCCTGCAGGGTGAAGTTAGCCACATCCATATTATGGGATGCCAGAGGACATTCTGTGAAAGTATGGCCAAGTTCATCACACAAATTACATGTGGGGGCATTCATACACTCCATCCCAGAATGACCCAACTCCCCACATCGGAAACAAATCACCTTGTCACAAGATGTACTTATGTGACAAGGTGAGCCACGTGTGTGGTATTTTCTTGGTTGTCCCAGGTAGAAAATAAACCTCTTATCTGTGCTTATAGAAAAGCAGTTGGGTAAATGCTGAACGTCATTTTCATTTTAAATAATTTCACTTTCATCCACCCCCATCCCCCATTCCAAAAGCCTTCAGAATCTAAAATAGGATTGGGGAACCCTGTATATCACATTGTTTTTCAAGCCATTGTAAAATGTCTGTAATGTTCACCCCCTTATTACAGAAGACGACCGTAATTATCCAGCAAGATTGTTTCGTGAGTGGGATTACCTGGAAGGGGGCCCAGAGTGGATTGGTTTTTAGAAAAGAATATTTTGCTCAGAAACATTCCAGGACCCCGTGAGTTCGGAAACTCACATCGAATGTATGCTCACCTGGAGCATGAATTAGTGCATACACTTCATTTGAGGAGAAACCTAGGAACTGCTTTAACAAGATTCTGCCTGCAAAAAATCTGTCAGGTAGTTCAGTCATACCCCATAAATATCTTAATCGAATGGCATGTCTTCTCTTTGCCAGTTCCACTGGTTTATGAAAGAGATCTACATAGGAATGTTTAGGTGTGGGCCCTGGAGTAGTTAGGTTTAAAAGCCCTGTAGTATTGTCATCCTCAATCTGTCCTATAGTCTGAACTAATGGGCGAGAGGCCTCCATAGTATCTCAAGGTTCATTTTGTTTGTCACTATCTAGCATTAGTATGGGTGAAAAGAAGGGCGTACCTGTTAGAGAGGGTGCCCCTTCAGCCTCCCAATGTCCTTCCTTGTCCGATGGTAACATGCCATCATCAGCCTTGGAGGGGTGCCCGCACCCGCTAGCTGTAATGGCACTGTCTTCCCTCCGAAGAGCCCTAGTATTTGTATCTACGGCGCAAGTGCCATCCTTATTGTGAACCCAGCCTGCATTTTCCAGTGTGCTATTAGCTGACCATCCATCTTCCCCTAGAGCTGACTGTACCTCCTGCTCTTTTTCAGAGCTAACATTTGTAGCCATGTTCTCAGAGTGCCCTTGATTATCTGACACAAAGATTTTTGGTGTGGATGCCTCCGGTGATGGAGACATACCTGCCATACGTTTCCTTTTCTTGTCCTCCTGATGCTGTGCCGAGGCCTTCTGGTAGTCTTGGTTAGCAATTCATATTTTTTCTTCCAGTGCATGTTGTAAAAATCCGTTCCTGTTCCATTACATCCATCGCGGAGATCTCGGGAGCACAATCCTCCATAATTCAAGACTGCAGGCCTGCTTTAACAGTGTTAGATTCGCTCACCACAGGACCATCAAACAGTCCATTTCCAAGCTGATCCAGCTCTAAACTGGGCTCTCCACACACCTTCAAGACAGCGCCTCCTACTGCTGAGTAGGGGAATTTCCCCAGTGTCATGGCCAAATATTCTCCATTCACTAAAAATACCACCAACAGCTTAATCTGGTTCAATTTCAGTTGGTTACCATCTGTATCCCCCTTCCCTCTGGTCGCTCCTGAAATAGGGACTTCTAGTCTCAGTGGGCCTACCAGGTCAACAAAATTCAATAATTATAATAATAATCTCTGGGAGCTGTACCTAAGGTTTCCCACTTGATCTCCTTCCTCAGTGGTTCGCTCAGCCTCAGCCTCCCCAACTCCCCAACTCAGTCTGTTTATCTGTCCACCAAATGTAGACATCAAACCTCTGCCTCAGCACTCTGGTCTCCTCTCATTAGAGCAATACGTTCAATCTGACATTCTCAGTAAATATGAACAAATGGGCTCTTGATTTTCTAGATCTCACTCTTTATGGGGACGGAGACGTCAAGGTCCAGACTAAAGAGTACTGTAAGCCCATGGATACCAGTAATCTTTTAAGGGCTGAAAGCTCGCACCCACTAAGTTTGATAAATTCTATCCAGTACGGGCAATTATTGCGTATTCACAGAAACTGTTCTGAAGTGGACAATTATGAGCTTCATTCCAAAGAACTCTGTCACATAGAAACATAGAAACATAGAAACACAGAAACATAGAAACATAGAAACATGGAAACACAGAAACATGGAAACACGGAAACATAGAAACATGGAAACACGGAAACACGGAAACATGGAAACATAGAAACATAGAAACATAGAAACATGGAAACATAGAAACATAGAAGTTGACAGCAGATAAGGACCGCAAGGCCCATCCCGTCAGCCCATATATTTTACTACCTTATGAATGTACCATCGGCCTTTGCTCTGTCAATGGCCTATCTATTCATACTCATCTGTATTGCTCCCTTATGTCTATCCCATGCCTGTTTGAAGCCCTGCACTGTATTCATAGCCACCACTTCCTGAGGTAGGCCGTTCCATGCATCCACCACCCTTTCTGTGAAAAAGAATTTCCTCACATTCCCCCTTAATCGGCCTCCCTCTAATCTCATGCTGTGTCCTCTTGTCCTGCTATTTTTCTTATATTTAAACATGTTAGACTCTTTCACCTTGTTAATGCCCTTAAGGTGTTTGAATGTCTCTATCATATCACCTCTCTCCCTCCTTTGCTCAAGGGTATACATATTGAGCTCCGTTAATCTGTCCTCATATGTCTTCTGATGCAGTCCCTGCTCCATTTTGGTTGCCTCTCTGAACTGCCTCAATTTGGTTAATGTCCTTGTGAAGGTGTGGCCTCCAGTATGCACACAGTACTCCAGATGGGGCCTAACCAGTGTCTTGTAAAGAGGATTATTACCTCCCTCTTATGACTTGTGATACCCCTACTAATACACCTTAACATCCCCCTAGCCTACCTACTGCTTTAGAGGTCTGCTTGGATGATTTCAGGTCATCGGTGATGATGATTCCCAAGTCTCTTTCTTCCTTTGTGACTGCCAACAACTCCTCTCCAGCCTATAGGTGGCTTCAGGTTTCTCTTCCTATGTGCATGATCTTGCACTTCTTTGCATTAAACCCAGTTGCCACTCTTCTGACCATTTTCTAGTTTATCCAGATCTCTTCTCATTCTTCCCACCCCATCTGGATCATCTACTCTGTTGCAGATCTTGGTGTCATCTGCAAACAGACAAGCCTTACTCTAGTCCATCTGCAATGTCACTAATGAAGATATTGAAGAGGACTGGCCCAAGACTGATCCTTGAGGTACCCTACTTGTGACTTGCATCTCTTCTGACTGTATACCATTTACCACCACTCTCTGTTTTCTGCCCATCAACCAGTTTGCCACCCAGTTGACCAACTTCTGACTCACCCTGAGCTTACCCAGCTTATTTATCAATCTTCTATGTGGAACAGTAGTCAAGCTTTGCTGAAGTCAAGGTAGGCAACATCAATTGCTCCCCCTTGGTCCACCACTCTGGTTACCCAGTCAAAGAAATCTATGAGATTAGTTTGACAGGACCTCCCTTTTGTTAACCCATGCTGTCTTGGATCCTGTGCCCCTATGGATTCCAGATGTTGCACTATCCTTTCCTTAAGGAGTGTCTCCATAATCTTGCACACTACTGAAGTAAGACTGACTGGTCTGTAGTTCCCTGCCTCCCTCCTGCTACCACTCTTGTGGAGCGGGATCACATGAGTCCTTCTCCAGTCTTCTGGGACCTCTCCTGTGCTCAGAGACTCACTAAACAGTTCTGCTAATGGCTCTGCTAGTTCCACCTTTAGCTCCTTTAGTACCCTGGGATGTATGTCATCAGGTCCCTTTGCCTTGTCCATCCTGAGCTTAATGAGCTCTTGTAGGACCCTTTCTTTTGTGAAGGGAGTAGTGCTCACCTCCCTCCCCCCATGTCCATGGTGCTGAGCTGTGGGCCCTGTCCTACCTTCTCTTCAGTAAATACTGAGCAAAAGTATCTATTTAGGATAGATGCTTTACAGGGTCCTCCTCCTCACATGCCTCCTTTTTCTCCTTTTGAGCTTAGCGATACCTCTCTGGACTTTCTCCTTTCACTAATGTATCTATAGAAAGTCTTGTCACCTTCTTTACCGTTCGTGCTAGTGTTTCCTCAGTTTGGGACTTTGCCTGCCTTACTGCCTTCCCTGCTTCCTTAGGGCACTTTGGTATGCCTCCCTATTTTCATCCCGCTGTGTTCCCTTTATATTTCCTGAAGGCCAGCCTTTTGGCTCTGACCTTTTCTGCTACTGTATTTGAGAACCAAAGTGGTTTCCTTCTTCTTTTGCACTTCCTTTTCTGTCTAACACAATGGGATATTGCTTCAAGTATTGCATCCTTAATGCTTGCTCACGTTGCCTGTACCCCCTCACCTGTGTTTCTTTTTACCAGGGCTAGCTTAACTCTGTTGGGCATCTTATCAAAGTCAGCTCCTCTGAAGTCCCATATTTTTGCCTTGGAATGGGATGATTTAGATGTGGTGGTCAAATTGAACCATACCATGTGATGGTCACTGGCCCCCAGGTGACCTTCTACCTGGAGATATGTGATCCCTTCCCTGTTAGACAGTACTAGATCTAGGATAGCCCTGTCTTTTGTGGGTTGTTGTACCAGTTGTTTGAGGCCTTCCCCCTGCATGGAATCCACCATGTGTCTAGTTCTAGCAGATGTTCCTGCTGGTATTGACCAATCTGTAACCAGCATGTTGAAGTCTCCCATTATCAGAACCTCCCCTTTAGCTGTCATGTTTTGTATATCTTCTAACAGTAATGTGTCTATGTCCTCCCCCTGGTCTGGGGGCCTGTAGACAACCCCAGTTCTTATGGCTGTCCCATTTCCTGTTTTCAGGGTGACTCACAGTTCTTCTGGCTCCTTATGTGTATTCTTAATTTCTGTAGCTTTGATATTTTCATTGACATGCAGGGCCACTCCACCGCCCCCCCTTTTTGCACCTTGGTCTCTTCTGAACAGTAAATAGCCAGGTACTGAAGTCTCCCAAGTGTGTTACTGGTAAACCACGTCTCACTAATTACTACTATGTCCAGTTTAGCCTCTGACATTATTGCCTACAGGTCTGGATCTTATTTCCAGGCTGTGAGCATTTTGTACATGATTTTCCATTGGCCAGATTTCGTGTAGTTAGCTGGGTGAGGTTTGGCATTTCCCCTGTGTCATATGGGAGATGGACCTTTTCTTACCTGGTGATGCAAATGAACTGCAAACATGCTGAATCCCTGTTTGACCACTAGCTGAGGGAGGAGGGGTGTTCTTCCCATTTGACGTATGGGGTGCTGCACTCCTCTCCCCATTTGCTAGTTTAAATATTCTGCAAAGATGACAAACTTCTGCCTCAATGCACTGACTCCCTCCTTAGTCAGATGCAGTTCATCAAATTTAAAGAACTTTCACTCCCAGAACTGTTGCCAGTTCCCTACAAATCTGTGTCCTTTTTCCTGGCACCAGCCCTTGAGCCCCATGTTTAGCTCCCCTATCTCCCCTTCTCTGACCTTCAGTCCATCTGCCCCCCTCTCCCAGACTGGCAGGATCTCAGAGTAGGAGATGCCGGATGAAATGGATGATAGTTTGTCACCCAGCCTGGTCAGGTGTTCCTTGGTCTCCACAACTGACCGGCTGGCGAGATCATTAGTCCCTATGTGTACCAGGACATCAATGTTTTCTCCTGCTTTGTGAACAATTTTAGCAATGCAGTCAATGTATCTCCATGCTGATGTTCCTGGGAGACATCTGACCATTACCCCTGGCTGGAGATGGGTGTCTACTCCCCGAATCACGGAGTCTCCTATGATCAGAAGGTTTTTGGATTTCCTTTTTGCTTTTTTTGTTTTGGTTCCTGATTTGGGCGTGTTTTGTTGTGCTAGCTCCTGTGCTGCAGTGTCCTGCTCTGCAGTGTCCTCTGCCCCTTTGTTTGATTTCTGAGATAGAGGCAGATACCTGTTTGTAGTGTTTATATGGTTTTTGGAGGTAATATGTTGGAGAGCACAGAGTGATGGGGCACCTGATTTGCCCCTTCTAACCACCTGCCAACCTCCTGGACCAACTGCCCTCTGTGGTCGAGGTTCTTCTGTTGGATGTTGGGGAAATGGTGGGTGGTTCTTACAATGTATTTCCTCTTGAATATGAAATTTGAGGTGCGCAATCTCTGCCCATGCTGCCCGGAGCTGAGCCCTAAGATCTTCAATGGCCCAGCATGTAGGACAGTGTCCTAAATCCTGTAAGACTGTCCTTCTGAAAAGTGTTCCACAGTACCTGCAGTTAATGATATCCATTCCAGATTAGTTGCAGGGTTTATAACCTGGTCAGAGTAATTAGAAGGAAGAAAATGCAAGTAATGGTTTGATTTTGTGTTTTGTTTTCGTATAACTTGTTATAACAAGTTAAATTACTAGTGCACCTGTAAATGAGCTCACCTTGTGGATGCCCCACTGATCTGCCCCTTCCTGCTTTGCCACAGGAAATGTCACAACTGTGGTACCCTATAAAAGGAGTGTAGTGTGGGGTGGTTGGGGATGGGGGTGGGTGGCTGGGCCCTTTCCCCTGTCGAAAAAGAAGAACCACGGATGAAAGAACAAGGAGGTAAGAGCAGAAACAGTCAACAACAAATGCAGTAACCCTGAAAGCTTATCTTAATGTTAGATAAAACTGTAAAACCTGTAAAGCACCTCCTGTAATAATTTCAGAGAAGATATACCCTGTAAGAAACACTTTGCTACAGAGAAAAATAAAGCAGTAACAGAAGATATACCTTGCAAAAGTCAATCTGAATCAGAAGATTACAGCAGTAATCTGTTAGCACACACCTGTAGGCACACCTTGTAATAATGTAGAAGAAGGCATACCAGCAACAACAATTTGAATCAGAGAAAAATAAAGCAATGAAATGTTAGCAACAAACAGTAGCAATCCCTGTGAGTAAAAAATAAAAATAATAACACACAGTAAATCTGCTTAGCCAAAAGAAGTCTTAATCCTTTTCCCTTGCTCTGGAAAGGTTATCTGCTCTGTCCTTTCAAGCAATCTTAGAAGGAAAGAGCTCAGGTGAAGCTAGGTGCCTTGTCCAGCAATCCAAGTCTTCTATCTCCAAGTTATCAACTAACCTGACATTTTAACCCTTCTTTCTGTTGGAAATTACTGACAGTTTGCCAGCTCCACCCCCCAGATACACACCTAATCCTCCGGAAGAGCTGTGGGAGGAAAGCAATTAGCTCCTTCAATGTGAGACGGAGACTGAAACACCTCTGAGACAACAAACCTTTTAAACAAAAAAAGAATAAAATAAAACAGTGTCAAACAGTAATTTTGCTAAGTCCAATGATATAAAAGTCACAAAAATGTAAGCACCACCTGTAATAATTTCAGAGAAGATATACCATGTAAGAAACACTTTGCTACAGAGAAAAATAAAACAGTAACAGAAGATATACCTTGCAAAAGACAATATGAATCAGAAGATTACAGCAGTAATCTGTTAGCACACACCTGTAGGCACACCTTGTAATAATGCAGAAGAAGGTATACCGTCAACAACAATTTGAATCAGAGAAAAATAAAGCAACGAAATGTTAGCAACAAATAGTAGCAATCCCTGTGAGAACAAAATAAAAATAACACACAGTAAATCTGCTTAGCCAAAAGAAGTCTTAATCCTTTTCCCTTGCTCTGGCAAGGTTCTCTGCTCTGTTCTTTCAAGCAATCTTAGAAGGAAAGAGCTCAGGTGAAGCTAGGTGCCTTGGCCAGCAAACTAAGTCAGAGATTCTTGAACACTGAACAGAGACTTTTTTGTTGAGGCACTGATGAACGCCAAGAATCAGGAGAGGAAATTAAGCCTTCATCCTAAATCCCAGACTGAAATGAACAAAGAATCACTCTGTTTTGTGACAAAGCTCAGTAAAATCTCTGGTCAAATTGGAGGCATTATTTATTAAAGAAACTCTGGTTAAAGCCAATACGGCTGCTATACTGCTCCAAAGGGGCATTGTTCACTAAAAATGATCAAAGTTATGACTGTGTGTTGGAAAATTTCAATGTACACTCATAACTTTGTTGCTTATAATATTGTTACCCCAAATGTTCAACATAGCCTTCATATAACCCCACCTCATGAACAAGGGTGAATAAAAATTTCAAAACCTGCACAAAAGGGATAACCCATGAAGTGGGCTCATGAGGAAGGGTTACAGTGACACCTTCCTGTCGCAATCCACTCACAGCGACAGAAAGGTATGGCGACCGGATGAGGGGGTGGATGAACTAGGCGACAGGATGTCACTATATGTACAAGCATGGGGGGGTGGGAGCGAGCACGGTGAGCGTGGGCTGGGAGGTGGTGGAGAGGCTGTAGGGGGTGGTGATGCAGTTGCTGATCGAGCTGCGTCATGGTGTCAGGGATTGGCTAATGGCTGGGGTGGCTGGGGTACTGGGTTCGGGTCCGGGTGCTGCTGCGATTTTTATTACGCCCAGCCAAAACCTTTAATTTTTACTGCTTTCACCCCCCTGACATGCACCCCCCTGGAGTTGAGAATCCTTAAGTAGGGGGTTCCAGTAAAAATATGTCCTGGCACCGTTGTGCTGGTGTGCCAGGATTGCCAGAGTGCCAAAAATGTGTTCGGCACTCTGACTGAGCGATAACGGTGATTGCCTTTAGGCATTCACCATTATCATATAGACCCCACAAAAGGAGACTTTGTGCAGAAACATTGTCATTCCATGCCACTGGTGTGAAAACACATTTTGGACAGGATGTGAAAAATGACAGTTGTTCATAAGGTGGCGTACAAAAAATGGCTATGCTGAAAAGTTGGGGTTAAAATAGTGAAAATTACCTCAGTCATGAGCGTGCATTGCAGAACTTCAACATCAGCTTATAATTTTAAATATTTTCACCCTAAATATTCAACATAGCCTTCTTATTGCACCGCCTCATGACCAAGGGTGGAAAAACATTTCAAAACCTGCCCAACAGGTGATGTTGCACCATGGCAATGTCATTCCATGCCACTGGTATAAAAACACATGTTGGCCAAGATTTGAAAAATGACAGCTGTCACATTCATGAGGTGATGTGAAAACATAGCTATGTTGAAAATTTGGGGTCATAATAGTGAAAATTACTAAAGTTATGAGTGTTTGTTGCATCATTTTAATGTACGCTCGTATCTTTGCCATTTTTAAATATTTTCACCCAAAATTTTCAACATAGCCATCTTATGACCCCATCTCATGAAGAAGGTCAGTGCAAATTTTCAAATTCTGTCCAAAAGGTGATTTCACCAAGTGACCGTTAAAATGCCTTTCGGGCCTGACTTGCATACTTCCACCACCATTGATCATAAGGTGGGTTCCCACAGGCCATGCTGAAAATTTAGGGTGAAAATATGCAAAACTGCCAAAGTTATGCATAAACATTCAAAGCCCCATTGCAATATGTTGAACTGCACTTACCTTCGTTTTCAGATCACAGTTGCCAGTTCGAGCAGCAAGACGTGTCTTCGACTGCAGTGTTGATCTTCGCTGGGTGACCTGTTCAGGTGAGTGAGGGTGTGTGGTAGTGTGGGGTGGTGACTGCTCAGTGGGAGGTCATGGCGAAGGGACAGATTGGTGAAAGACCATTTTCCTTTTTACAGGGTAAAAAACATCGAGGGACAGTTTTTGATATTTCCGGCCCCATATAGAGATGGTGATCAGAGGTTGGAAGGTGCCAATAGACACCAGGGAAAACATTATAGGGAATTGGGATGAGAGGTTGGGGTGCAACTAGGCACCAGGCAAAATGTTATACAATGGGTGTCGGAGGACGGGGGTGCCACTAGACACCAGAAAACAGTTTAGGGAATTGGGATCAGAGGATGGGGTGCCCCTAAATACCAGGGAAACAGTTCATGGAATTGGGATTGGCGGGTGGGGTGCCACTAAATACCAGGTAAAGGGGATCAGTGAGTGGTGGGTGCCAGAAAACTCCAGGGACAACATAGCTGAAGGGGATCGGAGGTTGGGGGGTGCCAGAAAACGTAGCTGAAGGGGATCGGAGGGTGGTGGGTGCCAGAAAACTCCAGGGACAACATAGCTGAAGGGTATCGGAGGGTGGGTGGGTGCCAGAAAACTCCAGGGACAACATAGCTGAAGGATGGGAGGGTGGGGGTGCGAGAGAACTCCAGGGACAACATAGCTGAAGGGGATGGGAGGGTGGGGGTGCCAGAGAACCCAGGGACAACATAGCTGAAGGGTATCGGAGGGAGGGGGTGCCAGAAAATGTAGCTGAAGGGTATCAGAGGGTGGGTGGTGCCAGAAAACCCAGGGACAACATAGCTGAAGGGGATGGGAGGGTGGGGGTGCCAGAGAACTCCAGGGACAACATAGCTGAAGGGGATAGGAGGGTTGGGGGGTGCCAGAAAATGCCAGGGACAACATAGCTGAAGGGGATTGGAGGGTGGGGGGTGCCGCTAGGCACCATTGAAACATTATTTATGTAAGGGGTTGGTGACTGGACTGTGAGGAACACAGGCATCTCTCTTTTTTTTATCTATTTTCCACCAAAACGTGGAACCTGAAGAGAATCAGAAGTGATGGGCAGCAACAGAATAGTGTGCCCACAGAAGGGAGGGGCAGTGGGGAACATGGTACTGAAAGAAATTCCATGGACTGCATGTGCTTCACTTCTACTGTTGGAAGGACAGAATGGAGGTATCCATCATGTACTTCCCAGCCCTTCTCTCTTCTACATCATGGCGCTATGTCAGCATGGCTCCCCCCATGCAGTCATAAAAATATTGGCCCATTTTGCAGAATGACCCCAGTCTGGCCCCTGAACTAGTGGATGGGCCCAGAATAACATCATCATGAGCAGAGAATCTAAGAGATAGGACAATTTTTTTTTTTTTTATTTGTTTAACCAGGATAAGCACACTAAGCTGAAAGCTTTTTTTACAGGCATGACCTGGGAGCACAGGGAAGTTAAGAGACTTGCTCAGGGTCATACAATATGTAAGTGGAAGCTGTGGGATTTACCACCACTGCAGCCCCCCCCAGAAGCTGGCTGCCACCAATGCCCAAAGATATGCACAAATATGGTCACTGCAATGTGTATGTGTCTACTGTTTCCAGAGGAACATGGGACTGGCAGTATAGCCTAGAGGTTAGAGTAATGAGCTGAGAATGAGCTTGGTACATCCAGCTGGCAGACCTGGGTTTGATTCTCACAACCTCCAATTGCATACTGGGTGACTCTTGGAAAGTCACTTAACCTCCCCAGTGCTCCCGGGTTGCCCCTGATAACAGGCACCTGTGCCTAGTGGGCCTTACCCGGTTATCGAAAGAATAAAATAAAAATAAAAACACATTCCATCTATATGGGTACAACAGGGATGCTGAAATCCAAGCATTCCTTAACTGTAGCAGTGAATTTGTAGTATATACTGTCCATGCCACTACTACACAAAGGATGCACAGTTAGACCTTTGAAACAATATGTGAAGGAACACATTTGCAGTATATATTCAGGGTTAGCAGACAAACCCATTGGCAGACACTATAATACATGAAAAAACACAACTGTACCCCAAGTGGCACACATTTTATGGTGTGACAACCCACCTCTCCCTCTGGGCTGGAACAGATTTTAGAAAGGTGTCTGTTCTCGAGTATTCGCTGCCACCAGCTGGAAAGTCATCTAGCGCCCACCTTCAAGTTTACAAACTTGAATAATTAAACATGCAATTGCACAAGTCAAAGTCTGGTAGTGTGTCTCTCTCGGGTGGCGGATGCTAAACATAGTTTACCTCAGCCAGTGGAAACCATGTATTACCTTACAAAAATGACATCACGGTCACAACTGTTGAGCAAATAAATAGCTTGTTACTTAAAAGAAGGTGCACAGAGCATTACAGGATATATATTCTCCCTTCAGGGTGCCTTCCTCAAGCAACTGGTAGAGGAACCAACTCGGCAGAAGGCAATACTGGACCTTGTGCTCACAAACAGGGACAGTGTGATGGGGGTAACAGTGGGGGAGCACCTGGGAAACAGTGACCACCAGTCATTGTGGTTTGAAATCACAGAAAGAGCAGAACCAAACCACACAAAAACACATATCCTGGATTTTAGGTGGGCAGACTTAGGGAAAATGGGAGATACCTGAAAGAGGCATTAAGGAATGGGACAGGAATCAGGGGTTGAGGAACAGTGGGCAGTATTTAAAATGGGGATTACAAGAACAACAGAATTATGCATTAAGCAGGTTAGCAAGAGGAAAAGGAAGAGGAGACCATTATGGTTTTCCAAAGAGGTAGCAAAGAAAGTTAAAGCCAAAAATATTGCTTTCAGGCAATGAAAAAAGGCACAGGCAGAAGGGGATAGGGAGAAGTACCAGGAGATGCAAAGGGAGGCAGGGAGGTCAGTAAGGGAAGCCAAAGCTCAGACAGAAGAACACATTGCAAAATCAGTGGGGAGAGGGGACAAAACCTTATACATGTACATAAGTGAAAAAAGAAAGACAAAGGGAGGGATAGTGAGACTGAAGGGGGAGGATGGGGGCTGCGTGGAGGATGACAACAGTAAAGCTGACATACTGAACAGGTATTTCTGCTCAGTCTTTACTGAGGAAGAGGAGGGTAATGGGTCTGAAGGGAGTACAAGGGGTGAGAATGGTGCAGAAAGCCCTTTACTCGAGAAAGGGTCCTGAAGGAACTGGAAGTAACAAGAGTTGATAAAGCAATGGGGCCAGATGGGTGCACCCAGGGTCCTTAAAGAACTAAGAGAGGTGGTGGCTGAACCCCTGGCTATCCTGTTTAGCCAATCACTGGAAACAGGGAGGTACCCAAAGACTGGAGGACAGCAGATGTAGTCCCTTATACAAAAGTGGGAACAAGAGGAAGCAGGGAACTACAGACCAGTCAGCCTCACCTCGGTAGTGGGAAGATCATGGAAGCACTACTGAAGGAGAGATTGGTGGAACATCTGAGTTGTCAATGGACTACAGGACCCAAGGCAGCATGGTTTCACCAGGGGAGGGCAGTGTCGGACCAACCTCATTGAATTTTGACTGGGTGACTAGGGAGGTGGATCAGGGAGGGCAGTGGACATGGCCTATCTGGACTTCAGCAAGGCCTTTGACACTGTGCCACATAGAAGACTATTACACAAACTGGGGAATATGGGTGTGGGCAGGACAGTAGTGTGGGGGTAGGTAACTGGCTGGGTGGTAGGACACAGAGGGTGGTGGTAAATGGCTGTCACTCCACAGAGGGAAGAGTGACCAGTGGGGTACCCACAGGGATCAGTGCTGGGACCGGTCCTATTCAACATCTTCATCAGTGACATGGCGCAGGACCTAGAAGGCAGAAATTTCACTGTTGCTGATGACACAAAGCTCTGTAACAGAGTAGACACACCAGAGGTGTAGACAGAATGAGAAGCGACCTGCAGAAACTTGAAGAATGGTCAGGGGTTTGGCAGTTGAAATTCAATGCAAGAAGTGCAAGATAATGCATATAGGGCACAAAACCCTGGCACAATATATCAGTTGGGGTGAGGATATAGCATGCACCAAGCAGGAAAGGGATCTTGGGGTTATCATCTCTGATGACCTCAAGCTAGGAAGCAGTGTGACAAGGCAGCAGGTAAAGCAAATAGGATGCTGGGATGTATAGGCAGGGCATTACCAGCAGGAAAAGGAGGTCATAATTCACTATACAAGACACTAGTGAGGCCCTACCTGGAGTACAGTGTACAGTTCTGGAGACCATACCTACGTAGGGACATAGACAGGGTAGAGAAGGTTCAGAGGAGGGCAACAAAGATGGTGCATGCATTGCATCACAAGTCCTATGAAGACAGGTTGAAGGAACTGAACATGTACTCCCTGGAGGAGAGGAGGGAGAGAGGGGGATATGATAGAGACATACAAGTATCTTGCAGGGAGGAACAGGGTGCAAGAAAACACTATTTTAGCTGAAAAAGATGTTCCAGGACTAGAGGCATGGGATGAAGTTGGAGGAGGAGGACGATTCAGAGGAAACATGAGAAAAGAATTCCTTCACAGAACAGGTGGTGGACAAGTGGAACATCCTGCCAGAGGAAGTGGTGGGGGCTGAAACAATCACGGGATTTAAGAATGCATGGGATAGACATAAAGGAATTCTGGAGGTCAGGGGTAAGGTGCAACAAACTTCTAGGAAAACAAACTGAACTTACAAGCTCAAATGGGCAGACTGGGTGGGCCATAGGCCCCTGTCTGCCGACACTGTCTATGTATATTTACAACGTAAGAGAATAAAACTGATACAGGAAAAGTAAATAAAGGTTTTTAAACAACAGATGGCAAAAGAAAAAGGCTATTACTGCAATATGCTAGTATTAAACTTACCCTTCCCTGTCCTTACAAGAGAATACTGGGCCCTATGCTAACTGCCAGCTTCCATGGACATAGCTGAAAGGGTAGGCACCCAATCTTAGTTTCTCCCACCAGCTTCAAAAGTAAGAACACACTTCACTGTCTTTCAGCATCTTATATACTCTCTTGAGAATAGGTAATTCCTATTCTTCCTTTGAATGCACCAACCATCTACCATGTATGTATTTAATTGTCCCAATCAGACTGAACACCTATCAGTGGCGAATTATATTCCCTTTTAACCTTAAGTTTATATTTGAGTGAACCAATCTCTTTAAACTGGCCTGTGTGTGGACATGTCCACTCAAGATTTATGACCCAGCTCTTATCTAGCAGCTAGGGAGGACTGAGAATTCCAGCATGTGGCACATCAGCTTGTCTGAGAGTATTTTTCTTTCCAGACTGCTGAAAACATAAAGGTGTTTGGAAAATCCAAACATTAACTCCTTCCTTCCCATTTCTGTCACATCTCCCCCAGATAATGAAGGTGTGTCCCTTGGGCCACCCCAAGTGACACGGCCTTTCATGCAATTACTGGGAAGTGCCAAAAGTATCCAGCCATGCCATTAGCCCTGTCTAGATAGCCCATCTGCATTTGCATTTTTTTTTTGCCACTGCGATGCTGGATGGTCATGTTGTATGCCTGCAGTACCAAACTCCAACATAGTAGTTTTCCATTTTGTCTGCTTGACCTATGGAGCTGTATCAAGGGATTATGATCTGTGACCACAGTAAATTCTCTCCCATATAGGTAAGGCTGCAACTTCTGAAGGGCCCCCACTATTCCCAAGCATTCCTTCTCGATTGTGGCATATGCCTCCTCTCTGGGCAAAAGCCTCCGGCTGAGGTACACAACCGGGTACTCCTCCCCCTGCTGGGTAACTTGGCTCTGCATGGCCCCCAGCCCATGATCTGAGGCATCCACATGGATTATAAACTTCAAACTATAATTGCAGCGGGCCAATACAGCTGGGCCGCTTAAGGCCTTCTTTAGCTCCTGAAAAGTGACCTCAAAGCCTTCTGGCCACTTCACTGTATCTGACTTTCCCTTCTTGGTTAGGTCTGTCAGGGACTTAGCCAGATCGCTATAGCGAGGGATAAACCTTTGGTAGTACCCTGCTGTCCCCAGAAATGCCCTGACCTGTTTCTTGCTGGTAGGAGTAGGCCAGGCCAGGATGGCATCAACCTTGGCAGGCTCTGGGCGGATGTGTCCACTACCCATCCAGTGCCCAAGGTAGGACACTTCTGCCATACTTATCATGCACTTTTCCGCCTTGACGGTCAGACCTGCATTCTTTAGCCTGTGGAACACATCCCATGCATTCTTGATGCGCTCATCCCAGGTCTGGCTGTATATGGCTAAATCATCCATATACGCCAATGCAAACTCACCTACCACAGACAGAATGCAATCCACAAGCCGTTGAAAGGTTGCAGGTGCATTCTTCATTCCAAATGGCATTACCTTGAATTCGTATAAACCAAATGGAGTGACAAAAGCTGATCTCTCCCTGGCTGCAGGGGTCAGAGGTACCTGCCAGTAGCCTTTGGTTTGGTCTATTGTGGTCAGATACTTGGCTCCCCCCATTCGCTCCAGGGTCTCATCTGTTCTGGGCATGGGATAGGTGTCAGACTCTGTGCAGCTATTAAGCCTCCGGTAGTCAACACAGAATCATGTGGTGCTGTCCCTTTTGGGGATCAATACCACGGGTGATGCCCAGGGGCTGCTAGATTCCTGGATTACTCCAAGTTCTAGCATCTCCTTGAGCTCCTCTTTCACTGTCTGCTTAATGTGCTCAGGTACCCTGTCGGGAGACTGTTTCAGGGGAACCTGGGTCCCTGTATCTACATGGTGCTCTGGCATCGTGGTGTACCCCAGTTTCCCTGTGAACATGTCCTCAAATTCTCTCAGCACACCCTGAATTTCTTGCACCTGGGCGGATGTCAGCTGGGCCTCCCCAAGCAAGTCCACCAGGGGATCCATCTCAATTTCCTCCTCTGGGGCACTGCATACAGTGAGGACCAATTCCTCCCTGTTGTGATAAGGCTTCAACATGTTAACATGATACACCTTTTGCCTACATCTCCTGTCCGGTAGCTCTATCATGTAATTGACATCACTAACCTTTTGGACAATGGAGAATGGCCCTTCCCATGCTGCCTGTAATTTATTCTGTCGGACAGGGATGAGAGCCATCACTCGCTGTCCCACCTCATATTTTCTGGCTTGGGCCCCGTGGTCATACCATACTTTCTGCCGCCATTGTGCAGTGGCCAAGTGCTCTTGAGCAAGCCCCATGAGCTCCTTAAGTCGGGTCCTGAAGTTCAGGATGTACTCCACAACAGACTCCCCTTGGGAGGCATGGTCACCTTCCTATTCATCCTGAATCAAATCTAGGGGCCCCCGCACCCTATGACCAAATAGGATCTCAAAAGGTGAAAACCCTGTGGACTCCTGTGGGACTTCACTGTATGCAGATAGGAGATGAGGCAAATATTTGTCCCAGTCCCTCTTATGCTGGTCAGCAAAAGTCCTTAGCGTGGTCTTAAGGGTTGAATTAAATCGCTCCACAAGACCATTAGCTTGGGGATGGTATGGGGAGGTTTTGAGCTGCTTTATCCCACACTTCTCCCACAAACTACTCATTAACCCTGACATGAAATTGGCAGCCCAGTCTGACAGTATCTCCTGGGGAAAGCCCACCTGGCTAAATATTCCTAACAGTGCATCTGCCACTGATTCTGCCTCAGAGGATGATAGGGCCACTGCCTCTGGGTATCTTGTGGCATAGTTGACAACTACCAGGATATACCACTCGCCAGTACTACTTGGGGTGCTCAATGGCCCCACTATGTCCTCAACTACCCTCTTGAAGGGTTCATCAATAATGGGCAGGGGCACCAAAGCTGCCTTGGCCTTGCCCCCCATTTTCCCTACCCGCTGGCACTGTGGACAAGTCCTGCAATAATTTGCCACATCCTTGCCAATACCAGACCAGAAGAAATTGTTCATCAGCTGCTTTTTCATTCACCTCACCCCCAAGTGTCCTGAAAAAGGGATATCATGGGCAAGGGCCAAAAGCTGTTGATGATGAACCTTAGTATCTACCAGCTGCTGGAGCACCTCACCATCTAGCCCTTCCTCTGTTGTACATTCTCTGTACAGCAGCCCATGGTCCCAGTAAACTGACTCTTTACACCCCTGAGGACCTTCAGCCCTATTAGCTATTTCCCTCAGTTTTTGCAAGGTAGGGTCAGTTTGCAGTGCAGCACTCAACTGCCCTTGTCTGACCCTTCTCAGTGCCCCTTCAGAAGGAAGTCCTCTGGGCTCCTTTATTTGTGACTGGGGTTCTGGACTGCTTCTTCTAGCCAGCCTCTCCCCTGGGCTAGACACTTCCTCAGCTGCTGAGGGTGTGGCTGGACTACCTGGAGTCACCCCCTCTTCACCCTCAGAAGTTTGCCCTTTTGCCTGACTATGAGTTATAACACACACCAGTTTTCCCCTGTGGTCAAAATCATTCCCCATGATCACATTTACAGAGAGGTCCTCTGCGACCCCCACCTCCTTTTCTCCATGGCCCCCCTCCCAGCTCAGGAAGACTAGCACCATTGATATTTGGACTGCTGGCCCTGTGAATGTCCAGACCCTGGAGTATTTCCCAGGCAACATCTGCTCTGTCTGGATGAGATCCTACCTCACCAGGGAGATGTAAGCGCCTGTGTCCCTCAGTCCCTGTGTTACTGTTCCATTAACTGCAATATGATGCAGATTCTCATCAGAGGAGAGTGGTTCTTTAAGCTGGGCACACCCCACAAACACACCAGTGCTCTTTTGATCACCCCCCCATATCTCTGCCCCTTAACCAGTTTCTGAGGGCAGTTACATGTCAAGTGTCCCACTTGATTGCCAATATGACATTTCTTGGGTCCTGTCTCTTGAGTCCCTTTAGAACCAGAGGGTTCTGTTTTGGGCTCAGATGCAGGCTGGTTTCCCTTTGGGCTGCCCCCCATGGGATCCCTTATAACCATGGGCTGACCCCCCACCATGAGAATTATGCTGTGTGTATGGCCGGCTAGACAGATACATGTCAGCGCTTGCTACCATCTCTTTTGAGGAAGTGCTTGCCCTGTCTAGGAGCCATACGCGCATATCCTCAGGTACAATTTTAAGAAATTGTTCTCTCACCAACACATCTTTGATTAGTTCCACAGTGTCTGCTTTAACCCCCTCCACCCACCTATCAAGATAAGTACACAGTTAAACCTGCAGTTCTACATAACTGTCTTCTGGGCTTTTCTTTAACTCCCCTAAATTTAGCCTCAGGAGTTAATTTAAAACGTTTCAAGAACACTGTTTTAACTTTATTAGCATAGTCTTCATTATTCATTTTAGACAATGCATGGAAAACCCTCCCCGTAAGTAAGGGTGTGAGATAAGTTGACCACGAAGCCTTAGTCAATTGGAATTGCTCATATACTGTCTCAAAGGACCTTAAAAATATATCAAGGTTATCTCCCTCTCTAAACTGAGGGAACAATTTAGAATTCATTTTGGCTTCATGAGGTAAACACACTCCACCATTACTCACAGTTTGCTGGCTGCACAGAGTCATCTCTCCTCATGCTGTCGTTCTTTCTCTTTCTTCATGTTCTTTTTCTCTGTCTTGGCATTCTTTTTCTCTGTCTTGGCGTTCTTTCTCTTTTTCTTCACATTCTTCTCTCTGTCTGCCAGTCTCTTTTCTTCCAGTTCTTTCTCTGCTTCCAGTCTTCTTATTTCTGCTTCCAGCCTTCTTGCTTCTGCTTCAGCATCCATTTTTTTTGCCTCCCGTGCCTTGTCTTGCAGCAACAGCTGCAGTCACAGTGCATCAAACTGGTTTGGGGGGGTCTGCTACATCAGTTCCTGACTCACCCCAAGAGACTGTCTGCTTCTGGTCATGTGCTTCAAGGGCAGCTGTGAGGTCTGCCTTTTTCTTGTGTTTTAGACCTTCAAGCTGAATCCCCTTTTCCTGGCACTTTTCGCAAAGCTGTTGCACAGTAAGTGAGTCATACTCCATGGAGCTCATTCCCCACCACTACACTATACTGTGCTAACTAAAAATGAAAACAAACAGTTGTACAAGTGTATTCTCTTATATCCTGTTTTGCAACTGCTAAGGTAAATGTTCCACTGGCAAACTCTGTATCTCAGTGTGCTATGCAGTCCGCTATCATCACCCCACCACTGCCAACTAATTGTGACAACCCACCTCTCCCTCTGGGCTGGAACAGCTTTTAGAGAGGTGTCTCTCCTCGGGTATTCACTGCCACCAGCTGGAAAGTCATCCAGTGCCCACCTTCAAGTTTACAAACTTGAATAATTAAACATGCAGTTGCACAAGTCAAAGTCTGGTAGTGTGTCTCTCTCGGGTGGCGGATGCTAAACAGAGTTTACCTCAGTCAGTGGAAACAAAGTATTACCTTAGAAAAATGACATCATGGTCACAGTTGTTGAGCAAATAAATAGCTTTTTACTTAACAGAAAGTGCATAGAGCATTACAGGATATATATTTACAACATAAGAGAATAACACTGATACAGGAAAAGTAAACAAATGTTCTTAAACAACAGATGGCAAAGGAAAAAGGCTATTACTGCAATATGCTAGTATTAAACTTACCCTTCCCTGTCCTTACAAGAGAACACTAGACCCTATGCTAACTGCCAGCTTCTAGCATGTGGCACATCAGCTTGTCTGAGAATATTTTTTTCCAGACTGCTAAAAAAATAAAGGTGTTTGGAAAATCCAAACATTACCTCCTTCCTTCCCATTTCTGTCACATATGGCACTGGAACATGTACTGTATATAGGAACCCAAGAGGTGGTGATAGACTCACACATCTTCTACATAGAGATAGTTCTTGGATACTTTCATTAGGTTCTATGTATCCAAAAGAACTAAACAGTGACTGGGATCTAAAACCTTTCCTCTAACTGTGAGAAATGTATCAAATGAAAACCCGGAATCACTGATTCATCTACAAATGCTTTTTGTTTAAAAAAAAGACATTTTCTGAACAAAAATGTATTTCTGCTATTGTTATAACAACTTCTCCATATTCTTCTTCTTTCTCATTTCATAACCAATTTTTTATGCAAATCATGACCCTGGGACAGCTGATCCCCCTCTGTGAACCACCTTGGAATTATCCTTCAGAATACTTGCGTTGATCACAGATCCACCATGATACAGCTCCCTACATACAAACTTTTAAATCTTATGCTTTAACTCCCATGATTTGGTTTCATGGCATTTAATGTCCCCAGGTAGTTAGTTTAAATATACCTAGGAGTCAGCCTCTTGTAAATTAATACATTTCTGGGAAAAACATGTTTTAAATGTAACTCCTTATTTTCCTTGCAGATAAGTTTGTATGTTTTAATGCACTTTAATGACACTGTTTTTCACTTGATGCTTAAATTGTTTATATTGTTGTACTTTATTTACACCTGTATCTCCCCTAGTAGAGACCTCGATTACCTTGAAGATGCGGTGCAGTTGAATTTAAATAAAGGAATAATGCACGACAGGGTGTGTGTTGTGCTGGGATAACGTTACGCCTGGGGTGATTAGGCACAAGGCCGCAGGCCGAGTGCGACTAATCACCCCAGAAGTGACTTTATCCCAGCATGACACACACCCTGGAGTGCATTATTCCTATTATACAATGGTTCTTTCTAATGCAAAAAAAAAGAAAAAGAAGATAAATTACTTTTGAAATATATTGTCATCATTTTTATGAATGAGTAGTGTTACATTATGAAAAAATAGTGCTGATTCCGCCAGTAGGTGGAGCTGCTGTGTTTTTTTATGTGGCTGTGAGTCTGTTCTCCTCGTAGCACATTTATCAGTGGTGACAGTTTTAGTCAGTGCCCTATTGTGTGGCAGTTTTAGTTCTGTTTTCACAAACTTTTGATTTTTGTTTTCCTGTCTGTGTTTTCATGATTGGCTTTAAATGCTGCTGCTGGTTGGGAATCGGTCCTGCCCCCCCACCCCAGTGCCTTTATCTGCCGGCCACTGCTGTGAAGATTTCTGAAGAAAGATGAGAGAAGGTAGGGAGGTTGCAGGGAGAATGTTTTTTTTTAATTTATTTTACATGCTGCTGTTTGTTGGGGAAAATCAACAGAGTGATGCTAGGCAAAAGCGAACGTTTTAAAGACAGAGGTGCGTGACTGATGATGAGTCGCGTACTTGCTCGCTTAATCACTGGGGTCACTTGATGGCGGCTCATAAAATAGAAATGTGAAAAGGAATATTTTGTTATTTTGAGAGGAATGTGTAAGGCATGTTGGTTTCTTTTTGGTTGTTTTGGGTAGTTTTTATGTGTAAATGAGCCGGAGACTGAACACTTTTGCAGAGCGGGAATCAGGGAAATGAGCAAGCGGTATGCGAGGCTGGGCTCATGAAGTGGACTCCGTGAAGTGATTCATTTTATTAATAGTTGATGTGGTCAGCTAGTGTGCTGGGACTTGATCTGTGATGTTATGCTGGGATAACATCACGGGTCCAGTTCCAGACTGATCAATAACTGTCCATGATTCTTTTTTGCCATTGTATAATAAAGGAATAATGCATGACACAGTGTGTGTCATGCTGGGATAATGCCATGCCTGGGAGGGTTGGGCACGAGGCCACAGGCTGAGTGCGTCCAATGCCCCAGGCGTGGTGTTATCCCAAATGACACACACCCTGGAGTGCATTATTCCTATTATACAATGGCACGTTGTTATACAGAATAAAAAAAATCATTTTAAAGATGTTTTTGTGTGCAAAAATATTTTAGTTTTTTAAGAGAAGATGAAACAATCAAGAAAAAGCTCCATAAAATGCTCATCTGCAGGGTCACAGTGAGACTGAGACTAGAGCTGTGATGTTGTACTGGGATAACAGCATGGGTCCAGCCCAAGGCTGACCAATCAGAGTCCAGGATCCTTTCTTGCCATTGTATAATAAGCATTACAGCCTAATGAATTTTCCATCACTGCTTCCATGTGGAGGCACTTCATTATAATCATCAAGATATAAAAAAGAGTACTATAGCCATCAGAATTACACCCTCCTTACTGAAGATCACAGTCAAACCACCCAGGTGATTTGTGGCTAGTAGTTGCTTACCCTTCTGTATGCATATTGAAGTGCTGCTGTAAGTCTAACAAATAAAAAACAAACAAAACAACTCATGGATATATAATCCAGCCTTTTGCAATTTATTGAAGCAGCAGTATGTTCATCTGAGTGACTGGTAATTTTTGGAGTATACATAGAGTAAAGTGAGACTGCTAGGTCCCAGTCATTATTCCCTGTTCTCATCTTTCCATAATGGCGACACATTCTAGTCCTGTATCTGTCAGCATCACTTGGAACTCATTAATTTTGTTTCTCAGACTCCTGATATTAAGGCAGACCACCTTCCATCTTACACCCAAACCCCTCCTATATTTTATAGATCTTCCCCTTCATCCTTCCTCAACTTGCTTAGTTTCCTGTGTTTCCTGTTTTTTGCCAAGTTACTGAGCCCTTCCTCCCTGGCTTCTTTCGTAAACCTATTATGAACTCCTGCCTGGCTGCTTCCCATTCCTGTGTTACAAACCCTAATTTCTGGGAGAGCTCTACCTAGGATTCCCACTTGCTCTTCTTTCTCAGTGGTTCCCTCAGCCTCAGGCTCCCCTGCAGTCACTTTAACTGTCCACCAAATGTAGACATCAACTCTGCCACAGCACACTGAGCCCTTCTTTTTATAGCCCATGGCATATATAGAGAAGCCAGCCAGGATGAAGTGCAGTGTCACAGGTTTACAGCATGACAAAAGGGATAAACTCCCATTGAAACAGCATTGTTTGCTGCAGTAACTCTACTGCAGAATTCTGCAGCACTGCACTTCATCCTGGTGGGCTTCACTGTACATTGCCACCCATTAGGATGAAGCACTCATCACCGTTTCTGCCATTGATTTCATGCAGGAGTTTCCAGGCGCACAAGGTACTCCAATGGAAATTACTCCAATTTGACACACACAACACTGTGGCATCTTTATAACAAAGAGCGCCATCCTGGTGGGCAGCACTGAAGCTCCATAACCACTGTTCTATCATGCTGACTGTGGTCAATGTTTTATTAGTACATCTCCGCCCTCCACACCCCACACACAGCTACTTAATGTATTAGTCATGTTACATCCCACCACACCCTACAAGCAGCTACTTAATGTAATAGTCATGTTACATCACACCCCACCACACACAGCTATTTAATGTATTAGTCATGTTACATCCCACACGACACCACACACAGCTATTAAATGTATTAGTGATGCTACATCCCACCCCATCCCACACACAGCTATTTGATGTATTAGTCATGTTACATCCCACTCCACCCCACACACAGCTATTTGATGTAATAATCATGTTACATACCACCCAACCCCACACACAGCAATTTAATTAAATGGTCATGTTACATCCCACCGCACACACAGCTATTTAATGTATTAGTCATGTCACATGCCACGCCACCCCACACACAGCTATTAAATATATTAGTAATGTTACATCCAACGCAACGCCACACACAGCTATTAAATATATTAGTAATGTTACATCCCACCGCACTCCACACACAGCTATTTAATGTATTAGTCGTGTTACATCCCACCCCATCCCACACACAGCTACTTAATGTATTAGTCAAGTTACATCCCAAAATACGCCACACACAGCTATTAAATATATTAGTCATGTGACATCCAACCACACTCCACACACTGCTATTTAATGTATTAGTCATGTTACATCCCACCCCACCCTACACACAGAGCTATTTAAGGTATTAGTCATGTTACATCCCACCCCACCCCACACACTGCTATTTAATGTATTAGTTATTTTACATCCCACCATACCACATACAGTTATTTAATGTATTAGTCATGTTACATCCCACACCACACACAGCTATTCAATGTATTAGTCATGTTAAATCTCACCCCACCCAACACACAGCTATTTAATGTATTAGTCATGTTACATTCCAACGCACCCCACACACAGCTATTTAATAAATTAGTCATGTTACATTCCACGCCAGCCCACACATAGCTATTTAATGTATTAGTCATGTCACATCCCACTACACCCCACACATAGCTATTTCATGTATTAGTTATGGTACACCCTACCCACAGCTATTTAATGTATTAGTCATGTGACATCCCACCTCACCCCACACACAGCTATTTCATGTATTAGTCATGTTGTATCCCACCCCACCCCACAAACAGCTATTTAATGTATTGGTCATGTTATATCCCACTCCACCCCAAACACAGCTATTTATTGTATTAGTCATGTTACATCCCACCACAAACACAGATATTTAATGTATTAGTCATGCTACATCTCACCCCATGCCACACTCGGCTATTTAATGTATTAGTCATGTTACATACTACCCCACCCAACACACAGCTAATTAATGTATTAGTCATGTTACATCCCACCCCACCCCACACACAGCTAATCAATGTATTAGTCATGTTACATCCCACCCCACCCCACACACAGCTACTTAATGTATTAGTCATGTTACATCCCACCCACCCCCACACAGCTATTTAATGTATTAGTCATGTTACATCCCACCCCACCCCACACACAGTTATTTGATATAATAATCATGTTACATCCCACCCAGCAACATACACAGCAATTTAATGAAATGGTAACGTTACATCCGACCCCACACATCGCTATTTAAATTGTTAGTCATGTTACATCCCATCCACTCACAGCTATTTAATGTATTAGTCATGTTACATCCCACCCCACCCCACAAATAGCTATTTAATGAAATGGTCTTGTTACATCCCACCCCACACTACACACAGAGCTATTTAATGTAATAGTCATGTGACATCCCACCCCACCCCACACACAGCTAATTAATGTATTAGTTATTTTACATCCCACCCCACCCCATACACAGTTATTTAATGTATTAGACATGTTACATCGCACCGCACCCCACACACAGCTATTTAATGTATTAGTCATGTTAAATCCCAAACCACACCACACGCAGCAATTTAATGTATTAGTCATGTTACATCCCACGCACCCTACACACATCTACTTAATGTATTAGACCTGTTAAATCCCACCCCACCCACATACTGCCACTTAATGGATTAGTCATGTTACATCCTACACCACCCCACACTCTTCTCTTTAATGTATTAGTCTTGTTAAATCCCTTCCCACCCCTAACACAGCTATTTAATGTATTAGTATGTTACATCCCACTCCACTCCTAACACAGCTATTTAATGTATTAGTCATGTTACATCCCTCCCAACCCCACACACAGCTATCTAATGTATTAGTCATGTTACATCCCACCCCACTCCACACACAGCTATTTAATATACTAGTCATGTGACATCCCACACAACCCCTCTCACAGATATTTAATGTATTAGTTTTGTTACATCCCACCCCACTCCACACATAGCTATTTAATGAATTAGTCAAGTTACATCCCACAATACCCCACAAACAGCAATTAAATATATCAGTCATGTTACATCCCACCCCACCCACACACAGCTATTTAATGTATTAGTCATGTTACATCCCACACCACCCCACACACACAGCTATTTAATGTATTAGTTATTTTACATCCCACCCCACCCAACACACAGCTATTAAATGTATTAGTCAAGTTACATCCCACCCCACCCCACAAATAGCTATTTAATGTATTAGTTATGGTACACCCCACCCCACACACTGCTATTTAATGTATTAGTCATGTTACATCCCACCCCCCCACAAATAGCTATTTAATGAAATGGTCTTGTTACATCCCACCCCACACTACACACAGAGCTATTTAATGTAATAGTCATGTGACATCCCACCCCACCCCACACACAGCTAATTAATGTATTAGTTATTTTACATCCCACCCCACCCCACACACAGTTATTTAATGTATTAGTCATGTTACATCCACCCACCCCACACACAGCTATTTAATGTATTAGTCATGTTAAATCCCACCCACCCCACACACAGCTATTTAATGTATTAGTCATGTTACATCCCACCCCACCCCACACACAGCTATTTAATGTATTAGTCATGTTACATCCCACCCCACCCTACACCAGAGTATTTAATGTATTAGTCATGTTACATCCCACCCCACCCCACACACAGCTATTTAATGTATTAGTTATTTTACATCCTACCCACCACCCCTAACACAGCTATTTAATGTATTAGTATGTTACATCCACTCCACTCCTAACACAGCTATTTAATGTATTAGTCATGTTACATCCCTCCCCACCCCACACACAGCTATCTAATGTATTAGTCAAGTTACATCCCACCCCACTCCACAGACAGCTATTTAATATATTAGTCATGTTACATCGTACACAAACCCTCTCACAGCAATTTAATGTATTAGTTTTGTTACATCCCACCCCACCCCACACACAGCTATTTAATGTATTAGTCATGTTACATCCCACAACCCCACACACAGCTATTAAATATATCAGTCATGTTACATCCCACCCCACCCACACACAGCTATTTAATGTATTAGTCATGTTAAATCCCACCACACCCCACACACAGCTATTTAATGTATTAGTCATGTTACATCCTACACCACCCCACACACAGCTCTTTAATGTTTTAGTCTTGGTACATCCCTTCCCACCCCTCACACAGCTATTTAATGTATTAGTAATGTAACATCCCACCACACCACTCACACAGCTATTTAATGCACTTGTCATGTTACATCCCACCCCACCCCACACACAGCCATTTAGTGTATTAGTCCTGTTACATCCCACAAAACCCCACACTCAACTATTTAATGTATTAGTCATGTTATATCCCACAATACCCCACACACAGCTATTAAACATATTAGTCATGTTACACCCCAACCCACCCCACACAGCTATTTAATATATTAGTTATTTTACATCCCACCCCACCCCACACACAGCTATTAAATGTATCACTCATGTTACATCTCACCGCACCCCACAAATAGCTATTTAATGTCCAAGTTATGGTACACCCCACCTCACACACTGCTATTTAATGTATTAGTCATGTTACATCCCACCCCACCCCACACACAGCTACCTAATGTATTAGTCATGTTACAACCCACCCACCCCCCACATAGCTATTTGATTTAATAATCATGTTACATCCCATCCAACCCCACACACAGCAATTTAATGAAATGGTCATGGAACATCCCACCCCACACTACACACAGAGCGATTTAATGTATTAGTCATGTTACATCCCACCCCTCTCCACAAACAGCTATTTAATGTATTAGTTATTTTACATCCCACCACACCAGACACACAGCTATTTAATGTATTAGTCATGTAACATCCCACAATACCCCTCAAACAGCTATTAAATATATTAGTCATGTTACATCCCACCCCACCTCACACCCAGCTATTTAATGTATTAGTCATGTTACATCCCACCCCACCCCACACACAGCTATTTAATGTATTAGTCATGTTACATCCACCCCACCACACACAGCTATTTAATGTATTAGTCATGTTACATCCCTCACCCCCCACACATAGCTATTTAATGTATTAGTCATGTTACATCCCACCCCACCTTACACACAGAGCTATTTAATGTATTAGTCATGTTACATCACCCCACACCCAGCAATTTAAAGTATTAGTTATGTTACATCTCACCCCACCCTATACACAGTTATTTAATGTATTAGTCATGTTACATCCCACCCCACCCCACACACAGCTATTTAATGTAGTAGTCATCTTACATCCTACGCAACCTACACACAGCTACTTAATGTATTAGTCATATTACATCCCACCCCACCCACATACTGCTACTTATTGGATTAGTCATGTTACATCCCACGCCACCTCACACACAGCTATTTAATGTATTAGTCATGTTACATCCCTCACCACCCCACACACAGCTATTTAATGTATTAGTCATGTTACATCCCACCCCACCCCACACACAGCTATTTAATGTATTAGTCATGTAACATCCCACACCACCCAATACACACAGCTATTTAATGTATTAGTCATTTTACATCCCACTCCACCATACACACAGTTATTTAATGTATTATTCATTTCACTTCCCACCCCACCAGACTCACAGCTACTTAATGTATTAATCATGTTACATCCCACTCCACCCCACACACACAGCTACTCAATGTATTAGTCATGTTACATCCCACAATACCCCACACACAGCTATTAAATATATTACTCATGTTACATCCCACCCAACCACACACAGAGCTATTTAATGTATTAGTCATGTTACATCCCACCAATACTCCACACACAGCTATTTAATAAATTAGTCATGTTACATCCCACCCAACCACACACACAGCTAATTAATGTATTAGTCATGTTACATCCCTCACTACTCCACACACAGCTATTAAATATAGTAGTCATGTTATATCCCACCCCACCCACACACAGCTATTTAATGTATTAGTCATGTTACATCCCACCCCACCCCACACACAGCTATTTAATGTATTAGTCTTGTTACATCCCACCCCACCCCACACACAGCTATTTAATGTATTAGTCATGTTACATCCCACCCCACCCTACACACAGCTATTTAATGTATTAGTCATGTTACATCCCACCCCACCCCACACACAGCTATTTAATGTATTAGTCATGTTACATCCCTAACTTACCCACACACAGCTATTTAATGTATTAGTCATGTCACATCACACCCCACCCCACAAACAGCAATTTAATGAAGTAGTCATGTTACATCCCACCCCACCCTACACACAGAGCTATTTAATGTATTAGTCATGTTACATCCCACCCCACCCCACACACAGCTATTAATAGTATTAGTTATTTTATATCCCAATCCAAGCCATACACAGCTATTTAATGTATTAGTCATGTTACATCACTCTACACCCCACACACAGCTATTTAATGTATTAGTCTTGTTAAATCCCACACACTCCCACACACAGCTACTTAATGTATTAGTCATGTTACATCCCACCCCACCCTACACACAGCTATTTAATGTATTTGTCATGTTCCATCCCACCCCACTCACATACTGCTACTTAATGGATTAGTCATGTTACATCCTTCACAACCCCACACACAGCTCTTTTATGTATAAGTCTTGTTACATCCCTTCGCACCCCTCACACAGCTATTTAATGTATTAGTCATGTTACATCCCAACCCACCCCACACACAGCTAATTAATGAATTAGTCATGTTACATCCCACCCACCACACACAGCTATTTAATGTATTAGTCATGTTACATCCCACCCCACCCCACACACAGCTATTTAATGTATTAGTCATGTTACATCCCACCCACCCCACACAGCTATTTAATGTATTAGTCATGTTACATCCCACCCCACCCCACACACAGCTATTTAATGTATTAGTCATGTTACATCCCACCCCACCCCACACACAGCTATTTAATGTATTAGTCATGTTACATCCCACCCCACCCCACACACAGCTATTTAATGTATTAGTCATGTTACATCCCACACCACCCCACACACAGCTATTTAATATATTAGTCATGTTACATCCCACCCAACCCCATGTACGGATTTTTAATGTATTAGTCATGTTTCATCCCACACCACCCAATACACACTGCTATTTAATGTATTAGTCATTGTACATCCCACTCCACCTTACACACAGCTATTTAATGTATTATTCATTTCACTTCCTACCCCACCTGACTCACAGCTACTTAATGTATTAATCATGTTACATCCCACAATACCCCACACACAGCTATTAAATATATTAGTCATGTTACATCCCACTCCACCCCACACACAGCTACACAATGTATTAGTCATGTTACATCCCACAATACCTCACACAGCTATTAATGTATTAGTCATGTTACATCCTACCCAACCCTACACACAGCTACTTAATGTATTAGTCATATTACATCCCACCCCACCCACACTACTATTTAATGTATTAGTCATGTTACATACCACCCCACCCCACACACACAGCTATTTAATGTATTAGTTATTTTACATCCCACCCCACCCAACACACAGCTATTAAATGTATTAGTCAAGTTACATCCCACAATACCACAAACACAGCAATTCAATATATCAGTCATGTTACATCCCACCCCACCCACACACAGCTATTTAATGTATTAGTCATGTTACATCCCATACCACCCCACACACAACTATTTAATGTATTAGTTATTTAACATCCTACCCCACCCCACACACAGCTATTAAAAGTATTAGTCATGTTACATCCCACCCCTACCACACAAATAGCTATTTAATGTATTAGTTATGTTACATCCCACCCCACCCCACACTCAGAGCTATTTAATGTATTAGTCATGTTACATCCACCCCACCACACACAGCATTTAATGTATTATGTATTAGTCATGTTACATCCCACCCCACCCCCACACAGCTATTTAATGTATTAGTCATGTTACATCCCACCCCACCCACACACAGCTATTTAATGTATTAGTTGTTACATCCCTCCCCACCCCACACACTAGCTTTTTAATGTATTAGTCATGTTACATCCCACCCCACCACACACACAGCTATTTAATGTATTGATGTTACATCCCACCCCACCACAACACAGCTATTTAATGTATTAGTCATGTTACATCCCACCCCACCCCACACACAGCTATTTAATGTATTAGTCATGTTACATCCTACCCCACCCCACACACAGCTATTTAATGTATTAGTCATTGTTACATCCCTCCCCACCCCACACACAGCTATTTAATGTATTAGTATGTAACATCCCACCCCACCCCACACACACAGCTATTTAATGTATTAGTCATGTTACATCCCACCCCACCCCACACACAGCTATTTAATGTATTAGTCATGTTACATCCCATCCACCACACACAGCTAATTAAATGTATTAGTATGTTACATCCCACCCTACCCCACACACTGCTATTTAATGTATTAGTCATGTTACATCCCACCCCACCCCACACACAGCTATTTAATGTATTAGTTATTTACATCCCACCCCACCCACACAGCTATTAAATGTATAGTCATGTTACATCCCACCCCACACACAGTTATTTAATGTATTAGTCATGCTTCTTCCACCCCACCCCACACACAGCTTTTTAATGTATTAGTCATGTCACATCCCACCCCACCACACACACACAGCTATTTAATGTATTAGTCATGTTACATCCCACCCACCCCCACATAGCTATTTAATGTTATTAGTCATGTTACATCCCTTCCCACCCCACACACAGCTATTTAATGTATTAGTCATGTTACATCCCACCCACCCACACATAGCTATTTAATGTATTAGTCATGTTACATCCCACCCCACCCCACACACAGCTATTTAATGTATTAGTTATGTTACATCCCACCCACCCACACACACAGCTATTTAATGTATTAGTCATGTTACATCCCACCCTACCCTCACACAGCTATTAATGTATTAGTCATGTTACATCCCACCCCACCTGACACACAGCTATTTAATGTATTAGTCATGTTACATCCCACCCCACCCACACACAGCTATTTAATGTATTAGTCATGTTACATCCCACCCCACCCCACACACAGCAATTTAATGTAATAGTCATGTTACATCCCACCCCACCTTGCACACAGAGCTATTTAATGTATTAGTCATGTTACATCACCCCACACCCCACACACAGCAATTTAATGTATTAGTTATTTTACATCCCACCTCACCCTATACACAGTAATTTAATGTATTAGTCATGTTACAGCCCACCACACCCCACACACAGCTATTTAATGTAGTAGTCATCTTACATCCCACGCAACCTAAACACAGCTACTTAATGTATTAGTCATATTACATCCCACCCCACCCACATACTACTACTTATTGGATTAGTCATGTTACATCCTACGCCACCCCACACATAATTCTTTAACGTATTAGTCTTGTTACAGCCCTTCCCACCCCTCACACAGCTATTTAATGTATTAGTCATGTTACATCCCACCCCACCCCTCACACAGCTATTTAATGTATTAGTCATGTTACATCCCACCTGTTACATCCCACCACACACACAGCTATTTAATGTATTAGTCATGTTACATCCCACCACCCCACACACAGCTATTTAATGTATTAGTCATGTTACATCCTCACCCCACCCACACACACAGCTATTTAATGTATTAGTCATGTTACATCCCACCCCACCCCACACACAGCTATTTAATGTATTAGTCATGTTACATCCCACCCCACCCACACACAGCTATTTAATGTATTAGTCATGTTACATCCCACCCCACCCCACACACAGCTATTTAATGTATTAGTCATGTTACATCCCACCCACCTCACACACAGCTATTTAATGTATTAGTCATGTACATCCCACCACCCCACACACAGCTATTTAATGTATTAGTCATGTTACATCCCACCCCACCCCACACACAGCTATTTAATGTATTAGTCATGTTACATCCACTCCACCCCACACACAGCTATTTAATGTATTAGTCATGTTACATCCCACCCACCCCACACACAGCTATTTAATGTATTAGTCTATGTTACATCCCACCCCACCCACACACAGCTATTTAATGTATTAGTCATGTTACATCCCACCCCACCCCACACACAGCTATTAATGTATTAGTCATGTTACATCCCACAAACCCACACACAGCTATTAAATATATTAGTCATGTTACATCCCACCCACCCACACACACAGCTATTTTATGTATTAGCTGTGTTACATCCCACCCCATCCACACACAGCTATTTAATGTATTAGTCATGTTACATCCCACCCCACCCAACACACAGCTATTTAATGTATTAGTCATGTTACATCCCACCCCACCCACACACAGCTATTTAATGTATTAGTCATGTTACATCCCACCCCACCCCACACACAGCTATTTAATGTATTAGTCATGTTACATCCCACCCCACCCCACACACAGCTATTTAATGTATTAGTCATGTTTATCCACCCCACCCACACACAGCTATTTAATGTATATAGTCATGTTACATCCCACCCCACCCCACACACAGCTATTTAATGTATTAGTCATGTTACATCCCACCCCACCCACACACAGCTATTTAATGTATTAGTCATGTTACATCCCACCCCACCCCACACACAGCTATTTAATGTATTAGTTATGTTACATCCCACCCCACCCCACACACAGCTATTTAATGTATTAGTCATGTTACATCCCACCCCACCCACACACACAGCTATTTAATGTATTAGTCATGTTACATCCCACCCCACCCCACACACAGCTATTTAATGTATTAGTTATTTACATCCCACCCCACCCACACACAGCTATTTAATGTATTAGTCATGTTACATCCCACTCCACCCCACACACAGCTATTTAATGTATTAGTCATGTTACATCCCACCCACACCACACACAGCTATTTAATGTATTAGTCATGTTACATCCCACCCCACCCACACACAGCTATTTAATGTATTAGTCATGTTACATCCCACCCCACCCACACACTGCTATTTAATGTATTAGTCATGTTACATCCCACCCCACCCCACACACAGCTATTTAATGTATTAGTCATGTTACATCCCACCCCACCCCACACACAGAGCTATTTAATGTATTAGTCATGTTACATCCCACCCCACCCCACACACAGCTATTTAATGTATTAGTCATGTTACATCCCACCCCACCCCACACACAGCTATTTAATGTATTAGTCATGTTACATCCCACCCCACCCCACACACAGCTATTTAATGTATTAGTCATGTTACATCCCACCCACCCACACACAGTTATTTAATGTATTAGTCATGTTACATCCCACCCCACCCCACACACAGCTATTTAATGTATTAGTCATGTTACATCCCCAACCCCACACACAGCTATTTAATGTATTAGTCATGTTACATCCCACCCCACCCACACACACAGCTATTTAATGTATTAGTCATGTTACATCCCACCCCACCTACACACAGAGCTATTTAATGTATTAGTCATGTTACATCCCACCCCACCCCACACACAGCTATTTAATGTATTAGTTATTTTACATCCCACCCCACCCCATACACAGCTATTTAATGTATTAGTCATGTTACATCACACCCACCCCACACACAGCTATTTAATGTATTAGTCATGTTACATCCTCCCCACCCCACACACAGCTATTTAATGTATTAGTCATGTTACATCCCACCCCACCCACACACAGCTATTTAATGTATTAGCATGTTACATCCCACCCCACCCCACACACAGCTATTTAATGTATTAGTCATGTTACATCCCACCCAATACCACACACAGCTATTTAATGTATTAGTCATGTTACATCCCACCCCAACCCACACACAGCTATTTAATGTATTAGTCATGTTACATCCCACCCACCCCACACACAGCTATTTAATGTATTAGTCATGTTACATCCCACCCCCACACACACACAGCTATTTAATGTATTAGTCATGTTACATCCCACCCCACCCACACACAGCTATTTAATGTATTAGTCATGTTACATCCCACCCCACCCCACACACAGCTATTTAATGTATTAGTCATGTTACATCCCACCCCACCCCACACAGCTATTTATTTATATTAGTCATGTTACATCCCACCCCACCCCACACACAGCTATTTAATGTATTAGTCATTTACATCCACCCCACCCCACACACAGCTATTTAATGTATTAGTCATGTTACATCCCACCCCACCACACACAAGCTATTTAATGTATTAGTCATGTTACACCACCCACCCACACACAGCTATTTAATGTATTAGTCATGTTACATCCCACCCACCCCACACACAGCTATTTAATGTATTAGTCATGTTACATCCCACCCCACCCACACACAGCTATTTAATGTATTAGTCATGTTACATCCCACCCCACCCCACACACAGCTATTTAATGTATTAGTCATGTTACATCCCACCCCACCCCACACACAGCTATTTAATGTATTAGTCATGTTACATCCCACCCACCCCACACACAGCTATTTAATGTATAGTCATGTTACATCCCATCCCACCCCACACACAGCTATTTAATGTATTAGTCATGTTACATCCCACCCACCCCACACACAGCTATTTAATGTATTAGTCATGTTACATCCCACTCCACCCACACACAGCTATTTAATGTATTAGTCATGTTACATCCCACCCCACCCCACACACAGCTATTTAATGTATTAGTCATGTTACATCCCACCCCACCCCACACACAGCTATTTAATGTATTAGTCATGTTACATCCCACCCCACCACACACACAGCTATTTAATGTATTACTCTTGTTACATCCCACCCCACCCAACACACAGAGCTATTTAATGTATTAGTCATGTTACATCCCACCCCACCCCACACAGAGCTATTTAATGTATTAGTCATGTTACATCCCACTCCACCCACACAGCTATTTAATGTATTAGTCATGTTACATCCCACCCCACCCCACACAGAGCTATTTAATGTATTAGTCATGTTACATCCCACCCCACCCCACACACAGCTATTTAATGTATTAGTCATGTTACATCCCACCCACCCCACACACAGCTATTTAATGTATTAGTCATGTTACATCCACCACCCCACACACAGCTTATTTAATGTATTAGTCATGTTACATCCCACCCCACCCCACACACAGCTATTTAATGTATTAGTCATGTTACATCCCACCCCACCCCACACACAGCTATTTAATGTATTAGTCATGTTACATCCCACCCCACCCCACACACAGCTATTTAATGTATTAGTCATGTTACATCCCACCCCACACTACACACAGAGCTATTTAATGTATTAGTCATGTTACATCCCACCCCACCCCACACACAGCTATTTAATGTATTAGTCATGTTACATCCCACCCACACCACACACAAGCTATTTAATGTATTAGTCATGTTACATCCCACACTACCCCCACACAGCTATTAAATGATATTAGTCATGTTACATCCCACCCCACCTACACCAGCTATTTAATGTATTAGTCATGTTACATCCCTCACCCCCCCACACACAGCTATTTAATGTATTAGTCATGTTACATCCCACCACACCCCACACACAGCAATTTAATGAAATAATCATGTTACATCCCACCCCACCTTGCACACAGAGCTATTTAATGTATTAGTCATGTTACATCACCCCACACCCCACACACAGCAATTTAATGTATTAGTTATTTTACATCCCACCTCACCCTATACACAGTAATTTAATGTATTAGTCATGTTACAGCCCACCACACCCCACACACAGCTATTTAATGTATAGTCATGTTACATCCCACCCAACCCACACACAGCTATTTAATGTATTAGTCATGTTACATCCCACCCCACACACACTGCTATTAATGTATTAGTCATGTTACATCCCACCCACCCCACACACAGTTATTTAATGTATTAGTCATGTTACATTCCACTCCCACCCCACACACAGCTATTTAATGTATTAGTCATGTTACATCCCACCCCACCCTCACACAGCTATTTAATGTATTAGTCATGTTACATCCCACCCCACCCCACACACACTATTTAATGTATTAGTCATGTTACATCCCACCCCACCCACACACAGCTATTTAATGTATTAGTCATGTTAATTCCCCACCTACCACAAGAGCTATTTAATGTATTAGTCATGTTACATCCCACCCCACCCACACACAGCTATTTAATGTATTAGTCATGTTACATCCCACCCCACCCCACACACAGCTATTTAATGTATTAGTCTGTTACATCCCACCCCACCCACACACAGCTATTTAATGTATTAGTCATGTTACATCCCACCCCACCCCACACACAGCTATTTAATGTATTAGTCATGTTACATCCCACCCCACCCCACACACAGCTATTTAATGTATTAGTCATGTTACATCCCACCCCACCCACACACAGCTATTTAATGTATTAGTCATGTCTATCTCCCTCCCACCCACACACAGCTATTTAATGTATTAGTCATGTTACATCCCACCCCACCCCACACACAGCTATTTAATGTATTAGTCATGTTACATCCCACCCCACCCCACACACAGCTATTTAATGTATTAGTCATGTTACATCCCACCCCACCCCACACACAGCTATTTAATGTATTAGTCATGTTACATCCCACCCCCCCACACACAGCTATTTAATATATTAGTCATGTTACATCCCACCCCACCCCACACACAGCTATTTAATGTATTAGTCATGTACATCCCACACCACCCAATACACACAGCTATTTAATGTATTAGTCATTTTACATCCCACTCCACCATACACACAGCTATTTAATGTATTATTCATGTTACATCCCACCCACCACACAGAGCTATTTAATGTATTAGTCATGTTACATCCCACCCACCCCACACACAGCTATTTAATGTATTAGTCATGTTACATCCCACCCACCACAAACACAGCTATTTAATGTATTAGTCATGTTACATCCCACCCCACCCCACACACACTATTTAATGTATTAGTCATGTTACATCCCACCCACCACACACAGCTATTTAATTATTAGTCATGTTACATCCCACCCACCCACACACAGCTATTTAATGTATTAGTCATGTTACATCCCACCCCACCCAACACACAGCTATTTAATGTATTAGTCATGTTACATCCCACTCCCCACACACAGCTATTTAATGTATTAGTCATGTTACATCCCCACCCCAACCACAGCTATTTAATGTATTAGTCATGTTACATCCACCCCACCCCACACACAGCTATTTAATGTATTAGTCATGTTACATCCCACCCCACCTCACACAGCTATTTAATGTATTAGTCATGTTACATCCCACCCCACCCACACACACAGCTATTTAATGTATTAGTCATGTTACATCCCACCCACCCCACACACAGCTATTTAATGTATTAGTCATGTTACATCCCACCCCACCCACACACAGCTATTTAATGTATTAGTCATGTTACATCCACCCCACCCCCACAACAGCTAATTTAATGTATTAGTCATGTTACATCCCACCCCACCCACACACAGAGCTATTTAATGTATTAGTCATGTTACATCCCACCCCACCCCACACACAGCTATTAAAGTATTAGTTATTTTACATCCCACCCCACCCCTATACACAGCTATTTAATGTATTAGTCATGTTACATCACTCTACACCCCACACACACAGCTATTTAATGTATTAGTCATGTTACATCCCACACACCCCACACACAGTTATTTAATGTATTAGCATGTTACATCCACCCTCCACACACAGCTATTTAATGTATTAGTCATGTTACATCCCACCCCACCCACATACAGCTATTTAATGTATTAGTCATGTTACATCCACCCACCCCACACACAGCTATTTAATGTATTAGTCATGTTACATCCCACCACCTACACACAGCTATTTAATGTATTAGTCATGTACATCCCACCCCACCCCACACACAGCTATTTAATGTATTAGTCATGTTACATCCCACCCCACCCCACACACAGCTATTTAATGTATTAGTCATGTTACATCGCACCACACCCACACTCAGCTATTTAATGTATTAGTCATGTTACATCCCACCCCACCCCACACACAGCTATTTAATGTATTAGTCATGTTATATCCCAACCCACACACAGCTATTTAATGTATTAGTCATGTTACATCCCACCCCACCCCACACACAGCTATTTAATGTATTAGTCATGTTACATCCCACCCACCCCACACACAGCTATTTAATGTATTAGTCATGTTACATCCCACCCCACCCCACACACAGCTATTTAATGTATTAGTCATGTTACATCCCACCCACCACACACAGCTATTTAATGTATTAGTCATGTTACATCCCACCCCACCCCACACACAGCTATTTAATGTATTAGTCATGTTACATCCCACACCACATACACAGCTATTTAATGTATTAGTCATGTTACATCCCACCCCACCCCACACACAGCTATTTAATGTATTAGTCATGTATACATCCCACCCACCCCACACACAGCTATTTAATGTATTAGTCATGTTACATCCCACCCCACCCCACACACAGCTATTTAATGTATTAGTCATGTTACATCCCACCCCCACACACAGCTATTTAATGTATTAGTCATGTTACATCCCACCCCACCCCACACACAGCTATTTAATGTATTAGTCATGTTACATCCCACCCCACCCCACACACAAGAGCTATTTAATGTATTAGTCATGTTACATCCCACCCCACCCCACACACAGCTATTTAATGTATTAGTCATGTTACATCCCACCCACCCACACACAGCTATTTAATGTATTAGTCATGTTACATCCCACCCCACCCCACACACAGCTATTTAATGTATTAGTCATGTTACATCCCACCCCACCCCACACACAGCTATTTAATGTATTAGTCATGTTACATCCCACCCCACCACACACACAGCTATTTAATGTATTAGTCATGTTACATCCCACCCCACCCCACACACAGCTATTTAATGTATTAGTCATGTTACATCCCACCCCACCCCACACACAGCTATTTAATGTATTAGTCATGCTACATCCCACCCCACCCCACACACAGCTATTTAATGTATTAGTTATTTTACATCCCAATCCATGCCATACACAGCTATTTAATGTATTAGTCATGTTACATCACACTACACCCCACACACAGCTATTTAATGTATTAGTCATGTTACATCCCACACCCCCCACACACAGCTATTTAATGTATTAGTCATGTTCCATCCCACCCCACCCACATACTGCTACTTAATGGATTAGTCATGTTACATCCTTCACAACCCCACACACAGCTCTTTTATGTGTAAGTCTTGTTACATCCCTTCGCACCCCTCACACAGCTATTTAATGTATTAGTCAAGTTACATCCTACCCCATCACTCACACAGCCATTTAATGAATTAGTCATGTTACATCCCACCCCACCCCACACACAGCTATTTAATGAATTAGTCATGTTACATAGCACCACACCCAACACTCAGCTATTTAATGTATTAGTCATGTTACATCCCTCCCCACCCCACAACAGCTATTTAATGTATTAGTTATGTTACATCCTACTCCACTCCTCACATAGCTATTTAATGTATTAGTCATGTTACATCCCTTTCCACCCTACACACAGCTATCAATTTATTAGTCATGTTACATCCCACGCCAACCCACACAGAGCTACTTACTATTAGTCATGTTACAGCAGTGTCAGTGGCTCAGTAGGTAGCACACCTCAGCCTTTGAGGCCGGAGATCAGAGGGCTGTGGGTTTAGTTCCCACATCTGGCACTTGGGTTAATATCCCAATACTGACACTGTAGTGCAGCATGAGAGGGGTGCTGCACTTCTGAGGTGCCGCTCTTCGATGAGATGTTAAGCCGAGGTCCCATCTGCCTGATTGGTGGTAGTTCAGGTGGATGTTAAAGATCCCATGGCACTTATCGAAAAGAGAAGAATTTCCCCGTGTCCTGGCCAAATTTCCCTCATTCACTAAAAATACCACCAACAGCTTAATCTGGTTCAAGGTCAGTTGGCATTCATCTGTATTCCTCTCCCCCCGGGTCGTGCCTGAAAATAGGCAGGATTTGTCTAGTGCACTTACCCGGTCAACAAAAAATAAATAAACATCCCACCCCACCCCACACACAACTATTTAATGTAATAGTCATTTTACATCCCAAACCACCCAATACACACTGCTATTTAATGTATTATTCATTACACTTCCCACCCCACCCGACTCACAGCTACTTAATGTATTATTCATGTTACATCCCACAATACCCCACACACAGCTATTAAATATATTACTCATGTTACATCCCACTCCACCCCACACACAGCTACTCAATGTATTAGTCATGTTACATCCCACAATACCCCACACACAGCTATTAAATATATTAGTCATGTTATATCCCACCCAACCACACACACAGCTAATTAATGTATTAGTCATGTTACATCCCTCAATACTCCACACACAGCTATTAAATATATTAGTCATGTTACATCCCACCCCACCCACACACAGCTATTTAATGTGTTAGTTATTTTACATCCCACCGCACCCAACACACTGCTATTAAATGTATTAGTCATGCTACATCCCACCCGACCCCAGAAATAGCTATTTAATGTATTAATTATGGTACCCCTAACCCAGCTATTTAATGTATTAGTCATGTTACATCCCACCCCACGCCACACACAGCTTCTTAATGTATTAGTCATGTTATATCCCACCCAACCCCACCCACAGCTATTTAATGTAATAGTCATGTTACATCCCTCCCCACCCCACACACAGCTATTTAAGTGGATAGTCATGTTACATCCCTCCCCTACCCACACACAGCTATTTAATGTATTAGTCATGTTACATCCCACCCCACCCCACACACAGCTATTTAATGCATTAGTCATGTTACATCCCACCCCACCCCACACACAGCTATTTAATGTATTAGTCATGTTACATCCCACCCCACCCCACACACAGCTATTTAATGTATTAGTCATGTTACATCCCACACACAGCTATTTAATGTATTAGTCATGTTACATCCCACCCCACCCCACACACAGCTATTTAATGTATTAGTCATGTTACATCCCACCCCACCACCACACACAGCTATTTAATGTATTAGTCATGTTAATCCCACCCCACCCACACACAGCTATTTAATGTATTAGTCATGTTCCATCCCACCCCACCACATCACAGCTATTTAATGTATTAGTCATGTTACATCCCACCCCACCCCACACACAGCTATTTAATGTATTAGTCTATGTTACATCCCACCCCACCCACACAAGCTATTTAATGTATTAGTCATGTTACATCCTACCCCACCCACACACAGCTATTTAATGTATTAGTCATGTTACATCCCACCCCACCCCACACACAGCTATTTAATGAATTAGTCTTGTTACATAGCACCACACCCCACACTCGGAGCTATTTAATGTATTTGTCATGTTACATCCCTTCCCACCCCTAACACAGCTATTTAATGAATTAGTCATGTTACATCCCACCCCACCCCACACACAGCTATTTAATGAATTAGTCATGTTACATCCAACCCCACCCCACACACAGCTATTTAATGAATTAGTCATGTTACATCCAACCCCACCCCACACACAGCTGTTTAATACATTAGTCATGTTACATCCCACACAACCCCTTTCACGGCTATTAAATATTAGTCATGTTACATCCCACCCCACCCCACACACAGCTATTTAATGTATTAGTCATGTTACATCCCACCCCATCCCATACACAGCTATTTAATGTATTAGTCATGTTACATCCCATGCCACCCCCACACAGCTATTAAATATATTAGTCATGTTACATCCCGCCCAACCACACACACAGCTACTTAATGTATTAGTCATGTTACAGCCCTCAATACTCCACACACAGCTATTTAATGTATTAGTCATGTTACATCCCACCCCACCCACACACAGCTATTTAATGTGCTAGTTATTTTACATCCCACCCCACCCAACACACTGCTATTAAATGTATTAGTCATGCTACATCCCACCCAACCCAACAAATAGCTATTTAATGTATTAGTTATGATACCCCCACCACACACAGCTATTTAATGTATTAGTCATGTTACATCCCACCCGACACACAGCTATTTAAGTGGATAGTCATGTTACATCCCTCCCTCACCCACACACTGCAATTTAATGTATTAGTCATGTCACATCACACCCCACCCCATACACAGCAATTTAATGAAGTAGACATGTTACATCCCACCCCACCCTACACACAGAGCTATTTAATGTATTAGTCATGTTACATCCCACCCCACCCCACACACAGCTATTTAATGTATTAGTCATGTTACATCCCACACACCCCACACACAGCTATTTAATGTGTAAGTCTTGTTACATCCCTTAGCACCCCTCACACAGCTATTTAATGTATTAGTCAAGTTACATCCTACCCCACCACTCACACAGCCATTTAATGAATTAGTCATGTTACATCCCACCCCACCCCACACACAGCTATTTAATGAATTAGTCATGTTACATAGCACCACACCCAACACTCTGAGCTATTTAATGTATTTGTCATGTTACATCCCTTCCCACCCCTAACACTGCTATTTAATGTTTTAGTCATGTTACATCCCACCCCACTCCTCACATAGCTCTTTAATGTATTAGTCATGTTACATCCCTTCCCACCCCACACACAGCTATCTAATGTATTAGTCATGTTACATCCCACGCCAACCCACACAGAGCTACTTAATGTATTAGTCATGTTACAGCAGTGTCAGTGGCTCAGTAGGTAGCACACTCACCTTTGAGGCCGGGAGATCAGAGGGCTGTGGGTTCAGTTCCCACATCTGGCACTTGGGTTAATATCCCAATACTGACACTGTAGTGCAGCATGAGTGGGGTGCTGCACTTCTGAGGTGCTGTCTTTCGGATGAGATGTTAAACCGAGGTCCCATCTGCCTGCATTGGTGGTAGTTCAGGTGGATGTTAAAGATCCCATGGCACTTATCGAAAAGAGTGAAGGAATTTCCCCGGTGTCCTGGCCAAATTTCCCTCATTCACTAAAAATACCACCAACAGCTTAATCTGGTTCAAGGTCAGTTGGCATTCATCTGTATTCCCCTCCCCCCGGGTCGTGCCTGAAAATAGGCAGGATTTGTCTAGTGCACTTACCCGGTCAACAAAAAATAAATAAACATCCCACCCCACCCCACACACAACTATTTAATGTAATAGTCATTTTACATCCCTCACCACCCCACACACAGCTATTTAATGTATTCGTCATGTTACATCCCACCCCACCCCACACACAGATATTTAATGTATTAGTCATGTTACATCCCACTCCACCCTACACACAGCTACTTAATGTATTATTCATGTTACATCCCACAATACCCCACACACAGCTATTAAATATATTAGTCATGTTACATCCCACTCCACCCCACACACAGCTACTCAATGTATTAGTCATGTTACATCCCACAATACCCCACACACAGCTATTAAATATATTAGTCATGTTACATCCCACCCCACCCTACAAAAAGCTATTTAATGTATTAGTTATGGTACACCCCATCCCACACACAGTTATTTAATGTATTAGTCATGTTACATCCCACCCCACCCCACACACTGCAATTTAATGTATTAGACATGTAAAACCCCACACCACCCCACACACTATTTAATTTATTAGTCATTTTACATCCCACTCACCCTACACACAGCTATTTAATGTATTAGTCATGTTACATCCCACTACACCCACATACTGCTACTTAATGGATTAGTCAAGTTACATCCTACACCACCCTACTCACAGCTCTTTCATGTATTCGTCTTGTTACATCCCTTTCCAAACCTAACACAGCTATTTAATGTATTAGTCATGTTACATCCCACCCCACCCCTCACTCAACTATTTAATGTATTAGACATGTTACATCCCACCTCACCTGACAGACAGCTATTTATTGAATTAGTCGTTACATCTCACCCCACCCCACACACGGAGCTATTTAATGTATTAGTCATGTTACATCACAAACAAACCCTCACACAGCTATTTAATGTATTAGTCATGCTACATCCCACCCCAACCCACACAGAGCTACTTAATGTATTAGTCATGTTACATCCCCTCCCCACACACAGCTAATTAATGTAATAGACATGTTACATCTCTCACCACCCCACACAGCTATTTAATGTATTAGTCATGTTACATCCACCCCACCACACACAGAATTTAATAAAATAGTCAGTTTCCATCCCACCCCACCTAACACACAGATCTATTTAATGTATTAGTCATGTGACATCCTCCCACCCACACACAGCTCTTTAATGTATTAGTCTTGTTGCATCCTTCCCACCCCTCACACAGCTATTTAATGATTAGTCATGTTACATCCCACCCCACCCAACACAGCTATTTAATGTATTAGTCATGTTACATCCACCCCACCCACACACAGCTATTTAATGTATTAGTCATATGACATCACACCCCACCCACACACAGCTATTTAATGTATTAGTCATGTTACATCCCGCCCCACACACAGCTATTTAATGTATTAGTGACGTTACAGCTCACCCCACCACACACACAGCTATTTAATGTACTAGTCATGTTACATACTACCCCACTCCACACACAGCTATTTAATGTATCAGTCTTTTTATATCCCACCCCACACACAGATATTTAATGTGTTAGTCACGTTACATCCCACAACACTGCACACAGCCATTTAATGTATTAGTCATGTTACATACTACCCCACTCCACACATAGCTATTTAATGTATCATTCATTTTACATCCCACCCCACACACAGCTATATAATGTATTAGTCATGTTACATCCCAACCCACACACAGATATTTAATGTATTAGTCATGTTAAATCCCACTCCACCCCACACACAGCTACTCAATGTATTAGTCATGTTACATCCCACAATACCCCACACACAGCTATTAAATATATTAGTCTTGTTACATCCCACCCCACCCCACTCACAGTTACTTAATGTTTTAGTCATGTTACAACCCTCTATACCCCACACACAGCTATTACATATATCAGTCATGTTACATCCCACCCCTTCCACACACAGCTGTTTAATGTATTAGTTATTTTACTTCCCACCCCACCTAACACATAGCTATTATATCTATTAGTAATGCTACATCCCACCCGACTCTACAAATAGCTATTTAATGTATTAGTTATGGTACCCCTCACCCCACACACAGCTATTTAATGTATTAGTCATGTTACATCCCACCCACCCTATTCACAGCAATTTAATGTATTAGTCATGTTACATCCCACCCCACACTACTCACAGCTATTTAATGTATTAGTCATGTTTCATCCCACCCCACCACTCACACAGCAATTTAATGTATTAGTCATGTTATATCCCTCCCCACCCCACAAACATCTGTTTAACACATTAATCATGTTACATCCATCCCATCCCACACACAGCTATTTAATGTGATAGTCGTTTTACATTCCTCCACCACCAACACACTGCGATTTTATGTATTAGTCATGTCACATTCTACTCCACCCCACACACAGCAATTTAATGAAATAGTCATGTTACATCCCACCCCACCCTACACACTGAGCTATTTAATGTGTTAATCATGGTACATCCCACAACACCCCACGCACAGCTATTTAATGTATTCGTTATTTTACATCCCACCCCACCCCACACACAGCTATTTAATGTATTAGTCACGTGACATCCCACCCCGCCCTCCACACAGCTATTTACTGTATTTGTCATGTTACTTCTCACCCAACCCACATACTGCTTCTTAATGAATTAGTCATGTTACATCCTACACCACCCCACACACAGCTCTTTAATGTTTTAGTCTTGTTACATCACTTCCCACACCTCAGACAGCTATTTAATTAATTAGTCATGTTACATCCCATCCCACCCACACACAGCTATTTAATGTATTAGTCATGTTACATCCCTCCCCACCCCACACACGGCTATTTAATGTATTAACTATGGTGCACTCCACCCCAGCCACACAGCTATTTAATGTATTAGTCACGTTACAGCCCACCCCACACACAGCTATTTAATGTATTAGTCATGTTACATCCCACATCACACACAGCTTTTTAATGTATTTGTCATGTTACACACCACCCCACCCCAACCACATTTAATGTATTAGTTATGTATACCATCCACCCACCACACACAGCTATTTAATGTATTAGTCATGTTACATTAAACCCCACCCCACAAACAGCTATTTAAAGTATTAGTCATGTTACATCCCTCCCAAACCCACATACAGCTATTTAATGTATTAATTATGGTACACCCCACCCAACACCACATTCAGCTATTTAATGTATTAGTCATGTTGCATATCACCCCACCCCACATACAGCTATTTACTGTATTAGTTATGGAACACCCCAACCCACCCCACATTCAGCTATTTAATGTATTAGTCATGTTAAATCCCACCCCACACCACACATTGCTACTTAATGTATTAGTCACGTTGCGTCCCACCCCTCCCTGCCAAGAGCAATTTAATGCATTAGTCATTTTACATCCCTCCCCACCCCACACACAACTATTTAATGTATTATTCATTTTACATTCAACCCCACCCACCCCACACATAGCGATTTAATGTATTAGTCGGGTTACATCCCACCCCACCCCACACACAGCTAATTAATACATTAGTCTTGTTACAACCCACCCCACCCCACACACAGCTATTTAATGTATTAGTCATGTAACATCCCACACCACCCCCACACAGCTATTTAATGCATTAGTCTAGTTACTTCCCAACCCACTCCACACACAGCAATTTAATGTATATGTCATGTTACATCTCACCCCACCCCACACACAGCTATTTAATGCAATAGTTATGGTATGCCCCAACCCACCCACATCTATTTAAAGTATTAGTCATTTCATACCCCATCCATCCCTACACATAGCTATTCAATGTATTAGTCATGTTACATCGCACACATTCCCTCACATAGCTATTTAGTGTATTCGTCATGTTACATCCCATGACACCCCACACACAGCTATTTAATGTATCAGTTATGGTACACCCCACATTCAGCTATTTAATGTATTAGTTATGGTACATCCCACCCCACCACATACATAGCTATTTAATGTATTATTCATGTTACATCCCATCCCACCATACACACAGCTATATAATGAATTAGTTATGGTACATCCCACCCCACCACACACACAGCTATTTCTCGTATTACTCTTGTTACATACCACCCCACCCAACACACAGAGCTATTTAATGTATTAGTCATGTTACATCCCACCCCACACCACACTCGGCTATTTAATGTACTAGTCATGTTACATACTACCCCACCCTACACATAGCTATTTCATGTATTAGTTATGGTACACCCCACCGACAGCTATTTAATGTATCAGTCATATAACATCCCACCCCACCCCACACACAGCTATTTAATGTATTAGTCATGTTACATCCCGCCCCACACACAACCATTTAATGTATTAATCATGTTACAGCTCACCCCATACCACACTCGGCTATTTAATGTACTAGTCATGTTACATACTACCCCACTCCACACACAGCTATTTAAAGTATCAGTCATTTTACATCCCACCCCACACACAGCTATTTAACGTATTAGTCATGTTACATCCCACCCCACACAGATATTTAATGTATTAGTCATGTTACATCCCACTCCACCCCACACACAGCTATTTAATGTATTAGTCATGTTACATCCCACCCCACCCCACACACAGCTATTTAATGTATTAGTCATGTTACATCCCACCCCACCCACACACAGCTATTTAATGTATTAGTCATGTTACATCCCACCCCACCCCACACACAGCTATTTAATGTATTAGTCATGTTACATCCCACCCACCCCACACAGCTATTTAATGTATTAGTCATGTTACATCCCACCCACCCCACACACAGCTATTTAATGTATTAGTCATGTTACATCCCACCCCACCCCACAAACAACTATTTAAGTATTAGTCATGTTACATCCCTCCCAACCCCACACACAGCTATTTAATGTATTAGTTAAGGTCACCCCACCCACACCCACATTCAGCTAATTAATGTATTAGTCATGTTGCATCCACTTCCACCCCACATACAGCTATTTACTGTATTAGTTATGGAACACTCCTCAACCCACCCCACATTCAGCTATTGAATGTATTAGTCATGTTAAATCCCACCCCAGCACACACAGCTATTTAACGTATTAGTGATGTTACATCCCACCCTACCACAGACAGATGTTTAATGAACTAGTCATGTTATATCCCACACCACCCCACACACAGCTATTTAATGTATTAGTCATGTTACATCCCTCCCCACCCCACACACAGCTATTTAATGTATTAGTCAGGTTACATTAAACCCCACCCCACAAACAGCTATTTAAAGTATTAGTCATGTTACATCCCTCCCAACCCCACATACAGCTATTTAATGTATTAGTTATGGTACACCCCACCCCACACCACATTCAGCTATTTAATGTATTAGTCATGTTGCAAACCACCCCACCCCACATACAGCTATTTACTGTATTAGTTATGGAACACCCCAACCCACCCCACATTCAGCTATTTAATGTATTAGTCATGTTAAATCCCACCCCAGCACACACAGCTATTTAATGTATTAGTCATGTTACATCCCACCCTACCACAGACAGATGTTTAATGAATTAGTCATGTTATATCCCACACCACCCCACACACAGCTATTTAATGTATTAGTCATGTTACATCCAACCCCACACTCAGCTCTATAATGTATTAGTCATGTTGCACCCCTCCCCACCCCACACACAGCTATTTAAAGTATTATTCGTTTTACATTCAACCCCACCCCAAACACAGCGATTTAATGTATTAGTCGTGTTACATCCCTCCCCACCCCACACATAGCTAATTAATATATTAGTCTTGTTACAACCCACGCCATCCCACACACAGCTATTTAATTTATTAGTCATGTAACATCCCACACAACCTCTCACACAGCTATTTAATGTATTAGTATAGTTACTTACCCCACCCCACACACAGCAATTTAATGTATTAGTCATGTTACATCTCACCCACCCCACACACAGCTATTAATGTATTAGTTATTGTTACATCCCACCCACCCCACACACAGCTATTTAATGTATTAGTCATGTTACATCCCACCAACACACACAGCTATTTAATTTATTAGTCATGTTACATCCCCGTCCCCCACACACAGCTATTTAATGTATTAGTCATGTTACATCCCATACACACCAGCTATTTAATGTATTAGTCATGTTACATCCCACCCCACCCCACACACAGCTATTTAATGTATTAGTCATGTTACATCCACCCACCCCACACACAGCTATTTAATGTATTAGTCATGTTACATCCCACCCACCCAACACAGCTATTTAATGTATTAGTCATGTTACATCCCACCCCACCACACACACAGCTATTTAATGTATTAGTCATGTTACATCCCACCCCACCCCACACACAGAGCTATTTAATGTATTAGTCATGTTACATCCCACCCCACCCCACACAGAGCTATTTAATGTATTAGTCATGTTACATACCACCCCACCCCACATACCGCGATTTACTGTATTAGTTATGGAACATCCCAACCCACCCCACACTCAGCTATTTAATGTATTAGTCAAGAATCCCCACCCCACACACAGCTATTTAATGTATTAGTCATGTTACATCCCACCCCACCCCACACACAGCTATTTAATGTATTAGTCATGTTACATCCCACCCCACCCCACACACAGCTATTTAATGTATTAGTCATGTTACATCCCACCACCTCACACACAGCCATTTAATGTATTAGTCATGTTATATCCAACCCCACACTCAGCTCTGTAATGTATTAGTCATGTTGCACCTCTCCACTCCACATAGCTATTTAATGTATTAGTTATGGTACTTCACACCCCACCCCACACAGAGCTATTTAATGTATTAGTCATGTTACATCCCCACCACACACAGCTATTTAATGTATTAGTCATGTTACATCCCACCCCACCCCACAAATAGCTATTTAATGTATTAGTCATGTTACATCCCACCCCACCCTGCCCAGAGCAATTTAATGTATTAGTCATTTTACATCCCACCCCACCCCACACACAACAATTTAATGTATTATAAATTTTACATTCAACCCCACCCCACCCCAAACACAGCTATTTAATGTATTAGTCGTGTTACATCCCACACCACCCCACACACAGCCATTTAATGTATTAGTCATGTTATATCCAACCCCACACTCAGCTCTGTAATGTATTAGTCATGTTGCACCCTTCCCACTTCACACATAGCTATTTAATGTATTAGTTATGGTACTTCACACCCCACCACACACACAGCTATTTAAGGTATTAGTCATGTTACATCCCACCCCACCCTAAACAGAGGTTTTAATGTATTTGTCATATTACATCCCACACCACCCCACACACTGCTACTTAGTGTATTAGCTTCGTGTTACATCCCACCCCACCTCTGCCCAGAGTAATTTAATGTATTAGTCATTTTTTACATCCCACCCCACCCCCACACATAACAATTTAATGTATTATAATTTTACATTCAACCCCACTCCACCCCAAACACAGCTATTTAATGTAATAGTCTTGTTACATCCCACCCCAACCCACCCACATCTATTTAATGTATAAGTCATGTTAAATCCCACCCCAACGCACACACAGCTATTTAATGTATTAGTCATGTTACATCCCTCCCCCCCACTCACAGCTGTTTAATGTATTAACTATGGTGCACCCCACCCCACCCACATAGCTATTTAATGTATTAGACACGTTACAGCCCATGCCACACACAGCCATTTAATGTATTAGTCATGTTACAGACGACGCCACACACAGCTATTTAATGTATTATTCATGTTACATCCCACCACACACACAGCTTTTTAATGTATTAGTCATGTTACACACCACCCCACTCAGCTATTTAATGAATTAGTTATAATACATCCCACCCCATCCCACACACAGCTATTTAACGTATTAGTCAGGTTACATTAAACCCCTCCCCACTAACAGCTATTTAAAGTATTAGTCATCTTACATTTCTCCCCACCCCACATACAGCCATTTAATGTATTAGTTATGGTACACCCCACCCCACACCACATTCAGCTATTTAATGTATTAGTCATGTTGAATACCACCCCACCCCACATACTGCAATTTACTGTATTAGTTATGGAACACCCCAACCCACCCCACATTCAGCTATTTAATGTATTAGTCATGTTAAATCCCCCCCAGCACACACAGCTATTTAACGTATTAGTCATGTTACATCCAACCCTACCAGAGACAGATGTTTAATGAATTAGTCATGTTATATCGCACAGCACCCCACACAAACAGCTATTTAATGTATTAGTCATGTTACATCCCACACCACCCCACACACAGCCATTTAATGTATTAGTCATGTTACTTCCCACCCCACACCACACAGACCTATTTAATGTATTAGTCTTGATACATTACACAATACCCCACTCACAGCTATTAAATAAATTAGTCATGTTACATCCCACCCCACCCCACACACAGCTATTTAATGTATTAGTCATGTTCATCCACCCCACCCCCATACACAGCTATTTATTCTTTGTCATGTTACTTCCCAACCCACACACAGCGATTTCATGAATTAGTCATGTTACATCCCACACCACCCAACACACAGCTACTTAATGTATTAGTCATGTGACATCCCACCCCACCCACACACATCCATTTAATGTGTTAGTCATGCTACATCCAACACAATCCCTCTCAAAGCTATTTAATGTATTAGTCAAGTTACATCCCACCCCACCCCACACACAGCTTTTTAATGTGTTAGTCAAGTTACATCCCACCCCACCCACACACAGCTATTTAATGTATTGGTCCATTTACATCCCACCCCCCCACACACACAGCTATTTAATGTGTTAGTCAAGTTACATCCCACCCCACCCCACACACAGCTATTTAATGTATTAGTCAAGTTACATCCCACCCCACCCCACACACAGCTATTTAAGGTATTAGTCAAGTTACATCCCACCCCACCCCACACACAGCTATTTAATGTGTTAGTCAAGTTACATCCCACCCCACCCCACACACAGCTATTTAACATATTAGTCATGTTACATCCAACCCTACCAGAGACAGATGTTTAATGAATTAGTCATGTTATATCGCACACCACCCCACACAGAGCTATTTAATGTATTAGTCACGTTACAGCCCATGCCACACACAGCTATTTAATGTATTAGTCATGTTACATCCCACCACACACACAGCTTTTTAATGTATTAGTCATGTTACACACCACCCCAAACTCAGCTATTTAATGAATTAGTTATAATACATCCCACCCCAACCCACTCACAGCTATTTAACGTATTAGTCAGGTTACATTAAACCCTCACCACAAATAGCTATTTAAAGTATTAGTCATGTTACATCCCTCCCCACCCACATGTAGCCATTTAATGTATTAGTTATGGTACGCCCCACCCCACACCACATTCAGCTATTTAATGTATTGTGATGTTGCATACCACCCCACCCACCTTTGCGATTTTACTGTATTGGTTATGGAACACAACAACCCACCCCACATTCCAGCTATTTAATGTAGTAGTCATGTTAAATCAGCCCAGCACACACAGCTATTTTAATGATTAGTCATGTTACATCCAACCCTACCAGAGACAGATGTTTAATGAATTAGTCATGTTATATCGCACACCACCCCACACACACACACAGCTATTTAATGTATTAGTCATGTTACATCCCAAACCACCCCACACACAGCCATTTAATGTATTAGTCATGTTATATCCAACCCCACACTCAGCTCTATAATGTATTAGTCATGTTGCACCCTCCCCACTCCACACATAGCTATTTAATGTATTAGTTATGGTACTTCACACCCCAACCCACACACAGCTATTTAAGGTATTAGTCATGTTACATCCCAACCCACCCTAAACAGAGGTTTTAATGTATTTGTCATGTTACATCCCACACCACCCCACACACTGCTACTTAATGTATTAGTCATGTTACATCCCACCCCACCCTGCCCAGAGCAATTTAATGTATTAGTCATTTTACATCCCACCACACCCACAACAATTTAATGTATTATAAATTTTACATTCAACCCCACCCCACCCCAAACACAGCTGTTTAATGTATTAGTCGTGTTACATCCCACCCCACCCACACACAGCTATTTAATGAATTAGCCATGTTACATCCCACACGACCCCTCACATAGCTATTTAATGTATTAATCATGTTAAATCCCATCCTTCCCCACATCGAGCTCTAAGTGTATTAGTCATGTTACATCCCACCCCACCACACACAGCTAATTAAATGCATTAATAATGTTACATTCCACCCCACCTCACACTCAGCTATTTAATGTATGAGTCATGTTACATCTCACTCCACCCTACACACAGCTATTTAATGTATTAGTCATCTTACACCCCTCCCCATCAAACTCAAAGCTATTTAATGTATTAGTTGTGTTACATCCCATCCCACCACACACAACTATTTAATGTATTAGTCATGTTACATCCCACCACTCACAGAGCTCTTTAATGTATTAGTCATGTTACTTCCCACCCCACACCACACAGACCTATTTAATGTATTAGTCTTGATACATTACACAATACCCCACTCACAGCTATTAAATATATTAGTCATGTTACATCCCACCCCACCCCACACACAGCTATTTAATGTATTAGTCATGTTACATCCCACCCCACCCCATACACAGCTATTTATTATCTTTGTCATGTTACTTCCCACCCCACACACAGCTATTTCATGAATTAGTCATGTTACATCCCACACCACCCAACACACAGCTACTTAATGTATTAGTCATGTGACATCCCACTCCACCCACACACATCCATTTAATGTGTTAGTCATGTTACATCCAACACAATCCCTCTCACAGCTATTTAATGTATTAGTCAAGTTACATCCCACCCCACCCCACACACAGCTATTTAATGGATTAGTCATGTGACATCCCACCCCACCCCACACACAGCTATTTAATGTATTAGTCATGTTACATCCAACCCTACCAGAGACAGATGTTTAATAAATTAGTCATGTTATATCGCACACCACCCCACACACAGCTATTTAATGTATTAGTCATGTTACATCCCACCACACACACAGCTTTTTAATGTATTAGTCATGTTACACACCACCCCACACTCAGCTATTTAATGAATTACTTATAATACATCCCACCCCAACCCACTCACAGCTATTTAACGTATTAGTCAGGTTACATTAAACCCCACCCACAAACAGCTATTTAAAGTATTAGTCATGTTACATCCCTCCCCACCCCACATATAGCCATTTAATGTATTAGTTATGGTACGCCCCACCCTACACCACATTCAGCTATTTAATGTATTAGTCATGTTGCATACCACCCCACCCCACATACCGCAATTTACTGTATTAGTTATGGAACACAACAACCCACCCCACATTCAGCTATTTAATGTATTAGTCATGTTAAATCCCCCCCCCAGCACACACAGCTATTTAACGTATTAGTCATGTTACATCCAACCCTACCAGAGACAGATGTTTAATGAATTAGTCATGTTATATCGCACACCACCCCACACACAGCTATTTAATGTATTAGTCATGTTACATCCCACACCACCCCACACACAGCCATTTAATGTATTAGTCATGTTATATCCAACCCCACACTCAGCTCTGTAACGTATTAGTCATGTTGCACCCTCTCACTCCACACATAGCTATTTAATGTATTAGTTATGGTACTTCACACCCCACCCCACACACAGCTATTTAAGGTATTAGTCATGTTACATCCCACCCCACCCTAAACAGAGGTTTTAATGTATTTGTCATGTTACATCCCACACCACCCCACACACTGCTACTTAATGTATTAGTCATGTTACATCCCACCCCACCCTGCCCAGAGCAATTTAATGTATTAGTCATTTTACATCCCACCCCACCCCACACACAACAATTTAATGTATTATAAATTTTACATTCAACCCCACCCCACCCCAAACACAGCTATTTAATTTATTAGTCGTGTTACATACCACCCCACCCCACGCACAGCTATTTAATGTATTAGTCATGTTACATCCCAACCCACCTTACACACAGCTATTTAATGTATTAGTCATGTTACATCCCACCCCACCCTACCCAACTCACAGCTATTTAATGTAATAGTCTTGTTACATCCCACCCCAACCCACCCACATCTATTTTATGTATAAGTCATGTTAAATCCCACCCCACCGCACACACACCTATTTAATGTATTAGTCATGTTACATCCCCCCCCACCCCACTCACAGCTGTTTAATGTATTAATTATGGTGCACCCCACCCCACCCACACAGCTATTTAATGTATTAGTCACGTTACAGCCCACGCCACACACAGCTATTTAATGTATTAGTCATGTTACATCCCACCACACACACAGCTTTTTAATGTATTAGTCATGTTACACACCACGCCACACTCAGCTATTTAATGAATTAGTTATGATACATCCCACCCCATCCCATACACAGCTATTTAACGTATTAGTCAGGTTACATTAAACCCCACCCCACAAACAGCTATTTAAAGTATTAGTCATGTTACATCCCTCCCCACCCCACATACAGCCATTTAATGTATTAGTTATGGTACACCCCTTCCCACACCACATTCAGCTATTTAATGTATTAGTCATGTTGCATACCACCCCACCCCACATACGGCGATTTACTGTATTAGTTATGGAACACCCCAACAAACCCCACATTCAGCTATTTAATGTATTAGTCATGTTAAATCCCCCCCAGCACACACAGCTATTTAACGTATTAGTCATGTTACATCCAACCCTACCAGAGACAGATGTTTAATGAATTAGTCATGTTATATCGCACACCACCCCACACAGTCATCAATGTAGCGTTTATAGAGTTCAGGCACAGTCCCTGTGAATGAGAGAAAAAAACATTCCTCCACCAAACCCACAAACAGATTAGCAAAGCTGGGACCCATCTTGGTACCCATGGCAACTCCACTGACCTGCTGAAAAAAACTGTTATTAAAAGAAAAAGCATTGAGTGTTAGAACCAGTTCTGCCATATGAGTTAGTGTGTGTGTGGGTGGCTGCTGGACTTCCCGCTTGTTCAAGAAATGCTGCAAAGCTGTCAGACCATCATCATGGGGATCTCTGTGTAAAGAGATTTGATGTCCATGGTGAAGATGAGCTGATGAGAGTCACTGAATCTGAACCTGTCAAATAACTGGAGAGCATGGTTGAGTGTCTTTAACATAGGATGGCAGGGACTCAACAAGGGGTCTCATGAGGCCATCCAAAAATGCGGAGATGTGGGATGTGGGGCAGGAGCAGGCAGACACTATGGGACCGACCTGGGTTACCTGTTTTGTGGATTTTGGGAAGAAGATAAAACCTAGATGTCTGGGGATGCTGGACTATGAGTCTCTTAGCAGAAGCAGGGGCTCATTGTTTTCAATAGCAGAGGTGATGGTGGTGGACCTCCGTCTGATAGTCAGCAGTGGGGTCCTGTGGAAGAGAATAAAACCTGGTGTCAGAGAGTTGCTGTGTGGCTTCCGTGATGTATAGCTCCTTTGCCAGACCACAACAGCACCTCCTTTATCAGCTGGTTTAATAACAATGTCATTCCTACATTGTAGAGATCTGGGGCTGCAAGCTCACCAGGTGTCAGGTTGGAAATGGTTGTGCCTGCAATGAAGATTAAAATAGTGGTGTTTTCCATGCATTGGTTAACAAAATAATCAACAGCAGCAAAATGTCCTGAGGGGTGTCCATGCACTTCGCTGGGGATTGATGTCATTGATAGTTCTGGTGATACCGTCATCATCTGTGGGAAGAGGAGTCATATTAGAAAAATGAGCTGCAAGGCGTACTCTATGATAGAAACACTGCAGATCAACTTGAACCTGGGATGCATCAAGATATCTGGGTGTGGGCACAAAAGAGAGACCTTTGCTAAGCGGTGAGTGCTCATCTTGTGTCAGGGGAAGGTCTGGAGGAATACAAAATAGCAAATTGTTAGGTTGTGTCTGACTCGAGGGTTCATGCTGGTTATTGATCTGCTACATCCAACCCCACACTCAGCTCTGTAATGTATTAGTCATGTTGCACCTCTCCCCACTCCACACATAGCAATGTATTGTATTAGTTATGGTACTTCCCACCCCACCCCACACACAGCTATTTAAAGTATTAGTCATGTTACATCCCACCCCACCCTAAACAGAGGTTTTTAATGTATTTGTCATGTTACATCCCACACCACCCCACACACTGCTACTTAATGTTTTAGTCATGTTACATCCCACCCCACCCTGCCCAGAGTAATTTAATGTATTAGTCATTTTACATCCCACCCCACCCCACATACAAATATTTAATGTATTATTCATTTTACATTCACCCCAACCCACCCCAAACACAGCTATTTAATGAATTAGCCATGTTACATCCCACATGACCCCTCACATAGCTATTTAATGTATTAGTCATGTTAAATCCCATCCTTCCCCACACCGAGCTCTAAGTGTATTAGTCATGTTACATCCCACCCCACCACACACAGCTAGTTAAATGCATTAATAATGTTACATTCCACCCCACCTCACACACAGCTATTTAATGTATGAGTCATGTTACATCTCACTCCACCCCAAACACAGCCATTTAATGTATTAGTCATCTTACACCCCTCCCCATCCCACTCATAGCTATTTAATGTATTAGTCATGCTACATCCCGCAAGACCCCACACAAAGCTATTTAATGTATTAGTTGTGTTACATCCCATCCCACCACACACAACTATTTAATGTATTAGTCATGTTACATCCCACCCCAACCCACACACAGCTATTTAATGTATTAGTCATGTTACATCCCACCCCACCCCACACCGACCTATTTAATGTATTAGTCATGATACATTACACAATACCCTACACACAGCTATTAAATATATTAGTCATGTTACATCCCTCCCCACCCCACACACAGCTATTTAATGTATTTACTAAGGTGCACCCCACCCACACAGCTATTCAAAGTATTAGTCATGTTACTGCCCACCCACACACAGCTCTTTAATGTATAAGTCATGTTACATCCCACCACACCCTACACACATCTACTTAATGTATTAGACCTGTTAAATCCCAGCCCACCCACATACTGCCATTTAATGGATTAGTCATGTTACATCCTTCACAACCCCACACACAGCTCTTTAATGTATTAGTCTTGTTAAATCCCTTCCCTTCCCTAACACAGCTATTTAATGTATTAGTATGTTACATCCCACCCCACTCCTAACGCAGCTATTTAATGTATTAGTCATGTTACATCCCACCACAAACACAGCTTTTTAATGTATTAGTCATGTTACACACCACCCTACACTCAGCTATTTAATGAAATAGTTATGATACATCCCATCCCAACCTACACACTGCTATTTAATGTATTAGTCAGGTTACATTAAACCCCACCCCCACAAACAGCTGTTTAAAGTATTAGTTATGTTACATCCCTCCCCACCCCACATACAGCTATTTAATGTATTAGTTATGGTACAACCCACCCCACACCACATTCAGCTATTTAATGTATTAGTCATGTTACATCCCACCCCACCCTACACACAGCTATTTAATGTATTAGTCATGTTACATCCCTCCCAACCCCACATACAGCTATTTAATGTATTAGTTATGGTACACCCCACCCCACACCACATTCAGCTATTTAATGTATTAGTCATGTTGCATACCACCCCACCCCACATACAGCTATTTACTGTATTAGTTATGGAACACCCTAACCAACCCTGCATTCAGCTATTTAATGTATTAGTCATGTTAAATCCCACCCCAGCACACACAGCTGTTTAATGTATTAGTCATGTTACAACCCACCATACCACAGACAGATGTTTAATGAATTAGACATGTTATATCCCACACCACCCCACACACAGCTATTTAATGTTTTAGTCATGTTACATCCAACCCCACACTCAGCTCTATAATGTATTAGTCATGTTGCACCCCTCCCCACTCCACACATAGCTATTTAATGTATTATTATGGTACTTCCCAGCCCACCCCACACACAGCTATTTAAAGTATTAGTCATGTTACATCCCACCCCACCCTAAACAGAGGTTTTTAATGTATTTGTCATGTTACATCCCACACCACCCCACACACTGCTACTTGATGTATTAGTCATGTTAGGTCCCACCCCACCCTGCCCAGAGCAATTTAATGTATTAGTCATTTTACATCTCACCCCACCCCACACACAACTATTTACTGTATTATTCGTTTTACATTCAACCCCACCCCACCCCAAACACAGCTATTTATTGTATTAGTCGTGTTACATCCAACCCCACCCCACACACAGCTAATTAATATATTAGTCTTGTTACAACCCACCCCACCCCACGCACAGCTATTTAATGTATTAGTCATGTAACATCCCACACAACCCCTCACACAGCTATTTAATGTATTAGTCTAGTTACTTCCCACCGCACCCCACACACAGCAATTTAATGTATAAGTCATGTTATATCTTACCCCACCCCACACACAGCTATTTAATGCAATAGTTATGGTACGCCCCACCCAACCCACATCTATTTAAAGTATTAGTCATTTCACACCCCACCCATCCCTACACACAGCTATTTAATGTATTAGTCATGATACATTCCACCCCACCCACACACAGCTATTTAATGTATTAGTCATGTTACATCCCACCCCACATCACACACTGCTCTTTAATGTATTTGTCATGTTATATCCCACCTCACCCCACTCAGCTATTTAATGTATTAGTCATGTTACATCCCACCCCACCCAACACATAACTATTTAATGTATCATTCGTGTTACATCCCACCCCACACACAGCGAATTAATGTATTAGTCATGTTACATCCCACCCCACCACACACAGCTATTTAATGTATTGGTCATGTTACATCCCACCCCACAATATGCACAGCAATTTAATGTATTAGTCATGTTACATCCCACCCCACCCCAACCACATTTATTGTTTTAGTTATGGTATACCCCATCCCACCACACACAGCTAATTAAATACATTAGTCATGTTACATCCCACCCTACCCCACACACTGCTATTTAATGTAATAGTCATGTTACATCCCACCCCCACCCCACACACTGCTCTTTAATGTATTAGTCTTGTTTCATCCAACCCCACACACAGCTTTCTAATGTATTAGTCATGTTACATCCCACCCCACACACAGTTATTTAATGTATTAGTCATGCTTCTTCCCTCCCCACCCCACACACAGCTTTTTAATGTATTAGTCATGTCACGTCCCACCCCACCACACACACAGCTATTTAATGTATTAGTCATGTTATATCCCACCCCACCCCACACAGCTATTTAGTGTATTAGTCATGTTATATCCCACCCCAACCCACACATAGTTATTTAATGTGTTAGTCATGTTACTGCCTCCCACCCCACACACACAGCTTTTTAATGTATTAGTCGTCACATCCCACCCCACCACACACACAGCTATTTAATGTATTAGTCATGTTATATCCCACCCCATCCCACCCCACACAGCTATTTAGTGTATTAGTCATGTTATATCCCCCCACCCCACCCAGCTATTTAGTGTATTAGTCATGTTATATCCCACCCCAACCCACACATAGCTATTTAATGTGTTAGTCATATTACTGCCCTCCCCACCCCACACACAGCTTTTTAATGTATTAGTCGTGTCACATCCCACCCCACCACACACACAGCTATTTAATGTATTAGTCATGTCACATCCCACCCCACCACACACACAGCTATTTAATGTATTAGTCATGTTATATCCCACCCCACCCCACACAGCTATTTAGTGTATTAGTCATGTTACATCCCACCCCACCCCACACTCAGAGCTGTTTAATGTATTAGTCATGTTACATCCTACACCACAATATGCACAGCAATTTAATGTATTAGTCATGTTACATCCCACCCCACCCCAACCACATTTATTGTTTTAGTTATGGTATACCCCATCCCACCACACACAGCTAATTAAATACATTAGTCATGTTACATCCCACCCTACCCCACACACTGCTATTTAATGTAATAGTCATGTTACATCCCACCCCACCCCACACACTGCTCTTTAATGTATTAGTCTTGTTTCATCCAACCCCACACACAGCTTTCTAATGTATTAGTCATGTTACATCCCACCCCACACACAGTTATTTAATGTATTAGTCATGCTTCTTCCCTTCCCACCCCACACACAGCTTTTTAATGTATTAGTCATGTCACGTCCCACCCCACCACACACACAGCTATTTAATGTATTAGTCATGTTATATCCCACCCCACCCCACACAGCTATTTAGTGTATTAGTCATGTTATATCCCACCCCAACCCACACATAGTTATTTAATGTGTTAGTCATGTTACTGCCCTTCCCACCCCACACACAGCTTTTTAATGTATTAGTCATGTCACATCCCACCCCACCACACACACAGCTATTTAATGTATTAGTCATGTTATATCCCACCCCATCCCACCCCACACAGCTATTTAGTGTATTAGTCATGTTATATCCCACCCCACCCCACCCAGCTATTTAGTGTATTAGTCATGTTATATCCCACCCCAACCACACATAGCTATTTAATGTGTTAGTCATATTACTGCCCTCCCACCCCACACACAGCTTTTTAATGTATTAGTCATGTCACATCCCACCCCACCACACACACAGCTATTTAATGTATTAGTCATGTCACATCCCACCCCACCACACACACAGCTATTTAATGTATTAGTCATGTTATATCCCACCCCACCCCACACAGCTATTTAGTGTATTAGTCATGTTACATCCCACCCCACCCCACACTCAGAGCTGTTTAATGTATTAGTCATGTTACATCCTACACCACCCCACACGCAGTTATTTAATGTATCAGTCATGTTACATCCCACCTCACCCCAAACACAGCTATTTAATGTATTAGTCATGTTCATTTCCCCTACTTTTCTGCAGCACAGTGGGGCCAAGTTCTGTGGCAAGACTACCATTTGCCATCTAACTTCTGAGGTGATGGTTTGTAATTTCTGTGGAAGTTCTGTGGCACTAACAAACTACCACATCACAGTAACAGCTTGTCATCCTGACTTCACCTTTATGGCAGTGGTTATAGCAATCAGGATGGTGGAAAGCATAGTAACAATAGTTTAAAAAATAACAGACTTATAATAATAATTTTATGCCTAAAAAAGCAAAACAAATATCTCTACCTTAAGGTCCTAGCCTGTTGTATAAATGACATATGCAGAGGGGATCTTATGTGGTAAATAAGGTATTTCTGTATGCATGCTATCTATCCCACTAATGAGGTCTCCACTGTCTATCACTTATATATTTGTATGTGCTTTCTACACCACTCATGAGGTTCCCACTGTGTATCACTTATATAGTGTTATGCAATCTGTTACTTACATACATATACACGTGTGTGTGTGTGTGTGGTGAGAGAGACAGATATACTCTGTGAGTGTGTGTGTGTGTGTGTGTGTGTGTGTGTGTATATATATTTTTTTTTAATTACCATGAACTTGCATCCTCATTCATACAGGTCCCATTGGAAATGGAATAGAGGAGTTACTGCAAAACTCATTTTTTATGTCAACCTGCTTTCCCTGACACACTGTGTAACATCATCAGGCCATGACATACATGTGAACCAATTGTGAGATGCAGCCCTCCGGCCCATTACAATGTGTCCACCATGTGACAGAACACTGCACCATACCTTCCCAGGCTCCAAGCAGTGATGTGTTCCACCAATCCTTGTGCTGCCCAGCCAGTTCCCAGAGCTAATCTCTGAACCTGAGTTGTCGGCACAGAAACACAGCATGCTACCCTCTGGCCCAACAGCTGTTTCTGCACACAACATTTCTCAATAACTTTTAGGTGATTCTAGCAACCAATGACAATATGTAATCAATAACCTGGCAAAAATGCATACAGTGCAATTATTTATTTAACAGGTCTATTCTTTCAACAGGTCTACGCATTATTATATTTCACTTTTTTGGGCATAATTACTTTATTTTTCTTAAAAATTTAGACAGTTAAATTCATTTTACCAGTTATTCATTTCAGATAGCATCTCTATACCTTAAAGGCACAAATAGGTTTGTACAAAGTGAGGGTATGGACTTAACAGATCTGTGCTATTGCCAAGGTTTTGTTTAAGTTGGCTCTAGTGCAACAATGTAAGACTGAAAACTGTATTAGGCTGTAGTGCAGGTTGAGCAAATATCACCATGCATGATGTGCTGTGCCACCGTCTCTGGCAGTGGTAGCTGTGGTAGATAAGCGACTGTTCATTTCTGTTGCAGAATGCAGCCATTTCATTAGCTAATTATGATGTTATAGCAATGATAACATCACATTCTGAACATATAGGGGGGTTTTAGACATAAAAAGAGGGGAAGGGAACCAGAGTCTATGTATAAACAGAAATATTAATCAAAATCACCAAGAAGAGTGAATTCTGTGGCACCACAGAAGTTCTGTGGTAGATTGCAAGTTCTGAGCAAAATTCTGTGGCCACAGAATTCTAGGGGCCTTGGTCATGTTACATCCCACCCCACTCCACACACCTATTTAATGTGTTAGTTATGTATTATAGAGTTCACCCCACTTGGTCAGCAAGGTAAAAGGTAGGAGGGTGAGGCTAGGAGTGGTGATAGGACACCAACTTAAAGTGCAGATGTAGATAAGGAGCTAGAGGAGCAGTTGAGAGTCCTTGTAATTGGTCCCACCATGATAGTAGGGGACTTCAACATGTCTGAGCTGAAGTGGAGTACCCCTGCTACCACAAATGCCAAGGAACCGGTAATCCTGGATGTTATCCAGGACAGCTTCATGGTACAATTGGTAAAGGAGCCAACCAGAGGAGGATCCATACTGGACCTAGTGCTGACAAATGGTGAAGGTGTGCAGGAGTTGAGAGTGGAGGACCCCCTGGCAGACAGTGACCATCATACAGTGTGGGTTTCACTTAGTATGAGTAAGGAGACAGCTAGTACCAGGACTAGGGTGATTGATTTCTGGCGGGCAGACTTTAGTAGGATGAGGGTCATACTGAAGGGGCATCTAACCAGAATCCAACCAGAAATGAGGGATTATCAAGCCTAGGTTAGCAGAGGCCACAAACTCGTGTTCAAAACTCAAAAATAAGAAGGCCAGGTGCAGAAGACCAAGTTAGTTAAGCAGGGAGGTGTTTGGCAAGATTAGGGAGAAAAGAACTACCTTCAAAAAATACATTAGATCCAAACGGGAGGTGGACAGGGAAGAGTATGTGAAGAAATCGAGAGAGGTGAGCAGATCAGTAAGGGCAGCCAATGCAGCAAAGGAGCATAGACTGACACAGGAGATAGGGGAAGGGAAAAAGATTTCTTCAGATTCACAAGAGAGAGAAAAAGCTGTAAGGATCAGATTGTTAGGATTAAGGTGGATGGAGGGTGGGCGAAGAAGGGGTAGGAGCAGGCATAAGCACTCCATGAGTACTTCTGTTCTGTGTATACCAGAGAGAAACTAGGGATAATCCTACAGGGGGAAGGGAGCAGAGGGTATGGGGGCAGAGATTATGGAGTGGGTAATCCAAGACAGCTGAGTGCTGGAAGGTCTGAGAGGCCTGAGGGTAGACAAAGCAACAGGTCTAGATGGCATACACCATAGAGTGCTGAAAGAGATGGCAGTGGTCCTGGCAGAACCACTGGCAGACTTGTTCAGTACTTCCCTAGGGAATGGCTGCATGGTCCAGGACTGGAGGATGGCGCATGTGGTGCCCATCCACAAAAGTGGGCCCAAGGATGAGTCAGGGAACTATAGACTAATCAGCCTCACCTCCAGAATGATGAAGCTCATGGAGTCCAGCCTTAAGGAGAGGCTGGTAGAATTTCTGGAAGAGCATGGTCTCCAGGACAACAGGCAGCATGAGTTTATCTTTGATATATCCTGCCAGATGAACATGGTTGACTTCTATAACTGGATAACAAAGGCAGTTGACAGGGGGCAGGCGGTAGATGTCCTGTACTTGAACTTCAGCAAGGCCTTTGATTCAGTGCCACATGGGAGGTTGGTTAGCAAGCTGTGGTACCTTGGGGTGGGAGAGAGGATGGTGGAGTGGGTCAAAAAAATGGTTGGATAACAGGCAGCAGGGGGGTTGCTGTAATAAGAGAACTCTAAGTTCCAAGGGCTGTGACGAGCAGGGTTCCACAAGGGTCAGTGCTGGGTCCAGTGCTGTTCGGCACGTTTTTTGCAGACACAGCATGTGGTGTAAGCAGCAAGGTCGGCCGGTTTGCAAATGTCATGAAGATGGGTGCAGTGATGAACAACAAGGAGGGGTAGCTAGGACTGCAAGAACACCTGAACAAACTCGAACACTGGTCGGACACATTGCAGCTGGGTTTCAATGCAGAAAAGTGTGAAGTTATTCAATTGGGTGTCAGGATCCACGAGTTTTGCTGCAGACTGGGGGGGGTGGTAGTGTTAGCCACTACAGAGGAGGAAAAGGATCTTGGGGTGCTAATCACAGGGCAAATAAACCATTCAACACAGTGCAGGAAGCCAGCAGCTAAGGCTAATAAGATGCTGTGGTGTATTGCCAGGGGTATCACCTCAAGGAGAAGAGAGGTTATCTTACCACTATACAGGTCGCTAGTCAGACCGAACCTAGAGTACTGGATGCAGTTTTTCCAGTTTCAGTTTCAAATTTATTCATTCGACATAAAGTCATTATGAAGCAGACAAACTAAAAGCAGTAAAATGTGCAATATATGTACACAATTCCAATCAATCTCCTGAAACAATACCAAATGCTGTGTGAAACAAAATGAACATTTCTTCAGGTATGACAGTCTACAGATAGCCTGTTGACCCGGATCGTGTATATACGGCTTATAGATCCAGTTAGCCCACATAGTCCCCATGCTCTTTGATGAACAAAACATAGAAACATAGAATTTGATGGCAGATAAGAACTGCTTGGCCCACCCAGTCTGCCCATTTCCCTGCCTACTGGATAAGCTGCAGATCCTAGTTAACCAGCAGCCTACTTCTTCCTACCCCCACCCTCTAAAATTGCCTTATGACTGTCCCATGCATGCTTGAATTCCACCACTGTTTTTGACTCCACGACCTCCTCCGGAAGGCCATTCCATGCATCCACAGCCCTCTCTGTGAAAAAATACTTCCTTACATTACCTCTGAGCTGCCCCCCCATCTTCAAATTGTGCCCTTGTGTTCTTGCACACCTCTTTTTTTGAAAGATGCTACCCTCTTGGACTTTGTTGATTCCCTTGAGGTACTTCAACATTTCTATCATGTCCCCCCTCTCCCTCCTTTCCTCGAGGCTATGCATATTAAGCTCCTTAAGTCTCTCTTCATATATCTTCCAGTGCAGACCCTGCACCATTTGAGTTGCCCCTCTGGACAGCTTCCATCTTGTCTATGTCTTTGCAGAGACTGGGTCTCCAGAACTGCACACAGTACTCCAGATGGGGTCTCACAAGCTGTCTGTACAGAGGGATAATAACTTCTTGTTTTCTACTGGTGATGCCTCTCCCTATGCATCCCAGTATCCCCCCAGCCCTCCTTGCTGCCCTCTCACATTGCTTGCCCGTCTTTAGGTCATCTGATATGACTACCCCCAGGTCCCTTTCCATTTTTGTTGTTGTTAGTATCTCACCCCCCATTGTGTACTCTTCCCCTGGGTTTTTGTTTCCCAGGTGCATTACCTTGCACTTCTTAGCATTGAATCTAAGCTGCCATACATTTGACCATTCCTCTAACCTTGCCAAGTCCCTTCTCATCCTTTCCACCCCACCCTGTACATCAACTCTGTTGCAGATCTTTGTGTCATCTGCAAAGAGACATACTTTTCCTTCCAGTCCCTCTGCAATGTCGCTTATAAAGACATTGAAGAGGACCCGTCCTAATACTGAACCCTGCGGTACCCCACTAGTAACCCTCCTTTCTTCAGAGTGGACTCCATTTACTGTTACTCTCTGTGTCCTATTCTCCAGCCAGTAATCAGAATCAACAAGTAGAGTGTCTCAGCATAGGATTTCCAACCCTGAGAGGGAGGATCCATCAGAGCCATGGTTTATTACCAAAATACCTAAATCAATTCAGGTATTCTTGAAGTGAATCCATTCTATAGTTTTGTTATGTCTTGCTAGGATTCCACCAGCATTGTTCCTCACTAAGTGCCCTTGAGTAATTATACTTTGCTTCATTTTACCATCATCTGCCATATTTCATTAAAGTTCTGTGGCACTTATTTGGACATTAAGAACTCACCAAAAACTCACTTACAGGCACTATGGAGGATAGTAGCAGCTCCTGTCCCATCTTGCACAATTTAGCCACTAATAGCTTCTTTCCTCATACACACCTTACCAAAAAATGCAATGGTATCCTCAGTGTTTTGCCATGAGCTACTCCTCCACACTTCCGAGAAAATTTTCAAGACCCCCCTCAACAGTACAAATGGCACCTATTCAATAATTGGATAAGCATTTACATCATGAACAACTGTTCAGAACATGAACAACTGTTCAGAACAGGAAGGAATGTTCAGAATATGATTGTCTAAGGGCTTAGCAAAGATGTTAATTAATAAAATGTCCTAATATGGCTAAGGCTGAATTAAATATTTAATCTAATATATCATCTAATAAAAGATACATAACAAATTGGTAATACAGAGAAGCACCAAGATATCTCATCAGTGAGAATGCCGACCTCCACCACAGCGACAGCACAATACCAACGCAGGTATTGTGCCGCCTCTTGCCTTGCTGTTTTCTGCCCCCATGTGGGGGGCTTTGTCCCCTGCACCCCCCAGACTCTAGGATTCCAACTCCAAGTTGGAGTTGGTCCAGGGAGGGTGCGGAACACTGGGGGAAGATGAAACACAGAAAAAGGACCATTACCACAAATGTCGCAATAATGGCCTTTTTGTGTTTCGCCGTCGGGGTGTCGACCAGAAGGGGTGATACACTAATACAGCAGCACTCTGGTACTCTAGTACTAGGATAGTATAGGAATAAAATGAATGCGTAAAACTGGACATTGAATAAAATAAGTACTACAGTACTTTAACACTGTAAATTAACAAATTGTTTGGTGGGCTTCATATTGATTCAAGCCCTATTTGGATTTAGAAACATGCTATTGTACCTAACAATTCAAAATAATAAATATATCTCTGAGATTTTCCCAAATTCCTGAAATCAGCATCCTGCTTATCGATGTAGATAGAAACTTTAGTAGATAAAAAATATTGAAATAATATTCAATCGCATAGAGGTTTTACAATGTTCCATTTGTTTGTAGGAGTACCATATTTTGTAGCCAGGAATGATAGCATGAATGACTCCTATATTCTCAGGAGTCTACTTATTTGTTAACAAAAATCATACATCAGGAGCCACAGTTCTAAATCAAATTATACTGACACGCTAATAATTTTCATTAGACTTTTAAGTAGAGTTCACTATGCAGTATGTTTCTCTAGTTTCCTTAAGATCCTCATTTATCCAAACACAAGGAGAGAGTTCAAGCTCTCCTGGCCTCAGCACTTGGCTCCTCAAACATCACACACCCAAAAGGCACTCAATGCCTTGGCTCCTCAAACATCACACACCCAAAAGGCACTCGATGCCTTGGCTCCTCAAACATCACACACCCAAAAGGGACTCGATGCCTTGGCTCCTCAAACATCACACACCCAAAAGGCACTCGATGCCTTGACTCCTCAAACATCACACACCCAAAAGGCACTCGATGCCTTGGCTCCTCAAACATCACACACCCAAAAGGCACTCGATGCCTTGGCTCCTCAAACATCACACACCCAAAAGGCACTCGATGCCTTGGTTCCTCAAACATCACACACCCAAAGGCACTCGATGCCTTGGCTCCTCAAACATCACACACCCAAAAGGCACTCGATGCCTTGGCTCCTCAAACATCACACACCCAAAAGGCACTCGATGCCTTGGCTCCTCAAACATCACACGCCCAAAAGGCACTCGATGCCTTGGCTCCTCAAACATCACACGCCCAAAAGGCACTCAATGCCTTGGCTCCTCAAACAGGAGTCCCACAATTCAGATAGCCATCTCTAAGCCAACAACATTTTTCAACCAGGAGTCCTGGAGCCCTGGGAACTGAAGGCCATAATAATTGTGCTTAGCCATCAATAGGATACAAATACACAGACGTTTCAGTTCCCGGTTATAGGCATATGCACATTATAGAATATAAGAACAGTATCAGGGCACACTACAAAACTTTCCAAACATACCTCTGAAAAACATGCCCACAAATCAGAGATTTGTATAGCTGATTCAGCGTTCTTTGTATTCCGGCAAAGACAAGATTACCTTAAACTTTCATAGAACATAGGCTCCTACTTTTCATCCAGGAGTCGCTCCAATTAATTAATCATAACTCCACACTCCAGTTCCAAGTGCTCATATACTCATATCAACATTCATGTTCATTTCAACAATTTTTAGGCCATGTGTCACTTCCACTTTTTCTCTTGACAGTAAACAACTTTGGGCTGTGAGTACCTAGAAAAGGGAAAAAAAGAAAAATAGAGCACTCCACTGAGCATGGTAAATGTAATATTTCAAATGTAAAGGCATGACTCCCAAGCACTAGGCAATGGTAACCTACCTCTTCATAATAAATTCAGGCATTTCAGCACAGCCTGTGTGATTACAGCATTCCATGTTCCACAAGCCATCGCAGCTCCACTTACATCTTCCCTGTAGTCTGTGATTGCTCGCTGTATCCAAAATCTTCTCCAGCTGCCAATTCTATCAGCGGCTCACTGAGCAACAGAGACCATCTCTGCTATTGAAGTTATTAAACTCAGCACTTCACATTGCCATCAGGATGCTGGTTACTGACTACAAACTCTGCATTGGAGTTCCAAATCATAAACATCAGCGCCACATCCAAATAATAGGACTAACATTATGGCGCCGTGGCTTAGTTGGTTAAAGCACCTGTCTAGTAAAATAAAACCAAGTTTCATTCACAATTTTAAAGCAAAATAAAGACAATGCTAGTTTCAACAGTGAATAACCTAAGCTAAAAACACCGCTCAGTGATGGTGCTGTGGGGAGCGAAGCAGCACTGTGGCCGTCTTGCTGCTCTGCCCCTTGTCTACACTCCCTGAACCTTGCATGCAGTACTGGCATCTCTACTTAAAGAACAACATCAAGCTGCTGGAGGGAGTCCAACACAAAGCAATCAGGATGATCACAGGAATGGAGAAAAAACAGACTGAGGGACCTCAACATGTACTCCTTGGAGGAAAGGAGGAATAAAGGGAATATGATCAAAACCTTCAAATATATCAAAGGCATAAACTGGGTCAGCACATTGGGGATTTTTACATTAATAGGAGGGAGGGACACAAGGGGAAAAAGTTTGAAACTGGAGGGGGGGAAGGTTCATGAGGGAGATGAGAAGACATTACTTTACAGAGAGGGTGGTTGCTGGGTGGAACGCTCTGCCAGAAGAGCTGGTATCATTGAGGTCAGTGGTCACTTTAAGAGAGGGTGGGGCAGGATCAGGGGTGGGTTAGTACTGGAAAGGGAGGGGGCAGCTGCAAAGTAAAATCTGATTGCTACACACTTGAGCAAACTCAGCAGACCTTAGGGCCTTCATCTGCTGGTCTTTTTCGTATACTTGTATGTTCATATGGATGCTTGGTCAACGTGAGTGCAAAACTGGATTTACTCATGGTTGCAAAAACTATTGAACATGTGCTAGACTATTGTACAGATCATGTTTATATGGCAATGTAACCTGACTGGATGTTGCCCAGCAAAGCAGTACAGCCATGATCTATTTATTTATTGATAACTAGGATTAAAATACCGTTGAACCAGAGGTTCTTTTACAAAGGTTCTGCATCACATACAGACAGTACAGGGAATGCAGTACAGGATAACAAAAAAATGAACATAGGTGATAACATGAGTAATATTATTAAAGGTTCATATATATATGTATATATATATATATATATATCACTTTTTGCAATGTTATTTATTTATTTATTGATTGCTTATTCGGAAAGCACCTTTGAGTCAAAGACTTGTTTACAAAGGCCCCACATCACATTTAGTCGGGCAGTACAACAGTAAACTTAATTCAGACAGACTTGTTACAGCAAGTAATGTAACTGGCTAACAGTCATACCCAGAGGAGATATAGTAGGACTAGATTAAACCAGTTTAGAGTGAAGGCTCAGAAAGAGCTGAGTAGGCAGAGGCAAAAGAGTGAGAGGAGAGGGAGGAGTGCAGGCCAGTGCCGTTCATCACATTTGAGATTAAGTAAAGGAACAAGCAGGATAACAAATAAGGGGTTCAGGCAGAATAGGTTAAAACGACACTTCGCTATTCACAGTGCACCCCGGGAACAGAGGGGCATGGGGGAGGACTTGAAGGAGCGCAGGTGAAAAAGTCAAGGTAGAGCAAGGTAGAAAACAGCAGGGGATGGGAAAGGGAGGTGGAGGAGAGGGAGGGAGGGAGGAATGAAAAAGCAGAACTGAATGAAGGGTGAGGCAGTCAGAAGATTCCTTGGTTCTCATAGGTGTAGGTGTTAGGGGAAGGGTGAAGGGATGCATGAGATAAGAAAATAAAAGGTTAGGGAGGGAAGGGGGGTGGGAGACAGATTATCACCCAATTCAAACAAGTATTAACAAGAAAAAAGCTCAACTGATTTGGTATCAGCATTGGCTTATGTTTAAATATAAAAGTAATAAAACAGATAAAAGAAAGTTGGCCAACACTAGTATGTTCTGCAGCAAGGAATAGCACATCAGACATCAGTTTCAAAACAATCTGCCCAAGATGCATCTGCTGCGATTTTCAGAGCAGAAATGCATCCAATACTGTTAGACCCTCTAGTAGGCACAAGTGCATTCAAAATGGGTGCAATTCACAGCAGCATTTTTGTCATAAATGGATGCATCTTCTGAAAATAGCAGCAGGGCTGCCTGGACACAAGTGGAAAGACACAGATACAGGAACAGCATGCATTTCTGTCCACATGCCACCATTTTGCACCCCCCATCATATCTAGTCCTTTACTGTATAATGGTTTGTGATATTTTGCACATGAATTGCACTTTATAACGTTTGTATACCTTTTGTCTTTCTTTAGCTTGAGCAGGCCCTTTCTGAAAGAAAGTTTGATCTCTCCATATTGGATTCGTCAGACACCATAGATGAAAAGCTAAAAACACAGATCAGAACCATGTTGGAGAAAACTGGAGATCTCCAGAGTGACTGGACAGATGAGCAATATTGTCTCATTGATGGGCTGTACTGTCTCATCTGTGCTCTGAATGGTAAGGACATCTGTGGAACTCTGTACAGTATGAGTCTCACAGCCTCAGCTTTTGTGCTACCCTACAGTATGGGCACATTTCTAAAGATAAGCACTCGGTTCTGTGTTCAGTGACAACAATGGAATTAATACTAATTAATTAATGCATAGTGAAAATACTAGTATAGACACCAACAAGGAACAGCGCATCATTTCTAGTTCTCTTTTGTGCAGTGATTTGTGATAGTTTGTACATAAACTGAACTTTATAAAGTTTCGGCACATTTTTTGGGCACCATATTCAGAGATGGCTGGCAGCACATGCAGACAGGGGTGCCACCCCAAAAAAATATGGCCACTGGATCTGGCCCCATATTCAGACAGATAGCATGATCTGAACTGACCATGTTATTCATATGAATATCAAGCCATGGTAGCATAGCATACAGCCAGCTGTCACAATGTTGTGTGATGTGCAACCAGAGTGCCACAGGCTGAAGACAACCCATTAGGGTGAAGTGTAGAACACCAGTTAGCGCCGCAGCCCCTATCGGTGATATTCAGCCCAAACATGCAGATGAGCCTGTAAGGCATGCATGGCGCTATAAAAACATTTGCATGCACATTGTGGGCTTATCTGCATGCTGCTTCAGTGGCTGAGTGCACCGAGCCAGGTCCCCCCCCCCATGTTCTGATCCATGCATGGCACTATAAAAACATTTGCATGCACATTATGGGCTTATCTGCATGCTACTTCAGTGGCTGAGTGCACCGAACCAGGTCCCCCCCATGTTCTGATCCATGCATGGTGCTATAAAAACATTTGCATGCACACTATGGGCTTATCTGCATGCCGCTTCAGTGGTTAAGTGCACGAACCAGGTCCCCATGTTCTGATCCATGCATGGCACTATAAAACATTTGCATGCACATTATGGGCTTATCTGCATGCCGCTTCAGTGGTTAAGTGCACCGAACCAGGTCCCCATGTTCTGATCCATGCATGGCACTATAAAAACATTTGCAAGCACATTATGGGCTTATCTGCATGCCGCTTCAGTGGTTAAGTGCACCGAACCAGGTCCCCCATGTTCTGATCCCCATCTGTTTAAAACAAATAGTAATCCCTGGTGGTCCAGCAGTCTCTCCCTAGCCCCAGTCCCAGTCTGTATAAACAAAAAAGTAATAATATTAGTCAAACGCTGTCCCTCATGGTATAGTGGACACCCAACCCGCACACCAGCAGTCAGTGTCCCACCATCCAACATCCCCCATCCCAACTCCAAGAGCTGGTGAGTGGCACAGCCCTCCACTCACCACCACAGCCAGTGACTGACTGAGCTCTAATAACACACTTACTGTAAGATGAGAGCTCATTCTGTGGCCAGCTGCAGTGGTGAATGGAGGGCTGTGCTGATCACCAGTTGTCAGGGTGGGACAGGATGTGCACAGGTGGTGGTGGGTGAGACTGTCACTTTGGTAATGACCATCACCAAGGGGATCACGGGGAGAAATCAAGTAAGGAATATGTAGCTAAGTGAAATGGTGCTGGGTTGTGTGTCTCTGATGCGAGTAGAAGCTATTATGTGAATAATGCACTTCTGCAGACCAACTATGTGGGTCGCTCGGTTAGCGACATCATTTAATGGCTGCCGCTCAGGAATGTAAATCCTAACAAATAACAAGTGTGGCTCTGTGACCTCATGTGCTACAACTTTTTAGCATTTTTTCCTTCTCATATTAATCTAAGGCATCACATCCAACTTGTCATTTAGTCCAGGTTGTTGCAGGCCACCTAAGATGAAAATCCAGAAAGCTTCCCTAACTAATAGGATATCATTGATATTACCTCCACGGGGTCCCAGCTTCACTGTCTCAACACCACAGAATCTGAATTCATGTTTAGTATTCTCATTTTTATGTTGGCTCGCACGTGTGTGCCAGCCAACATATTGCATCAGTAGCAGATTTGGAGGTGAGGTCACTGTGGGCTAATGCAGGGCACACATCAGACGGTGTGTTCCTCATTCCCCAATAAGGCAGCTGCAGGCGCTGGCACTAGGCATACATCAGGTGGCCACCAGATCTCACAAAAGGTCCACTGCGGTCATTCAGCAGCACAATAACACACCCTCTTGACATGCCTGTCCAGCACCTGCAGACTGCCCAGACCCACTTCACTTGCCGAAAGGGGAGCCCACTCCCTCTCAGCATAATGCCCCCCTCCAATTTAAAATGTATGCTGAGGGGGTGTCTAATCCCCCTGGCATCATGCGGCCCCCCCAACAGTCTCTTTGCCAATGAGGGGGCCCAATCCCCATCTGCGTGAGTCCCTCTTCCCCATTTATTTTGCCTATGAGAGAGCCCACTCCCTGTCAGCATAATGTTCCCCTCCCCCTCTGCTTTTGTTGTGTGCCGAGGGGGTGCCAAATCCCCCTCGGCTCTCTTCCCCCCCTTCAGTATGTGTTGATGGGGGTGCTCAATCCCCCATCTGCTACAGCATCTGCCCCCCAAAAAACAGTCAGGTGTCATGCTGGGAGCCCACCCCAGCATGCCAAATGCCCCTGAAATACAAAAACCATCCCACAATGTTTTTTTTTTTTAAACTTGTGAAAAAGAAAACGGTCTCTCGCAGTCTTCCTGCCCCCTCCCCCAACCTGCACCCACCCTCTGCGCAACCCGCCTCCCCACACACACCCTCACACCATACTTACCTCTGGAGGCCGGTGCGATGATCTTCGGTTGACCGGGAACACATCTGCACTCTTCAAAGCCGGCCACAAACTGAAGAAATGCCAATACACTTTATAATGGCATAAAAATTGTTTTTTCAACTTTGGTGCATATTGCAATGATTTTGGGGAATTTTGGAACCAAATTTTCAACATTGGGTTATTGGGACCCCTCCTCATGAATTCAGTCACCATCATTACGTTATTCAGTCCCAAAAGGTAATTTCGCGGTCACTGCACGGAATCAACTTTCGGGATCGATTAACGAAACAACAGTGCCACTGTTCACGGTGGGGGGGCTCTCAAAAAGCCTATTTTGCAAATTTGGTGGAAAAAAAATCCATAAAATGTTTTATGAGTGTGCATTGCGCAGATTCCACGCACACTTGTAACTTTGTGAATTTGTAATATTTTCACTCCAGATTTTCTAAATTGGCATTTTCCCACACCTCCTTATGAACAGTACAGATGTCATTTTACATATCCTGGCCGAAATGTGTTTTCCCACGTCTAGTGTACAGTTGCATGGTTGCTGTGCGAAATCAGTTTTCGGGAAAGTTTCCAGAAATGATGGTGACACTGTTCATGAGCGGCGGTCCTAAAATGCCTATGTTGAAAATTTGGTGACAAACGTCCATAAAATGACTGTGATACAAGTGTGCATTGTTTCCACGCACTCTTGTAACTTCACAAATTTGCAACAACTTCATACCTGATTTTCAACACTGGCATTTTTTCACACCTCCTTATGAACAGGACTGCTGTCATTTTTCACATCCTGCCCAAAATGTGTTTTTGCACCTGTGGTGCACAATGTCATGGTCGCTGTCGGAAATCAACTTTTGAAACAAATTAACAAAATCACAGTGCCACTGTTCATGAGAGGAGGTCCCAAAATGCCTATGTTGAAAATGTGGTTAAAAAATTCCTGAATATAATTGGGTTACGGATGTGTGTTGCACAGTTTCTATGCATGCTCATGACTTCACCAATTTTTCATATTTTCACTCCAAACTTTCAATGTTGCAATTTTTTTACACCTCCTCATGAACAATATAGTTGTTATTTTTCACATCCTGCCCAAAATGTGTTTTCATTCCTGTGTCATCAAATGGCATAGCCACTGTGCAAAACTACCTTTCAGCTAATAAACTGATAGTGCCGTTCTTCATGAGGTGGGGTCACAAAAAGCCTATGTTGAACATTTGGAGTGAAAACACCAACAAATGCCTACGGCTTTAGGGTTTCCAAATGCAACTCCCCACCCTGTAGATACCGACAGGCATCAGGGGTGTGCCTTGGGATCATTGGCTGTAATGCTCGTGCCTTTCACCCCCACCCCCACCCTGCAGCCAGTGACTGGCATCGAGGTCTGCCTTGGAGTGTTCACCCCTAAAGTTCACCCAGTTCTCCTATACTGCACCCACCTCAGCATATTTCCTTATGGAATGGTGTAAGTATAAGGCCCAAAGACCCCAAAGCACACCACGACACTTGTCAGTGTTTATAGGGTAGGGTGAGGTAGAATGGCATGAGCATTATAGCCGATGACTCAAAGGCACACCCCAACACCTGTCACTCTCTGCAGGGTGTAGTTGGTGTTGGCTTCAGTTCAGTACTTCACTGCTATTCCTATTATGCGTCTCTAACTCCTGCACTACCAATGCCAATGCCAGCGAGACAACAGTTGGCATTGACAAATGCTTGTTGTATCTGGCACAATGAGTAGTAAGTGCACTCCTGTCTTCACCTTACAAAATACTGCGCATACGTTCACCAATCCTAGCCTTAAACTGCCATGTTGTTTTACCAACATAAAAGGCACCACAGGTGCAAGTGGCCAGATATATCAAATTTTCCGTGGTACTAAACTGCAAAAGGATTTCATTGTGAACACTTTGGAAGCATTTACTGATGTAAATGTGGTGCCTTTCAAGATAGTAGCACATTACTTATAATTGCCACACGAAAAAATGCCATTAGGTCTACAAGGTAGCCAAGTGTCCCTAGTACCCTCTGCCCTAGGAATAGATTGATAACTTTTGGTGAGCATGTGACCAATGTTTTATTTATTTATTTATATTTTGATAACCGGGTAAGCTCAGGGACCAGAGGTCTCTTTTTCAGGAGCGACCCAGATAAGTTACAGACAATAATTACATATATTGGCAGGAGTACACAGTAGTACATACATTGGTAGGAGCACACACTTGCTGGAGCATACATTTGATTTTTACCCCTTCAATATATAATGTGAAAGAGGAAGAACCCCACCCCCCATTTCTGTTTCATGCGTTCCCTTATAGGAATGATAATGGACCTAAAATGTGCTTTTGTGTCCTTGTCTTGTGAGTTAAATGTTTGTTCATTGGGCTGGCCACCCATTTTGTTATAACTACATGTTTGTCTATTGTCTGTTTATGTGTATCTTTTTCTTCTGTACATTAAGGTCCCATTGTCACCTCTGTAATAAAGGAAACATAGCTGTAAACTACTGACATCAGGACTAAGTTTATATTATATCACCTTGTGATTAAAAACCTCCTTAAAGGATTAGTTTCTGCAAGAAATGTTTTATTTTGCTTTCTATGCTGGAAATACTTTGAGGCAATATAGCACAGTGGTCTAAGGCTCTGAGCTGCAAATTTAATGATATCTAGTAGACCAAACCTGGGTTTGAATCCCACAGCTTCTACTTGCATACTTTGTGACTCTGAGCAAGTTATTTAACCTCCATGTGCTCCCAGGTCGCTCCTGTAAAAAATTTTCAGCTTAGTGTGCTATACCTGGTTAAACAACTAAAAAAAAAAAGGCTTTAAAACCCCTCCTATTTTTCCCCTTCTTTTATATGGTCCCAGTTCTAGATAAGCATAAAACCTAGTAAATACAAATAGGAGATAGGGCTAAACCAGTATAATGAAGCCCAGTCTGGCTTTAATAGCAGGGTTCTACTTCTGTTAAAGAACCTCTGCTTTAAGTCCTATACAGCTATTCTTTCGAATTTTATTCTAGGTTAAAAGTTAGATTTAGACAGTATATTTAGTAACTGTATCCTCCTAAAGTTGTTTTCCTTTGGAGCTCTTGTAGTAATCTCTGTTTTCCCCTGGATTTTTATCTAAATCCTTCTTGGCATTACGATCACCAGTAAATTTACTGCGCGATCGTGCGCACATTCGTGACAACGTTTTTACTCATCTTTCATGTTAAAATAAGAAGTCCGGTTGTAATTTGAGCTAAAAATGTCCCTATATACCTGAATGATGAAATTCAAGAGCTACAACCCTTTTAGGGACATTTTGAAGAGTCGAGGACTTCTGTAGTGAAATGCTGGCTCCCTGCTGTGTTCCTGTGCCTTGCTATGAATACAGTGAGCCCTTAGGAGCTGGCCATCCTTTCTACAGCTAGTTTTTTGGGCTGGCTTAAAGGGGTGGTACCTGTTTCTGCTGCTTGTACATTAAAATTATTAAAAGGAACAGTTTATCTCTGGTTAACTTTAGAATATGTTTTTGTATAATAATAGAAAGGTTGTAGTAATGTAAGTAAAATAAAATGTGTTGTATTTAAAGATTTTGGAGCCAGAGAAGGTTCAAAGGGAGGAGCTGGGTAATCACATGACTACTGGATTGTATAAAAATGCTGTGCTCCCAACTCAAGTTAGTCAGTTGGTTTTGAGAAATCAGACCTGGAAGTGCTGTCATATGCCTCCTTTGAAACTAGTATTTGGTAGTTCATGACGCTGTTAATTTTTTTTGTTTGTTTGCTTCTGTTACTTTGACGTATTCAGTTCGCTCCTTATTAATATTGGAATAAACAAGTTTTTTGGAGGGGATTTATGTCTTCAACTATTGCCTCTGTGGTCCATCATTTCCCACTGCCTGCGACATATAATACTCGGTAAATTCTTTGCTACCTCTTTCAGTCATGGATCTAAATTTAAAAGAGGCTAGTGTTCTCCAATGATATTCCCCAAGGCACTAGAATGTCCGCACAATGTGTATCCTGTTAGTGTCACCCCTCCTGTTTTGTTTTAGGGGCCAGTACTTCTCTCTTACTGAGGGTTGACACTTTCTGCATGGAATCTTCCACAAGTTCTATTGAATAGCCCCTATGCAGGAACCTGCCACACATGTCTCTGCCATGCTTCCCAAAAATCACTGTCTATGCTGCAATTTATGTTCTGCATGCATGCCCTGAGTAATTGGGCTCTGGGAATGTTTTTTTTTTTAATTTTATTATTTAGTTGTTTAACCAGGTATCGCACACTAAGCTGAAAGCTTTTTTACAGGAGCGACCTGGGAGCACAAGGAAACTAAGTGACTTACTCAGGGTCACACAGTATGTAAGTGGAAGCTGTGGGATTCAAACCCAGGTCTGGTCTGTTGGATATCACCAAATTTGTAGTTCAAAGCCTTAGACCACTGCACTATACTGCCTCCAATGTTGTTGATGATGTGTCTAGGATAGCAACTGGATGTACACAAGAGAGAATTCCTGTTGATTTCTTTCCAAAAGAGAGATTTTTGTATCCCATCACTAGTATCTCTCTTAATCTCAGTGTCCAAAAAAGTGACTATATTCCTGTAACTCATCACACTAAATTTAAGGTTCGAATTACTGTTCTCCAAATGTACAACAACTTCCCTCAGCTAGTCCGCCGTGCCTTTCCAGATCAAAAAAAATGTCATCAATAAAACAACGCCACTGGTCAATCCTATGGTGAAAAGGGTTGACCTGTGTCTCAAAGTTGTGTTAGTTCCCCCAAGGGGTAGAGCCACATTAAACAACCCAGTGATTGCATCAGTTTGTCAATCCAAACCCTCAGTGGTATCAAGACCCATTTCCGTATCAAGGACAAATGCTCTTAAATTTAGAGTTCTGGATAGGTATTTAATGTCCAAAAAGACATCAGATGGGTTCATGTTCACAGTAGGTACAAATGTCAAACCCTTTTCTAATGCTTGGATATCAATGTTGGTTAAGGTTACTTGTGATATATTGATCACTATATTTTCTGGTATACGTTCTATCTACCCCTGTATTTGCCCCTGCGATTTCCTCCACCTGGCCTAGTATTGCCTGCCCCCCATGATAGTGGTGGTAGGGATGTCCCTGGTTTTCCTGTGCACTGGTACACTCCTGGTTCGTAGGTTCCTGGAATTGGACCTGGCATTCGTTCCTCCTGTGTTTGGGGTGCTGGGGGGCACGAATGGCAGGTCATGGAGGTGGTTCTTCTCAATAATCCTCTAGAGATTTGTCCTCAGTATTATCCGAGTCACTGGTGCTAGTGTAATAAGATGAAGAGGTAGACACCCCTCTTTTATGTAGTATGGATCTCGAGCCTTGGGCAGTCCACTTCAATCTGTTATTAAATCCCTTCTTATTGTTACCACGATAGTATCTGTTAGGTGTATTCTGTTTCTTGCTCCAGGTGAACACTCGGTCTTGCAAATAGGCCTGCATGTCTCATTCAAATTTCTTCAGTTTCCATTGTTTAATCTTATTTTCCTCTCTCACAATAGTTTCCTGCAACTTTTGTTCTAAACTATGGAACCTGGGATCTTCCTTGTACTGTAATACTGCTTCCTCCTTACTTTTAATATCTGCTTCAATGGTTGGTTACTGAGCCACGTAATCCTTGATGACTGCCTGGATCAGGCCATCAGTGCCCAGCTGAAGGCCCCTATTCCAATCAGACACAAAGGCCGGTCTCTCGGTACCATAGCCTTGAGTGTTAAGGGCCCATATCCCCCAAGGGGATCTTCCTATTTTTAAATACGCCTCCAAAGATACCCTGTTCCAGTAGTGGCATCTGCCCTTTAAGGTGGCTCTTTCAAACTGGACAAATGCTAAGTCAATATTTGATGTAGTAACTACTTTGTCCATTCCTGCCTTGGAATTACAAGCAGTTGGAATGGTCACTTGTTGCTGTTCTTTAAATAAATCAGCTTCTCCCCTAGTAGCAAACGCTGATGTGGACATAAGTCCTGTAACCTCCCCCAGGTGGAAAGCAGTATGGTCTGATTGGGACATACCTTAGACCGATAGTCCGCTAGTTCATCTCTGATACAGATTCTTCACTTGTAGTTATATTTTTTTTATATTGGGGTTTTATCTTTACTTTGCTCTTCAATCTGGGACAGAGATCAGCAGGGCACATTATTATTATTGTTTTTGGGTATTGGTGATTTTGTGTAAGTTGATTTATTTGAACTTTAGGCAGCATGTGCTGGGATTAGTTATCAGTGGACAGGCTCTATTCCCCCACCAGACTGGGGGACCTATGTCCCTTTTATAGCCCCCCATTGCAGCCTATGGTATATGTGCATTGTCATGCTCTGGGTATTGCTCGGAAGGGTCGGAGGGCTGGGGCCCTGGGTCTGGTGGGGGAGGGGGGGTGGGAGGATTGGGGTAGTGGAATCAAGGAGGCACCCAGGGGTGAAATGGGCCCGGGAAAGGGGATCTCCCTGACTGGTTCCCATACCCGAGGGTTCCATAGGTAGTGGGCAAGTGATCCGCTCTTCCATGGCCTCTCATCCAACTCGGGCGGTGTTATGTAATGCCAGGTCAATAAAAACCAAGACAGCAGTTATTGCTGATCTTGTTGAAACATCTGACCTGACTTGTATTGCCGAGACCTGGCTGGACGAGAATGCTGGTCCAATATTGGAGTCAGCAGTTCCAGCTGGGTACTCAGTGTTACACCACCCGAGATTGGGTCATTGGGGCAGGGGTGAAGCCATTTGTTTTAAGATGGAACTGAGCCTTGCAGAGGTTCCAGTGGGGATCACCAGATCCTTTGAGTGTATCATGAGAGCAGGTGTGGGTAGCAGGATTCTTCTCATCTACCATCCACCGGGAGATGGGAAAGTTTTCCAGCAGGAAGTTGCAGACTTTATGGTCGACATGGTATTGGAATCCCCAAGGTGGTTGGTCCTGGGAGATTTTAATGCGTGGGTTGACGATGAACTCTCGCATTTTGGTCAGAAATTCCTCCAACTGATAATCTCGTTGGGCTTCACACAGGTAGTTACCACTGCAACCCATTCTTAGGGCCACTCCCTGGATCTGGTGTTCCTCCTGGGTATGGAGGCCACTGACTTGGTGGTGGAACCAGTTGGATGGTTGGACCATTACTCTGTAAGGTTCAGTTTCGTGACTCCCCCTGTGAGACCTACCCCTTTGGAGTTGGTCCAGTACCACCCTTTGGGTGGTGTTACCCCAGAGGGTCTGATGGCGGTGCTGGACCTATCGAGTAGGCCATTGGAATGCTCAGATCAAGAAGACATAGTAGGGCACTATAATAGTATGGTGTAGAGGGCCCTGGATTCCAAAGCTTCAGTCCATGTTCTCCCGCTCCCTCTCTGTCCTCGGTCCCCCTGGTTTGATGGGACTGAGAGGTGGTTGAGGAGAGTGGGACTAAGGTTTGAACATTGCTGGCAGAAATCTGGCCAGGAGGAGGACAGACTTAGGTTGAGAGCCCACTATTTGGACTATCAATCAGCAATCTCCCATAAGAAGGCAGAGTTCCTGTCCAGGGAGATTGCTGCAGCGAAGAATCGACTGGTTCATCTCTTCAGGACCGTGGACAGGCTGTGCAACCCAGCCTATCTTCAGGGCTGTAGAGCTTTTTCACAATTAAAGTGTTATGAGTTTGCTCAATTATTTGCAGATAAGGTGTCCTCCATCAGGTCGGAGATCTGCTTGACTCATTCAATTGAGCATGGCGGTGGTTGACGTGAGAGCACAGACACCCGGTCTGTCTGGACAGATTTCAACCAGCCAGCGATCATGGATATCATGAAGATTGTTCGGAGCTTGCAACCAGCTTACTGTAGTCTGGATCCTGGTCCAACTCACCTCCTTGTGATGTGTATGGATGTCATCGGACCGATCCTTGCTGAGATAGTCTGGTGTTCACTGGATAAGGGGGTGTTTCCAGACCTCCTGAAAGAGGCTGTGGTGACTCCCCTTTTAAAGAAATCTTCCTGCAAACCAGACTCTCTTGCAAACTGCAGATCAGTCTCTAACCTACACTTTTTGGGGAAGGTTATTGAGAAGGTAGTCGTGCTGCAGCTTGAGAACTTTTTTACCACCCACGAAGTCTATGATCCTCTCCAGTCTGGTTTCAGGAAGAGGCATAGTACCGAGACAGCATTAGTTCAAGTACTTAATGATCTCCAGATAGCGAGAGATCAGAGGAGTCGTTCGATTCTGGTCCTCCTTGATCTGTCCACAGCAATTGACATCGTGGATCATGGGGTGCTGCTAGAATGCCTGTGGCTTCTCTGTGGACTGTCAGGGACAGTCCTCAGATGGTTTCACTCTTTCCTCACAGGCAGGACTCAGTGGGTGGTGTCGGGGAATTTTTCCTCGGCATCCTTCTCCCTGCCTTGTGGGGTGCCGAAGGGTTCCGTGCTGTCCCCCATGTTGTTCACAGTGTATATGTTGCCATTAGGAGAATTATAAGGTGACATGGTCTGAGTTTTCACTGCTGTGCAGATGATACTCAGCTCTACATGTCCTTTGTACCCGAACAGGACAGTGCAATCTCGGTCTTTAACAACTGCCTCTCTGAGATCCAAGACTGGATGAGTGCTAACTGGTTGAGACTGAATCCGGATAAGACTGAGGTGTTGGTGGTGGACCCAGGTCAGTGGGTAGAGAAGTTGACTCCAGGACAACCATCTGGCCTTGTGCTAGGGGATAACCAGTTGAGACCTTCTGAACAGGTGCAGAATCTGGTCATTGTGCTTGATAACGAACTGACACTTAAAGCGCAGGTGTCAGCAGTTGTCAAGTCCTCATTTTATCATCTGAGGAACATTGCCCAGATAAAACACCTTGTTTCACCTGAGGACCTACCTACATAGGTTCACGCCTTTGTGTCCTCTCATCTGGATTCCTGCAATGCTCTCTCTATACCTTGGGTTACCATGGGTGGACCTCCGTCGCCTGCAGCTGGTGCAGAATGCTGTGGCCAGGGTGTTGACAGGGTTGTCGAGAACTAGCCATGTCACACCTGTGCTATGTGAACTGCACTGGCTGCCGGTGTGATGGAAGATCACCTTCAAGGTCACTTTGCTGACCTATAAGACCCTACACAGACGGGGACCATGTTACTTGCAAGACCTCCTTTGGCCCTACTGCCCCATCCACTCTCTCCGCTATGCTGACGAGGGATTGCTAGAGGTTCCCAGGGTCCATTTGCAGACATCAGGTCCCAGGGCTTTTTTCTTTTGTAGCCCCAACGCTGTGGAACTCTCTACCTAGTTGGATTAGAGAGTGCCTGTCCACCAAGACCTTTAAATCCCTATTAAAGACTTATTTATTTCAAAAGGCTTTGGGGATAATGTTTAGTTCTGGAATTGCTGTTTTTAGTCTATATTTTATTAGGTTTGATGTTTTATACTGTATATGTGCTTTGATCTGTGGAAAAGCGCTTTAAAATTAAATTTGACTTTGACTTTGACATTGACTTGGTAATACTGGAGGGTATGTGTAGTGACCGCTCGCATACTCGCAATGCTCACCAATAATTCCACATCCAGAGTGCAGGAAATATCAGTGCTGGAAGTGAGTTCACGTCAATCCATTTAGTGTAGTACTCACAAAGATACTGGTGTAAAAGCATGGACAAACTGAGGACACAACGATTATCGGGTCGACTCAAAATTACATCAGACACTAAGTTCATATGCTCACATTACCGGTGACCTCATGGAAAAAAACGAAGAACAACAAAAAATCCTCTGCTCCACTCACACGCATGCCACCAGTAGATCCAAATAGTAAAGCAAAAACCCAAGGCACCACGAGGTAATGGAAATGAAACAATCACAGTAGTAAAAATGACAGAGCCGCCCTGCAGTACAGGAGCACAAAACCTCAACCGGTGTCACACTAACCAGATGTCATCAGGAGAAAGATGCACCACTTGAAGCCAAGTGAAGTATACTGATGTACTATGTAAAATACTCCCTCTCCCCCTTCACCCAGGATGTACCGTGAGATGAGCATCTTGTTGCTCAGCGTAATTCTCCTGGTAAAACATTTCAATAAATAAATAAATTAAAATAAACTTGTCCGCAGATCTTAAATAACACCAACAAAGTGACAATTACACACAGTAAACCAGTTAGTGCACTAATTAAAACTAAAGCCCATATGTACTACTATTAGCAGTAGAGTGTGTTCAACAATAACCACCCAGAGCTTATTGTTAGTTCAGTGCTTATGTAACAAAAGGGGGCTGATAGCCCATTGACCATTCAGTATTAAATTTTATACACAATGGCCCAGATATTCAAAAGGGTTGTGCATGACGCAACATTGTTGCACCATGCGCAACCCACTGATGCACCCCGGTGCGATATTCAAAAGGAAAAAGTGCGCATCAACAATCCCCATGTGCCAGAGCACATCAGTAATGTATGCAGGCACAGGTAGGGGGGCGTTCCCATGCATAAACTGCACAGCCCAATATTCAGCCCAAGGATGTGAGAGCCATGCATCGCATACCTTCGCCAACACAAAGTTAAGCCAAAAAAAGAGAACGCTGATGGCCACCCACAGGTGAGCTGCCACATTGTATGGTGCAACATGGCAGCTGCCACCCAGTGTGGTACCCATGATCTGCTACCTAGCGGTACCCCATGTGCCCGATCGTAGGCACTTGTTGAAAAAGCTCCCCATCCTATATCCCTGGTGGGCCAGTGGACGCTTTCTGCCCAATCACAGGCATCTGTATGAAGAGAAAACCCAGTCCAATATCCCTGGTGGTCCAGTGGGCCACACACTGTCCGATCATGGGCATCTGTTAAATAAAACTTCCCTGTCTATATCACTGGTAGTCCAATGGACTGCTCTCTGCCCAATCAAGGGCATCTGTTCAATAAAACTTCCCCATCCTATATCTCTGGTGATCCAGTGGACTGCTCTCTGCCCAATCTCGGACATCCGTAATGAAAAGATGTCCTATATCCCTGGTGGTGCAGTGGACCGCTCTCTGCCCGATCTCGGGCATCTGTAATGAAAAGACATCCTAAGTCCCTGGTGGTCCAGTGGACCACATTCTGCCCAATCGTGGGCATCTGTAAAAAAAAAAAAAACTCCTATTACCCTGGTAGTCTAGGGTACCCCCCTGCCCACTGAGCCCTATGACCCGCTCCCCCCAGGTCAGCCAGTGGGTGTTAGCACCCCACCCACCTGCTGCCCCGCCGCCCGCCAACTGACACCTCAGTAGGGCTGCACACCTATTGGTTCACAGTGTGAGTCAATGGGCATGCAGGCCCTACCATACTACACATTCCAGATAAGTGAATGATTCACTCACATATCTGGAATGTGTAGTACTATAGAAGCTGCATGCCCATTGCTCATGCTGTGAATCAATGGGCATGCAGCCCTACCGAGGTGTCGGTCGGCTGGCAGCGAGGCAGCAGGCTGACCCGAGGGGAAGCAGGGTGGTGGGGCTCAGTAGGCGGGTGGGGAGGGGGTACCCTAGACCACCAGGGTAATAGGAAAGGGTTTTTTTTTTTACAGATGCTCGCGATCGGGCACAGTGCAGTCCACTGGACCACCAGGAATATAGGATGTCTTTTCATTACAGATGCCCGAGATCGGGCAGAGAGCGGTCCACTGAACCACTAGGGATAAAGGGTTTTTTTTAACAGATGCCCGAGATCAGGCAAATAGATGTCCACTGGACCACCAGGGATATTGGATGTTTTTTTTTATTCATACAGATGCCTGAGATTGGGCAGAGAGTGGTCCACTGGACCACCAGAGATATAGGGTTTATTTTAACAGATGCCCGAGATCGGGCAGATAGAGGTCCACTGGACCACCAGGGATATTGGACGGTGTTTTTTATTTTTACAGATGCCCGTGATCGGGCTGCAGGGGGTGTCAGTCCCCAATGGCTGCTGCCTGGCAGGGTGCCAGTCACAAGTCGTCGGGGATCGGCGCACCTGCATGCAAATAGAGCCATAATGACATGCAAATGGCCCCATGTGCACCTGCATAAATTATGGCCCCATTTGCATGTCAACTTTTGAATATCGCGGGTGCTGTGCATGGCGTAATTGCACTTGTGCCAGTGCATCTCCATGCTCCACTCTGTCCACTTGCACTGGTGCAGTGCCACTGTGCCATGCACAGTGGGGGTGGCTAGGGTGCGCTATTCAAAGCTGCTTTGCCATAGCGCAGCTCCATTGAATATCACCCGGCCACACCACTGCGCAACAAAGTTGAGCTGCACCCAGGCTTCCGCCATAGCCTGGCGCAGTTTGAATATCTGGGCCAATGCCTCATCTCATAACTCATTTCCAACACTGGTAACTAAATTAGTAGATACATTAAGTTGGTATCTTCACTACTAGTAGTTCTAGGAAGATCTGAGGGAGTGTTATCATTAAGTACTAGTAAGAATCAAACATTCACGTAGTTACCTGACCCATTTGTACATTGCCTACATTAGTATAATTAAAATTAAACGGTTTACTTTACTTGTAACTGGAATCCATTTATCCTTCTATAGTACAGTTTAAACTATTCAAAGGCAGTATGTTTAATGTATTATCAGTGCCATCTAGGGGAAAAAAGAGAACAAACATTTTGAATATTCCTACAAAAATAATGCTTTCTGTATAACCACAAAAAATAATATCAGCTCTGTTATTTTCTAACTTTTTAGCATTTTTTCCTTCTCATACAAGGACGCTACTGAAGGGGCATATGAATCTTCCTCCGACTCTGGTGGCTGCTTCCTCTAATCCAGGACCACACATTTATTCCTGGTACTAATCCATGTAGGTAATGCCTGGTGTCCTCCCTGAGACATCTGGGACCCAGTGCCCCTTTGAGAGCATCTTCCCCTCTTTTGTTCCCATGCAGATTTAGTCGTAGGAGGCATCTTATTACCCTGTAAGGGAACAGGCACCTATATCGGCACACCAGGATCTTCCATCCCCGACAGACCCTGCACAGCATGCATAGCAGATTTTATTTCCATAAGATCCCCACTTGGAGGAGCCTCGCCTGGGATAATATCCTGAATATCTGAACAAGATTAAGGAAGGTCAAAGTCCTGAAACTGCAGGATCAAAACCTCCTGGTCTCCCGCAGCCCGGGCAGGGGACCCCGTGACCAACAGTGATTGGTGCTGATGTACTGAGTACAAGCTGTTTGGTGGCTGCATTTTGTTGAGCCCTGGTAACTACTTCATCCTGAGCCTCTCCATCCTTGGCAGGGGAGTTATGCATGGCCCAGGGGCAGTTAGCATACATGTGTTGTGTATCTTCACACAAATTACAAAAGGTACGACTGGAACAGGAAGTGCCAGAATGCCCAATACCCCCACATAAGAAACACTTCAGTTTGTCACATGCACTATTCAAGTGCATATATGCCCTGCAACAAAAACATGTTTTGGGCTGCCCTGCATAAAACAGAAAACTCCTATCCCTTCCCAGAAAAAAAAAAACTAGGGAGGCGTTGAACCGAGCCATTATTGAGAGGGAGGCGCACACAAATACGCCAACCCCCAGTCCAAATATGAAGGGAATCCATTATAGGGTCAGTGGCCCCCAAAACAGTACATTTAGAATTAAACCAATAAAGGATATCCCCAATAGCTACCCCCCTTATTTTTAAGCAGGACATTTATCATCCAGAAGGCTGGCTTGGGAAGGGGGGTTACAATGAATGGGGACCATACAACAGTATGCTTCACCTCCTGCTATTTTTGTCAGAAAGTTTCCAGCTCATTAGGAGTCTTAAAGCTTAAGTCAAAAAATCACCCCCCAGGTATGTATCAGGGCATACAATTCTATAGGAGAAAATCCCATATTACCTAGGATTTGGGCGTTCCCCACATATAGTCTATCCCGGTAAGTCTCAAGTCCTCCCTGATTCCTAACGTGTACTGCATTTCTACATTTTGCAAACTCAGGTGGGGTATGAAGTAGGCCAGCATATGTCCTGGCTTGTGGCCTGGCCTGAGCTGAGGCCAGCGGGGGTTTACTTCTAGTGCATCCCATGGCTGGGTCTGGTCCGTCCCTCAGGGGAGTGGGAAAAGGGTGTGTGGACCAGGGTCTTCGGTCTCTAGAGAGCCTGTGTCACTCCCCATCCTTAAGGGGGGTGCTACGTAGATCCTCAGCGTCTAAAGCCACACACTGTGGCAAAAGAAGCACAGGATGTTGCGTTAGCTGCAACGTAGAGGGTAAAGCCAGGAGATCATTCACTTCTTCCATACCAGACTGTTCAACAATGAGACTTTTCACAGGAGACATCCACGGCTGGTTCCCCGTGGCCTGACCCAGCCTACGTTGTGCAGAGCATCTGCAATACTGACCCCTGTGCATGACATATTCCAATCAAAATTGAGAGGGGAAGAATGTTCAAATCCTGCCTCGGAACCCCTGTAACAGTCACACTCATACTTGAAGCACCCATCGTAGGAGGCAATACCTCCTCATGCATCTCCTTAGGCTGCAACTCCCCCGTATCCCCTCTGTCTATCTCCACGCCTGTGCTAGGGAACTCTGCAGGAAAGTAAGAGGCAAAATCATTGCCTGACTGTAGAGGGGTCCCAGCCCTTTGCAACACACCAGGCAATTTGTCGCCTTCCTCAGTCGCCGTTAAGGACCTATGGTCCATAGTCCATGACGAACATGGACCATCAGCAGACCGTTGCTCCTGCTCTAACATACCATCATCTGAACTCTGGCGTCCTCCTCCATTCCGACTCGATTTCTGGGCCAACATCACAGATTGTTCTGCAATCACACACTGCAGCTGTCATCTCTTACTTCTCAGGTCAAGGAAGAGATCATCCACTGTATCCTCCGGTGATTTCTGTTCAGGTAACCAACCATCCAACTTCTTATCAATAGGATTTAAACATTTGCTTGCCATCTCACAAGCCACCGCTCCTATGGGTCCTGAAGCAGAAGGGGAAGCAAACCCTCCTGCTTCCTCCACAACCAACTCCATCCTGGCACTGTCAGCAGCCAAACGGACAGCTGCACCCCCTACTGAAAAGTAAAGGAATTTCCCCGGTGCCCTGGCCAAATTTCCCCCCATTCACTAAAAATACCATCAACAGCTATCTGTAGTCCAAGGTCAGTTGGTATTCATCTGTATCCCCCCACCCATGTCTGAAAAAATGGAAGAAATTGTCTAGTGCACTTACCTGGCAACAGAAACTAAATAAATAAATAAGGTAGTCTGAAAGCTTAAACTTTTAGGAAAGTTTTTTGTTTGTTCAATAAAAGGTATCAAATCACCCATTTTGTGCATCCTGAAGCTTAACTAATTTTCATTTCCCAGCTGTGGACAATTATTAGCCAGGCTGGATATAGATGTGAGAGGCACTGAGGAAAACAAACTGCCTGAATCAGCGGTGTTGCTGCATGAAGCGCACAAGTGCAGACAGTTACAAAAAGGCAATGCAGACAAAAACATATTATCCCCAGACCCCCACCAGTAACAACATGGACAACTGATGTGTGGATGCTCAGTTTGGCAATTTATTTACTCATTCTTTTATAGCATCCACAATTCATTTACTTATTCAGATGTTTCCACATTATAGTGGCACGGTCGCACCACTATAGTTAGGGTTCAGCGGTCAGTTACATACTAAAGTCAAATGTTTGGGCTTTAATAACTTTGGACCCATTCAATGGATTTGCTTGAAACCTGGTGCACATGGCGGGGTATAGTAGCCCTCTTGATCTGTCAAATTCTGATTTGGTCGGAGTGACGGGCTTTGTGTACTAAAGCACTGAAAAATGCAAAATTATCAATTTTTGGAGGCACCTTTTGGGATTCTGAATGTGGACCTGCACGGCCATCGTGTAGTGTGCCACACTGTGAGATGGCTTATTTGAAAGGGCTTTGCTGGCCAAACATGCCGCTTTTTGTTTGGTGAAAAAATATTAAGGCATTCAAAAGTTATGGCATTTTTAAATTCCTATTATAAGTCAATGGAAACATTTATATGTATATCTTGAGAACAAAGAATGGTGTTCTGGCCATCCGGTCCCACCTGGCGGTCAAAGAATTTGCAGCCTCGATGTTCAAGAATGTTTGTCCCCAAGGATTTTCAATATTCTTTGATCGCAAGGTCTGCCATTTTGTTTTTAGTTTTCCGATTGGAAAAACACAAATATCTCGGCTCAGGGGTCACTTCTGAAGTAAAACTTGGATGGGTTTTACTCAGGGGGCTCCGATCTATTAAGCTATACCTTTGGTTTCATCCAAATTGGTGAAAAAATAGAGTTATAAGCTTTTAAAATCTTAATTCATGGCTCGCTAATGATCTTTGATCATGAGCCTGCAAATTCTTTGATCGCGAGGTTCTTTGATCGTGATCTTGCATTGTGACCTAAAGACACAAGTATCTCGGCTCAGGGATGGGTGAGGGACACAAACGAGGGTAGGTTTTGCTCATGAGGGTCCATTCTATCGAGGCATGCCATCAGTTCTATTCAAATCAGTGAAATATTTGCGTTTCACTATTTTTAATTCTTTGTTCGTGAGCCGGCAAATTCTTTGATCGTGAGATTCTTTGATTGCGATCATGCATCGTAAGCGAGGGATGAGATGGCCTAATTTAAAAATCAATTTTCTCAGCCCAGGGGTGTCCTAAGAAATCAAATGAGGGTGGTTTTTACTCAGGGGGGCTTCGCTTTGCTGAACCAAGGTGGTGGTTTACCGCAATTCCTTCAATTTTTTGATTTATAACATTTTTAATTCTTTGTTTGTGAGCCTGCAAATTCTTTGATTGCAAGCCTGCAAATTCTTTGATGGTGAGATTCTTTGATTGCCATCTTTGATCACGAGGGCAGGACAAGATGGCCAGATTTTTTATATTGGAATAGATAGAGAAATGTTACCAATCTTTAACATTGAATATCTCGTAATTGGTTTCGTGTTTTTACTTGAAATCTGGAGGGTGTTTACGGCATGTCCTGTAGATGTGAATTATGGTGTTTATGTGTCAGAGAATTTTTTTTTTTTGTGGAGATATTGCGTGATGCACTTTACGTGTTGCAGACAGTGTTTTGCTTTGAAGGCTATTCAGCTGAAGCGCTTGGGTTCCTGGCCATGAACACCTTGGCAATAAATTGAGCTATTCAGCTGAAGATTTGTGGTGTACTCTTACTTTCTGGATGCATGAAATTGATATGATACCTAGCCTTAGTGTCATGGATGTTGTTTTCTGTTGTTGTGTGTGTTAAATGTCAACGGGTGTGGAACTGTGCGAGTCTGAAGAATGAAAATCTCATATGTTAAAATGTTATATCTCGGACATGGTTTGGTCTTTTCACTTGAAATTTGGAGGGTGTTGACGGCATGTCCCGTGGATGTAAATTGCAGTGTTTCTGTGTCGGAAATTTTTTTTTTGCAAGAGATATGATGTGGCGCAGTTTACATTCTGCGGACAGTGGTTTGTTTCAGGTGGTGGCTTGAAATTGATACAATACCTAGCCTTAGTGTCATAGATGTAGTTTTCAGTTGTTGTGTGTGTTAAATGTCAACAGGTGCGAAACAATTCCATTCTGACGAATGAAAATTTCAAATTTTGACATGTCATATCTTGGACATGGTTTGATCTTTTTACTTGAAATTTGGAGGGTGTTGACAGCATGTCCTGTAGATGTTAATAGAGGTGTTTACATGTCAGACAATATATTTTTTGAGGAGATATTGTGTGGCGCACTTTACGTTTTGTGGACAGCGTTTTCTATTGTTCTACGAGATTAACATTTGTCTGGTGGCTGGCCTTGCTGTTGTGAATGTACTTTTTAGTCATTGGGTGTGTAATGTGGCCTGACACTGACAAGTTGGTGGGAGCATGGGGCCCAAAGGGCCCTGCGTTCCCACCAACTTGCGCAACTTTCTACTTTTCTAGTCTTTCTTAAAAAGTAAGAAAATTCTATGCAAAAAACATTGTTAATGCATCAGTTAGGGTTCTTCTACAGCACAAAAGTGAGGAAATTTGATTTTAGGGTTCACACCCCTTGCACCCCACCCCCACCCCCACCAACAGGCATTGGGGTGTGCATTGGAGTCATCAGCCCTAACTCTCACCCCATTCTCCTAAACTGCACCACCTCAGCTTGTTTACACATGGGATGGGGTGAGAGTTAGGAGCCAATGACCCCAATGCACACCTGATGTCTGTTGGTGGGGGCGGGGTGCAAGGGATGGGAACCCTAAAATCAAATTTCCTCACTTTTTTCACTGTAGAAGAACCCTAACTGATGCATTAATGAAGTTTCTTTTGCATAGAATATGTATATACAGATTCAATCTCCTTATTATTTACAGTTTTTCAGTTCCATGTCTTGTCTTTTTGTTCTCCCCCTAGATGTCCATCCGGGGGCCGCTTTCTTCCTTTCCATCTCTCAGATCGGGTATGAGTGTACACCCATACCCTTCTTCTGTCCTGCATTGTTCTGCAGCCTTCTATGTCTTATTCCCCCCCATTTTCCATTAGTTCACCTCTCACTTGCAGTGGATTGTGGACTCCCCCCCATATTCTCTTCTGCATCCTGTGCTCTATTACATTAGCTGTTTCTGAATTTAAAAGATCTAAATCCATCCCGGAGAGAAGTACCCCACCTCCTCTGTAGATGTAAATTACAGTGTTTCTGTGTTTCTGCTCCTCTGTCCCTCTTTTTATGGTTTCCCCCCTATGGCTGTGAATATTTATTTATTTATTACAACAATTGAAAATGCAACTTTGAGTCAAAGACTCATTTGCAAAGGTTTCACATCAGAAATACATAGGATAACATAAACACAGAGTAGTTAGCAAACTAAAAAGACCGTGTAGGGCAAAACATGCCTGGCATCACAGAGTTAAAGAGCTAACAAAGGCAGCAAAATGCTCAGGATGAGGTAGCCTGCCCCATCATTAAGTGCAGTTTGAACAACACACTGCAGGGCAAGGAGGGGCCCCTGAGGATCTCAGTTTACAGGTGGTGAGTGGGGTAGGGTATATGGGTAGGGGCAACTAGGGATTGTCACATGTTGAATACTTAAGGAGCTGGTTTTTCAGATTAGTTTTAAAGGGCCTAGTGAGATGGAGGTGGGAAACTCATTGAGCCATTTAGGGGCCTGATTAAGAAAACCCTTTGGCACAGGGAGTTCCTGTAGTGGGGAACAGCTATGAGGGACTTAGCAGTACTTCTGGTGGGCCTCTCAGAGGGGGTCTGTTGGATAAGCGGGTGAAGCCCCTGGGGGGAGCAAGGTTGAGTAGGATCTTCTTGGCTAGGAGACAGGCATTATATTTAAGTCTCCCATCAACGTTTAACCATTGGGTAAGTCTATATAGGTCTCAAGTATGGATGTATCTGTCACAACCTGTGATCAGATGGCATACTTTGTTTAGGGTGATTCTGATTTGGCTTAGGGAAGTCTGGCCTGTGGAATCATATATTACTATGCTGTAATCCATTAGGGTGAGTACTGAGAAGGATACTGCCAGGTGGATGGCTTCTGGGAGGAGGCAGTGTTTGAGGCGGTAGAGGAGACCTAGCCGGGTGTTGAGAGAGGTGAATAGGAGCTGAATATGAGTGTGGAAGGTAAGGGATGTATCTAAGGTTATCCCAGAGTATTTAAATGCAGTAACCTGCTCTAGTGGGTCGCCTGAGTTGAGGATGCCAAGGAGAGTACCAGATTGTAGGACTCTGGCAGTAGGCGAAGATCATTGTTTTTTTGTGGTCAAGTATAAGCCTATGGTCCCAAAACCAGGATTCTGCTTTAGAGAAGTTGTTCTGGAAGGTGTGCTGGAGGGTGAGGGGCTGTTGGTGACTACTATGAATGACAGCATCATCTGCGTATAAGAGAATTTTAGCAGAGCAGGCACTGGGAAGGGAGTTAAGGAAAAGGCTAAAGAGGAGAGGGCCAAGTATGGAGCCTTGAGGGAGTCCAGGGAGGATGAGATGGTAGTCAGACAGTGTGGTACCAATTTTGACTCATTGGGTTCTATCAGTGAGGTAATCTGCAAGCCAGGAAATTGTCTCTTGGGAGAGGCCCAGAGCAGGTAGGTAGTGCAGGAGCAAGGCATGACTGACCGTTTCAAATGCCTTTGTGAGGTCAAAATAGATAGAACCAATGACATGCCCATGGTCTAGAGCCTGGTTTATGTAGGAGGTGTACTCTAGGAGGGAAGTGGTGCTGCTATGGCCCCTCCTTAAGCTATACTGCTTGGTTCATAGTAGATTGTGTTCAGACAGGTAGTCAGTGAGTTGATCGGATACAATTTTCTCTAAAGCCTTTGAGAGTCAAGATAGTATAGAGATGGGTCTGTAGCTATTGGGGGATGTACGATCACCTCTTTTTTGGATGAGGGTTGTAACAGCCTATTTCCATGGTGATGGGAATTAGCTGTGGCAGAAAGACTTGTTAAGGATTTTGGTTAGTGGGGGGAAGAATCTCTTCAAGGGTGAGGCACAGGAGCATTAAATCCAGCGTGTCATTACTGTGCTGGGATTTGCCCAGCACTTTGGATAAGTATCTCCTGGTTTGACATGGTGACACGGTCCAAAGATGGAATGGGGGAATATTCATTGCAGGAGGGGTGTGTGTGTGTGTGTGTGTGCAGGAGTGGGATTGAAGAAATTGGAGGAGGAGTAGAATGTCACCGAGGTCAGAAGAGGTGTTGTTTAGGGTGTTTGCGATCAGGGGGACTTTGATAATAGACCCATCATCTGATAGTTGAGCAGGGGGTTGGGATACCATCTTCCCACTGAGTTACTTGATGTTTTCCCAGAAACCCCAGCCTGAGCCCTAAGTGGAGGTAAGGGCTTCTTTATAGTGGGCAGCCTTAGCCTGGTGAATGGCCCAGGTGCACTTCTTTCTAGTCTTCCTGTAGAGCTGCCTATCCCTCGGGAGTCGTGATTCAATGGCTTGTGCCAAAGATTGTCTTGGTGCTGCATCATGTCTAGAAGGACCTGTGAGATCCAGGGGGTGTCCCGAGTTTTGGAGTAAAATTTTGAGGGGGCATAAATGTCACAGGCTGCATTGAACATGGTGATAATGTGGGAAAGTGCAGTGTCAATTTTACTTGGTTTTATCAATTGGAGAACAGTCACACGCCAGTAGGTGCGACTTGAAGCGGGAGAGGGAGCCTTTTTTTAGCCATCTTTGGTAAGAGTTAACAGGGGGTGGAATGGGGCTCTTGTTTGACCACCAGCAGGCAACTGGCAAGTAGCTGCTGAGAACATCAGGAAGCACCTTGACCTGGGAGATATTTTTGGGTCTACTGGTGAATATGAGGTCAGTTAGGGTTGTGTTGCCTGTCATAGGGGATCAAATGCTGATATCTTCCATGCCGATGTCAGTGATCACTGTTTTATTGCTGGAGTGAGAACAAATCACATGCCCAAAACTACTTCAAAATTCTCCACTAAGAGATCAAAGCGAAACTTCAACCCACCTGCCTATGCCAATGATCTTTAGGACTCCCCACTCTGGCAGAGTTTCTACCTTGCCAAACAAGTGAACAATGCATATACCATATTCCAAGAAATATTAACACATGCCCTCAACACCCATGCTCCACTGGTCAAAACTCATTTAAAGCCCAGAACCCATCGCTGGTTCACCCCAGAACTTAAAACTGCATTGCTAAAAAGGGACAAACTGTGGAAAACCGCTTGTAAATCACAACTTGCCAAAGAATGGTCTCTTTTCAGAGCTGCCAGGAACTCTTGCACAAGGCTAATCAGAGAGGCCAAGTTCAATTTCTACCATACAGAGCTAGATGCCACTTCAGCTTGCCCAACCAAATTCTGGTCCACAATAAAAGACCTCTCTGGTCACACGTCGGGAAGCGCACTCCCCTCTAAAATCTCCTCTAACAATGTCCATCTCAGTGACAAAAAGGAAATTCTGCAAGTATTTAACAACCACTTCGCCTCAGCTGGACTAGCTTTCGATAACTCACCTGCCTGCAGTCTGTGCTCCCGGATGCCTGCACCACCACAGAAACCAAATTCAACAAAAGCTACCTTCTCCTTCTCACCTGCCTCTCTGAAAGAAGTCGAAGAGTTACTCCTTCACTTGGACACTAAGAAAAGCACAGGGGCGGAATCGTTAGACCCCTACTTTTTAAAGGTGGCTTGGCATACACTGGCAGTACCCATTACACATTTGTTCAACTTATCACTATCCCAGGGGTCTCTACCAACCATTTGGAAAACTGCCCACACTATCCCGTTAGCTAAATCTGGGGATCCCTGTGATTTAAACAATTACAGGCCAATTGCATTACTCCTTATACTATCTAAACTATTAGAAAAAATAGTGAATGCCCAGCTTCGAGCCTTCCTGGAAAACTCAAAATTCCTAAATCTGTTACAGTCAGGCTTCAGGTCAAAACACGGTACAGTTACAGCATTGGCCAAGGTAACAAATGATTGGCAAAACGACCTAGTAATAAAAAATTCATCTGTGCTGTGTTCCTTGACCTAAGCAAGGCCTTCAACACCATCAATCACTCCCTACTCTTGTCCTCTTTAAAAGCCCTAGGTCTAGACTCTACTTCCCTTGGATGGTTCCAGGACTACCTCACGGACAGGCTCCAACAGGTTAAAGCTGATGGGGAGCTATCACCCTCTAAACCGTTAGTAAGAGGTGTCCTCCACGGCTCCATCCTGGGCTCAGTACTCTTTACCATTTACATCAACAGCATAAACTTTGGCATAAAAGAAGCTAGTATCCACCTGTTCGCGGACAACACAGTTCTATACCTAAGCCGGTCAACCCCAGAAACTGCCCACACAGATCTGCAACAAGACTTTGACATCCTCCAATACCAGTTACTTTTTTTTTTTTTTTTAATGATGTTATTTTTCCGGGAGCCTCTCCCCCCACATGCCGCCGTTCCTCCGGCGCCATCCCCGGACATGAGAACCCCTTCCTTCAGCACCCCGTGACTTACCCTTCACGGCAGGGTGGGGAGCGACTCAACCCACCAGAACGGGTCCATGCCAGGGAGGCGCCTCCGGGATGGCGACAGGAACACGCGGTGCTGCTGCTCCATTTTCCCTGAATTTTTCCCCAGGCAGACATGGCGTGCAATGGCCGCCCAGTGACAGAAAATGCTTACGCTCCCGTGCGTGTATACTAGTCAGCGTCTGCCCGTCACTTCCCCCTGTCTCTCTGCGGCTGTATGTTGTCGATCCCCAGCCTCCGCTGGTCAGGCAAACACCGGTCGCCTGAATCCCCCCAACCCGGAGATGGAGAGCAGTCCTCCGGACGCTCAATCCATCTCCTCCCCGCCGACCCCCGACAACCCGTGCTCGTTCCCGAACACGGGTCGCCGGCGTGGCGCTAGGTGTAGCGACCAGCACCTCAACCCTCAGTGCCACCGGGCCGGCCCAATACCAGTTACTTAATAAAAAGCTACTTCTGAATGCTAAAAAACAAAGGTTATGATCCTTTCCCCCGGCATCACTCAGCCTCACCCGTCTATTGGCACTTTACCCCCATCACCACCTTACAGGGGGAAAACTTGGAGTTTGTCCCCAAATTCAAATACTTGGAAATTTGGTTAGACCACAAACTTTCCTTTGGGGAACACCTGGAGGACATGGCAAAAAAGCTAAAGCAGAGGCTGGAGCTCTTCTACTGAATAAACCGCCTCCTGACGCCTGAAGCAAAAAACAGCTAGTTCAGACCACTTTCATCCTCTTGCTGGATTACGCTGACTTTATCTATAGCCACTGTAATACCTCTCTCCTGAACAAACTGGACGTCTTGTATCACAGAGCGTTGCACTTCATCACCGGCCTCCCCTCCTCTACCCACCATTGCTCCCTGTACAGTGGACCTCCCTATAATACAGACAAAACAAAAATGCCACAGTTTGGACCTTAAAAGCTATTTCCTCCAAACTACCACACTACATCTCTGACCTATTGCCTCTAAGCAATCTTCAAAGCTAGCCTTAAGGAGCTGCTCAATAATTGCCCTAAAGATACCCAGGGTCCGTACAGGCCTTGGGAGAGCAGCCATAAGCTTCTCGCTGCCAACTCTCTGGAACGAAATACAAAAATCACTGAAACTAAAATCCCCAGTAAGTGTCTCAACATTTAAAATTTTATATGCAAATCTAATTAAAGAGATTTGCCACTGCTTCCACTGTATATGAACTACGGCTCCGCACCTTGCCAGGGCTCCATGCCCGACCGCCATTTAATGCATGTTTACCGGGCAATGGCACCCCTGAAGCCAACACCTGAGTCCACCAAGCCAGATTCAAGTCCATTAGAGGTGCGGTAAAGCTGTAAACCCCCTGGAGAGTGAGTGCCTTTGCCGAGTGCACCCCCAAGTACTCCTACACCTCTAAATTCCACCTGTTCTCCATTCCCCCGCCCACTCCTCGTTCCTGCTATGTATATAACTATCTATTTAACCCAATCCTCCTGGATCACAGGGTTGCATTCCCATTTATGTTGTATTTTGTTCTGGTTTTTCTTTTTCTTACCTATATGTATTTCCTATTGCAGGTAACTTTGTGGGATTTCATTTATTGTGTATGCGCTCTTCGCTCATTTCATTGCTATTCTTTTCCTATGTATTAGCATGTATTATTGCATTTTATGTATTGATGTATGACTATTTGTATCATTTATGACTTGAGAAATGCAGGTCCACCTTGCAAATGAGCTTGCTCAATGGTGTCCACCTGGATAAATGAAGGTTTTGATTGATTGATTGATTGATTGATTGATTGAAATGACTTGGATGAGGTCAAGGGCTAAGGCAGAGTCATTGAAGTGTGAGAGGAGTGTGATATCCAGTTGATACTGAAGTCAACAATGATGATGACTTTGTCATTGGAGGGGAGTTGCAAGATATAGTTCAGGACGGCTTTAAAGGCAAGCTTTTGGTTATGGGGTGGGATATAGACCAATTGGAGATAGAGGGTTTTCCCTAAGCTTCCAAGGAGCAATTTGACAGTGAGAGTTTCTGCTCCTTGAGCAGGGGAGGACAGGGTTAGTGGGATGGCTTGTATTGTGTTCTTTATGTAAAGGGCACAGCCGCCACCTCTTTTTGTGAGTCTGTGGGTGGGTCTGTAGGAATAACATTTCTACTCTGGTGTTTCCAATGCTTCCTAGCATTTTCTAATGCTCTATGACTCTGTGTGTGATGTCAGACTGCCCTAGGTACTATATTGGACAAAGCCAGAGTAACCTCTGGTGACCATTCCTTTATCTTAGCAATGTCTGATTTTATTTGAAAGAAAATGTCCAGCCATAGTCTGGTTCACAAATCGTCCCTCCTAAATGGACTATGATCTCATGTGTGGTCTTTTTGTTCTCGCCTTTCTTTTCTCTCAGCAATGGTAGCAGCTGTGCCCATCATCCCACATACTCCTCTCCAGGTCAGTTTAATCAAGTTCAGATCTAGGTATAGTTGGCACCCCCTGAGTTGCCTGGATTCCCCTTTTCTCCACCCAGTGGACTAAGGAGTGTCCACAAATCCATACTTTCAGTCTCCTTGTCCGTCCTGAGGAAGAATTATAACAAAGAACAGATCCAGAAGCAAATGGTTTGATATCTTTTATTGGACTAACATAGATGTTACAAAAAGAATAAAGTGCTTAAGCTTTTGAACTAACAAAGTCCTTCCTCGGAAGCTTCTGACAGTTATTCAGAAACTCGCGTAATATTAACACCCAGATCATACATAAAAAAAACCAAAAGAATTTCTATTGGTTTAAAATACTTATTTAAACCATCACTGAAGTTAGAAACAGTTGAACCGGATCTCACCAGTTTGATGTTAGCTGAGATGCTTTGAAGGTCAAATGTCATCTCAATAAGATAATGACCTTCCCAGCAGAGAGTTCAACTATCATATATTCTAAATGTCACAGCATGTGCAGTAAATACAGTCTTAATAAACCATTAGATTCAATTCTACCTTAAGTATCATGCCTCCAGGGGTTGAAAAGCTCCTCATAGACCACTACAGCACACAGCAAACTACAAGTTCACAACAACAAACCTTCCTTGTCCCCAGATGCTGGACTACTATGGGACAGAGGGCTTTTGCTCACAGAGCTCCACAGTGGTACAATGTACTCAACAAAGAAACTCTTACAGCTATTGCCCTTGGCCCATTAAAAAGACAACTCCGTCTTCATCTCAGCTCTACTAGCCATTGTGACTGCTTCACCTAACCTGGGGCTGCGCGCTCACTGTCTTCTGCCTTAGACAGGTCTGCTACCCCTCTTGCCATGCCCTATCTCTCCTGCCTTCCCCTGCACCCCCCCCTCTCCCTCACTCCCCTTCCTCACCCCCCTCCCTGACAATTACTGACAATTATCCCATCCCTTCCTTCCCCTGGAGTACTCTAACCATTCATCCCTTACCCTACAACAATGGCCTACCTGCCTGCGTATTCCCCTCCTCCCTATCTGCATGCCAACAGCGCTTATTTCTAAGTTTATTTCTAAGTTTATTCTCTAAGTTTACCCTTGCACATTTTTAGGTACCATCGACCTTTGTATGTATGTTTACCTACCATTTCCTCGACATGGAACCTTTGTAAATGAGCAGTTGCTGCTCAGAGGTATTTGTAATCCTAGACTTCAATAAAATAAAAAACTAAAAAGTACATGTTATAATGTGATATTATTGTATGTTAAAAATTAACAAAACTATATAGCCGAAATTTTCTATATATGGCATTAAGAGGGTTTAAAATAAAGTTAACCTAGTGTGAGCAATTGTTACACACTGCTATACAGTTTAAAACATACCTGGAAACATTTTTCCAACAATACACTGAACCAGTTATTGTATTCTGTAAACCTTAAAACCTTCAGTGTTGTAACAGGATTTTGTACAAGGTAATATCAATTGTGAATATAAGTGCCAAATTGGGAAAAGAAAAAAAAACTGTCAAGGACCCCCAATTAAACAAGACAAAACATCTGGATATGTTCCAAGTTCAATAATGTACCAGCATATAATCAAACTACTAGATAGAGACAATCCAAGGATGCGGAACAAAAACCCAATAAAATGAAACCCTACCACCCCGTGGGTAGATGACTAGCTAGAAGAAAGTGTATATTCACTACGTATGTGAGCTAGAGTCCTAACACATCATCATTTACACCAATCACTACAAGGTGAAACCCTTCTTAAAGTTATGTTGTCAGTGCTTCACTACACAGATGGGGTCTTTGTCGCTGCCCCAGGATTAACCAAGGTCAGACTGGAACCACTCTTCGATTCTTCTCCTGTTTTGCCACTGTCTCTCCTCCCTACTTGTCACTATCAACTTTATCAGTGCCTCTCCCTTCCCTTCTTAGACTCCTGAGGACCCATTCAAAAAACCCTGCAGTGGATACATAGATACATAGACAATGTCAGCAGATAAGGGCCTGTGGCCACCCATTCTGCCCATTTGAGCTTGTAAGTTCATTTTGTTTTTCTAGAAATCTGTTGCCCTTTACCCCCTGACCTCTAGAATTCCCTTATGTCCATCCCATGCATTCTTAAAATCCCATGATTGTCTCAGCCCCACTGCTTCCTCTTGCAGGGTCTTCCACTTGTCCACCACCCATTCTGTGAAGAAATTCTTCCTCACTTTTCCTCTGAATCATCCTCTTTCCAACTTTCTCCCATGCCCTCTAGTCTGGAACATCTTTTTTGGTGTAAAATAGTGCATTTCGGCACCCTGTTCCTCCGTGTAAGGTGCTTGTATGTCTCTATCATAATTTATCTCTCACTCCTCCAGAGAGTACATATTCAAGTTCTTCAGCCTGTCCTCATAGGACCTGTGATGCAATCCATGTACCATCGTTGTTGCCCTCCTCTGAACCTTCTCTACCCTGTCTTTGTCCTTACGTAGGTATGGTCTCCAAAACTGTACACTGTACTCCAGGTGGGGCCTCACTAGTGTCTTGTATAGTGGAATTATGACCTCCCTTTTCCTACTGGTGATGCCCCTGCCTATGCATCCCTGCATCCTATTTGCTTTATCCGCTGCCTTGTCACACTGTTTCTCTACCTTGAGGTCATTAGAGATGATACAGGGTGCCTGCATAAAACAGAATTGACACAAAGGGCATGCCCCTTGTGCCAAACTGGGGACACTGTGCACCAGAACAGCTCTGTGTCAGGTCTGTGCCAAGCATACAGTTGCAATAGGGGGCTTGTGGCAGATACAAGCTGCCATATCCCCAACAGGGGGATTCAGGAAACCCTGCCAGAGGGTGCATGGCCTGGGACAGTTAGACCAGCCAGGGGCTGTTCTAACAGTCTATGCACCATCCCCAGAGCCATCCATGGGTGTAAGGGAACCTGTGCCACTGCCTGCCCACAGTCTGTCATGCCCCACCGCATTAGGAGCCCTTTATGGTGTTGTGACTGCAGCTACCCCCCATGTTGCCCAGCATGTGAATACCCACCAACACATGGGCACAGCAGTGGGGTGCTGGTGCCACTCCTACCATCACCCATCTATCCCCCACCAGCCCTCGCTATGCACTACCCCATCCTGCACCTTTCTTGCAGCCTCTCAGTAAGTCTCTTTCCCTGGGCACCGATGCTACCCTACTGCCTTGCAGACTGGGGCAACCCTCTCTCTTATGCCTTCTTTTTCCTCCACGGACACGTTTGCTGTAAGTGGCAGGAGTTTTTTGCCAGCAGAGCTCTTGAGAGGATGGGGGAATCAGAGAATAATTCCCAGGCCCAGCACCAAGAGGGGCCCGGGCCTCCCAACATGCTGCATGTAAGGAAGAACTGTGAACTGGCAGGGGCCCCAGAGTCTGAGGTTTCCCCGGGGCCCAGAATTCCTCTAAAGAGGCATAGGTGTCAGAACCCTACCTGACAGTAAAGTGAGAGCAGGGTCCCTGATGCTTGGAAGGCCAACGTACAATAAGCTGTCCTTTGCTGCAGATTGTGCTGGTCTACATGCAGCTTCCTGAACTGGGCCCACGTTGTCTCTCATACTGTGCGCTTCCTATTTTTCTTCTAAAGCCGGGTTGCATTTATTTTTGCGGTAAGAGAGTAAGGGTACAGATACAGGGAGAAATAAAAGAAAGTACAGATGAAGTATAGGTTGCTGAGGAATTCAATAGATATTGATGAAAAAAAACAGTCATTAGGGAACTTAAACTACGAAGGAATAAGGATAAAACAAGTATTACACATCTTACACAGGGCTGTCTTATAAATAAGTTGTTTTCCCTTATGGCATATACTACTGTATAAAAATAAAGCTTTTTATCTATCTATCTATCTTTCTGTCTGTCTGTAAGGCTGTCTGTCTATCATGTTGCTACTTACAGTACATACAGAACTAAACTCCCAGAAAACCAATGCAAGGCAGCTACTTTGTTCCCAAGGAGCTTGTCACCAAACCCTGGTCAACTTCTGGCTGAAAACCAACACTTGAGGGGCAAATACGTTCCTCAAATTTCAGCCAAATCACTTCGTAAACACCCAGTTGATGTCAGGATGAATTGACTAACGTCTCCAGGGTGGCAGCCAAAGAGAGTTTAGGAAGCTATTTTTTGTAATTCGAGGTCAAAACATATTTCCAAAGCACAGGGATTAACAGTTTGGCAATGATTCCAGTCAAATAAATATATAATCCCAGAGGGGTTTCCTTGAGGGAGGACTAGTGGTCTGCAAAACTGGAATATTTCGTCAGGCAAAATGTGAAATTTCACCCACGTTTGTGAGCGAAATTTCACCCCCAAGCTAGCGAAATTTCACTTGTGGGTGAAATTTTGCCACCGCAGGCAAAGTTTCGCCATTTTTGCAGGCAACATTTTGCCATTGTTAGTGTACTGCTCAGAGGGTGAAAATGTGGGCGAAATTGCGAAATTATACCACATTTTCATGAAACATTTTGCACTGCGAAATTGCCGATTTCACCGTAATTTCACCTGTGATATTTAATTTTGAAACATCTCTACGGAGGACATATCTCCCAACAGTAACGTCCTCCCACTCAGTGACATTAGGCAACTCGTAATGCCTCTCAGCTCCTTTTTGATTGTGTCCCAGTAAGTCCTAAAGATGGTGTAAGTCTACAATGTGGGCAAAGAATTTGCTTAGGGCTCTTTGCACCATAAGCCGTGTTTGCATGGCAGTGCTGTGTCATGTGCGTCACTACATTCCCATTCTGCTGACTCCATTCCTGTTCACACAGCCCACCCTTGCAGCATTGCAGGTCGCGCCGAGGAGAAGCTGTGCATTCTCTGTTTCTGATGAAAAAAATTGCCTTTGTAGCGGAGTGAGCGGAACAAAGCATTCACACTACAATTTAATGTGCTTGCACCGCTTCTGATCCCACAACTGAGTCAGATCACAAAAATGATCTGAAGGGCACATAGAGTGCTCCTGCAGTATTTACACTGCCGACTCTGCAGCGCATCAACTGGTGCACATGGGTTGATGCCCTGCAAAGTCATCAGTGTAAACAGAGCTATTGACAGCAAAAGGGTATCCTAGGAAGGCAATATGCAAGTTTGTAGGGAGTATAGGGGAAAGGGGAAATTGATTAACCAGGAAAGGCACACTAAGCTGAAGCTTGTTTCCAGGTGCGACCTGGGAGCACAAGGAAGTTAAGTGACTTGCTCAGGGTCACACAATATGTAAGTGGGGGCTGCGGGATTCAAACACAGGTCTCCAAATTTTCAGCTCAGAGCCCTAAACCTCTGAGCTATACTGCTTCCTGTAGTAGGCACATTGCAGACAGACATATTGGGTCCATTTCCTATTACAAACTGGGTGACATACCGCTTCTTCCTAAATTGTGGACTAGTCTTCCTCTGTAAATTGGTGAAATAACGGATATGACCATTTTTCTCTAGTGCCATTATCTGATATTTGCATATAATGAAGCCATGGAGAGTAAATCCTAGAAATGGTTCCCTTATTCCACTCTGGCCATCAAGACACTTTGACTCTGCTATCAAAACTGATTTTCCCAACATCAAAGATGAGCCAATTAAGGATTTATTGCAGGTAGTGCCTTGTTTGCAAGTAATTAAACAAAGGAGAGGAAGGGAGATTATGCATGTCTTGCGAACATAAGAGGAGAATTACTTTTAAAGAGATCGCCAACCAACTGTATGCCCCACTGGTTCCAAGAGTTAAGGTTCCCTGCCTGAAAGGACTGAGAACCGAGCCATGTCCAGTCTCCTAGCCTGACACACCATGCAAAGTAGATCCGTTAATCTAGAATGACTAGTAAGCTCCACCGGAATAGTGAAGGAAAGGTATGAGTGATAGGCCTGACAGGTCTTACTACAGTTTAAGCAATTATAAAAGCAGAAAAGAGAGAAAGAGAGAGACTGAACCCCCCACCCTTTTGGGCAGTAGAGTCTTTTAGTCCTTTTCTGCCTAATCTCTGACCTAGTCCAGCCAGAGAGGGTCTGTTGCACATCCTTGCTGTACTGTCCCCACTGTTTTCCCTTTGTTGCCTGGAACATACTCCCTTCCCTTGTTAGTTGGGCAGCTTTTCTGCTGGGGAGACCTGATAAAAAAGTGGATACTGCTTGCAGAAACAGTGAGACTGTAACTAGATTTACAGTGCCATCTTTTGGCGAAAGAAAAACAGTATAGCAGAGATCTTACTTCGAGTGGGAGCTCTTGCAGCAGGCTACACCATAAGGACTATGCCATGAGGCACTAGGACCCCACGGAAACGTCTTAGCTATCAGTACCCAGCAGGGACCATGACCTGACATCGGACAACCTCCCATGTCCACCAGTGATATAAAGGGGGCAGTCCTGGCCACACCCAAGTTCTTTTCCCACTGTTGAACTGATCACATCAGCTCCACTAACAGTCAACTGTGATTTGCACTTTAACTTTTCTGAAAAAAAGTTTAGTTTGTAAAAAAATATATAGTTAGTGCATGTCTTCGCTGTCATCCTCCAGTCAATGGCTGAAATCCAAGTGCACATGCGGGAAGCAAATCCCAGACCAAGACAGTCACTCGGCCTGCCTCATCTGCTTGGGGCTCGACCACAACGTCGACTCCTGCCCACACTGTAAAAATTTCAACCACCGGACTCATATCCGTCGACTGAAGAAGCTGAAGACTCATCTTCTCAGACAGCAGCAGGCCACCATGCAAAAGACACCGTCAGGCCTAGGATCCTCCTCTTCTTCTTTGGGGTCCAGGACTTTTTGCAAGGTGAAGGAGAAAAAGTCCAGTGGGAAACATCATCATGAGAAGGACACCCTTTCGGACTCCCAATTCAAGTTTCCATACAGGAAAATGGCCAGCTTCCAGCTCCCCTTCTGTCAGACTCTGCTCCATCACCAACCCTAACTTCCTCCAGGTTGCTAGCCTTGAAACCCCCAGTGCTGGTGCACATTTCAGGTGGGGTTTCTTCAGAGCATGGACCTTTGGCCCCCTCCCTTAGTCTTAGACCATACAGCCATACCTTTGGGTCTAAGTCCAGAGATTCCAATGTCAAGGGAGCAGGCAACAGCCATCATACTGCTCCTCATCAGGTGAAGGCTTTCTTCTCATTGTTGGATCATCCAGCTGGACCAGATGACAGGAAGCGGCTTTTGGAACTGGAGTCTCACCCTGATGTCATCTCTCCAAAGCATCGGGTGTCAGACTCCAGGCGTTGCTCTCCAACATCCTTGGTGTCCTTGCCTTTGAGGTCCTCCCTGCTGCCCACAACCCCAAAGCTTCCACAAAAAGGAGCACAGCCACTGGCCATGGAGATGCCTCCTTGACGACAGACCCCTGATATCAGGCAGTTAGACATCAGGTCAGTCAATTGACCTGCCTTCAACTCTGGGGGCACCCGAGGTCCAAACGCCAGAGAATCCAAAATCACTGAAGTGTACACCGACTTCTGACAAGCTGTCAGGTCTGCCACCTGAAAAGCCTTACGACAGGTCTGACACCAGGCCCATTGGCCCCAGCCATGGTCTCTCTCTGTCTGAGGTCAAGGACCTTTTCAGTTCCTGGTGGGATACAGTAAGAAAAGACATGCTCCTCAAGGAACCCCAGGTCCCAACACCACAACCTCCTGTAGACCCCCCCAAATTACCCATACGGTCGTCGGCCCCTAGAAACAGGTCTCCTACTTGCTCGGACGACAGGTCTTTCGAACTACGCAGTCACCATTCTAGGTTATCCTCCAGGGGGAAATAGGAGCAGATGCTATTCCCGCTCCAGATCTTCCTCTAGATCATCTGACTCATCTGTCTACTCTAGATCCTCAGGTGAGTTTTTCTCTCCTCCCCAACACCTGGGCCCTATGGGGGATTCACCCCCCCCGATGATCCCACTTTCTTGGATGTGATGTGTCACACTGAATTCTTGAATCAGTGGGAAACAGAGGATCTCGATCCAGAAAGAAAGAGGCTGTCTCATTTCTTGGGTATGAATGAGCCCAACCCCTTGGTTGTACCACTCCTAGTAGCCCCCTTTCAGGATGCTACCAGGCTAGCCTGGAGGCAGTTCCAAGAAATTGTTGCACTCACAAGGACCAGAGAACCACACCAGATGATCAAATTCAAATTCAGTCATTTTTATTGTTGCAGAAATCTGCCCACCAGTGTGTAAACAGCCCACTGGCCACTAAAGCCTCAGAGCTTTGGGTTCAAAGTAATCCTACATAGCCTGGAGATATCCTTTGATGGCCCCTGCTATACCTAAACAGGACAGGCTGTACCATACCCCAACTGATGGCTGCTCATGGCAGGACCAAATATCCCCAGCACATGAGCTCCCAGCTGCTGGACAAGGAGTCCAAATGACTGGACCAGTTCCGCTGGAAGGTCTACTCTTCGACCACCTGCACCATTTGTTTGCTCTATTTTTTTGGCGCATATGGTGCAGTACCAGAAATCTCTCTGGAACAAGGCAATCAATTTTGCAAATAGACAACCTGATTCTGACCATAAAAATGAAGCTCTTAGACGTATTCCAGTCTGGTCTGGACCTGGGGAAACACGTCTTGAGGTCATCCTATGATTCCGCGGACACGGCCACCTGGGCAGTAGCCACAGAGTTTGTACACGGAGATATTCTTGGCTCCAGGCTTCTGGATTTAGGCAGAACCTTCAGGATGCCATCCTTGGGCCCATACTTTTCTCTCTTTTCATAAATAACATCTCCGCTGACCTCCACAGGACAGCCTCCATGCAAAATATGCTGATGACATTGTGCTGTATGCTCGTACTAAAAGCATTGGTGACATAAACAAATGACTCTCTCTTGATTTCCAGCTAAACCAAAAGCAGCTATTTACTCATGAACTTGTACTAAATGAGTCTAAAACTCAGGCTATGCTCTTGGATCAACTGCAAAACTAAAGTATGCCCATTCTCAATTCAAAGTCACCTCCATAAATGACTCAGTAGTTGGGGTAGTATCCTCATTTAAATATCTGGGTGTTACCCTTGATCTATCACTAAATTTCGACTTACACATCAATCTAGCTTGCAAACAGGCACATGCCAAACTAGGAATAGCCTACTGAACCAGCTATATGCTCACTCCCTCTGCTAGGCTTGCCATTGCCTGTGGCATACTTCTACCATCACTTACCTATGGGACATACGTTTGTGCATGCAAATCGACTCTTAGGAAATGGGATGTTACATATAACAACATCTGTCGCTATGCCTCCTCCTCACATCAGCTGAAACACACTGTCTCCTCTATTCAGACCTGGAATGGCTTCCTCCCACTGAACTAAGGCTACATGATTATGGCTCTATCATTGACAATATGGCCCATCTACAAACACCTAAATCCAAGACAGGCCTTTTCCAAAACCTGACTCCAGGCTATGGGTTGAGTTCCACTGACCAGGTACCTGTTTTCATCCCCAGACACTGCACCGCTAAAGGTGCCAATGCTTTCGCCTGCCATGCCCCCAAATATTGGAACTCCCTTCCACTAACCTTGTGCAAATCAACATCCCATGCGTCTTTTAAAAACAGACTATGTACTCATCTTGAAATTTCTCACAAATGCTCCTGTTTCAAACCTCCCTAGCTCTTCTCATCCCAGTCCTTACCTCTTCTTTCTTATCTGTCCTCTATACACTATGAACTTCTCCTCTGCCTCCCCTTTGCACTTCTCCTTTACCTCCCCTTTCAGTATCTCTTACTTCTGTCACTTACTGATATCCCTCCCCTAAGTTCACTTTTCAATCCCTTATTTGTGCTGAAAATGTTCTTATGTCATGTTTTTTTCTCAAAGTCAACTGTGATGGAATTTAGTTATTGTGCAGCTCCATGTTTCTGTTTTTCTGCACTGTTACCATAACCTCCACGTTTATAGATAATTGATTGCAACCTGCTTGTAAACTGTTGTCATGATTTTTTGTTGTACTTGAATTTGAAATATCATTCCAGTATTTGTTGTTTTGTATCCTCCTGGGTCGTGCCTGAAAATAGTCATTGCTATGGCTAGTGCACCTACCCAGTAAACAAACACTAAATAAATAAATAAAATTGATGCGCCATTTCATGAGTCCGTGCTGTTTGGTCTGGACATTGAGAAAATGATCTCAGATTTCCAGGACTCGGGTAAGACCATTCAGTCTGTGCACCAGTTGTATAGATCTGATCAGGCCTCAGGCAAATATCATCAGTTTCATTGCCAGGGAAGGCAGAAGCCTAAAGGACAGCAACAGAGAGGCAACTTTCACAGTAAAGCTCCCTTTCAACCAAATGGAGCACAGGGACCTAGGAACTCCAAACCTTCCCAGGTCTCCCTGCCCACCCAGGGCTCCCACGCCTGACTCCTTGCCCAACCCCATGCTACTTGCCGAGTCCAGGGCAGAGATAGTAGGGGGTTGGTTCTTGCCTTACCTCGATGGATAGACCTCCATCATCAATGATGCATGGGTCCTTTAGTTGATAGAGAGGGGTCATGTGCTGGAATTTCTACAGATGCCCCCGGGCAATTCCCTGGTCCAAACAACCTACTCTCCCTCCCACACCGAGCTCATTTGAGAGAAGTTACAGTCCCTACTAGACAAGAAGGCAATAGAAGCCATTCTAGCCCTACAGTGGGGGAAAGGTTTCTACTCCTGTTTCTTTCTGGTTCCCAAGAAGACAGGGGATCTTCGCCTGATACTGGAGCTGAGCCTCTTGAACAATTACATAGAGTACAAGAGGTTCAGGATGGTCACCTTGCTGGGCATTCTTCCCATGTTGCATCAAGAGGACTGGCTCTGCTCCCTGGACATGCAAGATGCCTACCTCCATGTTCTGTTGCTTCCAGCTCACAGGAGGTTCCTACGGTTCTCCTTTCAGGGAAGGCATTTCCAGTTCCAGGTCTTTCCCTTCGGCCTTTCCTCTGCGCTTCATGTGTTCACAAAGTGCCAAGCGTTAGTGGCAGCAGCCTTAAGTAGACAGGGACACTTCATTTACCCCTAGCTCCACAACTGGCTTCTGACCCACCGCCATAGGGAATCAGCTTCAGGTGGCTTCAGAGCACACCTTCAGCCTGTTCAGCTCCCTGGGGATAACCCTAAACATGGCCAAGTCATTCCCGACACCATGTCAGAGGTTACAGTACATAGTGGCAATCCTAGACACAGAGCAAGAGAAGGATTTCCTCCTGCCAGACAGGGCAGTATGCCTCCTCTCTTTGGCCCACAAAGTCTCAGCTGTTCGCCAGGCCCCAGCTTGGACCATGCTCCAGCTCCTAGGCCATATGGCCATGGCCATAGTGATCTTTCCCTCAGCAAACCTCTTTATGAGGGTTCCTCAGTGGACTCTCAGCACAGTGGGATCAGAGGGAGGACAATCTCAACCAGCTGGTCTTGATCTCCAATGCAGTGAGACAGACTCTCTCTTGGTGGCTGTCTCCACAGAATCTGGAGTCAAGTCTCTTTTCAGAGAGAAGCCCCTCTGTAGGTTCTCACAACCGATGCTTCGGGTCTGGTTTGGGGAGCTCATTTTCAGAATCATCAGACTGAGGGTGCATGGTCTTCTCTAGAACTGACACTCCATATCAATATTCTGGGGATAAGGGTGGTGCTTCACGCCTTACTTGCATGTCTCCTGGATCTTCATCCAGGCCTCCCGTTGGTGCAGACAGACATGTCAGTTGTTTACTACATCAACAAACAGGGGGGCACACATCTTTGTCGGGAGGTTATGACAGTGTGGTTCTGGGCTCTTGATCATGGTCTGTTGCTCACCACAGTGCATGTTCCAGGGGTCCAAAATGCCTTGGCTGACACTCTAAGCCAGTCTTGGTCAAAGGCTCATGAGTGGGAACTCCTGCAGTCTGTAGTAGATGACCTCTTCCAAAGATGGGGTCCTCCAGAGCTGGACCTCTTCACATTCCCGTGCAATGCAAAACTGCCCAGTTTCTTTTTGCTCGATCACGGGTCTGGTGTTTTCTGGCAAGACGCATTGTCCCTCTGTTGGACAGGGAGGTTTCTGTATGTCCTCCCTTCCTTTCCTCTACTGCAAAGTGTTCTGCTCAAACTCCAAGCGGAAGGAACAGAGATGATTCTTATAGTTCCGCTTTGGCCTTGTCAGATATGGACCCGCTACTGCAGCAGCTGACAGTGGAACCTTCAATTCCCCTGCCCTTGTCCTCATGCTTACTGTTGCAAGAGAAGGGCAGGCTAGTTCACCCAGACCTCCGGTCCCTACATCTGAATGCTTGGCACCTGCTGATGTAGCCACAGCACATTTTGGAGTATCTCCCAGAGTGGTCTAGGTCTTGGTTGCAGTTAGGAAACCTTCCATTATAGCTACCTATGCCATGAAGTGGAAGCACTTTTGCTTGTTGGCCTCTAATCGGGATCTGGACCCTTTCCTATGCCTATTGAATGCTGTCCTCGAGTATCTCCTCTCCCTGTCAGAATCGACCTTCGCTATTCCTCCATCAAGGTATACCTGTCAGCAGTTTCTGTCTACCATGTGTAGGAGGATGGCAAATACGTTGCTCAGATGGATCTGGCCCGGACATTTTTCTGGTTTCAGAACCAAACACAGTGCCATATCAGCCCTTACAAAAGTGACCAATGATTGGCAGCGTGACCTGGATAATAGAAACTTTGTCTGTGCAGTGTTCTTGAATCTAAGTAAGGCCTTTGACACTGTCAACCACAGCCTTCTTCTCTCCTCTTTGCAGAGCATAGATCTGGACCCATTGTCATTGTGATCGTTTGCTGATATTCTCACAGGCCAGCTTCAGCAGGCTAAGGCAAATGGTGAACTTTCACCTCTCAAACCTCTACAAAGAGGCATGCCTCAGGGTTCCATTTTTGATACCCTTCTGTTTGCAATTTACATCAATAATATCGATGACAACATAAATAAGGTAAATATTCACCTGTTCACAGATGATGCGGTGCTTTACCTAAGCCACCCGACGATTGAAGCTGCATGTGGAGCCCTCCAAGCTGAATTTAATCTGTTACAGCGCCAGCTTCTAAACAAAAATCTACTACTCAATGCCAAAAAAATGAAAGTGGTGCTTTTCTCTCACTTTATTCATGCTGTGAACCCGGCCAATGCTGGTTCAATCCCACAGATCACCAATATTCTAGGCTAAAACCTGGAATTCATCACAAAATTCAAGTACTATGGATTGTGGCTTGATCACAGACTTTCCTTCAAGGATCATATCGAGGATCTGTTAAAAGAAACTTAGGCAAAGGCTTGGTCTTTTCTTCAGGATTAACCAGCTTCTTACTAAAGATGCAAAGCTGCGACTGGTCCAAACGACATTTCTTTCCCTGGTAGATTATGCTGACTTTCTATATAGTCAGTGCCCCGCCTCTACTCTTACAAAGTTGGACATGCTTTATCACAGAGCCCTGAGATTTATAACTGGTCTTCCTCTTTCCATGCATCATTGTTCCTGTATGCATCTGTGGGGTGGATTTCCCTCCAGTACAGGTGGCATAGAAATGCTGCACTCTGGACATTCAGAGCTGTCACCAAAAAACTGCCACAATATATTACCAACCATCTCCCACTAAGTGTACTTGGAAACTATGCATTGAGAAGCTACTCATATATTTTACTGAAAGTACCCAAGGTTAAATCTCGGTTTGGTAGAGCGGCCATAAGCTTTGTACTGCCTACTCTATGGAATAAACTACAACAAACGTTGAATCTGAGCATCCCTGTCAATTTGGCTGCCTTCAAGACATTATATACCCTATCCGTTAAGGAATCGTGTAACTGCTTCCCCCATCCCTAGTCAGCCCCTGCATTGCTGAGGTTCATGGATCCTGACTGGCCCCTCATATCATGTCATCGTCACTTGGTTCCCACCCCTCCCTTCTTTTCTCCCTTCTATTTTCTGTTATGCTCTCCTTTCTTACCCTCCTTACCTGTCTCCTGTCAGTGTCATCGCACAGTGCATCTTTTATTATTTAAGCATATTTCCCCTTTCCTGTTATATGGTAGAGTCCTTTGTATCCGTGGATTGAGACTAGTCCCCTTTGTCCCGAGGTCTGTGTTATTCCCCTTGTCATCTGTCACCCTCACCCCCAATTCTTTAATTCCCCTTACCTGTATTCTTCCTCCCTCCACCTGCTCTATGGTCCCTCCGATATCCACTTTTCTGTCCTTAATACCCCTGTTTTCCTGGCTTTCACCAGGCATTGTATGCATTTATATTGTCTACTAGCCATTGAAATCAAGTAACCATGCACCTATGTTATTTCCAAACTGTTTTTGTTGTATACATGCTGCAATCATTGTAACAAATGCTATAACATGCTGTAAATGTATTGGTGTCACTGTTCTTAGTTGCCTTGAAACCTGTAATTATTGAAAAACTTTTGTCAATTGTATTTAAATATATTATACTCTGACCTTGTTCTAACCAGGTCCATCTTGAAAATGAGCTTTGCTCAATGGTGTTCGCATGGATAAATAAAGATTCTGATTGATTTTTGAGGGGAATGCATCACCTTAAACCTCCCATTAGGGACCCCATCCCTCCATGGGATATTTTGTTTTTGTTAGAGAAACTTACATTACCTCCCTTCGAACCAGCCGCAGATTCCGAGCTGTGCTTTCTGTCATGGAAAGCGTTAAGTTGAGTTGCCATTACTTCTGCTCGTAGGATTTCCGGGCTTCAGGCTCTAATAGCTAAAGAGCTGTATTTAATTTTCCACAAGGGCAGGGTGTCCCTGAGGACTAATCCTAAATTCCTACCTAAGGTGGTGTCTCAAGTTTACCCTTAATCAGGACATCAACCTTCCAGTTTATTACTCGGAGCATACTAATTGAGGGGAGGCTCTGCTTCACACTCTGGGCGTACAGTATATAGAGTGCTTAGGTACTACATTAACCATACTCAGACTTTGAGAAAATCTGACCAATTTTTTGTTTCCTTTGCCCCAAGAACTCTGGGGGCACCAGTAGCAAAACAAACTCTGTCCCGATGGCTAGTCCATTGCATCACCTTCTGCTACAATAGGTACAACAAACCCTTACCAAGCTCAGTTAGAGGTTATTCCATCAAGGGTATTTCTGCCTCTCTTGCAGCATCGGGAAATGTCTCTGTGGCAGATATCTGTGCAGCAGCAACCTGGAGCTCAGTGCACACCTTTGTGAAGCACTACAGCCTAGACATTGCTTCCCATCAGAGAGCAGGATTTGGGTTAGTGGTACTTCAAGGCCTATTGTCTTGAAGTCTCTTTCACTTCTCAGATTTTTCCACCTATCAGAGGTCCAGAATTATTTTAGTACTGCTTGGTACTCAGTCCGTATGGTGTAGCCTGCTGCAAGAGCTCCCACTCAAAGTAAGATAATACAATTACATAAGAACTTACCATAACAATAGATCTTTGAGAGGAGCTCTTGCAGCAGGCGTTATTTCCCACCCTCTTACTCCCTGATTCTTTTCTCCTTTCTTTCCTTATCCTAGGTGGTGTATTCCACTAACCTCAGTTCTCTATGGTTTTTCAGCCAAGTCTCCGGTGGGAGAACTAGGGTGTGGCCCGGGGACCACCCACTCTATACCATTGGCAGACATCAAAGAGGGTCCTATGTCAGGGGCGGGTCCCCACTGGGTACTGCTAGCTAAGAATTTTCCGTGGGTTCCTAATGCATGGCGGCATTGTCCTTATGGTATAGCCTATTGCAAGAACTCCTCTCGAAGATCTACTGTTATGGTAAATTCTTACATAACTGTACTTTACTGTTATATTCTAGAAGAGTTAAGATAATTGAGATTCAGACAGCATAAATCACACTTCTAGTTACGTTAGCAAATGTGTAGAATAACACTGATTGCACTAAATGTATTATCTGTTTGTTATGCAATGCCCTATTAATATTGCGTACATTCTAGTTCTTTCTGTGAAGACTGATGTTCTGTGAAACGTATGGGAATTGGGAGGTAGGATTGTTCCTCTAATGGAATCCCTGCTGAATGGGACTTGAGTCAGTTGGTGTCTGGTCACTGCAGAAGGCACTGCAGAAGGATGGAATTTGCACAGATTGCTTCACAGAAACTCCAGACTTACCACCTTGTATCCCAGGAAGGTTCCACAGTGACAGACTTTGATTACGGTTGCTGTGATAAGCCAGTCTTTTATTTATTTTATTTTTATTCTCTTCAAACAAAAATACACGCCTACTGCATTTTCCTCGAGATTTGCCTGTTTGTGTGCTTCCAAAACACCCATGCCATGACAGTATGAAAGCTGTGGAAGGGAGCACAGATGTAGAAGACTGAGCTGAGCAGCCCAATAATATAATTTATTTATTTATTTTTTGTTGACCGGGTAAGCGCGCTAGAGAAATCCTGCCTATTTTCAGGCACTACCCGGGGGAGGAGAATACAGATGAATGCCAACAAACCTTGAACCAGATTAAGCTGTTGGTGGTATTTTTAGTGAATGAGGGAAATTTGGCCAGGATACCAGGGAAATTCCCCTACTCTTTTCAATAAGTGCCATGGGATCTTTAACATCCACCTGAACTACCACCAATCCAGGCAGATGGAACCTCGATTTAACCTCTCATCTGAAAGACGGCACCACAGAAGTGCAGCACCCCTCTCATGCTGCACTACAGTGTCAGTACTGGGTTATTAGCCAAAGTGCCAGATGTAGGAACTGAACCCACAGCCCTCTGATCTCCTGGCCTCAGAGGCGAGTGTGCTACCTACTGAGCCACTGACACTGCTTTAAAGTCTGGAAGACACAAATCTAATGCAAGATATTGTGCCACAAGCTGCCAGTGCTGATGTCTGGATATCTTACCTCCATAAATCCATTTTATTATAAGAGAGTGAAGATTTCAAAATGTTTACTGGCACTGCTTTTGGGAAAGTTTGAAATAAATAAAGGCACTTTGACAGAACGGCCATTTAGACCTGATTCACTTGACCAATTTATTGCAAAGGGAGATCCATCCAGCGTTTTATTTCAACCTCTGGCCACTCTAACAATGGAGAGTAATTCTTTTGGAAGAGGTCCTCGTATTTCAGGGTATTGTTAACCCCAAGATACCTAAATAAGGAGAAAGTCTATTGTAACTGGAGTAAGAGTTGCAGAGTGGTATAATCTGTGGGGGAGAGAGGAAGCACAGTAGACTTAACTCGATTCATTTTATACCTCAGTGAGAAACCAGCATTGTCTGTTTTTATTTATTTAATTTTAGTCTTTGGTAACCGGGTAAGGCCCACTAGGTACAAGTGCCTGTTTTCAGGGGTGACCTGGGAGCACTGGGCAGTTAAGTGACTTGCTTAGAGTCACACAGTATGCAAGTGGAGGTTGTGAGAATCAAACTCAGGTCTGGTCTGCTGGATGTATCAAGCTCATTCACACCTTGTTCCTCTAACCTCTAGACTATACTGCCTGCCCATCAGATGAAGATCAATCTATCAGATGAAAGAGAGCAAGGAGATGTTCAGAGAGACAAGAAGATGATAACAGCATGTCATCTGTGTATAATAAATTCAGAACATAAGAACGTAAGAAAGTGCTAGCAGAAGAGGACTGTTTGATCTATCTAGTCTGCCCGTGTGGGCTCCCCCCCCAAGTCTTTTCTCCTTTCTAAGCTTCTGCAGTGCCAATCCCATGCCAGACTGAATTCTAATATAGTATCTGCCATTTATATACCGTGGATCTCTGGAGTAAGACAGAAGGCTTGGGTCAGTGGTTCCAGCTAAATAGAATAAAGTCCTGTTTGGCTCAATGATGCCAGTTCGACAACACTTTTGTCGGCCGCCATCACAGCGACAGGATTTATGTCAACCGCAAGTTGCAGTAGACATAAATCCCAAATGCTCCCTGGTCCTGCTTTTCTATCCGGGGGCATCACCTGCCAAACCTCCCATGCGGGGGGCGCTGCCCCCTGCACCCCTGTACTATAGATTGTGAACTCCAGTTGGAGTTGACTCGGGGAAGGGGTGCTGGACCAGGAGATGGTGTGCCCCTGTCTGAGGTGTACCAAGACAGCAAGTTGTCAGCAAAGTGTTGATTTTCCAACAGCGAGATATTTTGCTGTGTTGGTGTCACCGTCTGATCGGCATACCATCCCATTTAACTGAACCCAGCTTAACCAGAACACCCTCTTAAGTGAACTGCAATCCTGTTGCCAATGATTTGGCAGTTAAGCATTAGCTTTTCAGCAGTGTTGTAAAGAATGGTGGCAAATGCATGGAGCTGATGTTGTGGGGGTTGGACGAGTGACTTGATTGAGCTTACATAAGGATAGCAGTCTAAAAAAAAAAGGAGGCAGTTGCGGTAGTGTACAAACTGCTGTTGTGCTGTGAGTGGCCTGCCACTGAATGTAAACAGTGCCCAAGAGACATGGGAGATGGTGACATTTGTTGAGTGCTGGCCCAAACTTCATAAAGACTGCCTTTCCCGATACAGGGCTATTGAGATTTTCTCAGCCAAGCGTGAATATTCATGAGATTGTGGAGTTCATTGGCCTGCTCCATCCATCTGCGCTTTTGATTGGTCACAGTTGCTTTGGCTCTGCTGGACTTGTGAGAGTCAAAATAGCTTATCCGAGGAGCTACTGTATATCATTGGATCTGAAAAAAAAGCAAATAAAAATAATATAATAATATAAAATAAATATATGAAACAGCAGATGTATCCAGATAAGGCAGAGCAAAGTATAATGCTGTACCTTCCTTATGCCCTCAATAAATGCATACTTGGCATACTTCCAGTAAATCCTGTTTCCCTGAACTTCCATCCAAACCAGAAACATGTCGCCCAAGTGGTTTGGATAAATGGGACTGTACTGTATCAAAGAGCGAGGGTAATAGATGTCCATCTTGATGACTGCTACAAAAAAGAGGAAATGGGTGAGAGATATAGTTGTCTGTCTGGATGAAGGCCATCAGATTCTTATCAATCAATTGTACTAGCAAAATGAATATTTTTGGGGAAACTGAAAGTGGTAAAGCAGAATCCAAAGATGGCCCTACTTGACACCGTCTAACACTTTTTTCACACACTGAATGAGACCAATACTGCATATAGAAACACAGAAACACAGAATTTGATGGCAAATAAGGACCACTTGGCCCACCCAGTCTGCCCACTTCCCTACCTAATGGATAAGCTGCAGATCCTAGTTAACCAACAGCCTACTTCCTCCTACCCCATCCCCAAGAATTGCCTTATGCCTGTCCCATGCATTCTTGAATTTCACCACTGTTTTTGACTCCATAACCTCCTCAGGAAGGCGTTCCATGCATCTACAACCCTCTCTGTGAAAAAATACTTCCTCTCATTATCTCTGATCCGTCCCCTTCTGTTTTCAAATTGTGCCCCCTTGTTCTTGCACATCTCTTTTTCTGAAAGATGCTACTGTCTTGGACTTTGTTGATTCCCTTGAGGTACTTGAAAGTTTCTATCATGTCCCCCTTCTCTCTCTTTTCCTCGAGGGTATACATATGAAGCTTTTTAAGTCTCTCTTCATGTGTTTTCTGGTGCAGATCCTGCACCATTTTAGTTGCCCTCCTCTGGACTACCTCCATCCTCTCTATGTCCTTGCAGAGAGTGGGTCTCTAGAACTGCACGCAGTACTCCAGATGGGGTCTCACCAGCTGTCTGTACAGAGGGATAACAACTTCCTGTTTTCTACTGGTGATGCCTCTCCCTATGCATCCCAGTACCCCCAACAGCCCTCCTTACTGCCCTCTCTCATTGCTTGCCCACCTTTATGTCATCGATATGACTATCCACAGGTTCCTTTCCATTTTTGTTGTTGTTAGTATCTCAGTCCCCATTGTGTACTCTTCTCCTGGTTTTTTGTTTCCCAGGTGCATTACTTTGCACTTCTTAGCACTGAATCCAAGCTGCCATACATTTGACCATTCCTCCAGCCTTGCCAAGTCCCGTCTCATCCTTTCCACCCCACCATGTGTATCAACACTGTTGCAGATCTGTCATCTGCAAACAGACATACTTTCCCTTCCAGTCCCTCTGCAATGTTACTTATAAAGACATTGAAAAGGACCAATCCTAGAACTGAACCCTGTGGTACCCCACTAGTAACCCCCCTATCTTCGGAGCGGACTTTGTTTATTATTACCCTCTGTGTCCTGTTCTCCAGCCAATTTCTTACCCAGGCTACCATATTGGAACCCACTCCAAGGCTGTCTCACTTGTATATTAATCTTTTGTGTGGGACTGTGCATCTTTTGCTAAGGTAGAGGCCAATGCTTAGAGTTGCATGACAAGATTAATGTTATGTGAAGCATTATGGCCTCATAGGAAACCTGATTGACCAGTGGATATCATTTTTGAGAGAAGTGATTCAAGATGCTGAACCGGTGCTTTAGAAAGAATCTTCACGTTATTAATGATCAGTGAAATAGGGCAGTATAAAGGGACTTTGGGCTCCATTTTCAAATGGTTAGCATGGCACAAACTAGAATTGTGCTCTATTAACCTAGAATAGCACCGCCCATCAGAGGTATACCCATACCCAAAGAGCATGGATGCGTGATGCACCCCTGACAGTGCCATTGTGCTCACTATTATGCTGCACCTTTGCAAATGAGGGTTCACTCATGCATATGTGGCACAGCACAATACTGAGAGTGATCAGAAGTGCTAAGTGACTGCCAGCAGTGGTGCAGTCTAACAGAACTGAAACCCAGTGCTTAACAGTGCACAGACCCATCTGCCCACTGTAAAAGGCTTGGTACCCTGGCGGTCCAACAGTCCCTCCCAAGCCCTGATCTGTGTAATAAAAAATAGCCTCATTTCCTTGGGAGACCACTAGATTACCTGGGAATTGGGCAGTTTTATTTTATCGTAACAGGGATCGGGGTGGGGGGTCGCTAAACTACCAGGGAATTGGGCAGTTTTATTTTATTGTAACAAGGACCTGTCTGCAAACTGTCAAGGGCTCAGTACCCCGGTGGATCAGCAACCTTGCTCTGCCTAATCCCCATTTAGAGACAGAAATAAACAAATAATTGGCAGTTCAGTGTCCTTCTCCTGCGCCAATCCACATTCACATAGAGAAATAAAAACTCATTGCTAGTTCGGTGTCCCCCCCTGCCCCAATCCCTGTTCACATGAAGAAATAATAAATCTTTGGTAGTTCAGTGTCCTCCCCGCCCTGATCCACATTCACGTAGAGAAATAATACATCATTGGTAGTTCAGTGTCCCTCCCGCCCCGATCAACATTCACATAGAAAAATAATACATCATTGGTAGTTCAGTGTCCCCCCCGGCCCGATCCACATTCACAAAGATAAATAATACATCATTGGTAGTTCAGTGTCCTCCCTGCCCCGCTCCCCTTTCACATAGAGAAATAATACATCATTGGTAGTTCAGTGTCTCCCCTGCCCTGATCCACATTCACATAGATAAATAATACATCATTGGTAGTTCAGTGTCCTCCCCGGCCCGATCCCCTCTCACATAGAGAAATAATACATCATTGGTAGTTCAGTGCGCCCCCTGCCCTGATCCACATTCACACAGAGAAATAATACATCATTGGTAGTTCAGTGGCCCCCCCGCCCTGATCCACATTCACATAGAGAAATAATACATCATTGGTAGTTCAGTGTCCCATCCACCCTGATCCACATTCACATAGAGAAATAATACATCATTGGTAGTTCAGTGCGCCCCCTGCCCTGATCCACATTCACACAGAGAAATAATACATCATTGGTAGTTCAGTGTCTCCCCTGCCCTGATCCACATTCACATGGAGAAATAATAAATCATTGGTAGTTCAGTGTCCCCCCCACCCCGATCCACATTCACATAGAGAAATAATACATCATTGGTAGTTCAGTGTCCCATCCACCCTGATCCACATTCACATAGAGAAATAATACATCATTGGTAGTTCAGTGTCCCATCCACCCTGATCCACATTCACATAGAGAAATAATACATCATTGGTAGTTCAGTGTCCCCGCCGCCCTGATCCCCTCTCACATAGAGAAATAATACATCATTGGTAGTTCAGTGTCCCCCCTGCCTGATCCACATTCACATGAGAAATAATACATCATTGGTAGTTCAGTGTCCTCCCGCCCTGATCCACATTCACATGAAATAATACATCATTGGTAGTTCAGTGTCCCCCGCCTGATCCCTCTCACATAGAAATAATACATCATTGGTAGTTCAGTGTCCCCCCTGCCCTGATCCACATTCACATAGAGAAATAATACATCATTGGTAGTTCAGTGTCCTCCCCGCCCTGATCCACATTCACTTAGAGAAATAATAAATCATTGGTAGTTCAGTGTCCCCCCCGTCCCGATCCACATTCACATAGAGGAATAATACATCATTGGTAGTTGAGTGTCCTCCCTGCCCCGCTCCCCTTTCACATAGAGAAATAATACATCATTGGTAGTTCAGTGTCCTCCCGCCCGATCCACATTCCACATAGAAATAATACATCATTGGTAGTTCAGTGTCCCCCGCCCGATCCCTCTACATAGAAATAATACATCATTGGTAGTTCAGTGTGTCCCCGCCTGATCCACATTCACATAGAGAAATAATACATCATTGGTAGTTCAGTGTCCTCCCCGGCCTGATCCACATTCACATAGAGAAATAATACATCATTGGTAGTTCAGTGTCCCCCCTGCCCCGATCCACATTCACATAGAGAAATAATACATCATTGGTAGTTCAGTGCCCCCCCTGCCCTGATCCACATTCACATAGATAAATAATACATCATTGGTAGATCAGTGTCTCCCTGCCCTGATCCACATTCACATAGAGAAAAAATACATCATTGGTAGTTCAGTGTCCCCGCCGTCCCGATCCACATTCACATAGAGAAATAATACATCATTGGTAGTTCAGTGTCCTCCCCGCCTCGATCCACATTCACATAGAGAAATAATACATCATTGGTAGTTCAGTGTCCTCCCTGCCCCGCTCCCCTTTCACATAAAGAAATAATACATCATTGGTAGTTCAGTGTCCTCCCCGGCCTGATCCACATTCACATAGAGAAATAATAAATCATTGGTAGTTCAGTGTCCTCCCTGCCCCGATCCACATTCACATAGATAAATAATACATCATTGGTAGTTCAGTGTCCCCCCTGCCCTGATCCACATTCACATAGAGAAATAATACATCATTGGTAGTTCAGTGTCCTCCCTGCCCTGATCCACATTCATATAGAATTATACATCATTGGTAGTTCAGTGTCCCCCCGCCCTGATCCACATTCACATAGAAATAATAAATCATTGGTAGTTCAGTGTCCTCCCTGCCCTGATCCACATTCACACAGAGAAATAATACATCATTGGTAGTTCAGTGTCCTCCCTGCCCCGATCCCCACTCACACAGAGAAATAATACATCATTGGTAGTTCAGTGTCCCCCCCCCGGCCTGATCCACATTCACATAGAGAAATAATACATCATTGGTAGTTCGGTGTCCCCCCTGCCCTGATCCACATTCATATAGAGAATTATACATCATTGGTAGTTCAGTGTCCCCCTTCGCCCTGATCCACATTCACATAGAGAAATAATACATCATTGGTAGTTCAGTGTCCCCCCTGCCCTGATCCACATTCATATAGAGAATTATACATCATTGGTAGTTCAGTGTCCCCCCCCGCTCTGATCCACATTCACATAGAGAAATAATGCATCATTGGTAGTTCGGTGTCCTCCCCGGCCTGATCCACATTCACACAGAGAAATAATACATCATTGGTAGTTCAGTGTCCTCCCTGCCCTGATCCACATTCACATAGAGAAATAATAAATCATTGGTAGTTCAGTGTCCCCCTGCCCTGATCCACATTCATATAGAGAATTATACATCATTGGTAGTTCAGTGTCCCCCGCCTGATCCACATTCACATGAGAAATAATACATCATTGGTAGTTCAGTGTCCCCCTGCCCTGATCCACATTCATATAGAAAATTATACATCATTGGTAGTTCAGTGTCCCCTGCTGATCCACATTCACATAGAGAATAATAAATCATTGGTAGTTCAGTGTCCTCCCGCCTGATCCACATTCATATAGAGAATATACATCATTGGTAGTTCAGTGTCCCCCGCCTGATCCACATTCACATAGAGAATAATAAATCATTGGTAGTTCAGTGTCCCCCCCTGCCCTGATCCACATTCACATAGAGAAATAATAAATCATTGGCAGTTCAGTGTCCCCCCTGCCCTGATCCACATTCACATAGAAAATAATACATCATTGGTAGTTCAGTGTCTCCCTGCCTGATCCACATTCATATGAGAAATAATACATCATTGGTAGTTCAGTGTCTCCCTGCCCTGATCCACATTCATATAGAATTATACATCATTGGTAGTTCAGTGTCCCCCGCCCTGATCCACATTCACATAGAAATAATAAATCATTGGTAGTTCAGTGGCCCCCGCCCTGATCCACATTCACATAGAAATAATACATCATTGGTAGTTCAGTGTCCCCCCGCCTGATCCACATTCATATAGAGAAATAATACATCATTGGTAGTTCAGTGTCTCCCCCCCTGATCCACATTCATATAGAGAATTATACATCATTGGTAGTTCAGTGTCCCCCTGCCCTGATCCACATTCACATAGAGAAATAATAAATCATTGGTAGTTCAGTGTCCTCCCCGCCCTGATCCACATTCACATAGAGAAATAATACATCATTGGTAGTTCAGTGTCTCCCCTGCCCTGATCCACATTCATATAGAGAATTATACATCATTGGTAGTTCAGTGTCCCCCCCGGCCCGATCCACATTCACATAGAGAAATAATAAATCATTGGTAGTTCAGTGTCCTCCCCGCCCTGATCCACATTCATATAGAGAATTATACATCATTGGTAGTTCAGTGTCCCCCGCCCCGATCCCATTCACATAGAGAAATAATACATCATTGGTAGTTCAGTGTCCCCCTGATCCACATTCACATAGAGAAATAATAAATCATTGGTATTTCAGTGTCCCCCGCCCCTGATCCACATTCACATAGAGAAATAATACATCATTGGTAGTTCAGTGTCCCCCGCCTGATCCACATTCACATAGAAATAATACATCATTGGTAGTTCAGTGTCCCCCGCCCTGATCCACATTCACATAGAGAAATAATACATCATTGGTAGTTCAGTGTCCCCCTGCCCTGATCCACATTCACATAGAGAAATAATACATCATTGGTAGTTCAGTGTCCCCCGCCCTGATCCACATTCACATAGAGAAATAATACATCATTGGTAGTTCAGTGTCCCCCCCGCCCTGATCCACATTCACATAGAGAAATAATACATCATTGGTAGTTCAGTGTCCCCCGCCCTGATCCACATTCACATAGAAATAATAAATCATTGGTAGTTCAGTGTCCCCCGCCCTGATCCACATTCACATAGAAAATAATACATCATTGGTAGTTCAGTGTCCCCCGCCTGATCCACATTCACATAGAAATAATAAATCATTGGTAGTTCAGTGTCCCCCGCCTGATCCACATTCACAGAGAGAAATAATACATCATTGGTAGTTCAGTGTCCCCCTGCCTGATCCACATTCACATGAAATAATACATCATTGGTAGTTCAGTGTCCCCCGCCCTGATCCACATTCACATGAGAAATAATAAATCATTGGTAGTTCAGTGTCCCCCCGCCCTGATCCACATTCACATAGAGAAATACATCATTGGTAGTTCAGTGTCCCCTGCCCTGATCCACATTCACATAGAGAAATAATACATCATTGGTAGTTCAGTGTCCCCCGCCTGATCCACATTCATATAAGAATTATACATCATTGGTAGTTCAGTGTCCCCCCCGCCCCGATCCACATTCACATAGAGAAATAATAAATCATTGGTAGTTCAGTGCCCCCGCCCTGATCCACATTCACATAGAGAAATAATACATCATTGGTAGTTCAGTGGCCCCCGCCTGATCCACATTCATATAGAGAAATAATACATCATTGGTAGTTCAGTGTCTCCCCTGCCTGATCCACATTCACATAGAAATAATACATCATTGGTAGTTCAGTGTCCCCCGCCGATCCACATTCACATAGAGAAATAATACATCATTGGTAGTTCAGTGTCCCCCTGCCCTGATCCACATTCACATAGAGAAATAATACATCATTGGTAGTTCAGTGTCTCCCCTGCCCTGATCCACATTCACATAGAGAAATAATACATCATTGGTAGTTCAGTGTCTCCCTGCCGATCCACATTCACATAGAGAAATAATAAATCATTGGTAGTTCAGTGTCCCCCCCGGCCTGATCCACATTCACATAGAGAAATAATACATCATTGGTAGTTCAGTGTCCCCCCTGCCCTGATCCACATTCACATAGAGAAATAATACATCATTGGTAGTTCAGTGTCCCCCGCCCTGATCCACATTCACATAGAGAAATAATACATCATTGGTAGTTCAGTGTCCCCGCCCTGATCCACATTCACATAGAGAAATAATACATCATTGGTAGTTCAGTGTCTCCCTGCCCTGATCCACATTCAAGAGAAATAATAAATCATTGGTAGTTCAGTGTCCCCGCCCTGATCCACATTCACATGAGAAATAATAAATCATTGGTAGTTCAGTGCCCCCGCCCTGATCCCAATCCCCATTTAAATATGAAGTCACATCGGTGGTCCCTCCCACTGCCCCATTCCTGATAATCAGCCTGACCCAAAGAATAAATTCCCTGGTAGTACAGTGGCCCCCACTCCAGTAGGTAGTGAACCACCACCTCCCTCCCAACCGACTTTGTGCCCCATGCAGCAACTTGCAGCCTCCCTCACTGCCACAGGACAGCTAACGACTGAACCGTCAAAGAGCATATACAGCACATAGTACATGCTCATTGGTTGACTGGTTAGCCAATAAGAGCACACTATGTACTATACATGCTCATTGACAGTTCAGTTGGTGGCTACCTGTGGCAATATGAGGAAGGCTGTGCCAGATGCTGGCATGGGTTGGGTTAGAGGGGAGCAGGGTGATGGGTTACTACCTGCTGGTGTGTGGGGTGGGGGCCACTAGACTACCATACGAACATCTGGATGTGCCAGCAGAAACAGACCACTCGGTCTATCTAAGTCTGCTCAAGTGTGCAGCAAGCACCCCTAGTTTGCAGCTGCCCCTCCCCTTTGTCATCCCACTGCCACCCCCCATCTCCCCCAACCTCACTCTCCCCTGTTCCCTGTCCCATGTTCTTTTGAAGCCTTTCAAAGATTTACAAGATAACACCCATTCTGGTAAGGTGTTCCATTTTGCTACCACCCTCTCTGTGAAATAGTGTCTCCTCATTTTCTTCCTAAATCTTCCCCCCTCTATTCTTAGCCCATGCCCCCTGGTGTCCCTCCCCCTCCTTAACTTAAAGACCCCATCTGCCTCATCCTTATTGGTTCCCCTCAGATACTTGAATGTCTCTATCATGTCCCCTTCAACCCTTCTATTCTCCAGGCTGTACATATTCAGGTCTCCCAGCCTGCTGTCATAGTCTCCCCCCCCCATTTCACATATCATCTTTGTTGCCCTCCTCTGCACCCCCTCCAGTAACCTGATATCACGCTTTAGGTACGGCCTCCAAAATTGCACACAATACTCTAAGTGCGGCCTTACCAGTGACCTGCAGAGGAGCACGATCACCTCTCTTCACCTGGATGAAAACCCCCTCGTTATGCACCCCAGCATTTTGTTTACTTTTGCAGCCACTCCACTGCACTGGGCAGTGTTGTTCATGGTATCTGTTATCATTACCCCTAGGTCCTTCTCCTCTTCAGTGATCCCCAGCTTAACCCATCCCAGCCAGTATTCTCTCCTTGGGTTCTTCACCCCAAAGTGCATAACCTTACACTTCTTTGCATTGAACCACAACTGCCACCTCTCTGACCACTCTAGCTTGCTTAGGTGCCCCTGCATCTGCTTCCATCCCTCCTCTCCATCCACCATCGCTACGATTTTGGTGTCAAGCAAACAGACTTATCTTGCTCACTTCCCCTTGTGCAATGTCTGATATGAAGAGCCCAAATAATACTGGCCCCAACACAGAGACCTGTGGCTCCCAACTCATCACCGGCCTTGGAGTTGAAAGCTCCCCTCTCACCACCACCCGTTGCGGCCTCCCACTCAGTCAGCTTGTAATCCAGTTCATCATTTTTGCCCTTACCCTTAGACCAGTTAGCTTCCCCCCAAGCTGCCCATGAGGCACAGAACTGATGGCCTTGCTGAAGTCCAGGTAAAGAACATCCACCGCATGACCCTTATCCAGCTCACCTATCACTCAGTCATAATATTGTATCAGGTTGGTTTGACAAGACTTCCCTTAAACAAACTCATGCTGCCTCACGTCCTGGAGGCCATTGTCCTTCAGGTACAACACCAGTCTTTCCTTTAGTATTGTTTCTATAAGTTTGCACACTATGGAGGTGAGACTTACTGGGTGATAATTACCCAGTTCATCCCTTGTTCCGCTCTTGTGTAATAGTACTACATGTGCCATCCTCCAGTCCAGTGGCACACATCCTGACTCCAGTGAGGTGCTGTACAGATGCACCAGTGGCTCCGCCAACACCTCTGCCATCTCCCTCAGCATCCTGGGGTGAATACCATCTGGCCCCGTTGCCTTGTCTACCTTCAGTGCCCTCAGTCCCTCCAGGACTCTACTTGCCTCAATTCTTCCACCTGTTGCCTCCTCTCCCCCTGTCACCACCCTCCCAGCCCGTGGTGGTAGCAGTCACCCATTTTCTTCCATGAACACTGAGCAGAAGTATTCATTCAATGTTTCTGCCTGCTTCTCACCCTTTTCTGTCCACTCCCCACCCCTTTTATACTCACTATTGTCTCCTTGCACTTCCTTTTCTCCCTGATGTATCTGAAAAAGTATCCCCCCTTCCCCGTTAATTCCCTACACTAATCTCAGCTCCCTCTGGGCCTTGGCTTCTTTCACTTTTCTGGTTACCTTAGTAGATTGTCTTGCATACTCCTCCTTGTCCACTTCCTTCCCCATCCTCCTATACCACTGATGCACCTCTCATTTTGCTCTCACTACCTCCACTACCTCGTTGTTCAACCAGCATGGTTTTCTTGCTCTGCTCCTCTTACTCAGTGTCTTGTTGCAGGCTTCTGTTGCCTCTGTAATCCCACTTTTAATAATATCCCATTTCTGCTCTGCATCCATCTCCTGCCTTATGCCCTCTAGTTTCCCATTTAGTATTTCCTGCATCCTCCCAAAGTCTGCCAGGGAATTTATTTCTTCAGTTCAGGACAGTGATTGGGGAATGGGGGGAGAGGGACCACAGGACCACTGGGGATTCATATATGGGAGGCAGAGCAGTAACTGGGGAATGGGAGAGGGGTTGAGACCACTGGACCACCAATATAACTTTGTATGGGGACCGGGATCAGAAAAGGTAGGGCAACTGAACTGTCAATGATTTTTTATTTTTCTATGTGAAAGGGGATCGAGAGGACACTGAATAACCAATTACCTGTTTTTATTATTGATCTAAGTAGACAGGGATCAGGGCAGTGGAGGGACACTGGGCTACCAATGCATTACTTCCAGTGATCAGGGCTTGGAGGGGGACCTGGCCAGGTATGTTCAGATGGTACACACATGCAGATGAGCACAAAATGGGCAGACAAATGGCACCTTAGTGCCGTGCATGGGCAATGACCTTGTTTGCATGTTTGGGGTGAATATCACCCATGAGAGCCATGACGCTAACCAGTGTGCACTGTGCTTTACCCCTCTGGGCAGTCTTCAGCCCAACACCCTTGTAGTGCTGTGCCAAACATGGTGACCTCTTGCTGTGTGCTGTGCTACCAGGGTCTGATATTCAACCAGATAGTGCAGCTGCTATCTGTTAGAATATGGTGCCAGAGCCAGCCTAACCTATTTTTTTTGCATGACTTACCTGTTTGTACACACAGCAATCCAGCTCTGAAGTTGGATTCTAGATCCTTGGGTATGCTTGGTTTAAGGGTAAGAATAACACTCAATTTATTTATAGAAAGAAGGAGCAAAAGAAACTCCATTCATGGCTGAGTCTAGCATCTCTATCAATAGCCCAACAGAGATGGAGCAAATTTTGATATTGCTCCACCAGCTGTCTATCCAGACCAGAGGGCATACCAGACAGCAAAGAACTAACAGCATGAAATACCTCTGCTGAGAAAACAAACTACGGCATGTGAGAGATGCTGAGAACTGCTGCCCACACCAGAAACAGGAATGCCATGCCATGGCAAGTGAGAGATGCTGAAAACTCCTGCCCAACACCAGAAACAGGATTGCCATGCCATCACATGTGAGAGATGCTGAAAACTCCTGCCCAACACCAGAAAAGGGATTGACATGCTATGGCATGTGAGAGATGTTGAAAACTTCTGCCCAACACCAGAAACAGGAATGCCATGCCATGGCATGTGAGAGATGCTGAAAACTCCTCCCAAACACCAGAAACAGGATTGCCATGCCATGGCATGTGAGAGATGCTGAAAACTCCTCCCAAACACCAGAAACAGGATTGCCATGCCATGGCAAGTGAGAGATGCTGAAAACTGCTGCCCAACACCAGAAACAGGATAGACATGCCATGGCAAGTGAGAGATGCTGAAAACTCTTGCTCAATGCCAGAAACAGGATTGACATGCCATAGCATGTGAGAGATGCTGAGAACTCCTGCCTAACACCAGACACAGGATTGCCATGCCATGGCATGTGAGAGATGCCGAAAGCTGCTGCCCAACACCAGAAACAGGACTGCCATGCCCAGCTGAATATAAAGATTAGAAAAAATATGTGCTTGCACATAAATTCCTGGCTGATCTACAGTCTGTACCCCTGCTCAAAACAGATAGGGAATACACTTATACTTGGCCTCTCCCTGGTGCTGCCAAGCTAAAATTTACTTTGCCTTTCTCTGGTTTTGCCAAGCTAAAACCTAGCCGCATTTGGTTACCATGGTATAATATTTAGACTGACTGTATCTGTTATAAGAAATTGTTGCATAATCATGTATAATTGTGATAACTTTCTAAACTTTTTGTAAGGGTTCATAATGTTCTATGGCAGAATAATAAGAAGCATTTATATAGCGCTTTTCATGCACAGTGTATACCAAAGCACTTCACAAGCAATGCTAGACTGGTAGTGAAGTGACTGAATGTGTAGTGGCAGCCATATCGCACATCAACACTCACAGACACCCTGGATAATTGCATGAACTGGTTTATGGGAAGGGGAATGTTGGCTAGGACACTGGGAATGTCTCCTGCTCTTTTTGAAGTGTACTCTGGGTTCTTTTACTTCCACCTGGACACCCACCAGGACAGGAAGACGGGACCTCAGTTTAACGTCTCATCCAAAAGACTGCACACTCCAGCACCCCCGCAATACTGCACATGGATGTCAGCATTTTAGGTGCAAGTCCTGCCCCTGTGTCGGATAAGAACCCATAACCTTCTGGTTTAGGGGCAGATGTGCTACCAACTGAGCCACACTGGTAGGACACAGCATAAGAAGAAATGTCAGTTCCTGGTGTTGAATATCAAGCTGTGATTGAGTAGCTATCCTCGTATTTTTAAGTTAAGCCAAATAAGTAACAATCTGCACCTGTGACAGGGTAGAATAGGACCCAGTCCCATTTGTTTTGGAGAAAGTGTGTAAATGTAAGGATCTGTATTCTTTCCTTTTTTGTCTCTTCTGTCTGGTTGAGCAATCAAATCTTCCTGTGAGACCTTCGGACTTGATCAACCTGAACAGTCTCACAGTCTTTTGCCTCTCATTGTCTCTGTTTTCTCTTGCTGTCTGTTTTTCCTCCCTTGCATATCTAGTTCTGATAATACAAAAATAAATGGGAATCAATGCATGGAAATGTAGCTGATAATGAGATCACTTTTTTTTAGAGAATTATGTTTCTGTTGAAATGTATATATTTATAAGTTGAAATAACTGTAAAAAGACACGGGTTATTTGAGTTCAAATGCCTGAGCCTTTTGCAAAGGCTGGAGGTACCCCAGGAAGTTCTCCATGTTCTAGCAACTCCAGAAACTGGCAAAGGACAGGATGTCTGCAGAGGATGGGGGTTGGAAAAGATATAAGAACAGCTAAGCTGAGCTGCAAGGTAGATTTTTTTTTACAAGAGGGATTTAATTTGCTTCTGTACATAGCTATTCTGAACAGGTTTGTTTTATTTTATGTTACTGCAACTATAAACAAACAGTTTTGTGGAATTTTACAATTGCTCCTGGGTTTTCTCTATGTGTCCTGACCTGTGCCTCGATGACAGATGGTGTCAGCCTAAGTGGGATTTAAGCCATGCATAACCTAAAACAGGAGTTTTGTGCATAGGTACTGGACCTAGTACCGGGGAACCATAGACAAAGGTATGGATTCTGCAGCTGAAGTCTAGTCTGAGGTTGTACAGGCCAGCACAAGTCATGGAAAAAGAATAGGCAATGACCTAACCTGAAAGCCGGATGGACTTTTTGAAATGGTGGTCTATGCAACAAAAAGAGACTGAGACGCAGAGAGAAAAAGAAATTAAATGGTTAGAAGAGTTGAAGAGAGAAGAAATGCAGTGACAGAAGCAACAGATGAGAGAAGAGATGCAGTGACAGGAGCAGTAATGGCTGGATGCCTTACAAGCTATCCAAGGCAGAGAATCTGGCACAGATCCAGACAAGCAACAAAATGCAAGCAACCTAAAGGCCATTAAACTTAAAAAGTTGTGTCCCTCAGGTGATATTAAAGCATATCTGACAATGTTTGAAAGTGTTGCCACAGCCTGCCAGTGGCCAAAGCAGCAATGGGCAATCAGACTGGTACCCTACCTGACAGGGAAAGCCCAGCTTGCCTACAGCAGTATGGACACTGCACAGTCACAAAACTGTGACCTGATGAAAAGTGAAATCCTGAAAAGGTACAACATCTCCAGAGAGACCTACAGGCAGCGATTTCGATCTCTGAGGTACAACTTGGTTGACAATTCTCGAGAAGCCTTCACCCGACTCCGAGAACTCCTGATGAAGTGGATCCAACCAGAGAGCAAAACAGTCCCACAGATCATCAACACATTTGCCATGGGGCAATTCTTCGACATCTTGCCTACAGATGTGCAGCTGTGGGTAAAGAAACACCGACCAGAGAATGGGTAAAAAGCTGTTTCTTTGGCTGAGGACTACCAAATGGCCAGAGAGATGCCACAGCAGTGTGGTAACAGCCAAGCAATGGTAAGAAACTCTTTATCTCATTTAAATTCCAAGCCTGCTAAGAACTCTGGTGGGGGTAACAAGTCTGTGCCAAAAGACATTATCTGCTATAACTGTAATAAGCCAAGCCATTTTGCAAGACACTGTCGTAATAAAGAGAGTGGCACTAGAGCAGATTTGTCCTTGGCAAACTGGGGCAAGTACCTAACAGTTGTGAAGGTGGGGCATAAGATTGTAAAGGGACTCATTGATTCGGGAAGCAGACAGACCCTAGTGCATGCTAAAGTGCTGGGAAAACACTGTGCAAAGGGACCAGGTACTGGTGTCATCTGCATCCATGGGGACACTCAATACTATCCCCCCACCCAAGTGACTCTAACTGTTAAGGGTGTGTTGCACCAAATGAAAATGGGGGTAGTACCAAAGTTACCTGTACCTGCAATTATTGGAAATGTTTTTCCAGGATTTACTGAATTCAACAAAGAGGGAGTAAATCCTGATGTTTCAGCAGCTCTGGTGACAAGAGCTTAGGCAAAGCAAATTTCAGATGGTGGGGACAATTTTCCTTTCAGTGATTTTGATTCTGACTTGTTTGAGCACAGCTCCAAGATCCGGAGATCCAGAAACGAAATACAAAGCCTGAAAAAAATGTGGAACAAATGATTGATGGACACAAAGGGTTAAAATGTAAAAATGCTGAAACTAAATTGATAACTGAATGTGATTTTCTTTCAGAGCAAGCTACCAATGTTTCTCTCCTGGGTTATTTCAAGCAGCTAGGTGTAAAACCAAAACAGGGTGGACCAATGTTTAAAAAATGTAATGGATTATTGTACAGAGTTTGGGTTAAACCTCAGACACAGGAACAGAGAGGACAATTGGTTGTACCACAGAAGCATGGAACAGAATTGTTACAGACAGCACATGATAATCCTATGGCTGGTCACTCAGGGAGGGATTGCACCTGTGCCAGATTGCTGAATAGATTTTACTGGCCATGAATTCATGAAGATGTTGCTACCTATTGTAATTCCTGTGCTGAGTGTCAGAAAGTAGCCCCAGTCACTAGAAAAGACGAGGTGCCCCTGGTACCCCTACCCTTAATGGATGTGCCATTTGAGAGAATTGCAAAGGATGTGGTTGGTCCTTTAGACAAAAGTAAAAAGGGTAATAGGTTTATCCTGGTAGCATGCGACTATGCTACTCGATACCCAGAAGCAGTTCCAATGCATACTGTTACAGCCCCAAAAGTTGCAGCAGAGCTGGCCAAACTTTTCAGCAGAGTGGGCATACCTAAAGAAATTATTACTGATCAGGGGAGTAATTTTGGTGCTGCACTGCTTAAGGAGCTGTACAGACTGCTAGGTATTACTGCCATAAGAACCTCCTCCATCACCCTCAGACAGACGGTCTTGTTGAGCATTTTAAGCAAACCCTAAAACGCATGTTAAAAAGGTTTGTAAAAGGGGAAGGGAAAGATTGGGACTATTACTTACCTTACCTACTCTTTGCTTACAGAAAAGTGCCACAGGCATCAACAGGGTTTTCACCATTTGAGATGCTGTATGGTAGGCAGCCAAGAGGGCCTCTGAATGTGGTAAAAGAAACATGGGAAGATACCCCCACTCAGAAACAATCTATATCTTCTTATATGTGTGCCCTAAGAAAGAAGTTGGTAAAATATGTTGAAATTGCCCATAGTAATCAGGAAGAGGCTCAAAACCAGCATAAGGTATATTATAACCATGGGGTAAAATAAAAAGTTTTCCAGCCAGGTGAAAAGGTTTTGCTACTGTTACCCACAACAGAAAATAAGTTGTTAATGAAGTGGCAAGGGCCATATAAGGTTGTTAGATGTACTGGCACTATTAACTTTGAGACTGAGACCCCTGACAGCAAAAATCCTATTAAGATATACCATGCTAACCTCTTCTAGAAATGAGTTGAAAACATGCCAAAAGCTGCCTTGCTCGTTTTACCAGAAACTGATAAGGAAGATATTGATGTAGTGTATGATAGACTGGAACAAACTGTAAATGCTGATGCTGTAAAGGTGAATGTTTTCTTAACCTCAGAACAAACTGCAGGCATTCATAATGTGCTAAAGACCTTTAATAGTTATTTTACTACAGTACCAGGCCGAGCAAGAGGGATTGAGCATGTAATAGTGACAAAGAATGCTCATCCTATTAGGCAAAAGTCATACAGGTTGCCAGAGTGGTTAAAAACTGATGTGGTTAAGGAAACAAGCATTTGTCAATGCCGAATGTTGTCTCGCTGGCATTGGCATTGGAAGTGCCAGAGTTAGAGACGCATAATAGGAATGGCAGTGAAGCATTGAAGTGATGCCAACCCCACACCCACCCTGCAGAGACTGACAGGCATTGGGGTGTGCCTTTGGGTCATCAGCTATAACACTTATGCCATTTTACCTCACCCTACCCTTTAGACACTGACAAGTGTCGTGGTGTGCTTTGGGCCTTATACTTACCCCATTCCATAAGGAAATACGCTGAGGTGGGTGCAGTATAGGAGAATGGGGTGAACTTTGGGGCCGAACAGTCCAAGGCACACCTCAGTGCCTGTCACTGGCTGCAGGGTGGGGGTTGGGGTGGAATGGTGGAAGCATTACAGCTGATGATCCCAAGTCACACTCCTGACACTTGTCAGTCTGTACAGGGTGGGGTGTTACATTTGGAAACCCTAACGCTGTAGGTGTGTGTTGGTATTTTCACTCCAAAGTATCAACATGGGCTTTTTGTGACCCCACCTCATGAACAGCGGTACTATCAGTTTTTTAGCCAAAAGGTGATTTTGCACAGCGACTGTGCCAGTTGGTGCCACAGGTATGTAAACACATTTTGGGCAGGATGTGAAAAATGACAACTGTAACCAAAATGATGCAGGGTCTGCATCAGAAGACATATGAAGAAAGACTAAAGGAACTAAAGATGTATAGCCTCAAGGAAAGGAGGGGGGACATGATAGAAACTTTCAAATACCCCAAGGGAATCAACAAAGTCCAAGAGGGTAGCATGTTTCAGAAAAAGAGATGTGCAAAAACAAGGGGGCACAATTTGAAGATAGAGGGGGGATGGCTCAGAGGTAATGTGAGGAAGTATTTCTTCACAAAGAGGGTTGTGGATACATGGAACACCCTTACTGAGGAGGTCATAGAGTCAAAAACAGTGGGGGAATTCAGGAATGCATGGGACAGACGTAAGGCAATTCTAGTCGGGGGTAGGAGGAAGTAGGCTGTTGGTTAATTAGGATCTGCAGCTTATCCGTTAGGTAGGGAAATGGGCAGACTAGGTGGGCCAAGCTGTCCTTATCTGCCATCAAGTTCTATGTTTCTATGTTTCTATTGTTCATGAGGAAGTGTAAAAAATGGCAAAGTTGAAAATCTGGAGTGAAAATATGAAAAATTGGTCAAGTCATGAGCATGCATAGAAACTGCACAACACACGTCTGTAACCCAATTATTTATGGGATTTTTGTAACCACATTTTCAACATAGACATTTTGGGACCTCCCCTCATGAACAGCGGCACTGTGATTTTGCTAATCTGTCTCAAAAGTTGATTTCCCGCAGCGACCACACCATTGTACACCACAGGTGTGAAAACACATTTAGGGCAGGATCTGAAAACTGACAGCTGTACTATTCAGAAAGAGGTGTGAAAAAATGCCAGTGTTGAAAATCTGACATGAAAATATTGCAGATTTGTGAAGTTACAAGGGTGCGTGGAAATTGCAGAACAAATGCTTGTAACACAGTCATTTTACTGACTTTCGTCACCAAATTTTCAACATAGGCATTTTAGGTCCTCTGCTAATGAACAATGTCACTGCCATTTTGTCAAACTGTCCTGAAAACTGATTTCGCACGGCGACCATGCTATTCTGCGCCGGATGTACTAAAAGACATTTCAGCCAGGATGTGAAAAATGACAGCTGTACTGTTCATAAGAAGGAATTAGAAAATGGCAATGTTTAAAATCTGGAGTGAAAATATTACAAACTCACGAAGTTATGAGTATGCGTGGAAACTGTGCAACGCACGCTTGTAAAACAGTAATTTTTTGGATTTTTGTCACCAGATTTGCAACATAGGCTTTTTGAGAGCCCCCCTCACTAAAAGTGGCACTGTCATTTCATTAATCATTCCTGAAAGGAGATTACAAGCAGTGACCCCGAAATCACCTTTTGGGACTGAATAATGCCATGACAGTGACTGAATTCATGAGGAGGGTTCCCAATAACCCCATGTTGAAAATTTGGTGCCAAAATTCCCAAACATGGCTGAGATATGCACCAAAGTTGAAAAAACCCTAGTTATGCCATTATACAGCTTACCAGCATTTCTTCAGTTCAGGGTCGGCTTTCAAGAGTGCAGACGTGTTCCCAGTCCACCAAAGATCGTTGCGCCAGGCTCCAGAGGTAAGTATGGGGTGAGAGGGGTGTGGGGAGGCAGGGTATGCAAAGGGTGGGTGTGGGTTGAGGGGTGGAGCAGGACAGACCGCAAGGGACTGTTTTCTGATTTACAGGTTAACAAAAAAAAATCACAGGATTTTTTTTTACAGGGACATTGGCACGCTGGGGTGGGCTCCCAGCGTGCCACCTGAGTGTTTTTTGGGGGGGGTGCTGTAGCCAACGGGATTGGGCACCCCGCCTGCACACAGTGAAGGGGGAACAAGAGCCAATGGGGATTGACACCCCCACACACAACAAATAGAGGGACATTATGCCGATGGGGAGTGGGCTCCCCATTGGCAAATTAAATGGGGAAGGGGGACTAAAGCCAATGGGGATTGGGCCCCCCATTGGCAAAGAAAGACTGCTGGGGGTGCATGATGCTGAGGGGGATTGGGCGCCCCCTCAGTAGAGACTTGAAATGGAGGGGGCTCCCCCATCGGCAAATGATGTGTTGGGGCATGCTGACGGGGATTGGACACCCCTGAAGTCGGCGCTCTGCATGGTGGCAGTCAATGCTGCCATGTTTATTGTACTGTTTCACCAGGGAAAGGCACGTCGCTGCATGAAAAGCTTGGTCGTGTTGCAACAGACCTTTCCTTAGATCTGGTGGCCAGTTTACATCTTGAGGGTGTCGGCGCCTGCAGCTGCCTTATTGGGGAATGAGGGATGCACCTACTGATGCGTGCCCTGTAATTCACCCACAGTGACCACACCTCCAAATGTGCTACTACTGCAATATGTTGGCTGGCATGCATGCGTGAGCCAAGATAATAAAAAAATGAAGGAACTGGGTATCATTGAGGAGTCAAGGAGTGCTTGGTCATCTCCTATGGTTATTGTAAACAAAACAGAAGGGGGTGTTAGAATATGCCTTGATTTCAGAAAACGGTATCAAGTGTCAGAATTTGACAGTTACCCTATGCCCAGGATAGATGATTTGGTGGACAGACTGGGGAGTGCAAAGTATATCAGTACCCTGGATCTCACCAAGGGTTACTGGCAAATACCTTTAGCTAAAGAATCCAGAGATAAAACTGCATTTGCCACCCCTGTAGGATTCTATCAGTTCACCACCATGTCCTTTGTTTTACATGGTGCACCAGCTACATTCCAGCGGTACATGGATGTAATTTTATCCTCTCACACTGGTTATTGTGCTGCACACCTGGACGATGTCGTGGTGTACAGTCTAGACTGGAAAAGTCATGTGGAACACCTATGAGCAGTTATCCATGCTATCAGAAATGCAGGTCTGACAATCCTACCAAATGTGCATTGGGCATGCAGGAAACCAGATATTTATTTATTTATTTATTTAGTTAAACATCAGTTTAGAAACCTTTGATTTGGGCTATGTGTTGGGAAATGGAGAAGTCAAACCAGATATTTCTAAAATATAAGCTTTGGCTAACAGCCCTGTACCTAAAACAAAGAAACATGTCAGGCCATTTTTAGGGCTGCCTGGTTATAATCGGAGATTTGTTCCAAATTTTGCTGAGATAGCTACTTCCCGAACTCACAAAGAAATGGTACCCAAATAATGTGAAATGGACCCCAGAGTGTGATGAAGCTTTTCAAGCCATAAAGGTTGCATTATGTTCAGCACCTGTTTTGAGAAGCCCAGACTTTGAGAAACCATTTCTGCTACAAACAGATGCATCTCAGGTAGGCCTAGGTGCTGTCCTAAGTCAAAATGTAGATGGGACAGAACATCCTATTCTCTACATAAGTAGGAAATTGCATGGCAGAGAAAAAAGGTACTCCACTATCGAAAATGAGTGTTTAGCAGCAAAGTGGTCCATGAAGTCCCTCAAATTTTATTAGCTAGGAACTGATTTTGTTCTTGTAACTGATCACAGTCCTCTCTGTTGGCTTAGTCAGGTGAAAGATAAAAATTCCAGAATCACACATTGGTACCTGGCACTGCAGCCATTTAAATTCTCTGTGATTCACAAATCTGGTACAGAGGATAGCAATGCTGATTTTCTGTCAAGATATGGATCAGGAATTGAGGGTTCTGATAGTTGAAAAAAATCTATGGGTTTGAACTGTACTTTTTGCTGTACTGTTAAGAAATGGATGCAAATGTGCTTAAATTCTGAGAGTAGAAAATGTTAGTACAGAGTAGAAGGTTTTGGAAACCTGTTTAATTAAACAGGTTCCCTCTTAAAGAGGTGTGTGTGTGTGTGACAGGTTAGGATAGGACCCTGTCCCATTTGTTTTGGAGAAAGTGTGTAAATGCAAGGATCTGTATTCTTTTCTTTTCTGTCTCTTCTGTCTGGTTGCACAACCAAATCTTCCTGTGAGACCTTTGGACTTGATCAACCCGAATAATCTCGCAGTCCTTTGCCTCTCACTGTCTCGCTGTTTTCTCTTGCTATTTTTCCTCCCTTGCATATCTAGTTCTGGTAATGTAAAAATAAATGGGAAGCAATGTATGGAAATGTAGCTGATAATGAGATCACTTTTATTTAGAGAATTGTTGACATGTGTATATTTTTAATCTGAGATCATTGTAAAAAGCCAGATGCTATTTGAGTTCAAATGCCTGAGCCTTTTGCAAAGGCTGGAGGTACCCCAGGAAGTTCTCCATGTTCTAGCAGGTCCAGAAACTGACAAAGAACAGGATGTCTGCTGGGAATAGGGCTTGAAAAAGATATAAAAACAGCTAAAGCTCAGCTGCAAGGTTTGTTGATTTGTTTTTTCAAGAAGGATTTAATTTGCTTTGGTATATAGTTATTTTGAACAGGTTTATTTTATTTTATGTTACTGCAACTATAGACAAACAGTTTTGTGGAATTTTTACAACTGCTCCTGGGTTTTCTCTATGCTTCCTGACTTGTGCCTCGATGACAGCACCCTTGTGAAAGCCTTTAGAGAGTCCCCAGAATGCCTGAGGTGGAACCAGTGCCCTTACTGGCCCATTCAGTCTGTGAGCATCAGCCTACTCTTCTGTTTTTTTTTGGGGGGGGTTGCCTGTACAAGTGAAAAACAACATTTTCCTGCACAGACTGTGTACAAATGTTTTCACCAAAGAGACCACTGTAGTATACTGACTACTGTTGTAGGGGACTCATAGGTGAGCCAGGATGAACCTGTCAGTTTCAGGGGGCAGGACTTGACTGTACAAAAGCATGTGCTGTCTCAAACTGCAAGCACAATTGCCACTTAGCTAGAAAATGAAGTATTCCTAAGTTTAGATTCGAATGTATCAAATGTATGTCATGTAAAGAAGTAATGGATGACATTAAGAAATGAAATACTAAAAAATATTTGGGTTAGAAGTCATTGAAATTAGATTCATACTGAATCAATCAACATAATTTCAACAGTATTGACACACATTTTAATTGAAGTTTGACAGAAGGATATTTTTCACCTTCCTGGAAGAAGGCAAAACGTAAACCAATACGCAAGGGCAGATTGTCCTGGAACTCCCTGAATTATTGTCCCATTGCACTTCTGCAGGAGGTACTGGGAGACTGGTGTTGTGACAGTTAAGTAGGTATTTGGAGAAATACTTACTGCTGTCCAGTTACCAGTCCGGTTTTCGGAAGATGCATGACATGGGCACTGCACACACCAATTTGGTGGACATCATTACCTTCCCCCGGGAAAGGGGAATGGCTCAGGATGTAGTGTTCATGGATCTATCAGAAGCATTCAGCACTGTGGACCATCAGATTCTGGTGGAATGGTTGATGGATATTGTTATGTCTGAAGAGACTTGTGGATGGTTCAGTTCTTATTTAAAAGGCACATCTCAGCAAGTTCAAGTTTGAAGTGACTTAGCTAATATTGCTTTGGTCCATAGGGGTGTTCCCCAGGTATCCAGTTTGGGCCATACTTTATTTTTGATTTATATAAAAATTATATAATTTGATATTTTTAATTATATAATTACTGATATAGTTACAAAAACAAAATATGACTTTGTGCAGATGATACCATATTGCTGGCAAGCAGGGTTAACAAAAAATTAATGGAATTAAAATTACAAAACATTTTTTCAAAGCTATGTAGCTATCTGGGCCAAAACTTGTAACCCCCCCCTCCATCCTGAACATTACCCTCTCTGACACTTGCTTCTCCTTGTTACCCTTTTTCTTCTCCATTCCCTCCCCCTTCCGCACACCTCCCCTCAAACCTATTACCACATTCCCCTCCTAGTCCCCCTCCCTCTATCCCTCCCTATGACTACTGCCCATATTCCCCCTGTCCTAGACCGCCTCCCCTGCCCTTTGACAACGGTCTCTCAACCGGCCTACTTCTTTCTGTCCCCCTTCTACACTATCTCTCGCTGATAGTCCATCTGCTTCTTAATTCCCTTTCTCTGTCACCTCATCCTGCTGCCAATATTAAGTTGCTCTCTAGTAATATCTTTTATTTTTAAGTGTTACAACTGTAAAACTATGTCAACCATGCCTGTGTTTTGATTGTATACCATTTCCAACCTCTGTATGTATGTTTCCCCCCTTCTTTTGATGTGGAACCTTTGTAAATGAGCAGATCCTGCTCAAAGGTACATGTAATCCTAGAGTTTAATAAATTTTAAAAAAAAGTTGTTGTTAAACAGCAAACGTCTAAAACTATGGTACTTATATGGTTTAGTATTACAGATCGAGGGAGAACTCCCGACCAATAAGAGCACTCCTTTACCCAGCGTGTGAGACACTCTTATTCTGTGCAGAACATCTCCCTAGGGTACTGAGGGAGCTAGTGGAGATCCTGGTGGGACCACTGGCAGACCTGTTCAGTATATCATTGGACACAGAATGTGTGCCACAGGACTGGAGGATAGCCCATGTGGTGCCCATTCACAAAAGTGGCCCGAGTGATGAGCCAGACAACTACAGACTGGTAAGTCTCACTTCAATCATGGGGAAACTCATGGAGTCAATCCTAAAAGAGAGACTGATGAACTTTCTGGAAGACAATGGGCTCCAAGAGGGCCATCAACATGGTTTTGTATCAGGCAGATCCTGCCAGACGAACCTGGTGGAGTGCTACAGCTTGATTACCAGGAAACTGGACAGGTGCCATGCAGTGGACATGCTGTAATTGGACTTCAGCAAGGCCTTTGACTTAGTGCCACATGGGAGACTGGGGGAAAACTGGAATACATTGGGGCAGTTACAAAAATGGTCAACTGGATTACCAACTGGTTGAGAAGTAGGCAGCAAAGGGTGGTGGTGGTGGAGTAGAACTCTCATCACCAAGGGATGATATAAGTGGGGTGCCCCAGGGTTCAGTACTGGGACCAGTACTGTTCTGGATATTCATAGCTGATATTTCAAACGGGATCTGGAGTAGGATCAGTCTGTTCACAGATGATACTAAGGTAGGTGCAGTGATGGACGACATAGAGGTGTGGAGGGGGCTGCAGGAAGACCTGACCAAATTACAAGAATGGTCAGAGACATGGCGGTTGGGGTTCAATGCCAAAAAGTGCAAGGTACTGCACTTTGGAGCAAGGAACCAGGGGAGGAAATATCTGTTGGGGGGGTACAGTTGGAAAGCACAGTGAAGGAAATTGATCTAGGGGTACTAATAACGGGGAGTATGAGCTGCTCAGCTCAGTGCAGGTAGGTGGTTGCAAAGGTAAACAGGATGCTGGGGTGCATAGCGAGGGGAATCTCCTCCAGGCACAGAGAAGTGATCCTACCCCTGTACAGGTAACTGATCAGGCCACACCTGGAATACTGCCTGCAGTACTGGCGTTCATTCCTGAAGAAGGACATCAGATTGCTGGAGGGGGTGCAGCATAGGTCAACAAAGTTGATACAGGGACTTGAGGGAAAATCCTATGAGGAGAGGCTAGGAAAGCTGCAAATGTATTCCCAGGAAGAGAGGAGGGATAGAGGATATGATTGAAACCTTTAAGTACCTAAAGGGTATTAATAGGATTAATACAGAAGGGATTCTTCAGATCAGAAGGGGGAGGGACACATGAGGGCATCAGCTGAGACTGGAGTTGGGGGGATTCAGGAAGACACTTTTTCATGGAAAGGGTGGTATATAAGTGGAACACTCTGCCTGAGGAGGTGGTATCATGTAGAACGGTAGGAGGATTTAAGAGAGAGTGGGACACAGTGAGGGAGGTGGTTATGAGGTGACGAGGGGAGGGTGGGGCAGCTGCAAGTTGAGGGGCTAGCTGCACAATCGAGCAGACTCGATAGACCATGAGGCCTATGTCTGCTGGCATTTCGTATTTTCATACGTTCATACACAGATGCCCTGGAAATGAGCACGTTTCAGGATATTTCTTTTTAATTACATTGAGTGCTTCTTCGATCTATAATAATAAAAATATAATAATAATTTATTTATTTAGTGCAATTCTAAAAATCAAAGCACTGTACATACTGAAAAACATCATGAAGCAAACAGTTCAATGTAAAAATTTTACAAAGTAATTTAAATACTTCAATTAAAGTTATCCCGGAATCCCGTATAAAATACTAAGTGCTAAATGTCTGCTTAAACAAGTATGTTTTCAAACCTGTTTTAAAGCTCTCCATGATCTGGCACTCTCTAATCTGATGAGGTAGAGAGTTCCACAGGGATGGGCCACCAAGCATAAAAGCCCAGGCCTCAGATGTTTTCAACTGCACCCTGGGAACTTCTAACAACCCCTCGTCAGTTGAGCAGAGAGGACGGCCAGGGCTGTAGGGAGTCAGGAACTCTTGCAGGTAGCTCGATCCCAGTCCATGCAGGACTTTAGAGGTCAGAAGACTGACCTTGAAGATGATCCACCACTGTATAGGCAGCCAGTGCAGATTACTCAGCATAGGAGTAATATGACTAGAACGAGAGGTCCAAGTCAACAATCATGCCGCAGCATTCAGCACCAGCTGCAAGCAATGGATATCAACCCCCAGAAGCCCCAAGTAGGGGGAGTTGCAGTAGTCCAGATGTGAATTCACAAAGGCATGGATCAATGTAGGCAAATCACCAGATGGAACAAGGTGCTTGGTTCAGGCGATGTTCCTAAGATGATAAAAGAAAGACTTGATTGACTGCCGACACCTGTGCATGCAGTGTCAGCCCATTGACAAGAACAACCCCCAGATTACGCGCCTGTTCAGAAGTATATAGTTGTACACATTCAAGCCAAAGCCCAGAGGGTAAACCCACTCTGACCTCTCTATCCAGTGATCCGGATCCACCACCAACACCTCAGTCTTCCCAAAATTCAATTTCAACCAGCTGGACTTCATCCAGTCATGGATTTCCACCAGACAGCTGTTAAACATCGAGACTGCACTATTCCGGTTGGGTGCGAAAGACAGATAGAGCTGTATATGATCAGCATAGCTGTGAAATTTCAGTCCATATCACCTTACAATGTCTCTTAGGGGCAGCATATACACTGCGAACAATGTAGGGGACAGCACCAAGCCCTGAGGGGCCCCACACGGCAGAGAGAATGAATCAGAGGAAAAAAAAAATGACAACACCCTCTGAGATCTGCCAGCTAGGAAAGATTGAAACCATCTGAGAACTGGACCAGCCAGGCCACAGATAACCCTCAGGCACTACAGTAGCACTCCATGGTCCACAGTGTCAGATGCTGAAGAGCGGTCAAGAAGCACCAAGATGAAGCAGCGCTTCTGAACTCTCACCATCAGGAGATCATTGAGCACCCGAACCAGAGCAGTCTTGGTACTATGTCTTTTCCAAAAACCAGACTGGAGAGGATTGTAAACATCATGGATGGTAAGATGATTCTCCAGTTGCAGCGCAACCACTTTCTCAATCACCTTCCCAACAAAGGGAAGGTTAGAGATAGGTCTGTACTTGGCACAGCTGTTTGGGTCCAAAGCAGCTTTCTTAAGAAGTGGTGTCACCACTGCCTCCTTCAGGGAGCTAGGGAACTCACCCAAATCTAAGAAGCACCAAACAATCTTTCCAAGGACATGGCCAATGGACTCCATACACCCCATTAATAGGCGTGTAGGCCCTGGATCGTAACTACAGCATGTTGGCCACAAGTTCAGGACAATCTGTATGATGTCCACAATCTCCAGCTGGTCAAAAGATATCCAAGAAAACCGGGGTGAAGCAACTGAGCACCGACCACCACCAACTCCCATAGATGGTGCTGGACAGATCTCGGCCCTGATGTCGACCACCTTATCTGCAAAGAATCGAGCAAACTAATCACACTTAACTTGTGAAAACGCACCTCAAACCTGTAGAGAGGTTGGGTTGCACAACCTGTCCATGGTTCGAAAGAATGTTCCCAAAGCAAAGCACACCAAAAATAACCACAGACTCAAGTCAAGTTTATTAGTACAAAGATGTATCAAAAACAGCACATTTTATCAGATCAAGTCACAAAATACATATAAAATATTAATTACACACCCCATTAACCACAGACTCCAGAATGTTTCATCAGCTAAAATTGTTGCATTGAAAATTGTGGAGGCAGTATGACGCAGTGGGTTAAGGCTCTGATCTGCAAATCAGGAGGCCTGGGTTTGAATCCCACAGCTTCCCTAGGTGCATACTGTGTGACCCTTAGCAAGTCACTTAACTTCCTTGTGCTCCCAGGTTGCACCTGCAAGCAAGCTTTTAGCTTAGTGTGTCTCACCTGGTAAAAAAAAAAAAAAATTCTCCCCTAGTTCTCTCCTTCCCTTTTAAGCTTTATACCTTTGCTTCCTTCCTGAAACTGAATGAGTTAAATTAAGGCATGACATGGTCCTTTTTTTATTATTTAAGGTTTTCTAATTGGGGTTTAATTAATGTGTCATTGTGATGTCATGGTGTTTTGGTATAAATTGTACTCTGAACTTTGTATGGTATATGCCTCCTTGAAGGCTTGTAGCCGAGGCAATAGGGGCTTGCACTGGTGTGAATTTTCAATACAACAATTTTAGTTGATGAAACATTCTGGAGTCTGTGGTTACTTTTGGTGTGCTTTGCTTTGGGACCATTATTTTGAGTTTAAGGCTGGCTGCCTGCTTATGCATGCCACCTCGATCCTGAAGCGCAGGAGTTGAACTTTGGATCCCATGGTTCGAAAGAGCTGGGCTGGTCAGTTCTGAGCAACAGCAATCTCCCCAGACAGGAACTCTGCCTTCTTACCTGTGATTGCTGATTGATAGCTTTGATAATGATATATCAATCTAAGGTGACGGCAACAAGAGTCGATTTCTGCCAGCAATGCTCTAGCCTTCGTCCTACTCGTCTCAATTCCCTCAAGGTGCCATCAAACCAAAAGGACCGAGGGTGGAGAGAGAGAGAGAGAGAGAGAGAGGAGAACACGGACTGAGGCGATGGAATCCAGAACCTCAGTAACAGCCTTATTATAGGCTTGAACTAGTACTTACAATATTTTGGTACATCCCTCGTCACCACTCATTGAGGGTAAGCGTGGTTTCACTTGCATTCTGTTTGAGCCAGAACATCTCAGCTTTGCTTCGCTGTCCTCTCTTGATCAATGCAGTCAGTGGCTCTGGGGATGTACTAAAATGTAACATATGGATTTAAAAAAAAATACCCCCAAGAAGCATATAAAAAAAACCCTGTGATATGTTAGTCACTCTAGTAATACTATACTTCCAGTCCTCGTTAATAATATACTTGCGAGCTCCACTCGCAACCTTCTGCGACAACCATGGACTTTGTCAACTTATTACTGAACCAACGTGCCACAATAAAAGGAACCCTAGCAACAGTACCCTACTGGATGTTATCTTGGTGAGCAAACCTCATCTCTTTACGCACGCTGGCACCTTATTTTCTGACGTCAGCGACCATTGTTTCATCGCACGTGTAACAGCTTCCAGCAAACCGCTCTACACATCAAAGTTCTCTGTGAAGAGATCGAGGCGTAACTTTGACTTGTTTGCTTACTTAGATGAGCTCAAATACTCCCTGCATTGGCAGGATTTCTACCTGGCAAAAACTGTCATTTTAGCATACAATATCTTCCAGGATATCTTGTCAGGAGCTCTCAACAATTACGCTTCCCTGGTAAAAACCCACATAAGGAACAAAGACTGTAGATGGTTCTCCCCTGGACTCAAGGCTATGTTGTTCAAAAGGGACAATCTATGGAAAAAAGCCCGAAGATTCAACACCCTTACGGACTGGAACCATTTCAGGAGATTACATAATGTCTGTACGGAAATGGTCAGAGACTCAAAGGCTGCTTTCTTTCATTCAGAGTTTGATTCCACTACCAGGAACTCAGCTAAATTCTGTAAAACTTTCAAGGACCTGTCCGGCCATGATTCGAGCAATCCCCTCACGACCAACATTAACTCTGGGAATTCTACCGTCACCAATAGGTTGGAGATCTTAAGATTCATTCAATAGCCATTTTGCCACTGTAAGCCTAGCTTTTGACACTTCCCCAGCATGGGTCCTATGCACCCAGATCACTACCTCCCATCCCGATCCCCTTGTCACTGACTCGGTATTCGCATTCCAACCTGCATCATTAAAAGAGGTGGAAGATCTACTTCTGCAGATAGACACCAGGAAAACCCATGGTGCTGATTCCTTAGACCCATACTTTATAAAGATTGCCTATCACATATTAGCTGTGCCTATTACCCACCTATTTAATCTATCATTGTCTCAGGGTATTCTGCCACCTTTATGGAAGACCGCACATGACATCCCCCTTTTTAAAATCAGGGAACCCCTGTGACATTAACAATTACAGGCCGATCTCCATCCTTCCAGTTTTATCCAAACTATTGGAGAAATTAGTGAATGCGCAGCTGCGGTCCCATCTTGAAGCATTAAATCTTCTAAACCTATGCAGTCCGGCTTCAGGGCTAACCATAGCACCATCACAGCCCTCACCAAAGTGACCAATGATTGGCAGAGGGAGTTGGACCTTAAGAATTATGTCTGTGCTGTATTTCTGGATCTAAGCAAGGCATTCGATACCGTGGATCACAGCCTGCTTCTCCTCTCCCTGCGGTCCATAGGCAGGGACTCCTCATCATTGCATTGGTTCACTGACTATCTTACAGGACGCCTCCAGCAAGTTAAAGCCGAAGGTGAATTGTCACCTCTTAAACCAGTCCAGCGGGGCCTGCCCCAGTGATTTATCCTAGGTCCACTACTGTTTGCAATATACATCAACAACATCGACATCTGCATAAACAAGGCTAGTATTCACCTGTTCTCAGATGATACTGTCTTATACTTAAGTCGCCCAACACCAGAAGCGGCCTGTGAAGATTTACTATCTGAATTCAATCTACTCCAGAGCCAACTTATTCACAAAAAGCTCCTCCTCAATGCCAAAAAAACGAAAGCTATGCTCTTCTCTCCATCTACCCTTTTAATCAACTCTGCAGCTACTATCCCAGTACCCCAGATCACCATTTTATTAGGCAAAAAACTGGAATATGTCCAAAAATTCAAGTACCTGGGAGTGTAGTTAGACCATAGACTCTCCTTCACTGAATACATTGATGATCTGCTAAAACGACTAAGGCAGAGGCTGGGAACTTTCTTTAGAATCAACCAGTTCCTTACCAGAGGTGCTAAGTTACAGCTGGTCCAATCCACATTTCTTTAGCTGGTAGATTGCACGGATTTCATCTATAGCCATTGCTCTACCTATTATTTGTCAAAACTGGACACACTCTACCACAGATCCCTGTGGTTCATAACGGGTCTCCCACTCGGCTCGCACCACTGCTCTCTGTACATGGCTGTAGGGTGGACTTCCCTTAAATCTAGGAGGGAGAGAGAGAAACACCGCACTTTGGACCTTCAGAGCTATTTCAAAAAAACTGCCTCGTTACATTACCAACTGTCTTCCTTTAAGCACAATAGGTAACTATGCGCTACAAAGTTCTTCTTTCATCTCACTCAAAGTACCTATGGTTAAATCTTGCTTTGGCAGAGCAGCCATAAGCTACGTGCTGCCCGCACTTTGGAACAAAATACAAAAAACTCTTAAGCTGTGCACCCCTGTCTGCTTCTCCGCCTTCAAGAGCTTATACTCTCTATCATTCAAAGAAGTCTGCAATTGCTTCTCCCACCCTCGCCCTGGGTCCGTGTCTCTCATAGTACCTCATCCCGCCATGCACAACACGCTAACAAAAAAAAAAACTTCTGGTACCGTCCACTGACCTTCTAAAACTTAGTCTCTCCATCCCCTCATTCCCCACCTCTGCCCCACTTGCTCCCTTCCTCCCACTTAGCCTCTGTCTCCCATCATCAGGATAGAAACCGCTTGTATCCTCTGGTTGAGACTGTCTCCATGCCCACTCCCTGCTACTCTCCCCCCCGCATCCCTAGCCATTTCCTCTTCCCCTCACTTTCCTCTATTCTGCTTACCTGCTACTCTTTCTCTTCTCACCCTATCATGTCCCTCCAGTTTTGCTCCTCCTCTCACCTCCACTTTCCTCCCATTTCCTCTCCCTCAATTCTGTGTCCTGACTGAATATATGCATATACCTTCCTTTTACACTATTGCCTTAAACTCTAGTTGCTTGTATGCTCTATTGTCTCCCGTGGACTTACCATTATACTTTTGTACTCATTTGCATTACTTTGTTTTGTTATATCCATCATGTTTCACCCTGGCCTATCTCGCAGTTACACATTAAATAACAATGCGCATTTGGACAATTAAAGATCTTGTTTGATGGACTGATATCACACTTGTAAATAATGTCTCTGTACACTTATCTATGATTGTTGTATATTGTTGTGATCCTTAAACCTTTTGTATTATCTTGTCTGGTTGTACATATATGTTTGTAACAGTTTAACCTAACCAGATCCATCTTGCAAATGAGCTTTGCTCAACAATGTTTCGCCTGGATAAATAAAGATTTTGATTGATTGATTGTTTGATTGTGGCCCAGTAATACTATTCTTCCTTTCCTCGTAATACTATCGTTGGGATCACTGATGTGGCTAGTGTCTAAAGAATGGTTTTTTTTTTATCATGAGAGAAAGAAGCGGGACTGCGCTGGTGTGTGTGTGTGTGTGTGTGTGTGTGTGTGTGTGTGTGTGTGTGTGTGTAGCAAGGAACAAGCAGCATGGAACTGTCCCACAAGGAATCCAGAGGTAAGACCTTGTCAGTATCTCACATCCATGTATATTACAAAAAATAACAGTTAGGTTTCACTGAATCACTCGGCTGTAATTCCATCTCGAGGTTCTGGGGACATGGAAAACACTGGAGCTTCGCTTTTGAGGTTACCTATGTCCCCAGAACCTCTCGATGGAATTACAGCCTTGTAATTCACTGGAACTTATCTATTATTCTGTTTATAATACTGACTCAAAAGAAAAAAAGAGAGCAAAAATTATGATTTTAAAATTAAAACAAAAATGACGTTTTGGCTCAAGTGAAAGAATATAAATACCTCGGCATGTGGACTAATGAAAACCTAAAATTTGATTATCATATAGGAGAAATAACTACAAGAATTATTAGTAGACTTGTACTCTTTAGACATACTACCAACCTATTAGTTTGACCTCAGTGGTAGGGAAAATAATGGAATCACTTCTGAAGGAAATAATTGTTGAGTACCTCTAGGCCAGTGGGGCACAGGACCCAAGGCAGCATGGATTCACAGCAGGAAGGTCATGTCAGCTGAATCTAATCAATTTCTTTGACTGGGTGACTAAAGTTGTAGACCAGGGAGGGGCTGTGGACATGGCCTACCTAGACATTAGCATGGCATTTGACACAGTCCCACACAAAAGACTAATAAACAAATTAGCCAGCCTGGGAGTGGGTCCCAGGGTGGTAGCCTAGGTAAAACATTAGCTGGACAACAGGATACAGAGGGTAATAGTAAACGGAGTCCACAGTGCAGAAAGGAGGGTTACTAGTGGGGTACCACATGATTCAGTACTGGGTCCAGTCCTTTTTAATGTCTTTATAAGTGACATTGAATCGAGACTGGAAGGAAAAATATGTCTCTTTGTAGACGACACAAAGATCTGCAGCAGGGTTGATACACAGGAGGGTGGAAAGGATGAGAAGAGACTTGGCAATGTTGAGGAAATGGTCAAATGTGTGGCACCTTAGAGTCAATGCAAAGAAGTGCAAAGTAATGCACCTGGGAAACAAAAAAACAGGGGAAGAGTACACAATGGGGGATGAAATACTGACAACAAAAATGGAAAGGAACCTGGAGGTAGTCATATCAGATGACCTTAAGGTTGGCAAGCAATGTGTGAAGGCGTGAAGGAGGGCTAGGGGGATACTGGGATATATAGGGAGAGGCTTCACCCGTAGAAAACAGAAAGTTGTTATCGCTCTGTACAGACAGTTGGTGAGACCCCATTTGGAATACTGCACAAAAATATAGACAGGGTGGAGGCTGTCCAGAGGAGGGCAACCAAAATGGTGCAGGGTCTGCACCAGAAGACATATGAAGAAAGGCTAAAGGAGCTTAAGAAATATAGCCTCGAGAAAAGGAGGGAGAGTGGGGACATGATAGAAATTTTCAAATACCTCAAGAGTACCAACAAAGTCCAAGAGGGTAACATCTTTCAGAAAAAGAGATGTGCAAGAACAAGGGTGCTCAATTTGAAGATAGAGGGGAGATGGCTCAGAGGTAATGTGAGAAAGTATTTCTTCACAGAGAGGGTTGTAGATGCATGGAATGGCCTTCCTGAGGAGGTCATAGAGTCAATAACAGTGGGGGAATTCCAGAATGTATGGGACAGACATAAGGCAATTCTAATGGGGGGTAGGAGGAAGTAGGATGTTAGTTAACTAGGATCTGCAGCTTATCTGTTAGGTAGGGAAATGAGCAGACTATGTGGGGCAAGCGGTCCTTATATGCCATCAAAGCCTATGTTTCTATGTGCAGTTCTGGAAACCCCATCTCCTCAAAGACATAGACAGGGTGGAGGCTGTTCAGAGGAGAGCAACCAAAATAGTGCAAGGTCTGGACCAGAAGACATACGAAGAGAGAGACTTAAGGAGCTTAATATGTATACCCTCGAGGGAGAGGGGGGACATGATAGAAACTTTCAAGTACCTCAAGGGAATCAACAAAGTCCAAGACAGTAGCATCTTTCAGAAGAATAGATGTGCAAGTATAAGGGGGGCACAATTAGAAGATAGAGGGGGGACGGCTCAGAGGTAATGTGAGGAAGTATTTTTTTCATGGAGATGGTTGTGGATGCATGGAACAGACTTCCTGAGGAGGCTGTGGAGTCAAAAACAGTGGGGGAATTCAAAAATGTATGGGACAGACATAAGGCAATTCTAGTGGGAGGGTAAGAGGAAGTAGGCAGTTGATTAACTAGGATCTGCAGCTTATCTATTAGGTAGGGAAATGGGCAGACTAGGTGGACCAAGCGGTCCTTATCTGCCATAAAAATTGTATGTATGTTTCTATACTGGTTATTGTATCAATAAACAAATGAGAACCTCTATAGTATACTAGTGGCTGGTTCCCATCTTTCACTACAGCAGCCATGTACAGCATATGGCCTTGCAAGCAAAACATTGCTAACAAATGTTGAGGTGATCTATTATCGCCAGGCCAGATTCATTCTGAAACATGACTTTGGAACACACCATTGCACTTGTACACAGAACTTGGATGGCTAACTATAGAGAGTAGGAAGAAATTAATTTGGGACTATCAAATTTATAAAACAATGAATTTTGCTAAGCCAGAGTACCCGTATCAAAAATTGGCAAAACATAACATACATATAGCCTCAGAAACAACAAAATGAGAAAATTTAACCTGCCAAGGTCTCTGAATAAATATGGAACTATGACCTTTCCTTTTGTTGCTATGACCTTGTGGAATTCATTAAATAACTCCCTTATGGGTGTGGCAAGAAAACCAAAACTTTTCATTAAAGAGCTAAAACATGAATTATTAGTTCATTGTATGTGCAGTGGATGGTACAGTCATGAATGGCTTTGACATGCATAAGTAGACATTTAAGGTGTGTATAGACAGTGTTAAGGAATTGAGTGATCATTAAGTTAAAGTAAAAGGTTCCATGTCATAAGGGCGATTGCCGAATGGTGATCGTCCTTATGGCGAGTACACATCACTGAAATTCAGTTTCAGCGATGTGCAACTCCAGCGCCAGTGAAAGCGGTGCAAAACTTGTAATTTTGTTTCATGCGGGGATGAGCCCCCACACCCGCCTAAGGGGTTTCACCCCACGCCCCATTTAGATTCTCAACCCAGAGGGTGCATGTCTGAGAGGTGCATCTCCTGAAAAAATAAAAAAAACCTGAGTCATGAGATGCCAGCTCTGCAGTAGCAGTCTGATCCTTCGCCTCAGTTTCCCCGCTTTAAAGTTAATTTTTAAAACTTCGAGGCATTTACGGCTTTATTTGAAGCTTTACAACAGCATTAAGTTATTCGATCAGCTATCCTGGCACTTTCGGGCGTATATGGACGAAATAATGAAGAAAAATACGTCCCGCACACGCCGCCCGTGTCACCGGCAAAGGCCCAGCCGAAGAAGCCGAGAGTTTCTACGGAGAATGAAGGCCCCGAGGAGAGCGGTTTTACTGGCGAAAATGAGCCCCTGACCCTCGCTCAGTTCCTAGCAGAGTTTAAGCCTTTCAGAGCCGAATTGGGCTCGATTGCCGCAGAATTGAAAGTGGTCACGTCGGCACTGGAGGATCTATCTAAACGCACCGGAGACACTGAAGTAAAGGTCTCTTCCTTAGAAAAAAGAGTCTCGAAGCAAGAACCGGAGCTTGTTAACCTTCGCCAGAAGATCTCCAGGATGGAGGCAAAATTAGAAGATTTAGAGGGTCGGAGTCGGAGAAATAATTTAGTGATTATCGGTCTTCCGGAAAGAGAGGAAGGAGCCGACCCGACCCTGTTCGCCCAGGGTTTCTTTAAAGATCTGGTAGGCCCGACGCCCTTCGGGGAGAAATTTATAATCGAACGGGCACATCGGGCCTTGCGAGCAGTACCACCTTTGGGTGCCCCCCCACGGGTTTTCATTGTCCGCCTTTTAAATTTCCAGGAGTGCCAATTCATATTGCTGAAAGCCAAAGAGAAAAAGGAATTGAACTGGAAGGGGACCCCCATTAGAATCGTGCAGGATCTACCGGTTACAGTAAGGCAGAAGCGCGCAGAATGCCACCCGCTGATTTCTAAGCTGATCCCTGCCGGCATAAAATTTAAAGTACTGTATCCAGCGAAGTTACATGTGCTACTCAATGGGCAATGGGCTGCATTCGAGGACGCTGCTATGGCTGGTAAGGGTCTGACAACTGCCCTCCCGGATCTCTTCAAATGACCACGGGGAGTTTGCCGAGGAAGATGGTCTGCCTTTCATTTTTCTCTTGGTGTGGTCTAGGGTTAAGCGATTCCCCGATTGATCGGGGTGAACGTCCCTGTTTGGTTTCTTTTTCTGATCACACCACCCGGACTGAAGACTATTAAGTGTGGTGTCTCGGCTAAAAACTTTCTCTCTTTGTCCCGGAGTGCAGGGCTCACGTCCAGGATGAGCAGCCTGTGCGAGCACAGTTTCAAGTTTTGTGGGCAATATGTAGCTCTGCTTTTGAGTGAGAGGGTTCTTCTCGATGGTGTTTAGCAGAGCAGTATGTAATCACACGGCCATACCAAGGAAGAACGGTTGCCGTGTCTTAATTCACCTTCAGTCGTGGTATTCGCTCTAACTGTTCGGTAGCTCACCCTGTCACTTCTTGGGTTATGGACCTGCCCTGGGTGTATATAGATGGACATTGTGAAGGTGGCAAAATTGGCTCAGAAGAGGATCGCATGGTGATTTTGTGCACTGTATTTTGTTTGCTTTCCCGAAGTAGTAGCATGGACAGACTGTGGGAATGAAGCTGATTTTTGGGCTATGTTTTTACTTTTTTTCGGTTGGGATTTGATCATGTTTGCCGGGTGTCTGGATGTACATCTCACCATAATTCCATTGGGACTACCTAGATCTTTTTTGTACTGCGGACTACTTCGGATGAAACTCTGCCTGGATAAAGGGAATTTTTTTTTTTGAAAGTGTGAAACTACTGCAAGTTCGATTGAATGTCCTTTAAGTGATTTTATGGAATGTTGGTTTGTGTTGAATTTGGGGTGTGTGGTGGGATTCGGGAAGTGGATTGGGATTTAAAGGGTTAACAGTCTTGTGGATCACATAAAGGCTAGGTACCAGGGAAAGAGGTTCATTACTGAATATTAGTATTAATAAAGGCGGTGGACTAAATGGGTTTAGTTGCAAGGACATGCCGGGGAGTGGGGGGAAGGACTAGCTGACGGAGTTATGGTCGTCATGGACCAAAGAGTGCTGAGAGGGGTGGGGGACAATCGAGGGTGGGATATGGGGGTGTTATGGAGGGTCGCACTACTTATTCTTGTATATTATTGGTTTATTACTGATACTATTTGTAGGGGTAAGTGGGGCGGTGGGGGAGGTGATAATTTTGGGGTATCAAAGGAATGGTTTGGGGGAGGTGGGTATTGGTGGGAGGGTAGCGTCTGGAGGGACTTTGGATTCTTTGTGTTGGGGGGGTATGCAAGGCCTGCAAATATAGAAGTTTTGACTGGTTAACTACACAAGTACAAGTCACTACAAGATTGTATCAGAAATGGGGATGGATGTTGCTATAAAATTTCTTACATTGAACATTAAAGGGGTGAGGGACAAAACAAAGCAATTTAAAATACTGAAGTACATTGATGCATTGAGGGCTAAAATTGTATTTTTGCAAGAAACCCACTTGTTACAAGAAGAAAGCAATGCTATGCGGAGACTTCAGATAGGGAGGATTTTCGCGTCACAGGGCACCACACAGAGCAGAGGGGTCATGCTATTATTTCACAGGTCATTGCACTTCATCCCCTTAGGTTATCCAGGATAATGAGGGAAGGTACATTTGGTACAAGGTAAATTGCAGAACAAGGTTATGTTGATTGGTGCAATTTATGGCCCTAACTCGATTCTCATGATTTTTGGTCAATTACTTAAGGTCTTACAACCTTTCAGCCATTTTCCCATGATAATAGCTGGTGATTTCAATACAGTGCTAGACCCGTCACTAGATAGAGTTTCTAGGACTCCGAGGCACTTCCTACTCCTGCTTCCCGAGCCTTTGGGGAATTGGTTGACCAATTGGGCCTAGCAGATGTTTGGAGGGTTCTTCATCCTCAAGAGAGGAACTATACATTTGTTTCCCCAACTCATGGGTCGTGTTCCCGGTTGGACTATATTCTATTGTCTCGCACCTTGCTCCCGGGATTCTCAGCTCAGCAATAGTAGCTGCTCCCCTCTCAGACCATTCAGCCGTAGACCTCACAGTTTTCCTGCCTTCCTTAATCCGTAAAAGTAATAGATGGAAGATAAATAATCAGATATTGAGGAGTCCCAAAATAACCAAATATTTGTCAGCTCAAATTACAGAGTTTTTCATTTCAACTTGAAGGATCAGGTTCGTCCGGATATTCTTTGAGACATTTAAAAGCATATATGAGAGGTTTATTGATCAGCCAGGCAGTGCAGAGAAAGAAAGAAAGAAAGGAAATCGCAATGGAGGGGTTGTTAAACCAGATTAGGTCTTTAGAACTTAAGCTTCTCAATACCCCACTGAGGAGGTGAAATTAAGTTTAGTAAAGGCAAAAGATGCATATCTTAATCTACTGGGGAACAGGCCGAACTGGCTATTAATAAAACTAAGGCAAAGTTTTGGATCAAGGTGAAAAGTCGGGCAAAGTGTTGGCAGGCGATTTCCAATTTGAAGCTTCCCGCTTAATAGAGGTATTTTCTCAAGGGAGGGTACTATCAAAACTACTCCCGAGGATATGGCCCAGATTTTTCAAAATTACTTTACATCTCTTTATGCGGGTATGCAGATACCCCCGACTGAAGCGGATATCTTCTCACTTTTGGGCAAGCTACCCCTCCCTAATCTCTGCGAATCTGATCAATCAGTGCTCGTTACAGAGATTACACAAGAGGATGTTGAATTGGCCATAAAGGGTCTTACATCTGACAAAACTCCTGGACCAGATGGGTTCTCACCCAATTTTTATAAAGCATTTGCCACCCAGTTGTCCCCGATTTTACTCAAACTTTTCCAATATATTTTATCTGGTAAAGAAGTAGAGCACTCCTTACCGAGGCACTCACAGTGCTTATCCCCAAACCTAATAAACCACCTGAAAGACCCGCCAGTTACAGACCAATTTCACTGTTGAATTGCGACATTAAGATTCTGGCCAAGATATTGGCTGATCGTATCTGTGTCAGGTAATCCCAAAGTTGAATTGGACCAGAACAGGTAGGTTTTATGAGGGTAGATCCTCTTGGATCATTTTAGAACTCTAGGCGCATGTTTTCTCGGCCTCCGAGTCCGAGCTACCAATGGCGTTGGTCTCCTTGGAATCCGAGAAAGCTTTGATGGTCCACTGGGCCTATCTTTTGAGGTAATGCGCAGATTCGGCTTCCCTGAGAAATTTGTGGCTTGGATTCGGGCATTATACGCAGACCCCTCGGCTAGGGTCGTGTACAATGGGGCTATCTCTGCATCTTTCAAATTACAGGCCGGTACGAGACAGGGCTGCCCCCTTTCACCCTTATTATTCAATTTGTATATGGAACCCCTTATAAGGAGTATAGTGCTGTCCCCTGAAATTCTTGGTATTAACGTAAGGGGATATACAATTAAGGTTACGACTTATGCCGACGATTTACTAATATATGTATCGAAACCTGATTGGTCTATTCCCAATTTATTAAAACTTATTCAGAATTTCAGTGGGCTATCTAACTATAAATTGAATCAAGACAAAACTGTTGTTTATCCTTTGAACAACAGGGTTTTTAAACCCGATGTCATAGGACTTGGTTTAGGATGGGACTCTAAATCTTTTAGATATTTATTTTTCGTGACAAATAGTCAGGATAGATTGCGTCAACTGAATTTAGAATCCTTAGTCCACACTATTAAACTCGACCTCAAAAGATGGACGCAGTTGCCTTTGTCCTTATGGGGGAGAATAAATATTGTAAAAATGAATATATTTCCCAGGCTTTTCTACCCCTTATCTATGTTAAATATTTGGATTCCCCTTTCTTGGTTTAAGAAACTTCATGGCGAATTGGCTGACTTTGTCTGGGGCCATAAGAAGGCCAGGATGTCGTATCCTAAGTTGGCGGCCCCCAAGAATCTCGGTGGTCTGAGAATGCCTCATTTTGCACTTTATTTTTGGGCAGCGCATTTAAATAAATATGGGAGATGGATGCATTGTGACAACACCACCACGAATATGGGATATATTCCATTATGGGTTAATTTGGAATTTAGTCTTATTAAGAATGTAGATATTAATCCCAAGGCTCTACCTTATGTACCCACCCGTTTGCTTCCCTCTTTACTGAAAAAGTCTCCTATCGGACTTTCTCTTAGAATACATAATCAGTTATGTAATTTTGTGAAGTACAAACAAATGTGGGACTGGAGGCAGCCTGTTTGGGGGAACCCGCAATGGCGGATAGGATATCGGACTATTAAACGGAACTGGTTGCCCGTCTTAGCTGTTTGCTCCCTGAAAGACTTTATAAATTCGGATGGTAGTGTGATCTCAACGGCGCAGATTTTGGTGAAGTTTGATTTGTCTCAGAGAGATATTTTCAAAGTATATCAATTACGTCATGCTCTGATTCAGAGAATCGGTAGCAATCCGGTTTATTCACCCTGCATCTCATTCTGGGAAGACCTCAGCGTTTTAGTCGGTGCCCCACAGGCTATTTCCAAGATCTATTTAGTATTGTTCAATTGGGCTTTAAGGATAACCTAGCACCTAGTTCATATTGGGCCAAAGTATTCCCCAACATAACCTGGGACTGGGCACTCATTTGGCGGAGTTGCACAAATGGATCCAACAAGATCATCTCAGATTAGTGCAATTCAAAATACTGCACAATATTTATTACACACCTCAGAAGTTACAGGATTTAAAATTAGCACAGAGGTCTCTGTGTTATAGATGTGGCAGGGAGGGGGGAGACCTTCTCCATATCTTTTGGCTCTGTCCTAACATAGCCCCTCTGTGGAATGAAATCAAAAGTAAAATGGATCCGTTACTGGGTTTAGAAGACCTGTTCACCCCGGAAATATGTTTATTAGGTGATATGTCGGGTTGTATGGTTAAGCAGAGGAAATTTCATATATCCATGATTTCTTGTGTAGTTAAAAAACTGGTGTTGAGGCACTGGAAGGACCCTGCCTAATTTCTTATTCTGAATGGTTGGCAGAATTCTTTCGAGCCTCAGGACCGAGAGGATGATTGCCATACTGCACAATGTGTTGCCCCATTTGAGAAAATCTGGCTCCACTAGTAACAGCTTACTCACAAGGAACCTATAGCAGTGATGCCTCTTTTCTTTCTCTCCCATGTAGTCTCTGATCGCAGTGCCTTGTATGGAGGGGTTGGGGGTGGGAGTGGTTGGGTTGGGGAGGCTTGCGGAGATCGTATGTTTCTCTTTTTTTTCAGATTGTACTGATTGTCCGTTGTGTGACCCCATCTGTATTTTACTGCTTACTTCTACATTGTCTCCGCAAGTACATGTATTCTAATGTTCAATAAAATGTTAATTGCAAAAAAAAAAAAACCTGTCTCAGGCCGGTCGCAACAAAAAGCACTGACACCCAGTCCCAAAATCTGCATCCCCACCACCCCAGGCCAGCATCCACCCCACCAAGTCACGATGCCAGCTCGGCGGTAACCCGTGGCACCACCCCTCATAAACCTTCCTACCCCTCGCCCGATGCACTCGCTCCCTCCCATGCGATATCCTGTCGCCTTGTTGCAAATTCTCCCCATCTGGTCACCCTCCCTATGCCCTTGGCATCGGGGCAGTTGCCGCAAGTGGGTCACCGTTTTGGTAGACACCCATTTGCAGTAAGCCAATATTACAGGATACCATAGTAAACATTTTAGAATTTCTTGTGTGAATACTCATGTTTTTGTACTGTCCTGTGAAATGTATGAAACATTCTATATTTTACACAGGACCATCTTGCTTGTAAATAAGACCTTTTGGATCGAATGGTGTGTGGTACCATCAAATTCTGTATAATAATAACAATTTTTACTACTAATACTATTGTTTACTTTCAGAAATATAAATCTTAATGTCTGTAGAGAGTTGTGTAAGAAGTTATTGTCCAAGAGAAGAAAACGTTCCATCTTCCATGATCTACATGGAGAAACATGTAATACAACCTGGACTTCTAGTTTTAGAGGGGCTTGAGGATCTGATATAATGATGGGGTAATAGAAACAGAAGAGAACCTCTGAGAAAATGTCACTAGAGATGTAGAGACTGTCAATCCTGATATATGAATGATGAATCTGTGAAAAAAGAGTATTCCCTAGAGTTAGGCTACAATAACCTCTTGGCATCTTGTAAACCCAGGTCAGAGAACTGAGTCATTAACAGTTTCACCAATTCAGAAAGGGAGAATGGTGATATTCGAAGATCTAGAAAGCTGTGTCAGTGATATGGCTAAAACCCTCACCCATATGATGCATCACTGCAGTCCTAAGAGTTCAGCATCAGATACTGATAGAAGGTTGGATATCATAATTAGGAGACTACAGGGACAGAATGTGTATAGTGGAGGAGTACTGTGAACCGGAAATCAGTGTTCAAGGCTGGATAGATCCTTCGCATTAGAATGAAGCTGCAATGTCAGATTGCACTGCATCAGAATGGAGACTCCGCTAGACTGGCAGGTGAATGAGAAAAAGTAGCCCTGCCCCACCCCATCCTGACATACTGTAACTTAACATGCTCCCCATCTAATAAGTGAGAGTCCTGAATTAATGTAATATCAGTATAGAGGGATTTAAGATCATCTAAAACCCTTTGCCTGTTTACTGGGTCATTTAACCCTTTAACATTCCCAGTCAGAACTGTGGCTACTGCCATAAATAAAGTATGTGCTAGAAGTTAACAGTTTAGGCATCAAATACAGTCCAATTAGGTTGATAGCACTCTGACCCAATATGGTATGGCCAGTGCATCCCCTTTTCCTCCACTTCCAAGGGTCGGGAAGTCGGATCATGAGTATTCCCCAATAAGAGGGTTGCCCAAAACCATAAGCTAAGCATTTATATACATAAACAAAATTAAATGTATTATTGAAGTCTCATATAGAGTAGCTTTACTGAGACACGTACAGTATGTGGGCAATCTTAAATTACTGCTAAAGCCCAACTACTAAAAGAAGTTGATTGTGAGCACTCTGGTGGGGGTAGCAGTCAGGTTATGAGCTGATGGCATGCGACCTGCAAAAGAAAGTTTTTTTGCCAGGTGGAAGACCACTCCAAATGCTAGTTTTAAAGGTGCTCTTGTTTCTGTTTTTTGTTTCAGATATGCCAGAAGATGCTTTAGATTGCCTGCTTATCTGCCAAGAATGGAATATTATATTGCAGGAACTTGGCGTGGTAAGTAATCTCCAATTCTGTGTCAGACTGTATTTTACGAAACTGGCCATTTAGCCTCTCATTTTGTGTAGAGATCATAACAGTTTTGGGAAATTACTTATTCCAAGCTGACCTAGTAATGAATGGTGATGCTGCAGTAGTGCGACAGTCTGTGTGAGACTCACCATATGGTTCATACAAACATAGACAATGATGGCAGAAAAATACCAAAGGTCCATCCTGTCTGCCTGAATTCCTACTAAGCACTGGGGTCTACTCTTCTTCCAGGGTCCTACCCTCCCCACCTACCTGTTTGAGATGCCCTGAGCAACTATTTTACCTATAATTCTGCCCCAGCCATACGTAAAACCACTAAGGTATTTTGCACCCAGTACCTCGTCCGGCAGCCTGTTCCAAGGCTCCCCCACTCTTTCTGTAAAACAGTATTTCCTCATGATGCTCCTAAACTGCCTTCCTGTTAGCTTCCACTCATGACCATGGGACTGTGAGCTGATATACAACTGAATTAATTCCCGTAATTCACCCCAGTAATTCTGTTTAGCAATTTGAATGTCTCTGTCATATCTCGCATCCCCTTTCTGGTCTCCAGAAGTGCATGTTCAGTGCCCTGAGGGACTCCTCAAAGGACATGTCCTGCTAGTCCTAATATATTTTTGTTACCCAGTGCTGTGTGAGCCTATTCTTATCCTTTCTGAGGTGAGGACCCCAGAACTGGGCCCAGTTCTCAGGGTTGATCTCACCACAGATCTATACAGGGGAAGTATTACCTACCTTTTTCTGCTATCAGCACCTCTCCTGATATGTTCAAGCATCCTATTTGCTCTGCTGTAAGCCTTGTTGCAGTAACTTGATTGCTTTAGGGAGTCGCTGATGATAACTGCAAGGTCTCATTCCTCAGCCATTGTGCATAGTCTTATCCCTCCTATCCAGTACTCCATCCCAAGGTGCTAGTTCCCTAGGAGCATCACCTTGAACTTTCTGGTATTGGATTTCAGCTGCCAGACCCTAGACCAGTCTAGACCTCCCAGCTTTTGTAAGTCTGTCTATGTAACCCTTAGGTGGTGCTAACCCAAGGGCTACTACCCCTGTGTGCTTGACTAGTTGCAGGTTAAGGGGCCTGGGTACTGAAACGGGTGCCTCCACCAAGAGGTCAGGGTTGTTACTGGTCAAGCTAACCTAGGCACAGCCCTCCGGAACACTGTAACCCCCCCTCTTTCATTTCTAGTGGCCTGAGCAATACACAATAATCACTTTCACAATGACCCTTATTCGTCAAGCAATTACCCACACTGTTTGCACTTACCACCAGGGCTGGTTCCTCTATCTCGACCCTGGAGATCCCCAGTAAAACAAGGCTAAACACAGCAAACAGCAACAGTACAGTACTATTGGCACAAACTGGCCACAGTCAGGTTAAATGCAAAAAGAGTTAGATCTGATTTATTTAGGGGACTTGAACAAGGGAGGGGCATAATCAGGTTGATTTGCTTAAAGGCTTTATCAATCAGACAGTTATGCATGCCATTCAGATTCTCTACACAGTCACACACTCTAGATACACAGGTGGGGAAGAGGTGGGCTAGCCAGGATCGTTGCCAGGGGTAGACCGGTGTCGCAGTTGGTTGGGTCCCTGTGATGGAAGAAAGCAACATGCACAACACACACTATTTGTAATCCAGAGTCAGAGGGCTCAGTTCATGAAGGAAAATACAAGGTAATCAGATGACAACACTTTAGATTTAGCTGTTGTTATAGGGAGCTACCCTGATGTTTACTCACGATACCCAATACAGGACACAGGCAGGATGAAATCGAGACTATAGGTTGTGGAGCTGAAGTGCCAGGAGAAGCAGGGCCCACACGAATCACCGAGGGTTTGTTCCTGTTCAAGGCGTTGAGCAGGGGGATGATCCCAGGGCAGGTCTCTCAACGATGGCCATCTCTGTGTAGCGGGTATTCTGGCTGGGCCAGTGTGGCAAGGCCCAGGCCAAAGGGAGATGCAACATGGATTTAGTCTGTTGGAGCTGGATGCCACCTCCAGCAAGCAGAACACAGTTCAGCACACAGTGGGGAACCAAATCACAACCCACTAACAGCATACAGCACATTTATGTGCAAGAAATTCCACTATACCAGGCAGATTGCTCTCCGGTTGCAAATACAGAGTCTCTGCACAAACCGAGAGTTCAGAGGTAACTGGAAATCCTGACAGGCCAATCACATTCAGCAAAATCTTCGGTCTTCTTCAGGTAAGAGCCTAGTCACAATTCAGTGGCTTAACTTGCTTTCCAACTTCGGATTCAGTCCAAAAAAGGCACAGGTTCCCTCTCAGGGACAGCAGACAGGCATACAGGCCAAAACCCAGGCCTTTCCACAGTTCTCTCACGTAAAACTACGCAGGTCTGCTGCTCGACTGTCTCGAGCTGTTACTCCTTCACTTCCCAATTTAGATCTTCTAGCTCCTTGTGCCCATTAATTGGGGCACGATGAAAGGGTTCGGAGATGCAGTCCAAAATGAGGTTTCTCTTATCTCCCCATGTGGGACAGCTGAAAACAGGCAGGCCAGACTCAGACTTCCCGCCAAGTCCCCACGCTACCCCTCAGAGCAGCCGCTCCTCGAGCTGGAGCTGCTCACTCTTCTAGCTCCAACTCACTTCTGCCTCACTGCTGCAAGCAGCCCGGGAATTTCCCCAGGATCCAAAAGTTTCGGTTTGCTGATTCTCCTGTCAGTCACAACAAGGGCTCCCCCACCAAATCTGTCTTGGTGCCAAAATGCAAAAACTACAATTCCTACAGAATTCTGCTCCCACAAGACCCCCAGGGATGGCTCCATTTTAGAGTCCCCAAAGGTACCGATTGGTACTGACTGGCAGTCCAAATCCAAAATGGTGGTGCAACACATAAAGTCCATGCTGCAAAGCAGGTTAAACAAACCACAATACTATAGCTATTAAAGCAGATAGACAGCAAACAGTTACAGATTCCACTAAAGCTCCCTCTGCGCAATTAGCAATGGCAGAACAGAGCGACAACACTGAGGCCTGGGCGGGACTCGAGCCTAGACACACTCAGCCACTACCCAGAATGATTACACACTGCAAGATAGGCAGCTCCTAAAGAGACAGGCGCAGAGGCGATTAGGCGCTGTCATGCAGTTTCTTTTTAAACAGCTGAAATACAGGACACCAGCCTGGCAGAGGGCATTTAGGCACACCCAAGAAAGGTCTTTCAGGAACATCCATTTGTAGGGGAGTTACATCTACATTTCCTTTATTCTCTCAGCATTACCCCCACATAGTTTTGTATCATCTGCAAAGAAACACAGCCTGCCCTGGATCCCCTCACCAATATCCCTAATGAATATGTTGAAGAGGACCAGACCCAGGACAGATCCCCATGGGACCCTGCTCATGACCTCCTTCTCTTCTGATTTAACCCCACTGACCACTATCCTCTGCTGTCTCCCCTTTAGCTAGTCAGCTGCTTTTCCTTTAGTCAGCTCAGTGTTTGTGATGCATGTGAAACACTGACAGTGGCATACTGTGGTGTAAAACTGGCACAGCTTTTGTAAGTCTGTCTACTTTTCTTTTAACTTATTTATTTATTTATTGAAATGTTTCACCAGGAAAGCACACTGAGTGACAAGTTGCTCATCTCCCAGTGCGACCTGGGGGGAAGGAGTACAATAGCAATGACACATTAAACAGTTACAGGATCAACATTAACATACAGTTGTAAGGCAGGTGTTATAAACAGTGTTACAACAGTGTTGTGCATAATAGGTAGAAAGAGTGGACAATAATAAGTGCTGGGTTAGTAAGTAAACAAGTGCTTACGTGAAAGAAAAAGGGGGAAAGAAGAGGGAGGTGTTAGGTGGGGGAAGGGGGAAGAGTCATGTCCCAGGAGACCCCTTCAGGATGTGAGGAACCCTGCAAGGGGATTGGGAGGACCAGAGAGAAGGGGATAAAGCAGTGTCCCAGAGAGACCTCTTCAGGATGTGGGGAACCCTGCAACGGGGCTGTGGGGCTCAATAGAAAGGGAGATAAGGCTGTAGGGATTTAAAGAGGAAGGAGAGAGAAGGAGAAGGTGTGACTTAAATGCTAGGTGGGGGAATAGGACCTAACCCAAGAGAGGAACCTTCAGGATGTGGGGTACCCTGCAAGGGGGTTGGGGAAGGTCAGTAGATAGGGATTATGACAGTGATAGGAGAGGGCAGGAGTGAGAATTGAACCCTTGAGGGGAAGAGAATTTGCACCTTTGGAGGGGATGGGGCCTAATCAATAGCCCATCAGGATGCATTGGACCTTGCTAGTAGTCATGGAAAGCCAAGACAGTGGCAAGATAGAATAAGGAAGATATGCCAAAGCTCAGTTGGACTCATTCAGGATGCTGAGAACACTGCAAGAGGACTGCGATGGCCAGGGAGAAAGGTAGATGGGGAGGGGAAGACATGCAGACAAGACTAGGCACAGTAGGACCCCCTCAGGATGCTGAGAACCCTGCAAGTGGGACTGTGAAGACTAGGAATAAAGGTAGATGGGGGAGAGGAAGGAGAGGAGACATGCCTAGGTGCAGTAGGACCCCTTCAGGATGCTTAAAACCCTGCAAGAGGAACTACGAAGACTAGGAAGAAAGGTAGATGGAGAGGAGACATGCCTAGGTGCAGTAGGGCCCTTTCAGGATGCCGAGAACCCTTCAAGGGGACTGCAAAGGCTAAGGGGACAAGTAGATGTGGGAGGGGGAAGGAGAGGAGACAAGCCTAGATGCAGTAGGACCCCTTCAGGATGCTAAGAACCCTGCAAGAGGACTGCAAGTCTAAGGAGATGGGAGGGATGGTGGGGGAAGGGAGTAGATGAGAGAAACAAGCCTCTTTGAGGGGTAGGAGAGGGACCTATGGAGAGCACTCAGGGTCCCTTACATCCTGTGAGATATCAGGAGAGGCCAGTAAGGGGGAGAAATTTGGGGGAGGGGAGGAGAGTTAGAAATTTGGGGGGGTGTACAGGGTAAACTGAAGATGACAGTGGAAGGGTAGGGTTTGTCAAGGGCTATTTATTTATTTTATTTGTTTATTAATTTAAATGTTTCACCAGGAGGGCACACTGAACACGTTGCTCATCTCCCAGTGTGACCTGGGGGGTTGGGGGTACAATGAGGATAAGAAAAACAGAGAGTAGACAGATAATATTAGGTAAGAACAGTTACAAAATATTGCATAAATTCAAAACCAAAACAAGATTGGGGCTGATTTATAGGCCACCATCTTTAGCTAATCAGGATAATGATTGTCTCTTTGAATATATTTCTAAGTTGGATCCAGCAGGTGATATTCTATTAACAGGTGATTTTAATTTACCAAACATTGACTGGTTAAAATTAAGTGGTAAAACGAATGTGGAACAGAAATTCCTGGAAATAATGGACCAAATTGGACTACAGCAGAAAGTACTATTACCAACTAGAGGGGAGAACATTCTAGATCTGGTTCTGACCAATATGGAGAATAAAATAAATAATATATCAATAGGAAGCCCACTAGGAATCAGTGATCACCACAAGTATAAAAAGCGACACAACTATAACATATAAGTTACATTTTAATAAAGCAGACTTTGCAGGACTAAATGCTAAAATGGCTGCCTGGGACTGGGAACCAGTCAGTTGAAAACATGTGGGGAAAACTCAGTAATAAAATTATGAGTGATGTGCATAAGTACATACCCAGCAGGTGTAAAGTTGAAAGAAAGAAAAGTAATAAAGGATGGTTTAATGCTAAAATTAAAAAAAATGGTTAAAAATAATAATAATATTTTGTTATCACTGCTTTATTTTTCCTCCTTGCAGCCACCACTCTGTCCTACATCCAGCCACCGCTACGCTTCCCCCGGCGGCCCCCCGGAGCACCTACACACATATCGGCTGGCATATGCTGCTGTAACCATGAAAGGGACCCCCCCCAAGTCCCTGCGGTAGGTCAGGATCCAATATCGGCATATCAGGTCACCCCTGGGCCGCGACCTGGGTCAGGAAGCTGCAGCCATCAAGCTGCCGCAAGTGGTGCTGCCAATTTTCCTCCTTATTTTTCCCCTAGGAGTGCAGACGTGAAATGATGTCGTGCACTGGCATGCTGACGTCCGCTGCACTCCTCCCTCCATTGCACCGACTCGAGCAGTGCCTCCGGGCATCCCCAGGGGCCACTGCAGAGCGGTGGATGCCCACAACCATCCCCAGGATAGGAAAGCAGTCCTCCAGACGCTCAATCCTATCCTCCCCTACCGACCCCTGGCAACCCGGGTTCGCGTCCAAACCTGAGTCACCAGCATGGCGCAAGGTGTGGCACCCAGCGCCTCTCCGGCCAAGAATAATATTTTTAAGAGAGTGAATAAGTAACATGGCCTAGAAGGGTGGTCGGTGTATAGGCAAGCGGTTAAAATGCTTAAAAAAGAAATAAGAAAAGCTAAGGCCGAGTATGAATTATCTTTGGCTGTAAGGGTAAAGAATAACCATAAAGCATTCTTTACATACATAAATAGAAAAAGGAAGGTGCAAAATAATATTGGTCCCTATATTGATACACTGGGAGTACCGGTAACTGCTAATAAACAACTGACAGATATGCAGAACTCATATTTTAGTTCGTATTTAACAAAATTGCTTCTATAAACAATAGGACCATGCAGTGTTCACAGGTTGGGCAAATCTAGATTGATCCTGATGAAGTACTTAAAAGACTAAAAGAGGTTAATGTTAACAAATCCCCAGCCCAGATGGTGTACATCCCAGAGTTCTGAATGAATTAGCAGTCAGTCTGTCCCAACCTTTAACTTATATATTTCAAAAATCCTTGGATCAGACTGTAGTGGTACAGGGTTGGAGAGATGCATTAGTGGTACCCTTATTAAAAAAGGGTCCTACCACAAGCCCTGCAAACTTTAGACCAATTAACCTAACTTCTATAGTGGGTAAAATATTTGAAGGTATTCTAAAAGAACACATCTTAGCACATTTGACATTGCATGGACTAACGGACGAAATCCAACATGGATTTACAAAAACAAGATCATGCCAGACTAATTTGTTAACCTTTTATGAAAAAGTAAATGAAGCCTTGGATATGGGGAATGCAGTGGATGTTGTGTTCCTGGACTTTTCGAAGGCATTTGATAAATCGACACATAAAGAACTAATTGAGGTACTGCTTGGCATTAATTTACCTATTAACATTGTAAATTGGGTTGAGGCGTGGTTGAGAAATAGGAGGCAGAGGGTTGTTATCAGAGGGGTAATGTCGGATTGGGAAGAGATCACAAGCGGAGTACCTCAAGGATCAGTGTTGGGCCCATGTTTATTTAATATATATGTATCTCTATCAAATGCATATTCCCTAATACGTGGATGAGCAAATTTGCAGATGACTACAGGATTGGGGGTATTGTAAGCACCGCAAGCGAAATTCAAAATGTGCAAAAAAGCCTAGACTTGCTAGTGCAGCGGATAGGGCAATAAAACTGGAACTGAATTTAGATAAATGTGTGGTGATGCATTTTGGCAAAAGTAATACCAACTACAACTACATTCTAGGTGGTACTGTGCTTCATAAAACAGTGGCAGAAAGAGATCTGGGGATGAGGGTGACTAATGATTTAAAGTTTAGTACACATTGTAGTCTGGTTGTGAAAAAGGCAAACCAGGTATTAATTGTATTTTTAGGCACATAGGCAGTAGAGACAGCAGGGTAATTTTAACCCTTTATCAGGCATTGGTGAGGCCACACCTTGAGTATTGTGCGCAGGTATGGTCTCCATATAATAAGGTTGATATTAGAAGGTTGGAGGGAGTCCAAAGAAGAGCAACAAAAAGAATCATAGGATATGAGAAATTAACATACCAGGAGAGATTACATAAACTTGGGATGTTCTCCTTACAATACAGAAGGTTAAGAGGAGATATGTGCATGATTTTTAGGGCTTTTCAGGATAAACAATTGAGGGAGAACCTGGGGCTTATAACAAGAAAGATCTACCTTTTTGAACCTAGAGGCCATATGATGCAATAATTTTTTTAATTTTTTATTTAGTTGTTTAACCATGTGTAGCACATTAGAATTAGAACAAGAACAATGGAATACCCTAAAAAGGAAAAATTGGTTTAGTCAGAATGGGTTCAATTTTGGAATAATTTACCACATGAAGTGGTACTGAGTAAAACTATGGATGCATTCAAAACTGGTCTTGATAGATTTTATTTTAGTAAGAATAAGTTAATGTAAACAAGTCTGGCAAGCATTAAGTACGCAAGTCTATGTAGCTTGTGAAACCTATGAATTAAACTGGAGCATATAGCCAATATAAATCACAACCGGTGAGCAGGACAGATATTACAGCATGTAAAAATTAATACAGCCAATGGGTAGTCAGAGATCATGTAAGTAATAATACCTGATAGAGTGGGCGGTATTGGAAAATACCGGACCGCCCAGGGGTGTAATGAAGCCTGACACCACAGGCAGAGGGCCTTATAGACCATGGAAGGTTCAATATTTCTCAATACTACCCACCCTGGCGGGTATTATTATGCTTAGAAAATGGGCACTGTATTATATATCTTTGAATAAAAAAATTACTTTTATGTTTACATGTTAAAGTGTTAGGCTTTTCACTTTCTTTTGTGATAAAATAGTTCCTCCACTTGCATTAGACTGTTGTATTTCTTTTTTGAGTTAAGGATTTTTGCCCTAGTTGAGCCTCCATAGCTGCTGGTGGTTGTTATGGTTACCCCCCACCCACCCACCACCACCACAATGCAGACACACACGATTTGTTTTACTGTTTATTTATCTGGAGACTTTTGGTTTTCACTGTCTCAGGTGGAGCCCAAATGGCATGGAGACCGGCATGCGCTGTTAAGATGTCCAGAGAACTTGATATGGTACAGTGCAGTGTGACTGCAGTAGTGTGATTTTATTTATGTTTCAATTTGCAGAATAAGGAGGTGCTGGCTTGCTTTACAATGTAGGTTAGTGCTGCTGTTTGTCTGAGACTGAAAGACCGAGACCGCAGTAGCTCCGGTACCACTACTGTGTGTGACAGGAACGGAGCTAGCAGCCTCGGTCTCATTCTGCAGTTTGTGATTCTCAAACTCAGTTGCTTTCTCCAAATGCAGTCACTATTTGATACATTTTGAATGAATCTTGAGTCATAAGGGGGAGCAGAGACAGCAGCTACTACTTGACTGACACAGAGAGACCAAGACCGCAGTAGTTCCGGAACCACTACTGTGTGTGATAGGAACGAAGCTAGCAGTCTCTCTTGTTCTACAGTTATTAATTGTGAACTTCCTTTTTCTTCCTTTTTGTAAGGGCATTGTTTTTTCCTTTTTCTAAGGGCAATGATTCTTTGTCAGATTTTTAATGAATGTTGGCAGGGGGAAGAGAGGGAGAGTGGCTGCTACCTGACAGAGAGCCGAGACAGAGAGAGACCCACTGACTGCGGTAGCTCCATAACCACTTGTGTGTGTGTGTGACAGGAATGCAGCTTTAGGTCTCTCTTTCTCTCTCTCTCTCTTTCATTTTACAGTTACTGATTTTGAAGTCAACTTCCTTTTTTAGGGCAGTGGTTATTTTACAATTTGGAATGAATCTTGCCAGGGGAAGACATGGAGATTCAGCTGCTACTTTACCTCCCGCTCAGCGAGTGGAACAAATATGGCAGTTGGCAAGTTTCAAAATTTGGAGTGCCCAAGGATACCAGAAGTAATGGGGCACCTCAAATTTGCTCTTGTTATAAAGGAAGAGCAAGTGGGGAGAGGGGGGAAAAGTGAGGTGGAGGGTGGTAATCTTGAATGCTAGGAGTGTAGGGAATAAAACAGCAGAGTTACGGCTCTCATGGCAGTTGGGGAGGTGGACATGGTGGCCATCACTGAGACATGGACCACCGATTACCGTGGCTGGGACCTAGCAGTGCCAGGTTATAGGATATTTCGGAGGGACAGAGTAAAGGGGAAAGGTAGAGGGGTGACGTTGTATGTGAGGGAAGGTCTGAAGTGTGTAAGGGGAGAAGGTGAGGAGGGCAACACAGAGTCATTATTGGTGTAACTCCAGGACCCCAAAAATAGAACCCTCAGAATGGCAGTGGTCTACAGGCCACCCTCTCAGGCTGAGGAGTTAGACAGGGTCCTGGCAGGACAGATCAGAAAGACCTGAGGAAAGGACAGGACAGTGATTGTGGGGGACTTCAACCTCCTGGGAGTGGATTGGGGCACCCCAGCCACCACAAATAGGAGGGAGCAGGTGTTTCTGGATGCCTTCCAGGACAGCTTCCTACTGCAGGCAGTCAATGAGCCAACCAGGTTAAGGAACACCCTTGACCTCATGCTGACTAATGGTGAGTTTGTGATGGAGCTGAGAGTGGAGGAACCACTGGCAGGGAGTGACCACCACGATGTGGTTCAAGATTGACATAGAGAAAGGGGGTAGCCAGTGATGACAGCAATAATAAATGAGTGAGTGTAGAAACAGCGACTCATTTATATCGCTATCATGAAGGGCTACCCTTCTAGGGTAGTGACCCTATAGTGAGCAGAGTGACTGGAAGGGGAGGGATAGGAGGGAAGGTTTGTATGGGTGGTGGGATCCTACTGCAGCTGAGCCAGCCCTGTGGTGTGAGGGTGATGGTGGCAGGCTATGGTGTGGCAGGAACTGGGTTCGGGACCTGCTGGGGACTGTTGTTTTGCCACTGCTTGTGGCTCTGTTTTTTTTTTTTTAAGTCCATGTTTCGCCCCCTCCTCGACATGCACCCCCCCAGAGTTAACAATCATTATTCAGGGGTGTGTGGGTGGCACGGGGGGTGTACACAGTCCCCCTGGAAAAACACTTGAAAAAAAACAGAAGTTGGGTTGCTTGTATAGATACATAGATACATAGACAGTGTCGGCAGATAAGGGCCTATGGCCCACCCAGTCTGCCCATTTGAGCTTGTAAGTTCAGTTTGTTTTCCTAGAAGTCTGTTGCCCCTTACCCCTGACGTCCAGAATTCCTTTATGTGTATCCCATGCATTCTTAAATCCCGTGATTGTTTCAGCCCCCACCACTTCCTCTGGCAGGGTGTTCCACTTGTCCACCACCCGTTCTGTGAAGAAATTCTTTCTCATGTTTCCTCTGAATCGTCCTTCCTCCAACTTCATCCCATGCCCTCTAGTCCTGGAACATCTTTTACGCTAAAATAGTGTTTTCCTGCACCCTGTTCCTCCCTGTAAGATACTTGTATGTCTCTATCATATCCCTCTCTCCTCCTCTCCTCCAGGAGTACATGTTCAATTCCTTCAACCTGTCTTCATAGGACTTGTGATGCAATCCATGCACCATCTTTGTTGCCCTCCTCTGAACCTTCTCTACCCTGTCTATGTCCTTACGTAGATATGGTCTCCAGAACTGTACACTGTACTCCAGGTGGGGCCTCACTAGTGTCTTGTATAGCGGAATTATGACCTCCCTTTTCCTGCTGGTGATGCCCTGCCATACATCCCAGCATCCTATTTGCTTTACCTGCTGCCTTGTCACACTGTTTCCTACCTTGAGGTCATCAGAGATGACAACCCCAAGATCCCTTTCCTGCTTGGTGCATGCTATATCCTCACCCCCCAACTGATATATTGTGCCAGGGTTTTTGTGCCCCATATGCATTATCTTGCACTTCTTTGCATTGAATTTAAACTGCCAAACCCCTGACCATTCTTCAAGTTTCTGCAGGTCGCTTCTCATTCTGTCTACACCCTCTGGTGTGTCTACTCTGTTACAGAGCTTTGTGTCATCAAACTCAGCTTGTGTTTGTATATTGCCAAAATGCTTTTCAACGAGAGTGGAAGCAGCATTTTAACTTTTTTTCCTGCCGACGGACCAAAATCCCTGACTGTTCAAATTGAACTTTGGCGCCTTGCGCACCTGCACTCATTGGCTCCCTGCTGTTGTGACGTGATCGCTCTCTGCTCTTAAGGGAGAGCGGGACCTGTTTGCTCACTCATTAATTTGTTGCCTTTGTCTGCTGGAGGGGAGGGGAGGCGAGGGAGACCTGTGCCTGGTAGCCCCCCCCTTGTGCCTTGTGTCCCTGAGCCGAGTTTGATGTGCCGGTTGCATCCCTAGCTCCGGCGGGCCTCCTCGGCTGCTATCCAAAGCTACCTGCCATTGCAGGAAACTGTTCTCCTGAGTGTCTTTTTCGACCCGCCCTCCCACCCCATTCCCTCATCCCATTAAATGCCCACATGCTCCTCCTCCAGGGCCAGACTCACCCTATCAGGTTGTGGGGGAGGTCCTGCTTAAACACAAGAGGCATATTCTGCTTTAATACATAGTGAGAGCTTACTCATTGCCATTGTCCAGGGGGAGGTCCTGCTTAGATGTAAGAGGTATATTCTGCCAAAAATACTCAGCGAGAGCTTGCACTTTGCTATTGTCCTGAGTTGCTCTCTGATGTACACTGCCGAAAATGTTCTTGCTACACATTGAACTAAGTAATGTGTCCTTACTCCCTATTCGACAAATATTGTTTAACTGTACAGAAGTGCTTTGTTCTTCCTTCCCCACTTGCCATTTATTGGAATTTGTGCCTTGGTTGCTTCTTTTGTTTCAGCTCTTAGCTCCCCCTTGGTTATACTCTGTTCCCTCCCACTGGGCTGGAACTATAAGTACTCCCTAGTCCTCGACTCTGATGTGGCCGAGGAACCTGCATCTCCCTACTATGGGAAGGGAGTCCCATATGCCCCTGAATGGGGGCTGGGAAAGGGTCTAAAAGTTGCTCATCTCAACATTCGGAGTCTGCTGCCCAACCTTGATGAGCTAGTCACATGGGTCTCACTCTACAAACCTGATATCCTTGGTGTGACTGAGACCTGCCTTAAATCCTCGATCCCTGACTCAGTCTGTGTGCTCCCTGGTTACAAGTTCATACGACTGGACAGATCTGGGAATAAGCAGGGAGGTGGCATCCTGATTTATTACAGGAGCCATCTTAATGTATCCCCAGTGGCACACCAGCCATTCTCCTTGTCCCCTTGTGAGCTGCTTCATGTCTTGCTCTTACTTGGGAACACCAAGAAACTACATGTGGTATGTACCTATAATCCCCCAAAGGGTGGGCACCCAGGCCTGACCCACCTCCTGGACAATGTAGGTCCCAGCATTGGTGACAATTAACTTGTAATCATGGACAATGTAAACCTTAACTAGGCTGGTAACAATGCGAAGCAGTTTGAGCCTCTACTTGCTAAACTTACCCTGACTCAACTTGTTCAGGAGCCAACCAGACAGTCAGCCAATGGATCCTCCAGGTCCCTACTGGATTGGATCCTGTCAAATCATCCTGAAAGGATCTCCTCTGTCAGAATCCTATCAGACTCTATCTCCAATCATTCCCTGGTCTTCTGTGTGTGGAAAATCCCCTTCCCAAAAATTCCCCATAAAATCATTCACATCAGGAACTTCTCTAGTTTGATCTGGAAGCATTTCGTGAGGACCTAAGGCTCACTGACTGGTCCGGGGTGCTGGGATCATCAGATCCCTCAGCAGCTGCTACCCACTTTCTCACCACCTTCGGTGCCCTGCAAGATAAGCAAACCCCTACGGTCACCTGGAGGGTAAGGGGGTCTGCCACTCTATGGTTGCATGGGAGTCTCCTAGCCCTCATGTGGGCTAGAGACAAGTGTTGGGCTCACTTTAAAAGTTCCTTTGATCAGACAATTTTCTAACAATATAGAAATCTCATAAATAAGTGTAAAAAGGCCATCAGGGCAGCTAAAAGTGACTTCTGCAAGTCCGCCCTACTCAGCTGTGCCAATGATCCTAGACGGTTTTGGAGAAACATAAAAACTCTTGTCAGTGGGCCCTCCAACACAGGGGTATCCGACATGATTATTGGAGGGGTCTCCTGCCAATTCCCTCAGTTCTGACTTCTCAGACCTATCGGCACTCTCATCACTCTTCCCGCCTGAAGAGTGTATTACTTACCCCTTCCTCCTACATGGCAGGAGGCTCACCCCCCTGACCACCGTTCTGTCTTAGGACAGTTTCAGTCAAGGATATGCTGAGCCTCCTCTCTGACCTCTCCCAGCACTCCAGCCCTGGCCCTGATAACTTGGAGCCCAAGCTTCTGAAACTAGGCGCCCCCTACATTGGCTCCCCAGTAGCACACATTCTTAACCTGTCCCTTTCATTGGGGGTTATTCCCGATATCTGGAAGGAGGCTAGGATTGTCTCTGAACTGAAGCAGGGCAATCCCAAAGTACCGGACAACTATTGTCCGATCGCCATTCTATCTTCTTTCAGCAAGCTCCTTGAAAAAGTTGTGGCCGAGCAACTCTCGGAGTACATGCAGGTCCATGAGCTGCTGTCACCGGCCCAGCACGGCTTTCGCAAGGGGCATAGCATGACCACAGCCTTGGTCTCTGTCTCTACCAGCATCAGAGCAGCCATGGACCAGGGCAAACTCTCTGAAGCAATATTTATTGACCTGTCCAAAGCCTTCGACCTTGTTGATCACGCGTTGCTCTGTACTCAGATGCGGTCTCTTGTCCTGTGCCCCCCTGCTATGAACTGGCTAACTGGCTACCTACATGGCAGAGCACAGCAGACCAGATTCAATAAAGTCCTCTCTGATCCCTTACTGGTGACCTCTGGCATCCCCCAGGGTTCGGTCTTGGGACCCCTGCTCTTCTCCCTTTTTGTTAACCAACTCCCAGCTGCAGTAACTAACTGCAGTGCCATTCTCTATGCGGATGACCTGGTTATCATGGCCCACTCCCGGGACATTGCGACTCTCAATCAGCACCTATCTGAGGATTTTAACAATATTCTGGCCTGGGTAACCAAACACAAACTGGTTCTTAACCTGAAAAAAACGCAGGCTATGCTATTTGGATCAGCAGCCAAAACCAAAGCCTCGCCAGCTCCTTTGGGTATCACTAGTCCGGACGGAATTTCTCTCCCTACTGTGAACTCCGTCAAATACCTTGGGGTGACGCTTGACCCTCAACTCGACCTGGGGGTCATATAATAAATGTCTGCAGAGCAGTGAACTGCAGACTGGGCCTGGCCTATAAGGCCAAACATAACCTCACACCTGCAGCTCGTCTGGCTCTTGCGAGAGGTGTACTACTTCCCTCCCTTAGTTATGGCCTGCACCAATTTGCTCATGCCTCCAAAACTCATCTTACTCAGTGGCACACGACGTACAACAACATCTGCCATTTTGCTCTGGCTGCCCCCTGTCTAACCCACCATTGTGAGCTTTATGAAAAACTCAGCTGGCTCTCACCATCTAGTTACCTGGACTTTGGGTTGGGATGCCTTGTGGGTAAAGTGATTAGAACTGGCACTCCACTGGGGCTGGCTCAGCTTCTTTCACCTGCCGACCTCTCCCTCTACCATCTCAGGTCCCAGGTTCCCGGGATGTTAAGAGTTCCCCCTACCTGAACCCTTATGGGGGACAGGGAATTTGTTGTATGCGCTCCTAGACTCTGGAACTCCTTTCCTGTGCAGGTTCACTCAGCCCCCTTCCATCAGTGCTTTCGTAAATCCCTGTGGGGGTTCCTGAAGCTGGCCTCAGTGTACGAGTGTCCCAAGCCTCCCTAGTGTAACGTCCTTAGTCAACTGGACCTTTGTGCTTTATAAAGTTCCTGCCAGTGATACTTTGCTTGTCCCAATGATTCAATCTCTCACCATGGCACTTGACTGAGTTATAATTATCTAAGGCCAAATAACTGGTGATTCTATGTACTTTACAACTGTTTGACATGGGTGTTACTACTTGCCTTACTACTTTGTGACACCTTGGATAATGTTATTCATGTACTTCTTTATGTTTCTCTTATGTTTATTCTTTCTGTCATGATGTTTCTGTATTATTCTGTACTACTCTGTATCATTCTGTTGTACTGTCCCGGGTCGTTCCGAAAATAGGCATAATACTTGTCCAGTGTACTTAGCCGGTGAACAAAAGCTAAATAAATAAAATAAATATACATTCTCTGTGATAGCAATAGCTGTTTTGCGATCACTATCATGACATGGAACTGGGAGAGGAGGAGAAAAATTGGGCACAAGGGTGTTAGACTTCAGAAGGGCTGACTTCAAGAGGATGTGGATGTCTGACCAAGATCAAGTCCAGATATGGACACTAATCAGAGGTGGAAGGTCATTAAACAAGGTATAGTGGAGGCAACCACAACATGTGCAAGGGTCCAGAGTAAGATGGCTAGGGCCAAGAAGCCTAGCTGGGTGAGCAGAGAGGTCATGGGGAAAGTAAGACAGAAAAGAGATACTGTTAGAAGGTACAAAAGAACAGGGAGGGAGGTAGACAGGGAGGAATACCTGAAGACGTCAAAGGAGGTGACAAGGGCAGTCAGGGCAGCCACTGTGTCATGGGAACTCAGGCTGGCACAGGGCATTAAAGAAAGGGAGAAGGACTTCTTCAGGTACAGTATGTCAGGGAGAAAAGGAGCTACAAAGACCAAATAATGTGCATCAACAGGGAGGCAGAACAGGCTGAAGCATTAAACGAGTACTTCTGCTCAGTATTCACTGAGGATAAACGGGAGCAGTACCCAGGGGTGCTGGAGCAGTGGTCATGGGAGGGGAAGAGGTGACAGATGGAGGAATCCTGGTGGGCAAGATAATGGAGGGATTGAAGGCACTGAGGGTGGGCAAAGCACCAGGGCCGGATGGCATACACTCCAGGGTGCTAAGGGAGCTAGCAGATGTCCAAGAAGAACCCATGGCAGACTTGTTCAGTGCATTCCTAGCCTTGGGGAGTGTACCACAGGACTGGAGGATGGCACACGTGGTGCCCCTCCACAAGACCAGCCCCAAGGATGAGACAGGGAACTACAGACCAGTAAGCCTCACTTCCATCATGTGGAAGCTGATGGAGACTATCCTGAAGGAAAGACTGGTTCTCCTCCTAGAGGCTAATGGTCTGCAGGACAGCAGGCAGCACGGGTTTGTCTCGGGCAGATCCTGTCAGACCAACCTGGTGGAGTACTATGACTGGGTAACCAGGCAGTTAGACAGGGGCCATGCATTGGATGTCCTGTTTCTGGACTTCAGTAAAGCATTTGATTTAGAGATGCATGGGAGTCTAGGCATTAAGCTGGAAGGCACAGGGGTGGGGGCAAAGATGGTGGGATGGGTAGTGAACTGGCTGCAGAGGAGACAACAGAGGGTAGTGGTGGGAGGGGAGCTCTCATCACCCAGGGCAGTGGCTAGAAGGGTGCCACAGGGCTCTGTACTGGAGCTGGTGTTGTTTGTGATCTTTATAGCAGACATTTTGATAGGCATCAAGAGTAAGATCAGTCTGTTTGCAGATGACACCAAGATGGGAGCGGTGGTGGATGGCACAGAGCGGTGGCAAGGGTTGCAGGATGATCTGGAAAGCCGGGAGGCCTAGTCGGACACTTGGCAGCTGGGGTTCAATGCCAAGAAATGTAACTTGTTGCATTTTGATGCAACAAAAACCAAGGAGAAGCTACCAGCTGGGGGGGGGGGGGTCAGTTAGCCAAGTCAGAGAAGGAGAAGGATCTGGGGTGATCATAACAGGAGTGATGAACAACTCGGCTCAGTGTAGAAAAGCAGCTGCAACTGAAAATAGGATGCTTGGTTGTATTGCCAGGGGGATATCCTCCAGGAGGGAGGAGGTGATCTTGCCACTGAATAGGTCTGTGGTTAGGCCACACCTGGAGTACTGCATGGAGTTCTGGAGGCTGTACCTGAAGAAGGACACTAGGTTACTTGAGGCGGTGCAGCGCGCTGGGCAACAAAAATGATCCAGGGGCTAGGGGCATGCCCTATGAGAGCAGGCTGAGGGAGTTGAACATGTACTCCCTGAAGGAGAGGAGGAAACGGGGACATGATTGAAACCTTCAAGTACATGAAGGGTATAAACAAGACAGACACAGAGGGTCTTTTTTAGTTAAGGAGAGGGAGGGACACCCAAGGGCACGAGCTGAGACTGGAGGGGGAAGGTTCAGGAGGGAGATGAGGAGACACTTTTTAATGGAGAGAGTAGTGTCAGGGTGGAACGCATTACCAGGAGAAGTGGTAGCCTGTAGTATAGTGGGCTGCTTCAAAAGGGGATGGTACAAGGCAAGGGGGGGCGTTACGGAGAGGGGGAGGGGCAGCTACAGTATAAGGGATGCTAGTTGCACAGTCGTGCAGACTCGATAGACTGAAAGGCCATTATCTACTGGCAAGTTCGTATGTATGTTGTTTTTTACCGGGCGGTATTGAAAAAATAAATGCATGCCTGACCGTGGCTTACAGCCAATCAGCATGCTTTATTTTTCAAGTCCATTTTCTAAAATGTAATAATACAGACAGATCAGTAATGTGATAATACAATCATTAGCGCAATGATGTTCTAAACGTTAGGCTCATAGGCAGTAAACAAGTGCTAATGAGGGAGTAGGCAATCACCCCATAGTAGAGTAGGGAGCGAGGTAGCTAAGAAGAGCTGTAAGCAGGTGAGGGGGAGAAAAGAGGAAGGGGAGGGGGAGAGGGAAGATCACCAAAACCTATTTCCCCTTCAGGGTGTTGAGAACCCTGCAAGAGGGGGAAGGGCAAGGAGCTGGCAAGCAAGAGCAATGTGCAAAGGAAAATTAAGGATGCTGCGGGCAGCCCGTCAAAACCTATTTCCCCTTCAGGGTGTTGAGAACCCTACAAGGGGGGACAAGGAGCTGGCAAGCAAGAGCAATGTGCAAAGGAAAATTAAGGATGCTGCGGGCAGCCCGTCAAAACCTATTTCCCCTTCAGGGTGTTGAGAACCCTGCAAGAGGGGGAGGGGCAAGGAGCTGGCAAGCAAGAGCAATGTGCAAAGGAAAATTAAGGATGCTGCGGGCAGCCCGTCAAAACCTATTTCCCCTGCAGGATGCTGAGAATCTGGTAACGGGGTCAGGCTGCCAGCAAGCAGGAACAAACTAAAGAGGAATAAGGGAGGATTAAAGCAGGTGCAGCTGAAAGAGAGATAATTATGAAGTGCAGTCCCAAGGGAATAGGGCTAAGAAGAGTGGTGTATTTGTGGGTGGACAGGGTTCCAGATTTTAGGGAAGCAGTGGCAAAAGCCAGACTGGCCCATGAGGGTAGGTTGGCATGGAGGTCAGTTTGGCACAGTGATAGAGTTGTCAGTTAGACAGTGGGGGAAAAGCTAAGGTGCGATAGAGGTCACAGTGATGAGTACGAGACGGGATGTCAAGGGCTAAGCGGCAGAAGGGGTTACAGAGAGTGTCCAATTTGGTGAGGGAGGATTTGATAGCAGCACCATAGTCTACATCGTAGTAGTCAAAAATGGGTGTTTACTCACCTGGTAAAGGTGATTGTGTTGGTTGGCATCCATGGCACTCCAGACATTACCTCATGGGTTTTAGCCCACCTGATAGGCTAGTGATGCACATGACCCAGATCAGATTTCTAGCATATCCAGGTCCTGGAAACCCCTGCTCTCCAGTTCGAATCTTCCATAGCTGAAATTAAGGTTAATTAGTACAAGAGAAAGAAACATCCTGTACAGGCACAATCAAGCGATAGTAAAAGAGAGGGATGATCAGAGACAAGGAAGAATGTGGACTACGATGTATTATCAATGGCCCGTGGGCCGAGTCTTTATTCTTCTCCTATTATTTACCATCTAGTCTCGGTCCCGAAGGTCTGACTGGTAGATTATCATTAAGAAAACAATCATTGTGGTCTGTCCCCTATTGGGTCTACCATGGAAGAGATCCCCCTTAGTTCAGTCCCGGTCACTCTGAGCACTTGGAAGGAAGGGCCTTGGAGTGCCATGGATGCCAACCAACACAATCACCTTTACCAGGTGAGTAAACATCCATTGTGATTGGTTGGCATCCATGGCACTCCAGACATTGCTTCATGGGTAGATAAGAAGCAGTGTAGTACCCAAGGGTGGGAACAGAGTGGTCTAAGAGTGAAGGGTTGAGGATGCTGCCACCAGGACCTGAGTGGCCAAAGCGGGCCGTATGGCCTGTAACTGTTCCAGCCTGTAGTGCCTGGCGAACGTGTGGAGGGAGCTCCACATGGCTGCCCTATATAGGTCCTCTGAGGGCACATTAGCTCTCTCCGTCCAAGAAGTGGCGATCGCTCTGGTGGAGTGAGCCTTGATCCCCTGGGGTAGAGTTATCCGGTTTGCTATGTAGGCATTCTGGACGACTCTCCTTAGCCAACCGGCAATGGTGGCCTTGGGGGCGGCTCTGCCCTGCCTCTGTCCCTTTGAGGTGACGAACAGTCTCTCTGTCTTGCGTATGGGACAGGTTCTGACCAGGTACACAGAGAGGGCGGATCCAACGTTGAGATAATGTGGGTCCGCACTGGGGCCCTGCTGGGGCCCGTCTGTGAAGGTGGGTAGCTCGATGGGTTGCTCTCTGTGAAACCCAGTGGATACCTTTGGCTGGAAGGCTGGGACCGTTCTCAGACGGACCCTTAACAGGGTGAACACTGTATAAGGTCCCGCGCAGGTAAGGGCCCCAAGTTTTCCAATTCTTCTAGCTGAGCAGATTGACACCAATAAGCGTGTCTTGAGACCAACCCAGAACAGATCCGCCTCGAGTAGGGGTTCGTAAGGAGCCGAGTTGAGGAACTCTAGCACTAGTGGGAGGTCCCATGGGGCCACGGTCGGTCGAGTCCTCGGTCGGAGGATTACTACTGCCCTTAGGAAGCATCTGGCATCCGGGTGAGCTCCCGGGGTGTATCCCCTGATGAGGCCCGTATCCGCCCCTATGGCTGATAGTTGCACCCTGAGGTAGGAGTGTGCAGTCTCTTGTCTACTCCCTGTTGGAGGAAACAGTAGGATGTCAGCCATGTCGGTCTGCTCGGAAGCCTTGCTCAGTTCCAGGCACCACTGAGAGAAATGGACCATTGTCTCCCGTACGAGACGAGGAAGTGGTAGAAGACCGTTTGGACTGGAATAGGGTGCTGATGACGGAATCATGATAACCTGCTGCCCTCGGTGCCCTCCTATCAGGAGCCAGACCATGAGCTTCAGGGTCCGAGGGGTTGGGTGAAGCACTGGCCCCTGAGAGAGAATGTCTATTCGGTAGGGTATCCTGAAGCTGGCAAGTGACCTCTCTCGGACTGCTGCGAACCACGATCTGCATGGCCAGTAGGGGGCCACCAGGATGACTGTGTGCCGTGACTCTCGTACCTTGGTTAGGACCTGAGGGATCTGGGGGAGCAGTGGGAAGACATAGGCGTGTCTCCGCTTCCAATGGTATGACAGGCGTCCGTTTCCTGGGAGAGACTGTCCCTGAACCACGAATAGTAATCTCTGCCCTGAGCATTCTCCCGAGTTGCCATGAGGTCTATGGTCACAGTTCCCCACATACCTCTCAATTGCACAACATTACGAGGAAAACGTTCCTCTTTTTACTTCACAAAAGCTCCCTGTTCCACATTGTGAGGACTTGTTCCACATTCAGTATTAACATTTTAAAGCAGAAATCTATAGTAAATGATGCAAAAAATATATTATTCAATTAATACCAGACTTTCTGAACATAAATGCAAACATTTTAAGAGTGTTCTGAGCCTTCTAGCCAAAGATTTAATTAAGTGTTCCACATTTTGTTCATTTGTTCCACATTTTGAGAGGCAATGTTCCACATTTTGAGGACAAAAGGTTGAGAGGTATGGTTCCCCATGTCTCTTGGATCATCTGGAATAGGTCCGGGTGTAATCGCCATTGCCCTGGGTTCACCTGTTGCCTGCTGATCCAGTCTGCGTGGGCATTCAGCTTTCCTGCCAGATGAACCACGCCCAGGTGTCTGAGGTTGGCTTGGGCCCAGTTGAGGACTGCCATTGCCTCCCTCGGCATTGCCCTGCTCCTGGTCCCGCCTTGCTTGCTGTGTAGGCCACCGTGGCTCGATTGTCGGACTGGATTAGGACCGACTGACCGTGTACCTGGTGTTTGAATGCTTTTAGGGCATGCAATATGGCTCTCATCTCCAGTATGTAATGGAGAGCTCTGACTCCGCTGGTGACCGTAGGCCCTGTGCTGTTGTGTCTCCCAGGCAAGTTCCCCAGCCGGAAAGACTCGCGTCCGTTTGTATGGCGATTGGGTGAGGTGCCTCCTGAGGGACTCCCCTTGTCAAGTTCGCCTCCACCGTCCACCATGCCAAGGATATCCTCCTGTGTGGGGTAGTGGTACCATGGCCTGGAGGTTGTGTTCGCTCGGTGGCCCCCGAGTCAGCACGTAGGTTTGGAGCAGGCACATGCGCCACCTGGCCCAGGGCACGAGGTCTATGCATGAGGCCATGCAGCCCAGCAACGGGGCTATCTTTCAGATTGTTGTGCTGCTGCGGGCCTTCATTTGATGGGCCAGGGCTATCAAATTGTGGACTCTCGAGGAGTAAGGTTTTGCCCACTTCTGAGCCGAGTTGATGAGCGCTCCCAGATGCCGAGCCGCTGAGTGGGAGTGAGGTGGCTCTTCTCTCGGTTTACCATCCAGCCATGGTCTTTGAGAGCCTGTAGGGTGGATGCCGTGTGTATCCGTGCCTGACTCTCAGACCAAGCCAGTCGTCCAGATACGGGAGGATGCCCAGTCCCTGTTCCCTGAGTCTGGCCCCCAAGGTTATGGAGACCTTGGTAAAGACTCTAGGGGCTGAGAAAAGGTCAAACAGCAAGGCCTGATACTGGAAGTGGTGACCTAGGATGTGAAACTGGAGGAATTGTCTGTGATTCTGGATGATGGGAATATGGAGGTAAATGTCCTTGAGGTCTAGGGACATCCAGGAATTCACCTACCCGAATGCATCGAGGGTGGATCGGATGGTCCCCATTTTGGAATGGTGCGAGACCACGTGGTGGTTTAGGTGTTTCAGGTCCAGGATAGGCCGGAGCTCCCCTGATTTCTTGGCACCAGGATGAAGATTGAGTACACCCTTTGATTCTGTTCTGAAACTGGTACGGGTTGAATGGCCCTGTTCTGAACTAGTTCTGACAGGATCTGTTGGACCTGGTGTGGCGATGCCCTTCTCCTGGCTGTGGGGGAGGAGAGGAACCTTTGGGGAATGTGGGTGTGGGATAGCTCTATGGAGTATCCCTTGGTTACCGCATCTTGGACCCACTTGTCCAATGTTGTGTGGAGCCAGCGGTGAGCGAACAGGTTTAGTCTTTGTCCCACTGGTGGGTAAGGGTCCTGGTCTTGTGATGTTGGGAGAGGGTAGTCACTGTTGCTTTCACCTGTAGCCTCTACTTTGTCCTCTGGATCTTTGTCCCTGGGCTCTGACGGAGGAGGACTGATAGCTCTGAGGGTATGGGTTACAGGAGCCGGGAGAGGGGCCTCTGCCTCGAAAGGAGTGGAGTGATTGATGTGTGTCCAGCCTGCGGGGTTGGAATGGTTTGTTCCTCCCCCCCAAAACCTCCGCCTCGACGCGGGGAGGTAGGAGTACCTGGACCTATTCTTGAGGAGGTCTCTGCCCTCCTCCTCCTTTTGTTTCAAATAATCCTACAGCCCCTCCCCAGAAACCTGTTTTCCCCGCAGTGGTAAGTTTTGTGGCAGGGTCTTTGACTCATTGTCTGCATCCCAGAGGTTTAGCCGCAGTGCCCTTCGAGCACGGTTGGTGATGGCGGTAGCCCTGGCATGCAGACGCAGGGTGTCTACCGCCATGTCGGCCAAGTATTTGGCTGCATCCAAAGTACATTCCAGCAGGTCTACCTATTAAGCTACAGGCCAGCTTTACAGTAATGCAAGTGAGGACTGTGGGATTCAAACCCAGGTCTCCAGGTTTGCAGCTCAGAGCCTTAACCCACTGCGTTATACTGCCTCCATTCTGGCAGTTCTTCCTCCCTGGATTTAGGGATGGCTGTTCCTGAAGCTCCTCAAGCCAGCTGATCGCGGGGCACACTGGGAAGGTCTCTGTGGTTGACTGTCTCAGTTGGATCAAGGGGTCAAGCCCTAACTCGGGCCTGCTTTCCTTGGTGTTGAATCCCATAGTGGCCTTAATAATCTTCAAGAGCCCTGGGATCGGCGATGTCAGGGAGGGCGTTGCCTGGAGGTTCATGTCCTCCTCGGCCGAGTCAGCCTCATCCTCCGTTGCCATGTGGGACATCTGGGGTGGTGTCCTCAGGGGTCGGAAGCTCCTCCGGCTGCCCCCCCCGCCCTGTCTGGTTCCAGGCTCGGTGCCCTGTGTTGAGTGAGGGATTCCAGTTCTTCCAGATCTTGATCATAAAGTTCTGCTGGTTCTGCATCATGGCAACCGCGGGCTGCTGGTTGTGGGTTAGGAGGGAGCCCGGGTCCATCCACATAGAGTTGCTGGGTCCCGGGTTGCTGGGGCCCATGGGAGGTGTTTGCTCCAGGGAGGAATGGAACGGAACTAGCACGATGCCCAGGGGGCGATTCCTTTACCCCCCCAGTACAAATGAGGTTTTTCCTAACCTGAGACTGAATGCAGGTTGTGGGGGTGCTATGTGAGGAACCCCGCAACTAGGGCCAAGATGTGGAAGGGCTTGAGTTCAGCGGTTTGGTGCCAGGGCTCGCTATGGGAGGGAGCCGTGAGGACTGGTGGAGATTACCTTCTCGGGTCGCTGTGGGAGGGACCGGAGTGGCAGAAGGCAAGAAGGAGGGGCCCAGAAGGAGAATGGATAGTCTCTGTTGTGGGGGGGGTGCCGCCGGAGGGTCGCTGTGGGAGGGACCCTTCGGGGTGGGGGGGAACACCCAGGCATCAGCTGTTGGCCCAGCTAACTACCCCCCTCTTTATTATATATTTTTTTGTTGCCCCCCCGCCATCCAAGGAGTGCCCCCTCTCACCCCCACCTCCTTCAGTGGGGGGGGTAGGTAAGGCCCGAGAGCCCCCTGACCTTCGGTTTTATTTCCCATTCCCTTTCTCCTGGGAATGAAGTGACAAAATAAAAGGCCACAGTTCAGAGATGCTGGAAGGAGGGGGGAATGCACAGGAGGGGTAGCGTACTGAGCCACGCAGTGCTATGGGCAGCCTGCCCAACCAACGACTAACTTATAATGCCTTTCACAGAGGCATAGCACAATCAATGCCTGACTTGTAATGCCTTTCACAGGGGCATAGCACAATCGTAAAAAAACCACACCAGAGCAATCAAACGCAAATTTTTTTTTTTTTTTTGGCAAAGGCCGGTTTCCTTCCTACTGTAGCACACATACATGCTGACCTAATCCACTCTCTATGCTGCCAGCACAATATAATCCGAGCTTGAAATAAAACACATGAGCTAGCTAACACTGATGCTGAGGGCTAGCCTAGATTACTTCTTTTAGCTACATTTCTGAAATTGTAGAGATTTGCAAGGTTTCAAACTGTAACTGCATGCATTGTGCCTATGATGTGGCCTGATAAAGAGATTTTTATATCCCTGATACCAGATCTTACCTTATAGGAGCAGACAGGGATTCCTGGTGTGCTTCTTGCCTGATCAGATGCACAATTCAAAACTGGAGAGCAGGGGTTTCTGGGACCTGGATATGCTAAAAATTTGATCTGGGTCATGTGCATCACTAGCCTATCAGGTGGGCTAAAACCCATGAGGTAATGTCTGGAGTGCCATGGATGCCAACCAATCACAATGCACTTCATTCACATTTATGTGAGTGGCCATTACAGTATGCACTGGAAGCCCACTGGTTCACAGTGTGGACCAATAGGCTTACAGCTGATACTGTAGGCTGTCATTCGATGGGCAGCAGGGTGGTATGCAGGTGAGCTTGCTGCTGCCCACTGATGATGGGGGGGAGCTTGGTGGGCAGGGGGTATCACTGGACCACCAGGGTTTACATTATGTAGGGTTTCACTTGTGATTGGGGTTTCGGGCAGGATGGGGGGCTACCACTAGACTACCAGGGATTCATTACTGTTCATTTTGCCAGGCGATCACAGCTACAGGGAGGGTGGGGGTGCCACTGGACTACCAGGGCAGATTTGACCATCGCATTCTCGGTGATTGGGGTTATAGAAGGGGGTACCGCTAGATCACCAGGGCTATGTAATTGGTGTCTTTGCAGCCATTGGGGTTATGGGGAGGGAGAGGGATCCACTAGACCACCAAGGATGGAGTCCACTCAGAAGAAAGGAGGGTTACTAGCGGGGTACCACAGGGTTCAGTATTAGGACCAGTCCTCTTCAATGTCTTTATAAGCGACATTGCAGAAGGACTGGAAGGAAAAGTATGTCTCTTTGCAGATGACACTAAGATCTGCAACAGAGTTGATGCACAGGGTGGGGTGGAAAGGATGAGAAGGGACTTGGCAAGGTTAGAGGAGTGGTCAAATGTATGGCAGCTTAGATTCAATGCTAAGAAGTGCAAGGTAATGCACCTGGGAAACAAAAACACAGGGGAAGAGTACACAATGGGGGGTGAGATACTAACAACAACAAAAATGGAAAGGGACCTGGGGGTAGTCATATCAGATGACCTAAAGGTGGGCAAGCAATGTGAGAAGGCAGCAAGGAGGGCTGGGGGGATACTGGGATGCATAGGGAGAGGCATCACCAGTAGAAAACAGGAAGTTATTATCCCTCTGTACAGACAGCTGGTGAGACCCCATCTGGAGTACTGTGTGCAGTTCTGGAGACCCAATCTCCGTAAAGACATAGACAGGATGGAAGCTGTCCAGAGGAGGCAACTAAAATGGTGCAGGGTCTGCGGAGGACATATGAAGAGAGACTTAAGGAGCTTAATATGTATAGCCTCAAGGAAAGGAGGGAGGGGGACATGATAGAAACTTTCAAGTACCTCAAGGGAATCAACAAAGTCCAAGAGGGTAGCATCTTTCAAAAAAAGAGGTGTGCAAGAACAAGAGGGCACAATTTGAAGATGGGGGTGGCTCAGAGGTAATTTAAGGAAGTATTTTTTCACAGAGAGGGTTGTGGATGCAGGGAATGGCCTTCCGGAGGAGGTTGTGGAGTCAAAATCAGTGGTGGAATTCAAGCATGCATGGGATAGTCATAAGGCAATTCTGGGGGTGGGGTAGGAAGAAGTAGGCTGCTGGTTAACTAGGATCTGCAGCTTATCCAGTAGGTAGGGAAATGGGCAGACTGGGTGGGCCAAGCGGTCCTTGTCTGCCGTCAAATTCTATGTTTCTATGTTTCTATGTAAGGAAGATATGGGTGCTTCTGCACAGTGGACTGGGTGGGCGTGTGGCCACCCACAACTGGTGGCTGCTGTGTTGCACTTTGCAGTACAGCAGCTCACCTGTGGGTGGCCACCATGTAAGCTGCAGATCTGGAGACCTGGGTTTGAATCCCATAGCTGCCTATGTGCATACTGTGTGATGCTGAGTAAGTCACTTAACTTTCTTGTGCTCCCAGGTAGCATCTGGAAACAAGCTTTGGCTTAGTGTGCTACTCCTGGTTAAACAATGTTCCCTTCCTTTCCTCTACATGCTAGTCTAGGACATAGAGACACACAAAAAGATGTAGTGGGAAAGACAATGTCTGAGGCACAAGGAAGGAAGAACTCTGTCTATTCTGACTGGATAGATAGGCTGATAGGAAAATGAGTAGGTGACACTTGCTTAATGTATTTTGTCACTGTAAAGAACAAAGAGGATACCAATGTGATAAGTAGTTCTACTCAGTCAATCGGGGTGGGGGGCAAAATAGTCACCCAGAGAGGAACAGCAGGACTGCAGAAAGCTCAGCCCAGCTTATCAAATGAAGCAGTGATATAGAGGATTGTGTATGAGCAGTCATACAAAACAAGGATATTCTTGTATTAAGAGGTTTCCTTGGTAACAGATGACCTCGAGAGCGCAGCTCGAGAGGTACTCTGTTACCAAGGGAACCTCAAGATACAAGAATTTCCGTGTTTGTGTATGACTGCTCATACACAATCTTTTATAGTGTATAGGCAGTCACAGCATAGAAAATCACACAAAACCAGCTGGAGAAGACAGAGAATAGACATTTTAACATTTTCTTTTTTATGTTGCTTGCACGCATGTGCAAGAAACATAGTGCCATCATCCAAGTTTTCGGAGGTGTGGCACCCATCTTCCAATTCAGTCAGTGTATTTGCTGGTGCGGCCCCTGTTCCCCAATCACTGCTGCAGCTGTCTATGACAGCAGTTGAAAATGCAGTAGTTGTACAGTTGAAAGGGAGATCTCCACTTCAGTGAGCAGAGCTCCCCCCTCCACACACGCATGCACGCATATTGCATGCTCATGCGCCTTCCCCCACCCCCCCATGCACACACTGTACGGCTGACAGGGCTGCCCAATCTCCTGTTGGCTCCACACCTCCCCAAAGCATCCAGGTGCTGCACTGGGAGCCCACCCCAGCGTGGCAAAATTTGTTATGGCCGATTGGGGTGCCCAATGCCCCGTCCAGTCCACGCCCCCCCAAAGCATCCAGGTGCCACACTGGGAGCCCACCCCAGCATGGCAAAATGTGTTATGGCCGACGGGGGTGCCCAATCCCCCATCGGCTCCAGCCCTTCCAAACAGCCTTCCAGCTGCCACGCTGGGAGCCCACTCCAGCGTGGCAAACGTCCCTCATTGTCTTATTAAAAAAACATAAACCTGTAAATACAAAACTGTCCCTCGGCACTTCTCCCTGCCTCCCTCCCACAACCCGCACCCACCTACTGCACACCCTGCCTCCCCACACCCGCAGCCTCATACTTACCTCCAGATCTCGCGACGATCTTCGGTGGACCAGGAACACGTCTGCACTCTTCAAAGCCGACCGCGAACTGAGGAAATGCCGGTAAGCTGTATAATGGGATAGATAGGGTTTTTTCAACTTTGCTGCATATCTCAGGCATTTTTGGGAATTTTGGCACCAAATTTTCAGCATGGAGTTTTTGGGACCCTTCCTCATGAATTCTATCACTGTCATGGCATTAATAGGGCCCAAAGGGTGATTTCGCAGCCACTGCATGAAATCACCTTTCGGGACCAATTAATGAAACAACAGTGCCAGTGTTCATAAGGTGGGCTCTCAAAAAGCCTATGTTGCAAATTTGGTGAAAAAATTGCTAAAAATGACTGTTTTATGAGCATGCATTGTGCAGTTCCTACGCACGCTCATAAGTTCACGAATTTTTAATATTTGCACTCTGGATTTTCAACATTGCCATTTTACCACACCTCCTTATGAGCAGTACAGCTGTCATTTTTCACATCGTGCCCAAAATGTGTTTCCGCGTATGTGGCGCACAATGGTGCAGTTGGTGTGCAAAATCAATGTATGGGACACATTAAGAAAATCACAGTGACACTGTTCATGAGCAGAGGTCTTAAAATGGCTATCTTGAAAATTTGGTGAAAAATTCTAAAAATTACTGTTTTTGAGCATGTGTTTGTGCAGTTCCTCACATACACTCGTAAGTTCAAATTTTTTATATTTTCACTCCAGATTTTCAACATGGCCATTTTACCACACCTCCTTATGAGCAGTACAGCTGTCATTTTTCACATGTCACCCAAAATGTGTTTCCATGCATGTAGCGCACAATGGCGCAGTTAGTGTGCTCAATCAATGTTTGGGAGAGATTAAGAAAATCACAGTCACACTGTTCATGAACAGAAGTGTTAAAATGGCGATGTTGGAAATTTGGTGAAAAAATTCCTTTCAGACGTTCTGCAATGTTACTAATGAAGAATTGAACAGGACTGGCCCCAGGACCAATCCCTGCAGCACCCCACTGGTCACCCCCTCTCCCTAGACTGCACACCATTTACCACCACTCTCTGCCTCCTGTCTGTTAGCCAGTTTCTAGCCTAGTTTACCACCCTTTCCCCCATGCCCAGCCTACCCAGCTAGTTTATCAGCCTCCTATATGGGATGATGTCAAAGGCTTTGCTGAAATCAAGGTAAGCATTGTCCACTGCCCCACCCTGACTCACTTCCTTTGTCACCCAGTCAAAGAAATCAACCAGATTTGTCTGACATGATGTCCCCACTGTGAATTCATGTTGTCTATGGTCCTGGGCTTGGATGGCTATTAGATGCCTCACTATCCTTTCTTTAAGCAATGTCTCCATGATCTTTCCCACTACTGAGGTAAGGATGAATGGCCTATTGTTCCCTGCCTCCTTCCTGCTGCCGACTTGTGTAGAGGGACCACATGTGCCCTCCTCCAATTCACTCATGTTGTATGACTCAGTGAACATGTCTGCCAGAGTTACTGCTATCTCCCTTCACAGTTCTCTTAATATCCTTGGGCATATGCCATCTGATTCCATCGCTTTGTCCACCTTCAATTTAGTGAGCTCCTGCAGGACTCTTTTGCCTTTCAATGGACTATTATCCACCTCTTCGCCCCCTTGGCAACTGCTGTACTGCTGTGGCCCTTGCCCCTTCCACTCTTCTGTGAATACTGAACAGAAAGACACAGTGGATGTCTTGGGAGAATGGCATGGAACTATCACTTCCAAATACCTAAACAGCACAAACAAGCAAGCAACATTCGGCATTGATAAATGCTTGTTTTTAACTGACACAGTGTGCTGCAGATGTTTCTGCAAATTCAAGTTTAAAAAAAAAATAGCAACTTCCAGCTTAACTTACATGTATTGTAAATGCTGAATTCCACAAAAAGAATTCTGGATGCTTCATTAATATGCTACTATAAATATTTGAGAAAATGTTACCAATATTTGTTTGGGGGGTCTTTTTTTCTGCTGTAAATTTAAAACTGTTAAACCAATTAATCCAGTTGTGTTAGACACCAGCATACACTGACATCAGATACGCACATCAAATGTTAAGCCTAGGCCTGCAAGAGCAGAGAAGTTACAAACATCCACATGTTTGAGAGTTTTCATAAAATTTTGCAAATATTTACATAGTAAAAGTATGAACCCCTCTACTCCAATTCTGTCCATGTTTAGATAATTCTATAACCATTACAAAAGGTTATTAATACTATTTTTGTAACCAGGAGAGAGACACACTAAGCTGAAAGCTTGTTTACAGATGTGACCTGGGAGCACAAGATAGTTAAGTGACTTGCCTAGGGTCACACATTGTACAAGTGGGGGCTGTGGGATTCAAACCCAGATCTCGAGGTTTGCAGCCCACAGTCTTAAACCACTACACTAGACTGCCTCATACTGCTTAATTTGTCTATGTCCAGCTGAAAGTTGCCTAAGTTATATGTAGATTAAACTTTTCATGAAATTTCTTGCAATAAATAAACAAATAAATAAAATAGACTTTAAGCACATATCATTTTGAGACAATGCATCCTAAAATAATGCCATTTGGCACATTTTAGAACTCCTATCATCAAGTAATATTGCCAAATTTAAGATCTTTAGCCCAATATATAGTTTGAGGAATAGGAAGAAAAATGTTTTCTTGAAATTTCCCACAAAAAATAAAATGACACTGAGTTTGAGCACATCAGCTTCTGAGACAATATATTCTAATGTCATGAAATATTTCACATTTTTGCAACTCATATCATCAAGAAATCATACCAAATTTCAGATCTCTGGCCAAATAGACAGCTGAGGTATATACAGATAAACATTTTCATGAAATTTCTCACAAAAAAGAAAATTACAGACTTTGAGCACCTACAATTTTCAGACTCTCCACCCTAATCTCATCATATTTAAAACACCACTACAACACTTCCCAGAAAGTATGCATGCCAAATTTCACAGTAATAGCCCAATAGATGGTCAAGTTATGACCAAATTAATATTTTTTTTTTAATTCTTCAAGATTCTGATGAGATTCCTCAACATGTCATGGAATTTCATTAAATTTTGTGAACATTCCACAAATTCAGAATGTTCTCTTTTCTTGCAGCTCTACCAGTAACATTTGTTAATGAACCACATCCGTCATGTCCAGTTTCCTTTGTCCAGTTTGTTTTCTTCTCTAGACCTGTGGGATCCCTCCTGTAGACTCTATGTTGAAATTCCTTGTTTACTTTGGTTCCACTATCGGTTCAACATTTTCTTTAGTCCTTGTTAGCCTCTGTGCATTGGTCACTGCACCTGCATGTTTTTCTATTACTTGCTAGAGCTATATGGAATCAGAAAATTCCAAATTCACAGAATTTCTATAACATTTTGTGAAATTCTGTGAAATTCCATGGAACTGTGTTGAGATTTTAAAATTGATTAATTTGGTCATAATATAGCCACCCATTGAGCTAGCGCTCTGAAATGTAGCATATTGAATGGCTTGGAGAAGTCCTAATGGTTTGACAAATGTCATGAAATTAGGATGAATTGTCTCAAAATTATAGGTGTTCAAACTCTGTCATTTTATTTTTTGTGTGAAAATTCATGGACATTTTTATCTGCCCATATCTTAGCCATCTGCTGGGCCAGAGATCTTAACGTTGGTATGATTACTTGATCATATGTGTTCCAACAATGTGCCAAGTGTCACAACAATAGGATGAATTGTCTCAAGATTATAGGTGCTCACAATCTGTCATTTTATTTTTTGATGGAAATTTAATGAAAACTTTTATCTGCATATACCTCAGCTATCTATTTTTCCAGGTATCTTAAATTTGGCATGATTACTTGATTGTAGGCATTTCAAAAAATGATCCAAATTTCTTGACATTAGGAAGCATTGTCTCAAAATTATATGTGCTTAAAATTTGTCATTTTATTGTTTGAGGAAATTTCCTGAACAATTTTATCTGCATATAACCCAGGCACCTTTGGATCTAGACATGTGTAAATTAGCATGAATAACAGTACTGTAATAGTTATAGAATCAATTAGATATGACGACAATTGGATTATACATTTTTAAGTTACAGGATTTCAAATGTTTACTATACACATATTTGCAAAATGTGAAAACTCTCAAAAATGTGGATGTTTTTAACATCTCTGCTCTTGTGGGCATGGAATTAACATGTTACATGCATATCTGATGTATATCTTAGTGTCTCACACAACTGGATAAATTGGTTTAGCACTTTTAGATTTACAGTATAAAAACAAAACAAAAAACATTGGTAACATTTTCTCACATATTTATGGCAGCATATAGATAGAGCATCCATAATTCATTTTGTTGAATTTAGCATTCACAATGCACATATCACTACTTCCTTTGATACGCTGAGCAGAGTTTTTTGCAGTCCTGCTGTTCCTCTCTCTGGGTGACTGTTTTGCCACCCCAGCATAGCCACAATGACTCCGTAGAGCTACTGATCCCACTGATATCCTCTTTGTTCTTTACAGTGACAAAATCCCTTAAAACAGGTGTCACCTACTCCTTTTCATATTAAACTATCTGTTGGAATAGCCAGAATTCTTCTTTCCTGGTGCCCCAGACATTGTCTTCCCCCACTATATCTTTTTGAGTACCTCTAAGTCCTAGACTTGCACATATATCAGGATCCCTGGTTCATCCACTTATGGGTGTGATCCTTATATATCCTGCATTAGGGTTGGAATTGTTAACACTCTGTGCTTTCTTGCTCCAACTTGGGCATCTACCACTGGTGTGCTACAGAGCTCAGCTGTCCATTTTGTGGTGAAACTATGCATCTAACCCCTGAACTTGGTGACCCCCCGCATTACCTGCCTTTCATGCACCTATCCTTTAATTTGAATCCCCTGAAAAGGCTCAGGAAAATAAACAAATTTCAGTTTTTTGGAACTTTCATGAAATTCCACAATTTTCACAAAGACTCATAGAATCTGCACAGATGTTCTTTTGCAATTTCTGCCAGCAAGCAATTACTAAACTTGACACACATCATCTTCTTGTAAGGTCTAAGAACCTGTCAAGTTAAATGGAATTCTATTCTCTAATTTGTGCATTTCAGGGCTTTATAAATTTGCAATTTACATTCTTGCAAAATTAAATTTTAAAATGTGAAAATTTGACTACTTTTATTGTAGTCCAGTTTAAAGCTATAAATATGATCTTTGTCAGAAATAGCTATGTGGAATAGTTGTTTAAATGTTTCAAATCTGGTTAAGTGTGGATATGTTGTTTTAAAACCAGAGGGAAATAAGTGGAATTTAAATGTTGACAACATGTTTGGCAGGCTATAACTCAATCCCACTTGATTCTGGAAATCTGAAACTATGTACATATATAAATGTAATGATAACCAGTATGCATGTAACATGTTACAGCATTTCAATGAACACTGTCAAAATTATACTAAAATAATAGAAATCTAAATGTTGGCTACCTACTGTATAACCCAGCCCTCATTGAAGCTTATGACTAAAACCTGGTGCTCATACTCATGTTGCAGGTTTCTTTAAATACTGAAAGGGTAGAAAAATTTGGATCAGAAATTTTAAAATTACATCAAAATAAATGAAAATTTAATAATGATTAAATGTTTGACCTACCATAACTCCACCTCCTTTCAACCTACAACCAAGAAATTTGGCACACATGTGTAAGCCCTTCCCTAAAGTCTACGTACCAAACTGGTGTCAATCGGATGTGCAGTTTTAAAACTAGAGCAGAATAACTGACATTTAAATTTTTGAAACATTCCATAGATTTTTTGCAAAAATTCAGTAAAAGTGCATGGAATCAGAATGATAATTCCATGGGCATTCAGCAGATGGAATTTTATATTCCACACAGCTCTGTTATTTGCCATCTGGGCTTGTCAAGTAAACACACCCTGAACAGAAAGGCTAAACTCAGCTTCTAGCCTTGTGAGATGAGAATAACTGTGGGGGAGGCCAGAGCTAGGGATTTCACCACTGAGATAGGTGAAATGGGAAAGCTAGACAGGGCACCCCCAGGCATGGGCAAGTTGTACTAGAAGTAGCAGCAAAGTGAAATGAGTTCAAGGGACAGTGGAGTTCAGGCCCAACAAGCCAGCAAAAAAAAAGGAAAAACACAAGATACCTAGGATATCAGAGACTTGTGGAGGGAGAAGGCATTCAGTAACCAAGAGAGATGGGAGCATAAGTTGGAGGGTGGTGTGCCTCAATGCCAGACATCTGAGTAATAAAATTAATGAACTCCAGGCACTAGTTGCAGGCCCTGGGCTGGATCTCATGGCATTACAGAAACTTATGCCGATGACCTCGTGTTCTTCCCCAGTGGAAAGTCTCCTACCCTCATCTCTCCAGCCCTCTCACAAAACTACACTGCAGCCCACAACTAGTTCTCTGACAACCGCCTTCTGGTCAATGCCAAAAAAATGAAAACAATGTTGTTCAGATCTAAGCCCTTCCTAACGAAATGCAAATCTAACCCACCCCTAATCATCATGTCCCCTGATGGCCATGCCCTAGAGGACATCAAACATTTAAAATATCTAGGAGTTGTGCTTGACTGCTCCCTTTCCTTTACAGAGCACATAAACTCCCTGGTTCTAAGATTTCACCAAAAACTAGGGGCTGCCTACAGATACCGGCAATACCTCAACTCTGAGGCTAAGATAAGGAAGCAATCTGGGTAGTGTAGTCCACGATAGTGTGTTGCGGACTACAAGTCTGGCTGATAGGGGGAATCTGCCATCATCCAGAGAAACCTGCTACCTATCCTGGACTACTGCTCTCCCATCTACTCCAGGATCCCCACATCCACCATGGCAAAACTATCAGTAGCATACAACAGTGCCTGCTGCTTCTCCCTGCTGGCCCCTTTCTCCACACACCACTGTACACTCTACACTACACTGGGATGGCTCCCACTATGAGCCCGCTTTGACCTTGCACTGTACAGTTTTACTGATTCTACCATCCGTATTGGCCAGAAATCCCCTCTTGCTCCCCTTCTCAGCATCCAAACCGCACACCGCTGCCTACGCTCCTCCAGTATTTCCTCCATGAATATTCCCAGAGTAGCCATGAACATGGGTGCTACAGTCCTGTCTGTAGCTGCCCCCACACTATGGAACAAGCTGCTCACTGAACTGTGCACCATAAACACTCACTACCAGTTCAAAACTCACCTCAAAGACTGGCTCCTGTTGGAACCCACCTGTCACTGCTTTAAGGACCAGCCCCCCCATAGGTTCCAGGGGTAGGGCCAAATAGGTTCTCTTATTAATGAACCTGTACCACCATGAGCCTTACTTTGCTTTGTTATTTGTTGTCCCTCAACTACTGCCACCATGTATTGCCAAAAGTAACAACTGTAACCTTTCACTATGTATTGCCTGCTCTTGTTATGTTCATGTTATTTTGATGTTTCTACTCTGTGCCGCCTTACGTGGCCCGGGTCATGCCTGAAAATGGTCCCTGGGATCAGTGCAACTACAAGGTTAACAAAGTCATAAATAAATAAAAATAAATACACATTTTTTAAAATTTTTTCACTGAATTCGCAACATGGGCTTTTTGGGACACCACTTCATGAACAGTGGCACTGTCATTTAGTAAACTGGTCCTGAAAGGTGATTATGTGCAGCGACTACAAAATCACCTTTTGGGATGAGTAACAAAATGACAGTAATAGTTTTCATGAGTTGGGGTCCCAAGATCCCCATGTTGAAAATTTGGGTCAAAAATTCCAAGAAATGGCTGATTTATCAGCGTAAGTTGAAAATCCTATTGAATGGCATTATAGCATGCTTACATTTGATTCTTCAGTTCATGGTTCAGCTTTGAAGAGTGCAGATGTGTCCCAGTCCAGAGGAGAAGACAATGCTAACCTCCAGAAGTTAGTATGAAGTAAGGGGGAGGTGGGTGCTCAGGTGAGGAGGGTGGAGAGGAGAATTGCAGCAACAATGACAGAACATTTTCTTTTTTACAGGGGAAAAAAATGCGACAACGAGGGGCCATTTTCTTTTTTACAGACAAAATAGGAAAAAAACATTTGGGCACACTGGGGTGCACTCCCAGTGTCCCATATGGCTGGGGGGGGGTTATACATGATGCCAACACAGGGATTGGGCACCCCAATGTTGGCAAGGGGAAGGAAGAAAGAAACAGGCCACTGGGGTGGGCTCCCAGTGTGCTCCATGAGTGGGGGGTTCCACATCATGCCGACACATGGATTGGGCACCCTGATGTCAGCAGGTAAAATGATTATTCTTTGGGAACACTGGGGTGGGCTCCCAGTGTGCCACATAAGTTGTAAAGGGCACAGAATTCTGCTGAGCTGGTAGTCAGAGGGTAAAATGATTTTTAATTTGGGCACCCTGGGGTGGGCTCCCAGTGTGCCACATTAGTTGGGGCGGGCCACAGAATGCTGTGGAGCTGTCAGTGGTGATGCAACTGCTCATGCATGGCACTCGCACATGCACAGTTGTGGTGAATGGTATTTTGCCAGTCACAACATGACGGCACCAGCAGAACTGTGTATGCACATGAGTTGTGCATGTGCAGTTCATGCCGTGGAATGTGGAAGTAACTGCTGAAATAGTGCAGCTGTTATTATGTAGTGGCCAATAGTGGCGGAGGGTTTTAAGCTCCTTTAGACTTTTGGAAGGATACTTCCAAAAGTCAATCAATCAATCAGTACATAGAAACAAGCATCTGTTAGGCCTGTAGAAGCCCTTGTAAGGGTGTGGGCTGTTTTTATTTAACAGTTTAGGGCTGCTTCAAGGCAGCACTTGGTAGAAATGGTCATATGACCCATGGGTACTTCCAGGCCGCAGAACATAAAGCCGGATAACCAAATCGAGCAGTGCATTATCTCACTGCCCACATACTGTGCAACTGGTTTATCCAGTGAGACAGGTCTAGCAGTGAGCATCACTTGCATTTCTGGATGTCTGGGCATTTTTGTTGGTGCTTCCCCAGAGCTAAGCTAAGGAAGCAATCTGGGTAGTGTAGTCCACAATAGTGTGTTGTGGACTACAAGTCGGGCTGATAGAGGGAATCTGCCTTTTCAGGGCACTGTATAATTGAGGCATCTGTTAGGCCTGTAGAAGCCCTTGTAAGAGCTTCAGCTGTTTTTATTTAACAGTTTAGGGCTGCTCCAAGGCAGCACTCGGTAGAAATGGTCACATGAATGGGGTACTTCAGGGCTGCGGAACATAAAGCTAGATGACCAGAGCAAGTAGGAGAGCTCTGGGCGGGTGAGCGGTCTCCGTGCATGGAGACGTGTGCCAAGGCACATGTGTTCAGTGCATGTCTGGCATGTCCAGCAAAGACAGCAGGACCATGGCTAGAAACTCTGAGCAAAACCTAGATAGTGTAAGTCATATTAATTACTTCTAGTTGTATTACAATAAAACATAAATGGATGCCAACACTGTTAGCCTTGCCACGGGGGAAATAGGTATAGTTTAGCACCACACCAGATTCATGCTTTGAAATATTTACATGTGGGAAGTGTGCAGAGGTTAGAAGACTCAAACACTTGCTGTCACTAAAAGACAAGGACACTGAGGAACTGAAACCAAAGTATGACACTTACAGGGACACAATTAATAAAAGCATTGTCAGTGGGGAAAATAGTTCCATGAGAAACAGGACACAGAGTGAGGGAGAGGAAGATATATTATATGAGTGAACATTGTTTGAGGGAAATTCTACAGCAAAGAGATACAGTCGTAGGGCGTTAGGGTCAATACCTAAGAATACAAATAAGTTTGCTCCATTGATAAATCTAATGGACAACATTGAGTCTCAAACATCTGACCTTCTGAAAATAATGAACACAATTGGGGAGGATGGTATGCAAGGTGCTAACATAAATAATCAAGGATAACAGGCAGACAGTAATACTCCTAATAGGTATGATAGCCTGCTCCAGAATCAGGGTACATCCAATGAGCAATTCTATATCTTGGGTGACTCCATGATCAAATATACCGACCGTTACTCAATGATGGGAAATAAGTAGAACATCAGAAGTTGCTGCTATAGGGGAGCTAAAATTCAAAATATTGCTGATATGATTGATTATTTTGGGGACCAATCAAGATGAAAAAATAGTTTTGTTACACGTTGGTACAAATGACTTGTGACAGGGATCAGTACAGGATGTTATAAACAACACTAAAAGAATATATGACATCATTATAGAACAACATTCCAAAATCATCTTCTCTGAGGTTTTACCCATTCCTAGAGCAGGATTGGTTAGGAACAATTGGATTAAGGTTTACAACAACTGATTGAGAAGATGGTGTTTGGAAAATGGGGTGAAATGTATTACCCCTTATGAGGAGTTTTACAACAGATGGGATCTATACAGCTATGATGGACTCCAAATGAACAAATTAGGAACTAGAAAGTTGGAGCTCAAATTCTATGATGCTAATAATAGTAAAAACAGTATTTCAAAAAACTGAATGCAAGGGGGCACTGGGACAGGACTAACAGAATGCCAACAATACCACCATCAAAAAGAACAGATAAGACAGGATTCAAAAAAGCACAAAATATACTACTAGTGAATGCTAGGAGTCTAAACACAATTTAAAGGGTTGAATTAAAAATCCTTATGGGAGGAAAATATGTTGATTTAGGTGCAATAACAGAAACTTAGTGGTCTAACAACAGCCCCCAATGGAAAAATATCAGTTCATTACTTAATAATAATAGAGAGGGTAAAAGTGGTGGTGGGGTCACACTGTACATCAGAGACAGTATAAATTGCAGTTTGATGACTGAAACAGCAAATAAAGTAAGCTACAGTGAAAACCTATGGGTTGAACTGACTATAGCTTAAAGAAAAACATTGAGGGTGGGTGTAGTATATAGATCACCTGTTATTAACACTGACAGCCATAAACAGTTGGTATTAACACTGACGACCATAAACAGCTGGTAGATAACATCCACATCACCACCTTTGAAAAGGATGCCTCGCTCCTTGGTGATTTTAATGTCCCAGGGATCTGTTGGGACTCTTCTACTGCATCTAATAGTCAAGAACAATATTTAATGGATATGTGCTTGAGTAATGAATCAAATCAAATTGTACGCAGGCCAACAAGAAACAGCAACATATTGGACCTGGTTTTAACAAGCAGAATAGAAGCAGTGGGCCAGGTCCCAGTATTAGAACCTCTCTTAGGGTGTGACCATGAAATTGCATTTCTCACATTTTGTGGTGTACCTGAAACACTGTATGGTAACACAATAGTTAAAAACTATAGTAGGGCTGATTTTGATTCCATACACTCAGCATTGCATGAATAGGAATTGCCAAATGATGAAGTATCAACAGAAGAATTGTGGGTGCGAATTAAAACCAAAATATTGGAATTAGAGGACAGATATGTCCCTGAAAAAGCCCTATACAACAAGAACGGAAAACTACCGTCCTGGTTTGCAAATTCAGTAAACATAATATATCCCAAAAAAGGCAAATGTATAGAATTAGTTAGTTGTCTAACCAGGAGTAGCACACTAAGCTGAAAGCTTGTTTAAAGGTGTGAGCTGGGAGCACAGGGAAGTTAAGTGACTTGCTCAGGGTCACACAGTATGCAAGAGGAAGCTGTGGGATTCAAACTCAGGTCTGGCCTGCTGGATGTCACCAGATTTGCAGCTCAGAGCCTTAAACCACTGTGCTATACCAATTACAATGTTTACAGGTATAAAATCCAAATAAGGAAAACTAAGGCACTAATAAGACGGGGAAAAAGAAATATAGAATTCAGGATGGCACATTTAAAAGATGGAGGGAAGATGTTCTTTGCAAACATAAATAATAAATCTACTGACAGACATGGGGGCCCTATCATGTGTAATGCTAATGACATAACAGCACCAGAGGAGATTGCTGAAACATTCAACAACTATTTTTGTTCTGTTTTCAATAAATCATTCTGTTAAGGAATAGTAGTCCCTACAACTACACCGTTAGACAATGAGATTGTTACCAGAGCACAGATCAAGGACAAATTAAATAAGATGAATGTTTCAAAATCTGCAGATCCAGACAGGCTTCATCCCACGCTACTGTATGAAATTAGGGAATAGGTTGTTGGCACCCTTGCATAGATTATTCAATCAGTCGCTGAACACTGGCAAGGTTCCCCAGGACTGGAGGTCAGCAGTCGTCGTCCCTATACACAAAAAGGATAACAGAGCAGAACTGGGAAATTACAGACCAATAAGTCTGACCTCAATCCTGGGGAAAATACTGGAATCACTAATTAGGGAAAGGCTAGAAGACAATATGAAAAATATAGGTAGAGTTGATACAATACAACATGGCTTTAGGAAGCAACGCTCATACTTAATAAACATGATGATTTTTTTATGATAACATTAGTGCAATATTGGATAAAAATAAGTCTGTGACATGATATTCCTAGATTACAAAAATGCTTTTGACAAAGTACCGCATGATACCCTTGTTTTCAAGATGGTACAGTTGGAGATTAATGTGAAAATTATTACTTGGGTTAGAAACTGGTTGGCAGAAAGAACACAGTCAGTAAGGTTAAGGGGACATGTGTCTGGGAATGGTGTAGTGTCCAGCGGGGTCCCTCAGGGATCATTTTTCGGACCAGTGCTCTTTTCTGTTTTTATCTCAGATATGGGGACAAATATAACAGGTAGGTGTATAAAATTTGCTAATGATTCCAAAATAAGTGCAGAAGTTAACAACGATTCTTGAGGAGAAGCACTACAGCAGAATCTTTAGAAAATTCAGGATTGGGCATGTAGGAATGGTACGGAATTTAATATGGACAAATGTACAGTTATGCATTTGGAACAAACAACATATGCAGGGATTATACACTCAATGATAAAAAGCTAAATACAGTTACTAAAAAGACAGATCTGGGTGTATATATTTCCAATGATCTATCATTTACCAGACACTGTAATGAAGAGAATGGAAGGGCAAATTGGATCATTGGTGCCATTAGAAGGTCATTCGTTAAAGATGTAGGGCTTGTTTAATAGCCTTATACAATACCTTGGAGAGGCCATTGATGGATTACTGTGGTCCCCTGTGGAACCCATTCTATAGAAGAGATATTGACCTGTTGGAGAGTGTCCAACAGAGACAAACAAAAATGATAACATACTAACATACTAAAATGACAGCAGAGTAGGCCTAACGGTCTTTTGTGTCTGCTCATTTGGTCAGTCCCCAACCTAGGAGCGGACCTTGCTGCCCATCTCACCCCCTTGGGCTTCTCCATTCCCAGTCCAAAATATTTCCCTTGTATTGGACTTTGCCAAAATAACCCTACTCCTATACCCATCCCAACCCCTCTTGAACCCCTCCACAGTCTCTGCCTCCACTAGTCCCCTGGGCAGCGCATTCCATGGTTCCACCACCCTCTCAGTGAAGTAGCACCTCCACCTTTCCCCCGAGTCTTCCCCCCCTCTAGCTTCCTCCCACGCCCTCTAGTTGCCCCCTCTTTCCTTTGGAGCACTCCAACTGAGCCTCCCTATTTATCCCCTTCATGTACTTGAGGACCTCTATCATGTCTCCCTATCCCTTCTCTCCTCCAACGTGTACATGCTGAGGTCTTTGAGCCTCTCCCCATAGGTCCTTTCCCCCAAGCCCCAGATAATTTTGGTTGCCCTCCTCTGGACCCTTTCCAGGAATGCAATGCCTCTTTTTAAATCCGGCCTCCAAAACTGCACACAGTACTCAAGGTGCGACCTAACCAAGCAGTTGTACAGAGGGATTATCACTTCCCTCCTTCTGGAGGTAATCCCTCTAGCGATGCATCCCAGCATCCTATTGGCTTTGGTCGCTGCCCTCCTACAAGTCTCAGAGTTGTTCATTTTGACATCCACCACCACCTCCAGGTCCCTCTCAGCAATCAAGACTTAAAGCATTACCCCACCCAGGGTATACACTTGGCCCAGGTTTCTGGTGCCCAGGTGCAGAACCCTGCAGTTCTCTGCATTGAACATCAGACTCCACCTCTTTAGAGCATTTAGGTCCTCCTGCAGGGTCACAATCTCCATCTAGCCATCCACCACCGTCCCAACTTCGAGTCATCCGCAAAGAGACTCATTTCACTCTTGATATCCTTCCTTATGTCAAAGACATAGGCGTTAAACAGGAGGGGCCCTAGGACCAATCCCTGAGGGACCCCACTGATGACCCTCCTTGGAGATGAGACTAACCCCCCAACCACAATCCTCTGGGTACGCTCTGAGAGCCAATTTCCTATCTATCTGATCATCCATTTGGCATAGGTCATTTGGAATACGAGGAAAGAATCTCTGGTATTGGCCTATACCCCTTAGAATTAAGACGAACAAGGGGAGACTTACTGTTTATGTACAAAATCAGTCAAGATAAGGATCTCATGAGAGATCTTGGCCTACACCCCAAACCAGAGAAATTAACCTCAGGTGCCATAATTAACATTTGGCACTAATATATCCTAAAAGAAACTGCAGAAGGACATTTTTCACTCAAAGAATAATTCCACTATGGAATCAACTCCCTGCTGGAGTAGTGGAATCAAGTTCTGTTGAGATTTTCAAAAGAAGACTGGACGATTACCTACTATTGTCTGGAAGGATTTGTTAATCCCCGCAAGGGGAGACAGGCCATATGGGCAAATACCTTCTGCCTGTCTAATCTTCCTAGTATAGTACTGTACCTAGTATAAACATAAAAACATAGAAGTTGATGGCAGAAGGAGACTGCTGAGTCCCTCTAATCTGCCTATTTATTTTAGACCTATTTTGACACTCTAGTTGCTCTTTGTAGTCAGGGATCCATTGTGTCTATCCCATGCATTCTTGAATCTCCCCACAGTGCTGACCCCCACAAATCCTTAGGGGAAGGCTGTTCCAAGCATCTGCCACTCTTTATGTGAAGAAAAACTTCCTGGTGTTGGTAGAGAACTTCCCTCCTTGCAGCCTGAGGTCATGTCCCCTGGTCCTGAAGCTCTTCTTGAAATGAAAAAGTTCCTGTGCCTGTACCTTGTTAACGCCTTTTATGTACTTGAATGTTTCAGTCATGTCCCCTCTCTCGCTCTTCTCTGCTCCAGGGAGTACATATTCCGTTCCCTAAGTCTCCTTGTAGGACATGTACTGTAGACACTAAATCACTTTTGTCACTTTTCTCTGTACTGTTTACACCCGGTCAATGTCCTTCCTGAGATAAGGCCTCCAGAACTGGACTCCATATTCCAGGTGAGGCCTAACCAGCGATCTATACAGTGGTAGTACCACCTCTCTGTTCCTGCTTATGAGTCCCCTCCCAATGCAGCCCAGCATTCTGTTAGCCTTCATTGTTGCCTTCTCACACTGCTTACTAACGTTCAAGTCATCTGAGATTACGATTCCTAGATCTTGTTCCTGGTTTGAGGCTGCCAGTCTTTTATCTCATAGGTAATACTCCTTTCTTGGATTTTTCTTTCCTATGTGCATGACTTTGCACTTTTTGGCATTAAATCTCAGCTGCCACACTCCAGACCATTCTTCTAGTTTCTTGAGGTCAGCTTCCATCTTGTTCACTTTTTCTGGGATGTCCACCCTGGTACATATCTTGGTGTCATTAGCGAACAGACACACCTTCTCTTCCAGTCCAGCAGTGATGTCTGCTATAAAAACATTGAAGAGCAGAGGCCATAGCACTGAGCCATGGGACACCCCACTGGTCACTCTGCCTTCTGTCAATTGTGCTCCATTAACCAATACCCTCTGGGTTCTACCTTGTAACCAATTTTGTTCCCATCTGACCACTTCTGGACCAACCCCTGTGTGGTCAAGATTCTTTACCAGCCTTCTGTGTGGAACTGAGTAGAAGGCCTTACTAAAGTCCAGGTAGACCATATCCACTGCCCCACTGTTGTCCACAATTTTTGTAGTGTAGTCAAAAAACTCGAGCAGATTTGTCTGGCATGACCTACCTGCTGTGAAACTGTGCTGTTTAGGGTCTTGTCGGCCACTAGTTTTGAGAAATGCTATGAGACTCTGTTTGAGTAGTGACTCCATTAGTTTCCCTACTATAAATGTGAGGCTCACCAGTCTGTAACTACTAGCTTCAGACTGGTGAGCCTCATGTCTGTACTTTATTTAACCAGGCAATACACCATTGAGCAAGCTCATTTTCAAAGTGGTCCTGGACAAGGACAAATAAAATACAGGATAATCAATAACAAACACAGCAACAGGCATGAAAACAATGTACACAAAGTAATGGGTCTTAAGGATTACCAGCTACATCAAGCCAAGGACAATACTGCTAAATTTGCATGCCAGGGTAAAGAGATAAACAGGCCTCAGTGTGCACTCAGGAATAGAAAAAGCAGTAGATTTTTGAAAGCAGCACATGGGAAATCATCACAGAGTTTTAAACTGTTTGATTTTGAAAGCAGCACATGGGAAATCATCACAGAGTTTGGAACTGTTTGATTTTGTAAGCAGCACAAGGGAAATCATAGAGTTTGGAACTGTCTGATTTTGGAAGCAGCACAAGGGAAGTCACAGAGTTTGGAACTGTTTGATTTTGTAAGCAGCACAAGGGAAATCACAGAGTTTGGAACTGTCTGATTTTGGAAGCAGCACAAGGGAAGTCACAGAGTTTTAATTTAAACCTTATATCTCAGCAGGAGTCAGTGTCTGTTAAGATTAAGTAGACAGATAACTTTATTAGAAGTAGAAGGGGTCTTATTTAGGGTTAAAAGAAGAAAGAAAAGAAAGAAAGTCAGTGTGTGTTCTGTGCAGGGAAGGGTACTGTATCAGCTGACTTTGCTAAACCAGTAGGAGGAAAGAGAGCTTACCTGGGGGTGTGGTTTAGACACTATAAAAGCAGGAGAGTCAAATTACAACTTCCTGTTGCTAGCCTTTTTTCTTACTAATTGCCCTCCATCCCACCCAAAGCCAGTTCTACTTTTATAGCCACTAGATTTGACTGTCAACAGGAACTTCCTGTTTGGCAGTAGGAAGGAAAGGATCATAGAGAGACATTGGTTTTGTCAACCCTAAAGGAAAAAAGTAGCTCACTCTGCCCTCCCTAGCTGCTGGTGGTCTAATATTAAGCAAGGAAGAAAGAGGCTACTGAAGAAGATAGGAAGTTGCTGTCCCAGAACAGGAAGGGTGAGAGTTGTAAAAAGAGGAGAGAATAAGCATCCAGAGAAACAGTAGAGAGGACACAAAATAAGACATGATAGGAGTGGTGCAGTGCAATGACTGTGGGGTGGCAGTGTTCCGGGAGACATTCTGGAGGCTGCGATGCTGCCCTATTTGCAGGCACCTCTCTGGTCTGAGAAAGGAGGTTGCCCGTCTCCAGGCTGACCTGGCTAGGATTCGTGAAACCTCTTCCCCCACCCAGGGACCACCAGGGCCAATGCCACTACCTCAGAGGTTGCCAAGAAAGAGGAGAGGCTGGACCAGAGTGGGCTCAAGGAGGGAGAGGGTGGTGGAACAGAGTTGCATCCCTCCAGCTGTACCTCTCCACAATTCATTGGCTCTTCTGGTGGATAGTGGTTCCTCTATGGAGGCACCTTCAGTGGAGACCAAGGAGAATGCTGGGAACCTTCACAAAGGAGAACCAAAGGAGGGTGGCATGGGACCCCACAGGGGAAGGAAACAACTCCTGGTGGGGGACTCAATCATTAGGGGGTAGAAATGGGGGAGGAAGGGGAGAGGGAGGTAAGGTGCCTTCCTGGCACCACGGCTTGGAGGGACAGGAAGCGAATCCTTAGGATTGTGGGAGGAGCTGCATGATGGAGGGAGCTGGATGTCATTGTCCACCTAGGGACAAATGACCTGGCTAGGAATGGGATCAGAGCAGTGCAAGAGGAGTTTGTAGAGTTGGGAAGGGCCTTAGACAAGTAGCGCATCGGTAACCTTCTCGGAGGTGCTGCCTGTCTATGGCAAGGAGATGCTAGGGCACTTCTCACCAGGGAATTCAATGAGTGGTTGAAAAACTGGTGGAGTTCAGGGTTTTGGCTTCATTGGGGATTGGGGCATCTGGAGGGATGCAGACCTATACTGGTGTGATGGTCTGCATCTGTCCAGGGGAACCAGGATCCTAGGTGAGAGTTTAAATGCTTCATTGGCAAGCATTTAAACTAGCCAAGGGGAAGCACTGAAAAGGAGCAGGAAACTGAGCCTCCCCACAAAACATGGTGATTAGTGAGGTAAACACCAAGGTACAGAAGTTATTAGGAGTAGAACAGATTTAAATGTAAAAAGGCAAGGCATTAAGGACAGAAATGGAGCTAAAAGGGTAAGGCTATCAAAAGTGGAGGGTGATGAGTACCAATGCCCATAGTCTGTGTAACAAGCTCCCTGAACTAGTGGCCTTGATGGAAGAGGGTTGCGTGGATATTGTGGCAGTCACAGAAACATGGTACACAGAGAACCATGACTGGGATGTCAACATACCAGGATACACAATCTACAGGAGGGACAGGGAGGGTAAAAGAGGAGGAGGAGGAGGAGTAGCTCTCATGTAAAGGAAGGGATCAAAGCAACAGAACTAAAGGGTAAACAGGGAGCAGATGAGGCACTTTGGGTCACCCTGGAGACAGGAAATGGCACCACAATCTGCATGGGGGTTGTATACAGACCCCCATCTCAGGGGGAGGGAATGGACAAGGAAATGATAGAAGGCTTTCTTAGAATGGCAGAAAAAGGGGAGATATTGTTGATGGGGGACCTGAATATGCCAGATGTTAACTGGAGCACCTTTGCTGCAGGCACATCCAAGAGCAGGGTCATTTTTGATGCCCTACAGGGGGCATGCCTCAGACAGCTAGTATTGGAACCCACTCGGGAGGGAGCAATCTTACACCTGGTACTCTCAAATGGGGATGGAGAAAGAATCTCAGATTTAGAAGTGGGTAGTCATCTGGGAACAAGCGACCACCAAACAGTGTGGTTCACGATAAACACAGCCATACAATCAAGCCATACAAAAGCAAGAGTACTGGACTTTAGGAGGGCTGACTTTGGGAAAATGAGAGAGTGCCTCAGAAAAGCACTAGCAAACCAGCAAGAAGAAGGGGTGGAGGAACAATGGAGAGTGATCAAAACAGCCATCACAGAGGCAACAAGCCTTTGTGTAAAACAAATCAATAAAACACAACGAAGGAAAAAAACATTATGGTTCTCAAAAGAGGTGGCAGGGAAGGTTAAGGAGAAAAGGACAGCATTCAGGAAATATAAGGAAACACTTAAGGAGCAGGACAGAGAACTTTATCAGTTAAAGCAGAAAGAGGCTGGGAAGGCAGTCAGAATAGCAAAGGCCCAAACCGAGGAAAGGATAGCCAATTCTGTTAAGAAGGGGTAAGACCTTTTATAGGTACATTAGGGAGCGAAGAAAGACCAAAGGAGGGATACTGAAGCTTAATAAAGGAGAGGGAATGTGGGTAGAGGGTGACAGTGAAAAAGCAGGGATACTGAACGAATATTTCTGCTCAGTATTCACAAAGGAAGAGGAGGGGGAGTTACCTAAACCAAACAAGAGAAACACTCTGAAGACGGGGCTCAATAACAGTCCATTTACAGAAGAAAGGGTTCTGAAAGAACTAATAAAATTGAAGGTGGACAAAGCAATGGGGCCTGATGGGGTTCACTCAAGAATTCTAAAAGAACTAAGGGTAGAACTAGTGACACCGCTGACTACTCTCTTTAACAAATCATGGGAGGATGGGGTGGTACCTGAGGACTGGAGGAGGGCAGATGTGATTCCTCTTCACAAAAGTGGAGCAAGACAGAGGCAGGAAACTACAGACCAGTTAGTTTGACCTCAGTGGTAGGGAAAATGATGGAATCACTTCTGAAGGAAAGAATTGTTGAGTACCTAGAGGCCAGTGGGGCTGGGACCCAAGGCAGCATGGATTCATGATGGGAAGGTCATGTCAGATGAATCTAATAGATTTCTTTGACTGGGTTACCAAAGTAGACCAGGGAGGGCTGTGGACATGGCCTACCTAGATTTTAGCAAGGCATTTGATACAGTCCCACACAAAAGATTAATACACAAGATAGCCAGCCTTGGAGTGGGTCCCAAGGTGGTAGCCTGGATAAAAAATTGGCTAGACAACAGGACTCAAAGGGTAGTAGTAAATGGAGTACACAGTGATGAAAGGAGGGTTACTAGCGGGGTACCGCAGGGTTCAGTACTGGGACCAGTCCTTTTTAATGTCTTTATAAGTGACATTGCAGAGGAACTGGAAGGAAAAGTATGTCTCTTTGCAGATGACACAAAGATCTGCAACAGGGTTGATACACAAGATGGAGTGGAAAGGATGAGAAGGGACTTGGCAAGGTTGGAGGAATGGTCAAATGTATGGCAGCTCAGATTCAATGCAAAGAAGTGCAAGGTAATGCACATGGGGAACAAAAACCCTGGGGAAGTGTACACAATGGGGGGTGAGATACTGACAACAGTAAAAATAGAAAGGGACCTGGGGGTAATTATATCAGATGACCTAAAGGTGGGCAAGCAATGTGAGAAGGCAGTAAGGAAGGCTGGGGGGATACTGGGATGTATAGGAAGAGGCATCAATAGTAGAAAACAGGAAGTTGTTATCCCTCTGTACAGACAGTTGGTGAGACCCCATCTGGAGTACTGTGTGCAGTTCTGGAGACCCCATCTCCGCAAAGACATAGACAGAGTGGAGGCTGTCCAGAGGAGGGCAACCAAAATGGTGCAGGGTCTGCACCAGAAGACATACAAAAAAAGACTAAAGGAGCTTAATATGTATACCCTTGAGGAAAGAAGGGAGAGAGGGGACATGATAGAAACTTTCAAGTACCTCAAGGGAATTAACAAAGTCCAAGAGGGTAGCATCTTCCAGAAAAAGAGATGTGCAAAAACAAGGGGCACAATTTGAAGATAGAAGGGACGCTCAGAGGTAATGTGAGGAAGCATTTTTCACTAGAGAGGTTGTGGATGCATGGAACAGCCTCCCTGAAGAAGGTCGTGGGGTCCAAGAACAGTGGGGGACTTCAAGAATGCATGGGGCAGGCATAAGGCAGTCCTAGTGGGGGTAGGAGGAAGTAAGCTGTTGGTTAACTAGGATCTGCAGCTTATCTGTTAGGTAGGAAAATGGGCAGACTAGGTGGGCCAAGCAGTCCTTATCTGCCGTCAAATTCTATGTTTCTATGTAGAGTAGCAGGAAAGGAGAGTGGAGGGGGAAGGCTATAGCAGCTGGAAAAATTAGCAGCAGACGGCAAGTGCTAGCATTGATAGGGCAAGGTTGTGGTTGAAAAGCTGCAGGGGCAACAGATATTTACAACGGTCACTTATAACATTTGCAGGAGTCCTTCAAATAATCAGCTATCAGGAGTTTGAAGGTGAAGGGACCCAGAATAGAGGTAAACTTTAAAGATCTTTGCATAGTATTCCATAGGTAAGGGGGAGAGAAATTAAAAGCAGCTGAACCATGCCTTATCTTTATTCTAGGTACATTAAAAGTGATTAGTGAGAATTATCTCAAACTGTATGACCCTTTGGCACTTTCATATAGACTAGCAATATAGGCTGGCAGTTTGTCAGTTAGTGCCCTGTAAAATCAGAGCAGGGCACTAACTCAATGTGAGGGAAGACCAACCCATCTCCTCATATAGAAGGCAGTGATGTGTGCGTGAGGGTGAGTTCAAGACAAATCTCAAGGCACGATGATAGAGGGTGTCCAGTTTACTAAGTGCCAAGTTATGACAGTGGCTGTAGAGAAACTCGGCATAGTCAAGCAGCGGCAAAAAGTTTGCTTGGACTAGTCTCTTCCTAGCTACAAAGACAAGGAGGTGCCTAATGCGAAAGAATACACCCAGTCATTGTCTTATTTTTTTGTTAACTCATTAAGGTGGAACACAAAATTGAGCCTGTTGTCTAGCCAGAATCCCAGGTATTTGAAATTATCCACAGTTTCCAGTGATTCACCAAGTAAGGTTTGGCTCTGATGGCTAATTGACGATCCTACATTCTTGGAAGCATGTGATGAAATGATCATGACTTTAGTCCTTTTGGCATTGAGAAGAAGCTTGAACTTTAGGAGGTTTTGTTGCAGAATAACAAAATCATGCTGTAGTTCACTGTGAGCTACGTCCACGGAAGAATTAGTGGTGTAAAGGACCTTATTAGCTGTGAATAAATGTACGTTAGCTGTATGTAAGTGTAAGACAGTATTTTTAATGTATATTGCAAAGAGTATAAGGCCCAGGATGGAGCCTTGTGGTACACCTCACAGTAGGGATTTTAAAGGGGGACAAGTTCCCAAGGGCTTTAATTTGTAGCATTCTATTAGTGAGCTAAAATGTAAACTATTGTAAAGCAGTGCTATCTAGACCAAGGTTGCTCAATGTGTCCAATGGAAGGTTCCACAGTCAGCACTGAATATAGCACCCAGGCAGGCAGTGCAAACACCCAGTGGAACACAGTGCAGAGGTGAGCCACCAAGCCCTGGACCACATGCAAAGTATCACAGGCCTGAAAGTGATCCCAAGAGCAGACAGCGGTGCAGAACCCAGAAAGTGACACAGCCAGGGGAATGGCCAGAGGCCACCAGGACCCAGGAGGGAAATAACAAATCAGTACAACCCTGTGGGAAAAGCAAAGCACCCAGTAATGACACAGGACACAGTGAAATCATGACAAAGGTATGTATAATGTGACAAACACAATGTAAAGGCAACAGGTGAATCAACATGTGAACAACAACAAGGAACACAACAAACAGCAATGTAGTGAAAATAACTGCTAACAGTAAAAGGAAGCCCCCAGCAAACATAACTACAAGAACTACAACTATGTACACTATAACAAGATCTACAACTACAATCGCTACCTATGCTATAAGTACAACAACAAACTATGCTACAGAACTGTTTACATTACAACTACCACTACATCTAAAACTACTACTACAACTATGCTATGCAACAGGGTGAACATATATACAGGGTAGGGGAAGCAACAGAAACGATATGCAACAGGAGGGGAAAGGGAGGTGGACACAAAGATGTAGGAGGGCAGCAACACAACCATCAGTCCAGGAAGTGGGGGAGGCAAACAAAGGTGTGAACATGGCTATGGCTGGGCGCTGGCTGGATCCGGCAGATGTTGCTCCAGGACAGTGGCCACCCTCCTCATTTTTGCGATAATCACCACCTGCTGTTCAATGAGCATCTGTTGCTGCCTCATGATCTGCCACAGGAGGTCCTCCATGCCCTCTGACTCCTCCTGCTGGGTCACCCACAAAGAGGAACGACATGGACCTACAGGACTAAGGGGGAGCATGTGAGAATGGGATACCAGCAAGGAGGCACAAAGCAGCCCCAGGTGGCAACCCAGGGATGGACAACATGTCCCAACAGCCATGCCCATGTGGTGGCGTGGACCACAATGGAAATGCATACAGAGAGGGTTGTGGATGCATGGAACAGCCTTCCTGAGGAGGTTGTGGAGTCAAAAACAGTTTTGGAATTCAAGAATGCATAGGACAGACATAAGGCAATTCTCAAGGGTGGAGGCTGGAAGAAGTAGGCTGTTGGTTAGCTAGGATCTGCAACTTATCCATTAGATAGGGAAATGGGCAGACTGGGTGGGCCAAGCGGTCCTTATCTGCCATCAGATTCTATGTTTCTATGTTACCGGTGCCCACAAGATGGTGCCTCCAGACACAGAGAACACCCAACAGCCAGAGGAACACGGATGCGAGTGGAAGGCCGCCAACAACACCACGGCATATGAGGCACCACCAACCCAGCACTGCACAACCTGCGACAGTGCTGCAAGACAGCCAGGCCCTGAGACGACAGTGACAGTGGGACATGGCACGACATGCACATGGGATAGCACACGGTGGAACTTGCTACCCATAGGAACAGAGCAATGTAATGCACTGCAGAGCATGACCACAAGAGCAATGGGCATGACAACAACACGGTATGAGGGCATGCAACACGAACGAAGGCAGAGCATGGCATGTGGCGGTGCCACCACCAAAAGCAGCAGCATGCACATGGCAGGCATGGATGGAAACTCCATGGTGCACATGCCCACAGGCAACCGGCCACTAGTGACAGGACAGCAGTGGCCCAGACACATGCCATGGACAGTGCAGCACAAGCAGCGATGGTGTGGCAGGTGTCACACACACCACTGGTGGGCACAGCTGCCGCAGGAGTGGCAACAATGCACACCATGCCACCACAGTCCACCATCCCATGCTCCTCCCATGCATGACAGGTGCACAGACATCAGACACAGCAAGGACAGCGCAATGGCAGATGGTTGCGCGGAACAGCAGAACCATGCCACAGCACAATGCAACAGGCAGACAGGCTGTGCTGTGCACCACATGCCTGGACAGTGCCAGATCACTAGCCCACCCCCAATGTGGTGGCCAGACTGCATGGCACACACGGCAGCAGGGTGAGGCTGGCAAGACACCACCACCACGTCTAAGCCCTGTACTGCACAGTGTGTACCACAGTGGCATGCACCCAGTAAATACAGTGTGCAGTACCCCAGCACCCCTTGACAGGGTGCCACATCACATACATGCCAACTGACAGGCAGAACGGGAAGGCAGTGATGCAGATGGAAATGGCAGTGCTGGCCGGACACGGTGGCACAGGCCCAAACAGTGCCAGGGCCCCTCACCACCACCCCCCAGCCACAGTGCAAAGCAGCCCCACACACACTGACACCAGCCGTACCCAGCCACACAGGTGGGACCTACAGTACTGGGGTGCACATGCCCTGGTACCATGCACAGTACTGTGTGTCACAAACCCACTCAGCAGGTCAGATCCTCTACTCCCAAAGTACCAACCTCCGAGCACAGTTTTGTGAACAGTTAACAGAAACAGGGTAACCCTCCTGTCTGTTTTTTGGGTTCGAATCAACCTTTGGTCTCAAGTCTTGGAGGGATTCAAACTGTGAACCTCTTGCTAGCATACCCAATGCACAGACTCAGATAATTCTGTCTTTGGGGGGCCAGATCTCTTTGCCTATGGGCATCTAACCAGGTGTACAGAAATGAACCCTTAAAAACTCTAATAAAAGACCTCAGATTACTCTTACCTTTTTCCAGTTTGGTATCACCATTCAAGCATATGCACAGTGTCTGCTTTAACCATAATACTTCATTTGTTAAAGAAAGAAATTCAAAGACAGACCAAGTAGGCTCTAAAAATATAGTTTTTACTAAAATAGATAAAAATATGTAAAACATAAAATACAGAACCATATACCACAAAAACCATACAATCTTTTAAAAGAACAAGGTTTTAACAGTGCAATTCCTACTACAGTACTTAGATTTTGTCTCTCTTTACCTGTATACTTACTTAAAGTGCTCAAAGATGTTTCTTTGTCAGAGTGTAGATAAAAGTGTCTCTGAAGGAAAACAGAATCTGTTTAAAAAACTGTCTTCACCAACCCCTTTGTGTAAGGTCACCTAGTTCCTCCTCTGTTTATGAAAAATCATACATCCAGGATATTTTATCTTATTAGAAGGTTAGATAATTGAGGTTACATCAGCAGAAATTCCTTTCCCCATGTGACTTCCCCAAACAAGTCTGTAAATGTCCTTTCTTCTATAAGCAGTATCCTCTCTCACACAGACATCAAAGCATTTATGATTTCGCACCAGTGTGCCGTAACCTGGTTTCCTCCTCTAACGTCATAAAATGGATACTGATTTCCCACTTAGCAGTTAAAGCTATATTTAACTTAGAAAAATAGGAGATTCTTGATTAAAGTCTGTTCTAGTCTGTAATTAGCTTCTGGCCTTCCAGGTAACACCTTGTATCTAAAACCTGGGTGTGTGTGTGTCATTTCACATGCTGTCTTCAGCATCTCTCATGAGAGACAGTCCATAACACATTTTTTTTTATTACAAAAAAATCATAGTGTATTCAGAACTGGCTGTCCACGTGTCACACCATGCACCTGGTGGGACAATCACTGGTGGCCCATGGAGTGAGCCACACAAGCAGCAATATAAGTATGAAAACAGTGCACTCACGCAATAGTCCCCATTCATCGAGGCTGCTCTCCTCTGCCTGCTGTGGCATTGGCGGCACCCACTGACTGCTCCTGCCTGTTGCCCTGGATGCCTCCTGATCTGCGCTCCCAGAGCTGGTCTGCTCTATGCACTCTGCAGAGGGAAAAAGGGTACATCACTGTCAGGACAGCACAGAAAACACTACCAGTAATCCCCCCCCATGTGGCATGGCACACCACACACACACACAGGTGCACAGCCTGCTCTGCAGGCACACTGTGCAACCCACAGCATGCCGTACCCTGGACAGGTGATGCCACCATGGCCACAGCATGAGCAATGTGCTCACAGGGCATGGCAGGAACACAGTGGGCTGTGGTCACACACTGGGGGACATTGGCAGGCACGGCCACAGTATTGTGGGTGGGCCATGCCATGAGGCAGCAGCAGGCATGCTGGCCACCAGGGACAGCCACAGGGCATGGCCGTGGGCAGCCACACTGCTTGCAATACCGCCCACAGTGGCCCATGCAGGGGGCCATGGGTGAGTGGGTCACACAGCATATGCAAATGGCCAGGGATGCATCACCAGGCTGCATACAATGGACAGTGCTGCATACCACCAGTGGGCAGTATGGCCACCGTGTCTCCCCAACCATCAGCCAACATGCTGCACAGTGCCACCAAAGGTACACAGGGCAGCATGCACAACACCAGAGCCCCTGGGCAGCCAAGTGCCAGTGGACAGAGGCACACACACTCATGCACACCCCAACAAACAGCCACACCTGGGGGTACACACACACACACACGTGTCGCCAGCAGCACACTGTACACAGTCGTGCATCGTGGAGCTACACCTACCTGGCACTGGCACAGTCCCATCATGCACCATTTGCCTGTATCTCTCCAGCTGCTGCCACTGCCTGCATTGTAGGTCAGCATACCATTATGGGTGATGCCAGTCCTGGCAGACAGGTGGTGGCCAATAGAGGCCCACACCAGGTGATGTGGTAAGTCCCCCTCCCTGACCTCCCCAAACAGGCATCGATGCTGCTGCTGGACCAGCTGGACCAGCTTGGTGGTCTCAGCCTCACCCCAATGCCTGTCCCTCTGCATTACTGCCCGCTGCCTAGGAATGAGGACATGGCTACACACAGGTGGTGATCACTGGTAGTCACTGGGGCACACCCTGCACCTTTTCCACCACCTGATACTAACGTCATGCAGCCATGTGCACTAGCGCCGTGCAACCCGTAAGTCTGCGCAGTGTGCATGAGTGACCCCACCATGACCCTGGTGTTGACATAGCTCACATGTGCAAAGGTTTCACGTAAATGTCCATAGCACAGCGCTACCCTGCGTAATGTGGGTGTGTTAGTGCAGATCCCAGGTGCCCTGTGCATATGCAAGGGACACACAATGGCACACAGCACGGCACTATTGTCACAGCACTGCACAAAGCCATGGCCAGATAGCCTGGCGCTAGCCCTTTGCCTGGTGCTATTCACTTCCCCAGCACTAACACAAGCCATATTCAAAGCGACTATGTAAATTAGGGCACTTGTGTATGCAGGGGGAAAACAGGGTGATTACCATATTATTGTTGCCTCATTTGCATGCCAAACAAGCCTGATTGACTAGCAGGGCTATTTAAGGGCACAGTGCTCCACCTGTGTTGCTGATAAGAACTGCAGTGTTGTGCAGGTTTGAAGGAGGCAGCACAGAAAGCAGGAGATACTGCAGGAGCAGGCAGGTCTGTACAGCAGGTAGGCCAGGTTGCAGTACTGTACAGGGGTGTAGCGAGGGTATAGGCAGGCATACGCACTGTACACAGTTATGTACGGTCCCGTTGAGTGCCTGTCCCAAACCAGTTACCTGTATGTTACCAGTTGCAGTCTAATCTGGGGTTTCTATGTTTGTGCAGGCCACTGTGTAGAGCCTTTGTGCAGCCTTCTATTGTTCAGGGGATATATATATGTACATCTTTCTTAGTGGATGGGTTATCTGTCAACAGTCGGCTTTGTTTGTACCGGGGGTAGCAGCTGGAGGGGGTATGTACATTTTCTACTTACAGAGGGCAGCAGATGGACAGTCTGTGTACAACATGGCATAGTCTGACAACATCCCTTGGGTGTAGACTGGGATACGCACAGTCCACACATGTGTACAGGTGTGCAGGGGGACTGCAACAGTACAGATGCAGGGCTGTTGCCAGACACATGACACAGCACTGGGCCTGTGCTGCTGATGGCTCATGGGGGGGGCAGCCGGCCATGCCATCCCATCCTAGGGGTGCACACCATGGTGGTTACTTGCACAGCTTGTAGGCCACTCTGCAGGGTGTGCCCAGGTCCACCATGGTGGTGGCTGTGTCCCAGGGGGGCTACTGGACTAGGCCTGTACAGCCACAGCAGCCTGCCTAGTCCCCTGGGCATGACGGACATTGCATGAGACTGTGTGCTTTGTGTATGCATGTCAGTCCACCACACAGGATCAGACTGCACCATCCATGCCACCATGAGCTGCTGGCACAGCGGGGACACGCCCCAGGTCAGCGGCATAGGTAGCGCTGGTAGTGGCTGCACAGGCAATGCCAGGCACACCCTGAGGTGGTGTGCAGGTGTCCCTAGCACTGCATGGTGTGGTCTGCATGCACTGTTCCTGCTGCATGCAGGGACGGGCAATGCATGGCGGGTGTGTAATGTGCCATGCCCATTGGGTACTGCTACAGCTGTGCATACATCGTATGCCACTGTGTGTAAGTCATGCCATTTCCTCTGTCCCACACAGGTGAAGCTGCAGGGCAGGAGCGGCTCTGGGCCCACAGATTCTCAGGGGATGAGCTCAGAGCTCTAGTACATGCTGTGAAGGAGAGGGAGATGGTCCCGTGGAGGAATAAGTCCATGGATGCAGCTGTGTGGTGCATGTGGGAGGAGATCACCGCAGAGGTGAACACCATGGGTGGCCATGGCTGTAGCACTGATGCTGTCAGAAAGAGGTGGAACAACCTGCTGCACTAAGCCAAGGAGGAGGAGGCCCAGTGACTGCAATAACAGCTGTGGATGGGCAGGGGACCACAGCCCATGGAGCATCAGGACTGGGACCCACTGATGGCCTTGGTTGCGTCTACCCTGCGGCCAGTGGCGGTTGGTGGGAGTCGAGGGTGGTGGGTGTGAGACCACTCATGCCACCTAGGGCAGGTATGTCTGCAGCATGTGTACACCACTGCATGACCGACACCAACGGGGCTTTGGCACACCTTCCCACTGTCATTGTGCATATGGGATGCACGCATGGATGTGATACATTGTGGTTGTAATGTGTGTGCTGCACTGTGGCATGCATATGTTGGTGGTGCACAGTGTGCACTGGTGCATGGTTGTTCGTGCATGTGAGCTGTGGGCATGGGTGTGTCCATGGGGCACCACTTACATTCATATGAACTGCACTGTGGTGTGTGCTCAGGTGTGCTGTTGGGGCAACCACTGTTGGGGGTGCATGTGGTGGTGGTTGTCTGTACATGGTACTGGACACTGATGCTGTCTCTGTTCCTTCAAAGTGCTGGGTGCCCAGCAGGCAGTAACCCAGGAGGTGCCTCGCACATCGGTACAGGAGGCGGAAGAAGATTCTGCAGAGGTACAGCCATCAACATCGAGCACGAGTGTCCTGCGGGGTCCTGCAGTGGCTTAGGATGTGTGGTCAGTAGTGGCCAAGGAACACAGGCAGATGTTGGCAAGTCTGGATCATCCAAGGATGTTGCTGCATTCCTGGATGCCATTGGTGGTTGTGGTGATGCATAGGTGGAGGGCCTGAGCGGAGAGCAGGTGGTCGTTCTCACTGTCATGAGTGACCATGGCTCAGAGGAAGTGGAGGACTACTGCACCCTGCCAATGGGCAGACCTGTGTGTGGTGACATTGGGACGGGACCAGCGGGGGACAGACACATGGCAGCATTGGGGATGGGGGGTGCACAGACACTTGGCACTGTACAGCTCGCACCTGTCAGCTGTGGGGATGGTCAGTTTGCCCCGCTGCACATGAGCCACTAGCCGCGGGCCACAGTGCTGGCCCTTCAGCATGCCCCGACCCCTGCAGGCATGAGAACAGCCACCCCACCCTGCCCAACGACAGCCACCACCACCACCCACAGGGCAGATTGGCACCGCTCACCCAGCACAGGCTGGCCAGAGTTCACAGCCCGTGTTCCATGTGGCCCTGATGTCACAGCATGCAGCCCAGCAGAACCTGCATGAGTTCCACAGGGAGGTGCACCATGAGCTATCCCAGCTGTGGGACACAGTGGGCTCTGCCCTCACCCATGCTAAGCAGTGGGGGGAGGAGTGGATGACCCGCTTCCTGGGCACCATCGACCATGGCTTTGGGGGCTCACCACCGCTGTGCAGGATCTCATGGACATGCTGGGGTGACACACACAGCAGGCCTACAGGGTGCACCTGGCACACAGTGCAGCCGCACCACACATGTGCACCAGCATGCCACCGGTGCATGCAGGGCAGGTGGCAGCTCTTCCACACCTTCATCCCAGTCCTCCACAGGCCTCACACAGTGTCATGGGCACATACCCTCCATGCCTGTGCTTGACTCTTGGTGTGGCCACAAGCGTACTGCCCTCCCAACCTCACCACAGTCCTCCACTCCCGTGTCCTCAGCACATAGCACATCTAGCTCTGTGATATGCACACGGGGGGGCACCACATGAGGGGTGGCAGGCACCACTAATGGGCACCACCTCCATGCAAGATGTGCCGGTGGCTCACACAAGCATGCACACTCATGCACGCACACACACACACGGTCCCCTGATGCACACACACCTCCACACCCCATGTTCCTTCACATGCCACCCCACCTCTCAACACTTGCACTCACCATAGCTGTACACTATGCACACTTGCGTGACATGTACTTCACACCACACATCTCCCATGTCACTACATCACACTGCCAATGCGTACAGCACCAGAGTGGTTCACTGTGTTCACTGTACTGAGTCTTCACACATATTAAACACATGGTCCATGACATGTTTGTTGTCTGTGTTGTGTTTACTCACCGTCCCCCTCTATGCTAGTGTCTTGATGATGCCACTCCTGTGCTCCAGGGCCCTGTGTGCCATGCAAGGATCCCACCTCTCTAGTTGCTCTACTATTTCCCTGATCTCTGGCTCTGGCTCACTGTCAGACTGTTCCTCAGGTTCAGCTGCACGTATCTCATGGTTGAGTACCATGTTGTGTAACATGCAACAGGCTAAGATGATATGGTATATCTTCTGAGGCCTGTACTGTAAGGCACTGCCTGACTGGTCTATGCTGCAGAACCACATCTTTAGCATCCCAAAGACTCTCTCAATGATGTTCCTGGTTGCAGCATGTACCTTGTTATAACTTTCCTCAGCCACTATGGCCAGCCGGGGAACTGGTGTCAGCAGCCAGGGTCACAGGGGATAGGCACTATCCCATGTGGAGAGATGTGCACCTGTTAGTGTTGCTGTCATGTTGTGTACCCATTGTTGCTGTGCATCTCCTGTGGTGCTGTCCCACCACCCACATCTATTTCCTGGCTGCCCGTGCCTCTCCCCACCTCCCCTGTGCTATTTCCCTGTTGTGGCTGCCCATACTCACTGACAAGGTGCCCACTGGGTAACCTGCACTCTTCAAAGGCCTGGCATAGCCGGGACTGGTGCCAGATGAAGGCATCATGGGCACTGTGATGCTTGGCCAGCTGGTTATGATTGTTCTTTGATATCTGTAATATAAAAACATAATGTGTGATTTGTCTTCGTAAGGCAACTGTGCCATGGGTCAGGTTTTAGTGAGAATACAGGATATATTAACCTGAAACCAGGAGGTAATTAAAAAGACTAGAGAGCCTTAATTAAGGGTCTCCTGTTTATCTGACTTACTTGGAGCTGACCAGCTGCCAGGATATAGGGCTCGAAAACTTTTATGATGTCTTAGAGGAAAAACTTGTTCCCATCATGGTGCTAAAGTTATATAAAATCCTTTGATCCTAGAGAAAAGAGGATCTGCTTGAGATCAGAGAGGGGGATGTTAATTAACGAGTTATACTGGGAAATGAGTTTTTGCTGATGTCACCTTATTTAATCTACCTCCTGATTAGGACATCCTGTTTGTATTTTTTTTTATATTTAACAAGGAGTAGCTAGGTGACGTCATGGAAGGGGTGTGTTTTGGAGACAGTTTAAGCTATTCTATGTCTGATCTTTAAACACATTTCTTTGAGGGCTCTTAGAAACAAGAACTAACTATAAGCACTGTAAGAAGGTAATACATTAGATAGGAAAGTCTAATTGTATTGTGGTAGGAGTTTATGTTTGTACTTTTTCTTGTTTTCTTTTAAGTGATTGTATGCTTTGTGATATAGTGTTCTGTGTTTACATTTTACATATTTTTATATATTTTTAAGTAAATCTATATTTAAAAAGACTGCCTGGGTGTGTGTTTTAAGTTCTTTCTTTTGCATGTGAAGTATAGATGGTTAAGACTGACTAAAACTGTTCAAAGCTTGATGGTGTACTAAACTGGGAAAAGGTAAGAATATACCTAAGGTCTTTTATAGAGTTTTAAGGATTCATTTTGGATACCTGGTTAGGTGCCCTTAGGTGAAAGATATCTGGCATCCCCCAAAGAGCTGATTATCTGAGCCTGTACATTTGGGTACACTAGCATAAGGTTCACAGTTTGAATCCCTCCAGAATTTGAGACCAAAGGTGATTCAGACCCACAAGCAGACAGGAGGGTTACCCTGTTCTGTTACCTGTTCACCATACTGTGCTCGGAGGTTGGCACTGTGGGAGCAGAGGGCCTGACCTGCTGAGTGGGCTTGTGACAGATTGGTTGGCAGCGGCGTGCATAAATTTGGTAACACAAGCTTTAAATTGTTCAGTGTGTCAGCTTGATACTGTACAGCTCACTTGCAAAATAAGGCAGTGACTTATTTTTAAAAAGGAAACAGAACTATATTGTTTGGCTTACAGTCAAGTTCCTACTTGTTTTATTTTTTTTTCTGAAGTGCAAGTTAGAGTAGCCGTAGTTAGGGAAGAAGATGGCTACCAACTACAGTGGGCACACTGTAGACTACTTGAGGCAGTTGTGCAGGGACAGAGGAGTCCCGTACAAGGTGAGAGCCACCAAGCAGAACCTCTTGGTAGCCCTGATGGCAGCTGATACCCAGAGCATCGAGTCACTGACTGTGACTGTAAAAGGACCAAACTTTGAGCATGGAAGGGCTAGCAGCCAGTGCAGTGTCCAGATCCGATGAGGATGACAGCAGGGCCAGTGCCAGTGAAGGGCCACAGCAGCAGGGGAAAGTCACCAGCATTCTGGAGCCAGAAACACTCAGGCTGCAGATTGAGCTGTGCAGAATGGAGCTGGAGTTCCAGCGAGAACAGTGAGCAGCGAGAGATGGACCGTAAGGAGCATGAGCGCCAGAGGCAACATGAATTGGAGAAGCTATGACTCCAACCACCAGCACCAGAGCAGGTAAGTGGCTTGGGTTTAACTGGAACTACAGGACTGGGTTACAAATTGAATTCCAAATTGATAGCTGAATTTAAAGAGGGGGAGGATATGGATGCCTTTTTAAATTCCTTTGAAAAAGTTTGCATTCAGGCTAAAATTCCTAGAGGGTCCTAGAACTTCCAGCTATCCATGCTACTTACCGAGAAAGCTCGGGATGCATTGGGTCAAATGGACAATGAGGACAGCAATGATTACAGCAAACTTAAAGGTGCACTTTTAAAAAAGTTTGATTTAACTGCTGAAACATACAGAGCTAAATTCTGTAAGCTCAGGAGAAGCCCTGATATGAGCTATGAGGAGCTAGCCACGAAACAACATCAGTTTTTAAAACATTGGTGGGAAGGAATTGAAGCAAACCCTGTAGATAAACTTGAAAATGCAGTATTATTAGAGCAGTTTTTTGGGGCATGCCCAGCAGAGCTGAAAACCGGGCTGGAGGACCGAGATCCCAAAACAGTGCAAGAGGCTGCTGAACTCTCGGACCGCTAAGCCAAGCACAGACCTGCTGTGAGAGTGAATGGAGTGGGTGTGGCAGCGCAGAAAGGGAAAAGCGTGCCTTTAGGACAGCTAAAACCCCCACTACCTCCACCAAAACTAGTTAGTCCTAGGTTTCAAAGAAAAGAGTTCTCTGAAAAAAGAAATGAATGTTGGTTTTATAAAGAAACTGGGCATATTGCCAGACAGTGTCCCAAAAGGGCGAGCAATACACAACAGGGGGCTAGGAAAGAAGTGGGTTGTTTGTGTGTCCCTGGAAGCATGCCTGTGAACATGAGGGAACACATGCACCCAGTCACGATGAATGGTGTACAGACACAAGGGTTAAGGGACACAGTGGCATCCCTGACATTGGTAAAAGGGGATCTGGTAGAGCCTGGTCAGCTTATACCCAATAAATGTGTCACTGTACAAGACTTTACTGGTGAGGAGAAAACATTGCCCCTTGCTAGTGTTCTCCTAGACTGGGGTGAAACAGGGGGAACTGTGCAACAGGTGGCTGTAAACAAAATGTTAGCAGTTGATGTCATCCTTGGTAACAATTTCCAACAGGGGATGGTGTGTGCAGTTACCCATAGCCAAGCAGGAAGGGGAAATTGTAGTTCCCTGGACCCCACAGAAGCCATTGTGGACACCAGTGGGAGGCTGGTTCCCCAGCCTGTGTCTCCTGATATGGAGACTAATGAAAAGGGGGTAGATATTTCCTCAGTAGCAGTTAACCACACAACTACGGAGGGTACTCTGAAGAAGGAGGGGTGACCCATTGTTAGAGGGTTAGGGATGACAGTGATGCTGAGTGACCTGACGCTAGTGCTAGGGACCCTAGTTTAAAGACTGAAGGGACCTGTCCATGCCTTGGGAATGTGTGAGGAGTATGGAGCTGCTCAGAGAAGTGACCCTAGTCTAGAGAAGCTGAGGGCTTTGGCAGACTCTGATGGAGCACAGATAGGTGACGGTAAACATAAGGTTTATTGGTAAAATGGACTGATGTATACTCAGGATGTGAAGACAGAGACAGGGGTGATAGGTAGACAGCTTGTCATTCCCCAGGGGAACCGTGAGCAGTTGCTCAAGATTGCACATGATATTCCCTTGTCTGGTCATCTGGGAATCGTGTGCACTATGCAGAGGTTGGCCCAGAATTTCTATTGGCCCAACTTCATGCAGCAGGTGAAGGAGTATTGCAGGTCTTGTCACCGGTGCCAAGAAATAGGGAAGGCAGTTAAGAAAACCCAAGTCACCCCAATTCCATTGCCTATAGTGGAGGAGCCATTCCAGAGGGTGGGAATGGATATTGTGGGGCCTTTAAATACCCCCAGCTCCTCCGGGAAGAGTTTCATCCTAACTGTGGTGGATTATGCCACCCAGTACACCGAGGCAGTCACCCTATCCTCACTGAGGACAGACAAAGTGGTAGATGCCTTACTTGGGATTTTCTCCCGTGTTGGGTTTCCACAGGAGGTTATCGCCGATCAAGGGGGTTCCTTCATGTTGGACCTGATGAAATGTTTGTGGGAGAAGTGTGGGGTGGTGCAGAGATGCACGACACCATATCACCCACAAGCCAATGGGCTTTTTGGAAAGATTTGATGGTACCCTGAAGTCAATGCTCCGAGTGTTTGCTGAACAGCTTGGGAGGAAGTGGGAGAAATACCTTCCCCACCTGTTGTTTGCATACAGGGAGGTGCCCCAAGAGTCAACAGAATTTTCCCCCTTTGAGCTCTTATATGGACGCCGGGTACATGGGCCCCTAGACTTGATCTGGGAGGTTTGGGAAGGCAAACATGCCACCCAGGGAATTCCCATAGTGGATTATGTCCTTAGGTTTAGGGAAAGGCTGAAGGAGCATATGGGAACAGCCCAGAGTAACCTGGCAGCTACCCAACAGAAACAAAAAGTGTGGTATGATCACATAGCCAGAGCTCGCTCGTACATGGTGGATCAGGAAGTCATGTTCCTTATTCCGGTCCAGAAAGACAAGCTGCAGGCTGAGTGGGCAGGACCATACAAAGTGATTAGAAAGGTAAATGACATGAACTATATCATAGAGTTACCTGACAGAAGACAGACAGAAAGAATGTATCATGTCAACATGATGAAGCCATATGCTGATAGGGCTGACATGGTGTTTGCAGTATGTAGTCCTGGGGAGGGGATGGACAAAGGAGACCCCCTTCTGGACTTGCTGAAAGAAAGCAAGTGGGAGTCCTCTGTGGAGGCAGTAAAATTGTCTCCCCAGCTGGCCCCGGACAAGATCCAGGAAGTAAAGGAGGTTTTAGCAGACTTTGCCCCATTGTTTAGCGCCAAGCCTGGACTAACCCCCTTAGCGACGCATATTGTGTAGACAGAGACACAGACGCCCATATGGCAGACAGCATATCGGGTGTCAGAGGCTGTCCAAAAGAACATTAGGAGGGAAGTGGAGGAAATGCTGGATTTAGGGATAATCCAGAGATCCCACAGCCCCTGGACCTCACCTGTAGTCCTCGTGCCCAAGCCAGATGGCTCTACTCATTTCTGTGTGGACTATTGTGGACTGAATGCAGTCACAATGTCAGATGCCCACCCAATGCCCTGGATGGATGAACTCCTGGACAAGTTAGGAGGGGCGACCTACATTACGACTATTGACCTGACCAAGGAGTATTGTCAGGTAGAGTTAACGGACAGAGCTAGGGGCAAGTCGGTCTTCATCACTCCAATAGGCTTATTTGAATTTAAAGTAATGCCTTTCGGAGTGAAGAACACTCGGCCACTTTCCAAAGGTTTGTGAACCAGGTGTTAAATGGTGCTGAGAAGTACCCCATGGCACACCTGGATGACATTGCCATCTTTAGTGCCAGCCGGGAGGAACACCTGTCCCACCTTAGGAAACTGCTGGGCAGGATACAGAGGGCCGGGCTCACTGTCAAAGCTGAGAAGTGCCAGGTGGTCATGGCTGAAGTGGCATACATTGGGTATGTTGTAGGCTGGGGACAGCTCCATCCTAACCAAGTAAAAATAGAGGTGATCAAGGCGTGGCCCAGACCAGAAATGCAGAAGCAGGTCAGGAGTTTTCTCGGGACAGCAGGGTACTATAGGAAATTTATACCCAATTACAGTGCCCTGGCTGCTCCCCTATCTGATTTGGTAAAGAAAAGGATGCCTAAGAAAATTACCTGGGAATCAGCCTGTGAAAAAGCCTTTACCAAACTGAAGGAGGCACTGTGCAGTGCTCCTGTATTGACAAGTTCTGATTATAGCAGACCCTTTATCGTTCAGACTGACGCCTCAGATGTGGATATTGGGGCAGTACTGAGTCAGACTTCCAACCAAGGGAAAGATCACCCGGTAGTATACCTGAGTAAAAAGTTACTTCCCAGGGATCAGGCCTACTCAACTGTGGAAAAAGTGTGTCTTGCCATAGTGTGGGCCCTAAAGAAGTTAGAGCCATACTTACAGTATATGGGCAGCATTTTGTGGTACAACTGACCACAACCCCCTGGTTTGGCTGATGCAAATAGGAAAAACTAATAGTATACTGTTAAGATGGAGTCTTGACTTACAAGGGTATGACATGACATTCTTACATAGGGCTGGAGTCAGTCAGAACAGAGCAATCAGAACAGTGATGGCCTTTCACATCTTTATGAGGAGTGAACTGATTTGGGAAGCTTAACCCATGCAGGGGATGGAGCCCCCAAATTCACTCTAGGTGGGGAGGATTTGTGACGCTTGGTCAGCTGGTTATGATTGTTCTTTGATATTTGTAATATAAAAATGTAGCGTGTGATTTGTCTCCATAAGGCAGCTATGCCATGGGTCAGGTTTTAGTGAGAATACAGGATGTATTAACCTGAAACCAGGAGGTAATTAAAAAGACTAGAGAACCTTAATTAAGGGTCTCCTGTTTATCTGATTTACTTGGAGCTGACCAGCTGCTAGGATATAGGGCTTGTAAACTTTTACGATGTCTTAGAGGGAAAACATGTTCCCATCATGGTGCTAAAGTTATATAAAATCCTTTGATCCTGTAGAAAAGAGGATCTGCTCAAGATGAAAGAGGGGGATGTTAATTAAGGAGTCTTATTGGGGAATGAGTTTTTGCTGATGTCACCTTATTTAATATACCTCCTGATTAGGACATCCTGTTTGTGTATTTTTTTTATATTTAACAAGGAGGAGCTAGGTGACATCATGGAAGGGGTGTGTTTGAGAGACAGTTTAAGCTATTCTGTGTCTGATCTTTAGAAACATTTCTTTGTGAGCTCTTAGAAACAAGAACTAACTATAAGCACTGTAAGAAGGTAATGCATTAGATAGGAAAGTCTATTTGTATTGTGGTAGGAGTTTATGTTTGTACTTTTCCTTGTTTTCTTTTAAGTGATTGTATGCCCAGTTGATATAGTGTTCTGTGTTTACATTTTACATATTTTTATCCATTTTTAAGTAAATCTATGTTTAAAACGATTGGGTGTGTGTTCTAAGTTCTTTCTTTTGCATGTGAAGTATAGATGGTTAAGACTGACTAAAACTGTTCAAAGTTTGATGGTGTACTAAACTGGGAAAAGGTAAGAATATGCCTAAGTTCTTTTATAGAGTTGTAAGGGTTCATTTTGGATACCTGGTGCCCTTAAGCGAAAGATATCTGGCATCCCCCAAAGAGCAGCTTATCTGAGCCTGTACATTTGGGTATGCTAGCATAAAGTTCACAGTTTGAATCCCCCCAGAACTTGAGACCAAAGGTAATTCGGACCCACAAGCAGACAGGAGGGTTTCCCTGTTCTGTTACCTGTTCACAATACTGTGCTCGGAGGTTGATACTGTGGGAGCAGAGGGCCTGATCAGCTGAGTGGGTTTGTGACAGGCACTGCCGGGGTACTGTGCAAAAACATTGCTTTTTTGCCCCGCCGCAACGCACACCACCTGGCAATTGATGGAGTGGTGCCCTTCCTGTTTATGTAGATGTCACTGCCATCGCCAGGTGGTGCATGGATGGGGACACTGTTGTAGTCAATGGAACCGAGTATGGCTGGTAGGTGTCCAACTCGATAGAATTGCTGCATGGTTTCTCTGCACTCAGCCGCTGTGCTGAGGAATACTATGAACTCACCAGCACGTGGCAGAAAAGAATCAAGGAACTAGGTCAGGAGGCATGAGGTGGTGGATTGCAATACCCCGATGGTGTCCCCCGTTGGGTACTAGAATGTCCCAGTGGCTAGGAAGCACATCGCTGCCATCACCTTCTCCTCCACTGACATGGTATGGCTGCATGCAGTGTTGGGCTGCAGCTTCTCATGCAGGAGTTTGCATAAATGCATCAACATTCCCCTGTCCATCCTGTACCAGCCAGTGATGTGCTTATTGGGCAGGGTCTTGAAGGACACTTTGGGCAGGTACCACCTGTGTGCAGCATATCTCCTCCTTCGCCTGTGGTGTGGGCCTGGTGGTGCCTGCTCCCTCTCCTCCTCCTTCACAACATCCTCCATGAGGTGCAGCAGTACAGCATTGCTGAATAGTGCCATTGTCACTTCCTGTGCTGGCCACTCTCTCCTGTGTGGCTTGCTCTGGGATAAGACCTGCCTTTTATAGGAGGTAGACAGTGCCATGCTATGTGTCATGCAATGCGGCCTTGCACCACGCTATCCCTCTGAATATCCTGTTGCACCTGTATGCACATACCTGTCCCCTCACTTTGTCCCTTGCACACATTATGGGTTTGCCCTGTACTAATGCTGTTTACGTGCCCTGTTTGCTCTTTTGAATAAGGTGGCCCCACGCTAAACCGGCACTATTCCTGTGCAGTTTGCATGCTGCGCAAAGCTTTGAATATGTAGCCCCATGTTTCTATGCTTTTGACACCATACCACACATGAGGCTGATATGGAAACTGGGCAGTTTGGGGGGGACTGGGTACAGAACAGGTTGTTTGATAGGAAATGGAGGGTGTGCTTTTAAATGACACGTACTCTTATGAGGGGAGAGTGACCGGCGATGTAACTTAGGGCTCTGTACTAGGACTAGTCTTCTTCAATGTCTTTATAAGCAACATTGCAGAACAGCAGGAAAGGAAGGTATGTCTCTTTGCAGAGGACACCACAATCTGCAACAGGGTAGATAATGTTTGGGGGTGGGGATGGAGAATTTTTCCCTCTTGTATCTAGAGGCATCTTCACACAAGCATGAAACTTACATTTTCTTGTCCAGCATGAGGTCTGGATTAATTAGATACCAAACATGATGGATATATTTTTAATCTGAGGTCCATAAACTATAAAGTATTTTATAAAACTTATTTTAGCTATCTTAAAAATGCTTATAGAGACTCAGCCTATATTTCTTGAAATTCCAGAGGAAATATTTCTTTCATAGTTACTATGTTCACAGAGTCAATAACATTGAAAACCTTCCTTCTGAGGATGAATCCTTTGTTTGAGCTTGATAAGGCATGACCATGTTGATCACTGAAAAACTTTTGACATGAAGCTACAGCTCTCTGCTTTCATGCACTTAATTAAGAGATATATATCTGAACAGGGCATGTGGTCAGCTTTTATTTAAAACTAAATAATTTGGTTTATTAATGGTAGATTTAATACCACAATGTTTTGTCAATAGCAAGGATTGCAAAGTTGCTGCATTTGCAAAATGTGAATAAATAGGCAGTTGCAATCTCTCCTACAACTTGTGAAAGTTTCAGATTGGCAGCATGTTGCATATTTAAGTTATAGTTTCATAAAAGCTTCAGGCACTTTTTAAAGAGGCTGCAATGTTTTTGTCTACCTTCGAGCATGGCTGGTACCAGTCATGGTCTAACACAGAAAAATATCATATTGCCTCTTATCTCCTCTTGTCACAGATACTTATCATCTTTGGTCTCTCTGGAATGCTGTAGTCTTTAGGCTGGTAACTGCAGAGTGCAGTTAATATTGATTCAAAGGGGCCTCAACCAAGAGGCTTCCTTAACTAGACAGGATGGATGTAGTCCAGAGGAGGGCAACTAAAATGCTGCAGGGTCTGCAAGAGAAGCCATACGAGGAGAGACTAAAGGAGCTTAATATGTATACTCTTGAGAAAAGGGGGGAGGGACATGATTTAAAGTTTTAAGTGCCTCAGTGGAATCAACAAAGTCCAAGAGGGTAGCATCTTTCAGAAAAAGAGATGTGCAAGAACAAGAGGACACAATTTGAAGATAGAGGGGAGGACAGCTCAGGGGTAATGTGAGAAAGTATTTTTTCAGAAAGAGGGTGGTGGACACATGGAACCGCCTTTCTGAGGAGGTTGTGGGGTCTAAAACTGTGGAAGAATTCAAGAATGCATGGGACAGACATAAGGCAATTCTTTTGGGGGGTAGGAAGATATAGGCTGTTGGTTAACTATGAGCTGCAGCTTACCCAGTAGGTAGGGAAATGGGCAGACTAGGTGGGCCAAGTGGTCCTTATCTGCCGTCAAAGTCTGTGTTTCTTTGTTTCTATGTTTCTATGACACATCCCCTTCAGCTTTCATTTAAGCAAAATAAAGTTGAAGAAATATTTTTCTTTCAGAGAATCTTTTTTCTTCCTTTATACAACTTATGTGGACAGTAATTTCAACCAGAAGTTTATAATATGCCCTTTTTAACCTTAATCCAATTAATTAAACATTCATTAAGGCTATAAAATAGTAATTAAAATAATATAACTAATAAAGGTAATAAACAATATAATAAAATATTTCAATAACTAGGTTTTGTTCCCACATACCCCCTTGGTCCACCTAGTCTCTCCATTTTTCCCCACCTACAGAGTTACTGCAGACCCAATTTGATGTCTGGCTCATTTTTGCTCCTTCCATTCCTTGCCACTAAGATTCTCTTACACGTATCACATGCATTCTTGAACCCAGCCACTAATTTTGCCCCAGCACCTCCACTGGAAGACTACTCTGGGCATCCGTCACTCTTTCTGTGAAGACATATTTCTTTACATCTCTCTAGAGTTACACTGTCCAGCTTCATTGCAAGACCCCTTGTTCTTCACTATCTTTTTTCTAAAAAATTCCCCCCTCCTGTACGTTGTTTACCCTCATGCAGTATTTAAATGTCTCTGTCATATCCCACTACTCTGTCCTGTCTTCTAAGGTGTACATATTGAGGTGCCTTATCTGATGCAGCTCCTGCACCATTTTAGTTGCCCTCCTGTGGACCACCTCCACTCTATGTCTTTTCTGAGAAGTGGCCTCCAGAACTGGACACAGTACTCTAGGTGGGGTCTCACCAGTAAGGTATATGGGGCAGCACCACCTCTCTCCTTCTTCTGGTGATACCTCTTGCTCTGCATGGCAGCATCCCACTAGCCCTCCCAATTGTCTTGTGACTCTGATCCATAGCAAACCTAGGTTACTGTATGCAGTTGTGGAGCTCACATATGAGGAAGGACAGGGACAGGCTTGAGGAGGTACAAAGAAGGGATACCAAAGTGAAACTGTAGCAACAAGGGAGGTCTTACGAGAAGTGCTTGGGGCAGCTCAATATATACACACTGAAGGATGGGAGGAAGGGGGATGCATGACAGAAACAGTCCAGGGCTTCCAAGGGACAAACAAGGAAGATAGTGGTAAGTTGTCCACAATAGGTGGTAACATGGCATCCAGGGAAACTCCATGAAATTGGTGGGTAGGGGAGGTCACTAACCATGTTTCCCTTCTCTCTCTTTCAGCTCTGTCAAACCTCATTGGTGCTGCAGTGTCTGGGAGACACCCTGATGACCCAGCAGGGGAGGAGGCCGAACTATCACACTGCACTGCAGCTGGAGCTATGGCAGAGAATATGCCAGGTATATCCAACACCACTGCAGCCCCAGATGTGGCGGAGGATGGTGCAGAGCCATCAAACCCTCTGCAGCTGGTGCCATGGCTGGTGGTCATGTTAGCATGTGGCTGATCAACCTACTGGGTCTTGCTGATGAGGACCCTGTGGACAGGTTCAACATTGCAGATGACCTGCTGGTGCTGGCATCCAGAATGAAGGGGCACATGATGACAGTGATGTTGACACCATGCAGATTTAGGGGGACAAGGACAATATTTGCCCAGCTGTGGCACATGTGCCTGCACAGGTGGCACCATGCAGCATTGGTGATCCTGTGGCCCCATATACACCCACAGGGCCACCACACCCACCCACAGTGGTGGATGCTTGTGGCCACGTGTCTGGTGCTGCTGTGGGGCCAGGGACTGCCAACACTGTTTGGCAGGGTGCTGTGGAGCAACAGTAGGCAGCAGAGGACCATGATGCAGGTGTCCCTGGGTGTACAGTGGTTGCCCATGCCTAGGCCCTGACCATACAGTGGCCTGCTGTGTGAAGTCTGCCTACAGTGGATGTGGCGCAGCAGGCCAGAACCCCACCTGCTTGTCAGTGATATCCCACTTTTGCATCCCCCACCAGTGAGGTGCAGTACTACCATTGCCTCCTGCTGGACACCGTGGAGGGGTAGACATCCCTCAGTAGAGCATTTGTCATCTGCGTGGCATGCCCAGATGCTGGCTGAGGTTCTCCTAGTGTGGGTGGGCACAACTGCTGAGCTGGAGCAGATGGCACTTTCTCTCGAGGTGGTGAGTGCTCACAGTGTGCCACTTGAATGCCGGGGTACCAGCCATACCCCCAAGAGTGCCTCATGCACCCCCAGGCCACAGTGTCAGTTGAACCCATTGCTGCTGATGCCATCACCATGCCTAGCCATCCCTGACAACCCTGGATCCAACCTAGGTCTTGGGCACAACACTTCGGGGAGCACCCATTCATGGTCTCGGTGTAGTACTCCTACTGAGGCCAGTGGTGCTGACTCAGTGACCACCAGGTGAGGTTGTGTCCACCCAGCTGTCTATGGTGGCTGTGGTGGCTCCCACAGATACCTGGGTAGCCTGCTCCCATGGCCCCTGTATCCTGCACCATCTGTGTCCCACACACCAGGCTCACTGTTCCTGGGGTGGCGTGATCTGGCACACATTTGCCTCAGTACAATGCCTGTGGTGGACACCTGTGTGGTGCACTGTGCATGGCCACGGCTACTGGTGTTGTGATTTGTGGCATGGGTGTGATGAGTGCAGCCCTGTATCTGCTGTGCACATGTGCTGGTGGATGTACACTGAGCCATGCCATACCCAACACTGACAACTTGTCCCCCTGTCTACATGTGGCTTGCTGTGTGTATCTGTGCATTGCTGCCACCCTTCTCATGTGCACTTTACACCCTCTGTGTGGTAGTCTTTTGCACATGTGTGTGCCATTCCCCACCTGTGGTGTGTATGTGTGTGTGTGGGGGGGGCTGTCGTGTGTTGCCCATCTCTGATACTCACCTACAGTCCCCAAAATGCTCCTCCACGGTGGTGTCCCTGTGCTGCTGGGACCTGGGGACCAGGCATCGTCCCTGCATCCTGGGGGCATCTGCCCACCTCCTTCATGGGGCCCTTGTTCTGCATCCTCCTCCTCTTTCTCCTCCTCCTTCCCAGAACTGTTGACCTCCTCAGCCTGGACAGCTATTTCACAGTCAATGGCCATGTTGTGCAGCATACAACAGGCTAGGAATATGCCATAGGCTTTCTCTGGGCTATATTGTAGGGCACCCCCAGACCTTTCCAAGCACCTGAAGTGCATCTTCAGCATGCCAAAGACATGCTTGATATTGGTGCGTGTAGCAATGTGTGCCTCGTTATAATTCTCCTCTTCCTCATTGTCTGGATGGCGGTAGGGGGTGAGGAGCCAAGGTCAGAGGGAATATGCTGCATCACCTGTGGTGGGGGACAAAGCAGTCTGTTAGTACCCCACATGCATGTGCATTGTGAACCATAGCCCCTCCCTCGGATCCATCACTGCATGATGGTGCAGTTATGGCCTGTCCACCTCTGTACCTGTGAATCACGTCCCGGTGCAACCCTAAACTATCAAGGTGGGTCAATGCATATGTGCTCTCACCACCAACTGCAGTGTTCTGACTGCCCTCTTTGGCCCTACACTTGACCATATCCACATCCAGGGCTGCCTGCTCCTGTCCAGTCCAGCACTGGTAACCCTCCATTGCCCTACGGTTGCCTGTGCCTGGGTGCATGTGATGCATTCCGCCCTGCCACACATGCCTGCTGTTCTGCATCACCTCACCTCCCATGCTGCGTTGTGCTGCTACACTGTCCCCCTTTTTGTGTGCACCATCCTGTTGGCGTGCCCACCTCCACTGTCCCATATGGGCTTCTGCCCATTGCTGCCACCACACCCATGCAATCCCTCCCAACATATGTTGTGCAACAGTGTGCTGTTTGTGGGCATATATTTGTAACCCCCCTACAAATGGGAGCTCTCAAAGTCTTCCATGAGCTTGCTTAAATGCTCACTGCCAAGCTGGTGTCCTGCATTTCGCAGTTAATCGTTATTGCCAAAGAGTACCTGTGTAGCCTCTATGTACTGTCACTTTAAGAGCCACCTAGATTGCATTAATAATTAATCTGGGAGGGGGCTGAGTGTTGTCATGTTCGAGTCACACCCAGACTGCCAGGTAATCGCTCCATTTCTGACATCGCTAATTACGTAGTGGGATCCCTGTTAATAGATGTAACTGTTTGCTGATCATTCATTAGAGTAGTAATAATAATGTAGTCTGTCTAACCTGCCTTCTTTGCAGCAAGGACTGTTTTGTTTATCCCCACCATTTTGGCCCGGAACTGCTGAATTGGACCAATCAGTCTGGTGGGACCTAAAATGGAGCTGGACTACAGGAGCTGTCTGGAGTCCAAATCTGTAGGAATTTTAGTTTTGGGCTTTTGGCACCTTTTTGCACCTGAAGGGGGAGCCTTTGTTGTAACTGACAGACAGATCAGCCAACTGAACATTTTGGATCTGAGGGAAATCCCCAAGCTGCCTGCTGTTTCAGTCAGTTCTGAGCTGGGAAGTGAAATTAGAACAGCTCAAGTGATTTGGGCAGTAGTTCTGTGTAGTTTTGCATGGGAGAACTGTGAAAGGGCTGAGTTTTGGCCTGCATGTCTGCCTGCTGCCCCGAGAGGGAGAGAAGAGAATTATTTTGAACTAAATCCAAGTTTGTCAGAACGAAGTAAGCCACTGATTTTTTACCAGGTTCATACCTGAAGAAGACCGAAGATTTTGCTGAATGCTATCGGCCTGTCAGGATTTCCAGCTGCTTTTGAATCCCTGGTTTGTGCAGAGACTTTGCGATTGTGACCGGAGAGCGGTTTGCCTGGTACAGTAGAATTTCCTTAAATGTAAATGTGCTGTGTATTGAAAGTGGGACGTGATTTGGTGCCCCACTGTGTGAACTGTGTTCTGCTTGCTGGAAGCTGTATCCAGCCCAAAATGGACTTTATCCGAATTTGTCTCCATTTGGCCTGGGCCTTGTCACACTGGCCCAGTCGGACTACCCGCTGCACAGAGAAAGCCATCAACAAGAGACCTGCCTGGGGATCAGCCTCCTGCTCCACGCTTGAACAGGAATGACACCTCAGTGATTCGTGTGGGCCCTGCTTCTCCTGGCACTCCAGATTAACCACCAGCTCTCTCAATTTTCATCCAGCCTGTGTCCAGTCTTGGGTATCATGAGTAATCATCAGGGTAGCTCCCTGCAACAACAGACTAATCTAAATGTGTGTCATCTCATGGCAGTCCAGGGGAAGGGAGTCGGTCAGTCCATTTCTCGTTTTCTTCAACTTCTACAAGGACCCAAGGTCTCGATTATCATCTGCTCGTCTCTTCTCACCCAATTCTGGTACTCCAGCCCCCAAAACCTCAAGACCCACCCAGAACCAAAGGCGGTGAGCCAGAGTCAGATGAGAGCTGGTGTCTCTGAATTGAACTCTCCCCTGTTTCCCCTCTTTCCCACGTTCCTCACCATTCCTTATGTTTCTCTTCTGTCAATCTTAGTTTAGCTGTCAGGCCTTCCATTCACTTGAGCTCCTCTACCCTGCGCACCAGTAACCCAGATTCGACGGGGCAGCAGTGAGCCATCTGGATGTGATCTCCTTAAGTGCAGCCAGGCAGAGCAGCCTGAATAAAGACCTCTGTCCTTCCACTCCAAGGCCTCTAAGATCCATTCCCAGAAAGAGGAATCAAAAGAGCAGGGAACAGCCACTCCCCAGAGCTGACCGAGGGTCTGAGATAACTCCTGCCAGAACCTCTTCAACTCTGGACACAGCCAGAAGATGTGAGCATACGTACCCACCTGAACACATCCTCTCCAACACTGATCTGAGTTCCCAGTCTGCAAATATCTTGTAACTGAAAGTGTGTGGAAAAACCTGGAGAGGCATTTCCAACAAAACTCTCCCCATGTCGGGGATGCTGTAGTGTGCCATCCTTTTGTCCAGGCCTCTTGCCATCGGTGATCAGGGATTTGTTGCCCTATTTCCTTCTCCCATCTATCCTTCAGGGTCCAGATATATTCATTTCTTTCCCATTGTAGAGCCCTATAACCCACGGATATTATTTTCCTCTGACCAGCTAGCTTAGCTGACCAATACATAAATTCCTCCAACCCTGTCAGGTCTCTTGCAATTTTTGGAATTAAACTATTAGTGTTTAAATAATATCTCACTTGTAGATATTATTGAAGTTAGATTTATTAAGATGATAATTTTGTTGTAGCTGCTCAAAAGACATCATTACATCGCCCTGTAATAAACTGCAAAACCTGACCAGGGCCTTATTGTTCCATATTCTGAAACCCAAATCTGTCTGTGCTGGAAGGAATTTCAGTCTCCCAAAATAGAGGTTAATGGGCCTATGCCCTCGGGCGTTTGAGAGATTCTTCTGGCCCTAATGAGGAGCCTGAGGGTGTGCTGGTCCAAGGGCTTTTAATTGTCTGCCAGACATCACCGGTAATCAGAGCGTGGGACAGGGACGTCAGAGAGAGCTGTTTGGAATGAAATTTTTCTATGCCCTGCCAACCTTCTTCCCCCTCCCTTTTTAACCATGAGATGACGGGGCTATCTGGGCTGCTAGGTAGTACAGATTAAGGTCAGGATAGGCAAGGTCCTCCCCTCCTTTGGTTGGGAGAGAAGTTCCATTTGGATTCTTTGTCTACCACCCTGCCAAACAAAACTGGACAGTTCTGTCAAGATCATATTCCAGTATCTCTTTGGGATCCCAATTGGGAGTGCCTGGAATAAAAACATAAGCCGAGGTAATATGTTCATTTTTATTATCTCTACTCTTCCCCCCAAAGAGAGAGGGAGGAGCCTCCATCTTGTAATATTGGTAGAGATCTCTCTCCAGAGCTTCCCATAGTTTAATTCAAAATGGTCTGACAACCGGGGGAGATCTTGATCCCTAAATATCTCACAGTGTTAGCCCTGGCCCACCTATAAGGGAAGTCTTCCTTCACCTTCCCAGGGACCGATCCTCTAAATCGCAGGGCCTCTGATTTATCATAATTCATTTTATACCCCGATACCCATCCGTACTCCTCTAGTTCCCTTTTTAGTACTGATAGGGACGTTTCAGGTGAGGCGATGTAAAAAAGGGAATCATCGACCTAGAGAGAGATCTTATGCTCTCTCGCCCCAACCTTAATACCCCTAATATCGTGAGCTGTTTTAATTCTTACTGCCAGTTGTTCTATACACAGGGCAAATAGAAGTGGTGACAGGGGGCATCCCTGCCTTGTCCCCCACATGAGGAAAAACCGGTCGGTTGTGAATCCATTAACTCAGACCATGGCCTGGGGGGCAGCATACAGGGCTCTCATACTCCCTCTGAACTTTGAACCAAATCTCATCTCTAACAGGGTAGGATGTAGAAAACCCCAATTGAACCTGCCAAAGGCCTTCTCTGCATCCATGAAAATGGCAAGGGTGCATTCGTTGGCATCTTGTTGATGAGTAATCAGGTTCAGAAGATGCCAGATGTTGTCATGCAGGAGTCTCCCATCTCCTGTTTGGTCTGGATGTACCAGACGTCCCACCACCATTTGTAGCCGTTTGGCCAGAATTGAGGTGTAGACCTTCTGACCAACATTTAATAAGGAGAGAGGTCTGTATGACCCACATCCCCCTGGATCTGTACTGCTGTGATCTGCGCATATTGCCAGCTCGGTGGAGTTACACCATTCTGTTGAACTTCTCTACACACCTCACTCAGCAGGGGGCCCAATAATTCCATGACTGTCTTATAAAGCTCAGCTGGTATGCCATCAGGACCAGGGGTCTTATTCACCCTCAGTGCCTGAAGGCATGCAAGGACCTCCTCATCCCCCAATGGGGAGACCAGGAAACCCCTCTCCTCCCGTAGCAGCCTCTGTAACCTGGTCCCCCCCAAAAAACGTCCAGGTGGTGGGTAAAATCCTTTACTGGTTCCTGTGAGTATAGGAGTTTATAAAACTTCTTAAATTGATTAGCTATCCCTTCGGGATTGGAGACCCATCCTCCCCCCCTGTGTTTTTTACCTTAAGGATATTCTTTGAGGCAGCTTCGTTCCGGATCTGCCAGGCCAGTAGTTTACCTGCTCTTCCCCCTGATTTGTAGAACCTCTGACGGGAGTATCTGAGCTGCCCCTCTATTTTTTCATCTAATCTTTTGTTTAGCTTTTGCCTAGTGCTATCTAGTTCTTGTTTAGTCTCTGGGTTCAAGGCTATTTTATGCTGTACTTCCAGGTCACATAGTTTAGCTTCTAGCCCAGATATCTCCTCTAATTGTCTCTTCTTTAATTGAGAGGCATATTGTATGATTTTACCTGTCAGGTAGACCTTCAGACCATCCTACCATATGTCTGCTGTGGTTTCATGCACTGGGTTATGAAAGGAGTACTCCTCTACCACCTCATGCACCTTCTCCTTAAATTCAGTTTTATTCAATAATAAGACGTTTAGTCTCCAAGTTGAATTCTTCACTTCCAGGGTCATGCAGAGCCTAAACCAGACCATACCATGATCCGAAAGTGTCCGAGCCTGGATATTGGCCTTCTCCACTTTGTGTCCCCATTCTTTGGGTTTAAGTACCAAATCAATCCTGGAATAAGCCGTGTGAGGGGGAGACCAACAGGAGTACTCCCTTACTCTTGGGTGCAAGTAACGCCAAATATCTAGGAGGCCAAGGTCCTTCATGAGTCTAGTCAGGGTTTTTGCCACTTGAGAAGGTGGTCCCCGGTTACAGCTGGATCGGTCCAGTGTGGGTTTCAACACTAGGTTAAAATCCCCCCCCCCCACTATCAGTAGCTCCCCCGGGGGAGGTACTACCCTGAGCAGCAGTTTCTTTAAAAAAGCCTGATTCTCTGCATCTGAGTTGGGGCATATACATTTAGTATTGTGCAGGGTTGATCTCTATACCTGTCTTTTACTATAAGAGACCTACCATCTTCATTGGCTTCAAAACCCTCCACATGAAAAGGGACAGTCTTTGTGTATTAGAATGGCAACCCCCTTTCTATGTGGACATGCCAGATACGAAGCCAAAAAGACCTGACCCAGCCAAGCCCTCTTCAATTTTGCACTCTCTTTGGAGTCTAAGTGTTTCTCTTGCAAGAGGGCCAGTTTTACCACTTTCTGCTTGAGCTCATTTAACACTCGTTTCCTCTCGATAGGACTGCCCATTCCCTGGACATTATAGGTCCCAATTACTCCTTCTATCATCTTTATCATTTTTCCTCCCCTCTCCCCTGCATTCCTGCCATCGAGTCTCCCCATTTTGCCTTAAGCAACAGTAACTTAACAAGAAATTAACTACATTTAACTTATGTACAGAGCTTCCAACTTGTTCTGTACACCCTGCCTGCTTTGTCGATGTCATTAGGCCAGCTGGGTGTGGCCCTACCAATGTGGGCCACGCGCACATTCTGCGCTTTGGAGGTAACTGGCTTTTTACTCTCTGCCAGCACCAGTAGTTGCCTACCCTTCTCCTACTGATACCTCTCTCCCAATTCCTTCTTATTCAGCAGTTTCCGATTGCAAATGGAGTCAATATTGTCATTTCTGTGCTCTCCCCAAGAACGATAGGTATTAGGGAAGAAAAGAGGTCTCAGTCTAATACCATCTGAGGAAAAGGGATGAATGAAAATATTAGAGCTGGAATGGGAGCAAACACGCATCCTCGGCACCTGACCTTCTTCCCCCTGTTAGAATGCAGGCTGCACCTAGCTTCTGTGGATGTCTATTGCTTCGCCCCATGTGTCAGGGTAGAGATGCCCTGGGGAACTATGTACTGCATCCATGAACTGAGTCATAGGAAAGTAACCCTCTCCCCTGGCCTATCACAACAACATTCTAGGGGCTCTGAGGTATCCTACCCATATGGATCAGGTGAACGTCTGCTACAAAACTGGATCCCCTACTTTAAAGGCCAAAACCTAATCACACAATTACCTTTGGTCCAGATGCATCCCCCCCAAGCTCTCTTCAAGACTGTTATTTTTCATTTTTCTTTTTGTCCCTTTCTATCTTCACACATTCTTCCCAACAATGTGATTATCTGACGCCTCTTCAATCCCCACAAGTATACATTCCGCAGTATTCATCAAGTCAGTAAATATGCCCTTCCCAACTTAAGAAATAAAACCCAATACAAAAGGATATGTCAATGTCTATTCAGGTCCCAACAGCAGCATCTCTGCTTTCCTCCAACAGTCCCAGATGAGCGACTGCTTCAGTATTCCGGTCTGATTCCTTCCCCCTCAGTCTCTGTGGGTCGTCTTCAATTCTTTTTTGCCTTGCATTTCTCCTCCTCTTCCATGGCTCTCTTTCCCTCCATCTAGCCTCGGGCGAGGCAGAGTCCGGTCTGTTAAGAAGATTGCCAGGGACCCCCAACTCTACTAAGGTAGGACGAGCTTCAGCAAGCGATCTGAAACAAGCTGGGCCTTAAGGCAGAAACATGTTTAACTGGGCCGGGGCAATTACATGCATTTTGATAGACTTTGCAGCCAACCATTTCTTGATTTCAAGCAGAGCTCTCCTTTTTTGCTGTGTATAGTGAATAAAATCATGGTCAAAGTACAAGCGTGTGTCTCCGAACAGTAATGACTTTTTAGCCCAGGCCGCCCGCAGCACCTAGGTCTTAGTGTGTTAGTCCAGGAATTTCAAAACAATGGCTCGGGGAGCAGCCTTCGGTCCCACTGGTTTCTTTGCTAGTGCTCTGTGGGTGCGAACTATATTGAGGGGCTGATCTTTAGGTAGGTCAAGTAGCTCTATCAGAAAGCTCTCGAAGAAGGCCTCCATCCACTCCCCTTGTTCCGTATTCTCGGGGACTCCGTAAATTCGAAAATTGTCCTTAAGAGATCTTAGTTCCAGATCATCTAGCTTCTCCATCCATTCTCTGTCTCTGTCTGTTTAGGACGTATCGAAGAGCTTCTTCATGTTCTTGGATCTCATTGTTAGCATCAATCAGGCCCACCTCGAACTCCCCCGTTCATCGGGCCACCACTGCTATTTCTGTTTTGGGCTCTAATACTGTTTTCTCCATTTTCTGCATGGTCCCATTGATTTTTTGAAGCTCCTGGCATAGTTTCCTGGACATGATGGCGAAATCCTCCTCTGTTTCATTCCCCGAGTAAGTAGCTGGTGAAGCGGGTGGATGTGGGGCCTTGTTCTTTCCCAGCTGCCTAATGCCTCTTGAATCTGGGGCCGGAGATGGCTTTAGGTATTCGAATAAATTTTCCTTCGCGCGACCTTTTGGCAGCATTTTTAGGACCAACTTGACTTATTCTAGCAATCAGCAACTCAGGGAAACACTGATGAATTTATTGATTTAGTTACCCAGGGGTCAGAGCTCCATAGTTTAGGTACGCATTAGGAGGAAGGCAGAACCAGAAGTCAGTCTTGTGTTTTCGTTTCATGAACTGAACCCTCTGGCTCCAGATTACAAATAGTGTGCGTTGTGCATGTTGTTTTCTTCCATCACAGGGCCCCAACCAGCTACAATGTTCCTGGCTAGCCCACCATTCTCCATCTGGCTACCCAGAGTGTGTGACTGTTTATGGACCCTGAAGTGCATAACTGTTTGATTGATACAGCCTTTAAGCAAATTAACCTGATTACGCCCCTCCCTTGTTCAAGTCCCTTAAATAAATCTAACTCTTTTTTCTATTTACCCTGACTGTGGTTCCAGTTTATGCAAGAGTACTGTACTGCTGTTATTTGCTGTGTATAACCTTGTTTTACAGGGGGTCCCCAGGGCCAGGCCAGAGGAAAGCCCTGGTGGTAAGTGCAAACAGTGTGGGTACTTGTGTGGTGTATCATGGGTATTGTGAAAGTGATTATTGTGTAATGTTCCGGCCACTAGTAAGGAAAGAGGGGGGTTACAGTGTCCTGGAGGACTGTGCCCAGGTTACCTTGACCACTACCAACCCTGACCTCCTGGTGAAGGCACCCGTTTCAGAACTCAGGCCCCTTAACCTGCTACTAGCCAAGCAGACAGGGGTAGTAGCCCTTGGGATAGAGCCACCTAGGGGTTACATATTCATGACCCGCTCACTCACTAGGTGGCTGCTGGTGATATCTCCAGTCTCGAAATAGCAGCAAAGTGCCGACTGGTGCCCTATGACAGCACCATGTGTACTCCCAGGTGTGTGGCACAGACATAGCTGATGTGTCCTGTGGCTCCCAGGTGTGTGGCACAGACGTTGCAGATGTGTCCTGTGGCACTGCACACCACCTGGCAGTTGATGAAGTAGAACCCCTAGTGGTTATTGTAAGGTATTGCCTAATTGCCAGGTGGTGCATGGATTGCCACATGGGTGCCATCAGTGGCCCCTATCATGCCTGGCATGCGTGCCACCCTGTGGAATTGCTGCATGGCTTCTATCCACTCTGCCTGTGTGCTTGGGACTTAAATGAACTCTGAAGCATGTGGGAGCAGTGCAGTGAGGAACTGCATGAGGATCTGGGCTGTGGATAGCTGGGATATGCCAGTTGTGTCTCTAGCTGGCCTCTTGACGGTGCCCATGGTGAGCAGATACATTGCTGTTGTCACCTTGGTCTCCACAGATATGGCATGACCCCTTCCGGTGGGTGCCTGTAATTCATCATGGCACAGCTCATAGAACTTCCTCAGAATTGCCCTGTTCAGGCGATATTGGCCTGCTGTTTCTATGTCTGTCTGACGTTTGAATGCTACTCTGGCAGAATGCCACCATGGGGCAGGCTACCAACAGTGCCTTCCACTGCCATGTTAACATAGAATCATAGAAGTTGACGGCATATAAGGACCACAAGGCCCATCCAGTCTGCCCATTTTTTCTACCTTATCAATGTGCCATAGGCCTGTACTCTGTCAATGGCCTATCTAGTCATACTCATCTTTACTGCTCCCTTATGCCTATCCCATGCCTATTTGAAGCCCTACACTGTATTTATATCCACTGCTTCCTGAGGTAGACCATTCCATGCATCCACCACCCTTTCTGTGAAAAAGAACGTCCTCACATTACCCCTTAATCGGCCTCCCTCTATTCTCATGCTGTGTCCTCTTGTCCTGCTATTTTTCTTATATTGAAAAATGTTAGTTTCTTTCACCTTGTTAATGCCCTTAAGGTGTTTGAATGTTTCAATCATATCACCTCTCTCCCCCTTTTGATCTAGGGTATACATATTGAGCTCCGTTAATCTGTCCTCATTTGTTTTCTGATGCAGTCCCTGCACCGTTTTGGGTGTCCTTCTCTGGACTGCTTCAATTTGGTTAATGTCCTTGTGCAGGTGCGGCCCCCAGTACCGCACGCAGTACTCCAGATGGGGCCTAACCAGTGTCTTGTAAAAAGGGATTATTACCTCCCTCTTCCGACTTGTGATACCCCTACTAATATACCCCAACATCCCTCTAGCCACAGTGTCAAATGCTGCTGAGAGATCAAGGAGAATCAAGACTGAGCGGGCTCTTCGATCTCTCCTTTTGAAACAGTCCGGTGCTTCCAAGGGACAAAGATGGAGGCCAGCAGCGAATTGTCCACAATGGATGGTAACACAGCACCCAGGGAAACTCCATGACATGTGTGGTGCTTATTGACATTTTTAAAGGAACTAAGGGGACAAAGCAAGATTATGTTAAACTTACAAATAAAATGGGAACACAGAAAAAATAGATAGTTGGAAAAAGAATGTCAAAAGCACTTTTGAAGAATGAACACTTCGGGTGTTGGCCATTTTGTCAGAGAGTGTCAGGATTTCAAACAGAAGTCAAACCATATCTGCATGGGGTACTAAACGTTTATTTCTGCTATACATGGTATGAATGTTGTAACTCTAAAAAAGCCAAGTGGGGAATACTGAAAACAGTTGTATTTATATATCCCTCTGGTGTCAAGGAGTTAATGCATTAAAGTAAAAAGCCTAAACTGAAGCAGGTTTAAGTAGAAATGGTAAAAAGAAAAGCTTTGCAGCAGAAATGTGGTAACAATATTTGTGTATAAGTTAACATATTATATAATAGTATTGAAGTAAATAAGAAAAGTAAATAATAACAGATAACTAAAAATTAAAACTTTGTTTTAACAAAATGATGCACCCCATGAATAAGCTCTTTGACAGAGTGAAACATAGGGAGAACAAATAAAAAGCATTGATTGGACTGCAGAGCTCTACCAGATTTATTTACAAGGGCTCCCTTGTCATATATATTTTAAACTCCACGAAATTGGTGGGTAGCAGGATTCGGATAGGATGTTAGGAAGAAAGTTCATATGGAAAGAATGTTGGCATACTGAAACCAACTTCAAAAGCAGTTATCTGTGCAAAGACAGGGTGTTCCAAAGGGGGTAAGACAGGCAGGCACAGGGCCATAATGTCGTGGATGAAACAGCACATAAAAAAGAATGCCGCAAGCAAAATGGTTAGGGATGTAAGTTTGTCATGGCAGTCATACACGTCATTGATTCCATGACGGTTGATCTTTATTCAGGACTTCCATGACTTTCACTAGTGTCATCAGAATGTAGCAATGATGACAGTGCCACAACATTTACTACTGTTTACTAATGATTTCATGAACAAACAATGAGTCATTAAAACCTCTTCCATGACAAACTTACATCCCTAAAAATGGAGTGCACTGAAATAAGATCGAGAAAACACTGACCACAACAGAAACAGCACACACCATTGAAGATGATAGCATTATCTTTTTTTGTGGGGCGCATTGCCCCCTCCCCCCCGCACACCCAAACATGGGGGACTGCACCACCACACCTCTAGGACTAAATATAACTAACTCCAAGGGTGTGTGGATTTCAAGGATTCAGAGAAAAAAAGTCTGAGGGGAAAAAAACACTTTATAAACAAATAAAGCCACAGCACTATGGGATCTGGGGGGGGAAGGTAAATGAACCTTGGCACAAGTCCTTTACACCGCTGAGTGCTGGTGCCCAAGCCACTTCACCACAGGAGCGGCTTAACCATGCACTGTACCTGCAGCTTCCTTGACGCTCCCCCATCAGAACGTAGAATGACACAGGGAGTGGTTATTCCTGAATGCTGAAAAACACCCGACGCTATACATTGTTTAGCGGTTTCTGTAGCCCAGTTATTCCTGCGCTGATTCGGGAGAAGCAATATTGACCCAGTACAGACAGACACTTGAGAAAAGTGCACAGGTGTTATGGGGGGGCAGAGTGGGGAGGTAATGAGGACTGACAGGGTACAGTCCCATGTCGAGGCTGGCTGGGTCAGACTAATTGGGCTCATAGGCTTTCATCTGCTGACATGTTATGTGGCTGTTTCTACTAAAACAAGCATTTGTCAGTGCCAAGTGTTGCCTGCTGTCATTAGCAGTGGAAGTGCAAGAGTTAGGCAGATGCAGTAAAGGAATGGCAGTGAAGTATTGAACTGACACCAACTCCACCCCCACACTGCAGAGATGGACAGGCATTGGGGTGTGCCTTTGGGTCGTTGCCCATAACAGTCATGACATTTCACCTTACTCTACCCTGCAGACACTTACAAGTGTCGAGGTGTGGTTTGGAGTGTTCAGGCTTTACACTCACCTCATTCCATTAGGAAATACGCTGAAATGGGTGCAGTATAGGAGAATAGGGTGAACTCTGGAGCCAAAGAGTCCAAGGCGGACCTCGATGCCTGCCACTGGCTGCAGGGTGGGGGTGGAATGGCATGAGCATTGCTGTCGACAATCCCAAGTCACACTGCTGATACCTGTCAGTCCCTACAGGGTAGGGCATTATGATCAAAAACCCAAACACCCTGGGTGTTTCTTGGTATTTTTACTCCAGGTGTTCAACATGGGCTTTCTGTGACCCCACCGCATGAACAGTGACACTATCAGTTTGTTTGCCGGAAGGTGATTTTGCACAACGACTATGCCACTTTTGGCACCACAGGTGCGAAAACACATTTCTAACAGGATGTGAAAAATGACACCTGTACTGTTCATGAAGAGGTGTAAAAAACGGCAATGTTGAAAATCTGGAGTGAAAATATTAAAAATGCTAAAAGGCACTAGTGTGCATAGGAACTGCACAACGCACACTCGAAAAACAGTCATTTTGGGGAATTTTTTCATGAAATTTTCAAGATAGGGTTTTTGGGAGCCTACCTCATGAATTGAGACATTGTCATTTCATTAATCAGTCCCGAAAGGTGGTTCTGCTCAGTGACCGTGAAATCGCCTTTCAGGACTGAATAACAAAATGACAGTGACTGAATTCATGCGGAGGGGTCCCAATAACCCCATGTTGAAAATTTGGTGCAAAAAATCCCCAAAATGGCCGAGATATGCACCAAAGTTGGAAAAAAACTATTTATGCCATTATACAGCTCACCAGCATTTCTTCAGTTCACGGTTGGCTTTGAAGAGTGCAGACATGTTCCTGGTCCACAGAAGATCACTGTGCTAGGCTCTAGAGGCAAGTATGGGGTGAGGGGTGTGTGGGGAGGTGGAGTACGCAGAGGATGGGCGTGGGTTGTGGGGGGCAAGTAAATCAACGAGGGAATGTTTTTTTCTTCTAGGATTTTTTTTAAGATGATGGGGGACTTTTGCCACACTGGGGTGGGCTCCCAACGTGGCACCAGGAAGTTTGTTTGGAGGGGGGCAGTGGAGCTGACAGGGGACTGGGCACCGCATGGACCAAGGAGACTTTTGCCATGCTGGGGTGGGCTCCCAGCATGGCACCTGGAAGTTTGATGGGGGGCAGTGGAACCGATGGGGGATTGGGTACTCCCATTGGCCAAAGAGACTTTTGCCACACTGGGGTGGGCTCCCAGTGTGGCAGATGGAAGTTTATTTTGGGGGGCAGTGGAGCCAAGGGGGGATTGGGCACCCCCATTGGCCAAAGAGACTTTTGCCATGCTGAGGACGGCTCCCAGCATGGCAGATGGAAGCCTTTTTTGGGGGGGACAGTGGAGCCGGCTGGGGGATTGGGCACCCCCATCGGCCATATAGTGTGCTGGAGGGGGGACGCATGAGCTGAGGGGGGATTGGGCACCCCTCTCAGTAAACAACAAATGGGAGCAGGTGCATTATGCTGACGGGGATTGGGCTACCCCATCGGCAAATTAACTGGGGAGGGGGTCATGCCGACAGGGGGATTGGGCACCCCATTGGCTTTTTTAATTTTTTATTTATTGAAATGTTTCACCAGGAAGGCACACTGAATGGTGGGTGGTGGCTTTCTGTTGGCTTTGTGGGGACTGTGAGAGGCAGACAGAGAAGCCGTCTTCATGGGGACACCACACAGTCAGCTGTTTTGGTAGCTTGTAATGCACCAAAACAGTTGATTGCGTGGTGACGTGGCCAGATTTCTTTATGCATTGTGGCATGCTCATTAACTGCTGTGATCGACAGCATTCTCCTCTACTGGCTGTGGCAGAGACCAGCCTTAGAACAGACCATTGCCATTCGGCACAACACTGACACGCCTCCATAACTCACTTTTGCAAGAAGCTGACGCGATGTGTTTCTTGCACATGTGTGCAAGCAACACAAAAAGTTAGTCTGAGGATTTTGTTTGTATGCTTGTATCAAACCTGTATATCTGTAAATGTTTACTGACATTCCTTAATCTCCCTATTTACCTTTTTTTGTAAAGGTGGCATTTCTTTGGGAATGGAGTTTAAATATTGAAGAAGGGAGCAAACTCACTGTAAGCTACAGTGATACTGAACAAGAGAAAAAACTCCCCGTAAGCTACAGTGGTACTGAAGAAGAGAAAGAACACACCGTAAACTACAGTGATACTGAAGAAGAGAAAAAACTCCCCGTAAGCTGCAGTGGAACTGAAGAAGAGAAAGAACTCACTGTAAACTGCAGTGATCTGACTGATGAACAGCTCAATGTAAGGATGGCACTTTTAAAGACATGTGGGGTGAAGCTTCAGAGAAAGGAGTCTGTCCTGAAATGTATCGTGACTGTGGCAATACAAGATAACCTCTTCAAACTTTATAGTGTGCTGTATATTTTCAGCCTTCTGAGCTCACGCTGAGTGCATTTCAATACCAGAATGTGAGCATCTAATGATTCATTTGATGGGCTGTAGTATTAATCTTATTTGAATCAATTTGCATAATCTCAAATTGGAAGGGGGGTCCTTTGGCATCTGGTGGGCATCATAAGGGTTGCCATTGGTATTTTCATACTTCTCAGGCATTTGGTCCAACCCCAGCATTAGCACTAATGCAGTTTTTTACTAAATCCAATCAAATCAATCTTTATTTCTTTAAAAGGGGCCTTTCTTACAATCAAGGTGCCTGTACACAAATTATCATACATCAATGAAACATATTTAAAACTGAAAGTTTAAAATAATAATCAAGTTAATCTGATAACATAACTTTGGTGACACAGTATAAAACTTCCTCTAAAAATGCCAGGCTAGAAAGGTATGTCTTGAGTTCTTTTTTAAAGTTTTGGACAATCAGGCAGTCCCTTATCTGATGAGGTAGAGCTTGCCTCAGGGTTGGGGCCGTGTAAGCAAAAGAACGGGCCCCAGATGTTTGTAATCGCACCCTGGGAATCTCTAGCAATCCCTCGTCGGTGGATCGAAGTGGTCAGAAGGGGCAGTAGGGAGAAAGGAAATTGTGCAGGTAGCGGGGTCCCTGGTCATGTAGGGCTTTAATGGTCAGCAAACCGACCTTGAAAGTGATATGTCATTGCCCTGGCAGCCAGTGCAGTCCACGGAGCACAAGCGTTATATGATTAGACATAGATGTACCAATCAAATGCCTGGCAGCCGCATTCTGCACCAGCTGCAGGTGATAGATATCAACCCCTGGGAGCCCTAGGTACAGGACATTGCAGTAATTGAGGCAAGAGGTCACAAAGGCGTGGACCAGCGTAGAAAGATCATCAGAAGGAACCAAGTGTTTCACCCTGGCAGTATTCCTCAGATGGTAGAAACAGGTCTTTACTACAGCTGACACCAGTGATTTCAAGGTCAAGCCATCAGCAAAAACACCACCCAGGTTCCTCACTCAGTCTGAGGTGATCAGCGGGACACCCCCGAACCAAAGACCAGAGGGTTCTCCTGCCAACACACTTGCCCTCCAACAATCAGGGTCCACCACCAACACCTTAATTTTATCGAGGTTCAACCTTAGCCAATTAGATCTCATCCAGTCTTGGATCTCGGAGAGGCAGTTATTAAACACCATGAGAACATCTCCCTGCTCAGGCACTAAGGACATGTACAGCTGAGTATCATCCGCATAGCAGTAAAAACTCAGCCTGTACCACCTAATAATGTCCCTCAATGGCAGCAAGTACACCGTGAACAACATGGGCACCAACATGGAACCCTGTGGTACCCCACAGGATAGGAAAGGATCAGAGGAATAAATTCCAGAGACCGCTCTCTGTGTCCTACCCTCGATGTAAGATTGAAACCACCCATGGACGGTAGCAGATAGTCCACAGATGAGCCACAGGTGCTCCAATAGCACACCATGGTCCACAGTGTCAAATGCCGCCAACAGATCAAGGAGGACCAAGATAGAATGAGTCCTCTGAGCTCTCGCTACTAGGAGATCATTAAGCACCCAAACAAGGGCTGTCTTGGTGTTATGCCTCTTCCTAAATCCAGACTGGAGAGAGTCATAGATGTTGTGGATAGACAAATGATCATCCAGCAGCTGCACGACCACCTTCTTAATAACCTTATCCACAAAGGGCAGGTTAGAGACAGGTCTGTAATTAGGGAGACTATCTGGATCAAGGGAGGGCTTTTTCAGGAGCGGTCTAACGACTGCTTCCTTAAGGGAATCTGGAAAGAACCCCTCTCCAATGATTGGCAGACTATCTCAACCAGGACCGAGCCGATTTTCTCCACGTATCTCACAAGGAGACACATTGGGCCTGTATCCAAACTACAGCTGGTTGGCCACAATGTCCATGATATCTGGTCAGTCAAAGTCAGACCAGATAAGTGATGTGCTTGCAACCTCCTGCCGACCTCTGCCGCACCCCTTAGAAGGGGCTGAACAGATGCCAGACCTGATGGTGACAACCTAATCTGTGAAGAATCGAGCAAACTTGCCACATCTCTCTTGAGACAATGCTCCACCAGACTGGAGACAGGTTGGATTTCACAATCTGTCCACAGTCCAGAAGAGCTCAGCTGGTCAATTCGTGTAGCGGCAATCTCCCTGGACAGGAATTTTGCCTTCTTATGGGTGATTGCCGATTGATAGACAGCATAATGATCCATCAATCTAAGCTTGTCAACCTCCAAGCCTGACTTCTGCTGAGCCCTCTCTAGCCTTCGACCCACTCTCCTCAACTCCTTCAAGGCCCCTTCAAACCATGGGGATCTTGGTGAAGGGTAAGCAGTTGAACATGAGCAAGAACAATGGAATCGGAATCCAGACACCCATTACTGCCCTATTATAGGCAAGCACAAGGTTCCCTGGATCCAAGCATTTACTCGCTAAGCCTGATAGGTCCAGCACCGCCATTAAACCATCTGGTCTTAGCCCCCTCAAAGGGTGGTACTGAACCATCTCCATAGGGGGCAGGCCCTTTAGAGGGAACCCCAAAACTGAACCTTATGGTGTGATGGTCAGACCAACCAACTGGTTCCACCATCAAGTCAGAGATTTCCATCCCCAGGAGGAACACAAAATCCAATGAATGACCACCAATGTGCGTTGCGGAGGAAACAATAGCATAGTCATAAGCTGGAAGAGATCTTGCCCAAAGTGTGAGAGTTCATCATTGATCCAGGCATTGAAATCCCCCAGAATTACCAATCTGGGGGATCCCAACACTGTATCAACAATGAAGTCCACGATCTCCTGCAGGAATTCTTTCCCATCTCCTGGTGGGTGGTAGATGAGCAGAATCCTACATCCCATATCCACACCCATGATGTATTCAAAGGATTTTGTGGACCCGGCTGGCACATCCACAAGGCCCAGTTCAGTATTAAAACAAAAGGCTACACCCCCGCCCCTACGATCCACCCTTGGGTGGTGTATCACTTAGTACCCCGCCTGAATAGCTGAAGCCAATATGGGGCCAGCATTTTCATCCAGCCAGGTCTTTTTTTTTTATTTAGTTGTTTAACCAGGTATAGCATACTAAGCTGAAAGCTTTTTTACAGGAGCGACCTGGGAGCACAAGGAGTTAAGTGACTTGCTCAGGGTCACATAGTATGGAAGAGGAAGCTGTGGGATTCAAACCCAGGTCTGGTCTGCTGGATGTCACCAGATTTGTAGCTCAGAGCCTTAGACCACTCTGCTGTACTGCCTCCTAAAAGGTCTCAGTGATGCATACCAGGTCAGATGTCCCAACAAGATCTGCTATTATAGCAGTCTTGTTATTAATAGACCTGGCATTGCATAACACCGCCCAACTAGGATGAGCCATCAGGGATGACCACGCAACCTTTCTGCACACAGCAGAGCCCTTGGGTATGAAAACCAGACAGGGAGAACCCCTATTCTGACCCCATTTCATCTCAGGGCATCTCCATGTCTCTACTACCTCAATCTGATGACCCCTCTCTATTCCCCCACCAGGCCCAGTTTTCCCCCCCACCTCTTCCTTCTCCTGACCATCCCCGAGGCCCGACAACTCCTGTAGGCCTCTAGAGATAATGTGGGATGGTGAAAAGGGCAGAAGTCCCTATGCCTGGTGGGGAAATACTGCCTGACTGTCGCTGTACCTTCCCCACACATAATAGACGGCAGTAGCTATCACCCAGAAACCAACCAAACCAAAAACAATCCACAACAATTCACACTCTAACACTCCCTTGAAATAAAGCACTTACATCAACACACAACATACAGTTCCCAATCACAGAAATTAATGACAACCCCCTCCCCAAATAACTTAATAAACAACCAAAATATCTGTGGCAGCAGGCAAATAATGAGCAAATAACACAGTAGTTTAAAGTCTCAAAATTTTAGCAACGTAAACCTAAGGCACTCCCACCTCCTCAGATATTATGTGTAAAACAATATTACAGATGGTATCTCTCACATATCTCTGAAATTAACGGGGTTGCATAAAAGTTTTGGTCAGTTACTAGGCACTCTCACTGCCAAACAGTGTTTCAGGTGATACCTCCCACGTATCCCTCTGAAGAAATAGCACAGTTTTTTTAAAAGTTTAAACAGTCACAGGGCACTCTCACTGCCCATAAAATATAATCTGGCCCAGAGTAAAGAAATAAAGAGGTTCTAACCATACAGTACACCAATCCAGATTATTCCTTGTGATCAACAGGCTTCCAGCTTCCATACCTCCAGCCCAGGCACCAGGAACAGATGTCTAATAGGCCTCAGGGTCCCACTAGTTCTCAGGAGACATCCGCCCCTAAGATTTACCAACATCCCACTACCTTGACTCCCATTAGCATCAGCCCACTGGCTGACCCTCCAGGGAGCCTGGAAGCACCAGAAACAAAGGGCTCACCCTCCAGCAAGCCCAGTTCCTGACCCCAGTGTGGCTCACAAACCCGAATGGTCACCCCAGAATCCAGCAGGACCATGCAATTCCAGCCAGTCCAGAGTATTTTCTCCCAGCTTACACAACCAGGATTTAATGGCAAAGCTCCCAGTTCCAAAATCCGGTATAAGGCCATCCACAGAAACAATCCAGCTTGGGACAAAGCAATCCAGCAGCCAAACAATCCAACAGATGCATGCCCAACCCTGTTCCATGACCAACAGTTCCGCTTTCAAGCTCGATCAGGCTAAGGTCCATCACTCCTTTGCTGCTCACCCCAGGACACACAGTTCCCTCAGTCCTTCAGGCGAAAAAAGCTGCACCTGCTCCGACCAGGCCCTGAAGGTAAGAGCCTCAGTTATTCCACATCAATACTTTGGGCCAGATCCAGTAGAAATGTATTTTATTTATTCATTCTAGGATTACAGGTACCTTTGAGCACTAGGCAGCTCATTTACAAAGGTTTCATGTCAGCAGGGAGGGGTAACAAGCAGATAAAGGGTAAACAGATGAGTTACAAAAAAACAATTAAACAACAACTGTTAGCATCCTTGAATACACAGATACAAAAAAAACTTAATTAGCAACTGTTATCATCATTAACATACATCACGAGTTAACAGCAATGTAGTAAAGAGAAGTTGAGAAGATATTATGGGAGGGAGGGAGGGGAGTTTATAGACAAGGAAGAGAGGAAGCAGCTGAAGGCATTGTCAGGGTTGCAGCTTAGGATAGAAAGGGAGTAAAAGGTGGGGGGAGAAAGGAGAGGAAGGGGTAGGCAGAGGAAGGTGTAGGGGCTAAACAGGAGGGGTTGAAAGATGGGAGTAGCACAGAAGGGGAGATTCAGGAAATATGGGATCTGGAAGTTAGGTGAAGCAATCACAGGAGTTTCCAGTTAGGAGGTGAGGCCGGAGCTTGTGTTTGAACTCTCTGAGTTTAGTTAGGTTAGCTAGTTCACTGTGAAGTCCATTGAACCAGGAAGGTGCCCTGATACAAGAAGAGCATTGGCATTGAGTAGCCCGGCATCTCGGGACTAGTAGGAGTTCAGTAGATGAGGTGCACGTGTGCTGGGTCTTGAGAGATTTGTGAAGTAAATATCCCACTCCAGGTGGCATGAGCCCAAGGAGTATCTTTTTGGTAAGAAAGCAAGTTTGGTATTTAATTCTCCCATTTAAATTGAGCCATGCAGCCTAATCATAGAGTTCACAAGTGAGAATGAGATGGGAGGCACCTATTTGGAGTATACAGGCCTTGTTCAGGGCAACAGTGAGCCTTTTGAGTGCAGTAGTGAAAGCTGTTCCACATATGACTAGGCCATAATCGATAATAGATAGCACCGAGTTGTGAATTGGCAGAGAGCTTCAGGGGTTAGACACATTCTGTGTTGATAGAGAAGCCCAATCCTAGTGTTAACGTCTCTGGCAACATTCTTGATGTGGGGCGTATAGGTGAGGTGATTATCAAAGGTATCCCCAAGGTACTTGAAGTGCTGTATTTGTTCAAGGGGAGCTCCTTGGATATTTCTAATAGTAAGAACATGTGCTTTGTGTTTACTGTGGGCAGAAGAGAACAACAAGACTTTGGTCTTCTTGTAGTTTAGCACCAGTTTACGTTTACTGAACCAGTGCTCCATTTCCATGAAACCATTTTGTAGGTTGCTTTTGATCAGGTTTGGGTCACAGTGGCTTTCAAAGATTACAGTGTCATCCGCATAGAGCAGGGTTCATTGGTGGCAGGCAGACAACAGATTGTTGAGGAAGATGCTGAAAAGGAGTTGGTCCAGAATTGATCCCTGGGGTACACCAGACCATACTGGCTTCTGCTCCAAGACAGCACTGGAAATCTTCACACGCTGAGATCTGTCACCAAGATAGATTCTGAACCAGGTCAGCATGTCTGGGGTGAGACCAGTTAGAGAGTGTTGCTCAAAGAGGAGTAGGTAGCGTATAGGCTGCTTTATCGTCATAGGCACAGCCTGACCCCTGAAGCTTTTAAAATAGCAGTTTACAGCTCTACGGGCTCCCTCGTTGACTATGGCCTGCCTATATATGGCACCACCATTGATACTCCCCTCCAGTGCTTAAAAACTGCCTCAAACAAAGCCTGCCAGCTAACTGTATGGGCACTTAGGCAGACTCGTACCTATGATCTGTACAAAAATGCGCTCTGGCTCCCGCTCAATGTCCAGCTAAAATTCTTAACCTGCCTTCTGGCAAAAAAGATCAGCCTTGGCACCTTCCCACCTGGGGTTAGTCAACTTCTGGTGCCTTACATTAATCCTCTGCACACACGTAACTCTGAGCACCAGTCCTTCATTATTCCAAAATGCCGTTGTTACACTAGGTCCCTGCACCCTTATTGGTACCCCCAGAGGTACACTGTAGACAGCTAGTGCTTAGGCATATGTTATACTAACATATAGGGCTAAAGGCATCCACCGTACAAGAGTAGATGCCAGGATATGTATGCATATTATTGTTATACACTTTGCTTGCTAATATATATATATTTTCTCTATGTATTTTCTGTGTATTTCTTGCTTACAAGATGTGAGGACATCTGTGTTCTTGAAATGATTATGATATATAAGTCGGCATTGCCACCTTTTGGTGATTTGTACTACTACACTGAGTTATGTAAGACTCTGTATACTGTACTCTTTTGTTTTACAGACTGATGACTACTACAAAATGGTATTATGTTATCTTGGACCATGGAGCTACCTCTAATTTAGCCAATAGGGCTCATCTCTGTAACTAGAAATATTTCTATCTTACAGTAACCATAGTAATCATCATAGGTATATAATGTGAGACACTGAGTCTTATACCCCAAGAGACATGAAGAAACCTCAAGGTATAGGGAACGTTTAGCATTGTCTCCCAGTTCATATTGGTAAGAACTGCTTAGGGCAACTGTGATTTATCCTTTGGAAGTGATAAACAAGTTTATTACTCTTATGCAACGTGTTTGTGATTCCTTGCATTCCCAATATTGCCAAGAACCTGATCCTGACACCGTACTTCCCAAGGTCAAAAGTCTTTTGCTCACCATGCCCTGCTTTGGTTCGACTCTCTACAGGTAGATGTTGTGCATCTCCCTATGTTGGGTGCTTTCAAAGACCACCTTAAGCAGCCCTTTATGACTGTCACCATTAGCAACACCACCCCACCTCCAACACCGGTACTCCCTTGGCTCCCCCCATCCCTTTTTCCCCCTCCTTTCTCGAACCCTTCCCACCCCCTCTCCTCTCACCTTCACCAGCTTCTCTCAGACCTCCCTCTCTCCCTCTGCCAGTTTAATACTCACAGTATGACTTGTTCACTTGGCACTTGGGGCTCCTCCTCTCCCCACCTTTGTACTTAGCATCCCTCTACTAAACCTTGTTGCAGTAGACAACTGATTGGTATTTCACCATCAGGCATCCTAACCTGTAAGTATGTTGTTGGACTACATTCCCCAGATCTTAACTAGTTTGTTGTTCCATTATATAATTCCCATTTTCTTTCCTCCAAAATATTACACTCCTCTGTTTATATTGTAATCCTGACATGGAACCTATGTAAAAAGCTCTTAGCTCAAGTGGTGTTAATCCGAGAATGTAATAATAAAATAAATTGATCGTGTCGAAAGACTTTGTTAAGCCTATAAAGGCTGCACCCACAAGATTGCCTTGGTCAATTGTTTGGTGGATGAAGCTGGTAAATTCTATTGTAGTGGTGCTGTGCCCTTTCCTAAAACCATGTTGTTGTTGTTGACAAGGTAGGAAGTGTTTATCTAGGTAATCCACAAGTTGGTTGGCAACAACATGCTCAAGTATTTTGGAAACGGGGAAGATGGATAGTTGCTATGAAAGGTGCAGTCCCCAGATTTATGAACTGGTGTCACAGTGGCTGTTTTCCATACCTACAGGAACTGTGATAAGGTAAGAGAGAGGTTAAGTATCTTAGTGATAGGTGGGAGTATGTCGTCTGCGGTGAGTGCGATTAGTTGGAGGTCTAGAAAGTAGCCACTATGTCAGGACTTACCCAGCACTTTGTTCAGTAGTTTCCTAACCTGGGCCCACTGAGATTTGCTTAAAGTGGGGGGGTGGGGGTGCTCATTGGTCTTGTTCTCTGGATGATGTGCTGACTTAAAGGAGGTATCATCAAAATAAATCTTGTGGTAGGACACTACTTAGATCAGTGAAGGCATCATTAAAGGTATTTGCAATTTTGAATGTGTCAAGAATAGGGGTACCATCAAGATTTAACATAGCAGGTGGCATTTTTAGGTCTTTTCCAGTTACATCTTTGATATTTGACCAGAATTTCCTGCTGTCACCTCATGAGCTTGTCAGCTACTTCCTATGGTGATTACTTTTTGCCTTATGAATGGCCAGAGTGCAGGCATTTCTTGCAGCTTTATGGGTTTGCCAATCCTGCAGCTTGCCAGATGATCTGGCACAGTACCAAGGACAAGGAATTTGGACCAAGGGGGAGCAGTTGATGTTGCCTACCTTGACTTCAGCAAAGCTTTCGATACTGTTTCACATAGAAGTTTGATTAATAAGCTGGGTAGGCTCGGGGTGGGTCAGACGTTGGTCAACTGGGTGGCAAACTGGTTGATGGGCAGAAAACAGGGAGTGGTGGTAAACAGTATACAGTCAGAAGAGATGCAAGTCACAAGTGGGGTACCTCAGGGATCAGTCCTGGGGCCAGTCCTCTTCAATATCTTCATCAGTGACATTGCAGATGGACTAGAGGGTAAAGTTTGTCTGTTTGCAGATGACACCAAGATCTGCAACAGAGTAGATGATCCAGATGGGGTGGGCAGAATGAGGAGGGATCTGGATAAACTAGCAAAATGGTCAGAAGAGTGGCAACTGGGGTTTAACACAAAGAAGTGCAAGATCATGCACATAGGGAAGAGAAATCCTGAAGCCATCTATAGGCTGGGAGGGGAGTTGCTGGCAGTCACAAGGGAAGAAAGACCCTTGGGCATCATAATCACTGATGACCTGAAATTATCGAAGCAGACCTCTAAAGCAGTAGGTAAGGCTAGAGGGATGTTGGGGTTTATTAGTAGGGGTATCACAAGTTGGAAGAGGGAGGTGGTAATCTCACTTTACAAGACACTGGTTAGGCTCCATCTGGAGTACTGTGTGCAGTACTCACACCTTCACAAGGACATTAACCAAATGGAGGTAGTCCAGAGAAGGGCAACCAAAATGGTGCAGGGACTGCATCGGAAAACATATGAGGACAGATTAATGGAACTCAATATGTATACCCTAGAGCAAAGGAGGGAGAGAGGTGATATGATTAAAACATTCAAATACCTTAAGGGCATTAACAAGGTGAAAGAATCTAACATGTTTCAATATAAGAAAAACAGCAGGACAGGAGGACACAGCATGAGACTAAAGGGAGGCTGATTAAGGGGTAATGTGAGGAAGTTCTTTTTCACAGAAAGGGTGGTGGATGCATGGAACTGCCTACCTCAGGAAGTGGTGGATATGAATATAGTGAAGGGCTTCAAACAGGCATGGGATAGACCATTGACAGAGCAGAGGTAGAAAAAGAAATGGGCAGACTGGATGGGCCTTGCGGTCCTTATCTGCCATCAACTTCTATGTTTCTATGTACCAGAGGTGGTCGTCCCACAGTCTCATGTTATCTATAAGGTCAGGAGTTATCCAGGGATGTACAGTGGCATGCATCTTCATTTTCTTGAGGGGTGCGTGTACGTTACAGGCGGTATTGAAAATTTTAATAAAATGTTGAAGTGCTACATTAATGTCACAAATATAAACATAAAACAAACAAACATAAATTGCTCCATTTAAAATGGCAGCGTCACTAAAATAAAATATAGTGACTCCGGAGCTCAAACAAAAAATTTCTCTGCCATCTGACTCCTGAAAACAACCTAACAGTAACTACCTCACTACGAAGACCCTATCTTACTAGTGCTGAACTAAAGCTAAACTACCATGAACGAAAATAAAATAATGAAAAATAAATGAAAAACAAGTAAACAAATTAAAATAACGTAATAAGATAACATAAAATAAAATAACTATCTGCTCTGCTCTGCTGTCTAGAGGTCAGCCCAGCGTGGCCACCATCTTGCATGTCTAAAATATAGTTAAAACCCATAAGATACATAAAACTAAAATAATGCAAATATGAGTCATTTACAATACACAGTACTAAAATGCATTACAAAATCTTTACTTTCAAATAACAAAATAAAACACAGTAGGGTATCTTAGTATAACACAACTTTATTAAGGCTGGCAGTATAACCTAGAGTTTAGAGTAAAGAGCTGTGAATGAGCTTGCTATGTCCAGCAGACGAGGGTTTAATTCTCACAACCGCCACTTGTATATTGTATGACTCTGAACAAGTCACTAAACCTCCACAAACCTCCTGGGTCACCCCTGAAACAGACACTTGTGCCCAGTGGTCCTTACCCTGTTAACAAAGAATAAAGAAAGCCAAATTAAGAAGCTAATTAAATCAATAGGGGTGGGGGGCTATGCATCAGTATGTGGCCAGGTACATGTGATGTGCATGTACCTGGCCAGTGTAGCTACACACCTGTGAACAGGCAAAGGGTGCATGGTATGCACAACTGCACAGCCCAGCAAGGCACCTGTCTGTGGCCCTGCCCTCCCCCACGTGCATGATTGTGAGGGGGGTTATGAGACATGGGTAGGAATGCAATCTGATACCTGTCTTAGGTCCTGTAGAGGATCCCTTGCACCATGTGAGCACTGTATTCTGGGTAGGCGCTGATCCTGTTTGTTTTATTTGTGTGGGCGAGTGCCTGACTGGATGTCCCTAACCCCTTCCAGTCAGCCCAGTGGGCCAGGGCATAGTGATAGGGGGAATCCCTGTCCCACCATAGCTGGCAAATGTCACTGGGTGTTGCGCAAAAGATATGGCAGGGTCTCAGTTGCAATATCCTGTACCTCCCCTTGTCTGGCACTCTGTGCCTTTGTGAATGTTCGTGGATTGTGGTTATAATCCCAGACTCACCCCCAAACGACACATGGAAAGTAGTTGTGAGATCATCTGGGGATTGTGTGTGCAAGGAGCATGCACCCTTTCTGTGAGTGCTGCCAGGGGTCTACTGGACCCCTGGTTTGTGGCATTCTGAATGAAGGTTGCATACATCTACACATCCGCCTCAGGACCAGAAGGTTGTGGGTTCTTGTCCCACATCGGGATTGGAGTCGTACCCCAAAATGGTGTCACCCGAGTGCAGTATGCAGGGAGTTCTTTACTATTGGGGTGTGCCATCCTTTGGATGAGACAATAAACCAAGGTCTCTTCTACCATCGTGGTGCAGTCCTGGTGGGTGTCTAGGCGGAAGTAAAAGAACCCAAGGCATTCTTCGTAAAGAGTAGGGGACAGTCCCAGAGTCTTTGCCAATATTCCCCATCCCACAAGCCGGTTCATGCAATTGTACAGGCTGTGGGTGGGTGTTGATGTGCAATATGGCTGCCACTACACATTCAGTCACTTCACTACCAGCCTAGCATTGCTTGTGAAGTGAGTTGGGATACATTGCGCATGAAAAGTGCTATATAAATGCTGACTCTTTTTCTTCTTTGTACTACATGCCATGGCGGATATGTGACATGTAGGCAATCTACCCTTTAATGAACAGACTCCAATAAGCCCATCTCCTGGAGGCAGGGAAGAAAAGAGTAAGAAAATAGTAAATTTATTCAAATACTCTGGAAAAATGTCTGCTTCCCCTTATATTTATATATTTATTTTATTTATCAAGTCTAGGATTACAAATACCTTTGAGCCTTGGCTCTTTTACAAAGGTTCCACATCAGAGAAATACAAATTAAGGAGAACATCAAGACAGACATTACAACAATGTGGACATTGCAAACAGAGTACAGATTAATACAATTCAAGGGTAGCATTGTAACAAGGCAGCCAGCTGCATTAGTCAGAGAAAATAGACAACAGATAAGATGTGCCAGAGTCATAGGGAGAGGGAAGAGGGGAGGGGGGAAGAAGGAATGTAGGAAGGGTGGGGAGAGGGTGAAAATTGCAGCATTGGGTATACCAAGATGTGAGGGTAGAATCCAGTGAGGAGGGGAGGGAGGACCGCTAGAGCAGGAAGGGAAGTGGAGAAACAAGGTTAAGTTGGGCAGTCACAGGAGCTGTTGGTAGTGAGATAGTCCCGGAGCCTAATTTTAAACATATCAATTGCTGGGGCAGAGGATGTGGTTGGGCTGAGGCCATTGAACCAGAGTGGCACTCGATAAGCAAAAGAGTGTTGTCCCTGTGAAATGTGACAGTGGGGGACTTTCAGTAGCTGTAGCGTGGATCTCCTAAGGCACCATTTGTTAATTTGGTGTTGTAACAGAGTTGAGACCCCAGCAGGTGCAAGACTAAGGTAGATTTTTTTCACCATGGAGCAGGTGAGAAACTTTATGTGGTTTGATAGTTGAAGCCAGCCGGTCTGAGTGTACAGGTCACATGTGTGGGTGAGACAGTGAGCACCAGTGATGAGTCGACATGCCTTATTTAAGGCAGTTGAGAGGTGTCTAAGGGTTGTGGCTGTGGCTGAGCCATAAATGATGAGACCATAGTCTATTACAGAGATCACAGAGCTCAGGACTGCAACCTTCAAAGCTTCTGGCGTGAGGTGTGGTCTGTGTTTGTAGAGGAGACCAAGCCGTATCAGCAGCTCCAGCTACATTATCTACAAGAAGTCCATAGGAGATATTAGGGTCAAGCTGTATCCTAAGTATTTGAAGGACCCCACCTGATCTAGAGTGTTCCCCTTGGTGGTGCAGATAGCCAAGTGGTGTAGCTTGTGTGTGTTATAAGAGCTGCAGAAGAGCATAGATTTGGTTTTCTTGTCATTGAGGACCAGTTTATGATTAAGAAACCATGTCTCTACAGAACTGAAACCAAGTTGAAGGTTGTGTTGAAGAGCTGCAGGATCATTGTGAGTGGAGAATACAACAGAATCATTGGCATATAGTATTATCTGCTCAGAGCAGTGGTAAGGGAGGGAGTTTAAGAAAAGGCTAAAAAGGAGGGGGCCCAGTATGGATCCCTGTGGGACACCTGAGTGAACAGGCAGGGTGTCAGAAAGAGCGTCTGTAATTTTTAATCTCTGCGACCGGTTTTCTAAGTAGCTTTTAAACCAGAGAGGAGTCAGGTGATAGCCCGGCATTCAGTAGTTGGTGTATTAGTAATCCATGGTGTACTGTATCGAAGGTCTTGAAGAGGTTGACGAAAACGGCCCCTGTAAGAAGGCCGTTGTCAAGGGATTTGTGCAAAGCTCCAGTGAACTCAAGAAGGGCTGTGGTGGTGCTGTGACCTTTCCGGAAGCCTTGTTGTTGTGGACAAGGTGTATTGTATTTATCCAAGTGGTCAGTAAGTTGATCAGCCACGATGTGCTCGAGTGCCTTAGAGAGTGGGGCAGTATGGAGATAGGGCGATAATTTGAGTGATTCGTCTTATCCCCACTTTTATGGACGGGTGTCACAGTGGCTGTTTTCCATAGGTCTGGGAATTTTCCACAGCTGAGAGAGAGGTTTAGGATTTTTGTTAATGGATGAATTACCTCATCGAGGGTGAGCAACAGAAGCTTAAGGTCTAGGGTGTCGCTAGTAGATCTAGATTTAGAGATACAGTAGCTGCAGTAATATAGTGGCAAGCTTCATTCAGCCTTACCTTCCTGAAGTAGAAGAGGGGATGGTTAGACTGAGGGGCTGAGGTATTTGGGGAGTAGGCCCTGTTTTCAAAAAAGTCATGGGGTAGAACAGCACTAAGGTCTGAAAAAGCCGTGTTAAAGATGTTTGCGATCACCTTGGGGTCGAGGGTTGAGGATCCATCAACCATTAACATGGCCAGAGAGGTTTTTGGCTGCTTCCGTATGACACCCTTGATACTGTTCCAGAAAGTACGACCATTTCCCCATGTATTGGTGAAAGCATCTTTGTATTGGGTGGATTTCATTAGCCATATGGCTTTTGTGCAGGCATTTCGTGCTTGTTTGCAATTTTGGATGTCCAGTTGTTTGCCAGTGGCCCTGGCAACTGCCCAGAGGTGATCCCTTAGTTTCAGCTGTGAGAGAAGAGCCGCAGTGACCCATGGGTTAGAGAGAGATGTTGTTTTGCGCCTTTTAGCAGAGGCAAAGAGGTCACAGGCTTTGTTGAAAATTGAGATGAAGTGACCAAGAGCCAAGTTAACATCTGTTGCTTCATAGATGGGTAGCCAGTCTTGTAGAAGCAGGTGTTGTTTGAGATGTGAAAGTTTTCCTTGAGGAAGGACTCTGCTAGAGATAATTTTGGGAGGGGGCTTAAGGAATTTGTTAGGCCATGCACACATGACTAGGGAGTGGTCACTGAGTGAGTCTGAGAGAATAGTCGTACAAGAAATCCTTGTGGGTTGAGTGGTGAGGACCCAATCCAAGAGGGTACTGGTGCCAGTCTTGTAGTTAATCCTAGTAGGGGAGTTTACCATTTGCATGAGATTAGCAGCTGAGATGGAGTCTTTATAGGCACTGGCACTTGATGCTAACCATTTTATGTTGAAATCCCCTAGTAGAATAAGTTCAGCTTCGGGAGGATGAGAGTTGATAAAGTTTAGGACGTCGTTGAATCCATGTTTAGGGTCCCTGGGCAGGTTGTATACGGAGACAATAGTCAGTGCTTTATGGTTGGGACCTAGGACAATTTTTCTTGGCAGAATCTGGGATGAGGCAGAAAGTGATGGAGTTGCTACAGGGTGCCAAGACAGGGAGTCTTTGATATAGATTGCGCCAACCACTTCCTTTTTTGGATATCCTGTCCAGCCTGTGGACATTGTAGCCCTGTATTGTTACTGCTGAGTCAGGAACTTTAGGTGTCAGCCAAGTTTCCACCACTGCAAGGATGGCAGGGTAGTGTTGGCATATGAAGGCTTGGAGTGCATCCAGCTTTGTTAGAAAGCTGCAGATATTAATGGTTGCAAGGATAAGGGCACCTGAAGTTTGTGTGTGGCCTGAGCTTCTAGGGCAGGATTGGGATGGACGCTGCCTGAGATGAGAAGGAAGAGGAGTAGGAGTTTTAAGGAGCAGAGTCGCATCTCCTTGAGAGATAGTTTTGATCGTTGTTTCCAGGAGTAGAGGTTGCAAGGTTCCAGGCGGTATCCCATATGGACTGCAAGGTGGTACAGTGTAGAGAGTTGGCCACATTTGTTGAGAGTTGTGGTCGGGTTAAGTAACCAGGAATATCCAAACAGTGCACCAGGCACAAGTCTTGAGTGGAAGTGGGGCGTTCCCTTGGAGTAGCAGTGGAATCCAGAGTAGAGGGTGGCGGGGGTGGGGTGGGGGTGGCTAGGACCAGGGAGAGAGAAGAGGGGGAGCAGGGCAAGGAAGAGGAGGAGAGGTGAGAGAAAGGCAGAGAGAACCCTCATGGCTTACGTACTAGATAGAGATATAGCCCTCTAGTGGTGAGAGGATATAATATGCTAATGGAAAAAAGTTCAAAATTCACTTCTAATATCAACTCAGAACTTAAAATGCCTGTATAAGGATCAAACAAATTATTAAACCCTGGCACATAAATTCAACTAGAGACACAGAGAGATATACAGTAATTAGAGATGTGTTCAGCGGGAGATAGTGTGGGCCACTTGGAAATCAGCTTCCACTGGTACCAAATCCAAAAGTCAAGACTAGTACCTTGCAGTACAGAGGATTTCTGAAAAACTGTTTAGGTTCCAGAAATAGAGAGGTCCGTGGCCTGGTCAAGGCACGCTGGATCCATTGCAGTACAGAGGATTTCTGAAAAACTGTTTAGGTTCCAGAAATTGAGGGGTCCGTGGCCTGGTCAAGGCATGCTAGATTCCTGCAATGGCAATAAATAAAGAAAACTGAAAACACTTGAGTGGAATTAGTAGCAAGTATAGTACCGCTAATAAAACTATACATTGAAGTGCCCATATAACTGCAAATATAATAACCTGTTCCAAACTACAGATAAATAAAAGTTTATTACATTTAATAGAAACATAAAAGTTGACAACAGATAACTACTGCAAGGCCCATCTAGTCTGCCCATAACCATGGTGCTGTCCTGGTGGGTGTCCAGGTGAAAGTGAAAGGCATGGAATTAAGAAATGGGTACAATCTATTTCTGAGTATGTACATTAACTTCTGATACAGAGTTATGAACACATTTCAAAACATTAAATGATGGCTTAACTATTGCATACATTTCCATTTCTATACTATAAAATGAAATAGAGCAATATACCAGTGATCTATACACTATTGTAGTTATCTCTGTACAACTAGCTCTAAAACTCGGTGTTGCATGTATTTATAGTTTAATGCAATGAACAAACATGAATACAATCATATTATAATGTATATGTCTTTTGCATTAAGAGAACTGCATATTTTCTATTGCATTGCAAAAATTCATGTCCTATATCTTATGGGAATAAGCTGGCTTGAAAAGCATATGTAGCCATGATTTTCTTTAAAACCAAATTAAAGTATTAATATGTTATACACATCTAGTGATGTATCTTTTTTCCCATAAAGGACTCTTTTCTCTCCTAGACAGACCAAGCAGCTGTCAGCCTTGTCCCCAGGCACCATCAACCATCCCATGCTTTCTTCTTGGTTGGGAGCTAGGACCTCCTGGGTTTCCCCTCATGGCAGGGTCAGGGAGAGTCGGCCATCTTCACCCCATTGCACTTTCAGCAAGAATTTTGCTGTCCAACCAGAGTGCCAGGGCAGCTTGCAGTGCTTTGGGTGGGGCTTCACAATGTCCAGATCCTCCCATTTTCCATCTAATTTTCTCCTCCCCACATCCCAGGGCTGTGGTGGCATGGAGGATGCATGTGCTTGGATGTGTGCATGCATTCCAGAACCATTGCTCCGTCGACCCTCCTGACCTACATCAGTCTCCTGTGCCAAGGGTGCGATTACCAAGCCTTCACCTGCTGGCAGCCAAGAGCTAGGATATCCCATCGCCCGGGTCCAGAGAAAGAGAGGTGCCAGGTGGGTGCTCAAGCCTATCTCAGTGCTCGCTCATCTGCCAACCTCAGTGTCCCAAGCTCATTCCTGAACTCGGGTCATGGGTGATTTGGAGAGATAAGGTGCCAACAGTGCCTTAGCCCTCAGTACTACCAGGCTGGCTTTCCTAGTGATGTATCCTCTAATCCCTCTTTAAGGTACTGATGGGTAGGTGTACAGTTCATGTACTGGTTATTGGTAGAGGCGGGTGAAGTAGGCAAAATCTGCTATGCAGAGCAATTCGCATATTAAAACAGAATCCGCATAGTAATCCAAATGCAAAGCAGAGTACTATGCCTTCTAATTATTGTAGTGAAGTCCACTGGAAGTACTGACTTTGCATTACTCCGGCTTTCCCCAACCACTTTTTTCATTTATTCTTTTATTCATTACAAATCGGGTTTACAACCTTTGAGTCAGAGACTCATTTACAAAGGCACCTCGTTGAGGGGGTTGGGGCAGATATCAAGACAGTTATTAGAGTGCAGATTAAAACAGAGGATAAAATTACAGGTGCAGTAAAAGGAACATTTAACATAGATACACTTAGGTTACATAATGTAGTAGTTTGTATGTTACTTAGGTTACATAATGTTACAAAATTATGAATTACACTCATGCATATAGTAGGTCTTCAGAGAAGAAAATGGGTTACATCCCTGTTTGGACCTAGTAGGGAAGGGGTAGGTCTGGGGGAGGGATAGGCTGTCCAGTGGACTTTGTCAAGCCAGGGGGCAAGGTGGACGGGTACCACAGGTTACAACAGGGGGTTAGTTGCAACTACAATGGCAGGTATTAAAGATATGGTTCTAAAGGGCTGTTTTTGAAGGAGCCAATTTTTGGCAAGTTGGAGATGCAGCTAGGGAGGGAGTTGAACCAGGTGGGGGCTCGGTAGAGGAAGGATCTCTGGGCAAGAGAGGTCTTGGTTCTGGGCACCTTGAAAGTGGCCTCAACAGAGCTACGGGTGGTGATGGATCAAGATGGCTGCTGTAGGGAGGTGGAGACCCCTGTGGGGGAGAGTCCTAGCAGTGATTTCTTGGTGAGAAGGCAGGTCTGGTAGAGCAGTCGCTCCTCAAAGTTGAGAAGATTGGTGGTAGTATAGAGAAGGCAGGTGTGAGTTTGGCTGGGGGCACTGGTCAGGAGCCTACAGGCCTTATTGATGGAGAGTTGGATTTTGGAGAGGGCAGTGTTGTCAGCTGCAGCATAGATGGGCAAGCCATAGTCCACAGGGGATAAGACGGAGGAGGTGATGGCCAGCCTGAGGGCAACCTGAGGCAGGCAGTCCCTGTGCCGGTATAGCAGACCAATCCGAGAGTTAATGGTGGCTGACAGGGCATTAATGTGGGTGTGGAAGAAGAGGGCAGTATCGAACATGATGCCTAGGTACTTGTATGTGATCACTTGTTCTAGCGGGTGCAGAGTGCTGGGGATAATCAAGAGGGGGTATTTTAGCTCTATTTTGGTGGTGGAGAAGAGCATTGATTTGGTTTTCTTTAGGTTAATGACCAGCCTGGGGTCGCCGAACCACCTTTCCGCTTGGTTGTAAGCTTGCTGGAGGGATAATTGGAGGGAAGTGGGATTGGGATGTGAGGCAATGAGGACTGCATTATCAGCATAGAGGAGCATTTTACCAGTACATGAGCTAGGGAGGGTGTTGAGGTAGATACTAAAAAGTATTGGACCCAGGAAAGAGTCCTGAGGGACCACAGAGCGAATGGGAAGAGTGATGGAGAGAGAGCCTCTGATCTTGACATGCTGGGATCTAGCAGAGAGGTAGCTAGAGAACCAGGAAATGGGACCACCAGAGAAGCCAAGTTGGTAGAGAGAGTCGAGTAGAAGGGGATGACAGACAGTGTCAAAGGCCTTGGAGAAGTCAAAGAACACTGTTCCTGCAAGGCTGCCAGAGTCAAGAACAGCATGCAGGCGTTGGGAGAATTCCAGGAGAGCCATGGTTGGACTGTATCCTGGGTGGAAACCATGCTGCTCTTGTCACATAATGTCGTACTTGGTTAGGTATTCAGAGAACTGGATCAACACCATTTTTTCAAGGGCTTTAGAGAGTGGTGGAAGGATGGAGATGGGCCAGTAATTGTTGGGGGTGGACCAGTCCCCACTCTTATGCATGGGTGTGATTTCAGCAGTTTTCCTAGCACTTGGGAACTGACCCAGGCATAGATACCTGTTTAGAAGGTCAGTCAGGGGGACTAGGACTTCGTTCAAGACCATACGGAGGATCCTGGAGTTGAGGGGGTCACTGCTGAGGTTATTGCTGCCTAAGGCTTTTAGCAGGTATGGCCTGGCTTCTTGGGGGGATAGGGTGTGCAGGTAGAATGGTGGGTGATGCAGGACCGGAGGGAGAGAGGTGGGGATTGGGTCAAAGAAGCTGCTGGGGAGGACCGAGCTTAGGTCAGAGAAGACAGTGTTAAGGCAATCAGCTATGAGGAATGGATCTGTGGTGGGGGTGTCATTGAAGGAGAGCTGAGATGGTGGAGGGGAGCGGAACTTCCCATTTAGCTCTTTCATATTATCCATGAAGGTCTGGGCTGAACCCCAAGTGGAAGTGAGGGTGGTCTGATAGTGCTCTGCCTTGGCCCGCCTAATGGCCCAAGTGCACTTATTCTGTTCTGCATTGTAGGCCTGTCTGTCAGACGCCTTTTCCAGATTCTACAGCAGTGTGCCAGAGATTATCTCTGTTTTTGAGTCTCTGGAGGAGGGCTGGTGAGATCCATGGGACTTTGCAGTTTTTGGAGCTGATCCTGGTGAGGGGGGGTGAAAAGGTCACAAGCCTTACAGTAGGCATTTGTGAAGTGGTCAAGAACTGAGTCAATGTCAGGGGCGCACTGGATAGGGGACAGTCTAGCTGGGCTAGGTATTGTTTTAATTTTCTGAGGCCGTCGGGGTGTAAACTGTGGCGTAGAGTGGCCTGGGACATTGGCTTCAGAGTGGAGGATGACCAGAGACAGAGGACTGGGGAGTGATCACTAAGAAAGTCGGGAGGAGAGTGACATCCCGGATTTTGTAGGGGGTGGTTAGATAAAACAACATCTAGGAGAGTGCTGGTGCCAGCAGAGAGGTTGAATCTGGTGGGCTGGGTGACTAACTGGGACTTATCCAGGGCAGCAAAGGAGTCCCTCATATGGGAGGCAGTGGAGGCAAGCCAGTTAACATTGAGATCACCTAGGATGACTTGCTCCACTTTGTGAGGGAGAGATGCGAGATAGTCAATGAGGGACTGGACCGCTTGGTTTTGATTCCTCAGGGGTACGTAGGAGACCATGAGGAAGAGAGGGCCTTGGGCAGGGTCAGGTGTGATTTTTAAGGTGAGGGCTTGGGCTCCATAATCAAGTTTAGGAGCTGGGAGTGCCTGACCTATAAGGGAGTCCCGTACAAGTAGTGTGCAACCACCACTGTGTCTGCCTACTCGGTCTTCCCTGTAGATGGTATATGCAGGGAGGGTGATAGCGGAGTCAGGGGTGGATTTGGAGAGCCATGTCTCTACCAGTGCAATTATGTCAGGTTGATGTTGACTGACCCACCACTGGAGGGCAGTAGATTTCTTTAGGAGACTGCAAATGTTTAAGGACGCAAAGCGGAGGCCAGCTGCAGTACAGGGTTTAGAAGGGCTGGAAGCCATAGGTCCTGGGTTTGGGTATACATTACCAGATAATAATAATAGCAGTGTAATTATTCTGGTTAGTGGCCGGAGGTGATGGAGACCCTTGGGTCGACACCCAGCTGAGGACTTTACAATCAGGGTGCATGGGATAGATAAAGTGTGAAGGGTGGGAATGGCAGGAGAGAGCTGGGTCCAGGTCAGGCCTTGGATGGTGGAGGGAGTGGGGGTGTTGGCAGGGTGGGGGTGTTGGGGAGTCATGGGTGTGTCGAGGGTGGGGGAGGGTCGAGTCACTGTGGGGTAGTCTGGGGATGGGGTGCCTAGTGTGGAGGAAAGGTGCTCCAGTCGGTGTGAGGTCTGTACCAAGAGGGTGAAGGAGAGCAGACTTAGTAATGGAGTGTAGGTACCCATAGCAGCTGAGCAGTAAAGGAAGAGTGCCAGGAGTAGTAGAGTAAGGAGATGTAGAGCAGCTTTGGCACGGTTGGGGGAAACCCCTTTAGTGGGCGAAAAGACTATAAGCTGCAAATGGGAAAAATGAGTATCAATCAGTAGAAGAGGGAGGGGCAAAGACAGATGAATAGTGATAGACTGACCACACAATAAGTGAAATGAGACAGGAACTATATTGTGTTGGATTGGGTAAGTGGGCTTATAACTGGGCCCTCTAGTGGCTAAAAGATATAATTTGTTAATGGAAAAGTCAGCAAAAAAAAAAAATCTCTACATCAGACTAAACATTACTTAAAGTGAGAAATCAAGAACATGACAAGCAGAGGTCAGTCCTAGCATTAATTTCATGGCAGCAGTTCCTAGAAGACTTCTGGATTGCTGCACAACATGTGAGAAACACTGACAAACAGGGGCAAGTGAGATTCCTCCACGGGTAGATGGCAAAATTCAGAGTTGCAACCCATACCTTGCTTGGAGGGTGAGCGTCGGGCAGCTTCTCTTTGGTCTGCTTACCAAACTGCAGAATGTAGTTTGTTTGAGAGGAGAGAGCCCGAAAGGGCAGAGTTGTCCCCTTGCTTGGAGGGTGAGCATTGGGCAGCTTCTCTTTGGTCTGCTTGCCAAACTGCAGAATGCAGTTTGTTTGAGAGGAGAGAACCCGAAAGGACAGAGTTGACACCAGTTTTAATGGAAGTACATTGATTTCAATGTACTTCGCATTACTTCACCTTGTTTGTGAGCTCTAAGGTGAATTTTGCAGTGACTCATGGGATTGCAGGCAGTGGTGGCTCTACACCAGGGCCCACCAGGGCATGTGCCCCAGTAAAAAAATGCTGTGCCCCAGTTGGTGCCCCTTATGGTGCAGAGCTTCCCCCATAGTAACAATATATCAGTGCCCTGGCTGCCATCTGTTGTGCCCCAGCTGTGCCCTGGTAACCATTTGTGGCTAGAGCCGCTGCTGATTGCAGGTCACACGGGCTCTAGTTTGTTCTGTACAGCCGCAGTTCTGTGTAGTGTGTGTGTAATGGTAGCTGGAGGCAATTTGCTCTCAGAACTCTGAGATTCAAACTTTCTAAAAACTGTTCAAAAAGCCTTTTTGAGCCATTTTCTTTCTCAAAATTTAGTAAACCTCCTGTGCTCATATCATTGAGTGTTTATTGCTTTTGTGTGGATTTTGAATATTAATTTAGAACATTCAGCCTGTGTACTGACAGACCCAAGCCCAGCAACTAATGCACCAAAAGCTAGCCAATGGAAAGTCACGTACACAAATGCCCACAGTCTGGGAAACAAGATCCCAGACCTGGAGGCAACAATAACAGAGACTAAACTGGACATAGTAGCCTTTAGCAAGACGTGGTTTACCAGTAACCACACTTGGAAGACTTCAGTACCTGGCTATGTACTGTTCAGAAGAGACCGAGGTGCAAAAGGGGGAGTAGCCCTTTATGCCAATGAAAATAGCAAAGCTACAGAAATTCAGAATAGACATAAGGAGCCAGAAGAACTGTGGGTCACATTGGAAACAGGAAATGGGACAGCCATGCGAACTGGGGTTGTCTATAGGCCTCCAGGCCAGGGCGAGGACATGGACACATTACTGTTAGAAGCTATACACACATGACAGCTAAAGGGGAGATTCTGATAATGGAAGACTTCAACATGCCAGATTCACATTGGTCAGTACCATCAGGAACATCCACCAGAACTAGACACATAGTGGATTATCTGCTGGGGGAGGGCCTAAAACATCTGGTACAACAATCCACAAGAGATAGGGCTATCCTGGATCTAGTACTGACTAATGGGGAAAGGATCCCATTTCTACAGGTAGGTCAACTCAGGGCAGTGACCACCACATGGTGTAGTTCAATTTGACCACTAGAATTGAAAGGCTTTGCCTGTAGTTCTGTGGTCAAGCAGCCAGCTACTCCCACTTCCTGAGCTATATAAGCAGTTCCTCTCTGCCTCACTGTGAAGCATTTTGTCTTTGCCCCACCATCCTCCCCTCCTCCTCCAGCGGCAGTGCTCTCTCCTTAAGGGGATTCCTAAGGTACCTTTAGCCACAGGAACCATCCCGTGGCACCTCTAGGAGCAGAACCCTCTCCGAGAGTTCTTTGCTTTTGTACCTCTACAGCGTGGTAATTCCACTTGAATAGAGAGTGCGAACGGCCACAGCCAAACTAACACAGTTACACAAGCATAACACTATACTGGCTGTGTAGGTCAGTGAACTAAATCATCTCATTCCAAGGCAAAAATATGGGACTTCAGAGGTGCTGACTTTGATAAGATGGCCAACAAGGTTAAACTAGCCCTGACAAGAAATACAGATGAGGGGGCACAGGCAAAGTGGGCAAGCATTAAGAATGAAATACTTGAAACAACATCCCATTGAGTTAGGGAGAAAAACAAGAGCAAAAGAAAGAGGAAACCACTTTGGTTCTCAAAAACAGTAGCAGAAAAGATCAGAGCCAAAAGGTTGGCCTTCAGGAAATATAAGGAAACGCAGCGGGTTGAAGATAGGGATGCATACCAAACTTCCTGAAGGGAAGCAGGGAAGGCAGTAAGGCAGGCAAAGGCCCAAACTGAGAAAACACTAGCACAAACAGTAAAAGAAAGGGAGAAGACTTTCTATAGATACATTAGTGAAAGGAGAAAGTTCAAAGGGGATATTGCTAAGATCAAAGGGGATAAGGGGGAGTGTGTGGAGAAGAACCAAGGAAAAGCAGCTGTCCAAAGTAAATACCTCTGCTCAGTATTTACTGAGGAGTAGGTAGGGCAGGCCCCATAGTTCAGCAGAACGGACACAAGGGAGGGAGGTGTGCACTAGTCCCTTCACAAAAGGAAGAGTCCTACAAAAGCTCGCTAAGCTCAGAGAAGACAGGGCACTAGGACCTGATGGCATACATCCCAGGGTACTAAAGGAGCTAAGCGTGGAACTAGCACAGCCATTAGCAGAACTGTTTAGTGAGTCTCTAAGCACTGGAGAGATACCAGAAGACTGGAGAAGGGCTTGTGTGATCCCGCTCTGCAAGAGTGGCAGCAGGGAGGAGGCAGGGAACTACAGATCAGTCAGTCTTACCTCAGTAGTGGGCAAGATTATGGAGGTACTCCTTAAGGAAAGAATAGTGCAACACCTGGAATCCTTAGGAGCACAGGATCCAAGACAGCATGGGTTTATGACAGGAAGGTTCTGTCAAACTAATCTCATAGATTTCTTTGACTGGGTAACCAGAGTGGTGGACCAAGGTGGAGCAGTTGATGTCGCCTACCTTGACTTCAGCAAAACTTTCAATACTGTTCCACATAGAAGATTGATTAATAAGCTAGCTAGGCTTAGAGTAGGTCCAAGGTTGGTCAACTGATTGGCAAACTGGTTGGCAGGCAGAAAACAGAGAGTAGTTATAAACAGTATACAGTCAGAAGAGATGCAAGTCACAGGTTGAGTATGGCAAAGATCAGTCCAAGGGCCAGTCCTCTTCAATAACTTTATCAGTGACATTACAGATGGACTGGACTGTAAGGGTTGCTTGTTTGCAGATGACACCAAGATCTACAAAAGAGTAGATGACCCAGATGAGGTGTGCAGAATGAGAAGAGATCTGGATAAAATGGCAAAATGGTCAGAAGAGTGGCAACTGGGGTTTAATGCACAGAAGTGCAAGATCATGCACATAGGGAAGAGAAACCCTGAATCTACCTATAGGTTGGGAAGGGAGTTGGGCAACATCATTACAGATGACCTGAAATCATCCAAGTAGACCACTATAGCAGTAGGAAAGGCTAGAGGGATGTTGGGGTGTATTACTAGGGGTATTACAAGTTGTAAGAGGAAGGTAATAACCCTTCTTTACAAGACACTGGTTAGGCCCCATCTGGAATACAGTATACACTACTGGAGGCTGCACCGGCACAAGAGCATTACCAAAATGGAAGCAGCCCAGAGAAGAGCAACCAAAATGGTGCAGGGACTGCATCAGAAAACATATGTGGACAGATTAATGGAGCTCAATATGTATACCCCAGAGCAAAGGAAGGAGAGAGGTGATATGATCGAAACATTCAAACATCTTAAGGGCATTATCAAGGTGAAAGCGTCTAACATTTTTCAATATAAGAACAACCTCTGGTCAGAGCTGATATGGCTGTGGAGTGCTTTTGGGAAGCCTTTACCCATTATTTCTAATGAATTTATACAATGCAGACCTGTGAAGAGTCAGTTTTCCTAGAATATGCCTACTGATTGCTATACATTTTGCCTGGATAATTCACAGAAGACATGGCATCTTATTTTCAGTGGGGCTGTACATCTACACAAAATTATGCTGCATTGCATAAAATCAGAACACACTGAAAACAATATTTTATATCTGGGGAGACTAATTAAGTGCCAGACCAAGGTGTGAGCAGAAAGATGCGTTGCGTAAAGAGAGTGCACCAGTCAGCATCAATACACTATTCAAAGAGAATGCACCATGGGTACAAGGCACGCATGCAGTACCTGTTGAAAATGTGCCCCTGAATGGGAGTTGAGGTGCAGGTGGCCACCAAGACAGGTGCATCCAGGGCACCCCCCAACTGAATTCTGCATGCTGTAATTATGGTGTTGCATGAAAATGTATCTCCTTAAGTGTTGAAGAAGATCTTTTGTAAATGAGCTCTTAGCTCAAAGGTTTGTAATTCCGAGTTCCCAATAAATAAAATATCTCCCAGGGAAGGGGAATACCTGACACATATCAGCATGTGCCACAGTCCCAATGGGTGATACTCAGTCCAGAAATGCAAATGAGCTAACTGAACATGCAGGGTGCAAAGGTGCCTTGTGCAAGCTCATTACTGGCCCATTTGCAGGTTGGCACAGGGAGCAGCTCTCGCTCCCAAGCCCTGACCCTAATCTGTCCCATGTGGGACAGGCCCTGAAGTCTCTGGTGGTAAAGTGGCACCCCCCCAGCTGTTCCACCAGCATTGAATGTACCAGAGTCAAGGATCTATCAGTTACATACTGTAGGGTCCCTGCTTCCATCCCTGATTGCACCGGAATACACCTACAGTCTATGTCCATAGTGTATTGGCCCCCACCCCATTCAAGGGTGCAGAGACACCCGGCTCCCTGTTCCCTAACCAATCCCATTGTGAAGACTGGCACTGTGATGAGATCATACCACTGTACTGGTGGGTGGTGGAGCACTGGCAATAGGATGTTGGAATGTGTCCTGCATAGGCACGAGCTGTGTGTGAGTGATAACACCCAGTGGCCATACACCTCAGGTGTTCGCATGTGGATCCATCATCCGGGTGCCATTGTACTTCTTAGTGCGGGTGATGGACAATGCTGTACCCACTCACACAGGTCCCAGAACAGGCATGTTACAGTCCACCTCCCATTTGTTTGTACAATCGGGGAACCACAGACGAACTATAAATAGCCTAGAGTGTACACTGCAAATGGCATTGCAGGATACCGCATCCCATGGCACCTGGGATGCCTCAGCAGTCCAGAGGGTGGCATGTTACACAGGGGAAAGAGGAACAGTGTGGACTTGCAGTGGTGTATGACTGCAGGAAGATAGAGCATTGACAAGGCATCCATTGGAGGTATGTCACTTTCCTCTTATGATTTGCCGGGGACGTAAACATGGCTGCATACACTGGTGGATCTGCGGCTTACGTAGTGACCCAATGCATGGTACAGCCACTTGGGTAATTCCAAAGTGCAGGTCTCACCGCCTGGGTCCAGTGCAGTCAGTGTCTTGCCATGGCTGAGTGTGGAGGGCAGGGCCAGTCTCTGCAACAAGTTGGGTATTGGGGGAGCAAGGGTGGGGGTCTTCTGTGTTATGGATATGGACCACGGTTTCCTCTGGTGTGATCGGGTCTGGGTTGTCCTACTCTAGTAAGCTCTTCGGGGATGGAGATGGATCATTTGGGAAAGGGAAGGGGGTACCTCTAGTCTAGTATCTGAGGATTGCCATTCTCAGCCTATACTGTATGCACTGAGCAGTGCCAACCACTACACATATCTGAAGTTTGCCATTGTCAGCCAAAACAGGATGTACAGAAGAGTGCCAACAGGACATGTATCTGAGGTTTGTCATTCCCAGCCTATATTGGATGTACTGAAGAGTGCCAATAGGACAGGTATCCGAGGATTACCATTCTCAGCCTATACAGAGTGCACTGAGCAGTGCCAACCACTGCATGTATCTGACATTTGCCATATTCAGCCAGTTCTGGATGCACTGAAGAGTGCCAAAAAGGACATGTATCTGAGGTTTGCCATTCTCAGCCTATGCTGTGTGCACTGAGCAGTGCCAACCACTACATGTATCTGAGGTTTGCCATTTTCAGCCAATATTGGATGCACTGCGGAGTGTCAACAGTACATGTATCTGAAGTTTGCCATTCTCAGTTAATACTGGATGCACTGAATAGTGCCAACAGGACAGGTATCTGAAGTTTGCCATTCTCATCCTACACTGGATGAACTGAGAAGGGCCAACAAGACATGTATCTGATGTTTGCCATTCTCAGCTCATACTGGATGCACTGAAGAGTGTCAGCAATACATGTTTCTGAGGTTTGACATTCTTATCCTATAATGGATGCACTGAAGAGTGCCAACAGGACAGGTATTTGAGGTTTGCCATTCTCAGCCTATACTGGATGCACTGAGCAGTGCCAACAGGACAGGTATCTGAGGTTTGCCATTTTCAGCCAATACTGGATGCACTGAAGAGTGCCAACAGGACAGGTATCTGAGGTTTGCCATTCTCAGCCTATACTGAATGCAATGAAGAGCGAAAACAGGACATGAATCTGCCGTTTGCCATTCTCAGCCAATACTGAATGCACTGAAGAGTGTAAACAGGGCAGGTATCTGAGGTTTGCCATTCTCATCCTATACTGGATGCAATGAGCAGTGCCAACAGAGCATGTTTGTTTTGTTTGTTCTGTTGAATTTTGTTGACCCGGTAAGCCCACTGGGCCTAGAAGTCCCTTTTTCAGTGGCGACCGGGGGGGTGGGGGTGATATAGATGGTAAGCAACTGAAATTGAACCAGATTAAGCTGTTGGTGGTATTTTTAGTGAATGAGGGAAATTTGGCCAGGACACCGGGGAAATTCCCTGACATTTGCCATTCTCAGCCCATAATGTGTGCACTGAGGTGTGTCAACAGTACATGTATCTGAGGTTTGCTATTCTCATCCTGTGCTGGATGCACTGAAGAGTGACAACAAGACATGCATCTGATGTTTGATATATTCAGCCTATACAGGATGCACTGAAGAGTGCCAACAGGACATGTATCTGAGGTTTGCCATTCTCAGCCTATACTGGATGCACTGAAGAGTGAAACAGGACAGGTATCTGAAGTTTGATACATTCAGCCTATACAGGATGCACTGAAGAGTGAAAACATGACATGTATCTGAAGTTTGCCAATCTCAGCATATAATGTGTGCACTAAGCAGTGCCAAACACTACATGTACCTGAAGTTTGCCATTTTCAGCCAATACTGAATGCACAGAAGAGTGCCAACAGGACATGTATCTGAGGTCTGCCATTCTCTTCCTATACTGGATGCACTGAAAAGTGCGAACAGAACAGGTAAGTGAGGTTTGCCATTTCCAGCCAATACTGGATGTACTGAAGAGTGCCAACAAAACAGGTATGTGAGGTTTGCCATGCTCAACCTGTACTGGATGCACTGAGCAGTGCCAACAGGACATGTATCTGACATTTGTCATTCTCAGCCTATAATGTGTGTACTGAGGAGAGTCAACAGGACAAGTATTTGAGGTTTGCTCTTCTCATCCTATGCTGGATGTACTGAAGAGTGCCAACAGGACATGTATCTGAGATTTGCCTTTCTCAGCTATACTGGATGCACTGAAGAGTGCCAACAGGACAGGTATCTCAGGATTACCAATCTCTGCCTATACTGTGTGCACTGAGCAGTGCATACCACTACATGTTTCTGAGCTTTGCCATTTTCAGCCTATACTGTGTGCACTGAGCAGTGTGTACCACTACATGTTTCTGAGCTTTGCCATTTTCAGCCTACATTGGATGCACTGAGCAATGCCAACAGGACATGTATCTAATGTTTGCCATTCTCAGCCTGTATTGGATGCACTGAGCAGTGCCAACAGAACTTGTATCAGACATTTGCCATTCTCCGCCTATAATGTGTGCACTGGGCTGTGTCAACAGTCCATGTATCTGAGGTTTGATAATTTATGGCCAACAGGGCAGGTATCTGAGGTATGCCATTCTCAGCCTATACTGGATGCACTGAAGAGTGCCAACAGGACAGGCATCTGAGGTTTGCCATTTTCAGACAATACTGGATGTATTGAAATTTGCTGACAGGTCAGGTATGTGAGGTTTGCGATTCTCAGCATATACTGGATGCAAAGAAGAGTGCCAACAAGACATGTATCTGACATTTGCCATTCTCATCCTATAATGTGTGCACTGAGGAGAGTCAACAGGACATGTAGCTGAGGTTTGCTCTTCACATCCTATGCTGGATTCACTGAAGAGTGCCAACAAGAAGTGCATCTGAAGTTTGATTTATTCAGCCTATACAGGATGCACTGAGGAGAGCCAACAGGGCAGGTATCTGAGGTTTGCCATTCTCAGCCTATACTGGATGCACTGAAGAGTGAAACAGGACATGTATCTGAAGTTTGACAATCTCAGCCTATAATGTGTGCTCTAAGCAGTGCCAAACACTACATGTACCTGAAGTTTGCCATTTTCAGCCAATTCTGAATGCACAGAAGAGTGCCAACAGGTCATGTATCTGAGGTTCGCCATTCTCAGCCTATACTGGACACACTGAGCAGTGCCAGCAGAACATGTATCTGACATTTGCCATTCACAGCCTATAATGGGTGCACTGAGGCATGTCAACAGTCCATGTATCTGACGTTTCACATTTTATGGCTATACTGGATGCACTGAAGAGTGCCAACATGACATGCATCTGAAGTTTGATATATTCAGCCTGTTCAGGATGCACTGAAGAGAGCCTAGGGCAGGTATCTGAGGTTTGTCATTCTCAGCATATACTGGATGCACTGAAGAGTGAAAACACGACATGTATATGAAGTTTGATAACCTCAGCCTATAATGTGTGCACTAAGCAGTGCCAAACACAACATGTATCTGAAGTTTGCCATTTTCAGCCACTATTGAATGCAGAGAAGAGTGCCAACAGGACATTTATCTGAGGTTTGCCATTCTCAGCCTATACTGGATGCACTGAAGACTGCCAACTGGACAGGTATCTCAGGATTACCATTCTCTGCCTATACTGTGTGCACTGAGCAGTGCCTAAGACTTCTTGTATCTGAGCTTGGCATTTTCAGCCTATATTGGATAACTGAGCAATGTCAACGGGACATGTATCTAATGTTTGCCATTCACAGCCTGTACTGGATGCATTGAGCAGTGCCAACAGGACTTGTATCTGACATTCGCCATTGTCAGCCTATAATGTGAGCACTGAGGCATGTAAACAGTCCATGTATCTGAGGTTTGATATTTTATGCCAATACAGGATGCACTGAAGAGTGCCAGCAGGACATGTATCTGAGGTTTGCCATTCTAAACCTATACTGGATGCACTGAAGAGTGCCAACAGGACAGATATGTCATGTTTGCCATTTTCACCCAATACTGAATGCACTGAAGAGTGCCAACTGGACAGGTATGTGAGGTTTCCCATTCTCAGCCTGTTCTGGTTGCACTGAGCAGTGCCAACAGGACATGTATCTGACATTTGCCATTCTCAGCCTATAAAGTGTGCACTGAGGAGAGTCAACAGGACATGTATCTGAGGTTTGCTCTTCTCCTCCTATGCTGGATGCACTGAAAAGTGTCAACAAGACATTGATCTGAAGTTTTATATTTTCAGCCTATACAGGATGCACTGAAGAGTGAAACAGGACATGTATATGAGGTTTGCCATTCTCAGCCTATAATTGAAGCACTGAAGAGTGCCAACAGGACATGTATCTGAGGTTTGCCATTCTCAGCCTATACTGGATGCACTGACGAGTGAAAACAGGACATGTATCTGAAGTTTACCATTCTATGCCTCTACTGTGTGCACTGAGCAGAGCCAACAGGATATGAATCTAATGTTTACCATTCTCAGCCTGTACTGGATGCATTGAGCAGTGCCAACATGATTTGTATCTGACATTTGCCATTCTCTGCCTATCATGTGTACACTGAGGCATGTCAACAGCCCATGTAACTGAGGTTTGTTATTTTATGCCTATGCAGGATGCACTGAAGAGTACCAACAGGACATGTATCTGAGGTTTGCCATTCTCAGCTTATACTGGATGCAATGAAGAGTGAAACAGGACATGTATCTGAAGTTTGCCAGTCTCAGTCTATAATGTGTGCACTAAGCCATGCCAAACACTACATGTACCTGAAGTTTGCCATTTTCAGCCAATACTGAATACACAGAAGAGTGCCAACAGGACATGTATCTGAGGTTTGCCATTCTCTTCCTATACTGAATGCACTGAAGAGTGCCAACAGAACAAGTATGTGAGGTTTGCCATTTTCAGCCAATACTGGATGTACTGAAAAGTGCCAACTGGACGGGTAAGTGAAGTTTGCCATTCGCAGCCAATACTGGATGTACTGAGGAGTGCCAACTGGACAGACATGTGAGGTTGGCCATTCTCAGCCTATAATGTGTGCACTGAGGATAGTCAACAGTACAGGTATCTAAGGTTTGCTCTTCTCATCCTATGCTGGATGCACTGAAGAGTGCCAAAAGGGCAGGTATCTGACATTGCCATTCTCAGCCTATAATTGATGCATTGAAGAGTGAAACAGGACAGGTATCTGAGGTTTGCCATTCTCAGGAAATACTGGATGTCCTGAAGACTGCCAACAGGACAGGTATGTGAGGTTCGCCATTCTCAGCATACACTGGATGCAATGAAGAATGCCAACAAGACATGTATCTGAGATTTGCTATTCTCAGCCTATAGTGTGTGCACTTAGGAGAGTCAACAGGACATGTATCTGAGGTTTGTTCTTCTCATCCTATGGTGGATGCACTGAAGAGTGCCAACAAGACAAGCGTCTGAAGTTTGGTATATTCAGCCAATACAAGATGCACAGAAGAGAGCCAACAGGGCAGGTATCTGAGGTTTGCCATTTTCAGCCTGTACTGGATGCACTGAAGAGAGCCAACAGGGCAGGTATCTGAGGGTTGCCATTCTCAGCATTTGCTGGATGCACTGAAGAGTGAAAACAGGACATGTATCTGAAGTTTGCCAATCTCAGCTAATATTGTGTGCTCTAAGCAGTGCCAAACACTACATGTACCTGAAGTTTGCCATTTTCAGCCAATTCTGAATGCACTAAAGAGTGCCAACAGAACATGTATCTGACATTTGCCATTCTCAGCCTATAATGTGTGCACTGAGGCATGTCAACAGTCCATGTATCTGACGTTTCATATTTTATGGCTATACTGGATGCACTGAAGAGTGCCAGCACGACATGCATCTGAAGTTTGATGTATTCAGCCTATACAGGATGCACTGAAGAGAGCCAACAGGACAGGTATCTGAGGTTTGCCATTTTCAGTCAACATTGGCTGTATTGAAGAGTGCCAACAGGACAGGTATGTGAGGTTTGATATTTTATGCCTATACTTGATGCACTGAAGAGTGCCAACAGGCCATGTATCTAATGTTTGCCATTTTCAGTCTGAACTGCATGCATTGAGCAGTGCCAACAGAACTTGTATGTGCCATTTGCCGTTCTCAGACTATAATTTGAGCACTGAGGCATGTCAACAGTCCATGTATCTGAGGTTTGATATTTTATGCCTATGCAGGATGCACTGAAGACTGCCAACAGGACATGTATCTGAGGTTTGCCATTCTCAGCCTGTACTGGGTGCAGTGAAGAGTGCCAACAGGACAAGTATCTGATGTTTCCCATTTTCAGCCAATACTGGATGCACTGAAGAGTGCCAACAGGACAGGTATGTGAGGTTTGCCAATCTCAGCCTTTACTGGATGCACTGAGCAGTGCCAACAATTCATGTATCTGACATTTGCCAGTCTCCGCCTATAATGTGTGCATTGAGGAGAGTCAACAGGACATGAACTGTATCTGAGATTTGCTATTCTCTTTCTATGCTGGATGCACTGAAGAGTGCCAAGAAGACATGCATCTAAAGTTTGATATATTCAGCCTATGCAGGATGCACTGAAGAGTGCCAACAGTACATGCATCTGACGTTTGCCATTCTCAGCCTATACTGGATGCACTGAAGAGTGCCAACAGGACAGGTATGTGAGGTTTGCCATTCTCAGCCTGTTCTGGTTGCACTGAGCAGTGCCAACAGGACATGTATCTGACATTTGCCATTCTCAGCCTATAAAGTGTACACTGAGGAGAGTCAACAGGACATGTATCTGAGGTTTGCTCTTCACCTCCTATGCTGGATGCACTGAAAAGTGTCAACAAGACATTGATCTGAAGTTTTATATTTTCAGCCTATAATGGATGCACTGAAGAGTGCCAACAGGACATGTATATGAGGTTTGCCATTCTTAGCCTATAATGGATACACTAAAGAGTGCCTACAGGACATGTATCTGAGGTTTGCCATTCTCAGCCTATAAGTGATGCACTGAAGAGTGCCAACAGGACATGTACCTGAGGTTTGCCATTCTCAGCCTATAATTGATGCACTGAAGAGTGCCAACATGTCAGGTGTCTGAGGTTTGACATTCTCAGCCTATACTGGATGCACTGAAGAGAGCCAACAGGACAGGTGTCTGATGTTTGCCATTCTCAGCCTATAATTGATGCACTGAAGAGTGCCAACAGGCCATGTATCTAATGTTAGCCATTTTCAGCCTGTACTGCATGCATTGAGCAGTGCCAACAGAACTTGTGTCTGCCATTTGCCATTCTCAGACTATAATTTGAGCACTGAGGCGTGTCAACAGTCCATGTATCTGAGGTTTGATATTTTATGCCTATGCAGGATGCACTGAAGACTGCCAACAGGACATGTATCTGAGGTTTGCCATTCTCAGCCTGTACTGGGTGCAGTGAAGAGTGCAAACAGGACAGGTAACTGATGTTTGCCATTTTCAGCCAATACTGGATGCACTGATGAGTGCCAACAGGACAGGTATGTGAGGTTTGCCATTCTCAGCTTTACTGGATGCACTGAGCAGTGCCAACAATTCATGTATCTGACATTTGCCAGTCTCCGCCTATAATGTCTGCACTGAGGAGAGTCAACAGGACATGAACTGTATCTGAGATTTGCTATTCTCTTCCTATGCTGGATGCACTGAAGAGTGCCAACAAGACATGCATCTGAAGTTTGATATATTCAGCCAATGCAGGATGCACTGAAGAGTGCCAACAGTACATGCATCTGAAGTTTGCCATTCTCAGCCTATACTGGATACACTGAAGAGTGCCAACAGAATAGGTATCTGAGGTTTGCCATTTTCAGCCAATACTTGATGTACTGAAGAGTGCCAACAGGACAGGTATGTGAGGTTTGCCATTCTCAGCCTGTTCTGGTTCCACTGAGCAGTGTCAACAGGACATGTACCTGACATTTGCCATTCTCAGCCTATAAAGAACACTGAGGAGAGTCAACAGGACATGTATCTGATGTTTGCTCTTCTCCTCCTATGCTGGATGCACTGAAGAGTGCCAACAAGACATTGATCTGAAGTTTTATATTTTCAGCCTATACAGGATGCACTGAAGAGTGCCAACAGGACATGTATATAAGGTTTGCCATTCTTAGCCTATAATGGATACACTAAAGAGTGCCAACAGGACATGTATCTGAGGTTTTCCATTCTCAGCCTATACTGGATGAAATGAAGAGTGAAACAGGACATGTATCTGAAGTTTGCCAGTCTCAGTCTATAATATGTGCACTAAGCAGTGCCAAGCAATACATGTACCTGAAGATTGCCATTTTCAGCCAATACTGAATGCACAGAAGAGTGCCAACAGGACATGTATCTGAGGTTTTCCATTCTCAGCCTATAATTGATGCACTGATGAGTGCCAACAGGACATGTATCTGAGGTTTACCATTCTCAGCCTATACTGGATGCACTGACGAGTGAAAACAGGACAGGTGTCTGAGGTTTACCATTCTCTGCCTCTACTGTGTGCACTGAGCAGAACCAACAGGATACGTATCTAATGTTTGCCATTCTCATCCTGTACTGGATGCATTGAGCAGTGCCAACATGACTTATATCTGACATTTGCCATTCTCAGCCTATAATGTGTACACTGAGGCATGTCAACAGTCCATGTATCTGAGGTTTGTTATTTTATGCCTATGCAGGATGCACTGAAGAGTGACAACAGAACATGTATCTGAGGTTTGCCTTTCTCAGCCTATACTGGATGAAATGAAGAGTGAAACAGGACATGTATCTGAAGTTTGCCAGTCTCATTCTATAATGTGTGCACTAAGCAGTGCCAAGCACTACATGTACCTGAAGATTGCCATTTTCAGCCAATACTGAATGCACAGAAGAGTGCCAACAGGACATGTATCTGAGGTTTGCCATTCTCTTCCTACACTGAATGCACTGAAGAGTGCCAACTGGACATGTATCTGAGGTTTGCCATTCTCTTCCTACACTGAATGCACTGAAGAGTGCCAACAGAACATGTATCTGAGGTTTGCCATTCTCTTCCTACACTGAATGCACTGAAGAGAGCCAACAGAACATGTATCTGAGGTTTGCCATTTTCAGCCAATACTGGATGTACTGAAAAGTGCCAACAGAAAAAGTATGTGAGGTTTGCCACTCTCAGCCAATACTGGATGTACTGAGGAGTGCCAACAGGACAGGCAGGTAAGGTTTGCCATTCTCAGCCTGTACAGGATGCACTGAGCAGTGCCAATAGGACAAGTATCTGACATTTGCCATTCTCTTCCTATAATATGTGTACTGAGGAGAGTCAACAGTACAAGTATCTAAGGTTTGCTCTTCTCATCCTATGCTGGATGCACTGAAGAGTGCCAACAGGACATGCATCTGAAGTTTGATATTTTATGCCTATACAGGATGCACTGAAGAGAGCCAACAGGGCAGATATCTGACATTGCCATTCTCAGCCTATAATTGATGCATTGAAGAGAGTAACAGGACAGGTATCTGAGGTTTGCCATTCTCAGCCAATACTGGATGTTCTGAAGACTGCCAACAGGACACGTATGTGAGTTTGTCATTCTCCAGCATATACTGGATGCAATGAAGAGTGCCAACAACACATGTATCTGACATTTGCTATTCTCAGCCTATAGTGTGTGCACTGAGGAGAGTCAACAGGACATGTATCTGAGGTTTGCTCTTCTCATACTATGGTGGATGCACTGAAGAGTGCCAACAAGACATGCGTCTGAAGTTTGGTATATTCAGCCTATACAAGATGCACTGAAGAGAGCCAACAGGGCAGGAATCTGAGGGTTGCCATTCTCAGCATATACTGGATGCATTGAAGAGTGAAAACAGGACATGTATCTGAAGTTTGCCAATCTCAGCCAATAATGTGTGCTCTAAGCAGTGCCAAACACTACATGTACCTGAAATTTGCCATTTTCAGCCAATTCTGAATGCACTAAAGAGTGCCAACAGAACATGTATCTGACATTTGCCATTCTCAGCCTATAATGTGAGCACTGAGGCATGCCAACAGTCCATGTATCTGACGTTTCACATTTTATGGCTATACTGGATGCACCAAAGAGTGCCAACACGACATGCATCTGATGTTTGAAATATTCAGCCTATACAGGATGCACTACAGAGAGCCAACAGGACAGGTATCTGACGTTTGCCATTTTCAGCCAACACTGGCTGTATTGAAGAGTGCCAACAGGACAGGTATGTGAGGTTTGATATTTAATGCCTATACTTGATGCACTGAAGAGTGCCAACAGGCCATGTATCTAATGTTTGCCATTTTCAGCCTGTACTGCATGCATTGAGCAGTGCCAACAGAACTTGTATCTGCCATTTGCCATTCTCAGACTATAATTTGAGCACTGAGGTGTGTCAACAGTCCATGTATCTGAGGTTTGATATTTTATGCCTATGCAGGATGCACTGAAGACTGCCAACAGGACATGTATCTGAGGTTTGCCATTCTCTGCCAGAACTGGGTGCAGCGAAGAGTGCCAACAGGACAAGTATCTGATGTTTGCCATTTTCAGCCAATCCTGGATGGACTGAAGAGTGCCAACAGGACAGGTATGTGAGGTTTGCCATTCTCAGCCTTTACTGGATGCTCTGCACAGTGCCAACAATTCATGTATCTGACATTTGCCATTCTCCGCTTATAATGTGTGCACTGAGGAGAGTCAACAGGACATGAACTGTATCTGAGATTTGCTATTCTCTTCCTATGCTGGATGCTCTGAAGAGTGCCAACAAGACATGCATCTGAAGTTTGATATATTCAGCCTATGCCGGATGCACCAAAGAGTGCCAACAGGACATGCATCTGACGTTTGCCATTCTCAGCCTATACTGGATGCACTCAAGAGTGCCAACAGGGCAGGTACCTGAAGATTACCATTCTCAGCCTATTCTGTGTGCACTGAGCAGTGCGTACCACTACATGTTTCCGAGCTTTGCCATTTTCAGCCTGTGCAGGATGCACTGAACAATGCCAACAGGATATGTATCTAATGTTTGCCATTCTCAGCCTATACTGGATGCACTGAGCAGTGCCAACAGAACTTGTATCTGACAATTGCCATTCTCAGCCTATAATCTGTGCACTGAGTCATGTCAACAGTCCATGTATCTGAGTTTTCATATTTTATGGCTAAACTGGATGCATTGAAGAGTTCCAACACGACATGCATCTGAAGTTTGATATAGTCAGCCTGTACAGGATGCACTGAAGAGAGCCAAGAGGACAGGTATCTGAGGTTTCCATTCTCAGCATATACTGGATGCTCTGAAGAGTGCCAACATGACATGCATCTGAAGTTTGATATATTCAGCCTATACAGTATGCACAGAAGAGAGCCAACAGGACATGTATCTGAGGTTTGCCATTCTCAGCCTATACTGGATGCACTGAAGAGCTGAAGAGTGCTACCAGGACAGGTACCTGAGGTTTGCATTTCTCAGCCTGTTCTGGAAGCACTGAAGAGTGCCAACAGGACAGGTATCTCATGATTACCATTCTCTGCCTATACTGTGTGCATTGAGCAGTGCATAACACTAAATGTTTCTGAGCTTTGCCATTTTCAGCCTATATTGGATGCACTGAGCAATGCCAACAGGACATGTATCTAATGTTTGCCATTCTCAGCCTGGACTGGATGCACTGAGCAGTGCCAACAGAACTTGTATCTGACATTTCCCATTCTCAGCCTATAATTTGTGCACTGAGGCATGTCAACAGTCCATGTATCTGAGGTTTGATATTTTATGCCAATACAGGATGCACTGAAGAGTGCCAACAGGGCAGGTATCTGAGGTTTACCATTCTCTGCCTGTACTGGATGCACTGAAGAGAGCCAACAAGACATATATCTGACATTTGCCTTTCTCAGCCTATAATGTGTGCACTGAGGAGAGTCTGCAGGATATGTATCTAAGGTTTGCTCTTCTCATCCTATGCTGGATGCACTGAAGAGTGCCAACAAGACATAAATCTGAAGTTTGATATATTTAGCCTAAACAGGATGCACTGAAGAGAGCCAACAGGACAGGTATCTGAGGTTTGCCATTCTCAGCCTATACTGGATGCACTGAAGATAGCCAACAGGACAGGTATCTGAGGTTTGCCATTCTCAGCCTATACTGGATGCACTGAAGAGTGCCTACAGGACAGGTATCTCAGGATTACCATTCTCAGCCTATACCGTGTGCACTGAGCAGAGCCAACAGGATAGGTATCTTATGTTTGCCATTCTCAGCCTGTACTAGATGCATTGAGCAGTGCCAACATAACTTGTATCTGACATTTGCCATTCTCAGCCTATAATGTGTACACTGAGGCATGTCAACAGTCCATGTATCTGAGGTTTGTTATTTTATGCCTATGCAGGATGCACTGAAGAGTGCCAACAGGACATGTATCTGAGGTTTGCCATTCTCAGCTTATACTGGATGCAATGAAGAGTGAAACAGGACATGTTTCTGAAGTTTGCCAGTCTCAGTCAATAATGTGTGCACTAAGCAGTGCCTAACACTACATGTAACTGAATTTTGCCATTTTCAGCAAATACTGAATGCACAGAAGAGTGCCAACAGGACATGCATCTGAGGTTTGCCATTCTCTTCCTATACTGAATGCACTGAAGAGTACCAACAGAATAAGTATGTGAGGTTTGCCATTTTCAGGCAATACTGGATGTACTGAAAAGTGCCAATAGGACAAGTATCTGATATTTGCCATTCTCAGCCTATAATGTGTGCACTGAGGAGAGTCAACAGTACAAGTATCTAAGGTTTGCTTTTCTCATCCTATGCTGGATGCACTGAAGAGTGCCAACAGGACATGCATCTGAAGTTTGATATATTCAGTCTATACAGTATGCACTGAAGAGTGCCAACAGGACACGCATCTGAAGTTTGTTATTTTATGCCTATACAGGATGCACTGTAGAGAGCCAACAGGGCAAGTATCTGACATTGCCATTCTCAGCCTATAATTGATGCATTGAAGAGTGAAACGACAGGTATCTGAGGTTTGCCATTCTCAGTCAATACTGGATGTACTGAAGACTGCCAACAGGACAGGTATGTGAGGTTTGCCATTCTCAGCATATACTGGATGCAATGAAGAGTGCTAACAAGACATGTATCTGAGATTTGCTATTCTCAGCCTATAGTGTGTGCACTGAGGAGAGTCAACAGGACATGTATCTGAGGTTTGTTCTTCTCATCCTATGGTGGATGCACTGAAGAGTGCCAATAAGACATGTGTCTGAAATTTGGTATATTCAGACTATACAAGATGCACAGAATAGAGCCAACAGGGCAGGTATCTGAGGTTTGCCATTCTCAGACTGTACTGGATGCACTGAAGAGAGCCAACATGGCAGGTATCTGAGGTTTGCCATTCTCAGCCTAAACAGGATGCACTGAAGAGAGCCAACAGGGCCGGTATCTGAGGGTTGCCATTCTCAGCATATATTGGATGCACTTAAGAGTGAAAACAGGACATGTATCTGAAGTTTGCCAATCTCAGCCAATAATGTGTGCTCTAAGCAGTGCCAAACACTACATGTACCTAATGTTTGCCATTTTCAGCCAATTCTGAATGCATTAAAGAGTGTCAACAGAACATGTATCTGACATTTGCCATTCTGAGCCTATAATGTGTGCGCTGAGGCATGTCAACAGTCCATGTAGCTGACGTTTCATATTTTATGGCTATACTGGATGCACTGAAGCGTGCCAACATGACATGCATCTGAAGTTTGATATATTCAGCCTATACAGAATGCACTGGAGAGAGCCAACAGGACAGGTACCTGAGGTTTGCCATTTTCAGCCAACACTTGCTGTATTGAAGAGTGCCAACAGGACAGGTTTGTGAGGTTTGATATTTTATGCCTATACTTGATGCACTAAAGAGTGTCAACAGGCCATGTATCTAATGTTTGCCATTTTCAGCCTGTACTGCATGCATTGAGCAGTGCCAACAGAACTTGTATCTGCCATTTGCCATTCTCAGACTATAATTTGAGCACTGAGGCGTGTCAACAGTCCATGTATCTGAGGTTTGATATTTTATGCCTATGCAGGATGCACTGAAGACTGCCAACAGGACATGTATCTGAAGTTTGCCATTCTCAGCCTATACTGGGTGCAGTGAAGAGTGCCAACAGGACAGGTATCTGATGTTTGCCATTTTCAGCCAATACTGGATGCACTGAAGAGTGCCAACAGGACATGTATCTGAGGTTTGCCATTCTCAGGCTATACTGGGTGCAGTGAAGAGTGCCAACAGGGCAGGTACCTGAGGATTACCATTCTCTGCCTATTCTGTGTGCACTGAGCAGTGCGTACCACTACATAAGTTTCTGAGCTTTGCCATTTTCAGCCTATGCAGGATGCAATGAGCAATGCCAACAAAATATGTATCTAATGTTTGCCATTCTCAGCGTATACTGGATGCACTGAGCAATGCCAACAGAACTTGTATCTGACATTTGCCATTCTCAGCCTATAATTTGTGCACTGAGGCGTGTCAACAGTCCATGTATCTGAGGTTTGATATTTTATGCCTATGCAGGATGCACTGAAGACTGCCAACAGGACATGTATCTGAGGTTTGCCATTCTCAGCCTGTACTGGGTGCAGTGAAGAGTGCAAACAGGACAGGTAACTGATGTTTGCCATTTTCAGCCAATACTGGATGCACTGATGAGTGCCAACAGGACAGGTATGTGAGGTTTGCCATTCTCAGCCTTTACTGGATGCACTGAGCAGTGCCAACAATTCATGTATCTGACATTTGCCAGTCTCCGCCTATAATGTCTGCACTGAGGAGAGTCAAGAGGACATGAACTGTATCTGAGATTTGCTATTCTCTTCCTATGCTGGATGCACTGAAGAGTGCCAACAAGACATGCATCTGAAGTTTGATATATTCAGCCAATGCAGGATGCACTGAAGAGTGCCAACAGTACATGCATCTGAAGTTTGCCATTCTCAGCCTATACTGGATGCACTGAAGAGTGCCAACAGAATAGGTATCTGAGGTTTGCCATTTTCAACCAATACTTGATGTACTGAAGAGTGCCAACAGGACAGGTATGTGAGGTTTGCCATTCTCAGCCTGTTCTGGTTCCACTGAGTAGTGTCAACAGGACATGTACCTGACATTTGCCATTCTCAGCCTCTAAAGAACACTGAGGAGAGTCAACAGGACATGTATCTGATGTTTGCTCTTCTCCTCCTATGCTGGATGCACTGAAGAGTGTCAACAAGACATTGATCTGAAGTTTTATATTTTCAGCCTATACAGGATGCACTGAAGAGTGCCAACAGGACATGTATATGAGGTTTGCCATTCTTAGCCTATAATGGATACACTAAAGAGTGCCAACAGGACATGTATCTGAGGTTTTCCATTCTCAGCCTATGCTGGATGAAATGAAGAGTGAAACAGGTCATGTATCTGAAGTTTGCCAGTCTCAGTCTATAATGTGTGCACTAAGCAGTGCCAAGCAATACATGTACCTGAAGATTGCCATTTTCAGCCAATACTGAATGCACAGAAGAGTGCCAACAGGACATGTATCTGAGGTTTTCCATTCTCAGCCTATAATTGATGCACTGATGAGTGCCAACAGGACATGCATCTGAAGTTTGATATATTCAGTCTACACAGTATGCACTGAAGAGTGCCAACAGGACATGCATCTGAAGTTTGTTATTTTATGCCTATACAGGATGCACTGTAGAGAGCCAACAGGGCAAGTATCTGACATTGCCATTCTCAGCCTATAATTGATGCATTGAAGAGTGAAACGGACAGGTATCTGAGGTTTGCCATTCTCAGTCAATACTGGATGTACTGAAGACTGCCAACAGGACAGGTATGTGAGGTTTGCCATTCTCAGCATATACTGGATGCAATGAAGAGTGCTAACAAGACATGTATCTGAGATTTGCTATTCTCAGCCTATAGTGTGTGCACTGAGGAGAGTCAACAGGATATGTATCTGAGGTTTGTTCTTCTCATCCTATGGTGGATGCACTGAAGAGTGCCAATAAGACATGTGTCTGAAATTTGGTATATTCAGACTATACAAGATGCACAGAATAGAGCCAACAGGGCAGGTATCTGAGGTTTGCCATTCTCAGACTGTACTGGATGCACTGAAGAGAGCCAACATGGCAGGTATCTGAGGTTTGCCATTCTCAGCCTATACAGGATGCACTGAAGAGAGCCAACAGGGCCGGTATCTGAGGGTTGCCATTCTCAGCATATATTGGATGCACTTAAGAGTGAAAACAGGACATGTATCTGAAGTTTGCCAATCTCAGCCAATAATGTGTGCTCTAAGCAGTGCCAAACACTACATGTACCTGATGTTTGCCATTTTCAGCCAATTCTGAATGCACTAAAGAGTGTCAACAGAACATGTATCTGACATTTGCCATTCTGAGCCTATAATGTGTGCTGAGGCATGTCAACAGTCCATGTAGCTGACGTTTCATATTTTATATTATACTGGATGCACTGAAGCGTGCCAACATGACATGCATCTGAAGTTTGATATATTCAGCCTATACAGAATGCACTGGAGAGAGCCAACAGGACAGGACCTGAGGTTTGCCATTTTCAGCCAACACTTGCTGTATTGAAGAGTGCCAACAGGACAGGTTTGTGAGGTTTGATATTTTATGCCTATACTTGATGCACTAAAGAGTGTCAACAGGCCATGTATCTAATGTTTGCCATTTTCAGCCTGTACTGCATGCATTGAGCAGTGCCAACAGAACTTGTATCTGCCATTTGCCATTCTCAGACTATAATTTGAGCACTGAGACGTGTCAACAGTCCATGTATCTGAGGTTTGATATTTTATGCCTATGCAGGATGCACTGAAGACTGCCAACAGGACATGTATCTAAAGTTTGCCATTCTCAGCCTATACTGGGTGCAGTGAAGAGTGCCAACAGGACAGGTATCTGATGTTTGCCATTTTCAGCCAATACTGGATGCACTGAAGAGTGCCAACAGGACATGTATCTGAGGTTTGCCATTCTCAGGCTATACTGGGTGCAGTGAAGAGTACCAACAGGGCAGGTACCTGAGGATTACCATTCTCTGCCTATTCTGTGTGCACTGAGCAGTGCGCACCACTACATAAGTTTCTGAGCTTTGCCATTTTCAGCCTATGCAGGATGCACTGAGCAATGCCAACAAAATATGTATCTAATGTTTGCCATTCTCAGCGTATACTGGATGCACTGAGCAATGCCAACAGAACTTGTATCTGACATTTGCCATTCTCAGACTATAATTTGTGCACTGAGGCGTGTCAACAGTCCATGTATCTGAGGTTTGATATTTTATGCCTATGCAGGATGCACTGAAGACTGCCAACAGGACATGTATCTGAGGTTTGCCATTCTCAGCCTGTACTGGTGTGAGGAAGAGTGCAAACAGGACAGGTAACTGATGTTTGCCATTTTCAGCCAATACTGGATGCACTGATGAGTGCCAACAGGACAGGTATGTGAGGTTTGCCATTCTCAGCCTTTACTGGATGCACTGAGCAGTGCCAACAATTCATGTATCTGACATTTGCCAGTCTCCGCCTATAATGTCTGCACTGAGGAGAGTCAACAGGACATGAACTGTATCTGAGATTTGCTATTCTCTTCCTATGCTGGATGCACTGAAGAGTGCCAACAAGACATGCATCTGAAGTTTGATATATTCAGCCAATGCAGGATGCACTGAAGAGTGCCAACAGTACATGCATCTGAAGTTTGCCATTCTCAGCCTATACTGGATGCACTGAAGAGTGCCAACAGAATAGGTATCTGAGGTTTGCCATTTTCAACCAATACTTGATGTACTGAAGAGTGCCAACAGGACAGGTATGTGAGGTTTGCCATTCTCAGCCTGTTCTGGTTCCACTGAGAGTTCAACAGGACATGTACCTGACATTTGCCATTCTCAGCCTATAAAGAACACTGAGGAGAGTCAACAGGACATGTATCTGATGTTTGCTCTTCTCCTCCTATGCTGGATGCACTGAAGAGTGCCAACAAGACATTGATCTGAAGTTTTATATTTTCAGCCTATACAGGATGCACTGAAGAGTGCCAACAGGACATGTATATGAGGTTTGCCATTCTTAGCCTATAATGGATACACTAAAGAGTGCCAACAGGACATGTATCTGAGGTTTTCCATTCTCAGCCTATGCTGGATGAAATGAAGAGTGAAACAGGACATGTATCTGAAGTTTGCCAGTCTCAGTCTATAATGTGTGCACTAAGCAGTGCCAAGCAATACATGTACCTGAAGATTGCCATTTTCAGCCAATACTGAATGCACAGAAGAGTGCCAACAAGACATGTATCTGAGGTTTTCCATTCTCAGCCTATAATTGAAGCACTGATGAGTGCCAACAGGACATGTATCTGAGGTTTACCATTCTCAGCCTATACCGGATGCACTGACGAGTGAAAACAGGGCAGGTGTCTGAGGTTTACCATTCTCTGCCTCTACTGTGTGCACTGAGCAGAACCAACAGGATGCGTATCTAATGTTTGCCATTCTCATCCTGTACTGGATGCATTGAGCAGTGCCAACATGACTTATATCTGACATTTGCCATTCTCAGCCTATAATGTGTACACTGAGGCATGTCAACAGTCCATGTATCTGAGGTTAGTTATTTTATGCCTATGCATGATGCACTGAAGAGTGCCAACAGGACATGTATCTGAGGTTTGCCATTCTCTTCCTACACTGAATGCACTGAAGAGTGCCAACAGAACATGTATCTGAGGTTTGCCATTCTCTTCCTACACTGAATGCACTGAAGAGAGCCAACAGAACATGTATCTGAGGTTTGCCATTTTCAGCCAATACTGGATGTACTGAAAAGTGCCAACAGAAAAATTATGAGTTTGCCACTCAGCCAATACTGGATGTACTGAGGAGTGCCAACAGGACAGGCAAGTAAGGTTTGCCATTCTCAGCCTGTACAGGATGCACTGAGCAGTGCCAATAGGACAAGTATCTGACATTTGCCATTCTCTTCCTATAATATGTGCACTAAGGAGAGTCAACAGTACAAGTATCTAAGGTTTGCTCTTCTCATCCTATGCTGGATGCACTGAAGAGTGCCAACAGGACATGCATCTGAAGTTTGATATTTTATGCCTATACAGGATGCACTGAAGAGAGCCAACAGGGCAGATATCTGACATTGCCATTCTCAGCCTATAATTGATGCATTGAAGAGAGTAACAGGACAGGTATCTGAGGTTTGCCATTCTCAGCCAATACTGGATGTTCTGAAGACTGCCAACAGGACAGGTATGTGAGGTTTGTCATTCTCAGCATATACTGGATGCAATGAATAGAGCCAACAACACATGTATCTGACATTTGCTATTCTCAGTCTATAGTGTGTGCACTGAGGAGAGTCAACAGGACATGTATCTGAGGTTTGCTCTTCTCATACTATGGTGGATGCACTGAAGAGTGCCAACAAGACATGCGTCTGAAGTTTGGTATATTCAGCCTATACAAGATGCACTGAAGAGAGCCAACAGGGCAGGAATCTGAGGGTTGCCATTCTCAGCATATACTGGATGCACTGAAGAGTGAAAACAGGACATGTATCTGAAGTTTGCCAATCTCAGCCAATAATGTGTGCTCTAAGCAGTGCCAAACACTACATGTACCTGAAATTTGCCATTTTCAGCCAATTCTGAATGCACTAAAGAGTGCCAACAGAACATGTATCTGACATTTGCCATTCTCAGCCTATAATGTGAGCACTGAGGCATGCCAACAGTCCATGTATCTGAAGTTTCACATTTTATGGCTATACTGGATGCACTCAAGAGTGCCAACACGACATGCATCTGATGTTTGAAATATTCAGCCTATACAGGATGCACTACAGAGAGCCAACAGGACAGGTATCTGACGTTGCCATTTTCAGCCAACACTGGCTGTATTAAGAGTGCCAACAGGACAGGTATGTGAGGTTTGATATTTTATGCCTATACTTGATGCACTGAAGAGTGCCAACAGGCCATGTATCTAATGTTTGCCATTTTCAGCCTGTACTGCATGCATTGAGCAGTGCTAACAGAACTTGTATCTGCCATTTGCCATTCTCAGACTATAATTTGAGCACTGAGGTGTCAACAGTCCATGTATCTGAGGTTTGATATTTTATGCCTATGCAGGATGCACTGAAGACTGCCAACAGGACATGTATCTGAGGTTTGCCATTCTCTGCCAGAACTGGGTGCAGCTGAGAGTGCCAACAGGACAAGTATCTGATGTTTGCCATTTTCAGCCAATCCTGGATGCACTGAAGAGTGCCAACAGGACAGGTATGTGAGGTTTGCCATTCTCAGCCTTTACTGGATGCTCTGCACAGTGCCAACAATTCATGTATCTGACATTTGCCATTCTCCGCCTATAATGTGTGCACTGAGGAGAGTCAACAGGACATGAACTGTATCTGAGATTTGCTATTCTCTTCCTATGCTGGATGCTCTGAAGAGTGCCAACAAGACATGCATCTGAAGTTTGATATATTCAGCCTATGCCGGATGCACCAAAGAGTGCCAACAGGACATGCATCTGACGTTTGCCATTCTCAGCCTATACTGGATGCACTCTAAGAGTGCCAACAGGGCAGGTACCTGAAGATTACCATTCTCAGCCTATTCTGTGTGCACTGAGCAGTGCGTACACTACATATGTTTCGAGCTTTGCCATTTTCAGCCTGTGCAGGATGCACTGAACAATGCCAACAGGATATGTATCTAATGTTTGCCATTCTCAGCCTATACTGGATGCACTGAGCAGGCCAACAGAACTTGTATCTGACAATTGCCATTCTCAGCCTATAATCTGTGCACTGAGTCATGTCAACAGTCCATGTATCTGAGTTTTCATATTTTATGGCTAAACTGGATGCATTGAAGAGTTCCAACACGACATGCATCTGAAGTTTGATATAGTCAGCCTGTACAGGATGCACTGAAGAGACCAAGAGGACAGGTATCTGAGGTTTGCCATTCTCAGCATATACTGGATGCTCTGAAGAGTGCCAACATGACATGCATCTGAAGTTTGATATATTCAGCCTATACAGTATGCACAGAAGAGAGCCAACAGGACATGTATCTGAGGTTTGCCATTCTCAGCCTATACTGGATGCACTGAAGAGCTGAAGAGTGCTACCAGGACAGGTATCTGAGGTTTGCATTTCTCAGCCTGTTCTGGATGCACTGAAGAGTGCCAACAGGACAGGTATCTCATGATTACCATTCTCTGCCTATACTGTGTGCATTGAGCAGTGCATAACACTAAATGTTTCTGAGCTTTGCCATTTTCAGCCTATATTGGATGCACTGAGCAATGCCAACAGGACATGTATCTAATGTTTGCCATTCTCAGCCTGGACTGGATGCACTGAGCAGTGCCAACAGAACTTGTATCTGACATTTCCCATTCTCAGCCTATAATTTGTGCACTGAGGCATGTCAACAGTCCATGTATCTGAGGTTTGATATTTTATGCCAATACAGGATGCACTGAAGAGTGCCAACAGGGCAGGTATCTGAGGTTTACCATTCTCTGCCTGTACTGGATGCACTGAAGAGAGCCAACAAGACATATATCTGACATTTGCCTTTCTCAGTCTATAATGGTGCACTGAGGAGAGTCTGCAGGATATGTATCTAAGGTTTGCTCTTCTCATCCTATGCTGGATGCACTGAAGAGTGCCAACAAGACATAAATCTGAAGTTTGATATATTTAGCCTAAACAGGATGCACTGAAGAGAGCCAACAGGACAGGTATCTGAGGTTTGCCATTCTCAGCCTATACTGGATGCACTGAAGATAGCCAACAGGACAGGTATCTGAGGTTTGCCATTCTCAGCCTATACTGGATACACTGAAGAGTGCCTACAGGACAGGTATCTCAGGATTACCATTCTCAGCCTATACCGTGTGCACTGAGCAGAGCCAACAGGATAGGTATCTTATGTTTGCCATTCTCAGCCTGTACTAGATGCATTGAGCATTGCCAACATAACTTGTATCTGACATTTGCCATTCTCAGCCTATAATGTGTACACTGAGGCATGTCAACAGTCCATGTATCTGAGGTTTGTTATTTTATGCCTATGCAGGATGCACTGAAGAGTGCCAACAGGACATGTATCTGAGGTTTGCCATTCTCAGCTTATACTGGATGCAATGAAGAGTGAAACAGGACATGTTTCTGAAGTTTGCCAGTCTCAGTCAATAATGTGTGCACTAAGCAGTGCCTAACACTACATGTACCTGAAATTTGCCATTTTCAGCCAATACTGAATGCACAGAAGAGTGCCAACAGGACATGCATCTGAGGTTTGCCATTCTCTTCCTATACTGAATGCACTGAAGAGTACCAACAGAATAAGTATGTGAGGTTTGCCATTTTCAGGCAATACTGGATGTACTGAAAAGTGCCAATAGGACAAGTATCTGATATTTGCCATTCTCAGCCTATAATGTGTGCACTGAGGAGAGTCAACAGTACAAGTATCTAAGGTTTGCTCTTCTCATCCTATGCTGGATGCACTGAAGAGTGCCAACAGGACATGCATCTGAAGTTTGATATATTCAGTCTATACAGTATGCACTGAAGAGTGCCAACAGGACATGCATCTGAAGTTTGTTATTTTATGCCTATACAGGATGCACTGTAGAGAGCCAACAGGGCAAGTATCTGACATTGCCATTCTCAGCCTATAATTGATGCATTGAAGAGTGAAACGGGACAGGTATCTGAGGTTTGCCATTCTCAGTCAATACTGGATGTACTGAAGACTGCCAACAGGACAGGTATGTGAGGTTTGCCATTCTCAGCATATACTGGATGCAATGAAGAGTGCTAACAAGACATGTATCTGAGATTTGCTATTCTCAGCCTATAGTGTGTGCACTGAGGAGAGTCAACAGGACATGTATCTGAGGTTTGTTCTTCTCATCCTATGGTGGATGCACTGAAGAGTGCCAATAAGACATGTGTCTGAAATTTGGTATATTCAGACTATACAAGATGCACAGAAGAGAGCCAACAGGGCAGGTATCTGAGGTTTGCCATTCTCAGCCTATACAGGATGCACTGAAGAGAGCCAACAGGGCCGGTATCTGAGGGTTGCCATTCTCAGCATATATTGGATGCACTTAAGAGTGAAAACAGGACATGTATCTGAAGTTTGCCAATCTCAGCCAATAATGTGTGCTCTAAGCAGTGCTGAACACTACATGTACCTGATGTTTGCCATTTTCAGCCAATTCTGAATGCACTAAAGAGTGTCAACAGAACATGTATCTGACATTTGCCATTCTGAGCCTATAATGTGTGCGCTGAGGCATGTCAACAGTCCATGTAGCTGACGTTTCATATTTTATGGCTATACTGGATGCACTGAAGAGTGCCAACATGACATGCATCTGAAGTTTGATGTATTCAGCCTATACAGAATGCACTGGAGAGAGCCAACAGGACAGGTACCTGAGGTTTGCCATTTTCAGCCAACACTTGCTGTATTGAAGAGTGCCAACAGGACAGGTTTGTGAGGTTTGATATTTTATGCCTATACTTGATGCACTGAAGAGTGTCAACAGGCCATGTATCTAATGTTTGCCATTTTCAGCCTGTACTGGCATGCATTGAGCAGTGCCAACAGAACTTGTATCTGCCATTTGCCATTCTCAGACTATAATTTGAGCACTGAGGCGTGTCAACAGTCCATGTACCTGAGGTTTGATATTTTATGCCTATGCAGGATGCACTGAAGACTGCCAACAGGACATGTATCTGAAGTTTGCCATTCTCAGCCTATACTGGGTGCAGTGAAGAGTGCCAACAGGACAGGTATCTGATGTTTGCCATTTTCAGCCAATACTGGATGCACTGAAGAGTGCCAACAGGACATGTATCTGAGGTTTGCCATTCTCAGGCTATACTGGGTGCAGTGAAGAGTGCCAACAGGGCAGGTACCTGAGGATTACCATTCTCTGCCTATTCTGTGTGCACTGAGCAGTGCGTACCACTACATAAGTTTCTGAGCTTTGCCATTTTCAGCCTATGCAGGATGCACTGAGCAATGCCAACAAAATATGTATCTAATGTTTGCCATTCTCAGCGTATACTGGATGCACAGAGCAATGCCAACAGAACTTGTATCTGAAATTTGCCATTCTCAGCATATAATTTGTGCACTGAGGCGTGTCAACAGTCCATGTATCTGAGGTTTGATATTTTATGCCTATGCAGGATGCACTGAAGACTGCCAACAGGACATGTATCTGAGGTTTGCCATTCTCAGCCTATACTGGGTGCAGTGAAGAGTGCAAACAGGACAGGTATCTGATGTTTGCCATTTTCAGCCAATACTGGATGCACTGAAGAGTGCCAACAGGACAGATATGTGAGGTTTGCCATTCTCAGCCTTTACAGGATGCACTGAGCAGTGCCTACAATTAATGTATCTAACATTTGCCAGTCTCCGCCTATAATGTTTGCACTGAGGAGAGTCAACAGGACATGAACTGTATCTGAGATTAGCTATTCTCTTCCTATGCTGGATGCACTGAAGAGTGCCAACAAGACATGCATCTGAAGTTTGATATATTCAGCCTTTACTGGGTGCACTGAAGAGTGCCAACAGGACAGGTATCTCAGGTTTGCCATTTTCAGCCAATACTGGATGTACTGAAGACTGCCAACAGGACAGGTATGTGAGGTTTGCCATTCTCAGCATGTACTGGATGCAATGAAGAGTGCTAACAAGACATGTATCTGAGATTTGCTATTCTCAGCCTATAGTGTGTGCACTGAGGAGAGTCAACAGGACATGTATCTGAGGTTTGTTCTTCTCATCCTATGGTGGATGCACTGAAGAGTGCCAATAAGACATGTGTCTGAAATTTGGTATATTCAGACTATACAAGATGCACAGAAGAGTGCCAACAGGGCAGGTATCTGAGGTTTGCCATTCTCAGCCTATACAGGATGCACTGAAGAGAGCCAACAGGGCCGGTATCTGAGGGTTGCCATTCTCAGCATATATTGGATGCACTTAAGAGTGAAAACAGGACATGTATCTGAAGTTTGCCAATCTCAGCCAATAATGTGTGCTCTAAGCAGTGCCAAACACTACATGTACCTGATGTTTGCCATTTTCAGCCAATTCTGAATGCACTAAAGAGTGTCAACAGAACATGTATCTGACATTTGCCATTCTGAGCCTATAATGTGTGCGCTGAGGCATGTCAACAGTCCATGTAGCTGACGTTTCATATTTTATGGCTATACTGGATGCACTGAAGAGTGCCAACATGACATGCATCTGAAGTTTGATGTATTCAGCCTATGCAGAATGCACTGGAGAGAGCCAACAGGACAGGTACCTGAGGTTTGCCATTTTCAGCCAACACTTGCTGTATTGAAGAGTGCCAACAGGACAGGTTTGTGAGGTTTGATATTTTATGCCTATACTTGATGCACTGAAGAGTGTCAACAGGCCATGTATCTAATGTTTGCCATTTTCAGCCTGTACTGCATGCATTGAGCAGTGCCAACAGAACTTGTATCTGCCATTTGCCATTCTCAGACTATAATTTGAGCACTGAGGCGTGTCAACAGTCCATGTACCTGAGGTTTGATATTTTATGCCTATGCAGGATGCACTGAAGACTGCCAACAGGACATGTATCTGAAGTTTGCCATTCTCAGGCTATACTGGGTGCAGTGAAGAGTGCCAACAGGACAGGTATCTGATGTTTGCCATTTCAGCCAATACTGGATGCACTGAAGAGTGCCAACAGGACATGTATCTGAGGTTTGCCATTCTCAGGCTATACTGGGTGCAGTGAAGAGTGCCAACAGGGCAGGTACCTGAGGATTACCATTCTCTGCCTATTCTGTGTGCACTGAGCAGTGCGTACCACTACATAAGTTTCTGAGCTTTGCCATTTTCAGCCTATGCAGGATGCACTGAGCAATGCCAACAAAATATGTATCTAATGTTTGCCATTCTCAGCGTATACTGGATGCACAGAGCAATGCCAACAGAACTTGTATCTGAAATTTGCCATTCTCAGCATATAATTTGTGCACTGAGGCGTGTCAACAGTCCATGTATCTGAGGTTTGATATTTTATGCCTATGCAGGATGCACTGAAGACTGCCAACAGGACATGTATCTGAGGTTTGCCATTCTCAGCCTATACTGGGTGCAGTGAAGAGTGCAAACAGGACAGGTATCTGATGTTTGCCATTTTCAGCCAATACTGGATGCACTGAAGAGTGCCAACAGGACAGATATGTGAGGTTTGCCATTCTCAGCTTTTACAGGATGCACTGAGCAGTGCCTACAATTAATGTATCTAACATTTGCCAGTCTCCGCCTATAATGTTTGCACTGAGGAGAGTCAACAGGACATGAACTGTATCTGAGATTAGCTATTCTCTTCCTATGCTGGATGCACTGAAGAGTGCCAACAAGACATGCATCTGAAGTTTGATATATTCAGCCTTTACTGGGTGCACTGAAGAGTGCCAACAGGACAGGTATCTCAGGTTTGCCATTTTCAGCCAATACTGGATGTCCTGACGAGTGCCAACATGACAGGTATGTGAGGTTTGCCATTCTCAGCCTGTTCTGGTTGCACTGAGCAGTGCCACCAGGACATGTATCTGACATTTGCCATTCTCAGCCTATAAAGTGTACACTGAGGAGAGTCAACAGGACATGTATCTGAGGTTTGCTCTTCTCCTCCTATGCTGGATGCACTGAAGAGTGCCAACAAGTTATGCATCTGAAGTTTGATATTTCAGCCTATACAGGATGCACTGAAGAGTGCCAACAGGACAGGTATCTGAGGTTTGCCATACTCAGCATAAACTGGATCCTTTGAAGACAGCCAACAGGTCAGGTGTCTGAGGTATGACACTCTTAGCCTATACTGGATGCACTGAAGAGAGCCAACAGGTCAGGTGTCTGAGGTTTGACATTCTCAACCTATAATGGATGCACTGAATATAGCCAACAGGACAGGTATCTGAGGTTTGCCATTCTCAGCCTATAATGGATGCACTGAAGAGTGCCAACAGGACATGTATCTGAGGTCTGCCATTCTCAGCCTATACTGGATGCACTGAAGAGTGAAAACAGGACAGGTGTCTGAGGTTTGCCATTCTCAGCCTATACTGGATGCACTGAAGAGTGCCTACAGGACAGGTATCTCAGGATTACCATTCTCTGTCTATACTGTGTGCACTGAGCAGAGCCAACAGGATAGGTATCTTAAGTTTGCCATTCTCAGCCTGTACTAGATGCACTGAAGAGTGAAAACAGGACAGGTGTCTGAGGTTTGCCATTCTCAGCCTATACTGGATGCACTGAAGAGTGCCTACAGGACAGGTATCTCAGGATTACCATTCTCTGCCTATACTGTGTGCTCTGAGCAGAGCCAACAGGATAGGTATCTTATGTTTGCCATTCTCAGCCTGTACTAGATGCATTGAGCAGTGCCAACATGACTTGTATCTGACATTTGCCATTCTCAGCCTATAATGTGTACACTGAGGCATGTCAACAGTCCATGTATATGAGGTTTGTATTTTTATGCCTATGCAGGGTGCACTGAAGTGTGCCAACAGGACATGTATCTGAGGTTTGCCATTCTCAGCTAATACTGGATGCAATGAAGAGTGAAACAGGACATGTTTCTGAAGTTTGCCAGTCTCAGTCAATAATGTGTGCACTAAGCAGTGCCTAACACTACATGTACCTGAAGTTTGCCATTTTCAGCCAATACTGAATGCACAGAAGAGTGCCAACAAGACATGTATCTGAGGTTTGCCATTCTCTTCCTATACTGAATGCACTGAAGAGTGCCAACAGAACAAGTATGTGAGGTTTGCCATTTTCAGGCAATACTGGATGAACTGAAAAGTGCCAATAGGACAAGTATCTGACATTTGCCATTCTCAGCTTATAATGTGCACTGAGGAGAGTCAACAGTACAAGTATCTAAGGTTTGCTCTTCTCATCCTATGCTGGATGCACTGAAGAGTGTCAACAGGACATGCATCTGAAGTTTGATATATTCAGCCTATACAGTATGCACTGAAGAGTGCCAACAGGACATGCATCTGAAGTTTGTTATTTTATGCCTATACAGGATGCACTGTAGAGAGCCAACAGGGCAAGTATCTGACATTGCCAATCTCAGCCTATAATTGATGCATTGAAGAGTGAAACAGGAGAGGTATCTAAGGTTTGCCATTCTCAGCCAATACTGGATGTACTGAAGACTGCCAACAGGACAGGTATGTGAGGTTTGCCATTCTCAGCATATACTGGATGCAATGAAGAGTGCCGACAAGACATGTATCTGACATTTGCTATTCTCAGCCTATAGTGTGTGCACTGAGGAGAGTCAACAGGACATGTATCTGAGGTTTGCTCTTCTCATCCTATGGTGGATGCACTGAAGAGTGCCAACAAGACATGCGTCTGAAATTTGGTATATTCAGACTATACGAGATGCAAAGAAGAGAGCCAACAGGGCAGGTATCTGAGGTTTGCCATTCTCAGGCTGTACTGCATGCACTGAAGAGAGCCAACAGGGCAGGTATCTGAGGTTTGCCATTCTCAACCTATACAGGATGCACTGAAGAGAGCCAACAGGGCAGGTATCTGAGGGTTGCCATTCTCAGCATATATTGGATGCACTTAAGAGTGAAAACAGGACATGTATCTGAAGTTTGCCAATCTCAGCCAATAATGTGTGCTCTAAGCAGTGCCAAACACTACATGTACCTGAAGTTTACCATTTTCAGCCAATTCTGAATGCACTAAAGAGTGTCAACAGAACATGTATCTGACATTTGCCATTCTGAGCCTATAATGTGTGCACTGAGGCATGTCAACAGTCCATCTATCTGACGTTTCATATTTTATGGCTATACTGGATGCACTGAAGAGTGCCAACACGACATGCATCTGAAGTTTGATGTATTCAGCCTATACAGGATGCACTGAAGAGAGCCAACAGGACAGGTACCTGAGGTTTGCCATTTTCAGCCAACACTTGCTGTATTGAAGAGTGCCTACAGGACAGGTTTGTGAGGTTTGATATTTTATGCCTATACTTGATGCACTGAAGAGTGCCAACAGGCCATGTATCTAATGTTTGCCATTTTCAGCATGTACTGCATGCATTGAGCAGTGCCAACAGAACTTGTATCTGCCATTTGCCATTCTCAGACTATAATTTGAGCACTGAGGCTTGTCAACAGTCCATGTATCTGAGGTTTGATATTTTATGCCTATGCAGGATGCACTGAAGACTGCCAACAGGACATGTATCTGAGGTTTGCCATTCTCAGCCTATACTGGGTGCAGGAAGAGTGCCAACAGGACAGGTATCTGATGTTTGCCATTTTCAGCCAATACTGGATGCACTGAAGAGTGCCAACAGGACATGTATCTGAGGTTTGCCATTCACAGGCTATACTGGGTGCAGAGAAGAGTGCCAACAGGGCAGGTACCTGAGGATTACCATTTTCTGCCTATTCTGTGTGCACTGAGCAGTGCGTACCACAACATGTTTCTGAGCTTTGCCATTTTCAGCCTATGTGGGATGCACTGAGCAATGCCAACAGGATATGTATCTAATGTTTGCCATTCTCAGCCTATACTGGATGCACTGAGCAGTGCCAACAGAACTTGTATCTGACATTTGCCATTCTCAGCCTATAATTTGTGCACTGAGTGTGTCAACAGTCCATGTACCTGAGGTTTGGTATTTTATTCCTATGCAGGATGCACTGAAGACTGCCAACAGGACATGTATCTGAGGTTTGCCATTCTCAGCCTATACTGGGTGCAGAGAAGAGTGCCAACAGGACAGGTATCTGATGTTTGCCATTTTCAGCCAATACTGGGTGCACTGAAGAGTGCCAACAGGACATGTATCTGAGGTTTGTCATTCTCAGGCTATACTGGGTGCAGTGAAGAGTGCCAACAGGGCAGGTACCTGAGGATTACCATTCTCTGCCTATTCTGTGTGCACTGAGCAGCGTACCACACATGTTTCTGAGCTTTGCCATTTTCAGCCTATGCAGGATGTACTGAGCAATGCCAACAGGATATGTATCTAATGTTTGCCATTCTCAGCCTATACTGGATGCACTGAGCAGTGCCAACAGAACTTGTATCTGACATTTGCCATTCTCAGCCTATGATTTGTGCACTGAGGCGTGTCACAGTCCATGTATCTGAGGTTTGATATTTTATGCCTATGCAGGATGCACTAAAGACTGCCAACAGGACATGTATCTGAGGTTTGCCATTCTCAGCCTTTACTGGGTGCAGTGAAGTGTGCAAACAGGACAGGTATCTGATGTTTGCCATTTTCAGCCAATACTGGATGCACTGAAGAGTGCCAACAGGACAGATATGTGAGGTTTGCCATTCTCAGCCTTTACTGGATGCACTGAGCAGTGACAACAATTCATGTATCTGACATTTGCCAGTCTCCACCTATAATGTCTGCACTGAGGAGAGTCAACAGGACATGAACTGTATCTGAGATTTGCTATTCTCTTCCTATGCTGGATGCACTGAAGAGTGCCAACAAGACATGCATCTGAAGTTTGATATATTCAGCCAATGCAGGATGCACTGAAGAGTGCCAACAGTACATGCATCTGAAGTTTGCCATTCTCAGCCTATACTGGATGCACTGAAGAGTGCCAACAGAATAGGTATCTGAGGTTTGCCATTTTCAACCAATACTTGATGTACTGAAGAGTGCCAACAGGACAGGTATGTGAGGTTTGCCATTCTCAGCCTGTTCTGGTTCCACTGAGCAGTGTCAACAGGACATGTACCTGACATTTGCCATTCTCAGCCTACAAAGAACACTGAGGAGAGTCAACAGGACATGTATCTGATGTTTGCTCTTCTCCTCCTATGCTGGATGCACTGAAGAGTGCCAACAAGACATTGATCTGAAGTTTTATATTTTCAGCCTATACAGGATGCACTGAAGAGTGCCAACAGGACATGTATATGAGGTTTGCCATTCTTAGCCTATAATGGATACACTAAAGAGTGCCAACAGGACATGTATCTGAAGTTTGCCAGTCTCAGTCTATAATGTGTGCACTAAGCAGTGCCAAGCAATACATGTACCTGAAGATTGCCATTTTCAGCCAATACTGAATGCACAGAAGAGTGCCAACAGGACATGTATCTGAGGTTTTCCATTCTCAGCCTATAATTGAAGCACTGATGAGTGCCAACAGGACATGTATCTGAGGTTTACCATTCTCAGCCTATACTGGATGCACTGACGAGTGAAAACAGGACAGGTGTCTGAGGTTTACCATTCTCTGCCTCTACTGTGTGCACTGAGCAGAACCAACAGGATACGTATCTAATGTTTGCCTTTCTCATCCTGTACTGGATGTATTGAGCAGTGCCAACATGACTTATATCTGACATTTGCCATTCTCAGCCTATAGTGTGTTCACTGAGGAATGTCAACAGTCCTTGTATCTGAGGTTTGTTATTTTATGCCTATGCAGGATGCTCTGAAGAGTGACAACAGGACATGTATCTGAGGTTTGCCATTCTCAGCCTATACTGGATGAAATGAAGAGTGAAACAGGACATGTATCTGAAGTTTGCCAGTCTCATTCTATAATGTGTGCACTAAGCAGTGCCAAGCACTACATGTACCTGAAGATTGCCATTTTCAGCCAATACTGAATGCACAGAAGAGTGCCAACAGGACATGTATCTGAGGTTTGCCATTCTCTTCCTACACTGAATGCACTGAAGAGTGCCAACAGGACATGTATCTGAGGTTTGCCATTCTCTTCCTACACTGAATGCACTGAAGAGTGCCTACAGAACATGTATCTGAGGTTTGCTATTCTCTTCCTACACTGAATGCAGTGAAGAGAGCCAACAGAACATGTATCTGAGGTTTGCCATTTTCAGCCAATACTTTATGTACTGAAAAGTGCCAACAGAAAAAGTATGTGAGGTTTGCCACTCTCAGCCAATACTGGATGTACTGAGGAGTGCCAACAGGACAGGCAGGTAAGGTTTGCCATTCTCAGCCTGTACAGGATGCACTGAGCAGTGCCAATAGGACAAGTATCTGACATTTGCCATTCTCTTCCTATAATATGTGCACTGAGGAGAGTCAACAGTACAAGTATCTAAGGTTTGCTCTTCTCATCCTATGCTGGATGCACTGAAGAGTGCCAACAGGACATGCATCTGAAGTTTGATATTTTATGCCTATACAGGATGCACTGAAGAGAGCCAACAGGGCAGATATCTGACATTGCCATTCTCAGCCTATAATTGATGCATTGAAGAGAGTAACAGGACAGGTATCTGAGGTTTGCCATTCTCAGCCAATACTGGATGTTCTGAAGACTGCCAACAGGACAGGTATGTGAGGTTTGTCATTCTCAGCATATACTGGATGCAATGAAGAGTGCCAACAACACATGTATCTGACATTTGCTATTCTCAGCCTATAGTGTGTGCACTGAGGAGAGTCAACAGGACATGTATCTGAGGTTTGCTCTTCTCATACTATGGTGGATGCACTGAAGAGTGCCAACAAGACATGCGTCTGAAGTTTGGTATATTCAGCCTATACAAGATGCACTGAAGAGAGCCAACAGGGCAGGAATCTGAGGGTTGCCATTCTCAGCATATACTGGATGCACTGAAGAGTGAAAACAGGACATGTATCTGAAGTTTGCCAATCTCAGCCAATAATGTGTGCTCTAAGCAATGCCAAACACTACATGTACCTGAAATTTGCCATTTTCAGCCAATTCTGAATACACTAAAGAGTGCCAACAGAACATGTATCTGACATTTGCCATTCTCAGCCTATAATGTGAGCACTGAGGCATGCCAACAGTCCATGTATCTGAAGTTTCACATTTTATGGCTATACTGGATGCACCGAAGAGTGCCAACACGACATGCATCTGATGTTTGAAATATTCAGCCTATACAGGATGCACTACAGAGAGCCAACAGGACAGGTACCTGAAGTTTGCCATTTTCAGCCAATACTGAATGCACAGAAGAGTGCCAACAGGACATGTATCTGAGGTTTGCCATTCTCTTCCTATACTGAATGCACTGAAGAGTGCCAACAGAACAAGTATGTGAGGTTTGCCATTTTCAGGCAATACTGGATGTACTGAAAAGTGCCAATAGGACAAGTATCTGACATTTGCCATTCTCAGCCTATAATGTGTGCACTGAGGAGGGTCAACAGTACAAGTATCTAAGGTTTGCTCTTCTCATCCTATGCTGGATGCACTGAAGAGTGTCAACAGGACATGCATCTGAAGTTTGACATATTCAGCCTATACAGTATGCACTGAAGAGTGCCAACAGGACATGCATCTGAAGTTTGTTATTTTATGCCTATACAGGATGCACTGTAGAGAGCCAACAGGGCAAGTATCTGACATTGCCAATCTCAGCCTATAATTGATGCATTGAAGAGTGAAACAGGAGAGGTATCTAAGGTTTGCCATTCTCAGCCAATACTGGATGTACTGAAGACTGCCAACAGGACAGGTATGTGAGGTTTGCCATTCTCAGCATATACTGGATGCAATGAAGAGTGCCGACAAGACATGTATCTGACATTTGCTATTCTCAGCCTATAGTGTGTGCACTGAGGAGAGTCAACAGGACATGTATCTGAGGTTTGCTCTTCTCATCCTATGGTGGATGCACTGAAGAGTGCCAACAAGACATGCGTCTGAAATTTGGTATATTCAGACTATACGAGATGCAAAGAAGAGAGCCAACAGGGCAGGTATCTGAGGTTTGCCATTCTCAGGCTGTACTGCATGCACTGAAGAGAGCCAACAGGGCAGGTATCTGAGGTTTGCCATTCTCAACCTATACAGGATGCACTGAAGAGAGCCAACAGGGCAGGTATCTGAGGTTGCCATTCTCAGCATATATTGATGCACTTAAGAGTGAAAACAGGACATGTATCTGAAGTTTGCCAATCTCAGCCAATAATGTGTGCTCTAAGCAGTGCCAAACACTACATGTACCTGAAGTTTACCATTTTCAGCCAATTCTGAATGCACTAAAGAGTGTCAACAGAACATGTATCTGACATTTGCCATTCTGAGCCTATAATGTGTGCACTGAGGCATGTCAACAGTCCATCTATCTGACGTTTCATATTTTATGGCTATACTGGATGCACTGAAGAGTGCCAACACGACATGCATCTGAAGTTTGATGTATTCAGCCTATACAGGATGCACTGAAGAGAGCCAACAGGACAGGTACCTGAGGTTTGCCATTTTCAGCCAACACTTGCTGTATTGAAGAGTGCCTACAGGACAGGTTTGTGAGGTTTGATATTTTATGCCTATACTTGATGCACTGAAGAGTGCCAACAGGCCATGTATCTAATGTTTGCCATTTTCAGCATGTACTGCATGCATTGAGCAGTGCCAACAGAACTTGTATCTGCCATTTGCCATTCTCAGACTATAATTTGAGCACTGAGGCTTGTCAACAGTCCATGTATCTGAGGTTTGATATTTTATGCCTATGCAGGATGCACTGAAGACTGCCAACAGGACATGTATCTGAGGTTTGCCATTCTCAGCCTATACTGGGTGCAGTGAAGAGTGCCAACAGGACAGGTATCTGATGTTTGCCATTTTCAGCCAATACTGGATGCACTGAAGAGTGCCAACAGGACATGTATCTGAGGTTTGCCATTCACAGGCTATACTGGGTGCAGAGAAGAGTGCCAACAGGGCAGGTACCTGAGGATTACCATTTTCTGCCCATTCTGTGTGCACTGAGCAGTGCGTACCACAACATGTTTCTGAGCTTTGCCATTTTCAACCTATGTGGGATGCACTGAGCAATGCCAACAGGATATGTATCTAATGTTTGCCATTCTCAGCCTATACTGGATGCACTGAGCAGTGCCAACAGAACTTGTATCTGACATTTGCCATTCTCAGCCTATAATTTGTGCACTGAGGTGTGTCAACAGTCCATGTACCTGAGGTTTGGTATTTTATTCCTATGCAGGATGCACTGAAGACTGCCAACAGGACATGTATCTGAGGTTTGCCATTCTCAGCCTATACTGGGTGCAGAGAAGAGTGCCAACAGGACAGGTATCTGATGTTTGCCATTTTCAGCCAATACTGGGTGCACTGAAGAGTGCCAACAGGACATGTATCTGAGGTTTGTCATTCTCAGGCTATACTGGGTGCAGTGAAGAGTGCCAACAGGGCAGGTACCTGAGGATTACCATTCTCTGCCTATTCTGTGTGCACTGAGCAGTGCGTACCACTACATGTTTCTGAGCTTTGTCATTTTCAGCCTATGCAGGATGTACTGAGCAATGCCAACAGGATATGTATCTAATGTTAGCCATTCTCAGCCTATACTGGATGCACTGAGCAGTGCCAACAGAACTTGTATCTGACATTTGCCATTCTCAGCCTATAATTTGTGCACTGAGGCGTGTCAACAGTCCATGTATCTGAGGTTTGATATTTTATGCCTATGCAGGATGCACTAAAGACTGCCAACAGGACATGTATCTGAGGTTTGCCATTCTCAGCCTTTACTGGGTGCAGTGAAGTGTGCAAACAGGACAGGTATCTGATGTTTGCCATTTTCAGCCAATACCGGATGCACTGAAGAGTGCCAACAGGACAGATATGAGGTTTGCCATTCTCAGCCTTTACTGGATGCACTGAGCAGTGCCAACAATTCATGTATCTGACATTTGCCAGTCTCCGCCTATAATGTCTGCACTGAGGAGAGTCAACAGGACATGAACTGTATCTGAGATTTGCTATTCTCTTCCTATGCTGGATGCACTGAAGAGTGCCAACAAGACATGCATCTGAAGTTTGATATATTCAGCCAATGCAGGATGCACTGAAGAGTGCCAACAGTACATGCATCTGAAGTTTGCCATTCTCAGCCTATACTGGATGCACTGAAGAGTGCCAACAGAATAGTTATCTGAGGTTTGCCATTTTCAACCAATACTTGATGTACTGAAGAGTGCCAACAGGATAGGTATGTGAGGTTTGCCATTCTCAGCCTGTTCTGGTTCCACTGAGCAGTGTCAACAGGACATGTACCTGACATTTGCCATTCTCAGCCTATAAAGAACACTGAGGAGAGTCAACAGGACATGTATCTGATGTTTGCTCTTCTCCTCCTATGCTGGATGCACTGAAGAGTGCCAACAAGACATTGATCTGAAGTTTTATATTTTCAGCCTATACAGGATGCACTGAAGAGTGCCAACAGGACATGTATATGAGGTTTACCATTCTTAGCCTATAATGGATACACTAAAGAGTGCCAACAGGACATGTATCTGAGGTTTTCCATTCTCAGCCTATGCTGGATGAAATGAAGAGTGAAACAGGACATGTATCTGAAGTTTGCCAGTCTCAGTCTATAATGTGTGCACTAAGCAGTGCCAAGCAATACATGTACCTGAAGATTGCCATGTTTGAAATATTCAGCCTATACAGGATGCACTACAGAGAGCCAACAGGACAGGTATCTGACGTTTGCCATTTTCAGCCAACACTGGCTGTATTGAAGAGTGCCAACAGGACAGGTATGTGAGGTTTGATATTTTATGCCTATACTTGATGCACTGAAGAGTGCCAACAGGCCATGTATCTAATGTTTGCCATTTTCAGCCTGTACTGCATGCATTGAGCAGTGCTAACAGAACTTGTATCTGCCATTTGCCATTCTCAGACTATAATTTGAGCACTGAGGTGTGTCAACAGTCCATGTATCTGAGGTTTGATATTTTATGCCTATGCAGGATGCACTGAAGACTGCCAACAGGACATGTATCTGAGGTTTGCCATTCTCTGCCAGAACTGGGTGCAGCGAAGAGTGCCAACAGGACAAGTATCTGATGTTTGCCATTTTCAGCCAATCCTGGATGCACTGAAGAGTGCCAACAGGACAGGTATGTGAGGTTTGCCATTCTCAGCCTTTACTGGATGCTCTGCACAGTGCCAACAATTCATGTATCTGACATTTGCCATTCTCCGCCTATAATGTGTGCACTGAGGAGAGTCAACAGGACATGAACTGTATCTGAGATTTGCTATTCTCTTCCTATGCTGGATGCTCTGAAGAGTGCCAACAAGACATGCATCTGAAGTTTGATATATTCAGCCTATGCCGGATGCACCAAAGAGTGCCAACAGGACATGCATCTGACGTTTGCCATTCTCAGCCTATACTGGATGCACTCAAGAGTGCCAACAGGGCAGGTACCTGAAGATTACCATTCTCTGCCTATTCTGTGTGCACTGAGCAGTGCGTACCACTACATGTTTCCGAGCTTTGCCATTTTCAGCCTGTGCAGGATGCACTGAACAATGCCAACAGGATATGTATCTAATGTTTGCCATTCTCAGCCTATACTGGATGCACTGAGCAGTGCCAACAGAACTTGTATCTGACAATTGCCATTCTCAGCCTATAATCTGTGCACTGAGTCATGTCAACAGTCCATGTATCTGAGTTTTCATATTTTATGGCTAAACTGGATGCATTGAAGAGTTCCAACACGACATGCATCTGAAGTTTGATATAGTCAGCCTGTACAGGATGCACTGAAGAGAGCCAAGAGGACAGGTATCTGAGGTTTGCCATTCTCAGCATATACTGGATGCTCTGAAGAGTGCCAACATGACATGCATCTGAAGTTTGATATATTCAGCCTATACAGTATGCACAGAAGAGAGCCAACAGGACATGTATCTGAGGTTTGCCATTCTCAGCCTATACTGGATGCACTGAAGAGCTGAAGAGTGCTACCAGGACAGGTATCTGAGGTTTGCATTTCTCAGCCTGTTCTGGATGCACTGAAGAGTGCCAACAGGACAGGTATCTCATGATTACCATTCTCTGCCTATACTGTGTGCATTGAGCAGTGCATAACACTAAATGTTTCTGAGCTTTGCCATTTTCAGCCGATATTGGATGCACTGAGCAATGCCAACAGGACATGTATCTAATGTTTGCCATTCTCAGCCTGGACTGGATGCACTGAGCAGTTCCAACAGAACTTGTATCTGACATTTCCCATTCTCAGCCTATAATTTGTGCACTGAGGCATGTCAACAGTCCATGTATCTGAGGTTTGATATTTTATGCCAATACAGGATGCACTGAAGAGTGCCAACAGGGCAGGTATCTGAGGTTTACCATTCTCTGCCTGTACTGGATGCACTGAAGAGAGCCAACAAGACATATATCTGACATTTGCCTTTCTCAGCCTATAATGTGTGCACTGAGGAGAGTCTGCAGGATATGTATCTAAGGTTTGCTCTTCTCATCCTATGCTGGATGCACTGAAGAGTGCCAACAAGACATAAATCTGAAGTTTGATATATTTAGCTCAAACAGGATGCACTGAAGAGAGCCAACAGGACAGGTATCTGAGGTTTGCCATTCTCAGCCTATACTGGATGCACTGAAGATAGCCAACAGGACAGGTATCTGAGGTTTGCCATTCTCAGCCTATACTGGATGCACTGAAGAGTGCCTACAGGACAGGTATCTCAGGATTACCATTCTCAGCCTATACCTGTGCACTGAGCAGAGCCAACAGGATAGGTATCTTATGTTTGCCATTCTCAGCCTGTACTAGATGCATTGAGCAGTGCCAACATAACTTGTATCTGACATTTGCCATTCTCAGCCTATAATGTGTACACTGAGGCATGTCAACAGTCCATGTATCTGAGGTTTGTTATTTTATGCCTATGCAGGATGCACTGAAGAGTGCCAACAGGACATGTATCTGAGGTTTGCCATTCTAGCTTATACTGGATGCAATGAAGAGTGAAACAGGACATGTTTCTGAAGTTTGCTAGTCTCAGTCAATAATGTGTGCACTAAGCAGTGCCTAACACTACATGTACCTGAAATTTGCCATTTTCAGCCAATACTGAATGCACAGAAGAGTGCCAACAGGACATGCATCTGAGGTTTGCCATTCTCTTCCTATACTGAATGCACTGAAGAGTACCAACAGAATAAGTATGTGAGGTTTGCCATTTTCAGGCAATACTGGATGTACTGAAAAGTGCCAATAGGACAAGTATCTGATATTTGCCATTCTCAGCCTATAATGTGTGCACTGAGGAGAGTCAACAGTACAAGTATCTAAGGTTTGCTCTTCTCATCCTATGCTGGATGCACTGAAGAGTGCCAACAGGACATGCATCTGAAGTTTGATATATTCAGTCTATACAGTATGCACTGAAGAGTGCCAACAGGACATGCATCTGAAGTTTGTTATTTTATGCCATACAGGATGCACTGTAGAGAGCCAACAGGGCAAGTATCTGACATTGCCATTCTCAGCCTATAATTGATGCATTGAAGAGTGAAACGGGACAGGTATCTGAGGTTTGCCATTCTCAGTCAATACTGGATGTACTGAAGACTGCCAACAGGACAGGTATGTGAGGTTTGCCATTCTCAGCATATACTGGATGCAATGAAGAGTGCTAACAAGACATGTATCTGAGATTTGCTATTCTCAGCCTATAGTGTGTGCACTGAGGAGAGTCAACAGGACATGTATCTGAGGTTTGTTCTTCTCATCCTATGGTGGATGCACTGAAGAGTGCCAATAAGACATGTGTCTGAAATTTGGTATATTCAGACTATACAAGATGCACAGAAGAGAGCCAACAGGGCAGGTATCTGAGGTTTGCCATTCTCAGCCTATACAGGATGCACTGAAGAAAGCCAACAGGGCCGGTATCTGAGGGTTGCCATTCTCAGCATATATTGGATGCACTTAAGAGTGAAAACAGGACATGTATCTGAAGTTTGCCAATCTCAGCCAATAATGTGTGCTCTAAGCAGTGCCAAACACTACATGTACCTGATGTTTGCCATTTTCAGCCAATTCTGAATGCACTAAAGAGTGTCAACAGAACATGTATCTGACATTTGCCATTCTGAGCCTATAATGTGTGCGCTGAGGCATGTCAACAGTCCATGTAGCTGACGTTTCATATTTTATGGCTATACTGGATGCACTGAAGAGTGCCAACATGACATGCATCTGAAGTTTGATATATTCAGCCTATACAGAATGCACTGGAGAGAGCCAACAGGACAGGTACCTGAGGTTTGCCATTTTCAGCCAACACTTGCTGTATTGAAGAGTGCCAACAGGACAGGTTTGTGAGGTTTGATATTTTATGCCTATACTTGATGCACTGAAGAGTGTCAACAGGCCATGTATCTAATGTTTGCCATTTTCAGCCTGTACTGCATGCATTGAGCAGTGCCAACAGAACTTGTATCTGCCATTTGCCATTCTCAGACTATAATTTGAGCACTGAGGCGTGTCAACAGTCCATGTATCTGAGGTTTGATATTTTATGCCTATGCAGGATGCACTGAAGACTGCCAACAGGACATGTATCTGAAGTTTGCCATTCTCAGCCTATACTGGGTGCAGTGAAGAGTGCCAACAGGACAGGTATCTGATGTTTGCCATTTTCAGCCAATACTGGATGCACTGAAGAGTGCCAACAGGACATGTATCTGAGGTTTGCCATTCTCAGGCTATACTGGGTGCAGTGAAGAGTGCCAACAGGGCAGGTACCTGAGGATTACCATTCTCTGCCTATTCTGTGTGCACTGAGCAGTGCGTACCACTACATAAGTTTCTGAGCTTTGCCATTTTCAGCCTATGCAGGATGCACTGAGCAATGCCAACAAAATATATATCTAATGTTTGCCATTCTCAGCATATACTAGATGCACTGAGCAATGCCAACAGAACTTGTATCTGAAATTTGCCATTCTCAGCATATAATTTGTGCACTGAGGCGTGTCAACAGTCCATGTATCTGAGGTTTGATATTTTATGCCTATGCAGGATGCACTGAAGACTGCCAACAGGACATGTATCTGAGGTTTGCCATTCTCAGCCTATACTGGGTGCAGTGAATAGTGCAAACAGGACAGGTATCTGATGTTTGCCATTTTCAGCCAATACTGGATGCACTGAAGAGTGCCAACAGGACAGATATGTGAGGCTTGCCATTCTCAGCCTTTACAGGATGCACTGAGCAGTGCCTACAATTAATGTATCTAACATTTGCCAGTCTCCGCCTATAATGTTTGCACTGAGGAGAGTCAACAGGACATGAACTGTATCTGAGATTAGCTATTCTCTTCCTATGCTGGATGCACTGAAGAGTGCCAACAAGACATGCATCTGAAGTTTGATATATTCAGCCTTTACTGGGTGCACTGAAGAGTGCCAACAGGACAGGTATCTCAGGTTTGCCATTTTCAGCCAATACTGGATGTCCTGACGAGTGCCAACATGACAGGTATGTGAGGTTTGCCATTCTCAGCCTGTTCTGGTTGCACTGAGCAGTGCCACCAGGACATGTATCTGGCATTTGCCATTCTCAGCCTAAAAAGTGTACACTGAGGAGAGTCAACAGGACATGTATCTGAGGTTTGCTCTTCTCCTCCTATGCTGGATGCACTGAAGAGTGCCAACAAGTTATGCATCTGAAGTTTGATATTTCAGCCTATACAGGATGCACTGAAGAGTGCCAACAGGACAGGTATCTGAGGTTTGCCATACTCAGCATATACTGGATCCTCTGAAGAGAGCCAACAGGTCAGGTGTCTGAGGTATGACACTCTTAGCCTATACTGGATGCACTGAAGAGAGCCAACAGGTCAGGTGTCTGAGTTTTGACATTCTCAACCTATAATGGATGCACTGAATATAGCCAACAGGACAGGTATCTGAGGTTTGCCATTCTCAGCCTATAATGGATGCACTGAAGAGTGCCAACAGGACATGTATCTGAGGTTTGCCATTCTCAGCCTATACTGGATGCACTGAAGAGTGAAAACAGGACAGGTGTCTGAGGTTTGCCATTCTCAGCCTATTCTGGATGCACTGAAGAGTGCCTACAGGACAGGTATCTCAGGATTACCATTCTCTGTCTATACTGTGTGCACTGAGCAGAGCCAACAGGATAGGTATCTTATGTTTGCCATTCTCAGCCTGTACTAGATGCACTGAAGAGTGAAAACAGGACAGGTGTCTGAGGTTTGCCATTCTCAGCCTATACTGGATGCACTGAAGAGTGCCTACAGGACAGGTATCTCAGGATTACCATTCTCTGCCTATACTGTGTGCTCTGAGCAGAGCCAACAGGATAGGTATCTTATGTTTGCCATTCTCAGCCTGTACTAGATGCATTGAGCAGTGCCAACATGACTTGTATCTGACATTTGCCATTCTCAGCCTATAATGTGTACACTGAGGCATGTCAACAGTCCATGTATATGAGGTTTGTATTTTTATGCCTATGCAGGTGCACTGAAGTGTGCCAACAGGACATGTATCTGAGGTTTGCCATTCTCAGCTAATACTGGATGCAATGAAGAGTGAAACAGGACATGTTTCTGAAGTTTGCCAGTCTCAGTCAATAATGTGTGCACTAAGCAGTGCCTAACACTACATGTACTTGAAGTTTGCCATTTTCAGCCAATACTGAATGCACAGAAGAGTGCCAACAGGACATGTATCTGAGGTTTGCCATTCTCTTCCTATACTGAATGCACTGAAGAGTGCCAACAGAACAAGTATGTGAGGTTTGCCATTTTCAGGCAATACTGGATGTACTGAAAAGTGCCAATAGGACAAGTATCTGACATTTGCCATTCTCAGCCTATAATGTGTGCACTGAGGAGAGTCAACAGTACAAGTATCTAAGGTTTGCTCTTCTCATCCTATGCTGGATGCACTGAAGAGTGTCAACAGGACATGCATCTGAAGTTTGATATATTCAGCCTATACAGTATGCACTGAAGAGTGCCAACAGGACATGCATCTGAAGTTTGTTATTTTATGCCTATACAGGATGCACTGTAGAGAGCCAACAGGGCAAGTATCTGACATTGCCAATCTCAGCCTATAATTGATGCATTGAAGTGTGAAACAGGAGAGGTATCTAAGGTTTGCCATTCTCAGCCAATACTGGATGTACTGAAGACTGCCAACAGGACAGGTATGTGAGGTTTGCCATTCTCAGCATATACTGGATGCAATGAAGAGTGCCGACAAGACATGTATCTGACATTTGCTATTCTCAGCCTATAGTGTGTGCACTGAGGAGAGTCAACAGGACATGTATCTGAGGTTTGCTCTTCTCATCCTATGGTGGATGCACTGAAGAGTGCCAACAAGACATGCGTCTGAAATTTGGTATATTCAGACTATACGAGATGCAAAGAAGAGAGCCAACAGGGCAGGTATCTGAGGTTTGCCATTCTCAGGCTGTACTGCATGCACTGAAGAGAGCCAACAGGGCAGGTATCTGAGGTTTGCCATTCTCAACCTATACAGGATGCACTGAAGAGAGCCAACAGGGCAGGTATCTGAGGGTTGCCATTCTCAGCATATATTGATGCACTTAAGAGTGAAAACAGGACATGTATCTGAAGTTTGCCAATCTCAGCCAATAATGTGTGCTCTAAGCAGTGCCAAACACTACATGTACCTGAAGTTTACCATTTTCAGCCAATTCTGAATGCACTAAAGAGTGTCAACAGAACATGTATCTGACATTTGCCATTCTGAGCCTATAATGTATGTGCACTGAGGCATGTCAACAGTCCATCTATCTGACGTTTCATATTTTATGGCTATACTGGATGCACTGAAGAGTGCCAACACGACATGCATCTGAAGTTTGATGTATTCAGCCTATACAGGATGCACTGAAGAGAGCCAACAGACAGGTACCTGAGGTTTGCCATTTTCAGCAACACTTGCTGTATTGAAGAGTGCTACAGGACAGGTTTGTGAGGTTTGATATTTTATGCCTATACTTGATGCACTGAAGAGTGCCAACAGGCCATGTATCTAATGTTTGCCATTTTCAGCATGTACTGCATGCATTGAGCAGTGCCAACAGAACTTGTATCTGCCATTTGCCATTCTCAAACTATAATTTGAGCACTGAGGCTTGTCAACAGTCCATGTATCTGAGGTTTGATATTTTATGCCTATGCAGGATGCACTGAAGACTACCAACAGGACATGTATCTGAGGTTTGCCATTCTCAGCCTATACTGGGTGCAGTGAAGAGTGCCAACAGGACAGGTATCTGATGTTTGCCATTTTCAGCCAATACTGGATGCACTGAAGAGTGCCAACAGGACATGTATCTGAGGTTTGCCATTCACAGGCTATACTGGGTAGCAGAAGAGTGCCAACAGGGCAGGTACCTGAGGATTACCATTTTCTGCCTATTCTGTGTGCACTGAGCAGTGCGTACCACAACATGTTTCTGAGCTTTGCCATTTTCAGCCTATGTGGGATGCACTGAGCAATGCCAACAGGATATGTATCTAATGTTTGCCATTCTCAGCCTATACTGGATGCACTGAGCAGTGCCAACAGAACTTGTATCTGACATTTGCCATTCTCAGCCTATAATTTGTGCACTGAGGTGTGTCAACAGTCCATGTACCTGAGGTTTGGTATTTTATTCCTATGCAGGATGCACTGAAGACTGCCAACAGGACATGTATCTGAGGTTTGCCATTCTCAGCCTATACTGGGTGCGAGAAGAGTGCCAACAGGACAGGTATCTGATGTTTGCCATTTTCAGCCAATACTGGGTGCACTGAAGAGTGCCAACAGGACATGTATCTGAGGTTTTGCCATTCTCAGGCTATACTGGGTGCAGTGAAGAGTGCCAACAGGGCAGGTACCTGAGGATTACCATTCTCTGCCTATTCTGTGTGCACTGAGCAGTGCGTACCACTACATGTTTCTGAGCTTTGCCATTTTCAGCCTATGCAGGATGTACTGAGCAATGCCAACAGGATATGTATCTAATGTTTGCCATTCTCAGCCTATACTGGATGCACTGAACAGTGCCAACAGAACTTGTATCTGACATTTGCCATTCTCAGCCTATAATTTGTGCACTGAGGCGTGTCAACAGTCCATGTATCTGAGGTTTGATATTTTATGCCTATGCAGGATGCACTAAAGACTGCCAACAGGACATGTATCTGAGGCTTGCCATTCTCAGCCTTTACTGGGTGCAGTGAAGTGTGCAAACAGGACAGGTATCTGATGTTTGCCATTTTCAGCCAATACTGGATGCACTGAAGAGTGCCAACAGGACAGATATGTGAGGTTTGCCATTCTCAGCCTTTACTGGATGCACTGAGCAGTGCCAACAATTCATGTATCTGACATTTGCCAGTCTCCGCCTATAATGTGTGTGCATTGAGGAGAGTCAACAGGACATGAACTCTATCTGAGATTAGCTATTCTCTTCCAATGCTGGATGCACTGTAGAGTGCCAACAAGACATGCATCTGAAGTTTGATCTATTCAGCCTATACTGGGTGCAATGAAGAGTGCCAACAGGACAGGTATCTCAGGTTTGCCATTTTCTGCCAATACTGGATGTCTTGAAGAGTGCCAACAAGACAGGTATGTGAGGTTTGCCATACTCAGCCTGTTCTGGTTGCACTGAGCAGTGCCAACAGGACATGTATCTGACATTTGCCATTCTCAGCCAATAAAGTGTACACTGAGGAGAGTCAACAGGACATGTATCTGAGGTTCGCTCTTCTCCTCCTATGCTGGATGCACTGAAGAGTGCCAACAAGTTATGCATCTGAAGTTTGATATTTCAGCCTATACAGGATGCACTGAAGAGTGCCAATAGGACAGGTATCTGAGGTTTGCCATTCTCAGCATTTACTGTATGCACTGCAGAGAGCCAACAGGTCAGGTGTCTGAGGTTTGACATTCTCAGCCTATACTGGATGCACTGAAGAGAGCCAACAGGTCAGGTGTCTGAGGTTTGACATTCTCAGCCTATAATGGATGCACTGAATATAGCCAACAGGACACGTATCTGAGGTTTGCCATTCTCAGCCTATAATGGATGCACTGAAGAGTGCCTACATGACAGGTATCTCAGGATTACCATTCTCTGCCTATACTGTGTGCACTGAGCTGAGCCAACAGGATATGTATCTAATGTTTGCATTCTCATCCTGTACTGGATGCATTGAGCAGTGCCAACATGACTTGTATCTGACATTTGCCATTCTCAGCCTATAATGTGTACACTGAGGCATGTCAACAGTCCATGTATCTGAGGTTTGTTATTTTGTGCCTATGCAGGATGCACTAAAGAGTGCCAACAGGACATGTATCTGAGGTTTGCCATTCTCAGCCTATACTGGATGAAATGAAGAGTGAAACAAGACATGTATCTGAAGTTTGCCAGTCTCAGTCTATGTGTGCACTAAGCAGTGCCAAACACTACATGTACCTGAAGTTTGCCATTTTCAGCCAATACTGAATGCACAGAGGAGTGCCAACAGGACATGTATCTGAGATTTGCCATTCTCTTCCTATACTGAATGAACTGAAGAGTGCCAACCGAACAAGTATGTGAGGTTTGCCACTCTCAGCCAATACTGGTTGTACTGAGGAGTGCAAACAGGACAGGCATGTGAGGTTTGCCATTCTCAGCCTGTACTGGATGCACTGAGCAGTGCCAGTAGGACAAGTATCTGACATTTGCCATTCTCAGCCTATAATATGTGCACTGAGGAGAGTCAACAGTACAAGTATCTAAGGTTTGCTCTTCTCATCCTATGCTGGATGCACTGAAGAGTGCCAACAGGACATGCATCTGAAGTTTGATATTTTATGCCTATACAGGATGCACTGAAGATAGCCAACAGGGCAGGTATCTGACATTGCCATTCTCAGCCTATAACTGATGCATTGAAGAGGAAGCAGGACAGGTATCTGAGGTTTGCCATTCTCAGCCAATACTGGATGTACTGAAGACTGCCAACAGGACAGGTATGTGAGGTTTGCCGTTCTCAGCATATACTGGATGCAATGAAGAGTGCCAACAAGACATGTATCTGACATTTGCTATTCTCAGCCCATAATGTGTGCACTGAGGAGAGTCAACAGGACATGTATCTGAGGTTTGCTCTTCTCAACCTATGCTGGATGCACTGAAAAGTGCCAACAAGACATGCGTCTGAAGTTTGGTATATTCAGCCTATACAAGTAGCACAGAAGAGAGCCAACAGGGTAGATATCTGAGGGTTGCCATTCTCAGCATATACTGGATGCACTGATGAGTGAAAACAGGACATGTATCTGAAGTTTGCCAATCTCAGCCAATAATGTGTGCTCTAAGCAGTGCCAAACACTACATGTACCTGAAGTTTGCCATTTTCAGCCAATTCCGAATGCACTAAAGAGTGCCAACAGAACATGTATCTGACATTTGCCATTCTCAGCCTATAATGTGTGCACTGAGGCATGTCAACAGTCCATGTATCTGACGTTTCATATTTTATGGCTATACTGGATGCACTGAAGAGTGCCAACACGACATGCATCTGAAGTTTGATATATTCAGCCTATACAGGATGCACTGAAGAAAGCCAACAGGACAGGTATCTGACGTTTGATATATTCAGGCTATACTGGATGCACTCAAGAGTGCCAACAGGGCAGGTACCTGAGGATTACCATTCTCTGCCTATACTTTGTGCACTGAGCAGTGCGTACCACTACATGTTTCTGAGCTTTGACATTTTCAGCCTATGCAGGATGCGCTGTGCAATGCCAACAGGATATGTATCTAATGTTTGCCATTCTCAGCATATACTGGATGCATTGAAGAGTGCCATCAGGACACGTATCTGAGGTTCGCCATTCTCAGCCTATACTGAATGCACTGAAGAGCTGAAGAGTGCTAACAGGACAGGTATCTGAGGTTTGCCATTCTCAGCCTTTACTGGATGCACTGAGCAGTGCCAATAATTCATGTATCTGACATTTGCCATTCTCCGCCTATAATGTGTGGCACTGAGGAGAGTCAACAGGACATGAACTGTATCTGAGATTAGCTATTCTCTTCCTATGCTGGATGCTCTGAAGAGTGCCAACACGACATGCATCTGAAGTTTGATATATTCAGCCTATACTGGATGCACTGAAGAGTGCCAACAGGACAGGTATCTGAGGTTTACCATTCTCATGCTATGCTGGTTGCTCTGAAGAATGACAACAAGACATGCATCTGAAGTTTGATATATTCAGCCTATACAGGATGCAACCAAGAGTGCCAACAGGACAGGTATCTGAGGTTTGCCATTCTCAGGTTATACTGGATGCACTCAAGAGTGCCAACGGGAAGGTACCTGAGGACTACCATCTCTGCCCATACTGTGTGCACTGAGCACCGTGCTCGCCACATGTTTCCGAGCTTTGCCATTTTCAGCCTATGCAGGATGCACTGAGCAATGCCAACATAATATGTATCTAATGTTTGCCATTCTCAGCCTATACTGGATGCATTGAGCAGTGCCAACATGACTTGTATCTGACAGTTGCCATTCTCAGCCTATAATGTGTGCACTGAGGCGTGTCAACAGTCCATGTATCTGAGGTTTGATATTTTATGCCTATGCAGGATGCACTAAAGACTGCCAACAGGACATGTATCTGAGGCTTGCCATTCTCAGCCTTTACTGGGTGCAGTGAAGTGTGCAAACAGGACAGGTATCTGATGTTTGCCATTTTCAGCCAATACTGGATGCACTGAAGAGTGCCAACAGGACAGATATGTGAGGTTTGCCATTCTCAGCCTTTACTGGATGCACTGAGCAGTGCCAACAATTCATGTATCTGACATTTGCCAGTCTCCGCCTATAATGTGTGCATTGAGGAGAGTCAACAGGACATGAACTCTATCTGAGATTAGCTATTCTCTTCCAATGCTGGATGCACTGAAGAGTGCCAACAAGACATGCATCTGAAGTTTGATCTATTCAGCCTATACTGGGTGCAATGAAGAGTGCCAACAGGACAGGTATCTCAGGTTTGCCATTTTCTGCCAATACTGGATGTCTTGAAGAGTGCCAACAAGACAGGTATGTGAGGTTTGCCATACTCAGCCTGTTCTGGTTGCACTGAGCAGTGCCAACAGGACATGTATCTGACATTTGCCATTCTCAGCCAATAAAGTGTACACTGAGGAGAGTCAACAGGACATGTATCTGAGGTTCGCCTTCTCCTCCTATGCTGGATGCACTGAAGAGTGCCAAAAGTTATGCATCTGAAGTTTGATATTTCAGCCTATACAGGATGCACTGAAGAGTGCCAATAGGACAGGTATCTGAGGTTTGCCATTCTCAGCATTTACTGTATGCACTGCAGAGAGCCAACAGGTCAGGTGTCTGAGGTTTGACATTCTCAGCCTATACTGGATGCACTGAAGAGAGCCAACAGGTCAGGTGTCTGAGGTTTGACATTCTCAGCCTATAATGGATGCACTGAATATAGCCAACAGGACACGTATCTGAGGTTTGCCATTCTCAGCCTATAATGGATGCACTGAAGAGTGCCTACATGACAGGTATCTCAGGATTACCATTCTCTGCCTATACTGTGTGCACTGAGCTGAGCCAACAGGATATGTATCTAATGTTTGCATTCTCATCCTGTACTGGATGCATTGAGCAGTGCCAACATGACTTGTATCTGACATTTGCCATTCTCAGCCTATAATGTGTACACTGAGGCATGTCAACAGTCCATGTATCTGAGGTTTGTTATTTTGTGCCTATGCAGGATGCACTAAAGAGTGCCAACAGGACATGTATCTGAGGTTTGCCATTCTCAGCCTATACTGGATGAAATGAAGAGTGAAACAAGACATGTATCTGAAGTTTGCCAGTCTCAGTCTATGTGTGCACTAAGCAGTGCCAAACACTACATGTACCTGAAGTTTGCCATTTTCAGCCAATACTGAATGCACAGAGGAGTGCCAACAGGACATGTATCTGAGATTTGCCATTCTCTTCCTATACTGAATGAACTGAAGAGTGCCAACCGAACAAGTATGTGAGGTTTGCCACCTCAGCCAATACTGGTTGTACTGAGGAGTGCAAACAGGACAGGCATGTGAGGTTTGCCATTCTCAGCCTGTACTGGATGCACTGAGCAGTGCCAGTAGGCCAAGTATCTGACATTTGCCATTCTCAGCCTATAATATGTGCACTGAGGAGAGTCAACAGTACAAGTATCTAAGGTTTGCTCTTCTCATCCTATGCTGGATGCACTGAAGAGTGCCAACAGGACATGCATCTGAAGTTTGATATTTTATGCCTATACAGGATGCACTGAAGATAGCCAACAGGGCAGGTATCTGACATTGCCATTCTCAGCCTATAACTGATGCATTGAAGAGTGAAGCAGGACAGGTATCTGAGGTTTGCCATTCTCAGCCAATACTGGATGTACTGAAGACTGCCAACAGGACAGGTATGTGAGGTTTGCCGTTCTCAGCATATACTGGATGCAATGAAGAGTGCCAACAAGACATGTATCTGACATTTGCTATTCTCAGCCCATAATGTGTGCACTGAGGAGAGTCAACAGGACATGTATCTGAGGTTTGCTCTTCTCAACCTATGCTGGATGCACTGAAAAGTGCCAACAAGACATGCGTCTGAAGTTTGGTATATTCAGCCTATACAAGTAGCACAGAAGAGAGCCAACAGGGTAGATATCTGAGGGTTGCCATTCTCAGCATATACTGGATGCACTGATGAGTGAAAACAGGACATGTATCTGAAGTTTGCCAATCTCAGCCAATAATGTGTGCTCTAAGCAGTGCCAAACACTACATGTACCTGAAGTTTGCCATTTTCAGCCAATTCCGAATGCACTAAAGAGTGCCAACAGAACATGTATCTGACATTTGCCATTCTCAGCCTATAATGTGCACTGAGGCATGTCAACAGTCCATGTATCTGACGTTTCATATTTTATGGCTATACTGGATGCACTGAAGAGTGCCAACACGACATGCATCTGAAGTTTGATATATTCAGCCTATACAGGATGCACTGAAGAAAGCCAACAGGACAGGTATCTGACGTTTGATATATTCAGGCTATACTGGATGCACTCAAGAGTGCCAACAGGGCAGGTACCTGAGGATTACCATTCTCTGCCTATACTTTGTGCACTGAGCAGTGCGTACCACTACATGTTTCTGAGCTTGACATTTTCAGCCTATGCAGGATGCGCTGTGCAATGCCAACAGGATATGTATCTAATGTTTGCCATTCTCAGCATATACTGGATGCATTGAAGAGTGCCATCAGGACACGTATCTGAGGTTCGCCATTCTCAGCCTATACTGAATGCACTGAAGAGCTGAAGAGTGCTAACAGGACAGGTATCTGAGGTTTGCCATTCTCAGCCTTTACTGGATGCACTGAGCAGTGCCAATAATTCATGTATCTGACATTTGCCATTCTCCGCCTATAATGTGTGCACTGAGGAGAGTCAACAGGACATGAACTGTATCTGAGATTAGCTATTCTCTTCCTATGCTGGATGCTCTGAAGAGTGCCAACACGACATGCATCTGAAGTTTGATATATTCAGCCTATACTGGATGCACTGAAGAGTGCCAACAGGACAGGTATCTGAGGTTTACCATTCTCATGCTATGCTGGTTGCTCTGAAGAATGACAACAAGACATGCATCTGAAGTTTGATATATTCAGCCTATACAGGATGCACCGAAGAGTGCCAACAGGACAGGTATCTGAGGTTTGCCATTCTCAGGCTATACTGGATGCACTCAAGAGTGCCAACGGGGAAGGTACCTGAGGACTACCATTCTCTGCCTATACTGTGTGCACTGAGCACTGCGTACCGCTACATGTTTCCGAGCTTTGCCATTTTCAGCCTATGCAGGATGCACTGAGCAATGCCAACATAATATGTATCTAATGTTTGCCATTCTCAGCCTATACTGGATGCATTGAGCAGTGCCAACATGACTTGTATCTGACAGTTGCCATTCTCAGCCTATAATGTGTACACTGAGGCATATCAACAGTCCATGTATCTGAGGTTTGTTATTTTGTGCCTATGCAGGATGCACTAAAGAGTGCCAACAGGACATGTATCTGAGGTTTGCCATTCTCAGCCTATACTGGATGAAATGAAGAGTGAAACAAGACATGTATCTGAAGTTTGCCAGTCTCAGTCTATGTGTGCACTAAGCAGTGCCAAACACTACATGTACCTGAAGTTTGCCATTTTCAGCCAATACTGAATGCACAGAGGAGTGCCAACAGGACATGTATCTGAGGTTTGCCATTCTCTTCCTATACTGAATGAACTGAAGAGTGCCAGGAGAACAAGTATGAGAGGTTTGCCACTCTCAGCCAATACTGGTTGTATTGAGGAGTGCCAACAGGACAGGCATGTGAGGTTTGCCATTCTCAGCCTGTACTGGATGCACTGAGCAGTGCCAGTAGGACAAGTATCTGACATTTGCCATTCTCAGCCTATAATATGTGCACTGAGGAGAGTCAACAGTACAAGTATCTAAGGTTTGCTCTTCTCATCCTATGCTGGATGCACTGAAGTGTGCCAACAGGACATGCATCTGAAGTTTGATATTTTATGCCTATACAGGATGTACTGAAGAGAGCCAACAGGGCAGGTAACTGACATTGCCATTCTCAGCCTATAACTGATGCATTGAAGAGTGAAACAGGACAGGTATCTGAGGTTTGCCATTCTCAGCCAATACTGGATGTACTGAAGACTGCCAACAGGACAGGTATGTGAGGTTTGCCTTTCTCAGCATATACTGGATGCAATGAAGAGTGCCAACAAGACATGTATCTGACATTTGCTATTCTCAGCCCATAATGTGTGCACTGAGGAGAGTCAACCAGACATGTATCTGAGGTTTGCTCTTCTCATCCTATGCTGGATGCACTGAAAAGTGCCAACAAGACATGCGTCTGAAGTTTGGTATATTCAGCCTATACAAGAAGCACTGAAGAGAGCCAACAGGGTAGGTATCTGAGCGTTGCCATTCTCAGCATATACTGGATGCACTGAAGAGTGAAAACAGGACATGTATCTGAAGTTTGCCAATCTCAGCCAATAATGTGTGCTCTAAGCAGTGCCAAACACTACATGTACCTGAAGTTTGTCATTTTCAGCCAATTCTGAATGCACTAAAGAGTGCCAACAGAACATGTATCTGACATTTGCCATTCTCAGCCTATAATGTGTGCACTGAGGCATGTCAACAGTCCATGTATCTGACGTTTCATATTTTATGGCTATACTGGATGCACTGAAGAGTGCCAACATGACATGCATCTGAAGTTTGATATATTCAGCACATACAGGATGCACTGAAGAAAGCCAACAGGACAGGTATCTGAGGTTTGCCATTTTCAGCCAACACTGGCTCTATTGAAGAGTGCCAACAGGACAGGTATGTGAGGTTTGATATTTTATGCCTATACTTGATGCACTGAAGAGTGCCAACAGGCCATGTATCTAATGTTTGCCATTTTCAGCCTGTACTGCATGCATTGAGCAGTGCCAACAGAACTTTTATCTGTCTTTTGCCATTCTCAGGCTATAATTTGAACACTGAGGCATGTCAACAGTCCATTTATCTGAGGTTTGATATTTTATGCCTATGCAGGATGCACTGAAGACTGCCAACAGGACATGTATCTGAGGTTTGCCATTCTCAGCCTATACTGGGTGCAGTGAAGAGTGCCAACAGGACAAGTATCTGATGTTTGCCATTTTCAGCCAATACTGGATGCACTGAAGAGTGCCAACAGGACAGCTATGTGAGGTTTGCCATTCTCAGCCTGTACTGGATGCACTGAGCAGTGCCAACAATTCATATATCTGACATTTGCCATTCTCCGCCTATAATGTGTGTACTGAGGAGAGTCAACAGGACATGAACTGTATCTGAGATTTGCCATTCTCTTCCTATGCTGGATGCTCTGAAGAGTGCCAACACGACATGCATCTGAAGTTTGATATATTCAGCCTATACAGGATGCACCGAAGAGTGCCAACAGGACAAGCATCTGACGTTTGATATATTCAGGCTGTACTGGATGCACTCAAGAGTGCCAACAGGGCAGGTACCTGAGGATTACCATTCTCTGCCTATACTTTGTGCACTGAGCAGTGCGTACCACTACATGTTTCTGAGCTTTGCCATTTTCAGCCTATGCAGGATGCACTGAGCAATGCCAACAGGATATGTATCTAATGTTTGCCATTCTCAGCCTATACTGGATGCATTGAAGAGTGCCATCAGGACACGTATCTGAGGTTTGCCATTCTCAGCCTATACTGAATGCACTGAAGAGCTGAAGAGTGCTAACAGGACAGGTATCTGAGGTTTGCCATTCTCAGCCTTTACTGGATGCACTGAGCAGTGCCAACAATTCATGTATCTGACATTTGCCATTCTCCGCCTATAATGTCTGCACTGAGGAGAGTCAGCAGGACATGAACTGTATCTGAGATTAGCTATCTCTTCCTATGCTGGATGCTCTGAAGAGTGCCAACACGACATGCATCTGAAGTTTGATATATTCAGCCTATGCAGGATGCACCGAAGAGTGCCAACAGGACAGGTATCTGAGGTTTGCCATTCTCAGGCTATACTGGATGCACTCAATAGTGCCAACAGGGCAGGTAGCTGAGGACTACCATTCTCTGCCTTTACTGTGTGCACTGAGCACTGTGTACCGCTACATGTTTCCGAGCTTTGCCATTTTCAGCCTATGCAGGATGCACTGAGCAATGCTAACAGGATATGTATCTAATGTTTGCCATTCTCAGCCTATACTGGATGCATTGAGCAGTGCCAACAAAACTTGTATCTGACATTTGCCATTCTCAGCCTATAATTTGTGCACTGAGGCATGTCAACAGTCTATGTATCTGAGGTTTGATATTTTATGCCGAAACAGGATGCACTGAAGAGAGCCAACAGGGCAGGTATCTGAGGTTTGCCATTCTCAGCCTGTACTGGATGCAATGAAGAGAGCCAGCTAGGCATGTATCTGACATTTGCCATTCTCAGCCTACATTGTGTGCACTGAGAAGAGTCAGCAGGACATTTATCTGAGGTTTGCTCTTCTCATCCTATGCTGGATGCACTGAAGAGTGCCAACAAGACATGCATCTGAAGTTTGATATATTTAACCTATACAGGATGCACTGAAGAGAGCCAACAGGGCAGGAATCTGAGGTTTGCCATTCTCAGCCTATACTGGATGCACAGAAGAGAGCCAACAGGGCAGGTATCTGAGGTTTGCCATTCTCAGCCTATACTGGTCGGATGCACTGAATATAGCCAACAGGACAAGTATCTGAGGTTTGCCATTCTCAGGCTATACTGGATGCACTGAAGAGTGAAACAGGACATGTATCTGAAATTTGCCAACTTCAGCCTATAATGTGTGCTCTAAGCAGTGCCAAACACTACATGTACCTGAAGTTTGCCTTTTATAGCCAATTCTGAATGCACAGAAGAGTGCCAACAGGACATGTATCTGAGGATTGCTTTCTCAGCCTATATTGGATACACTGAGCCGTGCCAACAGAACATGTATCTGACATTTGCCATTCTCAGCCTATAATGTGTGCACTGAGGCGTGTCAACAGTCCATGTATCTGAGTTTTCATATTTTATGGCTAAACTGGATGCACTGAAGAGTGCCAACACGACATGCATCTGAAGTTTGATATAGTCAGCCTGTACAGGATGCACTGAAGAGAGCCAAGAGGACAGGTATCTGAGGTTTGCCATTCTCAGCATATACTGGATGCACTGAAGAGTGCCAACAGGACAGGTATCTCAGGATTACCATTCTCTGCCTATACTGTGTGCACTGAGCAGTGTGTAACACTAAATATTTCTGAGCTTTGCCATTTTCAGCCTATACTGGATGCACTGAGCAATGCCAACAGGACATGTATCTAATGTTTGCCATTCTCAGCCTGGACTGGATGCACTGAGCAGTGCCAACAGAACTTGTATCTGACATTTCCCATTCTCAGCCTATAATTTGCACTGAGGCATGTCAACAGTCCATGTATCTGAGGTTTGATATTTTATGCCAATACAGGATGCACTGAAGAGTGCCAACATGGCAGGTATCTGAGGTTTACCATTCTCTGCCTGTACTGGATGCACTGAAGAGAGCCAGCAAGACATATATTTGGACATTTGCCTTTCTCAGCCTATAATGTGTGCACTGAGGAGAGTCAACAGGACATGTATCTGAGGTTTGCTCTTCTCATCCTATGCTGGATGCACTGAAGAGTGCCAACAAGACATGCATCTGAAGTTTGATATATTTAGCCTATACAGGATGCACTGAAGAGAGCCAACAGGGCAGGTATCTGAGGTTTGCCATTCTCAGCCTATACTGGATGCACTGAAGATAGCCAACAGGACAAGTATCTGAGGTTTGCCATTCTCAGCCTATACTGGATGCACTGAAGAGTGAAACAGGACATGTATCTGAAGTTTGCCAATCTCAGCCTATAATGTGTGCACTAAGCAGTGCCAAATGCTACATGTACCTGACGTTTGCCATTTTCAGCCAATACTGAATGCACAGAAGAGTACCAACAGGACATGTATCTGAGGTTTGCCATTCTCTGCCGATACTGGTTGCACTGAAGTGTGCCAACAGGACAGGTATCTGAGGTTTGCAATTTTCAGCCAATACTGGATGTACTGAAGATTGCCAACAGGACAGGTATGTGAGGTTTGCCATTCTCAGCCCATAATGTGTGCCCTGAGGAGAGTCAACAGGACACGTATCTGAGGTTTGCTCTTCTCATCCTATGCTGGATGTACTGAAAAGTGCCAAGAAGACATGCATCTGAAGTTTGATATATTCAGCCTGTACGGGATGCACTGAAGTGAGCCAACAGATCAGGTATGTGAGGTTTGTCATTCTCAGACTGTACTGGATACAATGAAGAGTGCCAACAAGACATATATCTGACATTTGCCATTCTCAGTCTATAATGTGTGCACTGAGGAGAGTCAACAGAACACGTATCTGAGGTTTGCTCTTCTCATCCTATGCTGTATGCACTGAAGAGTGCCAACAAGACATGCGTCTGAAGTTTGAAATATTCAGCCAATACTGGATGTACTGAAGAGTGCCAACAGGACATGTATCTGACATTTGCGATTCTCAGCCTTTGATGTGTGCACTGAGGCATGTCAACAGTCCATGTATCTGAGGTATGATATTTTATGCCCATACAGGATGCACTGAAGAGTGCCAACAGGACATGTATCTGAGGTTTGCCATTCTCAGCCTATACTGGATGCACTGAAGAGTGCCAACAGGACAGATATCTGATGTTTGCCATTTTCAGCCAATATTGGATGCACTGAAGAGTGCAAACAGGACAGGTATCTGAGGTTTGCCATTCTCACCCTGTTCTGGATACACTGAGCAGTGCCAACAGGACATGTATCTGACATTTGTCATTCTCAGCCTATATTGTGTGCACTGAGAAAAGTCAACAGGACATGTATCTGAGGTTTGCTATTCTCTTCCTATGCTGGATGCACTGAAGAGTGCCAACAAGACATGCATCTGAAGTTTGATATATTCAGCCTATACAGGATGCACTGAAGGGTGCCAACAGGGCAGGTATCTGTGGTTTGCCATTCTCAGCATATACTAGATGCACTGAAGAGTGAAAACACAACATGTATCTGAAGTTTGATAATCTCAGCTTATAATGCGTGTACTAAGCAGTGACAAACACAACATGTATCTGAAGTTTGTCATTTTCAGCCAGTACTGAATGCACAGAAGAGTGCCAACAGGACATGTATCTGAGGTTTGCCATTCTCGGCCTAAACTGGATGCACTGTAGAGTGCCAACTGGACAGGTACTGTATGTTAATGTGCACATAGTAATATTTTCTGTAATTGTTGACTTTTTTTTGCCGATTGTAGTGGTGCAGCAGTGTATAATTTCAGTTTGTTTAAAACTTGTGATTATACTGCTAAAGGTTTTCAATTTGCTACGCAATACTTGTAGTGCGTGTGTGCGATGCATACCATTAAATCAGACAACTTATTGTGCCAGAGTAATTGCAGCAGTATGAACCTGCTATCCACTGCACCTGCATGAATTTTTTATACTGCTATGTAGTAACTTTACTGGTAGTGGACTGTTACTGCCATGCACTACCCCAACTGGCAAAAGGTTTTCATTTCCAGATTTGGATTTGTGACTTGTGAGCATTGGTTAAGTGGTGTGCCTTTGCATCTGACTCTGCATCTCTTGAGTGCACAGCACAATCTTAATCTGTCTGTGCATTTGCAGTACACCATTAAGTCTGAGAGTCTTTGCATTTTTTTGTTATGCTCACATTTCACTTCGTCAGCACTGGGGAATTTTCTGGACACAAGACTAGCATTTTGGGAATGCACATTAATTTTGGTGACTGCGTGTGGCCATTGCTCGCATGGCGGAGTGTACCATTAATTCTAGAAAAACTTTACATTTCTTGTTACACTCTCATTTCACTTCCTCAGCACTGGGGAATTTTCTGGACACAAGACAGTAGTATTTTGGGGATGCAAATTAATTCTGGTGACTGTGTGTGGCAACTGCTTGCATGATGGAGTGCACCATTAATTCTTGGAGAATTTGCATTTTTTGTTACCCCCTCATTTCACTTCCCCAGTACGGGGAAATTTTCTGGACACAAGACAGTAGCATTTTGGGGATGCAAATTAATTCTGGTGACTGCGTGTGGCCACTGCGCGCATGACAGAGTGTGCCATTAATTCTGAGAGACTTTGCATTTTTTGTTACCCTCTCATTTCACTTTGCCAACACTGGGGACTTTTCTGGACACAAGACAGTAGCATTTCGGGGATGCTCATGAGTTCTGGTGACTGTGTGTGGCCACTGCTCACATGACATAGAAACCTAGAAACATAGAATTTGACGGCAGATAAGGACCGCTTGGCCCACCCAGTCTGCCCATTTCCCTACATACTGGATAAGCTGCAGATCCTAGTTAACCAGCAGCTTACTTCTTCCTACCCCCACCCCCCCCAGAATTGCCTCATAACTATCCCATGCATGCTTGAATTCCACCACTGATTTTGACTCCAGTATGGGGACATTTTCTGGACACTAGACAGTAGCATTTTGGGGATGCTAATTAATTCTGGTGACTGTGTGGGATGTGATCATATCCAATGTGTGCATGACTGAGTGTGCCATTAATTCTGGGAGACTTTGTATTTCTTGTTGTGCTCTCACTTCACTTCGTCAACACTGGGGAGTTTTCTGGACACAAGACAGTAGCATTTTTGGGATGCACAATCATTCTGGTGACTGTGTTTGTGGGTGGGGGGCACTGGGGGGCTGCCAATATTGTTGCCACTCTGCCTTACTTCACGTTAAGGTGGAATGACAATGCAAAGTAATAATTATGAGGAGAAGTAAGCCTTTCATATTGGCCACTCCACATAGTGGAGTGACAACGCAAGGTGGCCACTTTGCATTCATATTGCATTGAGACACACTAGGTGGCCAAAACCAAAACTCCTATCTTTCATCTCAGATCTGAGGCTTCAACAGATGGGCTTCACCAATGCATTTTTCAACACTGGACAAAATCCCCTGTGTCAGTGAGCACTAGACAATCTCTGCAAATACCGGGCCTAGCTGCCCAACACAGCTCACTAGTAGCTGTGGCAGGCCTGGATCTAGTTCACAAAATTTTACTTGCAAGCATAGAAGCATAAAAATTGTCAGCAGACATAGAGCGCTTGGCCCACCCAGTCTGCCCTGGTTTCCCTACCCACTGTGTCACAGCAGACCCTACTCAGTCTCCAGTTATCTCCACCCCTAACCTTACATCCAAGGTCCTTTTGTATCTGTCCTATGAATGCTTGAATCCTGTAACCATTTTGGCACCCACCACCTCCTCTGCGGGATGGTCATTTCAGGCATCCACCACCCTCTCCATGAAGAATTATTTTCTCACAATTTCTCTTGGCCTCCCACCTCCAGCTTCATTGCATGACCTCATGCTCTTGAACTTCTTTTGCTATAGAAAATGCTACCTTCTTATACCTTGCTTATACCTGTTAGGTTAAGTCGCCCACAACTCCAAGATCACGTCACCCATTGCATCCACCATCGCTACCTTAAAGTCTCCCCAAGACCACTGAATGCTACTACATCTCATGGATGTGACAACGTTGGGCTGTGATGACCCACTTGGTGAGTTCACATCCTGAAGAGAGGACAACCTGTCTCAAAAGAACTGTGCAAACTCTTCACATTTAGCAGCTGAACCAGCTTTCATAGACCCCAAACAAACCATATGCAGAAGCACGTCCATAGTCTGTAAAAGCTGAGCTGGTTGGTTGAAAGCAGCAATCTCCCTGAACAGTAATAATGCCTTATGGGTAATTGCCTCAGTGGTCGACAACTGGAATAGCCTACAAATACAGGTGTTGGGAGCTAAAGCAGTGGTTGCCTGTAAGCATGTATAGCATAGGCAAACAGAAACATAGAAACTTAGACTTTGTACTGCAAGGGATCCAGCGTGCCTTGACCAGGCCATGGACCCCTCAATTTCTGGAACCTAAACAGTTTTTCAGAAATCCTCTTTACTGCAAGGGATCCAGTGTGCCTTGACCAGGCCACGGGCCCCTCCATTTCTGGAACTTAAAAAGTTTTTCAGAAACTCTCGGCACTGCAAGGTACTAGCCCTGACTTTTGGATTTGGTACCAGTGGAAGCTGATTTCCAAGTGGCCCACACTATCTCCTGCTGAACACATCTCTAGCTACTGTATCTCCCTCTGTGTCTCTAGTTGAATTTATGTGCCAGGGTTTAATAATTTGTTTAATCCTTACAGTCATTTGAAGTTCTAAGTTGATATTAGAAGTGAATTTTGAGCTTTTTTTTTACTTTTCCATTAGCAGATTATATCTTCTCACCACTAGAGGGCTATATCTCTATCTCTATCTCTATCTCTATCTCTATCTCTATCTCTATCTCTATCTCTCTAGTATGTAAGCCATGTGGGTTCTCTCTGCCTTTCTCTCACCTCTCCTCCTTCTCCTTGCCCTGCACCCCCTCTTCTCTCTCCCTGGTCTAGCCATCCCACCCCCACCCCACCCCTGCCACCCTCTACTCTGGTTTCCACTGCTACTCCTAGGGAACTCTCCACTTCCACTCGAGACTTGTGCTTGGTGCACCGTTTGGATATTCCTGGTTAATTTACCCGACCACTAATCCCAAGTGTGGCCACCTCTCTACACTGTACCAACTTGCAGTCCATATGGGATACCACCTGGAACCTTGCAACCTCTACTCCCTGAAACAATGATCAAAACTACCTCTCAAAGAGCTGTGACTCTGCTCCTTAAAACTCCTACTCCTCCTCCTTCTTATCTCAGGGAGCGTCCATCCCAATTCTGGCCCTAGAAGCTCAGGCCACACAGAAAGTCCAGGTGCCCTTACCCTTGAAACCATTAATATCTGCAGCCTACTACCAAAGCTGGATGCACTCCAGGCCTTTATATGCCAACACAACCCTGGCATCCTTGCAGTGGTGGAAACTTGGCTGACACCTAAAGTTCCTGACTCAGCAGTAACAATACAGGGCTACAATGTCCACAGGCTGGACCGGATATCCAAAAAAGATGGTGGCTGCGCAATCTATATCAAAGACTCCCTGTCTTGGCACCCTGTAGCAACTCCATCACTTTCTGCTTCAGCCCAGATTCTGCCAATAAAAATTGTCCTAGTTCCCAACCATAAAGCCCTTACTATTGTCTCCATATACATCCTGCCCAGGGACCCTAAACATGGATTCAACGATGTCCTAAACTTTATCAACTCTCATTCTCCCGAAGCTGAACTTATTCTTCTAAGGGATTTCAACATAAACTGGTTAGCATCGAGTGCCAGTGCCTATAAAGACTCCATCTCAGCTGCTAACCTCACGCAAATGGTAAACTCCCCTACTAGGATTAACTACAAGACTGGCACTAGTACACTTTTGAATTGGGTCTTCACCACTCAACCCACAAGGATTTCTCATACGACTATTCTCCCACTCTCTCAGTGACCACTCCCCAGTCATGTGTGCATGGTCTAACAAATTCCTTAAGCCCCCTCCCAAAATTGTTACTAGCAGAGTCCTTCCTCCTGGAAAACTTCCACATATCAAAGAACAGCTGCTTCTACAAGACTGGCTACCCATCTAAGAAGCAAGAGATGTTAACTTGGCTCTTGATCACTTCATCTCAATTTTCAACAAAGCCTGCGACCTCTTTGCCCCTGCTAAAAGGCACAAAACAAAATCTCTCTCTAACCCATGGGTCACCTTGGATCTTCTCTCACAGCTGAAACTAAGGGATCACCTCTGAGCAGTTGCCAGGGCCACTGGCAAACAACTGGACATCCAAAATTACAAACAAGCATGAAATGCCTGCACAAAAGCCATACAGCTAATGAAATCCATCTATTACAAAGACGCTCTCACCAGCACATGGGGAAATGGTCGTGCTTTCTCGGACAATATCAAGAATGTCAGAGGGAAGCAGCCAAAAACCCCTCTAGCCATGTTAATGCTTGATGGACCCTCAACCCTCGACCCCAAGGTGATCACAAACATCTTCAACACGGCTTTTTCAGACCTGAGTGCTGTTCTACCCCATGACTTTTTCGAAAACAGATTCTACTCCCCAAATACCTCAGCCCTTCAGTCTAACCATCCCCTCTTCAACTTCAGGGAGGTAAGGCTGAATGAAGCTCACCGCTGTATTACTGCAGCTATCTCAAAATCTAGATCTAGTAGCAACACCCTGGACCTTAAGCTTCTGTTGCTCACCATCGATGAGGCAATTCATCCATTAACAAAAATCCTAAACCTCTCTCTCAGCTGTGGAAAATTCCTGGACCTATGGAAAACAGCCACGGTGACACTCGTCCATAAAAGTGGGGATAAGATGACTCACTCAAATTTTCACCCTATCTCCATACTGATCCCACTCTCTAAGGCACTTGAATGCATCGTGGCTGATCAACTTACCGACCACTCGGATAAATACAATATACCTTGTCCACAACAATACAGCTTCCGGAAAGGTCACAGCACCACCACAGCCCTTCTTGAGTTCACTGGAGCTTTACACAAAACCCTTGACAACGGCCTTCTCACAGGGGCTGTTTTCGTCAACCTCTCCAAGGCCTTCAATACAGTACACCATGGACTACTAATACACCAACTACTGAATGCCGGGCTATCACCTGATTCTTCTCTCTGGTTTAAAAGCAACTTAGAAAACCGGTCACAGAGAGCAAAAATTGTGGACGCTCTTTCTGACACCCTGTCTGTTTGCTCGGGTGTCCCACAGGGATCCATACTGGGCCCCCTCCTTTTTAGCCTTTTCTTAAACTCCCTCCCTTACCACTGCTCTGAACAGATCATACTATATGCCGATGATGCTGTTGTATTCTCCACTCACAAAGATCCTGCAACTCTTCAACACAACCTTCAACTTGGTTTCAGTTCTGTAGAGACATGTTTTCTTAATCATAAACTGGTCCTCAATGACAAGAAACCAAATCTATGCTCTTCTGCAGCTCTCACAACCCACACAAGCTACACCACTTGGCTATCTGCACCACCCAGGGAACACTCTAGATCAGGTGGGGTCCTTCAAATACTTAGGGATACAGCTTGACCCTAATCTCTCCTATGGACTTCATGTAGATAGCAGTAGCTAGAGCTGCTGATACAGCTTGGTCTCCTCTGAAACACAGACCACCTCATGCCAGAAGCTTTGAAGGTTGCAGTCCTGAGCTCTGTGATCTCTGTAATAGACTATGGTCTCATCATTTATGGCTCGGCCACAACCACAACCCTTAGACACCTCTCAACTGCCTTAAATAAGGCATGTCGGCTCATCACTGGTGCTCACTGTCTCACCCACACATGTGACCTGTACACTCAGACTGGCTGGCTCCAACTATCAAACCCATAAAGTTTCTCACCTGCTTCATGGTCAAAAAAATCTACCTTGGCCTTGCACCTTCTGGGGTCTCAACTCTGTTACAAATCGAATTAACAAATGGTGCCTTAGGAGATCCACGCTACAGCTACTGAAAGTCCCCCACTGTCACACTTCACAGGGACAATGCTCTTTTGCTTATCGAGTGCCACTCTGGTTCAGTGGCCTCAGCCCAATCATCTCCTCTGCCCCAACAATTGGTATGTTTAAAGCTAGGCTCCGGGACTATCTCACTACCAACAGCTCCTGTGACTGCCCAACTTAACCTTGTTTCTCCACTTCCCTTTCTGCTCTAGTGGTCCCCCCCCCACTGGATTCTACCCTCACATCTTGGTATACCCAATGGTGCACTTTTCACCCTCTCCCCACCCTTCCTACATTCCTTATCCCCCTTCCCTCTTCCTTCTCCCTATGACTCTGGCACTTCTTATCTGTTGTCTATTTTTTCTGACAAATGCTGCTGGCTGCCTTGTTACAAAGCTACCATTGAATTGTATTAATCTGTACTCTGTTTGCAATGTCCACATTCTTGTAATGTCTGTCTTGATGTTCCCCATAATTTGTATTTCTCTGATGTGGAACCTTTGTCAAAGAGCCAAGGCTCAAATGTATTTGTAATCCTAGACTTGATAAATAAACAAATAAAATGAAGGCAGATAAGGACCACCTGGCCTAACCAGTCTGCCCATTTTCATACATATTGGATAAGCTGTAGATCCTAGTTACCCAGCAGCCTACTTCCTCCTACTCCCTAGTATAATTGCCTTATATCTGTCCCATGCATTCTTGAATTCCCCCACTGTTTATGACCCCATGACTTCCTCAGGAAGGTTGTTCCATGCATCCAACACCCTGTCCATGACAAAAATACTTCCTCACATTGCACCTGAGCCCCCTATCTTCAAATTGTGCTTCCCTGCTCTTGCACATCTCATTTTCTGAAAGATGCTACCCTCTTGGACTTTGTTGATTCCCTTGAAGTACTTGAAAGTTGCTGTCATGCCCCCCCCCTTCTTTTCTGGAAGGCATACATAATAAGCTCCTTTCATCTCTCTTCATATGGTTTCAGGTGCAGACTCTGCATTTTAGTTGCCCTCCTCTGAACTGCCTCCATCTTGTCTGTGTCCTTGTGGAGATGGTGTCTACAGAACTGCATGGAGTACTCCAGACAGGGTCTTACTGTCTGTAAAGAGGGAATGGAAACTTACTGTTTTCTACTGGTGATGCCTCTCCCTATACATTCCAGTATCCCCCCAGAATCTTCCCAGCCCTCCTTACTACTTTTTCACATTGTTTGGCAACCTTTAGGTCATCTGACGTGACTACCCCAGGTCCCTTTCCATTTTTGTTGTTGTTAGTACCCCCCCATGTGTACCCATCCCTGGGTTTTTGTTTCCCAGGTGCATTACTTTGCATTGATTTTAAGCTGCCATTCTTTTGACCATTCCTCCAACCTTGCCAAGTCCCTTCTTATCCTTTCCACCCCTTGTGCATGAACCCTGTTGCAGATCTTTGTGTCATCTGCAAGGAGGCATACTTTTCCTTCCTGTCCCTCCACAACGTCACTTTTTTTTCAATTGTTTAACTAGGAGAGATACACTAAGCTGAAAGCTTGTTTACAGGTGCAACCTGGTAGCACAGGGACATTAAGTGACTTACCCAGGGTCACACAGTCGCAAGTGGGGGCTGTGGGATTCAAACCCAGGTCTCCAGATGTTTAGCTCAGAGCCTTAAACTTCTGCGCTATACTGCCTCCCTGTCACTTATAAAGACATTGAAGAGGACTGGTCTAAGTACTGAACCCTGAGTTACCCTGCTTGTAACCCTCCTTTCTTCAGAGAAAACTCTGTTTACTTTTACTCTCTGCATTCTGTTGTCCAGCCATTTTTTCACCCAAGCCACCACCCTGGGACCTAGTCCAAGGCTGGCTAACATGTTTATTAATCTTTTGTGTGGGACTGTGTCAAATACCTTGCTAAAGTCTAGGCAGACCATGTCCATGGCCCCTCCTTGGTCTACTGCTTTGGTCACCAAGTCAAATAAATCTATTAGATTCATCTGACATGACCTTCCCGCTGCAGACCCATGCTCCTTTGGTTCCTGTGCCCTGCTGGCCTCTAGGAACTCAACAGTTCTTTCTTTTAGAAGTGATTACATCATTTTACCTTCCACAGAGGTCAAACTAAAGGTCTATAGTTTCCTGCCCCTGCTTTGGTCCCACTTTTGTGAAGTGGAATCACATCTGCCTTTCTCTAGTCCTCAGGTACCACACCATTCTCCCATGATTTGTGAAAAAGAGAGTAATTGTTGGTGTCACTTGTTCTCCCCTTGTTTATTTTAGAATTCTGGGTTGAATCCCATCAGGCCCCATTGCCATGTCCACCTTGAGTTTTAGGAGTTCTTTCAGGACCCTTTCATCTGTGAATGGACTGGTATTGACCCCCCTATCCAGAGTGCTTCTATTGTTTGTTATAGGTACCTCCTCCTCCTCCTCTTCTTTTGTGAATACTGAACAAAAGTGTTCTTTCACTTTCTCTGCCTTTTCATTGTCACCCTCTGTACAACTCCCTCCCCTTTATTAAGACTCATAATCTCTGCCTTGGTCTTTCTTCGCTCCCTAATGTACCTTTAAAAGGGTTTATCCCCCTTTTTAACTGAGTTGGCTATCTTTTCCTTGGTTTTGGCCTTTACTATTCTGATTGCCTTTTGTGCTTCCTTCTGCTTTAACTGATACAGTTCTCTGTCTGCTCCTTCTGTGATTCCTTAAACTTCCTGAATGCTAACTTTTTCTCCTTAATCTTCTCCGCCTCTTCTTTTGAGAACCATAGTGCTTTTTTCCTACATTTTGTTTTCTTTATTTGCTTTACGCAAAGGCTTGTTGCCTCTGTGATGGCATTTTTGATTTTTCCCCATTGTTCTTCTACTCCTCCTTCCTGCCCATTTGCTAGTGCATGCCTTAGGCGTTCTTTCATTTTGCCAAAGTCAGCCCTCTTAAAGTCCAGTACCCTCACTTTTGTAGGGCTTTACTTCATAGCTGTTTTTTTTTTATGGTGAACCACCTTGTTTGGAGGTCACTTGTTCCGAGATGGCTACCCACTTCTAAATCTGAGATCCTCTCACTGTCCCCATTTAAGAGTACCAGGTCTAAGATTGCTTCCCGAGTGGGTTCCAACACAACTGTCTAAGGTATGCCCCCAGTAGGGTATCAAGAATGACCCTGCTCTTGGGTGTTGCTGCTGCAAATGTGCTCCAGTTAACATCTGGCATATTCAGTTCCCCCATAAACAGTATTTCCCCTTTTTCTGCCATTCTAAATATGGTTCTTGTCATTTTCCTATCTGATTCCTCCCCCTGAGATGGGGGTGTATATACAACCACTATGCAGATTGTGGTGACAGAGGAATCTTAGTAGAAAAGCAAAGGGGGCAGAGGAGCATGAGATTAGGTAGGGTCCACAGAGGCAGTGTAGACAGGGAAAAACTGGACAGACTGCATTGGTTAAAACATTATTTATCTGCTGACAAATTCTGTTTTTCTAAACAGCTTCTGTCTACCTTTCATATAGTCTGTTCCATTCCTGTGTCCTAAAGTCTCCTGTAAGACAACCGCTAGGACCCAGTAAGCAACAGAGTTTATGTGGTTGGGTGAGAGCCACAGCAGACACAAACTTTTCTATGTGTGCACTTTAAAACTGTTCAAGTAACATACTGTACTGTACTTGGGTCATTTCAAAACTGGCAGATTCCCATATGAGTCACAATTCAGGTTAAATAATAACATCAGTGTTATACAGTTGTATTTTTATAGCAAGATTAAGATTACCATGTAAAATGAAATTACCTTCAAAGACTTCTGATTGCTTTCTTGATACTGTACTCGTCTTAGTATGTGGGTATAAAATGATTATCTCTAACATTTAACCATCATGAAGTAAACTCAATAAAACCTTTCAGCTTAGACAGCATTCTTAAAAGGAGATAATGAACTCATGTCAGATAATATTCACTTTCCCTGATAAGATCAAGGCTCCAAGTGGAGCCTACTGAAAGTGATTCTTCAGCATTCTGGTAAATGTTTTCCCATAAAGTCAAGTAAAATGCAACTTATCGGTTATCATCTGTGAGTAGTTTGCACCAAAACCAGACTATGGAGTCTCAGACATACATTAATTTATTTATTGTTGACCGGGAAAAGAGGACTGGGCAAATTCTGCCTACTTTCAGCCTCATCCCAGGGGAGGGGGGATACAGATGGATGCCAACTTGACACTGAACCAGATTAAGCTGTTGGTGGTATTTTTAGTGAATGGGGAAATTTGGCAAGGACACTGGGGAAATTCCTCTACTCGACAGAGAGGAATACTCTGTCCAAGATGGTGGAACCTCCTGTGCTTGCTGCAGAGGTAGCTGGGGAGGCAGGAGACTTGGTCTCAGCTCCTGTCTCTGGATGTTTGGAGACCTCAACTGACATTGTTCTGATTCAAGAAGTGACTGTTTTGTCTGCAAGTACCTCCAGGAATGTATCTACTGTAGGAACTGTACCCCTCCCTGCCCTCACGGCAATGGACAGTATTACCTCTCTTACTATCCCAGTGGTGGAAGACACGTTGATGGGTTCGAAAATGCAGGACCGTGACATTGGAGAGCACTTGGCTGAGTCGGTCTGCCAATCGGCGCTACATGGTCCAAACATACGCGATGACCTACTGTGTGTACGGAGTGCCGCTACAGACGGCAATTGCTCCTCCGATCTCTCTGAGGGACTCACAGGGCTATCAGAAGTGCCTCCTGTGCTGTCGCCTGCATTGAAGAGTTCTAGGCTGTTGGTCACTGATCCTGACACTAGGCCTGCTTTGCAGGGGCCGATGTACTGTTCTGCTGGAACACACGATACGCTCCCTGAACCGCCCCCGGATGGAAGACCTTCCTTGGAAATCTCTGCACAAACTGCTAGTAATGATGTAAAGCCTACCTGGTCAGTGGAATCTGCATTGCATGGGGCTGGGTGGATTCAGGAGCCTGAGCTTGGGCATTGGATCTCCGGTCCGTCCCCTATTCGGTCCCCCAGTCCTGGGGACTTCCTGGAAGTGCAACAGGGGAAACCAGTCTCACAGTGTTCCTCTGACCCCTTGAGCATGCTGATGGAACTTCAACTCACTCAGAATCCTGTTTTGTCCCTTGTGCAAAAATCCACTTCGGAAGTATGCCCCCCATCTGATGGTAAAGCAGTAACAGTCTTGGAATCTGTGGATAAGGATAAGACTCCTTCTGTACAGATGGGACAATCTCATTCCTTCTCCTCTTTATTTCATCACCCTGTCCTTGCTGCTAAAGGACATAATGCTGTGAGACTTGTTTATAAAGGTGGACTTCCAGACCCTCCTGACCGTGTGTATGTGGCCAGAACTCTGTTAAATGACTCATTGAAATTTTTTGCCCATGAGATTTACGCTCTGATCCATATATCAGGCGAACACACATTCGATGTGAGTTTCCAGACGTCTCGTGGCCTAGACCGCTTTTGGGCTAGGTACCATGCCTTGCGGAATACTGCCTTGTGGACTTCCTTTCAGGCCATCCCCCTCTCGAAACCCACCTTTAAGACGATTACGGTGATGTTTTGCAATGAAGGTGTGGATGTGTCTGATATTGTGTACTGGTTGAAATAACGCTGTAAGGTACAGGGCCAACCTGAAGCTATCCTGGACATGGAAAATATTTGGACGGGAGGGTGGAAGTTTAAGGTTCTGTTACATACCAATGATTCTGGCCCTGTCCATTTACCTAATTCCTTTTTCTTAGGTTGTGATGGGGGGGTCCTCTTTTACCCGGGTCAGCCCAAAGCCTGTTACAGATGTGGGGATCCCTCACATGTGAGTAATGTATGTGACAAGATAAAATGTAATAATTGTGGTGAGTTGGGTCATGTTGGGATACATTGCAGGACTATTAGCAAATGTAACCTTTGTGAAGAGCTGGGACATTCTTTTCAAAATTGCCACTGGTCTGCCCACGCTCAGGTGAATCATGATGGTGGAGTTGATCAACGCTTTGTGATCACACAGGCACAAAAAGCACGGCTTCATACCACAGTGACTGCACCCCCTGCAGTGGCAGTGATCCAAGCTCTGCAGACCCCTGTGGCTGTGCCTACCCTGGTCATTGCTCCCCAGAGAGACGATAGTGTGAAACCACCACTAGAGGTGGAACCCACCCCCCACCGACACATGCCCTGTCAGCCACATTTGACTTGGCTCAAATACCAGGTCCTAGTACTATGCCACCCCCCTGTGAACCCTTTACTGTTACTCATAGGAAGTCTCTGAGGGCTGGACCTCATACTTCACCACCTCCTACAAAGACATTGATAACTCAGCCCATAGCCCTGTCTAATACCTTTGAGGTGCTTCAACCATCTACTGACGACGCGTGGGGTGAGTCTGACACTTCCTCCCTTGCGTCTTCTCTCCCTGATGGATCTACAGATTCGGAGCTCCAGCTGGGCACCGGCCTCTCACAAAAGCGTAAGGCTAGAGTTAAACTGAAAGGAAAGAATTTGGCTGGGAAGAGAAAGTCGTGATGTTTCTTAACACCTTATTTTTTATGACATGGCGCACTTCGTTTGCCATACTATCAATGTAAACAGTATGAAGCGTATAGAGAAACATAAATTAGTGTTTTCCTTCTTAAGACTTTTGTCATTAGGTATCTTTTTGTTGCAGGATACTAGACTCCATACAGTGCAGGAGATTAGGCAAGCTAAACAAGACTGGCTTTTTGGCCCATCATTTTGGTCTATAGGCCCGGACCCCTGTTCAGGTCTTGGCATTCTAATTAATATTCCAGACTTTAGGTTACTTAAACTGTTTGATTTAGTTCCTGGTAGGGTCCTCATTTTGGATTTTGTTTTAGGTAACTGCCCTTACCGAGTCATTAACATTTATGCCCCACAAGTTAAGTCGGCTCGCATAGCCTTATTTTCCTTGATTCGCCCCTATTTACACACGTCCTTCCAAGTAATTTTTTCTGGCTATTTTAACTGTGGCCTTAGTCTTCAAGACAAAAGTTAATTTGCCACCACCAAAAAATTTTTTTGTGACTCCCATGAATTGGATAAACTAATTTGGATGGTGCACTTGACTGATGCTTACCTCTCTTTCACGACCAAACATACCCCCACATTTCAGAAGAGCATGTTGGCAACAAGGATCGATTTTATCTTTTTGTCCCGTACATTACCAATAAGATCTGCTCAGGTACAGGCAGTGGCCTTCTCTGATCACAAACTACTCTCAGCTGGTATAGGTTCAGTGGCCCCTTTTAGCAAAGGGCCAGGATTTTGGAAATTTAACACCTCCCTGCTACAGGACCTGATGTTTCAAAGATTTATCCTGTCCTTTATATCTGCTCGTAAATCTGTGTTTATCTGCTATAACGATCCAATACGTTGGTGGCTGGGTACGAAACATGCCCTGATTATGTATCTGAAAAGTTACAGTCAACAAAAATATAGGGGGGATTATTTGGCTTATTTACAAAAGAGAACTCATCTACAGTCGCTGCTTTCTATAGCACATATGACTGGTCAGGACCTATCTCTTCAAATACAAGCAATTCGGAGGGATATGCTTTGTTTTCAGTCCAAACAATCCCAACAATTGTATCATCAACACAAATTCCACATGTCTGGACCACGGGACGTAGTTTGCCCCTTTGAGTCCAATTCACGTCTCGTTTCCCAGAAATCAATGCTGAGCCTAGCAGATTCTGTAGGTGTGTTGTGCTCTACACATTCTGAAATCCTGCAGATTGTGACAAATCACACGACCACCTTGTTCTCCCCCCCTTCCAGCTACTATGACTGACATTACTACCCTGTTCACGGATCTTGAGATCCCACTCCCTTCGGAACAGAATGTGGCTGTAGCATGTGCTACTGTGACAGTGCAAGAGCTGTCTTCGTGATTTCCTCGCTGCCCTTGCAGAAAACCCCTGGCCCGGATGGTATCCCAGCCGATTTATATAAAGTGTTAAATGTTCACTTGGCCACTGAACTGACCTCAGTATTTAATGCCCTGTTGCGTAGTGAGGACATTCCCTAGAGCTTGCGAAGGGTACTTTGCTGTATATCTACAAACAGAAAGGCGACATTCACCTCCTTGAGAATTGGCGCCCTCTTTGCATGTTAAATACTGATTTCAAGATTCTTATGAAGATACTTGCGAAACGTCTGACAGGCATTGTGGCCGAGGTCTTGCACCCTGACCAGTCTTGCTCTATACCTACCAGGGTCATCTCAGATCACCTGATTCTACTACGAGAACTGTTTTCCCATGGATTTGCAGGTCTGACCTCTGGTATCATTGTTTCAGTGGATCAGAAGGCTGCATTTGATTCAGTTAACCACGATTTTTTGTGGATGGCATTACGCTTTCTGCATATTCCAGAAGACATGATTCGATGGCTACAAAAGTTCTACAGGACGGCCACGGTGGTTCCTGTGGTAAATGGGTGGGTAGGACCTATGATTCCTGTTAAAAGAAGAGTCTGCCAAGGTTGTCCTGTCAGTCCTCTGCTATATGTCCTGTTTTTAGATGTCCTGCTTCGACGTCTGAATGTTCATCCTCAGATCCATGCCATCTCCTGCCCTGCTATACGTGCACCGTTTACAGCTATTGCATATGCAGATGATATATGTTTTCTAGTAGCTGATATGTCCTCCGTAACGGCCTCCCTACAAGTATGTTCTTTGTTTGGAACTTATTCGGGAGCCCGTCTGAACTTTGACAAAAGTGTGGGTATTAGGTTAGGAGCGGTCGTAGCCCTCATGTCCCACATTGGCCAGCTACGTCTGGTGGAGGGCCCTTTTCGTATCTTAGGGGTTTATTTTGGGACCAGAGATTCTGATTTTTTTAACTGGGATCATAAATTGCAACAGGGTAAACTGAAGGTTGCCTCTTGGAATAGAGGGTCGATTGGGAAGAAAAAAAGAGTTTATTTGATAAAAACCTTTTTGATTCCATTGTTTCTATATTTAAGTTATGTTTTTTCTATTCCAAAACAACTGGAAACAACGGTTTTCAGCCTCTTCTTTCAGGCATTATGGGGGAGCAGGCTAAACCCGATCAAGAGAAATGTTACTTATTTGTCTGCTACGGAGGGAGGTGTTGGTATGATAAATCCTCTGTTGTTTTTTTCTAGTATTTTTTTTACGAATAATCTGAGACCACTTCTGATCAACTCTCAGAGAGGGTGGGAAATGTGGTTTTATGATTCCTGTGGAGTTTGGTTCCACCAGTGGGAACACAACTCCTTACGTGTGTTATGACATACAGAAAGCACACCTTTGTATGTGAAACATATGTTTTTACACTTGAAACAATGGAAAGTATCGCCTCAGATACTTATTGTCCATCCGCATAAGACCCTATATAAGACTCTTCTCTCCTCTGTCTGTTTGACACAATCCCCTTTTGAGAAATGTCCGGTCCAGCATCTTTCCTCCCTTTTCTCTTTGCTGCGGTGTAAAAGAATACCTGCACACATGTGGGATTTTCATTGGCTATCTTGCCATGAACGGATAAATGTTAAAGCAAACCACAAACATAAACAGCTTCCAGACAGAGTGTGTTCTAGGCCATTATGCACAGATACATTGGAGACAATCTCCGATTTGTTTTTTGAATGTACATTTATTCGGAACTGGTGGGCCTTTTTGGCATGACAGTGGGCTACCCCGAATTTTCAGTCTGTAACTTTTCAGATGCTTATGTATGGTGTTTTTTCCCCTCAATGGTCCTCTTGGCATGCAGATACTTTAAATCTTGTTTTCATTGTAATTAAATAGAACATTTGGATGGCCAGATATTAAGTTTGCTCTACAACAGAAAGACTGCACATTTTTGGAATTAGAACAGAAAATAGTGAAAGATTTGAAAACCATCTATGAACTTGAACAAAACATGCACTCTGAGTCATGCCTGCTTGCTTTATGGATTGCACTTCCTTGGATAACTGACTCAGATTTCGCTGTGACTTGATGGTTATTCCTTCATTATGTCTTTGTATTGCCTTTCTTTCTGGTTTGCAAATTGCTATATATTGTATTACCTTTGTATTTCCTTTTTTTCTCTCTGTTGTTTGTAGATTATGTGCAGTACTGGTCTGTGTTACATGATTTTCTGTCTCAATAAAACTTTCCCCTACTCTGACTGCAGGGGGCCTTGCTTCCGGTAAGCAGAGGGGACCACTTTAGCTGTGGTACCAAGATGGCATCCAGGAGTGCTACTGAGCAGGAGGAAGTTATGGAGACTGAAGAACAAAGTGAAGAAATGAGAACTTCTGAAGGGAAAATGAATTTAAAGGAAGCAAAGAGTACCACAGAAAAAACAAATAATCCAGGTGATCTTGATAGTTCTTGTAATGTGCCAATGGAAATTGAAGGAGAAGGTAGTCAGGGAGAACAACTCCCTGCTACAGATGAAAATTTATTTCAATGTTCAAATGGAGATCCCAGTGGCAGATGCATTACCTGCACCGATGACTGAGACCATGAATGTGTACTCTGGCGATGATGGAGGAGATCCACAAATGCTGGATTTCTTGAGACCTGTACTTCTAGGAATGGGGAAAATTAACTCAGGGATACCTTCCCCTACAACAACAACAGCAGCTGGCACAAGTAGGCTGCTTATCATGATTCTGGACAATGGAGATGGAAGCCCAGAAATAGAGGACAAGGAGCCAGGCGAACCAATAGATAATTCTTAAACTGAGGAGGCAGCTCAGTCCATAAACACCGGTATATGGACTTCTGAAAGGGCTCTTGCAGCCTTGGGCTGGTAGCTCGCTCCAGATGGGAAACACTGGCTCACCAGAGACACACCTACAGCTGCACAAATAATAGTGTTGGCTTCACAACCTAATTCTAGTTGCCCTAAGAATTCCCAAGGAGAATTCACAGAAAGTTCTCACTCTGGCGTGTTGGAGAGGGATGGGTTGCATCATGGACAAGATTCTACATGGCAAGTAAAGGCTGGCGTTGCAAATGCTACTGACATTCCTATACCAGGTACTGTGCATTCCTCCCATATTGCTATGGCTTTTAATACTAGTCCTTTGACTATAACCAATGAGAATGATTCTGTTGACTCTGAAACTAGGCATGTACTGTCTGATGGGATTAGTAGCCCTGTGCCACCACTGCCTGCCTCACAAACTGTTGCTAACATGGTTGATCAAGTGGCTCCCTCTATTTCATGGGCTGACTCCATAGATCATCCAACTATAGCTGCTGCTTTAGAGACTAGAGGAGCACATAGCCAGAAGACTGACCTGAATCCTGCTCTCCCCTTCCCCCACCGACCCCAGCAGAATCCTAGAAGAAGGGTGGCTGATTCATTTGCCAGTCGAGGTAAACCAAGGTCTAGAAGAGATGCAGTTCGTATAAAACACAAAGGAAGATTGGAATTTCCACCGGACAGAGTTTATGTGGCTCACAAACTTCTGAAGGAATCAATGCAATTTCAGGCACTAGATATCTTTGCATTAATCCATATATCAGGAGATACCATCTTTGACATTAGTTTTAACACACCAGTCCACCTTGAAAAATTTTAGGCAAAGTTCTCCTACTTAAAACAAACACCAGTGTGGGCCCCCTTCATAGCCATTCCTTTAACGAGACCATCTGTTAAACTCATAACAGTTTTTTTTCTAAATGAGAATGTGCATGTGTCTGATATCCTGTACCGGGTTAAACAATGAGCAGATGTTATGGACAAACCTTCTCCCATTATTGACAGTGAGAACATATGGACTAGGGGTTGGAAAATTAAAGTTAAGCTACGGATGGCGGAGGAGGGTCCAGTGCATCTTCTTAGGTGCTTCATTTTGGGTGTTGACCGAGGCTTTTGTTTTTACCTAGGCCAGCCCAAGATGTGCCACAGATGTGGATGATTTTCACATTTAAGTAATGCTTGTGAGGCATTAATCTGCAGTTTTTGTCAACAAATGGAGCATCCGAGCAATCAGTGTCAAAACCCCTGAAGTACAATTTATGCGAGGATCATGGCCACATGTTTCTGCAATGCCTTTGGGCAGTTCACAATAAGGGGTCTTTCTGGGACTAGGATACTATGGCACATGCTGCACAAGAAAAACAATCTGAACAACAAAGATACCTGAGCTCAGAGAAGGAGCCAGATGTACCTACAGACCAGCCTGTAGCCCAGTCAATCATCCCTCAGGCAGACACAGAAGTTGTTCTTACTGGTCACTCTGGTCAGACTCTCCCTGCAGAAGAGGACATTAATATTCCAGTGGTCACATCTGAACCTGCTGAAGAACAGGCAGGGCCCTCTCCTGTGGCAGCGAGTCAGGAGAATGCCACCTTCACCCCCACCACTGAGGAAGGATACCAACTGTTGACGGAAAGTGATGCTCTGCCGAGAATATTTAAATCAAACTTCCTCGAACTGAGTATCACTAGTCCCAACAAATATGCTGTTTAGAAAACTCTGGAGGATGATGAGGAATCTGAGGCCACTTGCACCCTTGTCTAAGAAGAAAACTTCAGACATGGAGGGAGAGGTGGGGGAAAGGCCCACAGTGTGTAAATGGATGAGGAAAAAAACATCTTGAATTCCCCCATCCCCCTGGTTTTACTTTGAAATGCCTAGCACTGCTGAAATGTGTATCAAAGTCCATTCCCTGAATACAAACAGCATCAAAAATTATAAGCATAGATGCATCACCTTTCAGACTTTAAAGGACACCCAAGCTGACATTTGTCTTTTACAGGACACTAGGTTCTGCTCTGAAGCTGATATCTATCAGGCAAAAAAGGCTTGGGTTTGGAGCACATCCATATGGTCATTAGGGGAGGAAGCCTGCTCTGGAGTGGGGATATTGTTTACAGGATTCATTCAACTTACCAAGATCATTGAGATTGATCCAGGATGAGCCCTATTTATTGATATCACTTATCAGTCACAGGACCTACGGATAGGGGTGGTATATGCACCTCAAACAAAAAAAGCTAGGGTGCAGCTATTTCAGTCTCTGCGACCATACTTACATACACACCGAAAACTCATTTTAGGGGGCGATTTCAATTGTCCATTGGACCTAAAAGATAAAACTGGGATTACATCCAAACTGTTCTGTGATACAAATGCTTTAACACAAATCCTGAGCACAGCAGAGGATCAGGACACTTTCAGATCTTTGCATAAAACAGATGGGACACACATATCACAGGGCTTCTTTGTCCTCAAGAATAGACTATGTGTTTGTTTCTAAACACTGGTCTATTTTGTCTGCAGTAACTATTTCCTCATCCATATCTGATCATTTTAGTTTGGAAATAGTTCTAGGTCAGTTGCAAAGGAATAATTTAGGACCTGGTTATTGGCACCTTAAGAACACCTTATTAACAGACCTGGACACATTAGATAAGGTAACGGAACATTTCTTTCCAGAGCAACATTGGTAGCCTGGCATGATTCAGTCAGTGACTGGTGGATGGACGCAAAAACAATCCTTCATCAGTTATTTTCAAAAATGGGGGAAACAGAATGGGAAATCTGCCTAGTTCCAGTATTTAAAACTTAGAAAGCGCCTTTGCCAGCACAAAATGCAGACCATGTTGATTATTCCACACAGATCCAGGCAATAAAACTGGAAATGAAAATTTACTTATATGCTAAGGCCAAATCTTTGCAGATGGAGCAACCTGCAGGAACCCAAGGTACCAGAGCATCTTTGGACATATTTAAGGATTGTCAGTCAAGGGTTAGGGCAAAGGTTTGGGAGGCTGTCAAAGATGATACAGGTGCAATACATTCTGATTTAAGTCATGTAATGGAAGCAATTCAGTCACACTTGTATTCCTCATTTGGGACCCCGATACAGATGAGGGAGGAGTTAGAACAGTTTCTGGCTAATGCTAATGCCCCGATTCATGATCCTAGAGAAACCTCACAGTTGATAACCCCGATATCCAAAGATGAACTTTGTATAGCAATGAAAAAGGTAAAACTTCATACAGCCCCAGGAACAGATGGGTTGGGCCCAAACTTTTATGCTATAGTCCAAGACACCCTTATTCCATTATTGGTAGAAACTTTTAACTATCTTATGTAATTAGGATATTACTGATGCAATGGTGAAGGCTTTATTGATTTTGCTATACAAAAAAGGAGATAGGATGGATGTAAACAATTGGAGGTGTATTTCTTTATTAAATATAGACTTCAAGTTGCTCTCAATTATACTATGTAACCGCCTTAGTGGTATGGCAGAATCAATTATTTCACCTCACCAGAGCTGTGCAATTCCAGGATGCACATTGAAAGACAACTTGTTTTGTCTACGGGAGGTATTTGCTAGAGGGCCTTTGGGGACATTGCAGGGGTATGCTGTTACTCTTGATTAAGAAAAAGCTATTGATCGGGTATCACACACCATAATGTTCAAGATCTTAGCTTTTTATGGCATTCCACAACAGTTTATTGCATGGCTACAGCTATTACATAGTTCAGCACATTTTCATCTGCATTTAAATGGTATGATTGGCCAAAGAATTCAGCACAGGAAAGGGGTGTGGCAGGGGTGTCCTTTCAGACCCCTATTGTACACATTTTTTGACATCTTGGTTAGCTATATTGACAATTCAAGGCATATTGAAGTTATGAGTCTTTCCCCTTGCACCCCACCCATTAAAGTTTTAGCTTATGCTGATGACCTTTCTTTATTTTTGAAATCTCAGTTGGAAGGGGACATTGCACACAATGCACTGGTGGCCTGTTCAGAGACAACATGTGCTAGAAAAAACCATCATAAGAGTCATGCTCTGGCAATTGGACAGGCAGCACATATGGATTGGATCTGTGGGGTACCATTATCTCAGGAAGCGGTTATATTAGGAATTAAGTTTGGTCCTAAAGAAATGGAGAAAGTAAACTGGGAATTAAAATTAACATCATGCGATATACATATAGAGGCATGGCAAGGCTTACAGATAACTAAACTAAGGAGGGTTTACTTGCTTAAAACTTTCATAGTTCCACTTTTACTATTTGCAAGATCCCCCTGCCCGATACATTGGACTCTAGATTGTATAATACCTGTTTTAGAGTAATCTGTGGGAGCTGTTTGAATCCAGGTTAAATGGAATACCACATGCAGATCTATTTCACAGGGTGGTATAGGTATGGTTCACCTACTGGTATTCTTCATTCCATCTTTTGTTATGGGAACTTAGTGCCCAGCCTCAGGAAAGGGACACAGAACTGGATGATTTGGGGACAAGAATGGTAGGAAAGGGTTCTGCCGATCTGGTCCTTAGATAAATGGAGTTTTAAGATACATAACACGATTATCCCAACCTATATGTGCCACACAATACAAAAAGTCAGGAACTGGAAACTTACCATAACTGATTTGCTGACTCTTTCAAGACAGCTCGAGTATCAGCAAATAGTGTTAGTCCATTTTACAGAAACTTTTTCTTTTCCAATGGGAATGTCACAAGATGTTACTGTTACTATAAGGCAATTAACGGACTCCAGAATTCCCAAATTTTGGGGGAATACCACATGGTTGGCATGTCATGGTAGGCTGGGGGTAAGAAATAATTATAAACACAAAAAACTAGAAGACAGGTATTCACTTAGAGATATGTGTAATATGGTGCTGGAGACTCTAGAGCACCTCTTTTTCAACTGCCCTTTCATCATTTCTTTCGGGAATTTAATTAGCTTTATGACCCAGGATCTGGTCTTCTCAAATATGTCCCATGAAGTTTTGGTTTTAGGCATTTATTATGGCCTCTGCAAGAAAAATAATGTGAGTACATTTAGATTAATTTGTGGGATTTTAAAGTACCACATTTGGCAAGCTAGGTGTCATTGGGTGTTATAGAAACAATACATTTCTCAACAGGAGCTTGTCAGGATTATTTTGGGACAAGTACAGTATAGTTATGAATTAGACAAAAAACAGAATAATAATTGGTAGATGGATTTTTTATGGAAGCACTGTCTTGGGTGGATAAAATAGGGAAGAAACAAAACAAAAACGGACAAAAAGGTCTGACAGAATGAGGATAAAAAGGAGGGAAAAATATATAAAATGAATGAAGAATAAAGAAGGGGGAAATGATTGGTTAGAACAGGTTGGTAGGAACTGGTTCCTTCAATTATGATGTTTTCTTAGACTTTGGTTAGTTAAATTAATATTTAAATAGTTTAAGGAGTTAAAATGATTAGTTTTTTACAGGCACATAGAAATTAAATATTGCAGTGAGTCAAAATTACACATAGACACATTTTTTTTCCATCTCTGGATTAAGTCTATACATTGATTGCTACCCTAAGTCAGTCCACTGATTACTTTTAAAGATGTCTGAAAAATCATTGTCCCCTAGTAGTGTTCGATTCTCTCACAATACACAACTTCCCCATCTCTTGCGGTAGGGGGCGCTGTGTCCAGTCAGCAGCAAGATGACTGACAACTGTGAGGAGATGGAGGAGGCAGAAGATGTGGGAGCTCTGGGCTCCAAGTCTGAGAAAGTTCTATTCAGCAGTTCAAAGGAAATCACTGAAGTGGAGAAGGAGGTACATTTTCCAAAGGATATTGTGATGGAGGATGTGATGCAGCCCAGTGGGCAAGTACAAAATGTACTTGTAGTGTTAGGAACAGTTCCAGCTGCTGTGGAATCAGCTGAAGAATTACCCGCTGCAGACTGGGAGGCTAGACAGCTGTTGTTGCTACAGAAATTACAAAGGGCCTCAGAAAATGTACAGTAGTAGCCACAGACATTGCCAGCTGTTTCCAGATATTTCACAAAATTTCTGAAGAGTTTCTCTCTGCTGCCCCTATTGTGAAAATGCAGAAAGCAAGAGATATTTCTGGGAATATCACAGAAATTTCGGGAAATAGCTGGTAGTGTCTGTGGCTGCTACTGTATCACAGATGTCAGTTGACATGGAAAGCGGTGAGGAAACTGTGCAACGAATGGAACAAGAAGTTTTGGAAGGACTACCAGGAGCAGATGTATACTGATCACCAGAGAGAACCCTGAAAGCAGCAGGATGGATTTTGGCACACAATGGAAAAAACTGGTTGCCTGTAGTCCCCCTACTGCAAAGGAAATTAAACAGCTGACAGGCAAAGGAATGGCCAGAAAGCTGGATGTAAATATACAGGCCACACAAACTGGAAGCAAACACGGTGTGGCACCTGCAGCACAGTTCAGATGCAGACAAGAAGTATGACATGGGCTCAACGCAAAACCCGGAGCAGAAATACACTACACCAGGTACTGTGACACATAAACAAAATCCTGCTAATTTACCACACAGCAATGTTATGAATGATAAAAATAGTGATTGAGGTAGCAGGTAGAGGCTGCAGATACAATGCAAGATAACCCAGGGGAAGGGACAAACACTAACAATATCAATTACTGTCAGTCAGTACCCCAGAAAACCTGGGCAGAAGCTATGGAGGCCACGAGAGGAAAGCTGGGGGAACCCAGTGCTTCAGCATGTTCAGAGGAGTGACACACTGCAGCCCCCCCCCCCCAGATCAAACACATCAAGGCCTCAGAACCCAAGGTTTAGAATGGCTGATTTATTTGCTAACCTGGGCAAACCCAGAACATGAAGAAATGCTGTGTGATTAAAATATAAAGGAGGACAGGATGTATAACCGGATAGGGTGCATGACTGAGCAAGAAAACTATTAAAGGAGTCCATGAAACTTTTGGCTTCAGACATCTTTGCACTAATTCAGCTTTCAGGGATATAATATTTGATGTTAATTTCAATACACCCGTGCAACTGGAACAATTTTCAACAAAATATGCATCTATCAAGCATTCTTCATTATGGGCTTCATTCATAGCCATCCCCCTTAACAAGACCGCCTGTTAAAGTGCTCACAGTCTTATTCAGGAATGAAAATGTTCACATACCTGACATTTTACACTGGGTCAAACAAATAGCTGATGTCATGGATTGGCCAGTGCCAATTTTGGACAGTGAACATATCTGGACAGACAGATGGAAAATAAAGATAAGACTTTGCATGTCTGATGATGGGCCAGTGCACCTTCCCAGCTGTTTTTATTTAGGACTGGAAAGGGGGTTCTGCTTTTACCTGGGTCAGCTGAAGACCTGTCACCAGTGCGGTTCCTTCTCCCACCTCAGCAATGCCTGTGAGGTACAAGTATGTAATATTTGCCTACAAACTGGTCATGCAAGCACTTGTTGTTGCAACCCTCCAAAGTTCAATCTATGCGAAGAACTGGGTCACCTTTTCATTCAGTGCCCCGGGCAGTCCATAACAAGGGGACCTTTTGGAATCAAGATGTTGTGAATGCAGCTGAGGAGAAGCAAACACACACTCCTACAGAACAGCCTCCACTGTTAAGCGAAGTATTGCCAGCTCCATCAATGGCAGCTCAGGGAGACACAGAGGACACCTTGACAGACCACTCTACCAGCAAACTGGAACCAGTCCAGCGAGTGGAAAACCAAGAGGAAACCTGTTTGAAAAAACTGGACAGAGTATTAACAGCACCAGAGACAATGCAAAACTTTGCCAAGCCATCCCCACCCTCACCTACTGATGAGTTTCTAATGGTGCAAGGTATGCTCCAGTCATCCAGAAATATTCCCAAATCCAAACGGCCAAAAATGGACATGGTATCCAGTTCTTATCAATACTCAGCCTTAAATGATCCATCAGCTGATTAGGAGGGAGACTCAGAATCATCAATTGCATCATCCCAAAAAAGAACATCAGATGCGGAAGGGGATCCATTGGAAAAAACAAAAGTAAGAAAGAAAACCAGAAAGAAACCATGAGGAGACTTACATAAGCTGGAATCCCTTTTATTGTGGCCAAGATGCTGGGAGACACTTTAAATGTTATACCACTAATTGTGAATAGCATTAAAAACTACCAAAGGTGGTGCATTACATCCCAAGCCTTGCATGATTCCCAGACACAGATCTGCATGTTACAGGACATTAGATTACGATCAGAGGCAGGCATCCATGAAGTGCAGAAATCTTGGCCATGGGGCCCCACTGTGTGCTCCTTAGGGGATGAGATATGCTCGGGGGGGGGGCCTGTTTAAAGGGAAAGTTACTGTTCAGAAAACTGTAGATTTAGAACCAAGCAGGACACTTTTGTTGGATGTGCAGATTCTGAATCAAGAAAGAAAAAGTGTGTGTTTGTCTGAGCTAACTAAACTGAATGATTATCTGATTAGTTATCTAGGCATAAATCTCAGGTGATTGAAAGGAAGTGATAGCTGTGAGGCTTAAATTACTTGTAGAAAGATCTAGTAAGTAGGGGGAGTGGCTTATCTAGAAGGAAGCTACATTTAAAGACTGCCTTAGAAATATTCTGCTACTAGCTTGGCAGATGGCACCAGGAGAAAGGACTGCTGTGTGACTGGATTTCTCTACTGGGACTATATTGCCCTCCTTTCATCCCCTCCACCCTCCCACCCAAATCTAGTTCTACTTTTATAGGCACAGGATTTGACTGACAACAGGAACTTCCTGTTTGGGAGCAGGAAGTGAGTGATCACAGAGCCACCAAAGACCCACCTTCCTAGAAGGGCAAGAGTAGCTCTCAGGCCCCCTCTAGCTGCTGGAGGTCTGCCTCTGAGCAAGTCAGGGTCTACTGAGACATATAGGATATTCTTGTCTCAGAACAGGACAATCAGGAGCTTAAAGGGCATACAGGCAGAAAGTAAGGAGAGAGAGAGAAAAAAACAGAGGAAAGAGTAAGGATTGCAAACAGTTAAGGGGCCAGAAATAAGACATGATGGGAGTGGTGCAGTGCAGTGGCTGTGGAGTAGCAGTCTTCCTGAAGAAGTTCTGGAGGATGCGGTGTTGTCCCATCTGCATGCATCTCACTGGGCTGAGGGAGGAGTTTGCTCATCTCCAGGCTGAGTTGGCCAGGATTTGTGGGCCACCTCTTCCATTCAGGGACCACCAGTGCCACTGCCGTTGCCTCAGAGGTTGCCAAGAAAGAGGAGCGGTTGGACCACAGTGGGCTCAGGCAGGGTGAGGGTGGTGGAACAGAGGCACATCCCTCCAGTTGTACCTCTCCACAATTCCTATGCTATTCTGCCAAAGTGTGGTTCCTCCATGGAGGCGCCCGCAGTGGAGACCAAGGAGGATGCTGGGAACCTCCACAAAGGAGACCCACAAGAGGGTGGCAGGGGACCCTGCAGGGGAAGGAAACAACTCCTGTTGTGAGACTCCATTGTTAGGAAGGTAGAACTGTGGGAGCGAGAGGAGAGGGAGGTAGGGTGCCTGCCTGGCACCATGGCTTGGAGGGACAGGGAGTGAATCCTCAGGATTGCTGGAGCATAGAAACAGAATTTGATGGCAGATAAGGACCGCTTGGCCCACCTAGTCTGCCCATTTTCCTACCTAACAGATAAGCTGCAGATCCTAGTTAACCAACAACATACTTCCTCCTATCCCCCACTAGGACTGCCTTATGCCTGTCCCATGCATTCTTGAAGTCCCCCACTGTTCTTGACTCCACGACCTCCTCAGGGAGGCTGTTCCATGCATCCACAACCCTCTCAGTGAAAAAATACTTTCTCACATTACCTCTGAGCCGTCCCTCCTCTATCTTCAAATTGTGCCCCCTTGTTCTTGCACATCTCTTTTTCTAGAAGATGCTACCCTCTTGGACTTTGTTAATTCCCTTGAGGTACTTGAACATTTCTATCATGTCCTCTCCCTCCCTCCCTTCTTTCCTCAAAGGTATATATATTAAGCTCCTTTAGTCTTTCTTCATACGTCTTCTGGTGCAGACCCTGCATCATTTTGGTTGCCCTCCTCTGGAGAGCCTCCACTCTGTCTATGTCTTTGCGGAGATGGGGTCTCCAGAACTGCAAACAGTACTCCAGATGGGGTCTCACCAACTGTCTGTACAGAGGGATAAAAACTTCCTGTTTTCTACTATTGATGCCTCTTCCTATGCATCCCAGTATCCCCTCAGCCTTCCTCACTGCCTTCTCACATTGCTTGCCCACCTTCAGGTCATATGATATAATTACCCCGGATCCCTTTCTATTTTTACTGTTGTCAGTATCTCACCCACCCATTGTATACACTTCCCCTGGGTTTTTGTTTCCCATGTGCATTACCTTGAACTTCTTTGCATTGAATCTGACCTGCAATACATTTGACCATTCCTCCAACCTTGCCAAATCCCTTCCCATCCTTTCCACTCCATCTTGTGTATCAACCCTGTTGCAGATCTTTGTGTCATCTGCAAAGAGACATACTTTTCCTTCCAGTTCCTCTGCAATGTCACTTATAAAGACATTAAAAAGGACCGGTCTTAGTACTGAACCCTGCGGTACCCCGCTAGTAACCCTCCTTTCTTCACTGTGTACTCCATTTACTACTACCCTTTGCATCCTGTTGTCTAGCCAATTTTTTATCCAGGCTACCACCTTGGGACCCACTCCAAGGCTGGCTATCTTGTGTATTAATCTTTTGTGTGGGACTGTATCAAATGCCTTACTAAAATCTAGGTAGGTCATGTCCATAGCCCCTCCCTGGTCTACTACTTTGGTCACCCAGTCAAAGAAATCTATTAGATTCATCTGACATGACCTTCCCATCATGAATCCATGCTGTCTTGGGTCCTGCGCCCCACTGGCCTCTAGGTACTCAACAATTCTTTCCTTCAGAACTGATTCCATCGTTTTCCCTACCACTGAGGTCAAACTAACTGATCTGTAGTTTCCTGCCTCTGTCCTGCTCCCACATTTGTGAAGAGGAATCACATCTGCCCTTCTCCAGTCCTCGGGTACCACCCCATCCTCCTGTGATTTGCTAAAGAGATTAGTCAGCAGTGTCACTAGTTCTACCCTTAGTTCTTTTAGAATTCTTGGGTGAATCCCATCAGGCCCCATTGCTTTGTCCACCTTCAATTTTATTAGTTCTTTCAGAACCCTTTCTTCTGTAAATGGACTGGTATCGACCCTCGTCTTCAGAGTGTTTCTCTTGTTTGGTTTAGGTAACTCCCCCTCCTCTTCTTTTGTGAATACTGAGCAGAAATATTAGTTCAGTATCCCTGCTTTTTCACCATCACCCTCTACCCACATTCCCTTCCCTTTATTAAGCTTCAGTATCCCTCCTTCGGTCTTTCTTCACTCCCTAATGTACCTATAAAAGGTCTTATCCCCCTTCTTAACAGAATTGGCTATCCTTTCCTCGTTTTGGGCCTTTGCTATTCTGACTGCCTTCCCAGCCTCTTTCTGCTTTAACTGATAAAGTTCTCTGTCCTGCTCTTTCTGTGTTTCCTTATATTTCCTGAATGTTGTCCTTTTCTCCTTAACCTTCCCTGCCACCTCTTTTGAGAACCATAGCGTTTTGTTCCTTTTTTGTGTTTTATTGATTTGCTTTACACAAAGGCTTGTTGCCTCTGTGATGGCTGTTCTGATCACTCCCCATTGTTCCTCCACCACTCCTTCTTGCCTGTATGCTAGTGCTTTTCTGAGGCACTTTCTCATTTTCCCAAAGTCAGCCCTCCTAAAGTCCAGTACTCTTGCTTTTGTATGGCTTGATTGCATGGCTGTGTTTATCATGACCAACATTGTTTGGTGGTCACTTGTTCCCAGATGACTACATACTAACATACTAAAATGCCAGCAGAATAGGCCTAACGGTCTTTTGTGTCTGCTCGTTTGGTCAGCCCCGACCCTGGGTGCTGACCTTGCTGTCCCCCTCGCCTTCTCTGGCTTCTCTCTTCCCAGTTCCAGATATTCTTGCTGCATTGGATTTTGCTTCCTGAACCCTTCCCCTGTACATGTCCCACCCCCTCTTGAACCCCTCCACTGTCTCTGCCTCCACCAGCCCCCTAGGTAGTGCATTCCATGGCTCCACCACCCTCTCAGTGAAGTAGCACCTCCTCCTTTCTCCCCTGAATCTTCCCCCCTCCAGCTTCCACCCATGCCCTATAGTGGCCCCTTCCTCCTTCCTTCTAAGCACCCTGACTGGTCCTCCCCTATTTACCCTCTTCATGTACCTGAAGACCTCTATCATGTCCCCCCGGTCCCTTCTCTCTTCCAAAGTGTACATATTTAGCTCTTCGAGCCTCTCCTCATAGGTCCTGTTCCCCAAGCCCCAAATCATTTTGGTACCCACTTCTAAATCTGAGATTCTTTCTCCATCCCCGTTTCAGAGTACCAGGTCTAAGATTGCTTCCTCCTGAGTGGGATGCAATACTAGCTGTCTGAGGCATGCCCCCCGTAGGGCATGAAGAATGACCCTGCTCTTGGGTGTGACCGCAGCAAAGGTGGTCCAGTTAACATCTGGCATATTCAGGTCCCCCATCAACAATATCTCCCCTTTTTCTGCCATTCTAAGAATGCCTTCTATCATTTCCTTGTCCACAGCTGCTGCACAAGGGAGGGAGCTAGATGTCATTGTCCACCTAGGGACAAATGACCGGGCAAAGAAAGGGATTAGAGAAGTGGAGGAAGAGATTGTGGAATTGGGGAGGGGCCTTAGACAAGTAGCACACACGGTAACCTTCTCGGAGGTGCTGCCCATCTATGGCGTAGGAGAGGCTAGGGTGTTCCACACCATGGGATTCAATCAGTGGTTGAAAAACTGGTGTGGAGCTCAGGGATTTGGCTACACTGGGGACTCAGGGTCCACCTGGAGTGATGAAAGCCTAGACTGGCATGATGGGCTGCATCTAAACAGGAGGGGAACCAGGATCCTAAGTGAAAGGTTTAAATGCTTCATTGGCAAGCATTTAAACTAGCCAAGGGTGGAGGCACTGGAAAGGAGCAGGGAAATCCTAGCCCCCCAAAAAATCACGGTAGTAAGTGCGATACCAACATAGAGTTGTCAATAGGGAGAAGGTCAGGGGTAAATGGAGAAAGTGACAAAGGCAAGAAGGACAGGGATGGGGAAAAAAGGAATAAGGTCATCAGTAAATGGAGGGTAATGAGTACCAATGCCCATAGTCTGGGCAACAAGCTTTCTGAGCTGTGGCCTTGATGGAAGAGGCATGCCTGGATATCATAGCAGTCACAGAAATATGGTACACAGAAAAACACGACTGGCATATTAACATACCAGGGTACATAATCTACAGGAGAGACAGGCAGGGGAGAAGAGGGGGGGAGTAGCTCTCTATGTAAAGAAAGGGATAAATGCAACTGAACAAAAGAGTAAACAGGGAGAAGAGGAGGGACTGTGGGTCACCTTGGAGACTGGAAAGAGCACCACAATCCACACAGAGGTTGTGTACAGACCCCCATGTCAGGGGGAGGGAATGAACAAGGATATGATAGAAGGCATTCTTAGAATGGCAGAGAAAGGGGAGATACTGTTGATGGGAGACCTGAATATGCCAGATGTTAACTGGAGCACATTTGCTGCAGCCACATCCAAAAGCAGGGCCATTTTTGATGCCCTACAGGTGGCAGGCCTCAGACAGCTAGTTTCAGAACCCACTCATGAGGGAGCAATCTTTGACCTTATACTCTCAAATGGGAGCAGTGAGAGGATCTCAGATCTAGAAGTGGGTTACCATCTGGGAACAAGTGACCATCAAACAGTGCAGTTCACCTTAAACTCAGCTACAGAGTCAAGCCATACAAAACTGAGGGTACTTTACTTCAGGATGGCTGACTTTGGCAAGATGGGAGAGTGCCTCAGAAAAGCACTAACAAACAGGATAGAAGGAGGGGAGGAGCAACAATGGAGAATGATCAAAACTCCCATCACAGAGCCTTTGTGTGAAGCAAATAAACAAATCAAAATGAAAGAAAAAGCCACTATGGTTCTCAAAAGAGGTGGCTGTGAAAGTCAGGAAGAAAAAGATAGCATTCTGGAAGTATAAGGAAACACAGAAGGAGCAGGACAGAGAGCTGTACCAGTTAAGGCAGAAGGAAGCAGGGAGGGAAGTCAGAATAGCAAAGGCCCAAAATGAGGAAAAGGTAGCCTACTCAGTTAAGAAGGGGGCTAAAACCTGTTATAGGTACATCAGCGAGCGTAGAAAGACAAAGTGAGGGATAGTGAGGCTGAATAGAATGAATAGTGGGTGGGCAGAGGGGAACAGTGAAAAAGAAGGGATACTGAATGAATATTTCTGCTCAGTATTCACAAAAGAGGAGGGGGAAGTGTCTAATCCAATTAACATAAACTCTTTTGATAGTGGGGTCAATCCCAGTCCTTTCACAGAAGAAAGGGTTCTGCAAGAACTCCTAAAACTGAAGGTGGACAAAGCAATGGGGCCTGATGGAATTCACCCCAGAATTCTAAAAGAATTAAGGGGGGACTAGTGAAACTACTGGCTACACTTTTTATTAAATCATGGGAGGATGGTGTGGTACCCAAAGACTGGAGGAAGGCAGATGTGATTCCCATTCACAAAAGTGGGACCAAGACAGAGGCAGGAAACTACAGACCTGTCAGTTTGACCTCTTAGGTAGGGAAAGTGATGGAGTCACTTCTGAATGAAAGAATAGCTGAGTACCTAGAGGCCAGTGGGGTACAGGACCCAAGGCAGCATGGGTTCACAGCGGGAAGGTCATGTCAGACGAATCTAATTGATTTCTTTGACTGGGTGATGAAAGTAGTAGACCAGGGAGGGGCTGTGGACAGGCCTACCTAGACTTTAGCAAGGCATTTGACACAGCCCCACACAAAAGATTAATAGTCAAATTAACCAGCCTGGGAGTGGGTCCCAGGGTGGTAGCATGGTAAAACATTGGCTGGACAACAGGACACAGAAGGTAATTGTAAATGGAGTCCACTCTGAAGAAAGAGGAGTTACTAGTGGGGTACCACAGGGTTCAGTATTGGGTCCAGTCCTTTTTAATGTCTTCATAAGACATTGCAGAGGGACTGGAAGGAAAAGTATGCCTCTTTGCAGATGACACAAAGATCTGCAACAGGGTTGATACACAAGGAGGCATGGAAAGGATGAGAAGGGACTTGGCAAGGTTGGAGGAATGGTCAGAAGTATGGCAGCTAGGATTCAATGCAAAGAAATGCAAAATAATGCACCTGGGAAACAAGAACCCAAGGGAAGAATACACAATGCGGGGGAGGTAGTAACAAGAACAAAAAAGGAAAGGGACCTGGGGGTAATCATATCAGATGACCTTAAGGTTAGCAAGCAATGTGAGAATGCAGTAGGGAGGGTTGGAGGTATACTGGAATGTATATAGAGAGGCATCAGCAGCAGAAAACAAGTTGTTATCCCTCTGTACAGACAGTTGGTGAGACCCCATCTGGAGTACTGCATCCAGTTCTGGAGACCCCATCTCTGCAATGACATAGACAGGATAGAGGCAGTCCAGGGGAGGGCAAGTAAAATGGTGCAGGGTGTGCAAGAGAAGCCGTATGAGGAGAGACTAAAGGATCTTAATATGTATACCTTTGAGGAAAGAAGGGAGAGGGGGGACATGATAGAAATTTTTAAGTACCTCAGTGGAATCAACAAAGTCCAAGAGGGTAGCATCTTTCAGAAGATGTGCAAGAACAAGGGGACACAATTTAAAGATGGGGAGGCAATTCAGGGTCAATGTGAGGAAGTATTATTCCACAGAGAGGGTAGTGGTTGCATGGAACAGCCTTCCTGAGGAGGTTGTGGGGTCTAAAACTGTGGGAGAATTCAAGAATGCATGGGACAGACATAAGGCAATTCTTGTGGGGAGTAGGAAGAAATCGGCTATTGGTTAACTAGGATCTGCGGTCTATCCAGTAGGTAGGGAAATGGGCAGATGAGATGGGCCAAGCAGTCCTTCTCTGCCCTCAAAATCTATGTTTCTATATTCCTATTTGGATTGGGGTAATACATGCGCCACAGATAAACAAGGCATTTGTCATTGCCAAATGTTGTCGCGCTGGCATTGCCTTTGGTAGTGCATTGTGGAAACACATGTTCAGCAGGATGTGAAAAATGACAGCTGTACTGTTCATAAGGAGGTGTAAAAAATGGCAGTGGTAAAAATGTGGCATGTGAGATTTGCTAATATGCAAAGTTACAAGGGTGTGTGGGAAATGCAAAAAGCAGACTTGTAACACAGGCATTTAATGGAGTTTTGGCACCAAATTTTCAACATAGGCCTTTTAGCACCTCTACTCATGTACAGCATCACTGTCATGTCCTCAAGATGTCTCAAAAAGGGATTTCGCACAGCGACCGCACTATACTTCACCGGACGTGCAAAAACAGATTTCGGGCAGGATATGGAAAATGACAGTTTAACTGATCATCAAAAGGTGTGGAGAAATGTCAGTGGTGAAAATGCAGAGTGAAAATATTACAAATGCACAATGTTATGAGCGTGCATGCATACTGTGCAACGTACGCTCATAACGCAATCATTTTATGGATTATCGTCACCAAATTTTCAACATAGGCATTGTAGGTCCTCTGCTCATGAACAGTGTCACTGTCATGTTTGCAGTCTGGCCCAAACACTGATTTCCCACAGTGACCACGGTATTGTGCGCCGGAAGTGCGGAAACACATTCCAGCCAGGATGTGAAAGATGACAGCTGCACTGTTCACAGGGAGGTATAGAAAAATGACAATGTTGAAAATCTGGCATGAAAATATTGTGAATTCACGAAGTTACATACTTGTATAGCAACTGTGCAATGCACTCTCATAAAACAGAATTTTTTGGATTTTTTCTACCAAATTTGCAACATAGGCTTTCTGAGAGCCAACCTCATGAACACAGCCACTGTCCTTACATTAATCGGTCCCAAAAGGTGATTTCATGCAGTGACTGCAAAATCACCTCTCGGGACTTATTAACACCAAAACTGTGACAGAATTCACGAGGAGGGTTCCCAAAAACCCCATGTTAAAAATTTGGTGCAAAAATTCCAAAAAATGCCCAAGATATGGAGCAAAGTTGAAATAACCCTATTTATTCCATTATACAGCCTACCAGCATTTCCTCAGTTTGCAGTCGGCTTTGAAGAGTGCAGACATGTTCTCAGTCTAGCAAAGATCATTGCGCTGAACTCCGGAGGTAAGTATGGGGTGGGGGTGTGGAGGCAGGGTATGCAGTGGGTGGGTACGGGTGGGTAGTGAGACTACGAGGGACTGCTTTACTTAACAGGTACTGAGGGAAAAAAAACACAGATGGGTTTCTTTTTACAGGCCGTTTCTTTTGTTTGGGGGTACAGTAGCTGATGGGGATTGGGCCCCCAGTCAGCACAGAAGAAGGGGACATGATTCGACAGGGTGGGCTCCCCGTCTGCACAGTTCAATGGGAAGGGGGCGGATGCCTACGGGGTTTGGGCACCCCCGTCGGCAAACAACAAGGTGGGGTGGGCACATTCTGTTGATGGGGAGTGGGCTCCCCCATCCGCACATACTTCACGAGGCAAGGCAAGTCGACCTGGGGATTGGGCACGCTGAAGTCACGCTGTCGACAGTGTAGCTGCCACTGTGCTGCTATGCTACTAGCTGGCGAGCACATAGGAAGGGTCCGCTATGTGTGATGAGCCTTGCTCAGATTGTAGTGGACCTTTCCTTAGATGTGCTCGTCAGCTTAGTATGCATGGTGTGGCGTCGGCATGCAGGCTAAATGGGGAATGAGGGACGCACCTTCTTGTGCGTTCCCTGCATTCGCCTAACAGCGACCGCACCTCCAAATCCCCACTGCCGCAAGATGTTGGCTGCGCACGCTCACCAACATAAAAAGCTCAGGATTGAGTTTTTAATCTATTATACCCATATTTACACACAAATTGTAAACTTATTATTGTTGTAATTTAAACTGCCCTTTGATTTAAGGACAAAACAGGAGTAACATCCAAGCTAGTTTGTGACACTAATGCCTTCAAACAAATATTGTATACCGCTGCACTTAAAGATGCATATAGGCAGTAACACACAAAAGGGGACATACCTATCACAGAGGTACTCTCTCCTCAAGAATTGATTACACATTCCTCTCAAAACATAGGAAGGTCTGGGAAGCAAAAATCGTTCCCACAGCAACTTCAGACCATTTGGAATTGCACGTAACTTTAGGCTAGCTACAAAAACTAATATTGTAGCAGGGTACTGGAGGATCAGTAATGACATGCTGATGGATGAAAAAATAATTGCCCAGACCAATGAGCATCTAAAAGCCAAAGCCACAGTGACATCCTGGTATGAGTCATTGGAAGTCTGGTGGTTAGACACAAACTTAAAACTACAGAAATTATACCAAAGATGGGGCTTACAGAAAGGAAAAACAACATATTTTCAGTTCCTAAAAAATGAAAATAATTGTTTAGATTAATATCATTACAGAATACAGATAATAGGGATTATACAATAGAAATACAGCAAATAAAATGAGATGAGAGGGTACCTCTATGATACAGCCAGATCCCTTAGAATGGAACAGTCAGCAGGAATGCAAGGGATGAAAGATTCACTTGATATATTTAAAGACTGTCAGTATAGGGCACAAAATAAAGAAAGGGAAGCCATCAGGGATTGTACAGGTGAAGTGCATACAGACTTTGACAAATGTTTGGAGGTTATTACAGAGCACCTGACTTCTTCCTTTAGCTCCCCTGTACATACAGTTACTACAGTGCCGAACTTCTTATCTAATATAAACATAGAACCTTTACTGATGGATGATGTTACAGCTATGACTGTACTCATAAGTCTGACAGATGTAATCCTGGCCATCTCTAAACTTAGACTAAATACTGCCCCAGGCCAAGATGGTATTAGTTCTAATTTTTATAATGCATTTCATGATATACTAGGACCCAACATGATTAGAGGTGGGCAAAGGGCCAAATTCACTCTGCAAAGTGATTCGCTCTGTAACGAAAAGCGGAGTACTTCACATCATAATGGAGAACATGAAGTCCATTTATATCCAATGACTTCACGTTATTCCACCTTCCCCAAACCACTTCTCCACCAAGTTTAAGACGAAGTACATTGAAATCAATGTACTTCGCATCACTTCACCTTGTTATTGAGCTTCAAGGCAAATTTGCAGTGCTTCATGGGATTGCAGGTCACATGGGCTCTAGATTGTTAGGCACAGGTTCAGTTCTGTGTAGTGCATGTGTAGCGGAAGATGGAACAGTTTCCTCTCAGAGCTTTGTGATTCAAATCCTCAAAAGCTGTTAAAAAGTCATTTTGTGCTTTTTTTTGCTCATAATTTTGTGCATCGATTGTATGAAACCTCCTGTGCTCGTATCATCGAGTGTTTATTGTTTGTGTATGAATTTTGAATGTTAATTTAGAACAATCAGACTGTGTACTGTGAAGTGTGCTTTTGGGGAGGGGCATATCCGAGGTGTAGGTAGATTAACTGGGATAAAAAGGCTGTCTTTCTGTTTTGGTTATCTTTTTCTTGTATAACTATGTTAAAGTACACACAGTAATATTTTCAGTAATTGTTGCCATTTTTTTTTGCTGATTGTAGTGGTGAAGCAGTGTATAATTTCAGTTTGTTTAAAACATGTGGCTATATTGCTAAAGATTTTCAATTTACTACGCAATACTTGCAGTGCGTGTGTGAGTGTGTGTGTGTGTGTGTGTGTGTGCGATGCGTACCATTAAATCAGACAACTTTTATTGTGCCAGAGTAATTGCAGCAGTGTGAACCTCTTATCCAATGCACCTGCATGAATTTTTTATACTGCAATGTAGTAACTTTACTGGTAGTGGACTGTTACTTCCATGCACTATCCCCCCCAACTGGCAAAAGGTATTCTTTTCCAGATTTGCATTGTGACTTGAGAGCAATGGTTAAGTGGTGCTGTACCTTTGCATCTGACTGCATCTCTTGAGTGCACAGTGCAATCTTAAACTGTCTGTGCATTTGCAATACACAATTAATTCTGGGAGTCTTTCCATTTTCTGTTATGCCTCATTTTACTTTGTCAGCACTGGGAATTTTCTGGACACAGGACTACATTTTGGGAATGCACATTAATTTTAGGATCACGTGTGGCATTGTCTCGCATGGCGGAGTGTACTATCAATTCTGGGAAACTTTACATTTCTTGTTACACTCTTATTTCACTTCCTCAGCACTGGGGAATTTTCTGAACACAAGACAGTAGCATTTTGGGGATGCAAATTAATTCTGGTGACGGTGTATGGCCACTGCTCGAATGACGGAGTGCACCATTCATTCTGGGAAACTTTGCATTTTTTGTTACCCTCTCATTTCAGTTTGCCAGCACTGGGTATTTTTCTGGACACAAGATAGTAGCATTTTGGGGATGCATTAATTCTGGTGACTGTAGTGTGGCCACTGCTCGCACGAGGGAATGCACCATTAATTCTGGGAGACTTCATTTTTGTTACCCTCTCCTTTCCTTCAACCAGCACTGGGGAATTTTCTGGATGCAAGACAGTAGCATTTTGGGGATGTAAATTCATTCTGGTGACTGTGTGTGACCACTGCGCATATGGCTGAGTGTGCCATTAATTCTGGGAGACTTTGCATTTCTTGTTACACTCTCATTTCACTTCAGCACTGGGGAATTTTCTAGACTCAAGACAGTAGCATTTTGGGAATGCACATTAATTCTGGTGACTGTGTGTGGCCACTGCTCACACGATGGAATTAACCATTAATTCTGGGAGACTTCGCATTTCTTGTTACACTCTCATTTCACTTCATCAGCACTGGAGAATTTTCTGGACTCAAGACAGTAGCATTTTGGGGATGCACATTAATTCTTGTGTCTGTGTGTGATGTGATCACATCCTGTGCATGCATGACTGAGTGTGCCATTAATTCTGGGAGACTTTGTATTTCTTGTTGTGCTCTCATTTCACTTCGTCAGCACTGGGGAGTTTTCTGGACACAAGACATTAGCATTTCTTGGATGCACATTCATTCTGGTTACTGTGTGTGGGGGGGGCACTGAGGAGGCTGCAAATATTGTTGCCACTCTGCCTTACTTCACGTTAAGGTGGAATGACAATGCAAAGTATTAATTATGAGGAGAAGTAAGTCTTTCCTATTGGTCATTCCACGTAGCGGAGTGACAATGCAAAGTGGCCATTTTGCATTCACATTGCATTGAGACACACGAGGTGGCCTAAACCAAAACTCCTACCTTTCATCTGAGATCTGAGGTTTCAACAGATGGGCTTCATCGACGCATTTTTCAACACTGGACAAAATCCCCTGTGTCAGTGAGCACTAGACAATCTCCGCAAATACTGCACCTAGCTGCCCAACACGGCTCACTAGTAGCTGGGGCAGGCCTGGATCTAGTTCACAAAATTTTACTTCCAAACATAGAAGCATAGAAGTTGTCAGTAGACAAGGACCACTTGACCCACCCAGTCTACCCAGGTTTCCCTCACTGTGTCAGCATAGCAGACCTACTCAGTCTCAGTTATCTCCACCCTTGCCTTACATCCATACGGTCCTTGTATCTGTCCTAAGAAGTTTAAATCCTGTAATCATTTTGGCACCCACCACCTCCTCTGCTGGATGGTCATTTCAGGCATCCACCACCTTCTCCATGAAGAATTGTTTCCTCACATTTTCTCTTGACCTCCCACCTCCAGCTTCATTGCATGACCTCGTGCTCTTGAACTTCATTTAGTATAGAAAATGCTATCTTCTTATACCTTACTTATACCTATTAGGTTAAGTTGCCCACAACTCCAAGATCACGTCACCCATTGCATCCACCATCGCTGCCCTAAAGTCTCCCAAGACCACACAATGCCACTGCATCTCATGGACGTGACACTGTTGGGCTGTGATGACCCACTTGGTGAGTTCACATCCTGAAGAGAGGACAACCTTTCTCAAAAGAACTGTGCAAACTCTTCACATTTAGCAGCTGAACCAGCTTTCACAGACCCCAGACAGGCCATATATGTAAGCATGTCCATAGTCTGTAAAAGCTGAGGCTAATTCAGTTGAAAGCAACAATCCCTGAATAGTCATACTGCCTTATAGGTAGTGCCTCAGTGATTAGACTAACTGGAATAGCCTACAAATTCAGGTTTTGGGAGCAAAACTGTGGTGTGGCTGTGAACATGTAAGGATTGGCACACAGAAACATAGAAACATAGACTTTGAAGGTAGATAAGGACCACCTGGCCCTAACCAGTCTGCCCATTTTCATACATATTGGATAAGCTGCAGATCCTAGTTACCCAGCAGCCTATTTCCTCCTACTCCCCAGTATAATTGCCTTATATCTGTCCATGCACTGTTGAATTCTCCCACTGTTTTTGACCCCATGACTTCCTCAGGAAGGCTGTTCCATGCATGCAGCACCCTCTACATGAAAAAAAATACTTATGGATACATAGATACACAGACAGTGTCAGCAGATAAGGGCCTATGGCCCACCCAGTCTGCCCATTTGAGCTTGTAAGTTCAGTTTGTTTTCCTAGAAGTCTGTTTCCCCTTACCCCTGACCTCTAGAATTCCTTTATGTCTATCCCATGCATTCTTAAATCCCGTGATTGTTTCAGCCCCCACCACTTCCTCTGGCAGGGTGTTCCACTTGTCCACCACCCACCCAGAAGAAATTCCTTTCATGTTTCCTCTGAATCGTCCTCCCTCCAACTTCATCCCATACCCTCTAGTCCTGGAACATCTTTTTGGCTTAAATATAGTGTTTTCCTGCACCCTGTTCCTCCCTTTAAGATACTTGTATGTCTCTATCATATCCCCTCTCTCCCTCCTCTCCTCCAGGGAGTACATGTTCAGTTCCTTTAACCTGTCTTCATAGGACTTGTGATGCAATCCATGCACCATCTCTGTTACCCTCCTCTGAACCTTCTCTACCCTGTCTATGTCCTTACTTAGGTATGGTCTCCAGAACTGTACACTGTACTCCAGGTGGGGCCTCACTAGTGTCTTGTATAGCGGAATTATGACCTCCCTTTTCCTGCTGGTGATGCCCTCTCCTATACATCCCAGAATCCCATTTGCTTTACCTGCTGCCTTGTCACATTGTTTCCTACCTTGAGGTCATCAGAGATGATAACCCAAGATCCCTTTCCAAGTTTGGTATGCTATATCCTCACACCCCAACTGATATATTGTGCCAGGGTTGTTGAGCCCCATATGCATTATCTTGCACTTCTTTGCATTGAATTTCAACTGCCAACCCTCTGACCATCTCTTCAAGTTTCTGCAGGTCACTTCTCATTCTGTCTACACCCTCTGGTGTGTCTACTCTGTTACAAGAGCTTTGTGTCATCAGCTTAACAGTGAAATCTCCTGCCTTCTTTGATCCCGGGGCGAACGTCACTGATGAAGATGTTGAATAGAACGGTCACAGCACTGATCCCTTGTGGTACCTCACTGGTCACTCTTCCTCTGTGGAGTGACATCCATTTACCACCACCCTCTGTGTCCTGCCACCCAGCCAGTTACCTACCCACCACACTACTGTCCTGCCCACACCCGTATTCCCCAGTTTGTGTAATAGTCTTCTGTGTGGCACAGTGTCAAAGGCCTTGCTAAAGTCCAGATAAGCCATGTCCACTGCCCTCCCCTGATCCACCTCCCTAGTCACCCAGTCAAAAAATTCAACGAGGTTGGTCTGACATGACCTCCCCCTGGTGAAATGATGCTGCCTTGGGTCCTGTAGTCCATTGACAACCAGATATTCCACCAATCTCTCCTTCAGTAGTGCTTCCATGATCTTCACTACGTGGTGAAGCTGACTGGTCTGTAGTTCTCTGCTTCCTCTTGTTCCCACTTTTGTATAGGGACTACATCTGCTGTCCCCTCAGTCTTTGGGTACCTCCCTGTTTCCAGTGATCGGCTAAACAGGATAGACAGAGGCTCAGCCACTACCTTCTTAGTTATTTAAGGACCCTGGGTGCACCGTCCTGGCCCCATTGCTTTTATCAACTGTTATTACTTCCAGTTCCTTCAGGACCTTTTCGTAAAGAGATTCAGCCCATTTCTGCACCATTCTCACCCCATGTACCTCCTTTCAGACCCATTACCACCCTCTTCCTCAGTAAAGACTGAGCAGAAATACCTGTTCAATATGTCAGCTTTACTGTTGTCATCCTCCACGCCGCTCCCATCCTCCCTTCAGTCTCACTATCCTCTCCTTTGTCTTTTTTTTTCACTTATGTACCTGTAAAAGGTTTTGTCCTATTACCCACTGATTTTGCAATGTGTTCTTCTGTCTGAGCTTTGGCTTCCTTACTGACTCCCCTGCCTCCCTGCTTCTCCCGGTACTTCCCTATCCCTTCTGCCTGTGTCTTTTTGTATTGCCGGAATGCAAATCTTTTTGGCTTTCACTTTCTTTTGCTACCTCTTGGAAACCATAATGGTCTCCTCTTCCTTTTCCTCTTGCTAACCTGCTTAATGCATAATTCTGTTATTCTTATAATCCCCATTTTAAATACAGCCCACTGTTCCTCAACCCCTGATTCCTGTCCCATTCCCCTTAATGTCTCTTTCAAGTATCTCCCCATTTTCCCAAAGTCTGCCCCCCTAAAATCCAGGATACGTATTTTTGTGTGGTTTGGTTCTGCTCTTTCTGTGATTTCAAACCACAAGGACTGGTGGTCACTGTTACCCAGGTGCTCCCCACTGTTACCCCCCATCACACTGTCCCTGTTTTGTAAGCACAAGGTCCAGTATTGCCTTCTGCTGAGTTGGTTCCATGACCAGTTGCTTGAGGAAGGCACCCTGAAAGGAGTCCAGGATAAATCCGCTCCTAGTTGATACTGATGCTGGATACTCCAGTCCACGCCTGGAATATTGAAGTCTCCAACCAGTACTACCTCATCCTTGTTCTGCCATCCTTTGGATGGCTAGCATCAGCTCCCTATCTGTTTCTTCCTCCTGGGCTGGTGGTCTATAGACCACACCTGTCGTGGATGGCTGTCCCCATTTTCCTTTCCAGCTTAACCCACAGTATCTCTCCCCCATTTTGTTCCTCCTGGCCATATGTCATTTTTTCACATACAGTGCCACTGCTCCTCCCTTCCTGCCTGCTCTGTCTCTCTTCTGAATATGTTGTAAGCTAGGTATGGCCATCTCCCCAGTCATAGTTATCATTACACCAGGTTTCAGTGATGGCCACAATGTCCAGGTCTGACTGTACCATGACAGCCTCCAGATCTTCCATCTTGTTGCTAAGGCTTCGGCATTTGCACAATGGCTTTCCATGATTTGACCTCCCTAGACTGCTTCACTGTTCTACCATCTCCCTTCCTTTGTTGTCATTTATCCCTGGTTCTCCTTGCTGTCTGCCTTCTGCTGAATTTTGCCCCTTTCTGCTTATCCACCTCTAGGCACTAATCTCCATCTTTTGCACACTGCCTTGCAGAGATAGCCACCCTCTGGTTCACTGGTTCCACTGCTAGCTGTGTGGGGTGGCTAAGTGGTAGCCCCCCTTGCTGGCCTGCCACTCCCTTTGCTAGTTTAAATGCTTGTCAATATCATTTAAACTTATCATTGAGTGCTTGATTCCCTCCAGGATGGATGCAGGCCGTCAGGGCTTGAACAACCTCCATCCCTCCCAGGTGGGTCCCCAGTCACCAATGAACCCAAACCCTTCCTCACAGCACCAGTTCTTCAACCATGAGTTAAAGTTCCTGGCATGCACTCCATGCTCTCCTTGCCTCTCACAGGTAGTACTTGAGAAAGTGGCAGAAGAAGCTACTTGCTTGAGACCCCTCCCAGTTTCCAAACTCTTCCTGAACTTCGTTTGGCTCCCCATTTGCCAAATCATTAGTGCCAAGGTGGATAATGACATCCAGCTCATCCCACCGCCTTGCTCTCCCAGTGATCCCCAGGATCTTCCTTCCATCCTCCATGCCGTGGCACCTGGCAGGCACCTCAACTCCCTGTCTTCCCCTCCTGTGACCCTAGCTGATCCCTCTACGATGGAGTCCTCCATTTGCAGTATGGGGACCAAATGCAACCAGTGTTTTCCATCACGTACTAAAATCTATCCTGCTGCTTTCAGGGTTCTCTCTGGTGACCAGTATACATCTGCTCCTGGTAGTCCTTCCAAAATTTCTTGCTCCATTCGTTAAACAGTTTCCTCACCGCTTTCCATGTCAACTGACATCTGTGATACAGTAGCAGCCACAGACACTGTCAGCTATTTCCCCAAATTTCTGTGATATGCCCAGAAATATCTCTTGCTTTCTGCATTTCCACAATAGGGGCAGCAGAGAGAAACTCTTCAGAATTTTTGTGAAATATCTGGAAATCGCTGACAATGTCTGTGGCTACTACTGTACATTTTCTGAGACCCTTTGTAATTTCTGTAGCAACAGCAGTTGTCTACCCTCCCAGTCTGCAGCTGGTAATTCTTCAGCTGATTCCACAGCAGCTGGTACTGTTCCAAACACTACAAGTACATTTTGTACTTGTCCACTGGGCTGCATCACATCCTTCATCACAATATCCTTTGGAAAATGTATCTCCTTCTCCACTTCAGTGATTTCTATTGAACTGCTGAATAAAACTTTCTCTGACTTGGAGCCCAGAGCTCCCACATCTCCTGCCTCCTCTATCTCCTCACAGTTGTCAGCCATCTTGCTGCTGACTGGGCACAGCGCCCCCTACCGCATGAGTAGGGGAAGTTTTGTATTGTGAGAGAATCAAACTATACTAAGGGACAGTAAGTTTTAAGACACCTTTAAAAGTAATCAGGGAACTGACTTAGGGTAGGAATCAATGTATAGGCTTAATCCAGAGATGGAAAAAATGTGTCTGTATATAATTTTGACTCACTACAATATTTAATTTCTATGTGCCTGTAAAAAACTAATCATTTTAACTACTTAAACTGTTTATATATGAACTTAACTAACCAAAGTCAAAGAAAACGTCATAATTCAAGGAACCAGTTCCTACCAGCCTGTTCAAACCAATCATTTGCCCCTTCTTTTTATCTTCATTCATTTAATATATTATTTCCTCCTTATTATCCTCACCTTGCAGATCTTTTGTCCTTTTTGTTTTGTTTTTTCCTTTTTATCCACCCAGGACAGTGCTTCCATAAAAATTCATGTACCGATTATTATTCTGTTTTTCATCTAATTCATAACTATACTGAACTTGGCCCAAAATAATGCTGACAAGCTCCTGTTGAGAAATGTACAGATTCTGTAACACTCAATGTCACCTAGCTTGCCAAATGTGGTACTTTAAAATCCTACAAATTAATCTAAGTGTACTCACATTATATATCTTGCAGAGGCCATTATAGATGCCGAAACCAAAACTTCATGGGTCATATTTGAGAAGACCTGATCCTGGGTCATAAAGCTAATTAAATTCCAGAAAGAATGATGAAAGGGCAGTCAAAATGAAGTGCTCTTGAGTCTCCCTCACCATATTACACATATCTCAAAGGGATTACCTCTTCTAGTTTTTGTGTTTATAATTATTTCTAACCCCAGCCTACCATGACATGCCAACCACGTGGTATCCCCAAAATTTGGGAATTCTGGAGTCTGTTAAATGCCTTGTGGTAACAGTAACATTCTTGTGACGTCTCCCATTGGAAAAGGAAAAGTTTGTAAAATGGACTAACACTATTTGTTGATACACGAGCTGTCTTGAAAGAGTCAGCAAATCAGTTATGGTAAGTTTCAGTTCCTGACTTTTGTAATGTGTGTACATATTGGTTGGGATAATCTTGTTACGTAACTTAAAAGTCCATTTATCTAAGGACCAGATCAGCAGAACCCTTTCCAACCATTCTTATCCCCAAATCATGCAGTTCTGTGTCCCTTTCCTGAGGCTAGGACTAAGTTCCCATACCGAAAGATGGAATGAAGAATAACAGTGGGTGAACCATACATTCACCACCCTGTGAAATAGATCTGTATGTAGTATTCCGTTTAACCGGATTCAAACAGCTCCCCCAGATTACTCTAAAACAGGTGTTATACAATCTAGAGTCCAATGTATCAGGCAAGGGGATCTTTCAAATAATAAAAGAGGAACTTGGAAAGTTTTAAACAAGTAAACCCTCTTCAGTTTAGTTATCTGTAAGCCTTGCCATGACTGCATACGTATGTCGCATGAAGTTAATTTTAATTCCCAGTTTATTTTCTCCATTTCTTAAGGACCAAACTTAATTCCTAATATAACAGCTTCCTGAGATAACTGTTCCCCACAGATCAAATCCATATGTGCTGCCTGTCCAACTACCAGGGCATGACTCTTATGAAAGTTTTTTTCTAGCACCCGTTGCCTCTGAATAGACCACCAGTGCATTGTGTGCAATGTCCCCTTCCAATTGAGATTTCAAAAATAAACAAAGGTCATCAGCATAAGCTAAAACGTTAAGGGGTGAGGTGCAAGGGGAAAGACTCATACCTTTAATATGCTTTGAATTGTCAATATTGCTTACCAAGATGTCAATGTAAAATGTGTACAATAGGGGATTCAAAGGACACCCCTGCCACACCCCTCTCCTGAGCTGAATTATTTGGCCAATAATACCATTTAAAAGCAGATTAAAATGTGCTGGACTATATAATAGCTGTAGCCATGTAATAAACTGTTGCGGGATGCCATAAAAAGCTAAGATCTTGAACATGATGGTATGTGATACCCATTCAAAAGCTTTTTCTTGAGCAAGAGTAAAAACATACCCCTGCAAGGTCCACAGATGCCCTCTAGCAAATACCTCCCACAGACAAAACAAGTTGTCTTTCAATGTGCATTCTGGAATTGCACAATTCTGGTAAGGTGAAATAATTGATTCTGCCATTCCACTAAGGCAGTTACATAGTGTAAATGAGAGCAACTTGAAGTCTATATCTAATAAAGAAATAGGCCACCAATTGTTTACATCCAGCCTATCTCCTTTATTGTACAGCAAAATCAGTAAAGCCTTCACCATTGTTTCAGGAATATCCTGATTACTTAAGATATCATTAAAAGTTTCTACAAATAATGGAATAAGAGTGTCCTGGAATGTAACATAAAGCTTTGGGCCCAACCCATCTGGTCCTGGGGCTGTATGAAGTTTTAACTTTTTCATTGCTATACCAAATTCATCTTTGGATATCGGGGTTATCAACTGTGAGGTTTCTCTAGGATCATGAATCGGGGCATTAGCATTAGCCAGAAACTGTTCTAACTCCTCCCTCATCTGTATCGGGGTCCCAAATGAGGAATACAAGTGCGACTGAATTGTTTCCATTATATACCTAAAATCAGAATGTATTGCACCTGTGTTATCTTTGACAGCCTCCCAAACCTTTGTCCTAACCCTTGACTGACTATCCTTAAATATGTCCAAAGATGCTCTGGTACCTTGGGTTCCTGCAGGTTGCTCCATCTGCAAAGATTTGGCCTTAGCTTATAAGTAAGTTTTCATTTCCAGTTTTATTGCCTGGATCAGTGTGGAATAGTCAACATGGTCTATATTTTGTGCTGAAATAAGTTAGCAAAGGCGCTTTCTAAGTTTTAAATACTGGAACTAGGCAGATTTCCCATTCTGTTTCCCCCATTTTTGAAAAGGATTGTTTTTGTGTCCATCCACCAGTCACTGACTGAATCATACCAGGCTACCAATGTTGCTCTGGAAAGAGATGTTTCTTTACCTTATCTAATGTGTCCGGGTCTGTTAATAAGGTATTACTAAGGTGCCAATATCCAGGTCCTAAACTATTCCTTTGTAACTGACCTAGAACTATTTCCAAACTAAAATGGTCAGATATGGATGAGGAAATAGTTACTGCAGACAAAATAGACCAGTGTTTAGAAACAAACACATAGTCTATCCTTGAGGACAAAGAAGCCCTGTGATATGTGTGTCCCCCTGTTTCATGCAAAGATATGAAAGTGTCCTGCACCTCTGTTGTGCTCAGGATTTGTTTTAAAGCATTTGTATCACAAAACAGTTTTGATGTAATCCCAGTTTTATCTTTTTGGTCCAATGGACTATTGAAATCGCCCCCTAAAATGAGTTTTCGGTGTGTATGTAAGTATGGTCGCAGAGACTGAAATAGTTGCACCCTAGCTTTTTTTGTTTCAGGTGCATATACCACCCCGACCCATAGGTCCTGTGACTGATAAGTGATATCAATAAATAGGGCTCATCCCGGATCAATCTTAATGATCTTGGTAAGTTGAATGAATCCTCTAAACAATATCCCCACTCCAGGTCAGGCTTCCACCCCTAATGACAATATGGATGTGCTCCAAACCCAAGCCTTTTTTGCATGATAGATATCAGTTTCAGAGCAGAGCCTAGTGCCCTGTAAAAGACAAATGTCAGCTTGGGTGTCCTTTAAAGTCTGAAAGGTGATGCATCTACACTTATAATTTTTGATGCTGTCTGTGTTCAGGGAATGGACTTTGATACAATTCTCAGCAGTGCTAGGCATTTAAATGTAAAACCAGGGGGATGGGGGTATTCAAGATGTTTTTTCTTTATCCATTTACACACTCTTGGCCTTTCCCCCACCTCTCACTCCACATCTGAAGTTTCCTTCTGAGACGAGGCTAATGAAGAAGAGTCAGAATCCTCATCATCCTCCGTAGCTGAAGTTTTCTAAACAGCATATTTGTTTGGATCTAGTAACATATCCAGTTCGAGGAAGTTTTGATTTGGGAACATTCCTGGCAGACCATCACTTTCCTGTCACTAGTTGGTATCCTTCCTCAGTTGGGGGTGGGGTGACATTTCCCCTGACTGGCATGCCACAGGAGAGGGCCCTGCCTGTTCTTCAGCAGTTTCAGATGTGACCTCTGGAATATTAATGTCCTCTTTTGGAGATAGAGTCTGACCAGACTGACCAGTAAGAACAACTTCTGTGTCTGCCTGAGGGATGATTGGCTGGTCTACAGGCTGATCTGTAAGTACATCTGGCTCCTTCTCTGAGCTCAGGTATCTTTGTTGTTCAGATTGCTTTTCTTGTGCAGCATGTACTAAAGTGTCCTGGACCCAGAAAGGCCCCTTATTGTGTACTGCCCAAGGGCATTGTAGAAACAAGTTGCCATGATAATGGCATACATTGCACATGGGGGGGTTGGCATTGATTGCTCAGATGTCCCATTTGTTGACAAAATAGAATTTGTCAGCAGATAAATAATGCTTAACCAATGCAGTCTGTAGAGTTTTTCCATCTACACTGCCTCAGTGGACCATACCTAATCTCCAGCTCCTCTGCCCCCTTTGCTTTTCTTCTAAGATTCCTCTGGCACCACAATCTGCATTGTGGTTGTATATACACCCCCAACTCAGGGGGAAGAAACAGACAGGGAAATGACAAGAACCATATTTAGAATGTCAGGAAAAAGGGGAAATACTGTTTATGGGGGACCTGAATATGCCAGATGTTAACTGGAGCTCATTAGCTGCAGCAACTTCCAAGAGCAGGGTCATTCTTGACGCCCCTTCAGGGGGCATGCCTAAGACAGTTGTGTTGGAACCCCCTCAGGAGGGAGCAATCTTAGACCTGATACTCTTAAATGGAGACAGGAGAGGATCTCAGATTTAGAAGTGGGTAGCCATCTCAGAACAAGTGACCTCCAAACAAGGTGGTTCACCATGAAAAAACAGCCATGAAGTAAAGCCATACAAAAATGAGGGTAGTGGAATTTAGGAGGGCTGTCTTTGGCAAAATGAGAGAAAGTCTAAAGAATGCAGTAGGAAATTGGCAGGAAGGAGGAGTGGAATAACAATGGGGAAAAATCAAAAATGCCATCACAGGGGCAACAAACCTTTGTGTGAAGCAAATAAAGAAAACAAAATGTAGGAAAAGAGCACTAGGTTCTCAAAAGAAGTTGCGGAGAAGGTTAAGGAGAAAAAGGTAGCATACAGCAAGTATAAGGAATCACAGAAGGAGCAGGACAGAGAACTGTATCAGTTAAAGCAGAAGGAAGCACAAAAGGCAATCAGTATAGGCCAAAACCGAGGAAAAGATAGTCAGCTCAGTTAAGAAGAGGATAAACCCTGTTAAAGGTACATTAGGGGAGAAGAAAGACCAAGGCAGAGATTATGAGTCTTAATAAAGGGGAGGGAGTTGTACAGAGGGTGACAATGAAAAGGCAGAGATAGTGAAAGAACACTTTTGTTCAGTATTCACAAAAGAAGAGGAGGAGGTACCTATATCAAACAATAGAAGCACTCTGGATAGATGGGTCAATACCAGTACATTCACAGATGAAAGGGTCCTGAAAGAACTCCTAAAACTCAAGGTGGACATGGCAATGGGGCCTGATGGGATTCAACTCAGAATTCTAAAATAAATAAGGGGAGAACAAGTGACACCAATGATTACTCTTTTTAACAAATCATGGGAGAATGGTGTGGTACCTGAGGACTGGAGGAAGGCAGATGTGATTCCACTTCACAAAAGTGGGACCAAAGCAGGGGCAGGAAACTATAGACCTTTAGTTTGATTTCTGTGGTAGGGAAAATGATGTCATCACTTCTAAAAGAAAGAACTGTTGAGTACCTCGTGGCCAGCAGGGTGCAGGATGCAAAGGAGCATGGGTTTGCAGCCGGAAGGTCATGGGGGCCATAGACATGGCCTTCCTAGACTTTAGCAAGGTATTTGATGCAGTCCCACACAAAAGATTACTAAACATGTTAGCCAGTGTGGGAATGGGTCCCAAGATGGTAGCTTGGGTGAGAAATTGGCTGGACAACAGGATGCAGAGGGTAAAAGTAAATAGAGTTTTCTTTGAAAAAAGGAGGGTTACAAGCTGGGTACCTAAGGGTTCAGTACTGGGACCAGTCCTCTTCAATGTCTTTATAAGTGACAGAGAGGCAGTATAGTGCAGTGGTTTAAGGCTCTGAGCTGAATATCTGGAGACCTGGGTTTGAATCCCACAGCCCCCACTTGCATACTGTGTGACCCTGAGTGAGTCACTTAACATCCCTGTGCTACCAGATTGCACCTGTAAACAAGCTTTCAGCTTAGTGTGTGTCCTGGTTAAACAATTGCAAAAGTGACATTGTGGTGGGACTGGAAGGAAAAGTATGCCTCCTTGCAGATGACACAAAAGATCTGCAACAGGGTTCATGCACAAGGTGAAAAGGATGAGAAGGGACTTGGCAAGGTTGGAGGAATGGTCAAAAGTATGGCAACTTAGATTCAATGCAAAGAAATGCAAAGTAATGCACCTGGGAAACAAAAACCCTGGGATGGGTACATTTGGGGGGTACTAACAACAACAAAAATGGAAAGGGACTTGGGGTAGTCACATCAAATGACCTAAAGGTAGCCATGCAATGTGAAAAAGAAGTAAGGAGGGCTGGGAAGATTCTGGAATGTATAGGGAGAGGCATCACCAGTAGAAACCAGTAAGTTTTCATCCCTCTGTTCAGACAGTAAGACCCCATCTGGAATGCTGCATGCAGTTCTGTAGACACCATCTCCACAAGGACACAGACAAGATGGAGGCAGTCCAGAGGAGGGCAACTAAAATGCAGAGTCTGCACCTGAAACCATGTGAAGAGAAATGAAAGGAGCTTAATATGTATGCCTTTCAGGAAAGAAGGGAGAGGGGGGACATGACAGCAACTTTCAAGTACTTCAAGGGAATCAACAAAGTCCAAGAGGGTAGCATCTTTCAGAAAAAGAGATATGCAAGAACAGGGAAGCACAATCTGAAGATAGAGGGGGATGGCTCAGGAGCAATGTGAGGAAGTATTTTTGTTCATGTAGAGGGTGTTGCATGCATGGAACAGCCTTCCTGAGGAAGTAATGTGGTCAAAAACAGTGGGAGAATTCAACAATGCATGGACAGATATAAGGCAATTATACTGGGGAGTAGGAGGAAATAGGCTGCTGGGTAACTAGGATCTGCAGCTTATCCAATATGTATGAAAATGGGCAGACTGGCTAGGCCAGGTGGTCCTTATCTACCTTCAAAGTCTATGTTGCTATGTTTCTGTGTGCCAATCCCATACATGTTCACAGCCCACCACTGTTTTGCTCCCAACACCTGAATTTGTAGGCTATTCCAGTTGTCGACCACTGAGACAATTACCCATAAGGTAGTATGACTGTTCAGGGATTGCTGCTTTCAACTAACCAGCTCAGCTTTTACAAACTATGGACATGCTTCTACATATGGCCTGTCTGGGGTCTGTGAAAGCTGGTTCAGCTGCTAAATGTGAAGAGTTTGCACAGTTCTTTTGAGACAGGTTGTCCCTCTTCAGGATGTGAACTCACTAGTGGGTCATCACAGCCCAACAGTGTCAAGTCCATGAGATGCAGTAGCATTGTATGGTCTTGGGGAGACTTTAGGCAGCAATGGTGGATGCAATGGGTGATGTGATCTTGGAGTTGTGGGCAACTTAACCTAATAGGTATAAGTAAGGTATAGAAAGAAGCATTTTCTATACCAAAAGAAGTTCAAGAGCACGAGGTCATGCAATGAAGCTGGAGGTGGAGGCCAAGAGAAAATGTGAGGAAATAATTCTTCATGGAGAATGGTGGATGCCTGAAATGACCATCCAGCAGAGGAGGTGGTGGGTGCCAAAATGGTTACAGGATTTAAACTTTCATAGGACAGATACAAAAGGACCTTGGATGTAAGGCAAGGGGTGGAGAAAACTGGAGACTGAGTAGGGTCTGCTATGCCACAGTGGGTAGGGAAACCTGGGCAGACTGGGTGGGCCAAGTGGTCCTTGTCTACTGACAACTTCTATGCTTCTATGTTTGGAAGTAAAATTTTGTGAACTAGATCCAGGCCTGCCGCAGCTACTAGTGAGCCATGTTGGGCAGCTAGGCGCAGTATTTGTGGAGATTGTCTAGTGCTCACTGACACAGGGGGATTTTGTCCAGTGTTGAAAAATGCATCGATGAAGCCCATCTGTTGAAACCTCAGATCTCAGATGAAAGGTAGGAGTTTTGGTTTAGGCCACCTAGTGTGTCTCAATGCAGTGTGAATGCAAAGTGGCCACTTTGCGTTATCACTCCGCTACATGGAATGGCCAATAGGAAAGGCTTACTTCTCCTCATAATTATTACTTTGCGTTGTCATTCCACCTTAACATGAAGTAAGGCAGAGTGGCAACAATATTTGCAGCCTCCTCAGTGCCCCCCACATGTGCACAGTCACCCGAATGAATGTGCATCCCCAAAATGCTAATGTCTTGTGTCCAGAAAACTCCCCAGTGCTGACAAAGTGAAATGAGAGCACAACAAGAAATACAAAGTCTCCCAGAATTAATGGCACACTCAGTCATGCATGCATAGGATGTGATCACATCACACACAGCCACCAGAATTAATGTGCATCTCCAAAATGCTACTGTCTTGAGTCCAGAAAATTCTCCAGTGCTGATGAAGTGAAATGAGAGTTTAACTAGAAATGCAAATTCTCCCAGAATTAATGGTGCATTCCATCGTGTGAGCAGTGGCCACACACAGTCACCAGAATTAATGTGCATCCCCAAAATTCTACTGTCTTGAGTCCAGAAAATTCCCAGTGCTGAAGTGAAATGAGAGGTAACAAGAAATGCAAAGTCTCCCAGAATTAATGGCACACTCAGCCATGAAGAGTGCTCACACACAGTCACCAGAATGAATTTGCATCCCCAAAATGCTACTGTCTTGTATCCAGAAAATTCCCCAGTACTGGTGAAGTGAAAGGAGAGGGTAACAAAAAATGCGAAGTCTCCCAGAATTAATGGTGCATTCCCTCATGCGAGCAGTGGCCACACACAGTCACCAGAATTAATGTGCATCCCCAAAATGCTACTATCTTGTGTTCAGAAAATTCCCCAGTGCTGAGGAAGTGAAATAAGAGTGTAACAAGAAATGTAAAGTTTCCCAGAATTAATAGTGCACTCCACCATGCGAGCAATGGCCACACACAGTCACCAAAATTAATGTGCATTCCCAAAATGTAGTCTTGTGTCCAGAAAATTCCCCAGTGCTGACAAAGTAAAATGAGAGCATAACAAAAATGAAAAGACTCCCAGAATTAATGGTGTATTGCAAATGCACAGACAGATTAAGATTGCACTGTGCACTCAAGAGATGCAATCAGATGCAAAGGTACAACACCACTTAAAGCATTGCTCTCAAGACACAATCCAAATCTGGAAAAGAATACCTTTTGCTAGTTGGGGGGGGGGGTAGTGCATGGCAGTAACAGTCCACTACCAGTAAAGTTACTACATTGCAGTATAAAAAATTCATGCAGGTGCATTGGATAAGAGGTTCACACTGCTGCAATTACTCTGGCACAATAAAAGTTGTCTGATTTAATGGTACGCATCGCACGCACACACACACACACACGCACACACACACTCACACACGACTGCAAGTATTGCATAGTAAATTGAAAATCTTAGCAATATAACCACGCTTTAAACAAACTGAAATTATACACTGCTTCACCACTACAATCAGCAAAAAAAAATTGCAACAATTACTGAAAATATTACTGTGTGTACTTTAACATAGTTATACAAGAAAAAGATAACCAAAACAGAAAGACAGCCTTTTTATCCCAGTTAATCTACCTACACCTCGGATACGCCTCCCCGAAAGCACACTTCACAGTACACAGTCTGATTGTTCTAAATTAACATTCAAAATTCACACACAAACAATAAACACTCGATGATAAGAGCACAGGAGGGTTTCATACAATCGATGCACAAAATTATGAGCAAAAAATAGCACAAATGACTTTTTAACAGCTTTTTGAGGATTTGAATCACAAAGCTCTGAGAGGAAACTGTCTCCATCTTCCGCTACACATGCACTACACAGAACTGAACCTGTGCCTAACAATCTAGAACCCATGTGACCTGCAATCCCATGAAGCACTGCAAATTTGCCTTGAAGCTCAATAACAAGGTGAAGTGATTCAGAATACATTGATTTCAATGTATTTCGCCTTAAACTTGGTGGAGAAGTGGTTTGGGAAGGTGGAATAACGTGAAGTCATTGGATATAAATGGACTTTATGTTCTCCATTATGATGTGAAGTACTCCGCTATGCTACAGAGCCGAATCACGTTGCAGAGTGAATTTCGGCCACTTTGCCCACCTCTAATCATGTTGAGTCCTAGTATATCATGAAATGCATTATAAAAATTAGAACTAATACCATCTTGGCCTGGGGCAGTATTTAGTCTAAGCTTAGAGATGGCCATGATTACATCTGTCAGACTTATGAGTACAGTCATAGCTGTAACATCATCCATCAGTAAAGGTTCTATGTTTATATTGGATAAGAAGTTCGGCACTGTAGTAACTGTATGTATAGGGGAGCCAAAGGAAGAAGTCAGGTGCTCTGTAATAACCTCCAAACGTTTGTCAAAGTCTTTATGCACTTCACCTGTACAATCCCTGATGGCTTCCCATTCTTTATTTTGTGCCCTATACTGACAGTCTTTAAATATATCAAGTGAATCTTTCATCCCTTGCATTCCTGCTGACTGTTCCATTCTAAGGGATCTGGCTCTATCATAGAGGTACCCTCTCATCTCTTTTTATTTGCAGTATTTCTATTGTATAATCCCTATTATCTGTATTCTGTAATGATATTAATCTAAACAATTATTTTCATTTTTTTAGGAACTGAAAATTTGTTGTTTTTCCTTTCTGTAAGCCCCATCTTTGGTATAATTTCTGTAGTTTTAAGTTTGCGTCTAGCCACCAGACTTCCAATGACTCATACCAGAATGTCACTGTGGCTCTGGCTTTTAGATGCTCATTGGTCTGGGCAATTATTTTTTCATCCATCAGCATGTCATTACTGATCCTCCAGTACCCTGCTACAATATTGTTTTTTGTAGCTGGCCTAAAGTGACGTGCAAATGGTCTGAAGTTGCTGTGGGAACGGTTTTTGCTTCCCAGACTTTCCTATGTTTTGAGATGAATGTGTAATCAATTCTTGAGGAGAGAGTACCTCTGTGATAGGTATGTCCCCCTTTTTGGTGTTACTGCCTATATGCATCTTTAAGTGCAGCGGTATACAATATTTGTTTGAAGGCATTAGTGTCACAAACTAGCTTAGATGTTACTCCTGTTTTGTCCTGTAAATCAAAGGGGCAGTTTAAATTACAACCAATAATAAGTTTACAATTTGTGTGTAAATATGGGTATAACAGATTAAATAACTCAATCCTGAGCTTTTTATGTTGGTGAGCGTGCGCAGCCAACATCTTGCGGCAGTGGGGATTTGGAGGTGCGGTCGCTGTTAGGCGAATGCAGGGAACGCACAAGAAGGTGCGTCCCTCATTCCCCAATTAGCCTGCATGCGACGCCACACCATGCATACTAAGCTGGCGAGCACATCTAAGAAAGGTCCACTACAATCTGAGCAAAGCTCATCACACGAGTGGACCCTTCCCACGTGCCTCGCCAGATAGCAGCATGGCAGCACAGTGGCAGCTACACTGTCGACAGCGCGACTTCAGCGTGCCCAATCCCCAGGTTGACTTGCCCTGCCTCGTGAAGTATGTGCGGATGGGGGAGCCCACTCCCCATCGACAGAATGTGCCCCCCCACCTTGTTGTTTGCCGACGGGGGGTGCCCAAACCCCGTAGGCATCCGCCCCCCATTCCCATTGAACTGTGCAGATGGGGAGCCCACTCCCGTCGGAATCATGTCCCCCCTTTTTCTGTGCTGACTGGGGTGCCCAATCCCCCCATCAGCTACTGTACTCCAAAACAAAAGAAACGGCCTTTAAAAGAAAACCATCTGTGTTTTTTTTCCCTCGGTACCTGTTAACTAAAGCCGGTCCCTCGTGAGTCTCACTACCCACCACCGCACCCACCACTGTGTACCCTGCCTCCCACACCCCCACCCTATACTTACCTCCGGAGTTCAGCGCAACGATCTTTGCTAGACTGAGAACACATCTGCACTCTTCAAAGTCGACTGCGAACTGAGGAAATGCCGGTAAGCTGTATAATGGAATAAATAGGGTTATTTCAACTTTGCTCCATATCTTGGGCATTTTTTGAAATTTTTGCACCAAATTTTCAACATGGGGTTTTTGGGACCCCTCCTCATGAATTCTGTCACAGTTTTGGTGTTAATTAGTCCCGTGAGGTGATTTTGCAGTCACTGCATGAAATCACCTTTTGGGACCGATTAATGCAAGGACAGTGGCTGTGTTCATGAGGTGGGCTCTCAGAAAGCCTATGTTGCAAATTTGGTAGAAAAAATCCAAAAAATTTTGTTTTATGAGAGTGCATTGCACAGTTGCTATGCAAGCTTTAAACTTCGTGAATTCACAATATTTTCATGCCAGCTTTTCAACATTGTCATTTTTCTATACCTCCTTGTGAACAGTGCAGCTGTCATTTTCACATCCTGGCTGGAATGTGTTTCGCACTTCCGCGCACAATACCGTGGTCACTGTGGGAAATCAGTGTTTGGGCCAGACTGCAAACATGACAGTGACACTGTTCATGAGCAGAGGACCTACAATGCCTATGTTGAAAATTTGAGTACGATAATCCATAAATGATTAGTGTTATGAGCGACGCTGCACAGTATGCACGCACGCTCATAACATTGTGCATTTGTAATATTTTCACTCTGCATTTTCACCACTGACATTTCTCCACATCTCTTGATGAACAGTAAAGCTGCCATTTCCATATCCTGCCCGAAATCTGTTTTTGCACGTCCGATGAAGAATAGCGCTGTCGCTGTGCGAAATCACTTTTTGAGACAGCTTGAGGACATGACATGCATCAGTTAAAGCAGAAAGAGGCTGGGAAGGTAGTCATAATAGCAAAGGCCCAAACCAAAGAAAGGATAGCCAATTCTGTTAAGAAGGGGGATAAGACCTTTTATAGGTACATTAGGGAGCGAAGAAAGACCAAAGGAGGGATACTGAAGCTTAATAAAGGAGAAGGAATGTGGGTAGAGGGTGACAGTGAAAAAGCAGGGTTACTGAATGAATATTTCTGCTCAGTATTCACAAAGGAAGAGGAGAGGGAGTTACCTAAACCAAACAAGAGAAATACTCTGAAGACAGGGGTCGATACCAGTCCATTTACAGAAGAAAGGGTTCTGAATGAACTAATAAAATTGAAGGTGGACAAAGCAATGGGGCCTGATGGGATTCACCCAAGAATTCTAAAAGAACTAAGAGTAGAACTAGTGACATCGCTGGCTAATCTATTTAACAAATCATGGGAGGATGGGGTGGTACCCAAGGACTGGAGGAGGGCAGATGTAATTCCTCTTCACAAAAGTGGGAGCAGGACAGAGGCAGGAAACTACAGACCAGTTAGTTTGACCTCAGTGGTAGGGAAAATGATGGAATCACTTCTGAAGGAAAGAATTGTTCAGTACCTTGAGGCCAGTGAGGCACAGGACCCGAGGCAGCATGGATTCACAATGGGAAGGTCGTGTCAGATGAATCTAATAGATTTCTTTGACTGGGTGTCCAAAGTAATAGATCAGGGAGGGGCTGTGGACATGGCCTACCTAGATTTTAGCAAGGCATTTGATACAGTCACCCACAAAAGATTAATACACAAGATAGCCAGCCTTGAAATGGGTCCCAAGGTGGTAGCCTGGATAAACAATTGGCTAGACAACAGGATGCAAAGGGTAGTAGTAAATGGAGTACACAGTGAAGAAAGGAGGGTTACTAGTGCGGTACCACAGGGTTCAGTACTGGGACTGGTCCTTTTTAATGTTTTTATAAGTGAATTGCAGAGGAACTGGAAGGAAAAGTATGTCTCTTTGCAGATGACACAAAGATCTGCAACAGGGTTGATTCACAGGATGAAGTGGAAAGGATGAGAAGGGTATTGGCAAGGTTGGAGGAATGGTCAAATGTATGGCAGGTCAGATTCAATGCAAAGTAGTGCAAGATAATGCACCTGGGAAACAAAAACCCAAGGGAAGCATACACAGTGGGGGGTGAGATACTGACAACCGTAAAAATGGAAAGGGACCCCGGGGTAATTATATCAGATGACCTAAAGGTGGGCAAGCAATGTGAGATGGCAGTAAGGAAGGCTGGAGGGATACTGGGATGCATAGGAAGAGGCATCAATAGTAGAAAACAGGAAGTTGTTATCCTCTGTACAGACAGTTGGTGAGACCCCATCTAGTGCTGTACAGTTCTGGAGACCCATCTCTGCAAAGACATAGACAGGTGGAGGCTGTCAGAGGAGGGCAACAAAATGGTGCAGGGTCTGCACCAGAACACATCTGAAGAAGAGTAAAGGAGCTTAATATGTATACTCTTGAGGAAAGAAGGAGAGAGGGACATGATAGAAACTTTCAAGTACCTCAGGGAATTAACAAAGTCCAAGAGGTAGCATCTTCCAGAAAAAGTGATGTGCAAGAACAAGGGGCACAAATTGAAGATAGAGAGGCGGCTCAGGGGTAATGTGAGGAAGTATTTTTTCACTGAGAGGGTTGTGGATGCATGGAACAGCCTCCCTGAGGAGGTCGTGGAGTCAAGAGCAGTGGTGGACTTCAAGAATGCATGGGACAGGCATAAGGCAGTCCCAGGGGCGGGTAAGAGGAAGTAAGCTGTTGGTTAACTAGGATCTGCAGCTTATCTGTTAGGTAGGAAAATGGGCAGACTAGGTGGGGCAAGCGGTTCTTATCTGCCATCAAATTCTATGTTTCTATGTTTCTATGACAGTGACGCTGTACATGAGTAGAGGTGCTAAAAGGCCTATGTTGAAAATTTGGTGCCAAAACTCCATTAAATGCCTGTGTTACAAGTCTGCTTTTTGCATTTCCCACGCACCCTTGTAACTTCGCATATTTGCAAATCTCACATGCCACATTTTTACCACTGCCATTTTTTTACACCTCCTTATGAACAGTACAGCTGTCATTTTTCACATCCTGCTGAACATGTGTTTCCACAATGCACTACCAAAGGCAATGCCAGCGCGACAACATTTGGCAATGACAAATGCCTTGTTTATCTGTGGCGCATATATTACTCAATCCTAATAGAAACATGGAAAACATAGACTGTGATGGCAGATAAGGACCCGCTAGGCCATCTAGTCGCTTGTTCCCTACCTTCAGGATGGGCCACAGATCCTAGTTAACCAACAGCCTATTTCTCCCTACCCCCCCCACCTGAATTGCCTTATGTCTGTCCCATGCATTCTTGAATTCTCCCACAGTTTTAGACCCCACAACCTCCACAGGAAGACTGTTCCAAGCATCCACTGCCCTCTCTGTGAAATAATACTTCCTCACATTGCCCCTGAATCACCTCCCCATCTTTAAATTGTGTCCGCTTGTTCTTGCACATCGTCTGAAAGTTGATACCCTCTTGGACTTTGTTGATTTCACTGAGGTACTTAAAAATTTCTATCATGTCCCCCCTCTCCCTTCTTTCCTCAAAGGTATACATATTAAGATCCTTTAGTCTCTCCTCATATGGCTTCTCTTGCAGACCCTGCACCATTTTACTTGCCCTCCCCTGGACTGCCTCTATCCTGTCTATGTCATTGCAGAGATGGGGTCTCCAGAACTGGATGCAGTACTCCAGATGGGGTCTCACCAACTGTCTGTACAGAGGGATAACAACTTGTTTTTCGCTGCTGATGCCTCTCCCTATACATCCCAGTATACCCCCAGCCCTCCCTACTGCCTTCTCACATTGCTTGCTAACCTTAAGGTCATCTGATATGATTACCCCCAGGTCCTTTTCCTTTTTTGTTCTTGTTACTACCCCCCCCATTGTGTATTCTTCGCCTGGGTTCTTGTTTCCCAGGTGCATTATTTTGCACTTCTTTGCATTGAATCCTAGCTGCCATGCTTCTGACCATTCCTCCAACCTTGCCAAGTCCTTTCTTATCCTTTCCACGCATCCATGTGTATCAACCCTGTTGCAGATCTTTGTGTCATCTGCAAAGAGGCATACTTTTCCTTTCCAGTCCCTCTGCAATGTCACTTATGAAGACATTAAAAAGGACTGGACCCAATACTGAACCCTGTGGTACCCCACTAGTAACTCCTCTTTCTTCAGAGTGGACTCCATTTACAATTACCTTCTGTGTCCTGTTGTCCAGCCAATGTTTTACGCATGCTACCACCCTGGGACCCACTCCCAGGCTGGTTAATTTGACTATTAATCTTTTTGTGTAGGACTGTGTCAAATGCCTTGCTAAAGTCTAGGTAGGCCTGTCCACAGCCCCTCCCTGGTCTACTACTTTTATTACCCAGTCAAAGAAATCAATTAGATTCGTCTCACATGACCTTCCCGCTGTGGACCCATGCTGCCTTGGGTCGTGTACCCCACTGGCCTCTAGGTTCTCAACTATTCTTTCCTTCAGAAGTGACTCCATCACTTTCCCTACCTAAGAGGTCAAACTAACAGGTCTGTAGTTTCCTGCCTCTGTCTTGATCCCACTTTTGTGAATGGGAATCACATCTGCCTTCCTCCAGTCTTTGGGTACCACACCATCCTCCCATGATTTATTAAAAAGTGTAGCCAGTGGTTTCACTAGTCCCCCCCTTAATTCTTTTAGAATTCTGGGGTGAATTCCATCAGGCCCTATTGCTTTGTCCACCTTCAGTATTAGGAGTTCTTGCAGAACCCTTTCTTCTGTGAAAGGACTGGGAATGACCCCCCTATCAAGAGTGTTTCTGTTAATTGGATTAGATACTTCCCTCCTCTTTGTGAATACTGAGCAGAAATATTCATTCAGTATCCCTTCTTTTTCACTGTTCCCCTCTGCCCATCCACTATTCATTCTATTTAGCCTCACTATCCCTCACTTTGTCTTTCTACGCTCGCTGATGTACCTATAGCAGGTTTTAGCCCCCTTCTTAACTGAGTTGGCTACCTTTTCCTCATTTTGGGCCTTTGCTATTCTGACTTCCTTCCCTGCATCCTTCTGCCTTAACTGGTACAGCTCTCTGTCCTGCTCCTTCTTTGTTTCCTTATACTTCCAGAATGCTATCTTTTTCTTCCTGACTTTCACAGCCACCTCTTTTGAGAACCATAGTGGCTTTTTCTTTCATTTTGATTTGTTTATTTGCTTCACACAAAGGCTCTGTGATGGTAGTTTTGATCATTCTCCATTGTTGTTCCTCCCCTCCTTCTATCCTGTTTGTTAGTGCTTTTCAGAGGCACTCTCCCATCTTGCCAAAGTCAGCCATCCTGAAGTCCAGTACCCTCACTTTTGTAGGGCTTGACTCTGTAGCTGAGTTTAACGTGAACCACACTGTTTGATGGTCACTTGTTCCCAGATGGTAACCCACTTCTAGATCTGAGATCCTCTCACTGCCCCCATTTGAGAGTATAAGGTCAAAGATTGCTCCCTCATGAGTGGGTTCTGAAACTTGCTGTCTCAGGCCTGCCACCTGTAGGGCATCAAAAATGGCCCTGCTCTTGGATGTGGCTGCAGCAAATGTGCTCCAGTTAACATCTGGCATATTCAGGTCTCCCATCAACAGTATCTCCCCTTTCTCTGCCATTCTAAGAATGCCTTCTACCATATCCTTGTTCATTCCCTTCCCCTAACATGGGGGTCTGTACACAACCTCTATGTGGATTGTGGTGCCCTTTCCAGTCTCCAAGGTGACCCACAGTCCCTCCTCTTCTCCTGTTTACTCTTTTGTTCAGTTGCTTTTATCCATTTCTTTACATAGAGAGCTACTCCTCCCCTCTTCTCCCCTGCCTGTCTCTCCTGTAGATTATGTACCCTGGTATGTTAATATGCCAGTCATGGATTTCTTTGTACCATGTTTCTGTGACTGCTATGATATCCAGACATGCCTCTTCCATCAAAGCCACCAGCTCAGAAAGCTTGTTGCCCAGACTATGGGCATTGGTACTCATTACCCACCATTTCCTGATGGCCTTACTCCTTTTTTCCCCATCCCTGTCCTTCTTGTCTTTGTCACTTTCTGCATTTACCCCAGACCTTCTCCCTATTGACAACTCTATGTTGGTATCGCACTTACTACCGTGATGTTTTGGGGGGCTAGGATTTCCCTGCTCCTTTCCAGTGCCTCCACCCTTGGCTAGTTTAAATGCTTGCCAATGAAGCATTTAAACCTATCACTTTGGGTCCTGGTTCCCCTCCTGGACAGATGCAGTCCATCATGCCAGTCTAGGCTTTCATCACTCCAGGTGGACCCTGAGTCCCCAGTGTAGCCAGATCCCTGAGCTCCACACCAGTTTTTCAACCACTGATTGAATCCCATGGTGTGGAACACCCTAGCCTCTCCTACGCCATAGATTGGCTGCAACTTTGAGAAGGTTACCGTGTGTGCTACTTGTCTAAGGCCCCTTCCCAATTCCACAATCTCTTCCTGCACTTCTCTAATCCCTTTCTTTGCCAGGTCATTTGTCCCTAGGTGGACAATGACATCTAGCTACCTCACCTGTGCAGCAGCTGTGGACAAGTAAATGATAGAAGGCATTCTTAGAATGGCAGAAAAAGGGGAGATATTGTTGATGGGGGACCTCAATATGCCAGATGTTCACTGGAGCACCCTTGCTGCAGGCACACCCAAGAGCAGGGTCATTCTTGATGCCCTACAGGGGGCATGCCTCAGACAGCTAGTACTGGAACCCACTCAGGAGGAAGCAATCTTAGACCTGGTACTCTCAAACGGGGATGGAGAAAGAATCTCAGATTTAGAAGTGGGTAGCCATCTGGGAACAAGTGACCACCAAACAATGTGGTTCATGATAAATACAGCCATACAATCAAGCCATACAAAAGCAAGAGTACTGGACTTTAGGAGGGCTGACTTTGGGAAAATGAGAAAGTGCCTCAGAAAAGCACTAGCATACAGGCAAGAAGGAGTGGTGGAGGAGCAATGGGGAGTGATCAAAACAGCCATCACAGAGGCAACAAGCCTTTGTGTAAAGCAAATCAATAAAACACAACAAAGGAACAAAATGCTATGGTTCCCAAAAGAGGTGGCAGGGAAGGTTAAGGAGAAAAGGACAACATTCAGGAAATACAAGGAAACACAGAAAGTGCAGGACAGAAAACTTTATCAGTTAAAGCCGAAAGAGGCTGGGAAGGCAGTCAGAATAACAAGGGCCCAAACCGAGGAAAATATAGCCAATTCTGTTAAGATGGGGGATAAGACCTTTTATAGGTACATTAGGGAGTGAAGAAAGACCAAAGGAGGGATACTGAAGCTTAATAAAGGGGAGGGAATGTGGGAAGAGGGTGATGGTAAAAAAGCAGGGATACTGAACTAATATTTATGCTCAGTATTCACAAAGGAAGAGGAAGGGGAGTTACCTAAACCAAACAAAAGAAACACTCTGAAGACGAGGGTTGATACCAGTCCATTTACAGAAGAAAGGGTTCTGAAAGAACTAATAAAATTGAAGGTGGACAAAGCAATGGGGCCTGATGGGATTCACCCAAGAATTCTAAAAGAACTAAGGGTAGAACTAGTGACACTGCTGACTACACTCTTTAGCAAATCATGGGAGGATGGGGTGGTACCCGAGGACTGGAGAAGGGCAGATGTGATTAGTCTTCTCAAAAGTGGGAGCAGGACAGAGGCAGGAAACTACAGATCAGTTAGTTTGACCTCAGTGGTAGGGAAAATGATGGAATCACTTCTGAAGGAAAGAATTGTTGAGTACCTAGAGGCCAGTGGGGCACAGGACCCAAGACAGCTTGGATTCATGAAGGGAAGGTCATGTCAGATGAATCTAATAGATTTCTTTGACTGGGTGACCAAAGTAGTAGACCAGGGAGAGGCTGTGGACATGGCCTACCTAGATTTTAGTAAGGCATTTGATACAGTCCCACACAAAAGATTAATACACAAGATAGCCAGCCTGGGAGTGGGTCCCAAGGTGGTAGCCTGGATAAAAAATTGGCTAGACAACAGGATGCAAAGGGTAGTAGTAAATGGAGTACACAGTGAAGAAAGGAGGGTTACTATCGGGGTACCGCAGGGTTCAGTACTGAGACCGGTCCTTTTTAATGTCTTTATAAGTGACATTGCAGAGGAACTGGAAGGAAAAGTATGTCTCTTTGCAGATGACACAAAGATCTGCAACAGGGTTGATACACAAGATGGAGTGGAAAGAATGGGAAGGGATTTGGCAAGGTTGGAGGAATGGTCAAATGTATGGCAGCTCAGATTCAATGCAAAGAAGTGCAAGGTAATGCACATGGGAAACAAAAACCCTGGGGAAGTGTACACAAAGGGTGGGTGAGATACTGACAACAGTAAAAATAGAAAGGGATCTGGGGGTAATTATATCAGATGACCTAAAGGTGGGCAAGCAATGTGAGAAGGCAGTGAGGAAGGCTGGGGGGATACTGGGATGCATAGGAAGAGGCATCAATAGTAGAAAACAGGAAGTTGTTATCCCTCTGTACAGACAGTTGGTGAGACCCCATCTGGAGTACTGTTTGCAGTTCTGGAGACCCCATCTCTGCAAAGACATAGACAGAGTGGAGGCTCTCCAGAAGAGGGCAAATAAAATTATGCAGGGTCTACACCAGAAGACATACGAAGAAAGACTAAAGGAGCTTAATATATATACCCTTGAGGAAAGAAGGGAGGGAGGGAGAGGACATGATAGAAATGTTCAAGTACCTCAAGGGAATAAACAAAGTCCAAGAGGGTAGCATCTTCCAGAAAAATATATGTGCAAGAACAAGGGGGCACAATTTGAAGATAGAGGAGGGACGGCTCAGAGGTAATGTGAGGAAGTATTTTTTTCACTGAGAGGGTTGTGGATGCATGGAACAGCCTCTCTGAGGAGGTCGTGTAGTCAAGAACAGTGGTAGACTTCAAGAATGCATGGGACAGGCATAAGGCAGTCCTAGTGGGGGATAGGAGGAAGTATGTTGTTGGTTAACTAGGATCTGCAGCTTATCTGTTAGGTAGGAAAATGGGCAGACTAGGTGGGCCAAGCGGTCCTTATCTGCCATCAAATTCTATGTTTCTATGCTCCAGCAATCCTGAGGATTCACTTCCTGTCCCTCCAAGCCATGGTGCCAGGCAGGCACCTTACCTCCCTCTCCTCTTCCTCCCACAGTTCTACCTTCCTAACAATGGAGTCTCACAACAGGAGTTGTTTCCTTCCCCTGCAGGGTCCCCTGCCACCCTCCTGTGGGTCTCCTTTGTGGAGGTTCCCAGCATCCTCCCTGGTCTCCACTGTTGGTGCCTCCATGGAGGAACCACACTTTGGCAGAATAGCATAGGAATTGTGGAGAGGTACAACTGGAGGGATGTGCCTCTGTTCCACCACCCTCACCCTCCCTGAGCCCACTGTGGTCCAACCACTCCTCTTTCTTGGCAACCTCTGAGGCAACGGCAGTGGCACTGGTGGTCCCTGAATGGAAGAGGAGGTCCCATAAATCCGGGCCAACTCAGCCTGGAGATGAGCAAACTCCTCCCTCAGCCCAGTGAGATGCATGCAGATGGGACAACACTGCATCCTCCAGAACGTCTCCAGGAAGACTGCTACTCCACAGCCACTGCAATGCACCACTCCCATCATGTCTTATTTCTGGCCCCTTAACTGACTGCAATCCTTACTCTTTCCTCTGTTTTTTTCTCTCTCTCTCTCCTTACTTTCTGCCTGTATGCCCTTTAAGCTCCTGATTGTCCTGTTCTGAGACAAGAATTTCCTATATTTCTCAGTAGACCCTTACTTGCTCAGAGGCAGACCTCCAGCAGCTAGAGGGGGCCTGAGAGCTACTCTTGCCCTTCTAGGAAGGTGGGTCTTTGGTGGCTCTGTGATCACTCACTTCCTGCTCCCAAACAGGAAGTTCCTGTTGTCAGTCAAATCCTGTGCCTATAAAAGTAGAACTAGCTTTGGGTGGAGGGGATGGAAGGAGGGCAATATAGTCCCAGTAGAGAAATCCAGTCACACAGCAGTCCTTTCTCCTGGTGCCATCTGCCAAGCTAGTAGCAGAATATTTCTAAGGCAGTCTTTAAATGTAGCTTCCTTCTAGCTAAGCCACTCCTCCCCCTACTTACTAGATCTTTCTACAAGTAATTTAAACCTCACAGCTATCACTTCCTTTCAATCACCTGAGATTTACGCCTAGATAACTATTCAGATAACCATTCAGTTCAGTTAACTCAGACAAACACACACTTTTTTTTTTCTTGATTCAGAATCTGCACATCCAACAAAAGTGTCCTGCTTGGTTCTAAATCTACAGTTTTCTGAACAGTAACTTTCCCTTTAAACAGGACCCCCCCCCCCCCCCCGAGCATATCTCATCCCCAAGGAGCACACAGTGGGGCCCCATGGCCAATATTTCTGCACTTCATGGATGCCTGCCTCTGATCGTAATCTAATGTCCTGTAACATGCAGATCTGTGCCTGGGAATCATGCAAGGCTTGGGATGTAATGCACCGCCTTTGGTAGTTTTTAATGCTATTCACAATTAGTGGTATTACATTTAAAGTGTCTCCCATCATCTTGGCCACAAGAAAAGGGATTCCAGCTTATGTAAGTCTCCTCATGGTTTCTTCCTGGTTTTCTTTCATTCTTTTGTTTTTTTCCAATGGATCCCCTTCCGCATCTGATGTTCTTTTTTGGGATGATGCAATTGATAATTCTGAGTCTCCCTCCTCATCAGCTGATGGATCATTTAAGGCTGAGTATTGATAAGAACTGGATACCATGTCCATTTTTGGCCATTTGGATTTGGGAATATTTCTGGATGACTGGAGCATACCTTGCACCATTAGAATCTCATCAGTAGGAGGGTGTGGGGATGGCATGTCAAAGTTTTGCATTGTCTATGGTGCTGTTACTACTCTGTCCAGTTTTTCCAAACAGGTTTCCCACTCACTGGACTGGTTCCAGTGTGTTGGTAGAGTGGTCTGTCAAGGTGTTCTCTGTGTCTCCCTGAGGTGCCATTGATGGAGCTGGCAATACTTCACTTAACAGTGGAGGCTGTTCTGTAGGGGTGTGTGTTTGCTTCTCCTCGGCTGCATGCACATCATCTTGATTCCAAAAGGTCCCCTTGTTATGGACTGCCCTGGGCACTGAATGAAAAGGTGACCCAGTTCTTCACATAGATTGAACTTTGGAGGGTTGCAACAACAAGTGCTTGCATGACCAGTTTGTAGGCAAATATTACATACTTGTACCTCACAAGCACTGCTGAGGTGGGAGAAGGAACCGCACCGGTGACATCTCTTTAGCTGACCCAGGTAAAAGCAGAACCCCCTTTCCAGTCCTAAATAAAAACAGCTGGGAAGGTGCACTGGCCCATCATCAGACATGCAAAGTCTTATCTTTATTTTCCATCTGTCTGTCCAGATATGTTCACTGTCCAAAATTGGCACTGGCCAATCCATGACATCAGCTCTTTGTTTGACCCAGTGTAAAATGTCAGGTATGTGAACATTTTCATTCCTGAATAAGACTGTGAGCACTTTAACAGGCGGTCTTGTTAAGGGGATGGCTATGAATGAAGCCCATAATGAAGAATGCTTGATAGATGCATATTTTGTTGAAAATTGTTCCAGTTGCATGGGTGTATTGAAATTAACATCAAATATTGTATCCCTGAAATGTGAATTACTGCAAAGATGTCTGAAGCCAAAAGTTTCATAGACTCCTTTAATAGTTTTCTTGCTCAGTCATGCACCCTATCCGGTTATACATCTAGTCCTCCATTATCTTTTAATCACACAGCATTTCTTCATGTCCTGGGTTTGCCCAGGTTAGCAAATAAATCAGCCATTCTAAACCTTGGGTTCTGAGGCCTTGATGTTTTTGACCTCGGGGGGGGGGGTCTGTAGAGTGTCACTTCTCTGAACCTTCTGAAACACTGGGTTCCCCCTGCTTTCCACTCTCAGCCTCCTTGGCTTCTGCCCAGGTTTTCTGGGGTACTGACTGACAGTAACTGTATTGTTAGTGCTTGTACCTTCCCCTGTGTTATCTTTCATTGTATCTACAACCTCTACCTGCTACCCCAATCATTATTTTTCTTATTTGTAACATTGCTGTGTGGTAAATTAGCAGGATTTAGTTTATGTGTCACAGTGCCTGGTGTAGTGGATTTCTGCTCCGGGTTTTGCATTCAGCCCATGTTATACTTCTTGTCTAGAGCTGAACTGTGCTGCAGGTGCCACACCTTGTTTGCTTCCAGTTTGTGTGGCCTGTATATTTACATCCAGCTTTCTGGCCATTCCTTTGCCTGTCAGCTGTTTAATTTCCTTTGCAGTAGGGGGACCACATGCAACCAGTGTTGTCCATCACGTATTAAAATCTATAATGCTGCTTTCAGGGTTATCTCTGGTGACCAGTATACATCTGCTCCTGGTAGTCCTTCCAAAACTTCTTGCTCCTTTTGTTGCACAGTTTCCTCACCACTTTCCATGTCAACTGACATCTGTGACACAGTAGCAGCCACAGACACTGTCAGCTATTTCCCCAAATTTCTGTGATATGCCCAGAAATATCCCTTGCTTTCTGCATTTCCACAATAGGGGCAGCAGAGAGAAACTCTTCAGAAATTTTGCGAAATATCTGGAAATCGCTGACAATGTCTGTGGCTACTACTGTACATTTTCTGAGACCCTTGTAATTTCTGTAGCAACAGCAGTTGTCTACCCTCCCAGTCTGCAGCTGGTAATTCTCAGCTGATTCCACAGCAGCTGGTACTGTTCAAACACTACAAGTACATTTTGTACTTGTCCACTGGGCTGCATCACATCCTCCATCACAATATCCTTTGGAAAATGTATCTCCTTCTCACTTCAGTGATTTCCATTGAACTGCTGAATAAAACTTTCTCTGACTTGGAGCCCAGAGCTCCTACATCTCCTGCCTCCTCTATCTCCTCACAGTTGTCAGCCATCTTGCTGCTGACTCACATTGCGCCTACCCATGAGTAGGGAAGTTTTGTATTATGAGAGAATCAAACTATACTAAGGGACAGTAAGTTTTAAGACACCTTTAAAAGTAATCATGGGACTGACTTAGGGTAGGAATCAATGTATAGACTTAATCCAGAGATGGAAAAAATGTGTCAGTATGTAATTTTGACTCACTACAAGATTTAATTTCTATGTTCCTGTAAAAAACTAATCATTTTAACTACTTAAACTGTTTATATATGAACTTAACTAACCAAAGTCTAAGAAAACATCATAATTCAAGGAACCAGTTCCTACCAACCTGTTCAAACCAATCATTTGCCCCTTCTTTTTATCTTCATTCATTTTATATATTATTTCCTCCGTATTATCCTCACCCTTGCAGATCTTTTTGTCCTTTTTTGTTTTGTTTTTTTCCTATTTTATCCACCCAAGACAGTGCTTCCATAAAAAATCCATGTACCGATTATTATTCTGTTTTTCATCTAATTCATAACTATACTGTACTTGGCCCAAAATAATGCTGACAAGCTCCTGTTGAGAAATGTACAGATTCTGTAACACCCAATGTCACCTAGCTTGCCAAATGTGGTACTTTAAAATCCCACAAATTAATCTAAGTGTACTCACATTATATATCTTGCAGAGGCCATTATAGATGCCGAAAACCAAAACTTCATGGGACATATTTGAGAAGACCTGATCCTGGGTCATAAAGCTAATTAAATTCCAGAAAGAAATGATGAAAGGGCAGTCAAAAATGAGGTGCTCTTGAGACTCCCTCACCATATTACACATATCTCAAAGGGATTACCTCTCTTCTAGTTTTTTGTGTTTATAATTATTTCTAAACCCCAGCCTACCATGACATGTCAACCATGTGGAATCCCCCAAAAATTTGGGAATTCTGGAGTCTGTTAAATGCCTTGTGGTAACAGTAACATCTTGTGATGTTCCCATTGGAAAAGAAAAAGGTTCTGTAAAATGGACTAACATTATTTGTTGATACACGAGCTGTCTTGAAAGAGTCAGCAAATCAGTTATGGTAAGTTTTCAGTTCCTGACTTTTTGTAATGTGTGGCACATATTGGTTGGGATAATCATGTTACGTAACTTAAAAGTCCATTTATCTAAGGACCAGATCAGCAGAACCCTTTCCAACCATTCTTGTCCCCAAATCATGCAGTTCTGTGTCCCTTTCCTGAGGCTAAGCACTAAGTTCCCATACCGAAAGATGGAATGAAGAATAACAGTGGGTGAACCATACATTCACCCTCGTGAAATAGATCTGTATGTAGTATTCCGCTTAACCGATTCAAACAGCTCCCCAGATTACTCTAAAACAGGTGTTATACAATCTAGAGTCCAATGTATCAGGCAAGGGGATCTTTCAAATAATAAAAGTGGAACTTGGTAAGTTTTAAACAAGTAAACCCTCTTCAGTTTAGTTATCTGTAAGCCTTGCCATGCCTGCATACGTATGTCGCATGAAGTTAATTTTAATTCCCAGTTTATTTTCTCCATTTCTTAAGGACCAAACTTAATTCCTAATATAACAGCTTCCTGAGATAATGGTTCCCCACAGATCTAATCCATATGTGCTGCCTGTCCAACTACCAGGGCATGACTCTTATGAAAGTTTTTTCTAGCACCCGTTGCCTCTGAATAGGCCACCAGTGCATTGTGTGCAATGTCCCCTTCCAATTGAGATTTCAAAAATAAACAATGGTCATCAGCATAAGCTAAAACGTTAAGGGGTGAGGTGCAAGGGGAAAGACTCATACTTTTAATATGCTTTGAATTGTCAATATTGCTTACCAAGATGTTAATGTAAAATGTGTACAATAGGGGACTCAAAGGACACCCCTGCCACACCCCTCTCCTGAGCTGAATTATTTGGCCAAAGACACCATTTAAAAGCATATGAAAATGTGCTGAACTATATAATAGCTGTAGCCATGTAATAAACTGTTGAGGGATGCCAAAAAAAGCTAAGATCTTGAACATAATGGTATGTGATACCCGTTCAAAAGCTTTTTCTTGAACAAGAGTAACATATGCCCTCTAGCAAATACCTCCCACAGACAAAACAAGTTGTCTTTCAATGTGCATTCTGGAATTGCACAATTCTGGTGAGGTGAAATAATTGATTCTGCCATTCCGCTAAGGCAGTTACATAGTGTAAATGAGAGCAACTTGAAGTCTATATTTAATAAAGAAATAGGCCTCCAATTGTTTACATCCAGCCTATCTCCTTTATTGTACATAAAATCAGTAAAGCCTTCACCATTGTATCAGGAATATCCTGATTACTTAAGATATCATTAAAAGTTTCTACAAATAATGGAATAAGGGTGTCCTGGAATGTAACATAAAGCTTTGGGCCCAACCCATCTGGCCCTGGGGCTGTATGAAGTTTTAACTTTTTCATTGCTATACAAAGTTCATCTTTGGATATCGGGGTTATCAACTGTGAGGTTTCTCTAGGATCATGAATCGGGGCATTAGCATTAGCCAGAAACTGTTCTAACTCCTCCCTCATCTGTATCGGGGTCCCAAATAAGGAATACAAGTGCGACTGAATTGTTTCCATTATATGCCTAAAATCAGAATGTATTGCACCTGTGTCATCTTTGACAGCCTCCCAAACCTTTGTCCTAACCCTTGACTGACTATCCTTAAATATGTCCAAAGATGCTCTGGTACCTTGGGTTCCTGCAGGTTGCTCCATCTGCAAAGATGTGGCCTTAGAATATAAGTAAGTTTTCATTTCCAGTTTTATTGCCTGGATCAGTGTGGAATAGTCAACATGGTCTGCATTTTGTGCTGAAATAAGTTGGCAAAGGCGCTTTCTAAGTTTTAAATACTGGATCTAGGCAGATTTCCCATTCTGTTTCCCCCAATTTTGAAATAACTAATGAAGGATTGTTTTTGTGTCCATCCACCAGTCACTGACTGAATCATACCAGGCTACCAATGTTGCTCTGGAAAGACATGTGTCTTTACCTTATCTAATGTGTCTGGGTCTGTTAATAAGGTATTCTTAAGGTGCCAATAACCAGGTCCTAAATTATTCCTTTGTAACTGACCTAGAACTATTTCCAAACTAAAATGGTTTAGATATGGACGAGGAAATAGTTACTGCAGACAAAATAGATCAGTGTTTAGAAACAAACACATAGTCTATCCTTGAGGACAAAGAAGCCCTGTGATATGTGTGTCCCCCTGTTTCATGCAAAGATATGAAAGTGTCCTGCACCTCTGTTGTGCTCAGGATTTGTTTTAAAGCATTTGTATCACAGAACAGTTTGGATGTAATCCCAGTTTTATCTTTTAGGTCCAATGGACAATTGAAATCGCCCACCAAAAATGAGTTTTTGTGTGTATGTAGGTATGGTTGCAGAGACTGAAATGCATCCTAGCTTTTTTGTTTGAGGTGCATATACCACCCTGCACCCTATAGGTCCTGTGACTGATAAGTGATATCAATAAATAAGGCTCATTCTGGATCAATCTTAATGATCTTGGTAAGTTGAATGAATCCTGTAAACAATATCCCTACTCCAGGCAGGCTTCCTTCCTAATGACAATATGGATGTGCTCCAAACCCAAGCCTTTTTTGCCTGATAGATATCAGCTTCAGAGCAGAGCCTGGCATCCTGTAAAAGACAACTGTCAGCTTGGGCGTCCTTTAAAGTCTGAAAGGTGATGCATCTACGCTTATAATTTTTGATGCTGTCTGTGTTCAGGGAATGGACTTTGATACAATTCTCAGCAGTGCTAGGCATTTAAATGTAAAACCAGGGGGATGGGGGTATTCAAGATATTTTTTTCCTTATCCGTTTACGCACTCTTGGCCTTTCCCCCACCTCTCACTCCACGTCTGAAGTTTCCTTCTGAGACGAGGCTAACGAAGAAGCCTCAGAATCCTCATCATCCTCCGCAGCTGAAGTTTTCAAAACAGCATATTTGTTCGGATCAGTAACATATCCAGTTCAAGAAAGTTTTGATTTGGGAACATTACCTGGCAGACCATCACTTTCCCGTCACCAGTTGGTATCCTTCCTCAGTTGGGGGGTTGGGGTGGCATTTCCCCTAACTGGCATGCCACAGGAGAGGGCCCTGCTTGTTCTTCAGCAGGTTCAGATGTGACCACTGGAATAATAATGTCCTCTTCTGGAGATAGAGTCTGACCAGACTAACCAGTAAGAACAACTTCTGCGTCTGCCTGAGGGATGATTGGCTGGGCTACAGGCTGATCTGTAAGTACATCTGGCTCCTTCTCTGAGCTCAGGTATCTTTGTTGTTCAAATTGTTTTTCTTGTGCAGCATGTATTAAAGTGTCCTGGTCCCAGAAAGACCCCTTACTGTGAACTGCCCAAGGGCATTATAGAAACAAGTGGCCATGATCCTGGCATAAATTGCACATCGGGGGGTTTGACATTGATTGCTCAGATGTCCCATTTGTTGACAAAATAGAATTTGTCAGCAGATAAATAATGTTAACCAATGCAGTCTGTAGAGGTTTTCCATCTACACTGCCTCTGTGGACCCTACCTAATCTCCAGCTCCTCTGCCCCCTTTGCTTTTCTTCTAAGATTCCTCTGGCACCACAATCTGCATTGTGGTTGTATATACACCCCCAACTCAGGGGGAAGAAACAGACAGGGAAATGACAAGAACCATATTTAGAATGGCAGGAAAAAGGGGAAATACTGTTTATGGGGGACCTGAATATGCCAGATGTTAACTGGAGCACATTTGCTGCAGCAACTTGCAAGAGCAGGGTCATTCTTGATGACCCTGCAGGGGGCATGCCATAGACAGTTGTGTTGGAACCCTCTCATGAGGGAGCAATCTTAGACCTGATACTCTTAAATGGGGACATGAGAGGGTCTCAGATTTAGAAGTGGGTAGCCATCTCAGAACAAGTGACCTCCAAACAAGGTGGTTCACCATAAAAAAAAACAGCCATGAAGTAAAGCCATACAAAAGTGAGGGTAGTGGAATTTAGGAGGGCTGACTTTGGCAAAATGAGAGAACATCTAAATAATGCAGTAGCAAATGGGCAGGAAGGAGGAGGAAGAACAATGGGAAAAATCAAAAATGCCATCACAGGGCAACAAACCTTAGGAAGCAACAAAGAACAAATGGTGGAGAAAAGCACTAGGTTCTCAAAAAGTGGCGGAGAAGGTTAAGGAGAAAAAGGTAGCATACAGCAAGTAAAAGGAATCACAGAAGAGCAGGACAGAGAACTGTATCAGTTAATGCAGAAGGCAGCACAAAAGGCAATCAGTATAGTAAAGGTCAAAACCGAGGAAAAGATAGCCAACTCAGTTAAGAAGAGGGATAAACCCTGTTAAAGGTACATTAGGGAGTGAAGAAAGACCAAGGCAGAGATTATGAATCTTAATAAAGGGAAGGGAGTTGTACAGAGGGTGACAATGAAAAGGCAGAGATAGTGAAAGAACACTTTTGTTCAGTATTCACAAAAGAAGAGGAGGAGGTACCTATACCAAACAATAGAAGCACTCTGGATAGGGGGGTCAATACCAGTCCATTCACAGATGAAAGGGTCCTGAAAGAACTCCTAAAACTCAAGGTGGACATGGCAATGGGGCCTGATGGGATTCAACCCAGAATTCTAAAATAAATAAGGGGAGAACAAGTGACACCAATGATTACTCTTTTTAACAAATCATGGGAGAATGGTGTGGTACCTGAGGACTTTAGGAAGGCAGATGTGATTCCACTTCACAAAAGTGGGACCAAAGCAGGGCAGGAAACTATAGACCTTTAGTCTGATTTCTGTGGTAGGGAAAATTATGTAATCACTTCTAAAAGAAAGAACTGTTGAGTACCTAGAGGCCAGCAGGGTGCAGAATGCAAAGGAGCATGGGTTTGCAGCGGGAAGATCATGTCAGATAAACCAAATAAATTTATTTGACTGGGTGACCAAAGTAGTAGACCAAGGAGGAGCCATGGACATGTCCTACCTAGACTTTATCAAGGTATTTGATACAGTCCCACACAAAAGATTACTAAACATGTTAGCCAGCGTGGGAGTGGGTCCCAGGGTGGTAGTTGGGTGAGAAATAGGGTGGACAACAGGATGGTGAGGTTAAAAGTAAAGTAGTTTTCTTTGAAAAAGGAGGGTTGCAAGCTGGGTACCTCAGGTTCAGTACTGGGACCAGGTCCTCTTCAATGTCTTTATAAGTGCAGAGAGGCAGTATAGTGCAGTGGTTTAAGGCTCTGAGCTGAATATCTGGGACCTGGGTTTGAATCCCACAGCCCCAACTTGCATACTGTGTGACCTGAGTGGAGTCACTTAACATCCCTGTGCTACCAGATTGCACCTGTAAACAAGCTTTCAGCTTAGTGTGTGTCTCCTGGTTAAACAATTGCAAAAAGTGACATTGTGGCGGGACTGGAAGGAAAAGTATGCCTCCTTGCAGATGACACAAAGATCTGCATCAGGGTTCATGCACAAGGAGTGGAAAGGATGAGAAGGGACTTGGCAAGGTTGGAGGAATGGTCAAAAGTATGGCAGCTTAGATTCAATGCAAAGTAATGCACCTGGGAAACAAAAACCCAGGGATGGGTACACTTGGGGGGGTACAAACAACAACAAAAATGGAAAGGGACTTGGGGTAGTCACATCAGATGACCTAAAGGTAGCCAAGCAATGTGAAAAAGAAGTAAGGAGGGCTGAGAAGATTCCGGAATGTATAGGGAGAGGCATCACCAGTAGAAACCAGTAAGTTTTCATCCCTCTGTACAGACTGTAAGACCCCATCAGGAATGCGGCATGCAGTTCTGTAAACACCATCTCCACAAGGACACAGACAGGATGGAGGCAGTCCAGAGGAGGGCAACTAAAATGCAGAGTCTGCACCTGAAACCATATGAAGAGAAATGAAAGGAGCTTAATATGTATGCCTTTCAGGAAAGAAGGGAGAGGGGGGACATGACAGCAACTTTCAAGTACTTCAAGGGAATCAACAAAGTCCAAGAGGGTAGCATCTTTCAGAAAAAGATAGATGCAAGAACAGGGAAGCACAATTTGAAGATAGAGGGGGATGGTTCAGGGGCAATGTGAGGAACACTTAATTATATGCCCTGATAAATCTGATTTGACAGGAGCTAAACACAGGGTATAGTAAGAGGTGTGAAGTAGGAGGGGCATAAGGGGGAAGAAGCCCACCCTCAGCACAAGTGTTTTGACTCATTTATTTATTGGTTTCCTTTTCCTTAAAAAAAAAAGATTATCTGAGGATCTGTGACAGGATTTTTAGTACAGTAAATTAATAAAAAGAGAACTAGGAGAGCTCAGTAGCAGACAAGTAGTGGAATGCAGTATAATGTGGGGAGTGGTGCAATGCAGTGGCTGTGGGGCAGCCATATTCTTAGGCAGACCTTCTGGATACTGAGGTGCTGCCCTATCTGCATGCATCTCTCTGGACTGTGGGATGAGGTAGCCAGACTCAGAGCGGAAGTAAACTGGGTCAGGAGTACCATCATCCCTATCCAGGACCACCCAGTCCAAGCAGCTGCCTCAAAGGATGCCAAGAATGAGGAGCACTTGGATGACAGTGGGCTCAGGGAGGTTAGAGCAGTTATAGCAGAGGCACATCCCAGATCCGTCTTCACTCAAGAACTCATTTATGCACACTGGCAAATGAGGACAACCTAAAGAGGTTCCCAGAGAAGTGGAAGGAAAGGATGTGGAGGTTAGCCAAGGAGGTGACCTCCTGTGTGGGGAGCAGTGGACCCCAGAGGAGGAGAAAGCTAATCCTGGTGGGGACTCCATCGTGAAGAGGGATCCAGCTAGGAACATGTGAGGGGAGACAGGGGGTTGAGGTGTCACCAGGTGCCACGGCATGGAGGATGGAAGGAAGATCCTGGGGATCACTGGAGGCAAGACGGTGGGATGAGCTGGATGTCATTATCCACCTAGGCACTAATTGATTTGGCAAATGGGGAGCCAAACGAAGTTCAGGAAGAGTTTAGGAACTGGGAGGGGTCTCAAGGCAGCTACTTCTGCCACTTTCTCAGAAGTACTACCTGTGAGAGGCAAGGAGAGCATAGAGTGCATGCACCAGGAACTTTAACTCATGGTTGAAGAACTGGTGCTGTGAGGAAGGGTTTGGGTTCATTGGTGACTGGGGACCCACCTGGGAGGGTGGGGTTTGTTCAAGCCCTGACGGCCTGCATCCATCCTGGAGGGAATCAAGCACTCAGTAAGTTTAAATGCTAGTGACCAAGCATTTAAACTAGCAAAGGGTGTGAGCCAGCAAGGAGGTTACCGCTTGCTCTCCCCCTCAGCTAGCAGTGGAACCAGTGAACCAGAGGAGTGGCTATCTCGCAAGGCAGTGTGCAAGATGGAGATTAGTGCCTAAGAGGTGGATAAGCAGAAAAGGCAAAATTCAGTAGAAGGCAGACAGTAAGGAGGATTCAGGGACAAATGACAACAAAGGAATGGCTGGAGTATAAACGGTGAAGCAGTCTAGGGAGGTCAACTATGGAAAGCTATGTGTGCAAATGCCAGAAGCCTTAGCAACAAGATGGAAGATCTGGAGGCTGTCATGGTACAGTCAGACCTGGACATTGTGGCCATCACTGAAACCTGTGTGTAATGATAACCATGACTGGGAGATGGGCGCTACCTAGCTGCAACATATTCTAGAAGAGACAGAGCAGGCAGGAAGGAGAGCAGTGGCACTGTATGTGAAAATGACATAAGGGCCAGGAGGAACAAAATGGGGAGAGATACTGTGGGGTTAAGCTGGAAAGGAAAATGGGACAGCCATCCAGCACAGGTGTGGTCTATCAGGCCACCAACTAGGAGGAAGAAACAGATAGGGAGCTGATGCTAGCCATCCAAAGGGATGAACAAGAATGGTAGTACTGGTTTGGAGACTTGGGTATTCCAGACGTGGACTGGAGTATCCCAGCAGCAGTATCAACTAGGAGCGGATTTATCCTGACTCCTTCAGGGTGCCTTCCTCAAGCAACTGGTCATGGAACCAACTCAGCAGAAGGCAATACTGGACCTTGTGCTTACAAACAGGGACAGTGGATGGGGTAACAGTGGGGAGCACCTGGGTAACAGTGACCACCAGTCCTTGTGTTTGAAATCACAGAAAGAGCAGAACCAAACCACACACAAAATCGATCCTGGATTTTAGGGGGCAGACTTTGGGAAAATGGGAGATACTTGAAAGAGACATTAAGGGAATGGGACAGGAATCAGGGTTGAGGAACAGTGGGCAGTATTTATGAAATGGGGATTATAAGAACAACAGAATTGTGTATTAAGTTAGTTAGCAGAGGAAAAGGAAGAGGAGACCATTATGGTTTTCCAAAGAGGTAGCAAAGAAAGTGAAAGCCAAAGATTGCATTTCGGCAATACAAAAGACACAGGCGAAGGGGATAGGGAGAAGTACCAGGAGAAGCAAAGGGAGGGGGGAAGTCAGTAAGGGAAGCCAAAGCTCAGACAGAAGAACACATTGCAAAATCAGTGGGTATAGGGCAATACCTTTACAGGGTAGGTAAGGAAAGAAAGACAAGGGAGGATGTGAGACTGAAGGGGAGATGGTTTCCAAGGTTGAGAGACAGTAAAGCTGATATATTGAACAGGTATTTCTGCTCAGTCTACTGAGGAAGAGGGTGGCAGGTCTGAAAGGAGCATGGGGTGAGAATGGTGCAGAATGGGCACAAGTCTTTACCCGAGGTCCTGAAGGAACTGGAAGTAAGTTGTAAAGCAATGGGGCCAGGCGGGGTTTTGGTCCTTAAATAACTAAGAGAGGTAGTGCTGAGCCTTGCTATCCTGTTTAGTCATCACTGAAACAGGGAGGTACCCAAGATGGGGACAGCAGATGTAGTCCCCTTATACAAAAGTGGGAACAGAGGAAGCAGAACCCTGACTAGTCAGCCTCACCACGGTAGTGGGGAAGATCATGGAAGCACTACTGAATAGAGATTGGTGGATTCTGGTGTCACTGGACTACAGGACCCACAGCATCATTTCACCAGGGGAGTCGGTCGGACCAACCTGCTGAATTTTTTGACTGTGACTAGGAGGTGGATCAGGAGGCAGTGGACATGGCTTATCTGACTTTAGCAAGGTTTTGACACTGTGCCACAGACTGTTACACAAACTGGGGAATACGGTGGGCAGGATAGAGGTGGTGGGTAGGTAACTGGGTGGCACACAGGGTGGTGGTAAATGATGTCACCCACAGAGAAGAGGACCAGTGGTACCACAGGGCTCAGTGGTGCCCGTTCTATTCAACATCTTCATCAGTGACGTGCGTCGGATCAAGAAGGCAGAATTTCGTTGGTCTCTGATGACACAAAGCTCTGTAATAGAGAGACACCAGAGGGTGTGACAGAATGAGAAGTGACCCTGTAGAAACTTGAAGAATTGTTAGATTGGCAGTTGAACTAATGCAAAGTATGCAAGATACGTATATGGGGACAACAACCGTGTACAATATATCAGTTGGGGGTGAGGATAGCATGCACCGTTATGAAAGGGATCTTGGGTTATCATCTCTGATGACCTCAAGGTAGGGAAACAGTGTGACAAGGCAGCAGGTAAAGCAAATAGGATTCTGGGAGATAGGCAGGGCACCAGTAGGAAAAGGAGGTCATAATTCGCTATAAGACACTAGTGAGGCCCCACCTGGAGTACAGTGTACAGTTCTGAGACCATACCTAAGTAAGGACATAGACAGGTAGAGGGTTGATAGGAGGGTAACAGAGATGGTATGATTGCATCACAAGTCCTATGAAGACAGGTTAAAGGAACTGAACATGTACTCCTGGAGGAGAGGAGGGAGAGGATATGATAGAGAGATACAAGTATCTTAAAGGAGGAACAGGTGCAGGAAAACACTATGTTTAAGCCAAAAGATGTTCCATGATTAGAGGTGGTATTTTAAGTTGAGGAGGATGATCTAGAGGAAACATGAGAAAGAATTTCTTCACAGAACGGGTGGTGGATAAGTGGACACCTGCCAGAGGAAGTGGTGGGGGCTGAAACAATCAGGTTTAGAATGTATGGATAGACATAAAGGAATTCTAGAGGTCAGGGGTAAGGGGAATACTTTGGAAACAAACTGAACTTACAAGCTCAGCTGGGGACTGGGTGGGCCATATTCTTATCTGCTGACACTGTCTGTGTATCTATGTATCCATAAGTATTTTTTCATGTAGAGGGTGCTGCATGTATGGAACAGCCTTCTGAGAAGTCATGGGGTCAGCAGTGGGAGAATTCAACAGTATGACAGATGTCGGGCACTATGCTGGGGAGTGGAGGAAATAGGCTGTTGGGTAACTAGGATCTGCAGCTTATCCATTATGTGAAAAATGGGTGACTGTTAGGCCAGGTGGTCCTTATCTACCTTCAAGTCTATGTTTCTGTGTTTCTGTGTGCAATCCCATACATGTTACAGCCCACCAATTTTTGCTCCCAACATCTGAATTTGTAGGCTATTCCAGTTGCTCAATCACTGAGATTACCTATAAGGCAGTATTACTGTTCAGGGATTGTTGCTTTCAACTAATTAGCTCAGCTTTCTGACTATGGACATGTTTTACATATGGCCTGTCTGGGTCTGTGTGCTGGTTCAGCTGCTATGTGAAGAGTTTGCACAGTTCCTGAGAAAGGTTGTCCTCTTCAGGATGTGAACTCACCTGTGGGTCATCACAGCCCAACAGTGTCGTCCATGAGATGCAGTGGCATTGTGTCTCGGAGACTTTAGGGCAGTGATGGTGGATGGCAAGGACGGATCTGAGTTGTGGGCAATTTAACCTAATAGGTATAAGTATATAAGAAGATAGCATTTTCTATACTAAATGAAGTTCAAGAGCACGAGGTCATGCAATAAGCTGGAGGTGGGAGGTCAAGAGAAATGGAGGAAACAATCATGGAGAAGGTGGATGCCTGAAATGACCATCCAGCAGAGGAGGTGGGGTGCAAAATGCAGGATTTAAACTTATAGGAGGGATACAAAAGGACCTGGATGGGCAAGGTGGAGATAACTGAGACTGAGTAGGGTCTGCCGCATGGTGGGTAGGGAAACCTGGGTAGACTGGGTGGGTCAAGTGTCCTTGTCTACTGACAACTTCTATGCTTCTATGTTTAAAATTTGTGAATTAGATCCAGGCCTGCCCCAGCTACTAGTGAGCCGTGTTGGGCAGCTAGGCAGGTTTATGGAGATTGTCTAGTGCTCACTGACACAGGGATTTTGTCCAGTGTTGAAAACGCGTCGATGAAGCCATCTGTTGAAACCAGATCTCAGATGAAAGGTAGGGTTTTGGTTTAGCCACTCGTGTGTCTCAATGCAATGAATGCAAATGGCCACTTTGTATTGTCACCCGCTTCGTGGAATGATCTGTAGGAAAGACTTATTTCCTCATCATTAATACTGCATTGTCATTCCACCTTAACGTGAAGTAAGGCAGAGTGGCAACAATATTTGCAGCCTCCTGTGCCCCCACACACAGTAACCAGAATGAATGTGCATCCAAGAAATGCTAATGTCTTGTCCAAACTCCCCAGTGCTGATGAAGAAATGAGAGCACAACAAGAAATACAAAGTCTCCCAGAATTAATGGCACACCAGTCATGCACAGGATGTGATCACATCACACACAGACACAAAATTAATGCATCCCCAAATGCTACTGTCTTGAGTCCAGAAAATTCTCCAGTGCTGATGAAGTGAAATGAGAGGTAACAAGAAATGTTAAGTCTCCAAATTATTGATTATTCCATCAGAGCAGTGGCCACACAGTCACTAGAATTAATGTGCATTCAAATGCTACTGTTTGAGTCTAGAAATTTTATGCTGAAGTGAAATGAGAGGTAACAGAAATGCAAAGTTCTAGGATTACTGCACACTCAGCTATGTGGCAGTGGTCATACCACAGTCACCAGAATGACTTTGCCTCCCAAATGCTACTGTCTTGCATCCAAAATTCCCAGCGGTGAAGAAAGGAGAGGGTAACAAAATGAAGTCTCCTAGAATTACTGGCATCGTGGAGCAGTGGCCACACACAGTCACCAGAATTAATGCATCCCCAAAATGCTCTTTATCTTGTGTCCAGAAAATACCGAGTGCTGGGTAATCTAAATGAGAGGGTAACAAAATGCAAAGTTTCAGAATTAATGGTGCATTGTCATGTGAGCAGTGGCCATACACTGTCACCAGAATTAATTGCATCCCCAAAATGCTACTGTCTTGTGTTCAGAAAATTTCAGTGCTGAGGAAGTAACAAGAGTGTAACAAGAAATGCAGTTTCAGAATTGATAGTACACTCCGCTACGAGCAGCTGCCACACAGTCACCAAATTACTGTGCATTCAAAATGTGTCTTGTGTCCAGAAATTTCTAGTGCTGATGTTAAATGAGCATAACAGAAAATGAAAGATCAGAATTAATTGTGTATTGCAATTGCCAGATAGTTTAAGATTTCATTGTGCTCAAGAGATGCAGTCATATGCAAAGGTACACCACTTAACCATTGCTCTCAAGTCATGCAAATTGAAAAGAATACCTTTGCTAGTTGGGGGTAGTGCAGTAACAGTCCACTACCAGTAAAGTTACTACATTGCAGTATAAAAATCATGCAGGTGCATTGATAGAGGTTCATACTGCCAATTACCTGGCACATAAAAGTTGTCTGATTAATGGTGGATCGCACACACACACACACACACACACACTCATACCTCATTGCAAGTATTGTAGTAATTGAAAATCTTAGCAATATAACCACGTTTTAAAACAAACTGAAATTATACACTGCTTCACCACTACATTGGCAAAAAATGGCAACAATTACTGAAAATATTACTGTGTACTTTTTATTATAGTTATACAAGAAAGATAACCAAAACAGAAAGACAGCCTTTATCCCAGTTAATCTACCTACACTTGATGCCTCTCAAAAGCACATTCACAGTACACAGTCTGATTGTTCAAATTAATTCCAAAATTCATACACAATAAACACTGGTGATATGAGTACAGGTGGTTTCCTACAATCATGCAAATTATGAGTAAAAAAGCACAAATGACTTTTAACAGCTTTTGAGGATTTGAATCACAAAGCTCTGAGAGGAAACTGTTCTATCTTCCGTTATAATATGTACCACATGAACTGAACCTGTGCTTAATAATCTAGAGCCCATGTACTGCAATCCCATGAAGACTGCAAATTTGCCCTGAAGTCAATAACACAGGAGTGATGTTAAAGGTTATTGATTTCAATGTACTCTGCTCAAACTTGGTGGAGAAGTGGTTTGGGAAGGTGGAATAACGTGAAGTCATTGGACATAAAATGACTCCATGTTCTCCATTATGATGTGAAGTAATTCGCTTATGCCATAGAGCCTAATCACTTTGTAGAGTTCGGCCACTTTGCCCACTTTAATCATGTTGGGTCCTAGTATATCATGAAATGCATTATAAAAATTAGAACTACTACCACTTTGCCTGGGGCAGTATTTAGTCTAAGTTTAGAGATGGCCAGGATTACATCTGTCAGACTTATGAGTACAGTCATAGCTGTAACATCATCTATCAGTGAAGGTTCTATGTATTAGATAAAGTTCGCACAGTAACTGTATGTACAGGGGAATGGAAGTGTCAGGTGCTCTGTAATAACCTCCAAACATTTGTCAAAGTCTGTAGCACTTCACCTGTACAACTCTGATGGCTTTGTTTTAGCCCTATACTGACAGTCTTTAAATATATCATGAATCTTCATCCTTGTATTCGTCGATTGTTCTATTCTAAGGATCTGGTTGCATCATAGAGGTACCTCTCATCTCATTTTATTTGCTGTATTTCTATTGTATAATCCCTATTATCTATAAAGGTCTTATCCCCTTCTTAACAGAATTGGCTATCCTTTCTTTGGTTTGGGCCTTTGCTATTATGACTACCTTCCCAGCCTCTTTCTGCTTTAACTGATGCATGTCATGTCCTCAAGCTGTCTCAAAAAGTGATTTCGCACAGCGACAGCGCTATTCTTCATCGGACGTGCAAAAACAGATTTCGGGCAGGATATGGAAAATGGCAGCTTTACTGTTCATCAAGAGATGTGGAGAAATGTCAGTGGTGAAAATGCAGAGTGAAAATATTACAAATGCACAATGTTATGAGCGTGCGTGCATACTGTGCAACGTACGCTCATAACGCAATCATTTTATGGATTATCGTCACCAAATTTTCAACATAGGCATTGTAGGTCCTCTGCTCATGAACAGTGTCACTGTCATGTTTGCAGTCTGGCCCAAACACTGATTTCCCACAGTGACCACGGTATTGTGCGCCGGAAGTGCGGAAACACATTCCAGCCAGGATGTGAAAAATGACAGCTGCACTGTTCACAAGGAGGTATAGAAAAATGACAATGTTGAAAAGCTGGCATGAAAATATTGTGAATTCACGAAGTTTAAAGCTTGCATAGCAACTGTGCAATGCACTCTCATAAAACAGAATTTTTTGGATTTTTTCTACCAAATTTGCAACATAGGCTTTCTGAGAGCCCACCTCATGAACACAGCCACTGTCCTTGCATTAATCGGTCCCAAAAGGTGATTTCATGCAGTGACTGCAAAATCACCTCACGGGACTAATTAACACCAAAACTGTGACAGAATTCATGAGGAGGGGTCCCAAAACCCATGTTGAAAATTTGGTGCAAAATTTCAAAATGCCAAAGATATGGAGCAAAGTTGAAATAACCCTATTTATTCCATTATACAGCTTATCGGCATTTCCTCAGTTCGCATGTCGACTTTGAAGAGTGCAGATGTGTTCTCAGTCTAGCAAAGATCGCTACGCTGAACTCCGGAGGTAAGTATAGGGTGGGGGTGTGGGAGGCAGGGTACACAGTGGGTGGGTGCGGTGGTGGGTAGGGAGACTACTTAGGGACCGGCTTTAGTTAACAGGTACCGAGGGGAAAAAACACAGATGGTTTTCTTTTAAAGGCCGCTTTTGTTTTGGAGTACAGTAGCTGATGGGGGATTGGGCACCCCAGTCAGCACAGAAGAAGGGGACATGATTCGACGGGAGTGGGCTCCCCATCTGCACAGTTCAATGGGAATGGGGCGGATGCCTACGGGGTTTGGGCACCCCCCCTCGGCAAACAACAAGGTGGGGGGGCACATTCTGTCGATGGGGAGTGGGCTCCCCATCCGCACATACTTCACGAGGCAGGGCAAGTCAACCTGGGGATTGGGCACGCTGAAGTCGCGCTGTCGACAGTGTAGCTGCCACTGTGCTGCCATGCTACTATCTGGCGAGCACGTAGGAAGGGTCCACTACGTGTGATGAGCTTTGCTCAGATTGTAGTGGACCTTTCCTTAGATGTGCTCGTCAGCTTAGTATGCATGGTGTGGCGTCGGCATGCAGGCTAATTGGGGAATGAGGGACGCACCTTCTTGTGCGTTCCCTGCATTCGCCTAACAGCGACCGCACCTCCAAATCCCCACTGCCGCAAGATGTTGGCTTCGCACGCTCACCAACATAAAAAGCTCAGGATTGAGTTATTTAATCTGTTATACCCATATTTACACACAAATGTAAACTTATTATTGGTTGTAATTTAAACTGCCCCTTTGATTTACAGGACAAAACAGGAGTAACATCTAAGCTAGTTTGTGACACTAATGCCTTCAAACAAATATTGTATACCACTGCACTTAAAGATGCATATAGGCAGTTACACCAAAAAGGGGGACATACCTATCACAGAGGTACTCTCTCCTCAAGAATTGATTACACATTCATCTCAAAACATAGGAAAGTCTGGGAAGCAAAAACCGTTCCCACAGCAACTTCAGACCATTTGCACGTCACTTTAGGCCAGCTACAAAAAACAATATTGTAGCAGGGTACTGGAGGATCAGTAATGACATGCTGATGGATGAAAAAATAATTGCCCAGACCAATGAGCATCTAAAAGCCAGAGCCACAGTGACATTCTGGTATGAGTCATTGGAAGTCTGGTGGCTAGACGCAAACTTAAAACTACAGAAATTATACCAAAGATGGGGCTTACAGAAAGGAAAAACAACAAATTTTCAGTTCCTAAAAAAATGAAAATAATTGTTTAGATTAATATCATTACAGAATACAGATAATAGGGATTATACAATAGAAATACTGCAAATAAAAAGAGATGAGAGGGTACCTCTATGATAGAGCCAGATCCCTTAGAATGGAACAGTCAGCAGGAATGCAAGGGATGAAAGATTCACTTGATATATTTAAAGACTGTCAGTATAGGGCACAAAATAAAGAATGGGAAGCCATCAGGGATTGTACAGGTGAAGTGCATAAAGACTTTGACAAACGTTTGGAGGTTATTACAGAGCACCTGACTTCTTCCTTTGGCTCCCCTATACATACAGTTACTACAGTGCCGAACTTCTTATCCAATATAAACATAGAACCTTTACTGATGGATGATGTTACAGCTATGACTGTACTCATAAGTCTGACAGATGTAATCATGGCCATCTCTAAGCTTAGACTAAATACTGCCCCAGGCCAAGATGGTATTAGTTCTAATTTTTATAATGCATTTCATGATATACTAGGACTCAACATGATTAGAGGTGGGCAAAGTGGCCGAAATTCACTCTGCAACGTGATTCGCTCTGTAACGCAAAGCGGAGTACTTCACATCATAATGGAGAACATAAAGTCCATTTATATCCAATGACTTCACGTTATTCCACCTTCCCCAAACCACTTCTCCACCAAGTTTAAGGCGAAATACATTGAAATCAATGTACTTCGAATCACTTCACCTTGTTATTGAGCTTCAAGGCAAATTTGCAGTGCTTCATGGGATTGCAGGTCACATGGGTTCTAGATTGTTAGGCACAGGTTCAGTTCTGTGTAGTGCATGTGTGTAGCGGAAGATGGAGACAGTTTCCTCTCAGAGCTTTGTGATTCAAATCCTCAAAAAGCTGTTAAAAAGTCATTTTGTGCTATTTTTTTGCTCATAATTTTGTGCATCGATTGTATGAAACCCTCCTGTGCTCTTATCATCGAGTGTTTATTGTTTGTGTGTGAATTTTGAATGTTAATTTAGAACAATCAGACTGTGTACTGTGAAGTGTGCTTTCGGGAAGGGGCGTATCCGAGGTGTAGGTAGATTAACTGGGATAAAAAGGCTGTCTTTCTGTTTTGGTTATCTTTTTCTTGTATAACTATGTTAAAGTACACACAGTAATATTTTCAGTAATTGTTGCAATTTTTTTTTGCTGATTGTAGTGGTGAAGCAGTGTATAATTTCAGTTTGTTTAAAACGTGGTTATATTGCTAAAGATTTTCAATTTACTATGCAATACTTGCAGTGCGTGTGTGAGTGTGTGTGCGTGTGTGTGTGTGTGTGCGTGCGATGCGTACCATTAAATCAGACAACTTTTATTGTGCCAGAGTAATTGCAGCAGTGTGAACCTCTTATCCAATGCACCTGCATGAATTTTTTATACTGCAATGTAGTAACTTTACTGGTAGTGGACTGTTACTGCCATGCACTACCCCCCCCCCAACTAGCAAAAGGTATTCTTTTCCAGATTTGGATTGTATCTTGAGAGCAATGCTTTAAGTGGTGTTGTACCTTTGCATCTGATTGCATCTCTTGAGTGCACAGTGCAATCTTAATCTGTCTGTGCATTTGCAATACACCATTAATTCTGGGAGTCTTTTCATTTTTGTTATGCTCTCATTTTACTTTGTCAGCACTGGGGAATTTTCTGGACACAAGACTACATTTTGGGAATGCACATTAATTTTGGTGACTGTGTGTGGCCATTGCTCGCATGGTGGAGTGCACTATTAATTCTGGGAAACTTTACATTTCTTGTTACACTCTTATTTCACTTCCTCAGCACTGGGGAATTTTCTGAACACAAGATAGTAGCATTTTGGGGATGCACATTAATTCTGGTGACTGTGTGTGGCCACTGCTCGCATGAGGGAATGCACCATTAATTCTGGGAGACTTCGCATTTTTTGTTACCCTCTCCTTTCACTTCACCAGTACTGGGGAATTTTCTGGATGCAAGACAGTAGCATTTTGGGGGATGCAAATTCATTCTGGTGACTGTGTGTGAGCACTGCGCACATGGCTGAGTGTGCCATTAATTCTGGGAGACTTTGCATTTCTTGTTACACTCTCATTTCACTTCAGCACTGGGGAATTTTCTGGACTCAAGACAGTAGAATTTTGGGGATGCACATTAATTCTGGTGACTGTGTGTGGCCACTGCTCACACGATGGAATGCACCATTAATTCTGGGAGAATTTGCATTTCTAGTTAAACTCTCATTTCACTTCATCAGCACTGGAGAATTTTCTGGACTCAAGACAGTAGCATTTTGGAGATGCACATTAATTCTGGTGGCTGTGTGTGATGTGATCACATCCTATGCATGCATGACTGAGTGTGCCATTAATTCTGGGAGACTTTGTATTTCTTGTTGTGCTCTCATTTCACTTTGTCAGCACTGGGGAGTTTTCTGGACACAAGACATTAGCATTTTGGGATGCACATTCATTCGGGTGACTGTGCATGTGGGGGGCACTGAGGAGGCTGCAAATATTGTGCCACTCTGCCTTACTTCATGTTAAGGTGGAATGACAGCATAAAGTAATAATTATGAGGAGAAGTAAGCCTTTCCTATTGGCCATTCCATGTAGCGGAGTGATAGCATAAAGTGGCCACTTTGCATTCACACTGCATTGAGACACACTAGGTGGCCTAAACCAAAACTCCTACCTTTCATCTGAGATCTGAGGTTTCAACAGATGGGCTTCATCGATGCATTTTTCAACACTGGACAAAATCCCTGTGTCAGTGAGCACTAGACAATCTCCACAAATACTGCGCCTAGCTGCCCAACATGGCTCACTAGTAGCTACGGCAGGCCTGGATCTAGTTCACAAAATTTTACTTCCAAACATAGAAGCATAGAAGTTGTCAGTAGACAAGGACCACTTGGCCCACCCAGTCTGCCCAGGTTTCCCTACCCACTGTGGCATAGCAGACCCTACTCAGTCTCCAGTTTTCTCCACCCCTTGCCTTACATCCAAGGTCCTTTTGTATCTGTCCTATGAAAGTTTAAATCCTGTAACCATTTTGGCACCCACCACCTCCTCTGCTGGATGGTCATTTCAGGCATCCACCACCTTCTCCATGAAGAATTATTTCCTCACATTTTCTCTTGGCCTCCCACCTCCAGCTTCATTGCATGACCTCGTGCTCTTGAACTTCTTTTGGTATAGAAAATGCTATCTTTCTATACCTTACTTATACCTATTAGGTTAAGTTGCCCACAACTCCAAGATCACGTCACCCATTGCATCCACCATTGCTGCCCTAAAGTCTCCCCAAGACCATACAATGCTACTGCATCTCATGGACTTGACACTGTTGGGCTGTGATGACCCACTTGGTGAGTTCACATCCTGAAGAGAGGACAACCTGTCTCAAAAGAACTGTGCAAACTCTTCACATTTAGCAGCTGAACCAGCTTTCACAGACCCCAGACAGGCCATATGTAGAAGCATGTCCATAGTTTGTAAAAGCTGAGCTGGTTAGTTGAAAGCAGCAATCCCCCTGAACAGTCATACTACCTTATGGGTAATTGTCTCAGTGGTCGACAACTGGAATAGCCTACAAATTCAGGTGTTGGGAGCAAAAACAGTGGTGGGCTGTAAGCATGTATGGGATTGGCACACAGAAACATAGCAACATAGACTTTGAAGGTAGATAAGGACCACCTGGCCTAGCCAGTCTGCCCATTTTCATACATATTGGATAAGCTGCAGATCCTAGTTACCCAGCAGCCTATTTCCTCCTACTCCCCAGTATAATTGCCTTATATCTGTCCATGCATTGTTGAATTCTCCCACTGTTTTGACCACATTACTTCCTCAGGAAGGCTGTTCCATGCATGCAACACCCTCTACATGAACAAAATACTTCCTCACATTGCTCCTGAGCCATCCCCTCTATCTTCAGATTGTGCTTCCTGTTCTTGCATATCTCTTTTCTGAAAGATGCTACCCTCTTGGACTTTGTTGATTCCCTTGAAGTACTTGAAAGTTGCTGTCATGTCCCCCCTCTCCCTTCTTTCCTGAAAGGCATACATATTAAGCTCCTTTCATTTCTCTTCACATGGTTTCAGGTGCAGACTCTGCATTTTAGTTGCCCTCCTCTGGACTGCCTCCATCTTGTCTGTGTCCTTGTGGAGATGGTGTCTACAGAACTGCATGCAGCATTCCAGATGGGGTCTTACTGTCTGAACAGAGGGATGAAAACTTACTGGTTTCTACTGGTGATGCCTCTCCCTATACATTCCAGAATCTTCCACCCTCCTTACTTCTTTTTCACATTGCATGGCTACCTTTAGGTCATTTGATGTGACTACCCCAAGTCCCTTTCCATTTTTGTTGTTGTTAGTACCCCCCAAATGTACCCATCCCAGGGTTTTTGTTTCCCAGGTGCATTACTTTGCATTTCTTTGCATTGAATCTAAGTTGCCATACTTTTGACCATTCCTCCAACCTTGCCAAGTCCCTTCTCATCCTTTTCACCCCTTGTGCATGAACCCTGTTGCAGATCTTTTTGTCATCTGCAAGGAGGCATACTTTTCCTTCCAGTCCCACCACAATGTCACTTTTTGCAATTGTTTAACCAGGAGACACACACTAAGCTGAAAGCTTGTTTACAGGTGCAATCTGGTAGCACAGGGATGTTAAGTGACTCACTCAGGGTCACACAGTATGCAAGTGGGGGCTGTGGGATTCAAACCCAGGTCTCCAGATATTCAGCTCAGAGCCTTAAACCACTGCACTATACTGCCTCTCTGTCACTTATAAAGACATTGAAGAGGACTGGTCCCAGTACTGAACCCTTAGGTACCCAGCTTGTAACCCTCCTTTTTTCAAAGAAAACTCTATTTACTTTTACCCTCTGCATCCTGTTGTCCAGCCAATTTCTCACCCAAGCTACCATCTTGGGACCCATTCCCACACTGGCTAACATGTTTAGTAATCTTTTGTGTGGGACTGCATCAAATACCTTGCTAAAGTCTAGGAAGGCCATGTCTATGGCCCCCATGACCTTCCGGCTGCAAACCCATGCTCCTTTGCATCCTGCACCCTGCTGGCCACGAGGTACTCAACAGTTCTTTCTTTTAGAAGTGATGACATCATTTTCCCTACCACAGAAATCAAACTAAAGGTCTATAGTTTCCTGCCCCTGCTTTGGTCCCACTTTTGTGAAGTGGAATCACATCTGCCTTCCTCCAGTCCTCAGGTACCACACCATTCTCCCATGATTTGTTAAAAAGAGTAATCATTGGTGTCACTTGTTCTCCCCTTATTTATTTTAGAATTCTGAGTTGAATCCCATCAGGCCCCATTGCCATGTCCACCTTGAGTTTTAGGAGTTCTTTCAGGACCCTTTCATCTGTGAATGTACTGGTATTGACCCATCTATCCAGAGTGCTTCTATTGTTTGATATAGGTACCTCCTCCTCTTCTTTTGTGAATACTGAACAAAAGTGTTCTTTCACTATCTCTGCCTTTTCATTGTCACCCTCTGTACAACTCCCTCCCCTTTATTAAGACTCATAATCTCTGCCTTGGTCTTTCTTCACTCCCTAATGTACCTTTAACAGGGTTTATCCCTCTTCTTAACTGAGCTGACTATCTTTTCCTCGGTTTTGGCCTATACTGATTGCCTTTTGTGCTTCCTTCTGCTTTAACTGATACAGTTCTCTGTCCTGCTCCTTCTGTGATTCCTTATACTTGCTGTATGCTACCTTTTTCTCCTTAACCTTCTCCGCAACTTCTTTTGAGAACCTAGTGCTCTTTTCCTACATTTTGTTTTCTTTATTTGCTTCACACAAAGGTTTGTTGCCCCTGTGATGGCATTTTTGATTTTTCCCCATTGTTATTCCACTCCTCCTTCCTGCCAATTTCCTACTGCATTCTTTAGACTTTCTCTCATTTTGCCAAAGTCAGCCCTCCTAAATTCCACTACCCTCACTTTTGTATGGCTTTACTTCATGGCTGTTTTTCTTTATGGTGAACCACCTTGTTTGGAGGTCACTTGTTCTGAGATGGCTACCCACTTCTAAATCTGAGATCCTCTCCTGTCTCCATTTAAGAGTATCAGGTCTAAGATTGCTCCCTCCTGAGGGGTTCCAACACAACTGTCTTAGGCATGCCCCTGAAGGGCGTCAAGAATGACCCTGCTCTTGGAAGTTGCTGCAGCTAATGAGCTCCAGTTAACATCTGGCATATTCAGGTCCCCATAACAGTATTTCCCTTTTCCTGACATTCTAAATATGGTTCTTGTCATTTCCTGTCTGTTTCTTCCCCTGAGTTGGGGTGTATATACAACCACAATGCAGATTGTGGTGCCAGAGGAATCTTAGAAGAAAAGCAAAGGGGGCAGAGGAGCTGGAGATTAGGTATGGTCCACTGAGGCAGTGTAGATGGAAAAACTCTACAGACTGCATTGGTTAAGCATTATTTATCTGCTGACAAATTCTATTTTGTCAACAAATGGGACATCTGAGCAATCAATGCCAACCCCCCCATGTGCAATGTATGCCATTATCATGGCAACTTGTTTCTACAATGCCCTTGGGCAGTACACAATAAGGGGCCTTTCTGGGTCCAGGACACTTTAGTACATGCTGCACAAGAAAAGCAATCTGAACAACAAAGATACCTGAGCTCAGAGAAGGAGCCAGATGTACTTACAGATCAGCCTGTAGACCAGCCAATCATCCCTCAGGCAGACACAGAAGTTGTTCTTACTGGTCAGTCTGGTCAGACTCTATCTCCAAAAGAGGACATTAATATTCCAGAGGTCACATCTGAAACTGCTGAAGAACAGGCAGGGCCCTCTCCTGTGGCATGCCAGTCAGGGGAAATGTCACCCCCACCCCCCAACTGAGGAAGGATACCAACTAGTGACAGGAAAGTGATGGTCTGCCAGGAATGTTCCCAAATCAAAACTTCCTCGAACTGGATATGTTACTGATCCAAACAAATATGCTGTTTAGAAAACTTCAGCTGCGGAGGATGATGAGGATTCTGACTCTTCTTCATTAGCCTCGTCTCAGAAGGAAACTTCAGATGTGGAGTGAGAGGTGGGGGAAAGGCCAAGAGTGTGTAAATGGATAAAGAAAAAACATCTTGAATACCCCCATCCCCCTGGTTTTACATTTAAATGCCTAGCACTGCTGAGAATTGTATCAAAGTCCATTCCCTGAACACAGACAGCATCAAAAATTATAAGTGTAGATGCATCACCTTTCAGACTTTAAAGGACACCCAAGCTGACATTTGTCTTTTACAGGGCACTAGGCTCTGCTCTGAAACTGATATCTATCATGCAAAAAAGGCTTGGGTTTGGAGCACATCCATATTGTCATTAGGGGTGGAAGCCTGACCTGGAGTGGGGATATTGTTTAGAGGATTCATTCAACTTACCAAGATCATTAAGATTGATCCGGGATGAGCCCTATTTATTGATATCCTTATCAGTCACAGGACCTATGGGTCGGGGTGGTATATACCTGAAACAAAAAAGCTAGGGTGCAACTATTTCAGTCTCTGCGACCATGCCTCATACACACCGAAAACTCATTTTAGGGGCGATTTCAATAGTCCATTGGACCAAAAGATAAAACTGGGATTACATCAAAACTGTTTTGTGATACAAATGCTTTAAAACAAATCCTGAGCACAACAGAGGTGCAGGACACTTTCATATCTTTGCATGAAACAGGGGACACACATATCACAGGGCTTCTTTGTCCTCAAGGATAGACTATGTGTTTGTTTCTAAACACTGGTCTATTTTGTCTGCAGTAACTATTTCCTCATCCATATCTGACCATTTTAGTTTGAAATAGTTCTAGGTCAGTTACAAAGGAATAGTTTAGGACCTGGATATTGGCACCTTAGTAATACCTTATTAACAGACCGGACACATTAGATAAGGTAAAAACATCTCTTTCCAGAGCAACATTGGTAGCCTGGTATGATTCAGTCAGTGACTGGTGGATGGACACAAAAACAATCCTTTTCAAAATGGGGAAACAGAATGGGAAATCTGCCTAGTTCCAGTATTTAAAACTTAGAAAGCGCCTTTGCTAACTTATTTCAGCACAAAATATAGACCATGTTGACTATTCCACACTGATCCAGGCAATAAAACTGGAAATGAAAACTTACTTATAAGCTAAGGCCAAATCTTTGCAGATGGAGCAACCTGCAGGAACCCAAGGTACCAGAGCATCTTTGGACATATTTAAGGATAGTCAGTCAAGGGTTAGGACAAAGGTTTGGGAGGCTGTCAAAGATAACACAGGTGCAATACATTCTGATTTTAGGTATATAATGGAAACAATTCAGTCGCACTTGTATTCCTCATTTGGGACCCCGATACAGATGAGGGAGGAGTTAGAACAGTTTCTGGCTAATGCTAATGCCCCGATTCATGATCCTAGAAAACCTCACAGTTGATACCGATATCAAAAGATGAATTTGGTATAGCAATGAAAAGTTAAAACTTCATACAGCCCAGGACCAGATGGGTTGGGCCCAAAGCTTTATGTTACATTCCAGGACACTCTTATTCCATTATTTGTAGAAACTTTTAATGATATCTTAAGTAATCAGGATATTCCTGAAACAATGGTGAAGGCTTTACTGATTTTGCTGTACAATAAAGGAGATAGGCTGGATGTAAACAATTGGTGGCCTATTTCTTTATTAGATATAGACTTCAAGTTGCTCTCATTTACACTATGTAACTGCCTTAGTGGAATGGCAGAATCAATTATTTCACCTTACCAGAATTGTGCAATTCCAGAATGCACATTGAAAGACAACTTGTTTTGTCTGTGGAGGTATTTGCTAGAGGGCATCTGTGGACCTTGCAGGGGTATGTTTTACTCTTGCTCAAGAAAAAGCTTTTGAATGGGTATCACATACCATCATGTTCAAGATCTTAGCTTTTTATGGCATCCCATAACAGTTTATTACATGGCTACAGCTATTATATAGTCCAGCACATTTAATCTGCTTTAAATGGTATTATTGCCAAATAATTCAGCTCAGGAGAGGGTGTGGCAGGGGTGTCCTTTGAATCCCTATTGTACACATTTACATTGACATCTTGGTAAGCAATATTGACAATTCAAAGCATATTAAAGGTATGAGTCTTTCCCCTTGCACCTCACCCCTTAACGTTTTAGCTTATGCTGATGACCTTTGTTTATTTTTGAAATCTCAATTGGAAGGGGACATTGCACACAATGCACTGGTGGTCTATTCAGAGGCAACGGGTGCTAGAAAAAACTTTCATAAGAGTCATGCCCTGGTAGTTGGACAGGCAGCACATATGGATTTGATCTGTGGGGTTACAGTTATCTCAGGAAGCTGTTATATTAGGAATTAAGTTTGGTCCTTAAGAAATGGAGAAAATAAACTGGGAATTAAAATTAACTTCATGCGACATACGTATGCAGTCATGGCAAGGCTTACAGATAACTAAACTGAAGAGGGTTTACTTGTTTAAAACTTTCCAAGTTCCTCTTTTATTATTTGAAAGATCCCCTTGCCTGATACATTGGACTCTAGATTGTATAACACCTGTTTTAGAGTAATCTGGGGGGAGCTGTTTGAATCCGGTTAAACGGAATACTACATACAGATCTATTTCACAGGGTGGTGAATGTATGGTTCACCCACTGTTATTCTTCATTCCATCTTTCGGTATGGGAACTTAGTGCCTAGCCTCAGGAAAGGGACACAGAACTGCATGATTTGGGGATAAGAATGGTTGGAAAGGGTTCTGCTGATCTGGTCCTTAGATAAATGGACTTTTAAGTTACGTAACAAGATTATCCCAACCAATATGTGCCACACATTACAAAAAGTCAGGAACTGGAAACTTACCATAACTGATTTGCTGACTCTTTCAAGACAGCTCGTGTATCAACAAATAGTGTTAGTCCATTTTACAGAAACTTTTCCTTTTCCAATGGGAACGTCACAAGATGTTACTGTTACCACAAGGCATTTAACAGACTCCAGAATTCCCAAATTTTTGGGGGATACCACGTGGTTGGCATGTCATGGTAGGCTGGGGGTTAGAAATAATTATAAACACAAAAAACTAGAAGAGAGGTAATCCCTTTGAGATATGTGTAATATGGTGAGGGAGACTCAAGAGCACTTCATTTTTGACTGCCCTTTCATCATTTCTTTCTGGAATTTAATTAGCTTTATGACCCAGGATCAGGTCTTCTCAAATATGACCCATGAAGTTTTGGTTTTCGGCATCTATAATGGCCTCTGCAAGATATATAATGTGAGTACACTTAGATTAATTTGTGGGATTTTAAAGTACCACATTTGGCAAGCTAGGTGACATTGGGTGTTACAGAAACTGTACATTTCTCAACAGGAGCTTGTCAGCATTATTTTGGGCCAAGTTCAGTATAGTTATGAATTAGATGAAAAACAGAATAATAATCGGTACATGAATTTTTTATGGAAGCACTGTCCTGGGTGGATAAAAAAGGGAAAAAAACAAAACAAAAAAGGACAAAAAGATCTGCGAGGGTAAGGATAATAAGGAGGAAATAATATATTAAATGAATGAAGATAAAAAGAAGGGGCAAATGATTGGTTTGAACAGGCTGGTAGGAACTGGTTCCTTGAATTATGACGTTTTCTTTGACTTTGGTTAGTTAAGTTCATATATAAACAGTTTAAGTAGTTAAAATGATTAGTTTTTTACAGGCACATAGAAATTAAATATTGTAGTGAGTCAAAATTATATACAGACACATTTTTCCATCTCTGGATTAAGCCTATACATTGATTCCTACCTAAGTCAGTTCCCTGATTACTTTTAAAGGTGTCTTAAAACTTACTGTCCTTAGTATAGTTTGATTCTCTCACAATACAAAACTTCCCTACTCATGCGATAAGGGGGCGTGCCCAGTCAGCAGCAAGATGGCTGACAACTGTGAGGAGATAGAGGAGGCAGGAGATGTGGGAGCTCTGGGCTCCAAGTCAGAGAAAGTTTTATTCAGCAGTTCAATAGAAATCACTGAAGTGGAGAAGAGATACATTTTCCAAAGGATATTGTGATGAAGGATGTGATGCAGCCCAGTGGACAAGTACAAAATGTACTTGTAGTGTTTGGAACAGTACCAGCTGCTGTGGAATCAGCTGAAGAATTACCAGCTGCAGATTGGGAGGGTAGACAACTGCTGTTGCTACAGAAATTACAAAGGGTCTCAGAAAATGTACAGTAGTAGCCACAGACATTGTCAGCGATTTCCAGATATTTCACAAAAATTCTGAAGAGTTTCTCTCTGCTGCCCCTATTGTGGAAATGCAGAAAGCAAGAGATATTTCTGGGCATATCACAGAAATTTGGGAAATACTGACAGTGTCTGTGGCTGCTACTGTATCACAGATGTCAGTTGACATGGAAAGCGGTGAGGAAACTGTTTAACGAATGGAGCAAGAAATTTTGGAAGGACTACCAGGAGCAGATGTATACTGGTCACCAGAGAGAACCCTGAAAGCAGCAGGATAGATTTTAGTACGTGATGGAAAACACTGGTTGCATTTGGTCCCCATACTGCAAAGGAAATTAAACAGCTGACAGGCAAAGGAATGGCCAGAAAGCTGGACGTAAATATACAGGCCACACAAACTGGAAGCAAACAAGGTGTGGCACCTGCAGCACAGTTTAGCTCTAGACAAGAAGTATAACATGGGCTCAATGCAAAACCTGGAGCAGAAATCCACTACACCAGGCACTGTGACACATAAACTAAATCCTGCTAATTTACCACACAGCAATGTCACGAATAAGAAAAAATAGTGATTGGGGTAGCAGTTAGAGGTTGTAGATACAATACAAGATAACCCAAGGGAAGGTACAAGTACTAACAATACAGTTACTGTCAGTCAGTACCCAAGGGAAACCTGGGCAGAAGCCAAGGAGGCTGAGAGTGGAAAGCAGGGGGAACCCAGTGTTTCAGAAGGTTCAGAGAAGTGACACTCTGCAGACCCCCCCCCCCGAGGTCAAACAAATCAAGGTCTCAGAACCCAAGGTTTAGAATGGTTGATTTATTTGCTAACCTGGGCAAACCCAGGACATGAAGAAATGCTGTGTGATTAAAAGATAAAGGAGGACTAGATGTATAACCGGATAGGGTGCATGACTGAGCAAGAAAACTATTAAAGGGAGTCTATGAAACTTTTGGCTTCAGACATCTTTGCAGTAATTCACATTTCAGGGATACAATAGTTGATGTTAATTTCAATACACCCATGCAACTGGAACAATTTTCAACAAAATATGCATCTATCAAGCATTCTTCATAGTGGGCTTCATTCATAGCCAGACCCTTACCAAACCACCTGTTAAAGTGCTCACAGTCTTATTCAGGAATGAAAATGTTCACATACCTGACATTTTACACTGGGTCAAACAAAGAGCTGATGTCATGGATTAGCCAGTGCCAATTTTGGACAGTGAACATATCTGGACAGACAGATGGAAAATAAAGATAAGACTTTGCATGTCTGATGATGGGCCAGTGCACCTTCGCAGCTGTTTTTATTTAGGACTGGAAAGGGGGTTCTGCTTTTACTCGGGTCAGCTGAAGAGATGTCACCGGTGCAGTTCCTTCTCCCACCTCAGCAATGCCTGTGAGGTACAAGTATGTAATATTTGCCTACAAACTGGTCATGCAAGCACTTGTTGTTGCAACCCTCTGAAGTTCAATCTATGCGATGAACTGGGTCACCTTTTCATTCAGTGCCCAGGGCAGTCCATAACAGGGGGACCTTTTGGAATCAAGATGTAGTGCGTGCAGCCGAGGAGAAGCAAACACACACTCCTACAGAGCAGCCTCCACTGTTAAGCGAAGTATTGCCATCTCCATCAATGGCACCTCAGGGAGACACAGAGGACACCTTGACAGACCACTCTACCAGCACACTGAAACCAGTCCAGCGAGTGGAAAACCAAGAGGAAACCTGTTTGGAAAAACTGGACAGAGTAATAGCAGCACCATAGACAATGCAAAACTTTGACATGCCATCCCTACACCCTCCTACTGATGAGTTTCTAATGGTGCAAGGTATGCTCCAGTCATCCAGAAATATTCCCAAATCCAAACGGCCAAAAATGGACATGGTATCCAGTTCTTATCAATACTCAGCCTTAAATGATCCATCAGCTGATTAGGAGGGAGACTCAGAATCATCAATTGCATCATCCCAAAAAAAAGAACATCAGATGCGGAAGGGGATCCTTTGGAAAAAACAAAAGTAAGAATGAAAACCAGAAAGAAACCATGAGGAGACTTACATAAGCTGGAATCCCTTTTCTTGTGGCCAAGATGCTGGGAGACACTTTAAATGTTATACCACTAATTGTGAATAGCATTAAAAACTACCAAAGGTGGTGCATTACATCCCAAGCCTTGCATGATTTCCAGGCACAGATCTGCATGTTACAGGACATTAGATTACGATCAGAGGCAGACATCCATGAAGTGCAGAAATCTTGGCCATGGGCCCCCACAGTGTGGTCCCTGGGGGGATGAGATATGCTTGGGGGGGGGTCCTGTTTAAAGGGAAAGTTACTATTCAGAAAATTCTTGATTTAGAACCGAGCAGGGCACTTTTGTTGGATGTGCAGATTCTGAATAAAGAAAAAAAAAAGTGTGTGTTTGAGTTAACTGAACTGAATGGTTATCTGAATAGTTATCTAGGCGTAAATCTCATGTGATTGAAAGGAAGTGATAGCTGTGAGGTTTAAATTACTTGTAGAAAGATCTAGTAAGTAGGGGGAGTGGCTTAGCTAGAAGGAAGCTACATTTAAAGACTGCCTTAGAAATATTCTGCTACTAGTTTGGCAGATGGCACCAGGAGAAAGGACTGCTGTGTGACTGTATTTCTCTACTGGGACTATATTGCCCTCCTTCCATCCCCTCCACCCTCCCACCCAAAGCTAGTTCTACTTTTATAGGCACAGGATTTGACTGACAACAGGAACTTCCTGTTTGGGAGCAGGAAGTGAGTGATCACAGAGTCACCAAAGACCCACCTTCATAGAAGGGCAAGAGTAGCTCCCTCTAGCTGCTGGAGGACTGCCTCTGAGCAAGTAAGGGTCTACTGAGAAATATAGGATATTCTTGTCTCAGAACAGGACAATCAGGAGCTTAAAGGGCATACAGGCAGAAAGTAAGGAAAGAAAGAGAAAAAAACAGAGGAAAGAGTAAGGATTGCAAACAGTTAAGGGGCCAGAAATAAGACATGATGGGAGTGGTGCATAGCAGTGGCTGTGGAGTAGCAGTCTTCCTGGAGACATTCTGGAGGATGCGGTGTTGTCCCATCTGCTTGCATCTCACTGGGCTGAGGGAGGAGTTTGCTCATCTCCAGGCTGAGTTGGCCCGGATTTGTGGGACCTCCTCTTCCATTCAGGGACAACCAGTGCCATTGCCGTTGCCTCAGAGGTTGCCAAGAAAGAGGAGCGGTTGGACCACAGTGGGCTCAGGGAGGGTGAGGGTGGTGGAACAGAGGCACATCCCTCCAGTTGTACCTCTCCACAATTCCTATGCTATTCTGCCAAAGTGTGGTTCCTCCATGGAGGCACCAACAGTGGAGACCAGGGAGGATGCTGGGAACCTCCACAAAGGAGACCCACAGGAGGGTGGCAGGGGACCCTGCTGGGGAAGGAAACAACTCCTGTTGTGAGACTCCATTATTAGGAAGGTAGAACTGTGGGAGGAAGAGGAGAGGGAGGTAAGGTGCCTGCCTGGCACCATGGCTTGGAGGGACAGGAAGTGAATCCTCAGGATTGCTGGAGCATAGAAACATAGAATTTGATGGCAGATAAGGACCGCTTGGCCCACCTAGTCTGCCCATTTTCCTACCTAACAGATAAGCTGCAGATCCTAGTTAACCAACAACATACTTCCTCCTATCCCCCACTAGGACTGCCTTATGCCTGTCCCATGCATTCTTGAAGTCCACCACTGTTCTTGACTCCATGACCTCCTCAGGGAGGCTGTTCTGTGCATCCACAACCCTCTCAGTGAAAAAAATACTTCCTCACATTACCTCTGTGCCGTCCCTCCTCTATCTTCAAATTGTGCCCCCTTGTTCTTGCACATATCTTTTTCTGGAAGATGCTACCCTCTTGGACTTTGTTAATTCCCTTGAGGTACTTGAACATTTCTATCATGTCCTCTCCCACCCTCCCTTCTTTCCTCAAGGGTATATATATTAAGCTCTTTTAGTCTTTCTTCGTATGTCTTCTGGTGCAGACCCTGCATCATTTTGGTTGCCCTCCTTTGGAGAGCCTCCACTCTGTCTATGTCTTTGCGGAGATGGGGTCTCCAGAACTGCAAACAGTACTCCAGATGGGGTCTCACCAACTGTCTGTACAGAGGGATAACAACTTCCTGTTTTCTACTATTTATGCCTCTTCCTATGCATCCCAGTATCCCCCCAGCCTTCCTTACTGCCTTCTCACATTGCTTGCCCACTTTTAGGTCATCTGATACAATTACCCCGAGATCCCTTTCTTTGTTTACTGTTGTCAGTATCTCACCCACCCATTGTGTACACTTCCCCTGGGTTTTTGTTTCCCATGTGCATTACCTTGCACTTCTTTGCATTGAATCTGACCTGCAATACATTTGACCATTCCTCCAACCTTGCCAAATCCCTTCCCATCCTTTCCACTCCATCTTGTGTATCAACCCTGTTGCAGATCTTTGTGTCATCTGCAAAGAGACATACTTTTCTTTCCAGTTCTTCTGCAATGTCACTTATAAAGACATTAAAAAGGACCAGTCTCAGTACTGACCCCTGCGGTACCCCACTAGTAACCATCCTTTCTTCACTGTGTACTCCATTTACTACTACCATTTGCATCCTGTTGTCTAGCCAATTTTTCATCAGGCTACCACCTTGGACCCACTCCCAGGCTAGCTATCTTGTGTAATCTTTTGTGTGGACTGTATCAAATGCCTTACAAAATCTGGTGGCCATGTCACAACCTCCCCTGGTCTACTACTTTGGTCACCCAGTCAAAAGAAATCTATTAGATTCATCTGACATGACCTTTCCCATCATGAATCCATGCTGTCTTGGGTCCTGTGCCCACTGGCCTCTAGGTACTCAACAATTCTTTCCTTCAGAACTGATTCCATCGTTTTCCCTACCACTGAGGTCAAACTAACTGATCTGTAGTTTCCTGCCTCTGTCCTGCTCCCACTTTTGTGAAGAGGGATCACATCTGCCCTTCTCCAGTCCTCGGGTACCACCACATCCTCCGCGATTTGCTAAAGAGAGTAGTCTGCAGTGTCATTAGTTCTACCCTTAGTTCTTTTAGAATTCTTTGGTGAATCCCATAAGGCCCCATTGCTTTGTCCACCTCCCAATGTTATTAGTTCTTTCAGAACCCTTTCTTCTGTAAATGGACTGGTATCGACCCTCGTCTTCAGAGTGTTTCTCTTGTTTGGTTTAGGTAACTCCCCCTCCTTTTCCTTTTGTGAATACTGAGCAGAAATATTAGTTCAGTATCCCTGCTTTTTCACCATCGTTCTACCCACATTCCCTCCCCTTTATTAAGCCTCAGTATCCCTCCTTTGGTCTTTCTTCACTCCCTAATGTACCTATAAAAGTCTTATCCCCCTTCTTAACAGAATTGGCTATCCTTTCCTCGGTTTGGGCCTTTGCTATTCTGACTGCCTTCCCAGCCTCTTTCTGCTTTAACTGATAAAGTTCTCTGTCCTACTCTTTCTGTGTTTCCTTATATTTCCTGAATGCTGTCCTTTTCTCCTTAACCTTCCCTGCCACCTCTTTTGAGAACCATAGCGTTTTGTTCCTTTGTTGTGTTTTATTGATTTGCTTTACACAAAGGCTTGTTGCCTCTGTGATGGCTGTTTTGATCACTCCCATTGATCCTCCACCACTCCTTCTAGCCTGTATGCTAGTGCTTTTCTGAGGCACTTTCTCATTTTCCAAAGTCAGCCCTCCTAAAGTCCAGTACTCTTGCTTTTGTATGGCTTGATTGTATGGCTGTGTTCATCATGAACCACATTGTTTGGAGGTCGCTTGTTCCCAGAAGGCTACACTTCTAAATCTGAGATTCTTTCTCCATCCCCGTTTGAGAGTACCAGGTCTAAGATTGCTTCCTCCTGAGTGGGTTCCAATACTAGCTGTCTGAGGCATGCCCCCTGTAGGGCATCAAGAATGACCCTGCTCTTGGGTGTGCCTGCAGCAAAGGTGCTCCAGTTCACATCTGGGATATTCAGGTCCCCCATCAACAATATCTCCCCTTTTTCTGCCATTCTAAGAATGCCTTCTATCATTTCCTTGTCCACAGCTGCTGCACAGGGGAGGGAGCTAGATGTCATTGTCCACCTAGGGACAAATGACCTGGCAAAGAAAGGGATTAGAGAAGTGCAGGAAGAGATTGTGGAATTGGGGAGGGGCCTTAGACAAGTAGCACACACGGTTACCTTCTCGGAGGTGCTTCCCATCTATGGCGTAGGAGAGGCTAGGGTGTTCCACACCATGGGATTCAATCAGTGGTTGAAAAACTGGTGTGGAGCTCAGGGATTTGGCTACACTGGGGACTCAGGGTCTACCTGGAGTGATGAAAGCCGAGACTGGCATGCTAGGCAGCATCTGTCCAGGAGGGAAACCAGGATCCTAAGTGATAGGTTTAAATGCTTCATTGGCAAGCATTTAAACTAGCCAAGGGGGGAGGCACTGGAAAGGAGCAGGGAAATCCTAGCCCCCCAAAAAATCACAGTAGTAAGTGTGATACCAACATAGAGTTGTCGATAGGGAGAAGGTCAGGGGTAAATGGAGAAAGTGACAAAGGCAAGAAGGACAGGGATGGGGAGAAAAGGAATAAGGCCATCAGGAAATGGTGGGTAATAAGTACCAATGCCCATAGTCTGGGCAACAAGCTTTCTGAGCTGGTGTCCTTGGTGGAAGAGGCATGCCTGTATATCATAGCAGTCACAGAAACATGGTACACAGAAAACCATGACTGGCATATTAACATACCAGGGTACATAATCTGCAGGAGAGACAGGCAGGGGAGAAGAGGGGAGGAGTAGCTCTCTATGTAAAGAAAGGGATAAAAGCAACTGAACAAAAGAGTAAACAGGGAGAAGAGGAGGGACTTTGGGTCACCTTGGAGACTGGAAAGGGCACCACAATCCACACAGAGGTTGTGTACAGACCCCCATGTCAGGGGGAGGGAATGAACATGGATATGATAGAAGGCATTCTTAGAATGGCAGAGAAAGGGGAGATACTGTTGATTGGAGACCTGAATATGCCAGATGTTAACTGGAGCACAAATTGCTGCAGCCACATCCAAGAGCAGGGCCATTTTTGATGCCCTACAGGTGGCAGGCCTCAGACAGCTAGTTTCAGAACCCACTCATGAGGGAGCAATCTTTGACCTTATACTCTCAAATGGGGGCAGTGAGAGGATCTCAGATCTAGAAGTGGGTTACCATCTGGGAACAAGTGACCATCAAACAGTGCGGTTCACGTTAAACTTAGCTACAGAGTCAAGCCATACAAAAGTGAGGTTTCTGGACTTCAGGATGGCTGACTTTGGCAAGATGGGAGAGTGCCTCAGAAAAGCACTAACAAACAGGATAGAAGGAGGGGAGGAGCAACAATGGAGAATGATCAAAACTGCCATCACAGAGCCTTTGTGTGAAGCAAATAAACAAATCAAAATGAAAGAAAAAGCCACAATGGTTCTCAAAAGAGGTGGCTGTGAAAGTCAGGAAGAAAAAGATAGCATTCTGGAAGTATAAGGAAACACAGAAGGAGCAGGACAGAGAGCTGTACCAGTTAAGGCAGAAGGAAGCAGGGAGGGAAGTCAGAATAGCAAAGGCCCAAAATGAGGAAAAGGTAGCCAACTCAGTTAAGAAGGGGGCTAAAACCTGTTATAGGTACATCAGCGAGCGTAGAAAGACAAAGTGAGGGATAGTGAGGCTGAATAGAATGAATAGTGGGTGGGCAGAGGGGAACAGTGAAAAAGAAGGGATACTGAATGAATATTTCTGCTCAGTATTCACAAAAGAGGAGGGGGAAGTATCTAATCCAATTAACAGAAACACTCTTGATAGGGGGGTCAATCCCAGTCCTTTCACAGAAGAAAGGGTTCTGCAAGAACTCCTAAAACTAAAGGTGGACAAAGCAATGGGGCCTGATGGAATTCACCCCAGAATTCTAAAAGAATTAAGGGGGGGACTAGTGAAACCACTGGCTACACTTCTTAATAAATCATGGGAGGATGGTGTGGTACCCAAAGACTGGAGGAAGGCAGATGTGATTCCCATTCACAAAAGTGGGACCAAGACAGAGGCAGGAAACTACAGACCTGTCAGTTTGACCTATTAGGTAGGGAAAGTGATGGAGTCACTTCTGAAGGAAAGAATAGTTGAGTACCTAGAGGCCAGTGGGGTACAGAACCCAAGGCAGCATGGGTTCACAGCGGGAAGGTCATGTCAGATGAATCTAATTGATTTCTTTGACTGGGTGATGAAATTAGTAGACCAGGAAGGGGCTGTGGACAGGCCTACCTAGACTTTAGCAAGGCATTTGACACAGTCCCACACAAAAGATTAATAGTCAAATTAACCAGCCTGGGAGTGGGTCCCAGGGTGGTAACATGGGTAAAACATTGGCTGGACAACAAGACACAGAAGGTAATTGTAAATGGAGTCCACTCTGAAGAAAGAGGAGTTACTAGTGGGGTACCACAGGGTTCAGTATTAGGTCCAGTCCTTTTTAATGTCTTCATAAGTGACATTGCAGAGGGACTGGAAGGAAAAGTATGCCTCTTTGCAGATGACACAAAGATCTGCAACAGGGTTGATACACAAGGAGGCGTGGAAAGGATGAGAAGGGACTTGGGCAAGGTTGGAGAAATGGTCAGAAGTATGGCATCTTGGATTCAATGCAAAGAAGTGCAAAATAATGCACCTGGGAAACAAGAACCCAGGGGAAGAATACACAATGGGGGGGGGGGGAGGTAGTAACAAGAACAAAAAAGGAAAGGGACCTGGGGGTAATCATATCAGATGACCTTAAGGTTAGCAAGCATTGTGAGAAGGCAGTAGGAAGGGTTGGGGGTATAGTGGGATGTATAGGGAGAGGCATCAGCAGCAGAAAACAAGTTGGTATCCCTCTGTACAGACAGTTGGTGAGACCCCATCTGGGAGTACTGCATCCAGTTCTGGAGACCCCATCTCTGCAATGACATAGACAGGATAGAGGCAGTCCAGGGGAGGGCAAGTAAAATGGTGCAGGGTCTGCAAGAGAAGCCGTATGAGGAGAGACTAAAGGATCTTAATATGTATAACTTTGAGGAAAGAATGGAGAGGGGGGACATGATAGAAATTTTTAAGTACCTCAGTGGAATCAACAAAGTCCAAGAGGGTAGCATCTTTCAGAAGATGTGCAATAACAAGGGGATACAATTTAAAGATGGGGAGGCGATTCAGGGGCAATGTGAGGAAGTAGTATTTCACAGAGAGGGCAGTGGATGCTTGGAACAGTCTTCCTGAGGAGGTTGTGGGGTCTAAAACTGTGGGAGAATTCAAGAATGCATGGGACAGACATAAGGCAATTCAGGTGGGGGGGGTAGGGAGAAATAGGCTGTTGGTTAACTAGGATCTGTGGCCTATCCTGAAGGTAGGGAAATGGGCAGACTAGATGGGCCAAGCGGTCCTTATCTGCCGTCACAGTCTATGTTTCCATGTTTCTATTAGGATTGGGGTAATATATGCGCCACAGATAAACAAGGCATTTGTCATTGCCAAATGTTGTCGCGCTGGCATTGCCTTTGGTAGTGCATTGTGGAAACACATGTTCAGCAGGATGTGAAAAATGACAGCTGTACTGTTCATAAGGAGGTGTAAAAAATGGCAGTGGTAAAAATGTGGCATGTGAGATTTGCAAATATGCGAATTTACAAGGGTGCGTGGGAAATGCAAAAAGCAGACTTGTAACACAGGCATTTAATGGAGTTTTGGCACCAAATTTTCAACATAGGCCTTTTAGCACCTCTACTCATGTACAGCATCACTGTCATGTCCTCAAGATGTCTCAAAAAGTGATTTTGCTCAGCGACCGCGCTATTCTTCACCGGATGTGCAAAAACAGATTTCAGGCAGGATATGGAAAATGACAGCTTTACTGTTCATCAAGAGGTGTGGAGAAATGTCAGTGGTGAAAATGCAGAGTGAAAATATTACAAATGCACAATGTTATGAGCGTGCGTGCATACTGTGCAACGTACGCTCATAACACAATCATTTTATGGATTATCGTCACCAAATTTTCAACATAGGCATTGTAGGTCCTCTGCTCATGAACAGTGTCACTGTCATGTTTGCAGTCTGGCCCAAACACTGATTTCCCACAGTGACCACGGTATTGTGCGCCAGAAGTGCGGAAACACATTCCAGCCAGGATGTGAAAATGACAGCTGTACTGTTCACAAGGAGGTATAGAAAAATGACAATGTTGAAAATTTGGCATGAAAATATTGTGAATTCACGAAGTTACAAGCTTGCATAGCAACTGTGCAATGCACTCTCATAAAACAGAATTTTTTGGATTTTTTCTACCAAATTTGCAACATAGGCTTTCTGAGAGCCCACCTCATGAACACAGCCACTGTCCTTGCATTAATCGGTCCCAAAAGGTGATTTCACGCAGTGACTGCAAAATCACCTCTCGGGACTAATGAACGCCAAAACTGTGACAGAATTCATGAGGAGGGGTCCCAAAAACCCTATGTTGAAAATTTGGTGCAAAAATTCCCAAAAATGCCTAAGATATGGAGCAAAGTTGAAAGGGAGGCAGTATGGTGCAGTGGGTTAAGGCTATGAGCTGCAAATCTGGAGACCTGGGTTTGAATCCCACAGCCCCCTAGGTGCATACCGTGTGACACTGAGCAAGTCACTTAACTTCCTCGTGCTCCCAGGTTGCACCTGCAAACAAGCTTTCAGCTTAGTGTGTCTCACCTGGTAAAATAATTGGTAACCCTATTTATTCCATTATACAGCTTACCGACATTTCCTCAGTTCACAGTCGGCTTTGAAGAGTGCAGACATGTTCCCAGTCTAGCGAAGATCGTTGCGCTGAACTCCGGAGGTAAGTATGGGGTGGGGGGGGTGTGAGGAGGCAGGGTGCGCAGTGGGTGGGTGCAGGTGGTATGTAGGGAGACTACGAGGGACCGGCTTTAGTTTACAGGTACCGAGGGGGGAAAAAAACATGGACGGTTTCCTTTTTTAAAGGCCGTTTCTTTTGTTTTGGGGGGTACAGTAGCTGATGGGGATTGGGCACCTAGTCAGCACAGAAGGGGACATGATTCCGACGGGGTGGGCTCCCCGTCTGCAGAGTTCAATGGGAAGGGGAGCGGATGCCCTCGGGGTTTGGGCACCCCATCAGCAAACAACGAGGTGGGGAGCACATTTTGTAGATGGGGAGTGGGCTCCCCCATCGGCACATACTTCACGAGGTAGGGCAAGTTGACCTGGGGATTGGGCATGCTGAAGTCACGCTGTCAACAGTGTAGCGGCCACTGTGCTGCCATGCTACTAGCTGGCGAGCACGTAGGAAGGGTCTGCTACGTGTGATGAGCTTTGCTCAGATTGTAGTGGACCTTTCCTTAGATGTGCTCACCAGCTTAGTATGCATGGTGTGGTGTCGGCATGCAGGCTAATTGGGGAATGAGAGACACACCTTCTTGTGCGTGCCTTGCATTCACCTAACAGCTACCGCACCTCCAAATCCCCACAGCCGCAAGATGTTGGCTGTGCACGCTCACCAACATAAAAAGCTCAGGACTGAGTTATTTAATCTGTTATACCCATATTTACACACAAATCGTAAACTTATTATTGGTTGTAATTTTAACTGCCCCTTTGATTTACAGGACAAAGCAGGAGTAACATCCAAACTATTTTGTGACACTAATGCCTTCAAACAAATATTGTATACTGCTGCAATTAAAGATGCATATAGGCAGTTACACCAAAAAGGGGGACATAACTATCACAGAGGTACTCTCTCCTCAAGAATTGATTACAGATTCCTCTCAAAACATAGGAAGGTCTGGGAAGCAGAAACTGTTCCCACAGCAACTTCAGACCATTTGGAATTGCACATCACTTTAGGCCAGCTACAAAAACCAATATTGTAGCAGGGTACTGGAGGATCAATAATGACATGCTGATGGATGAAAAAATAATTGCCCAGACCAATGAGCATCTAAAAGCCAGAGCCACAGTGACATCCTGGTATGAGTCATTGGAAGTCTGGTGGCTAGACACAAACTTAAAACTACAGAAATTATACCAAAGATGGGGCTTACAGAAAGGAAAAACAACACATTTTCAGTTCCTAAAAAAATGAAAATAATTGTTTAGATTAATATCATTACAGAATACAGATAATAGGGATTATACAATAGAAATACAGCAAATAAAATGAGATGAGAGGGTACCTCTATGATAGAGCCAGATCCCTTAGAATGGAACAGTCAGCAGGAATGCAAGAGATGAAAGATTCACTTGATATATTTAAAGACTGTCAGTATAGGGCACAAAGTAAAGAATGGGAAGCCATCAGGGATTGTACAGGTGAAGTGCATACAGACTATCACAAATGTTTGGAGGTTATTACAGAGCACCTGACTTCTTCCTTTGGCTCCCCTGTACATACAGTTACTACAGTGCCAAACTTCTTATCTAATAAAAACGTAGAACCTTTACTGATGGATGATGTTACAGCTATGACTGTACTCATCAGTCTGACAGACGTAATCATGGCCATCTCTAAGCTTAGACTAAATACTGCCCCAGGCCAAGATGGTATTAGTTCTAATTTTTATAATGCATTTCATGATATACTAGGACCCAATATAATTAGAGGTGGTCGAAGTGGCCAAAATTCACTCTGCAAAGTGATTCGCTCTGTAACGCGGAATCCGCGAAACACTCTGTAACGCAAAGCAGAGTACTTCACATCATAATGGAGAACATGAAGTCCATTTTTATCCAATGACTTCACGTTATTCTGCCTTCCCCAAACCACTTCTCCACCAAGATTAAGGCGAAGTACATTGAAATCAATGTACTTCGTATCACTTCACCTTGTTATTGAACTTCAAGGCATATTTGCAGTGCTTCATGGGATTGCAGGTCACATGGGCTTTAGATTGTTCTGCACATGTTCAGTTCTGTGTAGTGCATGTGTGTAGTGGAAGATGGAGACAGTTTCCTCTCAGAGCTTTGTGATTCAAATCTTCAAAAAGCTGTTAAAAAGTCATTTCGTGCTATTTTTTTGCTCATAATTTAGTGCATCGATTGTATGAAACCCTCCTGTGCTCTTATCATCGAGTGTTTATTGTTTGTGTGAGAATTTTGAATGTTAATTTAGAACAATCAGACTGTGTACTGTGTACTGTGAAGTGTGCTTTCGGGAAGGGGAGTATCCGAGGTGTAGGTAGATTAACAGGGATAAAAAGACTGTCTTTCTGTTTTGGTTATCTTTTTCTTTTATAACTATGTTAAAGTACACACAGTAATATTTTCAGTAATTGTTGCCATTTTTTTTGCTGATTGTAGTGGTGAAGCAGTGTATAATTTCAGTTTGTTTAAAACATGTGGTTATATTGTTAAAGATTTTCAATTTACTACGCAATACTTGTAGTGCGTGTGTGAGTGTGTGTGTGTGTGCGATGCTTACCATTAAATCAGACAACTTTTATTGTGCCAGAATAATTGCAGCAGTGTGAACCTCTTATCCAATGCACCTGCATGAATTTTTTATACTGCAGTGTAGTAACTTTACTGGTAGTGGACTGTTACTGCCATGCACTACCCCCCCCAACTGGCAAAAGGTATTCTTTTCCAGATTTGCATTGTGACTTGGGAGCAATGGTTAAGTGGTGTTGTACCTTTGCATCTGATTGCATCTCTTGAGTACACAGTGCAATCTTAATCTGTCTGTTCATTTGCAATACACCATTAATTCTGGGAGTCTTTTAATTTTTTGTTATGCTCTAATTTTACTTCGTCAGCACTGGGGAATTTTCTGGACACAAGACTACATTTTGGGAATGCACATTAATTTTGGTGACTGTGTGTGGCCATTGCTCGCATGGGGAAGTGCACTATTAATTTTGGGAAACTTTACATTTCTTGTTACACTCTTATTTCACTTCCTCAGCACTGGGGAATTTTCTGAACACAAGACAGTTGCATTTTGGGGATGCAAATTAATTCTGGTGATTGTGTATCGCCACTGCTCGAATGACGGAGTGCACCATTAATTCTGGGAAACTTTACGGTTTTTGTTACCCTCTCATTATACTTTGCCAGCACTGGGGATTTTTCTGGACACAAGACAGTAGCATTTTGGGGATGCACATTAATTCTGGTGACTGTGTGTGGCCACTGCTCACACGATGGAATGCACCATTAATTCTGAGAGACTTTGTATTTTTTGTTACCCTCTCCTTTCACTTCACCAGCACTGGGGAATTATATGGACACAAGACAGTAGCATTTTGGGGGATGAGCATTAATTCTGGTGACTGTGTGTGACCACTGCGCACATGGCTGAGTGCGCCATTAATTCTGGGAGACTTCGCATTTCTTGTTACACTCTCATTTCACTTCATCAGCACTGGAGAATTTTCTGGACTCAAGACAGTAGCATTTTGGGTATGCACATTAATTCTGGTGTCTGTGTGTGATGTGATCATATCCTATGCCTTCATGACTGAGTGTGCCATTAATTCTGGGAGACTTTGTATTTCTTGTTGTGCTCTCATTTCACTTCATCAGCACTGGGGAGTTTTCTGGACACAAGACAGTAGCATTTTGAGGATGCACATTCACTCTGGTGACTGTGTGTGTGGGGGGCACTGAGGAGGCTGCAAATATTGTTTCCACTCTGCCTTACTTCACATTAAGGTGGAATGACAACGCAAAGTAGTAATTATGAGGAGAAGTAAGTCTTTCTTATTAGCCATTCCACGTAGCGGAGTGACAACGCAAAGTGGCCACTTTGCGTTCACATTGCATTGAGACACACTAGGTGGCCTAAACCAAAACTTCTACCTTTCATCTGAGATCTGAGGTTTCAACAGATGGGCTTCATCGATGCATTTTTCAACACTGGACAAAATCCCCTGTGTCAGTGAGCACTAGACTATCTCCGCAAATACTGCATCTAGCTGCCCAACACGGCTCACTAGTAGCTGGGGCAGGCCTGGATCTAGTTCACAAAATTTTACTTCCAAACATAGAAGCATAGAAGTTGTCAGTAGACAAGGACCACTTGGCCCACCCAGTCTGCCCAGGTTTCCCAGCCCACTGTGTCATAGCAGACCCTACTCAGTCTCCAGTTATCTCCACCCCTTGCCTTACATCCAAGGTCCTTTTGTATCTGTCCTATGAAAGTTTAAATCCTGTAACCATTTTGGCACCCACCACCTCCTCTGCTGGACGGTCATTTCAGGCATCCACCATCTTCTCCATGAAGAATTATTTCCTCACATTTTCTCTTGGCCTCCCACCTCCAGCATCATTGCATGACCTCATGCTCCTGAACTTCTTTTGGTATAGAAAATGCTATCTTCTTATACCTTACTTATGCCTATTAGGTTAAGTTGCCCACAACTCCAAGATCACGTCACCCATTGCATCCACCATCGGTGCCTTAAAGTCTCCCCAAGACCACACAATGCTACTGCATTTCATGGACGTGACACTGTTGGGCTGTGATGACCCACTTGGTGAGTTCACATCCTGAAGAGAGGACAACCTGTCTCAAATGAACTGTGCAAACTCTTCACATTTAGCAGCTGAACCAGCTTTCACAGACCCCAGACAGTCCATATGTAGAAGCATGTCCATAGTCTGTAAAAGCTGAGCTGGTTAGTTGAAAGCAGCAATCTCCCTGAACAGTAATACTGTCTTATGGGTAATCTCAGTGGTTGACAACTGGAATAGCCTACAAATTCAGGTGTTGGGAGCAAAAACAGTGGTGGGCTTTAAGCATGTATGGGATTGGCACACAGAAACATAGAAACATAGACTTTGAAGGTAGATAAGGACCACCTGGCCTAACCAGTCTGCCATTTTCATACATATTGGATAAGCTGCAGATCCTAGTTACCCAGCAGCCTACTTCCTCCTACTCCCCAGTATAATTGCCTTTTATCTGTCCCATGCATTCTTGAATTTCCCCACTGTTTTTGACCCCATGACTTCCTCAGGAAGGCTATTCCATGCATGCAACACCCTCTACATGAAAAAAATACTTCCTCACATTGCCCCTGAACCATCCCCCTCTATCTTCAAATTGTGCTTCCCTGTTCTTGCTTATCTCTTTTTCCTAAAGATGCTACCCTCTTGGACTTTGTTGATTCCCTTGAAGTACTTGAAAGTTGCTGTCATGTCCCCCCTCTCTCTCTTCTTTCCTGAAAGGCATACATATTAAGCTCCTTTTGTTTCTCTTCATATGGTTTCAGGTGCAGACTCTGCATTTTACTTGCCCTCCTCTGGACTGCCTCCATCCTGTCTGTGTCCTTGTGGAGATGGTGTCTACAGAACTGCATGCAGCATTCCAGACTGAGTCTTACTGTCTGTACAGAGGGATGAAAACTTACTGGTTTCTACTGGTGATGCCTCTCCCTATACATTCCAGAATCATCCCAGCCCTCCTTACTTCTTTTTCACATTGCTTGGCTACCTTTAGGTCATCTGACATGACTACCCAAAGTCCTTTCCATTTTTGTTGCTGTTAATACCCCCCCAAGTGTACCCATCCCTGGGTTTTTGTTTCCCATGTGCATTACTTTGCATTTCTTTGCATTGAATCTAAGCTGCCATACTTTTGACCATTCCTCCAACCTTGCCAAGTCCCTTCTCATCCTTTCCACCCCTTGTGCATGAACCCTGTTGCAGATCTTTGTGTCATCTGCAAGGAGGCATACTTTTCCTTCCATTCCCTCCACAATGTCACTTTTTTCAATTGTTTAACCAGGAGACACACACTAAGCTGAAAGCTTGTTTACAGGTGCAGTCTGGTAGCACAGGGATGTTAAGTGACTCACTCAGGGTCACACAGTATGCAAGTGGGGCTGTGGGATTCAAACCCAGGTCTCCAGATATTCAGCTCAGAGCCTTAAACCACTGCACTATACTGCCTCTCTGTCACTTATAAAGACATTGAAGAGGACTGGTCCCAGTACTGAACCCTGAGGTACCCAGCTTGTAACCCTCCTTTTTTCAAAGAAAACTCTGTTTACTTTTACCCTCTGCATCCTGTTGTCCAGCCAATTTCTCACCCAAGCTACCACCCTGGGACCCACTCCCACGCTGGCTAACATGTTTATTAATCTTTTGTGTGGGACTGTATCAAATACCTTGCTAAAGTCTGGATAGGACATGTCCATGGCCCCTCCTTGGTCTACTACTTTGGTCACCCAGTCAAATAAATCTATTTTGTTTATCTGACATGTCCTTCCCACTGCAAACCCATGCTCCTTTGCATCCTGCACCCTGCTGGCCTTGAGGTAATCAACAGTTCTTTCTTTTAGAAGTGATTACATCATTTTCCCTACCACAGAAATCAAACTAAAGGTCTATGGTTTCCTGCCCCTGCTTTGGTCCCACTTTTGTGAAGTGGAATCACATCTGCCTTCCTCCAGTCTTCAGGTACCACACCATTCTCCCATGATTTGTTAAAAAGTGTAATCATTGGTGTCACTTGTTCTCCCCTTATTTATTTTAGAATTCTGGGTTAAATCCCATCAGGCCCCATTGCCATGTCCACCTTGAGTTTTAGGAGTTCTTTCAGGACCCTTTCATCTGTGAAAGGACTGGTATTGACCCACCTATCCAGAGTGCTTCTATTGTTTGGTATAGGTACCTCCTCCTCCTCCTCTTCTTTTGTGAATACTGAACAAAAGTGTTCTTTCACTATCTCTGCCTTTTCATTGTCACCCTCTGTACAACTCCCTCCCCTTTATTAAGACTCATAATCTTTGCCTTAGTCTTTCTTCGCTCCCTAATGTACGTTTAACAGGGTTTATCCCTCTTCTTAACTGAGTTGGCTATCTTTTCCTCGGTTTTGGCCTCTACTATACTGATTGCCTTTTGTGCTTCCTTCTGCTTTAACTGATACAGTTCACTGTCCTGCTTCTTCTGTGATTCCTTATACTTGCTGTATGCTACCTTTTTCTCCTTAACCTTCTCTGTCACTTCTTATGAGAACCTAGTGCTTTTTTCCTACATTTTGGTTTCTTTATTTGCTTCACACAAAGGTTTGTTGCACCTGTGATGGCATTTTTGATTTTTCCCCATTGTTATTCCACTCCTCCTTCCTGCCCATTTCCTACTGCATTCTTTAGACGTTCTCTCATTTTGCCAAAGTCAGCCCTCCTAAATTCCAGTACCCTCACTTTTGTATGGCTTTACTTCATGGCTGTTTTTATTATGGTGAACCAATTTGTTTGGAGATCACTAGTTCTGAGGTGGCTACCCACTTCTAAATCTGAGATCCTCTCCTGTCCTCATTTAAGAGTATAAGGTCTAAGATTGCTCCTTCCTGAGGGGGTTCCAACACAACTGTCTAAGGCATGCCCCCTGCAGGGGGATCAAGAATGACCCTGCTCTTGGATGTTGCTGCAGCAAATGAGCTCCAGTTAACATCTGGCATATTCAGGTCCCCCATAAACAGTATTTCCCCTTTTTCTTGCCATTCTAAATATGGTTCTTGTCATTTTCCATGTCTGTTTCTTCCCCCTGAGTTGGGGGTGTATATACAACCACCATGCAGAATGTGGTGCCAGAGGAATCTTAGAAGAAAAGCAAAGGGGGCAGAGGAGCTGGAGATTAGGTAGGGTCCACAGAGGCAGTGTAGATGGAAAAACTCTACAGACTGCATTGGCTAAGCATTATTTATGTGCTGACAAATTCTATTTTGTCAACAAATGGGACATCCGAGCAATAAATGTCAAAACCCCCTGATGTGCAATTGATGCCAGGATCAAGGCCACTTGTTTCTGCAATGCCCTTGGGCAGTTCACAATAAGGGGCCTTTCTGGGTCCAGGACACTTTAGTACATGCTGCACAAGAAAAGCAATCTGAACAACAAAGATACCTGAGCTCAGAGAAGGAGCCAGATGTACTTACAGATCAGCCTGTAGCCCAGCCAATCATCCCTCATGCAGACACAGAAGTTGTTCTTACTGGTCAGTCTGGTCAGACTCTATCTCCAAAAGAGGACATTAATATTCCAGAGGTCACATCTGAAACTGCTGAAGAACAGGCAGGGCCCTCTCCTGTGGCATGCCAGTCAGGGGAAATGCCACCCCACCCCCCCAACTGAGGAAGAATACCAACTGGTGACAGGAAAGTGATTGTCTGCCAGGAATGTTCCCAAATGAAAACTTCCTCGAACTGGATATGTTACTGATCCCAACAAATATGCTGTTTTGAAAACTTCAGCTGGGGAGGATGATGAGGATTCTGAGGCTTCTTCGTTACCCTCGTCTCAGAAGGAAACTTCAGACGTGGAGGGAGAGGTGGTGGAAAGGCCAAGAGTGTGTAAACAGACAAGGAAAAAAACATCTTGAATACCCCCATCCCCCTGGTTTTACATTTAAATGCCTAACACTGCTGAGAATTGTATCAAAGTCCATTCCCTGAACACAAACAGCATCAAAAATTATAAGTGTAGATGCATCACCTTTCAGACTTTAAAGGATACCCAAGCTGACATTTGTCTTTTACAGGATGCCAGGCTCTGCTCTGAAGCTGATATCTATCAGGTAAAAAAGGCTTGGGTTTGGAGCACATCCATATTGTCATTAGGGGTGGAAGCCTGACCTGGAGTGGGGATATTGTTTAGAGGCTTCATTCAACTTACCAAGATCATTAAGATTGATCCAGGATGAGCCCTATTTATTGATATCACTTATCAGTCACAGGACCCATGGATCGGGGTATTATATGCACCTCAAACAAAAAAAGCTAGGGTGCAGCTATTTCAGTCTCTGCGACCATACTTACATACACACCGAAAACTCATTTTAGGGGCGATTTCAATTGTCCATTGGACCTAAAAGATAAAACTGGGATTACATCAAAACTGTTTTGTGATACAAATGCTTTAAAACAAATCCTGAGCACAACAGAGGTGCAGGACACTTTCATATCTTTGCATGAAACAGGGGTACACACATATCACAGGGCTTCTTTTTCCTCAAGGATAGACTATGTGTTTGTTTCTAAACACTGGTCTGTTTTGTCTGCAGTAACTATTTCCTGGTCCATATCTGACCATTTTAGTTTGGAAATAGTTCAAGTTCAGTTACAAAGGAATAATTTAGGACCTGGATATTGGCACCTTAGTAATACCTTATTAACAGACCTGGACACGTTAATAAGGTAAAGAAACATCTCTTTCCAGAGCAACATTGGTAGCCTGGTATGATTCAGTCAGTGACTGGTGGATGGACACAAAAACAATCCTTCGTCAGATATTTCAAAATTGGGGGAAACAGAATGGGAAATCTGCCTGGTTCCAATATTTAAAACTTAGAAAGCACCTTTGCCAACTTATTTCAGCACAAAATGCAGACCATGTTGACTATTCCACACTGATCCAGGCAATAAAACTGGAAATGAAAACATACTTATATTCTAAGGCCAAATCTTTGCAGATGTAGCAATCTGCAGGAACCCAAGGTACCAGAGCATTTTTGGACATATTTAAGGATTGTCAGTCAAGGGTTAGGACAAAGGTTTGGGAGACTGTCAAAGATGACACAGGTGCAATACATTCTGATTTTAGGTATATAATGGAAACAATTCAGTCACACTTGTATTCCTCATTTGGGACCCCTATACAGACAAGGGAGGAGTTAGAACAGTTTCTGGCTAATGCTAATGCCCCGATTCGTGATCCTAGAGAAACCTCAATGTTGATAACCCCGATATCCAAAGACGAACTTTGTATAGCAATGAAAAAGTTAAAACTTCATACAGCCCCAGGACCAGATGGGTTGGGCCCAAAGCTTTATGCTACATTCCAGGATGCCCTTATTCCATTATTGGTAGAAACTTTTAATGATATCTTAAGTAATCAGGATATTCCTGATGCAATGGTGAAGGCTTTACTAATTTTGCTATACAAAAAAGGAGATAGGCTGGATGTAAACAATTGGAGGCCTATTTCTTTATTAAATATAGACTTCAAGTTGCTCTCATTTACACTATGTAACAGCCTTAGTGGTATGGCAGAATCAATTATTTCACCTCATCTGAATTGTGCAATTCTAGAATGCACATTGAAAGACAACTTGCTTTGTCTGTGGGAGGTATTTGCTAGAGGGCATTTGTGGACCTTGCAGGGGTATGTTGTTACTCTTGATCAAGAAAAAGCTTTTGATCGGGTATCACATACCATTATGTTCAAGATCTTAGCTTTTTATGGCATCCCACAACAGTTTATTACATGGCTACAGCTATTATATAGTTCAGCACATTTTCTTATGCTTTTAAATGGAATGATTGGCCAAAGAATTCAGCTCAGGAGAGGGGTGTGGCAGGGGTGTCCTTTGAGCCCTCTATTGTACACATTTTACATTGACATCTTGGTAAGAAATATTGACAATTCAAGGCATATTAAAGGTATGAGTCTTTCCCCTTGCACCTCACCCCTTAATGTTTTAGCTAATGCTGATGACCTTTGTTTATTTTTGAAATCTCAATTGGAAGGGGATATTGCACACGATGCACTGGTGGCCTATTCAGAGGCAACGGGTGCTAGGAAAAAACTTTCATAAGAGTCATGCCCTGGTAGTTGGACAGGCTGCACATAAGTATTAGATCTGTGGGGTACCATTATCTCAGGAAGCTATTATATTAGGAATTAAGTTTGGTCCTATGTATGCAGGCATGGCAAGGCTTACAGATAACTAAACTGAAGAGGGTTTACTTGTTTAAAACTTTCAAAGTTCCACTTTTATTATTTGCAAGATCCCCCTGCCCGGTACATTGGACTCTAGATTGTATAACACCTGTTTTAGAGTAATCTGGGTGAGCCATTTGAATCCAGTTAAACGGAATACTTCATACAGATCTATTTCACAGGGTGGTATAGATACGGTTCACCCACTGGTATTCTTCATTCCATATTTTGGTATGGGAAGTTAGTGCCCAGCCTCAGGAAAGGGACACAGAATTGGATGATTTGGGGACAAGAATGGTTGTAAAGGGTTCTGCTGATCTGCTCCTAAGATAAATGGACTTTTAAGTTACATAACACGATTATCCCAACCAATATGTGCCACACATTCCAAAAAGTCAGGAACTGGAAACTTACCATAACTGATTTGCTGACTCTTTCAAGACAGCTCGTGTATCAACAAATAGTGTTAGTCCATTTTACAGAACCATTTTCTTTTCCTATGGGAATGTCACAAGATGTTACTGTTACCACAAGGTATTTAACGGACTCCAGAATTCCCAAATTTTTGGGGGATACCACGTGGTTGGCATGTCATGGTAGGCTGGGGGTTAGAAATAATTATAAACACAAAAAACTAGAAGAGAGGTATTCCCTTTGAGATATGTGTAATATGGTGCTGGAGACCCAAAAGCACCTCTTTTTCAACTGCCCCTTCGTCATTTCTTTCTGGAATTTAATTAGCTTTATGACCCAGGATCAGGTCTTCTCAAATATGTCCTGTGAAGTTTTGGTTTTAGGCATCTATAATGGCCTCTGCAAGATATATAATGTGAGTACACTTAGATTAATTTGCGGGATTTTAAAGTACCACATTTGGCAAGCTAGGTGACATTGAGTGTTACAGAAACTGAACATTTCTCAACAGAAGCTTGTCAGCATTATTTTGGGCCAAGTACAGTATAGTTATGAATTAGATGAAAAACAGAATAATAATCGGTACATGGATTTTTTATGGAAGCACTGTCTTGGGTTGATAAAATAGGGAAAAAACAAAACAAAAAAGGACAAAAAGATCTGCGAGGATGAGGATAATAAGGAGGAAAAAATATATAAAACGAATGAAGATAAAAAGAAGGGGGAAATGATTGGTTAGAACAGGTTGGTAGGAACTGGTTCCTTGAATTATGATGTTTTCTTAGACTTTGGTTAGTTAAGTTCATATTTAAACAGTTTAAGTAGTTAAAATGATTAGTTTTTTACAGGCACATAGAAATTAAATATTGTAGTGTGTCAAAATTACACAGACACATTTTTTCCATCTCTGGATGAAGTCTATACATTGATTCCTACCCTAAGTCAGTCCCCTGATTACTTTTAAAGATGTCTTAAAACTTATTGTCCCTTAGTATAGTTTGATTCTCTCACAATACACAACTTCCCCTCCTCTTGCGGTAGGGGGCGCTGTGTCCAGTCAGCAGCAAGATGGCTGACAACTGTGAGGAGATAGAGGAGGCAGGAGATGTGGGAGCTCTGGGCTCCAAGTCTGAGAACGTTTTATTAAGCAGTTCAATGGAAATCACTGAAGTGGAGAAGGAGGTATATTTTCCAAAGGATATTGTGATGGAGGATGTGATGCAGCCCAGTGGGCAAGTACAAAATATATTTGTAGTGTTTGGAGCAGTTCCAGCTGCTGTGTAATCAGCTAAAGAATTACCAGCTGCAGATTGGGAGGGTAGACAACTGCTGTTGCTTCAGAAATTACAAAGGGTCTCAGAAAATGTACAGTAGTAGCCACAGACATTGTCAGTGATTTCCAGATATTTTGCAAAATTTCTGAAGAGTTTCTCTCTGCTGCCCCTATTGTGGAAATGCAGAAAGCAAGAGATATTTCTGTGAATATCACAGAAATTTCGGGAAATAGCTGGCAGTGTCTGTGGCTGCTACTGTATCACAGATGTCAGTTAACATGGAAAGTGGTGAGGAAACTGTGCAACGAAAGGAGCAAGAAGTTTTGGAAGGACTACTAGGAGCAGATGTATCCTGGTCACCAGAGAGAGCCCTGAAAGCAGCAGGATAGATTTTAGTACATGATGAAAAACACTGGTTGCATGTGGTCCCCCTACTGCAAAGGAAATTAAACAGCTGACAGGCAAAGGAATGGCCAGAAAGCTGGATGTAAATATACAGGCCACACAAACTGGAAGCAAACAAGGTGTGGCACCTGCAGCACAGTGCAGCTGCAGACAAGAAGTATAACATGGGCTCAACGCAAAACCCAGAGGAGAAATCCACTACACCAGGCACTGTGACACATAAACTAAATCCTGCTAATTTACCACACAGCAATGTTACAAATGAGAAAAATAGTGATTGGGGTAGCAGGTAGAGGTTGTAGATACAATGCAAGATAACCCAGGGGAAGGTACAAGCACTAACAATACAGTTACTGTCAGTCAGTACCCCATAAAACCTGGGCAGAAGCCAAGAAGGCTGAGAGTGGAACGCAGGGGGAACCCAGTGCTTCAAAAGGTTCAGAGCAGTGACACTCTGCAGACCCCGCCGCCGATGTCAAACACATCAAGGCCTCAGAACCCAAGGTTTAGAATGGCTGATTTATTTGCTAACCTGGGCAAACCCAGGACATGAAGAAATGCTGTGTGATTAAAAGATAAAGGAGGACTAGATGAATAACCGGATAGGGTGCATGAGTGAGCAAGAAAACTATTAAAGGAGTCCATGAAACCTTTGGCTTTAGACATCTTTGCAGTAATTCACATTTTAGGGATACAATATTTGACGTTAATTTCAATACACCCTTTGCAACTGGAACAATTTTGGATGAAATATGCATCTATCGAGCATTCTTCATTATGGGCTTCATTCATAGCCATCCCCTTAACAAGACCACCTGTTAAAGTGGTCACAGTCTTATTCAGGAATGAAAATGTTCACGTCTGACATTTTACACTGGGTCAAACAAAGAGCTGATGTCATGGATTGGCCAGTGCCAATTTTGGACAGTGAACATATCTGGACAAACAGATGGAAAATAAAGATAAAACTTTGCATGACTGATGATGGGCCAGTGCACCTTCCCTGCTGTTTTTATTTAGGACTGGAAAGGGGGTTCTGCTTTTACCCGGGTCAGCTGAAGACCTGTCACCAGTGTGGTTCCTTCTTCCACCTCAGCAATGCCTGTGAGGTACAAGTATGTAATATTTGCCTACAAACTGGTCATGCAAGCACTTGTTGTTGCAACCCTCCGAAGTTCAATCTATGTGAAGAACTGGGTCACCTTTTCATTCAGTGCCCCGAGCAGTCCATAAGAGGAACTTTTGGAATCAAGATGATGTTGTGCATGCAGCCGAGGAGAAGCAAACACACACCCCTACAGAACAGCCTCCACTGTTAAGCGAAGTATTGCCAGCTCCATCAATGGCACCTCAGGGAGACACAGAGGACACCTTGACAGACCACTCTACCAGCACACTGGAACCAGTTCACCGAGTGGAAAACCAAGAGGAAACCTGTTTGGAAAAACTGGACAGAGTAGTAACAGCACCATAGACAATGCAAAACTTTGACAGGCCATCCCCACACCCTCCTACTGATGAGTTTCTAATGGTGCAAGGTATGCTCCAGTCATCCAGAAATATTCCCAGATCCAAACGGCCAAAAATGGACATGGTATCCAGTTCTTATCATTACTCAGCCTTAAATGATCCATCAGCTGATGAGGAGGGAGACTCAGAATCATCAATTGCATCATCCCAAAAAAGAACATCAGATGCGGAAGGGGATCCATTGGAAAAAACAAAAGTAAGAAAGAAAACCAGAAAGAAACCATGAGGAGACTTACATATGCTGGAATCCCTTTTCTTGTGGCCAAGATGCTGGGAGACACTTTAAATGTTATACCACTAATTGTGAATAGCATTAAAAACTACCAAAGGCGATGCATTACATCCCAAGCCTTGCATGATTCCCAGGCACAGATCTGCATGTTACAGGACATTAGATTACGATCAGAGGCAGACATCCATGAAGTGCAGAAATCTTGGCCATGGGGCCCCAAAGTGTGGCCCCTGGGGGGTGAGATATGCTCGTGGGTGGGGGTCCTCTTTAAAGGGAAAGTTACTGTTCAGAAAATTGTAGATTTAGAACCGAGCAGGGCACTTTTTTTGGATGTGCAGATTGTGAATCAAGATATTAGGATTGGGGTAATATGTCCACCATGGATGAAAAAGCTCGGGATTGAGTTATTTAATTTGTTACACCCATATTTTCACACAAATCGTAAACTTATTATTGGTTGTAATTTTAACTGCCCCTTTACAGGACAAAACAAGGGTAACATCCAAACTGTTTTGTGACACTAATGCCTTTAAACAAATATTGTATACTGCTGCACTTAAAGATGCATATAGGCAGCTACACCAAAAAGGGGGACATACCTATCACAGAGGTACTCTCTCCTGAAGAATTCATTACATATGCCTCTCAAAACATTGGAAGATCTGGGAAGCAGAAACCATTCCCACAACAACCTCTGACTATTTGGAATTACATGTCACTTTAGGCCAGCTAAAAAAAAAACAATATTGTAGCAGGGTACTGGAGGATCAATAATGACATGCTGATGGATGAAAAAATAATTGCCCAGACCAATGAGCATCTAAAAGCCAGAGCCACAGTGACATCCTGGTATGAGTCATTGGAAGTCTGGTGGCTAGACACAAACTTAAAACTACAGAAATTATACCAAAGATGGGGCTTACAGAAAGGAAAAACAACATATTTTCAGTTCCTAAAAAACGAAAACAATTGTTTAGATTATAGAGAATAAAGTATGGGTCTGCGTGTGTAACGAGAATTTACACACACCCGAGGGGTTTATGCATAGCATCTAACCCCGACAGTGTGTGTAAATTCAAGTTTATACACACCCAGAACCATACTTTATTTTATATAATTGCCGGAATGTCCTTTTTCCCCACAGCAACTGTATAAAATAAAAAAAGACTTTGTTACATGACCGTGGCAGTCTGCTTAGCTGTGAGCACGTGCTCTACGTTTGTCGGTCGCTCGGTTTTTATTTATTTTTTTATTTCATTTTGAGGGTATTTCCCTCATTTTGATTCATTTCTGCCTGCCAGCACTTACCTCAGTTAAGAGTAGTGGTCCAGAGGGGGAAGATGAGGCGGATAGTGGCTGGGAAGAAGAGTGTCAGAGGTGAGGGCACCTGCACAGTGTGAGGGAAACCGGGCTCGTGTTCGGCATTATAAATGCTCCTTTATAACGGCGAATTACGCCATGGTTTCCCAATGGGAAAAAGGACATGCTGGTTATTATATCATTACAGAATACAGATAAGATGGATTATACACTAGTAATACAGCAAATAAAACGAGATGAGAGGGTATCTATGATAGAGCCAGATCCCTTAGAATGGAACAGTCAGCAGGAATGCAAGGGATGAAAGATTCACTTGATATATTTAAAGACTGTCAGTATAGGGTACAAAATAAAGAATGGGAAGCCATCAGGGATTGTACTGGTGAAGTGCATACAGACTTTGAAAAACGTTTGGAGGTTATTACAGAGCACCTGACTTCTTCCTTTGGCTCCCCTGTACATACAGTTACTACAGTGCCGAACTTCTTATCTAATATAAACATAGAACCTTTACTGATGGATGATGTTACAGCTATGACTGTACTCATCAGTCTGACAGATGTAATCATGGCCATCTCTAAGCTTAGACTAAATACTGCCCCAGGCCCAGATGGTCTTGGTTCTAATTTTTATAATGCATTTCATGATATACGAGGACCCAACATGATTAGAGGTGGGTGAAGTGGCCGAAATTCACTCCGTGAAGTGATTTGCTCTGTAACGTGGAATCCACGAAGCGCTCCGTAACGCAAAGCGGAGTACTTCATGTCATAATGGAGAACATGAAGTCCATTTATATCCACTGACTTCACGTTATTTTGCCTTTCCCAAACCACTTCTCCACCAAGTTTAAGGCGAAGTACATTGAAATCAATGTACTTCGCATCACTTCACCTTGTTATTGAGCTTCAAGGCAAATTTGCAGTGCTTCATGGGATTGCAGGTCACATGGGCTCTAGATTGTTCTGCACAGCCTCAGTTCTGTGTAGTGTGTGTGTTTGTGTAGTGGACGATGGAGACAGTTTCCTTTCAGAGCTCTGTGATTCAAATCCTCTAAAAGCTGTTAAAAAGTCATTTGGGGCCATTTTTTTGCTCATAATTTAGTGCATCGACTGTATGAAACCCTCCTGTGCTCATATCATCGAGTGTTTATTGTTTTTGCATGGATTTTGAATGTTAATTTAGAACAAGCAGACTGTGTACTGTGAAGTGTGCTTTCGGGGAGGAGCCTATCTGTGGTGTAGGTAGATTAACTGGCAGAAAAAGGCTGTCTTTCAGTTTTGGTTATCTTTTTCTTGTATGCCTATGTTAATGTACACACAGTAATATTTTCAGTAATTGTTGACTTTTTTTTGCTGATTGTAGTGGTGCAGCAGTGTATAATTTCAGTTTGTTTAAAACTTGTGGTTATATTGCTAAAGGTTTTCAATTTGCTACACAATACTTTAGCGTGTGTGTGCGATGGGTCCCTTAAATCAGACAACTTTTATTGTGCCAGAGTAATTGCAGCAGTATGAATCTGCTATCCAATGCACATGCATGAATTTTTCATACTGCTATGTAGTAACTTTACTGGTAGTGGACTGTTACTGCCATGCACTACCACCCCCTCAAACTGGCAAAAGGTATTCATTTCCAGATTCGGATTTGTGACTTGTGAGCATTGGTTAAGTGGTGTGCCTTTGCATCTGACTCTGCATCTCTTGAGTGCACAGTGCAATCTTAATCTGTCTGTGCATTTGCAGTACACCATTAATTCTCGGAGAGTTTGCATTTTTTATTACCCTCTCATTTCACTTCGCTAGCATAGGGACATTTTCTGGACACAAGACAGCAGCATTTTGGGGATGCAAATTAATTCTGGTCCCACCCAGTCTGCCCAGGTTTCCCTACACACTGTGTCACAGCAGACCCTACTCAGTCTCCAGCTATCTCCACCCCTTGCCTTACATCCAAGGTCTTTTTGTATCTGTCCTATGAATGCTTGAATCCTGTAAACATTTTGGCACCCACCACCTCCTCTGCTGGATGGTCATTTCAGACATCCACCACCCACTCCATGAAGAATTATTTCCTCACATTTCCTCTTGGCCTTCCACCTCTAGCTTCCTAGCATGACCTCGTGCTCTTGAACTTCTTTTGGTATAGAAAATGCTACCTTACTTATACCTGTTAGGTTAAGTTGCCCACAACTCCAAGATCACATCACCCATTGCATCCACCATCGCTGCCTTAAAGTCTCCCCAAGACCACTGAATTCTACTGCATCTCATGGACGTGACACCATTGGGCTGTGATGACCCACTTGGTGAGTTCACATCCTGAAGAGAGGACAACCTGTCTAAAAAGAACTGTGCAAACTCTTCACATTTACCAGCTGAACCAGCTTTCACAGACCCCAGACAGGCCATATGTAGAAACATGTCCATAGTCTGTAAAAGCTGAGCTGGTTGGTTGAAAGCAGCAATCTCCCTGAATGGTAATACTGCCTTATGGGTAATCGCCTCAGTGGTCGACAACTGGAATAGCCTACAAATACATGTGTTGGGAGCAAAAACAGTGATGGACTTTAAGCATGTATGGGATAGGCACACAGAAACACAGAAACATAGACTTTGAAGGCAGATAAGGACCACCTGGCCTAATCAGTCTGCCCATTTTCATACATATTGGATAAGCTGCAGATCCTAGTTACCCAGCAGCCTATTTCCTCCTTCTCACCAGTATAATTGCCTTTTATCTGTCCCATGCATTCTTGAATTTCCCCACTGTTTTTGACCCCATGACTTCCTCAGGAAGGCTGTTCCATGCATCCAACACCCTCTCCATGAAAAAAATACTTCCTCACATTGCCCCTGAACCATCCCCCTCTATTTCAAATTGTGCTTCCTTGTTCTTGCATATCTCTTTTTCTGAAAGATGCTACCCTCTTGGACTTTGTTGATTCCCTTGAAGTGCTTGAAAGTTGCTGTCATGTCCCCCCTCTTCCTTCTTTCCTGGAAGGCATACATATTAAGCTCCTTTCATCTCTCTTCATATGGATTCAGGTGCAGACTCTGCATTTTAGTTGCCCTCCTCTGGACTGCCTCCATCCTGTCTGTGTCCTTGTGGAGATGGTGTCTACAGAACTGCATACAGTATTCCAGACGAGGTCTTACTGTCTGTACAGAGGGATGAAAACTCACTGTTTTCTATTGGTGATGCCTCTCCCTATACATTCCAGAATCTTCCCAGCCCTCATTACTACTTTTTCACATTGCTTGGCTATCTTTAGGTCATCTGATATGACTACCCCAAGTCCCTTTTCATTTTTGTTGTTGTTAGTACCCCCCCTTGTGTATATTTCCCTGGGTTTTTGTTTCCTGGGTGCATTACTTTGCATTTCTTTGCATTGATTCTAAGCTGCCATACTTCTGACCATTCCTCCAACCTTGTCAATTACCTTCTCATCCTTTCCACCCCTTGTGCATGAACCCTAAGCTGAAAGCTTGTTTACAGGTGCAACCTGGTAGCACAGTGATGTTAAGTGACTCACTCAGGGTAACACAGTATGTAAGTGGGGGCTGTGGGATCCAAACCCAGGTCTCTAGATGTTCAGCTCGGAGCCTTAAACCACTGCTCTATACTGCCTCCCTGTCACTTATAAAGACATTGAAGAGGATTGGCCCCAGCTCTGAACCCTGAGGTACCCTGCTTGTAACCCTCCTTTCTTCAGAGAAAACTCTATTTACTTTTATCCTCTGCATCCTGTTGTTCAGCCACTTTTTCACCCAAGCCACCACCCTGGGACCCACTCCCAGGCTGGCTAACATGTTTATTAATCTTTTGTGTGGGACTGTGTCAAACACCTTGCTAAAGCCTAGGTAGGCCATGTCCATGGCCACTCCTTGGTCTACTACTTTGGTCACCCAGTCAAATGAATCTATTAGGTTCATCTGACATGACCTTCCCACTGCAAACCCATGCTCCTTTGCGTCCTGTGCCCTGCTTTCCTCTAGGTGCTCAACAGTTCTTTCTTTTAGAAGTGATTGCATCCTTTTCCCTTCCACAGAAGTCAAACTAAAGCTCTGTAGTTTCCTGCCCCTGTTTTGGTCCCACGTTTGTGAAGTGGAATCACATCTGCCTTCCTCCAGTCCTCAGGTACCACACCATTCTCCCATGAATTGTTAAAAAGAGTAATCGTTGGTGTCACTCGTTCTCGACTTATTTATTTTAGAATTCTGGGTTGAATCCCATCAGGCCCCATTGTCATGTCCACCTTGAGTTTTAGGTGTTCTTTCCGGACCCTGTTGTCTGTGAATGGACTGGTATTAACCTCCCTATCCAGAGTGCTTCTATTGTTTGGTATAGGTACCTCCTCCTCCTTTTCTTTTGTGAATACTGAAGAAAAGTATTCTTTCACTATCTCTACCTTTTCATTGTCACCCTCTGCACAACTCCCTCCCCTTTATTAAGACTCATAATCTCTGCCTTGGTCTTGTTGTAACTCCCTAATGTACCTTTAAAAGGGTTTATCCCTATTCTTAACTGAGTTGGCTATCTTTTCCTCGGTTTTGGCCTTTACTATTCTGATTGTCTTTTGCGCTTCCTTCTGCTTTAACTGATACAGTTCTCTGTCCTGCTCCTTCTGTGATTCCTTATACTTCCTGAATGCTACCTTTTTCTCCTTAACCTTCTTCACCACTTCTTTTGAGAACCATGGTGCTTTTTTCCTACATTTTGTTTTCTTTATTTGCTTTGCACAAAGGCTTGTTGCCTCTGTGATGGCATTTTTGATTTTTCCCCATTGTTCTTCCACTCCTCCTTCCTGCCCATTTGCTACTGAATTCCTTAGGTGTTCTCTCATTTTGCCAAAGTCAACCCTCCTAAAGTCCAGTACCCTCACTTTTGTACGGCTTTACTTCATGGCTGTTTTTTTTATGGTGAACCACCTTGTTTGGAGGTCATTTTTCCGAGATGGCTACCCACTTCTAAATCCGAGATCCTCTCACTGTCCCCATTTAAGAGTACCAGGTTTAAAATTGCTCCCTCCCGAGTGGGTTCCAACACAACTGTCTAAGGCATGCCCCCTGCAGGGTATCAAGAATGACCCTGATCTTGGATGTTGCTGCAGCAAATGTGCTCCAGTTAACATATGACATATTCAGTTCCCCCATAAACAGTATTTCCCCTTTTTCTGCCATTCTAAATATGGTTCTTGTCATTTCCCTGTCTGTTTCCTCCCCCTGAGATGGGGGTGTATATACAACCACCATGCAGATTGTGGTGCCAGAGGAATCTTAGTAGAAAAGCAAAGAGGGCAGATGAGCTAGAGATTAGTTAGGGTCCACAGAGGTAGTGTAGACAGGGAAAACTGGACAGACTGCATTGGTTAAGCATTATTTATCTGCTGACAAATTCTAATTTACTAAACAGCTTCTGTCTACCTTTCATATAGTCTGTTCCATTCCTGTGCCCTAAAGTCTCCTGTAAGACAACTGCTGGGACCCAGTAAGCAACAGTGTTTATGTGGTTGGGTGAGAGCCACAGCAGACACAAACTTTTCTATGTATGCACTTTATAACTGTTCAAGTAACATACTGTACTGTACTGTACTGTACTTTGGTCACTTCAAAACTGGCAGATTCCCACATGAGTCACAATTCAGGTTAAATGATAACATCAGTGTTATACAGTTGTATTTTTAGAGTGAGATTAAGATAACCATGTAAAATGAAATTACCTTCAAAGTCTTCTGATTGCTTTCTTGATACTGTACTCGTCATAGTATGTGAGTATAAAATGATTATCTCTAACATTTAACCATCATGAAGTAAACTCAATAAAACCTTTCAGCTTAGACAGCATTCTTAAAAGGAGATAATGAACTCATGTCAGATAATATTCCCTTTCCCTGATAAGATCAAGGCTCCAAGTGGAGCCTACTGAAAGTGATTCTTCAGCATTCTGGTAAAAGTTTTCCCATAAAGTCAAGTAAAATGCAACTTATCGGTTATCGTCTGTGAGTAGTTTGCACCAAAACCAGACTATGGAGTCTCAGACATACATTTTTTTGTTGTTGACCGGGAAAAGAGGACTAGACAAATTCTGCCTACTTTCAGCCTCATCCCAGCCGAGGGGGGATACAGTGGAGGCCAACTGACACTGAACCAGATTAAGCTGTTGATGGTATTTTTAGTGCATGGGGGAAATTTGGCCAGGACACTGGGGAAATTCCCCTACTCTTGTCAGTAGGGGGACCCTTGGCCTTGGGATGTCGGAGGAGATGGATGCAGTTGGTACGGGAGAGTGGGCCTCCTCTCCTGTGCTATCAATGCAAGAGTCGGTTGAAGAAGCTTGTTCAGTGGCTGACCTGGTTGAGCTCAGTATTCTGAAGGATTTGACTTCGACTGGGATGTCTCATCCCATGGGCTCCTTAGTTCTTCCTTCTGGTGGTGATAAGGCATGCTTACTTGCTGCAAAATCTCAGTTATTAAAACAAATGGACTTACTTGATGAAGAACTTGCTACTTTTTCTACAAGTGATGTTCTGTCTGTTCCGGTTTCTCCTACTGCTGTTTCCTGTCGGACTGCTATAGCGACTGGACCTGTCCTGCTGCTCCTCTGAAAGTGGTCATTCTGCTGTCTACCATGGTGTCTCCATCTGGTTCCAGGGCTGGCAGTTTGTCAGGTTCAGCCCCCGAGTGCCTACAGCCCATCTCGCTTTGTTCACCTCCTGAAACTCTGCCTCCTGACACCGCCACTGTAGCTCCCTTGCTATCTACGGTTTCGGCATCTGGAGCTGCTAGGGGTGGTACAGTGTTCTCTTTTGCCTCCAGTGAACAATGGCCCAGCTGGAGTAAATTACCAGGAGTTCCCTCTACTGCTTTGCTGGACGGGACAAATGTGTTGCCACCTGCTGTTTTACCGGATGGGTCGGCATGGTCTCCTGAACTAGCTCTGAGGAGTGCTGGTTGAGAACAGTTGGAAGGTGGTTCCTGGTCACCTGATTCACAGGATCCCTCCTATATCACCCTGTTGAAGAATGCTGTAGCACCGGTGGTCACTGCACCTTCTACATCTATGAGCTCCATCTTGCACCGGGGTAATACTTCTCCTTGTGTTTTGGACTCTAATGTTGTTCCTTGTACTACTGATGGGGATATTTCTATGCCTTTTGTTACTGTCTCTCCTGTGGGTGTCCCTAGTGTTTCCTCTGGTCCTCCATGTAAAGCTTCTAGCTCAGCATTGCCAGATCAGTCAGTTGTGGTAGATACTGATCCAGAGATACCAGTTCACTTGGGTCCAGACCCTGCATTGTTACATAATAATGGTACTAATTTTGGTACATCGGTGGACTTTAAGCTCACTGATTTATTCCATAATAAGGGTGAGCCTGCCCCTATATGCAATGCAGTGCACTTCTTATATAATGGGGGGCTGGAAAACCTGCCGGACAGAATCTACGTTGCAAAAACCTTGCTTAAGTGTTCTATGCATTTTTTTTTTTCTCTGAAATTTTTGCTCTAATTAGTTTGGGGAATGCTACCTATGATGTTAGCTTTAAAAATGTATCTAGTTTGGATCATTTTTGGGTTCAGTATGCTACTTGTAAAACGTCCCCTACTTGGTCTCCCTTTCATGTTCTTCCTTTGACTAAACCTATGGTCAAGAATATCGCCATTATGTTTAAAAATGAAGGGGTGAATATTGAAGATATCTTGTTCTGGCTGAAACAACATTGTGAGGTTTTGAATAGGCCCACTCCTACTTTAGATAGCGAGCAGATTTGGGATAGTGGGTGGAGGGTTCAGGTTAAGCTATATTCTATGAATTCAGGCCCCTATCACTTGCCTAGTTTCTTTTACCTCAGGAAGGATAAGGGGTTAATTTTTTATGCAGGGCAGCCTAGATCTTGCTTTAAGTGTGGCTCTCGGGCCCACTAAAGCTCCGCCTGTGTTACAGTTAAATGTAGCCACTCTCTGTACTTTGACCATAATTCTAGTTCTTGTTTGAATCTTTTCAAATGTAATTTATGTGAACACACTGGTCATGCTTATGGTCGCTGCCCTTGGGCCTCACATAATTGGGATGACTGTCCATCTCATGAAGGTCTCATTAATCTTGCTGAGCAGCAGCAGGCTAAAAGGATTGCACTGCATCATTTGCGGGCTGGCCTTGTTGCTTCGCCCCTTCCCCCACAAACCACTACCCCGGGGACTGGGGACTAGCTCCTATGCAAGAACAAGTAGATACTGTGGTGCCTGAGGGCCCTATTTTATCTGCTTCTGTCTCTATGGACCTTGAAGTTATGCCTCCCTTTCCTCCACCTTTGCCTCAGACTCAGCCTGATCTGGAGCCATCTGCCATTATTACGGTACTGAAGAAAGGACTAGGAAGGGGCTGACTGTTTCTGGTCAAGGTAAGGTCCCTGGTTCTAGGCCCTGGAAGACTGGTAATAAGTTTGCTGTTTTGGCTTCTGATGTTACTGATAGGGATTCTGCAGATGAAGACACTGAAACTTCTTCAATTGTTTCTAACACAGTTACAGAGGGGGTGGGGATATAGAGCCTATTGCCAAGAGAACTACACAGTGTCGGCGGAGTTAATCACCTTAAGTTTTTCTTATGGATTCCTTGTCAGTCCTCTCTTTTAATGTTAATAGTATCGAGGGAGACAGAAAGCTTGGTGGTGTCATGCTATCTTTACAGGATATGCGTTGTGACATTACCTGTTTAGTTGATACTCAGTTAAAAACTAATAGGGAACTTCAGCAGGCCTCATGGGCTTGGTCCCATGGACCTTCCTTTTAGTTCTCTGGGGTGGATAAATGTGAAGGTGTGGGTATTTTGTTTTCCAATTCTGCTCTTCATGTGTCTAGACTTGTAGATATTTGTCCTGGGAGGGCATTATTGCTTGACATATCCCTTCATTCTGAAAGATTTCGGCTAATTGCCTTGTATGCTCCTCAGACTAAAGCACAGAGGTCTGCCCTTTTCCATTTAGTACAACCCTTTTTACATACTTCCAGACTGGTTATTTGGGCTTGGGACTTTAATTGTGGCCTACACCAGGTGGATAGAGGGCTACAGACCTCTAAACTTTTCAGTGATACCATGGCCCTTAAATATGTAATCTCCACAGCTAAACTTCAGGACGCCTATAGGGTTCTGCATCCTAAGGGTGGGTATACTTATTTCAGAGGAGACTGTAGAACTTGAATTGACTTCATCTTTCTTTCTCAGACTCTTACAGTTCTTGACTGTCGGACTCTTGGGAGTGAGTTTTCAGACCATGCGGCTCTAAGGGTTACATTTTCATGGTCTCAGGTACACCGTTGTAGAAAGAATAGGTAGAAACTTAATGATTCCATACTTCAAGACCCCAAAGTCCAAAAATTGTGGATACGGGAATGGGCAGCATGGCTGTCTGTTGCTGATTTCTATGAGGGATATTATGAAGTGGTGGGAAGACACTAAGGCTAGATAGAAATGGGTTTAGCAAAAGAAAGCTGCTGACGCTCATACCAGTCACTATAAGAAGTACTTGGCATTACGGCAGCAATTGCAGACTTTGATTTCACTTTCAGATAGTTCTACTCATGATTATAGCTCACAGATTTCAGTCCTTAGTCATCAGATTCGGAATTTGCATTATGACAGAGCCAAATCCTTGGGGTATGAAGCACGATTTGGGACTAAGCTGCCCAAGGGTGGCTTAGATCCTTTTAAAGAATACCAGGACAGGGTTGACTCTAGGGTTATTTCTTATTTGTTATCCCCCCATGGGGGATCTGGTCAGCTCCCTGGAGTTACTGGTTCAGGTTGTTGAGCATTATGTTTTGGGCATGTTTGGGACTGAATCTCCCTGTGCAGATGCTGAGGAATTTTTATCCTCATTGTGTTTGTCCAACCTCACTTCTGAGGAGTGTGATATGCTGACTGCTGACATCACTGAGGAGGAGGTTTAGTTTAGTTTAGTTTATTGTTCTATGAATTAATACCTTTAAGCCAAAAGCTCTTTTACAAAGGTTCCATGTCATAAAAGTACATAACAACAAGACAATGTTACAATTGGCAAGCAATTTATAAAGGCTACAATAAAACAGTAATATTCAATTACAAGAAAGAATAAAACTAAGAGGCATTTAAGGAAAAGATACGAATGGAAAAGTAGGAGGAGATAGAGGGAGAAAAAATAAAAAGTTCAGTAGCAGACAGGACCAGTTAGTGGTACTCCTAGTGTCTTTGTCAAGTGAGGGGTTGTGGCCAGTGGTGGAACAGCTGTAAGTGCAGTCAGATGGTAGAGTCTTTTAGTCAAAGCAGTCACAGGAGCTGGAGGCTGTGAGGTGAGTGTATAGCATAGATTTGAAAGCTCCCAGTGATGTGGAGGATAGAGTGGGTAAGCTAAGGGCATTGTACCAGGTAGGGGCACAATAGGCAAATGATCTTTGTCCCTGAGCAGTCCAGCATCTGATTGGTGTCAGATCTTCTGGTGGGACGAGTGACGTTATTCAGGCAGAGTAGATCTTGGATACATGGTGGAGTGAGTCCCAAGATTGATTTTTTTGACGTCAAGCATGTAAGATATATTATGCGATTTGATAGTTGTAGCCAGCCGGTTTCCGTGTAGAGCTCACAGGTGTGGGTCCATCTCTACGCTCCAGTGAGGAGTCGACAGGCCTTGTTTAGGGCTGTTGAGATGTGCCTTAGTGTGGTGGTAGTAGCAGAGCCATAGATAATTAGACCATAGTCTATGATTGAGATGACGGAGCTTTGTATAGCAATCCTCAGGGCAACTTGGTTGAAGAACTGACAGTTCCGGTACAGTATTCCAATGCATTGTTCACTGTTTTTGCTGTGTTATCAATGTGTGTCGCAAAGGTAAGACATTGATCAAACATGATGCCAAGGTATTTGAATGTATTCACTTGTTCAAGTGTATTTCAAGGGGAAGTTTTTATTGTGAGTGTAATATGCCTTTTTCTGTTTTGATGACTGGCAAAAAACATGGTTTTTGCTTTTTTGTGATTTAGGAGCAGCTTGTGATCAAGGAACCACTTTTCAACACAAGAGAAAGCAAGTTGCAAGCTCTGACATAGTGGTTTGGGATCCTTATGAGAGGAGAGAATTACAGCGTCATTAGCATATAGTATTATTTTTTCTGGGCAGGATTCAGGGAACGAGTTTAGGAATAGGCTGAAAAGGAGAGGGCCTAGGATTGATCCCTGGGGGACACCAGAGAGGACCGGTGTAGAGTCAGAGAGAACATCAGAGATTTTTACTGTTTGTGATCGTTGTGCCAGGTAGCTTATTACCCAGGCACCTGGTTCCTCAGCTAGCCCAATATTGAGCAGAAGTGAGATTAATAAGCCATGGTGAACAGTATCAGAATCTTTTGTGAGGTCAATGAAAACAGCTCCGGTTTGGTATCCCTTATCCATGGCATTGTGAACTTCTCCTGAGAAATCTAGTAGGGCCGTTGACGTACTGTGTCCTTTCCTAAATCCTTGTTGTTGCATGCAGATTAAATTATACCTTTGCAGGTAGTTTGAGAGTTGATCAGCTACGATCCGTTCAAGGGCTTTGGAGAGGGGTGGAAGTATTGATATAGGCCAATAATTCCCTGGTGTGGATTTGTCACCCCCTTTGAGTATGGTGTAACTATAGTGGACTTCCATTTGCTAGGAAATTGACTTTGGCAGAGGGAGAGATTGAAAAATTTGGTGAGAGGGTGGATCACTTCTTCCAAGGTGAGAAACAGAATTTTTAGATCAATGGTGTCACTGCTATTTCTTGATTTAGTGCAAGCCTTTTTTATATATTTGTAGGCTTCATGTGCCTTAACTATTTTAAAGTGAAATAGCGGTTGGTCAGGTGAGATGATGTGGGATGCGAGTTTTGGCAAGGTCAAGTCCAAGAAGAGTCTGGCAGGAGGACCCCACTGAGGTCTGTGAAGGTTTTGTTTAGGGCATCAGCCATAACCTTTGGTTCAAGGATAATGGAGCCATCAACATTCATTATCGCAGGAGAGGATTTGGAATGTTTGCCCATAATATTTCGGATGTTGTCCCAGAAAGATCTCCCATCACCCCAGGTGGTTGCTAGGGCATTCTTGAAATAGGAGCTCTTCATTTGCCTGATTTGCGAGGTGCATAGTTTGCGTGCCTGTTTGTACTTCTGTGTATCTGTCAAGGAGCCTGTGGCCCTGGCTATGGCCCAAAGATGGTCACAAGCTTTGAGCTGAGTCAGTAGTTTGGCCGTGAGCCAAGGATTAGAAAGAGCTTTGATTTTACGCTTTTTTTAATGGTGCGTAAGTGTAACAGGCAGTGTTGAAAGCTGTGATAAAGAATTCTAGGGCAACGTCAACATCTAACATATTGTAGATTGGGGACCAGTCTTGTTGGAGGAGACAGGTCTTGAGTTTAATGAGATTTTTGTGTGGTAGCACTCTACTTGAGATGGTTTTGGTAGGTGGTTTAAGGAATTTATTTGTCCAGGTACAGATCACAGGGGAGTGGTCACTGAGAGAGTTGGAAAGAACAGTAGTGTTTTTTTATCCAGTCCGGGAGACTAGTAAGTATCCAGTCAATGAGAGTGCAAGTTCCAGTCTTGTAGTTTTTCCTAGTCGGGGAGTTGACCATCTGCGTTAGGTTGGCTGGTTGGATAGCATCCTTGCTGGATCCGATATCAGAGGTGTTGCAAGCCATTGTTGGCTTGAAACCGGATTCTGCCCCTGGCTCTGGTGTGCTCACAGCAGGTTTTTATTCTAGCTTTCAAAAAGATTTGGTCCCTGCTTTAACTATCTTATTTAATGAAATGTTGTCTAAAGCTACATTTTTGAAATCCATGAAGGAGGCAATTTTAGTCCTTATTCATAAAAAAGGTTTGGTTTTGGATATTAATAATTGGAGACCTCTAAGTCTCCTCAATGTGGATAGTAAACTTGTTACTAAAATTTTGTTAGCCAGACTTATTCAGGTAGCTCGACTTATTAATCCTGCCTAGACTTGGACTTTGGTTTGGGCCGGGTTATATGCAGTTGTTAAACTGGAACAATGCATTGGGGAGGGCTGATAGGCTCTTAGCTTGATGGAGACAGCAGCAGATTGGTAAGAAGAAATGGGTTTATTTGCTTAAGACCTTGATGTTCCCTATTTTTTTGTATCTGTTATGTTTTTCCCCCACCCACAAAACTATTTACTAAATTGTATAGTGTTTTTTTCAGGAATTTTGGGGATTTTGGCTGAATCCTATTAAACAAGATTTCACTTATAGACCATTTCATGAGGGAGGGGTAGGGATGCTACATCCTGTGGCTTTCTTTTATAGTATTTTTTTGTATTATAATTTTGGTTGGGCTTTAAAACCCGGTGTTAAGGGTTGGAAGCCTTTTCTTTGTTCATGGCTTCTGCCTTGTCTTACCCCTTGAGAACAAGGCAGAAAGGGATTGTTAGCTAAACTCCCTGGCCTTCTGGCCTATGGTTTGGAGGCTGTGAAACTGGCTATGACTTGGGGTCTTACACCTCGTGAATTTTGCATACATAGCAGAAAGACCTTATATGAACGGATTTGGAGATAGGGTGCTCAGGATCCTATTGTGTTTCCATCCTGTCCTCCTGATCATCTGACATAGATTCTGAAGCAACTCATGAATCCTAGGATACCTCATTATGTGTGGGACATGGTATGGCTTGGTAATTAAGGAAGACTTAGCGTTAAAGGAAATCATTAACATAAAATGTTGAATGACAGATATTGTCCTAGGGAATCCTGTCCTTCCATTCTTGAAACTCAGCCACATTTATTCCTTGAGTGTAAATTTGCATGTGATTTTTGGAATGCCATTGCTGTTACCTGGGCTGAACCTCTTTTCTCTACACTGTCATATGCTGACATTATGTTTGGGACTCACTCTGCTTTAAATACAAAATATCATGCTGAAACTGTATATATTGTCCTTATTTTGATGCGCTACTTTTTATGGCAGGCTAGGTGCCTGCTGGTTCTACATCAAAAGTGGATCCCTATCCTGGAAACTATACAGAATGTTGGGAATGCTGTTCTTGCTGTGAAACAGTCTGATTTGTCAAAATGTTCCAGGCTGTAATTTCATCATTTCTGGTCTAATTGTGACTTGTGGAAACTGAACTGACATATTGTACTATTTTTTGTTCCTTTTTGTTTTATGCTTTTGTATTATATTTGTGATTCTTTTCTGTATGTATTTTGTAATGAAGACCACTCTTCTCAATAAAATTCCCCTACTCTGACTGCAGGGAGCCTTGCTTCCTGTAGGCAGAGGGGACCAGATTGGCTGTGGTACCAAGACAGCACCCAGGAGGGCTTCTGAGCAGGAAGAAGTTATGGAGATTATGAACATACGAACATACGAAATTTGCCAGCAGATAAAGGCCTAGTAGTCTATCTAGTCTGCTCGAATGTGCAGCTAGCACCCCTTATTCTGCAGCTGCCCTTCCTTTATACCCTTCCCCTTCATTAACCCCCCTTGTCCTGTCCCATCCCCTTTTGAAGCAGTTCACTATTCTACTGGATGCCACTTCTGCAGGTAACGCATTCCACCCAGCCACCACCCTCTCTATAAAAAAGTGTCTCGTCATCTTCTTCCTGAACCTTCCTTCCTCCAGTCTCATATCATGGCCCCTGGTGTCCTTCCCCTCTCTTACTTAGAACTGCCCCTCTGTACCTGTCTTCTTTATTCCTGTCATGTATTTAAAGGTTTCAAACATGTCCTCCCTTCCCTCCTCTCCTCCAGTGAGTACATGTTCAACTCCCTCAACCTCCTCTCATATGATAAGTCCCCCAGCCTCTTGATCATCTTTGTCACCCTGCGCTGCACCCCCTCCAGTAACTTAATGTTCCTCTTCAGATACGGATGCCAGTACTGCACACAGTACTCCAGGTGCGGTCTAACTAATGACCTATACAGTGGCAGAATCACCACTTCCTTCCTCGAGGATAAACCCCTTGCAATACAACCCAGCATTTTGTTGGCCTTTACAGCTGCCATCCTACATTGTGCCCAGTTGTTCATTGACCCTGTAATGAGCACCCCCAGATCCTTCTCCTCTTCTGTCTGGGCTAGCTGTACTCCCCCCAGCTGTTAACTCCTCCTTGGATTCTTCATCTCAAAATGCAGCACCTTGCACTTTTTGGCATTAAACCCCAGTTGCCAGGTGTCTGACTAGGTTTCAGTCTTTGCCAGATCATCCTGCAACCCCTGCCTTCCCCTAGGTCATCCACCACTGCTCCTACCTTGGTATCATCAGCAAACAGACTGATCTTGCTCTTGATGTCCCATGATATGTCTGCAATGAATATCCCAAACAACACTGGTCCCAACACTGAGCCCTGTGGAACACCGCTCATCACTACCCTCGAGGATGAGAGCTTCCCACGCACCACCACACTCTGTTGCCTTCCCTGAAGCCAGTTTCCTACTCATCTCACCAGCTTTGCACCTGCCCCTGTGCCTATTAACTTACCTCCCAGCCTTCCATGCAGCACCGAGTCGAATGCCTTACAGAAGTCCAGATACAGGACATCCACTGCATGGCCCCTGTCCAGTTGCCTAGTTATCCAGTCATAGAACTCCACCAGGTTGGTTTGACAGGATCTGCAATGTATGAAGCCATGCTGTCTGCTGTCCTGTAGTCCTTTGGCCTCTAGGAGGGCCACCAGCCTCTCCTTCAGGATAGTCTCCATTAGCTTATCTATGATGGATGTGAGGCTCACTGGTCTATAGTTTCCCAGTTCATCCTTGGGGCCACTCTTGTGGAGGGGCATCACATGAGCCATCCTCCAGTACTGAGGGTACGTACCCCAAATGTAGTGAGGCATTAAATAGGCCTGCCAAAGGTCCTGCAAGGACCTCTGCCAGCTCCTTCAGTACCCTGGGGTGGAAGCCATTTGGGCCTGGTGCCTTGTCCACCCTCAGTGCCTTCAAACCTTCCCAAACTCTGCCCTCCATGATTTCCCCATCTGTCACCCCTTCCCCCCTGTTTCTACCATTTCTCCCCCCTTGGGTGTCACCCCCTCTTCTCTTTAGTAAATACTGAGCAGACATACTCATTTAGTGCTTCTGCCTTATCGCACCCTGCTTCCACCTAACCCCCTTCCTTCCTAATCCTTACTATGTGGTCCTTACAGCTCCTTTTCTCCCTGATGTACCTAAAAAAAGTCCTTCTCCCCCTTCTTAATGCCTTGTGCCAGCCTGAGTTCCGTAGATGCTTTGGCTCCCCTTACTGCCCTTGTCACCTCCTTCGATTCTGTCAAGTACTCCTCCCTGTCCTCTCCCCTTCCTGTTTTCTTGTACATCCTAAAGGCAGCTCTTTTCTTCCTTACCTTTTCCATGACCTCCTTGCTCAATCAGCTTGGGTTCCTAGCCCTAGCCTTCTTGTTCTGGGTCTTGCAGTAGGTTTTGGTTGCCTCCACTATCCCCAGCTTTATGAGCTCCCACCTCTGGTTAGTGTCCATACTAGACTGAATTCTAGTTAGGTACCCTTTTACTACTTCCTCCATTCTCCCAAAGGCAGCCCTCCGGAAGTCCAGCACTCTTGTGCCAGATTCCACTCCTTCCTTGCCCATATCCAATGTGAGCCATACTTAGTGGTGATCATTCCCTGACAGCGGTTCGTCCACTGTAAGTTCTCTCAAAAAGTCCCCATTTGCCAGCAGAAGGTCAAGGGTATTCCCTAACCTGATTGGTTCACTGACCATTTGCAGCAGGAAGCTGTCCTGGAAGGCATCCATCAGTACCTATTCCCTTCTGTTCCTGGTTGTTGGGGTACTCCAGTCCACTCTTGGCATGTTGAAGTCCCCCACAATCACCACACTACCCTTCTTGCAGGTCCTCCTGATCTGTCCTGCTAGTTCCCTGTCTAACTCCACCGTCTGAGATGGTGGCCTGTACACCACTCCCATTCTAAGAATCATATTCTTGAAATCCTGGATTTGCATCCAAAGTGACTCCGTACTGCCCTCCTCCCCTTCCTCCCTTACACATTTCAGTCCTTCCTTCACATATAGTGCCACACCCCCACCTTTCACAATCACTCTGTCCCACAAAATAACCTGTACCCTGGTACAGACAGGTCCCAGTCATTGTATTGGGTGGCCCATGTTTCTGTGATGGCTGCAATGACCACCTCTTCCTCTGCCATGAGCACCTGTAACTCTGCAGTTTTCCTCCCAAGGCTCCTAGCATTAAGGGTAACCACCTTCCACCCTTCCTCTGCTCCCATCCTGCCCTCCTTTCCTAGCATCACCAATAGTACTTGCCATTTGTCCTTTGTCACTGTTATGGGGGTAAGCTCATATGGTTTCCCAACCTGTGGTCTCTGCATATCTCTTGCCCAATTGCCACCCCCCACTCCTAGTTTAAATTCCCACCTTCCTCTATGTACTCCTCCATCCTCTGTTTCAACACTTTCTTTCCCTCCTCACTCAAGTGTAGTCTGTCCTTGGAATAGAGACTACTGTCCCCACCCGTCAACAGCCCATACCCTTTAGCACAACACCAGATTCTTAGCCATCCATTAAATTCCTCTGTTCTCAGCTTTCTTGTTGTGCTTGCCTTGGGCACTGGAAGTATCTCTGAAAAAGTTATTGATATTTCTGCCCCCTCACATAATTGTGCTTGAGACTGAAGAACAAAATGAAGAAATGAGAACTTCTGAAGGGAAAATGAATTTAGAGGAAGCAAAGACTACCACAGAACAAACAAATCATTCTGGTGATATTGATAGTTCTTGTAGTGTGGCAAAGGAAATTGAAGGAGAAGGTAGTCAGGGAGAACAACTCCCTGCTACAGAGGAAAATTAATTTCAATGTTCAGTGGAGATCCCGGTGGCAGATGCATTACCTGCACTGATGATTGAGACCATGAATGTGTACTCGGGCGATGATAGAGGAGATCCACAAATGTAGGATTTCTTGAGATCTGAACTTCAAGGAACAGGAAAAGTTAACTCAGGGATACCTTCCCCTACAACAACAGCAGCTGGCACAAGTAGGCTGCTTCACATGATTCTGGACAACGGAGATGGAAGCCCAGAAATCGAGGACAAGGAGCCAGGCGAACCAATAAATAATTCCTCAACCGAGGAGGCAGCTCAGTCCATAAACACCTGTATATGGTCCCCTGAAAGGATTCTCGCAGCCTCAGGCTGGTCGCTCATTTCATATGGGAATCACTGGCTCCCCAGAGACACACCTACAGCTGCACAAATCATAGCACTGGCTTTGCAACCTAATTGTAGTTCCCCTACGGATTCCCAAGGAGAATTCACAGAAAGCTCTCACGCTGGCGTGTCGGTGGGGGATGGGTTGCATCATGGACAAGACACTATATGGCAAGTGAAGGCTGGCATTGCAAATGCTACTGATGTTCCTATACCAGGTACTGTGCATTCCTCTCATATTGCAATGGCTGTTAATACTGCCCCTTTGACTGTAGCCAATGAGAATGATTCTGTTGACTCTGAAACTAAGTCAGTACTGTCTGATGGGATTAGTAGACCTGGGCCACCACGGCCTGCATCACAAACTGTGGCTAACAGGGTTGATCAAGAGTCTCCCTCTACTTCATGAGCTGACTTCATAGAGCATCCAACAGTAGCTGCTGCTTTAGAGACTAGAGGAGCACATAGCCAGAAGACTGACCTGAATCCTGCTCTCCCCTTCCCCCACTGACCCCAGCAGAATCCTAGAAGAAGGGTGACTGATTTATTTGCCAATTGAGGTAAACCAAGGTCTAGAAGAAATGCAGTTTGTACAAAATACAAAGGAGGATAGGAATTTCCACTGGACAGAGTTTATTTGGCTCGCAAACTTCTGAAGGAATCAATTCAATTTCAGGCACTGGATATTTTTGCGTTAATCCATATATTAGGAGATACTATCTTTGAAATTAGTTTTAACACAGCAGTCCACCTTGAAAAATTTTAGGCAATGTTCTTCTACTTAAAACAAACACCAGCGTGGGCCGAATTCATAGCCATTCCTTTAACGAGACCATCTTTTAAACTCATTAGAGTTCTTTTTTGAAATGAGAATGTGCATGTGTCTAATATCCTGTACTGGGTTAAACAATGAGCAGATGTCATGGACAAACCTTCTCCCATTATTGACAGTGAGAACATATGGACTGGGGGTTGGAAAATTAAAGTTAAGCTATGGATGACAGAGGAGGGCCCGGTACATCTTCCTAGTTGCTTCTACTTGGGTGTTGACTGAGGCTTCTGTTTTTACACAGGCCAACCCAAGATGTGCCACAGATGTGTTTCCTTTTCACATTTAAGTAATGCTTGTGAGGCCTTAATCTGCAGTTTTTGTCAACAAATGGGCATCCCAGCAATCAATGTCAAAACCCCCCGAAGTGCAATTTATGCCAGTATCATGGCCACTTGTTTCTGCAATGCCCTTGGGCAGTTCACAATAAGGGGTCTTTCTGGGACCAGGATACTATAGTAAATGCTGCACAAGAAAAACAATCTGAACAACAAAGATACCTGAGCACAGAGAAGGAGCCAGATGTATCTACAGATCAGCCTGTAGTCCAGCCAATCATCCCTCAGGCAGATGCAGAAGTTGTTCTTACTGGTCTTTATAATCAGACTCTACCTCCAGGAGTGGTCATTAATATTTCAGTGGTCACATCTGAAACTGCTGAAGAACAGGCAGGGTCCTCTCCTGTGGCAAGCCAGTCAGGGGAAATGCCACCCCAACCCCCCCCAACTGAGGAAGGATACCAACTGGTGACAGGAAAGCGATGGTCTGCCCAAAATATTCCCAAATCAAAACTTCCTTGAACTGAATATGTTACTAATCCCAACAAATATGCTGTTTTGAAAACTTCAGCTGGGGAGGATGACGAGGATTCTGAGGCTTCTTCGTTACCTTCGTCTCAGAAGGAAACTTCAGACATGGAGGGAGAGGTGGGATAAAGGCCCAGAGTGCATAAACCGATGAGGAAAAAACATCTTGAATACCCCCATCCCCCTAGTTTTACTTTTAAATGCCTAGCACTGCTGAAAATTATATCAAAGTCCATTCCCTGAACACAAACAGCACCAAAAATCATAAGCGTAGAAGCATCACCTTTCAGACTTTAAAGGACACCCAAGCTGACATTTGCCTTTTACAGGTAGCCAGGCTTTGCTCTGAAGCTGATATCTATCAGGCAAAAAAGGCTTGGGTTTGGAGCACATCTATATTGTCATTAGGGAAGGAAGCCTGACCTGGAGTGGGGATATTGTTTACAGGATTCATTCAACTTACCAAGATCATTAAGATTGATCCGAGATGAGCCCTATTTATTGATATCACTTATCAGTCACAGGACCTATGGGTCTGGGTGGTATATGCACCTCAAACAAAAAAAGCTAGGGTGCAGCTATTTCAGTCTCTGCAACCACACTTACATACACACAGAAAACTCATTTTAGGGGTGATTTCAATTGTCCATTGGACCAAAAAGATAAAACTGGGATTACATCCAAACTGTTCTGTGATACAAATGCTTTAAAACAAATCCTGAGCACAACAGAGGTGCAGGACACTTTCATATCTTTGCATGAAACAGGGGGACACACATATCACAGGGCTTCTTTGTCCTCAAGGATAGACTATGTGTTTGTTTCTAAACACTGGTCTGTTTTGTCTGCAGTAACTATTTCCTCGTCCATATCTGACCATTTTAGTTTGGAAATAGTTCTAGGTCAGTTACAAAGGAATAATTTAGGACCTGGATATTGGCACCTTAATGATACCTTATTAACAGACCTGGACACATTAGATGAGGTAAAGGAACATCTCTTGGCCAGAGCAATATTGATAGCCTGGTATGACTCAGTCAATGACTGGTAAATGGACACAAAAGCAGTCATTCTTCAGTTATTTCAAAAATAGGGGAAACAGAATGGGAAATCTGCCTAGTTCCAATATTTAAAACTTAGAAAGCGCCTTTGTCAACTTATTTCAGCACAAAATGCAAACCATGTTGACTATTCCACACTGATCCAGGCAATAAAACTGGAAATGAAAGCTTACTTATATTCTAAGGCCAAATCTTTGCAGATGGAGCAACCTGCAGGAACCCAAGGTACCAGAGCATCTTTGGACATATTTAAGGATAGTCAGTCAAGGGTTAGGACAAAGGTTTGGGAGGCTGTCAAAAGATGACACAGGTGCAATACATTCTGATTTTAGGCATATAATGGAAATAATTCAGTCACACTTGTATTCCTCATTTGGGACCCCAATACAGACAAGGGAGGAGTTAGAACAGTTTCTGGCTAATGCTAATGCCCCGATTCGTGATCCTAGAGAAACCTCACAGTTGATAACCCCGATATCCAAAGATGAACTTTGTATAGCAATGAAAAAGTTAAAACTTCATACAGCCCCAGGACCAGATGGGTTGGGCCCAAAGTTGTATGCTATATTCCAGGATGCCCTTATTCCATTATTGGTAGAATCTTTTAATGATATCTTATGTAATCAGGATATTCCTGATGCAATGGAGACGGCTTTATTGATTTTGCTATACAAAAAAGAGATAGGCTGGATGTAAACAATTGGAGGCCTATTTCTTTATTAAATATAGACTTCAAGTTGCTCTCATTTACACTATGTAACCGCCTTAGTGGTATGGCAGAATCAGTTATTTCACCTCACCAGAACTGTGCAATTCCAGAATGCACATTGAAAGACAACTTGTTTCGTCGGCGGGAGGTATTTGCTAGAGGGAATTTGTGGATGTTGCAGGGGTATGTTGTTACTCTTGATCAAGAAAAAGCTTTTGATCGGGTATCACATACCATTATGTTCAAGACCATAACTTTTTATGGCATCCCACAACAGTTTATTGCAAGGCTACAGCTATTACATAGTTCAGCACATTTTCATCTGCTTTTAAATGGTATGATTGGCCAAAGAATTCAGCACAAGAAAGGGGTGTGACATCGGTGCCTTTTTGGCCCCCTATTGTACACATTTTACATTGACATCTTGGTAAGCTATATTGACAATTCAAGGCATATTGAAGTTATGAGTGTTTCCCCTTACACCTCACCCCTTAACGTTTTAGCTTATGCTGATGACCTTTGTTTATTTTTGAAATCTCAGTTGGAAGGGGACATTGCACACAATGCACTGGTGGCCTATTCAGAGGCAACTGGTGTTAGAAAAAACTTTCATAACAGTCATGCTCTGGTAGTTGGACAGCCAGCACATATGGATTGGATCTGTGGGGTACCATTATCTCAGGACTCGGTTATATTAGGAATTAAGTTTGGTCCTAAAGAAATGGAGAAAGCAAACTGGGAATTAAAATTAACTTCGTGCGACATACGTATAGAGGCATGGCAAGGCTTACAGATAATTAAACTAAGGAGGGTTTACTTGCTTAAAACTTTCAAAGTTCCACTTTTTTTATTTGCAAGATTCCTCTGTCCGGTACATTGGACTCTAGATTGTATAACACCTGTTTTAGAGTAATCTGGGGGAGCCGTTTGAATCCAGTTAAACGGAATACTTCATACAGATCTATTTCACAGGGTGGTGAAGGTATGGTTCACCCACTGGTATTCTTCATTCCATCTTTTGGTATGGGAACTTAGTGCCCAGCCTCAGGAAAGGGACACAGAACTGGATGATTTGGGGACAAGAATGGTTGGAAAGGGTTCTGCTGATCTTCTCCTAAGATAAATGGACTTTCAAGTTACGCAACACGATTATCCCAACCAATATGTGCCACACATTACAAAAAGTCAGGAACTGGAAACTTACCATAACTGATTTGCTGACTCTTTCAAGACAGCTTGTGTATCAACAAATAGTGTTAGTCCATTTTACAGAACCGTTTTCTTTTCCAATGGGAATGTCACAAGATGTTACTGTTACTATAAGGCAATTAACGGACTCCAGAATTCCCAATTTTTTTGGAATACCAGATGGTTGGCATGTCATGGTAGGCTGCGGGTTAGAAATAATTATAAACACAAAAAATTAGAAGAGAGGTATTGCCTCAGAGATATGTATAATATTTATTTTTTAATTTATTTTGAGAATCAGTTTACAACCTTTGAACCAGAGGCTCGTTTCCAAAGGTACCTCGTCACATTGAGACATACATAGCATTTAGATTACATAGTACAGGTTTTCTTCAAGTAGGCACCTGTTAGTGGCACCACATCACACTGTGGTTAAACAACATACATTTTAAGTTACAGAACACTTGTACTAGAAGTAGGTCTGACACGACTGGTTTCATTTGCTGTGCAATCAACTGGCATGATACAGCATGCTCTTGCCAGGTTATACTTAGGAATGGAGTGCTGGGTAAGGGATGGGGTTGGACTAGGTGGGAGCTGCCCAGTGGGCATTGTCATGGGTGGAGTGATCGAGGTCAGGCCTTATTCAGAGACAGGAACAGCTACAAGTGTTGAGGAGTTGGCTGTGAAGGGTGGTTTTGAATTTGGAGATTGTGGTGGCATTGGAGGTGGTGGCAGGGAGATAGTTAAACCAGAGTGGGGCTCTGTACCAGAAGGACCTCTGACTATGAGTGGTTCTTGATCTGGGGACCAGTAGAGTGGTCTTGTTGGAGGACCTTGTGGCAACAGTGGGCGGGATCCGGTGGATGGATGCAGTCACCCCTGGTGGAGAAAGCCCAAGTAGGATTTTTTTTGTGAGTAGGCAGGTATTCGTCTTTTTCAATTCGTCTTTATTTTTAAAAGGCGTTTTTCTTAAAATCAAAGCGCCTGTACAAATTCACATAGCAATAAATACAATAAAATTAAAACTAATATAAATCCTTAAAAGCTATATTAAAAAGGTGGGTTTTCAAAGCTCCCTTAAAGCTAAGGACGGTCAGGCAATCTCGTACCTGGTGAGGTAGAGAATTCCACAGGGTAGGTGCCATAAAACTAAACGATCTAGCACCAGATGTTTTCAAACGTACCCTGGGAATCTCTAGCAATCCCTCATCAGTGGATCGGAGGGGGCGGGAGGGACTATAGGAGCAAAGGAGCTCTTTCAGGTAGGTAGGTCCCAGATCATGTAGGGCTTTATAGGTCAGTAAACCGACCTTGAAGGTAATTCGCCAAAACACTGGCAGCCAGTGCAGTCCACAGAGCACAGGCATTATATGACTGGATCTAGAAGATCCAGTCAACAGCCTGGCTGCCGCATTCTGCACTAGCTGCAGCCGGCGAAGTTCAACCCCCGATAGCCCTAGGTATAAGGAGTTACAGTAGTCAAGCCGGGAGGTAACAAAAGCGTGGATCAATGTTGGAAGGTCCTCTGGAGGAACCAGGTGCTTCACCCTGGCAATATTCCTCAGATGAAAAAAGGAAGTTTTAACAACCGCTGACACCTGAGATTTAAGTGTCAGATGGTCGTCAATTATTACGCCAAGATTCCGCACCTGATCTGAGGTCGTCAGCTGAACACCTCCAAGCCATAGGCCTGAGGGTGATCCCTCCGGCAGACCCACCTCACAGTGACCTTTGTCCACAACCAACACCTCAGTTTTCTCCGGATTTAACCTCAGCCAACTCCCATTCATCCAGTCTTGGATTTCTTCAAGGCAGTTATTAAATACCGACAAGGCAGCATCCTGACCGGGCACAAAAGACATATACAGCTGGGTATCATCTGCATAGCAGTGAAAAACCAAACCGTACCATCTAATAATCGCCCCTAATGGTAGCATATACACCGAAAACAACATAGGTGCTAAAATGGAGCCCTGCGGTACCCCGCAGGGCAGGGAGAATGATGCTGAGGAAAAAATTCCCGACACCACTCTCTGAGTCCTACCCTCGAGGTAGGATTGAAACCATCTGAGGACCGTACCAGACAGTCCACAGACTGACAGCAGATGCTCCAACAGTACACCATGGTCAACGGTGTCAAACGCTGCAGAGAGATCAAGTAGTACCAAGATGGATCGGGTCCTACGATCTCTTGCCATTAGGAGGTCATTTAGTACCCGTACGAGCGCTGTCTCAGTACTATGCCTTTTCCTAAATCCAGACTGGAGCGAATCATAGATATTGTTGTTGGTCAGATGATCCTCCAGCTGCGCTGCGACCACTTTGTCAATAACTTTACCCACAAAGGGTAAGTTAGAGACTGGCCTGTAATTTGCTAGACAGTCTGGATCTAAAGAAGATTTCTTTAATAGAGGCTTAACTATAGCCTCTTTAAGGGGATCTGGAAAATTCCCCCTCTCCAAAGACTTCCAAACAATCAAAGCTAGGACTAGGCCGATCTTATCCACACAACCCACTAAAAGGCGTGTAGGGCCAGGGTCCAAATCACAGCAGGTCGGTCGCAGTGCTCGAATGATCATCACAACATCCTCGATTATGGGAAGGCTGAAGTCAGACCATTCAAACTGGGTGTTCGACATCTCCTGACAACCACCGTCACTCCCATTGGGGAGGGAAAAGCGAATATCCGATCTGATTTTGACAACCTTATCTGCAAAGAAGAGAGCAAGCTCCTCATACCATTCTTGAGATAAGGCTCTTCTGGGCTGAAGACAGACTGGATTGCACAATCTGTCCACAGTCTGAAAGAGCTGAGCTGGTCTGTTCTGTGCAGCCGCTATCTCTCTGGACAGGAACTCTGCCTTCTTACGAGAGATTGCGGATTGATAGGCCAAATAATGGTCCATCAAACTAAGCCTGTCATCATCAAGACCGGACCTTCGCCAACACCTCTCCAGCCTTTGTCCAACCCTCCTCAACTCCCTCATGGTCTCATCATCAAACCAAGGAGACCCGGGGCGAGGAGTAAGAGGACAAACACGAACTGGTGCAATAGAATCCAGGGCCCCTGTTACTGCCTCATTATAAGCATGTACCAGGTCACCTGGATCTAAGCAATCTATGGGTAGGCTTGATAGGTCCAACACCGCCATCAGGTCATCTGGGGATACACCCTTCAAAGGGCGGTATCGGACCATCTCCATCGGGGCAGACCTAACAGGGGTGGCCTCAAAACTGAACCTAATGGAGTGAAGGTCAGACCATCCGACCGGTTCCACCACCAAGTCAGATGTCCCCATCCCCAGAAGGAACACCAGCTCCAATGAGTGTCCACCAACATGAGTTGAGGAAGAAACCACCTGTGTGAAGCCCAGTGATATCATTAACTGGAGGAAGTCTTGACCAAATTGAGAGAGTTCATCGTAAACCCAAGCATTGAAATCCCCCAGAACCAACCATCTGGGGGACCCCAATGTTAGGTCGACAATGAAGTCTGCGACTTCCTGCAGGAAAACATTCTCGCCACCTGGTGGACGGTATACAAGAAGTATCCTGTACCCCACACCCTCACCCACAATGCACTCAAAGGATCTGGTGACTCCCATGGTACCTCCATCAGACCCAGTTCTGACTTAAAACATATGGCAACACCCGCCCCTCTGATCCTGCCTCGGAGACATCACAGTACCCAGCCGGGAATTGCCTTGTGGCTAAAACTGGCCCAGCATTTTCATCCAGCCAGGTCTCGTGATGCACGCCAGGTCAGATGACTCAACAAGATCAGCTATAACAGCCGTCTTGTTTTAATAGACTGGCATTGCATAACTTCTCTCAGAGTAGGACAAACCTCCGATAACCGCCTACCGAACCAAGCCAGAACCCCAGGTATGGGCACAAGACAGGGAGAACCCTCTCCTGTGCCCATTTTGCCTAAGGACATCTCCTTGACCCACTATCCCAATCTGCCCCTCCTTTCATTCCCCTCCAGCGCAACCTCCGTCTCCTTCTCACAATCCCAAAACCCCTACATCTTCTGTAGACTTCTGGTGACAACAGGGGACAGGAGAAAGGACAGAGGCCCCTGAGCATAGAGGAATAATACCCGTTCATATATAATCATTCCAGACATAATTCACACCACACTTTAATAATTTTATATAAAACAACTATAAATAAACTTATATAATGCAAACTCCAAAAAACTAAAAATAAAATAATAAATAATCACAATATAACACAAGATCTATTAATTCTAGTGCTGTCAGATTATCAACATATATTATAATTCTACCCCACCCACAGTACTCTCTCCACTGCGGGGAGAGGAGCGTACCACCTAAAACCACAGAAAATGGCCCCTTTACTTTAAAACTTATCCAACAATACACTCATTTAACACAAATACAGAGTTCACAGTTTTTTGTTGTAAAGTCACACTTCTGTGCTCTCACCACACTGTATGTCTCCAACATATATCAGACTCCTCTCACGAGACTGATATTCCCAAATTAACTCAGTTATAGTTACATTTCATGATAATCTCCCACAGTCTCCTAATAATTAAGACACAACAGATTACAGCAGAAATGATTGTAGAATACTTCATAAATCCAACTCCAGACGTTCTAAATTCTGTCGATCTCCAAAATTCCCAATAGCGAAATTGTGGCGGCATCAAATGAACATATACCAAATTGGCAATAACAACTCCTCCACCTCCACAAATATTAACCATGAGCTCCAGCTCACCCGACCCTCACTGTGATGAGAAGGCCAAAACCACCCTCTGATAGCCCCCTGCCTCACCCAGGGAGCAAAGCAAGCCCCCACCCTCCGGAGGCAGACAAACCTAGCCCCCGTCTGGACCAGGGGCCAAACCTCAGGAGTTATGTGGACACAATCCCTTGATCTTCACTGCCTGATTTTTCTGGCATCCACTTCCTTATCAGAAGTCCCACACACAAAATCCGACAGACCTCTTTTCCCAGTCCGACAGAGATCCGTCCCTGAAGCAAAACTGCAGTTCACCTTCCTGATCGAGCACTCTCCACAGCTCAAAAATGTATTCCATATGTGTCCATTAAAGGAAAAGCGTGGCCTCCCAAGTTCGAGACTGCAATCCTCCAACCTCTTCAGAAGATGACCAAACAGACTGATATCCAGTCCAACACCCAAACGAACCTCCTACGACCAGGTCAGTCTCTTCAACACATCAAGCGAGTTTGATTACCAAACAAGTAGTAGTAATATTAAATGACTGCTAAACGAGTGTATAACGATTATATGGCAGATAATTCTATAATTCGAACAATAACGCTAAATAATGCTAATAAACATAAAATAACATAAAATTGGGCCAAAATCAAAAACTTTATAAGCACTCATAGACTGCAGCCCAGCGTGGCTGCTATGATATGATAGCCAAGTCGTTCATCTAGTGTCAGGAGTTTAGCATCGTTATACAGTTGACAGGTGTGTGTGAGCCTGGGGGCGCCAGTAATCAGTCTGCAAGCCTTATTTAGGGTTGCGTGAATTTTTTTGAGAGCAGTTGTGTTAGCAGCACCATAGATTGGTAAGCCATAGTCCACCAGTGACAGTACTGAAGATGTGACAGCGAGCAGGAGAGCATTTGGGAGAGCAGTTTCAATGGCGAAGGATATAACCCGTATGTTGGTGGCGGATGCAAGGAGAAACTCTATGTGTTCATGGAATGTGAGGCTGAGTCGAAGGTAATCCGAGGTATTTGTACAGGCAGACTTGTTCCAGAAGGTTGGCTGGTACTAAGGAAGAATATAAGTAGGTGGTTTCTAGCTTTGTTTTGGGGGTGAGCAAAAGCATAAGCTTTGTTTTATGATTAATGATGAGTCTGTGCTCTTTAAACAGGCATCTGCTTCATTGAAGGACTGTTGGCAAGGAATCCTGAAGGGAGATAGGGTTGCAGTGAGTGGCAAAAATGACAGCATCGTCCGCATACAAACATTTGCCGAGCAGGCACTGGGCAGGGTGTTCAGACGGAAGAGAAGAGGAGGGGCCAGGATGGAGCCTTGAGGAACTCCTGGAGTGTATGGGATGGGTATCAGAGAGTGTTCCACTGATTTTTACACACTGTGACCCGGCGCTTAGGAAGCTTGAGCACCATGCCAGTGGGCCAACACACATGAGACGGAGGTGTGACAGAGGGCATTCAGCAAGAAGAGGGGTGGGAGACAATGTCCAGAAGCCTTTGATAGGTCAATGAACACTGCACCAGCTAGTGAGCAGGTGTCCAGGGAGGTGAGGAGATTGGAGAATTCAATTGCGGCAGTGCTGGTACTGTGGTCAGCATGGAGCCATGCTGCTCAGGGGCATAAGATGTCATGCTTGGATAGATATTCGGTGATTTGAATAGCCGATTTTTCCAGGGGCTTTTGAGAGGGGCGGGAGGATGGAGACTGGTGGAAACAATTGTTAGGTTGGACCTGCTCCATCCACCTTCCATAGATAGAAAGTGACGTATGGCTGTTTTCAGGCAGAAGGAAATTGTCCCAGGCAGAGTGACCCGGTTTAGTAAGCTGGTGAGCTGGGCTAGAGATTTCATCGCACCAACCTGAGGATACTGGGATCAAGCAATCACTGCCAGGATTGTTGCCGTTTAAAGCTTTGATAAGGATGGGTCTGACCTCCCGAGCAGATACCTTGTGCAGATGGAAGCTGGGGTGGTGGTGGGCCGGGGGTTGTTGGTTGGGGGTTCAAAGAATTACTGGGGAGGACTGAGTTAAGGTCGGTGAAAGTGGTGTTGGCAGTTAGCTATGAAGGCAGGATCGGTGGAGTAGTACCAACACTAGAGAGCTGGGATGGGGGAGGGACCGCATCTTCCATTTAACTGCTTAATATTATCCAGGATTTGTGGGCGAGCCCCAGGAGGGAGGAGGTGAGGTGGCCTGGTAGTAGTCAGCCTTGACTACGGACCGCCCAGCACTTATTCTGGGCTGCATTATAGGCTTGTCAATCAGCCAGCCAGCCTATTTCCAGTGGCACGGTGCCAGAGTTATCGATCTCTAAGCAATTGTAGGAGGGCGGGCTGACCAGGGTGCATTCTGTTTTGGATTGGGTTTTTGTGGAAGGTGCAGAGATCACAGGCATTGTTGAGCGTTTGGGAGAAAGCGAGGAGCAGTGTCAATGTCTGGTGCATGCTGAATGGAGACCAGTTTATCTGGGTGAAACTGCCTAAGTTTGTCAGCCCACCGAGCGAAGGCGCCTTCTGAGAGTGGTTTGTGCTTTGGGTTTGGGATTGGGGTTGCCCATAGAAATAGGAAGGAGTGGTCACTTAGGAGTCTGGTAGGACCGATGTTTGGTTTTTAGGGTCAATTGGTGATAAGTACATCCAGTAGGGTGCTGGTTCCTGTTTTGGGTTTATTCTAGTGGGTTGCATGACAGAGTTGTGTCAAATCTTGGGTGGCAAAAGTGTCCTGGATTGAGGAAGAGGGGCTGAGCCAGTTTATGTTAGGTCACCAACTAGGATTTGCTCCTCACGGTATGGTGAAGGGTGGCCAGATAGTCAGTTAGTGATACCAAGGCTGGGTTCTGGTTTTGGGGGCAATGTAGGCAGTGGTGAAATAGAAAGGGCCCCTAGAGGGGTCAGCGGTGAGCTTGAGGGTGAGGCCTGGGCCTCATTTACAAGGAACTGGGGTAGGAGGCTTGACCAGTAATTATGTCCCTAGTGTGGGTGCACAGCCTCCCCTCTGTTTGCCTACTCGGTCCTCCCGGTGGAGAGGTATAGCCAGGAGGAGACAAGAGAGTCAGGGGTGGATTTGGACAGCCAAGGTTTCTACCAGTGCTATGATGTCGGGTTGGTGTGCTGTGGCCCCAGCATTGGAGGCGTCAAATTTTTCAAAAGGCTGCATATGTTCATAGAGGCTATTTAAGGCCAGTGGGCCAGGTTGATGGGTGGGAGGGGGCTGGTCCTGGGTTGGGATGTATGTTGCCAGAGAGTAGAAGCAGGAGGGCCAAGGCTCTGATCTGGGCACGGCAGCAAGTCAGCTTCTTTGGTGTACACTGGGGGCTGGTGGCCATGGTGGTGAAAGGGATGGGCAGGGTATGAAGGTTTGGAGACTCAAGGGCACCTCGTTTTCAACTGCCCTTTTGTCATTTCTTTCTGGAATTTAATTAGCTTTATGACCCAGGATCAGGTCTTCTCAAATATGTCCAGTGAAGTTTTCGTTTTAGGCATCTATTATGGCCTCTGCAAGAAATATAATGTGAGTACATTTAGATTAATTTGTGGGATTTTAAAGTACCACATTTGGCAAGCTAGGTGACATTGAGTGTTACAGAAACCTTACATTTCTCAACAGGAGCTTGTCAGGATTATTTTGGGCCAAGTACAGTATAGTTATGAATTAGATGAAAAACAGAATAATAATTGGTAGATGGATTTTTTATGGAAGCACTGTCTTGGGTGGATAAAATAGGGAAAAACAAAACAAAAAGGGACAAAAAGGTCTGACAGGATGAGGATAAAAAGGAGGAAAAAATATATAAAATGAATGAAGAAAAAAGGAGGGGGAAATGATTGCTTAGAACAGGTTGGTAGGAACTGGTTCCTTCAATTATGATGTTTTCTTAGACTTCGGTTAGGAAAGTTCATATTTAAACAGTTTAAGTAGTTAAAATGATTAGTTTTTTATAGGCACATAGAAATTAAATATTGCAGTGAGCCAAAATTATATATAGACACTTTTTTCCATTTCTGGATTGTCTATACATTGATTCCTACCCTAAGCCAGTCCACAGATTCCTTTTAAAGATGTCTTAAAACTTACTGTCCCCTAGTATTGTTCGATTCTCTCACAATACACAACTTCCCCTACTCTTGCTGAAGGGGGCGCTGTGTCCAGTCAGCAGCAAGATGGCTGACAACTGTGAGGAGATGGAGGAGGCAGGAGATGTGGGAGCTATGGGGTCCAAGTCTGAGAAAGTTTTATTCAGCAGTTCAAAGGAAATCACTGAAGTGGAGAAGGAGGTCCATATTCCAAAGGATATTGTGATGGAGGATGTGATGCAGCCCAGTGGACAAGTACAAAATGTACTTGTAGTGTTTGGAACAGTTCCAGCTGCTGTGGAATCAGCTGAAGAATTACCAGCTGTAGACTGGGAGGCTAGACGGCTGTTGTTGTGACAGAAATTACAAAGGACCTCAGAAAATGTACGGTAGTAGCCACAGACATTGCCAGCTGTTTCCAGATATTTCGCAAAATTTCTGAAGAGTTTCTCTCTGCTGCCCCTATTGTGGAAATGCAGAAAGCAAGAGATATTTCTGGAAATATCACAGAAATTTCAGGAAATAGCTGTCAGTGTCTGTGGCTGCTCCTGTATCACAGATGTCAGTTGACGTGGAAAGCAGTGAGGAAACTGTGCAACGAAAGGAACAAGAAGTTTTGGAAGGACTACCAGGAGCAGATGTATACTGGTCACCAGAGAGAACCCTGAAAGCAGCAGGATGGATTTTGGCACACGATGAAAAACACTGGTTGCCTGTGGTCCCCCTACTGCAAAGGAAATTAAACAGCTGATAGGCAAAGGAATGGCCAGAAAGCTGGATGTAAAAATAAAGGCCACACAAACTGGAAGCAAACAAGGTGTGGCAACCGCAGCACAGTTCAGCTGCAGACAAGAAGTATGACATGGGCTCAATGCAAAACCCGGTGCAGAAATCCACTACACCAGGCACTGTGACACATAAACTAAATCCTGCTAATTTACCACACAGCAATGTTATGAATGATAAAAATAGTGATGGAGTAGCAGGTAGAGGTTGCAGATACAATGCAAGATAACCAAGGGGAAGGGACAAGCACTAACAAAATCAGTTACTGTCAGTCAGTACACCAGAAAACCTGGGCAGAAGCCATGGAGGCCGAGAGTGGAAAGCTGGGGGAACCCAGTGCTTCAGCAGGTTCAGAGCAGTGACACACTGCAGCCACCCCAGGACAAACACATCAAGGCCTCAGAACCCAAGGTTTAGAATGGCTGATTTATTTGCTAACCTGAGCAAACACAGAACATGAAGAAATGCTGTGTGATTAAAATATAAAAGAGGACTGGATGTACAACCGGATAGGGTGCATGACTGAGCAAGAAAACTATTAAAGGAGTCCATGAAACTTTTGGCTTCAGACATCTTTGCACTAATTCACATTTCAGGGATACAATATTTGATGTTAATTTCAATACACCCATGCAACTAGAACAATTTTCAACAAAATATGCATCTATCAAGCATTCTTCATTATGGGCTTCATTCATAACCATCCCCGTAACAAAACCACCTGTTAAAGTGCTCACAGTCTTATTCAGGAATGAAAATGTTCACATACCTGACATTTTACACTGGGTCAAACAAATAGCTGATGTCATGGATTGGCCAGTGCCAATTTTGGACAGTGAACATATCTGGACAGACAGATGGAAAATAAAGATACGACTTTGCATGACTGATGATGGGCCAGTGAACCTTCCCAGCTGTTTTTATTTAGGACTGGAAAGGGGGTTCTGCTTTAACCCAGGTCAGCTGAAGACCTGTCACCAGTGTCGTTCCTTCTCCCACCTCAGCAATGCCTGTGAGGTACATGTATGCAATATTTGCCTACAAACTGGTCATGCAAGCACTTGATGTTGCAACCCTCCGAAGTTCAATCTATGCAAAGAACTGGGTCACCTTTTCATTCAGTGCCCCGAGCAGTCCATAACAAGGGGAACTTTTGGAATCAAGATGATGTGCATGCAGCCGAGGAGAAGCAAACACACACCCCTACAGAACAGCCTCCACTGTTAAGCAAAGTATTGCCAGCTCCATCAATGGCACCTCAGGGAGACACAGGGGACACCTTGACAGACCACTGTACCAGCATACTGGAACCAGTCCAGTGAGTGGAAAACCAAGAGGAAACCTGTTTGGAAAAACTGGACAGAGTATTAACAGCACCAGAGACACTGCAAAACTTTGACATGCCATCCCCACACCCTCCTACTGATGAGTTTCTAATGGTGCAAGGTATGCTCCAGTCATCCAGAAATATTCCCAAATCCAAATGGCTAAAAATGGACATGTTATCCAGTTCTTATCAATACTCAGCCTTAAATGATCCATCAGCTGATGAGGAGGGAGACTCAGAATCATCAATTGCATCATCCCAAAAAAGAACATCAGATGCGGAAGGGGATCCATTGGAAAAAACAAAAGTAAGAAAGAAAACCAGAAAGAAACCATGAGGAGACTTACATAAGCTGGAATCCCTTTTCTTGTGGCCAAGATGGTGGGAGACACTTTAAATGTTATACCACTAATTGTGAATAGCATTAAAAACTACCAAAGGCGGTGCATTACATCCCAAGCCTTGCATGATTCCCAGGCACAGATCTGCATGTTACAGGACATTAGATTACGATCAGAGGCAGACATCCATGAAGTGCAGAAATCTTGGCCATGGGGCCCCACAGTGTGGTCCCTGGGGGATGAGATATGCTTGGGGGGGGTGGGTCCTGTTTAAACGGGAAGTTACTGTTCAAAAAATAGTAGATTTAGAACCAAGCAGGGCACTTTTGTTGGATGTTCAGATTCTGAATAAAGAAAAAAAAAGTGTGTGTTTGTCTGAGATAACTGAACTGAATGGTTATCTGAATAGTTATCTAGGCGTAAATCTCAGGTGATTGAAAGGAAGTGATAGCTGTGAGGTTTAAATTACTTGTAGAAAGATCTAGTAAGTAGGGGGAGTGGTTTGAGCTAGAAGGAAGCTACATTTAAAGACTGCCTTAGAAAGATTCTGCTACTAGCTTGGCAGAATGGCACCAGGAGAAAGGACTGCTGTGTGACTGGATTTCTCTACTGGGACTATATTGCCCTCCTTCATCCCCTCCACCCTCCCACCCAAAGCTAGTTCTACTTTTATAGGCACAGGATTTGACTGACAACAGGAACTTCCTGTTTGGGAGCAGGAAGTGAGTGATCACAGAGCCACCAAAGACCCACCTTCCTAGAAGGGCAAGAGTAGCTCTCAGGCCCCCTCTAGCTGCTGGAGGTCTGCCTCTGAGCAAGTAAGGGTCTACTGAGAAATATAGGATATTCTTGTCTCAGAACAGGACAATCAGGAGCTTAAAGGGCATACAGGCAGAAAGTAAGGAGAGAGAGAGAAAAAAACAGGAAAGAGTAAGGATTGCAAACAGTTAAGGGGCCAGAAATAAGACATGATGGGAGTGGTGCAGTGCAGTGGCTATGGAGCAGCAGTCTTCCGGGAGACGTTCTGGAGGATGGGTGTTGTCCCATCTGCAGGCACCTCGCTGGGCTGAGGAGAGTTGCTCATCTCCAGGCTGAGTTGGCCAGGATTGTGGGACCTCCTCTTCCATTCAGGGACCACCAGTGCCACTGCCGTTGCCTCAGAGGTTGCCAAGAAAGAGGAGGGTTGGACCACAGTGGGCTCAGGGAGGGTGAGGGTGGTGGAACAGAGGCACATCCCTCCAGTTGTACCTCTCCACAATTCCTATGCCATTCTGCCAAAGCGTGGTTCCTCCATGGAGGCACCAGCAGTGGAGACCAAGGAGGATGCTGGGAACCTCCACAAAGGAGACCCAGAGGAGGGTGGCAGGGGACACTGCAGGGGAAGAAAACAACTCCTGTTGTGGGACTCCATTGTTAGGAGGGTAGAACTGGGGGAGGAAGAGGAAAGGGAGGTAAGATGCCTGCCTGGCACCATGGCTTAGAGGGACTGGAGGTGAATCTTCAGGATTGCTGGAGCATGGAAACATAGAAACATAGAATTTGATGGCAGATAAGGACCGCTTGGCCCACCTAGTCTGCCCATTTTCCTACCTAACAGATAAGCTGCAGATCCTAGATAACCAACAACATACTTCCTCCTACACCCCACTAGGACTGCCTTATGCCTGTCCCATGCATTCTTGAAGTCCCCCACTGTTCTTGACTCCATGACCTCCTCAGGGAGGCTGTTCCATGCATCCACAACCCTCTCACCCTCCTCACATTACCTCTGAGCCATCCCTCCTTTATCTTCAAATTGGGCCCCCTTGTTCTTGCACATATCTTTTTCTGGAAGATGCTACCCTCTTGGACTTTGTTAATTCCCTTGAGGTACTTGAACATTTCTATCATGTCCCTTCCCTCCCTTCTTTCCTCAAGGGTATACATATTAAGCTCCTTTAGTCTTTCTTCATATGTCTTCTGGTGCAGACCCTGCACAATTTTGGTTGTCCTCCTCTGGAGAGACTCCACTCCATCTATGTCTTTGCGGAGATGGGGTGTCCAGAACTGCACACAATACTCCAGATGGGGTCTCACCAGCTGTCTGTACAGAGGGATAACAACTTCCTGTTTTCTACTATTGATGTCTCTTCCTATGCATCCCAGTGTCCCCCCAGCCTTCCTTACTGCCTTCTCACATTGCTTGCCCACCTTTAGGTCATCTGATATAATTACCCCAGGTCCCTTTCTTTTTACTGTTGTCAGTATCTCACCACATTGTGTACACTTCTGGGTTTTGTTTCCATGTGCATTACCTTGCACTTCTTGCATTGAATCTGACCTGCCATACATTTGACCATTCCTCCAACCTTGCAAATCCTTCCCATCCTTTCCACTCCATCTTGTGTATCAACCCTGTTGCAGATCTTTGTGTCATCTGCAAAGAGACATACTTTCTTCCAGTTCCTCTGCAATGTCACTTATAAAGACATTAAAAGGACCAGCCTCAGTACTGAACCTCAGCGGTCCCCGCTAGTAACCCTCCTTTCTTCACTGTGTACCCATTTACTACTACCCTTTGAGTCCTGTTGTCTAGCAAATTTTATCCAGGCTACCACCTTGGGACCCACTCCAAGGCTGGCTATCTTGTTTATTAATCTTTTGTGGGACTGTATCAAATGCCTTGCTAAAATCTAGGTAGGCCATGTCACAGCCCCTCCCTGGTCTACTACTTTGTTGACCCAGTCAAAGAAATCTATTAGATTCATCTTGACATGACCTTCCCTGTTGAATCCATGCTGCCTTGGGTCCTTGCCCACTGGCCTCTAGGTACTCAACAATTCTTTCCTTCAGAAGTGATTCCATCGTTTTCCCTACCACTGAGGTCAAACTAACTGATCTGTAGTTTCCTGCCCTGTCCTGCTCCCACTTTTGTGAAGAGGAATCACATCTGCCCTTCTCCAGTCCTCAGGTACCACCCCATCCTCCATGATTTGTTAAAGAGATTAGTCAGCAGTGTCACTAGTTCTACCCTTAGTTCTTTTAGAATTCTTGGGTGAATCCATCAGGCCCCATTGCTTTGTCCACCTTCAATTTTATTAGTTCTTCAGACCCTTTCTTCTGTAAATGGACTGGTATAGACCCATCTTCAGATTGTTTCTCTTGTTTGGTTTAGGTAACTCCCCTCCTCTTCCTTTGTGAATACTGAGCAGAAATATTCGTTCAGTATCCCTGCTTTTTCACTGTCACCCTCTACCCACATTCCCTCCCCTTTATTAAGCTTCAGTATCCCTCCTTTGGTCATTCTTCACTCCCTAATGCACCTATAAAAGGTCTTATCCGCCTTCTTAATAGAATTGGCTATCCTTTCCTCAGTTTGGACCTTTGCTATTCTGACTGCCTTCCCAGCATCTTTCTGCTTTTACTGATAAAGTTCTCTTTCCTGCTTTTTCTGTATTTCCTTATATTTCCTGAATGCTGTCCTTTTCTTCTTAACCTTCCCTGCCACCTCTTTTGAGAACCATAGTGTTTTGTTCCTTTGTTGTGTTTTATTGATTTGCTTTACACAAAGGCTTGTTGCCTCTGTGATGGCTGTTTTGATCACTCCCCATTGTTCATCCACACCTCCATCTTGCCTGTTTGCTAGTGCTTTTCTGAGGCACTCTCTCATTTTCCCAAAGTCAGTCTTCCTAAAGTCCAGTACTCTTGCTTTTGTATGGCTTGATTGTATGGCTGTGTTTATCGTGAACCACACTGTTTGGTGGCTGCTTGTTCCCAGATGGCTACCCACTTCTAAATCTCAGATTATTTCTCCATCCCCATTTGAGAGTACCAGGTCTAAGATTGCTTCCTTCTGAGTGAGTTCCAATACTAGCTGTCTGAGGCATGCCCCCTGTAGGGCATCAAGAATGACCCAGCTCTTGGGTGTGCTTGCAGCAAAGGTGCTCCAGTTAACATCTGGCATATTCAGATCCCCCATCAACAATATCTCCCCTTTTTCTGCATTCTAAGAATGCCTTCCATCATTTCCTTGTCTGCAGCAGCTGCACAGGAGAGGGAGCTAGATGTCATTGTCCACCTAGGGACAAATGACCTGGCAAAGAAAGGGATTAGAGAAGTGCAGGAAGAGTTTGTGGAATTGGGGAGGGGCCTTAGACAAGTAGCACGCACGGTAACCTTCTCAGTGGTGCTGCCCATCTATGGCGTAGGAGAGGCTAGGGTGTTCCACAACATGGTATTCAATCAGTAGTTGAAAAACTGGTGTGGAGCTCAGGGATTTGGCTTCATTGGGGACTTGGGGTCCTCCTGGAGTGATGAAAGCTTAGACTGGCATGATGGGCTGCATCTGTCCAGAAGGGGAACCAGGATCCTAAGTGATAGGTTTAAATGCTTCATTGGCAAGCATTTAAACTAGCCAAGGGGGGGTGGCACTGGAAAGGAGCAGGGAAATCCTAGCCCCCCCAAAAAATCACGGTAGTAAGTGCGATAAACACCAACTTAGAGGTGTCGATACGGAGAAGGTCAGGGGTAAATGGAGAAAGTGACAAAGGCAAGAATGACAGGGATGGGGCAAAAAGGAGTAAGGCCATCAGGAAATGGTGGGTAATGAGAACCAATGCCCGTAGTCTGGGCAACAAGCTCCCTGAGCTGGTGGCCTTGATGGAAGAGGCATGCCTGGATATCATAGCAGTCACAGAAACATGGTACACAGAAAACCATGACTGGCATGTTAACATACCAGGGTACATAATCTACAGGAGACAGGCAGGGGAGAAGAGGGGGGAGTAGCTCTCTATGTAAAGAAAGGGATAAAAGCAACTGAACAAAAGAGTAAACAGGGAGAAGAGGAGGGGCTGTGGGTCACCTTGGAGACTGGAAGCACCACAATCCACACAGAGTTGTGTACAGACCCCATGTCAGGGGAGGGAATGGACAAGGATATGATAGAAGCATTCTTAGAATGGCGAGAAAGGAGATACTGTTGATGGGAGACCTGAACATGCCAGATGTTAACTGAGCACAATTGCTGCAGCCACATCCAAGAGCAGGGCCATTCTTGATGCCCACAGGTGGCAGACCTCAGACAGCTACTTTCAGAACCCACTCATGAGGGAGCAATCTTTGACCTTGTACTCTCAAATGGGGGCAGTGAGAGGATCTCAGATCTAGAAGTGGGTTGCCATCTGGGAACAATTGACCATCAAACAGTGTGGTTCACGTTAAACTCAGCTACATTGTCAAGTCATACAAAAGTGAGGGTACTGAACTTCAGGATGGCTGACTTTGGCAAGATGGGAGAGTGCCTCAGAAAAGCACTAGCAAACAGGCTAGAAGGAGGGGTGGAGCAACAATGGAGAATCATCAAAACTGCCATCACAGAGCCTTTGTGTGAAGCAAATAAACAAATCAAAATGAAAAAAAAAGCCACTATGGTTCTCAAAAGCGGTGGCTGTGAAAGTCAGAAAGAAAAATATAGCATTCTGGAAGTATAAGGAAACACAGAAGGAGCAGGACAGAGAGCTGTACCAGTTAAGGCAGAAGGAAGCAGGGAGGGAGGTCAGAATAGTAAAGGCCCAAAATGAGGAAAAGATAGCCAACTAGGCAAAGAAGGGGGCTAAAACCTGTTATAGGTATATCAGCGAGTGTAGAAAGACAAAGTGAGGGATAGTGAGGCTGAATAGAATGAATGGTGGGTGGGCAGAGGGGGACAGTGAAAAACAAGGGATACTGAATGAATATTTCTGCTCAGTATTCACAAAAGAGGAGGGGGAAGTGCCTAATCCAATTAACAGAAGCACTCTTTTGATAGGGGGGTCAATCCCAGTCCTTTCACAGAAGAAAGGGTTCTGTAAGAACTCCTAAAACTGAAGGTGGACAAAGCAATGGGCTGGATGGAATTCACCCCAAAATTCTAAAATAATTAAAGGGGGACTAGTGAAACCACTGGCTACTTTTAATAAATCATGGGAGGATGGTATGGTCACCCAAAGACTGGAGGCAGGCAGATGTGATTCCCATTCACAAAAGTGGGACCAAGATAGAGGCAGGAAACTACAGACCTGTCAGTTTGACCTCTGTGGTAGGGAAAGTGATGGAGTCACTTCTGAAGGAAAGAATAGTTGAGTACCTAGAGGCCAGTGGGGTACAGGACCCAAGGCAGCATGGGTTCACAGCGGGAAGGTTATGTCAGATGAATCTAATTGATTTCTTTGACTGGGTGATGAAAGTAGTAGACCAGGGAGGGGCTATGGACAGGCCTACCTAGACTTTAGCAAGGCATTTGACACAATCCAACACAAAAGATTAATAGTCAAATTAACCAGCCTGGGAGTGGGTCCCAGGGTGGTAGCATGGGTAAAACATTGGCTGGACAACAGGACACAGAAGGTAATTGTAAATGGAGTCCACTCTGAAGAAAGAGGGGTTACTAGTGGGGTACCACAGGGTTCAGTATTGGGTCCAGTCCTTTTTAATGTCTTCATAAGTGACATTGCAGAGGGACTGGAAGGAAAAGTATGCCTCTTTGCAGATGACACAAAGCTCTGCAACAGGGTTGATACACTAGGAGGCATGGAAAGGATGAGAAGGGACTTGGCAAGGTTGGAGGAATGGTTAGAAGTATGGCATCTTGGATTCAGTGCAAAGAAGTGCAAAATAATGCACCTGGAAACAAGAACCCAGAGGAAGACTACACAATGGGTGGGGAGATAGTAACAACAACAGAAAAGGGAAGGGACCTGGGGGTAATCATATCAGATAACCTTAAGGGTAGCAAGCAATGTGAGAAGGCAGTAGGGAGGGTTGGGGGTATACTGGGATGTATAGGGAGAGGCATCAGCAGCAGAAAACAGAAAGTTGTTATCCCTCTGTACAGACAGTTGGTGAGACCCCATCTGGAGTACTGCATCCAGTTCTGGAGACCCCATCTCCGCAATGACATAGACAGGATAGAGGCAGTCCAGGGAGGCAAGAAAAATGGTGCAGGGTCTGCAAGAGAAGCCGTATGAGGAAAGACTAAAGGAGCTTAATATGTATACCTTTGAGAAAAGAAGGAGAGGGGACATGATAGAAATTTTAAGTACCTCAGTGGCATCAACAAAGTCCAAGAGGGTAGCATCTTTCAGAAAAGAGATGTGCAAGAACAAGGGGACACAATTTAAAGATGAGGGGGGCGATTCAGGGGAAATGTGAGGAAGTATTTTTCACAGAGAGGGCAGTGGATATATGGAACAGCCTTCCTGAAGAGGTTGAGGGGTCTAAAACTGTGGGAGAATTAAAGAATGCATGGGACAGACATAAGGCAATTCTGGTGGGGGGGTAGGGAGAAATAGGCTGTTGGTTAACTAGGATCTGTGGCCTATCCTGTAGGTAGGGAAATGGGCAGACAAGATGGTCAAGCGGTCCTTATCTGCTGTCAAAGTCTATGTTTCTATTAGGATTGGGGTAATGTATGCACCACAGATAAACAAGGCATTTGTCAATGCCAAATGTTGTCGCGCTGGCATTGCCTTTGGTAGTGCATTGTGGAAACACATGTTCAGCAGGATGTGGAAAATGACAGCTGTACTTTTCATAAGGAGGTGTAAAAAAATAGCAATGGTAAAAATGTGGCATGTAATTATTGCAAATATGCGAAGTTACAAGGGTGCGTGGAAAATGCACAAAGCACACTTGTAACACAGGCATTTAATGGAGTTTTGGCACCAAATTTTCAACATAGGCATTTTAGCACCTCTACTCATGTACAGTGTGACTGTCATCTCCTCAAGCTGTCTCAAAAGTGATTTCGCACAACGACCGCGCTATTCTTCACCGGACGTGCAAAAACAGATTTCGGCAGGTTATGTAAAATGACAGCTTTACTGTTCATCAAGAGGTGTGGAAAAATGTCAGTGGTGAAAATGCAGAGTGAAAATATTACAAATGCACAATGTTATGAAGCGTGCGTGCATACTGTGCAAAGTACGCTCATAACACAATCATTTTATGGATTATCGTCACCAAATTTTCAACATAGGCATTGTAGGTCCTCTGCTCATGAACAGTGTCACTGTCATGTTTGCAATCTGGCCCGAACACTGATTTCCCACAGTGACCACGGTATTGTGCGCCAGAAGTGCGGAAACACATTTCAGCCAGGATGTGAAAAAATGACAGCTGTACTGTTCACAAGGAGGTATAGAAAAATGACAATGTTGAAAGTCTGGCATGAAAATATTGTGAATTCATGAAGTTACAAGCTTGCATAGCAACTGTGCAATGCTCTCTCATAAAACAGCCATTTTTGGGATTTTTTCCACCAAATTTGCAACATAGGCCTTCTGAGAGCCCACCTCATGAACACAGCCACTGTCCTTGCATTAATCCGTCCCAAAAGGTAATTTCACGCAGTGACTGCAAAATCACCTCTCAGGACTGATTAACGCCAAAACTGACAGAATTCATGAGGAGGGGTCCCAAACCCCCAAGTTGAAAATTTGGTGCAAAAATTCCAAAAAATGCCCAAGATATGGAGAAGGTTTCTGTCTTCTTATACCTTACTTATACCTATTAGGTTAAGTTGCTCACAACTCCAAGATCACGTCACCCATTGCATCCACCATCGCTGCCCTAAAGTCTCCCCAAGATCACTATTTATTCCATTATACAGCTTACCAGCATTTCCTCAGTTTGCAGTCAGCTTTGAAGAGTGCAGATGTGTTCCCAGTCCAGAGAAGATCATTGCCTGAACTCCAGAGGTAAGTATGGGGTGGGGTGTGGGGAGGCAGGGTGCACAGTGGGTGGTGGTGGGTGGTGGGTAGGAGACTACGAGGAACCGGCTTTAGTTTACAGGTACTGAGGGGAAAAAAAACATGGACAGTTTTCTTTTTACTGGCCGTTTTTTGTTTTAGGGGGTACAGTAGCTGAGGGGGATTGGGCACCCCAGTCAGCACAGAAAGAAGGGGGGACATGATTCCAACGGGAGTGGGCTCCCCATCTGCACTGATTCAGCGGGAAGGGGTCGGATGCTTACGGGGTTTGGGCACCCTGTCGGCAAACAACTAGGTGGAGGGCACATTCTGTCAATGGGAGGGGCTCCCCATCGGCACTATACTTCACGAGCAGGGCAAGTCGACCTGAGGGATTGGGCAGCTGAAGTCAACGATGTCGACAGTGTAGCGGCCACTGTGCTGCCATGCTACTAGCTGGCGAGCACGTAATAAAGGTCCGCTACGTGTGATGAGCTTTGCACAGATTGTAGTGGACCTTTCCTTAGATGTGCTTGCCAGCTTAGTATGCATGGTGTGGCATCAGCATGCAGGCTGATTGGGGAATGAGGGACGCACCTACTTGTGCGTGCCCTGCATTCACCTAACAGCGACCGCACCTCCAAATCCCCAGTGCCGCAAGATGTTGGCTGCACACGCTCACCAACATAAAAAGCTCAGGATTGAGTTATTTAATCTGTTACACCCATATTTACACACAAATTGTAAACTTATTATTGGTTGTAATTTTAACTGTCCCTTTGATTTACAGGACAAAACAGGGGTAACATCCAAGTTATTTTGTGACACTAATGCCTTCAAACAAATATTGTATACTGCTGCACTTAAAGATGCATATAGGCAGTTACACCAAAAAGGGGGACATACTTATCACAGAGGTACTCTCTCCTCAAGAATTGATTACACATTCCTCTCAAAACATAGGAAGGTCTGGGAAGCAGAAACCGTTCCCACAGCATCTTCAGACCATTTGGAATTGCACGTAACATAGGCCAGCTACAAAACTAATATTGTAGCAGGGTACTGGAGGATCAGTAATGACATGCTGATGGATGAAAAATAATTACCCAGGCAGAATGAGCATCTAAAAGCCAGAGCCACAGTGACATCCTGGTATGAGTCATTGGAAGTCTGGTAGCTAGACACAAACTTAAAACTACAGAAATTATACCAAAGATGGGGCTTACAGAAAGGAAAAACAACATATTTTCAGTTCCTAAAAAAATGAAAATAATTGTTTAGATTAATATCATTACAGAATACAGATAATATGGATTATACAATAGAAATACAGCAAATAAAATGAGATGAGAGGGTACCTCTATGATAGAGCTAGATCCCTTAGAATGGAACAGTCAGCAGGAATGCAAGGGATGAAAGATTCACTTGATATATTTAAAGACTGTCAGTATAGGGCACAAAGTAAAGAATGGGAAGCCATCAGGGATTGTACAGGTGAAGTGCATACAGACTTTGACAAACGTTTGGAGGTTATTACAGAGCACCTGACTTCTTCCTTTGGCTGCCCTGTACATACTGTTACTACAGTGCCGAACTTTATCTAATATAAACATAGAACCTTTACTGATGGATGATGTTACAGCTATGACTGTACTCATACGTCTGACAGATGTAATCATGGCCATCTCTAAGCTTAGAATAAATACTGCCCCAGGCCCAGATGGTCTTAGTTCTAATTTTTATAATGCATTTCATGATATACAAGGACCCAACACATGATTAGGGGTCGTAAAAGTGGCCAAAATTCGCTCCATGAAGTGATTCGCTCTGTAGCTGGAATCCACGAAGCAATCCGTAATGCAAAGAGGAGTACTTTGTGTCATAATGGAGAACATTTATATCCACTGACTTCACATTATTTCGCCTTCCCAAACCACACTTCTCCAATTGTTAAGGTGAAGTACATTGAAATCAATGTTCTTCACATCACCTTCACCTTGTTATTGAGCTTCAAGGCAAATTTGCAGTGCTTCATGGGATTGCAGGTCACATGGGCTCTAGATTGTTCTGCACAGGTTCAGTTCTGTGTAGTGCGTGTGGAGTAGTGGAAGATGGAGACAGTTTCCTCTCAGAGCTTTGTGATTCAAATCCTCAAAAGCTATTAAAAAGTTATTTTGAGCTATTTTTTACTCATAATTTAATGCATCGATTGTATGAAACCCTCCTGTGCTCTTATCATCAAGTGTTTATTGTTTGTGTGTGAATTTTGAATGTTAATTTAGAACAATCACACTGTATACTCTGTACTGGTAAGTGTGCTTTGGGGGAGGGGTGTATCTGTGGTGTAGGTAGATTAACTGGGAGAAAAAGGCTGTCTTTCTGTTTTGGTTATCTTTTTCTTGTATAACTATGTTAAAGTACACACAGTAATATTTTCTGTAATTGTTGCCATTTTTTTGCTGATTGTAGTGGTGTAGCAGTGTATAATTTCATTTTGTTTAAAACATGTGGTTATATTGCTAAAGATTTTCAATTTGCTACGCAATACTTGTAGTGTGTGTGTGAGTGTGTGTGTGCAATGCGTACCATTAAATCAGACAACTTTTATTGTGCCAGAGTAATTGCAGCAATGTGAACCTCTTATCCAATGCACCTGCATGAATTTTTTATAGTGCAATGTAGTAACTTTATTGGTAGTGGACTGTTACTGCCATGCACTACCCCAAACTGGCAAAAGGTATTCTTTTCCAGATTTGGATTGTGACTTGTGAGCAATGGTTAAGTGGTGTTGTACCTTTGCATCTGACTGCATCTCTTGAGTGCACAGTACAATCTTAATCTGTCTGTGCATTTGCAATACACCATTAATTCTGGGAGTCTTTTCATTTTTTGTTACGCTTTCATTTTACTTCATCAGCACTGGGGTATTTTCTGGACACAAGACTACATTTTGGGAATGCACATTAATTTTGGTGACTGTGTGTGGCCATTGCTGCATGGCCAGTGCTATTAATTCTGGGAAACTTTACATTTCTTGTTACACATGACTACTTCCTCAGCACTGGGGAATTTTCTGAACTTACAAGACAGTAGCATTTTGGGAATGCAAGTTAATTCTGGTGATGTGTATGGCTACTGCTCGAGATAGTGAGTGCACCATTAATTCTGGGAGAGTTTGCATTTTTGTTACCCTCTCATTTCACTTTGCCAGCACTGGAAAATTTTCTGAGCCCAAGACAGTAGCATTTTGGGGATGCAAATTAATTCTGGTGACTGTGTGTGGCCACTGCATGCGATTGAGTGTGCCATTAATTCTGGGAAACTTTGCATTTTGTTCCCTCTCATTTCACTTTGCCAGCACTGGGGATTTTCTGGACACAAGACAGTAGCATTTTGGGGATGCACATTAATTCTGATGACTGTGTTGGCCACTGCTCACACGATGGAATGCACCATTAATTCTGGGAGACTTTGCATTTCTTGTTACCTCTCATTTCACTTCAGCACTGGGAATTTTCTGGACTCAAGACAGTAGAATTTTAGGGATGCACATTAATTCTGGTGACTGTGTGACCACTGCACATGGCTGAGTGTACCATTAATTCTGGGAGACTTCGCATTTCTTGTTACACTCTCATTTCACTTCATCAGCACTGGAGAATTTTCTGGACTCAAGACAGTAGCATTTTGGGTATGCACATTAATTCTGGTGGCTGTGTGTGATGTGATCACATCCAATGCATGCATGACTGAGGTGTGCCATTAATTCTGGGAGACTTTGTATTTCTTGTTGTGCTCTCATTTCACTTCAGTCAGCACTGGGGAGTTTTCTGGACACAAGACAGTAGCATTTTGGGATGCACATTCATTCTGGTGACTGTGTGTGTGGGGGCACTGAGGAGGCTGCAAATATTGTTGCCACTCTGCCTTACTTCACGTTAAGGTGGAATGGCAATGCAAAGTAATAATTATGAGGAGAAGTAAGTCTTTCCTATTGGTCATTCCACGTAGCGGAGTGAAAATGCAAAGTGGCCACTTTGCATTCACATTGCATTGAGACACACTAGGTGGCCTAATCCAAAACTCCTACCTTTCATCTGAGATCTGAGGTTTCAACAGATGGGCTTCATCGATGCATTTTTCAACACTGAACTAAATCCCCTGTGTCAGTGAGCACTAGACAATCTCCGCAAATACTGCGCCTAGCTGCCCAACACAGCTCACTAGTAGCTGGGGCAGGCCTGGATCTAGTTCACAAAATTTTACTTCAAACATAGAAGCATAGAAGTTGTCAGTAGACAAGGACCTTGGCCCACCAGTCTGCCCAGGTTTCCCTACCCACTGTGGCATAGCAGACCTACTCAGTCTCCAGTTATCTCCACCCCTTGCCTTACATCCAAGGTCCTTTTGTATCTGTCCTATGAAAGTTTAAATCCTTTAACCATTTTGGCACCACCACCTCCTCTGCTGGATGATCATTTCAGGCATCCACCACCTTCTCCATGAAGATATTCCTCACATTTCCTCTTGGCCTCCACCTCCAGCTTCATTGCATGATCTCATGCTCTTGAACTTTTTTTGGTATAGAAAATGCTGTCTTCTTATACCTTACTTATACCTATTAGGTTAAGTTGCCCACAACTCCAAGATCACATCACCCATTGCATCCACCATCGCTGCCCTAAAGTCTCCCCAAGACCACACAATGCTACTGCATCTCATGGACTTGACACTGTTGGGCTGTGATGACCCACTTGGTGAGTTCACATCCTGAAGAGAGGACAACCTGTCTCAAAAGAACTGTGCAAACTCTTCACATTTAGCAGCTGAACCAGCTTTCACAGACCCCAGACAGGCCATATGTAGAAGCATGTCCATAGTTTGTAAAAGCTGAGCTGGTTAGTTGAAAGCAGCAATCCCCCTGAACAGTCATACTGCCTTATGGGTAATGTCTCAGTGGTTGACAACTGAATAGCCTACAAATTCAGGTGTTGGGAGCAAAAACAGTGGTGGGCTTTAAGCATGTATGGGATTGGCACACAGAAACATAGCAACATAGACTTTGAAGGTAGATAGGACCACCTGGCCTAGCCAGTCTGCCCATTTTCATACATATTGGATAAGCTGCAGATCCTAGTTACCCAGCAGCCTATTTCCTCCTACTCCCAGTATAATTGCCTTTTATCTGTCCCATGCATTGTTGAATTTCCCACTGTTTTTGACCCCATGACTCTCAGGAAGGCTGTTCCATGCATGCAACACCCTCTACATGAACAAAATACTTCCTCACATTGCTCCTGAGCCATCCCCTCTATCTTCAGATTGTGCTTCCCTGTTCTTGCATATCTCTTTTTCTGAAAGATGCTACCCTCTTGGACTTTGTTGATTCCCTTAAAGTACTTGAAAGTTGCTGTCATGTCCCCCTCTCCATCTTTCCTGAAAGGCATACATATTAAGCTCCTTTCATTTCTCTTCACATGGTTTCAGGTGCAGACTCTGCATTTTAGTTGCCCTCCTCTGGACTGCCTCCATCTTGTCTGTGTCCTTGTGGAGATGGTGTCTACAGAACTGCATGCAGCATTCCAGATGAGGTCTTACTGTCTGAACAGAGGGATGAAAACTTACTGGTTTCTACTGGTGATGCCTCTCCTATACATTCCAGAATCTTCCCAGCCCTCCTTACTTCTTTTTCACATTGCTTGGCTACCTTTAGGTCATCTGATGTAACTACCCCAAGTCCCTTTCCATTTTGTTGTTGTTAGTACCCCCAAGTGTACCCATCCCAGGGTTTTGTTTCCCAGGTGCATTACTTTGCATTTCTTTGCATTGAATCTAAGCTGCCATACTTTTTGACCATTCCTCCAACCTTGCCAAGTCCCTTCTCATCCTTTCCACTCCTTGTGCATGAACCCTGATGCAGATCTTTGTGTCATCTGCAAGGAGGCATACTTTTCCTTCCAGTCCCGCCACAATGTCACTTTTTGCAATTGTTTAACCAGGAGACACACACTAAGCTGAAAGCTTGTTTACAGGTGCAATCTGGTAGCACAGGGATGTTAAGTGACTCACTCAGGGTCACACAGTATGCAAGTTGGGGCTGTGGGATTCAAACCCAGGTCTCCAGATATTCAGCTCAGAGCCTTAAACCACTGCACTATACTGCCTCTCTGTCACTTATAAAGACATTGAAGAGGACAGGTCCCAGTGCTGAACCCTGAGGTACCCTGCTTGTAACCCTTTTTTCAAAGAAAACTCTATTTACTTTCACCCTCTGCATCCTGTTGTCCAGCCAATTTCTCACCCAAGCTGCCACCCTGGGACCCACTCCCAGGCTGTCTAAAATGTTTAGTTATCTTTTGTGTGGGACTGTATCAAATACCTTGCTAAAGTCTAGGTAGGACATGTCCATGGCCCCCATGACCTTCCCGCTGCAAACCCATGCTCCTTTGCATCCTGCACCCTGCTGGCCGTGAGGTACTCAACAGTTCTTTCTTTTAGAAGTGTTGACATCATTTTCCCTACCACAGAAATCAAACTAAAGGTCTATAGCTTCCTGCCCTGCTTTGGTCCCACTTTTGTGAAGTGGAATCACATCTGCCTTCCTCCAGTCCTCAGGTACCACACCATTCTCCCATGATTTGTTAAAGAGTAATCATTGGTGTCACTTGTTCTCCCTTATTTATTTTAGAATTCTGAGTTGAATCCCATCAGGCCCCATTGCCATGTCCACCTTGAGTTTTAGAGTTCTTTCAGGACCCTTTCATCTGTGAATGTACTGGTATTGACCCATCTATCCAGAGTGCTTCTATTGTTTGATATAGGTACCTCCTCCTCTTCTTTTGTGAATACTGAACAAAAGTGTTCTTTCACTATCTCTGCCTTTTCATTGTCACCCTCTGTACAACTCCCTCCCTTTATTAAGACTCATAATCTGTCCTTGGTCTTTCTTCACTCCTAATGTACCTTTAACAGGGTTTATCCCCCTTTTTAACTGAGTTGGCTATCTTTTCCTTGGTTTTGGCCTTTACTATTCTGATTGCCTTTTGTGCTTCCTTCTGCTTTAACTGATACAGTTCTCTGTCTGCTCCTTCTGTGATTCCTTAAACTTCCTGAATGCTACCTTTTTCTCCTTAACCTTCTCCGCCACTTCTTTTGAGAACCTAGTACTTTTTTCCTACATTTTGTTTTCCTTTTTTGCTTCACACAAAGGTTTGTTGCCCTGTGATGGCATTTTGATTTTCCCCATTGTTATTCCACTCCTCCTTCCTGCCAATTTCCTACTGCATTCTTTAGACTTTCTCTCATTTTGCCAAAGTCAGCCCTCCTAAATTCCAGTACCCTCACTTTTGTATGGCTTTACTTCATGGTTGTTTTTATGGTGAACCACCTTGTTTGGAGGTCACTTGTTCTGAGATGGCTACCACTTCTAAATCAGAGATCCTCTCCTGTCTCCATTTAAAGTATCAGGTCTAAGATTGCTCCCTCCTGAGGGGTTCCAACACAACTGTCTAGGCATGCCCCTGCAGGGCTCAAGAATGACCCTGCTCTTGGAAGTTGCTGCAGCTAATGAGCTCCAGTTAACATCTGGCATATTCAGGTCCCCATAAACAGTATTTCCCTTTTCCTGCCATTCTAAATATGGTTCTTGTCATTTCCTGTCTGTTTCTTCCCCTGAGTTGGGGTGTATATACAACCACAATGCAGATTGTGGTGCCAGAGGAATCTTAGAAGAAAAGCAAAGGGGCAGAGGAGCTGGAGATTAGGTAGGGTCCACAGAGGCAGTGTAGATGGAAAACTCTACAGACTGCATTGGTTAAGCATTATTTATCTGCTGACAAATTCTATTTTGTCAACAAATGGGGCATCCGAGCAATCAATGTCAAACCCCCCCAATGTGCAATTTATGCCAGGATCATGGCCACTTGTTTCTGCAATGCCCTTGGTCAGTTCACAATAAGGGGCCTTTCTGGGACCAGGACACTTTATTACATGCTGCACAAGAAAAACAATCTGAACAACAAAGATACCTGAGCTCAGAGAAGGAGCCAGATGTACTTACAGATCAGCCTGTAGCCCAGCCAATCATCCCTCAGGCAGACACAGAAGTTGTTCTTACTGGTCAGTCTGGTCAGACTCTATCTCCAAAAAGGGACATTAATATTCCAGAGGTCACATCTGAAACTGCTGAAGAACAGGCAGGGCCCTCTCCTGTGGCATGCCAGTCAGGAAATGCCACCCCACCCCCAACTGAGGAAGGATACCAACTAGTGACAGGAAGAGTGATGGTCTGCCAGGAATGTTCCCAAATCAAAACTTCCTCGAACTGGATATGTTACTGATCCAAACAAATATGCTGTTTAGAAAACTTCAGCTGAGGAGGATGATGAGGATTCTGAACGTCTTCATTAGCCTCATCTCAGAAGGAAACATCAGATGTGGAGTGAGAGGTGGGGGAAAGGCCAAGAGTGTGTAAACAGACAAGGAAAAAAACATCTTGAATACCCCATCCCCCGGTTTTACATTTAAATGCCTAGCACTGCTGAGAATTGTATCAAAGTCCATTCCCTGAACACAGACAGCATCAAAAATTATAAGCGCAGATGCATCACCTTTCAGACTTTAAAGGACACCCAAGCTGACATTTGCCTTTTACAGGATGCCAGGCTCTGCTCTGAAGCTGATATCTATCAGGTAAAAAAGGCTTGGGTTTGGAGCACATCCATATTGTCATTAGGGAAGGAAGCCTGACCTGGAGTGGGGATATTGTTTAGAGGATTCATTCAACTTACCAAGATCATTAAGATTGATCCGGGATGAGCCCTATTTATTGATATCACTTATCAGTCACAGGACCTATGGGTCGGGTGGTATATACCTCAAACAAAAAAGCTAGGGTGCAGCTATTTCAAGTCTCTGCGACCATAGTTACATAGACACCAAAAACTCATTTTAGGGGCGATTTCAATTGTCCATTGGACCTAAAAGATAAAACTGGGATTACATCCAAACTGTTTTGTGATACAAATGCTTTAAAGCAAATCCTGAGCACAACAGAGGTGCAGGACACTTTCATATCTTTGCATGAAACAGGGGGACACACGCATATCACAGGGCTTCTTTGTCCTCAAGGATAGACTATGTGTTTGTTTCTAAACACTGGTCTATTTTGTCTGCAGTAACTATTTCCTCTGCCATATCTGACCATTTTAGTTTGGAAATAGTTCTAGGTCAGTTACAAAGGAATAGTTTAGGACCTGGATATTGGCACTTAGTAATACCTTATTAACAGACCCGGACACATTAGATAAAGTAAAGAAACATCTCTTTCCAGAGCAACATTGGTAGCCTGGTATGATTCAGTCAGTGACTGGTGGATGGACACAAAACAATCCTTCATCAGTTATTTCAAAAATGGGTGAAACAGAATGGGAAATCTGCCTAGTTCCAGTATTTAAAACTTAGAAAGCACCTTTGCTAACTTATTTCAGCACAAAATGCAGACTCATGTTGATTATTCCACACAGATCTAGGACAATACGGAAATGAAAACATACTTATATTCTTTTGCAAATAATTATATTTTATTGAAAACAAAATCATATGCACCATATACATCACATAGAGCTAGGTTAGAGACAATATATATCCTAGGACAAACCAACAAAAACATAAACTACACAAATTTTTCCTCTATGACCCTCCCCCTTCCCTGACCCCCACAGCTATCCTAGCACTAACCAACTATTCCATTGTAAAGAATAAAAACTATATGATTTAATACAAATTAATTGCTATTAACATTAAGGGGCGAAAGAGACAACAAACTCAAACTAAGAAACAGATTATGACACTAATTACTTCAGGTATTTAGACAGTGACAGCAAAGACCCAGGGCCATTGTAGAATGATTGAAAATGACAGTGGAAAAAAAGGGCAGGAGAAACAGTGAACATAAATATAGAGGTAGGGAGGCAGTTGATAAACTAAGCATAGGGGAATACCTACTAGAGAGAAAATAAAAAAGAAAGAGGAACAGAAAGAAGCCCAAAACCGAGAAGGAAAAAGAAAGGGGAAAGAAAAAAAAGGGGGGCTTAACAAATATCATCCCCTAGAACCCGAACTTGTCCTTAAGACTTTGAAAGAATTCCCCCCCAACATTTCAAAAATTTAGTCGAAGCCTTACCCAGCATAAAAACTAATCTTTTTTTTTAAAGTGCATTCAAGAATTCCTCCTACCATTCCTGTAGTGAGGGGTCCAGTCATCTCTCCAGTGACACAAAATTACCAATTTTGTAACTGATGCAATCAATGCCAATTGGTATCTTTGGACTTTACTTGGAACTTGGGCATACATCCCAAATATACAAGTTTCCAATTTGAAAAAGGCCGAGAGATCAGTGTACGGACCAATCCAGAGTTTGACCAAACTCCAAAATTCTGTAATCTTTGGACAAAACCAGATTTTACAATTGTAGTTGCCAATGGGTCGTTACAATCCCTTACATAGTGGAGAGGCCAGTCAACACTAGGGTATAATTTTGCGGGGACAGATACAGGTTATGTAGTAACTTAAATTGGATATCTCTTAACCTGTCTTGTTTAACATAGAAATAAATATCTTTCCATGTTTTCTCCCATACCTTATCTGTCCAGTCCAAGGCCAAATTGATTACCCAGTATAGAGGAGCAGGGAAGCTGCAAGTCACTCCTTTCTAAAATATATTTTTAAATTTTAGAAATTCTTTTACGGATAGACTAAACTCTACGCAACTCATTAAAAAGTCCCTTCCTGTCAGAGCACTGACTCTTACAAAGAAAGTCCTTGACACTGCTTTGGATTTGAAGCAATTGTAATGAAAATTGAGGTTTAACCCCAAATTTTAGAAGCAATGCCGATAATGGTAACATCGAATTCCCAGAAAAAGATCCGCCAATAAGAATCTTGTGCAAGGAGGCTAAAAAGATCTTACAATAGGTAATTAGCCAATTAAAAGTTGGGGTTCCTCAACAGGGGTTGAGATAAATCAGAGAATTGGGATATTTTTAATCTCGTCACAGAGCTGGTGCATGGCCTTAATGTCCCACCCCAGCGGGTATCTCTAGCTATTTTAGGACCTTAGCCCATGGAGTATATAGAAAGGATTCCAAATCTAGGTTAAGTTTCTTGGAAAAGGCTTGATCAAGAGCAAGGCCAGATTCAGATGCCTCAGGATCACAAGCCCATAGGGCAGCTCTTGCTGCATGGATCACTAGATAATATGTGTAAAATCAGTTAGCTGAAGGCCACCTTTAATGCGTGGACGACAGAGTTTACTGTAAGCCCTGGCTGAGAGGCCTCCTCCCCACAAAAATCAGTACATAACTTATAAAGGTTTAAAAAGATATAGGAGGTAAATATTTAGGTTTGAAAGAGGATAAAAAGTTTAGGTAAAACACCATTTAACTTATTGACCCTCCCGAAAGGGTTAGAGGAAGTTTCAACCACCTATCCAGGTCTTCTTTAGAGGATTTGAATAACGGTTTGAAATTTAAATTGACCAACTCCCCTAGACTCCTAGAAACGCGGATGCCCAAGTACAATAAAGTCTCTGATTGCCACTGCAACCCCAATGAAAGACACCGGCTCTTTGAAAGGTATGTAGAAAGTGGATACACCATAGTTTTAGATAAATTTAGTTTATAACCAGAGAATTCACTAAAGTTAGCAATGAGTTTTAAAACTCACGGAAGTGATGTAACTGTATTTTGGACATGTAATAATAAATCATCTGCAAAAGCTGATAATTTGAATTCTAAATCACCAATATTAATCCCCTGATCTGTTCAGTCCAACTTAATAGCTCTTATTAGGGGTTCAATATAGAGATTAAATAAATAGGGGGATAAGGGACACCCCTGGCGGGTTCCTCTCCCTAAAGGAAAGGCTTCTGAAATTTCTTCTTCAGAGATAGGGGCAATTAACACCTGGCCAGATACACCTGGCAGTTGAGGGAGGAAATATTTGCTAGAAACTCCTCCATCTTACTCATACTGCTAGAAATCATCTGACTCGAGTATAAGCTTTTGTAGAAGTTAACAAAACCCTAAAATGCTTTCTGGGGCCGTAATCAAATTATTGGAAACCGGGTGCCTCAGAGCTGCACCCACCTGGCGGAAGCTTGCTGCTTTAATTGCCAGGCCAGCAATTTTCCAGCCTTGTTACCTTGACCTAGGTAAAGAGCCTGGATTCTAGCGGCTGAGGATACTACTCTCTCCGCATGGTATTAGCATACCACGTTCTCAGTGCCATTAGTTCTTGTTCCTGGCTCTCTGACCTTAGGTTCTCCTGAATGCCCTCCAGCGTCCTAATTTTCCCCAGGCAACCATCTAGATGTGAAATTTCTTTGGCCTTATGCTTAGATGCTAACCGTATTAGCTCCCCTCCATACTGATTTGAGTGCTGCCTCAAGTTGATCCAGGGCCTCAATAGAGCCCCAATTTGCTTCAATTGACGTAGTCAAAATTCCTTGAAATGAATCAAGGTACTAGAATCTTTTAATAAATTATTATTCAATGACCAGGAATACAATCTGGTGGATTAAATACGGTGACCAAAACATTTTTATCAGAGAATGATCAGAAATAACTCTGTAAAATCACCGTCTCCAAAATGCCAGTTAAACAATGCTTGCTTATCAAAAAGTAATCAATTCTAGAATATGATTTATGGACGGAGAAAAAAAGTATAATCCCTAGAAGATGGGTTAAATATCCTCCATGGGTCTACTAACCCTAAGGAAGAGGTAAACTCCACTAAGGCACTTTGAGCTGGAGTATTGAGTCCCTCTATTCCATGAACGATCCAACTTTGTTGGACTGAACTAGATTCAAGTCTCCCCAAGACAACTGGAATTCCCTTAAAGGAGGCCAATATCACTGCCAACTGAACAAAAAAGGTTGGTGACTCTTGATTAGGTCCATACACCGATCCCAGGACTAAATTAGACCCACTAAGTCTACCTAAAACAAAAATATACCTGCCGTTCGGGTCAGAAAAATTTCGAATGAACAAGCGGAACCCTCGCGCAATCAATATGGCCACTCCGACTACTCGAGGAGAAACCAGCTCGAACACCTGGCCAACCCACTTTTCTTAAAGTGAGATAAATGGTCTGAGAGAACATCGTTTCCTGCAGAAAGCATAACCAAGATTATAATGAGCCAGATGATTTAATATAACAAATTTTTACAATTATCTTTCCCCCTTTAATATTCCATGAAAGAATATTTAGTCCATTAGCCATAAATGAGCACTATTCTCATATTGGAAGCAAGGATAGCTGTCCCTACAAACTAAGACCCTACCACAATTAATAAAATAAGTGCTGAAAAACCCTTATCTAAGAAGAAAAACCCTCACCCCTTCTAAAAGTCCCTAAAACTAGCTCTCCAGGCCTGAAGCCCACTCCTGCGACTGGTTCATGGTGCGCTATAGAGGCAGGTCCCCCCTCCTTAACAGATTAAACTGCCATTATAATTATTTGCTCTAGCCTATATCTCCTAATGCTGACAAAAAAAGGAAAAGAAAAGTAATTGACTGAAACACATAAAGAGGAATGGGAGAGGAATATAAGGTTCCTAATAAGAGACTGACTGAAAGCAGCCACAATACCGATGCCCTTTAATCAGGAAGAACCAAAGTTATTATACAAATACCTGCTGTTGTAAACGCAAACTATAGCTATACTCTAGCTTTCAACAACCCAAAAGTTATAACCCTCTGAAGTAACTTCTTCCACCCTATCGCAACAGCATCCAGCAACATATAACATAATAACCCACTTGATAGGCTAGTACTACTTGGGGCTATAAAAACTAAATTGTTAATAAAACATAATGATAGCTTGACATTAATAAGCTAATAGCTCCCTCATGTGGTCAAACTCTTGCGTTACTCCTCCCCCCAACACTCATGAGGCTAGGTCAACAAAGCTCAGAGGTCAAAATAAATTAAAGAGCTTTATAGTGAAAAGTCCACTTTATAGGTCCATATGTCCATAGAAGTTGGAGAAACCCAAATATAGTAAACCTTGGCCTCTCTCAAATCTTAGAAACCAGGATCAAAAGGACCACGTAGTAAATTTTATACATCCAAGTCGTTGCCCCATTTACAGCCTATTTTTATCACCAGAGATTGAACTAGTCATTTTTGAAGCGAATAAAATGTGGAACCTCTTATATCATTAACATATTAGGCAAGCCTAATTTTAACAGCAAAAGCGAGTCAGATAACAGAAAAGTCATTTTTAACAAATAGTTCAGGAAACACGGTCTCTAGAAGTTAGAGCTTCTTCAGCTGACTCAAGCGCTTTATTCCATCCTTAGATGAGACCTCTAGTTTCGCGGGTACAGCATGCAATGGCAGATCCCGCCTCCCATAACTTGGAAGTAATGGAACGAAAATTAGCCTGGCTGATCTTCCAAGTCAGGTCTGGAACCAGAAGGAGCTTCTTGCCCTCCCACTGAAAAGCAGCCAGTTTTCTAATCTCACGAGGATGTGTTCTCGGTCTAAATAATTTAATAGTTTGAAAATAATAGGTCTCGGTGGGTCAGAGGGCAAAGGTTTGGCTCTAAGAGCCCAATGGCACCTTTCGATGATATACTCGGGCCCATTAGGAGAGGGACCAGCTGATTTTTTCAGAAGTTTCTGGAGGAAAGAAATTGCATTTGGCCCCTCTTCTCCCTCGGGAAGGCCTAGCAGGACCAGATTGTTGCACCTACTCCTTCCATCTAAATCATCAAGGTGATCTTCCAGCTTTCTCAGGTCCGGTTTGCACTCTCTAATTACAGGCACATTTTCTCAGGGCTCTCTCTAACGATGAAATTCTAGCTTCAGCATCTGTCACCCAATGGGCTAGCTGAGTTAGCACCGGCTTGAATTTGGCTACATCCTCAATTAATCTGAATAATGCATCTTTAATAGTCGTTAAGTCCTCGTGAGATCTTAGCAGGAGTTATTTCTTCTGGCGTGATGGCGGCGATGAGCTCCGATGTGGGCATTGGCTCTCGAGTTCTTGATCTGGTGCTTGCATTCTGAACAGCGAGCAACACGGATCTGCCTTCCAATGTTATCTCCGGTTACTTAACTACTAGAGGAGTTCAAAAGGATAGCAAACCAACTATTAAAATGCAGATTCACTCTTACGGAGAGGGAGACCCAACAAGCTGCAGCTACTCCTCCATGTGCGTCACGTGACCCCCAACATACTTATATTCTAAGGCCAAATCTTTGCAGATGGAGCAACCTGCAGGAACCAAGGCACCAGAGCATCTTTGGACATATTTAAGGATAGTCAGTCAAGGGTTAGGACAAAGGTTTGGGAGGCTGTCAAAGATGACACAGGTGCAATACATTCTGATTTTAGGCACGTAATGGAAACAATGCAGTCACACTTGTATTCCTCATTTGGGACCCCGATACAGAAGAGGGAGGAGTTAGAACAGTTTCTGGCTAATGCTAATGCCCCGATTCATGATCCTAGAGAAACCTCACAGTTGATAACCCCGCTATCCAAAGATGAACTTTGTATAGCAATGAAAAAGTTAAAACTTCATACAGCCCCAGGACCAGATGGGTTGGGCCCAAACTTTTATGCTACATTCCAGGACACCCTTATTCCATTATTGGTAGAAACTTTTAATGATATCTTATGTAATCAGGATATTCCTGGTGAAGGCTTTATTGATTTGCTATACAAAAAGGATATAGGCTGGATGTAAACAATTGGAGGCCTATTTCTTTATTAAATATAGACTTCAAATTGCTCTCAATTATACTATGTAACACCTTAGTGGTATGGCAGAATCAATTATTTCACCTCACCAGAATTGTACAATTCAGGATGCACATTGAAAAGACAACTTGTTTTGTCTACGGGAGGTATTTGCTAGAGGGCCTTTAAGGGACATTGCAGGGTATGTTGTTACTCTTGATCAAGAAAAAGCTTTTGATCGGGTATCACACACCATTATGTTCAATATCTTAGCTTTAATGGCATCCCACAACAGTTTATTACATAGCTACAGCTATTATATAGTTCAGCACATTTTCATCTGCTTTTAAATGGTATGATAGGCCAAAGAATTCAGCCCAGGAAAGGGGTGTGGCAGGGGTGTCCTTGAGCCCCTATTGTACACTTTTAAATTGACATCTTGTAGCTATATTGACAATTCAAGGCATATTAAAGGTATGAGTCTTTCCTTGCACCTCACCCTTAATGTTTTAGCTTATGCTGATGACCTTTGTTTATTTTTGAAATCTCATTTGGAAGGGACATTGCACACAATGCACTGGTGGCCTATTCAGAGGCAACAGGTGCTAGAAAGAACTTTCATAAGAGTCATGCTCTGGTAGTTGGACAGGCAGCACATATGGATTGGATCTGTGGTGTACCATTATCTCTGGAAGCGGTTATATTAGGAATTAAGTTTGGTCCTAAAGAAATGGAGAAAGTAAACTAGAATTAAAATGAACTTCATGCGATATACATATAGAGGCATGGCAAGGCTTACAGATAACTAAACTAAGGAGGGTTTACTTGCTTAAAACTTTCATAGTTCCACTTTATTATTTGCAAGATCCCCTGCCCGATACATTGGACTCTAGATTGTATAACACCTGTTTTAGAGTAATCTGGGGAGCCGTTTGAATCAGTTAAATGGAATACTTCATACAGATCTATTTCACAGGGTGGTGAAGATATGGTTCACCCACTGGTATTCTTCATTCCATATTTTGGTATGGGAACTTAGTGCCCAGCCTCAGGAAAGGGACACAGAACTGGATGATTTGGGGACAAGAATGGTTGGAAAGGGTTCTGCTGATCTGGTCTTTAGATAAATGGACTTTTAAGTTACATAACAAGATTATCCCAACCAATATAGTGCCACAAATTACAAAAGTCAGGAACTGGAAACTTACCATAACTGATTTGCTGACTCTTTCAAGACAGCTCGTGTATCAACAAATAGTGTTAGTCCATTTTACAGAACCGTTTTCTTTTCCAATGGGAATGTCACAAGATGTTACTGCTACCACAAGGCAATTAATGGACTCCGCATTCCCAAATTTTTGTGGGATACCACGTTATTGGCATGTCATGGTAGGCTGGGGTTAGAAATAATTATAAACACAAAAACTAGAAGAGAGGTATTCCTTTGAGATATGTGATAATATGGTGCTGGAGGCCCAAGGCACCTCTTTTTCGATTGCCCTTTTGTGTTTCTTTCTGGAATTTAATTAGCTTTATGACCTAGGATCAGGTCTTCTCAAAATAGTCCCAAGAAGTTTTGGTTTTAGGCATCTATAATGGCGTCTGGAAGAAATATATTGTGAGTACACTAAGATTAATTTGTGGATTTTGAAGTACCACATTTGGCAAGCTAGGTGACATTGGGTGTTACAGAAACTTACATTTCTCAACAGGAGCTTGTCAGGATTATTTTGGGACAAGTACAGTATAGTTATGAATTAGCAAAACAGAATAATAATCAGTAGATGGATTTTTATGGAAGCACTGTCTTGGGTGGATAAAATAGGGAAAAACAAAACAAAAAAGGACAAAAGATCTGACAGGATGAGGCCGCAAGATGTTGGCTGCACGCTCACCAACATAAAAAGCTCAGGATTGAGTTATTTAATCTATTACACCATATTTACACACAAATTGTAAACTTATTATTGGTTGTAATTTTAACTGTCCCTTGATTTACAGGACAAAACAGGGTAACATCCAAGTTATTTTGTGACACTAATGCCTTCAAACAAATATTGTATACTGCTGCACTTAAAGATGCATATAGGCAGTTACACCAAAAAGGGGGACATACTTATCACAGAGGTACTCTCTCCTCAAGAATTGATTACACATTCCTCTCAAAACATAGGAAGGTCTGGGAAGCAGAAACCGTTCCCACAGCATCTTCAGACCATTTGGAATTGCACGTAACATAGGCCAGCTACAAAAACTAATATTGTAGCAGGGTACTGGAGGATCAGTAATGACATGCTGATGGATGAAAAAATAATTACCCAGACGAATGAGCATCTAAAAGCCAGAGCCACAGTGACATCCTGGTATGAGTCATTGGAAGTCTGGTAGCTAGACACAAACTTAAAACTACAGAAATTATACCAAAGATGGGGCTTACAGAAAGGAAAACAACATATTTTCAGTTCCTAAAAATGAAAATAATTGTTTAGATTAATATCATTACAGAATACAGATAATATGGATTATACAATAGAAATACAGAAATAAAATGAGATGAGAGGGTACCTCTATGATAGAGCTAGATCCCTTAGAATGAAACAGTCAGCAGGAATGCAAGGGATGAAAGATTCACTTGATATATTTAAAGACTGTCAGTATAGGGCACAAAGTAAAGAATGGAAGCCATCAGGGATTGTACAGGTGAAGTGCATACAGACTTTGACAAACGTTTGGAGGTTATTACAGAGCACCTGACTTCTTCCTTTGGCTGCCCTGTACATACTGTTACTACAGTGCCGAACTCTTATCTAATATAAACATAGAACCTTTACTGATGGATGATGTTACAGCTATGACTGTACTCATACGTCTGACAGATGTAATCATGGCCATCTCTAAGCTTAGAATAAATACTGCCCCAGGCCCAGATGGTCTTAGTTCTAATTTTTATAATGCATTTCATGATATACAAGGACCCAACATGATTAGAGGTCGGCAAAGTGGCCAAAATTCGCTCCATGAAGTGATTCGCTCTGTAACGTGGAATCCACGAAGCACTCCGTAATGCAAAGAGGAGTACTTTGTGTCATAATGGAGAACATTTATATCCACTGACTTCACATTATTTCGCCTTCCCCAAACCACTTCTCCACCAAGTTTAAGGTGAAGTACATTGAAATCAATGTTCTTCACATCACTTCACCTTGTTATTGAGCTTCAAGGCAAATTTGCAGTGCTTCATGGGATTGCAGGTCACATGGGCTCTAGATTGTTCTGCACAGGTTCAGTTCTGTGTAGTGCGTGTGAGTAGTGGAAGATGGAGACAGTTTCCTCTCAGAGCTTTGTGATTCAAATCCTCAAAAAGCTATTAAAAAGTTATTTTGAGCTATTTTTTACTCATAATTTAATGCATCGATTGTATGAAACCCTCCTGTGCTCTTATCATCAAGTGTTTATTGTTTGTGTGTGAATTTTGAATGTTAATTTAGAACAATCACACTGTATACTCTGTACTGGTAAGTGTGCTTTGGGGGAGGGGTGTATCTGTGGTGTAGGTAGATTAACTGGGAGAAAAAGGCTGTCTTTCTGTTTTGGTTATCTTTTCTTGTATAACTATGTTAAATACACACAGTAATATTTTCTGTAATTGTTGCCATTTTTTGCTGATTGTAGTGGTGTAGCAGTGTATAATTTCATTTTGTTTAAAACATGTGGTTATATTGCTAAAGATTTTCAATTTACTCATAATACTTGTAGTGTGTGTGTGAGTGTGTGTGTGCAATCGTACCATTAAATCAGACAACTTTTATTGTGCCAAGAGTAATTGCAGCAATGTGAACCTCTTATCCAATGCACCTGCATGAATTTTTTATAGTGCAATGTAGTAACTTTATTGAGTGGACTTGTTACTGCCATGACTACCCCCAAACTGGCAAAAGGTATTCTTTTTCCAGATTTGGATTGTGACTTGTGAGCAATGGTTAAGTGGTGTTGTACCTTTGCATCTGACTGCATCTCTTGAGTGCACAGTACAATCTTAATCTGTCTGTGCATTTGCAATACACCATTAATTCTGGAGTCTTTTCATTTTTGTTACAGCTTTCATTTTACTTCATCAGCACTGGGGTATTTTCTGGACACAAGACTACATTTGGGAATGCACATTAATTTTGGTGACTGTGTGTGGCCATTGCTCGCATGGCGCAGTGCACTATTAATTCTGGGAAACTTTACATTTCTTGTTACACACTTATTTCACTTCCTCAGCACTGGGGAATTTTCTGAACACAAGACAGTAGCATTTTGGGAATGCAAGTTAATTCTGGTGACTGTGTATGGCCACTGCTCGAATGACGGAGTGCACCATTAATTCTGGGAGAGTTTGCATTTTTTGTTACCCTCTCATTTCACTTTGCCAGCACTGGAAAATTTTCTGAGCCCAAGACAGTAGCATTTTGGGGATGCAAATTAATTCTGGTGACTGTGTGTGGCCACTGCATGCACGATTGAGTGTGCCATTAATTCTGGGAAACTTTGCATTTTTTGTTACCCTCTCATTTCACTTTGCCAGCACTGGGGATTTTTCTGGACACAAGACAGTAGCATTTTGGGGATGCACATTAATTCTGATGACTGTGTTAGGCCACTGCTCACACGATGGAATGCACCATTAATTCTGGGAGACTTTGCATTTTTTGTTACCCTCTCCTTTCACTTCACCAGCACTGGGGAATTTTCTGGATGCAAGACAGTAGCATTTTGGGGGATGCAAATTCATTCTGGTGACTGTGTGTGACCACTGCGCACATGGCTGAGTGTGCCATTAATTCTGGGAGACTTCGCATTTCTTGTTACACTCTCATTTCACTTCATCAGCACTGGAGAATTTTCTGGACTCAAGACAGTAGCATTTTGGGTATGCACATTAATTCTGGTGTCTGTGTGTGATGTGATCACATCCAATGCATGCATGACTGAGTGTGCCATTAATTCTGGGAGACTTTGTATTTCTTGTTGTGCTCTCATTTCACTTCGTCAGCACTGGGGAGTTTTCTGGACACAAGACAGTAGCATTTTTGGGATGCACATTAATTCTGGTGACTGTGTGTGTGGGGGGCACTGAGGAGGCTGCAAATATTGTTGCCACTCTGCCTTACTTCACGTTAAGGTGGAATGGCAATGCAAAGTAATAATTATGAGGAGAAGTAAGTCTTTCCTATTGGTCATTCCACGTAGCGGAGTGAAAATGCAAAGTGGCCACTTTGCATTCACATTGCATTGAGACACACTAGGTGGCCTAATCCAAAACTCCTACCTTTCATCTGAGATCTGAGGTTTCAACAGATGGGCTTCATCGATGCATTTTCAACACTGACAAAATCCCTGTGTCAGTGAGCACTAGACAATCTCCACAAATACCGCTCTAGCTGCCCAACATGGCTCACTAGTAGCTACGGCAGGCCTGGATCTAGTTCACAAAATTTTACTTCCAAACATAGAAGCATAGAAGTTGTCAGTAGACAAGGACCACTTGGCCCACCCAGTCTGCCCAGGTTTCCCTACCAACTGTGTCATAGCAGACCCTACTCAGTCTCCAGTTATCTCCACCCCTTGCCTTACATCCAAGGTCCTTTTGTTTCTGTCCTATGAAAGTTTAAATCCTTTAACCATTTTGGCACCCACCACCTCCTCTGCTGGATGATCATTTCAGGCATCCACCACCTTCTCCATGAAGAATTATTTCCTCACATTTCCTCTTGGCCTCCCACCTCCAGCTTCATTGCATGATCTCATGCTCTTGAACTTTTTGGTATAGAAAATGCTGTCTTCTTATACCTTACTTATACCTATTAGGTTAAGTTGCCCACAACTCAAGATCCATCACCCATTGCATCCACCATCACTGCCCTAAAGTCTCCCCAAGACCACAATGCTACTGCATCTCATGGACTTGACACTGTTGGGCTGTGATGACCCATAGTGAGTTCACATCCTGAAGAGAGGACAACCTTTCTCAAAAGAACTGTGCAAACTCTTCACATTTAGCAGCTGAACCAGCTTTCACAGACCCCAGACAGGCCATATGTAGAAGCATGTCCATAGTCTGTAAAAGTTAAGCTGGTTAGTTGAAAGCAGCAATCTTCCTGAACAGTCATACTGCCTTATGGGCAATCGCCTCAGTGGTCGACAACTGAAATAGCCTACAAATTCAGGTGTTGGGAGCAAAAACAGTGGTGGGCTTTAAGCATGTATGGGATTGGCACACAGAAACATAGAAACATAGACTTTGAAGGTAGATAAGGACCACCTGGCCTAACCAGTCTGCCCATTTTCATACATATTGGATAAGCTGCAGATCCTAGTTACCCAGCAGCCTATTTCCTCCTACTCCCCAGTATAATTGCCTTTTATCTGTCCCATGTATTTTTGAATCTCCCTACTGTTTTTGACCCCATGACTTCCTCAGGAAGGCAGTTCCATGCATGCAACACCCTCTACATGAAAACAATACTTCCTCACATTGCCCCTGAACCATCCCCTCTATCTTCAAATTGTGCTTCCCTGCTTATCTCTTTTTTCTGAAAGATGCTCCCTCTTGGACTTTGTTGATTCCCTTAAGTACTTGAAAGTTGATGTCATGCCCCTCTCCCATCTTTCTTGAAAGGCATACATATTAAGCTCCTTTCGTTTCTCTTCGTATGGTTTCAGGTGCAGACTTTGCATTTTAGTTGCCCTCCTCTGGACTGCCTCCATCCTGTCTGTGTCCTTGTGAAGATGGTGTCTACAGAACTGCATGCAGCATTCCAGATGGGTCTTACTGTCTGAACAGAGGGATGAAAACTTACTGGTTTCTACTGGTGATGCCTCTCCCTATACATTCCAGAATCTTCCAGCCCTCCTTACTTCTTTTCACATTGCTGGCTACCTTTAGGTCATCTGATGTAACTACCCCAAGTCCCTTTCCATTTTTGTTGTTGTTAGTACCCCCCCAAGTGTACCCATCCCTGGGTTTTTGTTTCCCAGGTGCATTACTTTGCATTTATTTGCATTAAATCTAAGCTGCCATAATTTTGACCATTCCTCCAACCTTGCCAAGTCCCTTCTCATCCTTTCCACCCCTTGTGCATGAACCCTGTTGCAGATCTTTGTGTCATCTGCAAGGAGGCATACTTTTCCTTCCAGTCCCTCCACAATGTCACTTTTTTCAATTGTTTAACCAGGAGACACACACTAAGTTTAAAGCTTGTTTACAGGTGCAATCTGGTAGCACAGGGATGTTAAGTGAATTACGCAGGGTCACACAGTATGCAAGTGGGGGCTGTGGGATTCAAACCCAGGTCTCCAGATATTCAGCTCAGAGCCTTAAACCACAGCACTATACTGCCTCTCTGTCACTTATAAAGACATTGAAGAGGACTGGTCCCAGTACTGAACCCTGAGGTACCCAGCTTGTAACCCTCTTTTTCAAAGAAAACTCTATTTACTTTCACCCTCTGCATCCTGTTGTCCAGCCAATTTCTCACCAAGCTGCCACCCCTGGGACCTCCCAGGCTGTCTAAAATGTTTAGTTATCTTTTGTGTGGGACTGTATCAAATACCTTGCTAAAGTCTAGGTAGGACATGTCCATGGCCCCCATGACCTTCCCGCTGCAAACCCATGCTCCTTTGCATCCTGCACCCTGCTGGCCGTGAGGTACTCAACAGTTCTTTCTTTTAGAAGTGTTGACATCATTTTCCCTACCACAGAAATCAAACTAAAGGTCTATAGCTTCCTGCCCTGCTTTGGTCCCACTTTTGTGAAGTGGAATCACATCTGCCTTCCTCCAGTCCTCAGGTACCACACCATTCTCCCATGATTTGTTAAAAAGAGTAATCATTGGTGTCACTTGTTCTCCTCTTATTTATTTTAGAATTTGGGGTTGAATCCCATCAGGCCCCATTGCCATGTCCACCTTGAGTTTCAGGAGTTCTTTTAGGACCCTTTCATCTGTGAATGGACTGGTATTGACCCCCCTATCCATAATGCTTCTATTGTTTGGTATAGGTACCTCCTTCTCCTCTTCTTTTGTGAATACTGAACAAAAGTGTTCTTTCACTATCTCTGCCTTTTCATTGTCACCCTCTGTACAACTTCCTCCCTTTTATTAAGACTCATAATCTGTCTTGGTCTTTCTTCACTCCCTAATGTACCTTTAACAGGGTTTATCCCCCTTTTTAACTGAGTTGGCTATCTTTTCCTTGGTTTTGGCCTTTACTATTCTGATTGCCTTTTGTGCTTCCTTCTGCTTTAACTGATACAGTTCTCTGTCTGCTCCTTCTGTGATTCCTTAAACTTCCTGAATGCTACCTTTTTCTCCTTAACCTTCTCCGACACTTCTTTTGAGAACCTAGTACTTTTTTCCTACATTTTGTTTTCTTTTTGCTTCACAAAGGTTTGTTGCCCCTGTGATGGCATTTTTGATTTTCCCCATTGTTCTTCACTCCTCCTTCCTGCCCATTTGCTACTGCATTCTTTTGATGTTCTCTCATTTTGCCAAAGTCAGCCCTCTTAAATTCCAGTACCCTCACTTTTGTATGGCTTTATTTCATGGTTGTTTTTTTATGGTGAATCACCTTGTTTGGAGGTCACTTGTTCTGAGATGGCTACCCACTTCTAAATCCGAGATCCTCTCCTGTCCCCATTTAAGAGTATCAGGTCTAAGATTGCTCCCTCCCGAGGGGGTTCCAACACAACTGTCTAAGGCATGCCCCCTGCAGGGGCATCAAGAATGACCCTGCTCTTGGAAGTTGCTGCAGCAAATGAGCTCCAGTTAACATCTGGCATATTCAGGTCCCCCATAAACAGTATTTCCCCTTTTTCCTGACATTCTAAATATGGTTCTTGTCATTTCCCTGTCTGTTTCTTCCCCCTGAGTTGGGGGTGTATATACAACCACAATGCAGATTGTGGTGCCAGAGGAATCTTAGAAGAAAAGCAAAGGGGGCAGAGGAGCTGGAGATTAGGTAGGGTCCACTGAGGCAGTGTAGATGGAAAAACTCTACAGACTGCATTGGTTAAGCATTATTTATCTGCTGACAAATTCTATTTTGTCAACAAATGGGACATCCTGAGCAATCAATGCCAACCCCCATGTGCAATTTATGCCAGGATCATGGCCACTTGTTTCTACAATGCCCTTGGGCAGTTCACAATAAGGGGCCTTTCTGGGACCAGGACACTTTATTACATGCTGCACAAGAAAAACAATCTGAACAACAAAGATACCTGAGCTCAGAGAAGGAGCCAGATGTACTTACAGATCAGCCTGTAGCCCAGCCAATCATCCCTCAGGCAGACACAGAAGTTGTTCTTACTGGTCAGTCTGGTCAGACTCTATCTCCAGAAAAGTACATTAATATTCCAGAGGTCACATCTGAAACTGCTGAAGAACAGGCAGGGCCCTCTCCTGTGGCATGCCAGTCAGGGGAAATGCCACCCCCACCCCCCCAACTGAGGAAGGATACCAACTGGTGACAGGAAAGTGATGGTCTGCCAGGAATGTTCCCAAATCAAAACTTCCTCGAACTGGATATGTTACTGATCCAAACAAATATGCTGTTTAGAAAACTTCAGCTGAGGAGGATGAGGAGGATTCTGGAACGTCTTCATTAGCCTCATCTCAGAAGGAAACATCAGATGTGGAGTGAGAGGTGGGGGAAAGGCCAAGAGTGTGTAAACAGACAAGGAAAAAAACATCTTGAATACCCCATCCCCCGGTTTTACATTTAAATGCCTAGCACTGCTGAGAATTGTATCAAAGTCCATTCCCTGAACACAGACAGCATCAAAAATTATAAGCGTAGATGCATCACCTTTCAGACTTTAAAGGACACCCAAGCTGACATTTGCCTTTTACAGGATGCCAGGCTCTGCTCTGAAGCTGATATCTATCAGGTAAAAAAGGCTTGGGTTTGGAGCACATCCATATTGTCATTAGGGAAGGAAGCCTGACCTGGAGTGGGGATATTGTTTAGAGGATTCATTCAACTTACCAAGATCATTAAGATTGATCTGGGATGAGCCCTATTTATTGATATCACTTATCAGTCACAGGACCTATGGGTCGGGGTGGTATATCACCTCAAACAAAAAAGCTAGGGTGCAGCTATTTCAATCTCTACGACCATAGTTACATAGACACCAAAAACTCATTTTAGGGGCGATTTCAATTGTCCATTGGACCTAAAAGATAAAACTGGGATTACATCCAAACTGTTTTGTGATACAAATGCTTTAAAGCAAATCCTGAGCACAACAGAGGTGCAGGACACTTTCATATCTTTGCATGAAACAGGGGGACACACGCATATCACAGGGCTTCTTTGTCCTCAAGGATAGACTATGTGTTTGTTTCTAAACACTGGTCTATTTTGTCTGCAGTAACTATTTCCTCTGCTATTTCTGACCATTTTAGTTTGGAAATAGTTCTAGGTCAGTTAAAAGGAATAATTTAGGACATGGCTATTGGCACCTTAATAATACCTTATTAACAGGCCCAGACATATTAGATAAAGTAAAGGAACATCTCTTTCCAGAGCAACATTGGTAGCCTGGTATGATTCAGTCAGTGACTGGTGGATGGACACAAAAACAATCCTTCATCAGTTATTTCAAAAATGGGTGAAACAGAATGGGAAATCTGCCTAGTTCCAGTATTTAAAACTTAGAAAGCACCTTTGCTAACTTATTTCAGCACAAAATGCAGACCATGTTGATTATTCCACACAGATCTAGGCAATAAAACTGGAAATGAAAACATACTTATATTCTTTTGCAAATAATTATATTTTATTGAAAACAAAATCATATGCACCATATACATCACATAGAGCTAGGTTACAGACAATATATATCCTAGGACAAACCAACAAAAACATAAACTACACAAATTTTTCCTCTATGACCCTCCCCCTTCCCTGACGCCCCCACAGCTATCCTAGCACCAACCAACTATTCCATTGTAAAGAATAAAAACTATATGATTTAATACAAATTAATTGCTATTAACATTAAAAGGCAAAGAGACAACAAACTCAAACTAAGAAACAGATTATGACACTAATTACTTCAGGTATTTAGACAGTGACAGCAAAGACCCAGGGCCATTGTAGAATGATTGAAAATGACAGTGGAAAAAAGGGCAGGAGAAACAGTGAACATAAATATAGAGGTAGGGAGGCAGTTGATAAACTAAGCATAGGGAATACCTACTAGAGAGAAAATAAAAAGAAAGAGGAACAGAAAGAAGCCCAAACCGAGAAGGAAAAGAAAGGGAAAGAAAAAGGGGGCTTAACAAATATCATCCCTAGAACCGAACTTGTCCTTAAGACTTTGAAAGAATTCCCCCAACATTTCAAAATTTAGTCGAAGCCTTACCCAGCATAAAAACTAATCTTTTTTTTTAAAGTGCATTCAAGAATTCCTCCTACCATTCCCTGTGAGTAGGGGTCCAGTCATCTCACCAGTGACACAAAATTACCAATTTTGTAACTGATGCAATCAATGCCAATTGGTATCTTTGGACTTTACTTGGAACTTGGGCATACATCCCAAATATACAAGTTTCCAATTTGAAAAAGGCCGAGAGATCAGTGTACGGACCAATCCAGAGTTTGACCAAACTCCAAAATTCTGTAATCTTTGGACAAAACCAGATTTTACAATTGGAGTTGCCAATGGGTCGTTACAATCCCTTACATGTGGGGAGCCCAGTCAAACACTCGGGTATAATTTTGCGGGGACAGATACAGGTTATGTAGTAACTTAAATTGGATATCTCTTAACCTGTCTTGTTTAACATAGAAATAAATATCTTTCCATGTTTTCTCCCATACCTTATCTGTCCAGTCCAAGGCCAAATTGATTACCCAGTATAGAGGAGCAGGGGAAGCTGCAGAGTCCTCCTTTCTAAAATATATTTTTAAATTTTAGAAATTCTTTTACCGGATAGACTAAACTCTCGCAACTCATTAAAAAAAGTCCCTTCCCTGTCAGAGCACTGACTCTTACAAAGAAAGTCCTTGACACTGCTTTGGATTTGAAGCAATTGTAATGAAAATTGAGGTTTAACCCCAAATTTTAGAAGCAATGCCGATAATGGTAGCATCGAATTCCCAGAAAAAAGATCCGCAATAAGAATCTTGTGCAAGGAGGCTAAAAAAGATCTTACAATAGGTAATTCGCCAATTAAAAAGTTGGGGTTCCTCAACAGGGGTTGAGATAAATCAGAGAATTGGGATATTTTTAATCTCGCACAGAGCTGGTGCATGGCCTTAATGTCCCACCCCAGCGGGGTATCTCTAGCTATTTTAGGGACCTTAGCCCATGGAGTATATAGAAAGGATTCCAAATCTAGGTTAAGTTTCTTGGAAAAGGCTTGATCAAGAGCAAGGCCAGATTCAGATGCCTCAGGATCACAAGCCCATAGGGCAGCTCTTGCTGCATGGATCACTAGATAATATGTGAAAAATCAGTTAGCTGAAGGCCACCTTTAAATGCGTGGACGACAGAGTTTACTGTAAGCCCTGTGAGAGGCCTCCTCCCACAAAAAATCAGTACATAACTTATAAAGGTTTAAAAAAGATATAGGGAGGTAAATATTTAGGTTTGAAAGAGGATAAAAAGTTTAGGTAAAACACCATTTTAACTATATGACCCTCCCGAAAGGGTTAGAGGAAGTTTCAACCACCTATCCAGGTCTTCCTTTAGAGATTTGAATAACGGTTTGAAATTTAAATTGACCAACTCCCTAGACTCCTAGAAGCTGGATGCCCAAGTACAATAAAGTCTCTGATTGCCACTGCAACTCAATGAAAGACACCGGCTCTTTGAAAGTATGTAGAAAGTGGATACACCATAGTTTTAGATAAATTTAGTTTATAACCAGAGAATTCACTAAAGTTAGCAATGAGTTTTAAAACTCTATGAAGTGATGTAACTGTATTTTGGACATGTAATAATAAATCATCTGCAAAGCTGATAATTTGAATTCTAAATCACCAATATTAATCCCTGATCTGTTCAGTCCAACTTAATAGCTCTTATTAGGGTTCAATATAGAGATTAAATAAATAGGGATAAGGACACCCCTGGTGGGTTCCTCTCCCTAAAGGAAAGGCTTCTGAAATTTCTTCTTCAGAGATAGGGGCAATTAACACCTGGCCAGATACACCTGGCAGTTGAGGGAGGGAAATATTTGCTAGAAACTCCTCCATCTTACTCATACTTTGCGAGGAAATCATCTGACTCGAGTATAAGCTTTTGTAGAAGTTAACAAAAACCCCTAAAATGCTTTCTGGGGCCGTAATCAAATTATTGGAAACCGGGTGCCTCAGAGCTGCAACCCACCTGGCGGAAGCTTGCTGCTTTAATTGCCAGGCCAGCAATTTTCCAGCCTTGTTACCTTGACCTAGGTAAAGAGCCTGGATTCTAGCGGCTGAGGATACTACTCTCTCCCGCATGGTATTAGCATACCACGTTCTCAGTGCCATTAGTTCTTGTTCCTGGCTCTCTGACCTTAGGTTCTCCTGAATGCCCTCCAGCGTCCTAATTTTCCCCAGGCAACCATCTAGATGTGAAATTTCTTTGGCCTTATGCTTAGATGCTAACCGTATTAGCTCCCCCCTCCATACTGATTTGAGTGCTGCCCAAGCTTGATCCAGGGCCTCAATAGAGCCCCAATTTGCTTCAATTGACGTAGTCAAAAATTCCTTGAAATGAATCAAGGTACTAGAATCTTTTAATAAATTATTATTCAATGACCAGGAATACAATCTCGGTGGATTAAATACGGTGACCAACACATTTTTATCAGAGAATGATCAGAAATAACTCTGGGTAAAATCACCGTCTCAAAATGCCAGTTAAACAATGCTTGCTTATCAAAAAGTAATCAATTCTAGAATATGATTTATGGACGGAGAAAAAAGTATAATCCTAGAAGATGGGTTAAATATCCTCCATGGGTCTACTAACCCTAAGGAAGAGGTAAACTCCACTAAGGCACTTTGAGCTGCAGAGTATTGAGTCCCTCTATTCCATGAACGATCCAACTTGTTGGACTGAACTAGATTCAAGTCTCCCCAAGACAACTGGGAATTCCTTAAAGGAGGCCAATATCACTGCCAACTGAACAAAAAGGTTGGTGACTCTTGATTAGGTCCATACACCGATCCCAGGACTAAATTAGACCCATTAAGTCTACCTAAAACAAAAATATACCTGCCGTTCGGTCAGAAAAATTTCGAATGAACAAACGGAACCCCTCGCGCAATCAATATGGCCACTCCCCGACTACTCGAGGAGAAACCAGCTCCGAACACCTGGCCAACCCACTTTTTCTTAAAGTGAGATAAATGGTCTGAGAGAACATGCGTTTCCTGCAGAAACGCAACCACAGGATTATAATGAGCCAGATGATTTAATATAACAAATTTTTTACAATTATCTTTCCCCCCTTTAATATTCCATGAAAGAATATTTAGTCCATTAGCCATAAATGAGCACTATTCTCATATTGGAAGCAAGGATAGCTGTCCCCCTACAAACTAAGACCCTACCACAATTAATAAAATAAGTGCTGAAAAACCCTTATCTAAGAAAGAAAAACCCTCACCCCTTCTAAAAAGTCCTAAAACTAGCTCTCCAGGCCTGAAGCCCTCCCCTGCGACTGGTTCATGGTGCGCTATAGAGGCAGGTCCCCCTCCTTAACAGATTAAACTGCCATTATAATTATTTGCTCTAGCCTATATCTCCTAATGCTGACAAAAAAAAGGAAAAGAAAAAGTAATTGACTGAAACACATAAAGAGGAATGGGAGAGGAATATAAGGTTCCTAATAAGAGACTGACTGAAAGCAGCCACAATACCGATGCCCTTTTAATCAGGAAGAACCAAAGTTATTATACAAATACCTGCTGTTGTAAACCGCAAACTATAGCTATACTCTAGCTTTCAACAACCCAAAAGTTATAACCCCTCTGAAGTAACTTCTTCCACCCTATCGCAACAGCATCCAGCAACATATAACATAATAACCCACTTGATAGGCTAGTACTACTTGGGGCTATAAAAACTAAATTGTTAATAAAACATAATGATAGCTTGACATTAATAAGCTAATAGCTCCCTCATGTGGTCAAACTCTTGCGTTACTCCTCCCCCCAACACTCATGAGGCTAGGTCAACAAAGCTCAGAGGTCAAAATAAATTAAAGAGCTTTATAGTGAAAAGTCCACTTTATAGGTCCATATGTCCATAGAAGTTGGAGAACCCAAATATAGTAAACCTTGGCCTCTCTCAAATCTTAGAAACCAGGATCAAAAGGACCACGTAGTAAATTTTATACATCCAAGTCGTTGCCCCATTTACAGCCTATTTTTATCACCAGAGATTGAACTAGTCATTTTTTGAAACGAATAAAATGTCGGAACCTCTTATATCATTAACATATTAGGCAAGCCTAATTTTAACAGCAAAAGCGAGTCAGATAACAGAAAAGTCATTTTTTAACAAATAGTTCAGGAAACACGGTCTCTAGAGAAGTTAGAGCTTCTTCAGCTGACTCAAAGCGCTTTATTCCATCCTTAGATGAGACCTCTAGTTTCGCCGGGTACAGCATGCAATGGCGAATCCCCGCCGCCCATAACTTGGAAGTAATGGGACGAAAATTAGCCCGAGCCTGGCGCATCTTCCAAGTCAGGTCTGGAACCAGAAGGAGCTTCTTGCCCTCCCACTGAAAAGCAGCCAGTTTTCTAATCTCACGCAGGATGTGTTCTCGGTCTAAATAATTTAATAGTTTGAAAATAATAGGTCTCGGTGGGTCAGAGGGCAAAGGTTTGGCTCTAAGAGCCCAATGGCACCTTTCGATGATATACTCGGGCCCATTAGGAGAGGGACCAGCTGATTTTTCAGAAGTTTCTGGAGGAAAGAAATTGCATTTGGCCCCTCTTCTCCTCGGAAGGCCTAGCAGGACCAGATTGTTGCACCTACTCCTTCCATCTAAATCATCAAGGTGATCTTCCAGCTTTCTCAGGTCCCGTTGCACTCTTCTAATTACAGGCACATTTTTCTCAGGGCTCTCTCTAACGATGAAATTCTAGCTTCAGCATCTGTCACCCAATGGGCTAGCTGAGTTAGCACCGGCTTGAATTTGGCTACATCCTCAATTAATCTGAATAATGCATCTTTAATAGTCGTTAAGTCCTCGTTAGATCTTAGCAGGAGTTATTTCTTCTGGCGTGATGGCGGCGATGAGCTCCGATGTGGGCATTGGCCTCGAGTTCTTGATCTGGTGCTTGCATTCTGAAGCAGCGAGCAACACGGATCTGCCTTCAATGTTATCTCCGGTTACTTAACTACTAGAGGAGTTCAAAAAGGATAGCAAAACCAACTATTAAAATGCAGATTCACTCTTACGGAGAGGGAGACCCAACAAGCTGCAGCTACTCCTCCATGTGCGTCACGTGACCCCCCAACATACTTATATTCTAAGGCCAAATCTTTGCAGATGGAGCAACCTGCAGGAACCCAAGGCACCAGAGCATCTTTGGACATATTTAAGGATAGTCAGTCAAGGGTTAGGACAAAGGTTTGGGAGGCTGTCAAAGATGACACAGGTGCAATACATTCTGATTTTAGGCACGTAATGGAAACAATGCAGTCACACTTGTATTCCTCATTTGGGACCCCGATACAGAAGAGGGAGGAGTTAGAACAGTTTCTGGCTAATGCTAATGCCCCGATTCATGATCCTAGAGAAACCTCACAGTTGATAACCCCGCTATCCAAAGATGAACTTTGTATAGCAATGAAAAAGTTAAAACTTCATACAGCCCCAGGACCAGATGGGTTGGGCCCAAACTTTTATGCTACATTCCAGGACACCCTTATTCCATTATTGGTAGAAACTTTTAATGATATCTTATGTAATCAGGATATTCCTGGTGAAGGCTTTATTGATTTTGCTATACAAAAAAGGATATAGGCTGGATGTAAACAATTGGAGGCCTATTTCTTTATTAAATATAGACTTCAAATTGCTCTCAATTATACTATGTAACCGCCTTAGTGGTATGGCAGAATCAATTATTTCACCTCACCAGAATTGTACAATTCCAGGATGCACATTGAAAGACAACTTGTTTTGTCTACGGGAGGTATTTGCTAGAGGGCCTTTAAGGGACATTGCAGGGTATGTTGTTACTCTTGATCAAGAAAAAGCTTTTGATCGGGTATCACACACCATTATGTTCAATATCTTAGCTTTTAATGGCATCCCACAACAGTTTATTGCATGGCTACAGCTATTATATAGTTCAGCACATTTTCATCTGCTTTTAAATGGTATGATAGGCCAAAGAATTCAGCCCAGGAAAGGGGTGTGGCAGGGGTGTCCTTTGAGCCCCCTATTGTACACATTTTAAATTGACATCTTGGTAAGCTATATTGACAATTCAAGGCATATTAAAGGTATGAGTCTTTCCCCTTGCACCTCACCCCTTAATGTTTTAGCTTATGCTGATGACCTTTGTTTATTTTTGAAATCTCATTTGGAAGGGGACATTGCACACAATGCACTGGTGGCCTATTCAGAGGCAACAGGTGCTAGAAAGAACTTTCATAAGAGTCATGCTCTGGTAGTTGGACAGGCAGCACATATGGATTGGATCTGTGGTGTACCATTATCTCTGGAAGCGGTTATATTAGGAATTAAGTTTGGTCCTAAAGAAATGGAGAAAGTAAACTGGGAATTAAAATGAACTTCATGCGATATACGTATAGAGGCATGGCAAGGCTTACAGATAACTAAACTAAGGAGGGTTTACTTGCTTAAAACTTTCATAGTTCCACTTTTTATTATTTGCAAGATCCCCCTGCCCGATACATTGGACTCTAGATTGTATAACACCTGTTTTAGAGTAATCTGGGGGAGCCGTTTGAATCCCAGTTAAATGGAATACTTCATACAGATCTATTTCACAGGGTGGTGAAGATATGGTTCACCCACTGGTATTCTTTCATCCCATATTTTGGTATGGGAACTTAGTGCCCAGCCTCAGGAAAGGGACACAGAACTGGATGATTTGGGGACAAGAATGGTTGGAAAGGGTTCTGCTGATCTGGTCTTTAGATAAATGGACTTTTAAGTTACATAACACGATTATCCCAACCAATATGTGCCACAAATTACAAAAAGTCAGGAACTGGAAACTTACCATAACTGATTTGCTGACTCTTTCAAGACAGCTCGTGTATCAACAAATAGTGTTAGTCCATTTTACAGAACCGTTTTCTTTTCCAATGGGAATGTCACAAGATGTTACTGCTACCACAAGGCAATTAATGGACTCCTGCATTCCCAAATTTTTGTGGGATACCACGTTATTGGCATGTCATGGTAGGCTGGGGTTAGAAATAATTATAAATGCAAAAACTAGAAGAGGTATTGCCTTAGAGATATGTGTAATATGGTGCTGGAGGCCCAAGAGCACCTCTTTTCGATTGCCCTTTGTGTTTCTTTCTGGAATTTAATTAGCTTTATGACCTAGGATCAGGTCTTCAAATATGTCCCAAGAAGTTTTGGTTTTAGGCATCTATAATGGCGTCTGGAAGAAATATATTGTGAGTACACTAAGATTAATTTGTGGGATTTTGAAGTACCACATTTGGCAAGCTAGGTGACATTGGGTGTTACAGAAACCTTACATTTCTCAACAGGAGCTTGTCAGGATTATTTTGGGACAAGCACAGTATAGTTATGAATTAGGCAAAAACAGAATAATAATCAGTAGATGGATTTTTATGGAAGCACTGTCTTGGGTGGATAAAATAGGGAAAAACAAAACAAAAAAGGACAAAAGATCTGACAGGATGAGGATAAAAGGAGGAAAAATATATAAAATGAATGAAGAAAAAGAAGAAATAATAGGTTAGAACAGGTTGGTAGGAACTGGCTCCTTGAATTATGATGTTTTCTTAGACTTTGGTTAGTTAAGTTCATATTTAAACAGTTTAAGTAGTTAAAATGATTAGTTTTTTACAGGCACATAGAAATTAAATATTGTAGTGAGTCAAAATTACATATAGACATGATTTTTCCATCTCTGCATTAAGTCTATACATTGATTCCTACCCTAAGACAGTCCGCTGATTCCTTTTAAAAGTGTCTTAAAACTTACTGTCCCCTAGTATTGTTTGATTCTCTCACAATACACAACTTCCCCTACGCTTGCTGAAGGGGGCGCTGTGTCCAGTCAACAGCAGGATGGCTGACAACTGTGAGGAGTTGGAGGAGGCAGGAGATGTGGGAGCTCTGGGCTCCAAGTATGTGAAAGTTTTATTCAGCAGTTCAATGGAAATCACTGAAGTGGAGGAGAAGAAGGTACATGTTCCAAAGGATATTGTGATGGAGGATGTGATGCAGCCCAGTGGGCAAGTACAAAATGTATTTGTAGTGTTTGGAACAGTACCAGCTGCTGTGGAATCAGCTGAAGAATTACTAGCTGCAGACTGGGAGGCTAGACGGCTGTTGTGACAGAAATTACAAAGGGCCTCAGAAAATGTACAGTAGTAGCCACAGACATTGCCAGTGATTTCCAGATATTTCGTGAAATTTCTGAAGAGTTTCTCTCTGCTGCCCCTATTGTGGAAATGCAGGAAGCAAGAGATATTTCTGGAAATATCACAGAAATTTCGGGAAATAGCTGGCAGTGTCTGTGGCTGCTATTGTATCACAGATGTCAGTTGACATGGAAAGCGGTGAGGAAACTGTGCAACGAAAGGAGCAAGAAGTTTAGGAAGGACTACCAGGAGCAGATGTATACTGGTCACCAGAGAGAACCCTGAAAGCAGCAGGATGGATTTTGGCACATGATGGGAAACACTGATTGCCTGTGGTCCCCCTACTGCAAGGGAAATTAAACTGCTGACAGGCAAAGGAATGGCCAGAAAGTTGGATGTAAATATACAGGCCACACAAACTGGAAGCAAAAAAGGTGTGGCACCTGCAGCACAGTTCAGCTGCAGACAAGAAGTATGACATGGGCTCAATGCAAAACCCAGAGCAGAAATCCATTTCACCAGGTACTGTGTCACATAAACAAAATCCTGCTAATTTACCACACGGCAATGTTATGAATTATAAAAATAGTGATTGGGGTAGCAGGTAGAGGTTGTAGATACAATGCAAGATAACCCAGGGGAAGGGACAAGCACTAACAATATCAATTACTGTCAGTCAGTACCCCAGAAAACCTGGGCAGAAGCCATGGAAGCCGAGAGTGGAAAGCTGGAGGAGCCCAGTGCTTCAGCAGGTTCAGAGCAGTGACACACTGCATCCCCCCCCCAGGTCAAACACATCAAGGCCTCAGAACCCAAGGTTTAGAATGGCTGATTTAGTTGCTAACCTGGGTAAACCCAGAACATGAAGAAATGCTGTGCGATTAAAAGATAAAGGAGGACTAGATGTATAACCGGATAGGGTGCGTAACTGAGCAAGAAAACTATTAAAGGAGTCCATGCAACTTTGGGCTTCAGACATCTTTGCACTAATTTACATTTCAGGGATACAATATTTAACGTTAATTTCAATACACCCTTTGCAACTGGAACAATTTTGGATGAAATATGCATCTATCAAGCATTCTTCATTATGGGCTTCATTCATAGCCATCCCTTAACAAGACCACCTGTTAAAGTGCTCACAGTCTTATTCAGGAATGAAAAAGTTCACATGTCTGACATTTTACACTGGGTCAAACAAAGAACTGATGTCATGGATTGGCCAGTGCCAATTTTGGACAGTGAACATATCTGGACAGACAGATGGAAAATAAAGATAAAACTTTGCATGACTGATGATGGGCCAGTGCACCTTCCAGCTGTTTTATTTAGGACTAGAAAGGGGTTCTGCTTTTACCTGGGTCAGGTGAAGACCTGTCACCAGTCGTTCCTTCTCCCACCTCAGCAATGCCTGTGAGGTACAGTATGTAATATTTGCCTACAAACTGGTCATGCAAGCACTTGTTGTTTGCAACCCTCCAAAGTTCAATCTATGCAAGAAACTGGGTCACCTTTTCATTCAGTGCCCGGGCAGTCCATAACAAGGGACCTTTTGGAATCAAGATGATGTGCATGCAGCCGAGGAGAAGCAAACACACACCCCTACAGAACAGCCTCCACTGTTAAGCGAAGTATTGCCAGCTCCATCAATGACACCTCAGGGAGACACAGAAGACACCTTGACAGACCACTCTACCAGCACTCTGAAACCAGTCCAGCGAGTGGAAAACCAAGAGGAAACCTGTTTGGAAAAACTGGACAGAGTAGTAACAGCACCATGGACAATGCAAAACTTTGACATGCCATCCCCACACCCTCCTACTGATGAGTTTCTAATGGTGCAAGGTATGCTCCAGTCATCCAGAAATATTCCGAAATCCAAATGGCCAAAAATGGACATGGTATCCAGTTCTTATCAATACTCAGCCTTAAATGATCCATCAGCTGATGAGGAGGGAGACTCAGAATCATCAATTGCATCATCCCAAAAAAGAACATCAGATGCGGAAGGGGATCCATTGGAAAAAACAAAAGAATGAATGATAACCAGGAAGAAACCATGAGGAGACTTACATAAGCTGGAATCCCTTTTCTTGTGGCCAAGATGGTGGGAGACACTTTAAATGTTATACCACTAATTGTGAATAGCATTAAAAACTACCAAAGGCGGTGCATTACATCCCAAGCCTTGCATGATTCCCAGGCACAGATCTGCATGTTACAGGACATTAGATTATGATCAGAGGCAGACATCCATGAAGTGCAGAAATCTTGGCCATGGGGCCCCACAGTGTGGTCCCTGGGGGATGAGATATGCTCACGGGTGGGGGTCCTGTTTAAAGGGAAAGTTACTGTTCAGAAAATTGTAGATTTAGAACCAAGCAGGGCACTTTTGTTGGATGCGTAGATTCTGAATCAAGAAATAAAAAGTGTGTGTTTGTCTGAGTTAACTGAACTGAATGGTTATCTGAAGAGTTATCTAGGTACAAATCTCAGGTGATGGAAAGGAATTGATAGCTCTGAGGTTTAAATTACTTGTAGAAAGATCTAGTAAGTAGGGGAGTGGCTTAGCTAGAAGGAAGCTACATTTAAAGACTGCCTTAGAAAAATTCTGCTACTAGCTTGGCAGAAGACACCAGGAGAAAGGACTGCTGTGTGACTGGACTTCTCTACTAGGACCAAAGAAGTAGAACTCTTGTACTTGGACCTTTAATTTAGGGTAAAAAAAACTAACAAACAAAACAAAAACAAAATGTGTGTTTGTCTGAGTTAACTGAACTGAATGGTTATCTAAACAGTTATCTAGGTGTAAATCTCAGGTGATTGAAATGAATTGATAGCTGTGAGGTTTAAATTACTTGTAGAAAGATCTAGTAAGAAGGGGGAGTGGCTTAGCTAGAAGGAAGCTACATTTAAAGACTGCCTTAGAAAGATTCTGCTACTAGCTTGGCAGAAGACACCAGGAGAAAGGACTGCTTTGTGACTGGACTTCTTTACTGGGACTATATGGCGTAGGAGAGGCTAGGGTGTTCAACACCATGGGATTCAATCAGTGTTTGAAAAACTGCTGTGGGGCTCAGAGATTTGGCTTCATTGGGGACTGGGGGTCCACCTGGAGTAATGCAAGCCTATACTGGCATGATGGGCTGCATCTGTCCAGGAGGGGATCCAGGATCCTAGGTGATAGGTTTAAATGCTTCATTGGCAAGCATTTAAACTAGCCAAGGGGGGAGGCACTGGAAAGGAGCAGGGAAATCCTAGACCCCCAAAAAAATCATGGTAGTAGGTGCGGTAAACACCAACATAGAGTTGTCGATATGGAGAAGGGCAGTGGTAAATGGAAAAAGTGACAAAGGCAAGAAGGACAGGGATGGGGCAAAAAGGAGTAAGGCCATCAGGAAATGGAGGGTAATGAGTACCAATGCCAGTAGTTTGGGCAACAAGCCCCTGAGCTGGTGGCCTTGATGGAAGGGGATGCCTGGATATCGTAGCAGTCACAGAAACATGGTACACAGAAAACCATGACTGGCATGTTAACATACCAGGTACATAATCTACAGGAGAGACAGGCAGTGGAGAAGAGGAGGAGGAGTAGCTCTCTATGTAAAGGAAGGGATAAAAGCAACTGAACAAAAGAGTAAACAGGGAGGAGAGGAGGGACTATGGGTCACCTTGTAGACTGGAAAGGGCACCACAATCCACACAGAGGTTGTGTACAGACCCCCATGTCAGGGGGAGGGAATGGACAAGGATATGATAGAAGGCATTCTTATAATGGCAGAGAAAAGGGAGATACTGTTGACGGGAGACCTGAATATGACAGATGTTAACTGGAGCACATTTGCTGCAGCCACATCCAAGAGCAGGGCCATTCTTGATGCCCTACAGGTGGCAGGCCTCAGACAGCTAGTTTCGGAACCCACTCATGAGGGAGCAATCTTGACCTTGTACTCTCAAATGGGGCAGTGAGAGGATCTCAGATCTAGAAGTGATTTGCCCTCTGGGAACAAGTGACCATCAAACAGTGTGGTTCATGTTAAACTCAGCTACAGAGTCAGGCCATACAAAAGTGAGGGTACTGGACTTCAGGAGGGCTGACTTTGGCAAGATGGGAGAGTGCCTCAGAAAAGCACTAGCAAACAGGCTAGAAGGAGGTGGAGCAACAATGAGGAATCATCAAAACTGCCATCACAGAGGCAACAAGCCATTGTGTGAAGCAAATAAACAAATCAAAATGAAAGAAAAAGCCACTATGGTTCTCAAAAGAGATGACTGTGAAAGTCAGGAAGAAAAAGATAGCATTCAGGAAGTATAAGGAAACACAGAAGGAGCAGGACAGAGAGCTGTACCAGTTAAGACAGAAGGAAGCAGGGAGGGAAATCAGAATAGCAAAGGCCCAAACTGAGGAAAAGATAGCCAACTTGGTTAAGAAGGGGGATAAAACCTTTATAGCTACATCAGCGAGCATAGAAAGACAAAGGGAGGGATAGTGAGGCAGAATAGAATGAATGGTGGGTGGGCAGAGGGGGACAATGAAAAAGCAAGGATACTGAACAAATATTTCTGCTCAGTATTCACAAAAGAGGAGGGAAGTGCCTAATCCAATTAACAGGAGCACTCTTGATGGGGGTCAATCCCAGTTCTTTCAGAAGAAAGGGTTCTGCAAGAACTCCTAAAACTGAAGGTGGACAAAGCAATGGGGCCTGATGGAATTCACCCAGAATTCTAATAGAATTAAGGGTGAACTAGTGAAACCACTAGCTAGTCGTTTTAATAAATCATGGGAGGATGGTGTGGTACCGAAGACTGGAGGAAGGCAGATGTGATTCCCCTTCACAAAGTGGGACCAAGACAGAGGCAGGAAACTACAGACCTGTCAGTTTGACCTCTGTGGTAGGGAAAGTGATGGAGTCACTTCTGAAGGAAAGAATAGTTGAGTACCTAGAGGCCAGTGGGGCACAGGACCCAAGGCAACATGGATTCACAGCGGCAAGGACATGTCAGATGAATCTAACTGATTTATTTGACTGGGTGACCAAAGTAGTAGACCAGGGAGGGGCTGTGGACAGGCCTACCTAGACTTTAGCAAGGCATTTGACACAGTCCCACACAAAAGATTAATAGTCAAATTAACCAGCCTGTGAGTGGGTCCCAGGGTGGTAGCCTGGGTAAAATATTGGCTGGACAACAGGACACAGAAGGTAATTGTAAATGGAGTCCACTCTGAAGAAAGAGGGGTTGCTAGTGGGGTACCGCAGGGTTCAGTATTGGGTCCAGTCCTTTTTAATGTCTTCATAAGTGACATTGCAGAGGGACTGGAAGGAAAAGTATGCCTCTTTGCAGATGACACAAAGATCTGCAACAGGGCTGATGCACAAGCAGGCATGGAAAGGATGAGAAGGGACTTGGCAACATTGGAGGAATGGTCAGAAGTATGGCAGCTAGGATTCAATGCAAAGTAGTGCAAAATAATGCACCTGGGAAACAAGAACCCAGGGGAAGAATACTCAATGGGGGGGGAGGTAGTAACAACAACAAAAAAGTAAATGGACCTGGGGGTAATCAAATCAGCAATGTGAGAAGGCAGTAGGGAGGGCTGGGGGTATACTGGGATACATAGGGAGAGGCATCAGCAGCAGAAAACAGGAAGTTGTTATCCCTCTGTACAGACAGTTGGTGAGACCCCATCTGGAGTACTGCATCCAGTTCTGGAGACCCCATCTCCAACAACATAGAAAGGATGGAGGCAGTCCAGGAGGGCAACTAAAATGGTGCTGGGTCTGCAAGAGAAGCCGTATGAGGAGAGACTAAAGGAGCTTAATACGTATACCCTTGAGGAAAGAAGGAGAGGGGACATGATAGAAACTTTTAAGTACCTCAGTGGAATCAACAAAGTCCAAGAGGGTAGCATCTTTCAGAAAAAGAGCGTGCAAGAACAAGGGACACAATTTAAAGATAGAGGGGGTGATTCAGGGTCAATGTGAGGAAGTATTATTCCACAGAGAGGGTAGTGGTTGCATGGAACAGCCTTTCTGAGGAGGTTGTGGGGTCTAAACTCAGGAGAATTCAAGAATGCATGGGACAGACATAAGGCAATTCTTGTGGGGAGTAGGAAGAAATCGGCTGTTGGTTAACTAGGATCTCGCGGTCTATCCTGGAGGTAGGAAATGGGCAGACTAGATGGGCCAAGCGGTCCTTATCTGCCGTCACAGTCTATGTTTCCATGTTTCTATTAGGATTGGGGTAATATATGCGCCACAGATAAACAAGGCATTTGTCATTGCCAAATGTTGTCGCGCTGGCATTGCCTTTGGTAGTGCATTGTGGAAACACATGTTCAGCAGGATGTGAAAAATGACAGCTGTACTGTTCATAAGGAGGTGTAAAAAATGGCAGTGGTAAAAATGTGGCATGTGAGATTTGCAAATATGCGAAGTTACAAGGGTGCGTGGGAAATGCAAAAAGCACACTTGTAACACAGGCATTTAATGGAGTTTTGGCACCAAATTTTCAACATAGGCATTTTAGTACCTCTACTCATGTACAGTGTCACTGTCATGTCCTCAAGCTGTCTCAAAAAGTGATTTCACACAGCGACCGTGCTATTCTTCACCAGATGTGCAAAAATACATTTCAGGAAGGATATGTAAAATGACAGCTTTACTGTTCATCAAGAGGTGTGGAAAAATGTCAGTGGTGAAAATGTGGCATGTAATTATTGCAAATATGTGAAGTTACAAGGGTGCGTGGGAAATGCAAAAAGCAGACTTGTAACACGGGCATTTAATGGAGTTTTGGCACCAGATTTTCAACATAGGCATTTTAGTACCTCTACTCATGTACAGTGTCACTATCATGTCCTCAAGCTGTCTCAAAAAGTGATTTCACACAGCGACTGTACTATTCTTCACCGGATGTGCAAAAATACATTTCAGGAAGGATATGTAAAATGACAGCTTTACTGTTCATCAAGAGGTGTGGAAAAATGTCAGTGGTGAAAATGCAGAGTGAAAATATTACAAATGCATAACGTTATGGGCATGCATGCAAACTCTGCAACGTACGCTCATAACACAATCATTTTATGGATTATCGTCACCAAATTTTCAACATAGGCATTGTAGGACCTTGGTTCATGAACAGTGTCACTGTCATGTTTGCAATCTGGCCCGAACACTGATTTCCCACAGTGACCACGGTATTGTGCACTGGAAGTGTGGAAACACATTTTGGCCAGGATGTGAAAAATGACAGCTGTACTGTTCACAAGGAGGTATATAAAAATGACAATGTTGAAAATCTGGCATGAAAATATTGTGAATTCATGAAGTTACAAGCTTGCATAGCAACTGCGCAATGCACGTTCATAAAACAGCCACTTTTTGGATTTTTTCCACCACATTTGTAACATAGGCTTTCGGAGAGCCCACCTCATGAACACAGCCACTGTCCTTGCGATAATTGGTCCCAAAAGGTGATTTTGGGCAGTGACTGCAAAATAACCTTTCGGGACAGATTGATGTCAAAACTGTGACAGAATTCATGAGAAGGGGTCCCAAAAATCCCATCTTGAAAATTTGGTGCAAAAATTCCAAAAAATGCCCAAGATATGGAGCAAAGTTGAAAAAACCCTATTTATTCCATTATACAGCTTACCGGCATTTCCTCAGTTCACAATCGGCTTTGAAGAGTGCAGACGTGTTCCCAGTCCAGCGAAGATTGTTGCGCTAAACTCCAGAGGTAAGTATGGGGTGGGGATGGGGATGCAGGGCACAGTGGGTGGGTGCCGTGGTGGGTAGGGAGACTACGAGGGACCGGTTTCAGTTTACAGGTACTGAGGGGAAACAAAAAACATGGATCGCTTTTTTACAGGCCGCTTTTGTTTTGGGGGTACAGTAGCTGATGGGGGATTTGGCACCCCAGTCAGCACAGAAGAAGGGGGCATGATTCCGACGGGAGTGGGCTCCCCCATCTGCACAGTTCAACGGGAAGGGGGGGCGGATGCCAATGGGGTTTGGGCACCCCATCGGCGAACAATGAGGGGGGGCACATTCTGTCGATGGGGAGTAGGTTCCCCCATCGGCACATACTTCACGAGGCAGGGCAAGCCGACCTGGACATTGGGCACGCTGAAGTCGGTGCTGTCGACAGTGTAGCAGCCACTGTGCCGCCATGCTACTAGCTGGTGAGCACATAGGAAAGGTCCGCTACGTGTGATGAGCTTTGCTCAGATTGTAGTGGACCTTTCCTTAGATATGCTCACCATCTTAGTATGCATGGTGTGGCGTCAGCATGTAGGCTGATTGGGGAATGAGGGACACACCTACTTGTGCGTGCCCTGCATTCGCCCAACAGCGACTGCACCTCGAAATCCCCACTGCTACAAGATGTTGGCTGTGCACGCTCGCCAACATAAAAAGCTCCAAATTGAGTTATTTAATCTGTTACACCCATATTTACGCACAAAGCGTAAACTTATTATTGGTTGTAATTTTAACTGCCCTTTGGATTTACAGGAAAAAACAGGGGTAACATCCAAGCTGTTTTGTGACACTAATGCCATTAAACAAATATTGTATACTGCACTTAAAGATGCATATAGGCAATTATACCTAAAAGGGGGACATACCTATCACAGAGGTACTCTCTCCTCAAGAACTGATTACACATTCCTCTCAAAACATAGGAAGGTCTGGAAAGCAGATGCTGTTCCCACAGCAACTTCAGACCATTTGGAATTGCATGTCACTTTAGGCCAGCTACAAAAACCAATATTGTAGCAGGGTACTGGAGGATCAGTAATGACATGCTGATGGATGAAAAAATAATTGCCCAGACCAATGAGCATCTAAAAGCCAGAGCCACAGTGACATCCTGGTATGAGTCATTGGAAGTCTGGTGGCTAGACACAAACTTAAAACTACAGAAATTATACCAAAAATGGGGCTTACAGAAAGGAAAAACAACACATTTTCAGTTCCTAACAAAAATGAAAAGAATTGTTTAGATTAATATCATTACAGAATACAGACAATATGGATTATACACTAGTAATACAGCAAATAAAACGAGATGAGAGGGTACCTCTATGATAGAGCCAGATCCCTTAGAATGGAACAGTCAGCAGGAATGCAAGGGATGAAAGATTCACTTGATATATTTAAAGACTGTCAGTATAGGGCACAAAATAAAGAATGGGAAGCCATCAGGGATTGTACAGGTGAAGTGCATACAGACTTTGACAAACGTTTGGAGGTTATTACAGAGCACCTGACTTCTTCCTTTGGCTCCCCTGAACATACAGTTACTATAGTGCCGAACTTCTTATCTAATATAAACATAAAACCTTTACTGATGGATGATGTAACAGCTATGACTGCACCCATAAGTCTGACAGACATAAACATGGCCATCTCTAAGCTTAGACTAAATACTGCCCCTGGCTCAGATGGTCTTAGTTCTGATTTTTATAATGCATTTCATGGTATACTAGGACCCATCTTGATTACAGGTGGGCGAAGTGGCCGAATTTCGCTCCACGAAGTGATTCACTCTGTAATGCGGAATCTGCGAAGCGCTCCGTAACACAAAGCGGAGTACTTCACATCATAATGGAGAACATTAAGTCCATTTATATCCAATGACTTCACATTATTCTGCCTTCCCCAAACCCCAAACCACTTCTCCACCAATTTTAAGGCGAAGTACATTGAAATCAATGTACTTCACATCACTTCACCTTGTTATTGAGCTTCAAAGCAAATTTGCAGTGCTTCACAGGATTGCAGGTCACATGGGCTCTAGATTGTTCTGCACAGCCTCAGTTCTGTGTAGTGTGTGTGTGTAGTGGAAGATGGAGACAGTTTCCTCTCAGAGCTCTGTGATTCAAATCCTCAAAAAGCTGTTAAAAAAGTCATTTTTAGATATTTTTTTGCTCATAATTTAGTGCATCGATTGTATGAAACCCTCCTGTGCTCATGTCATCGAGTGTTTATTGTTTGTGTGTGGATTTTGAATGCTAATTTAGAACAATCAGACTGTGTACTGTGTACTGTGAAGTGTGCTATGTGGGAGGGGCATATCTGTGGTATAGGTAAATTAACCAGGAGAAAAAGGCTGTCTTTCTGTTTTGGTTATCTTTTTCTTGTATAACTCTGTTAATGTAGACACAGTAATATTTTCAGTAATTGTTGACATTTTTTTTTTGCTCATTGTAGTGGTGTAGCAGTGTATAATTTCAGTTTGTTTAAAACATGTGGTTATATTGCTAAAGGATTTCAATTTGCTACGCAATACTTGTAGTGTGTGTGTGAGTGTGTGTGTGTGTGCGAAGCATACCATTAAATCAGACAACTGTTATATTGCCAGAGTAATTGCAGCAGTGTGAACCTCCTATCCACTGCACCTGCATGAATTTTTTATACTGCTATGTAGCAACTTTACTGGTAGTGGACTGTTACTGCATTGCACTACCCCCCCCCAAACTGGCAAAAGGTATTCTTTTCCAGATTTGGATTTGTGACTTGTGAGCATTGGTTAAGTGGTGTGCCTTTGCATCTGACTCTGCATCTCTTGAGTGCACAGTGCAATCTTAATCTGTCTGTGCATTTGCAATACACCATTAATTCTGGGAAACTTTACATTTCTTGTTACACTCTTATTTCACTTCCTCAGCACTGGGGAATTTTCGGGACACAAGACATAGCATTTTGGGATGCAAATTAATTCTGGTGACGGTGTATGGCCACTGCTCGAATGACAGAGTGTGCCATTAATTCTGGGAGACTCTGAGTTTTTTGTTACCCTCTCATTTCACTTTGCCAGCACTGGAGATTTTTCTGGACACAAGGCAGTAGCATTTTGGGGATGCACATTAATTCTGGTGACTGTGTGTGGCCACTGCTCACATGATGGAATGCACCATTAATTCTGGGAAACTTTGCATTTTTTGTTACCGTCTCCTTTCACTTCACCAGCACTGGGGAATTTTCTGGACACAAGACAGTAGCATTTTGGGGGATACAAATTAATGCTGTTAACTGTGTGACCTGACCACTGTGCACATGACTGAGTGTGCCATTAATTCTGGGAGAATTTGCATTTCTTGTTACTCTCTCATTCACTTCATCAGCACTGGGGGAATTTTCTGGACACAAGACAGTAGCATTTTGGGGATGCACATTCATTCTGGTGACTGTATGTGTGTGGGGGCACTGGGGGGCTGCCAATATTGTTGCCACTCTGCCTTACTTCATGTTAAGGTGGAATGACAACGCAAAGTAATAATTATGAGAAGTAAGTCTTTCCTATTGGCCACTCCGCATAGCAGAGTGACAACGCAAAGTAGCCACTTTGCGTACACATTGCATTGAGACACACTAGGAGGCCAAAACCAAAACTCCTACCTTTCATCTCATATCTGAGGCTTCAACAGATGGGCATCACCAATGCCTTTTTCAACACTGGACAAAGTCCTGTGTCAGTGAGCACTAGACAATCTCCCGCAAATACTGGGCCTAGCTGCCCAACACAGCTCACTAGTAGCTGGGGCAAGCCTGGATCTAGTTCACAAAATATTACTTCCAAACACAGAAGCATAGAAGTTGTCAGCAGACAAGGACCACTTGGCCCACCCAGTCTGCCCAGGTTTCCCTACCCACTGTGTCACAGCACACTCTATTCAGTCTCCAGTTATCTCCGCCTCTTGCCTTACATCCAAGGTCCTTTTGTATCTGTCCGATGAATGCTTGAATCCTGTAACCGTTTTGGCACCCACCACCTCCTCTGCTGGATGGTCATTTCAGGCATCCACTACCCTGTCCATGAATAATTATTTCCCTATATTTCCTCTTGGCCTCCCACCTCCAGCTTCATTGCATGACCTTGTGCTCTTGAACTTCTTTTGGTATAGAAAATGCTACCTTCTTATACCTTACTAATACCTGTTAGGTTAAGTTGCCCACAATTCCAAGATCACGTCACCCACTGCATCCACCATCGCTGCCCTAAAGTCTCCCCAAGACCATTCAATGCTACTGCATCTCATGGACGTGACACCATTGGCTGTGATGACCCACTTGGTGAGTTCACATCCTGAAAAGAGGATAACCTGTCTCAAAAGAACTGTGCAAACTCTTCACATTTAGCCGCTGAACCAGCTTTCACAGACCCCAGACAGGTCATATGTAGAAGTATGTCCATGGTCTGTAAAAGCTGAGCTGGTTGGTTGAAAGCAGCAATCTCCCTGAACAGTCATTCTGCCTTATGGGTAATCACCTCAGTGGTCGACAACTGGAATAGCCTACAAATACAGGTGTTGGAAGCAAAAACAGTGGTGGGCTTTAAACATGTATGGGATAGGCACACTGAAACATAGAAACATAGACGTTAAAGGCAGATAAGGACCATCTGCCCTAACCAGTCTGCCCATTTTCATACATATTCAATAAGCTGCAGATCCTAGTTACCCAGCAGCCTACTTTCTCCTACTCCCCAGTATAATTGCCTTATAACTGTCCCATGCATTCCTGAATTCCCCCACTGTTTTTGACCCCATGACTTCCTCAGGAAGGCTGTTCCATGCATCCAACACCTTCTCCATGAAGAAAATACTTCCTCACATTGCCTCTAAACCATCCCCCCTCTATCTTCAAATTGTGCTTCCCTGTTCTTGCATGTCTCTTTTTCTGAAAGTTGCTACCCTCTTGGACTTTGTTGATTCCATTGAAGTACTTGAAAGTTGCTGTCATGTCCCTCCTCTCCCTTCTTTCCTGGAAGGCATTCATATTAAGCTCCTTTCATCTCTCTTCATATGGTTTCAGGTGCAGACTCTGCATTTTAGTTGCCCTCCTCTGGACTGCCTCCATCCTGTCTGTGTCCTTGTGGAGATGGTGTCTACAGAACTGCATGCAGTACTCCAGATGGAGTCTTACTGTCTGTACAGAGGGATGAAAACTTACTGTTTTCTACTGGTGATGCCTCTCCCTATACATTCCAGTATCCCCCCAGAATCTTCCCAGCCCTCCTTACTACTTTTTCACATTGCTTGGCTTCCTTTAGGTCATCTGATGTGACTACCCCAGGTCCCTTTCCATTTTTGTTGTTGTTAGTTCCCCCCCATGTGTACCCATCCCTGGGGTTTTGTTTCCCAGGTGCATTACTTTGCATTTATTTGCACTTAATCTAAGCTGCCATACTTTTGACCATTCCTCCAACCTTGCCAAGTCCCTTCTCATCCTTTCCACCCCTTGTGCATGAACCCTGTTGCAGATCTTTGTGTCATCTGCAAAGAGGCATACTTTTCCTTCCAGTCCCTCCACAATGTCACTTTTTTTCATTTGTTTAACCAGGAGAGACACACTAAGCTGAATGCTTATTTACAGGTGCAACCTGGTAGCACAGGGATGTTAAGTGACTCACTCAGGGTCACACAATATGCAAGTGGGGGATGTGGGATTCAAACCTAGGTCTCCAGATTTTCAGCTCAGAGCTTTAAACCACTGCACTATACTGCCTTGCTGTCACTTAGAAAGACATTGAAGAAGACTGCCTCAGTACTGAACCCTGAGGTACCCTGTTTGTAACCCTCCTTTCTTCAATGAAAACTCTATTTACTTTTACCCTCTGCATCCTGCTGTCCAGCCAATTTTTCACCCAAGCCACCACCCTGGAACCCACTCCCAAGGCTGGCTAACATGTTTAGTAATCTTTTGTGTGGGACTGTGTCAAATACCTTGCTAAAGTCTAGGTAGGACATGTCCATGGCCCCTCCTTGGTCTACTACTTTGGTCACCCAGTCAAATAAATCTATTATGTTCAGCTGACATGACCTTCCCACTGCAAACCCATACTCCTTTGGGTGCTAATCAAGCTCCTACCTAATCTCTCTGGTCTGAAATCATGATTGATTTCCTTGTGGATAAAATGGTGTGGAGGAACATCTGTACTTGGGGGAATTGATGAGGTTATTGTTCAGTCAGGCAATTGTTTTACTTGCAGCTAAATATGTGACTGTGGACAATATGGTCAGTGGACACTCTACACTACTGATAATTCTGCAGTCTGGATGGGTAAATGCCAAGACGCTATGTAACATGTCAAAAAAACATAGACATCATTCCAGCAACTAGATTGGCACGAACACAACACATAGCACATTCTGAAGCAGGGATTAATTCCCTATTAATGCCCCCCTCAGAATGTAGCAGTCTTTGCAGCCAGAATGGGAGCAAGCAACAGGGAAAAGTGGAGCACTGTTTACTCTGTGAAGGCGCTGCAAAAATCCGGAGTGTGCTCGGCATCCAACCCGAACAAAGCCATGGGGTCCGTACTGCAGAGGGACCTACCACGGCGATGAGCAATGTCTCTTACTGTGCAATGAAAACCCAGGCATATCACAGAGTCCTTGGAGTAGACAGAGCCGAAGAAGCATGCAGTGAGTGATGTTTGTCTCCAAGAATGGCAGTTAGAGTTAGCACTTATCACGTCCTATTAAGCAGTGCATTATGGGAATATAACAAAGCTTTGCATACCTGGGATCGATTATGAAGTATAATGCCAGATATGCAAATATTGATTATCTCCCCAAAATGCACTATTCAAGTAGATATACAAAAGACTGAAAGGATTGAAAACAGTTGTGTAGATATCAATGAAAGTTTTATTGTCCCATAAGATGTGTTGCAAAGCTGTTTTTAATGATCAGTACAAAACCAAAACAAAGTAGCCAGCACAATACAAACAGGTAGTGAATTTAGAGTGTGCACACTCCCGGTGGAGATTGAGATCTGTGGGAAAGTACACGGTAGAACAGCAGTTCAGATAGTAGAAAACAATATTGTAAGTTTCTGTTCATTAATATCCGACTGGCTGTCACTTGTAACATAATGTAGTTTGCACTTGCCATGTTACAAGTGCATTAAGCTACTCCAAAGGTGGCATCTAATGGGGAATTAATGCAGGGTTGGGCCATTGTAGGCACTCGGCCTCGGCCACAACCCTACCAGCCATGCGTTCATTCCCCATTAGATGCCTCCTTCACAGTGGCTTAATGCGTACTTATATAATTAGTGCCATACACAGTATAATTACAATGCCAACCTGTACATATTAGTTAGGTCCAGTAGAGGTGCTCCACCTGCTGGCTGAATGGAGCATCTATTTTCAGTGTTATTTATGTTGATATGGACGCTATGATTCTGAGGCAGTATATTTGGGCACCTTCCCTTTTCTTGTTTTCTTTTCTTAATTCAAAAGGGGCTTTGTATGTATTATTTTAACTTTTAAGAGCAGGTACCTTCCATGATTTAACTTGGCTCCACACCTTTGATTGAGTAGTTAATTAAAGTAATAAGCATTAGTAGGAAATGCCTTTTTTCTGGGTCATTACACATACTAAATCCTTTATAGAAAAGTTTATAATTTATTATGGAATGGAGCCGTCATCTTAGTTAGTGTCCAATTTATTTAGTGTTTGGAGGTTACTCTGTGGCTTTAAAGCTGTGGCATTATTACTCAACAGACCAGAGTTTAGGGCATACTTTCACCCGGCAATGTACCACTAAAGAGTTGAGGAGAAGGCATTAGGCCTGGTTTGAGTGATTATGATGTATATAGTTATTATAGTCAGTGGTGAAGTGTTCTATGTGTTCTTTAGTCTTTGTTCTTCGCTGTGTTTGTTGTTGGGGTATTTTGGGGGGGTGAGGTACCAGAGCACTCCTGTTTGGTTTATAGCTTACCAACAATCTGTTTACTTAACCTATATGACTAATTATCTTACGTGCATATCTTGGAATGTTAATGGCTCTAAAGACAAAAAGAAGAAATACATGTTACTCAGACACTTGAGTCATTTATTTTCGCAGATTGTATTTGTACAATAGACCCATTTGCTTGAATCTCAAACAGGATATTTGGCTAAATCCTGGGTGGGGAAAGCTTTTGGGGCAGGGAATAGCACTAGTCAACTAGGGGTGGCTACTTTAATTTCAAAGGCAATTGCTTTTACCTTGCTGACTGAGAAAAGAGATCCTGCAGGAAGGTTTGTTCTGTTACATGGCTTTCTGGGAAACTGGAAAATTTTGATAGGCTCAATATACAGTCCCAATACAGAAACTGTTGGTTTCTTTCCTAGCCTAGCAATACAGATAACCCAGTTCAGTCACTTGCCCATAATATTGGGAGGTGACTGGAATTTTGTCCAAGTCAGTAAGCTGGACCGTACCTATCATAGGAAAACTGGGTTATCCACTGGGCAAAGGGCACTCACAGAATTTATGGACCAACTGGGCCTTCTCGATCCATGGAAACTTCTGTACCCTACCACAAAAGATTACACTTTCTTTTCAGCACCCCATCAAGTTTCTTCTCAGATAGACTTTTCTTAAATCTCAAAAGAGCTGATGCCCTGGCTGCGGCAGAGTACCATCTCTGCGAGAGTTCTCTCTGATCATTCATCAGTTACTCTGCAGCTGGAAATACCATCCCTCTCCTTGTGCTCTAATACATGGTCTTTGAATAATCAACTTTTGAAGGATTCTGAGATGGTTTCCAAGTTGAAGCAGTATATTGAAATAATAATTTAGCAAAACATGTCTAACTCCATACCCTATGGTGTTATCTGGGGCAGTTTAAAATCTACTTGGATGGGTGAATTAATTAGGTTGGCTATAATAAGAAAGAAAAAAAACTGAGTTTTCATCTCTGACTTACTTTCCTGCATATGTTTAATGGAGCAGTCCTTGTCAACCTCATCTGTGGAGGACTCTAGGGAGAAATTGGGGCAACTCGGGGCACAATATTCAAATGATCTAATGTCCAGGGTAGATAAGGTGGCCAAAAAGATTAAAGCTACTTATACAAGTCAGAGAGAAAAAGTGGGCAAGCTCTTGGCCATGAGGATTAAGCAACAAACTAATTCCAGATGGGTATCCTCTTTGAGGGACCCAGATATAGGTTCCCTTACTACCAGTTCCCAGGTAATGGAAATTTTTTCTCTAAATGTTATAGTACTTTGTATACTGCCCCCACACTCCAATTTGATTCCGACCAGCATGTGTTATCATTTCTGCTAAAGGTAGGTCTTCCAACGCTTACTGACGCACAACGAACATCTCTGTTAGGCCTCATTACCCAAGTACAGATAGCCTCAGTAATAGATGCTCTGCTATTGAATAAATCTCTGGGGTCTGATGGCTTTATGTCTCATTTTTACAAAACCTACTACCAGATGTTAACCCTTATTCTCACCGATTTATATAATTTTTGGTTCCTTCATCCACCAATAGATAAGTTCTTCTTTGAAGCCAGAATCCTGTTATTGCCTAAACTGGGCAAGGATGTCTCCAGACCCCAAAAGTATTGGCCCATTTCCCTAATTAATAATGACATTAAGATATATGCCAAGATTCTAGCAACTAGACTAACTTCGTTTTGGGAATCCTTGGTAGGGCCTGACCAGGTGGGCTTTGTGGCTGGCAGGAACCCTAATTCCCATTTTCAGAAGCTCTTCCACCTTATCTCTGCATCTGAGAAAATGGACACATCTTCTGTGTTAGTCTCCCTGGATGCAGAGAAGGCTTTTGATTGAGTTTCTTGGAATTGTCTTCTAAAAGCTTTTGAGGCCTACTCTTTACCAGTTGCTTTTAATAATAAGATCAAGGTATTGTATCAGAGTCCATCAGCCCATATACTATGTAATAATGTGATAGCCAAATCCTTGCAAATTACGCGAGGCACTCAGCAAGGATGCCCTGTGTCACCCTTTCTTTTTAACCTTTACCTGGAGCCCTTAATCATAAAGATCAACCATTCTGCATTAATTAAAGGAATTACTATGCGTGGGGCCGCCTTCAAATTATCAGCTTTTGCAGATGACATTTTACTACATCTAGAGAGCTGGGAAGCCTCGCTCCCAGCAGCTCTGACAATTATCTATGAGTTTAGCTTTTTTCCAGGCTACAAGCTAAATCCCTCAAGGACTACACCCTATCCCTTATCTCTCTCTCTTCGTGGGTCCCTAGCTCCTTCCCTGGGTCTTAAGTGGGACACTTCACCATTAACGTACTTTGGTATTAAGATTCCTAGGAATCTCCATGAACTCAAGCAGCTCAACTTAGACCCTGTTCTCCAGCAATTGGAAGGGGACCTTAGTAGATGGAGGCATCTCCCTTTGACACTGTGGGGTAGAGCAAATGTTATTAAAATGTGTGCTCTTCCTAAGCTGATGTACCCCTTAGGTATGCTTAACATTTACTTTCCTAGGACATGGTTCAAATATCTGGATTTGTTTGTGACATTTTGGTGAGTGGGCCTTTTGTTGACCAATTTTTGTGATAAGAGTTTGTTAGCATTGAATTGGTTCAGGCTCCTCCCTGAATAAATACTATTATTCTTTCCGAGGTTGGCAGAGCTAGATCAAGGTTCCTTTCAAATATCTGGATTGCTTTTGTTCTTCATTTATCTAGGCTGATAACCCCTCTCGGAGAGCCTATTTCAAACTAGCATGTACTTATAACCATGGTGGCTTGCAGGTGCCAGATATTTTTAAATATTACCTGGCTCTTCATGGTGTATTGTACTTCAGTTGGGGAGTCCTCAGCCTTCCTGAGGACCAGATTCCTGGTTGGCTAATTACAGAACATAGATTAGCCCAGAAGCATAAAGTGTCCTTAAATTCATTACTGTATCCTCCATACTCTAAATTGCCAGTGGACCTTCGAGACAGACTTAATGGCTAGAGTAGTAGAGCTCATCAGCAAATGTGTCATCTACTAAAAATCATACCTACTACAATGTCTGAACAGCTAGTTTTTAGAAACCTTAACTTTTGTATCACCGGGAAACCAATTCAACCCTCTTTTCTACCTTTACTGTCTCAGCTTATGGCGCTGGATTTTCTGATGGGAACTGGGATGAAATCTTCCATGGCTATATCCAATCAATATAAACTTCCACCTAGTTCCATCCTTAAGATCTGGCAACTGTGTGATTGCATAAGGCAATCTGCGAAAAGCCTTTCTACTTCTTGGAATTGTAGCTTTAGTTTCTCAGGTATTTCCCAATACATGGGTAAGAGAAAAGTGATGTTGAGTATTTATAATTTTTTGTGGAACCATGACTTGTCCAATACTTCCAAAGCTGCTCCCTATTGCCAGAACTTATTAAAATTAAACTGGTCTGCAAGTGGCAGTCTATCTGGACCTCACTTTACACTTATGTGAAACAAGACTGCCTAAGACTTATATAGTTTAAAGTCTTGTGAATGAAAAGACTTCCTACCTCTGCCTGGCATTATGCTTGGCAGAGGTGGCTAATCTGTACCATAAATTGTGGGAATGTCCTATTGCAAAACAGTTGTGGACATTAATTTTCAAGAAACTAGCCCCCTTATTCAGTGGCAACAATTATTTTGTACCAGAAATTTGTATTTTAGGGGATTATTCAATTATTAAAAACCTCAGTCATAGGCACAATATGGCAGTTTCCTCGGCTGTGGCTAAGTTAATCATTGCATGACATTGGGTTGAAAACTGGACCCCTATCTCTGAATTGGTCCAGGAATGTCTAACAGCCATTTCAGCTGAATGTATAGTTACAGGTTATGGTTTCAACTCACCTTGTGTATGCAGTCGCTGGTTGCAGCTTTATGACTATTTGTTTGAGTTAACAGGGGCATGTCAGGAAAGTCTTTATTATGGTTGATGGAGTGCACTGGATGGAGGGCTGGGGAGGCAGGGTTTGATTTTCTTATATGTTGTTTCATTTATTTACTTTGTCACCTTTTCTGGTTTGTGTACACTTATTATTCCTGCATGACTCTTCCACAGATCTGTGTTGATTGTTGTTTTTGCCACTGGAAAAAGCAATAAAGTTTATTCTGATAAAGGATGCAGTTTCTTTTGTGTATAAACAATTTTTATGATCAACTTAGTCATCACATGGCTCCGAATTTATCACTGTAAACACGAACTGTGGTGGCACATACATTCTTTAGTAGAGAAACAACAATTTCTGACAGCTAACAATGTGGCATACATTTTCAACTTAAAAATAGACAATTCATTGATGACAACACATACAGTACTCAAAGACACCAGGCACTATTGCCACTCACAGTATACAAGGAAACTAGTGATGCTCACACTATCCATGTGGTATCCTTCTCAGCATGACCTACAAATGCTGGCTGTGTCTATGTGATAAAAAGGAAAACACCTAAAGATGACATTGAGTATGAGCTAGTCACGCTTTCGATCTGATCACCTATGTTGTGAATACACTGACAGCTGTTAGTTTTGGCCTCTTTAAGTGCTGTTTGCACCAATCACAGAAATGTCAGCACTGGATCTCATAAAGTATATACATAGTTCCACAAAACAGAGGGAGAGAAATAAAAAAAAGACATTAAAATGCTTGATTACACTCACAGTCAGAGAAAGCTGTTGGCATACATTCACTGCCCACATCGGATATGATAATTTTTTAGGGGGGAATGAATACTAGAATAAGTACAGGTGCAATTATACTATCTCAAATCAATGAAATCAAAGTGCTGCTTCTGGTCTGTGCATCACATTACACTGAAGTGAACCTAAGACAAACAACTCAGGATGGGCAGCCACAAAGTAAAAAAAAAACAAACACAAGGCAAGCAGATGAGCAATCAGTAATTTTTTTTTTTATGTTTTTAGAGAGCACGTTTTATTTATTATGGTGCACCAGTATACAAACAACTTCGGTGATAAAACTATCTTTCAAAACTACCAGAAACCTGGCAGCATGTTCAGCGGGAGGAGTAACTGTTAAATTTGGATAACTTGACTGTGGTCAGAGCAGCTGCTGCATAATCTAAGGGATACTCATACAGTAGGGTTAAGTGAATTTCAATAAGGAATAAGGAGACACCTGGCAGAAAATCTGAAAGTAGCAGGCTCATCAGGCATGTAACAGTGCTACCTGCAGGGTTGTACCTGCAGAAAGGTTCTTTAATAAAACAATACACCAAATGCTGCATAATGCATCACAGCAACCACTGCTACTGTTTACTGACCACCACCAGAAGTACTGTTACTTCTAAGGACTACCATGATTACAGCATTATACCTCAATAATAGGAAACTTATCAATGACTACCACTGCACCTGAAGTTGTGTACTTGCTCCAGAGGAATAGAACAGTTGTTAAGGATGGTGAGTTGAGCCGACTTATGCTTGTTATGAGAATTTGTAAATAACATTACCTTGGTCTTTTTATGGTTCAGGATTAACTTGTGTTCTGAAAGCCAGGATTGACCAGGGGAAAGTTGTACTGCAATACTCTAGAAAGGAGAGAGGGGTCTGGCTGCCTCATGAATAAGACAGTGTCATCTCTGCAGATGAGGAGTTAACTGGGGCAGGCCCAGGGGGAGAGAATTGAAGAAGAGACTAAAAAGAAGGGACCAATAATTTAACCTTGCAACACTGGAGGACACAGGATGAGAGGTGGAGAGGGTACCCCTAATTTTCCCCCATTGTGTTCTGCCATGTAACTGCATGTGAAAGACCAACGACAGGGAAAGACTCAATAAGTAGGGACTGGTTTACTGCATTGAATGCTTTAGTAGATCAATGCAGATGGACCTAACTAGGTGACTGTGGTCAAGTGCTCTGTTAATAAATGTAGTATATTCAAGAAGTGCCTTAGTAGTTCTATGATTTTTTCTAAATCTGTGTTGCTGCAGACATTGAGTGTTATATTTGGACAGGTAATCAGAGAGCTGACCGGAAATGATACGTTGAAGCATTTTTTTAGAGTTGGGAGTATAGGGAAGGTGATGGCAGTTAGAGTGCAAAGTCTTATCTCTGCTGTTGTAGACAGGGTAACTATGGCTGCCTTCCACAAGAGAGAGAACTGGCCCAGGCAGAGGGACAGACTGCAAAGCTTGGCGAGAGGTGGCAGTATAGCATCTAGGGCAATGCAAAGACATTTTAGATCAAGGGAATCACTGCTGTAGCGCGATCTGTTAAGGACCTGAAGGAGGTACTTTTTTGTCTCTTTGGCCGAGACTGTCCTAAAGTAGAAGGGAAAGGGGTTTGGAGTAGTCATAACTCTAGGGGAGCTGTAAGGGATTCCAGGTGTAGAGGGGGATTTAGAGAAGAAGCTGGCAGAAGCACTCCACTCAGGTCTGAGAATGCATTACTAAAGATGTCAACAATTTTTTGTTGATCCTGGGTGGAAACCACGTTGATGCTGATAACTGAGGGTGGAGTTTTGTTGGGCTTGCCAGTTAGTTCCTTAATGTTCTCCCAAAAATTCCTACAGTTACCTCATTTGTCAGTAAATGCAGCTAATTTAAGCTGGCTAAAAATTAGGCAAGTCTTATAAACCAACGTGAACAGCAGATTTGAAAGCAGCTCCCACATTCACCATGGATGTTACTAAGAAATCAAGTTAAGCCAAATGTAAAAGAAAAATTCTGACACTGAGTGACAAGATGCTGATCTTAGAAAGACAGGGCAAGGGCAGAAGAGCCACAGACATTGCAGCATGCTGTGGCATAAGCAAGCAGCAGGTGTCTCATATTAAGAGTAGTAAAGGTAAAATTATGTCACACACTATGAAAGAAGAGAATGAAAGAACACTAAAAAACAAAAATGCTAAACAAACCTGCCAATGAAAAGCTTGAGAAAGTTACATCCATCTGGTTCAATCAGCAACACATGAAGAGAGCCATGCTGTCTGGTCAGATGGTAAAGGAAAAGGAGCTGCATTTTAATCAACAACTTAGCCAATGTAACGAAAATGACTTTAAAGCTCAAATGGAATGGCTTCAGTGTTTCAAACAGAGACATTTCATTTGGCAGTTAGAAATTCAGGGAGACAATGTTGACTGACACAACTTAGATTCAGCCCTATCTATAGGGAGGCAGTATAGTGCAGTGGTTTAAGGCTCTGAGCTGCAAATCTGGTGACATCCAGCAGACCAGACCTGGGTTTGAATCCCACAGCTTCCACTTGCATACTGTGTGACCCTGAGCAAGTCTCTTAACTTTCCCTATGCTCCCAGGTCGCACCTGTAAAAAAGCTTTTAGCTTAGTGTGCTACTCCTGGTTAAACAACTAAAAAAAAATGATTCAGCCCTATCTAGATGAGTTACACAGAGTCATTCAAGCCCAGAAGTACACAGCTGAGCAGATCTGTAATGCTGATGAAACCGGCGTGGGGTCATAATGTCACAAGACATTATGCTGCAGTAATATACCATGCTTCCAAAACAGTGTGGTATATTAAAAACAGCATAACATTTGTTTTGCAAGGGATTCTGCCCCCAAATACTTGCAACTAATATAACTAACTCGAGAATCCACACTTATCACACAAAGTGTGGAAAGAAAAATGTTCCGCGCATCTGGGACCGGGAATCAAAACCCAGTCCCAGATGCACTGCTTGCCTCCCTTGCTGCCCATAGCTCATTCCATCAAGCCACGGCAGCTGCTCGGTGGCCCCTCTCCTGGCAGGAATCCTGCACTGGTAAGAGTGAGAGTGTGCCCTACCGTGCATTTTTCCTTTTGTAGTTTTGCACCCTCTTGCTTTTATCTGCCTCGCTGTTCCTACCTCGTGGTCATGTTGTATGCTGTAAAGCTTGCAACATTGTGACCCAGTAGGGATGAAACCAGCCTTTACTGCAAGTTGTTGCTAAACAAGACCCTTGCCATCTCCTTTGAGCAGACTGCACTCGTTACAAACAAATTAAAGTCAAGATCACATTCCTTAGTTGTTCGAATGCCACAGAGATACACAAACTCAAACCCTTGTTGACAGGTAAATAAGCAACTCCCAGATATTTTAAACATGTAAACATGACAGCTCTGCCAGTGACTTATGTTAACCAAGGGAATGCATGGATGAGCAGTAATGTTTGTTGATTGGTTCCATAAAGCTTTTGTGCCCACTGTCAGAAAACATCTGATGCTGAAAAAACACCCTCCTGAAAGTACTGCTTCTTACCGACATTTGCTCCACACACCCCCAGGACTGATGTCAAATGTTGGAAGAATTATTGTAGATTTCTTTTCACCAAACCAGACCTCAATGCTGCAGTCATTCAATCACATGATCTTAGAAGGTCTCAAAAAAAGATACAGAAAGATTCTTTTTTGCTGCAGATCCTGTCAGACACTAATCCAGAAACATTGATTGTTTGCCTGTTGAAAAAATAAACTTAACAGATGTTGCCTACATTATAGGAGAGTCCTGGGATGAGGCCACCTCTGAGAGCATTTTGAAATCACTCTGTTCCATTCTAAAGCTTGATGTGAGAGATTCTACATCAGATCCCAGTCCGGACACCCCATCTGATGAAGAACCGAAGGTAGCAGCTGGAGACAAACGTGACAATGACTTCGCTGATGAAATCACCGAATTAAGCACAAGAGACCAGAGGCTGCTAACCACACCTGATCTTTCTGATGTGGACACTCCAGATCTGGTAAATGAGCAGTCAGATGCAAACACTGATAAAGGCTCAGACAACGAAAGTGTGGATGAAATAGAGACTGTGTCCAACCACAGTGCAGTCAAAAACTTCTGTAAGTGCATCCTATGGCTAAAAAGACAGCCCAATTTTGACCTTGTTCGCAGGATGTTATTTTTTATTGTATTTATTTCAGTTTGGGATTAACACATTTAAGTCAAGGACTCATTTTCAAAGGTTCCATGTGAGTGTTGAACAAACATTACAAAAATACAAAGTTTACAAAGAAAAAAAACAAAGAAAAACATTGAAGCATATCCACAGGCAGTAATAATAAAATTTGAACTTAAACACATCAAATTAGTACACATTAACAGATAGACCGATTAGATAAGAGTGGGTTTGGGGGGGTCAGCCAGAAGTGGCATCATCTGAGGTGGGAGAGAGGTGAAGCTTTCAACCAAGTGAGGCCATCATCAGATAATTGGGGGTAGGGGAGTGGGTTAAGAAAAAAAGTTGTATGTATGCGGTGTGGTATGATATATTAGCACATGCAGCACAGAAAAAATACAGAGGGGCAAAACAGAGCAGTCACTGACTTGTTTTCCCATGTAGCTGTAATGTACTGTACTTTTTAAGCTTTAAAGTTTTACATTTTTTTTACTATTTTTTAAGGTCAGTTTCTATTTGTAGGTGTTTATTAGTGACTAAAATAAACTTAAATAATAATTCAGTCAGTAAAGGAGTGTTCACCATGTTTTCATAATGCACAGTGCTGTTAGGTAGTTTGATTTTCATTTAACTGGACGATCGATTATCTGGACAAAATTCACACCCCCCACAGGTCTGGATAATTGAGGTTTGACTGTACCTACTATTCAGGAATGCATCTCAGACTTAGTCAAGATAGAAATGCCTGTGTGTAATGTGTGAACACACCAGGAATGGGCACACAATGAAATTTCCTATCCAGCAGTGGGTAAATACACCAACAGGCCTGGCAGGCCACCTACAGTGTGTAAGCTGATAAGAGATGAGGCCCCTGACCGTTACCAACCAGCCAGAGTAAGAGGGGGAAAAATGCTCAGGATAGACATATCTGAAGAAGAGTGGTGACAGTGTCGGGGTATTATGAGAAAAGCATGTGCGATCCATGCAGACTACTCATACAGAGCAAAATACTCCACCTCTGGTACTGCATTCCAGCCTAACAGAAATCCATGGGTCTCCTGCAGCATGGCCATCCCCACTCTTAGCAAGGTTTACCCTTAGCCACTTTTACTTTTATAGGCACAGAATTTGACTGACAACAGGAACTTCCTGTTTGGGAGCAGGAAGTGTGTGATCACAGAGGCATACAAGAGTCAAAATTCTAGAAGGAAGGAAGTAACTCTTCATCCCCTCTAGCTGCTGGAGATCTGACGCTGAGCAAGTAAGAAGGAGATTACAGAGGAATATAGGAATTTCCTGTCCCAGAACAGGAAAATCAGGAGCTTTAAGGACACAGAGGCAGTAGTAAAGTAGGGAGAATTTTTTTTTTAAATATAAAATAAAAATAAATAAATAGAGAGAGGAAAGAGTAAAACATACCTCTCAACTGTCCCTGATTTTCAGGGACGTGATTTGTCTAAAAATTTTACTCTGCCCTCCTAAAATTTTGTTTCTGTGACTAAACAGTGGGGTTATAAGTACAAAATAATATCAAACATAAAAGTTACAGACATGTTCTTTCTTAGTTGATTTTTTAAGCCTTGTCCCTGATTTATGAGGGGAGGTTGAGAGGTATGAGTAAGTATACAAAATAACAGTTAAGGAGCCACAGATAAGATATGATGGGAGTGGTGCAGTACAGTGGCTGTGAAGCAGCAGTCTTCTTGGAGATGTTCTGGAGGATGCAGTGTTGTCCCATCTGCAGATACCTCTCTGGGCTGAGGGAAGAGGTTGCTCATCTCTAGGCTGAGTTGGCCAGGATTTGGGGGACCTTCTCCCTCACTCAGGGGCCACCATGGCCACTGCTGCTGTCTCAGAGGTTGCCAAGAAAGAGGAGCGGTTGGACCACAGTGGGCTCAAGGAGGGTTAGGGTGGTGGAACAAAGGCCCATCCCTCCATTTGTATCTCTCCACAATTCATATGCAGTTCTGGCAGAGTGTGGTTCCTCTATGGAGGCACCCACAGTGGAGACCAAGGAGGATGCTGGGAACCTCCACAAAAGAGACCCACAGGATGGTGGTGTGGGACCACACAGGAGAAAGAAACACCACCTGGTGGGGGGAATTAATTGCTAGGAGGGTAGAACTGGGGAGGGAGGGAAGAGGGAGGTAAGGTGTCTGCCGGGTGCCATGGCTTGGAGGGACAGGGAGAAAATCCTTAGGATCATGGGAGCAGCTGCATGGGGAAGGGAGCTGGATGTTATTGTCCACCTAGGGAAGAATTACCTGGCTGGGAAAGGAATCAGAGCAGTGCAGGAGAAGTTGGTGAGGTTGAGAAGGGGCTGTAGACATGTAGTATGCATGGTGACCTCCTTGGAGATGCTGCCTGTCTATGGCATGGATGAGGCTAAGGTGCTCTGCACCATGGGATTCAATCAGTGGTTGAACAACTGGTGCATAACTCAGGGTTTTGGCTTCATTGGGGACTGGAGATCCACCTGGAGGGATGCAGGCCTATACTGATGTGATGGTTTGCATTTGTCAAGGAAGGGGACCAGGATTCTATGTGATAGGTTAAAATGCTTCATTGGCAAGCATTTAAACTAGCCAAGGGGAGAGGTACTGAAAAGGAGCAGAGGAATCCTACCCCCCCCCAAAGAAAACCAGGCTAGTTAGTGAGGTAAATACCAGGATAGAGAAGTTGATAGGGAGAATGGCTGGGGTAAATGGAGAAAAGGGCAGTAAGGACAGGAATGGGTCAAAAAGGGGTAAGGCCTTCAAAAAATGAATGGTGATGAGTACCAATGCCTTTAATCTAGGTAATAAGCTCCCTGAACTGGTGGGCTTGATGAAAGAGGGATGCCTGGATACCATGGCAGTCACAGAAACATGGTACACAGAGAATCGTGACTGGGATGTCAACATACCAGGGTACACAATCTACAGCAGGGACAGGAAGGGTAAAAGAGGAGGAGGAGTAGCACTCTGTGTAAGGGAAGTGATCAAACCAACAGAACAAAAGTGTAAACAGGGAGGACAGGAGGCACTGTGGGTCTCCTTAGAGACTGGAAATGGCACCATAATCTGCACAGGGGTTGTATACAGACTCCTGTCTCAGGGAGAGGAAAGAGACAAGGAAATAATAGAAGGCATTCTCAGGATGGCAGAGAAAAGAAAGATATTGTTGATGGAGAACCTGAATATGCCAGATGTTAATTGGAGCACCTTTGCTATAGCCACATCCAAGAGCAGGGCCATTCTCAGTGTCCTTCAGGGGGTATGCCTCAGACAGCTGCTGTTGGAGCCCACTAGGGAGGGAGCAATCTTAGACCTGGTTCTCTCAAATGGGGATGGAGAGAGGATCTCAGATCTAGATGTGGGTTGCCATCTGGGGAACAAGTGACCACCAAGCAGTGTGGTTCATGATAAACTTAGCTGCAGAGTCAAGATATACAAAAGTGAGGGTACTGGACTTAAAGAGGGCTGACTTTGTCAAAATGGGAGCATGCCTCAGAAAAGCACTAGCAAATGGTCAAAAAAGAGGGGATGGAGTAACAATGGGAAAACATCAAAACTGCCATCACAGAGGCAACAAGCCTTTGTGTGAAGCAAACAAACAAATCAAAACAAAAGAAAAAAACACTATGGTTCTCAAAAGAGGTGGCATGGAAGGTTAGGGAGTAAAATATAGCATTCAGGAAGCAAAAGGAAATATAGTAGGAGCACGACAGAGAAATGTGCCAGTTAAAGCAGAAGAAAGGCAGTCAGAATAACAAAGGCCCAAAGTAAGGAAAAGAAAACCAACTTAAATAAGAAGGGGGATAAAGCCTTTTACAGGTATGTTAGAGAGCGAAGAAAGGCAATGGCAGGGATAATGAGTCTTAATAAAGGGAGGGTGGGTGGGAGAGAGGGGCAGTGAAAAATCAGAGATACTGAATGAATACTTCTGCTCAGTATTCACAAAAGAAGAGGAAGGGGAGGTACCTCATCCAATCAATAGAAGCACTCTGGATGGGGGGGGGGTGATACCAGTCATTTCACAGAAGATAGGGTTCTGAAGGAACTCCTAAAACTGAAAGTGGACAAACCAATGAGGCCTGACAGTATTCACTCTAGAATTCTAAAAGAACTAAGGGGAGAACTAGTGACACCACTGACTACCATTTTTAACAAATCATGGCAGGATGGTGTGGTTCCTGAGGACTGAAGGAGGGTGGATGTGATTCACCTTCACAAAAGTGGGTGCAAGACAGAGGCAGAAAACTACAGACCTATAAGTTTGACCTCAGTAGTAGGGAAAATGATGGAATCACTTCTGAAAGAAAGAATTGTTGAGTACTTAGAGGCCAGTGGGGCACAAGACCCAAGGCAGCATGGATTCACAATGGGAAGATCATTTCAGATGAATCTAGTCCATTTGTTTGACTGGGTGACTGAAGTAGTAGACTAGAGAGGGGCCGTGGACATGGCCTGCCTAGAGTTTAGCAAGGCATTTGACACAGTCCCACACAGAAGATTAATAAACAAATTAGCCAGCCTGGGATTGGGTCCCAGGTAGTAGCCTGTGTAAAACATTTCCTGGACAACAGAACACAGAGAGTATTAGTAAAAGGAGTCCATGTCGAAGAAAGAGGGGTTACTAGTGGGGCACCACAGGGTTCAACTACTGGGTCTGGTCCTTTTTAATGTTGTTATACATGACATTGCAGAGGGACTGGAAGGAAAAGTATGCCTTTTTGCAGATGACACAAAGATCTGCAACAGGGTTGCTACACAAGGGGAGTGGAAAGGATGAGAAGGGACATGGCAAGGTTGGAGGAAAGGTCAGAAGTATGGCAGCGTAGAGTCAATGCAAAGTAGTGCAAAGTCATGCATTTGGGAAACAAAAATCCAGGGGAAGAGTACACAATGTGGAGGGGGGCAGCAACAAGAAAAATAAAAATGGAAAGGGACCTGGGTGAAGCCATAACAGATGATCTAATGGTTATCAAGCAATGTGAGAAGGTAGGAGGGATGGCTGGGGGGATACTGGGATGTATAGGGAGAGGCATCACCAGCAGAAAACAGGAAGTTGTTATCCTTCTGTACAGACAGTAGGTGAGACCCCATCTGGAATACTGTATCCAGTTCTGGAAACCCCATCTCCATAAGGACATAGACAGGATAGAGGCAGTCTAGAAGAGGGCAACTAAAAGGTTGCAGGATCTGCAAGAGATGCCATATGAGAAGAGACTAAAGGAGTTTAATATGTATACACTGGAGGAAAGGAGGGAAGGGGGACATGATAGAAACTTTGAAGCACCTCAGTGGAATCAATAAATTCAAAGAGTGTAGCATCTTTCAGAAAAAGAGATGTGCAAGAAAAAGGGGACACAATTTGAAGATAGAGGGGAAATAGCTCAGGGGCAATGTGAGGAAGTATTTTTTCACAGAGAGGGTGGTGGACACATGGACTGGCCTTCCTGAGGTGGTAATGGGGTCAAAAACAGTGGGGGATTTCAAGAATGCGTGGGACAGATATAAGGCAATTCTTGTGGGGGTTAGGAAGAAATAGGCTGTTGGTTAACTAGGATCTTCAGCTTATCCGTTAGGTGGAGAATTGGGCAGACTAGGTGGGAGAAGTGGTCCTTATCTGCCATCAAAGTCTATGTTTCCATGTTTCTATGACAATTGCTGGAGATGTAGAACCCCTGGAGCAGACTTGTTACACATCATATGGGAGTACAACCTCATTCATCCTTTCTGGTGTAAGGTGCTTGACTGCTGCTCCAAGATTTCACAAACTAAGATCCCACTCTGGTCCAAAATACTGATTTGAGCACTGAGCAGGCAAACAGCAGCCCAATGGCCCAGAATTAAAGACTCTGGCTGGCACAGGCCTCAATACAGGTAAAAAGACAGATCTATAACAAGTGACAATCAACCGAAATCCCAGCATTTCAGTGAATGGCTAAGGTCACTGGAGAACTTAGCTACTTACTCCAAAATGTCCTATTCCACAGCTCATACAACCCAGCAATTCACTGAGAGGTAGAGTCAATTTTTACTTTGTGCAGCAGGTAAAGGATATTCGACCTTTGACCTCCTTGGTAAAGATCTGCATTAGCTACTTTGAACAGCTGACCAGCACTTAGTTGCTTTCCCAACTCACACCCTGTGTTAGGCCACACTGATTCCACTCTCAAGCTGAGATGGGCCCCCCCGGGGCAGAAAATTGTAATAACTCTCTTCCCTTCCCCCAAAGGTACTTCCTGATGATATGTTGGAACAAAAGTTCACTCATCTAGTCTATTATAGCAGCAAGTACAAATGTTTAGTTAAGGACTGCCGACTCAGCCCTCAAGGTACAATGCTTTCTTAGCCAACCAGAATCGAGCACCTTTTTTTGAGTCTTCCCTGATTGGCTGCTCTCTGTTTCCACTCGACTTTGTAACCCAAAGGCGCCTTTTGCTTCTGCAGAACTCTGTTACTGCTCCTGCATGTTACAAGTGTCTGTTAAAAAAGCTGTATTCCTTAAATTGTGTAGAATTTAAGCGAGTTGAATATTGTAAATGTTATTTGAGCTCATAGGCTCCATTTGAGCACAACTGTTGATTTCTGATTTTCTGTTTCCCCTCGCTCTCCATATGAAACTCTCTCTCTCTCTCGCTCTTTCTATCCCCCTCCCTGCCACTTGTAAATTGCCACTTGCCCTCTCTCCCACCTCCTGCTGTTTCACTGTCTCCCTAGCCTGTCTGACCTATGCCCATTTGATTAAGACTACAACAGCATTCTTGCTGTAGACCCACGCCCCTCAATTTAGAGGGAAAGAAATAACAGCGCTTTCCTATTTTTTCAGTGGGAAACATGACCGTGGGTTCCCCTCCACCAGAGGACTTTGCTAGACTCCTGAGTGGTGCGGTCAGCCCTGAAGCAGCCGCTGCCCATGCTCCCCAGGACCGATGACTCAGCTCTCTTCCAGCCATTCCCCCCACCTCACCCACCCTGGGTGGGCTGTATTTTTTATAGGCCTCAGGAGACTAAGTGTCTACTCTCCCATTGGACGCTTATAAGAACCAACCACTAGGGGTCTTGTGCCTGCAATATCCTGTCACAGCCTTTTTGCTCTTTTATTTCTCGGAATCTCCACCCTCAGTAAAATACCTGATGGTAAACATTGGCTGATATAAGGACTGCAGCTAGAAATGGATAAGCATGTGCTAGTATTCCTCCTTATAGCCACCTTGCCATTTCTACACCTGTCCTTGGGTGCAGTGCCTCCTACTAACCTAGTTGAACCTCCAATCCAAGCTTTCTCACATGACTTTGCTTTCTCAAACCTCCTCGTGTTGCCCCCATTACATTGTGCATCCCCTTCCCTCCTGCTAAATATGATATGCAACTTTGTAACGTGTTGTAAACTTGCAAGATGCCCCCTGTGGCTCCTAACCCTCTCCACTTTCCTGCATTGCAAATTATGGTATCTTCTCATCTTATCTATACTGCTGTCCGAGGATGTGCAATTGAACCCTGGCCCTGGCCTTACCAACTCAGTGCCCACCATCAGAGGTCTCTTCATAGCTCATCATAACATCAGGAGCCCTGAACATAACTTTGCTGAGCTGAAAACCTGGACTGCCCTCTACAAACCTGATATACTATGCTTAACTGAAACCTGGTTCAAACTCTCCATCCAGGATTCTCGCCTCCAAATACCTTCCTACAATCTACTGTGGAATGACAGAAGTATAAATAAAAGGGGTGGTGGCACTGCTTTTTATTTCAAAAACTACCTAAACCTTACTGCTATACACTCCTCATCCCAAGACAAATGTGAGGAGCAACGTGCAATTCTCTCACTAGAATCAAAGAAATTGCATATCGTCTGTGTGTATAACCCACCAAAAAATGGCATAAAGGGTCTGGATGATCAGCTCAATCAAACATCTCTATTTGCTGGTAGAAATGAAGCACTTATACGGGGGGGACCTAAATATCAACTGGCTTGGCAATACCCATACTATGTCACTCTCAAAGATACAAAGCTACAACCTACACCAGTTGATCACTGAACCTACCAGGATAGCCCCAAGCTCAAATAGTAGCACCCTGCTGGACTGGATTCTGACAAATCATCCTGAAAAGATTCTCAACTCTGGCACCTTAGCTGATGCTATTACTGATCACTCCCCTACTTTCTGCATCTGGGGCAAAGCTGTTCCACCTCCGTCAAAGCCCCATCTCATCACCTTCCGTGATTATGCAAGCCTTACACCCCAGTCCTTTCTACGGGATGTCTCCTGCATTGATTGGACTGACTTGTATAAGGCTACTGATGTTCAATCTGACCTAAATATCTTTCTAACCAACTTTCTAGCCATACAAGACCACCATTGTTGCCTGGTAACATGATGGGTCAAGCAGAGAAAAACAAGATGGCTAAAGGCCGATCTTGGCAAGTTAAGGAGGAGGGAGGGAGGAGAGTTGGCACCTGTTCAAAACCTCTGGCCTGCAAAGTGGCTATAACCTCTACAGGGCTCAGAAGAATGCTTGTAAAAAAGATATCAAGCATGCAAAAAGATCTTACTGCAAAGAATTGCTTACAGACTCTAATGGTGACTCCAGGAAATTCTGGCCCCATATCAAGTCATTCCCAGGTTCACACCAGCTCTCATCACCTATTGACATGATTCTTGAGGGCATAAATTGTAATGACCCTGAGACCATTGCAAACTGTTTCAGTTGTAAATTCTCAGACCTTACAGCACTTACCTCCTCCTTCCCAGTATTGCAAATTTCCAATATTCCTCTTGTGAGATCAGTCCCCCTTTTCTATTTCAGGTCAATTACATATAAAGAAGTCTTTATCCTCCTACGGAAAGTCTTGGAGACAATGGCTACTGGCTCGGATACCCTGGAACCCAAGCTATTAAAACTGGCTGCATCCTTCATAGCTGCTCCCCTAGCTAAGATCTTCACTCTCTCCCTTAGTCAAAGCCAAGTACCTGATATCTGGAAGTCAGCAAGGGTTTTTCTTAAAAAAAGTGATCCCAAAGACCTCAACAACTACAGACCCATTTCCATCCCCTCTGTCCTTAGTAAGATCCTCAAAAAACTTGTAGCAACCCAAACTATTGAATTTCTACAGAAATATGACCTTCTAACTGCTGTGCAGCATGGATTCTGCAAAGGTCACAGCACAACTACTGCTCTCCTTAAACTCACGTCCAACACCCTATCTGCGATGGATGCTGGTCTTCTCACAGGGGCAATCTTCATTGACATGACAAAGGCCTTTGACTTGATTGACCACCCTATCATCCTCTCTACCCTTCATTCACTGAGCTTTGCACCTAATGTTGTAAATTGGTTTGATAGCTACCTATCAAACAGGACTCAAATAGTCAAATACAACTCCGCCTTTTCATGCAAAACATGACTAAATATTGGAGTGCCCCAAGGATCAATCCTTGGCCCACTCCTTTTCTCCATTTTTATAAATTGTATCACATCTACCCTATCTGAGACTTCCTCCCTTCTGTATGCTGATGATATAGTACTCTACACCAGTGCTGACAACATACATGATATAAATCAACAACTCTCGTCTGACTTTCAAAGCTCACAATCATGGTTGGCAAATCACAAGCTGGTGTTAAATGATTCCAAGACCAAGGTTATGCTTTTTGGTGCAGTCTCAAAAGTCAAGCACCCCCAAAGTAATCTCAGAGTCTTGGCCTTGGATGGCACCACTATTGGATCTGTTACTTCTTTTAAATACCGTGGCCTTACCCTCAACCAATCACTAAGCTTTGATCTACATATACAACATGCATGCAAGTCTGTGAACACAAAGCTGGACATTGCCTATCACACTTGCTATGTGCTAACCCCTTCTGCCTGGCTAGCAATAGCTCGAGGTATTCTAGTCCCCTCACTTACCTATGGCATTGCCACCCATACTGCTGCATTTAAGTCTAGTCTACACAAGTGGGACATCACCTACAACTGTATCTGTCATTATGCTTCCTCTGCCCATCGACTTAAACACCACTGTCTCCTCTCCTCTACTCTGACCTGGGTTGGCTACCACTGAAGGAGACTAAACTCTACTCTCTTGGCTCTATCATAAATAGGATTATATCTTCACAAACTCCTATGTCACTTGCAGAGTACTTTGTCAGGCAGTTCTCTCACTACAGATTGCGCTGTGTGGACAAGTCCCTTGTCTGTATCCCTAGGTTCAGTTCCTCCAAGGCAGCAAGTACCTTTGCCATTCTAACACCCTAGTATTGGAACTCCATCCCCCTAGCAGTGTGCCTTGCTCCCTCTCACAATGCCTTGAAGTCTGAACTTCACAAGTATTTAATCTCAACAAATGATTGCTCCTGTTTCAAACCCCCTTAGCCCCTTCCCTCAATACCAGTACTGTCATGCACTTACACTCAGCTCTCTCTCTTCTTAACTCCTTTTCTCTCTCTTCTTCAATCTCTCTACACTCTTCACTGCATAAACCACCTTACAGATTTGCCTATTTCCTTCTGGCATCTCTATTTTAGCAATAAGGCATGACAGGGTGTGTGTTATCATGTAATAATGTCACTCCAGGGGTGGATTGAAGCATGAGGTGAAGTGGAGTGCTTCCACCAGCCCAAGAGTGACATTATTGCACAATAACACACACCCTGAAGTGCCTTATTACTATTATACAAAGGTTCATTGAGATACAAATAAAAAAACATTTAAAAAATGTTTTTAGTAGATTTTTAGTGAGGCGGTATATCTTTGTTTCTTAAGAGAAGAAGAAAAAAAGGTAATCCTCATCCATGACAGCGATGTCATTGTGTAATATCATCTCTATGCCAGGCACACACTGACCAGTCAGAATAGAGGAAATTTCCTTGCCATTGTATAATGTGTATTAATTTAGGCAAACCTATTGTTAAGGCATACTGCTAAATGTTTGATGTATTTACCTATCTCTCTTAACCTACTGTGTTTTCTGTTGATATTGTGTTTCTGTTGACATTGTTCGCCCCAAAGATGTTTCTGTTAACATTGTCATGTTTTGTTGTTGTTTTCTACTGTATCTTCCTGGGTCATGCCTGACAATAGTCATGATCATGGCTAGTGCACCTTCCTGGTAAACAAAAAATAAATAAATAAATAAATAAAATAAATAAAGGTGAGTACTGATTATTAACTGCTGTACAAACATTTATAAACTCCAGTGTAGTAAGAAATGTTCTAAGGTGATGCTCTCTATATATGTATTTGTATGATGAAAAATATACATATTCAATAAAATCATTAACTAAAAAAAAGAAGGGGGGCATGTCAAGGCAAATGAGGAATAAAATGTATATCTAAAAAAAAATTCCTTTACTTAAGTATTGTCCTGGATTCTTGTTCTTAACTGAGTTAGTATTTTTAATCCATTATTGTTTAGTTTCTTTGTTTTATTTATTGTTAGGCTGCCAGAGTCACCGTATAAATACAATTACCTTGCCTTGCCACTTACTAAACTCAAAGATGCATGGTTTCATAACAAGACTAAATCTTGATTTATTCAAACAATGCAAATGCAATGTATCTTTTATTTTTTACGACATACTGTTTCTGTCTGCTCTCTCTCCCTCATGGGTTTTCCTTCTCAGTTTGATGTACTGATGGCATTTGCAGTACAAGTAGTATCACAATCATTTCAGAGTCAAAAATTACAACAGTGCGAAATAGGATATGCTGTACGCAGGCATAAAATGCAAGCGAGCCACAGTATTATATAATGCGGTCTAACATCGTATTGCCAGCTTTTAGGGTTTGTGTTATCTATCCACCATTCTCTGGATGGAGGCTGTACTAAAACACTTGCACCTAAGTTGTTTCTGCTTTGAAAAAGCTGACAAACATGGCATCAGGTATGAATAAAAAGAAGAAATCTATACTTATATGCTTTCATAGGGCCATTTATGATACTCTGCATCAGCATAACTGTTCAGCTCATATCGTTGTCAGTGTAGTTATGTGGCAACCAATTACTGCCTGGTCCAACTGAGCCTGAGAACCATTATTTCCAACAAGTGTTAATATCACACTATTTAACTAACCCAAGTGGCAATAATGTAAGTAACAAAAGGGTTTAGGTACAAGTTTACAAAACCCACTGTGAAGTATGGCTACTATTATTAGTGCACGTCTACTGAAGCAATCTCAGTCAGAAAAAAAAGAAACAGTCTGTTTCTTCTAATACTGGTTTCGTAGCAGAGACTTTATATCAGCATTGCAATGCTACCATTAGTCTCTTTCGAAAAACCTCTGAAATACCCATATTTCTAAATTTTACAACTGTCACTTTCATCACTGTAGAATGACACTTTCTGCAGACAGCTCATGTATGCACATGACAAGAGAATATGCAAGTCATAGATCTTGCATGCCCAATCACAACTGAGCATCTACTCTCGCATATCACATCATGTGATCAACCACTGCTCTCAATGAAAATGAATAATCACTCAGAGATGGCAGTTAAGCAATGAGACATGACAGGGTGTGCATGGAACAGATTTTAGCACACGATTAGGGGTGTAGTGAGCCATAAGGCCACAGACTGAGTGCCTTAAGCCCCTGGAAGTTTTGTCAATGGTATGGTAACATTTATTTTTAGACGGGAAAAAATTTGTTAGAATACAAATCCCCTTTACAACAAAGTTCTGTTCAAGTTCCAAATACAAAAACTAAATATAACATATAATTAACAAAATTAAGAAAATCAGTTAAAAACATACAGTCTTTTCTCAACAATTCATATAATTTTAGCTTAAAAATGGTTATGCTACTGATATGCTTCAGTTAATGTGGCAGGTTGTTTCAATGTTTTGCTACACTGTTTTGTAATGTTAAATCTCCCATCTTGTTGTAGGATCTGTGCATCAAAATTCTGATAATTGCAGCTCTTGTAGTTACCATTGGGCCATTCAGGTGGACTTGGGCCTAAATTCTGTAAAGGGTGCTTACTTTTACTAAATAATATCTTATGACATATGGTGAGCCAAAGATATCTTCTTTGCTCTTCAGGATGAAGCCACTTCAAGTTATTATAAATTATCCAAAGATATGTTTTAAATGTACTTCTAGTAACAAATCTTGTTAATCTGTAATATGCTTGGTTTGCCTTTTTTCAAAACCTTTTGTGTAATGTTCATACAGTGTACAAAATCAAACTATACTCAAGAACTGGGATTAATACCTGTCTGACTAACCTATTTCTGATTTCAGGAGACAAATAACAAGACAACCTTCTTAGGGCCCCCAGTCTGTGGTTAACTTTTCTAACCTGTGTGGAAATATGTCCCACATAAGTCAAGCCAGAGTCCAACCAAATTCCCAAATACTTATAACTGGCCACACTCACAATAACAGTACCATCTTGCAGTTGAATCCATGGTTCAGGTCCACCCCCTCTTGCATGTCTCCCCCCCAAATGCTATGCATCGAGTTTTGTTTTAAGTGAGGAGCAGGCCCAAGCCACAGAGCCACTGCTCCATGTGTACCATATCTGCCTGCAACTGAAGTTCCATCGCTTCCTGACTTTCAGCTGATGACACTAACACAATGTTATCAGCATACATTCTAACTTCTGTTTGTTTCATAACTTGCAAAAGACTATTAGCATAGACATTGAACATCAGGGGCCCAGTATCGAGCTCTGGGGAACCCCCCTTGTCATTTCTTCCAGGCTCAACACTGAGTCCCCCAGTGCAACACCCTGCTTACGTTCAGCCAGATAGGAATTAATCCACCATAGTGGCCCCTCCCGAACCCCCAATTCCCTAAACCTTTCTAACAGACCCAAGTGCTGAACCAAATCAAAAGCTTTGCTAAAGTCCATGAACACCACCTCCTTACTCCTTCCCTGATTTAGTGATGTAGTTAGTAGATTATTGAAGTCCAACAGGGCAGTGTTCATGGACCTTCCTTCCCTAAAACTATGTTGGTTATTAGTCAACAGTCCATTAATTTCAAAATACTGACTAAACTGATAGTACACCCTTCTTTCGAACTCCTTCATTAGAACAGGAAGGAGGCCTATTGGCCTATAATTAGAAGGCGCCGTGCTATCTCCCCCCTTAAAAATAGGTATTACCTTTCATTGTTTCAATATACCTGGAACAGCAGCACTACATAAACACCAATTAAAAAGGAAGGTAATCATGGGAGCAAGGACATTGGCCTCAACTTCAAAAATTGTGCATCCAAACCTTCCAACTCCCCCCTCCTTAGTTACCTAATTTTTGTAACTCATTTCCTACTTCCTTTATTTCTAATTGCCTAAAGTTAAAACTAGGTTTCAGTTCAGTACCCTGAGTCTTCCTATGTCTTGTAGTATTTCTGGTATATAAATATCAGTTGTTTTTTTACTATGGATTTTGGCACTTTTAGATCCAGACGGTTCAAGAAGTAAGAACTGCACAAGTCAGCCACCCCAAACTGATCTGTTACAAGTTTCCCACCCTTCCTTAAGACCAATTAATCACAGTAGGTACTTTGGCTGAGTTCTTCATTTCTGAGATATATTTCCAAACATTCTTAGGGTCTTGCACGTTACTCAATTTATTTAAATAGCACTGTCATTTTGCTGATCTAACCTCTTTCTTACATTTTGTCCTCCATGTTTTAAATTTCTCCCAATCTTCAGAGATTTTAGTTTTGTGTGCCTTCTTCCATACTCTGTCCCTTATCCTTAATTTTTTTTAATCTGTCAGTTACCCAAGGCATCTCTCACTTCTTTTCTCTCTTCAATACTTAGAGGTCATGCTGTTGTATAATCATTTCCAATGAATTATTAAACTCATGAGCAGCTAAATCAATGTCTGGTATTAAGAATGCCATTTCACAATTACACTTTTAAACTAATTTACATAATTTTCCTCATTGAACTTTGAGAGATCCCTTAACCAATATGATCTAGCCTAATGTTTTTTTTTGGGGGGGTAGGGGGTGTATGTTCATGCTACAGTTTATGGGATTGTGATCTCCCAAGTTCAGAGGCAACATTTCAAAACTATTAACCCATATATCTTGAGAAATAAATGAACAAGTCCAAAACAGAACATTTTCTCATTATTAGTGTATCAACATGAGACTTCAACAAGTCTGATACAGATTGGTCCAATACCAGCAGGGACATCTGCCAGAACTAGACACATGGTGGATTTCCTGCAGGGGAGGGCCTCAAACAACTGGTACAACAACCCACAAGAGTCAGGGCTATCCTAGATCTAGTACTGACTAACAGGGAAAGGATCACAGATCTCTAGGTAGAAGGTCACCTAGGGGTCAGTGACCATCACATGGTATGGTTCAATTTGGTCACTACAACTAAATCATCCCATTCCAAGGCACAAATATGGGACTTCAGAGGAGCTGACTTGGATAAGATGGCCATAAGACTTAAGCTAGCCCTGGCAAAAAGAAATACAGGTGAGGGGGTACAGGCAAAGTGGGAAAGCATTAAGGATGCAATACTTGAAGTAACGTCCCATTGTGTTAGAGAGAAAAGGAAGTGCAAAAAAAGAAGGAAATCACTTTTGTTCTCAAAAACAGTAGCAGAAATAGTCAGAGCCAAAAGGCTGGCCTTCAGGAAATATAAGGGAACGCAGCTGGATGAAGATAGAGTGGCATACCAAACTTCCCTAAGGGAAGCAGGAAAGGCGGTAAGGCAGGCAAAGGCAAAACCAAGGAAACACTAGCACTGACAGTAAAAGAAGGTGACAAGACTTTCTATAGATATATTAGTGAAAGCAGAAAGTCCAGAGGGGATATTGCTAAGATCAAAGGAGATAAGGGGGTGAGTGAGGAGGAGAACCATGCAAACATATCTATCCTAAATAGATACTTCTGCTGAGTATTTACTGAAGAGAAGGTAGGGCAGGGTCCACATCTCAGCACCATGGACCCACAGGGAGGGAGGTGAGCACTAGTCCCTTCATAAAGGAAAGGGTCCTACAAGTGCTCGATAACCTCAGGTTAGACAAGGCAATGGGACCTGATGGCATACATCCCAGGGTACTAAAGGAGCTAAGAGTGGAACTATCAGAGCCATTATCATAACTGTTTAGTGAGTCTCTGAGCACAGGAGAGGTCCCAGAAGACTGGAGAAGGGCTCATGTGTTCCTGCTCCACAAGACTGGTAGCAGGGAGGAGACAGGGAACTACAGACCAGTCAGTCCTACCTCAGTAGTGGACAAAATTATGGAGGCACTCCTTAAGGAAATGGTGGTGCAACACCTATAATCCATAGGAGCACAGGATCCAAGGCAGCATGGGTTTACAAAAGGAAGGTCCTATCGAACTAATCTCATAGATTTCCTTGACTGGGTAACCAGAGTGGTGGACCAAGGGGGAGCAGTTGATGTTGCCTAGTTTGACTTCAGAAAAGCTTTTGATACTGTTCCACATAGAAGATTGATTAATAAGCTGGGTAGGCTTAGGGTGGGTCAGAAGGTCAACTGGGTGGCAAACTGGTTGATGGGCAGAAAACAGAGAGTGGTGGTATATGGTTTACAGTCAGAAGAGAAGCAAATCACAAGTGGGGTACTTCAGGCAATAGTCCTGGGTCCAGTCCTCTTCAATATCTTCATCAGTGACATTGCAGATGGACTGGAGGGTTAGGTTTATCTATTCGCAGATGACACCAAGATCTGCAACAGAGTAGATGATCCAGATGGGGTGGGCAGAATGAGAAGAGATCTGGATAAACTAGCAAAATGGTCAGATGAGTAGCAACTGGGGTTTAATGCAAAGAAGTGCAAGATCATGCACATAGGGAAGAGAAACCCTGAAGCCACCTATAGGCTGGGAGGGAAGTTGCTGGCAGTCACAAGGGAAGAAAGAGACTTGGGCATCATCATCACCGATGACCTGAAATCATCCAAGCAGACCACTAAAGCAGTAGGTAAGGCTAGGGGGATGTTTGGATGTATTAGTAGGGGTATCACAAGTTGGAAGAGGGAGCTAATAATCCCTCTTTACAAGATGCTGGTTAGGCCCCGTCTGGAGTTCTACGTGCAGTAATGGAGGCCACACCTTCACAGGAACATTAACCAAATTGAGGCAGTCCAGAGAAGGGCAATCAAAATGGTGCAGGGATTGCATCAGAAAACATACTGTATAAGGACAGATTAATGGAGCTCAATATGTATACCCTAGAGCAAAGGAGGGAGAGAGAGGTGATATGATCAAAACATTCAAACACCTTAAGGGCATTAACAAGGTGAAAGAGTCTAACATGTTTCAATATAAGAAAAATAGCAGGACAAGAGGACACAGCATGAAATTAGAGGGAGGCCGATTGGTGGTAATGTGAGGAAGTTCTTTTTCACAGAAAGAGTGATGGATGCATGGAACAGCCTACCTCAGGAAGTGGTGGATATGAATATAGTACAGGGCTTCAAACAGGCATGAGTTAGACACAAGGGAGCAATAAAGATGAGTATGACTAGATAGACCATTGACAGAGCAAAGGTCGATGGCACATTTATAAGGTAGAAAAAGAAATGGGCATACTGGATGGGCCTTGCGGTCCTTATCTGCCGTCAACTTCTATGTTTCTTTGTTTCTAGTGGGCTGTTGAATAATTTGTTCTAAACCAAGTACTGCAAAGCTATTCCTTAGTTTTTGTCCATGGATCTGAAACCAATTTGCATTAAAATCTTCAGTAATTATTGTTAGATGGTCTTTTATTATATCCTCTATTAAATCAGCCAATGAGTCAAATTTTTTTTATTTTTAGCCTTCAGAGAGGTTTGTAAAATACTCCTACCATCAACCTAATAGATAATGGACTGGATTTTCAAAATTCTGCTGCAAGCCATTACAATGGCAGCTTGCGCCGAGTGCTGGTGTGTCCTGGACCCTGCACCTGATTTTCCATTGGACAGGGTCCCAGCTCCTAAGTCCCGCAGCCTGTGGCAAAAGTGGTGTGCACCAAACAGATGGTGAACCCATGAGAAATGCTGCACCAGCTGTGGGTGGTGGGGTGGAAGCAGCACTCATGGATGGGGACATAGTAGTGGCTCCTGCCCCCCTCTGACCACCACCACCAATCACAGATCTGTACCTGATAGGGTAACCCACAGTTACCTGTGGTAATGTAGCGCTCTCCCCACTCTGATCCATGGTAAGCAGTATTCTGACCACAGGTCCCTGGTAATCTAGGGACCCCCCACCCGGGCAAGTAGCACCTGCTAGCCCACTCATCCCCACCCCAGTTAGAACCCCAGTTCAGTGACCGGCACAGCCCTGCACACACCACCACAGCCAGCCACCAAATGAACTGATAGTGCATGTACTGTATACAGTACGCACTCTGTCAGTTCATTCAGATGCCAGACGTGGGGGGGATAAGCAGGGCTATGCCAGGCACTGAATTGGGGTATAGGGCAGTGTGAGTGGTGTGGTGGGTGATACCTACTGGATTTGATGGGGGGCCACTAGAGCACCTGAGATGTGCGATTATAAAATGTATACCAGCAATCAGAGTGGGGAGGGCACTACATCACCAGGAGTAACTGCGGGTTACCCTTTTTAGTGTATGGGCATATCGGAGCTTGGTGAGGGGGGCTGGATGACCAGGGATTTTACGTGTAGGGGCACATGGGGGCTGTGGGATGGGACTGTAGTGTTTGGTGGGGGGGCAGTGGTATGACACAGCTGTTAACCCTCCCAGTGGCTGTTTAAGTACTGTTAGATCAGCCCTTGCCTGGTCTAATGGCACTTAGTACTTTGTCCCTGGGACCGGTTATGAAAATAGCACCATAGGGTTTATGGCTGCCTGCATCTTCTGCAAGCCCCCAGTGCCCTACTGCAATCATTTTAGTGGTGCAGAGATGGTGCAAGTTGAATGTTTGACGCTAGCACCTTGCGCCACTCTAAGAGCTTTGAAAATCTGGCCCAATATTTCCACTATCAAGCAATCGATTCCTTCATGGGTGGTTGACAAATCTATTTGATAAGGGCCCAGGCTTTCCCCAATATAAAGCATAGCCCCACCCCCTCTTTTACCCATGTCTGTTCATTGTAAACTGTAGTCATTAAGTTGAATCTCATCATTTCTTACACCTTGGTGCAACCGAGTTTCTGAAACAGCAAAAATGTCTTGTTTAGATTGTACTATCCATGCTCTGTTCTCATCCATTTTGTTAGCAATTCTTCTTACATTCTCAAGAGTTATGTAAATACCAGTGTTTTTATTAGGTCTTGGATTTTTTTCTGAGTCCCCACTTTGTATAAGTAGGGCCTGCAAACCAAACATCTAGCATCTAAATTATTTATTTTACAAGGGATTTGTAAAGGGGTCATCTGTAGCGAAAAATCTTTTCTCTCATTGGTAAATTTATTTCTGTGATAGACTAAATAATTTATTTTTTTTGAGCAATTGATCTTCTCAGTGCCGGAAGCCCTATTCCCTGGCTCACATGATTATATTTATCCCCTAATAATTTTAAATGTCCCATACAAATACCTTATATCAATCATCCCCTCCAGCATTGGTTCCAGTTCTTTCCTCATTTTTCCTTTACTACAGCCTGGAGTTAACTAATTTTAGCAAACACCTGTTTCTCCCCTGAGTGGTGCTAGTGCCCATGGATGGTATGGCCTTTGTAGAGCATTGCCCCCTTCCCTCTCCGGTTTGGCAAATGACTCAGTTCACCACCGGCCCCCTCCTGCACCAAACATTACAGTCTCAGTTATGAAGCAGGTAGGAAATAGCATTGCAAAATGCAAAATACAACGTGCAGTCTATGAACTCAGACACTGTTGTAGTAGCAGGATGCAGAAAACCTCTTTACCTCCCGACTCACAGCTGGAATGCAGCTGTCACTGGCAGTGTGGAGATCTTTATCGGGCCGGCGTTTCAGGTGTTGTGGTAAGGTGGGCAGCACGGACCTTTTTAGAGCATTTCCCCAACCCCCTCTCCGGTTTAACCAATTACTCAGTCCCCCGATGAACTCTCTTCCGCACCAAACTCTACAGTCTCAATTATGCAGCAAGTAGGAAATAGTAAAACACTAAGAATCAAGTATGTTTGCCCATCAGGAATAGTGCTAACCATTTTATAACTGGTACTGTGGGAGGGGATGTGCGGCAAAGAGAGGGAAGATTTGGGAGAATGAGGAGGAGGGAGGGGGAGGAGGATGCTGGATGTTTATGTATGTCTTGTCAATGTAACATATTGTGTTTTGTTGTATTATCTGTGTTAATGTGGGGAAAAAAGCATTTTAAATAAAAAAAACTGAATGTTTTAATTGCACACTGATTTTTTTTTGCACTACAGTTCTGTTTTCTAATACTTATTATTACTTGTGCATCAAACGGATTTGATGTACAGGCAACAACCAAGGGAAATGCTGCATTTTCTCTCCTCATTTTGTTATTCACAATACAGAACACAGTGCATGTTAACAATAATTTTTCATTAAAATGACATTATTCTAAAGAAAAATGGAGACTCATTTAAATATCAACATACCTTTCAGTTGGCCCGGTGGCACACAGGGTTGAGGTGCTGGACACTTTACCTTGCAGCACGCTGGCAACCTGGGTTCGGGAACAAGCCCAGGTCACTGGAGGTCGGCGGGGGGGCAGCTGGATAGAGCTGTTGGCAGGCGGGTTTTCCTTTCTGGGGAGGTGATGTGGCATCCCTTGGCCAATGGCAGCCTCTAGTGGAGGCTAGGGGTGACATGGGTTTAGAGGGTTCCAGGAGCTAGACCATGGGGTGGGGTAAAAGGGTCATTACTGGGGCTGTAAGGTGCATGCGCTCCTACTCATGGGGCCCCTGGAAGAAACCAGAGGAAGAAAATACCAGCAACAGGATGAAGACTGACTCCCCACAGGCTGCTCCTGGGCTGGACATAATGCATTTGCTGGCAATTCCAGGAGATGGGGTTGGGAAGGTCGGTCAGATGAGGGACTGACCAGAGGAACATAAAGAAATATATAATAAAAAAATTAAACAACTGCATGCATTTGCTTCAACTAAAACTATACTATCTCAGTCACATTTAATGAAAAACTTACAGATAAGTGTTGTTTTAATTGACTAGTAAAATTCCTAGTACTTCAATCTCCGAAGAAAACATGCAGTTTGCAAATCATTAATGTGGCTATCATATTACATTATATTGCAGTGCCAGTTCTCACTTGTCTTAGATAGCCAAGGTCATTGTTTTCATATAAGTATGCTGTGAAGTCTGAAACAGCAGACAGGATTTGTTTCAAGAATGGATTCATCATCATTTCTAAGAGCTGTAGCTGTACTATTTCTTATTCTTTTCCCTATAATGATAAAGTCTAAAGTTGTACAGTCATTTTCTCCAGTATGTGAAGAGTACTTTTACAAGAACAAAGAACCCGCTGGGTTTGTGGATCAAAACTACAAGAAGATCTGTCAGAAATATGCAGGGAGCTATCACTTTGCTACACTGTATAATTCGGCTACACGAACACCTGTCTACAGTGCATACACATTTAATTTTGCTGCAGTTTCGAATAATGCTGCTATAAAAAGGAACTGGTTTATAGAACCCCAGGTAAATATTTTGTGTTGTGACTGTTTGTTCCATGTTTATTGTTTCCCTGTAAATATGTATACTTTTAATCATATCAGAATTCAAGTGTTCTGAAAAGTACCCCTGTTAATTTTCCTTTTAAGGGAATTTTGTACCCATGTGAATTCCGATATCAGTTTTCTGATTTTTTTTTCACTTGATAGTCATTGCTATAGCAATACAGAATGACCAAAAAAATGGTATGTTACTAATAATGTATAAACTCAAAAAGGCCTTCCTGCATGCGTTTTTTTTTTTATCTAGTAACTTGGCAATTACACCAGGACATCCGTCCTTTTTTATGCTTTACCCAAGATCAAAATATCATGGTTATTAATGTGTGACAGGGGCATGATAGAGACACCATAGTTACAGTATGATAGAGCAGGCCTTTTAATGTTAAACCTCAAATTTTGCACTTTAATTACTTTGCAATTGTTCAACAGATTTCCACAGAATTGTGCATGCATGGTCTCCTGTGGTAGGTCTTTCAGTGTGCACAGTTTCATTCCGGTTGGCTGTCTACATTCTAAGATCTGGATAGTGAAAAAGACTTAATATTTTTGCATTTTTTTCTCATTGCCCTGCACACAGCCGGTGTTGAATGTTGGTCTGACATTTTTATGGTAGAAAGAGCTTGGGTCACAGAACAGCCAAGCATTTATTTGGCGAAACAATGTTAATCAGTTTCAATGTTAATGCACTTTTAAGGTCTCATTATTTTCAATACGATTTTCATTTTTCAGGATCGAGGAATGGAATGAAAAGGAACGTGGACTGATGAACAAGGATTCCTTTAGTGACCAATCCTCATTCACCAGGAAAATATTCCTTTTTCATGATTTTTTATTCTGTCCCAAGAAAACCATCATAATTTTGCCCAGAGATGTCTGTTTCAGACATCTATTTTGTTTTGCTCATCAGGATGTGATGAGCATTTCTTCATGGTTACTGACCCTTGTATGGGATAGTTAAAAAGGTTTTTTGTGAAGGCCATCGCATCATAGAAAATTTTTTTAGACCATCTGGTCCCTGAAAAATAGAGGAATCTGCTCCTCTTCATCCCCTGAATATCCCTTATGTCTTGTATGATCTCCCAACCTCAGTTTACTTCTCCTTCTCCTTTATTGTTTGGTGCATATATCTATCTGCCTCTCTCTCTCTCTCTCTCTCTCTCTCTCTCTCTCTATATATATATATATATATAGGGCCACTATTGTGGGCCTGTATTTAGGGTTGACTAGGCACTTTAATGTTAAATCTCAAATTTTGCATGCTTATAACTTTGCAACCATTCAACGGATTTGCTCAAAATTTGGAATGCGCAGTCTGGTTCAGTAGATCTCTTGATTTACTAAATTGTGTTTCAGTCAGACATACGGTTTTTGTGCAGTGAAGCACTGAAAAATGCACTTTTCACCACTTCGCGCATTTTTTGTCTGTGGCGCTGCTCGAACACAGTGTAGGCTATTGGTCCCAAACTTGGGATGTGGAAAGAGCTTGGGCCAAGCAACATGTCATCATTTGTTTCATGAACAAATATTATTCTGTTCAAAACCTATTACAATTTGAAATTCCCATTGTATCCTAAGGGATAATTTATATGTATATTTTTTATGTTAATGGGAAAGACCAGATGGCCCTAGGAAAGACCAGATGGCCTGAATTGGAATGACCATATCTCAATCACAGTTTGGTCTTTTTACTTGAAATATTCAGGATGTTGAGGGGATGTCATAGAGATGTGAACTATGCTGTTCGGGTGTTGTTGAATTAATTGGTTGCAGAGATATTCAATGACATAACTGACATTTTTCCCATAGGATTACATTACAGTCTGTGTTATGATTTTCAGTGCCGTTATCTCAAAAATGAAGTGAGATACAGACTTTTCACTACAGGTGGCTTAGGTCACCTGTAGGTGACCTAAGCCACTAGAAAAAGACTTCAAATCATAGAGTAAGCCTGCAGTGGGATTTTGTTTGTACATTGCATGGTTCATGAGATAGTATGAAAATACTGTCACAAGGGTTCAAAGAGTGCCTGTCCAGTACTTTTTGGTGCCCATATCTTGGAAATGATGTGAGATATAGGTTCAGTCAGTGACTGTGGTATGATTGATTTACTGTCTCAGTTACAATGAAACTTGGATTGTTTTTCTAGCTGTTACAGTTCCCAAGATATGGGCAAATTACTGTTGCATGCATTCAGTGGCCAATAGGAATGCTGCGTGGCCCTGTAGCTATACACAAGTGGCAGTGCAGGCCCAGAGGTCCCGCACTCACTCAGATGCATACTGTATTGTTATGCAGAAATGGGCAAGTTGGTGGGAACATAGGGCCCTCTCCCACCAGTACGTGCTTTTTAGTGGCTATGATTATATGGGCACAGTTTTGCCCCTATATTTAGGGTTGAGTAGGCACTTTAATGTTAAACCTCAAATTCTGCATGTTAATAACTTTTCAACTGTTCAACGGATTTGCACAAAATTTGGAATGCACAGTCTGGTATGGTAGAACTCTTGATTTACTAAATTGTGTTTCAGTTGGACAAACAATTTCTGTGCAGCGAAGAGTCAAAAATGCCCTTTTCACCATTTTTGTGCATTTTTTGTCAGTAGTGCTGTGCAGACACTGTGTGGACTATTGGTCCAAAACTTGGGATGTAGAAGGAGCATGGGCGAAGGAACATGCCATCATTTGTTTGGTGAAAAAAAATTAGTATGTTCAAAAGTTATTACAATTTGAAATTCCCATTGTATCCTAAGGGAGAATTTATATGTATTTTTTTATGTTAATGAGAAAGACCAGATGGCCCTGGGGAAAGACCAGATGGCCCTGATTGGGATAACCATATCTCAATCACAGGTTGTTCTTTTTACTTGAAATTTGCAGGGTGTTGAGGGGATGTCATAGAGATGTGAACTGTGTTATTTACATGTTTGGTAATTAATTGGTTGCAGAGATATTTCATGACATAATTGACATTTTTCTCATAGGATTACACTGCAGTCTGTGTCATGAAGTTTGGCACCATTATCTCAGAAACGAAGTGAGATACAGACTTTTCGCTACAGATGGCTTAGATCACTTTAAGGTGCTCTAAACCCCTGGAAAAAATTCAAATCGCAGAGTAAGCCTGCAGTGGAATTATTTTTGTACATTGCATGGTTGATGAGATATTGTGAAATTACTGTCACAAGGGTTCAAAGAGTGCCTGTGCAGTGCTTGTTGGTGCCCATATCTTGGAAAGATTGTGAGATATGGCTACGGTCTTCCAGTGTTGCTTGGAGTACTCACTGTCATGATTACAATGATGCTAGAATTTTTTTCTAGCTCTTATGGTTCCCAAGACATGCACAAATTACTGTTACAAGGGTTTGGTGCCCTGCAGTGCTGCTGCATGGCTCTGTAGCTTTGTGTAAGTGGGAGCATGGGCCCAGATGCATATTGTTGTGGAAAAATTGGCAACTTGGTTGGATCTGGGCTCTGCATTCCCAACAAATAGTTATTTTTTACTACTTATATTGCACATTTTCAAAAAGTAAGGAAATTGTATACAAAAATCTACGTTAATGCTTCATTTAGGGTTAAAGCAAAAAAAGTCAGGAAATGAGACATTAGGGTTGAAAACTTAACCTCCCCTCACACACGCCACCCCGATCCTCCTCAGTATGGCAGATACCAGGGTGTGTCATTGGGGTTGTGAGGCCTAAATTTCACCCCATTCTCCTTTACTGTAGCATGTCAACATGCTTAGTCATTAAATATATATATGTATTTATATATTTTTTTCATGGCAGAAAAACTCTGTTTAATGCATCAGTTAGGGTTGTTCCACAGCGACAAAAGTGAGGAAATTCGGTGTTAGGGTTGCCACCCTTGCCCCATGCCCCACCGCCCCACCAACAGGCAATGGGGTGTGTGTTGGGGTCATTGGCCCTAACTCTCACCCCATTCCATCTGTAAACAAACTGAGGTGCTGCAGTACAGGAGAATGGTATGAGAGTTAGGACTGATGAACCCAACGCACACCCTGATGCTTGCTGGTGGGGGTGGGTTGGACGTGCGGTGCAAGGGGTGGCAACCCTAACATCGAATTTCCTTGCTTTTGTGATTGTGGTACAACCCTAACTGATGCATTAAATGGATTTTTTTGCCATGAATTTCCCTTGTTTTTGAGAATGTGCAGTATAAATAGTGAATGGAATGTGGTGGGAGTGTGGGTCCCTTTGGTAACGGTAACGCAATTGGAAAAGAACACAAATGGAAGCTAGTATGCAAATACAAATGGTAATGACACGGTGACATAAAAAGAAATGCAAACAAACACAGTAATGGAAACACAAATAGTAACAGTAACACAAATGCAAGTGTAAATGCAAACTTAAAGGGTAACGCACACGGTGATGTAAATGGAAACTCAAATGCAAACGATCATGGAAACGCATGAAGAAACACTAACTGTAAGAGTAACATAAATGCACTCACTTTGTTTCCCCAAATGGTTCATTCAGAAGCACAGTGACTACAAAGAATGTATGCATAACAGTGGCCCTCGTAGCAGAAAATGAACACTTGGAATACTAAATTGCTTATATCTCAGGAACCGTACAACATAGAAAAACATTTTAAATCTTGTATTATTTATGACTTTCCTGGCTAGTTTTGTACTTAGGCTCCTAATGGGAGACTAACAATTCTTCAAACGAAAGGTTTGTATCTCAAAGCGTTTTCGAGATATGGGCCTTGAAAGGTGCAGCAGATGCTGTAATGTTAGCTTATGGGAAAAATAGTCAACTTCAGAGTGCCGTAGCTTTGCACACCTGTAATATTGTGTCACCAAACTACCAAAGGGCACATCTGTGGGATCATGGATCTCTTCCCTCCAAATTCCAGCCCAAAAGACTAAACCATTCTTTTGCAGCAGGGTGGCAAATATTCCCTATTGTTTTGGACATGGTGTCACAAAGTAGTGTTGCAAATCACGACACTTTTGCAAACGAAATCATGAAAGTGTCGTAACTTTGTGACACTACTGTTTACAAAAATTTAAAAAAACATATTTCTGGGGGGTTTAACCCCTAAAAACAAGATACGGCTAGCATCCTCAAGACTCGACTAGGTGAACACAGAACTAATTGTGTCCCTAGAGGGTCCCAAATTTAAATGCCAAGCATTTCTATGGCCCTTAGTGGTGGAGTAGCATGCCTCTGGAGAGAGGTGGTATTTATTTTGAATTATCACAGATCAGTATACCTTATATGCAAATATTGTGTATGTGTGTTTTAATCTGACATCAGATTGTGTGATATCTACTTTGCAGGTCCACTTTCCTTGGTGTGAGTGCAGGGTATTGTGGGGCACTGGTGGATCTAGCTGGCTAAACCATCGTTTCAGTGTTATTCCCTCAGAGCTAACAGCTCACATATACAGCGTTGTGCAGCTTGCTAACTCATTTAAACCAGGGGATTTTGATTTTTGCCTAATAAAAAGGCTTTTACATACTCGGGGTTAGCGTGAAACCGGAAATCAGAAGTGCAGCTCACTTCCGGTTTCACAGTACAAGAAGCTGCCAGTGAGCAGGGCAAGCATGAGAAGGGCCATGCGTAGGGACAAGCGCTGAGACATGCACGTCAGCGTGTGTCTACCGTGTCATCCATGGAAGCCAGGAACAAGGGGCCACAGTATACTTGAGGGTTAAACAGAAAAACTCTTTTGGACAACTACGTTTGCAGCTAAGTAAATGACCAGGACAGGGACTGAAAGACTTGCACATGGGTAAATACTTACAGTAATACATTACAATATTGTCTAAACAGGTTTACAAAACACTAGTCATGAACACTCCTCAGAATTATTGTCAAAACTGCAACAGTTTGGGGGATCAAATATGGGGAAACACCTGCAAGAATTGTATAGTTATTACCACTCTTGGGGGGAGTGTGTGCATTTGTGTTATTGTTACAGCTAGTGTTTCAATTTGAATTTCTGTTACCGTTTGCATTAGCATTTCTGTTTACGTCACTGTGTACTACCTTTTGTGTTTGCATTTGCGCTTGTGTTTGCATTACTGTTACCATTTGCACTTCCATTTTCTGTTTTTGTTTGCGTTTCCTTTTGCGTCACCATGTGCATTACCATTTTGTTTGCATACGCACTTCCGTTTGCTTTTCTGTTTGTTTCTGTTTCCTTTGGTGTCATCGTTGGTGTTACAGTAAGTGTTTGCATTTCCAATTGCGTTACCATGACCGTGCACTTTACCATTTGCATTTGTGTATGCGCTTGTGTTTGCATTTCCATTTGTGTTACTATTCCCTTTGGTGTCATCATTGGTGTTACCGTAACTGTTTGCATTTCCAGTTGCATTACCATTACGATTTCATGTTCATCACCATTTGCATTTCTGTTGGTCTTAGCTTTTACGTTTTCAGCAGTGTTTCCATTATTGACTGTGTTACTGTTTCCTTCTGCGTCATCATCGCCATTTGCATTTCTCTTTGTGTTTGTGTTGCCATTTGCATTTTCATTACCGTTTCCATTTCCATTGCCGTTAGCATTTGTGTTACTGCTTTTGTCAATGTTTGCATTTATGTTGCCCTGCGCTCCCATCACCACATTCCATTCAGTATTTATATTGCACATTCTCAAAAAGAAGGGAAATTCATGGCAAAAAACTCTGTTTAATGCATCAGTTAGGGTTATTCCACAGCAACAAATGTGAGGAAATTCGGTGTTAGGGTTGCCAGCGCTTACACCCCATGCCCACCCCATTCCCACCAACAGGCATTGGGGTGTGCTTTGGGGTTGTCAGTCCTAACTCTCACCCCATCTCCTATACTGCACTGTCTCAGTTTATTTACACATGGAATGGGGTGAGAGTTAGGATCGATGACCCCCAATGCACACCCTGATTCCAGTTGGAGGGTGGGCTGGAGGGGTGCAAAGGGGGTTTCAACCCTAACATCGAATTTCCTCACTTTTATCACTGTGGAACAACCCTAACTGATGCATTAAACAGAGTTTTTTGCCTCTAATTTTCCTTCTTTTTGAGAATGATAATGAGAAAGAGTGAATGTAATGCGGCCGCAGGAGTGTAGGGCCCGCGCCACATGATGTCTTGCCACATAATAACATTGTGCCCTTGAACGCAAATCGTAATGTGCATGGTGATGCAAAGCAAAACAGAAAGAGAAACAGAACTGTAGACAGAAATGTTAAAAACAATGGAAATGCAACCGCAAATGAAAGCGCCAAAGGTACGCACGTAATTGGCAGCGTGGTGATGAAGTGAAGCAGTGCGGAACTGCAAGCAGAAACGGTAATGCTAACAGTAATGTAAGTGCACAGGCTGGTTTTCCACAAAAGCTGCATACAGAAAGACAGTTAGTAGAAAGAATGCATGCAAAATAATGACTCTCGGAACACAAAAATCAGGAGTTGAAATAGCAAATTGCTTATATCTCAGTAACCATATGACATAGAAAAAAAATGTAAAAGTCATATGTATTATCACTTTCCTGGCTACTTTTGGGAGCTAAGGAATTTTTGACAAAATCTCTGTATCTCACACCATTTATGAGATACGGGCCCTCAAATGTGTGGCAAACGCCATAATGTTATCCTATGGGAAAAAACAGAAGTTTGGAGTGCCATAACTTTGCCTCCCTGTAATATGTGTTCACCAAACCACTGAAAGGCACATCTGTAGGATGTTGGCTGTATCTCCTTCAAATTTCAGCCCAAAAAGACCAAACCGTTATTTTGCAGCAGGGTGCCAAACAATTGCTGCAATTCGTCAGCTGCCGTAATGTTATCCTAAGGGAAAAAGTGTCAAATCTGGAGTGCTGTAACTTTACCGCCATGTAATATTTTTTCAACACAACACTGAAAGGCACATCTGTGAGATGTCGGATGCGTTCCCTTCAAATTTCAGCTCAAAACTCCAAACTGTTCTTTTGCAGCGGAGTGCTAAAGAAGTGCTGTAATTTCCCCACAGCCTAGAAAAGTACTTTCACAATTTGCGAAAGCTTTTGCAAAAATTTGCAACACTTTCATGAGCATGAATGTACTTTGCGACATTACTTTTTCCAGAAATTTGAAAACATATTTCTTGGGTGCTTTACCCAAAAATAAAGACATGGCTAGCATCCTCAGGGTCCGACTAGGTGAATACAAAAATTATTGGGTTGCTAGAGGGTTTCAATTTTAAATGCCAAGCATTTTTCTGATCACTAACTGAAAACAAAATGGTGGATTTGCGAAAGTAAGAGGGCCATTTGCAAAAGTAAAAATGCATTTGCGACACTGTCAAACTTTTTGTTAACTTCTTCCATTGACTTATAATAGGAAATTGTTTTTTTAATAACTTTTGAACCGTTTAATATTTTTTCACAAAATCTTCGAAAGGCACATCATGGACCTTGGCCGCATGTTCCCTGAAGATTTTGGGCTGGTCGCGCAAACCGTGCAACCTGTAGGCGTGACCATATAATTCCAGAAAAAACATAAATGCACACGCAGATCACGCTTAATAACTCTGCAGCTGTGTATCCAACCAATACTAAACTTGGCAGATCCAAAGGTGTATGGGTCTTGATCATGTATTCCAAATTTCAGGCAAATTCGTCAAATGATTGCAAGGTTATTAAGGTGCAAAACTTTGGGTTTAACATGTGGCTCCTCAACCCCTAACTATGGTAGCACTACTGTGCTACAATAATATATATATATATATATATATATATATATATATATATATATATATATATATATATTATACCAAAGGCTAGTTTACAAAGGTTCTAGGTCGGACATGGTACAAGACAGATACAGCAAACAACTGAAAATACATAGGTTCAACAAGATACAAGCAATGAACAAAAATTAAAAATAACACAGTAATGATTTCTTAGGTGACAGAGTTGCACTGGTTACTTAATATTTTTTCTAATGTGAGGTAAATAACACTTTTGATTCCCAATGTGCTTAGAAATTTGCAAGGAGATTTCAGTGTCAGTTTAACCAGAAGGCAGGTAAGATAAGACTGCTTTTTGGAGTAGGCTGCTTAGTGTTGAGACAACGGGTCAGCAGGGAAATTCAGGAGCCCACACTATAGTGGAGAAAGGTAGACATAGAGGGGCTTGGGATAGGTAGTGTGAGAGTAGCAGTTTGAGGATGATTTTTTCTGGAGGTGAGGGGTCAAAGTGAGAGAAAGATTGATAGGAAGAAATAGGAGGGGGTGGCCTAGTGGGTAGTAGGTGAGGAAAAAAGGGGGAAGAGAGGAAACAGGGGTGGTGAGTGAGTAGGAGTCAAAGAAGTGGGGAGGGAGGGGATAGGGTGGTATGTAAAGGGTTCAGGGGATGACTGTGAAAGAAAAGGGGGGTATGACAGTAGAGAGTGAGAAAGTAGAGAGTGGGTGGTGAGCACAGGGTGGTGAGGATGAGCCAAATTTAGTATTATTTAAAAATGATAGATTATGGAAGGGTGATTAAGGGATGATTCTAGTATTATTGGCTATGGTATCCAGAATCTGATGAGTGCTAATACATAGGTCAGGGTATGTGGGTGCACTCACAAATACAGGAGAGTTAGGTGTGCATGGTGACCAGCTTTGAAGTTGTTGACCTTATTACATTTGATATGGTCAGGGGGTAAGTAACTGATCCACTTGGGTCCTCTGAAGGACAGGGACCTTTGAGCTATTGAGGTATACTTAAAACGTACCACAAGCACGCTCCTGGAGGACCTCCATGTACTGATTGTCGGTTGGTCTATTTTAAGTAGATACGAGGTGGATTAAGGAACAAACCCAAGAATGGCTTCCTTTCCTGTAAGGCAGACCTTGTATTGGGCCCTGAGGTAAAGGGGTGGCCATCCAGGTGCTTTGTAAAGGTCACAAGTGTGAGTTCAGCAATCTGTACCCTGAACCAGGTGGCATGCTTTGTTGAGAAGGGCTTTTATATGACTTCCAGTTTATTACCCAGTGTCCAAAAGGTACCTTCACCTGCAAATGGCTAATTTTTTCATTGGCAGTTAGTGGTATCCCCCACCCTCCATTTCCACTTTTTTATACCTGGAAATAAGATAATAGTCCTTTGACGTCTTTTGTGATTTTTTTCTAAACCTGTGGGGAACAAAACCTTCATTGCTGATTATACCTGTACCCACCACCTGGTCTCCCTCTGTACACCCACCTCTCCACATCCCCCATGACCCTGTCACAGACCTTCACTCACCTGAAGATGTCCCTGGTTCAAGACCCACTTTGCCAGTATAAGACATATCTGGCTGCTGGCAATGGCAACTGCAACATGAGAAAGTAAAGTAAATGTGTTTCAATGGGGATTTCAACTTTTAATGTAACTCAGCCATTGTTTATGACTGTGGCCCTAGATTTTCAACATGTTCACCTCATGAGCTACATAACTGTTATTAGGCAGCTCCTGCCAGAAAGGTGATTTTGCAGTTGGTTGGTGAAATCACTGTTCTGGTAGGATTTGTGCAACAACAGCCATATTGTTCATGAAGTGGGGTCATAAGAAGGCAGTGCTGAAAATTTGGGGTCACAATTTGAGAAAACAACCGCATTATGATCATTCCTTATAATTTTGCTGCACATGCTTGTAACTTTGTAACTTTCAATTTTTTTTTTGTAGATTCTTTTTTCTGTATCTACCAGACTGGGGCATCCTTTGGGCTAGCACGCTCAATGTCTGCTTCTAACTGCCCACCTGAGCTGTTCCACCAACAGGACATTGGTATCAGGATCCCCACCATCTCTGGCCTGAAAGAAGAAGGCAAGGGGTCCCCAGGTGGTAGAGTTGGCTTTGCGGCTGGTGATGGCATGTGGAGCATTCACCCTCGAAGGTTTGCTGTCATCTCACATGGCTGGAGGATAATATTTCTGTTGTAGGTTTCCCCAGGAAGTGTGACGCGCAATGAGGAATTTCCAGCTCAAGACATTTCCCTACATATGGCATTTTTGGCACCAGCTCCCAGTCTGGGGACTTGAGTGGTGCACAGCTGCTGATGGCTTAAGCCAGCTGGCTAACTCTGGACTGGCCAGGCCCCACATGGTGGATTCAATGACTGGCTTCCTGGGCTACTCTCAAAGGCTTCTCGTTGGCTGTTTTTGCCTTGAGCCCCCAAGAAACCTCAGGACTAGGATTTTCACTCTTAAGTTCTGTTTCATTTATCTTTGTTTTGTTGCCTGCTTATTGCTAGTTACTGGGGGGATTCAAACATCTCGGTAGAACTGTGTTTGTAGGAGATGTAAATAAAACTAAGTAACTTTGAAGTGCTGTATAATTTTTAGCCACATGTTAAGGCCTATTTTAATACTGTACCGCTACTTCTGTTAATTTGGGTTTTTATTTCTGTCACTAAAAGCTATAGTGCTTGACTGCTTTCTTAAGCTAGTTCTGTATATTCCCCTGCAAATTACACCTTTGAGCCTGGGTCAGAGTTTCCATGTACCAGTCTTGCTTTCTCTGTAGCTCATTCTGCTCTACTCTTTATTTTCTGATGGTCATGCAATCGCTCTCCATGCGTTGCCCTAGCTAATCTAACTGCAGTCTTGTGGGATCCCTTTTTTACTTATTTCATTTACTTATTTGTTCCTTTCCCTTCTTTGTTTTTTTACTCTCCGCTTCACCTATCCCACCATCGCCCTCCTTAGAGGATTAGCTGAAACCCTTGGTATCCTAGTTCTGATTTTAGGCGCCAATCCTTCAGTCTCCCCTTGTGAAATTGGTCTTCTTTCCTGCCCCCACAACAATTATCCTAATCCTTGGAATTTAATTCTGCCTTATGCACTTTGGTGCCAAGAAGCAGCCCCTATTGTGTTGTCTGATCTCCTACCACCCACCTGCTCCTAGATAATCTGTTTTCTCTGCTCTGTACCAATCTCTTTATCCCCACCCTGCAATCTAGCATCAGATAGCCTACCATGTTCTAGGCTTTACATGTAACTGCTCCCCTTTTCTCTCCCCAGGAGAAACCCCACTGGGTTAGCATCGCCCCCAAGTCTGGGAGAAGGTCGCCACCAGCCGGGCATGACAAGCCACCTCCCCAAGGATTTTCCAGTGCAAGACACTTCCCCAGATATGGCATTTTCTGCACTGCCTCCTAAACTGGGGACTTGATTGATACGCAGTTGCTGAAGAGTTAAGCTGTTGGGTAACTCTGGACCCAGCCAGGCCCCGACTGATGGATTCACTGACCGATGTCCTGGGCTACTCTCGAAGACTTCTCTTCAGCTGTTTTTACCATAAGCCCCCTAGAAACCTCAAGACTAAGATTTTGCCCCCTGCCCCTCCCAAGGTCACCTTAAATGCTCTCTAGCCACACCTACATCCATACAGAAATCCCCTATTGGCTATTTGTATTATTTGCAATTGGACTAAAGGGCTATACCAGATCTTGCCTGATTTGCTAGGCTGTCTCTAATCATTGGTCTTTTAAGGCTCACTGTGCACCGGTTAGTGAGCTTCTGTGGGTTGATTTAGTCTCATGTCTTTCACATGAGAATAAGGAGGCTGATTATTTTTTTTGGAGGGGGATTCGTCTCCCTTCACCTTTAGGACGCTCTGAGTTCTGTTGAAGTTTGTCATCTTCCTCAGGTCTCCTGTAATAAGGCTAGTTAAGTTTTATGGCATTTGTGGTGACTAGGTACCAGAATGAAGGCTACTTGTAAATTCCCGTTTCATTCCTTACTTGTGCTTTGCCTCATAGAGTGCCATTTAATTTCTCAACCTACCTTTATTGGTGCTGTTGGTCCTAGAACCCCAATCGACTACCTTTTACCATCCTGATTGTCATAGATGTGCTCTCCAATTCCCCTTATTGGAGCTACCTATTCTGATTCTTGTGTGGTCTGGAACCAGTACTGAGCCAGCAAGGGAGGGTATGCTTTTATATCTCTCTGTCAACATACTTCAGCCTTCTTTGGTATTTTCAACCAGGGTTTTAATCTACTAGGCAGTAGGTTCACTTGGTATCAGCCCTAGGGGGCCCCTAACCTTACCCAAACACCCTGCAATACAGAATGGATTAGAGTATACAAGTTACTCATGGGAGCCATTAGGAAACTTTTGATCCTTTTCTTACTGTGCTCAGGCAATGTTGAGCTTAATCCTAGACCTCCAGAAGCAATCACATCACCTGCCGACTTACCAACATCAAAGGCATAAGCTTTATTCATGTCAAAATGTTCAGTCTGTTAAAAAATTACCCCATTGCAGGCTTGGGTGTGCCACACCATGCCTGATGTTCTAGTGGCCACTGAGTCCTGGCTTAGACCTGGAACCAATGACAATGAGGTGAATATTCAATCTTATTTCATCTTCAGAACTGACAGGCAGGCAGGCAAGAGGAGGAGGTGGAGTTGCCATCTATGTTAAGAATAAATTCCCCTGCCTCAGTCATTAACTCTACCTCCATGCCAAAAATATTTGAAAGTTTGATGCTCAAAGTAGAGTTCTCCCCCCACATCCTTTTTTTAATTTTCTTCTTTTTGCTGCCATCCACCTGTACCTTGGCACCTTCCTGTATACCACTACCCCACTATCACCTACATCTGATAACCCCAGACTTACCCCTTCAGGGTGGGGCTGATACCCAATTCCAGCCTGTCTTCATCAGGAAAGGTGCCAGCAATGACCAGCATTTCCTCCTTGACTTTCCTCTGGTGGGCTTCCAGATTTGGATGGTGCATTAGAGCTGTGATTGATCGGGGGAAGTTAGAATAAGGAAAGCCATGGTGCCAGGTGCGTACCTCATCTATGGTGGCCAGCGGGGTTGTCAGGACTTGCCCCAGGGATGGGGTCATACAATGACATTCTGTGTCTGTCCCCACCCTCTTGTATTAGGTGCCAGCACTTATGTTTCCACTAGGATTCCTTCATGCACCAGACATGCTGTGTCAAGCTGGACTATAGTAGATGGAGAGGCAACATGCTGGGTTTAAAGTTCACAGAAAAAAATGTACTTTTATTGCTCCAAATGTAAGTTATTGCTCCAGAAAAGCATAAACAGTCAGTTCAACTTCTCCAGCCTGGTCAGGTAACATAAAGGTTTACACAAAACAGTTCTTTCAGGCTTACTTGATAAAAGGAATCTTTGAACCATCTATGTGGGCCAGCAGTTTGTTCAATATATAGTCTCAAACAAAACAAACGGTTTGTGGGCCAGCAGTTTTGCATGCACAGTCTCACCTAAAACACAAACAGTTTTCCCTTTTTGCCTTATTTGCAGGCTATCAGCAGTATATTCCACTCACTGTTTTTGGCCCAGCTGGCTAGGCTGATCCTTTACCTCAGGGCTCTCTGCTCTAGAAATGGTCTGTTTCTCTGCAGCAGGTTTCAACTTCTACCCAAAGGCTCCCTTCAATAATTAACCATTCCTCTTGGCTTTCTGCTCTGGTTCCTGTCTTACATTCCACCCTCTATCTTTCAGGGTTCTCTGCCTAGGAGTCTCTCCTCTCCTCTCTGCAGCAGTTTCCAGCTTCCAACTGACTCCTTCTTGGATTCTCCCTGCCTTTCAGCAATCCCTCTAATCAGCAACACCCCGTGCCTGTTCATGTTTCATTTCCTGCACTTCCTCAACCTCAGGAAAGATGTTAACCTCTTGTTTCCCAGTGTAGTGTTTACACTGTCACACTTGCACCCAACCCTCCCCTGGAGAAGAAGAGCAGCCCTTGGGGTGCTCAATTCCTCTCCCTGGCTGGCCCTCTGGCTCCCCAGCCCCTCTGCCTGCTTTTGCATCACAGGATGTTATAGGCCTCCATCTGCAGGTTTACAGCTCTTGGGTCATCTGTGCAACATGATGGGAGCCTTGTTTGCTGAGATTGTCATACTTGGGGACTTCAATCTGGATTGGCTCTCCAGTTCCACTTCACCTCTTAAGATTATATGTGACTTTTTCAAGTTGTCACAACTCATCACTGAAGCCACGCATCCTAATAAGAAGAATCCAAATAACAGCACTCTGCTGGATCTTGTGATTAGAAAACCCCATCTTTTTTATTTAGTTTTTGTTAACTGGGTAGGTGCACTAGCCATGCAATGACTATTTGCAGGCATGACCCAGGAGAGTACAACAATCAAAGACAGGTACATAGCATGAGTAGTAGTGGGCGAAGTGGCCGAAATTCACTCTGCAGATAGATTCGCAAAGTAACGCGGAATCCGCAAAGTGCTCTGCAATGTGAAGCGAAGTACTTCATGTTATAATGGGGAACGAGAAGTTCATTGAAATCAATGACTTTGCATTATTCCACCTTCCCAAAACCTCTTCTCCACCAATTTTAAGGCAAAATACATTGAAATCAGTGTACTTCGCATCACTTCACCTTGTTATTGAGCTCCAAGGTGAATTTGCAGTGCTTCATGGGATTGCAGGTCTCATGGGTTCTAGATTGTTCTGCACAGCCTCAGTTCTGTGTAGTGTGTGTGTAGTGGAAGATGGAGACAGTTTTCTCTCAGAGTTCTGCAATTCAAATCCTCCAAAAGCTGTTAAAAAAGCCTTTTTGACCCATTTAGTTTTTTGCTCCAAATTTAGTGCATCAATTTTAGGAAACCCTCATGTGTTCGTATCATCGAGTGTTTATTGTTTGTGAGTGGATTTTGAATGTTAATTTAGAATAGTCAGTCTGTGTACTGTGAAGTGTGCTTTGGGGAGGGGCGTATCTGTAGTGTAGGTAGATTAACTGGGCGAAAAAGTCAGTCTTTCTGTTTTGGTTATCTTTTTCTTGTGTAACTATGTTAATGTATACACAGTAATATTTTCAGTAATTCTTGACTTTTTTGCTGATTGTAGTGGTGCAGCAGTATATAATTTCAGTTTGTTTAAAACATTTGGTTATCTTGCTAAAGGTTTTCAATTTGCTACACAATACTTGGAGTGTGTGTGTGGTGCGTACCATTAAATCAGACAACTTTTATGGTGCCAGAGTAATTGCAATAGTATGAACCTGCTATCCACCCCACCTGCGTTAATTTTTTTCATACTGCTTTGTGGTATCTTTATTGGTAGTGGACAGTTACTGCCGTGCACTACCCCCCCCCCCAACTGGCAAAAGGTATTCTTTTCCAGATTTGGATTTGTGACTTGTGAGCACTGGTTAGGTGTTGTTGTGCCTTTGCATCTGACTCTGTATCTCTTGAGTGCGCAGCACAATCTTAATTTGGCTGTGCATTTGCAGTACACCATTAATTCTGGGAGACTTTGCATTTCTTGTTACTCTCTCATTTCACTTCGTCAGCATTGGAGAATTTTCTAGATACAAGACAGTAGCATTTTGGGGATGCACATTAATTCTGGTGACTGTGTGTGACCACTGCTCGCATGACGGAGTGTGCCATTAATTCTGGGAAACTTCACATTTCTTGTTACACTCTCATTTCACTTCATCAGCACTGTGGAATTTTCTGGACATAAGACAGTAACATTTTGGGTATGCATATTATTTCTGGTGTCTCTGTGTGATGTGACTATGTCCACTGCGTGCATGACTGAGTGTGCCATTAATTCTGGGAGACTTTGTATTTCTTGTTGTGCTCTCATTTCACTTAATCAGCACTGGGGAGTTTTCTGGACACTTGACAGTAGCATTTTGGGGATGCACATTCATTTTGGTGACTATGTGGGGGTACTGGGAAGCTGCCAATATTGTTGCCACTTTGCCTTACTTCGTGTTAAGGCAGAATGACAAGTAATAATCACAAGGTGAAGTGAGCCTTTCCTAGTGCCCACTCTGTGTAGCGGAGTGACAAAGCGAAGTGGCCACTTCACCTTCACTTCGCAGGTGAAATTTAAATTCACTGCATCTCTAAGCATGAGTACACTGAAATTGCAATAGCATAGGTCAGAACAGTCAGTAGTAATGAATACATGCAGCCAGGACAATAACAATCAATAAAATTCACATAGAAATTTTAGGCAGAGAAAACCTACACAGTCTAGGAAGAGATACCACAACACAGCAGCAAAGAAATATTGTTCACATTAGTCACAACAATGAAGATTCAAATAGGCAGAGAAACAAGGCAAGAGCAAATTCCTGACTGGGCAGGATGCAGTATCACGGCCTCTGAAACAAGGCTCAGGTGTGTCCGGGGTTGGGGTAGATTATCTCTCAAGGAGATAGTACGGGTAAGAAGTTCTATGAGGTAGGGAGGTTAAAGTTAGACCAGGCAGCATCTGGCGGGTGAGTGGATTAGGAAGGATTAAAACAAGTGCAGAGATCAGCAAGGGATAGATGTAAGTGCTGCTCCTTTTTGAACCTGTCATGGGATCCAGATATTCAAAGTGCTTGGGGGAGAGAGTTGCAAAGCTTAGGAGCAGAGGGATTCAAGTCAACAGAGCCTTTTGATGTTTTACATCTAGGTACATTCAGCAGGGATTTATCTACCAATCGCAGTCTATAGGAGGAGGTTTGAGGTACCAGCAATATTACAAGCACTGAAGGGGTCTGGTTTCAGAGTATAGAGTCAATCAGGGAGCCAAGAAAGTATTAACAGCAAGCTGAGGGGGATAACCAGCCCAGATCCCTGTACAGTTGGCAGTGGTGCTTAAACCATGGTGACGAAGAGGCGTATTGACAGATATTATTATAAGTGACATCCCACTTATGAAGGATGGTTTTGTGTGTGGCAGCAAAGGTCGGCATGCTATAGGTGAGGGAAGAAAGTAACATGCCTCTGGCAATAGCAAGTTTAGCAGAGGGAGTCAACATGAAACTGGACTTGTAAGCAACCCCCAGTTTAGCATTCACTGCCTTGCAGACAGATTGTATATGCAGGTTGAAGTCCAGGGATCGGTCCAGAAGAATTCCCAGGTACGTAAAAGATGTAATGCATTCTATTTGTGTGCCACTGTGGTCCGATCTTTTTCCCATGTTGGAATATTCTTTTCAGATATCAGCGATCATTGTTTCACTGCCTGTGTAAGATCAAACCTGAAGTTGCCATCCCAATCCAAATTCATCATTAACAAGTCCAGGCGTAACTTGGACCCCCGTGCTTAAATAACTATCTTACGGGACTCCCCACATTGACAGGATTTCTATTTAGTAGTCAGCGAGTACAGAATATGATATTTTCCATGACATTGTGTGGTAGGGTCCCTGGACAAGCATGCTCCATTGATTAAAGTCCATGCTAAGAATAAATCTTGAGATGATTTAAGGCAGACTTAAAGACTGCACTTCTTTAAAGAGACATGCTTTGGAAACCTGCCCAGAAATCTAAGCTTCAAGCAGACTGGATCTCATTTAGGAGAGACAGGAACTCCTGTAACAAGTTAGTCAGAGAGGCTAAGGTGAAATTCTGCCATAATGAACTTGACTAAGTGTTCTTCCAAATTTTGGAAAACCTTAAAGGATATTGAAAGGCACACATCTGGTACTTCCCCACCTACAAATACTGTATTACTATTGGTGCCACTTCTATATCTGATAAACTGACTATCCTTGACTCACTTAACAGTCATTTAGCTACTGCAGGTTTAGCCTTTGCAACCTCCTCTGCCAGCAACTTCCAATCACAACATGGAGTACAGAACCGAGATGTCCATGGCACTAGCACTACATTATCTCTTCAGCCTACCTCACTGAAAGAGGTTGAGGATCTCCTGCTTCAGCTGGATACCAAAAAGAGCACCGGTGTAGACCTTATAGATCCTTTGTTTCTAAAAATTGGTTTTCATGTCCTGGCCATTCCAATCATGCATCTTTTTACTTTATCTCTGTAGCAGGGAGATCTTCCTCCCATATGGGAAACTGCCCATGTATTTCCCCTATTTACATTCAGAGACCCCAGCAACTTCAACAATTATAGGCCAATATCCCTACTCCCTATCTTGTTCAAGTTACTGAAGAACAATGTGAGTACTCAGCTTAGGAATTATCTAGAGTCTGCAAAGTTACTCTACCCTCTTCTATCTGGCTTCAGACCACGGCATAGGACCATCTTGGCACTTGCCAAGGTGATTAATGATTTGCAGCTTAAGCTGGACTCCAGGAATTTTATCTGCCCAGTATTTGTAGACCTAACTATGGCTTTTGATACTATTGGCCATGACCTGCTCCTTTCCTCCCTCAGGAACATTGGCCTGGACCCCCTTCCTTGAGATGGTTCTCTAACTACCTTATAGGATGATTCCAGCAAGTTAAGGCTGAAGGGAGAATTCTCACCATTAAAACCCCAATCAAGAGGTGTACCACAAGGCTCCATATTGGGTCCACTGATTTTTGCAATATATATCGATATAATTGATGCCAGTATTAAATCTGCCAACATACATCTGTTTGCAGACAGTACAGTGCTGTATTTCAGCAGACCCACACTTGAAGAACCATGTAGAGCCCTTCAACAAGACTTCAATCTGTTACAACTCCAGTTACTGAACCAGAAATTACTCCTAAATGCCAAAAAAACAAAGGCAATGTTATTCTCTCTCTTCATCCATGAAACAAATCTGTCCATCCATGGAATGTTACCACAGATCACTACACTCTTAGGCGAATCTCTGGAATATGTATCCAATTTCAAATACCTGGGTGTTTGGACTGACCATTGACTCTCTTCCACTGACCATACTGAAAAACTGATAAAAAAGCTCAGACAGAGGGTAGGTCTCTTTTACAGGAATAACCACCTCCTTACACAGGATGCAAGAAAGAGGCTGGTCCAGTCCACTTTCCTTTCATTACTAGAGTATGCAAACATCTTGTACAGCCAGTGACCCATTGCTATGCTTGCTAAACTTGAAACACTATTTCACAGAGCCTTAAGGTGTGTTACTGGTCTTCTCTACTCTACACATCACTGCATCCTATGTACAGCTGTGGGCAGGCCTTCTCTCAGCTACAGACGTCAGATGAATGCTGCTCTCTGGACACTCAGGGCCATCACCAATAAGCTGCCTCAATATATCTTTTTATTGTTTACCACTAAGTACATTAGGCAGCTATGCCCTGAGAAGTGCATTCTGTTTCTCTTCTACTGTTCCAAAGTTAAAATCACATTTTAGTAGAGCATCCATAAGTTTTGTTCTACCTCTAATCTGGAATAAGTTGCAAAAAATACTGAAACTGCCTCACCCTATCAATATTGTAGCATTTAAAAATCTCTGTCTTTGCTCTTTCATGGAATCCTGCAATTGCCTTCCCTGATCCTTGCCTCATCCGCGGGTATGAAAATATAACATGCTGAACCTGTTACTCATCACTTCACACCTTGTATCAATCTACTATTTGTTTGTGATAATGCTTTTTGCTGTCCTTCTACTGCCACCCTTCTTACCCTTCCTCTAACCTGCATCATATTATTATTTCTTTTTTTCTTTCCCCTGCCTGTTGAATTCTTTCTGCTGTTCTGCCTTCTGTTACCTTCCAGGATAACTGGGTTTGTCGTATTTCAACTTGAAAATTGTTATATTCCCTGCACATACAGATATATTTGCTTTTGTGATTGCCATGGTCATTTTTCCCATATATATTGTTTGTCTCATATGCATTTTGTCTCTTTTTTTTAAATTGATGTATACATTGTGCATGGATATTAGCTGTATATTGTCTCAAGGTCTATCTCACAAATGAGCTCTACTCAATGGTGTTCACCTGCTTAAATAAAAATTTTGATTGATTGATTACTGCACCTCATGTATGTGACAGCTGCTTAGAATGTCATTGCAGCAGCCAAGAATTATGTTTCAGTGGGGATTTGAAAATGTTCTGTACTGGAGTCATATTGTGAGGTCATAAGAAGGCTACAGTATGTTGAACACGTGGGATCTAAATGATTACAAATGGCACAGTTATGACCCTTTGTTGGAATTTCGCTATGCCTGCTTTAGCTTTGGTAATTTTAAATATTTTGAGCCTAAATTTTCAGCAAAGCCTTCTTATCATGTAACCTCATATATGTCACAGTTGTCATTTCTCAAATCATGTGCAAAATGTGGTTTTGCACCTGCACTGCGGATTGGCATTGTGCTTGCATGGAGTTATGTGTTGGTGGGGATTGAACAGGTTTCTGCACCAGGAACATGAAGTGAGATAATAACATGGCTATGGTGACAATTTGGTGACTGATGTGCCTTAACTGGAAGTACAGGGGCTGAAATTCCCTGTGATTCCACATCTAGAAACATATATGCATCTATGGATGCATAGTAGTGCAGGGTCCAAATGACCCTGCTGTCTCAAAACATAAGGAACTAAATTGCAAAAATCTCATTAATACATCAGTTAGGATTAAAGTGACAGAAGTAGTGAAATGTACCATTAGGGTTTTCAACCCTAACACCCCATTTCCCATCCTGCACAGACCCACAAGCGGGGAGTTGTCATTGCTCTGTCAACCCTAACGCTCATCCCATTCTCCTATGCTGTTCTCATGTCACCTTATTTTGTAACTGAATGGGGTGAGCATTAGGGTTGACCACCAGAAAACAGCCCCCTCCGTGGATCTGTGCATGGTGGGGAATGGGATGTTAGGGCTGGAAACCCTAGCACCACATGTCCCCTTTTTTTGTCCCTTTAACCCTAACTGATGCATTAAGTCTTTTGCAATTTATTTATATCATATATGTCTGTATGTACGTATGCATCTGTATTTATGTAACTGTTTAAAGACTGGTAACTTGGAAATGTACTGACTGGGAAGTGTACACTGAACAGAAGTCCATTTCCAGTTTTGACTCAGGAAAGGGATACAAGGATTAAAAAGGCTGACAGTATAAAACAGTATAGGTGAAAAAATAGTACCAATAAAAACAATGTAGTAAAGGTATCAAACAATGCAAGACTGGGAAACTAAATATATACAACACCAATGATAAATTGGAAAAATGAATCATGTTACTTTATTATAAATGTTTACTGCACCAGGAACATGAAGTGGGATAATAACATGGCTATGGTGACAAATTGGTGACTGTTGTGCCATAACTGGAAGTGCAGGAACTGGAAGTCGCTGTGCTTCCACATCTAGATATACAGTGCAAGCCGTTTATAACAGGCACATCTGTGCAAGCAGATTTTGCCCATTAGAGGGAGCGGGCGCTGTAACCAAAGATCATCTTTTAAATTAAAATAAAGGCACTAGTACTTTTTACCAAGCTTCTACATCCTGTATGGGCTGTATAATCATCATAATCTTCGATTGTGTACCTGCATAAAACAGCACAAAACCTCCCCTGATTCCTTACTTCCGCCGGCATCTCCGGTGAGTATACAGGTACCTGTATACATAGTGGACTTATAAGTACAGTATAATAGAGGTTCTTATGATCTGGAGGCTTTACAGTACAGCCTCCATTAGACACAAACCCCCACAAAATCCTTCCTTCCTTCCTTCTGCTGGCAGCGCCGGTGCAAACACGGCAAAAAACAAAAATACGTTAAAGCCATGGGTAAACATTAAAGCCTCAATTAGGCACTCAGAGACTAATTCCCACTACGTTTTAAATGAACAGCAACCTAGTGACCCTTGGAGTGCAGATATAGGAGTTTGGCAGTGGATTTAGATGCAGCATGATCTTTTTATTTTTTAGAGGACTTTCACATCGGAAAGGAGCACACAACGAGAGCAACCCTTCCTTCTGTTCGCAGTTACAGATTGTACTGCAGCCAGGACCACTTATCAGTTAATTAGGGTTATGCTTCCCTTCTATTTAGGGCAGATTAGCTGCCAGTTAATGTTATTTTACACTTCGGCATTTAAATCGATTGTGCTCACTGACACTAATTACAGTAAAGTAGCAGCTAATCTGCCTGTAATAGAAGGTAGGCATAGATCATTATAACCAGCATTTTTATTATTGTAACCTATGTATGTGGCAAGTGGAAAATAGAATTTGCCCAGAAAAAACGATTGCCCGTTTAAAGCGTGGGCGCTATAAGTGGCGGGGACTGTATATATATGTAATAAATAATCCACTCTAGGGTGTGCAGTCGCGCTCTGATATACGCACGCCTTGGTGTGCATTGTGACACATGAGGCCGCAGGCCGAGTGCATTCAACCACCCAAGGCGTGAGTATATCAGAGCACGACCACACACCCTAGAGTGGATTATCTATCTTATAAAATGGCCACAGATATTGTGGGGGGAGAGCAGAAAAGTAGTCCCTGTGTGACATGAATACATGGATCATCAGTAGATGATCTGGTAAAAAAAAAAGATGTTTATTTTTCTGTTTCCTTTACTTTTCTGGAAAGTTATCACCTTTACAGGGAGAATGAGTGGGGAGCACTTTCACTTTTATTAGTGAAATGTAGCGTGATCGAGCGTGATCAATAATCAGTAATGACATGCAGGCAGAATCCAAAAATAAGTCCCTCTCTGTTAAAAAAACGCAAAGTAACTGTGTACTTTACATTATTTTCATATAGAATCCTGTAAAACAAGTTACCAACTGAAGCGAGAGAAGAGCAAGTGAGGAGCACTTTCACTTTCATTAGAGAAATGTAGCATGACCGAGCGTGGTCAGTAATGGTATGTAACATGTAGGCAGAATCTGAAAGTAAGTCACTCTCTCTAAAAAATGCAAAGAATCTGTGCAGAAAGAAAAAAACTGGCACCTGAAGCAAGTGGGGAGCAAGTGTATAGCGAGGGTGTCAGCTGCTTCAGATAGATAGATGCAAAGCAGAGTGAGTGTTGTTGCTATAGCAACACTCGCTCTGCCTTGCATCTGTCTATCTGAAGCTGCCGACACCCTCACTGTACACTAACTTCCGACTTGCTTCAAGTAGCAGTTTTTTTATTTCTGCACAGATTCTTTGCATTTTCAAGAGAGAGTGACCACTAGGGATATTGGACAGATTTTCTTTTAATTACAAATGCCCACGATCTGGCAGGCAGTGGTCCATTGGACCACCAGGGATATTGGACATAGTTCTATTTTTTATATAGATGCCCGCGATCGGGCTGTGGAGCACACTGCTGACTGCAGGGGGCATCCGTCCCCAACTGCTGCTGCCTGGCAGGGCGCCAGGCGCAAATCGTCATAGATCGGTGCACCTGCATGCAAATGGGGCCATAATGACATGCAAATGGCCCCATTTGTGCCTTGCATACATTATGGCCCCATTTGCATGTCAAGTTTTGAATATCGTGGTTGCTGTGCATAGCACAATAGAACTTGCACTAGCGCATCCCCATGCTCCACTCTGGCCACTTGCGCTGGTGCAGTGCCACTGCGCCATGCACATTGCGGGTAGCCAGGGTGCGATATTCTATGCTGCTGAGCCATGGCGTAGTTCCGTTGAATATCGCCCAGTCCACACCCCTGCACAGCCAAGTTGAGCTGCGCATAAGCTTGCACCACAGCCTGGCGCAGTTTGAATATCTGGTCCTCTGTGTTTCTCTATGCAGCTGTTAGGGAAAAACAGGGTATGCACTTCTTTTAATGTTACAGTTACTGTTTCCACTTGTGTTTACGTACCTGTTTGCATTACTGTTCCCGTGTACGCCACTGTGTGTGTTACCCTTTGTGTTCTGGTTTGTCCTTGTGTTTTTGTTACTGTTACCATTTGCTTTTCCACTACTGTTTGCATTTGTCTTTTCAGTTTGCATGACCATGTGCATTGCCATTTGCGTTTATGCCAGCCCTTTCATTTGTGTTTGTGTTTCTCTTTCGTTTTGCATCTTCCTTGCTGTAACTGTTACCATTTGTATTTCCTATTATTACTGTGTCCATGCGCAATACAGTTTGCATTTCCATATGTGTTTGTGTTTCTTTCTGCATTTCTGTTTCCTTTGGCATTATTGTTGCTGTTACCATTATCATTTGTGTTTACAATTGTGGTAACGTGACCATGTGCGTTATGGTTTGCGTTTATGTACGTGTTTGCATTCCTGTTTAGGTTTCTGTTTCCTTTGGCATTATTGTTTATGTTAACTTTACCACTTGCATTTACAATTGCGGTATCGTGCCCGTATGCGTTACGATTCAGATTTATGTATGCGCTTCCGTTCCCATCTTTGTTTCTGTTACCTTTGGCATTCTTGTTGCTGTAACACTTAACATTTGCATTTACAATACCAGTGCTGTCACTGTGCTCATTACCAGTTGCATTTTTATACGTGCTTGTGTGTCCATTTGCGTCACTGTTCTCTTTGGCATCACTTTACTCTTGCATTTCTATTAACGTTTGCTTTACCATTTACATTTGCTTTACCATGTGTGTAACTGTTGCCGCTTGCATTTCCTTTGCAGTTCCTGTTACTATGTAATGAGACATCATGTGGTGGGAGCGCGGGGTCTGAAGGGTCCTGCGCTCCTGCCACTGCATTCCATTCACTATATATGATCCTCATTCTCAAAAAGAAGGGAAATTAGAGGCCAAAAACTCCATTTAATGCATCAGTTAGGGTTGTTCCACAGTGACAAAAGTGAGGAAATTCGGTGTTAGGGTTGAAATCTCCCCTTGGACCCCCCAGCCCACACTCCCAACCAGCATTGGGGTGTGCGTTGGAGTTGTTGGTCCTAACACTCACCCCATTCTCCTATACCTCTGCTTCTTTACATGTGATGGGATGAGCTAGAGATAACAGCCCAATGCACCTGATGCTGGTTGGGAAGTGGCTGGGGGTCAGAGAACTCAACTCTAACACTGAATTTCCTCACTTTTGTCACTGTGGAACAACCCTAACTGGATGCATTAAACTGAGTTTTTTGCTCTCTAATATATATATATATATATATATATATATTTATTTTTTTTTTTTTTTGGCAAAATACTCTGTTTAATGCACCAGTTAGAGTTGCTCTACAACAACAAAAGTGAGGAAATGTTGTGTTAGGGTTGCCACCCCTTGCACCCCATGCCCACCCCGTCCCCACCAACAGGCATTGGGGTGTGTGTTTAGGGCTGTCGGGCCTAACTCTCACCCTGTTCCATGTGTAAATAAGCTGAGGTGGTGCAGTATAGGAGAATGGGGTGAGAGTTAGGACTGACTACCCCAATGCACACCCCAATGCCTGTTGGTGGGAATGGGGTGGGCATGGGGTGCAAGGGGTGGCAACCATAACACCGAATTTCCTCACTTTTATCACTGTGGAACAACCCTATTTGACACATTAAACAGAGTTTTTTGCCATGAATTTCTCTTCTTTTTGAGAATGAGCACTGTAAATAGTGAATGGTACTTGGTGGTGGGATCACCACCATGTAATTTTTTGTCACATAGTAACGCTAATGGTAACGCAAAAGGTAACACACATGGTGACACAAACGTAGATGATAATGCAAACAGTAAGAGAAATGCAAGCGTAAATGTTAATGAAAACAGAAATGGTAATGCAAATGGTAACAGAAATTGTAATGCCAACAGAAATGCAAATGTTAAAGAAGACAGTAACACATATGCTAACTCCAATGGAAATGCAAATGGTAACAAAAACGCAAGTAGAAATGGAAACGGTCAACACAACAGTGATGCAGAAAGAAACAGTAATACAATCGGCAACAGAAATGCTACCGAATACACAAACACTAAGGCCAGCAGAAATGCAAACGCTGACAAACATGCAAACAATAACGGTAATGCAATTGGAAATGCAAACGGTTATGGTAACAGCAACAATGATGGCAAAGTGAACAGTAACGCTAATGGAAATGCAAATGCAAGAAAATACACAAACACAAATGGTAACACGCATGGTCACGGTACCGCAATTGAAAATGCAAATAGTTATGGTAACAGCAAAGATGACGCCAAAGAAAACAGAAACGCAAACGGAAGTGCGTATGCAAATGCAAATGGTAATGCACATGGTGACGCAACATGAAATGCAAACAAAACCTGTAATGGAAATGCAAATGGTAACAGCAATGCAAATGCAAGCAAAAACACAAAGTGTAAGGCACATGGTAACATCAACGGAAATGCTAACGCAAACGGTAATGGAAACGCAAGTGGAAACGCTAAGTGTAACAATAGTGGAAAGGCACACACTTTTTTTCCCAGAAAGCTGCATTCAGAAGCACAATGAATAGAAAGAATGCATGCATAATAATGGCCCTCGGAGCAGAAAATGAACAGTTGGAATACTAAATTGCTTATATCTCAGGAACCGTACAACATAGAAAAAAAATTAAAATATCATATTATTTATGACTTTCCTGGCTAGTTTTGTACTTAGCCCCCAGTTGGGGGGGCTAAGCATTTTTATAATGAAAATTCTGTATCTCGAAGCGTTTTCAAGATACGGACCCCAAAAGGCACCGTAGATGCCGTAATGTTATCCTATGGGAAAAAATGGTAAATTCGGAGTGCCATAACTTTGCATCCCTGTAATTTTTTGTCACCAAACAACTGAAAGGCACATCTGTGGGATGCTGGCTTTCTTCCCTCCAAATTTCAGCCAAAAAAGACTAAACCATTCTTTTGCAGCAGGGTGGCATAGAATGCCTGTCATTTTTGCCATAGTTTCACAAAATAGAGTTGCAAATCATGACACTTTCACAAAAAAATCACGAAAGTGTCGCAAGTGCAACACTACTTTATAACACCACTTTCTACAACAATTTTAAAAACTTATTTCTGGGGTATTTAACCCCCCAAAAAAATATATGGCAAGCATCCTCAGGGCTTGACTAGGTGAACACAAAAAGGGGGGGAAGGGAAATTATTTAACCAGGAAAGGCACACTAAGTCGAAGCTTGTTTCCAGGTGTGACCTGGGAGCACAAGGAAGTTAAGTGACTTGCTCAGGGTCACACAGTATGCGAGTGGAAGCTGTGGGATTCAAACCCAGGTCTGGTCTGCTGGATGTCACCAGATTTGCAGCTCAGAGCCTTAGACCACTGTGCTATACTGCCTCCTCCAAGAATTGTGTCCCTAGAGGGTCCCAAATTTAAATGCCAAGCATTTCTGTGATCAGTAACTGAAAAAAAAATGGCTGACTCATGACACTACAGGGGTCATTTGCGACACTAAAAACTGCATTTGCGACACTGTCAAATATTTTAACTTTTCCCATTGACTGTAAATGGAAACTTGTTTTGTTTTTTGAATAACTTTTGAACCATTTAATATTTTTTCATGAAATTTTTGAAAGGCACATCAGGGACCCTGGCTGCGTGTTCCCTGAAGGTTTCAGACCAGTCACACAAACTGTGCGATCTGTAGGTGCAAGCAAAGAATGCACAAAAAAGCATAAATGTGATACAGAATGGAGCTTTATAGCTCTGCAACCACATATACGACCAGTACAACACTTGGCAGATCCAGAAATCTATGATACTGTTCTGTGCCTGATAAATGTCAGGAAAATCTAGTGGCAAAGTTATTAACCTGACAACATTTCACACTTTAACCTTAAATGGGGTACTCAACCCTTACTATAGTGGCACGGTATATATATATATATATATATATATATATATATATATATATATATATATATACATATATAATGGTAGCAGGGTAGTGCTACCATAGTTAGGGTTGAGGAGCCATTTACATATTAAACCCAAAATTTTGCACCTTAATAACTTTGCAACTGTTTGACACATTTGACTGAAATTTGGAATACATGATCAAGACCCATATGCCTTGAGATCTGCCAAGTGTCATACTGGTCGGATATATGGCTGCGGAGTTATTAAGCATGAACTGCTCACACATTTATGCTTTTTTGGAATTCTACGATCGCGCCTACAGGTCACAAGGTTTGAGCGTCCAGTCCAAAATCTTCAAGGAACATGCTGCCAAGATCCCTGATGTGTCTTTTGAAAATTGTGTGAAAAAATATTAAACGGTTCAAAAGTTATTCAAAAAACAATTTCCCATTATAAGTCAATGGGAAAAGCTAACAAAAAGTTTGACAGTGTTGCAAATGCAGTTTTTACTTTCAAAAGTGGCCCTTTTACTGTCACAAATCTGCCATTTTGTTTTCAGTTGGTGATCAGAAAAATGCTTGACATTTAAATTTGGGATCCTCTAGCAACCCAATTATTTTTGTATTCACCTAGTCGGACCCTGAGGATGCTAGCCATGTCTTTCTTTGGGGTAAAATAGCCCAGAAATGTTTTTCAAATTTCTGGAAATAGTACTTTCACAAAGTACTTTCGCACTTGAGACACTGTTGAATGAATCTGAGAAAGCTTTTGCAAATTGCGACAGTACTTTTCTAGGCTATGGGAAAATGACAGCAATTCTTTGGCACCCCGCTGCAAAAGAAAAGTTTAGTGTTTTGGGCTGAAATTTGGAGGAAACGCAGCCGACCTCTCACAGATGTGCTTTTCAGTGTTTTGTTGAAAAAATATTACACTGCAGCAAAGTTACGGCACTCCAAATTTGACGCTTTATCCCATAGGATAACATTACGGTGACCCGACGCATTACAGGAATCCTTTGGCACCCTGCTGCAAAATAACGGTTTGGTCTTTTTTCTGGAAATTTGGAGGGAGGACAGTCAACATCCCACATATGTGCCTTTTAGTGGTTTGGTGAAAAAAATATTACAGGGAGCCAAAGTTATGGCACTCTGAACTTTTCTTTTTTCCCCATAGGATAACATTACGGCGTTCGCTGCACCTTTCAGGGCCCGTATCTCAGAAACGGTGCGAGATACGGACTTTTCATTGGAAAAACGCTTAGCCCCTATAGGGGCTAAGTGCAAAACCATCTGGGAAAGTCATAAATCATATGACTTTTAAATTGTTTTTCTATGTTGTACGGTTCCTGAGATATAAGCAATTTAGTATTCCAACTCCTCATTTTCTGCTCTGAGACCCATTATAATGCATACATTCTTTGTACTCACTGTCTTTCTCTATACAGCTTTTGGGGCAAACCAGCCTGTCTGCTTACATTACTGTTACCATTACTGTTTCCGCTTGCGGTTCTGTACCTGTTTCACTCACTGTTCACGTCTACGCCACCAAGTGCGTTACCCTTTGTGTTTTCATTTGCGCTTGCTTTTGTGTTGTTTTTAACATTTCTGTCTACAGTACTGTTTCTCTTTGTGTTTTGCTTTGTGTCACTGTGTACATTTACATTTGTGTTTGCGGTCACAATGTCACTATGTGACAAGACATCACGTGGTGGGAGCGCGGGGCCTTCATTCACTATTTCTCGTTATCATTCCCAAAAAGAAGGGAAATTATAGGCAAAAAACTCTGTTTAATGCATTAGTTAGGGTTGTTCCACAGCGACAAAAGCGGCGAAATTAGAATTATTGGGTTGAAAGCCTCCCTTGAACCCCTGCCCACACCTCCACCGGCATCAGGGTGCGCGTTGGGGTTGTCGGTCCTAACTCTCACCCCATTCGTCTATACCACTGCTTCTTCACACATCTGATGGGGTGAGAATTAGGGCCGGCAACCCCAATGTGCACCCTGATGCCAGTGGGGGGTGTAGGCGGGGGGGTCAAGGGGGGTTTTCAACCCTAACACTGAATTTCCTTGCTTTTGTCACTGTGGAACAACCCTAACTAATACATTAAACTGAGTTTTTTGCTCATATATTATATTATATATATATATATATATATATATATATATATATAAAATGGATCGGCATATTTTGTTGCTATTTGGATCCTGAGCATCACATGACCGTGCGATATATCAACACACGACCACTTACCTACACCCCCCCTCAAAACAATTTTTGACATTTTATAAGATAGATATACCACTCTGGGGTGTGCGGTCGCACTCTGATATATGCACGCCTTGGGCGGTTGACGTACGAGGCCATACAACGCACACCAAGGCGTGCGTATATCAGAGCACGACTGCACACCTCAGAGTGTTATATCTATTACACATATATTATATTATATTATATTATATTATATTATATTATATTATATTATATTATATTTTATATATGCATCTATGGGTGTGTGGAAGTGCAGGGTCCAAAGGACCCTGCTATCTCAAAACAAAAGGAACTAAATTGCAAAAATCTCATTAACACACCGGTTAGAGTTAAAGTGACAAACGTAGGGAAATATGCAGTTAGGATTTTCAACTCTAACACCCCATTCCCCACCCTGCACAGATCCACAAGTGGGGGGGCTGTCATTGCTCTGTCATCCCTAATGCTCGCCCCATTCTCTTATGCTCTTTTCACCTCATCTTGTTTTATAACTGAATGGGGTGAGAGTTAGGGTTGACCACCAGAAAACAGTCCCCTCTGCCTGTGGATCTGTGCATGGTGGGGAATGGGATGTTAGGGTTGGAAACCCTAGCACCACATTTCCCTATTTATGCCACTTTAACCCTAACTGATGCATTACGTTTTTTGTAATTTATTTATATCACATATGTCTGTATGTACGTATGCATCTGTATTTATGTAATTGTTTAAATACTGGTGACTGGGAAATGTACACTGAACAGATGTCAATTTCCAGTTTTGACTCAGGAAAAGGATACAAGGATTAAAAAGACAGACAGTATAAAACAGTATAGGTGACAAAATAGTACCAATAAAAACAATGTAGTAAAGGTATCAAACAATGCAAGACCAGGAAATTAAATATATACAACACCAATGATAAATTAATTGGTAAAATAAATCAAGTTATTTTATTATAAATGTTTACTTTCACTTAGAACTTGCTATTACATTTAGAACACATGCAATTTCATGTACAACTTTTTTCCATTTATAATCTGGAAATAGGACATAGTGAACAATGGGTCATATAGAAATTTTATAATGTAAAGAAAGTAAGTTTTACAAAAAAAACATAAAAAAAAATAAAAATATTAAAGTAGTATAGTGTACATATCAGTATTGACCAAGCTGTCAAGTAAATCCACCAAATGTGACTTTCACTACAGAATATGACAGCTTGTGTGATCTAATCAATACCTTTTTACCTTCAAGTCAATTTTTCTCAACCATTGAGTATGGTATTTTATATTACTCCAGTGCAAATTCCAAAGTGCCAAGCAAAATCAGAGCTCTTTACAATTACATATGTAGATTTATCACTGCACTTCCATGTTATAGCTACCACTGTTAACTGTATAAGTTTACCAACATTCCATCATTACAGTACAGAGTTAAATTTAAAATTAATATTTTCTTTCCATAAATTGATACTGGGACAGTATGCCTATTACAATATTTTATTTATTTCTCTTTTACCAAGTAAACAGATCCACAAGGTCACATGAAGTTATTCACTTCCAAATTCCATTTAAAAGAACTACATGTGGTCATACAACATTAGAATAGACCAGTCCAGGTCTTTATAATAACTGACTTCAGTAAGCAAGTAATTGTCCATCTATCAAAATGTTTAAATCTGTGTTTGCTTTTTTTTTTATTTTAGAGCAATCACAATCTTCCTGTTTTTAATATGTGTGTATATGAATAATAATGTGAGTAATTATATATTTGTAACTAATATAATTTTTTTAGACTGTACAGGCTGTAAATGTTGTATTAGTATTTGTATTTACCTAATTCTGGTCACATTTGTAAAAGGGACTTTTGCTGAAATGTCAACCAGGATAATCAATAAAGTAAAGTTAAACTAAATAAATAATGTCTTGCACTAGAAAAATGCATTTATCTCTATACATGAACAGTATGACCTTCATGACAAGGATAGGATGGAGACAGTGTAGCACAGAATATGAAAAACGTTTTAAGGTAAACTGGGCAAATTCTACGAGGAGCACCTCGAGGCACTAAATATGTAATCTGGAAACCAAAAAGGAGATGGAAGATATGATAGAGACAGAGACCTTTAAGATCCTTAAAGGAAGTAACAAGGTAAACTGCAGGGAATTATTTAGACTGAATACTGACTCAAGGTCACACAGTCATGAATGGAAATTAGTAGGGGAGAGGTTCAGTAAGGATGCGAGGAAGTATTTCTCTACAGAAATGAGCGTAGAACCTTGGAACCTTTTCAGTGCACTCCCCCTTCTCTAGTTTAAAAACATTCATAGGAAAGATTTTAAACTAGTGGGTGCGGAGGGCACACTGAAAAGGACCAAGGAATTCCCAGCCTCCACCCACAAAACAGGGTAGTTAGCAAAGTAAACACCAAGATACAGAGGTCGATGGGTAGCAGAACAGGGATCAATGGAGAAAAATACAAAGGCCATAAGGGCAGGGATAGGGCTAAAAGGGGTAAGGCCATCAAAAGATGGAGAGTAATGAGTACCAATTTCCATAGTCTGGGTAACAACCTAGTTGAACTAGTGGCCTTGATGGAAGAGGGACAGATGGATATTGTGGCAGTCATAGAAACATGGTACACAGAGAAACATGTCTGGGATGTCAACACACAAGGGTACACAATCTACAGAAGGGACAGGGGAGGTAAAAGAGGAGGAGGAGTATCTCTCTACATAAGTGAAGGTTTCAAAACAATGAAACATAATGGTAAACATGGGAGGACAGGAGGCACTGTAGGTCACCTTAGAGACAGGAAATGACACCACAATCTGCATGGGTGTTGTTTACAGACCCCCTGTCTCAGGAGGAAAGGAACAAGGAAATGATAGAAGGCCTCCTTAGAATGGCAGAAAAAGTGGATACATTATTGATGTGGGACCTGAATATGCCAGATGCTAACTGGATCAAATATGCTGCAGCCACATCCAATAGTAGGGTTCTTCTTAATGCCCTTCAGGGGACATGCCTCAGACAGGTAGTGTTGGAATCCACTTCAGATGGAGCAAATTTAGAACTGGTATTCTCAAATGGGGATGAAAAGAGAATCTCTGAAGCTCAGATTTAGAAGTGGGTAGCCATCTAGGAACAAGTGACCACCAAACAGCATGTTTCATGGTAAACACAGCCATAGAGACAAGCCATACGAAAGTGAGGATACTGGACTTTAGGAGGGTGTCTTTGGCAAAATGGGAGGCTGCATAAGGAATGCACTAGCAAATGTGCAGGAAGGCTGGGTGGAGGAACAATAGGGAAAAATCAAAACTGCCATCACAGAGGCAATAAGCCTTTTTGTGAGAAACAAATAAACAAAACAAAATGAAGGAAAAAAATAACACTATGGTTTTCAAAAGAGATGGTGGGGAAATTTAGGAAGAAAAAGACAGCATTCAGGAAGTAGAAGGAATCATATAGGGAACAGGACAGGGAACTTCATCAGTTAAAGCAGAAGGAAGCAGGGAAGGCAGTCAGAATAGCAAAGGACCAAACCAGAGGAAAAGACAGCCAACTCAGTTAAGAAGGGGGATAAAACCTTTTATAGGTACATAGGGGAGCAAAGGAAGACTAAGGTAGGGATAGTAAGACTCAATAAAGGGTAGGGGCAGTTGGAAGAGGGTGACAGTGAAAATGCAGATTCTGAATGAATACTTCTGCTCAGTTTTCACAACAGAAGAGGAGAGGGAGGTACCCAAACCAAACAATAGAAGCACTCTAGACAGAGGGGTCAATACCAGTCCATTCACAGGATAAAGGGTCCTGAAAGAACTTCTAAACCTCAAGGTGGAAAAAGCAATGGGATCTGACAGGATTCAAGCCAGAATTCTAAAAGAACTAAAGGTAGAACTAGTGACACCACTGACTATCCTTTTTAACAAATCATGGGAGGATGGTGTGGTACCAGAGGACTGGAGGAAGGCAGATGTTATTCCCCTCCACAAACATGGGAGAAAGGCAGAGACAAGAAACTACAGACATGCTAGTTTGACCTCGGTGGTAGGCAAAATTATAGAATCACTTCTGAAAGAAATAATTGTTGAGTACTTAGAGATCAGTGAGGCACAGAACCCAAGGCAGCATGGATTCACAGTGTGGAGGTCATATCAGATGAATCTAATCAATTTTTTGACTGGGTGACCAAAGTAATAGACTTGGGAGGGGCTACGGATGTGGCCCACATAGACTTTAGGAAGGCATTTGACACAGTCCAACACAAAAAATTATTAAACAAGTTAACCAGCCTTGGAGTGGGTCCCAGGGTGATAACCTGGGTAACAAGTTGGCTGTACAACAGGACACATATAGTAATCGTAAACAGAGTTCACTCTGAGGAAAGGGGGGTTACTAGCGGGGTACCACAGTGTTCAGTACAGGGACCAGTCATGTTTAATGTCTTTATAAGTGACATTGCAGATGGGTTGGAAGGAAAGTATGCCTCTTTGTAGATGACACAAAGATCTGCAACAGGTTGCTACTCAAAGGGGGGCATGGAAAGGATGAGAAGGGACTTAACAAGGTTGGAGGAACGGTTTAAAGTATGGCAGCTTATATTAAGTGCATAGAAGTGCAAAGTAATGCACCTGGGAAACAAAAAACCCAGGGGAGGAGTACACAAGGGGGGGTACTAGAAGGCAGTAAGGAGGGCTGATGAGATACTGGGACACATAGGGAGAGGCAGCACCAGTAGAAAACAGGATGTTGTTATCCCTCTGTACAGACAGCTGGTAAGACCCCATCTGGAGTACTGTGTGCTGTTCTAGAGTACCCATCTCTGCAAAGACAAAAACAGGATGGAGGCAGTCTAGCAGAGGGCAACTAAAATGGAGCAGGGTTTGCACCAGAAGCCATATGAAGAGAGACTAAAGGAACATAATATCTATACCCTTGAGGAAAGGAGGGAGAGAGGGATCCCTGGTGAGGCCACACTTGGAGTACTGCATGCAGTTCTGGCACCCATACTTAAAAAGGGATATCAAATTACTGGAGGCAGTGCAGTGAAGAGTGACAAAGATGATCCAGAGGTTGGGGGATAGAACTTATGAGGAAAGACTAGAAGAGCTCAACATGTATACCCTGGAGGATAGAAGAGAGGGGGGGGACATGATCGAGACATTCAGGTACCTGAAAGGGATAAACAGAATAGGCTTCCAGGATGGGTTCACTCTCCAGAACAGAAGAGATACCAGAGGTCACTCCCTGAAGCTAAAGGGGGAGGGCAGACTCAGGAGGGAAAGGAGGAGGTACTACTTCACTGAAAGAGTGGTAACAGGGTGGAATGCACTGCCTGAGCAACTCATATCAGTACAGACTGTGGGGTGCTTCAAGAGGGGGTGGGACAAATTCAAGGGGAAAGTACATACTGGGGCAGCTGGGGGAGGTAGGAGTTATTGGGGGGGAGCAGCTGCAGTCTAATGGGATGAAGTGCTGCAGACTTGAGCAGATTAGATAGACCACATAGCCTGCATCTACTGACAATTTCATATGTTTGTATGTACTCTGTTAATAATAATAATAATCTTTATATTACGACTTTCAGAAATCAAGGCGCATTTACATTAAAATAACGTCATAATAAAACATCATAAAAACATTAAAATCAATAGTATCAGTCCATGTCCATACCATCCCCATATGCCTTTTTCCATAGAAAGGACTTCAATCCTTGTTTAAAACCCCCTACAGTCATGCACTCTCTAATCCAATGGGGTAGAGAATTCCAGAGGGTCGGTGCCGTGAACATAAAAGCTCGGGCGCCGGAAAATTTTAAGGCTACCCTCGGAATCTCTAGCAACCCCTCATTGGCTGAGCGGAGCGGTCACTCCGGAAGGTAAGGAACCAGAAGCTCTTTCAAGTAGTCAGGGCCCAAGCCGTGTAGGCTTTAAATAATAATAATAAAATAAATAAAACTTTATTTATATCACGCCTTTCTTAAAATCAAGGCGCCTTACAATATTAGCAAATATAATGAATAATACACAGTACAACAGCAGTCTGACCTCCAAAAACAATAATTAGTTAAAATAAATCCTTGACCATAAATAGGTCTTCATAGCCTTTTTAAATTCCTCCATGGTCGCATACTGACAAAGCAGATGGGGTAGAGAATTCCACAGGGTTTAAGCAGCATATGCAAAAGCATGAGTGCCTGATGATTTCAAAGAAGCCCTTGGAATCTCTAGCAACCCCTCGTCCACCAAGCGGAGAGATCGCTCAAGGCAGTGGGGCATCAGAAGCACTTTCAAGTAGTCTGGGCCCAGTTTGTGTAGGGCTTTGTAAGTCAAAAGACCAACTTTAAAGGTGATCTGCCACTGAATCAGCAGCCAGTGCAGATCGCGCAGCTCCAGTGAAATATGACAGGCACGAGACGTACCTATCAGTAACTGAGCCACAGCATTCTGCACCAGCTGCAAGTGGCAGATATCAACCCGAGAAAGCCCTAGATAAAGGGAGTTGCAATAATCAAGGCATGAGGTCACAAAAGAGTGGACTAGTGTTGGCAGATTGGCGGGCGGAACAAGATGCTTAATCCTGGCGATGTTCATAAGATGATGAAAGGAAAGTTTGACAACTGCCAACACCTGCGAACACAGTGTTAGCTCATTGTCAAAAATCACCCCCAGGTTCTGTACCTGCTTGGAGTTAGGGAGCTTGAAGCCCCCCAGAAATTAACCTGAGGGTAAACCAGCTCCCATCCCCTCTTCCTTATGACCCAGGTCCACAACCATTACCTCCGTCTTCCCCGAGTTCAACTTCAGCCAGCTTGAATCCATCCAGCACTGTATTTCAGCAAGGCAGTTATTAAAGACCAAGAGAGCTCTGTCCTAGTTGGGTGCAGAAACAGATAGAGCTGGGTATCATCAGCATAGCTGTGAAACCTCAGCCCATACCTTTTTTTAATGTCTCCAAGGGGCAGCATATACACTACGAACAACATGGGGGACAACACTGAGCCATGGGGAACCTCACATGACAGAGAGACTGGTCGGGAAGAATTTATCCCTGACACCACTCTCTGAGTTCTGCCAGTGAGGAAAGATCTAAACCAACTGAGGACTACACCCGACAGGCTACAGATGAACTCCAGATGCACGAGAAGTACCCCATGGTCCACAGTGTCAAAAGCTGATGAGAGATCAAGAAGAACCAAAATGGAGTGGCTCTTCTGATCCCTAGCCATCAGGAGATCTTTAAGCACCCGAACAAGCACTGTCTCAGTACTATGCCTCTTTCAGAAACATGACTAGAGTGGTTCATACAGTAGATGTCATGAGTGGTTAAATGGTTTTCCAATTGTGCAGCCACTGCTTTCTCAATAATCTTCCCTATAAAAGGAAGATTAGAGATCGGCCTGTAGTTGGCAAGGCAGTCAGGGTCCAAGGAAGCTTTTTTCAGGAGGGGTGTCACCACTGCCCCCTTCAGGCAGCTAGGAAACTCACCCATATCCAGGGAGCACCAAACTATCTGTGCCAGGACTGGGCCAATGATATCAAGACAACTCTTTATCAGGGAAGTCAGGCTCAGATCCAAACTAAAGCATGTAGGGCGCATACTATGGATAATCCTCTTGACATCACTGAACTCAGGCTGGCTGAAGGAACTCCAGGAAAGACCAGGGTCTGCGACCAAACACTGATCAATATCTTCTCCCATAGAAGGCACTGGCTGGAGTGCTGTCCTGAGGTCAGCCACCTTATCTGCAAAGAAGCGAGCTAGCTCATCACACACCACTTGTGAAAAAGCTTTCCAAACCTGAAGACAGGCTGGGTTGTGCAGTCTGTTAACAGTTTGAAAAAGCTGAGTTGGTCAGTTCTGAGCAGCTGCAATCTCCCCAGACAGGAACTCTGCCTTCTTACGAGAGATTGCAGGTTGATAGAGTTGATAATGTTCCATCAATCTAAGATGGTCAGCATCAAGGGCAGTTCTCCGCCAGCGCCATTCTAATCTTCATCCTTGTCGCCGCATCTCCCTCAAAGTCCCATCAAACCAAGGAGACTGAGGTTGAAGGGGGAGAGGATGAACACGGACCAGAGCAATAAGATTGAGAGCTGAGGAAATGGCCCTATTATAGGCCAGTACCGAGGCATTGAGATCATTGCTAACTCCAGATAACTACGATAGGTCAAGTACCGCTGCTAGGCCTCTAGAGCTAACATCTCACAAAGAGCGGTACCTAACCATCTCCACAGGGGCAGGCCTATGGAGGGGTGCAAAAACTGAACCTCACCATGTAATGATCGGACCAACTGACAGGTTGCACCTCCATGTCGGAGGCCTTAATACCCAGGAGGAAAACTAAATCCAAGGAGTGACCGCTCTTATGAGTGGCAGAAGTAACCACTTGTGTAAGCCCAAAGACGTCATTAATTGGAGGAAGTGTTGTCCAAACTGTGAGAGTTCATCATCAATCCAGGCATTGAAGTCACCCAGGACCATCAGCCTGTGCGACTCAAATGCCATGTCGACGACGAAGTCCACTACTTCCTGTAGAAAATGTTGCTCATCACCTGGTGGACAGTAGATAAGAACAATTCTACAACCCACACCTGCCACTACAATACACTCAAAGGACTCAGCTCCCTCAACTGGTACACTTGCGAGGCCTCGTTCAGTCTTGAAACAGACTGCAACCCCACCCCTGCGATCCAATCTCTGGCAGTGTAACACTGAGTACCCGGCTGGAACTGCTGCCTCCAAAACTGGACCAGCATTTTCTTCCAGCCAGGCCTCGATAACGCAAGCCAGATCCACAGACTTAAAAAGATCTGCAATAACTGCAGTCTTGTTCCTTATGGATCTGACATTGAACAACACTGCCCGGGTTAGATGAGCAACTGGAGCGGCACAGACTACTTGCCCAACATCAATAGTGGTGCCCTTGGGTATGGAAATCAGACAAGAAGAACCTTGTTCCGGAGTCCATTTCGCCCCAGGGTGTCTTCTGGTCTCCACTACCCCAATATGGTGTCCCTGCTCATTCGGCCTCCACTGTTCGCACCCTCCAGAACCCCTTCGCACAATATTCAATGCTCTAAAGCGTTGGTATGTTGACCACTGTAATGGTGCAGGGGAAAAAGGGCAGCGGGTAAGAAGAGCGGAGGACAAATTGCATACAGCCGTGGCGGCAGTCCTCTACACATATTAAAACCCTACACCCTGACTCAACAATACAACACAAAATATATAAACTCCCCCAAATTAATAATAAAATAACACACAAACAAATTGGGTTAAATAAACAAACAAACAAAAAATACATAAAATGTGCAATATCCAGATGTCCAAATGTCCAGAAGTCTGCAAAAAGTCTCTCAATTTTAGAATAAAGTCAAACAGTGCAAGTCTTGCAACAATCTCAACAAATCAGAATCTAGGTACAAATGATGTCCATCCCAATCAGAAAATTCCTTTAAAAGAACAGGAGAAGTTCTCACCCCCTTCCTAGTCTACACACCAAGAAATTCCTCCAAATGACCAGTTCTTTACTGAAGCTTTCTCACAGCAGCAGCCCCAAAACTCAGGCCAAGACACCAGATTTCAGTCACACTGGGGCTGTGATCAGGAAATAGGTCCCCCAAGAGGAAAGCAATAGCTGCCACCAACCACTAAACCCCTTGAGTTCCCTCTAAAACACAGCCACAGTCCCTACTCAGGTGCCATGGCCCTAAAGGCAGAAAATACCCCCCCTCGGGTGAAAAAGACCCACAGTGAAACAGGCTGTTCTAGAGGGGAAACAGTGACTTCAACCACCCACCAGCCGCTGACGTCCCCTTACCAACAACCACAGGGGAAAAAACCTCCAGCTATAACTCCAGCAGTTCCTCCACAAACAGCCCAAACCCGGCCAGTTATCCACCCGAGGAGGAAAGGAGCAACTACCTAGAAAATCCACAGGGAGGAAATACTTCTTCCAATCCTCGATACCTCCACATTCAAGGAAGTCCAACTGGACCAAAAGAATCCTCCATAAGCTGTCCCTGAACTCCGGGCACTCTCACTGCCTAGATAGTTGAATCATAGGTGATAGCAAACCCACAGCAAGCGTCAGACTTCATGCACTCCCACCGCAGTCAGTCAGCATAGATTAAACAAAATAGGAGTAGGCAAAAAAGGGGGTTCGCTCACAATCTAGAGTCCATGTTGGAGTATGACTTTAGACATGTTGGAGGTTGGGGAGGACACTGTTATTTGCTGGACCAGAGTAAACAATGACAGTGTTATCTGCCTACATGTGTATGTTTGAGGAGTGACAGACTGATGAGAGATTATTTATAAAAAGAAAGAAGAGGCTTGGGCCAAGGATGGAGCCTTGGGGGACCCCAGACAGGATAGGGAGAAGAGAAGAGAGAATGGCTCCTATTTCTATGGACTGTTGCCTATTTTGGAGATGAGTGAAACCAGTTTGTGTGGGAGTAGAGGGTGGGTTATGGAGTCAAAAGCTTTAGCCAAATCAATAAATGCAGCATATAGTGACTTGGCTTTGGTCCATCAAGGTCAGGATGGAGTCAGTGGAATGTAACAGGGAGGTGGTGGTGAAGTGTTGTTTGCAAGAACCAGATTGCACAGGTAATTTTTAATTTTTAATTTTTTTTATTTAAACTTTTGATAACCGGGTGAGCCCGCTGAGACCAGAGGTCCCTTTTTCAGGGGCGAACCGGGATTAGGTACATGAAAAAACATACTTTACTCATTGGACAGTATACAGTGGTTGTAATAGTTATATACATTGGAATGACAGTAATTACAAAGGACAGCATAAGTTAAACCTGTGGTATGATACAATGGGGTAGCATTAGACACGGTAGATACTATTGTAAAAATGAGCATGGAGTACCATGGTCATGGGTAAGACCTGCGTAGGAGGGGATGATTTGCGGGGGCTAACATAATAGACAGTTATTTGAGGAGAGAAAGTTAGAGAGCTTTGCAATAATGAGGGATTCCTGGACTTTGGTGTGGGAGGGGAGGAGGGAGATGGGTATGTAGTTACCTGGCGATGAGGGATCACCTCCCTTATAAAGTGGTTGGACTTTGGCTGATTTCCAGGCTTAGGGAATGGTAGCAGTGGTGAGAGAGAGGTTTAGTAAATGTGTCAATGGGGTGACTATATCAGGTGCAGATATGTGGAGCAGTCTAGGGTGGAGAGCCTCTGGGCTAGAATTGTAGGGGCGGAGAGCCATGATGGCAGAATACACATCAGTGGGGGTGAATGTGGGAAGGAGGTAGCCAACAGAGGGGGAAGGAGATCTGGGTGGGGAGGGAGCAGTGTCCAATGCTGGGGGGAGAGGGCAATCAGGCAGGGCACAGGAGATAAAGACCTTGTTGAATGCATTGGCAACAGTGGCTGGGTCAGAGACAGGGGTGCCATCATATCTGAGGACTGGGCAAGCTTGATGGGATGGGGGATCAAGGAGGGAGTGGATCACTTTGCAGAAGGAAGCTGGGGAGTTTTGGTTCAGTTTAAGCTGGTATTTGAAGTAGGAGGCTTTAGCTAGCTGAATAGCCTTTGTGCCCCTGTTTCTGAGCCATTTGTAAAATAAAAGGTTATTTGGGGCATTGGATGCTTTATAAAGTTACTAGGCTTTGTCCCTAGAATGACACAAGGCACTAAGGTCAGGGGTGATCCAAGAGTGGTAGTGACGTTTAACCCTGAATTTTCGAAGTGAAGTGTGACTGTCCCAGGTAAGGTTAAAGAAATGCAGGAAGTGGGATAAGGTACTGTCCACATCTGAAGCACTAAAGACTGGCATCCAACCTGCATTTAGGAGGTGATGTTGTAGGGCAGTGACATGGAGGGAGTGGAGGGGGTGGGACAAAATGAACTTTGGAGGGGAGTGAGGAGTGTGGATTTTGCGAATACAGTAAGTGACACAGTGATCTCTTAGAGCATGGGAGAGGATGCCCAAGGCAGAGATGCGGTGGGGTTGGGAGGACAGAATCCAGTCAAGGAGTGAGTGGTTTGGAGCCTGAAGGCTTAGATGGGTAGGTTCTTGAATGAGCTGGGGAAGAAAATGTTAAGGCATTCATTCAGCTTGATCAGGAGCCAGTCAGGAGGAGCAGACACAAACAGAGGTCAAGCTGTTGTTGGAGAGTGCCAAATTTTTAAATTGTCCCTGGGTCGTAACTGAAGCTTAGCATGCAGCGAGAAGACAAGGCCGGTGGCTGCAGGGAAGCAGCACCATAGGGGCAGTGGAACCAGTTGGGAGGCTCACTCTTTCAGCCGAAGAAAATTTTCATTCATCCGTTCAGCTCAATCAGGAGCCAATCAGGAGGAACAGACACAAACAGAGGCCAATTGAAGAGCAGTCGCTGGAGAGTGACAAATTTTGAAATGGTCCCTGTGTCTTACCCAAACCTTATCTTGTGGTGAGGAGGTGAGGCGGGCAGCTTCATGGAAGCTGCACTACAGGGGCAATGCGCCCGGTCGGAGGGCTCACTCTTTTGGCAGAAGAAAATTTTCATGTGTCCGTTTGGCTCAATCAGGAACCCATCAGGAGGAGCAGACACAAACAGAGGCCAATCAAAGAGCTGTTGCTGGAGAGTACCACATTTTGAAATGGTCCCTGGGTCATACCTGAAGCTTAGCTTGTGGCGAGGAGGAGAGGTGGGTGGCTGCAGAGAAGCTGCACTGCAGGGGCAGTGCACCTGGTCAGAGGGGCTCACTCTATGAAGGATATATTATTTTGTATTGTTATTACTCATTGTCAGTTTCTGTTTATTAAGTACAAAAAACTAACATTAGCTTGGAAATTAGGCTGCAAGACATGAGCTGCTGATAGCTGTTTTTTGTTTATTGAACATAGCTAGGCAATGGACTGAAACATATGCTGTACCACAGAGGTACACTAATACAGCTGGAGTACTCACATGCCATTAATATAATTTCACAATAATGTGACAGATGCTTTATGGCTTTCTTGGTATGTTGTTAAAAAAAATAGTTTGTTCACATTCTTAAAATATTCAGAATAACATTAAAAGTCTCCAGATACTCTAAGTAATACCCAGAACAGTCTGAGCATCTTGTGCTTCCTTGTCGTACTGCATCTTCCAGATGTTGGGTCCAACATTCACGCTTTAGCCTTAAAAGTGCTACTTGGAAAGCACAACAAAACCCTCACAGTTCTCTCGGTGCACATTCCACCTGGTCAGAAGACCCCTTGGCTAAACTCACTGATAGAATGCCTCGGTGCACTGAACTTAAACAATGAAACAGTGCTTCTGGATGACTTTAATGCCAATTGATGCGTACTAGCCTCTTGTCCCTATAGGGATGCTATTTCTGTGGTGTACCTTTCCCAGCTTGTCATTTCCCATGCCAGAACACACTACAAGACCTGCACCTCTACATTGCTTGACTGTGTCCTGTCTAATCGACCGGATCACATATCTCATGTCATGATCCTCCCAGTTGTCCAAATCTGCACTGAAAACAATTACCCATAGGGTCCTCAAACAAGATCACCTTGAAATGCTAAAAACCAACCTTCACCGGCAAAACTGGTCAACAGTCTACTCTTCCAGTTCTGTTGACAGCCCTAAACCAATTCATCCTGCTGTTTGACAGGGTGTGTGACCAGCATGATCTGCTGAAAAAGCACAAAATCAAATGATACAACAACCCCTGATTTTCACCAGAGCTTTCTGAATGGTTGAATTTAAGGAATCACCTGTGGCATATAGCCAGAGCTACGAGTAAACAAGTGGACATTCAAGCCTACAAAAGAGCCCTAAACAACCGCACTAAGGCCACACACACACACAGCAAAAAATCAATATTACAAGGAAGCCCTCACTCTCACTTGGAGTGATGTTAGAAAAATTGTGAGTGAACCATAAACAAGTCACTGGCAAGGCCACTAAATCATCCCCCCTATGTTCAACATTGATGGTGTACCCACTACAGACCCCGATTCCATTGTAAAGTTTCTCAATGAAGCCTTCTCAGACCTCAGCGGTGTCCTCCCCCTCTGATTTCTTCCTCCAGTGTCAACTTCTAAACCAAGCCCTGTAGCCCTACCACTCTCTCAGCCTCTGCTCCACTTTAGAGCCATCTCTTGAGGTGAGGCTAGGAAAAACCTCCAAAAGGTCCTGGATAGGTCCAGATTCAGTGACAACTCCCTCAACCTCAAATTTGTTGCTTTTACACTAGAAGACATTCTGGCACTGCTAACACACATAATCAACACCTCACTCAGGCTTTCTCAGTTCCCAAAGTTATGGAAGGTGGCCCTGGTGACACCCATCTTCAAGAATGGCGATCGAACCTTAGTAGGTAACTATCGGCCCACGTTATCTAAGACTCTTGAAAAAATAGTCATGGACCAATTAACTGAATAGAGAGAAAAGTACAACACAGAGTGCCTGCAGTAACATGGATTTCGTGAAGGACACAGCACCACAACTGCACTGCTACAGCTACCAGTTGTGGTCACAGTTCCCCAGATCATGGTGCACTTGTCGATCCACATTCAATGACCTGTCAAAAGCGTTTGACATGGCTAATCATGGCTGCTAGTTGAGCAACTTGCATCTATTGGTCTGCCAAATTATACAGCCGCCTTGTTTAAGAGCTACCTCATGAATTGCTCTCAACAAGTTAAGGTGGCAGTGTCCTATCTGATAGTAGACTCATTCACGCTGGTGTGCCCCAGGGCTCCATCCTGGCCCCATTTCATTCAGTTTGTTCCAAATCAGGCTCCCATCTGCCTGTAGCTGTCTGATTCTGCTGTATGCAGATGATGCAGTCCTGCATACAAGTGGCCCTGATCCAGTTACCTTGGAACGCAAACTCTAGGACAGCTTCACTACAGTTGGAAGACGGTTCAGAGATCAAAAACTCATAATGAACTATAAAAAAAGGTTATGTTGTTTTTCAGTCGCCAGTCGGGAACTACATTGGAACTTATCCACTATTTCAAGTATTTAGGGGTCATAATAGACAGCACTATACCATATGCCTACCACACAGAAAATGTTGCAAAGGCTGTGAACATAAGTATTGGATTGCTTCATAGACATAAGCAAAGTCTTACCTCGGAGGCCTTAAATTTTGCTGTCCACATTTCTGTGGTCTCCCTTGTTGATTATGGCATTGTAGTCTATGGCTCAGCCACAGACACATCCCTCCACCAGATTATAGTCACTCTAAATAAAGCCTGTCAGCTTTTAACTGGCTCTGATGACTTACACATACATGTGACCTATATGAGCAGGCTAAATGGCTTCTGTGCATGCATCCTGACCAATAAGGTGTGTCTGGGCCTAATGAAAATGGGTGTCCAGAATCTCCTTACCCCTTATGAAAACAGCTATTCCATCAGAAGCTGAGATAGCACGGTCTTTAAAATTCCTAGGTGCCGCACCTCCCTTGGTCAAAGAGCTATTGCCTACCATGCTCCCAAACAGATTAATGATCTACCTCCTGCCGTCGCCTCAATAATAGCATTAGGCCTTTTCAAATGCAAGCTCCAAAAACTTCTCAATGCTTCAATACTTCTCTTAGTCCTTCAATGCTGTTTTACCTCATGCCTAGGCAGCACTCCCTTGTGATCACATGGCCCTTGCATCCTGCCTTAGTGTTGTCTCTCCCATCCTGTGTCCTATTGTAATCCAGTTCTTCCTGTTCTTCCTCCTTCTTACTCCCTTCCACCCACCCATCCCCTCTTTTCTTCTACAATCCTCTCACCACCTACTTTCAGCTCCTACCCTCAAATGTTTCGACAAGGCCTTCCTTGGCTGATGTTTCTCTACTTCCTGAGCAGGTGTGGCCACCCTTGTGCTACTATAATCACCTTACATGACCCCCTCCTAACAACACCATCTGCTGCTGCTCTTCTCTCTCTTCCTTTCATACACTTCTTGTCTGTGTTGTTCTCTTCCCCTAAACTGCCATAACCCCCTCAGATACCCTCTGTGCTTATAATTGCCCATGTTTGTCCACTGTCTGTGTCATCTTGTTTATACTTTAGAACTACACTTAGACTCCTATTTGTCACTAGTCTGAACTTACAGCTCTACTGTATAACTATATATTTTGTTTTAATCACTGTTAATGTATCTCTTACATGGAACCTATGTAATGAGCTTGTTCTCAAAAGTGTTAATCTGAGATCACTATGAAAAAAATGTGTTTTTACTTCTAAGTGTGCACTACTAGCCAGCTCATTTTATTGTCCCTTAAATTTGAAACATTATCATCATTATGACATAAACTCTGCTGCTATAACAGTCTCCCAGGAAACTCATGAAAAAAATCAGCGATTAACCCAAGAAAGGCTAGAGCAAAGGACTATGCGGCATTATGTCCCTGCTTTGAATACCTTCTTTACCACTAGTAGACTGCATGACCTTCTTGAGTTTATGGCCTGTATCACTAAACATAGATTCCTGCCTCAAGTAGGATAGTCCTTCTTTTTTCTGCAAATTTGGCCAAGAGCTAAAGTTGCGTGCATCTTGAAACCATAGCTGAACTTTGCTTCTGACAGTCTATTTAAAAAATGAAAGCAAGATCATTTTGTGCAGATTTCCTTATGAACTGTGTTTAAGTCATACAGAAGGACCAAAATCTTGGGGTCTCAAAAAACACACAAATCTAATCAGTACAGAAGCCGAAGATCCAAGAGTCCTCTTTTTTGTTGTTGTTTGCTGATAAGGAGAGTGCAGTCACTTTGTTTTCTTAAGCAGAACTTTCATTTTGATTTCATAAAGTTATAGAACAGGGCAGTTTCCTATCCTCTGAGTCTCAACTCCAGCTCAGCAAAGATGGAGTTTCTCAAAAACGTACTATACACTTTACAATAATTATTGGTGAATACACACAGACAATAACTGCAAATGCAGAACAATTTTATAAGTATCTGTTTTGTATCAAATGCCACATCTTGCTCAATCAGCAGCCACACATGATCTGTCTGGTTCAGCGGAGTAAATACATATCTTATTTTTGTTAAAATGTATAGCCCTTTTCTCTTCTTTCCCTTTCCCTTCACGATGACACTATGTTGTCTGCACTGCAGCTTCACTCCATTCACCCATGCCATCACATCTAATGAGCTACACAGAATAATAAAGAAAAACATACATCAATAGCCTCCACAGTAATCACTTATATTGCTCTCATACTGTGTTCCCCTAAAGTTTCCCATCGTCTTCAGAACTTTTTGTCCCTTTAGCTCATCTCACACCTTTCCTGGGTTCTTGTTTCTAGAAAGGAGAAACAGCCTGAAAAAAGATTCTACAAAAAAAATATATAAATATATATTTATTAAATGGGTAGGAAAAGTTATCCCTGCTAATTGGTTGAAACACATCACATGACCGTGCATATATCAGGGCGTGACCGCACACCTGCATGCTGCTTTTCGTTTGGTGAAAAAATATTAATCCCTTAAGGCCTAAATGTCACTCCATTCTTTTTCACTGTGGCTTGTGAATATGGTTACACACGGAATGGGGTGACATTTAGGACTCACAGCCCAAATGATACACCCCGTTGTCTGTCAATCTGTGAAGGAGGGAAGGGCTACACGAGAGGGGGTGCAACCCTAAGAGTCTCATTTCCTTACTTTTGGGGTTTTAACCCTAAATTATGCACTAATACAGTTTTGCACAGTGTGTGTGTATATATATATATATATACACATACATATACATATATATATATATATATATATATATATATATATATAATTAAATAAATAAGCTACTGTACAGATGAGCACAGGAGGGAGAATGAGGGAGGTTAAACGAACTGAAATACAAGGTTCTTCAGATGCAATATGTTGTGCCTGGATTACTGTTTTATTTCAGTTTTTTTTTATGTTTAATATACTGTATGAGATGAAGGGGCAGCTAATTGAACAGGCACACCATTTAGGCTGCATCATTAGGATTTTATTTTTAATATTAGATAGGCATTGCTTCCTTGTAAAAAAAAAAAAAAGTGTCACTTTTTTGCAGTACTGTCCATGTCTGTTTATGGTGTTGTAGCTCCATTAGTTGTAGGAGAAAGACAAAGTGAAAACAATAAACAAAAAGAATAGGTCTGACTTCATAAATGACAAACTGTTGCTTTCAATATAAATGTTCAACTTGCAGCACAGTCAGGGTATTTTGTGCTTCTGGAGATAACTTTGATCATATGAATCAAATCTTGGGTGTACTTCTATCTTCTCATAAGTATTATCTTTGAATGCATTTGATCCCAATGTTCTCGGAGGACAGAAAACCAGTGCATAATAGGTCCTGGGATACCTCACTTGGGCAAACTCGAAGGACCACAGGCCCCCTTCTGCCATTCTCTCCTATGTTTCTATATCTCCAAAAACTCACTAAAATCTTAGCAGCTGGTATGTGCCTTGAGAGAATAAAGTGGAAATGAATGCAATTTGTGAATGTTTTCCAAATTACTAGACAACAATATCTATTTTTTATTTTCATTGTTTTTGTTACTATTGCTGCCATGCTAAACTTCCAGCTCTGCCTTGTTGGCCCTAGGATCAGATATATTGTAGTGTCATCTATTTTTCCTCTGCAAGCATTTTTTTTTGGTTTATTTTATTATTAACGTTCTCTAAGCTGCTGTATTACAAACCCCACACTATTCCTCCCCTACCCCCTCACCCCCACACCAGGAAGGCACATACATCACAACTGAACCATTGAACTTGTTTGAACACACCTTTTTAAAGTTTTCTTAAGCAGCATTATTTAAATAGAGCACATCATAAATATCACTACTTTTATGGCATTATCTAAGTGTACTTTGATGAATGACAGTGTAATTCTTCCAGCCCTTTGCCATACTTTTACTGTTGTATGTGGCAACATGAAAGTTCATTACTGATGACAGTATCAGCAGGATGAGCACTCACACTCCCTTCATTCACACGCTGCAAAAAAGGCATGGGCTATGGGGCACCAGCCAGAAAATAAAAAGTCAAGTAATAAAATGTGACCATGAACAGCACCACCTGCTGCATTTCAACAGATGATGAGGGGCATTTCATTAACTAAGCCTCATATTGTTTTACCATCTACCATACTACCCTAGTGCTCTTATTAACAAGGTACCACTTGGTATACCGCACATACCAAGGTATAAATCGGTTCTGTGCAATGTTTGAATAATTACCTCTGTATGATACACATAGAAACATATTATACATTCAGTAGTGCACTATAGTAACAAACATACTTCAGCATCATCATTTGTTACACTGGTATGGTCATGAGATTATGTTTCTGTTCTTGCTGTTACCTGGACATAAAGGGACAATTCCAAAACGCATGGTGCAACTCGCAGGAATATGTGAGTTGCACCATGTGGCACTACGCCAGGGACCCTGCGCCATATTCCAGGACAAGCAGGATCCCCAGCACCTACGTCCTCGACTTGCAACAGCCACAGGCTAGCGCCAATGGGATGGTGCACTGGACCTGGGTGCCACAAGTCACAGCAAGCAATCTACTGTCCCCCAGAGCCTCCCCCACCCAAATCACAACAAGAAGCACTTATGGGCATTGGGGGGCAGGCCAGTTGGCACATGCACTTGAGGGGCAGTGACAAAAAGGCCCCTGAGGTACTCAACTTTTGGGGGGTGGCGGCATGCCACAGCAGGGGTGGCACGTGGAGCACTGACATGGCATTTACATGGTGTTGTGAGGAGGCAACAATCAATGTATCAGGATGGATGCCCCTTAGACTACTTCCAAGATGGTCTATCCCTGCTACACCAAACTGTGTCCTGAAATGGCATAGGTGGGTTACGGCAACTGCCCTTCTGAAATATGGTGCAGTTGCTGCCTTAACCCACCCTTGCACCATGCCACTGTGGGCTGCGGGCATAGTGGGTGGCATAGCCCACCTTTGGCACAACTCACATATGGCATGGCGCAAGTCGCAACTTGGAATCGTGACTTGTGCTCTGTCTTGTGCAAGGTGCGAGTTGTGCCACTGGGTTTGGCATAACTCGCCTTGCTCCAGGTGCAACACCTTCAGGAGTCAGGCCCAAAGTCTGCAGTGATGTGTGGCTTTCCTGCTGTATGTAGTACTTTGAATTTATAGGGTTGCAGTGCAGGGGACCATCAAGTGATATGTGTTTTTTTATCCTTCATCTGGTTAAGCCAACACAAGGGAGTAATGTAGTAATGTCCACAACCACAGTGAACGTGGTCACCCATAAAGAAAAACTAGAGGGCTTCAATAGCCCATTTGACTGGCAGACACTCCTTTTCAATGATTGTGTATTTCTTTTCCTACCTGAACAGCTTTCTACTAGTGTATGTAACTGAGTGCTGTCCCTCACACTTGGTCTGACTCTGGATAGCTCCAATACCAGATTCAGAGGCGTCTGTTCATAGTATAAGTGGGCAAGAAAACTTGGGGGGGAAAAAAGAAAGAATGGGAGTTAAACACAGAGCCATTTTCATCTCTAAATGCTTGGTCACACAGGTCAGACTAGTGTATCAGATTTGTTTTTTTTTCCTGTAAGCTCTGTTAAAGGTTCAAAAAAGTTGGTTATGAAGTAATGATAATATCCTGCCAAACCCAAAAGGGAATGTATGTGTTTCTTGGTCAGGAGGATGGTACTCTCAGCAACTGCTCTGAATTTAGATACCTTTGGTTTCATTTCGCCATTCAATATACCGTATAACCAAAATACCTTCTTTCCTGCATTACAGTGGCATACTTTGTGGGGTTTATCATCAGATCTGCCCTTTTAATGGAATTAAATAAACATAGAAACATAAGCCATGAAGGCAGAAAAAGTCAAGAGGTCCATCCAGTCTGCCAAAGTTCCCTTTAATCTCTGAACCCCAATGTTCCTCCAGGGTACTAACCTTCCTCAATCTTCCCTATTCTCCTCCTTGGCTCTGTTGCCTCCGGTAACCACTATTCCCTTTATTATGTCCCAGCCCTGCTTGACTCCTCTAACTATATTCAGACCCACCGCTTCAGCTGACAGATTGTTCCAATGTTCCACCACCTTTTCCACAAAGTAGTACTTCCTCATATCCCTCCTGAACCTACCTCCTGTTAATTTCTATTCATGTCCAAGTGACTTCAAATTGGTATTCAGGTTAACTCGTTCCCTGCAGTTCACTTTGTTAATTCCTTTAGGGAACTTACTAACATACTAAATGCCAGCAGAATAGGCCTGATGGTCTGTTGAGTCTGCTCAGTAGCTAGCCTCCTAGTGGGTGCTCACTTTTCCACCATCCCCAGAGAGGGTCATCTTCAGCTTCAGTTTTCCCCTGCACCTGTCCCATCCCTTCTTGAAGCCCTACACTGTGCCCTCCTCCACCAGACTCCTGGGCAGTGCATTCCATGGCTCCTCCAACCTCTCAGTGAAGTAATGTCTCCTGTGTTCCCCCCCTGTAATTTCTCCCCTCTTGCTTCCACTCATGCCCTCTTGTTGGCCCCCTCTTCTTTAGTCTGAACATCTCTTTGGCTGCACCCCTGTGTATTCCTTTTACATATTTGAAGACCTTTATCATGTCCCCCGTCTCTCCTCTTCTCCAGCAAGTACAGTCCCAGCTCTTCAAGCCTTTCCTCTTAGGGCCTCCCTCCCATGCCCTGAATCATTCTAGTTATCCTCCTCTGGACCCTCTCCAGCAGTGCTACGTCCTTCTTGAGGTGAGGTCTCCAGAACTGCGCGTTGTACTTGAGGTGTGGCCTGACCAAAGCATTATACAGAGGAAGGATCACCTCCTTCCTCCTGGATGTAATCCCCCTGGCTATGCAGCCCAGTATCCTCTTTGCTTTTGTCACAGTTCTTCTGCAATTTTCAGTGTTGTTCATTTTGTCTTCTACCACCACCCCTAGATCCCCTTTTCACTTGTTGTGACTTGCAGGGCAACCCCAGGTGTATACATGTCCTGGCTTTCTGACCCCCAGATGCAGTATCCTATACTTCCCTGCATTTAACCTCAGCCCCCACCTCCTTGACCACTCCTCCAGGGTATCCAGGTCCCTCTGGACTACCTCTCTCGCTTTGTCCCCTTCCGCCAGTCCTCCCAGTTTTGAGTAATGCACAAAGAGACTCAACTTCTTCCTGACCCCCTTCCACAAATCTGAGACATAGGCATTGAATAGGAGTGGCCCCAATACCAAACCTTGGGGGGATCTCACTGATGACCTTCCTGGGGGAGGAGACTATCCCACCAACCACTACCCCCTGTATTCACCCCATTAGCCAATTTTCTACAAATCTGAGCAACTGCCCTCCCCCCATCCCACCCAGATTGGTTAGCAGCCCAATGTGTGGTACCAAGTCAAATGCCTTACTGAAATCCAGGTAAAGGACGTCCACCAGCCTAAAAAATGACAAAGTGTCCAAAGGGCCTTCCTCACCCTATCCACTGTGATTTCTCCCTCCCAGCCTACCCCCCTCATTCAACTACCACTCCCCTTCTAGACTTGGCCTGGCCTGACCCCCAGCCTTTTTTAGTCCTCCAGACTCCATCTGACCTCTTGACTCTGCTGGCTCCCCTTCCCTCCTATTGGGCTGAAGGGATCCCCCACCTTCCTCCATAAAAATTGAGGCAAAGTACTCATTTAGTACCTCTGCCTGTTCCCCCACCTCCTTGGTCCATCCATCCCCAGTCCTAATCCTGCTGATCTGAGCCCTCCCTTTTCTCTTCTCCCCGATGTATCTATAGAATCCCTTTCCTACCTTTCAGATATCCCTAGCCAGGTTTTGCTCCATCCTCACCTTGGCTCCTCTCACCACTCTGGTTGCCCTCCTAGCCATCAACATGTACTCACCCCTCTCTCTTTCCCCCTAGGGTGCTTAAAATATGCAAAGGAAGCCTTTTTATCCCTCACCACCTCCTGCACCTCCCTTGTCCATCAACATGGCTTGTTGGCTCTACCTTGCTTATGCCTTACCTTTGTACAGGACCTAGTAGCCTCCTGTACCCCCTTCTTAATGGTCTCCCACAAGCTACCAGCATCCATGTCTGGCCTAATCCCATCCAAGCACCCCTGTAGAATCCTGCCCATGCCCACGAAGTCTGCCACCCTGAAGTCTACTACTTTAGTATTAGTGCAGTTATCCCCCCCGATACAGCTAAAACCAGACAGTGGTGTGGTCACCACCTGCCAACAGGCTGCACACCTCCAAGCCCTTTATCTGGTCACTGTCTGCTAGGACAACATCCAGTATCCATCCTTCCCTAGTGGGTTCCCCCACCTACTGGACCAGGAAGGCATCCTGAAATACATCTATCAGCCTCTGTTACCTGGTCCCAGAGGATGTCATAGTGTCCCAGTCTGCCCCCGGCATATTAAGGTTATCCAAGACCACCACGCTACCCTTTCCCAGGTCACAGTGCCCCTTGATGTTCTCAACTAGTTTGTCCTCCAGGGCCTCTTCCATCGCGGGGGTCTGTACACTACCTCTATTTTCAATTTTTTACCTCCCTTCATTTGCAGGGTTACCCAAATCGCCTCCACTCCCCCTTCAATCTCCTCCACTCCACTATCCATTATGTCATTACTGACTATCATAGAAACATAGAAATATAGATTTTGATGGCAGATAAGGATTGCTTGGCCCACCCAGTCTGCCCATTTCCCTACCTATTGGATAAGCTGCAGATCCTAGTTAACCAGCAGCCTACTTCTTCCTACCCCCAACCCCTAGAATTGCCTTATGACTGTCCCATGCATGCTTGAATTCCACTACTGTTTTTGACTCCACAACCTCCTCCGGAAGGCCATTCCATGCATCCACAACCCTCTCTGTGAAAAATACTTCCTTAAATTACCTCTGAGCGCCCCTTCTATCTTCAAATTGTGCCCCCTTGTTCTTGCACACCTCTTTTTTTGAAAGATGCTACCCTCTTTGACTTTGTTGATTCCCTTGAGATACTTGAAAGTTTCTATCATGTCCCCCCTCTCTCTCCTTTCCTCGAGGCTATACATATTCAGCTCCTTAAGTCTCTCTTCATATGTCTTCTGGTGCAGACCCTGTACCATTTTAGTTGCCCTCCTCTGGACAGCCTCCATTCTGTCTATATCCTTGCGGAGATTGGGTCTCCAGAACTGCACGCAGTACTCCAGATGGGGTCTCACCAACTGTCTGTACAGAGGGATAATAACTTCCTGTTTTCTGCTGGTGATGCCTCTCCCTATGAATCCCAGTATCCCCCAGCCCTCCTTGCTGCCCTCTCACATTGCTTGCCCACCTTTAGGTCATCTGATATGACTACCCCCAGGTCCCTTTCCATTTTTGTTGTTGTTAGTATCTCACCCCCCATTGTGTACTCTTCCCCTGGGTTTTTGTTTCCCAGGTGCATTACCTTGCACTTCTTAGCATTGAATCTAAGCTGCCATACCTTTGACCATTCCTCTAACCTTGCCAAGTCCCTTCTCATCCTTTCCACCCCCCCTTGTGCATCAACTCTGTTGCAGATCTTTGTGTCATCTGCAAAGAGACATACTTTTCCTTCCAGTCCCTCTGCAATGTCGCTTATAAAGACATTGAAGAGGACCGGTCCTAATACTGAACCCTGTGGTACCCCACTAGTAACCCCCCTTTCTTCAGAGTGGACTCCATTTACTATTACTCTCTGTGTCCTATTCTCCAGCCAATTTTTACCCAGGCTGTCATCTTGGGACCCACTCCCAGGCTGGTTAATTGTATATTAATCTTTTGTGTGGGACTATGTCAAATGCCTTGCTAAAGTCTAGGTAGAACATGTCCACAGCCCCTCCCTGATCTACTACTTTGGTCACCCAGTCAAAGAAATCTATCAGATTTGTCTGGCATGACCTTCCTGCTGTGAATCCATGCTGCCTTGGGTCCTGAGCCACTCTGGCCTCTAGATAATTGACAATTCTTTCCTTCAGAAGTGATTCCATCATTTTCCCTACCACTGAGGTTAAACTAACAGGTCTGTAGTTTTCTGCTTCTGCCTTGCTCCCACTTTTGTGAAGGGGAATCACATCTGCCCTTCTCCAGTCCTTGGGTACCACCCCATCCTCCCATGATTTGTTAAAGAGGGTAGTCAGTGGTGTCACTAGTTCTACCCTTAGTTCTTTAGAATTCTGGGATGAATCCCATCAGGCCCCATTGCTTTGTCCACCTTCAGTTTTAAGAGTTCTTTCAGAACCCTTTCTTCTGTAAATGGGCTGGTATCAACTTCTGTATCCAGAGTGTTTCTACTGTTTGTTTTAGGTACCTCCAACTTCCTTTGTAAATACAGAGCAAAAATATTTGTTTAGTATCTCTGCCTTTTCACAGTCACCCTCTGCCTCCCTCCTCTTTATTAAGCCTCACTAGCCCTCCTTGGTCTTCCTTTGCTCACTGATGTACCTATAAAAGGTTTTATCCCTTCTTAACAGAGTTGGCTACCTTTTCCTCGGTTTGGGCCTTTGCTGTTCTGACTGCCTTCCCAGCTTTCTTTTGCTTTAACTGATACAGTTCCCTGTCCTGCTCCTTCTGTGATTCCTTGTACTTCCTGAATGCTTTCTTTTTCTCTTGAACTTTCACTGCCACTTCCTTTGAGAACCATAGTGGTTTCTTACATCATTTCATTTTGTTAATTTACTTCACACAAAGTACCTCTGTGATGGCAGTTTTTGTTATTCCCCATTGTTCTTCCACCCCTCCTTCCTGCCCATTTGCTAGTGCATTCCTTAGGCACTCACCCATTTTGGCAAAGTCAGCCTCCTAAAGTCCAGTACTTTTGCCTGTATGGCTTTGACTCCTATTGCTGTGTTTATTGTGAACCATACTGTTCGATGGTCGCTAGTTCCCAGATGGCTACCCACTTCACATCTGTGATCCTCTCTTCATCTCCATTTGAGAGAACCAGGTCTAAGATTTCTCCCTCTCGAGTGGGCTCCAATACTAGTTGTCTAAGGCATGCCCCCTGTAGGGCATCTAGAATAAACCCACTCTTTGAAGTGGCTGCTGCAACTGCACTCCAGTTAACATCTGGCATATTCAGATCACCCATCGCAATATCGCCTCTTTTTATGCCATTCTAAGTAGTCTTTCTATCATTTCCTTGTCCATTTTCTCCCCCTGAGAAGGGGGTCTGTATACAGCCCCTGTCCGGATTGTGGTGCCATTGCCAGTCTCCAAATTTACCCACAGTGCTTCTTCTCCTCCCTGTTTTCCCTTTTGTTCTGCTGCCTTGATTCCTTCCCTTATGTAAAGAGCTACTCCTCCTCCTCTTTTACCCTCCCTGTACCTCCTGTAGATAGTGTATCCTGGTATGTTTACGTCCCAGTCATGGTTTTGTGTTTACCATGTTTCTGTGACTGCCACGATATCCAGATGTTCCTCCTTCATCAAGGCCACTAATTCAGGAAGCTTGTTACTCAGACTACGGGCATTGGTACTCATTGATCTCCATTTTTTGATGGCTTTACCTTCTTTTCCAGCATCCCCTACTGATCTGTCTACCTCGGTCTTTTTCTCATTTAGTACTCTGTTTTGTAGGGAGAGGCTGGGATTTTCCTGCTGTTTATCTGTTTAGCTGTTGGCTAGTTTAAAAGCTTGCCAATGAAGCATTTAAACCGATAGCTCAAAAGTCTTGTTCCCTTCCTGGACAGATGCAGACCATCCTGCCAGTATATGCTGGTGTCCCTCCAGGTGGAACCCCAGTCCCCAATGAAGCCAAACCCCTGTGCCCCACACCGTTTTTTCAACCATTCATTAAACTGCATGGTGCAAAGTACCCTCACCTCACTCATGCCATTGACAGGCAGCACCTCAGAGAAGGATATTGTGTGTGCTACTTGTCTTAGGCCCCTCCCCAATTCTACAAAGTCCTTCTGCACTGCTCTAATCTCATGATTAGCCAAGTCATTTGTCCCTAGGTGGACAATGACGTCCAGCTCAGATTCCCGTGCAGCTGTTCTCGTGATCCTGAGGATGCACTTCCTGTCTCTCCAAAGCCATGGCACCAGGCAGGCACCTTACTTCAGTTTTCCCTGCTCCCCCCAGTTCTATCCCCCTAATAACTGAGTCCCCCACCAGGAGCTGCTTCCTTTCCTTGTGGCATCCTCTGCCTCCTTCCTGTGGGCCTCCCTTGTGACAGTTGTCCTCAGCCTCCGTAATCTCCTCTGCAGGTGCATCCATAGGGGAGCTATGCTTCCCCAGAATGGTGTATAGATTGTGGTGTGGAACAATTGACTGGGTGTGTACCTCTGTTCCACCATCCTCACCCTCCCTGAGCCCACTGTGGTCCAACTGCTGTGCTTTCTTTGCAACCTCTGAGGTAGTGGTGGTGGCTCTGGTGCTCCCTGGATGGGAGAAGTTCCCTTCCTACCGTCCAGTGTGGCCTGGGGGGAAGGTCCCCTTATTACTGTCCAGTGTGGCCTAAAGATGGGCAACTTCCTCCCTCAGGGCAGAGAGTTGTCTGCAAATAGGGCAGCATCTCAGCCTCCAGAAAGACTCCTGGAAGACTGCTATACCCCCCTCCTCTTCCCTTTCCTCTATCCTTCCTGAATATTTTGTAGCCCTCCAAATGTAGGTCTCAATCATTTTCTGGGTGGCCCATGTCTCAGTAATTGCTGCCACATCTGCTGATCCCTAAACCAGCATTGTCTGGAGCTCAGGCATTTTATTTCCGATGCTCCTGGCATTGATTAGTACCATCCTCCACCCTGCCCCCTCTCCCTTCTCCAGATGTCTTGGCCCTGTGCAATCCCTAGACACCCTTTCCTGTGCAGCTCTGGATGGAACTACAGTGCAGTCACCTGCCCTCTTATTGTACCCTAGACCTGGTCCCTCGAGCAGCCTTCCTGGAGCCATTCTTTTACTTAAGCCTCCCCCCTTTACAAGTTTAAACCTCACCTCTCAACTATGAATCCAGTAACTTTTAGTTTCAAGATCTCCCTCCCCTCCAGGTTGAGGACCAGCCTATCCCTGGCATATAACCTCTTGTCCGCCCATGTATCCCCCAGTACCTCACCAGCCCATATCCTTCTGCCCTTCATCAGTCTTTGAGCCACTGATTGACCCCCCCCTAAGTTTATGCTTGGTCTCTTCAGATGCCATAGGCACTGGCAGAATCTCAGAGAAGGAAACTGAACTTCCTATAGAGTGGCAAACCCTGGCCAGTTCCCAGAATCTCACCTGGATTTCTAGTTCACTGTTCCCCTCCAAGTTGTTTGATCTCAGATGTATTAGGAAGTCTGGGGATCCCCCTCATTCCAATGCTATCGAGTATAGCTAGAATTTGGCCTTGTGTACGGATAGGCCTGGGATATATTTAGCCTTGACTGGGCTGCCTTTTTCCTCCCTTGCCCCCTTCCACTGGATGTCCCTGGTCATGGAGTCATCCAGCAGAATCACTTCACCCCCCCAATCGTACTGGTCCATTTTATACCATCCATGCTCTTTCTTCTGTCTTCCTCCCCCAGCTTACTCCTCCCACCCCCCTCAGCCTGGGAATCACAAGCCTGTGTTTTCTCCACCATACTCTGTCTTCTGTCTGCAGCTCCCAGCTTGCTCCTCTCCCCTCCAACTTCCTGAATGGCACAGGTTGCCCCCTCCAGATCCACCCTGGACTCCCTTTCTGGGCCGGTGTCCACAGATCCCCCACCCATGCACCCTTCTACTGCTTCCCTCCTTGCCTCTCTCTCTCCCCCTCAGGTCCTGCATCCTCCACCCCATTTGCTGTATTTCTCCTTACCCCCACTTCCCCCCTCCTCTCCACTTCATCCATTTTCTCCTGCCCCAAAGCTGGCCTAGAGTACTCCCTACAGCACCCCTATCCTTGGCTGTCTTCTCCAACATGGATTTCTGCCTAACCCTAGTCCTTACCCCTCCCACCCTGGCCTCACTCTGCTGTTTCCCATCCCCTTTACCTCCCCCCAATCAAGGATCATGTCCCTCCTCCCTCCCTCCACTTCTTTGGATCTGACTCTTTCTCCTGCCCCCCTAGCTTACTGACCAAACCCTCTCCATCCTCCTTCTCCCACCTCCCACCAGCCACCTCCTCCTCATCTTCTGGATATAGCATGGTGTATTGATTTGTAAGTGTGATGTTTGCCCCCAACCCTCCCTCCTCCTGCCTCCCAGCTGCCTTCTAACCCCTCAACCTCCTCTCTAAGATCCGCCAACTGAAAACACACTCGGCACCCTCTGAACCACCATGCCCAGTTTAATATAATAATATCGAGGCAGTATAGCGCAGTGGTCTAAGGCTCTGAGCAGCAAATCTGGTGACATCCAGCAGACCAGACCTGGGTTTGAATCCCACAGCTTCCACTTGCATACTGTGTGACCCTGAGCAAGTCACTTAACCTCCTTGTGCTCCCAGGTCGCTCCTGTAAAAAAGCTTTCAGCTTAGTGTGCTATACCTGGTTAAACAACTAAATAAAAAAAAAAATGTTATTGCCACCCCACACCCTGTACACCCAATCACCTTACTAAAGATGCCCACTTTGGCCTCCCCCAAATCTACCCTCATTTTGAGTGTGAGCAATATGGCCCTCTACCAGAAATAATTCAGTCAGTGTTGCAGCAAAACCCAAGCAGTTTGCCACATCCCCCAGCAGTATTCAATTTACAGCTATTTTCCCTCTTTCCTGACAATAGTCAGTTTTCCAGCCCCAACAGTAGCCAGTTCACAATCAGATTTGCCCCCTCAATACTAGCCTGCTCAAGCCTGATCAGTAATCAGATCATACAGTTTGCCTACTCTCTCAGCTATAGTTAGTAAACATAGTCTTTTATACAGTCTGCTTCTCCCCGGTGGTAGTTCAGGTAATAGTCAATGTTGCCCAAACAGCACAGTACAGTGTTCAGGACCCATTTTCCATCTAATCAGCATCAATAATCAGCAGCAATCCAGCTTCCTATCACTTCTATTGATCCAGCCCACCCATTCTAGACTTGCCCTTCTCCAAGGCTCCACCCTCACTGACAATTTAATAGAGATTGGGGCTGGGGTGGGTGGTGTAGGACAAATTTTGCATCCTCAGCACTGATTGGCCCCCTCCGCTGCTGCCTGAGTCGCCGGCCAAAAACTCCCATCCTCTCCCACCGCTGATGTGGCCCTGTTGTATGCCAAGCCCTGACTCAGACCACTGATGTGGTCCCTGCTTCTCCTGACGCCAAACAACTATCCTCTGCAATCTGGTTTGCGACTGGGAAAATTGCCTTTTATAGCCCAGTCGCAGAGTTTAGAAATGTTATGCCCTCAGCACTGACTGGCCCCCTCTGTTGCTCCCCAAGTCACCAGCCAAAAACTCCCATTCTCTCCTGCCGCTGATGCAGCCCTGGTGTGCGCCAAGCCCCAACTCAGACCACCGATATGGTCCCTACTTCTCCCACCGCCAAACACATCTCCTCTGCAATTTGATTTGTGACTGGGCTAATTGCACTTCATAGTCCAGTAGCACAGTTTAGAAATGTTGCACCATCAGCGCTGACTGGCCCCCTCTGCTGCTCCAGGAGTTGCAGTCCAAAAACTCCCATCCTCTCCCGACACTGATGCAGCCCCGGTGTGCACCAAGCCTGGCTCAGACCACCAATGTAGTCATAGAAACACAGAATTTGATGGCAGATAAGGACCTCTTGGCTCACTTAGTCTGCCCATTTCCATACCTAACGGATATGCTGCAGATCCTAGTTAACCAACAGCCTACTTCCTCCTACCCCACCCACTAGAATTTCCTTATGTTTGTCCCATGCATTCTTGAATTTCCCCACTGGTTTTGACTCTATGACCTCCTCAGGAAGGCTGTTCCATGTATCCACAACCCTGTCTGTGAAGAAATACTTTGTCACATTACCTCTGAGCCGCCCCCCCATCTTCAAATTGTGCCCCCTTGTTTTTGCACATCTCTTTTTCTGAAAGACGATACCCTCTTGGATGCTAGTTCTTGCTTCTCCCTCCGCCAAACAGCTGTCATATGCAATCAGCTCTCCTCAGCAAACTTGAAGGTCTCTATTATATCTCCCCTCTCCTATCTGGTCTCCAGTGAGTACGTATATAGTGCCTTAAGGCACTCCTCATAGGATCTGCTCTGCTGTCCCTGAATCATTTTTGTCACTCTATGCTGCACTATTTCCAATCTATCCTTATTCTTTCTAAAATGAGGACTCTATAACTGGGTGCAGTACTCTAGATGAGGCCTCTCCAGGAATCTGTAGAGGGGAAGTATTACCTCTTTTCTTTTGTTATCAATACCCCTTCTGATACATCCCAGAATCTTGTTAGCCTTGCTATAGGCCTTGTTCCACTGACTCAATTGCTTAATTGAGTTGCTAATGATAACTCCCAGATCCCGTTCCTGAGCTGTAGTGCTGAGTCTCTCTCCTCCCATCCAGTAGCCTGTCTTGAGGTTTGTTTTCCCTAGGTGCATCACCTTGCACTTTCCAGCACTGAATTTTAACTGCCAGACTTTTGACCACTTTCTAGCTTTTATAGGTCTCTCTGATTTCCCTTATTCTCTCATCACTATCCACCCTCCCACATAGTTTTGTATTATCTGTGAAGAGATACAACCTGTCCTGGATGAACTGCCCTAAGATGTTTTTTGTGGGCTTCCTAGTTTGGACTACAAATTGCCACATTATCCAAATATGCCACACAATAAGTATCATGAGGGGAAATATTTGTTCCATATACCTCTGGAATGTGGCAGAAGCACTGTGTTACCCAAAAGGCATCCTTGTAAATTAGTAGAAGCCAATGGGGGGGTGACAAAAGCAGTTTTATCCTTTAAATCTACTGCTAAGGGTATTTGCCAATATATCTTAGTGCTGTAAAGTATGGCTATATATTACGCACCACCAAGATGATCTATCAAGTCATCCACACTAAGCATAGGATACCCATCAGACTCATAATGCATTCATTTTAGGGATCCATACTACTTCCTGACATATACCTTCCCGAAAATTATGTTACCAACAACGAAATTCTGACTCACACATTGCCCGTAACCTCATACTCCCGACTTAACATTTCCCAACATTTAGTGTGCAGATTTGCCAATTACGATTAAATGTGAGATAAACAATTAACTTCATCTATCTTGCAGACCCTGGCATTTGCAGTGTTCTTGACCACACAGTCACCCACCCTCCACTGGATGGCATTTGTACAGTGTGGCACACAACCCTCCTACTCTGAGAAGCAGTCCTTAGGACATGATCTTCCTTATCCCAACCAGGCCCTGATGACGAGAGTTTACTCCTGAACTTGGGTAGCCCCTGCACAATGCAGGTAGCACATGTACAATGCAGCAGTGCTACTGCCGCGATAGTGGACCAGTCCAACTAGGATTTTATGAGAGGCAGCAGAGAGTCAAAGTATCCAGTCTAGTGCTACGTCTCTGAGAACACTTTAAATCCCCTGTCATAATTATCTGGCTCTTGTATTTTGCATTTTTCTACTCTCCTGGATTGCAGCATTTCCTGGTATTTGCCTGTGAGTACGTTTTCGCTGCACTGGTTCCTTTTTGCAGCATGAGTTTCCTTTGTGCTCTTGCAGGACATCGGGAGAATCCTGCAGGTGACTGAGAAGAGATAGGATATGCAGGGCAACCATTATTCTACAACACAGTATCCTAGCAACAGTGCTATCCTGGCAACAGACCTGGTGATCTGCTTTAACTACCATGTCAAATCAGAACTGGTAATTACAGACCTTCGTCATTCCAGGTCCACTGGAACCAGACTGAAACATAATAAATCTGCCAGCAACTAGCGATGAGGTCAACATTTGGCAAATATATAGTTAATGTACACAACACAGAGCTGTAAATGCATCTGAGGCACAACACCTAAACTACACTATTCTGTTGTGGGGGGGGGTGTCAGGAAAAGGTGGTTCAATCACTCAAGCATTGGTGGGGTGATTCATGCAATTATTTTTTGTGAGCTGTGTCGGTGATTTGATAATCAAGAAAAAGTACTGTCGAGAAAAAGCACAGTCGGAAGAACGAGTAAGGGAAGTTTTAGTTTGGGAAGATGTAAGTTGGGAAAAGGTACCTATTCCTTAATTTTGTGGAGGTCCAGGCATACATGGATTCTGCCCTTTCTATTTCTCTACTGCTACAGTCAGAAAAATCACACACTTTTTGAAGGCTCAATAATTTCCATTCCCTCCACTTTTTAATCTTTTTGATTACTTCTCCTTTCATTTTTTCCACTATCCAAAAAGGTTTCTGATGACTAGGCATAATAGTCACCTGGATTCTATGCACAACACCTGCAGCCTTTCGTGGTTTCATAGTAAATATGTCCCCTTATTCAGACAGTATTTCTTGAACCTCAACTAAGGGAAGAGGCAGTAGGAAGGGGTTGATCTAAATAACATCTGATATACCACCATTTTCCAATCTTTGCTATGCCTCCTCTAGATTAAACATGACTATTTGTAAAAAGGTGCAGTCACTGGTAAGGGCATTAGGCAACCTTGTACTTTTTCCCAGTACGGCTACCTTCTGGCACTCCCCAAAGGATTTGCAATATACAGCTACTTGTTCAAGTAGTTCAGACCTGTAGAACTGCTGTAACAGCCGAGCTAATGTATGTTCCCTCCTAACACATCCTGCTAAGGGTAAATCATGCACTATTATACAATTGAAAGAAAGAATCTTGTGTTCTGATTCATCAGGCTGGCACTGGACCCATGATGTTATCCTGGCATAACATCACGACTCTAGTTCCAGCACACTTACGACTGCATTCTAAGTTAAACAAAACATCACTCCACTGCCTACAAGCAGCTTCAGCTGTCGCTACTGTGCTCACTGTCCACACCCCCTGCCCCGCTCAGAATTGCTCCCCCACACAAATAGTAAATCTTTACTTCTCATAACAAAAAATAAATAAAAACATGAGTCAAGTGCAAACACTGCCTCCTGCAAAATGACTTCACACAGCCCCTTTTGATTCTCACTTGGCAGCCCGCCTGGGCAGCCCGCTTCCCCCAATCTCGCTCGCAGGCTGTGTTCAGTATCTTGGTTCTTATACTGTCTGCCAAGTAGAAACAAAGTCAAAAATAACTCAGCAATCAAAAATGCCAAGAAAATGGTCTCTCTAACCTGTAGCACTAGGCAGAGACTATCTAGGCTCCCCTCTCAAATCACATTTCACACCCTAGATGGGACCCCAATAGAAGCCTGTACCTCCTTCAGATACCTTGGTGTATGGCTGGACCAGCACCTCAACTTTTCCACACACATCGACTCTGAGCAAAGCCATTCCTGGACTGAGGTACAGTCTTGCTGCAGGCGGGTCGTGATCTCTGAGGGCGAGGGGCTGGATGCATACAGCACAGTGTCATCTGCATACATATGGATTGAGGTGTGTAGGCAAGCAGAGGGCAGGTTGTTCAGGAAAATTGAGAATAGAAGTGGGCCTAGGACAGAACCTTGCAGAACACCTGAGATGACTGGGAGAGGTACCGATGTGGAGGAACTGATATGGATGGATTGGGACCTGTCAGCAAGATATGATTAGAACCAGGAGGTGGCCCTACTGGATAGACTGGTGTTGGCGAGTTTGGCTAGGAGTAGGGAGTGGGAGACTGTGTTGAATGCTTTGGCTAGGTCGATGAAGATGGCTTCTGTGATGTGGCCAGCATCCATCCCAGTAAGGATGGAGTCAGTTATCCTGAGAAGGGAGGTAGTGGTGGAGTGGGATTTCCTAAAGCCAGACTGGTAGGGGGAGAAAAAAGAGGAGGCGTCCAGAAAAGGAGATAGGTGAGAGAGTACCAGGCATTCCTATAGTTTTGCGAGGATTGGCAGGAGGGAGATGGGCTGGTAATTGTTTGAGTTTGAGGGATCCCCACCCTTAGGAAGTGGAATTACAGTGGCATGTTTCCATTCAGAGGGGATTACAGCACGGGAGAAGAAAAGGTTGAAAAGGGAGGCCAGGGGTTTGGCTATGGCAGGGGCCAAAAGGTGGAGCATTTTGGAGTCTAGCCCAGTGGGACATTTGCCCTTACTTGGATTAAGGGCAACCAGCACATTATATACCTCTTCTGGAGTGACCAGAAGGAAGGAGAAAGGCTGGGCTGGGTGGTGTCCCTAGCGGGGAGGGGTTGGTGATGAGCGAGTGGAGGAGCTGGTTGGGGGGTAAAATGGCTGTTTGTGAAATAAGAGTTAAACAGTGTGGCCACTGCTGGAGGGTCAGAGATGGTGAGACTGCCTACCTGCAGGGACGGTGTGGGGGGCTGCGAGCGGGGGCTGATGAGTGACTTGACCACATTCCAGAATTTGGTCGGAAGATGGGAGGTAGAATTGAATGTTCTTCTGAAATAGTTTTTGCTTGGCGGATTTTCCTAGTGCTGGTGTTTTGAAGCTCATGGTAGAACTGGAGGTCAGGTGGACAGTTGGACATCTTAAAGGTTTCCAGGCCTTGTCTCTGGTTCTAAGAAGTTTGGAAAATTCCATAAAATTTCTGAATTTTTGCAAAAGTTCCGTAAAAGCAGAATCCGTAACTTTTGCCCACCTCTATGTTTGGGTCACAGAGACAGGAAAGCAACATTAGACCATATTTGTAGAGTGGCTAATTCTGTTTACAAGTGACTAAACACTGGATGCATTTTAGCTAGTATAGCTAATTATTTTTAGACCGTAGCATTTACTCAGCTAACATGAAATGGTGCTGGACCATTTGCTAGATGTGTAAGGGAAATATTTTGTACCCCTCTCCACATCATATTCTTTTACACTTTTTAGTTGGACACTAGCAATTTATGTTACTTCTTACTCCTAACCACAGCCCTTTGTGGGAAAAAGGAACCTAGAGAAAAATAGACACATATAAGCATGGGGATAACTAAATGACCACTTTACAAAATTATGAGACAACTATATGTGGATGTGCAATATTTTCTGTTGTCTCAGAATTCCTAGTAATTACTCCAAGTAGTAGATAACAGTTTTTGAAACAGGAAAATAAGCTCTTATCAGTTTTTATACCTTCAGTGTTGTGTAGAGGCATGACATCAGACTGTATATGACTGGCAGGTATTTGGGCATCCCTCTGCACTCTGTCCACAGGAAAATACATGTGACTAGCTGTCACTGAGCTTGCAACACATAGCTGTCTATATCCTCAATTACCCATTATTCCAGGCAATAAGAAGGAAGAACAAAATAAAACAAAGGACAGACAAGAGAAAGGATAGGCTAAGGAAAAAGATAGCCATCCTGCAATGCAGTGGATGCAGGGCAGCAGTGTTTAGGAAGATCTTCTGGACACTGTGGTGCTGCCCTAGCTGCAGGCACCTCTTTGTGTTGAGGGCAGATGTTACAGGGCTCTGAGCAGAATTAATGAGGATCCTGGTATCCCCCTCCCACACACACATATACACAAGGACCACCACATCTGCCACCACTCCCTCACAGGATGCTAGCAAGGAGGGATGGATGGACTATGGTAGGCTCAGCAAGTGTGAGGGAGGTAAGATGGAGGCACATACCCCAGCCAGTGTCACTTCAAAACTCATACACCATCTTGGTAGAGCAGAACGATCACATTACATCTCCAGAAGTGGACACTAAGGAGGATGAGTGGGTCATTCATAACTGAGCCCTGAGGTCAAAGGGAAGGAAAACACACAGGAAGAGGAAGAAGCAAATCATGTTTGGAGACTGCATTGTTAGAGTGACAGAGCTTGGAGTGGGCAGCAATGGGGAGAGGGAGGTGGTGTGCCTACCTGGAGGCACAATTTGGAGGGAGGGCAGGTGGGTCATTGTGATTGCTAGGTTGGTGGCAAGGAGGGGGGAGCTGGATGTTATCATCCACATTAGGACAAATGACCTGGCAGTTAAGCTGATAGACATAGGAAAAGTGCAGGAGGAATTTAGGGAACTGGGGAAGTGTCTTGGGCAAGTGGCACACTATGTTACCTTCTCAGAACCTTCTTGTACTTTCTACATATCCATTGCAATGGAGAGGGTTGAGACATCCACACCATGGAATTCAACACCTGGCTGAAGAAATGGTTTGGAGAAAAAGGGTATGGCTTTTTGGGCACTGGGATCTCACCTGGGATGATGGACTATATTCACCAGATGGCCTATATCTATCTGAGGGGGATGTAAAGGTATCCACACTGAAAGGTTTAAATCCTTCTTTCATGAGCATTTAAACTAGCCAAAGGGGGAGTAAAAAGTAGTCAAGGGCATAAAGGTAGCCCCCTACATAACATTTGTAATAAGGGAGAATCCAATTAGTACAAGAGCACTATCAAACCTGATAAATGCATTAGATTCAGTTGTGGGAAGGACAGAAGATGGAACCTAAAAACATCACAGGGCTGAAAAAAAAGGGAAAAGGAGGGTGAGTGCACAAGCTTGGAAGTAATGTGCAGAAATACCTGCAGTCTGGGGAACAAAATCCCAGTCCTAATGGCATTACTGAAAGATGCAAATCTGAATATAGTAGCTAGTCCAGAAACAAGATACATAGGGAACCATGACTGGGATATGGCCATACCAGGATACAAATGTTTTAGGAAGCAGTGTGAAAGGAGGTGGGGAGGGGGGTAGCTATGTATGTGAAGTAGGGGAATTAAAGCAACACAGGCTAAAGGGTTACAAGAAGGAGAAGAGGCACTGTGAACCACTCCTTAGGTGGGAAAAAGGACAGTCATTCACACTGGAGTGAGTTACAGGCCCCCATCACAGGGGGAGGAATTATATGAAGCTCTTGTGGAAACCATTTACAGAATGGGAACTGCTACTAACAGGTAACTTCAACCTGCCTGAGACAGATTGGAGCATGCAGATTTTGAGTACAACAAGGGGCAGGGACTTCATGACTGCCCTGAATGGGTCAAACTTAAAACAGCTTGTAGCAGAACCAATCTGTGAGGAGGTGATACTAGATTTGGTCTTGACCAATGGTTACAGGATCACAGATGTGGAGGTGGGTAGTCCCCTTGGCACCAGTGACCACAGGACAGTATGGTTTAAGGTAACCAAATTGAAGAATGCAAGTCATACAAGGATAAAGGTCCTAGATTTCAGGAAGACTAACTTTAGGGGATGTCAGAAATCTCAACAGAGCCTTAGCAACAGAATGTACAAGGTAAGATGTGGAAAAGTAGTGGTCTACACTCAAGAGAGTCATAACAGAAGTAAGAGGTTACTGTGTGAAAATGCATAGCAAGAGAAAATGAAAGAAAAGGCCATTATGGTTCTCAAAGGCAGCTGCCAAGAAAGTAAGGGAAAGGAAAAACACCTTTAGGAGATACAAGAAAACACAAAAGGATGATGACAGAGAACCTTATCTAGAGAATCAGATGGAATCTGGGAGAATAATTAGAAGGGTTAAAGCACATACAGAGGAAGGTAAAGCCCAGGCTATTAACAAAGGCAACAAGACCTTCTTCAGATATATTGGCATAGGCAAATGTCCAGAAAATGGATCATTAGGCTGAAGAAGGATGGAGGAGAAAGGGTGGAATACAATCTAGAAAAGCCTGAGATATTGAATATGTACTTTTGCTGAGCATTCACCAGGGGAGGAGAGGGTGAGGGACTGAGACCCATTAAGAGAGGTAGGAAACAACCCATTCAGGGTGGAAGGAGTTCTAAAAGAACTTGGGGAAAAATAAAAGTAGATAAGCAATTGAGCCACATGGGATCCACCCCAGAGTACTAAAGAAACTCAGGGAAGTGCTGGCAGAACCACTAGCTGCCCTTTTCAACACATCACTAGAGATGGGAGAGGTACTTGAGGACTAGAGGGGGGTCAATGTGGTACCTCTCCACAAGAGTGGAAGCAGAGAGAATGAAGGCAATTACAGGCCTGTAAGCCTGACCTCAGTAGTCGAGAAACTAATGGAGTCCTTTCTTAAGGAGAAGACTAATGTTTCTGGAGGATAGCAGGGCACAGGATCCAAGGCAGCATGGATTCTCAACTAAAAGGTCCTGTCAGATAAATCTTATAGATTTCTTTGACTGGGTAACCAGGGTGGTAGATTAGGGAAGGGGCTGGATGTGGCCTGTCTGGGTTTCATCAAGGTCTTCAACACCGTCCCACATAGAACAGCACTAAATAAATTGGGGAGTGGGTCCTATGATGGTAAAGTGTGTTGAAAACTAAGGGACAAGATTCAGAGGGTGGTAGTAAATGGCATGAAATCTGAGGAGAGGGAGGTGACCAGTGGGGTGCCACAGGAGTCAGTGCTAGGGCCAGTCCTATTCAATGTCTTCATTAGTGACATTGCAGAGCATCTGGAAGTAAAGGTGTGCCTCTGAAGATGACAGCAAGATCTGAAACAGAGTGGACACACTGGAGGGAGTGGAAAAATGGGAAAGGACCTAGGCCTATTAGAGGAGTGGTCAGGTGTCTGTCAGCTGAGTTTCAATGCTAAAAAGTGCAAGATCATGCACCTGGGTCACAGGAATCCAAGGGAGGAGTACAGGATTGGTGGAGAAATTCAGGCCACCACAAGTCAGGAGAACGAGCTGGGGGTTACCATATTTGATGGCCAAAAGGTGACCAAACAGTGTGAAAAGACAGTGGGTGGAGCAAACAGAATGCCTGGGTACTTAAGGAGGGGCATAACAAGCAGGAAGACAGAGGTGGTGATGCCACTGTACAAATCATTGGTGACGCCTCAGCTGGAGTACTGTGCCCAGTTCTGGAGATCACATCTCCAAAAGGACATTGACAAAATATAGGCAGTCCAGAGAAGAGCAACAAAGATGGTGCATGGACTGTGCCAGAAGCTCTACTAGGAAAGACTTGAGGATCTTAACATGTATTCACTGGAGGAAAGAAGGGTGAGGGGAGATATGATAGAGACATTTAAGTACCTTAGGGGAATAAACAGGGTACAGGTGGAAAGCATATTTCAGAGAAAACTCTGCACAAGCAGATGAGGGCATGATACGAGGCTTAGAAAAACAACAAAGGAGGTACTGCACTCACTGACCTGGGTAGGGTACTAGTGGTACTAGTGCAGGGCTGCTGCCTACTCTAAATTACACACAAAATTACACCAGCACTCCAGAGCAAGGACTTAGCAAGTAACTCCCTTGAAGGGTCTCCACACCATTCGTGTAAGGAAAAACAGATTTAATGGGAAACAAATTTCTATACAGTGACACAGTGAAATCCAATTGGTACATCTGTCTTACCAGCTGCCTCGGTGCTTTGCCATGTAAGGCAGGGGGTTGGTAACGGTGAAGGACAACCCCTTAAATTCATTTTAATGTGTGACATAATTATGTAAAATTAAAACATTTCAAAATTGCATCAAACATTCCAGTTTTTGAATAACTTCATGTTTTTTTTCCATATAATAAAGAATCTACGCATCTTATGCTTCACATATATATGATGGACAATTAAACTTAAATAATTTTCAAACAAAAATTAAATGAAAAATGTTTTTGAATGTTTCTGAAAATATTTCGTATACAAAAAGCATCCATCATAAAGCTATCTTATATTCCAACCGAAACAACCACATTGGTCCATAACAATTCCATTAAAATAATTCATTTCATAATGCTTAAACTTGCATATCAGTAATAAAAAACCTTTTTCAAAGACAATTTCAGAAATAGATAGCTAAGAAGTGTCCTAATAATACAGGGGCTGAATTCCAAGACAGTTACACTAGATGTAAATGCAGTACGCCAGTCCTGATAGTGCAGATCACAAGTTATACCAGCGATCTGTGACATACGCGATTCCAAAAGAACACTTATGCCGCAACCCACAACTGCTACTACAAATGCAAGTTATGCCACAGTTACACCAAAGAATGCCTACGCTACTGTGTAATGTGGCTTACGTCATGTGTAACACACCAGCACCACAGAACTGCTATTCCTGAACAGGTGGCGTAATGAACCTTGCCAGAGGACGGTAACATAAGTTAGAACGAGAGAGAGAGAAAAAGCAGCCAAAGCTTAATTATATAAAAGAGGTTATTTTCTAGACTACACTGAATTGAATTATTATGTTTTGAACCTGTGTAAGTAACTAGCATATAGTGTATGTTAGAACGATGTATTCCCTCAAAATCTATATTTCCCCCTAGTGTTGTACCATCGTGAGTACGTCACATCGATGGTACAACAGCCCCGATCATGTTTGCGCATGCGCAAGTCACAGTTTCACCTCATCCATAAAATGGCCACTGCAGTTCAGTGAAGGCACAGGAAGACACAGGAGGAAGTTTTTATTGAGTAGTAAGTGGCATTTTTCTTAAATATTAGCTGGCACACAGCAGAACACCAGGATCTTATTTCAAATGTGGACCCAAGTGGAGTGTTGTCACAGACACGAGCGGAGCAGGGGTCCCCAACATCACTATGATTGGGAAAGAAGTCACAAGCTTTTTTTTACTGTTGCCCATACACTATAAAAGACAGTGGTTGGGCAACAGTGAACAACAACACTGATTCACTTCTTGAGGTTTTCATGCCAACCAAAAACCTCTCGAGGTTTTCATGGTTGTCATGACAACCTTTTGAAGTGAATAACAGTGATGTTGTTCACTGTTGCCCATCCACTATCTTCTATTTATTCTGTTTTTGGAGTTGACTTTTCTTAGTTTAACATTAATTTGCCAGGGAGGAACTGTAGCTAGGAGATATTTGCAGTCATTTGTGACTAGACATGTTACTTAACCTCTATGAAATAGGTGTCTGAAAGGAAGGAAGGCACTCCCCCTGGGGTGGAGGGTCAGAGTTGTAGTTGATTGTTTCTGGGGATCACAGGTTTACACCCACCCACCCTGCCCCTCACACTACCCACCCCAAGCACATAACTTCCTTTATAGCAGGGGTTCTGACATACTTCCCAAACTGCTAAGAACATACACCTGTTCATATCCTTAAAGGCACAGCACACTGAATGGGGGTAGAGACACTCACAAGCTTGCACACACTAAAACACGAACAAAAAAAGAAAAAAAAAAAGAAAAGCATTTGTAATAGGAAGGGACACAGACATGTGGGGAGTGGTACAATGCACTGGCTGTGGAGCAGCAGTCTTCAGGAGACATTCTGGAGACTGCATCACTTCCCTATTTGCAGGCACTTCTCTGGTCTGAGGGAGGAGGTTGTTCATCTCCATGCTGACCTGGAATGAATTCAGGAAACCTGCTCCCCCACCCAGGGACCACCCAGGCAACTGACACTACCTCAGAGGTTGCCAAGAAAGAGGAGTAGTTGGATCACAAAGGGCTCAGGGAGAGTGAGGGTGGTGGAACAGAGGCACATCCCTCCAGTTGTGCCTTTACACATTAATTTGCCACTCTGGCAGAGCATGGTTCCTCTATGGAGGCACCCACAGTTGAGACCAAGGAGGATGCTGGGAATCTCCACAATGGAGACCCACAGAAGGGTGGCACAGGACCCCACAGGGGAAGGAAACAACTCCTGATGGGGGAATCAATTGTTAGGAGATAGAACTGGGGGAAGGAGGGGAAAGAGAGGTAAGGTGCCTGCCCAGCACCATGCCTTTGAGGGACAGGAAATGAATCCTCAGGATTGTGGGAGCAGCTGCAGGGAGGAGTGAGCTGTCTGTACAGAGGGCCAACAACTTCCTGTTTTCTACTGGTGATGCCTCTCCCCATGCATCCCAGTATCCCACCAGCCCTCCTTACTGCCTTTTCACATTGCTGGCCCACCTTTAAGTCATCTGATATGACTACCCCTAGGTCCCTTTCCATTTTTGTTGTTGTCAGTATCTCACCCTCCATTGTGTACTCTACCCCTGGGTTTTTGTTTCCCAGGTGCATTACTTTGCACTTCTTTGTGTTGAATCTAAGCTGCTATGCATTTGACCATTCCTCAAACCTTGCCAAGCCCCTTTTCATCCCTTCCACTTCATCTTGTGTATCAACCCTGTTGCAGATCTGTTGCTGGATGTCATTATCCACCTAGCAACAAATGACCTGGCTGAGAATCGGATCTGAGCAGTGCAACAGGAGTTTGTGGAGTCAGGAAGGAGTTTTAGACAAGTAGCACACATGGTAACTTTCTCAGAAGTGCTGCCTTCCTATGGCATGGATGAGGCTAGGGTGCTCCGCACCATGGGATTCAATAACTGGTGCAGAGCTCAGGGATTTTGCTTCATTGGGGTCTGGGGCTCCACCTGGAGGGATGCAGGTCTGTACTGGTGTGATGGTCTGCATCTATCCAGGAGGGGAAACAGGATCCTAGGTGATAGGTTTAAATGCTTCATTGGCAAGAATTTAAACTAGCCAGGAGGGGGCACTGACAAGGAGAAGAGAAATCATAGCCCCCCTCAAAAATGAAGGTAGTTAATGAGGTAAACACCAAGATAGAGCAGTCGATAAGGAGAAGGGCAGGGGTAAATGGAGAAAAAGACAATGGCAGTAAGGACAGGGATGGGGCAAAAAGAAATACAGCCATAAAGAAATGGAGGATAATGAGTACCAATGCCCATAGTCTAGGTAAAAAGCTCCCTGAATTAGTGGTCTTGATGAAAGAGGGTTGCCTGGATATTGTGGCAGTCACAAAAACATGGTACACACAGAACCATAACTGGGATGTCAACATACCATGATACACAATCTACAGGAGGGACAGGGAGGGAAGAAGAGGAGGAGGAGTAGCTCTTTATGTAAGGGAAGGGATCAAAGCAACAGAACTAAAGGATAAACAGGGAGGAGAGGAGGCACTGTGGGTCACCCTGGAGATTTGAAATGGCTAACACAATCCACACAGGGGTTGTATACAGACCCCAGTCTCAGGGGAGGAAATTGACAAGGAAATGATAGAAGGCATCCTTAGGATGGCAGAGAAAGGGGATATATTGCTGATGGGGGACCTGAATATGCCAGATGTTACCTGGAGCACCTTTGCTGCAGTCACATCTAAGAGCAAAGCCATTCTCGATGCCCTACAGGGGGCATGTCTCAGACAGCTAGTTTTAAAACTCACTCGGGAGGGAGCAATCTTAGACCTAGTACTCTCAAATGGGGATGGACAGAGGATCTTCAGTCTTGAAGTGGATAGCCATCTGGGAACAAGTGACCACCAAACAGTGTGGTTCATGTTAAACTTAGCTGTGGAGTCAAGCCATACAATGGTGAAGGTACTGGACTTCAGGGGGGCTTATTTTGTCAAAATGGGAGAATGCCCCAGAAAAGCACTAGCAAACAGGCCAGAAGGTGGGGTGGAGCAACAATGGGGAAACATTAAAACCGCCACCACAGAGGCAACAAGCCTTTGTGTGAAGCAAATAAACAAATCAAAATGAAAGAAAAAACACTATGGTTCTATAAAGAAATGGCAGGGAAGGTTAGTGAGAAAAAGAAAGCATTGAGGAAGTATAAGGAAACACAGAAGGAGCAGGACATAGAACTGTACCAGTTTAATCAGAAGGAAGTGGGGAAGGCAGTCAGAATAGCAAAGGCCCAAACCGAGGAAAAGATAGCCAACTCGGTTAAGGAGGGGGATAAAACCTTTTATAGGTACATTAGGTAGCAAAGAAAGATGAAGGCAGGGATACTGAGGTTGAATAAAGAGGAAGGTGATTGGGCACAGAGCGACAGTGAAAAAGCAGGGATACTGAATGAATACTTCTGCTCTGTATTCACAATGGAAAAGCAGGGGGAGATACCTAATCCAGTCAATAGAAGCACTCTGGATAGGGGGTTGATATTAATCATTTCACAGTAGAAAGGATTCTGAAAGAACTCTTAAAACTGAAGGTGAATAAAGCAATGGGGCCTGATGGGATTCAATCCGGAAGTCTAAAAAAACTAAGGGAAGAACTAGTAACACCACTGACTACCATTTTTAATAAATTGTGGCAGGATGGTATGGTACCTGAGGACTGGAGGAGGATAGATGTGATTCCTGTTCACAAAAGTGGGAACAAGACAAAGGCAGGAAACTACAGACCTGTCAGTTTGACCTCAGTGGTAGGGAAAATGATGGAATCATTTCTGAAGGAAAGAATTGTTGAGTGCCTAGAGACCAGTGGGGCACAGAATCCAAGGCAGCATGGATTCACAGCAGGAAGGTCATGTCAGACAATTCTAATTGATTTCTTTGACTGGGTGACCAAAATAGTAGACCAGGGAGCAGCTGTGGACATGGCCTACCTAGACATTAACAAGGCATTTGACAGAGTCCCGTACAAAAGATTAATAAACAAATTAGCCAGCATGGGAGTGGGCCTCAATGTGGTAGCCTGGTAAGTTTTTTCAAGTTCAAGTTTATTGCAGGAAAACTCCATTGAGCAAGCTCATTCACAAGGAGGTACTGTGACATAAACACTTAAAGTGCAAACACAGATAGGTAATAACAGTATATACATGAAATGCACGTTACATGATACAGGCTGGATATACATACAAGGGTACCACATAGGGTGAACGCAGGTGGTAAACATTGATATGAGACAGGGAAGCGACTTACAGGTTGCATACTGATAAATGAAACATGATGACTGTGTGTGCAATACATATACAGTATTTTGGCAGCTAGAACAAACAACAGTCTACAACTGATATGGGGGAGGAGAGTTGATAGAATAGCAGTGGAGCGTAAGCAAAGATAAAGCCAGGAGTAGAAGGGGAAGGGAAAGCAGTTAATATGACAAATCAATTATGCCTTACCAGTGGATAAATATGGCACACATGGGGAAGGAAGAGACTTAATGACAGTTACAGGTGTCTTTTATTTTGGCTGAACTTAGCGATTTGTAGAAGTTTATTGAAACTGTGCTAGTTAGTTTTAGTACGGTTTGTAATTGGTTCCAAATGGAGGGAAGGGCATATGCAAAGCATCGCTTACCAAAGGAAGTCCAGTCCCTGGTATGTCAAGCATAATAAAGTCAGATTTTCTTAATGAGTATGCACTATGTGAGATACTAATAAGGGAAGAGAGATAGCTTGGCAATTTCTGCAGGAGCAGTTTAAGAGTCCATAGCCCAGCATGGAGCAGGCGTCTAGTAGTAAGGGATGTCCAACCAACAGCTGCATATAAGTCACAGTGGTGCGAACGGTAAGGAGTTGGTAATGAACCAGAATGCACGTGATAAAGGATGTCCAGTTTACTTAGATTTGCAAGAGTGGTGGAGGAATAGATTACATCGCCATAGCTCTAGTAGGGGAGAAGTATGGCCTGTACAAGCTTGTTTCGAGTTTCAAGGGGGAAAAGGGGCCTATTTCTGTAGAAGAAACCTAACCTTGCTTTTAACCTTCTAGAGACATCTTCGATGTGATCACTGAAAGACAATTTATTGTCGATCCAGATACCTAGATATTTAAATTTGGTTATACACAAAGTGATATCTGGAAAATACTAACATACTAACATACTAACATACTAAAATGCCAGCAGAATAGGCCTAATGGTCTTTCTTGTCTGCTCGTTTGGTCAGCCCCCACCCTGGGTGCTGACCTTGCTGTCCCCCTTGCCTTCTCTGGCTTCTCCCTTCCCAGTTCCGGATATTCTTGCTGCATTGGATTTTGCTTCCTGAACCCTTCCCCTGTACCTGTCCCACCCCCTCTTGAACCCCTCCACTGTCTCTGCCTCCACCAGCCCCTAGGTAGTGCATTCCATGGCTCTACTACCCTCTCAGTGAAGTAGCACCTCCTCCTTTCTCCCCTGAATCTTCCCTCCAGCTTCCACCCATGCCCTCTAGTGGCCCCTTCCTCCTTCCTTCAAGCACCCTCACTGTTCCTCCCCTATTTACCCTCTTCATGTACCTGAAGACCCTATCATGTCCCCCGGTCCCTTCTCTCTCCAAAGTGTACATATTTAGCTCTTGAGCCTCTCCTCATAGGTCCTGTCCCCCAAGCCCCAAATCATTTTGGTTGCCCTCCTCTGGACCCTCTCCAGGAGGTTAATGTCCTCTTAAGTGTGGCCTCCAAAACTGCACGCAGTAGTACCAGGTGCGGCCTCACCAAGCAAGTTATACAGAGGGAGTATCACTCCCTCCTTCTGAGGTGATCCCCAGCGATACATCCCAGCATCCTGGGCCTTGGCTGCTGCCCTCCTACAAGTCTCAGAGTTGTTCATCTTGACATCCACCACCACCCCAGGTCCCTCTCAGCCATTGAGACTTGTAGTATTCCCCCAGGGTGTACACTTGGCCTGGGTTTCTGGCCCCAGGTGGAGTACCTTGCATTTCCTGCATTAAACCTCAGCTTCCACTTTCTAGACCATCTTTCCAGAGCCTCCAGGCCCCTGCAGGCCACCCCCTCCTCCCCATCCACCACTGCCCCCAGTTTCGAGTCATCTGCAAAGAGACTCATCTCACTCCTGATTCCTGTCCTTATGTCAGATACGTAGGCGTTGAACAGAAGGGGCCCAAGGACTGATCCCTGTGGGACCCCACTAATGACCCTCCTGGGAAGAGATTATCCCACCAACCACGACCCTCTGGTCCGTCCTGAGCCAATTGCTCATCCATCGGATCATCTGGTTTCCACCCCATTTCTCCTAGTTTATCCAACAGGCCCACGGAGGAACAGAGTCAAATGCCTTGCTGAAGTCCAGAAAGAGGACATCCACTGGTCTACCCAGGTCCAAGGCACTTGTCACCCAGTCATAGAACTCCACCAGGTTTGTCTGACATGATTTCCTGGGATGAATCCATGCTGTCTATCGTCCAGGCACCCTGACTTATCCAGGGCCCCTAGCCTCTCCTTGACAATGCCTCCATCACCTTGCCCACCACTGATGTCAGGCTGACAGCCTGTAGTTCCCTGCCACCTCCCTTGATCCCCCCTTGTGGATAGGCACTACATGTGCCACCTTCCAGTCTTGGGGCACCCACCCTGTCCTCAGAGAGATGGTGAAAAGCTCTGCCAGGGGTTTCGCCAGGACATCTGCAAGTTCCTTCAGCACTCTAGGATGTAATTTATCCGGCCCCGGTGCTTTCTCCGTCTTAAGGGAGCTGAGGGCTTCCCTCACTCTCTCTGCTGTGATTTCCACTTCCAGTACCTCTTCTCCCTGCTTAGCCCTCCCCCCACCTGCCAGTGATGCCCCCTCTCCCCAGACCTGCCGATTGGTAAGGGGCCCCTCCTCATTATCTCTGTCTCTCCATGTATGATGCAGCATCCCCATTTTCCTGGTGAAACTGAGGTGAAGTACTCATTTAGTACCTCAGCCTGCTCCTCTGGGTCTTGTGCCCATCTCTCCCCTGATTTAATCCTGCTAATCTGCCCTTCACCCTTCGTCTTTCCCCAATGTATCTAAAGAACCCCTTTTTCCCTCTCCTAATTTCCCTGGCCAGGTTCTGCTCCTTCCTTGCCTTAGCCGCCCTCACCACTCTAGTGGCCCTTCTAGCCAACAGCTCATACTCCCCTCAATCCCTTTCACTCCTTGAGCACTTGAATTTCTTATAGGCTGCTTTCTTTCCCCGCACCACCTCCTGGACCTCCCTGGTCCACCAACAGGGTTTTTGGGCCCTACCGCATTTTCATCTTACTCTTGCACAGGTGCTGGTAGCATCCTGCACCCCTCTCCTGATGCTTTCCCACCTACTATCAGCGTCCATGTCTGACCCAATCCCATCCAAATGCTCCTTAAGGATCCTTCCCATTTCCTTAAAATCCACCCCCCTGAAGTCGGTTACTTCCATCTTTGTGCAGCCTTCTACCCCTCCTAGATCCAGGCAGAACCAGACCGTGGCATGGTCACTCCCCGCCAATGGGTCCCTTACCTCCAGGCCCCCAATCTGGTCACTGTCTGCCAGGACCACATCCAGTACCCTTGCCTCCCTGGTCGGTTCCCTCACCTGCTGAGTTAGGAGCGTCTTGAAAGACATCCAACAACCCTGTTCCTGGTTGCAGAGGATGTCATAGTCTCCCAGTCTGTTCCTGGCATGTTTAAGTCCCCTAACACCACCACCTTTCCTCTGCCCAGTCTGCAGTGTCTCCTAACATCTGCCACCAGACTGTCCTCCAGCTCCTTCGCTAGGGCAGGGGTCTATACACCACTCCTATTTTTCTCTACCCCCTTGTTATCAAGATGACCCAAATCGCCTCACAGTTCCTCCGCCTCCTCAACTCCCCTATGCCAATGCAGTTTTTCATCATTGCTACCTCTCCCTTCCCTCCCCGTCCTTCCTGAACATAGTGTAACCCTCCAGGTTCAGGTCCCAGTCATGTCTTGCAGTGGCCCAAGTCTCAGTGACCGCTGCCACATCCACTGCTCCCTCAGTTAACATCGCCTGGAGCTAAGGCATTTTATTGCCCAAGCTCCTGGCATTTAGCAGGACTACCTTCCACCCTTTCCCTATAGTTTCATTTCCCCTGCTCGTGTTCCCTTGGGGATTCTGTTTTCTCCTGGTCTGCACTTTGCCAGTCGGTCTTTTCCTGCAATCCTCCTGGTCCCCAGGGGGGTGGAGACAGAGTCCCTCCTTTATCGGCATCCCTTGACTGCCTTTTCTCCCATCCCACCCCCCTTCACAAGTTTAAATCCCACTTTTCACCAATTAACTCCTCCATTTTCAACTTAAGGATTCCCCTTCCCTCCAAATTGAGATGTAGTCTATCTCTAGCATACAGCTTCTTATCCTCCCAGGTCTCCCCCCAATCCCCCATCAACCCATACCCTCTGGCCTCACACCACTCCCTGAGCCACTGGTTTATCTCCCTAATTTTCCTTTTGTGTTCCCCACTAGCCCTTGGCACTGGCAGGATTTCTGAGAAGGAAACTGTGCATCCTATGTCATGACAGACCCTGGCGAGTTCCCTGAATCTTGCCTGTATCTCTAGCTCGCTACTTCCCTCAATGTCATTTGTTCCCAGGTGGACCAGTATGTCTGGGGAACCCCCACAGTCCTTTGCCAGCTGATATACCTCGTGCTTAGCCCTGTGCACCGTTAGTCCAGGGAAGCATCTTGTTCTAACTGGCCAGGCTTCTCCCTCCCTATCCCATTTGATACCCCTGATCATAGAAAATGATGAACTTCTATAACAATTACAAACTCCAAAAGGGTGCGGTAAACTTCCACAAAATCAAGTGAATCCAGAGTCTGCTGTTGCTTGTAATACGTTTTCTTTATTAAAAAACACCCCTACATTTCGCTCCTATGAGCTTGATCACGGGGCTTCAGTAGTATCTATTTCAGAAACAAACAAATGCACTGTTATACATCTTAACACTTACTATAATTTCAATTAATAAGCATAACTTTGAATGCATTCATCTACCTGAGAAACAAGTCGCTATGATTTTAAGCACTTGGTACTTCAAATTCACTCTTCCTCCTGACAAAAATGTCAAAATACTATGATAAGACACTGAAAATTGCAGCCGTGCCAAAGTGTAACATAAGTCGTAAGACTTTAAACACCACATAAATCGTGATACCTTGGGAAGCTGAACTAGCGTTGCTCTGATATTTTATATGCCTTAAATAGTTCTGAAATTGTAAAAATAACTAAATTTAGCCATAGGATTTAAACAATGTAAGTACTATTAGTGAAAACAATTGTGCAATATCAATTTTGTTCACTTTTGATAAACTGCACTTACCCTCTTAACTGTAAAACTTGCCACTAAAGTCAGAGCTTTCTAGCAAACTAATAGCATTTTAAATTTAGTCCGTAGCTTTTCACAAAACTGATACAAGTCCTGCCATTATGGCGTATGTTCCCAAGAATGCTGAAACGCTGAACGGCTTCCCAAAGCTGCTAATCCTCTTGAGCAGCCTGAGTTTCCCGCGGGAGTGACGTATCACTACCAGAAACTCTCGCTACACGCGAGAGCATTGCCTAGCAACTAAACACACATTCCCTGAATCAATGGGAATGTGCGCGGAGCACTCAGGCTGCTCATAATATGGCAAGGCTGTTGTTTCAGTGTTGTAAGCTGCTTAATTTCCAGAGGCTCGTTTAGCGTGGTGACAATGAAGTCTTGGGCAAGGGTATTGGGGGGCCTGAGACAGCACTGCGGGAGAATATCATCGCTTTAGTCTTCTTAGCATTGAGCAGAAGCTTTGCCTTTATTAGATTATGCTCAAGTTGTGCGAAGTCCGCTTGAAGCACTCCCTTGACTTCAGATAACGATGAGCCAGAAGTATACAACACAGTATCATCTGCAAAAGTGCAGATTGGACATAGATATGTTAGCATCTAAGTCATTGATGTACAGAGAAAACAAGATAGGGCCTAAGATGGATCCTTGGGGGACTCCTCTTGCAACTGGCAAGGCAGCAGAAAAAAAGCCTTCCACCTTTACTTTTTGGAATCTTCCAGTTAGGTAGCTAGAGAACCACTGGGTGGTATGGTATGTGGCACCCAACTAGGCAAGGCAATTGACTAAAAGTTTGTGATCAACAGTATCAAAAGCTTTGCTGAGGTCCAAAAAGACTGCACCAGTTACCTTCTTAGCATCTATAGCAGCGATCCAATCATTGGTTACTTTTGCTAGTGCAGTGATTGTGCTATGATTAGCCCGGAAGCCAGATTGAGCTGGGTTAATGAGAGAGAAGGTTTCCAAGTGAGATTTTAACTGAATATGGATCAGTTTTTCGAGAACTTTAGAAAGGATAGGCAATATGGAGATAGGCCTATAGTTGTTTACATCACATGGGTCACCAGATTTAAATAAAGGGAGGATATATGCTGATTTCCAGCAGGACGGCACAGTAGCAGATGTAATGGAAAGATTGAAGATGTGGAGAGTTGGGGCAGTGAGATGGGCATAGCCTGACCTTAGGAAAAAGGGTTCCAAGCCATCGTCCCCTGCACTTTTTGGTGTCTAAGTTAAGAAGAGAATCTTCTACTTTATAAGTTATCTCACGCAGTTGGAAGGGACTGGGTCCAGGACTAGATGTGGCAGGAGGGGTATGCTGGCTCACTGCAGCACCAGCATAAGGTGACGAGTCAAAGCTAATCCAGCTGTGGCAAAGTGAGTTAAGTTCCTCCAGGATTAGGGACTTGTTTTCCACAATCTTGCCACTATGCATTATCTTTGTTGGGACAGAGGGGCCATGGGCCGTCCTTCTATAGCTTTGATAGTCTTCCATATTTTATGAGGGTTACCTTTAGCTTGTTTGAGAGTAGAAATATAATAGTTAGCTTTAGCAGAGCGAGTTTTTCACACAGTTCCTGGCTGTTCTAAAGGCCTGCTAATCCGATGATTCTTTTGAATGTCTAGCTTTAGCCCAGAGCTTATCTCGAGCTATAAGGGCTGCCTTGAGATCTGAGGTGAACCAGGGATTGAATTGTTCCGCACTTTCCTTTGATGAAAGGGGCATGCTTATTTATTATTGTAGTGAGTTTGTCATTAAGATGCAAGCTGCCTTGTTGACATCTTTGGCTAGGTAAAGATCTTGCCATCTGATCATGCTCAGGTCAGATAGGAAGTTTACCGCACTGAATTTGTGAAAGGATCTTTTGTTATAAAGATGGGTTGCGATGCGGCCTAATTTGAGATCTTATGCAAGCAACAATTCCATGATCGCCATGTCGCTAGTGAAACACTGCCAAATGAGATATTTTGTGTGGATGGGTGGTTAGTACCACATCTAGAATGGAACTGTTGGCAGTATTTAGAGTGTTGTTCCTAGTCGGTTCACTGACTAATTGCCCAAGACCTAGCTCGTCACAAAGGGATTTGAGGCCGTGGATTTAGGGTGACAGCCAGTCCATATTTAGATCTCCTAGAAATATTGTTTCAGTTTTTGCATCTACGAACATGGATTTCAAAAGATTAAGGACTTCATCACCACCAGATGGGGGTCTATAACCACCTAGGATAGTGATACATTCCGAGGAGGGGAGATGAAGGCTCAGTGAAACTAACTCAAATTCCTTGGCTAGAGATTTGCAACTAATATTGGTGACCAAATACATAGATTTGGCATAGATAACCACACCCCCACCTCTAGACTCTCTATCTGCTCTAAATAAATTGTAGCCCTGCAGTGATATTTGTTGATCAGTGTTCGTCTTTTTTAACCACGACTCAGTAATTATGATAAGGTCTGGGTTAACGTGTGCAGCCCAGGCTTGCAGCTGTACAAGTTTTTTAGGCAGGCTTAAAATGTTGACCATCATCATTTTGAGACCTGTGGCCTCAGCAAAATCGATAGGCGAGGTAAGTTGTGGGGGGCCAGGGTTGAGCTCCACATTTCCTGAGCAGAGAAGAAGCAGAAGTATAACTTTCTTTAGAGAGCTTATAAGAATGGAGACTGCTTTTTTATTTCTTCGAGGCAACCCATATTGTGCTGCGCAAGAGGCGGCGCCACTGTAATGACAGTTGATTGTGATCAATGTAAGTGCTTGGGTAGACATAGGTGAGGACAGTAGCAAGGGGGTGCAGGCTAACCGGGGGGAATAGGGTAAAAGGAGAGAGGAGAATGACAGAGTGTCTGCACGGTCGACTGCTATAACATTAGGTATTGATAAGGTACATTGGAGAACTGAATTGCATTGAGGTACTTCGAATTGCACTGTATTGCTGAAAACTCTGCACCTTAGGAGCAATAAAAGCACAATAAGGAGAGCCACGGTCCCAGATTGAGTGGTGTCGTGATTTGTATTAGTGCAATATTTTCTAGGCAAAAAATTTGCCCACCTAGGTACTCACTTAAAACCTAGATGAGAAAATACAGCAGAAAGGGGAACAAGGAGATCAGGGAGCAGCTTAGTTAGTGACCATCCACCCTTCAGACTCAAGTCCCTTTGTAGCAGAACCGGGAAAGAAGTAGAATGATAATGCAGGCCATATTGCCCATGAATGAATACAGTGATTTATGTAGAAGACCAAGAATCCCTCTAGTGGCAGGTCTGTATAACCTGCTAATGAAAAAAAAAAAGGTAGTTAGACTTATCGGCACCAAGGCAGAGTGCTTGGATGGGGGGGCTGCAGGAAGAGCAGTTAGACAGAAGAGGTGTAAGCAATTTAAAACAGTAGTAGAAATTACAATCCAGCTAATACAGTTGAAAAACTCCTAATAACACAGTTGAAATGTGCTTAGTTCTAACTAAAACAGTGGTAAAACACTGTCTGGACAACAGGACACAGAGGGTAATAGTAAATGGAGTCCACAGTGAAGAAAGGGGGGTTACTAGTGGGGTAATGCAGGGTTCAATACTGGGTCAGGTCCTTTTTAATGTCTTAATAAGTGACATTGCAGAGGGACTGGAAGGAAAAGTATGTCTCTTTGCAGATGACACAAAGATCTGCAACAGGGCTGATACACAAGGTGTGGTGGAAGGAATGAAAAGGGACTTGGCAAGGTTGTAGGAATGATCAAATGTATTGCAGCTTAGAGTCAATGCAAAGAAGTGCGAAGTAATACAACTGGAAAAAAAAAACCTGGGGGAAGAGTTCACAATGGGGGGTGAGATACTGACAACAACAAAAATGGAAAGGGACCTGGGGGTAGTCATATCAGATGACCTAAAGGTGGACCAGCAATCTGAGAAGGCAGTAAGAAGGGCTGGGGGGATACTGGGCTGCATAGGGAGAGGCTTCACCAGTAGAAAACAGGAAGTTGTTGACCCTCTGTTCAGACAGTAGGTAAGACCACATCTGGAGTACTGTGTACAGTTCTGGAGACCCCACCTCCACAAATATATAGACAGGGTGGAGGCTGTCCAGAGGAGGGCAACCAAAATGTTGCAGGGTCTGCACCAGAAGACATATGAAGAAAGATTAAAGGGGCATAAGATGTATATCCTCAAGGAAAGGGGGAAGGGGGGGCATGATAGAAACTTTCAAATACCTCAAGGGAATCAACAAAGTCCAAGAGGGTAGCATCTTTCAGAAAAAGATGTGTAAAAACAAGGGGGCACAATTTGAAAATAGAGGGGGGATGACTCAAAGGTAATGTGAGGAAGAATTTCTTCACAGTGAGGGTTGTCGATGGATGGAACAGCCTTCCTGAGCAGGTCATAGAGTCAAAAACAGTGGGGGAATTCAAGAATGCATGGGACAGACATAAGGCAATTTTAGTGGGGGGTGGAAGGAAGTAGGCTGTTAGTAAACTAGGATCTGCAGTTTATCCTGTAGGTAGGGAAACGGGCACACTAGGTGGGCCAAGTGGTCCTTATCTGCCACTAAATTCTGTTTCTATGTTTCTATGTAACCAGAGCTCAGGCCATAGAAACAACCCCCCCTCTCCCCACAAAGCCAGACTGCAGCATACCCCCAACCAGTAGGCCCTGAATGTGGAACTAATAGAGAAACAGTGGAACACCTAAGCAAACATGCCCTAAGAAGCCCAGGAGACAGTGAAATAGGTTGCAGCATGGCCAGAGAGGCCAATAGTAAGTGGAATACCTACCTAGTGCAATATGTACCATCGCATGTAGCACAATAGCCGAACACAGACTATGGGACAAGGCTTTGCACTGTGGAACAGAGAAGTGATGGGACGTATAGAAGGCAACAGTGCCATGTACTGTGGGACAGTCACGAGGTATGTACTGCTGACAGTATTGTGAGTTGCAACATGCATACTGCCATGCAGCTATTGTGAGTTACACCATGTCTTGGGGGCATAATTTGTGACATGCGTAATTCTGCTTTTTCCATCTTATCTGGTGATTCTTTTGAAATATGGTGCAGCTCGTATGTCGTAGGGATTTTGGTGTAACTTTATGCACTGGTGTACTTTGCACCTTGCTCTCATCGCTATCTTGGAATCTGGCCCCAAGTTACTAGAAGACAGAATCCAAGATTACTTTTTCTGTTTCTATTTCCTAGAGTTTCTAAGCTTCTTTTTTAACATTTCACAATTTTTTTTCAAATAACTATGATTATGGCTTTAAATTCAAGCACCACTAAATATACACATTTCAGTTTTCTTGTTTTTATATCTTACAGTGAAGATCTGGGAGCAAAATCCATTAAGCCAAGTCAGTACAGCCAAACCTATATGGTATGTAGGGGAATCCTGCACTCTCCAAACGGTCAGCACTGCAAAGAATAAGAAGTAATATTATCTCATTACTGACACAAACTAACTCATTCTCACTACTGGAGATATATAGAGAATACTGGGCTGGCAACCAGGCAGAAACAGTGTGTCCTGCCAGAGACAGATTTGATTCTTTGTGACCTTGAGAGCTGCTTCTGCACAAGGTTGTCGTACAATATTTGGTATAGTGTAGGGCATCTCTCCAGTTATTTTAGCACTATTTTGAGATTTCTAACCATATTTTGCTTTGAGAAATAAATTGTCTCCCATTTTATTTTTTGAAAGCTACGGCTAGTTCATGCTAAGTTGTGTGGTTGCTAGGGACTGGCTGTCCCTATGTTAGCAGCACGCACACTCATTGGCTGTCTTATTAGTGTTGCAAGTATACAAATGAACTGGAGGCAAAAATTTCTCTTTAATGCTCGTTCTTGTCATGGAGAATAATCTGCACCTAATCTGTGAGTGTTTTTAACAAAAAAATGTGCCCATTTTCTGTGTTTGAAACAGATTTTAATGCTGTTGATGCACATCTGTTTTTCAAATATGGCTTGAGCTTTTCACTCTCAAATGAATGGAGTGCTGTTCTGTATGTACAGTTAGTATAGCATTTCATTCATTCTGAGAGTGTGGCTGAACAATGTTTTAATAAGGTGGAATTTCCAGTTAGAATAGCATTCCACCATACAATGTAAATAGAATAAAAGATAGATTAGGGTCTATTACTGGTAAGTAATATCATCGAGAGGTTTTGGACACATAGGAACCTTGAGAGCAAAGCTTGAGAGGTTTCTGTGTCCAGATCCTCGAGATGGTATTACCAGTAATGGACACTAACCTATCTTTTATTTTTTTGTAATATACAGATCCAATTTTTGTGTTTTTCTGAGGGGCGGTTTGCAGGAAAGGCTCAGTTGTGGCCAACAGCAGAAGTGTCTCACTCTTGTGTCCTCGGTCCTCACTGTTTTCTTCCCACCCCTCCTGCCCACGCCCAGTAAGCAGCTACAGCAGAAAACCATTTATTTTTCATGGCAGTCCTACCTCTTGTCAGTTTACGTGCAGCACAATCAACCAGATATGTCCATTTTTCTTACAAAGGGGAACCAACATCAAAAAAGCAGGGGATGGAATGTGATCTCGCTAATCGAGAGACAGACACCATGTTTTTAAAAATGGTCTGCCTGCCCACAGAGGGAAAGTGGCCAATCATGGGACGTGCTTTTGATTGACACTCCTAACATGGCCTAGCATAGGAGAGTGGTACACTTGCACTCTTTAGTTTCAGTGATAATAGTATTGTTCAGAGCACCGAATGATACTGTTAAAGGCTCAGAACAATACTATTATCACTTTTAAACAGAGGTATTATCACTTAAGGGAGTGTGGCGAGAATTTTTTGCATACTTTTGTATACCATTATTTTCACAATCCATATATTTAAAATGTGTTGTTCAACTGCAATCCATTATGTATTCCCTATACATGGTTTCAATGTATGGTACCTACCTCACTGCTTGTGTATACTAAGTTGTGAGCAGAATGGTAAATGTTTAATGTTTATAACTTGTGCTTTGGTATTTCTCTGTATCCCACCCTCTGTAAGATACTGGTTAGGTGTAAGATTCAAGGCTCAAAAGAGAGAGATAGTATAATGATTGCCTCCTCTAACTACCTTAGACTTGTTTGATATGGTGGTATTGAGTCTAATTGCTGATTATATCTTAAAGCCAGATATACCAAGCAGCTAATATAGAGAAGACTTGTTTAATATGGTGATATTGGATCTCATTGCTGATTATAGCTTAAAGTCAGATATACCAAGCAGCTAATATAGAGCAGACTTGTTTACGATGGTGGTATTGGATCTAATTGCTGATTATACCTTAAAGCCAGATACATTAAGCAGCTAATATAGAGCAGACTTGTTTAATATGGTGGTATTGGATCTCATTGCTGATTATACCTTAAAGTCAGATATACCAAGCAGCTAATATAGAGCAGACTTGTTTAATATGGTGGTATTGGATCTCATTGCTGAGTATACCTTAAAGCCAGATATACCAAGCAGCTAATATAGAGCAGACCTGTTTACAATGGTGGTATTGGATCTAATTGCTGATTATACCTTAAAGCCAGATATACTAAGCAGCTAATATAGAGCATACTTGTTTACGATGGTGGTATTGGATCTAATTGCTCATTATACCTTAAAGCCAGATATACTAAGCAGCTAATATAGAGCAGGCTTGTTTAATATTGTGGTATTGGATCTAACTGTGCTTGTAACTGAAAGTATTAGGATAGCTGGGTCCTAGCGTGACCTCATTTTGGAATAGCCCTGTTTGCTTAGAGTGGAGCCCCTTTGCGAAAGTCACAACATTTTCTCCCACTGCATAGTAATGAGAGGCTTTGTTTTCTCCACTACATAGGCAGCCCCCCCCCAAGCTCACTGCTGACCGTGGCAGGCACTCGGGACAAACAAGCAACACAAGCAACACAAGCAGCTCACCTGAGGAGCTGAGGAAGCCGAATTTCCAGCCTGATTACTTTTGAGGTAAAGAGAGCCTCTTCTCTTCGTCTGGATGCCTGCAGGGTTGCTAGCCTGACAACACTTCACGTCATCTGCCCCGCCCACCCCAACCACCCACCCACCCAGGGGTGGCTGTCAATTTAAGGATCCACCCCCGTGACATCACATCTGGTGACATCATGTCCTGTTGCCCAGAACCTATCTCCCACTTTCCCATTTACAGGTTATACCTGTTGGCCACTAGAGGGACCTATGCCTCAGCACTTCCACTCCTACCTGTACAGTACTACTTCCTTGGATCTTGCTCACCACAATGTATTGGCTTTGCCTCATGCTCTGCCTGTGCCTATCCCCCACTAGCAGTGCACTTGCCCACTTACCCATCTGCTACTGTGCACTGTGCCCTGGCACCCTCCCTCCTTGCTTCTGAACCTGCTGTCTTGCCCTTGGGAGCTCTGTGTTCTCGGTCCTCCCTGCCCTCCCTAGCTTCCCTCCTTGCCTCAGGCACATCTGGGTGGCTTCATTCTTGCCTTCCTTCCTGTACCACCCTGCCCACCCCTGCTCCCTTAACCCCCTCATGTCAATCGTGAGAAAACCTCTCACCATCTTCCAGCCAGGGTGTTAGTCATGCTACTACTTCTGTCAGGGAACATTCATCCAAACCCTGGCCTGGTTCCCAAAAGCTCCCTGACTAGCACCACAGGCCTATGCATGGTCTCCATGAATATCTGTAGCCTCCTAAAAAAGTTTTACTCTCTACAATGCCTGGTCACATCAATTAACCCTGATGTCATCACTCTGGTTGAGACTTGGCTGTCGAAATCCTCCCCTGACTCCCTAGTCTCCCTTCCTGATTTCACCCTCTTCCGGTCCGACCGTGTTGGGAGACGGGGCAGTGGCTGAACTAGTTATGTCAAGGAATCTCTCCCTGTACTAGCCCTGCCTGCTCCCATCCTTGACTCCAGGGCCCAGGCGCTTATGCTGAAACTAACCCCTGACCCTTTAAAGGGACCCCTTTATCTGACTACTGCATACGTGCCCCCCATGGACTAAACACAGGCCATTGCCTCTCTTACAGAATACCTTTCCTCACTACCTCCTTCCGCTGATCAAATTCTGGTGGGTGACTTGAATGTCAACTGGCTCAACCCCTCCTCCTCCTCTACCCATGACTCCTTTTCTGCAATACACCTAATGCAACTAGTTACCCACCCTACCAGGACTAACCCCAAGAGAGGATCCAGTACCCTGCTTGATGTGGTACTCACCAACCACCCTAATCAGATCCCCAATGTACAAGTCCTCCCAGACTCTCTCAGCGATCACTCCCCCATTCTATTCCACTGGTCATCCTCAGTCCCCAAACCCATAGCACAGTCTACATGCCAGCGGCGTCTACTACCTGGTGGACTGATAAAACTTAAGGAACTTCTGTCCCAAATTGACTGGTCTCCTATAAAGGCAACTCCTGACATTGACACAGCTCGCTCCTTCTTTACCTGTACTTTTAATAATGCCTGTGATATCTTTGTGCCAATGTCGACCCACCGTTCTAAAAGGCAGAATGCCCCCTTGGTAACCCCAGCTTTGATCCACCAACTCAAACATAGGGACAACCTATGGCACTGTGCCATTGAGACTGGCTGACCCAGTGACAGGCAGTTATATGCTGCCGCCCGAAACAAGTGCACTCGGGCCATCAGAAAGGCCAAGTCTGAGCACTATCGGTCCTCACTCACTGCCTCATGGGGGAACCCCAGAACCTTCTGGGATAACATTAAACAGTTAAATGGGAGTGCACACTCCCCCCCACCCTCCCAGATCAACATTAATGGCATGATCTCCTCAGACCCAGCCCTCATAGCCAACCACCTCAACACCTCACTCACTGACCTTAGCCCTATCCTCCCTATAAATTTTTTTGACCCTCCTCCCCAGCACCTGCCATAAATCTTTCTCACCCTTATTTTCTCCTCCACCGTGTTTCTGACCAAGAACTTAGGCCGTACCTTGTCACTGCCCTCAAGAGTAATAGTATGGGCAGTGACACCCTGGATCCGTGTATCCTACAGCTGGTCTTAGACACAGTCCTTACCCCAATCACCTCATTAACCACTCTTTGCCTGGGGAAGGTTCCAACTGCCTGGAAAGTCACCACTGTCACCCCTATCTTTAAAGGTGTGATAGGACTGTGGCTGTTAACTATCAGCTAATCTCCATTCTCTATCCTCTCTCCAAGTCCTTGGAAAAAGTGGTGGCCTCTCAAATCTCTGACCACCTCTCCACCTACAATGTCCTATGTCCTGAGCAGCATGGCTTCCAAGCAGACCACAGTACCAACACAGCCCTCCTAGAGTTCTCCAACTTTCTCCACTCCTCCTTAGACACTGGTTGTCTGGCTGGTGCGGTCTTCATTGACTTCTCTAAAGCTTTCAACACTGTCTCCCAACCCCTCCTTCTTGATGCCCTTAGTCTCTCTGGTTTTGCTGCTGGGCCTATCTCCTGGTGCACCAGTTATCTGTCTGACTGCTCACAGCATGTAAAATTAATGGGACCTACTCAGACATCTGTCCCATCTTTTCTGGGGTTCCCAGGGCTCCATTCTGGGCCCTTACTATTCTCCCTTTACCTTAACACCCTTCCACGCTCTTGCTCAGGGAACATTCTATTGTACGCTGATGATGCAGTCATCTTTGCCTCAAGTCATAACCCTATTGCCCTCCAGGACTCGCTGCAGAAGTCCTTCACCGAAGCCGAGGGCTGGTTCAAGGAACATAGACTGGTGATAAATCTTAAAAAAACCAAAACCATGTTCTTCACTCATCCTCAAAACAAGTCCTGCAACTTCAAACTCCTCTTTCACTCTGGCTCCTCTTTCCCACTCGAACAAGTTTGCTCCTATAAATACCTAGGGATTCATTTTGACCCCTCCCTCTCCTTCCATGGACACATCGCTGCCCTAGCCTCTGCCACTAATATCCAATTGGGCATCTTACATCGGTATAAACACTGCCTTACCCCAGAGGCTCTTCAACTTGCAGTCACCTCCTCTATCCTGTCCCTAGTGGACTATGGACTGCCGGCGTATGGTGCTGCTGATCAGATCGCACTCCATAAAATTCGCACTACTCTGAATAAGGCCTGCAGGTTAATTACTGGGGCACCTAGGCTAACAAACACCTGTCTACTGTATGCTAAAGCACTGGTACTTGATCTTGATGAGTGCCTCAAATATCTGACCTGTACTCTTACAAAAAAGACCCTCCTTGGGCTATCCCCACCAGGATTGACCACCACCATCCGCCGCTCTGTCCCACTAGTTCATACTTGGACCTCTGGGAAAACCTCTCCTGTTATCCCTAGAGCTAGGACCTCTCACGGCCAAAGAGCCTTCAGCATTAGGGCCCCCTCCTGGTTCAACACACTGCCCCCCTCCATCTCTGAAGCTCCAACTATATTGTGCTTCAAAACGTCCTTACGGAACCACCTTGTTAACACCCGAAGTTGTAATTGCCACTAGTCAAAGCCATACTAATACTTCTGGACAAAGCTACTACTAAGCTGCTAAGGACATCATAACTCTGGTATTGTTTGCATCAATCCTACCTGTACCAGCTTGTTTGTATCTATGTCTTAAGTTACTGTTATACTGTGTTATACTGTTATACTGTGTATTTTCATTTGTCTTACTGTGACAAGGTACCTTTGTAAATGAGCCTATGGCTCAAAGGTTTTCCAAACTGCTGTCTAAATAAATAAATAAATAAATAACTCTGGCGAGTGCGGCCAGGAGCAACGCAAGAGAGGAAAAAAAACCTTAGGTTGAAACATCTGAGGACTCATGGCTACTGACCCACCCGTCCTCTGGGCATACTAAAAGGAGAATAATCCTAAATGTGGGCTGAGGTTTTTGTTGTGGTATGTCCAGAATTAAGTCTGAATCTTACTGATTGAATAGTCCAGTTTCCAAGATAGAGGATGTGCAGGGAGATCAATGCTGAAGATTAGGGTTCTGGATGATGAAGAGGTCCAAATTACAGTGATGTCTGAATGAAATGCTAGTTAATCTATGTCCTAGGTAGCTCTAAGTGAAGTAAATGTAAAGTGTTTGTATACAGTCAGCTGCTGGGAGTGCATGCCAAATTGCAATTTGAAGGACATAGATCATAGATGAAGTAGAGGCCAGGAGCAGTGCATGGTCAGGAATGAAAAGATAGTAGGTGTGTAGCCAAGCTGGGAATGTTGATGAGACATAAGTTAATGTGCATGTGAGAAGCTTGCATGGCTATATTACATCCATTATACCTCTAGGGCATGATCGAGCACCTTGTTAGAAAGGAGAAATGTCCTAGGATGTCCAAGGAATTAAGGCGTGCTTCTTGGAGACCTCTGGCATTGAAACTAAGCTGGAACAGGAACAGAATGAAGGTGGGTTGCAGTAGCAGAAGTGAATGACTTGAGTAAGGTAGGCTCAGGAGCAGACTAGCAGGACCGTGGACTCTCATGTAGGTTTGTTTATGCAATGTTGAATGGTCGGGCAATAAAGCAGATCTCAGGTGGTTAGACTAAGGAGGATGAATCACACATGGTTCTGGCACAGTAAAGATGAATATGTGTTGGAGTACTGAGAAATGCCCCCTCATGGGGGCATAATAGATTTGGGATGGTGAGACCCCCATATGAGTTTGCCATCACCGAGTATGGTTTGATCTGAGGTATGCATGTGAAAACCTCTCCTGAGATTACTTGGTGATAGAGAAATATGTTTGAGCAAGAAGTTAGGCCTGTGGGTATGTCTGTATTGGAAAGACGGGACTGTCACAGAAGTTTGCCCTTGCTGTATGATGACATAATCCAAGAAAGAATGGCGAGACCATTGTTGGGATGGCATGACCCCACATGGTCCACCATCACCATCAACTTGAGTAGTCCAAGGTAAGGTAAGACCCTAGCATGGGTCTAATTGTAATGACATGGAAGTACTGTACATTAGAGCAATGAATAAGGCTCCCTAATGGATATGTATGTTTCTTGGTACAGCTATTGGGATGGTGGTACCCCACATGGTCCACCATCACATTTCATTGAAAGAGTCCAAGGTAAGAAGGGCAAGATCCTTGTTATATGCTTCTCAGGATTGCCTTGGGATGGTGGGACCCCAAGTGGTCCGCCATCATAATGGTATGGAATGGTTCATGTAATGGAGGATGAAACTCCCCACGTGAGTTTGTCTGTAGTGAGTAGGACTACTTTTGAGCTATGAGTAGGACCCCCTCATGGAGAGTATAAGTTTTGGATGGAGGGACCCCACATGGTCCACCATCACCATTTGATTAAGCAGTGCATGATTGGGATGGAGGGATCCCACATAGTCTGCCATCACCACGGCATGGAGTAGAGTATGTTTGGGATGCTGGGACCCCATGTGGTCCATCATCGCCATTCGATTGAGTCATGTGTAATTGGACTGGCAGGACCCCACATGGCATGCCATAGCAGTAGAATGCACAGTCCAAGGTAAGGAGTATGAGACCCCAAAGAGGGCAGCATCTTACAGAAAAAGAGATGTGCAAGAGCAAGAGGGCACAATTTGAAGAGAGAGAGAGGACAGCTCAGAGATAATGTGAGGAAGTACTTTTTTATGGAGAGGGTTGCTGATGTATAGAACAGCCTTCTTGAGAAGGTAGTGGAGTCAAAAACAGTAGGGGAATTCAAGAATGCCTGGGACAGACATAAGGCAATTCTGGTGGGGGTTAGGATGAAGTAGGGTGTTGGTTAACTAGGATCTGCAGCTTATCCATTTGGTAGGGAAATGGGCAAACTAGGTGGGCCAAGTGGTCCTTATCTGCCGTCAAATTCTGTTTCTATGTTTCAAAGAGTCGACCAGTTGGAAATGGAAAGGAGAGTCGAGCAAGGAGCAAATGCCCCCACATTGGCACAGTAGTCCAGAATGGTGGCACCCCATAAGGTCCACCATCACCATGATGAATGAGTTTTGTATCAGCATGTTTCAGGATGCCACTGTCCAGCATGAAGTTCAGATGTGTCCCAACATTTAGGCAAGATCAGGGCATGTAGACTAGCAAGGTGGGCAACCAAGAATGAGCTACCAGGCCGGTCCTTTACCATGAAGTGAGGGCCAGAGCTATGATGACAGCTGAAGCTAAGGCACGCAGGATGGGATGCTTCCTATATGGGAAGGTCAGAAAGAGTGCAAGGCAAACAACAATAGAGAGACACCCACAATAGCAACTGTATGTCCATAGGGAAGTCCAGGGGATGAAATCCGTAAGACAGGAAGGAACGAGTCCCGAATTTGGTCCTGGCACATTCGGGGCAGCACTGGAGTAACATGGCAAATTTGGGGAGCAATGCAATCAATCCCAGCTGAGAGAGTTCCAAATGAAGTGGTGCCACCCAGTAAAGCAGCTGAATGGAGGTAGCAGTGCATATGGGGGAGCAGAAGGAAGCAGCCAGGAATGAATGGCACAAACTGCACAATGTCCATAGCAGGAAAAGGCAGGGAAGATACTATGTTTGTATTTGTATATACTATCTGTTTCCTGATTAGGAGCCTTTGTAAATGAGTCCCTGACTCAAAGATTTGCAATTCTGATTTCTACTAAATAAATAAAAAACAAATACATGAAACTGTGGGCTGTCCACCAAGAAAGTAGAGAGTTGCATCAACGACGTACCCCAAAAGTTGCTGAAGAAGTAAACTAGTGGAGGCAAGGCAAGGGAGCAGGCAAAGCCACCACAGAGGAGTGAACTGGAGCACTAGTGAGCTGTGGAGGAGGAGGAGGATGAACTGCCCCAAGAAGGATTCAGGATGAATGGCCCTACATTGTACGGTTAGTGCTGAGGAGACAATGGGAGTTGGGCAAAGCGGCAGGCAAGCATCACTATCGAGGGAAAGCAGCAGCACCAGATACACACAGGGCTGGTGACCAAGAAATGCAACAAAAGCAGAGGTGACAGGAGGGCCCAAAGGAAACAAAGAGGAGGGAAGAAAAGAAACATGGAAGGCAACAGGTACTGGAGGTGAGAACCAAGCCGGGGGGAGGGGCACAAGGGAAGACAGAAGGAAAAAGATGAAGGGAGGGTAAAGGAAGGCAAAAAAAGAGAGTGGAGAAGAACAGAAGAGGAGGGTGGAAACAAACAAATGTAGACAACAATGGAAAGGTGAAGGCAGAAAGAGGAACAGGAGGAAAAGAACAAGAAGAAAAACCCAACCATGCCAGCCGGCCACTGCAACAGCATGGAGCCACATGCAAGGAAGTCCCAGAGTTCAAAATGTTCAAAGCAGAGTGAGTGAGAGCCTGACTTTTAAATAGGGGATGTGGGAGGAGCTATCCCCCCATTGAACATCGGGTTAAAAGCCGTCCATGTACAGTATATGTTTCAATGTATGCTGTAACACGATAGAAATGAAAGACCTCGAATGGAGCATCTCTATTGGTCAATTAATAGTAGCCAGCCATACATTAATTCCCAAGTAATGCACAGCTGGTCTTGTAGTACAGTGTACAACCACTAGAAAAAATCAAAAACCCACCACAAATGCTCCCTTTGAGCACTTTCATTTTTGCCATGTTACAAATAAGCATATGTTCCACTCCTCTGCAATGCAGGCAGTTCACATAGCAGGAATAGCGAGACCTCAGTTCCACAGTAGTTTCTTCCCACTCACCCACCCACAGCACTGTCTTTAACTCACACCACATTTCACTCTCCTTTTCAACAGTATACAGCATTTTATTGTACCATTTCAAAAGGAGCACATATCATTGTTCATCTCATGTACATCAGTACTTCCAAAGGTTCTTCTGTCAGGCGATCATAGATCGCAAAGCAGTTCTAGTTAGGAAGTGTGATATTGAGCCTTTATTAGAGAGGAACCCACTGGAAGAGTAGGGGAGTGCAGAGAGCTCATGGCATATGTGAAATAGAGAAACATAATCAGTAGTTCATGGTCGCACAAAATGCTTGCATAATAAAATAATTTCTGTTATATGTAATGCAATTTGCCATATAAGAACTCTCATCGGATTGAAGAGCAATGTCGGTGCAAATGTTTCTTCAGAGTTGTATTTTTACCAGTGATGCTCTAGCCTATTATCAGTGCAATCGCAGTTGTAAGTTAGCACAGTAAATGTACATTTTGAGATATTTAAGAGAGCTGTTTAGTTTAGAAACAGAACAGTGACAAAGTAGTCACAGCAATTTTTTTTTGCTCACCAGTAACCATGATGTACAGTACGTTGTGTGCCTGTCAACCAGCCGTTATTGAATGAATATCAGAACTGGCATGAAACTGTGTATGTGTCTAAATTTATCAGTGCTAGCATCATTTGCTATGACAAAAAATAAAATATCAACAAAATATTACACGTGTAACACAGTACCATGTTACAAGTGTGTTAAGGCACTCCAAAGGATTGTTAAACCCCCCAGTCATGCATTAATTCCACAGCAGAACATTCCTTTGTTGTAACTTAATGCTTACATGTATTTGTTTCAGTAGATAGTGTATGCGAATTTTTCAATGTACAGTGTATGTATTTCCATACATAGTCTATTTGTTTCAGTATATAGTACATACAGATTTTTTTTCAACATATAGTGTATGTGTTGAAATGCTGTATATAGTGTATTTCTTTCAGTAGTGTGTGGATTTTTCAGCCTAGTATATGTATATTTTAGTTTTAAACTGTATTTATTTAAACATTTGGTAACAGAGAAAGGCACACTGATCCAAGACTCGTCTCCAGGTGTGACCCTCAATAAGTAGTTTATATGTTGTAATACATAGTGCTTTTAGTTCAATATATAGTGTGTGTGGATTTTCAGCACTCATTATGCATATTTCAGTAGGTAGTGCGGCCCCAATAATCAAAACGTTGTGCTGTACAAAAGAAAATAGGCTCGTTGGCTTTGGAGCCATATTTTAATGGACTGTGTGATCCAAACAAACAGCTCAATCTGTTTGAATAGTGGGTCCTGGAGGCATTCACACAGCAGGGGGTCACTATGTTCCACGCAGCACAAACATGGTACGGGACTGATGGCTGCCCATGGGACACTGCACAGCCCACACTAGTGAGCTCCATGGCACTGAATGGGTGATACTGAGCCCAACCATGCAGATGAGATCATTAGGCATGCAACGGACAATGGGGCCATTTGCATGCCTATTATGGGCTCATCTGCATGCCTACATTGTCATGAAGTGCACTGGGCCAGTTCCCAGCTCCAATCCGTATTATAAAATACTGTCCCTGCTCCTGTATCTCTGGTAATCTAGTGGTTTCACCCTGCACAAATCACAGATAAAATAATACATTTCCCAATCCCTGTATTCCTGGTAGCCTAGTGGTTCCACCTTGCACAGATCACAGATACAATAATACATTTCCCAATCCCTGTCATCCCTGGTAGTCAAGTTCCCCCCTCCCCATCCATGATCATACATAAAATAAAAACAAATCCCCGATCCCCATTGTCCCCTGGTAATCTAGTAGTTCCCCACTCCCTGAACCCTGATTCATATAATAAGTGTACCGTCTTTGGTCCCTGGTAGTTAGGTGGCCCTCCACCTTGTTAGGCAGTAAACCATCAGTCTGCTCCCACCATCCCAACTGCAGCTGCCATCTGGCGCAGCCCACTCACACTAACATGGCCAGCCACCAACTGAACTGCAAATGAGTGCATACAGCATAGAAGACATGCCCACTGTGAACCAATGGGCATGTCTGAAATACTAGATTTGCTTTTGTGCAGTTCATTTGGTGGCTGGCCGTGGTGGTGTGGGTGGGCTGTGCCAGGTGCCAGCTCCAGTCTGGTTGTGGGGAAGTGGGTGGTGGGTCAGTGCCTAATGGGTTGGAGGCCACTTGAGTACCATGGGCCTGGGACAGTACACTTATTATATGGATTGGGGCTGGAGAGGGGGAAAGGCTAGACTACAAGAGATAATGGAAATTGGTGATTTTGTTTTAAATTTCATGTGTGAACAGAGCTGGGGAAGGGGAATCACTAGACTACCTGGGACAATGGGGATCAGAGATTTTTTATTTTATTTTATGTGTGAACGGAGCTGGGGAGGGGGAATCACTAGACTATCAAGGATAATGAAGATCGATGATTTTTTAAATTTATTTCATGTATGAACAGGGCTGGGGAAGGGGAATCACTAGACTACCAGGGACAATGGGGATCAGAGATTTTTTATTTTATTTCATGTGTGAGCAGGGCTGGGGAGGGGGAATCACTAGACTTCCAGGGACAATGGGTATTAGACATTTTTTTTTAGTTTTATTTGCGAATGGGGCTGATGAGGGGGAATCAGTAGACTGCTAGGGACAATGGGGATCAGGGATTTTTTAATTTTATGTGTGAACAGGGCTGGGGAGGGGGGATTACTAGACTACCAGGGACAATGGGGACTGGGGATTTTTTTATTTTATGTGTGAACGGAGCTGGGGTGGGGGGAACCACTAGATTACCAGGGACAATAGGGATAGGGAATTTTTTTATGTTGTGCGTTATTGGGGTTGGGGAGGGGGGGAACCACTAGACTACCAGGGACAATGGGGATTGGGGATATTTTTATATCGTGTGTGATTAGGGCTGGGGTGCATGGAACCACCAAACTGCTAGGGACAACGGAGATAGGGGATTTTTTTTCTTTTTATATGTCATTGGGGCTGCTGGGAGAACCACTAGACCACCAGCGACAATGAGGAACGGGGTTTCCTTTATTTCATCTGTGATCGGTGCAGGGGAAGGGAGAACCACTAGACTACCAGGGATAAAGGGGAATCAGGGATTTTTATTTTATGTGTGATCAGAGCTGGGGAGGGGGGAACCACTAGACTACCACGGACAATGGTAATCATTTTCTTTTTACTATTTTATCTGTGATTATAGCTGCTCAGGTGGGATGACTAAACTATCATGGACATGGGGATTGTTTATTTCTTTTATCTGTGATCAGGGCTGGGGAACCATCAGACTACCTGGGACAATGGAATTTTTTTTTTTTTAATTATTTATCTGTGATTGGGGCTGGAGAGGGGAGAACCACTAGACTACCAGGGTAAATGGGGAATTTTTATTTCTTCTGTGATCGAGGCAGAGGAAGGACTGCTGTACCATCAGGGTTACCTGCCCTTTTTAGTTTGCAGTCAGGTCTGAGCAATCGTTAGGGCAAGGTTTCAGAAAGAAATTTTTGCACTGCTGCTGGGAGCCAATTTGTGCTTCTGAAGCATTTCAGTATTGTGGTGCACCATATATGCATGGGGAACCTCTCATTTGCTTAGGCATAGCACATAACTGTGCACATCAGCGTTGTCAGGAGTGCACCACACAGCTGTGCCTTTTGAATATGGGCAACCCCTCCCCAATAGTTTGTATATTTCCAGGTTTGGGCAGCACCTCCCAAGATGCACATCCAAAACCTTTTGAAAATGGGGCCCTGCTTGTATCTCACTCTATAATGTATACAGTGTAGGCATTTTACTATATGATGTATATATTTCAGTTGATAATGTATGCAGTTCACTACATTGTGTATGTGTTTCACTATACAGTGTGGGTATTCCGCTACATGTATGTATGTCTTTATATAGGGTATGTGTTTTACTATATAGTTATAGATTCTGAATTATGTCACTAACAGCATGCCATAGCTTTCTTCAGATATGTTCTTCACCCACTGAGGAGCAATGCCTCCCACACAGACTTATCTCCTACAAGGGGTCTGGAATATTGGCATCCCTCCTTCTTTGCCTATATATAGGTGAGAGTGCTCTCTCCTACCATATCACTAGGCTGGACTTGAATTCTATTTACTATGGTGTGTTTTTTTTTCTTTTATGAACATGCATACAAATCTTTTACATTACTGCTTACTGTATCATCTTGAACATGCAATGCTGAAATTGCTTTATATTATTTTATGTAATATGTTGCGTACTGTATCACATGAAAAGTTACAAATAAAAGTTAAAAATTTAAGGAGACTACCATGACCCCTATTCTATTAGCACCCCTATGAATGTCGCAAGTTGTGACATGCAAGGGGTGCAGTTGTGCCAAGGACCCTGCACCCAGTTCTGTAAGGGGTAGCATCCCCATGGCTATGTCCTGCCACTTGTAACAATCTAGTAGGTATGCCAGGGGAAGGGCATACCTGAACAGGTCAGCACAAGACTTAAGACAGTACAACACATGATGTATGTACACCAGACCAGACCCTGATCTATGTACGGTATGCCCCACTGTGCTCACAATGACCCCTTGCCTTAACCTCCGAACTGTGGTCAGCATGCCCTGCAGGGTTCATAATGCCCCCCCATGCCTGAGTCCCGCTCGTGAGTCCACCCACCCACAAATGGCATTGCATGCCATGGACCCAAGCTGCATCCGTATCATCCCTGGTAGTCTAGTGGCCCCACCACCTGATAGTGCCAGCCCCGTCACTCCCCCACTGACCCATACTAAGACAGTGACTGACATAGCCTCCTCTCACCACTACGGCTAGTTGTCGATTGCAGTTTGTGCATGAGCACGCATTGCATATATACGCCAATGAATGAATGAATGAACCTATTCATCATTCATTCATTGAGCATGTATATACAGTATGTGCCTGGCACAGAGCCTCAGTCAGTGGCTGGCCATGGAGGTGAGAGGTGGCTGTGCCAGTTGCTGGCTGGGGACGGGTTGCGGGGGGAGCAGGGTGGTCTGGCACTGGTGAGTGGTGGGCCATTAGACTACCAGGGGTACCAGGGATATGATTTTTATTTATTTTATTTAGCTTTTGTTCACCAGGTAGGTGCACTAGCCATAACAATGACTATTCTCAGGAATGACCCGGGAGGGTACAGAAACAAACATAAGATACAATTACATACATTTTTAGAGATTGAGAATGAAGATTTGTACAAACAGGCAAGGGAAAAATATGACTGGTAGGATATAAATATAGTGTCACAGAAATATGCAGGAACAAAAGAAAAAATAGCACTACAAAATTAAAATATAAACATTGCAAAATAGACCAAACATTGGAATAGTTTATTTTATTTTAGTCTTTGGTAACCGGTAAGGCTCACTATGCACAAGTGCCTGTTTTCAGGGGCGACCTGGAAGCACTGGGTGGTTAAGTGATTTGCTCAGAGTCACACAGTATGCAAGTGGAGGCTGTGAGAATTAAACTCAGGTCTGGTCTGCTGGATGTATCAAGCTTGTTCACACCTCATTCCTTTTAACCTCTAGGCTATACTGCCATGAGGAGAAAACAACAATATTAGTAATACAGTAGTTATCAAGGGAACAATTTGGAGGAAGGATAGGAGTAGGGTAGATAAAAATAGGAGGGTGGAAATAGAGTAAGGAAATACAGTCAAGGAAAATGGTATGCAACAGTGATAAAGAGGAGGTGAGCCAAGCAGGCTGCAGGTAAGTGCAGATTGTTGGTTGATTGTTACAATGTTGAAATACTGCATGGATATATGTTCGGGGATCGGGGCTTTGGGAGCTGGGAAAGATCAGCCCTGCACTGCAGTTAACTGTACATTATGGGGATCGGGAGGGGGACCCAATAGCCCTGTAGGACTCTGTTTAATTATTATTGGGGATCGGGGCGGGGCTCCCACAGCCCTGTGGTCTCTTCTTACTCTTTATTGGGGGCCTGGGGTGGGGATTGATAGCCCTGTGAGGATTTTTCTACTGATTGGGGGCTGGGACTGGGGGGTGGGTATATTGGGGGATCAGGGCTAAAGGAACATCGGCGCAACCCCCGACGGAGGCAAAGTACACTTACACCAACTGTTTACTGGCCAGGCTGGGCAGACTAGGTGGGCCAAGCGGTCCTTATCTGCCGTCAAAGTCTATGGCGCAGGTAACCTGTGGCAAGTCGCAGGCTGCTTTGCAGAATACTGAATGACGCAACTGCTGGCATAACTTGCTACATGCATCATTTTATTTGTGCAAGTCATGTTATACCAGATATAAACTTTTGAGAATCCGGACCCATGTCACTATAATGTAAATACTACCAGAGATATTCATTTTGTAATAGGGCCATATTCACATATTGAGCCCAATTTGCTCTGGTGAGAGCACACACCAGGCTACACAGCTGCAAGCTTTATACCAGACCCCTGCCAAAAAGGGATGGTCACGACTCACAAACCCCTTGTGGCCCATTGTTGAGCCATTTAGTTACGTGCATTGAGTGGGGTCAGACCTAGGCTGGACCATGGACTTCAAATTGGAAACCTTGGATGGCCCCACAGTACATTCCCTGCTGCTTTGGTGTCCCCCACTATGTCATTGCAGTTTGTCTGATGACAGACATCTGTGCTCTGATGACAGCAACTGCTCTCCATCCATTTGTGACATGGATGATGGTTGGGTCCATAGCTTTGTGGCAGTGTCAGGACTGCTGAATGGCAGCTGTGGGGTGCACATTCATTATGGAAGCCCTCTAGCTAATGAAATGGCCCCCCTTGACACTAGCCTGGCAGAGTACAATTTACATTATACAATATTGTGTGAAAATCCTGTAACCTCATTGGTCAAAACATGTCACATGACAAAGGGTAAATCCTGCATAACCCCTGGCTGAGGAATGGCATTTATAAAAAACATAATTAACCCCATTTTAAATTTATTTTACACACAGGCCCATTGTATAATGGCAATGAGGCACTCAGGATGTGAGTCATTGGGTGATTTATTCACTTCTTCTATGGTTAAGTCACTCTGCTGCACCTCGTGATACACCACACAAGGTGTGGGTAAATCTCCAATAACCCACACCCTGTTGTGCCTTATTTAAACAATAAGACAGCATTAGAAATTGTGGGTTATCAGGGATTTCCCGTCTGGTGTGTTATGCCCATGAGGCGCAGCTGAGTGGGTAAATCCTCGACAGCCGTGGTACATCCCCCGATAACCCACATCCCCTGAGTGGCTTATTGCGATTATACCAGGGTTAATTTTTTTTGCTATAATAAAATACAAATATTAAAGAGGTTGCTGTGTTTTTTTAATTTTTATTGTATTTATTCCTATGCTGCAGTGGATATAGATGATTTACTCATCAACAGCCATTGGCTATCAGAGTATTTACAATGGTGGTACACTGCCAGTCTAATGATTTCATTGGCTGTTCACTTATGTCCATGGTATAATGCTTAATTACACATGCCATGGTCTGCTGGTCATATGCTGCCGTGTCCACTCCCCTCTGCTTTGACTGTCTTGCCCACAAAGCTGTATGGGTAAAGGTGCAGATGGCTCCAGGCAGGGAAGCACATTGATGCAGGGTGTCTGTAGTTTGCTCATGCCCGTTGGACCACCTTGATTTCAGTATCCTGGTTCTACACACCTCGTATTAGGTCTTGTAGGGTCATTTGTCCTGTGTGCTGTACATAGGGTCTGTACAATGTAGCCCTGACTAACCAAAACTCAGTTATGCCAAAATCAAGATTATCTGAAAGTACATCCTGTCCTTGATTTACACCTATAATGACTTAATAAATATCACCTTCTTGCCCTTTTTATTTTGTATTTATCATACACTGAAACATCTGTTGCTGTTAGTCATGTACTATACTATAGTAGTAGTAATATAGTTTATTTATATATGGCACTCTTCCCCAGAGGCTCAGGGTGCAGTTTCAGTAAAATACAATTTAGAACATAAAACACAAAATGAAACAATAGAAGTTACCATTCAAGAAAATAAAACAATATAGTCCAAATTGGTAAATATGTAACAATTCCCACTAAAACAACTCATAAAATGGCAACAATTCTAAAACGCATTCAAAAAACTATGGAAAGATGTGCTAAAATTATTATATGACTTAACCCAAATCCTGTTTAAGCAAATATGTTTTATTTATATATTTATTGTTCAAATAGGAATTATTGTTGTTGTTTAACCAGGAGTAGCACACTAAGCTGAAAGCTTTTTTACAGGTGCAACCTGGGAGCACAGAGAAGTTAAGTGACTTGCTCAGGGTCCCACAGTATGCAAGTGGAAGCTGTAGGATTCAAACCAAGGTCTGGTCTGCTGGATGTCAACAGATTTGTAGCACAGAGCCTTAAACCACTGCACTATACTGCCTCTTTTTAGTCATGGACTCGTTTCCAAAGGCTCCTCATCAGACAAGTACAGTTTACAATAAACAGAACATCACATAGTAACAGGGGAAAATAGTAACAAAGCTTCATATGGTAATGTAGGTACATGAGTAGGTATAACAGAGGTATAACATAGAGTAACTTCATATAACAGAGGTATAACATAGAGTAACTTCATATAACAGAGATATAACATGGAATAACTTCATATGGATACGGGGATACATGGGTGAGCATTGCCTTGGGGGGAATACACTTGGCCTAAGTAGTGACTGAGGGACAGTCTGGGGGGGGCGTGGGGTAGGGAGCAGGGGAAAAGTGGGGATTTTCAGAGGGGAGAGGAAATATAGAGCAGTAGTGCTGATGGGGCGCTCTTCGTACTGGATTAGCTGTCCAAGGGACATTGTCAAGGAGCTATGGGTGGCTGGAGAGTTGAGCCGGGTCTATCAGCAGTTGCAACAGTGTGAGGCAAAGAGGTGGTTACTGAGTGCAACTTTGAAGGGGCCTATTCTAGGGAGGTTGGTCATAGTTGCAGGAAGGGAGTTGTACCATAGTGAAGCAATATATGGGAAGGACCATTGCGTGAGCGAGGTCTTGACTCTGGATACCATGAGGGTGGGTTTGCAAGTACTATGGGTCAATACTATGGGGTAGACAAGACAGAGGGAGGAAGTCACCCCTGGAGGAGAGAGACCCAGTATTTTCTTTGCCAACAGACAGGATTGGTAAAGAAGCCTGTCTTTAAAATTGAGAATGTTGGCAAGTGAGTAGAGAGAGCAGGTGTGGGTGTGCCTTTCAGCACCTGACAGGAGCCAGCAGGCCTTATTTATGGACAGTTGTACTTTATTGAGGGAAGTTTTGTCAGCAGCAGCATAGATAGGGAGGCCATAGTCCACCAGGGATAGGACTGATGAGGTAATTGCCGTATGAAGCACCTCAGGGGCAGGCAGTCCCTGTGGCGGTAGAGGAGACTGATCCATATGTTAATGGCTGATGAGAGGGCTGCAATATGGTGGTGGAAGGTGAGGGCAGGGTCAAAGGTGATGCCCAGGTATTTGTATTTGGTCACCTGTTCAAGAGGGACTTAGGTACTGGGGAGGATCTGGAGGGGGGTGTTTCTGGTTTTATTCTGATCGTGGGCAAAGAGCATAGATTTAGTTTTTTTTAGGTTGATGACCCACCTGTGATCAATGAACCATTGTTCTGCCTTGGTGAAGGAGTGCTGGAGTGTGTTTTGTAGGGTGTTAGGGCGGGGGTGCGAGATGAGGAGGACGCATCATCCACATAGTGAATGATTTTTTTGGAGCAGAGGGTGGGGAGCGTGTTTAGGTAGAGGCTGAAGATGAGTGGGCCTAATATGGAGCCTTGGGGGACTCCGGAGTGGACAAGTTGGGTGTTGGATAGGCTAATATGGAGCCTTGGGGAACTCCAGAGCCAACAGGTTGGGTGTTGGACAGGGAGTTATTGATTTTTACATGCTGTGACCTGGATGACAAGTAGCTGTCAAACCAGGAGAGGGGCCCTTGAGAGAGACTGATATTCTGCTGGGAGTTAAGAAGGAGGGGGTGGCAGACCATATCAGAGGCCTTGGAGAGGTTGATAAAAACTGCTCCGGCCAGGTGTCCAGTGTCCAGTGCAGTGTGAAGGAAATTGGAGAACTCCAGCTGGGTAGTGGTGGTACTGTGCCCTGCATGGATGCCATGTTGCTCCCTGCACAGGATGCTGTGCTTGGTAAGGTAGTCAGATAGCTGGTCAGCCATGATTTCTTTGAGTGCCTTGGAAAGCGGGGCCAGAATAGAAATAGGTCGGTAATTACTGGGGGCAGTGCGGTTTCTGCCTTTGTGTATAAGGGTGATGATTGCCATCTTCCAGGCAAGAAGGAACAGAACTAGGCATAGTGAGTGATTAAGCAGGTGGGTGAGTACTGCATCCAGTACTCGCTGAAATATCCTAGTGTCCAGAGGGTCATTGCAAGGACTGGTGCTGTTGAGGGTTTGTGCAGGTATGGCTTGGCTTCTTGTGGGGTTATGATCTAGAGGTGGAGTGGGGCAGAGGTTGGATGTGGGGGATGGGGGTACTGAGTCGAAGAAATTCTTGGGCAGAACAGAGCTGAGGTTGGTGAAGGAGTTGTTGAGGCTATCGGTGATGGTGTGTGGGTCAATGGTGATGGAGCCATTGACGACGAGTTGGGATGGGGGGGTGACTGTGTCTTCCCATTCAGATCCTTTAACTTACCCCAGAAATTCCGGGCATTACCCCAGGAGGAGGCAAGGGCAGATTTGTAGTGCTCAGTTTCAGCCCTTCAGATGGCCCATGTGCACCTGTTACACTCAGCATTATAGTTCTGCCTATTTGCTGGTTTACCTGAATCCACGGCTTTATGCCAAAGGTTATCCCTTAATTTAATTTGTTGGAGAAGCGCTGGGGTGACAGAAGTGGTGTTTCACTTTTTAGTTAAGGTCTTGGTTAGGGGTGCGAAAATGTCACAGGCTTTGTTGAAGGAGCTAGTGAAATAGCCAAACCCCTGGTCTATTGTTGTGGTGTGGGTAATGGGAGTCCAGTCCCACTGGGCTAGGTAAAGTCTTAGTATACTGAGGCTGCTGGGGCAGAGGCACTGCTGGTGGAGTGTTCTGAGGGCAGGTTTCTGAACCTGGGTAGACCAGGTGAATATGACTGGGGAGTGATCACTAAGCACGTTAGGGAACGTGCAGGTCAGTAATCTTGTGGGAGAAGTTGGAGAGAACCATGTCTAGTAGGGTACTGGTGGCAGAGGTTGGGTTATATCTTGTAGGTTGGGAGATGAATTGTGTCATGTTGAGGGCCGAGAAGGAGTCAAAAATGTGTGAGTAAGATCTGGAAAGCCAATTAGAGTTCAGGTCCCCTAGGAGGAAGTGCTCGAGCTTTTGAGGTAGTTTGGAGCGGTAGTTTGAGAGAAAGTGGTGGCATGGGTTTGATTCTGAGGGGGGATATAGGCCACAGTAAGGATCAATGGTGCCTTTGCAAGGTCAGGCATGATTTCTAGGGACAGGTCTTGGGCACTGTTGTCTAGTTTGGGTGATGGTAGAGCATGGCCTGATAGGGTGTTTTGAATATATAAAGGGCACATCCACCACTACATTTGCCGACTAGGTCTTTCCTGAAGAGAGTGAAGCCAGAGAGGGAGATGAAGGAGTCAGGGGTTGTCTTAGACAGCCAGGTTTTGACAATGGCTATGATATCTGGAGTGTGCTGAGAGGTCCAGCACTGGAGGGCAGCAGACTTCTTTAGGAGGCAGTAGATGTTCATTGACACAACACACAGCCCTGATACAGGTGGCTGCTTGTGCTGGGCAAAGGCCAGTGGGCCAGGACTGGGGTCGACATTACCTGCCAGCATGAGGAGTAGAAAGAGTATTTAGGCAGCAGCAAAGAAGCCTTTTATACCAGTTCTGGTGCACGAGGTAGATGACCTAGAAGAGGGTGTGTAGGAAATTGGCAGGGATCAGAGGGTGGGTACTGTAGGGAGGGGTGGGGTAAGGATGAGGGTGGGGAGTTGGCAGAGCACGGGTGAGGGAGTAGGTCTATGGTGGGAGTGGGCAGGTGGGTGGGGTAGTGAGATGGGAGGAGTGGGTCCAGGATGGGGGCATGGGTGGGTGGGGTGGCGGTGCACATGGCTGTGCTGTCATAGGGGGTGACATCATGGGGAGGAGGTTGTTGTTGGGGGGGAGAATGGCCAGTGCCAGAAGTACTAGTGTGGTCAGCTTATGTGGGAGGGTGGAGGTACCCATGGCTGAGCAGGCCATGGCTTTGGGAGGGGTAAGGTTGGAAGCAAGTCACCAAAGAGTAGGTCAGCCTCGATGGTACAGTGGCAGGGCTGTGAACTTTGGTGCAGAGGGTAGACGGTTCAAATGCCTGGGTGGGGGGATACTTTGGAGCCTGGATTGAGGGTCTGTGGGGCTAACAAGGCCATATGCCGTCTTTCGGATGAGACATTAAACCGAGGACCCATCTGCCTGGATTGGTGGTAGTTCAGGTGGATGTTAAAGATCCCATGGCAGTTATCGAAAAGAGTAGGGGAATTTCCCCGGTGTCCTGGCCAAATTTTCCTCATTCACAAAAAATACCACCAACAGCTTAATCTGGTTCAAGGTTAGTTGGCATTCATCTGTATCCCCCTCCCCCGGGTTGTGCCTGAAAATAGGCAGGATTTGTCTAGTGCACTTACCCAGTCAACAAAAACTAAATAAATAAATATGGGGGCCAGTGAGCAGTGTGGAGAAGGCTAAACAGTAGTTGTGCAGCAGTGACTCCTAGTGGTCGGGTGAAGGGGAGTCACACAGGGCGTGGGGGGGGGCGATGTGCACAGGGCAAGTGCAGGAGACTTGGTAGAAGAGCTTGTAAAATGCCTCTTCTTAAAAGCATTCATTGAGAGCCGGCACAGTGGCACAGAGGGTTGAGGCACTGCGTGCCTTATCTCATGCTACGCTGGTAACCCAGGTTTGGGAATGACTTCAGGTTGTGGGGGGGGGGAATGGAGCAGGTTCAAGCATGCTGATGGGCAGCTCTCCTCTCCCGAGGGGGGTGAGGGTGGGTCGGTGCCCCCCTATTGTTCTGCTGCCACCAGGTGAAGATCCGGTGGGTAGCGTATAGCAGAGAAGGGGGCAGCAAAACTTACAGGAAGCAGAAGGGGCTGAGCTGGTGCCACGGGGTGCATGTGTGCCTCCACAGGCTAACAAGGCCATATGCCAGGCCTTTGGGGGGGGGGAGAAAACCTGTAAAAAAATACCTATGTATCCCTTCACCAGCTGGTGGGAGGAGGCAATGGAAATCAAACAGTTATATAAAAAAGAAAGGATCCAATGAGGGGGCCTCCGTCAAGATCCTTGGCAAGGAGTTCCAAAACACGTGGCCTGGCCCGCTACCTCAAAGGATCAGTTGTGTGAACTAATTTTAAATAAGATATGCCACTTCACCAGCAGCCAGTATAGATCACACAGTGCCAGAGAAATCTGGTCAGATCTTTACAAGCCCAAGAGTAACTGTGTGGCTATGTGCTGCAGCAACTGCAGGCATTGCAGTATACCTACACTGACCCCAAGGTATAAAGCATGGCAAAAGAGTTCATCCAGTTGGTGGTGGAGTGTTTTGCAGTGGGTGTGGGGATTACATATCCTATATATGTTACATAAAGAGGATTCTAAATAATGAGATTGTCTAGTTTCAAAATATTCTAATTTGTTTTCAGCAAGCAAAAAGAGTTAACTTTATTTCTTTTGCTATCAATAATAACTGCCTGTAGTAATCTCATAGGTTGGCAGACTAGCATTCAAGTGAATATAGCAATTGTAATGATATTTAATTGGAGCAATGTAAACATTACATTTATTTTAGAGAACTAGTCACATATTTATGATCTCATTGTTTTATGTGTAGCTTTCTGGAGAACATGAACCAGATGAAATGAAACTTCCAGAACAACAAACAGAATATTATGGTTCAGTCCAAGCAATTGATGACTTTTACAAGCACACCAGCTATGATCGTGGACACCTGAGTCCGAATAGCTTCCAAAGCGATAATGGTAGACTGGCTACATTCACACTTACAAATGCTGTGCCCAAGAACCCCTGCTTTAACAGACTGGAATGGAGAAAGTATGAGGCTGAAGTTAAAAATATTCTACATGGCTTGTATCTGAAAGGAACACCATACCTCGTTACAGGAGCAGTACCATCAAATGCTAAGATTCCACAAAGAGACTCTGATAACCTGGTAGATGAAGGAAGAAGCTTTGACAAAGTTTCCATCCCTAGTCATATAAGGACAGCATTTTGTTTTCAGGGTGATGATCCACGAGACAGCTTTTCCTTCGCTTATATTGGTGATAACGCTGCAGACAGTATTGTTGAACCTCTTTCAGTTGAAGAATTAGAAGGGCGACTAAGGAGCTTGTATCATTTAAATAACTTACAGATATTTGTTGACTCATGTCAAGGAGTGACTAGACAGAAAAAGGAAATTATTACAAATCTCTGGAAAAAGCTAGCATTTCCCTCACTCTCGAGATGGAAGGTCTCTGAAATGTTTAGTGAGAGAGCTACTAAAAACCTGCAAGCAGCCTTTATGGCTCACTATGTGAAAGGCAAAAGCTCATTTCCAGAAACATTGAGAACTGTTAGTGTAACTGACATCACTGTTGAACTAAACTACAATTACATTGAGGATCATTTTAGCATGAATGAAATGTTAAAATCTCAGTTTAAAGATGTGTGTATACTAAATACCCAGTCTGGTGCATACCAAACCCAGCTATACTGGTCCAGACGTGATACCATCAGCTCACCTAAAAAAATGTACTCTTATTCCAGAGAGGTCATCACATGCCACAAATATAGCAGCTGATGGGACTCTGTGCTCTGATGGAGAAGAATGCCAGTTTTTAAGCACTGGGTATTTTTGTAACACAAGTAATGGGCTAAGGAGCTGTTGTGATTCTCCTTGTTTGTATAACATGGACAGTCATCAATTCACTTGTAATTCACACCGTGAAACAGTTATATGTTCCCCTCAATATTCCACTGTGACTGTGAGTGGCAAGTCATGTCACCCAGGCCATGAGTGTGCAACTTATGGGAAATCTTACTATTGGTGTTACATAGACTCATCAGATAATTATGATTACTGTAGTCCACCTTTTGCCTCTTCTGGGACAGAAAAAGGGAACAAATGCCACCAAGATCACCAGTGCAGCACCTATGGAAAGAAATATGCATGGTGCTATACTGATGCTTCTCATACAAAATACGAGAAGTGCTGCATTGATACTTCCCTTACATTTAACGGTAAAAAATGCAGGTCAGACCATCAGTGTGACTGCCATGGAAAGGATTATAGATGGTGTTATACTGACTCTGATAATAACTGGGATTATTGCTGTGCCAGGGATTCTGATGCTTATACAAAAAATGGTGAAAGATGCAGGAATGGCCATAGGTGTGACTACCATGGGAAGAATTATATGTGGTGTTACACTGATTTTAATGATAACTGGGACTATTGCTGTTAAGCGCAGTTTTTTTTTTATTTAGTTGTTTAACCAGGTATAGCACACTAAGCTGAAAGCTTTTTTATAGGAGCAACAGGAGGTTAAGTGACTTGCTCAGGGTCACACAGTATGCAAGTGGAAGTTGTGGGATTCAAACCCAGGCCTGGTCTACTAGATATCACCAGATTTGCAACTCAGAGCCTTAGACCACTGCGCTATACTGCCTCTAGACAGTATAGTATATTAGTCCATATTTCATACAGACATAAAGCTACTCTCTCATTACTATTTCATTATATTAGTACAACCAAAGAATCAAATAAATTGTATTGAGATTTTAACCAAATAAATATTGTTGAAAAATTCACCCAACAGTAAGCAAACACAAAATTAAGGGCAATTTAAAGCAGAAATAAGCAAGGGTCTCACAGTTGTTCAGCTCTGCATCATTAGTATGGGTCCCAGCACTGGATGTTGAGCCATTACTCTGCATGTGCAAGTCATGACTTTGGACTGTGCCACTGGCACAGTAAAGTGGCAAAATGTTTGCATACTATTTTTAACTGTTTTTCAAATTTATGGTAATTCTCAACACATCTCTGTAAAATAATTGCACATCTGTCAGATATTGGCAGATGAGCCATTATAGGGTCCCCATTTTGTTGCTAGTCATAACAGATGCACACAATAATAGACTACCTTTTAGATCTGGGCCGCAGGCACTGGGGATGTACCATAATCATGCCACAAGCCCCCCAACATGAAGCTGGAAATTCTGAACACAAGCAATAATATCCAACATGGTGGACAGTACTGGGCAATACTGCACCACCCAGTGGTGTAATGAGGCCTGACGCCACAGGCAGATGGCCTTAATCCCTGGAAGATCACATACTGCCCATACCATCCACCCTAGAGGTATTATTGCTCTTAGAAAATGGGCTACATGTAACGATTTGTATCAAATATTTAAAACATTTTACAAAAATTAGTATAAACACAATTTAAAAGCAGTTCTAAGTCAGCTTTGATGTTAAGTAGTTCCTCTAATAGTATAGTTGGCATACCTGCCAGTAGAGGACGCTGCTGCTGTTCACAGTTAGACTGGTGATTAGCACCACAAAATAATAGCACTTGAAAATAGGAAAAAAGTGTGAGCTGAAAAGCACTGTGTCTGTTTTGCTGTTGTGCTTCTTTGGCTCCCTTTTAGTGTCTCTCTCTTCCACCCTCTCAGATTGCTTTCACATAGATACCAATCTCCATAAGTTTGAAAACAAATTGCTGCCAGTTTTGAAGTAAGCATTGTCCTGTGGCTGAAACCCATGAAGTAAGGTAACAGTCTCTCCCTATCTTCTAAACTGGTGGTATTGTTCTGTGACTTTTTTGGCTTTTTTAATGTACTCCATTACACTACATGGTTAACATGTGGAAGTGATAGAGTGAAGGTTGGTGCTGTTTGAATTGCTGGCAGGAAGCCTAGCGGCAATCAGCTGGACCTGATCATTTGCGAATATAACATGTGTGAGTGTAAAGCAGGTACTTTACATTATAGAGTGGTAGTGGATTGTGGCCAGGGTTCTGTGTGGTGGTTTTGTTTAAAATATTAAGATATTACTTGTAGATTGCCTGTTAGTGTTCAGATTTTTAGCAGGTGTGGTGAGGGAGTGAGTGGGACATTTATCAAATCAGTTCCAGAGATGGAGTTGTGCTGCCAGGTACTGGTGTTGTGGGAGTGGTCAGGTGACTGGAGTTTTGGAATGGTTGCAGCACAGGAGTCGGGTCTGTCCTTGTAAAATAAATAAAAACAGTAGTTATGTTCCTATTTTTTTGTATAATGCAGTCAGTAGTGGTGCTGTATCTTGTCTAAGGAATGTTCAGGAGGGGCTCTCTCACTCTCTTGCTAAGTGAGTAGAAAAATAAATCCGGCAAGGGTACTGGCCAATCAGTTCCCAGGAAATAAAAAGCCCATTTCCTAAAAAGTATTTAATATCTGCTGTACAATTGCTTCTTCTTGTCCATATGATGTGGTGCTTGTTGATAATCATACGTGATAGCATGGTGCCAAGTTGTGATTAAGTGTAACTGGTAAATTATTGTTTCCATATGTATTTGACTCCAAATGTATGTAATATTGATTGCATGTAACTGTATCTTTTCTCTTGAGTCCTGTATGTAAATGACCTAGTGAAATCTTCACCTATGACTGAATGCATAAAGTATGTTCTGCTTTTAAGGTGCCTGGAGGCAGATGTGTGTAATAACATAACTCCTTAATGGAGGTATGTGTGACAGCATGTGGCCTTGAGTTGGGAATTAATGAAGTGTGGTGCTTAGGGGTGAGAAGAAGTTATAGCATGGTGCCAAGTGGCGGTGATAAGTGATGACTTCTTGCCTGTTGGTGGAGCAAGGTATGGCACGGTGCCTAGTGGCGGTGATAAGTGATGACATCTTGCCTGCTGATGGAGCAAGGTATGGCACGGTGCCAAGTGCGGTGTTAAGTGATGATATCTTGCCTGTTGGTGGAGCAAGGTATGGCATGGTGTCTAGTGGTGGGGTTGAGTGCTAGCAGGTTACTTTAGAGAGGGGGCTTAATGACCTCATGGTGTCTGAGTTAGACACAATAGATAGAATGATGTTTAAGATGTAGATAAGTGATACCATGATGCCTAAATAAGAGTGCATAGCATTTATTCCTGGGAATGGGGTAATAGCATGTCTGGGGGTGGTTTTGAGTGACTGCATCCCCCAAATACAGTACAGTCTGTCTGCCTCATTCTGTCTTTACATCCAGTAGATGCATAGATACTGTATTTAAGAACAGAAAAAGACCACGGGCAGCATACTCATAACTTGAGCAATGCTCCAGGTAAAGTCCCTGACCTGTATACAAATTAGCTCAATATGCTCTGTTACATGAGGTTCCTGCACCCTAATTGGTACCCCCAGAGGTACATCGCAGACAGCTAGCATTTATGTATATGTTATACTAACATATAGGGCTATGGTCATCTACCGTATAAAAGTAGATGTCAGAATATGTATGCATATGATTGCTATATGCTTTACTTCCTAATATACATCTGTATTTCTTGCTTACAAGATGTTAGGACAACTGCATCCTTGTAATGATATGATTTATGAGTCGACATTGCCATCTTCTGATGATTTGTATTATTATACGGCTATGTACAAACTGTACTTCTTAGTTTCCACATAATGATGACTATAACAAAATTGTATGAGGTTATCTAGGACTGAGGAGCCATCTCTGATTTAGCCAATAGGGCTCATCTCTGTAACTAGAAATATTTATATCTTACAGTAACCATGGTAATTATCTTAGGTATATAATGTAAGACATTACGTCTTCCACCTCGGAGAGCCCAAGAGACATGGAGATTCCTCGAGGTATGGGGAATGCTTAGCTTTGGCTCCCAGTTCTTAATGGTAAAAACTGCTTAGAGTAACTGTGATTTCCTTCTGGTAGTAATAAACAAGATTTATTATCCTTATGCAACGTGTCTGTGATTCCCTGCATTCCAATTATTGCCAAGAACCTGAGAGTGAGGTTTAGAGCTCCTGACAGCTCACAGTTGTGTATCTGAACATGTGCAGAATGAAGACTGTCTGTTCAAATGTTGTTTGAAAGTATAGTACCCACTTGTAAGCACAGTGGAAATTGTAGGCAAACCCCCTTTAAGGCTCTCAAAGGGACAAAGCTGTTTAAAATGAATAGGCATTCCATGTACAGTATGCACAGGAGCAAACAACCTGTTTGCATGTGGCAAGCAATTTTGATCCCAAGACCCACAGCATTATGTTGGAATGCTACCTGCTAATTACCTTTTTTGCCCATATAAGGCACTAAGAGGTCATTAGCATCCCATCAGACCGCATTACATAGTGAGTCAAAGGCATTTGAAGAAGAATCAGCATTTATATAGTACTTTTCACAAACAGTGTATCCCAAAGCACTTTACAAGCAATGCTAGACTGGTAGCTAAGTGACTGAATGTGTTGTGGCGGCCATATCACACACCATCACCCACACACAGCCTGGATAATTCCATGAACTGGTTTATGGGAAGGGGAATGTTGGACAGGACACCGGGAATGTCCCCCACTCTTTGCAAAGAATGCCCTGGGTTCTTTTACTTCCACCTGGACACACCAGGATGGGTAGAAGGGACCTCAGTTTAACATCTCATCCAAAGGACAGCACCACCCCCCCCCAAAAAATACTGCACTCAGATGCCAGCAATATTTTTTTAGGTGCAAGTCCAATCCCGATGTAGGATGAGAACCCATGACCTTCTGGTCCACAGGCAGATGTGCTACCAACTGAGCCACGCTGACACATTTACTCTGTGGATTGCATGGAGGAATGTTCATTCTGAGTTATTTGGTCCTGTCCCTCCAGAAAGTGTTACAGGCTCTGCTACAGAGCCATATACTCCCCCATCATTCCCATGAACTGTAAGAACTTATATTCCATGGTATCTGGTTGACCCCAAATTACCATTTTAATAACACATATTCTGTGGCTTGTAGTGTTCCATTGATATCTACTCTTATTGTTGCCTTATACTGCCTAGCATCTATTTCTCTCCAGTTCCAAGTGCCACTCTGCTGTACAGTATTGAAGTTCCCATTGTCAATAAGCATCCAACCCCATAAGTGTCCCTTTTCACTACCCAAACACCACAGGATGGTGGCCAACTTAACCCTCTTCTCACCTCCAAACCTGGCAACAGTCCGACCTGCAAGTCCATTATCTGTAGTATGCATCATTTGTAGGTACAGTCTATCAACACAGGACTGGGGTATTCACTTAGGTTTGGGGGGGCACATGAAGGCCATATCAGACCCTTGTCGTGCTGAAGTGTTATTTAAGAACATAAGATGTGCCTGCAGAAGGGGACCTTGAGATCCATCTAGTCTGCCAATGAAATCTTTTCTTTTCTTTTTTTTTTTGCAATTTAATAAGCTTTATTAAAGCTTTTAGAACAAGTACAACAATCAAAACAGATCGCAAAGAATAAGTTGATTTATAGATAGTAACAACCCACCCCCAACTCTTGATCTTATAACCGTGAACTATAATCTATTAGACAACCACAGCTCCCCCAAAACCTCTTCCCCAGTGCCTAGTCCTCCCCATACACCCTGCCTCACATCAACAATATAAAAGATTTTATACCAAAAGTACCTTTACAGATTCAATCAGGATACACCTTTCTTAGAAATGTCTGTCATATAATTGTCAACAAATGTTCTCACCCTTACTACTTTTGGGTACAGATTGGATAATTCACATACCCTGCCATCCACAGTCCAGGTCTGAAGCCAGGTAGTCTGAGCGCCACAGCCATGGTTCTCTGATGAACCTGACCTGCCAGACTGCCACTCACAGTCAAGGTCTGAAGCCACCAGCCCCTCACAGAAGCTCAGGTATGAACTTGCCCTTAAGGACTGATTACCTCCAGGAAGGGAGCCCTAGTTGTCTGATTTCTCTTTTTTACATGAGTACAGTTGTCTCTGGGTTTAAATCCAGAGTCTGTTACTGCTGTGACCAACTGGCTGCTGTTAGCCCCAGGAGCACTCCGACTGGCTTCATATAGCTATGCACTGTTAATGCTTTAATTATATTGTCCTGGATTATGATTTCTGTTAATACTGTCTTGCTAGCATTTTAGAGTTCAAGTTTGATGATTTAATCTAAGTGCCTGCAAAGTGCTCCCTCATAAGACCCAGTAGTGACCTCAGCTAAGGCCTTGAACACCCCCTTTTCACATTTTTACTCTGGTATTGTGTTTTAAATAGCCCTGTTCTTGCTCTCTCAGACTTTGTGGCACCTTGCCTAACATTTTGGTCTGCAACACTCCCCTGTTTAAGCCATTTTGCATTTCTTTTTAGCTCCACGAGCAGCCCCACCCCCCACCTCTCTTATTTAATTTCCCTCTGTCCTTCTCTTTTCAGGTAGTCTGAGAGCCCCAGCCATGGTTCTCTGGCGAACCCAACCTGCCAGACTGCCATCCACAGTCCAGGTCTGAAACCACCAGCCCCTTACAGAAGCTCAGGTACGAACTTGCCCTCAGGGACTAATTACCTCCAGGAAGGGAGCCCTAGCTGCCTGATTTTCTACCCCCACGCCCGGTCAGGTTTAAATACACTTAAACCCCACCCTGGCTTTCTAGCTCACTCCTACAGTCAGCCAGCTGCTCAAGCTTTGAGTGACAGCATCACTGTCTCTTGCGAAGCACTTTCCCTATCTAGTGTAACTCCTCCTTCTAGCTCTCTCTAAAAACCGCCAAGTACAGTGGTTAACTGGACAGCCTCTCTTTGGCACCAGTGTATCAGACTTAACGACAGAATCAAGCTGCCATGTCCCACATCAAAGGGTGCTATCTACTTTTGCTCCTTGCTACCTGGCTTGGTACAGATGGCACCAGATACCTAGCTGGGCTGCTGCTACTACCCCCCTCTGAACCACTACTGGGTAGTGCTTGACTGTCAAACACACCTTCAGAAACTGCCTCACTTGGCTGTGGGCAGCGACTCACTCGGCCTTACCTTCAAACACGGGTGGCCATATGCCCACCCCTAGCATAGGAATAGTAATGGTTAGCTATACCCTAATAATTAAGCCAGTGTCCAACCACCTGAATCACCTGAAGCCTCGGCGGTGGAAGGTACGAGCCAAATTTAGCATAAACCTTTCTTCCAGAGAGGTCATCTTTATGCTCCTGCTCCTGTCTGGCAACATTCACTCGAACCCAGGCCAACTCACCTCAACGGGCCCTGGTGTTCATAAGGTTAAAGGCCTAAAAATAGCCTCACTGAACAGCTGCAGTTTAACCACAAAATTTGACCAACTACAGGCATGGATAGCCCTCTATACCCCTGACATCCTATGCCTAACAGAGACCTGGTTGACCAGTAAGATTAAAGATAGCGAAGTTGCCCTCAAAGGCTTCCAAGAATACAGGATTGATAGAATAGGCAAGAGAGGTGGGGGATGCCTCATCTATGTCAGGGACTCTCTGCAGTGCTCCATCCTCCCTGGAACCAGGGTGTCTGAGGACCATGAGATAATAGTGATAAAGGCATGGGTCAGTCAGAATGGCAAAATTCTCATCCTTGCCACAATTTACCTACCCTCCAAGAAAGCCACAGCAGGTTTTCCCACAATTATGGATATTATCAGCATCCTTCCAAAGGGGATGGAGCTTGTCATTACTGGGGACTTTAACATAAACTGGGATGGAAAGGAAGCTGCTCCTTTCAGGGATCTGATAGCCACCTCCAACCTGACACAACTAGTCACCTGCCCCACTAGGCAGAACTATAAGACAGGAAACTGTACCCTTCTTGACTGGATCCTAGCAAGCTCACCATCCCAGATCTCTGAGATCAAGGTTCTCCCAGACACGCTAAGTGACCACGCTCCAATCACCTTCCTGTGGTCTAATAAATTTACCAAAAGCCCACCCATCCTCATTGAAAGCAGGGTCTTGAGGAAGGGTAAACTTGGAGCCCTCAAATCAGCCCTTGCCTTGTATGACTGGACTCCTATCGACCTGGTGCCTACCCTTGATCAGGCCCTCAGTTACGTCATTAAGGGCTTTTGCTTCATCTGTGACATCTATGCCCTGTTCACCAAAAGAAAAATTTGGGGACAGGCATGTGGCTGTATTGATGGGAAGTTCCTCTCCCACCTGAAAGAAAGAGACATTCTCTGGGAGAAGGCCAGAAACACAGGTAGCAAGCATGACTACCAGGGCTACAGAACAGCCTGGAACTGCTGCACCAAGCTAATCCAGCTCGCCAAAGCCAATTATCATAAGGCCCAACTTTGCAATTCTTGGGCTGATGGGAAAAGATTCTGGGACAACATCAAAAGCATCCTTGGAAAGGAGGACAAGAAGCATCTTCAGTTGCTCAGTATCAGTAACACCCCCACTAAAGACCCTCTATCTATTGCAGAAACCTTCAATAAGGCCTTCAGCGATCTTACCCCAGTGCTGCCACCTGCCTATTTTCAACCTGATTTAAACCACTCTAACGACATATCTACTGAGTGTTCTCACCCGACCGTCTACTTTAAAAGGGTGATGATGAAAGATGCCCTTACTACAGTCAAGAAAATACTAGGTAAAACTAGACTGGGCAGTGACCGGATAGACATGAAACTTCTATCCCTCACCCTGGACATTTTTATAGTACCCATTACCATGCTGTACAATAAGTCCCTGGCCTAATTCCCGGTGGTTTGGAAGCAGGCTCAGGTTATGCCAGTGCATAAAGGAGGTGGCAAGTCTCTGGTAGCCAACTACAAACCCATCTCAATCCTCTCCCCTCCACCCCGTCCAAGGCACTGGAAAAGATTGTGGAGGTTCAACTCATTGACTACCTCAATAAGTATACTCTACTATGCCCCAACCAGCATGGCTTCAGACAAAATCACAGTACCACCACTGCCATGCTGGACTACGCGAACTATGCACATAAGGCCCTGGATGAAGGCAAACTGGTGGAATCTGTTTTTATTGTCCTCACCAAAGCCTTCAGTACAGTCAACCACCCCCTGTTACTGACCCAACTGCGAAACATGGGTGTGGAGCCCAATGCCCTTTGCTGATTCCAAGAGTACCTGTTACAGAGAAATTAATGTGTCAAAATTGGGCAAACAGTATCCAGTGCAAGAGACGTAACATTGGGGTACCCTAGGGATCAATACTGGGGCCCCTACTCTTCAGCCTCTTCTTAAATGACCTTCCCACAGCCTGCAACACCAAACTCATACTATATGCAGATGATGCTGTGCTCCTGAACAGCAGCACATCTCAGGCTGCCCTACAATCTGAGCTGCAGAACTCCTTCTCCAAACCCGAGGATTGGTTCTGTAGTCATTTGCCTTTTGGGCCCACTGTGGATGAATGAACTCCCTGGGCACCTCTTGGCCACCAGTTGTCTGGCACAATTCAAAACTGACCTCAAACAGCACCTAATAACACTCTCTAAGTGTACTTGCCCCTGAATCCAGCCACACATGCTCTCTCTCTCTCTCTCTCTTAGCCCCCCAGCAAGCACTAGGTAGGTCTCAAGGTACCCCCTCCGTCTGTCCCTTTTCATGACTTGCCTCAGCAATCAGTCTGCGTCATGCTCCTTTGGCACCCACCACCCCACCCTCCCCCAACTCACAGTCCCGTGAGTTTCCCTAACAGTCACTACTAATGCAGGCTGCCTGACCATGCCCCCTCACACCCCACCATTTACTTTATCATGTCTTCTCAACTCAGCCTCCCTTCAACCTATCATTTATCCTTATACCTTATCACCCTTCTTCCTCCTCCCTTCACCTCCACCGCATTACGTACCTCTCTTATACCTCCTTTCTTCACCCCACTGCAAGCTACCCCCATCCCTCTGAACTACTGACAAGGCACTCTGTGGCTGCTTATACCCCCCACGCTCATAAAGCGTTTTTATTTTTATTTTAACTTGTACTTATGTTTTGAGTTATTCTGTAAGTTCTGAATCAAAGCTGTATCGTTCATTGTAATGTACCTTTGCTTTCTCCTGTTGTTCTTTGTTTTGCAATCTATGATGTGGAACCTTTGTAAAAGAGCTTGCGCTCATATGTCTTTTCCGAATCGCTAAATAAATAAATAAAATATGGTGGGTCCTTTCACCTTCCAGCTAGGAAATGGAGGAATGGCTGCTATCTGTGTAGAAATGGTAAAAAATACAGCATTCAACTGCTGTGGCTCTTTCTGCATTGAGAGCCATATACATCTCTTATAACCCCTTTTTCACATAGTGCAGGGAGTCCAAAAGCCAGTGTCTCGAATGATGAGTAAAGAAATAGTCAAACATAATGCCATATAGGCATTGTGGGTAGGAGATTTAATAGCCAAAAAATTACCCACCACACATATGTCTAGCTTTAAATAATCAGTACTGCTGAAGAAGGGGTGGTGAGTTTGCTTAATTAGCTGCTAAAAGGCTTTCACCTTTGGTAAAGTCCAAATCATATGAAGTAAAGAGCCATCCTCCTGATGACATCTATGGCATTTGACGTCTTGCTGCTTACGCATGCAATACAGCCTATTTGAGGTGTAGTACAAACTGTGGAGGACATTAAACTTAATTAACCTATTTTTACCTACCCCCTTAGGTTTTTACAAGGATGAATTCCACTGCAACTCCAGAGAAATTGTACATCTTTAACTGTAAACCTGTATTTTATACCGACATGTAACTAACTGTATTATGTGTTCAATGTCTGCACCTGTAATGTTGTCCAATGTTGTATCTGCACAATGTTCTATTGTCTTGCCCTCCCTGTGATAAGGTGCCTTTGTAAATTAGTCCCTGACTCAAAGGTTGTAAATCTGACTTATACAAATAAATAAATAACCATAGTCTATCTTGTTTTATATCTTTGCAAATGTTTTCCATATAGTTATCAATTGAGACATAGGGAAGGTTATCAGCATACTGCCAATAAGAGGCAGTTGATGGATGATCTAATCCAGATCAGTTAAGCAATAGACAGTATAGTTTGGAGATCGATATAGGCTGTACAGCCAGGTCTGCTAAATCTGATAAATATTGAGATGATGCCAAGGACCACGAAGGAGCTCAGAGAACAGAAATCACACGATGCTTAATCTGCATATATTTAAAAGCTGAGAATTCAGGGAAGTGAAAAGAACCCCTACATTCTGTAAGGGATCAAAATGTATCCTCTTTAACCAGGTCTAAAAGGGATGTTACCTTAAGATCTTTCCATGAGGCCAGATTGATCACCTTGTTACCAATTCACACATTTGGATTGTTGAAAAAAGGCTGTCTCAAATCTTATTTACTGCTTATCCTGAAGAAATGACACATCTGAAAATGTGTCTCCACAGCCCAACCAATAGGAGTCTGCCATATAGGGTTTGGTAGCTTGATATAGGGCAAATACAGGAGAGAGGGGAGCCTGCCACTTTTTGATGTTTAATATTTAACCATGGCCTTGAAGAGGGACCTCATTCCCGAACACCTAGCTAGATCCAATATTTGCAACCTTGGAAGGCAAAATAAAATAGAAGCAGATGGGGAATCTTGAGACCTGCATTTCTCTTAATCTACATAACTTATCTAAGGCCCTCCTAGGGCATTTCCCCAACCATAGAAATGTTGACAAATTGAATTGATTCTCTTGAACCAGGTTCTTGGGAAAGCAAGATTCAGCATTGACAATTGATACATTAATCTTGGAAAAATAAGCATTATATATATTTACCCTTCCCCAAAGTGAGAGGGGCAGGTGCTGCCACCTGTTTAGAGGCTGCTACATTTGAAGCACCACCGGGTCTAGGTTGAGTGCTTTTATCTTCTTCAAGTCTTGGGTTATTTCCACCCCTAAAAAGTAATCAATTGTGGGTCCTTCTTTAAGCACATCTCCTCTACGTTGGCCCTTGAACAGGAAGGTGAAAAGGGTAGGACCGTTGTTTTATCTTTGTTTAATTTATAGCCATCTAGAGCAATAAATTCCATTCTTATCTTCAAAACTGCTGGAAGGGACTGTGTCCAATGCGATAGATGTAAAAGAATGTCATCTGTGAACATGGACAGTGAAGTCTTTCGTTTTTGTCAACAAAGTTACTGCAGAGCTCACATTCAGTGCAACTACTGTATGGCTCATTTTCTATGTTGCAGCCATGCCTGTCTGTGTAGCTAACATACACTGCATCACAGACTAATTTTGTTATTTTGCAGTTGTATAATTTGGTGAAGCTTGCTTTTGAGGATGACACACATTGCAGCTACTGGTTTTTAGGCAGTAGTCACACTAAACATGTTTCAATCAATAATACAAGTAGTCAGCTGTCTTACCTACGCAAGTAACATCGACAGGAGTGCCGTGTCATTATAGTGAACCAAAATCATTGACTCAGAAATGAGTGCTTCAATGTGGTCACGTCTGTATAGTTGATGAGGAATGAATAGTGAGGAAGGGTGGGAAAAACGTGAGGGGAAGGAGTAGCAATGGAAAAAGGAGGAAATGGGATGGACTAAGTGGAGATGTGAAGCGTGATGCTGCTGAGCTGCCCACCTAGTGTAGTAGGTAGGGACACCATCTGCAGTGCTGGTGGTCCCGGGTTTGAGACTGCATACAGGAATAGTGTTTTTTTTTAATTTTTTTACTTTATTTCCTTAGTCAGTCCCTTTTCTTTACTCCAGTGTTCCCCAAGATGATTATAAAAGTATGGGGAAAGTGGTCACCCATTATTTTACATGTGCACAAAATTGATGATGTACCAAACTGGTTTTCAGCAGGGTGTACTCACTGTTTTGTGAGTCACTCAAATATATTAGCTCGTATGACATGGAACCAACAAGAGGTAACCACCAACATCACAAAGGGCTGTTGCAACCTGGTGGATCATCTGAAGGTGCCTGTCCTTTGCTCTTAAGCAGGATATGTTTTCAATTCAGTTTTTGCTTGGGATGTAATCACTTGTGCAGCATACCAATGGAGTTCTACTCACAGATGTATCTGCAGTGCTGGTGTTGATTTTTGTAGAAACTAACACAGCAGAAAAATGATAATACCATATGCGTGGCATCAAGGCAGTTGGTGTCAGTGGCTCGGCAGATAGCTCACTCACCTCTGAGGCCAAGAGATCAGAAGGCTGTGGGTTCTATCCCCACATCAGGCACTCTGGTTAATATCCCAATACTGCAGTGCAGCATGAGGGGGTTGCTGCACTCTAGAGGTTCCATCTTTCAGATGAGACATTAAACCGAGGTCCCATCTGCCTGTTCAGGTGGATGTTAAAGATACCATGGCACTTCTTGAAAAGAGCAGGGGGAATTTCCCCAGTGCCCTGACCAAATTTCCCCCCATTCACTAAAATACCACCAACAGCTTAATCTGGTTCAAAGTCAGTTGGCATTCATCTGTAGCTCCCTCCCCCAGGTCGTGCCTGAAAATAGGCAGGATTTGTCTAGTGCACTTACCCGGTCAACAAAAAATAAATAAGGCAGGATAGCTGACTGGACAAAAATATAAGTGGATCCCAAAATGCACACCTGATTGGAGCACTACTGAGCACCTGTGCATAGTTAGCCTATCCCTGTCACATAGGCAAACTACTGGCGATCACTCCAAGTTGTCTGTTGCCCCGCAATAAGTCTGTTACATAGATACATAGACAGTGTCGGCAGATAAGGGCCTATGGCCCACCCAGTCTGCCCATTTGAGCTTGTAAGTTCACTTTGTTTTCCTATAAGTCTGTTGCCTCTTACCCCTGACCTCCAGAATTCCTTTATGTCTATCCCTTGCATTCTTAAATCCCATGATTGTTTCAGCCCCCACCACTTCATCTGGCAGGATGTTCCACTTGTCCACCACCCGTTCTGTGAAGAAATTCATTCTCATGTTTCCTCTGAATCGTCCTCCCTCCAACTTCATCCCATGCCCTCTAGTCCTGGAACATCTTTTTCACTTAAAAATAGTGTTTTCCTGCACCCTGTTCCTCCCTGTAAGATATTTGTATGTCTCTATCATATTCTCTCTCTCCCTCCATTCCTCCAGGGAGTACATGTTCAGTTCCTTCAACCTGTCTTCATAGGACTTGTGATGCAATCCATGCACCATCTTTGTTGCCCTCCTCTGAACCTTCTCTACCCTGTCTATGTCCTTACGTAGGTATGATCTCCAGAACTGTACACTGTACTCCAGGTGGGGGCCTCACTAGTGTCTTGTATAGCAGAATTATGACCTCCCTTTTCCTGCTGGTGATGCCTCTGCCTATACATCCCAGCATCCTATTTGCTTTACCTGCTGCCTTGTCACACTGTTTCCCTACCTTGAGGTCATGAGAGATGACAACCCCAACATCCCTTTCCTGCTTGGTGCATGCTATATCCTCACCCCCCAACTGATATATTGTGCCAGGGTTTTTGTGCCCCATATGCATTATCTTGCACTTTTGTATTGAATTTCAACTGCCAAACCCCTGACCATTCTTCAAGTTTCTGCAGGTCACTTCTCATTCTGTCTACACCCTCTGGTGTGTCTACTCTGTTACAGAGCTTTGTGTCATCAGTGAACAGTGAAATTCTGCCTTCTAGGTCCTGTGCAATGTCACTGATGAAGATGTTGAATAGGACCGGTCCCAGCACTGATCCCTGTGGTACCCACTGGTCACTCTTCCCTCTGTGGAGTGACAGCCATTTATCACCACCCTCTGTGTCCTGCCACCCAGCCAGTTACCTACCCACCACACTACTGTCCCTGCCCACACCCATATTCCTCAGTTTGTGTAATAGTCTTTTGTGGCACAGTGTCAAGACCTTGCTGAAGTCCAGATAGGCCATGTCCACTGCCCTCCCTGATCCACTCCCTAGTCACCCAGTCAAAAATTCAGCGAGGTTGGTCTGACATGACCTCCCCGGTGAAACCATGCTGCCTTGGGTCCTGTAGTCCATTGACAACCAGATGTTCCACCAATCTCTCCTTCAGTAGGGCTTCCATGATCTTCCCACTACTGAGGTGAGGCTGACTGGTCTGTAGTTCCTGCTTCCTCTTTGTTCCCACTTTTGTATAAAGGGGACTACATCTGCTGTCCTCCAGTCTTTGGGTACCTCCCTGTTTCCAGTGATCGGCTAAACAGGATGGCCAGAGGTTCAGCCACCACCTCTCTTAGTTCTTAGGGACCCTGGGGTGCACCCCATCTGGCCCCATTGCTTTATCAACTCTTATTACTTCCAGTTCCTTCAGGACCCTTTCTCGTGTAAAGGGACTTGTGTCCATTTCTGCACCATTCTCACCCCTTGTACTCCCTTCAGACCCATTACCCTCCTCTTCCTTAGTAAATACTGAGCTGAAGTACCTGTTCAAAATGTCAGCTTTACTGTTGTCATCCTCCATGCGGCCCCCATCCTCCCCCTTCAGTCTCACTATCCCTCTCTTTGTCTTTCTTTTTTCACTTATGTACCTGTAAAAGGTTTTGTCCCCTCTACCCACTGATTTTGCAATGTGTTCTTCTGTCTGAGCTTTGGCTTCCCTTATTGACCTCCCTGCCTCCCTTTGCTTCTCCTGGTACTTCTCCCTATCCCCTTCTGCCTGTGTCTTTTTGTATTGCCTGAATGCAATCTTTTTGGCTTTCTTTCTTTGCTACCTCTTTGGAAAACCATAATGGTCTCCTCTTCCTTTTCCTCTTGCTAACCTGCTTAATGCATAATTCTGTTGTTCTTGTAATCCCCATTTTAAATACTGCCCACTGTTCCTCAACCCTGATTCCTGTCCCATTCCCCTTAATGCCTCTTTCAAGTATCTCCCCATTTTCCCAAAGTCTGCCCCCCTAAAATCCAGGATACGTGTTTTTGTGTGGTTTGGTTTTGCTCTTTCTGTGATTTCAAACCACAATGACTGGTGGTCACTGTTTCCCAGGTGCTCCTCCACTGTTACCCCCATCACACTGTCCCTGTTTGTGAGCACAAGGTCCAATATTTCCTTCTGCCGAGTTGGTTCCATGACCAGTTGCTTGAGGAAGGCACCCTGAAGGGAGTCCAGGATAAATCTGCTCCTAGTTGATGCTGCTGCTGGGATGCTCCAGTCCACATCTGGAATATTGAAGTCTCCAACCAGTACTACCTCCCCTTTGTCTGCCATCCTTTGGATGGCTAGCATCAGCTCCCTATCTGTTTCTTCCTCCTGGGCTGGTGGTCTAAGACCACACCTGTATGGATGGCTGTCCCCATTTTTCCTTTCCAGCTCAACCCACAGTATCTCCCCATTTTGTTCCTCCTGGATCTCTGTGGCCCTTATGTCATTTTTCACATACCGTGCCACTCCTCCTCCTTCCTGCCTGCTCTGTCTCTTCTGAATATGTTGTAGCCAGGTTGGTTATCTCCCAGTCATGGTTATCATTACACCAGGTTTCAGTGATGGCCACAATGTCCAGGTCTGACTGTACCATGACAGCCTCCAGATCTTCCATCTTGTTGCTAAGGCTCCTGGCATTTGCACACATGGCTTTCCATGATTTGACCTCCCTAGACTGTTTCACTGTTCTACTCCAGACCCTTCCTTGGTTGTCATTTATCCCTGGTTCTTCTTGCTGTCTGCCCTTCTGCTGAATTTTGCCCCTTTTCTGCTTATCCACCTCTTGGGCACATAATCTCCATCTGTTCCATTCTGTCCGTGTTTCCCCATCTCTCTATCTCTCTCACTGTCTCGCATTATGTTTCTCTCTGTCTCATGCTTATTTTTGCTCTCCCCTGCATATTTTGAATACCTTTCCTGTTGTGTACAAAGCATTGCATTGGGGACCCGTTGGCTGCCAAATGAAGATCTATGATATAGGACTTGCAGAATGGCCATTCAAACACATTGTCCATAAATCTGAAGTGCTGTCCCATAAGTCCCATATTTACAGGCTACAGCATGTACAAGTGATAAAGTCAATGGATAATGAACCTCTATGGCACTTTCTGTTCGGTCATGGAGGTGAACAGAAGGTTGAGTTGGCCTGTACTGTAGGGTGTTTGGTAAGTGCAGAGTGCCACTAGGCACCAGAGAACCTTACTATGTTACAAGAATTGGCAATGGGAATTGGAGTGTTTATTAGATGCTAGGGAATATAAGGGAATATATATTTTCCAACATGAATAGGTATAAAGGGGACCACTAACTATTAGGGACTATTTGCTATCAAAATGTGAGGCAGTATAGCACAGTGGTTTAAGAGTCTGAGCTGCAAATCTGGAGACCTGGGTTTGAATCCCATAGCCTCCACTTGTATATACTGTGTGACCCTGAGCAAGTCACTTAGTTTAGTTTAGTTTAGTTTATTAGTCTAGGAATTAATACCTTTGAGCCAGGGCTCTTTTACAAAGGTTCCACGTCACAAAGAACATGTAACAAAGCACGATACACATTTCAGGTAGAACCAGACAGGAAAGTTACATCATAAATTTGCTATTAACAGTTTAAGGCAGTAACGTTTTTAAGTTTCATAGAAAAACAAGCTATAACAGGTTCAAGCGAGTAGACAATTTCGAGGTTAAGGAAACTTCCAGGAGAGGGTGATCATTGAGCGCCAAAAGGAGGCTAGAGAGGAGGGAAAGGTGGTGAGCAGGAGAGTAAGTGAGACGGGACAGGAAAAAGGGGGATTGAGTTTGGGTGGGAGACAGGAAGTAGTAGAGGTACCAGAGGTTCATTAGTCAGGAGGAAGAGGCCTCAGATGTGAGGATTGGACATGAGGGAGTAGTCTTTATCTAGTGCAGTCACAGTTGCTAGTGGTGGTGAGGTGGGCATAGCGCATGGATTTGAAAGCTTCAAGCGAGGTTGAGGATAGAGTAGGTGGACTAAGCGCATTGAACCATAAGCCGGGCCCTGTATGTGAAAGATCTTTGTCCCTGTGCAGTCCGGCATCTCGGAACCAGGAAAGGTTGGCGTCAGATCTGGTGGAGGGTCGTGAGCCAGGATTCAGTCGGAGTAGGTTTTGAATACATAATGGAGTCAGTCCCAAGATAGATTTTTTGCCATTGTGCAGGTGAGATAAATAAGATGATTTGATAGGTTCAACCAGCCTGATTCATAGTACAGATCACATGTGTGAGTCAGTCTTTGAGTCCCTGTGAGGAGCCGGCAGGCCTTATTTAGAGTGATTGAGATCGCCTTAGAGCAGTGGAGGTAGCTGAGCCATAAATAATAAGGCCATAGTCAATGATTGAGATTATGGAACTCTGTATAGCTATTCTCAATGCCGCTTGATTTAGAAATTGAGCAGTTCTGAATAGTATTCCAAGGTGTTGGTTCACTGTTTTCGCAGTGTTGTCAATGTAGGTTGCAAAGGTGAGCCCTTGGTCAAAAGTGATGCCAAGGTATTTGAAAGTATTTACTTGGTCCAGTGTAATTCCGCAGAGGTTTGTATGGTGAGTGGAGTATGCCTATTTTTGTTTTGGTGATTGGAGAAGAGCATGGCTTTTGTTTTATTGTGGTTTAGCATAAGTTTACTATCCAGAACCACCTTTCAACACTAGAGAAAGCAAGTTGCAGGCTTTTCGTGAGGGAGTTTGGATCCTTGTGGGAAGAGAGAATTACAGTATCATGCGTATAAGATTATTTTCTCCTGGCAGATATCTGGGAGGGAGTTAAGGAACAGGCTAAAGAGGAGTGGTCCAAGAATTGATCCCTGTGGTACACCCGAGAGAACTGGTTTGAAGTCGGAGAGTTCATTAAAGATTTTTACAGCCTGTGACCGATTGGACAGGTAACTTTTTACCCAAGCACAAGGACCTTCAGCCAGGCCTAGGCTAGAAAGTAGGGAGGTAAGTAGGCCATGATGGACTGTGTCAAAAGCTTTTGTAAGATCGATAAAGACTGCACCTGTTTGGCACCCTTTGTCCAGGGCTGAGTGGACTTCTCCAGAGAAATCAAGTAAGGCTGTTGTTGTACTATGTCCTTTCCTAAAGCCGTGCTATTGATTACAGAGTAGATTGTATTTGTCCAGGTAATCAGAGAGTTGGTCTGCCACTATTTGTTCAAGTGCTTTGGAGAGGGGAGGGAGTATTGATATTGGTCGATAGTTTCCTGTTGAGGTTCTGTCCCCCCCTTTGTGCACTGGCGTAACTATGGCAGATTTCCATTTGTTGGGAAATTGACTTTGGCAAAGTGACAGATTAAGAATTTTTGCAAGGGGTGAATTACTCATCCAGGGTGAGAGACAGGATTTTAGATCTAGCGTGGTCACTACTTCTTCTGGATTTGGAGCAGGCCTTTCTTATGTACTTGTGTGTTCGTGCACTTTGATTTTCTTGAAGTAAAATTGTGGTTTGTCACGAGGGTGTTTTGTGATACTAGGCTAGGCACAGGTAAGTCCGAGAAGAAATCTGGGGGAGGACCCCACTAAGGTCTGTGAATGTCTTATTAAGCGCATCTGCAATAGACTTTGGGTCAAGAGTGGTGGATCCATCAACTTTCATAATGGTAGGTGATGATTTTGATTGTTTACCCATTATGTTTCGGATGTTGTCCCAAAAAGCTCTTCCATCACCCCAGGTGGATTCAAGGGCATTTTTGAAATAGGCGCTCTTCATTTGCCTAATTTGTGAGGTACATCTATTTCGTTACCTGCTTGTATTTTAGGGTATCATGAGGTGAGCCTGTGTCTCTGGCAACTGCCCAGAGGTGGTCCCGAACCTTGAGCTCGGCAAGTAGTTTGGCAGTAATCCATGGATTTGATAACGCTTTGATTTTACGTTTTTTTACTGGGGCGTGTAAGTCACATGCAGAGTTGAAAGATTTAATGAAGTATTCTAGTGCGGTATTAATATCAATTGATTCAAGGATTGGCATCCAGTCCTGTTGTAGGAGATGGGTTTTCAACTTGATAAGATTCCCATAAGGCAATACTCTGCTTTGTTATAACTTTGGGGGTGGCTTGAGAAATTTATTAGACCAGGTACAGGACACTGGGGAGTGGTCACTGAGGGAGTCAGAGGACTTTAATGTTTTTTATCCGGTCAGGGTGATTTGTGAGAACCCAGTCAAAAGGGTGCTTGTACCAGTTTTGTAATTTTTCTGGGTGGGGAGGTTACCATCTGAGTCAGGTTTGCTGCTAGGATGTCATCTTTGTAAGAGCCAGTGTCAGAGGCGAGCCAGTTTATGTTGAGATCCCGAGGAGGAGCTCATTTTCAGAGGGCTGCAGACTAACAAAATCAAGAACAGACTTAATACTGGCACGGTGGTCTTTGGAGGGATATAGACTGCGCTACTGTGAGAACTTTGTTTTGTGCACCAAGAAGCAGTTTGATAGGGAGAGTTGCATCTGCGTATTTGTGGGGGTGAAGCTGCCGCGTTGACAGGAGAGGTTGTCCTTTATGTAGATAGCACAGCCCCCACCTTCTTGTTTGCCGGTCGAGTCTGAAAAGATTGTAGCCTTCAAGCGGACCGCATGATCCGGGTGCTGGGAGATAGCCAGGTTTCCACAATGGCTAATATATCAGGGTTTTTGTCCAGTGAGAGTTTGAAGAGATGCCAATTTGGGAAGGAGGCTGCAGATATTTAGAGTGATAATGGAGACCACTACCAACTTTCCCTGTTTTTGTCGGCTTCAGTGCAACTGGACCAGGGTTTGGGTGTATCCCACCAGATATTAAAAGTAGGAGGAGCAGGAGTTTCAGCGATGCCATTCGGAGTTCATAATAGGTTGGAGTGAGTTTCTGCTTGTACTTTTAAGATGCTTGGATTGTCTTCTGGAGTCCCAGTAGAGGTGATCGTTAGTGAGTTATAATGATGTGGCAGTTTCCAATTAGGAAATATGGCTCTTTGACCCAGGTATTAATTGGGTGATGTTTGTTTAAGACTTCAGAGTAAAAGCCATGGTACAATGTTTCGGGTAGTAGTATAGAAAGGTGAGAGTAGGTGGAGGGGTAGGGTAGACAGAGGGGGGAGTTGGCATAAAGGGAAAAGGAGGGTGAGGGTGAGCAGGAACAGGTGGTGGGGACTAAGCCAAAGCATTTTTTTAGCGAGGCAGGAGAGAGCAGAAAAGTAGTGGGCGATGCAGTCGGGGGGGTGAGCAATAGGAGGGTGGTGGGGTATGGATTTAGTGGGCTAAGGTGGATAGCTAAGCACTATGGCGAAGTACAGAGAAAAAAGAAAAAAAAAAGACTGGGAGGGTTTGGTGCCAGAGGGTTTAAGAGAAGTACTATAGTACTGTTGAGATCCAGGATCACATAATATGTTAAAGTTCCTGAAAGGTGATAAACTGTGGCCTGGGCATATGCAATGTGTAAAATCCTTTTGTCTATATGTTTCCTTTGTTCTTCAAAGTCCTCAGAGATAAGTACAATACCTTGGGAGTAGGTCAGACAGTAGGCATATGCAATGTGTGAAACCCTTTGTCTGTATGTTCCTTTGATCTTCAAAGTCCTCAGAGACAAGTACAGTACCTTTGGAAAAGGTCAGACAAAATGTTGATTCAGTCACAAAATGTGTTAAAATTCCTTTGTTCTTTAAAGTCCACAAGTGCAGTTGCTTTAAGAGTGGTCAGATGAGAATGTTGAAAATGTTGATTCAGTTGCAGGACCCAGCATCACCATGTTTGTAAGACTAGTTGTAAGGCATATGCTTCCTTGGGGAGGCTTCAAGAAAGTTGATTTAAAATTAAAAAGCTGATACCTGATGATGGCGATTTGCAGAAATTCAGTCCAGGAGACTTTCACCAATGTTGTGTGCAAGAATGGCACAGGTATTCCCAGCAGAAAAACATGTAAATGAACAAAAACTAACCTACAGACACAGACAAGCACAAACAGCCACCCACACAGCCCCAGGAGGAGGAGCTAACTTAACTTCCCTGTGCTCCCAGGTTGCACCTGTAAAGAGCTTTCAGCTTAGTGTGTCTCACCAGGTTAAACAATTGGAAAAAAAATGAATGTGAATCATTGGGACCACACAACAAAAGGGAATTTATGTTAGCAAAGTGAGTAGGAATTTGATGGGAGTGTTAGAGTGCAAAGCTCCCTCAACCCTCATTCGGTTCCCCAGGAGGTTCAGATGAAGGTGGAGGATGTTCTGTACACCAGTAAAAAGTGCTTTTTTAAACATGATAATTAGCTCTGCTCATGCATGCTTTTAGTGGGTGCTGAATGCTTGAAATATACTACTGCGGCCATATTTATAGATCTGCATGTGTTCTGCTTGCACTCCCAGGGTGCCGTTTTGCTAACCTGCAAACAGCTTTGCCCTACAGAAAGTGAGGTTTCCACTAAGGTAGGTACAGCTCTAACCATTGCACACCTTACTTTATGGGGCAAAATCCATATTTGCATGGAGTAAATGCTTCCAATATGCTTCACCAGTGAGTACATTTGTGCTCTAATGCCTTACGTTGAATAATTTTGCTCTCCTATCTTCCGCTTGCCCCTGCTTCCCTTTTGTTACACTAACCCATTGAAGGTATCCTATACTGTTCTGAACTTTGCTATACTGTATAATTGCTTTATTTCACTGTAAAAAAGTCTTGCTATATTAGCTGTAGATAGAGACCCACTAAATTAATTGAACAGCTAAGTTAGTTATCTATGTCAGACTCATTATACGGAAGTACAGGACAGTGAACTTTAACTGCAGCTAACAAGTCACATAGCCTCAGACTGCTAAAGTAAATGAACTCATTACTTATCAATTCCACAGTAACCTAGAAACATTGAATTTGACGGCAGATAAGATAAGATAAGGAATGCCTGGCCCACCTAGTCTGTCCATTTCCCTACCTAATGGATAAGCTGCAGGTCCTAGTTATCCAACAGCCTATTTCCTCCTACCCCCACTAGAATTGCCTTATGTCTGTCCCATACATTCTTGAGTTCCCCACTGCTTTTGACTGCACTACCTCCTCAGAAAGGCCAGAAAATCCACATCACTCTCCATGAAAAAATACTTCCTTACATTACCTCTGAGCCGTCCCCCCTCTATCTTCAAATTGTGCCCCCTTATTCTTGCACATCTCTTTTTCTGAAAGATGTTACCCTCTTGGACTTTGTTGATTCCCTTGAAGTACTTGAAAGTTTCTGTGATGTCCCCCCTCTCCCTCCTCTCCTCGAGGGTATACATATTAAGCTCCTTTAATCTCTCTTCATATGTCTTCTGGTGCAGACCCTCCACCATTTTAGTTGCCCTCTTCTGGACAGCCTCCATCCTGTCAATGTCCTTGCAAAGATGGGGTCTCCAGAACTGCATGCGGTACTCCAGATGAGGTCTCACCAATTGTCTGTACAGAGGGATAACAACCTTCTGTTTTCTACTGGTTTTCTACTCTCCCCATGCATCATAGTATCCCACCAGCCCTCCTTAATGCCTTCTCGCATTGCTTGCCAACCTTAAGTATTTTTTCACAGAGAGGGTTGTGGATGTATGGAACGGCCTTCCAGAGGAGGTTGTGGAGTCAAAAACAGTGGTGGAATTCAAGCATGCATGGGACAGTCATAAGGCAATTCTAGGGGGTGGGGGTAGGAAGAAGTAGGCTGCTGGTTAACTAGGACCTGCAGCTTATCCATTAGGTAGGGAAATGGGCAGACTGGGTGGGCCAAGCGGTCCTTATCTGCCATCAAATTCTATGTTTCTATGTTTCTAAGGTCATCTGATATGACTACCCCCAGGTCCCTCTCTATTTTTGTTGTTAGTATCTCACCCCCTATTGTGTACTCTTCCCCGTGGTTTTTGTTTCCCATGTGCATTACTTTGCACTTCTTTACACTGAATCTAAGCTGCCTTACATTTGACCATTCCACCAACCTTGCCAAGTCCCTTTGCATCCTCTCCACCCAACCTTCTGTATCGACCCTTTTGAAGATCTTTGTGTCATCTACAAATAGACATTCTTTTCATTCCAGTCCTTCTGCAATGTCACTTACAAAGACATCAAAGATGACTGGTCCCAGTACTGAACCCTCCAGTACCCTACTAGTAACCATCCTTTCTTCAGTGTGAGTTCTGTTTACTACTACCCTCTGTGACTTGTTGTCCAGCCAGTTTTTTACCCAAGCTACCACTTTGGGACCCACTCCAAGGCTGGCTAACTTATATATTAATCTTGTGTGTGGGACTGTGTCAAATGCCTTGCTGAAGTCTATGTAAGCCATGTCCACAGCCCCTCCCTGGTCTACTACTTTGGTTACCCAGTCAAAGAAATCTATTAGATTCATCTGACATGACCTTCCTGCTGTGAAACCATGCTGCCTTGGGTCCTGTGCCTCTAGGAAATCAACTAGTCTTTCCTTCAGGAGTGATTCCATCATTTTTCCTACCACTGAGGTCAAACTAATAGGTCTGTAGTTTCCTGCCTCTGTCTTGCTCCCACTTTTGTGAAGGGGAATCACATTCACCCTCCTCCAGTCCACAGGTACCACACCATCCTGCCATGGTTTGTTATCAAGGGTAGTCAGTGGTGTCACTAGTTCTACCCTTAGTTTTTTAGAATTCTTGAGTGAATCTTATCAGGCCCCATTGCTTTGTCCGCCTTCAGTTTTAAGAGTTCTTTCATAACTCTTTCTTCTGTGAATGGATTGGTATCGACCTCCCTATCCAGAGTGCTTATATTCTTTGATTTAGAGACCTCCCCCTCCTCTTCTTTTGTGAATACTGAGCAGAATTATTCATTCAGTATCCTTGCTTTTTCACTGTCACCCCTCTGCCCACCCTCCCTTTCCTTTATTAAGCCTCACTATCCCTCCCTTGATCTTTCTTCTCTCCCTAATGTACCTATAAAAGGTTTTATCCCCCTTCTTAACTGATTTGGCTGTTTTTACCTCAGTTTGGGCCTTTGCTATTCTGACTGCCTTCCCCACTTCTTTCTGCTTTAACTGACACAGTTCTCTGTCCTGCTCCTTCTGTTTTTCCTTATACTTCCTGAATGCTATCTTTTTCTCCTTAACCTTCCCCAGCACCTCTTTTGAGAACCTAGTGTTTTTTTCCCTACATTTTACTTTGTTGATTTGCTTCACACAAAGGCTTGTTGCCCCTGTGATGGCTGTTTTGATTTTTCCCCATTGTTCCTCCACCCCTCCTTCTTGCCCATTTGCTAGTGGTTTTAGGAAGCACTCTGCCATTTTTCCAAAGTCAGCCCTCCGAAAGTCCAGTACTCCTGCTTCTGTATGACTTGACTGTATGGCTGTATTTATCATGAACCACACTGTTTGGTGGTCACTCATTCCCAGATGGCTACCCATTTCTAAATCTGAGATCCTCTCTCCATCCCCATTTGACAGTACCAGATCTAAGATTGCTTCCTCCTGAGTGAGTTCTAACACTAGCTGTCTGAGGCATGCTCCCTGTAGGGCATCGAGAATAACCCTGCTCTTGGATGTGGCTGCAACAAAGGTGCTCCAGTTAAAATCAGGTATATTCAGGCCCCCTATTAACAATATCTCCTCTTTTTCTGCCATTCTAAGGATGCCTCCTATCATGTCCTCACCCATTGGCTCTCCCTTGGATGGGGGTCAGTATACAACCCCCCATGCAGATTGTGGTACCATATCCTGTCTCCAGGATGACCCACAGTGTCTCCTCTCCTTCCTGCTTACCTTTTAGTCCCATTGCTTTGATCCCTTCCCTTACATAGAGAGCTACTCCTTCTCCTCCTCCTCTTTTACCCTCCCTTTCCCTCCTGTAGTTGTGTACCCTAGTATGTTAACATCCCAGCCATGGTTCTCAGTGTACCATGTTTCTGTGACTGTCACGATATCAAGGTGTCCTCTTGAATCAAGTCCATTAGTTCAGGGAGCTTGTTGCACAGACTTCAGGCATTGGTACTCATCACCCTCCATGTTTTGGTGGACTTACCCTTTTTAGCTCCATCCCTGTCCTTACTGCCTTTTTCTGCATTTACCCCTTCCTGCTCCCTATTGACTTCTCTACCTTGGTGTTTACCTCTCTAAATACTGTGTTTTGTGTGGAAAGGTTGGGTTTTCCCTGCTTCTTTTCAGTACCTTCCCCTTGACTTGTTTAAATGCTAGCCAGTGAAGCATTTAAGCCTATCAACTAGGATCCTGGTTCCCCTCCTGGACAGATACAGAACATCATGCCAGTGCAGGTCTGCATCCCTCATGGTGAACCCCAGTCCCCAATGAAGCCAAAACCCTGAGATTCACAGCAATCTTTCAACCATTCATTGAATCTCATGGTGCAGAGCACCCTAGCATCACCATTGCCATAGACAGGCAGCACCTCTGAGAAGGTTACTGTATGTGCTAATTGTGTAAGGCACCTCCCCAACTCTTCAAACTCCTCTTGCACTGCTCTGATCCCATTCCCAGCCAGGTCATTTGTCCCTAGGTGGACAATGACATCCTTCATGCAGCTGCTCCTGCGATCCTGCAGATTCAATCCCTGTCCCTCAAAGCCGTGATGCAAGGTAGGCACCTTACCTCCTTCTTACCTTCCTCCCCCAATTCTACCCCCATAATTGAATCCCCCACCAGGAGCTGTTTCATTCCTCTGAGGGGTCCCATGCCACTCTCCTGTGGGTCTCCTTTGTGGAGGTTCCCAGCATCCTCCTTGGTTTCCACTGCAGGTGCCTCCATAAAGGAACCACTCTCCACCAGAAAAGCATATGAATTATGGAGAGGTACAACTGGAGGAATGCACCTCGGTTCCATCACCCTCTCCCTCCATGAGCCCACCTTGGTCCAACTACTACTCTTCCTTGGCAACCTCTGAGGTAGCAGCAATGACCCTGGTGGTCCCTGGGTAGGGAGGAAGTTTCACAAGTCCTAGCCAAGTCAGGCTGGAGACAAGCAACCTCCTACCGCAGACCAGAGAGGTACCTACAAATAGGGCAGCACTGCAGCCTCCAGAATGTCTCCCAGAAGACTGCTACCCCACAGCCATTGCACTGCATCACTCCCATCATGTCTTATTTTGTGGCCCTGCTCCTGTTGCTTTATATGCTTACTCTCCTCCCTGTTTTTTTTCTTTCTCCTACTACCTATGTGCCCTTACAGCTCTCACTCTTCCTGTTCTGGGACAAGAACTTCCTGTATTCTTCAGTAATCTCCTTCTTTCTTGCTCAGAGTCAGACCTCCAGCAGCTAGGGGGAGAGGGAGAATTACTCTTTACCTTCCAGGATTACAGAATCTATGTGCCTCAGTGATTCTTCCCTTCCTACTGCCAAACAGGAAGTTCCTGTTGTCAGTCAAATCCAGGCCTATAAAAACAGAAATGACTAAGGGTTGGAGGTTGGGGTGGAGGGAAGGAGGGCAATTAGTAATAAAAGTTGTAGTTTTGTATTCAGCTGCTCCTTGTTCGGAAAGCAAGATTCCTGTCTGCAAAAAAACTAGCAGAAGGGAACTGTAATTGGAGACACCTGGTTTTGAACTCCTAAGCTACACCCCAATTAACTTCCCCCCTTCTTAATTGGCAAACTCTTTTTCACTAACAAGGAAAAGCACACTGACTTACTTTGTTATACCCTAAATGAGTCCCCCCTACTTCTAATAAAGTATGTGTTGACTGAATCTGAATCCCAACAGGAACTGACTCCTGCTGAGATAGAACATTTATTACTAATAGAACACTTCTAAAGAAATACAAAATCACACATACCCCCATGCTGCAAAGCATCATGGGCTGTATATGTAAATCACCACAGAATATTATGCTGGTTCAGCCATAAAAAAAATGCATGGTGCTGAAGGCCTCTCACACAGTTAGCAAAGGGTGCCAACAGAAGACACAGTACACATGTTTCATCCTACCAGGACACATCAGTGTGCCTCAGTTTTCTAGTTAGCTGCTCCTTGCTCTGAAAGCAAGATTCCTGTCTGCAAAAAGCTAGCTGTTTCTATAAGAAGAGGACTGGTTGCAAAGCAAGATACAAACATCCAGAAATACAGATTTGTTACTAATTAATCACTTCTCTCTCAACAGGAGTAGTACCTGTTTGGATTAAGCAAAAATATACTTTATAAGAAGAAGGGGGTCTCACTTAAGTAAAAAAAAAAGTGTTTTTTTTTCCTGAGGAAGGGGCAGTATCACCTTAATTTACTGAGAGCAGAGAGTGAATCTAATTGGGGGTGTGGCTTAACAGCCTAGGTCTACAAAAGCAGCTGTCTCCAATTACAACTTTGGGCTGTTTCTACCAGAAGAGGACAGGTTGCAGAGCAAGAAACAGAAGTCCAGAACTACAGATTTTATTTTACTAATTAATCACTTCTCTTTCAAGAGGAGTAGTACCTGTTTGGATTAAGCAAACATATAATTTATTAGAAGAAGGGGGTCTCATTTAAGTAAAAAAAGTTATTTTTTTCTGAGGAAGGGGGCAGTATCACCTTAATGTACTGAAAGCAGAGAGTGAACCTAATTGAGGTTGTGGCTTAGCAGCTTAGGTCTATAAAAGCAGCTGTCTCTAATTACAGATTCCACCTGTTTCTAGCAGAAGAGGACTGGTTGCAGAGAAAGAAACAGAAGTCCAGAACTAAAGATTTTTTAATAATTAATCACTTCTCTCTCAACAAGGGTAGTACCTGTTTGGGTTAAGCAAAAATATACCTTATTAGAAGAACGGGGTTCCATTTAAGTAAAAAAAAGTGTTTTTTTTCCTGAGGAAGGGGGAAGTATCACCATAATTTACGAAGAGCAGAGAGTTAATTTAATTAGGGGTGTGGCTTAGCTGCTTAGATTTACAAAAGCAGCTGTCTACAGTTACAGCTTCTGGCTGTTTCTAGCAGAAGAGGAGAGGTTGCAGAGAAACAAACAGAAGGCCAGAACTACAGATTTTTTAATAATTAATCACTTCTCTTTCAACAGGAGAAGTACCTGTCTAGGTTAAGCAAAAATATACTTTATTAGAAGAATGGGGTCTCATTTAAGTAAAAAACAAAGTGTTTTTTTCTGAGGAATGGGGCAGTATCACCTTAATTTACTGAGAGCAGATAGTGAATCTAATTGGGGGTGTGGGTTAGCAGTTTAGGTCTACAAAAGCAGCTGTATCCAATTACAGCTTCCGAGTGTTTCTAGCAGAAGAGGACAGGTTGCAGAGCAAGAAACAGAAGTCCAGAACTACAGATTTTTTACTAATTAATCACTTCTCTCTCAACAGGAGTAGTACCTGTTTGAATTAAGCAAAAATGTACTATATTAGAAGAAGGGGGCATCATTTAAGTATAAAAACGTGTTTTTTTCCCCTGAGGAAGGGGGCAGTATCACCTTAATTTACTGCGAGCAGAGAGTGATCCTAATTTGGGGTGTGGCTTAGCAGCTTACGTCTAAAAAAGCAGTTGTCTCCAATTATAGCTTCCAGCTGATTCCAGCAGAAGAATACTGGTTGCAGAGCAAGAAATAGAAGTCCAGAACTACAGGTTTTTTACTAATTAATCACCTATCTCTCAAAAAAAGTAGTACCTGTTTTGATTAAGCAAAAATATACTTTATAAGAAGAAGGGGGTGTCATTTAAGAAAAAAAGTGGTTTTTTTTTCACTGAGGTAGAGGGCAGTATCACCTTAACTTATTGAGAGCACAGAGTGATCCTAATTGGGGTTGTGGCTTAGCAGCCTAGGTCTAAAAAAGCAGCTGTCTTCACTTATAGCTTCCAGCTGTTTTTAGCAGAAAAAAACTGGTTGCAGAGCAAGAAACAGAAGTCCAGAACTACAGATTTTTTACTAATTAATCACTTCACTCTCAACAGGAGTAGAACCTGTTAGGATTTAGCAAAACTATACTTTACTAGAAGAAGGGGGTTTCATTTCAGAAAAAAAATATTTTTTTTCTCAAGAAAGGGGGCAGTATCACCTTAATTTACTGAGAGCAGAGAGTGAATCTAACTGGGGGTGTGGTAAGCAGCTTAGGTCAACAAAATCAGGTGTCTCCAATTATACCTTCCGGCTGTTTCTAGCAGAAGAGGACTGGTTGCAGAGCAAGAAACAGAAGTCCAGAACTACAGATTTTTTAATAATTAATCACTTCTCTCTCAACAGAAGAAAAACCTGTTTGGATTAAGCAAAAATATACTTTATAAGAAGAAGGGGGTCTCACTTAAGTAAAAAAAAAAGTGTTTTTTTTTTCCTGAGGAAGGGGCAGTATCACCTTAATTTACTGAGAGCAGAGAGTGAATCTAATTGGGGGTGTGGCTTAACAGCCTAGGTCTACAAAAGCAGCTGTCTCCAATTACAACTTTGGGCTGTTTCTACCAGAAGAGGACAGGTTGCAGAGCAAGAAACAGAAGTCCAGAAATACAGATTTTTTTTTACTAATTAATCACATCTCTTTCAAGAGGAGTAGTACCTGTTTGGATTAAGCAAACATATAATTTATTAGAAGAAGTGGGTCTCATTTAAGTAAAAAAAAAGTTATTTTTTTCTGAGGAAGGGGGCAGATTCACCTTAATTTACTGAGAGCAGAGAGTGAATCTAATTGGAGGTTTGGCTTAGAATCTTAGGTCTACAAAAGCAACTGTCTCCAAATACAGCTTCCGGCTGTTTCTAGCAGAAAAGGACTGGTTACAGTGCAAGAAACAGAGGTCCAGAACTAAAGATTTTTTAATAATTAATCACTTCTCTCTCAACAAGAGTAGCAACTGCTTGGGTTAAGCAAAAATATACTTTATTAGATGAAGGTGGTTTCATTTAAGTAATAAAAAGTGTTTTTTTCTGAGGAAGGGGAAGTATCACCCTAATTTACTAAGATCAGAGAGTGAATCTACTTGGGGGTGTGGCTAATCAGCTTAGGTCTACAAAAGCTGCAGTCTCCAATTATATCTTCCGGCAGCTTCTAGCAGAAGAGGACTGGATGCAGAGCAAGAAACAAAAGACCAGAACTACAGATTTTTTACTAATTAATCCTTTCTCTCTCAACAGGAGAAGAACCAGTTTGGATTAAGCAAAGATATCCTCTATTAGAGGAATGGGGTCTCATTTAGGTAAAAAAGTGTTTTTTTTCTGAGGAAGGGGGCAGTAGCACCTTAATTTACTGAGAGCAGAAGGTGAACCTCATTGAGGTTGTGGCTTAGCAGTTTGGGTCTACAAAAGCAGCCGTCTCCAATTACAGCTTCCGGCTGTTTCTAGCAGAAGAGGACTGGTTACAGAGCAAGAAACAGAAGTCCAGAACTACAGATTTTTTAATAATTAATCACTTCTCTCTCAACAGAAGTAGTACCTGTTTGGATTAAGCAAAAATATACTTTATTAGAAGAAGGGGGTTCCATTTAAGTAAAAAAAAAAGTTATTTTTTTTCTGAGGAAGGGGGAAGTATCACCTTAATTTAAGGAGAGCAGAATGTGAACCTAATTGGGGTTGTGGCTTAGCAACTTAGGTCTACAAAACCAGCTGTCTCCAATTACAGCTTCCAGCTGTTTCTAGCAGAAGAGGACTGGTTGCAGAGCAAGAAACAGAAGTCCAGAACTACAGATTTTTTAATAATTAATCACTTCTCTCTCAACAGGAGTATTACCTGTTTGGATTAAGCAAAAATATTCTTTATTAGAAGAAGGGGGTCTCATTTAAGTAAAAAAAAAGAGTTATTTTTCTGAGGAAGGGGGCAGTATCACCTTAATTTACTGAGAGCAGAGAGTGAATCTAATTGGGAGTGTGGGCTAGAAGTTTAGGTCTACAAAAGCAGCTGTCTCCAATTACAGCTATCAACTGTTTCTAGCAGAAGAGCAAGCTACAGAAGTCCAGAACTACAGGTTGTTTACTAATTAATCACTTCTCTCTCAAACAGGAGTAGTATCTGTTTGAATTAAGCAAAAATATACTTTATTAGTAGAAGGGGGTGTCATTTAAGTAAAAAAAAACAGTTTTTTCCCCTGAGGAAGGGGACTGTATCACCTTAATTTACTGAGAGCAGAGAGTGATCCTAATTGGGGGTGTGGCTTAGCAGCTTACGTCTAAAAAAGCAGCTGTCTCCAATTATAGCTTTCGGCAGTTTCTAGCAGAAGAGTACTGGTTGCAGAGCAAGAAACAGAAGTCCAGAACTACAGATATTTTACTAATTAATCATCTCTCTCTCAATAGAAGTAGTACCTGTTTGGATTAAGCAAAAATATACTTTATAAGAAGAAGGCAGTCTCATTTAAGTATAAAAAAGTGTTTTTATTTCACTGAGGAAGAGGACAGTATCACCTTAATTTATTGAGAGCATAGAGTGATCGTAATTGGGGGTGTGGCTTTAGCAGCCTAGGTCTAAAAAAGCAGCTGTCTTCAATTATTGCATCCAGCTGTTTCTAGCAGAAGAAGACTGGTTGCAGAGCAAGAAACAGAAGTCCAGAACTACAGATTTTTTACTAATTAATCACTTCACTTCACTCTCAACAGTAGTAGAACCTGTTTGGATTAAACAAAAATATACTTTATTAGAAGAAGGGGGGGTCTCATTTAAACAAAAAAACTGTTTTTTTTCTGAGGAAGGGGGCAGTAACATCTTAAATTACTGAGAGCAGAGAGTGAATCTAATTGAGGGTGTGGTTTAGCAGCTTAGGTCTACAAAAGCTGCTGTCTCCAATTATACCTTCCAGCCGTTTCTTGCAGAAGAGGAGAGTGGTTGCAGAGCAAGAAACAGAAGTCCAGAACTACAGATTTTTTAATAATTAATCACCTCTCTCTCAACAGGAGTAGTACCTGTTTGGATTATGCAAAAATATACTCTATTTGAAGAAGGGGGGCTCATTTAAGTAAAAAAAAGTGTTTTTTTTTTCTGAGGAAGGGGCAGTATCACCTTAATTTACTTAGAGCAGAGAGTGACTCTAATTGGGGATGTGGCTAATCAGCTTAGGTCTACAAAAGCTGCAGTCTCCAATTATATCTTCCGGCAGCTTCTAGCAGAAAAGGACTGGATGCAGAGCAAGAAACAGAAGACCAGAACTACAGATTTTTTACTAATTAATCACTTCTCTCTCAACAGGAGTATAACCAGTTTGAATTAAGCAAAAATATACTTTATTAGAAGAAGGGGGTCTCATTTAAGAAACAAAAGTGTTTTTTTTTTCTGAGGAAGGGGGCAGTATCACCCTAATTTACTGAGAGCAGAGAGTGAATCTACTTGTGGCTGTGGCTAATCAGCTTAGGTATACAAAAGCAGCTGTCTCCAATTATAGCTTCCGGCAGCTTCTAGCAGAAGTGGACTGGATGCAGAGCAAGAAACAGAAAACCAGAACTACAGATTTTTTACTAATTAATCCTTTCTCTCTCAACAGGAGAAGAACCAGTTTGGATTAAGCAAAGATATCCTCTATTAGAGGAATGGGGTCTCATTTAGGTAAAAAAGTGTGTTTTTTTCTGAGGAAGGGGACAGTAGCGCCTTAATTTACTGAGAGCAGAAGGTGAACCTCATTGAGGTTGTGGCTTAGCAGTTTAGGTCTACAAAAGTAGCTGTCTCCAATTACAGCTTCCGGCTGTTTCTAGCAGAAGAGGACAGGTTGCAGAGCAAGAAACAGAAGACCAGAACTACAGATTTTTTTAATAATCACTTCTCTCTCAACAAGGGTAGTACCTGTTTGGAATAAGCAAAAATATACTTTATTAGAAGAAGGGGGTTCCATTTAAGTAAAAAAAAAGTTATTTTTTTTCTGAGGAAGGGGGAAGTATCACCTTAATTTAAGGAGAGCAGAATGTGAACCTAATTGGGGTTGTGGCTTAGCAACTTAGGTCTACAAAACCAGCTGTCTCCAATTACATAGATACATACATAGACAGTGTCGGCAGATAAGGGCCTATGGCCCACCTAGTCTGCCCATTTGAGCTTGTAAGTTCAGTTTGTTTTCCTAGAAGTCTATTTCCCCTTACCCCTGACCTCTAGAATTCCTTTATGTCTATCCCATGCATTCTTAAATCCCGTGATTGTTTCAGCTCCCACCACTTCCTCTGGCAGGGTGTTCCACTTGTCCACCACCCGTTCTGTGAAGAAATTCTTTCTATGTTTCCTCTGAATCGCTCCTCCCTCCAACTTCATCCCATGCCCTCTTGTCCTGAAACATCTTTTCGCTTAAAAATAGTGTTTCCTGCACCTGTTCCTCCCTGTAAGATACTTGTATGTCTCTATCATATCCCTCTCTCCCTCCTCTCCTCCAGGAGTACATGTTCAGTTCCTTCAACCTGTCTTCATAGGACTTGTGATGCAACCCATGCACAATCTTTGTTGCCCTCCTCTGAACCTTCTCTACCCTGTCTATGTCCCTTACGTAGGTATGGTCTCCAGAACTGTACACTAGGCTCCAGGTGGGCCTCACTAGTGTCTTGTATAGCGGAATGTAGACCTCCCTTTTCCTGCTGGTGATGCCCCTGCCTATACATCCCAGCATCCTATTTGCTTTACCTGATGCCTTGTCACACTGTTTCCCTACCTTGAGGTCATCAGAGATGACAACCCCAATATCCCTTTCCTGCTTGGTGCATGCTATATCCTCACCCCAACTGATATATTGTGCCAGGGTTTTTGTGCCCCATATGCATTATCTTGCACTTCTTTGCATTGAATTTCAACTGCCAAACCCTTGACCATTCTTCAAGTTTCTGCAGGTCCCTTCTCATTCTGTCTACACCCTCTGGTGTGTCTACTCTGTTACAGAGCTTTGTGTCATCAGCGAACAGTGAAATTCTGCCTTCTAGATCCTGTGCAATGTCACTGATGAAGATGTTGAATAGGACCGGTCCCAGCACTGATCCCTGTGGTGCCCACTGGTACTCTTCCTCTGTGGGTGACAGCCATTTACCACCACCCTCTGTGTCCTGCCACCCAGCCAGTTACCTACCCACCACTACTATCCTGCCCACACCCATATTCCCCAGTTTGTGTAATAGTCTTCTATGTGGCACAGTGTCAAGGCCTTGCTGAAGTCCAGATGAGTATGTCACTGTCACTCCCTGATCCACCTCCCTAGTCACCCAGTCAAAAAATTCAATAGAGGTTGGTCTGGCATGACCTCCCTGTGAAACCATGCTGCCTTGGGTCCTGTAGTCCATTGACAACCAGATGTTCCACCAATCTCTCCTTCAGTAGTGCTTCCATGATCTTTCCCACTACCAAGGTGAGGCTGACTGGTCTGTAGTTCCTACTTCCTCTTTGTTCCCACTTTTGTATAAGGGACTACATCTGCTTGTCCTCCAGTCTTTGGGTGCCGCCCCTGTTTCCAGTGATTGGCTGAACAGGATAGCCAGAGGTTCAGCCACCACCTCTCTTAGTTCTTTAAAGGACCTTGGGGTGCCCCATCTGGCCCCATTACTTTATCAGCTCTTATTACTTCCAGTTCCTTCAGGACCCACTTTCGTGTAAAGAGGACTTGTGTCCCATTCTGCACCATTCTACCCCTTGTGCTGCTCCCTTCAGACCCATTACCCCCACCTCTTCCTTAGTAAAGAGACCCCAGCAAAATACATGTTCAATATGTCAGCTTTACTGTTGTCATCCTCCACTGGGCTCCCCATCCTCCCTTCAGTCTCACCTATCTCTCCTTTGTCCTTCTTTTCCTTATGTACCTGTAAAAGGTTTGTCACCCTTTAACCACTGATTTTGCAATGTGTTCTTCTGTCTGAGCTTTAAGCTTTCCCTTAGACTTCCCTGCCTCCCTTTGTTTCTCCTGGTACTTCTCCTATCCCTTCTGCCTGTGTCTTTTGTATTGCCTGAATACAATCTTTTTTGGCTTTCTTTCTTTGCTACCTCTTTGGAAAACCATAATGGTCTCCTCTTTCCTTTCCTCTTGCTAACCTGCTTAATGCATAATTCAGTTGTTCTTATAATCCCCATTTTAAATACTGCCCACTGTTCCTCAATCCCTGATTCCTGTCCCATTCCCATTAATGCCTCTTTCAAGCATCTCCCATTTCCCAAAGTCTGCCCCCAAAATCCAGGATACGTGTTTTGTGTGGTTTGGTTCTGCTCTTTCTGTGATTTCAAACCACAATGACTGGTGGTCACTGTGCCCAGGTGCTCCTCCATGTACCCCATCACACTGTCCCTGTTTGAAGCACAAGGTCCAGTGTGCCTTCTGCCGAGTTAGTTCCATGACCAGTTGCTTGAGGAAGAGCACCCTGAAGGAGTCCAGGATAAATCTGCTCCTAGTTGATGCTGTGCTGGGATGCTCCAGTCCCGTCTGGTATGTGTGAAGTCTCAACCAGTACTACCTCACCCTTGTCTGCCATCCTTTGGATGGCTAGCATCCAACTCCCTATCTGTTTCTTCCTCCTGGGCTGGTGGTCTATAGACCACACACTGTACGAGATAGCTAGCCCCATTTTCCTTTCCAGCTTAACCCACAGTATCTCCCCCATTTGTTCCTCCTGGATCACCAGCTTCTTGGCCCTTATGTCATTTTTTTACATACAGTGCCACTCCTCCTCTCCCTTCCTGCTCTGTCTCTTCTGAGAATATATTTGTAGCCAGGTATGGCCCATCTCCCAATCATGGTTATCATTACACAGGTTCCAGTAATTAGCCACAATGTCCAGAATCTAGACTGTACCATGACAGCCTCCAGATCTTCAATCTTGTTGCTAAGGCTCCTGGCATTTGCACACATGGCTTTCCATGATTTGACCTCCCTAGACTGCTTCACTGTTCTACTCAGCCCCTTCCTTGGTTGTCATTTATCCTGGTTCTCCTTGCTGTCTGCCCTTCTGCTGAATTTGCCCATTTTCTGCTTATCCACCTTTTGGACACTAATCTCCATCTTTTGCAGCACTACAGAGATAGCCACTCCTCTAGTTCACTGGTTCCATTACTAGCTGTGGGGTGAGCAAGTGTTCTTGTCCTTGCTTTGTGCCACCCCCTTTGCTAGTTTAAATGCTGTCAATGTGGCATTTTAAACTTATCATTGAGTGCTTGGATTCCCCTCCAGGATGGATGCTTCCAGCTGTTTCTAGCAGAAGAGGACTGGTTGCAAAGCAAGAAACAGAAGTCCAGAACTACAGATTTTTTAAGAATTAATCACTTCTCTCTCAACAGAGTAGTACCTGTTTGGATTAAGCAAAATATACTGTAAGAAGAAGGGCTCATTTAAGTAAAAAAGTTTTTGTTTCTGAGGAAGGGTGCAGTATCACCTTAATTACTGATAGCAGAGAGTAGAATCTAATTGGGGTATGGGCAGAGATTTAGGTCTACAAAAGCAGCTGTCTCCAATTACAGCTATCACAACTGTTTCTTGCAGAAGAGGACTTATTGTAGAGCAAGAAACAGAAGTCCAGAACAACAGGTTTTTTTACTAATTAATCACTTCTCTCTCAAACAGGAGTAGTATCTGTTTGAATTAAGCAAAAATATACTTTATTAGAAGAAGGGGGTGTTTTAAGTAAAAAAAAAAACCCTTTTTTTCCCCTGAGGAGGGACTGTATCATGTAATTTACTGAGAGCAGAAGTGATCCCTGGTGGGTGGCTTAGCAGCTTACGTCTAAAAGCAGCTGTCTTAATTACTAGCTTTCGGCGGTTTCTAGGAGAAGAGTACTGGTTGCAGAGCAAGAAACAGAAGTCCAGAACTACAGATATTTTACTAATTAATCACCTCTCTCTCAATAGAAGTAGTACCTGTTTGGATTAAGCAAAAATATACTTTATAAGAAGAAGGCGGTCTCATTTAAGTATAAAAAAGTGTTTATTATTTCACTGAGGAAGAGGACAGTATCACCTTAATTTATTGAGAGCATAGAGTGATCTTAATTGGGGGTGTGGCTTTAGCAGCCTAGGTCTAAAAAAGCAGCTATCTTCAATTAGTGCATCCAGCTGTTTCTAGCAGAAGAAGACTGGTTGCAGCGCAAGAAACAGAAATCCAGAACTACAGATTTTTTACTAATTAATCACTTCACTTCACTCTCAACAGTAGTAGAACCAGTTTGGATTAAACAAAAATATACTTTATTAGAAGAAGGGGGTCTCATTTAAGCAAAAAAAACTGTTTTTTTTCTGAGGAAGGGGGCAGTATCACCTTAATTTACTGAGAGCAGAGAGTGAATCTAATTGGGGGTGTGGCTAAGCAGCTTAGGTCTACAAAAACAGGTTTCTCCAATTATAGCTTCCGGCTGTTTCTAGCAGAAGAGGGTTGGTTGCAGAGCAAGAAACAGAAGTCCAGAACTAGAGATTTTTCACTAATTAATCACTTCTCTCTCAACAGATGAAGTCCCTGTTTGGATTAAGCAAAAATATCCTCTATTAAGGAATGGGGTCTCATTTAGGTAACAAAGTGTTTTTTTTTCTGAGGAAGAGGGCTGTGACACCTCAATTTACTTAGAGCAGAGAGTGAATCCAATCGAAGGTGTGGTTTAGCAACCCAGGTCTACAAAACAGCTGTCTTCAAACATACTTTCCGGCAGTTTCTTGCAGAAGAGGAGTGGTTGCAGAGCAAGAAACAGAAGTAAAGAACTTCAGATTTTACGAGTAATGCATCTCTTTCAACAGGAATAGTACCTGTTTGGATTATGCAAAAATATACTCTATTAGAAGAAGGGGGTCTCATTGAAGTAAAAAAAAAGTGTTTTTTATTTTTCTGAGGAAGGGGCAGTAACACCTTAAGTTACTGACAGCAGAGATAGAATCTAATTGGGGATGTGGCTTTGAAGCTTAGGTCTCCAAAAGCAGCTGTCTCCAATTACAGCTACCGGCTGTTTCTAGGAGGAGAGGACTTGTTGCAGAGCATGAAACTCAAGTCCAGAACTACAGATTTTTTATGAATTAATCACTTCTCTCTGAACAGGAGTAGTACCTGTTTGAATTATGCAAAAACATATCTAATAGAAGAATGGGGACTCATTTAGGTAAAAAAAAATTTTTTTTTCTGAGAAAAGGAGCAGTATCACATTAATTTACTGAAAGCAGAAGTGAATCTAATTGGGGGTTTGGATTAGCAACTTTTATCTACAAAAGCAGCTGTCTCCAATGACAGCTTCTGAGTGTTTCTAGCAGAAGAGGACTGGTTGCAGAGAAAGAAACAGAAGTCCAGAGCTACAGATTTTTTACTAATTAATCACTTGTCTCTCAACAGGAGTAGTACCTGTTTGAATTAAGCAAAAATGTACTATATTAGAAGAACTGGGTGTCATTTAAGTAAAAAAAAAGTGTTTTTTCCCCTGAGGAACGGGGTAGTATCACCTTAATTTACTGCGAGCAGAGAGTGAATCTTTTTGGGGGTTTGGCTTAGCATCTTAGGTCGACAAAAGCAGCTGTCTCCAATTACAGCTACGGCTGTTTCTAGCAGGAGAGGACTGGTTGCAGAGCATGAAACTCAAGTCCAGAACTACAGATTTTTTACAAATTAATTACTTCTCTCTCAACAGGAGTAGTACCTGTTTGGATCATGCAAAAATATACTCTGTTAGAAGAATGGGTTCTCATTTAGGTAGAAAAAAGTGTGTTTTTTTCTGAGAAATGTGGCAGTATCACCTTAATTGGAAGGGGATAGGATCAGTTGTGTTCCAGGACAGTAGCTGCTGCTGTTGTTTTCACAGGGTTCTTGTGGATTTTACTTGGTAGGTTAGTTCTTTTCTTTCTTACTTCTAAGGGGCTAGCAGGGTATTGTTTTGGGGGTTGCTGGATGTTTGTAAAACTGATTTGGTGGCTGTAATGGGGCTCATTTTGTGGATGTTTCACTATGTAACAGGCCAAATGGTGAGGCCTATTTCTTCTGATTTAAACCTGTTTGAAGATTTGTGGCCTGGTTCTTTGGCTGCTAGGCTTGGGTGGAACACAGGGTGATTCACTCTCTGGTCAGGTGTCACCCAGGACCCACCCTCACAGAAGTCTGCAATTTATAAGAACCCTGCCCTGCAATTGGAAAAGGCTGCAGGTGCAGCTCATAGTTCTAGACACAGGTTGGATTAAAAGGCTGGGAGAGGGCAGGGAGTTGTTCATTTCCATATAGATTTAATGTGTTGCTGCACCTAGCAACAGGTTACCAGTATGCCAGTGAGACTGTCCTAAAAGATTAGTGGTGACCTGATTGGAGCGCAGGGTATCTTGGAATAGGAGAACCTGGTGTCACCCAAGAAACCTATTTGGTAAGGATGGAACCACATCATTAGGACCAGCATCTTTGGGAGGCTGGTGAGTGCACGGGTATGGGCAGCCATGATACTGGACTGACTTGGAAGTGGTTGCCCAGTGTGCTACCAATAGCACAACAGGGATGAGTTAGAGTTAGGAGAAAGCAGGGAAGAGGTGGTGTATGGTTGGGGAAGGGGTAAGTCTCCACGGTTGCACCAAGCACTGGAGGTGGAGCATGGGAAAGGTGCAGGAGAATACTCAGGGTCACATAGGGACCCTGGCGAGTCAAGGACACCACCAAAGAAAAAGGAAGTAGTGGGACCCTCACAAAGGGGAGAGGACAAACATTCTCAGGGAAGGAAGCAGATGGCCAGGCTGGACAGAAGAGCAAGGCAGGGAGGTGGATCGGACGCACACTCAGTAACGCTGATTCTTCTTCTGCTCAGGATGAGGGGTGTAGCCATGACAGGGGTGGTTAGAGATGGAAAGAGTGGGAGTGGGGTGGAAGGCAGGAGGCAGGGCCAGATAGCAGGAAGAACAGGAGAGACCTGGAATGCAGGAGAATGGGAGCAGTGAATCAGGCAGAGGGGCAGGGAAGAGGGAGAAAGTGCAAGGAGAGGACAGTTGGGAGGAAGGTAAAGAAGAACAAAGTACAGGAGGATTCAGTAGAGGCAGGGTTTGAGCCAGGGGAACACGATGAGCAAGGTGGAACTAAATGGAACAGGAAGGAAGGGGTATGGAGCCAGGCTGGTTTAGCAGATGGGGAGAAAGGACAGTTCTAACGACGGTGAGGGAAATAGCAAGGGTACAGAGGGATGCTCAGGAGTAGGAAGGCCATGGATTGGAGGGAGGGGTGTGTGGCACCCAGATGAGAGGAACAAGGAGCCAGCTGGTGGGGCCTGTAGAAAGGATGAGGGACATGGAGGAGATGGAGGAAGGGTGGTCAGAGTGCTCCTGCTGGGGATTCTACTGAGTCAGGGTATCAAATGTGATAGGGAGGAGGCCAGGCCAGTTAAAACAAGATGCTTCCCTGGACTAATGATGCTCAGGCTAAGCACAGGTATATCCACAAAAGTTGCAGGGTTCCAGACATACTGGTCCCCCTAGGTAAAATGACATTGAGGAAATAGCGGCTAGAGATACAGGCAAGATTCAGGGCTAAGCAGGATTGTCATAACATGGGATGCAGTTCCTTCTCAGAAATCCTGCCAGTACCAAGGCCAATTAGAACACAAAAGGAAAATGAGGAGATAAACCATGGCTCAGAAGTGCTGAAAGACCGAAGGTATGGGTTGATGGGGATTGAGGGACACCTGGGATAAGGCTGTAACTGAGATAGACTACATCTCAATTTGGAGGAGGAATCATAAGTTGAAAATGAAGAGTTCATTGGTGAAAAGTGGGTTTAAACTTGTGAAGGGGGTGGAATGGGGAAAAGACTGTCAAGAGGTTGCCGATAAGAAGACTCTGTACCACCCCTAGGAACCAGGAGGATTACAGGAAAAAGCCGACTGGCAAGGGTGCGACCAGGGAAAACAAATCCCATGGGAACACGAGCAGGGAAAAAAAACTATAGGAAAGGTGAAAGAGTAGTCTGCTAAACGCCAGGAGCTTGGGCAATAAAATGCCTGAGCTCAGGTGATGCTAACTGAGGGAGCAGTGGATGTGGCAGTGGTCACTGAGACTTGGCCACTGCAACATGACAGGACCTGAACCTGGAGGTTCATGTTCGGAAGGACCGGGGAAGAGAGGGGAAGGGGATGACAAGGATAAAAAAACCGCGTGGCATAGGGAAAGGAAAGGCGGAGAACCATGGAGCAATTTAGGTACCCTGATAACAGGGGAGCAAAGGTAAAATAGGAGTGGTGTAGACCCCCTGCCCTGGCGGAGGAGCTGGAGGACAGTCTGGTGACAGAGTCAGAACACTGCAGACTGGGCAGAAGGCAGTGGTGGTGTTGGGGGACTTAAACATACCAGGAACAGACTGGGGACTATGACATCCTCGCACCAGAGAACAAGGTTGTTGGATGTCTTTCAAGGCGCGTTCCCTAACTCAACCGATGAGGAACCGACCAGGGCATGGGTACTGGACACTGGTCCTGGCAGACAGTAGTGGCCAGATTGAGGGAGCCTGATAGGGACCCATTGTGAGGGAGTGACCATGCCACAGTCTGGTTCTGCCTGGAATTAGGATGGGTAGAAAGGCTGCACAAAAGCCAGATAACCAAAACTTCAAAGGGATTTAAGAAATGGGAAGGATCATAAGGAGCATTTGGATGATTTGGTCAGACACGGACACTGATAGTAGGTGGGAAATCATCAGGAGAAGGTGAAAGTTCTACAGCACCTGTGCAAGCAAGATGAAAATAAAGTAGGGCCCAAAAAGCCTGTTGGTGGACAAGGGAGGTCCAGGAGGTGGTCCTGAGGAAAGAAGCAGCCTATAAGCAATTCAAGTGCTCGGTGAAAAGGTTGGGGGTATAGGATGATGGCTAGAAAGACACTAGAGTGGTGAGGGGCTAAAGGCAAGGAAGGAGCAGAACATGGCCAGGAAATGGGAGAGAGAACAAGGAGTTCTTGAATAAATTAGGAAAAACAAAAGGTAAAGGCGATTAGGGATTAATCAGGAGATGGGCACAAGACCGGAGGGAGCAGGCCGGTACTAAATAGTACTTCCCCCAGTTTTCCCAGGGAAAAAGAAGTGCAACTCATACATAGGAGAGACAAGAGATACTGAGAGGGGACCCTTACCCGATCAGCAGGTCTGGGGAGAGGAGGCATCACTGGCAGGTGGGGAAGACAAGCAGGAAAAGTACAGAGGGAAATCACAGCAGAGAGGTGAGGAAGCCCTCAGCTCCCTTAAGATGGAGGAAAACACAGGGCCGGATAAATTACATCCTAGGTGGAAGGAACTTGCAGATGTCTAGCGAAACACCTGGCAGGCACTGCCATCTCTCTGAGGGACAGAATTGGAGTGCTCCAAGACTGGAGGTGGGCGCATATAAGCGCCTATCCACAGAGAAGTCAAGGGGCTGGCAGGACACAGGCCTATCAGCCTGACACCGGTGTGAGCAAGGTGATGGAGGGCATTGTCAAGGAGGCTGGGGGACCTGGATAAGTCAGGGTGCCTGGATGATAGACAATAGTTCATCCAGAAATCGTCAGACAAACCTGGTGGAGTTCTGACTGGGTGACAGAATTGGACATGGGTAGACCATGGATGTCCTCTTTCTGAACTTCAACAAGGCATTGACTCTGTTCCTCACGACAAGAGGGTATATAAGCTGGGAATGGGGTGGGAAACAGATGATCCAGTGGATGAGCAAGTGGCTCAGGGCCGGACACAGGGTCATAGTTGGTGGATAGTCTCATCCCAAGGAGGGTCATTAATGGGGTCCCACAGGGATCAGTCCTTGGCCCCTTCTGTTCAATACTCGTATCGACATGACAGGAATCAAGGGTGAGATGAGTCTCTTTACAGATGACAGAAACTAGGGCAGTGGTGGATGGGGAGGAGGGAGGGCCCTACAGGGGAACCTGGAGGCTCTGGAAGATGGTCTAGAAGTGAAGCTGAGGGTTCAATGCAGGGATGGGCACCACCTGGGTGCCAGAAACCAGGCCAGTGTCACACCCTGGGGAATCTACAAGTCTCGATGCCTGAGGGGACTAGGGTGTGGTGGATAACAAGATGAACAACTCTGAGAGGACTTGTGGGAGGGAAGACGGCAGCCAGGGCCAACAGGATGCTGGGATGCATGGGGATCCACCCCATGTGAAGGATGGGCCACTCCTCTGACGCCACTACTTGGTGAAGCTGAACCTTGAGTACTGTGTACAGTTTTGGAGCCCACACTTAAGAAGACAAACTCTGGAGAGGTCAGGAGGGCAACCAAAATGATTTGGGGAGCGGGGACAGGACCTAGGAGAGGCTCGAAGAATATATACACAATGGAGGGACCGGGGACATGATAGAGGTCTTCAGGTACAAGAAGAGGAGGAAATAGGAGGAACAGTCAGGGTGCTTCAAGGAAGGAAGGGGCCACTAGAGGGCATGGGTGGAGCTGGGGGAGAAGACCAGGAGAAAAAAGGAGGAGGTGCTACTTCCACTGGGAAGGGGGTGGAACCATGGATGCACTGCCCGAGTGGCTAGTGAGCAGAGACAGTGGAGAGTTCAGAGGGGTGGGACAGGAACAGGGAAGGTTCTGTAACAAAATCAATACAGAGAATATCCAGAACTAGAAAGGAAAACAGAGAAAGCGAGGGACACAAGGACAGCACCAGGGGGGGCTGACCAAGCAAACAACCCGAAGAACAGTTAGGTCTTCTGCTGGCATTTAGTATGTTAGTATCTTAATTACAGAAAGCAGAGTGATTAAGTGGGGGTGTGGATTAGCAACTTACCACCACAAAACACTGTCTCCGATTACCAGCTTCGGTGTTTTCTAGCAGAGAGAGGACTGGTTGCAGAACAAAACAAGTCAGAACTACAGATTTTTACAAATTAATACTTCTCTCCCACAGAGTAGTACCTGTTTGAATGTCAAAATGTACTATATTAGAAGAAGGGTGTCATTTAAGTAAAAGGGTTTCCCTGAGGAAGAATATCACACAATTTATACGAGCAGTGAAGGCTAATTAGAGTTTAGCTGAGCGTGTTATGTCTACAAAACCAACTGTCTCAAATGCAACTTCTACTAGCATAAAGGACTGGTTCAGAGCAAGTAGAAATTCGAACTGGATTCTGATGATAATGACTCTCTCCCAATAGAAGTAGTACATGTCTTGATTAAGCAAAAATATACTTTATTAGAAGAAGGGGGTGTCATTTAAGTAAAAAAAACTGTTTTTTCCCCCGAGGAAGGGGACCGTATCACCTTAATTTACTGAGAGCAGAGAGTGAAACTAATTGGGGTGTGGCTAGCAGCCAGGTAAATAAAACCAGGCCTCTCCAATGCAGCTAAACATTTCAAACAAGAAAACTGGATGCAAACAGAAACTAAGTCAGAACTTCAATTTTGTACTAATTAATCCTTCTCATCCAACAAAGTAGTTCTGTTGGGATAACAAAATATACTTTATTAGAAGGTGGTTTCATTTAAGTAAAAAGTGTTTTTCTGGGAAGGGCAATATCACCTAATTTCCGAGATCGAAGTAATCACTTAGGGCTGTGGCTAATCAGCTTGGTCTACAAGCAGCTGTCTCCAGTGCTGTCTTCTAGCACCTTCTAGCAGAGGACTGAATACAAACAAGAAACAAAGAACACAGATTTTACTAATTAATCACTTCTCTCTCAACAGAATATAACCGTCGATCAAGCAAAATGTACTTTATTGAAGAAGGTCTCATTTAAGAAACAAAATATGTTTTCCCCAGGGAAGGGCAACATACCCTAATTACTGAGAGAAGAGTGAATCTACTTGCAAGAAAATCAACAGGTCTTCAAAGCAGCTGTCTCAAATTAATGCTTCTAGCAGCTTCATGAAAGGGACATGATGCAAACAAGAAACAGAGCCAAACTACAGATTTTTGATAAATCCATGCTCTCTCAACAGAAAAGTACCTGTTTGGATTAAAAAAAATAACTCTATTAAGGAATGGGGTCTCATTAGGTAAAAAGTGTTGTTTTTTTTTAGAGGAAGAGACACCCTGGAATTTATGAGAACAAGAGAATCTAATTGGGGTGTGGCTTAAACTGACAAGTCTAAAGTAGCTGTCCTACAATTGGCTAGGCTGTTTCCCAACAGAAGAGGACAGGTTGCAGAACAAAAACAGAAGGCCAAGTACAGATTTTTATAATTAATCCTTCTCTCAAGGAGTAGTACCTGTTTGGATTGAAAATATGCTTTAATGAAGAAGAGGTCTCATTTAAGTAAAAAATAGTTTTTTCTCAAGAAGAGACATCATCTTAATTTACGAGGAAGAGTGAATCTAATGGGGTGGGCTAGAAGTTGAGGTCTACAAAACAGCTGTGTCCAATTAGGCTATCAGCTGTTTCTTGTAGAGAGGACTGGTTGAAGAGCAAACAGAAGTCAGAACTACATTTTTTTTATAATTATTCACTTCTCTCGAAAGGGTAGTACCTGTTGAATTAAAAAAATATAACGAAGAAGGAGGTGTCATTTAAGTAAAAAACTACTTTCCCCTGAGGTGAGGACTGTATCCTATAATTTACTGAGAGAAGTGATCCTAAATGGGGGTGTGAAACAGCAGCTTAAATCTAAAAAGCTCTCCCAATTATAGCTTCCGACTGTTTCACAGCAAGAAGAGCACTGGTTGCAAAACAAAGAAATAGAAGTCAAACTACAGATTTTTTTTAATAAAATTAATCTTACTCTCTCTCAATAAAAGTGGTATTACCTGTTTGGATTAAGCAAAAATATACTTTATAAGAAGATAGGTCTCATTTAAGTATAAAAAACTGTCTTTTTTCGCACTGAGGAAGGACAGTATCACTAAATTTATTGAAACGCAGTGATCTTAATTGGGAGTAATGGCTTTAGCAGCCTTGGTCTAAAAAAGCAGCTGTCTTCATTATTGCTTCTAGCTGTTTCTAGCAAGAAGACTGGATGAGCGTAAAAAACAAGTCCAGAACTAGTTTTACTAATTAATCACTTCTTCCTCTCAACAGGAGTAGAACTGTTCGGATTAAGTAAAAATATACTTTATTAGATGAAGGGCTCTCTCCTTTAGAAGTAGCTTTTTTCTTGAGAGGGCAATCTCCATATACAGAAAGCAGAGGTGATCTAATAGGGGTGTGGCTAAACAGCTTAGGTCTACAAAACAGTGTCTCCACTTGAAAGCTTCTGGCTGTTTCTAGCAAGAAGGTTGGTTACAGAGCAAGAAACAAGCCAAACTACAATTTTTGCAATTAATCACTTCTCTCACAACAGGAAGTCCTGTTTGGATAAAGCAAAAATATCTCTATTAAGGAATGGGGTCTCATTTAAGTAAACTGTTTTTCTGAGAATGGGCAGTAACATAATTTACTGAAACAGTGAACCTAATTGAGGTGTGGCTTAGCAGCTTAGGTCTACAAAGCAGCTGTCTCCAATTACCTACAGTCTTTTTTACCGAAGGGACTGGATACAGAAGAAACAGAGACCAGAACTACAGATTTTTTTACTAATTAATCTTGCCTCTCAGCAAGGTAGTACCTTTTTTGGATTAATAAAAATATACTCATAGAAGAAAGGGATCTCATTTAGGTAGGTGTAATATCACCTTAATTTACTGAAAGCAGAGAGGAATCTTAATTGGGGTGTGGCTAAGCAGCTTAGGTCTACTAAAGCAGCTGTCTCCAATTATAGCTTCCGGCTGTTTCTAGCAGAATAGGACTCATTGCAGAGAAAGAAACAGAATTCCAAAACTACAGATTTTTTACTAATTAATCACTTCTCTCTCAACAGGAGTAGAACCTGCTTGGATTAAGCAAAAATATACTTTATTAGAAGAAGGAGATCTCATTTAAGTAAAAAAAAGTGGTTTATTTTATCTGAGGAAGGGGCAGTATCAACTTAATTTACTGAGAGTGGAGGATGAATCTAATTGGGGAAGTGGCTTTGCAGCTTTGATCTACTAAAGCAGCTGTCTCCAATTACAGCTACTGGCTGTCTGTAGCAGAAGAGGACTGGTTGCAGAGCAAGAAACACAAGTCCAGAACTACAAATTTTTACTAATTAATCACTTTCTCCTCGACAGGGTAAGCAATTTGTTTGGATTTAAGGAAAAAGATATCCTCTATTAGAAGAATGGTGTCTCATTTAGTTAAAAAATTTGGGGTTTTTTCTGAGGAAGGGGGCAGTATAACCTTATTTTACTGAGAGCAGAGAGTGAATCTAATTGAGGGTGTGACTTAGCAGCTTAGGTCTAAAAAGCAGCTGTCTCCAATTATAGCTTCCGGCTGTTTCTTGCAGAAGAGGACTGGTTGCTAAGCAAGAAACAGAGGTCCAGAACTACAGATTTGTGTCTAATTAATCACGCCTCTCTAACAGGAGTAAGTATTTGTTTGTATTAAGCAAAATATACTTTTATTAGGTGTGTAAGGGGCCTTATTTATGTAAAAAGTGTTTTTTTTTTTTCTGAGGGATCAGATTACCTTAATTTACTGAGTGCAGAGAGGAATCTAATTGGGGTGTAGATTAGCATCTTAGGTCAACAAAAGCAGCTGTCTCCAATTATACTTTTCTGCTGTTTCTAGTAGTAGAGAACTGGGTGCGGAGGAAGAAACAGAAGTCGAGAAATTCATATTCTTTACTAATTAATCACTTCTCTCTCAACAGGAGTGGTACCTGTTTGGATTAAGCAAAAATATACTTTATTACAAGAAGGGGGTCGCATTTAAGTAAAAAAAGAAACCTTTTTTTTTTCCCTGAGGAAGGGGTCAGTATCACCATATTTACTGAGAGCAGAGAGTGATCCTAATTGGCGGTGTGGCTTAACAACTTAGGTCTACAAAAGCAGCTGTCGCCAATTATTCCTTCCGGCTGTTTCTAGCAGAAGAGGTCTGATTGCAGAGCAAGAAACAGAAGTCCAGAACTACAGATTTTCTACTAATTAATCACTTCTCTTTCAACAGCAGTAGTTCCTGTTTGGATTAAGCAAAAATATACTTTATTAGAAGAAGGGGGCCTCATTTAAGTAAAAAAAGTGTTTTTTTTTTCTGAAGAAGGGGGCAGGATCACCTGAATTTACTGTGAACAGAGAGTGAATCTAATTAGGGTGTGGATAAGCAGCTTAGGTCTACAAAAGCAGCTGTCTCCAATTATAGCTTCCGGTTGTTTCTAGCAGAAGAGGACTGGTTGCAGAGCAAGAAACAGAAGTCCAGAACTACAGATATTTTACTAATTAATCACTTCTCTCACAACATGAAACGTACCTTTTTAGATTAAGCAAAAATATTCTCTATTAGAAGAATGGGGTCTCATTTAATTATAAAAGTGTTTTTTTTATCTGAGGAAGGGGGCGGTATCACCGTAATTTACTGAGAGCAGAAAGTGAATCTAATTGAGGGTGTGGCATAGCAGCTTAGGTCTACAAAACAGCTGTTTCCAATTACACCTTCTGGCTGTTTCTTGCAGGAGAGGACTGGTTGCAGAGCAAGAAACAGGAGTCCACAACTACAGATTTTTTACTGATTAATCACTTCTCTCTCAAGAGGAGTAGAACCTGTTTGGATTAAGCAAAAATATACTTTATTAGAAGAAAGGGGTCTCCTTTAAGTAAAAAAAAGTATTTTTTTTTCTGAGGAAGGAGCAGTTTTACCGTAATTTACTGAGAGCAGAGAGTGAATCTAATTGGGGAAGTGGCTTTGCAGCTTAGGTCCACAACAGCAGCTGTCTCCAATTACAGCTACTGGCTGTTTCTAGCAGAAGAGGACTGGTTGCAGAGCATGAAACACAAGTCCAGAACTACATATTTTTTTACTAATTACTCACTACTCTCTCAAGAGGAGAAGTATCTGTTTGGATTAAGCAAACTTAAACTTTATTAGAAGACGGGGGTCTCATTTAAGTAAAAAAAAGTATTTTTTTTCTGAGGAAGGAGGCAGTTTCACCTTAATTTACTGAGAGCAGAGTGAATCGAATTTGGGGTGTGACTTAGCATCTTAGGTCTACAAAAGCAACTGTCTCCAATTACACCTTCCGGTTATTTCAAGCAGAAGAAGACTGATTGTAGAGCAAGAAACAGACGTCCAAACCTACAGATTTTTGACTAATTAGTCAATTCTCTCTCAACAGGAGAAGTACCTCCTTGGATTAAGCAAACAAATACTCTATTAGAAGAAGGGGGTCTCATTAAGGTAAAAAAAAAGTGGGTTTTTTTCTGAGGAGCGGGCAGTATCACCTTAATTTACTGAGAGCAGAGAGTGAATTTAATTGGGGGTGTGGATTAGAATCTTAGGTCTTCAACAGCTGCTGTCTCCAATACTACCTTCCTGCTGTTTTTAATAGTAGAGAACTGGGTGTGGAGGAAGAAACAAGTAGAGAATTTCAGATTCTTTACAAGTTAATCACTTCTCTCTCAGCAGGAGTAGTACCTGTTTGGATTAAGCAAAAATATACTTTATTAGAAGAACAAAGTCTCATTTAAGTAAAACAAGAAAACAGTTTTTTTGTTTGCTGATGAAGAGGGAGGTATCACCTTAAATTACTGAGAGCAAAGGGTGATCCTAGTTGGGGGTGTGGCTTAGCAACTTAGGTCTACAAAGGCAGCTGTCTCCAAATATTCCTTCTGGCTGTTTCTAGCAGAAGAGGACTGGTTGCAGAGCAAGAAACAAAAGTCCAGAAGTACAGATTTTCTACTAATTAATCACTTCTCTCTCAGCAGGAGTAGTACCTGTTTGGATTAAGCAAAAATATACTTTATTAGAAGAACGAAGTCTCATTTAAGTAAAACAAGAAAACAGTTTTTTTGTTTGCTGATGAAGAGGGAGGTATCACCTTAAATTACTGAGAGCAAAGGGTGATCCTAGTTGGGGGTGTGGCTTAGCAACTTAGGTCTACAAAGGCAGCTGTCTCCAAATATTCCTTCTGGCTGTTTCTAGCAGAAGAGGACTGGTTGCAGAGCAAGAAACAAAAGTCCAGAAGTACAGATTTTCTACTAATTAATCACTTCTCTCTCAACAAGAGAAGTACCTATTTGGATTAAGTAAAAATATACTTTATTAGAAAAAGGGGGTCTCATTTCGTAAAAAAAAAGTGTTTTTTTTCTGACGAAGTGGCAGTGTCACCTTAATTTACTGAGAGCAAAGAGTATATCTAATTGGAGTTGTGGCTTAGCAGCTTAGGTCTACAAAAGCAGCTGTCTCCAATTATAGTTTCTGCCTGTTTCTAGAAGAAGAGGACAGGCTGCAGAGCAAGAAATAGAACTCCCAAGCTACAGATTTTTTACTAATTAATCACTTCTCTCTCAACAGGAGTATAACTTGTTTGGATTAAGCAAAAATATTCTCTATTAGAAGAATGGGGTCTCATTTAGGTAAAGAACTTTTTTTTCTGAGGAAGGGGGCAGTATCACCTTAATTTACTGAGAGCAGAGACTGATCCTAATTGGCGGTGTGGCCAAGCAGCTTAGGGCAACAAAAAGAGCTGTATCCAAATATAGCTTCTGGCTGTTTCTAGCAGAAGAGGACTGGTAGCAGAGCAGGAAACAGAAGTCCAGAACTACAGATTTTTTACTAATTAATCACTTCTCTGTCATCAGTAATAGTACCTGTTTGGATTAAGCAAAAATTTACCTTATTTGAAAAAGGGGGTCTCATTTAAGTACATTTTTTTTCTGAGTAAGTGGGCAGTATCACCTTAATTTACTGAGAGCTGAGAGTGAATCAATTTGGGGGTTTGTCTTAGCAGCTTTGGTCTACTAAAGTTGCTGTCTCCAATTACAGCTTCCAGCTGTTTCCTGCAGAAGAGGACTGGTTGCAAATCAAGAAACAGAAATCCAGAACTACAGATTTTCTACTAATTAATCACCTCTCTCTCAACAGGAGTAGTACCTGTTTGGATTAAGCAAAAATATACATTATTAAAAATTGGGGGTCTCATTTAAGAAAAAAAAAGTGTTTTTTTCCTGCAGAAGGGGTCAGAATCACCTTAATTTACTGAGAGCAGAGAGTGAATCTAATTGTGGGTGTGGCTCAGTAGCATAGGTCTACAAAAGCAGCTGTCTCCAATTACAGCTACCGACTGTTTCTAACAGAAGAGGACTAGTTGCAGAGCAAGTAACACAAGTCTAGAACTACAGATTTTTTACTAATTACTCACTTCTCTCTCAACAGGAGAAGTACCTGTTTGGATTAAGCAAACTTAAACTTTATTAGAAGATGGAGGTCTCATTAATGTAAAAAAAATGTTTTTTCTCTGAGGAAGGGGGCAGTGTCACCTTAATTCACTGAGAGCAGAGTGAATCTAATTGGGTAAGTGGCTTAGCAGCATAGGTCTACAAAAGCAGATGTCTCTAATTACACCTTCTGGCTATTTCTAGCAGAAGAAGACTGATTGTAGAGCAAGAAACAGAAGTCCAAAACTACAGATTTTTGACTAATTAATCAATTCTCTCTCTACAGGAGTAGTACCTGTTTGGATTAAGCAAACATATACTCAGTTAGAAGAAGGGGTCTCAATTAGGTAAAAAAAGTGTTTTTTTTTATGAGGAGGGGGGCAGCATCACCTTAATATACTGAGAGCAGGGAGTGAATTTATTTGGGGGTGTGGATTAGAATTTTAAGTCTTCAAAAGCAGCTGTCTCCAATTATACCTTCCTGCTGTTTCTAATAGTAGAGAACTGGGTGTGGAGGAAGAAACAAGTTGAGAACTTCAGATTATTTTCTAATTATTTCCTTCTCTCTCAACAGCAGTAGTACCTGTTTGGATTAAGGGAAAATATACTTTATTAGAAGAAGGGGGTCTCATTTAAGTAAAAGAAGAAAACAGTTTTTTTGTTCCTTGAGGAAGGAGGCAGTATCACCTTAATTTACTGAGAGCAGAGAGTGATCCAAGTTGGGGGTGTGGCTTACCAACTTAGCTCTACAAAGGCCGCAGTCTCCAATTATTCCTTCTGACTGTTTCTAGCAAATGAAGACTGGCTGCAGAGCAAGAAACAGAAGTCCAGAACTACAGATTTTTTACTAATTAATCAATTCACTTTCAAGAGGAGTTGTACCTGTTTAGATTAAGCAAAATATACTTTTTTAGAAGAACAGAGTCTCATTTAGGTAAAAAAAAAGTATTTTTTTCTGAGGAAAGTAGCAGTATCACCTTAATTTTCTGAGAGCAGAGAGTGAATCTTATTGGAGGTGTGGCTTAGCAGCTTTGGTCTACAAAAGTTGCTGTCTCCAATAACACCTCCCAGCTGTTTTCTGCAGAAGATGACTGGTTGCAGATCAAGAAACAGAAGTCCAGAACTACAAATTTTTTACTAATTAATCAATTCTCTCTCAACAGGAGAAGTTCATGTTTGGATTCAGCAAAAATATCCTCTATTAGAAGAAGTGGCTCTCAGTTAGGTAAAAAAAATGTTTTTTTCTGAGGAAAGGGGCAATATCACCTTAATTTACTGAGAGCAGTGAGTTAATCTAATTGGGAGTGTGGCTTTGCAGCTTAGGTCTACAAAAGCAGCTGTCTCCTATTATAGCTTCCAGCTGTTTCTTGCAGAAGAGGACTGGTTGCAGAGCAAGAAACAGAAGTCCACAACTACAGATTTTTTACTAATTAATCACTTCTTTCTCAAGAGGAGTAGAACCTATTTGGATTAAGCAAAAATATACTTTATTAGAAGAAAGGGGTCTCCTTTAAGTAAAAAAAAGTATTTTTTTTTCTGGGGAAGGAACAGTATTGCCATAATTTACTGAGAGCAGAGAGTGAATCTAATTGGGGAAGTGGCTTTGCAGCTTAGGTCTACAAAAGCAGCTCTCTCCAATTACAGCTACCAGCTGTTTCTAGCAGAAGAGGACTGGTTGCAGAGCAAGAAACACAAGTCCAGAACTACAGATTTTTTACTAATTACTCACTTCTCTCTCAACATGAGAAGTACCTGTTTGCTTTAAGCAAACTTAAACTTTATTAGAAGAAGGGGGACTAATTTAAGTAAAAAAAGTGTGTTTTGTCTAATGAAGGAGGCAGTTTCACCTTAATTTACTGAGAGCAGAGTGAATCTAATTTGGGGTGTGACTTAGCATCATAGGTCTCCAAAAGCAGCTGTCTCCAATTACTCCTTCCTGTTATTTCTAGCAGAAGAAGACTGATTGTAGAGCAAGAAACAGAAGTCCAAAACTACAGATTTTTGACTAATTAATCAATTCTCTCTCAACAGGAGAAGTACCTGTTTGGATTAAACAAAAATATTCTCTATTCGAAGAATGGGGTCTCATTTAGGTAAAAAGAGTTTTTTTTTTCTGAGGAAGAGGGCAGTATCACCTAAATTAACTGAGAGCAGAGATGTAACCTAATTTGGGGAAGTGGCTTAGCAGTTTAGGTCTACAAAAGCTGCTGTCTCCAATCACAGTTTTGAAGCTATTTCTAGCAGGAGAGAACTGGTTGCAGAGGAAGAAACAGAAGTCGAGAACTTCAGATTCTTTACTAATTAATCACTTCTCTCTCAACAGGAGTAGTACCTGTTTGGATTAAAAAAATATACTTTATTAGAAGAAGGGGGTCTCATTTAAGTATTTAAAAAAAATTGTTTTTTTCCCCAGAGGAAGGGGGCAGTATCACCTTAATTTACTGAGATCAGAGAGTGATCCTATTTGGTGGTGTGGCTTAGCAACTTTGGTCTACAAAAGCAACTGTCACCAATTATTCCTTCCGGCTTTTTCTAGCAGAAGAAGACTGGTTGCAGAACAAGAAACAGAAGTCCAGACCTACAGATTTTCTACTAATTATTCACTGCTCTCTTACAGGAGTAGTACTCATTTGGATTAAGCAAACATAAACTTTATTAGAAGAAGGGGGGGCTCATTTAAGTATCCAAAAGGTGTTTTTTTTCTGAGGAAGGTGGCAGTATCATCTTAATTTACTGAGAGCAGACAGTGAATCTTATTGGGTGTGTGGCTTAGCAGCTTAGGGCAACAAAAGCAGCTGTATACAATTATAGCTTCTGGCTGTTTCTAGCAGAAGAGGACTGGTAGCAGAGCAAGAAACAGAAGTCCAGAATTACAGATTTTTGACTAATTAATCACTTCCCTCTCATCAGGAGTAATACCTGTTTGGATTAAGAAAAAATATCCTCTATTAGGAGAAGGGTGTTTCATATGGGTAAAAAAAGTGTTTTTTTCCTGAGGAAGCGGGCAGTATCACCTTAATTTACTGAGAGCAGAGAGTAAATCTAATTGGGGGTGTTGCTAGGCAGCTTAGGTCTAAAAAAGCAGCTGTCTCCAATTATAGCTACCGTCTGTTTCTAGCAGAAGAGGACTGCTTGCAGAGCAAGAAACAGAAGGCCAGAATGACTGATTTTTTACTAATTAATCACTTCTCTCTCAACAGGAGTATAACCTATTTGGATTAAGCAAAAATATACTTTATTAGAAGAAGGGGGCCTCATTTATTGGCACTTATCGATAAGAGTAGGGGAATTTCCCCGGTTTCCAGGCCAAATTTCCCTCATTCACTAAAAATACCACCAACAGCTTAATCTGGTTCAAGGTCAGTTGGCATTCATCTGTATCCCCCTCTCCCGGGTCGTGCCTGAAAATAGGTAGAATTTGTCTAGTGCACTTACCCAGTCAACAAAAGCTAAATAAATAAAAAAAAAAATAATAATTTAAGTAAAAAAAAGTGTTTTTTTCTGAGGAAGGCAGCAGTATCATTTCAATTTACTAAGAGCAGAGAGTGAATCTAATTGGGTGTGTGGATAAGCAGCTTAGGTCTACTAAAGTTGCTGTCTCCAATCACAGCTTCTGGCTATTTCTAGCAGGAGAGAACTGGTTGCAGAGGAAGAAACAGAAATCGAGAACTTCAGATTCTTTACTAATTAATCAATTCTCTCTCAACAGGAGCAGTACCTGTTTGGATTAAGCAAAAATATACTTTATTAGAAGAAGGGAGTCTCATATAAGTAAAAAAAGAAAATAATTTTTCTTTCCTTAAGGAATGGGGCAGTATCACCTTAATTTACTGAGAGCAGAGAGTGAATCTAATTAGGGTGAGGGTTAGCAGCTTTGGTCTACAAAAGTTTCTGTCTCCAATTACACCTTCCAGATGTTTCCTGCAGAAGAGGACTTGTTGCAGGTCAAGATACAGAAGTCCAGAACTACAGATTTTTTACTAATTAACCACTAATTAGTCACTTCTCTCTCAACAAGAGTAGTACCTGTTTGGATTAAGCAAAAATACTCATTATTAAAAAAAGGGAGTCTCATTTAAGTAAAAAAAGTGTTTTTTTTTTTCTGTGGAAGGGGGCCGTATCACCTTAATTTACTGAGAGCAGAGAGTGAATCTAATTGTGGGTGTGGTTTAGCTGCATAGGTCTACAAAAGCAGCTGTCTCCAATTATTGCTTCTGGTTGTTTCTAGCAGAGGAGGACTGGTTGCAGAGCAGGAAACAGAAGTCCAGAACTACAGATTTTTTACTTATTAATCACTTCTCTCTCGGCAGGAATATAACCTGTTTGGATTAAGCAAAAATACACTTTATTAGAAGAAGTGGTCCTCATTTAAGTAAAAAAAAAGAGTGTTTTTTTTTCCTGAGGAAGGGGGCAGAATCACCTTAATTTACTGAGAGCAGAGAGTGATTCTAATTACGGATGGCTAAGCAGCTTAGGTCTACAAAAGCAGCTGTCTCCAACAATAGCTAACGGCTGTTTCTTGCAGAAGAGGACTGGTTGCAGAGCCTGAAACAGAAGCCCAGAACTGCAGATTTTTTACTAATTAATCACTTCTCTCTCAACAGGAGAAGTACCTGTTTGGAATAAACAAAAATATTCTTAATTAGAAGAATGGGGTCTCATTTAGGTAAAAAAAAGTGTTTTTTTCTGAGGAAGGGTGCAGTATTACCTAAATTTTCTGAGAGGAGAGAGTGAATATAAATGGAGGTGTGGATTAGCAACTTAAGTCTCCAAAAGCAGCTGTCTCCAATTATACCTCCCTGCTGCTTCAAGTAGTAGAGAACTGGTTGCAGAGGGAAGATACAGAAATCGAACTTCCGATTCTTTTACTACTTAATCACTTTCTCAACAGGTAGTAAATTTGTTTGGATTAAGCAAAATATATTTTATTAGAAGAAGCTGGTCTCATTTAAGTAAAAAGAAAACAGTTTTTTTTCCCTGAGGAAGGGGCAGTATCACCTTAATTTACTGAGGGCAGTGAGTGATCCTAATTGGCAGTGAGGCTTAGCAATTTAGGTCTACAAAAACAGCTGTCACCAATTATTCCTTCTGGCTGTTTCTCAGAAGAAGACTGGTTGCAGAACAAATGGAAACAGTAAGTCCAGACCTTATAGATTTTCATTAATTATTCACTAGCCTCCCAACAGGAGTAGTAATTTAATTCTGATTAAGCAAACATATACTATTAGAAGAAGGGGAGTCTCATTTAAGTAACAAAAAAGTGATTTTTTTCTCTAAGGAAGTTAACAGTATCACCTTAATTTACTGAGAGCAGAGAGTCAATAATTGGCTTTGTGGCTTAGCAGCTGAGGGCTACAAAAGCAGCTGTATCCAATTATAGCTTCTGGCTGTTTCTTGCAGAAGAGGACTGGTAGAAGAGCAAGAAACAGAAGTCCAGAACTACAGATTTTTGACTAATTAATCACTTCTCTTTCATCAGGAGTAGAACCTCTTTGGATTAAGCAAAAATATTCTCTATTAGAGGAAGGATGTTTCATATACAGTAGATAAAAAAAGTGTTTTTTTTCCTGAGGAAGTGGGCAGTATCACCTTAATTTACTGAGAGCAGAGAGTGAATCTAATTGGAGGTGTGGCTTCGCAGCTTAGGTCTACAAAAGAAGCTGTCTCCAATTATAGCTTCTGGCTGTTTCTTGCAGAAGAGGACTGGTTGTAGAGCAAGAAACAGAAGAACAGAACTACAGATATTCTACTAATTAATCACTTCTATCTCAACAGCAGTAGTACCTGTTTGGATTAAGCAAAAATATTCTTTATTAGAAAAAGGGGATCTCATTTAAGTATAAAAAAGTGTTTTTTTCTGAGAAAGGGGAAGTATCACCTTAATTTACTGAGAGTAGACAGTATATCTAATTGGGGGAGTGGCGAAGCAGCTTAGGGCTACAGAAGCAGCTGTATCCAATTACAGCTTCAGGCTGTTTCTAGCAGAAGAGGACTGGTAGCAGAGCAAGAAACTGAAGTCCAGAATTACAGATTTTTTACTAATTAATCACTTCACTCTCAACAGGAGTAGAACCTGTTTGGATTAAGCAAAAATATACTTTATTAGAAATAGGGGGTCTCATTTAAGTAAAAAAAAATGTTTTTTTTTCTGAGGAAGGGGCAGGGCTATCACCTTAATTCACTGAGAGCAGAGAAGTGAATCTAACTTGGGTGTAGCTTAGCAGCTAAGGTCTACAAAAGCAGCATTCTCCAATTATAGCTTCTGGCTGTTTCTAGGAGAAGAGGATTGGTAGCAGAGCAAGAAACAGAAGTCCAGAACTACAGATTTTATTAACTAATCACTTTCTCTCATGAGTAGTACCTTGCTCTGATTGGCCAAAACGCACCTTTATTGTGTTGTGGTCCCACTTGCTAAAAGTCACTTTTTTTTGAGGGCTGTGGAAGAATCAATCTTAATTTACCTGATATAGTGAATCTAATCAGTGGCTAACAGCTTAGGTCCCATGTGCAGCTGTATCCAATTATAGCCCGGCTGTTTCTGTGCAAAGAGGACTGATTTCAGAGCAAGAAACAGAAGGCCAGAACTACAGATTCTTCCACCACCCATCCACTTCCCCAATTGTATAGCACCTGCCTGACTACAAAACATACTTTATTAGAAAAAGCGGTCTTGTTTAATTATTTTTTTCCTGAGGAAGTGGTCAGTATCACCTTAATATACTTTGAGAGTGGACAGTGAATCTAATTGGGGTGTGGATTAGCATTTTAGGTGTTCAAAAGCAACTGTCTCCAACTATACCTTCCTGCTGTTTCTAGTAGGAGAGAACTGGGTGCAGAGGAAGAAACAGAAGTTGAGAAATTCAGATTCTTTCCCTATTAATCACTTCTCTGACAACAGGAGAAGTTACTGTTTGGATTAAGCAACAATATCCTCTATTAGAATAAGGGTGTCTCATACAGGTAAAAAAAAGAGTTTTTTTTTTCTGAGGAAGGGGGAAGTATCTCCTTAATTTACAGAGAGCTGAGAATGAATCAAATTGGGGTGTGGCTTAGCAGCCTAGGTCTACAAAAGCTGTTGTCTCCTATTATAGCTTCCAGCTGTTTCTTGTAGAAGAGGACTGGTTGTAGAGCAAGAAATAGAAGTCCAGAACTACAGATTTTCTACTAATTAATCACATCTCTCTCAACAGCAGTAGTACCTGTATGAATTAAGCAAAAATATACATTATTAGAAAAAGGGGGTCTCATTTAAGTAAAAAAAAAATAGTTTTTGTGTTCCCTGAGGAAAGGGGCAGTATCATCTTAATTTACTGAGAGCAGAGAGTGATCCAAGTTGGGGGTGTGGCTTAGCAATTTAGGTCTACAAAGGCAGCAGTCTCCAATTATTCCTTCTGGCTGTTTCTAGCCGAAGAGGACTGGCTGCAGAGCAAGAAACAGAAGTCCAGATCTACAGATTTTTTACTAATTAATGACTTCACTTTCAAGAGGAGTAGTACCTGTCTGAATTAGGCAAAAATATACTTTACTAGAAGAAGGTGGTCTAATTTAAGTAAAATAGGTGTTTTTTTTCCCCTTCGGAAGGAGAAAGTATCACCTTAATTTACGGAGGGCACAGAGTGAATCTAATTGGGGGTGTGGCTTAGCAGCTTAGGTCTACAAAAGCAGCTGTCTCCAATTATATCTTCCGGCTGTTTCTAGAATAAGAGGACTGGTTGCAGAGCAAGAAACTGAAGTCCAGAACTTCAGATTTTTTACTAATTAATCACTTCTCTCTCAAAAGGAGTATAACCTGTTTGGATTAAGCAAAATATACTTTTTTAGAAGAAGAGAGTCTCATTAAAGTAATAAAAAAAGTGTTTTTTGTTCTGAGAAAGGTGACAGTATCACGTTAATTTACTGAGAGCAGAGATTGAATCTAATTGGGTGTGTGGCTTAGCAGCTTAGGTCTACAAAAACAGCTGTCTCCAATTGCAGCTACCCGCTGTATCTAGCAGAAGAGGACTGGTTGCAGAGCAAGAAACACAAGTCCAGAACTACAGATTTTTAACTAATTAATCACTTCTCTCTCAACAGCAGTAGTACCAGTTTGAATTAAGCAAAAATATACATTATTAGAAAAAGGTGGTCTCATTTAAGAAAACAAAAATAGTTTTTTTTTGAGGAAGGTGGCAGTATCACCTTAATTTACTGAGAGCGGAGATTGAATCTAATTTGGGGTGTGGTTTATCATTACGCTTCATAAAAGCAGTTGTTCTACCAAATCCTTCTGGCTATTTCTAGTAGAAGGAGACTTATTGCAGAGCAAGAAGTAGAAGTCCAGAACTACATATTTTTGATTAATTAATCAATTCTCTCTACATGGGAGTAATGTTTGTTTGATTAAGTAAAATATACTCTATTAGAATATAGGTTCCTCACGTGAGGTAAAAAGTTTTTTTCTGAGGAGGGGCAGTATCACCTAGTTTACTGAGAGTAGAGAGTGAATCTAATTGGGGTTGTGGATAGAATCTTAAGTCTGTAAAAGCAGCTGTCTCCAATTATACCTTCCTGCTGTTTCTAGTAGTAGAGAACTGGGTGGGAGGAAGAAACTGGAAGTTGAAAATTTCAGATTCTTTTACAAATTAATCACTTTTCTCAACAGTAGTAGAACCTGTTTTATTGCTAAAATACTACTTTGTATCAGAAGAAGTTGGGTCTCATTTGGCAAAAAAAATAGTTTTTGTGTTTCCTTGAGGAAAGGGCAGTATCATCTTAATTTACTAGATGAGAGAGTGATCCAAGTTGGGGGTGTGGCTTATAACTTAGGGTCTACAAAGGCAGCAGTCTCCACTATTCTCTGCATCCAAGAGGACTGCTGCAGAGCAAGAAACAGAAGTCCAGATCACAGATTTTTACTAATTCATCACTCACTTTCAAGAGGAGTAGTGCCTATTTGAAGTAGGCTAAAATATACTTTAATTAGAAGAAGTGGTCTAATTTATAAAAAAGTGTTTTTTTACTCATGGAAGAAAGTATCTCCTTAATTTACGGAAACAGAGGAATCTAATTGGGGTGGATAAGGTCCAGGTCTTCTACAAAAGTAGCCACTTCAAAATGATATCTTCCTGGCTGTTTCTAGTAGAGGAGGACTGGTTGCTGAGCAAGAAACAGAAGTCCAGAACTTCATATTTTTTACTTATTAAACACTTCTCTCTCAACAGGAGTATAACCTGTTTGGATTAAGCAAAATATACTTTTTTAGAAGAAGGGAGTCTCATTTAAGCAAAAAAAAAGTTTTTTTTTCTGAGAAGGTGGCAGTATCACTAATTTATTTGAGCAGAGAGTGAATCTAATTGAGTGTGGGTTAGAGTTTAGGGCTACAAAAGCAGCTGTATCCAATTGAGGTTTCTTGGTGTTTCTAGTAGAAGAGGACTGGTAGCAGAGCAAGAAACAGAAGTCCAGAACTACTGATTTTTGACTAAGTAATCACTTCTCTCTCATCAGGAGTAGTACCTGTTTGGATTAAGCAAAAATATCCTCAATTAGAGGAAGGATGTTTCATATAGGTAAAAAAAGTGTTTTTTTCTGAGGAAGTGGGCAGTATCACCTTAATTTACTGAGAGAAGAGAGTGAATCTATTTGGGGCATGTGGTTTAGCAGCTTAGGTCTACAAAAGAAGCTGTCTCCTATTATAGCTTCTGATCTTTCTTGCAGAAGAGGATTGTTATAGAGCAAGAAACAGGCACAGAACTACCATTAATCACTTGTCTTAACAGGAGTAGAACCTGTTTGGATTAAGGAAAAACATAGTTTTTTAGAGGAAGGGCGTCTCCATTAAGTAAAAAAAAGTGTTATTTTTCAGAGGAAGGGGCAGTATCAACTTAATTTACTGAGAGCAGGGAGTGAATATAATTAAGGAAGTAGCTTTGCAGCTTAGGTCTACAAGATCTGCTGTCTCCAATTACAGCTACCGGCTGTTTCTAGCAGAAGAGGACTGGTTGTAGAGCAAGAAACACAATTCCAGAACTAATGATTTTTTACTAATTACTCACTTCTCTCTCAACAGGAGAAGTACTGGTTTGGATTAATCAAACATAAACTTTATTAAAAGAAGGGTGTCTCATTAAAGTAAAAAAAATTTGTTTTTTTCTGAGGAAGGGTTCAGTATCACCTTAATTTACTGAGAGCAGAGAGTGAATCTACTTTGGGGTGTGGCTTAGCATCTTAGGTCTACAAAAGCAGCTGTCTCCAATTATACCTTCCTGCTGTTTCTAGTAGTAGAGAACTGGGTGGGGAGGAAGAAACAGAAGTAAAGAACTTCAGATTCTTTACCAATTAATCACTTCTCTCTAAACAGTAGTAGTAGTACCTGTTTGGATTAAGTGAAAATATACTTCATTAGAAGAAGGAGTTTCATTTACAAAAAGAAAAATAGTTTTTGTTCCCAGAGGAGCAGTATCACCTTAATTTTGTGAAAGCAGAGAGTGATTCTATTGTGTGAGGCTTAGTAATTTAGGACTACAAAGGCAGAAGTCTCCAATTATCTTCCGTTTGTTTCTGGCAGAAGAGACTGGCTTATAAGAAACAGAAATCAAGAACTATTTTTCTGATTAATTACTTTCCCAACAGGAGGAAATTCCATTTGGATTCAGCAAAATATTCTTATTAGAAGAAGGGGTTCTATTTAAGTAAAAAACAAGTCTTTTTCTGAGGAAGGGGTAGCCTTACCAATTTATGGAGAGTAGAGAGGAATCTAATTGTGGGTTTGTTTAGAAGCATAAGTTCAACAGCAGTTGTCTCCAATTACAGCCTCTGGCTGTTCCTAGCAGAAAGGACTGGTTGTAGAGCAAGAAGCAGAAGGCCAAACTAGTGATTTTTTATAGTTAATCATTTCTCAACAAGAGTAGTACCTGTTTGGGTTGTAAAATATACTTTATTAGAAGAATAGGGTCCATTTAAGTAAAAGTTTTTTTCCCAGAGGAAGGAGGAATATCACCTTAATTTACTGAGAGGAGAGAGTGTATCTAGTTGTGGTGTGGTTGCTTAGGTTTACAAAAAGCTGTCTTAAATTACAGCTTCCTGCTGTATCTAGCAGAAGAGGACAGGTTGCAGAGCAAGAAATAGTAGTCTAGAACTATTTTTTATTAATTATTCATCACTTTCAAGAGAAGTAGTTCCTTTGATTAAGCAAAAATATTCTTTATTAGAAGAAGGGGACTAATTTAAGTAAAAGTGTTTTTTTCCCCATGGAAGGGGACAGTATCACCTTAGTTTACTGAGAACAGAGAGGAATAATTTTGGTGTGGCTTAGCAGCTATTACAAAAGCAGCATTCTCCAATTATGGTTTCCTCCTGTTTTAGAAGAAGGGACTGTTGCAGATAAGAAATAGAAGTCCAGAACTACAGATTTTATTAATTAATCACTTCTCTCAAGTGAGTATAACCTGTTTGGATTAAGTAAACATACACTTTATTAAAGGTGTCATTACTATAAAAAGTGTATTTTTCTGAGGAAGGGCAGTATCACCTTAATTTACTGAGAGCAGAGAGTGAATCTAATTGGGGTGTTGCTATAGCTTAGGGTCATAAAGCAGCTGTCTCCAATTATAGCTTCTTGGCTGTTTCTGAGAAGAGGATTGTTGTAGAGAAAGAAATAGAAGTCCATAATTACAGATTTTTATTAATTAATCATTTTCTCTCATCAGAGAGTATTGCTTTGATTACAAAAATAAACTTTATTTGAAAAAGGGGTCTCATTTATGTAAAAAAAAAGTGTTTTTTTTTTCTGAGAAAGGTGGCAGTATCACCTTAATTTACTGAGAGCAGAGAGTGAATCTAATTGGGGTGTTGCTAAGCAGATTAGGTCCACAAAAGCAGTTGTCTCCAATTATAGCTTCAGGCTGTTTCTAGCAGAAGAGGACAGGTTGCAGAGCAAGAAACAGAAGGCCCCTCTCCTCCATAGCCCACCTTGGTCCAACTACCTACTCCCTTGGCAACCTCTGAGGTAGCAGCAATGACCCTGGTGGTCCCTGGGTAGGGAGGAAGTTTCACAAGTCCTAGCCAAGTCCAGGCTGGAGACAAGCAACCTCCTACCCGCAGACCAGAGAGGTACCTACAAATAGGGCAGCACTGCAGCCTCCAGAATGTCTCCAGAGCGCTACCCCACAGCCATTGCACTGCATCCACTCCCATCATGTCTTATTTTGTGGCCCTGCTCCTGTTGCTTTATATGCTTACTCTCCTCCCTGTTTTTCTTTCTCCTACTATGTGCCCTTACAGCTCTCACTCTTCCTGTTCTGGGACAAGAACTTCCTGTATTCTTCAGTAATCTCCTTCTTTCTTGCTCAGAGTCAGACCTCCAGCAGGGGAGAGGGAGAATTACTCTTACCTTCCAGGATTACAGAATCTATGTGCCTCAGTGATTCTTCCTTCCCTACTGCCAAACAGGAAGTTCCTGTTGTCACAGTCAAATCCAGGCCTATAAAAACCAGAAATGACTAAAGGGTTGGAGGTTGGGGTGGAGGGAAGGAGAGGCAATTAGTAATAAAAGTTGTAGTTTTGTATTCAGCTGCTCCTTGTTGGAAGAAGCAAGATTCCTGTCTGCAAAACTAGCAGAAGGGAACTGTAATGGTAGAGACACCTGGTTTTGAACTCCTAAGCTACACCCCAATTAACCCCCCTTCTTAATTGGCAAACTCTTTTTCACTAACAAGGAAAAGCACACTGACTTACTTTGTTATACCTCTAAATGAGTCCCCCCTACTTCTAATAAAGTATGTGTTGACTGAATCTGAATCCCAACAGGGAACAGACTCCTGCTGAGATAGAACATTTATTACTAATAGAACACTTCTAAAGAAATACAAAATCACACATACCCCCATGCTGCAAAGCATCATGGGCTGTATATAAATCACCACACAGAATATTATGCTGGTTCAGCCATAAAAAAAAATGCATGGTGCTGAAGGCCTCTCACACAGTTAGCAAAGGGTGCCAACAGAAGACACAGTACACATGTTTCATCCTACCAGGACACATCAGTGTGCCTCAGTTTTCTAGTTAGCTGCTCCCTTGCTGAAAGCAAGATTCCTGTCTGCAAAAAGCTAGCTGTTTCTATAAGAAAGGGACTGGTTGCAAAGCAAAGATACAAACATCCAGAAATACAGATTTGTTACTAATTAATCCTTCTCTCTCAACAGGAGTAGTACCTGTTTGGATTAACAAAAATATACTTTATAAGAAGAAGGAGGTCTCACTTAAGTAAAAAAAAAAGTGTTTTTTTCTGAGAAGGGCAGTATCACCTTAATTTACTGAGAGCAGAGAGTGAATCTAATTGGGGTGTGGCTTAACAGCCTAGGTCTACAAAAGCAGCTGTCTCAATTACAACTTTGGGCTGTTTCTACCAGAAGAGGACAGGTTGCAGAGCAAAAAAGAAGTCAGAACTACAGATTTTATTTACTAATTAATCACTTCTCTTTCCAAGAGGAGTAGTACCTATTTGGATTAAGCAAACATATAATTTATTAGAAGAAGGGGTCTCATTTAAGTAAAAAAGTTATTTTTTCTCAGGAAGGGCAGTATCACATAATGTACAGAAAGCAGAGATGAACCTAATTGAGGTTGTGGCTTAGCAGCTTAGGTCTATAAAAGCAGCTGTCTCTAATTACAGATTCCACCTGTTTCTAGCAGAAGAGGACTGGTTGCAGAGAAAGAAACAGAAGTCAGAACTAAAAGATTTTTTAATAATTAATCTTCTCTCTCAACAAGGGTAGTACCTGTTTGGGTTAAGCAAAAATATACCTTATTAGAAGAACGGGGTTCCATTTAAGTAAAAAAAAGTGTTTTTCCTGAGGAAGGAAGTATCACCATAATTTCACGAAGAGGCAGAGTGTAAATTTAATTAGGGGTGTGGCTTAGCTGCTTAGATTTACAAAAGCAGCTGTCTACAGTTACAAGCTTCTGGCTGTTTCTAGCAGAAAGAGGAGGTTGCAGAGAAACAAACAGAGGCCAGAACTACAGATTTTTAATAATTAATCACTTCTCTTTCAACAGGAGAAGTACCTGTCTAAGTTAAGCAAAAATATACTTTATTAGAAGAATGGGGTCTCATTTAAGTAAAAACAAAGTGTTTTTCTGAGAAATGAGGCAGTATCACCTTAATTTACTGAGAGCAGATAGTGAATCTAATTGGGGTGTGGGTTAGCAGTTTAGGTCTACAAAGCAGCTTATCAATTACAGCTTCAGTGTTTCTAGCAGAAGAGGACAGGTTGCAGAGCAAGAAACAAAGTCCAGAACTACAGATTTTTACTAATTAATCACTTCTCTCTCAACAGGAGTAGTACCTGTTTGAATTAAGCAAAAATGTACTATATTAGAAGAAGGGCATCATTTAAGGTATAAAAACGTGTTTTTCCCTGAGGAAGGGGCAGTATCACCTTAATTTACTGCGAGCAGAGAGTGATCCTAATTTGGGGTGTGGCTTAGCAGCTTACGTCTAAAAAAGCAGTTGTCTCCAATTATAGCTTCCAGCTGATTCCAGCAGAAGAATACTGGTTGCAGAGCAAGAAATAGAAGTCCAGAACTACAGGTTTTTTACTAATTAATCACCTATCTCTCAAAAAAAGTAGTACCTGTTTTGATTAAGCAAAAATATACTTTATAAGAAGAAGGGGGTGTCATTTAAGAAAAAAAAGTGGTTTTTTTTTCACTGAGTTAGAGGGCAGTATCACCTTAACTTATTGAGAGCACAGAGTGATCCTAATGGGGATTAGTGACTTAGCAGCCTAGGTCTAAAAAAGCAGCTGTCTTCCTTATAGCTTCCAGCTGTTTTAGCGAAAAAACTGGTTGCAAAGCAAGAAACAGAAGTCAGAACTACAGATTTTTACTAATTAATCACTTCACTCTCAACAGGGTAGAACCTGTTAGGATTAGCAAAAACTATACTTTACTAGAAGAAGGGTTTCATTTCAGAAAAAAATAATATTTTTTTCTCAAGAAGGGCAGTATCACCTTAATTTACTGAGAGCAGAAGTGAATCTAACTGGGGTGTGGTAAGCAGCTTAGGTCAACAAAATCAGGTGTCTCAATTATACCTTCCGGCTGTTTCTAGCAGAAGAGACTGGTTGCAGAGCAAGAAACAGAAGTCAGAACTACAGATTTTTAATAATTAATCACTTCTCTCTCAACAGAAGAAAAACCTGTTTTGGATTAACAAAAATATACTTTATAAGAAGAGGGGTCCTTAAGTAAAAAAAGTGTTTTTTTTTTCCTGAGGAAGGGGCAGTATCACCTTAATTTACTGAGAGCAGAGAGTGAATCTAATTGGGGTGTGGCTGAACAGCCCAGGGTTCTACAAAAGCAGCTGTCTCCAATTATTCAACTTTGGGCTGTTTCTTACCAGAAGAGGACAGGTTGCAGAGCAAGAAAACAGAAGTCCAGAAATACAGTATTTTTTACTAATTAATCACATCTCTTTCAAGAGGATAGTACCTGTTTGGATTAAGCAAAACATATAATTTGATAGAAGAAAGTGGGTCTCATTTAAGTAAAAAAAGTTATTTTTCTAAGGAAGGGCAGAATTCACCTTAATTTACTGAGAGCAGAGAGTGAATCTAATTGGAGGTTTAACTTAGAATCTTAGGTCTACAAGAAAGCAACTGTCTCCAACAAAGCTTCCGACATGTTTCTAGCAGAAAAGGACTGGTTACAGTGCAGAGAAACAGAGGTCCAGAACTAAAGATTTTTAATAATTAATCCTTCTCTCTCAACAAGAGTAGCATACTTGGGTTAAGCAAAAATATACTTTATTAGATGAAGGTGGTTTCATTTAAGTAATAAAAAGTGTTTTTTTTCTGAGGAAGGGAAGTATCACCCTAATTTTACTAAGATCAGAGGTGATCTACTTGGGGTGTGCTAATCAGCTTGGGTGCTACAAAGCTGCAGTCTCCAATTATATCTTCGGCAGCTTCTAGCAGAAGAGGACTGGATGCAGAGCAAGAAACAAAAGACCAGAACTACAGATTTTACTAATTAATCCTTTTCTCTCTCAACAGGAGAGAACCAGTTTGGATTAAGCAAAGATATCCTCTAACAGAGGAATGAGGTCTCATTTAGGTAAAAAGTGTTTTTTTTGCGAGGAAGGGCAATGCTTTGTAATTTACTGAGCAGAGAAGGTGAACCTCATTGAGGTTGTGGCATAGCAGTTTGGGTCTACAAAAGCAGCCGTCTCAATTACAGCTTCCGGCTGTTTCTAGCAGAAGAGGACTGGTTACAGAGCGAAACAGAAGTCCAGAACTACAGATTTTTTAATAATTAATCACTTCTCTCTCAACAGAAGTAGTACCTGTTTGGATTAAGCAAAAATATACTTTATTAGAAGAAGGGGGTTCCATTTAAGTAAAAAAAAAAGTTATTTTTTTTCTGAGGAAGGGGGAAGTATCACCTTAATTTAAGGAGAGCGAATGTGAACCTAATTGGGGTTGTAAACCAAGCAACTTAGGTCTACAAAACCAGCTGTCTCCAATTACAGCTTCCAGCTGTTTCTAGCAGAAAGAGGACTGGTTGCAGAGCAAAACAGAAGTCCAGAACTACAGATTTTTAATAATTAATCACTTCTCTCTAACAAGGTATTACCTGTTTGGATTAAGCAAAATATTGCTTTATTAGAAGAAGGGGTCTCATTTAAGTAAAAAAAAAAGTTATTTTCAGAGAGGGCAGTATCACCTTAATTTACTGAGAGCAGAGAGTGAATCTAATTGGAGTATGGGCTAGAAAGTTTAGGTCTACAAAAGCAGCTGTCTCCAGTACAGCTATCAACTGTTTCTAGCAGAGACAAGCTACAGAAGTCCAGAACTACAGGTTGTTTACTAATTAATCACTTCTCTCTCAAACAGGAGTAGTATCTGTTTGAATTAAGCAAAATATACTTTATTAGTAGAAGGGGTGTCATTTAAGTAAAAAAAAAACAAGTTTTTCCCTGAGGAAGGGACTGTATCCTGTAATTTACTGAGAGGCAGAGAGTGATCCTAATTGGAGGTGTGGCTTAGCAGCTTACGTCTAAAAAGCAGCTGTCTCCAATTATAGCTTTGACAGTTTCTATGAAAAGAGTACTGGATGCAGAGCAAAGAAACAAAGTCAGAACTACAGAATATTTTACTAATTATCATCTCTACCTCACAGAAGTAGTACCTGTTTAGATTAAGCAAAAATATACTTTATAAGAAGAAGCAGTCTCATTTAAGTATAAAAGTGTTTTTATTTCACTGAGGAAGAGGACAGTATCACCTTAATTTATTGAGAGCATAGAGTGATCGTAATTGGGGGTGTGGCTTGCAGCCTAGGTCTAAAAAAGCAGCTGTCTTCAATTATTGCATCCAGCTGTTTCTAGCAGAAGAAGACTGGTTGCAGAGCAAAAACAAGTCAGAACTACAGATTTTACTAATTAATCACTTCACTTCACTCTCTCAACAGTAGTAGAACCTGTTTGGATTAAACAAAAATATGCTTTAATAGAAGAAGGGGGTCTCATTTAAGCAAAAACTGTTTTTTTACTGAGGAAGGGGGCAGTAACATCTTAAATTACTGAGCAGAAGAGTGAATCTAATTGAGGGTGTGGTTTAGCAGATTAGGTCTACAAAAGCTGCTGTCTCAAATATACCTTCCAGCCGTTTCTTGCAGAAAGGAGAGTGGTTGCAGAGCAAGAAACAGAAGTCAGAACTACAGATTTTATAATTAATCACTCTCTCTCAACAGGAGTAGTACCTGTTTGGATTGTAAAAAATATACTCTATTTGAAGAAGAAAATCATTTAAGTAAAAAAAGTGTTTTTTTTTTTTCTGAGGGAAGGAGCAGTATCACCTTAATTTACTTAGAGCAGAGAGTGACTCTAATTGGGGATGTGGCCTAAATCAGCTTAGGTCTACAAAGCTACAGTCTCAAATATATCTTCCGGCAACTTCACTAGAAAAGGACTGGATGCAGAGCAGAAACAGAAGATCAGAACTACAGATTTTTACTAATAAACACTTTCCTCAAACAGGAGTATAACCAGTTTGAATTAAGCAAAATATACTTTCAATAAGAAGAGGTCTCATTTAAGAAACAAAAGTGTTTTTTTTTCTGAGGAAGAGGGCAATATCACCCTAATTTACTGAGAGCAGAGAGTGAATCTACTTGTGGCTGTGGCTAATCAGCTTAGGTATACAAAAGCAGCTGTCTCCAACTATAGCTTCCGCAGCTTCTAGCAGAAGTGGACTGGATGCAGAGCAAAACAGAAAACCAGAACTACAGATTTTTACTAATTAATCACTTTCTCCTCAACAGGAGAAGAACCAGTTTGGATTAAGCAAAGATATCCTCTAATTAGAAGGAATGGGGTCTCATTTAGGTAAAAAAGTGTTTTTTTTCTGAGGAAGGGACAGTAGCGCCTTAATTTACTGAGAGCAGAAGGTGAACCTCATTGAGGTTGTGACTAGCAGTTTAGGTCTACAAAAGTAGCTGTCTCCAATTACAGCTTCCAGCTGTTTCCATGAGAGGACAGGTTGCAGCTAGAAGAAACGAAGACCAGAACTACAGATTTTTTAATAATCACTTCTCTCTCAACAAGGGTAGTACCTGTTTGGAATAAGCAAAAATATACTTTATTAGAAGAAGGTTCCATTTAAGTAAAAAAAAGTTATTTTTTTCTGAGGAAGAAGTATCACCTTAATTTAAGGAGAGCAGAATGTGAACCTAATTGAGGTTGTGGCTTAGCAACAGGTCTACAAAACCAGCTGTCTCAATTACATAGATACACACATAGACAGTGTTGACAGATGAGGGCCTATGGCCACACCTAGTCTACTTACCCAGAAACTGTGTAAGTTCAGTTTGTTTTCCTAGAAGTCTATTTCACTTACCTGACTCTAGAATTCACTATGTCTATCCAACCACGATCTTAAATCCCGTGATTGTTTCAGCTCCACCACTTCTCTGGCAGGGTGTTCCACTTGTCCACCACCGTTCTGTGAAGAAATTCTTTCCCATGTTTCCTCTGAATCGTCCTCCCTCCAACTTCATCCCTTGCCCTCTTGTCCGAAACATATCTTTTAAGCTTAAAAATAGTGTTTCCTGCACCTATTCCTCCCTGTAAGATGCTTGTATGTCTCCCATCATATCCCCTCTCCTCCTCTCCTCCCAGAATTACATGATCAGTTACCTTCAACTGTCTTCATAGGACTTGTGATGCAACCCATGCACAATCTTTACTTGCCCTCCTGAACCTTCTCTCTACCCTGTCTATGTCCTTACATGAGTATGGTCTCCAGAACTGTACACTAATACATGGCTCCAGGGGCCTCACTAGTGTCTCTCAAGCATGAATTATGACCTCCCTTTTCCTGCTGGTGATGCCGCCTATACAGCCAGCATCTATTTGCTTTACCTGATGCCTTGTCACACTGTTTCCCTACCTGGGTCATCCAGAGATGACAACCCCAATATCCCTTTCCTGCTTGGTGCATACTGTATCCTCACACCCCAACTGATATATTGTGCCAGGGTTTTTGCCCCCATATGCATTATCTTGCACTTCTTTGCATTGAATTTCAACTGCAAACCCTTGACCATTCTTCAAGTTTCTGCAGGTCATACTCATTCTGCCTACACCCTCTGGTGTGTCCACTCTGTTACAGAGCCATGTCATCATCGTAACAGTGAAATTCTGCCTTCTAGATCCTGTGCAATGTCACTGATGAAGATGTTGAATAGGACCGGATCCCAGCACTGATCCTGTGGTACCCCACTGGTCACTCTTCCTCTGTGGGTGACATCCATTTACCACCACCCTCTGTGTCCTGCCACCCAGCCAGTTACCTACCCACCACTGTCCTGCCCACACCCATATTCCCCCAGTTTGTGTAGCAGTCTTCTATGTGGCACAGTGTCAAGGCCTTGCTGAGTCCAGATAGGCCATGTCCATCAGTCCCCCCTGAATCCACCTAGCTCACTCCAGTCAAAATTCAACTGAGGTTGGTCTGACACTTGACCTCCCTGGTGAAACCATGCTGCATTGGGTCCTGTAGTCCATTGACAACCCAGATGTTCCACCAATCTCCTTCAGTAGTGCTTCCATGATCTTCCCACTACCAAGGTGAGGCTGACTGATCTGTAGTTCCTACTCCTCTTTGTTCCCACTTTTGTATAAAGGACTACATCTGCTATCCTCCAGTCTTTGGGTACCGCCCCTGTTTCCAGTGATTGGCTGAACAGGATAGCCAGAGGTTCCAGCCACCACCTCTCTTAGTTCTTTAAGGACCTGGGGTGCACCCCATCTGGCCCCATTACTTTATCAACTCTTATTACTTCCAGTTCCTTCAGGACCCTTTCTCGTGTAAAGGGACTTGTGTCCATTTCTGCACCATTCCTCACCCCTTGTACTCCCTTCAGACCCATTTACCCCCCTCTTCCCTTGAAGTAAGAGACCCCAGGCAGGAAATACATGTTCCAATATGTCAGCTTTACTGTTGTCATCCTCCACTATGACTCCATCCTCCCTTCAGTCTCACTATCTCTCCCTTTGTCCTTCTTTTTCCTTATGTAGCCTGTAAAAGGTTTTGTCCCCTTCAACTATTGATTTTGCAATGTGTTCTTCTGTCCTGAGCTTTGGCTTCCCATACTGACTTCCCTGCCTCCCTTTGTTTCTCCTGGTACACTCCCTATCCACTACTGCCTGTGTCTTTTGTATTGCCCTGAATGCAATCTTTTACATTGGCTTTCACTTTCTTTGCTATCCTCTTTGGAGAAACCATAATGGTCTCCTCTTTCTTTCCTCTTGCTAACAGGCTTAATGCATAATTCAGTTGTTCTTATAATCCCCATTTTAAATACTGCCCTGTTCCTCAATCCCTGATTCCTGTCCCATTCCCTTAATGCCTCTTTCAAGCATCTCCCATTTTCCCAAAGTCTGCCCCCCTAAATCCAGGATCGTGTTTTTGTGTGGTTTGGTTCTGCTCTTTCTGATTTCAAACCACAATGACTGGTGGTCACTGTTACCAGGTGCTCCTCCACTGTTACCCCATACTGTCCCTGTTTGTGAGCACAAGGTCAGTATTGCCTTCTGCCAGAGTTAGTTCCATGACCAGTTGCTTAGGAGAAGGCACCCTGAAGGAGTCAGGATAAATCTGCTCTAGTTGATGCTGCTGCTGGGATGCTCAGTCCACGTCTGGTATATTGAGTCTCAACCAGTACTACCTCACCCTTGTCTGCCATCCTTTGGATAGCTTCAGCATCCAACTCTACCTGTTTTCTTCCTCCTGGGCTGGTGGCCTATAGACCACACACCTGTGCCGGATAGCTGGCCCCATTTTTCCTTTCCAGCTAACACACGTATCTCTCCCCATTTGTTCCTCCTGGATCTGTGGCCCTTATGTCATTTTCACATACAGTTAGCCACTCCTCCTCCCTTCCTGCCTGCTCTGTCTCTTCTAGTAATATTTGCTAGCCAGGTATGGCCATCTCAGCAATGTGGTTATCATTACACCAGGTTTCAATAATTGGCCACAATGTCCAGAACCAGCTGTTACCATGACAGCCTCCAGATCTTCCATCTCTGTTTGCTAAGGCTCCTGGCATTTTGCACACATGGCTTTCCATGATTTGACCTCCCTAGACTGCTTCCTGTTCTACCAGCCTTCCTTGGTTGTCATTTATCCCTGGTTCTCCTTGCTGTCTGCCCTTCTGCTGAATTTTGCCATTTCTGCTTATCCACCTTTTGGACACTAATCTCCATCTTTTTGCACTGCTGCAGAGATAGCCCTCCTCTGGTTCACTGGTTCACATTACTAGCTGTGGGGGTGAGCAAGTGATTCCAGTCCTTGCTGGCTGCCACCCCCTTTGCTAGATTACAGAGTAACTGTCAATGTAGAACTTTAAACTTATCATTGAGAGTCTTGGATTCCCCTCCAGGATGGATCTTCCAGCTGTTTCTAGACAGAGGACTGGTTGCAAAGCAAAACCAGAAGTCCAGAACACAGATTTTAAAATTAATCCTTCTCTCTCAACAGGAGTAGTACCTGTTTGGATTAACCAAAAAATACCTTATTAGAAGAGGGGTCTCATTTAAGTAAAAAAAAAGAGTTTTTGTTTCTGAGGAAGGGTGCAGTATCACCTTAATTTACTGATAGCAGAGAGTGAATCTAATTGGGAGTGTGGGCTAGAAGTTTAGGTCTACAAGAGCAGCTGTCTCCAATTACAGCTATCAACTGTTTCTTGCAGAAGAGGACTTATTGTAGAGCAAGAAACAGAAGTCCAGAACAACAGGTTTTTTTACTAATTAATCACTTCTCTCTCAAACAGGAGTAGTATCTGTTTGAAAACCAAAAATATACTTTAATGAAAGAAGGGGTGTTAAGTAAAAAAAAAACCCTTTTTTCCCCTGAGAGGACTGTATCACCTTAATTTACTGAGGCAGAGAGTGATCCCTAATTGGAAGTGGCTTAGCAGCTTCACGTCTAAAAAGCAGCTGTCTCAATTATAACTTCCCGGCGGTTTCCTGAGAGAAAGAGTACAGGTTGCAGAGCAAGAAACAGAAGTCAGAACTACAGATATTTTACTAGTAATCACCTCTCTCAATAGAAGCCAGTACCTGTTTGGATTAGCAAAATATACTTTATCAAGAAAGCGGTCTCATTTAAGTATAAAAAAAAGTGTTATTATTTCACTGAGGAAAGGACAGTATCACCTTAATTTATTGAGAGCATAGAGTGATCTTGGTGAGGTAGCTTTAGCAGCCCTAGGTCTAAAAAAGCAGCTGTCTTCAATTATTGCATCCAGCTGTTTCTTGAAGACTGGTTGCAAGCGCAAGAAACAAAATCAGAACTACAGATTTTACTAATTAATCACTTCACTTCACTCTGCAGTAGTAGAACCAGTTGGATTAAACAAAAATATACTTTATTATTAGAAGAGGGTCTCATTTAAGCAAAAAAACTGTTTTTCTGAGGAGGGCAGTATCACCTTAATTTACTGAGCAGACAGTGAATCTAGTGGGGGTGTGGCTAAGCAGCTTAGGTCTAAAAAGCAGTTTCTCCAATTATAGCTTCGGCTGTTTCTAGCAGAAGGGTTGGTTGCAGAGCAAAAACAGAAGTCCAGAACTAGAGATTTTCACTAATTAATCAACTACTCTCTCAACAGATGAAGTCCCTGTTTGGATTAAGCAAAATATCTCTAATGAGGAATGGGGTCTCATTTAGGTAACAAAGTGTTTTTTTCTGAGGAAGAGGCTGCAGCACCTCAATTTACTTAGAGCAGAGGTAGAATCAATCGAGGTGTGGTTTAGCAACTTGGGTCTACAAAAGCAGCTGTCTTCAAACATACTTTCCGGCAGTTTCTTGCAGAAGAGGAGTGGTTGCAGAGCAAGAAACAGAAGTAAAGAACTTCAAATTTTTTACTAATTAATCACATCTCTTTCAACAGGAATAGTACCTGTTTGGATTATGCAAAAATATACTCTATTAGAAGAAGGGGGTCTCATTGAAGTAAAAAAAAAGTGTTTTTTATTTTTCTAAGGAAGGGGCAGTAACACCTTAAGTTACTGACAGCGAGATATAGAATCTAATTGAGGATGTACGACTTGAAGCTTGGGTCTCCAAAGCAGCTGTCTCCAATTACAGCTACCGGCTGTTTCTAGGAGGAGAGGACTTGTTGCAGAGCATGAAACTCAAGTCCAGAACTACAGATTTTTTATGAATTAATCACTTCTCTCTGAACAGGAGTAGTACCTGTTTGAATTATGCAAAAATATACTCTATTAGAAGAATGGGGACTCATTTAGGTAAAAAAAAATGTTTTTTTTTCTGAGAAAGGGGGCAGTATCACCTTAATTTACTGAAAGCAGAGAGTGAATCTAATTGGGGGTTTGGATTAGCAACTTTTATCTACAAAAGCAGCTGTCTCCAATGACAGCTTCTGAGTGTTCCTAGCAGAAGAGGACTGGTTGCAGAGAAAGAAACAGAAGTCCAGAACTACAGATTTTTTACTAATTAATCACTTGTCTCTCAACAGGAGTAGTACCTGTTTGAATTAAGCAAAAATGTACTATATTAGAAGAACTGGGTGTCATTTAAGTAAAAAAAATGTTTTTCCCCTGAGGAACAGGTAAAATATCACCTTAATTGCGAGCAGAGAGTGAATCTTTTGGGGAGGTTTGGCTTAGCATCTTAGAGTCGACAAAAGCAGCTCTCCAATTACACCTACGGCTGTTTCTAGCAAGGAGAGGGACTGGTTGCAGAACATGAAACTCAAGTCCAAGAACTGGAGTTTTACAAATTAATTACTTCTCTCTCAACAGGAGTAGTACCTATTTGGATCATGCAAAAAATATATCTGTTAGAAGAATGGGTTCTCATTTAGAGTAGAAAAAAGAGTGTTTCTGAGAAATGTGGCAATATCTGTAATTGGAAGGGATAGGATCAGTTGTGTTCAGGACAGTAGCTGCTGCTGTTGTTTTCACAGGAGTTCTTGTGGATTTTACTTGGTGAGTTAGTTCTTTTCTTTCTTACTTCTAAGGGAGCTGAGGGTATTGTTTTGGGGTTTGCTGGATGTTTGTAAACTGATTTGGTAGCTGTAAGTGGGGCTCATTTTGTGGATGTTTCACTGTGTAACAGGCTGCGCTGGTAGAGACCTATTTCTTCTGATTTAAAACCTATTTAGGCCAGATTTGCTTGGGCCTGGTTCTTTGGCTGCTGGGCTTGGGTGGAGACACAGGGGCTGATTCCTCTCTCAAGTCAGGTGTCTGCCCAGGACCCACCCCACCAGAAGTCTACAAATTTATAGGAGACACCTGCCCTGCAAGTGGAGGAAAAGGCTGCAGGTGCAGCTCATATAGATTCTAGCCACTGGGGTTGGATTAAAAGGCTGGGAGAGGAGCTTAGGGAGATTGTTCATTTCCCTTATATAAGTTTAATGTGTTGTACCACACTAGTAACAGGGTTACTAGTGTACAGTGGGACTGTCTCTAAGATTAGTGGGTGACCTGATTAGGCTGTAGGGTATCTTGGAATGAGGAGAACTGGTGACACCCAAGGAAACCTATTTGGTGAGGATGGAACACACATCATTAGGACCAGCATCTTTGGGAGGCTGGTGAGAATTGCTGAGGTGTGGAGCAGCCATGATACTGGACTGGGCTTGGAAGTTCAGTGGTTGCAAAATGTGCTACCAGCTAGCACAGCTTAGGGATGAGGTTGAGAGGATAGGAGAAAGCTTCAGGAAGAGGTGGTATGGTTGGGGAAGGGGCTGGGAGATCTCCACAGGAGTTGCACCAAGCACTGGAGGGTGGGGCATGGGGAAAGGGTGCAGGAGAATACTCAGGGTCACCATAGGGACCTGGCGGAGGGTCAAAGGACACTACCAAGGAAGCAGGCAGGTAAGTGGGGACCCTCACAAGGGGGATGGAGGGACAACATTCTCAGGAAGTAGGCAGATGGCCAGGGCTGGACAGAAGGAAGCAAGGCAGGGAGGTGGATCAGACCTTACACTCAGTAACGCTGCAGTTCTTCTTCTGCTCAGGATGAGGGGTGATGTAGCCATGACAGGGGTGGTTAGAGATGGAAAGGGGAGTGGAGTGGGAGTGGAAGGCAGGAGGCAGGGCCAGATAGCAGGAAGAACAGGGGGGACCTGGAATGCAGGAGAATGGGGAGCAGTGAATCGGACAGGAGGAGCAGGGGAAAGAGGGAGGAAAGTGCAAGGAGAAGGACCAGTTGGGAGGAAGGTAAAAGAAGGACCAGAAGTACAAGGAGGATTCAGTAGAGGAGCTGAGGGTTTGAGCCAGGGGCACGATGAGCAAGGTGGAACTAAATGGAGACAGGAGGAGGGTATAGGCCAGGCTAGTTTGCTTAGATGGGGGAGAAGGACCAGTTGCGAGCAGTGAGGGGGGAAATAGCAAGGTACAGAAGGATACTCAGGAGTAGGAGAGGCATAGGATTGGAGGGGAGGGGGTGGCATGTGGCACCCAGATAGGGAGAGGAACAAGAGCCACCAGCTGGGCTGGGGGCCTGTAGAAAGGATGAGGACATGGAAGGGAGAATGGAGAAAGGTGGTCAGAGTGCTCCTGCTGGGGATTCTATGATCAGGGCTATCAAATGTGATAGGGAGGAGAAGCTGGCCAGTTAAAACAAGATGCTTCCCTGGACTAATGGTGCACAGGGCTAAGCACAAGGTATATCAACTAGCAAAGGATTGTGGGGTTCCCAGACATACTGGTCCACCCTAGGTACAAATGACATGAGAAATAGCAGAGCTAGAGATACAGGCAAGATTCAGGGCTAGCCAGGGTCTGTCATGACATGGGATGCAGTTTCCTTCTCAAGAAATCCTGCCAGTACCAAGGCTGAGTAGAGAACAAAAGGAAAATTGGAGATAAACCAGTAGCTAAGGAGTGCTGTGAGGCCAGAGGTATGGGTTGATGGGGATTGGGGGACACCTGGGAGATAAAGGAGCTGTAAGCTGAGATAGACTACATCTCAATTTGGAGGAGGAATCCTTAAGTTGAAAATAGGGGTTCATTGGTGAAAAGTGGGGTTTAAACTTGTGAGAGGGGGTGGAATGGGAGAAAAGACTGTCAAGGGTTGCCGATAAAGAAGAACTCATCTCCACCCCTGGGAACCAGGAGGATTGCAGGAAAAGGCCGACTGGCAAGAAGTGCAGACCAGGGAAAACAGAATCCCATGCAAGACATGAGCAGGGAAAAAGAAACTGTAGGGGAAAGGGTGGAAGGTAGTCCTGCTAAACGCCAGGAGCTTGGGCAATAAAATGCCTGGGCTCAGGTGATGCTAACTGAGGGAGCAGTGGATGTGGCAGTGGTCACTGAGACTTGGGCCACTGCAAGACATGACTGGAACCTGAACCTGGAGGTTACACTATGTTCAGGAAGGACAGGGGAGGGGAGGGGAGGGTATGATGATATTCAAAAACGCATTGGCATAGGGGAGTGGGGAGGCGGAGGGGAACAGGTGATTTGGGTCACCCTGATAACAGGGGGAGCAAGAGAGTAAAAATAGGAGTGGTGTATAGACCCCCTGCCCTGGCGGAGGAGCTGGAGAGACAGTCTGGTGGCAGATGTTGTCAGACACTGCAGACTGGAGCAGAGCAACAGTGGTAGTGGTGGGGACTTAAACATGCCAGGAACAGACTGAGAGACTATGACATCCTCTGTGACCAGGAACAAAAGGTTGTTGGATGTCTTTCAAGGCGTTCCTAACTCAGCAGGTGAGGAACCCGACCAGGAGGCATGGGTACTGGATGTGGTCCTGGCAGACAGTGACCAGATTGAAACCTGGGTAAAGGACCCATTGGCGGGGGAGGTGACCATGCCACAGTCTGGTTCTACCTGGAATTAGGATGGGTGAAAGGCTGCACAAGGCAGAGTAACCGACTTCAAGGGGAAGTTTAAGGAAATGGGAAGGATCATAAGGAGCATTTGGATGGGATTTGGTCAGACATGGACACTGATAGTAGGTGGGAAATCATCAGGAGAGGGGTGCAGGATTCTACAGCACCTGTGCAGAGTAAGATAAAAAGCGGTGGGGCCCAAAAACCCTGTTGGTGGACCAGGGGTCCAGGAGGTGGTCTTGAGGAAAGAAAGCAGCCTATAAGCAAATTCAAGTGCTCGGGGTGAAAGGATTGAGGGGAGTATGGGCTGATGGCTAGAAGGGCCACTAGAGTGGTGAAGAGCGGCTAAGGCAAGGAAGGAGCAGAACATGGCCAGGAAATGGGAGAGGAACAAGGGGTTCTTTAGATAAATTAGGGAAAACAAAGGGTAAAGGGGCAGATTAGCAGGATTAGAAATCAGGAGATGGGCTGGGGCCGGGGGCAGGCTGAGGTACTAAATGGTACTTCACCTCCAGTTTTCACCAGGGGGAAAGGTAAGTGCTGCATCATACATGGGAGGAGACAGAATACTGAGGAGGGGACCCTTACCGATCGGCAGGTCTGGGGAGGGAGGCATCACTGGCAGGTGGGGGAGGGCTAAGCAGGAGAAGAGGTACAGAGAGTGGAAATCACAGCAGAGGAGGTGAAGGAAGCCCTCAGCTCCCTTAAGATGGAGGAAAAGCACAGGGGCGGATAAATTACATCCTAGGTGCTGAAGGAACTGCAGATGTCCTGGCGAAACACCTGGCAGAGCTTTCACCATCTCTCTGAGGACAGAAGTGGGTGCTCCAAGACTGGAAGGTGGGCGCATATAGCGCCTATCCAGGGGGATCAAGGGAGCTGGCAGAGAACACAGGCTATCAGCCTGACATCGTGGTGGGCAAGGGATGGAGGCATTGTCAAGGGAGAGGCTGGGGGACCTGGATAAGTCAGGGTGCCTGGATGATAGACAGCATGGATTCATCCAGGAAATCGTGTCAGACAAACACAGTGGAGTTCTATGACTGGGTGACAAGTGCCTTGGACCTGGGTAGACAGTGGATGTCCTCTTTCTGAACTCAGCAAGGCATTTGACTCTGTTACTCACACACAGGGCAAGTTGTATAAGCTGGAAAATAGGGGTGGGAACCAGATGATCAGATGGATAGACAATTGGCTCCAGGGCAGACCCAGAGGTCATAGTTGAGTGGGATAGTCTCATCCCCAGGAGGTCATTAGTGGGGTCCCACAGGGAATCAGTCCTTGGCCCCTTCTGTTCAATGCCACACGTATCTGACATGACAGGAATCAAGAGTGAGATGAGTCTCTTTGCAGATGACTTGAAACTGGGGGCAGTGGTGGATGGGGAGGAGGGAGGTGGCCTGGGGGACCTGGAGCTCTGGAAGATGGTCTAGAAAGTAAGCGAGGAAGTTCAATGCAGGAAGAAGGAAGTGCTCCACCTGGGTGCCAGAAACCCAGGCCAAGTGAGCTACCACCCTGGGGAGAGAAATACTACAAGTCTCGATGCTGAGAGGGACCTGGGGGTGGTGGTGGATATCAAGATGAACAACTCTGAGACTTGTGGGAGGAGAGCAGCCAAGGCCAACAGGATGCTGGGATGCATCGCTAGAGGATCACCGCACAGAAGGAGGAAGGGATACTCCTCTGTATAACTGCTTGGTGAAGCTGAACCTTGAGTACTGTGTACAGTTTTGGAGCCACACACTTAAGAGGACCATTAACCTCTGGAGAGGGTCAGAGGAGGGCAACCAAAATGATTTGGAGACTTGGGGACAGGACCTATGAGGAGGCTCGAAGAGCTAAATATATACACATTGGAGAAGAAGGACCGGGGGACATGATAGAGGTCTTCAGGTACATAGAGAGGGTAAATGGGGAGGAACAGTCAGGGTGCTTCAAAGGAAGGAGGAAGGGGCCACTAGAGGGCATGGGTGGAAGCTAGAGGGGAAGATTCAGGGGAGAAAGGAGGTGCTACTTCACTGAGGAGGTGGTGGAGCCATGGAATGCACTGCCTAGGTGGCTGGTGGAGCAGAGACAGTGGAGGGTTCAAGAGGGGGTGGGACAGGAACGGGAAGGTTCTGTAAGCAAAATCTAATGCAAGAATATCAAACTGGAAAGGAGAAACAGAGAAAGCGAGGGACATAAGGACAGCACCAAGGTGAGGGCTGACAAGCAAACAGACAGAAAGACAATTAGGTCTATTCTGCTAGCATTTAGTATATTAGTATTAAGTTACAGAAAGCAGAGGTGATTAATTGGGGTGTGGTTATGACTTATTCTACAAAACACTGTCTCCGATTACAGCTTCCAGTGTTTCTAGCAGAAGGGACTGGACGCAGGCAGAAACAGAGTCCAGAACTACAGATTTTTACTAATTAATCCTTCTCTCCCAACAAGTAGTACCTGTTTGAATAATCAATATACTATATAAGAAGAGGTGTCATTAAAGCAAAAGAGTTTCCTGAGGAGGAGAAGCACCTTAATTTACTGCGAGCAGAAAGGAAACTGGGGGGTTTACTGAGCATGTATGTCTACAAACCAGCTGTCTCAAATACAGCATCTGGCTTCTTCTAGCATAAGAGGACTGGTTGCAGAGCAAGAAATAGAAGTCCAGAACTACAGATTTTTTATTAATTAATGACCTCTCTCCCAATAGAAGTAGTACATGTCTTGATTAAAAAAAATATACTTTATTAGAAGAAGAGTGTCATTTAAGTAAAAAAACTGTTTTTCCCCAGAAGGGACGTATCACCCAATTTACTGAGAGCAGAAGTGAAACAGTGGGGTGTGGCTAAGCCCAGGTAAATAAAACAAGTGTCTCAATTACAGCTCCACTGTTTCAAGCAGAAGAACTGGATGCAAACAAGAAACTGAAGTCAGAACTTCAGATTTTGTACTAATTAATCACTTCTCACTCAACAAGAGTAGTTCCTATTTGGGATAAGCAAAAATATACTTTATTAGAAAAAGGTGGTTTCATTTAAGTAAAAAAAAGTGTTTTTTTTTCTGAGGAAGGGGCAGTATCACCCTAATTTACTGAGATCAGAGAGTGAATCTACTTAGGGCTGTGGCTAATCAACTTAGGTCTACAAAAGCAGCTGTCTCAGTATGTCTTCTGGCTGCTTCTAGCAGAAGGACTGGATACAAGAACAAGCGAACAACTGAATTTTTATAATTAATCACTTCTCTCTCAACAGGAGTATAACCAGTCTAATTAAACAAAATGTACTTTATTAGAAGAAGGGGTCTCATTGAAAACAAAATATGTTTTTTTCTGAGAAGAGACAGCATACCCTAATTTGAAGAAAGTGAATACTTGCAGCTGAGGCTAATCAGCTTAGGTCTTCAAAACAGCTGTCTCAAATTAATGCTTCTGGCAGCTTCAACAAGGACATGATGCAAACAAGAAACGAAGACCAGAACTACAGATTTTTAATAATTAATCATGCTCTCTCAACGGAAAAGTACCTGTTGGATTAAGCAAGATAACCTCTATTAGAGAAAGAGGTCTCATTTAGGTAAAAAGTGTTGTTTTTTGAGGAAGGGCAGTAGCATAATTTACTGAAACGAAATGAATCTAATTGGGGGTGTGGCTTGCGACAAGTCTACAAAGTAGCTGTCTACAATTACAGCTTCCGGCTGTTTCTAGCAAAGAGGACAGGTTGCAGAACAAAAACAGAGGCCAAGTGATTTACCAATTAATCACTTCTCTCTCAAAGAGTAGTACCTGTTTGGATTCAGAAAAATATACTTTATTAGAAGAAGAGGTCTCATTTAAGTAAAAAAAAATAGTTTTTTTTCTGAAGAAGAGGGCAGTATCATCTTAATTTACTGAGAGCAGAGAGTGAATCTAATTGGGAGTGTGGGCTAGAAGTTTAGGTCTACAAAAGCAGCTGTGTCCAATTACAGCTATCAACTGTTTCTTGTAGAAGAGGACTGGTTGAAGAGCAAGAAACAGAAGTCCAGAACTACATTTTTTTTTTACTAATTATTCACTTCTCTCAAACAGGGTAGTACCTGTTGAATAAGAAAAATATACTATTGGAAGAAGGAGGTGTCATTTAAGTAAAAGAACTGTTTTCCCCTGAGGTGAGGACTGTATCACATAATTTACTGGAGCAGTGATCCTAAATGGAGGTGTGGCTTAGCAGCTACGTCTAAAAACAGCTCTCAATTATAGCTTCCGCTGTTTCTAGCAGAGCACTGATTGCAAACAAGAAATAGAAGTCAGAACTCAATTTTTATAATTAATCACCTCTCTCTCAATAAGTATACCTGTTTGGATTAAGCAAAATATACTTTATAAGAGAATGGGAATCATTTAAGTATAAAACTGTCTTTTTTTCACTGAGAGGACAGTATCACTAAATTTATTGAGAGCATAGAAGTGATCTTAATTGGGAGTGTGGCTTTAGCCTTGGTCTAAAAGCAGCTGTCTTCAATTATTGCTTCTAGCTGTTTCTAAGAAGAGACTGGATGAGCGTGAAACAGAAGTCCAGAACTGAATTTTTACTAATTAATCACTACTTCACTCTCAACAGAAGTAGAACCTGTTGGATTAAGTAAAATATACTATTGATGAGGGCTCTCCTTTAAGTAAACTGTTTTCTTAGGAAGGGGGCATCTCGCCTTAATACTGAGGCAGAGAGTGAATCTAATAGGGTGTGGCTAAGCAACGGGTCTACAAAAACAGGTGTCTCCACTTATAGCTTCTGGCTGTTTCTAGCAGAGAGTTGGTTGCAGGCAAAACAGAAGTCAGGCTACAGATTTTTACTAATTAATCACTTCTCTCTCAACAGGAAGTCACTGTTTGGATTAACCAAAATATCCTCTATTAAGATAGGGTCTCATTTAAGTAAAAAAACTGTTTTTTTCTGAGAATGAGGCAGTAACACCTTAATTTACTGGAGAAAGTGAACCTAAGTGAGGTGTGACAGCAGCCAGGTCTACAAAAGCAGCTGTCTCAATTATACCTTCTAGCTGTTTTTTGCAGAAGAGGACTGGATGCAGAGCAAGAAACAGAAGACCAGAACTACAGATTTTTTACTAATTAATCCCTTCTCTCTCAACAGGAGAAGTACCTGTTTGGACTAAACAAAGATATCCTATATTAGAGGAATGGGGTCTCATTTAGGTAAAAAAAAAAGTTATTTTTTTTCTGAGGAAGGGGGCAGTATTACCTAAATTTACTGAGTGCAGGAAGTGAACCTAATTGAGGGGGTGGCCTAGCATCTTAGGTCTACAAAAGCAGCTGTCTCCAATTACAGCTTCCGGCTGTTTCTTGCAGAAGAGGACTGGTTGCAGAGCAAGAAGCAGAAGTCCAGAACTACAGATTTTTTTAATAATTAATCACTTGTCTCTCAACAAGGGTAGTACCTGTTTGGGTTAAGCAAAAATATACTTTATTAGAAGAACAGAGTTCCATTTAAGTAAAAATAAAAAGTGTTTCAGAGGAGAGTATCACCTTAATTTAGGAGGCAGAAAGTGAATCTAATTGGGGTGTGGCTTAGCTTTAGGTTTACAAAAGCAGCTGTCTACAATACAGCTTCCAGCTGTTTCTAGTAGGAGAGGACAGGTTCCGAGCCAAGAAACAGAAGGACAGAACTTCTGATTTTTAATAATTAATCCTTCTCTCTTTCAAACAAAAGAGTAGTACCAGTTTAACCATTAGCAAAAAATAAACTTTATTAGAAGAAGAGGGTGTCATTTAAGTAAAAAACTGTGCCCCTGAGGAAGGGTCTATATCACCTTAATTTAAATGTAGAAGGTGATCCTAGTGAAGATGTGGTTTGGCAGCTTACGTCTAAAAGCAACTGTCTCAATTACAATTCTGGCTGTTTCTAGCAGAAGAGTACTGTTTGCAAAGCAAGAAATAGAAGTCCAGAACTACAGATTTTTTACTAATTAATCACCTCGGTCTCAATAGAAGTAGTACCTGTTTGGATTAAGCAAAAATATTCTTTATAAGAAGAAGGAGGTCTCATTTAAGTATAAAAAATTTTTTTTTTTTCACTGAGGAAGAGGACAGTATCACCTTAATTTATTGAGAGCATAGCGTGATCTTAATAGGGGGAGTGGCTTTAGCAGCCTTGGTCTAAAAATGCAGATGTCTTCAATGATTGTTGCCAACTGCTTCTAGCAGAAGAAGACTGGTTGCAGTGCAAGAAACAGAAGTCCCGAACTACAGATTTTTTTACTAATTAATACTTCACTTCACTCTCAACAGGAGTAGAACCTGTTGGAATAAACAAAAATATCTTTGTTATTAGAAGAAGGGTGTCATTAAGTAAAAAAGTGTTTTTTTCTGAGGCAGACAGTATCATAATTTTGAGAGGCAGACAGTGAATCTAATTGGGGTGTGGCTTAGCAACAGGTCTACAAAAGCAGCTGTCTCCAATTTTATCTTCTGGCTATTTCTAGCAGAAAGGACTGGTTGCAGACCAAGAAACAGAGATCAGAGACTAGAAGTTTTATAAACCAATTAAATCACTTCTCTCAACAGGAGAAGTCATTGATTGGATAAACAAAAATATGCTCAATGAAGATGGGGTCTCATTTAGGTAAAAATGTTTTTCTGAGAAGGGCAGAAACACCTTAATTTACTGAGAGCAGAGAGTGAATCTAATTGAGGGTGTGAAGCAGCAGCTTAGGTCTACAAAACAGCTGTCTCCAATTGCAGACTGGCTGTTTCTAGCGAGAAGGACTGGTTACAGAGCATGAGCAGGTCCAGAATACAGATTTTACGAATTAATTACTTCTCCTCCACAGGAGAAAGAACCTGTTTGGATTATACAAAACTATACTCTATTAGAAGAATGGGGTCTCATTTAGGTAAAAAAAAGTTTTATTTTTTTTCTGAGAAAGTGGGCAGTATCACCTTAATTTACTGAGAGCAGAGAGTGAATTTAATTGGGGGTGAGGATTGGCAGCTTATATCTACAAAAGCCACTGTCTCTAATTACAACTTCTGAGTTTTTCTAGCAGAAGAGGACTGGTTGCAGACCAAGAAACAGAAGTCCAGAACTACAGATTTTTAATTAATCACTTATCTCTCAACAGAGTAGTACTCTCTTTCAGTTAAGCAAAATGTACTATATTAGAAGAAGAATTGTCATTTAAGTAAAAAATAAGTGCTTTTCCCTGTAAGGAAGGGTGCAGTATCACCTTAATTTACTGTGGCAGAGAGTGAATCTATTTGAGGTTTGAAAAAGCAGCATCCCAGGTCTACAAAAGCAGCTGTCTCAATTACAACTCTGGCTGCTTCTAGAAGAGGACTGGTTGCAGAGCAAAACAGAGTCAGAACTACAAATTTTTCATTAATTAATGAACTGTCTCCCAATAAAAGTGGTTCCTGTTTGATTAACAAAATATACTTTATAAGAAGAAGGGGTCTCATTAAGAAAAAAATGTTTTTTAAAGAAGGGCAATATCACCTTAATTTACTGAAACACAGAGTGAATCTAATTGGGGGTTTGGCAGCATCTTAGGTATACAAAAGCAGCTGTCTCCACATACAGCATCCAACTGTTTCTAACAGAAGGGACAGTTACAGAGCAGAAACAGAGGTCCAGAATAAAGATTTTTAATAATTAATCACTTCTCTCTCAACAAAATATAGTTCCTGTTTGGGTTAAGCGAAAATATAATTTAATGAAGAAGGAATTTCAGTTAAGTAAAAAAAAGTTGTTTTTCTGAGGAAATGGGCAGTATCACCTTAATTTACTGAGAACAGTGAATCTAATTGAGGTAAGGCTAAGCAACTTAGGTCTACAAAGCAGTTATATACAATTACTTTCCGGCTGTTGTATAGGAAGAGGTGGTTACAGAGCAATAAACAAGGTCAGAACGACATATTTCTACTAATTAATCACTTATCTCTCGACAGGATTAGTACCTCTTTAGAATAAACAAAATATACTTTATTAGAAAGAAGGGTGTCATTTAAAGTAAAAAAAAATGTTTTCCTGAACAAGAGATTGTATCACATAATTTACTGAGAAAAAGAAAGTGATCCTAATTGGGGGTTTGGCTTTGCAGCCTAGGTCTAAAAAACAGCTGTCTCCCATTATGGCTTTTGGCTGTTTCAAGCAGAGAAGAATGGTTGGCGCAGAAACAGAGATCCAGAACTACAATTTTACTAATTAATCACTTCACTTCAATCTCAGCGAGGTGGAGAACCTGTTTGGATTAAGCAAAATATACTTTGTAAGAAGAAAGTGGTGTCATTTAAGTAAAAGTGTTTTTTCTTAAGAGGGGCAGTATCACCTTAATTTACTGAGATCAAGAGTGAAACTAATTGGGGAGTGTGAGAAGCAACTTAGGTCTACAAAACAGCTGTCTCAATTTTATCTTCTGGTATTTCTAGCAGAAGGAATGGTTGCAGAGGAGAAACAAGAATCAGAACTACAGATTTTTTCTGATTATTAAACTTCTCTCAACAGGGTAGTACCTGTTTGCATTAAGCAAAATATACTTTATAAGAAGAAGGGTCTCATTTAAGAATAAAAAGTGTTTTTCACTGAGGAAAAGGACAGTATCACCTTAATTTATGAGAGCATAGAGTGATCTTAATTGGGGAGTGGCTTTAGCAACCTAGGTGTAAAAAGCAGCTGTCTTCAGTGTGTTCCAACTGTTTCTGTGAAGAGGCGGATGCAAGCGCAAGAAACAGAAGTCAGAACTACAGATTTTAATAATTAGAAACTTCCGCCCGACTCAACAGGGTAGTACCAGTTTGGATTAAACTAAAATATAATTTATTAGATGAAAACGGTTCTCATTTAAAAGTAAAAAACTGTTTTTTTTGCAGGACAGGGACAGTATCACCTTAATTTACTAGGAGGCAACAGGTGAATCTAATTGGGGGTGTGGCTATGCAGCCTGAGTCTACAAAACAGGTGTCTCAATTATGGCTTCCGGCTGTTTCTAGCGGAAGAGTTGGTTACAGAGCAAAAAACAAGTCAGAACTACAGATTTTTACTAATTAATCACTCTCTCTCAACAGGGGAGAAAAGAATAACATGGATTAAGCAAAAAATGTATGCAGCAATGAAGAAGGAGGTGTCATTTAAGTAAAAATGTTTTTTTCTGAGAAGGAGTAGCATCACTTAATTTACTGAGGCAGAGAGTGAATCTAATTGAGGTGTGAAAAACAGCAACTTAGGTCTACAAAAGCATCCAATTATACCTTCTGGCTGTTTTTTGCAGAAGAGGAGTGGATGCAGAGCAAGAAACAGAAGTCCAGAACTACAGATTTTTTATTAATTAATGAACTCTCTCCCAATAAAAGTGGTACCTGTTTTGATTAAGCAAAAATATACTTTATAAGAAGAAGGGGGTCTCATTTAAGAAAAAAAATGTTTTTTTTTTAAAGAAAGGGGGCAGTATCACCTTAATTTATTGAGAGCAGAGAGTGAATCTAATTGGGGGTTTGGCTTAGCATCTTAGGTATACAAAAGCAGCTGTCTCCACATACAGCTTCCAACTGTTTCTAGCAGAAGAGGACTGGTTACAGAACAAGAAACAGAGGTCCAGAACTAAAGATTTTTTAATAATTAATCACTTCTCTCTCAACAAGAGTAGTTCCTGTTTGGGTTAAGCAAAAATATAATTTATTAGAAGAAGGGGATTTCAGTTAAGTAAAAAAAAAGTGTTTTTTTTCTGAGGAAGCGGGCAATATCACCTTAATTTACTGAGAGCAGAGAGTGAATCTAATTGGGGATAAGGCTAACAACTTAGGTCTACAAAAGCAGTTGTCTACAATTATACCTTCCGGCTGTTTGTATAGGAAGAGGAGGGTTGCAGAGTAAGAAACAGAGTCAGAACTACATATTTTCTACTAATTAATCACTTATCTCTCTACGAGGATTAGTACCTGTTTAGAATAAGCAAAAAATACTTTATTAGAAGAAGAGGGTGTCATTTAAGTAAAAAAAATGTTTTCCCTGAACAAGGGATTGTATCACCTTAATTTACTGAGAGCAGAGAGTGATCCTAATTGGGGTGTGGCTTTAGCAGCCTAGGTCTAAAAAGGAGCTGTCTCCCATTATAGCTTCTGGCTGTTTCAAGCAGAAGAAGAATGGTTGCAACGCAAAAACAGCAAGTCAGAACTACAGATTTTTACTAATTAATCCACTTCACTTCAATCTCAGCAGGGGTAGAACCTGTTTGGATTAAGCAAAATATAACTTTGTTAGAAGAAGTGGGTGTCATTTAAGTAAAAAAGTGTTTTTTTTCTTAGAGGGCAGTATCACCTTAATTTACTGGGATCAGAAAGTGAAACTAATTGGGGTGTGGAAGCAGCTTAGAGTCTACAAAACAGCTGTCTCCAATTTTATCTTCAAGCTATTTCTAGCAGAAAGAATGGTTCCAGAGGAAGAAACAGAAGTCCAGAACTACAGATTTTTTTCTGATTAATAGCTTCTCTCTCAACAGGAGTAGTACCTGTTTGCATTAAGCAAATTATACTTTATAAGAAGAAGGGGTCTCATTTAAGAATAAAAAAGTGTTTTTCACTGAGAAAGGACAGTATCCTTAATTTATTGAGGCATAGAGTGATCTTAATTGGGAGAGTGGCTTTAGCAGCCTAGGTCTAAAAAAGCAGCTGTCTTCAATTATTATTTCCAACTATTTCTATCAGAAGAAGACTGGATGCAGCGCAGAAACAGAAGTCAAGAACTACAGATTTTTTAATAATTTATCGCTTCACTTCACTCTCAACAGGAGTAGTACCTGTTTGGATTAAACTAAAATATAATTTATTAGATGAAGCGGTTCTCATTTAAGTAAAAAAAACTGTTTTTTTTCTGAGGAAGGGGACAGTATCACCTTAATTTACTGAGGCAGCAGGTGAATCTAATTGGGGTGTGGCTTGCAGCTAAGGTCTACAAAAAACAGGTGTCTCCAATTATGGCTTCAAGCTATTTCTAGCGGAAGAGAGTTGGTTGCAAACGAAAACAGAAGTCAGAACTACAGATTTTTACTAATTAATCCGTCTCTCTCAACAGGAGAAAACCGTTTGGATTAAACAAAAATATACTTTAATAGAAAGAAGGGTGTCATTTAAGTAAAAAAGTCTTATTTTTTCTGAGGAAAGGTAGCACCACCTTAATTTACTAAGGAAACAGAGTGAATCTAATTGAGGGTGTGGCTTAGCAGCTAGGTCTACAAAGCTGCTATCTCAATTATACCTTCTGGCTGTTTCTTGCAGAACAGAAGTGGTTTGAAGACAGAAACAAAGTCAGAACTACAGATTTTACTAATGAATCACTTTTCTCAACAGAAGTAGTACCTGTTTGGATTATGCAAAATATACTTTATAAGAAGAAGGGGATTTCATTTAAGAAAATTTTTTTTTTTTCCTGAGGAAGGGGGGCAGTATCACCTTAATTTACTGAGAGCAGACAGTGAATCTAATTGGGAGTGTGGCTAAGCAGCTTAGGTCTACAAAACCAGGTGTCTCCAGTTATAGCTTCTGGCTGTTTCTAGCAGAAGAGGACTGGTTGCAGAGCAAGAAACAGAAGTCCAGAACTTCTGATTTTTTACTAATTAATCACTTCTCTCTCAGCAGAAGAATAACCTGTTTGGATTAAGCAAAAATATACTTTATTAGAAGAAGGGGTCTCATTTAAGTAAAAAAAAGTTATTTTTTTTCTGAGGAAGGGGGCAGAATCACCTTAATTTACTGAGAGCAGAGAGTGAATCTAATTGGGGGGTTTGGCTTAGTTTCTTAGGTATAGAAAAGCAACTGTCTCCAAATACAGCTTCCAGCTGTTTCTATCAGAAGAGGACTGGTTACAGAGCAAGAAACAGAGGTCCAGAACTATAGATTTTTTAATAATTAATCAATCCTCTCTCAACCAGAGTAGTACCTGTTTGGTTTAAGCAAACATATACTTTATTAGAAGAAGGGGGTTTCAGTTAAGTAAAAAAAAGGTGTTTTTTTTCTGAGGAACTGGGCAGTATCTCCTTAATTTACTGAGAGCAGAGAGTAAATCTAATTGGGGGTGAGGCTAAGCATCTTAGGTCTTCAAAAACAGTTGTCTACAATTATAGCTTCTGGCTGTTTCTAACAGAAGAGTACTGGTTGCAGAGCAAGAAATAGAAGTCCAGAACTACAGACTTTTTACTAATTAATCACCTCTCTCAATAGAAGTAGTACCTGTTTGGATTAAGCAAACATATACTGTATAAGAAGAAGGGGATCTCATTTAAGTATAAAAAAGTGTTGTTTTTTTCACTGAGGAAGAGGGCAGTATTACCTTAATTTATTGAGAGCATAGAGTGATCTTAATTGGGGGTGTGGCTTTAGCAGCCTAGGTCTAAAAAAACAGCTGTCTTCACTTATAGCTTTCAGCTGTTTCTAGCAGAAGAAGACTGGTTGCAACGCAAGAAACAGAAGTCTAGAACTACAGATTTTTTCTAATTAATCACTTCACTTCACTCTCAACAGGAGAAGAACCTGCTTGGATTAAGCAAAAATATAATTTATTAGAAGAAGGGGGCGTCATTTAAGTAAAAAAAGTGTTTTTTTCTGAGGAAGGTGGCAGTATCACCTTAATTTACTGAAATCAGAGAGTGAATCTAATTGGGGTGTGGCTAAGCAGCTTAGGTCTACAAAAGCAGCTGTCTCCAATTTTATCTTCTGGCTATTTCAAGCAGAAAAGGAATGGTTGCAGAGCAAGAAACAGATGTCCAGAACTACAGATTTTTTATTAATTAATCACTTCTCTCTCAACAGGAGAAGTACCAGGTTTTATTAAGCAAAAATATCCTCTATTACTGGAATGGGGTTTCATTTAGGTAAAAAAGTGTTTTTTTTTCTAAGGAAGGGGGCAGTAACACCTAAAATTTCTGACAGCAGAGAGTGAATCTAATTGAGGGTGTGGCTTAGCAGCTTAGGTCTACAAAAGCAGCTGTCTCCAATTATACCTTCCAACTGTTTCTTGCAGAAGAGGAGTGGTTGCAGAGCAAGAAACAGAAGTCCATAACTACAGATTTTTTACTAATTAATCACTTCTCTCTCAACAGGAGTAGTACCTATTTGCATTAAGCAAAAATATACTTTATAAGAAGAAGGGGGTCTCATTTAAGTATAAAAAAGTGTTTTTTTTTCACTGAGGAAGAGGACAGAATCACCTTAATTTATTGACAGCATAGAGTGATCTTAATTGGGGGACTGGCTTTAGCAGCCTAGGTCTAAAAAAGCAGCTGTCTTCAATTATTGTTTCCAACTGTTTCTAGCTGAAGAAGACTGGTTGCAGCACAAGAAACAGAAGTCCAGAACTACAGATTTTTTACTAATTAAACACTTCACTTCACTCTCAACAGGAGAAGTACCTCTTTGGATTAAACAAAAATATACTTTATTAGATGAAGCGGTTCTCATTTAAGTAAAAAAAAACTGTTTTTTTTCTGAGGAAGAGGACAGTATCACCTTAATTTACTGGGAGCAGAAAGTGAATCTAATTAGGGGTGTGGCTAAGCAGCTTAGGTCTACAAAAACAGGTGTCTCCAATTATAGCTTCCGGCTGTTTCTAGCGGAAGAGGGTTAGTTGCAGACCAAGAAACAGAAGTCCATAACTACAGATTTTTTACTAATTAATCACTTCTCTCTCAACAGGAAAAGAACCTATTTGGATTAAGCAAAAATATTCTTTATTAGAAGAAGGGGGTGTCATTTAAGTCAAAAAAGTGTTTTTTTTCCTGAGGATGTGGGCAGTACCACCTTAATTTACTGAGAGCACAGAGTGAATCTAATTGAGGGTGTGGCTTAGCATCTTAAGGTCTACAAAAGCAGCTGTCTCCAATTACAGCATCTGGCTGCTTCTATCAGAAGAGGACTGGTTGCAGACCAAGAAATAGAAATCCAGAACTACAGATTTTTTATTAATTAATGAACTATCTCCCAATAGAAGTAGTACCTGTTTTGATTAAGCAAAAATATACTTTATAAGAAGAAGGGGGTCTCATTTAAGAAAAAAAATGTTTTTTCTCCAAAAGAAAGTGGGCAGTATCACCTTAATTTGCTGAGAGCAGAGAGTGAATCTAATTGGGGGTGTGGATAAGCAGCTTAGGTCTACAAAACCAGGTGTCTCCAATTATAGCTTCCGTTTGTTTCTAGCAGAAGAGGACTGGTTGCAGAGCAAGAAACAGAAGTCCAGAACTTCAGATTTTTTACTAATTAATCACTTCTCTCTCAACAGAAGAAGAACCTGTTTGGATTAAGAAAAAATATACTTTATTAGAAGAAGGGGGTCTCATTTAAGTAAAAAAAAAGTTATTTTTTTTCCTGAGGAAGGGGGCAGAATCACCCTTTATTTACTGAGAGCAGAGAGTGAATCTAATTGGGGGTTTGGATTAGCATCTTAGGTATACAAAAGCAGCTGTCTCAAAATACAGCTTCTAGCTGTTTCTAGCAGAAGAGGACTGGTTACAGAGCAAGAAACAGAGGTCCAGAACTAAAAATATTTTAATAATTAATCACTTCTCTCTCAATAAGAGTAGTACCTGTTTGGGTTAAGCAAAAATATTCTTAATTAGAAGAAGGGGGTTTCAGTTTAGTAAAAAAAAAGTGTTTTTTTTTTCTGAGGAAGTGGCGCTGTATCACCTTAATTTACTGAGAGCAGAGAATGAATCTAATTGGGAGTGTGGGTTAGCAGTTTAGGTCTCCAAAAGCCGCTGTCTCCAATTACAGCTTCCAATTGTTTCTAGCAGAAGAGGACTGGTTGTAGAGCAAGAAACCGAAGTCCAGAACAACAGGTTTTTTACTAATTATTCACTTGTCTCTCAAACAGGAGTAGTACCTGTTGAATTTAGCAAAAATGTACTTTATTAGAAGAAGGGGGGTGTCATTTAAGTAAAAAAAAGCTGTTTTTTCCCCTTAGGAAGAGGGCAGTATCACATTAATTTATTGAGAGCATAGAGTGATCTTAATTGGGGGTGTGGCTTTAGCAGCCTAAGTCTAAAAAAGCTGCTGTCTTCACTTATAGCTTCCAGCTGTGTCTAGCAGAAGAAGACTGGTTGCAGCGCAAGAAACAGAAGTCCAGAACTACAGATTTTATGCTAATTAATCACTTCACTCTCAACAGGAATAGAACTTGTTTGGATTAAGCAAAAATATACTTTATTAGAAGAAGGGGGTCTCATTTAAGTAAAAAAAAATGTTGTTTTTTTTTCTGATGAAGGGGGCAGTATCACCTTAATTTACTCAGAGCAGAGAGTGAATCTAATTGGGGGTATGGCTAAGCAGATTAGGTCTGCAAAAGCAGGTATCTCCAATTATAGCTTCCGGCAGTTTCTAGCAGAAGACGGCAGTGGCAGAGCAAGAAACAGAAGTCCAGAACTACAGATTTTTTACTAATTAATCACTTCACTCTCAACAGGAGAAGAACCTGTTTGGATCAAGCAAAAATATACTTTATTAGAGGAAGGGTGTCTCATTCAAGTAAAAAAAAAGGGTTTTTCTGAGGAAGGGGGCAGAATCACCTTAATTTACTGAGAGCAGATAGTGAATCTAATTGGGGGTTTGGCTTAGCAGCTTAGGTCTACAAAAGCAGCTGTCTCCAGTTACAGCTTCCGGCTGTTTCTAGCAGAAGAGGACTGGTTGCAGAGCAAGAAACAGAGGAACAGAACTAAAGATTTTTTTTATAATTAATCACTTCTCTCTCAACAATAGTAGTACCTGTTGGGGTTAAGCAAAAATATACTTTATTAAAAGAAGTGGGTGTCATTTAAGTATAAAAAAGAGTTTTTTTTCTGAGGAAGGAGGCAGTATCACATTAATTTACTGTGAGCAGAGAGTGAATCTAATAGGGGGTGTGGCTAAGCAGCTTAGGTCAACAAAAGCATGGTATGGTTGAACATGGTATGGTTGAACATGGTATGGTTCAATTTGGCTACTACATCTAAATCATCCCATTCCAAGGCAAAAATATGGGACTTCAGAGGAGCTGACTTTGATAAGATGGCCAACAGAGTTAAGTTAGCCCTGGCAAAAAGAAACACAGGTGAGGAGGTACAGGCAAAGTGGGCAAGCATTAAGGATACAATACTTGAAGCAACATCCATTGTGTTAGACAGAAAAGGAAGTGCAAAGAAGGAGGAAACCACTTTGGTTCTCAAATAAAGTAGCAGAAAGGTCAGAGCAAAAGGCTGGCCTTCCAGGAAATATAAAGGGAACACAGCGGGATGAAGATAGGGAGGCATACCAAACTGCCCTAAGGGAAGCAGGTAAGGCAGTAAGGCAGGCAAAGTCCCAAACTGAGGAAACACTAGCTTGAACAGTAAAGAAGGTGACAAGACTTTCTATAGATACATTGAGTGAAAGGAGAAAGTCCAGAGAGGGTATCTAAGCTTAATGGAGAAAAGGGAGCATGTGAGGAGGAGGACCCTGTAAAGGCATCTATCCTAAATAGATACTTTTGCTCAGTATTTACTGAAGAGAAGGTGGGCAGGGCCTGACTCAGCATCACGGACACAGGGGGAGGGAGGTGAGCACTACTCCCTTCACAAAAGAAAGGGTCCTACAAGAGCTTGCTAAGCTCAGGGTGGATAAGGTAATGGGACCTGATGGCATACATCCCAGGGTACTTAAGGAGCTAAAGGAGGAACTAGCAGAGCCATTAGCAGAATTGTTTAGTGAGTCTCTGAGCACAGGAGAGGTCCCAGAAGACTGGAGAAGGGCTCATGTGATCCCGCTCCACAAGAGTGGTAGCAGGGAGGAGGCGGGGAACTACAGACCAGTCAGTCTTACCTCAGTAGTGGGCAAGATTATAGGCACTCTTAAGGAAAGGATAGTGCAACACCTGGAATCCATAGGGGCACAGGATCCAAGACAGCATGGGTTTACAAAGGAAGGTCCTGTCAAACTAATCTCATAGATTTCTTTGACTGGGTAACCAGAGTGGTGGACCAAGGGGAGCAGTTGATGTCGCCTACCTTGACTTCAGCAAAGCTTTTGACACTGTTCCACATAGAAGATTGATAAATAAGCTGGGTAGGCTCAGGGTGGGTCAAGTTGGTCAACTGGGTGGCAAACTGGTTGACTGGCAGAAAACAGAGAGTGGTGGTAAGCGGTATACAGTCAGAAGAGATGCAAGTCACAAGTGGGGTACCTCAGGGATCAGTCCTGGGGCCAGTCCTATTCAACATCTTCATTAGTGACCTCGCAGATGGACTAGAGGGTAAGGCTTGTCTGTTTGCAGATGACACCAAGATCTGCAACAGAGTAGATGATCCAGATGGGGTGGGCAGAATGAGAAGAGATCTGGATAAACTAGCAAAATGGTCAGAAGAGTGGCAACTGGGATTTAATGCAAAGAAGTGCAAAATCATGCACATAGGAAGAGAAACCCTTAGCCACTTATAGGCTGGGAGGAGTTGCTAGCAGTCACAAAGGAAGAAAGAGACTTGGGCATCATCATCACTGATGACCTAAAATCATCAAGCAGACCTCTAAAGCAGTAGGTAAGACTAGGGGTGTTAGGGTGTATTAGTAGAGGTATCACAAAGTCGTAGAGGGAGGTAATAATCCCTCTGTACAAGACATTAGTTAGGCCCCATCTGGAGTACTACGTGCAGTATTGGAGCCCACACCTTCACAAGGACATTAACCAAATTGAGGCAGTACAGAGAAGGGCAACCAAAATGGTGCAGGGACTGCATCAGAAGACATATGAGGACAGATTAACGGAGCCTCAATATGTATACCCTTGGAGCAAAGGGAGGGAGAGAGGTGATATGATCGAGACATTTAAACACCTTAAGGGCATAAACAAGGTGAAAGAGTCTAACATGTTTAAATATAAGAAAAATAGCAGGACAAGAGGACACAGCATGAGATTAGAGGGAGGCCGATTAAGGGGAATGTGAGGAAATTCTTTTTCACAGAAAGGGTGGTAGATGCATGGAATAGCTTACCACAAGAGTGGTGGCTGTGAATACAGTGCAGGGCTTCAAACAGGCATGGGATAGGCATAAGGGAGCAATACAAATGACTATGAATAGATAGGTCACTGACAGAGCAAAGGCCGATGGCACATTTATAAGGTAGAAAAAGAAATGGGCAGACTGGATGGGCCTTGCGGTCCTTATCTGCCATCAACTTCTATGTTTCTATGTTTCTAAAAGCAGATGTCTCCAATTTTATCTTCTGGCTATTTCTAGCAGAAAAGGACTGGTTGCAGAGCAAGAAACAGAAGTCCAGAACTACAGATTTTTTACTAATTAATCACTTCTCTCCCACCAGGAGAAGTACCTGTTTGGATTAAGCAAAGATATCCTCTATTAGAGGAATGGGGTCACATTTAGGTAAAAAAAAGTGTTTTTTTTCTGAGAAAGGGGGCAGTATCACCTTAATTTACTGCAAGCAGAGAGTGAATATAATGGGAGGTTTGGCTTAGTATCTTAGGTCTACAAAATCAGCTGTCTCCAATTACAGCATCTGGCTGCTTCTAGCGGAAGAAGACTAGTTGCAGAGCAAGAAATTGAAGTCCAGAACTACAGATTTTTTACTAATTAATCACCTCTTTCTCAATAGAAGTAGTTCCTGTTTTGATTAAGCAAAAATATACTTTATAAGAAGAAGCGATCTCATATAAGAAAAAAAAGTGTTTTTTTTTATCACTGAGGAAGAGGGCAGTATCACCTTAACTTATTGAGAGCACATAGTGATCATAATTGGGTTTGTGGCTTAGCAGCCTAGGTCTAAAAAAGCAGCTGTCTTCACTAATAGCTTCCACCTGTTTTGAACAGAAGAAAACTGCTTGCAGAGCAAGAAACAGAAGTCTAGAACTACAGATTTTTTACTAATTAATCACTTCTCTCTCAACAGGAGAAGTACCTGCTTGGATTAAGCAAAAATCTACTTTATTAGAAGAAGGGGGTCTCATTTAAGTAAAAAAAGTGTTTGTTTTTTTCTGAGGAAGGGGGCAGTATCACCGTAATTTACTGAGAGCAGAGACTGAATCTAATTTGGGGAGTGGCTAAGCAGCTTAGATCTACAAAACCTGGTGCCTCCAATTATAGCTTCCGGCTGTTCTAGCAGAAGATGACTGGTTGCAGAGCAAGAAACAGAAGTCCAGAACTACATATTTTTAACTCATTAATCACTTCTCTCTCAACAGGAGAAGTCCTTGTTTGGATTAAGCAAAAATATCCTCTATTAAGGAATGGAGTCTCATTTAGTTAAAAAAGTGTTGTTTTTTTTTCTGAGGAAGGAGACATAGAAACATAGAGACATAGAATTTTACGGCAGATAAGGACTGCTTGGCCCACCCAGTCTGCCCATTTCCCTGCCTACTGGATAAGCTGCAGATCCTAGTTAACCAGCAGCCTACTTCTTCCTACCCCCATCACCTAGAATTGCCTTATGACTGTCCCATGCATGCTTGAATTCCACCACTGTGTTTGACTCCACGACCTCCTCCGGAAGGCCGTTCCATGCATCCACAACCCTCTCTGTGAAAAAATACTTCCTTAAATTACGTCTGAGCCGCCCCCCCATCTTCAAATTGTGCCCCTTGTTCTTGCACACCTCTTTTTGAAAGATGCTACCCTCTTGGACTTTGTTGATTCCTTAGGTACTTGAATGTTTCTATCATGTTCCCCCTCTCCCTCCTTTCCTCGAGGCTATACATATTAAGCTCCTTAAGTCTCTCTTCACTGTCTTCCAGTGCAGACCCTGCACCATTTTAGTGCCATACTCGGGACAGCTTCCATCCTGTCTATGTCATTAGCGAACTGGGTCTCAGAACTCCACGCAGTACTTCAGATGGGGTCTGACCAGCTGTCTGTACAGAGGATAATAATTTCCTGTTTTCTACTGGTGATGCCTCTCCTATGCATCCCAATATCCCCAGCCCTAATTGCTGCCCTCTCACATTGCTTGCCCACCTTTAGGTCATCTGATATGACTACCCCAGGCCCCTTTCCATTTTGTTGTTGTTAGTATCTCACCCCATTGTGTACTCTTCCCTGGGTTTTGTTTCCCAGGTGCATTACCTTACTTCTTAGCATTGAATCTAAGCTGCCATACATTTGACCATTCCTCTAACCTTGCCAAATCCCTTTTCATCCTTTCCACCCCACCTTGTGCATCAACTCTGTTGCAGATCTTTGTGTCATCTGCAAAGAGACATACTTTTCCTTCCAGTCCCTCTGCAATTTTGCTTATAAAGACATTGAAGAGGACTGGTCCTAATAATGAACCCTGCAGTACCCCACTAGTAACCCCCCTTACATCAGAGTGGATTCCAGTAACACCAGGACAGTAACTTCCTTAATTTACTGAGAGCAGAGAGTGATTCTAATTGGGCATGTGGCTCTGCAGCTTATATCTAAAAAAGCAACTGTCTCCAATTATAGCTTCTGGCTGTTTCTAGCAGAAGAGTACTGGTTGCAGAGCAAGAAATAGAAGTCCAGAACTACAGACTTTTTACTAATTAATCACCTCTCTCTCAACAGAAGTCGTACCTGTTTGGCTTAATCAAAAAATATACTGTATAAGAAGAAGGGATCTCATTTAAGTATAAAAAAGAGTTTTTTTTCACTGAGGAAGAGGGCAGTTTTACCTTAATTTATTGAGAGCATAGAGTGAGCTTAATTGTGCATGTGGCTTTAGCAGCCTAGGTCTAAAAAAGCAGCTGTCTTCACTTATAGCTTCCAGCTGTTTCTAACAGAAGAAGACTGGTTGCAGCACAAGAAACAGAAGTCCAGAACTACAGATTTTTTACTAATTAATCACTTCAGTTCACTCTCAACAGGAGTAGAACCTGTTTCGATTAAGCAAAAATATACTTTATTAGAAGAAGGGGGTGTCATTTAAGTAAAAAAAAAGTGTTTTTCCCCTGTGGAAGGGTGCAGTATCACCTTAATTTACTGTGAGCAGAGAGTGAATCTATTTGGGGTTTGGCTTAGCATCTTAGGTCTACAAAAGCAGCTGCCTCCAATTACAGCTTCTGGCTGCTTCTACGAGAAGAGGACTGGTTGCAGAGCAAGAAACAGAAGTCCAGAACTACACATTTTTTATTAATTAATGAACTCTCTCCCCAAAAAAAGTGGTACCTGTTTTGATTAAGCAAAAATATACTTTATAAGAAGAGGGTCTCATTTAAGAAAAAAAATGTTTTGTTTTTAAAGAAAGGGGGCAGTATCACCTTAATTTACTGAGAGCAGATAGTGAATCTAATTGGGGGTTTGGCTTAGCAGCTTAGGTCTACAAAAGCAGCTGTCTCCAGTTACAGCTTCCGGCTGTTTCTAGCAGAAGAGGACTGGTTGCAGAGCAAGAAACAGAGGAACAGAACTAAAGATTTTTTTTATAATTAATCACTTCTCTCTCAACAAGAGTAGTTCCTGTTTGGGTTAAGCAAAAATATAATTTATTAGAAGAAGGGGGTTTCAGTTAAGTAAAAAAAAAGTGTTTTTTTTCTGAGGAAGAGGGCAGTATCACCTTAATTTACTGAGAGCAGAGAGTGAATCTAATTGGGGATAAGGCTAAGCAACTTAGGTCTACAAAAGCAGTTGTCTACAATTATACCTTCCGGCTGTTTGTATAGGAAGAGGAGGGGTTGCAGAGCAAGAAACAGAAGTCCAGAACTACATATTTTCTACTAATTAATCACTTATCTCTCGACAGGATTAGTACCTGTTTAGAATAAGCAAAAATATACTTTATTAGAAGAAGAGGGTGTCATTTAAGTAAAAAAATATGTTTTTTTCCCTGAACAAGGGGATTGTATCACCTTAATTTACTGAGAGCAGAGAGTGATCCTAATTGGGGGTGTGGCTTTGGCAGCCTAGGTCTAAAAAAGCAGCTGTATCCCATTATAGCTTCTGGCTGTTTCAAGCAGAAGAAGAATGGTTGCAACGCAAGAAACAGAAGTCCAGAACTACAGATTTTTTACTAATTAATCACTTCACTTCAATCTCAGCAGGGGTAGAACCTGTTTGGATTAAGCAAAAATATACTTTGTTAGAAGAAAGGGGTGTCATTTAAGTAAAAATGTGTTTTTTTTCTGAGAAAGGGGTCAGTATCACCTTAAATTACAGAGATCAGAGAGTGAAACTAATTGGGGGTGTGGCTAAGCAGCTTAGGTCTACAAAAACAGCTGTCTCCAATTTTATCTTCTGGCTATTTCTAGCAGAAAAGGAATGGTTGCAGAGGAAGAAACAGAAGTCCAGAACTACAGATTTTTTACTAATTAATCGCTTCTCTCTCAACAGGAGTAGTACCTGTTGGCATTAGGCAAAAATCTACTTTATAAGAAGAAGGGGATCTCATTTAAGAATAAAAAAGTGTTTTTTTCACTGAGGAAAAGGACAGTATCACCTTAATTTATTGAGAGCATAGAGTGATCTTAATTGGGGAGTGGCTTTAGCAGCCTAGGTCTAAAAAAGCAGCTGTCTTCAATTATTGTTTCCAACTGTTTCTAGCAGAAGAAGACTGGATGCAGCGCAAGAAACAGAAGTCATGAATTACAGCTTTTTTACTAATTAATCGCTTCACTTCACTCTCAACAGGAGTAGTACCTGTTTGGATTAAACTAAAATATAATTTATTAGATGAAGCGGTTCTCATTTAAGTAAAAAAAACTGTTTTTTTCTGAGGAAGGGGACAGTATCACCTTAATTTACTGAGAGCAGAAAGTGAATCTAATTGGGGGTGTGGCTATGCAGCTTAGGTCTACAAAAACAGGTGTCTCCAATTATGGCTTCCGGCTGTTTCTAGCGGAAGAGAGTTGGTTGTAGAGCAAGAAACAGAAGTCCAGAACTACAGATTTTTTACTAATTAATCACGTCTCTCTCAACAGGAGAAGAACGTTTTGGATTAAGCAAAAATATACTTTATTAGAAGAAGGGGGTGTCATTTAAGTAAAAAAAGTGTTTTTTTCTGAGGAAGGGGGTAGCACCACCTTAATTTACTGAGAGCAGAGAGTGAATCTAATTGAGGGTGTGGCTTAGCAGCTTAGGTCTACAAAAGCTGCTATCTCCAATTATACCTTCTGGCTGTTTCTTGCAGAACAGGAGTGGTTGCAGAGCAAGAAACAGAAGTTCAGAACTACAGATTTTTTACTAATTAATCACTTTTCTCTCAACAGGAGTAGTACTTGTTTGGATTATGCAAAAATATACTTTATAAGAAGAAGGGGATTTCATTTAAGAAAAAAAAAAGTGTTTTTTTTCTGAGGAACTGGGCAGTATCTCCTTAATTTACTGAGAGCAGAGAGTAACAGGAGAAGAACGTTTTGGATTAAGCAAAAATATACTTTATTAGAAGAAGGGGGTGTCATTTAAGTAAAAAAAAGTGTTTTTTTTTCCTGAAGAAGGGGGGCAGTATTACCTTAATTTACTGAGAGCAGACAGTGAATCTAATTGGGGGTGTGGCTAAGCAGCTTAGGTCTAAAAAAACAGGTGTCTCCAGCTTTAGCTTCCGGCTGTTTCTAGCAGAAGAGGACTGGTTGCAGAGCAAGAAATAGAAGTCCAGAACTTCTGATTTTTTACTAATTAATCACTTCTCTCTCAACAGAAGAATAACCTGTTTGGATTAAGCAAAAATATACTTTATTAGAAGAAGGGGGTTTCAGTTAAGTAAAAAAAAAGGGTTTTTTTTTTCTGAGGAACTGGGCAGTATCTCCTTAATTTACTGAGAGCAGAGAGTAAATCTAATTGGGGGTGAGGCTAAGCATCTTAGGTCTTCAAAAGCAGTTGTCTATAATTATACCTTCCGGCTGTTTGTTGCAGAAGAGGAAGGGTTGTATAGCAAGAAACAGAAGTCCAGAACTACAGATTTTCTACTAATTAATCACTTCTTTCTCTACATTATTAGTAACTGTTTAGAATAAGCAAAAATATACTTTATTAGAAGAAGAGGGTGTCATTTAAGTAAAAAAAAAAACGTTTTTTCCCCTGAGGAAGGGGACTGTATCACCTTAATTTACTGAGAGCAGAGAGTGATCCTAATTGGGGGTGTGGCTTTGCAGCTTAGGTCTAAAAAAGCAGCTGTCTCCAATTATAGCTTCTGGCTGTTTCTAGCAGAAGAGTACTGGTTGCAGAGCAAGAAATAGAAGTCCAGAACTACAGACTTTTTACTAATTAATCACCTCTCTCAATAGAAGTAGTACCTGTTTGGATTAAGCAAACATATACTGTATAAGAAGAAGGGGTCCTCATTTAAGTATAAAAAGTGTTTTTTTTTTCACTGAGGAAGAGGGCAGTATTACCTTAATTTATTGAGAGCATAGAGTGATCTTAATTGGGGGTGTGGCTTTAGCAGCCTAGGTCTAAAAAACAGCTGTCTTCACTTATAGCTTCCAGCTGTTTGTAGCAGAAGAAGACTGGTTGCAGCGCAAGAAACAGAAGTCTAGAACTACAGATTTTTTACTAATTAATCACTTCACTTCACTCTCAACAGGAGTAGAACCTGTTTGGATTAAGCAAAAATATAATTTATTAGAAGAAGGGGGCGTCATTTAAGTAAAAAAAGTGTTTTTTTTTCTGAGGAAGAGGGCAGTATCACCTTAATTAACTGAAATCAGAGAGTGGATCTAATTGGGAGTGTGGCTAAGCAGCCTAGGTCTACAAAAGCAGCTGTCTCCAATTTTATCTTCTGGCTATTTCTAGCAGAAAAGGAATGGTTGCAGAGCAAGAAACAGATGTCCAGAACTACAGATTTTTCACTAATTAATCACTTCTCTCTCAACAGGAGAAGTACCTGGTTGGATTAAGCAAAAATATCCTCTATTACTGGAATGGGGTTTCATTTAGGTAAAAAAGTGTTTTTTTTTCTAAGGAAGGGGGCAGTAACACCTAAAATTACTGACAGCAGAGAGTGAATCTAATTGAGGGTGTGGCTTAGCAGCTTAGGTCTACAAAAGCAGCTGTCTCCAATTATACCTTCCAACTGTTTCTTGCAGAAGAGGAGTGGTTGCAGAGCAAGAAACAGAAGTCCAGAACTACAGATTTTCTAGTAATTAGTCACTTCACTTCACTCTCAACAGGAGTAGAAACTGTTTGGATTAAACAAATATATACTTTATTAGAAGAAGGGGGTCTCATTTAAGTAAAAAATCTTTTTTTTCTGAGGAAGGGGGCAGTATCACCTTAATTTACTAAGAGCAGAGAGTGAATCTAATTGGGGGTGTGGCTAAACAGCTTAGGTCTAAAAAAACAGGTGTCTGCAATTATAGCTTCCGGCTGTTTCTAGCGGAACAGGGTTGTTTGCAGAGCAAGAAACAGAAGTCCAGAATTACAGATTTTTTACTAATTAATCACTTCTCTTTCAACAGGAGAAGTCCCTGTTTGGATTAAGCAAAAATATCCTCTATTAAGGAATGGTGTCTCATTTAGGTAAAAAGTGTTTTTTTTTCTGAGGAAGTGGGCAGTAACACCTTAATTTACTAAGAGCACAGAGTGAATCTAATTGAGGGTGTGGCTTAGCAGCTTAGGTCTACAAAAGCAGCTGTCTCCAATTATACCTTCTGGCTGTTTCTTGCAGAAGAGGAGTGGTTGCAGAGCAAGAAATAGAAGTCCAGAACTACAGATTTTTTACTAATTAATCACCTTTCTCTCAACAGGAGTAGTACCTGTTTGGTTTAAGCAAAAATATACTCTATTAGAAGAAGGGGGTCTCATTTAAGTAAAAAAAAATGTTTTTTTTCCAAAAGAAAGGGGGCAGTATCACCTTAATTAACTGAGAGCAGAGAGTGAATCTAATTGGGAGTGTGGCTAAGCAGCTTAGGTCTACAAAACCAGGTGTCTCCAATTATAGCTTCCGTATGTTTCTAGCAGAAGAGGACTGGTTGCAGAGCAAGAAACAGAAGTCCAGAACTTCAGATTTTTCACTAATTAATCACTTCTCTCTCAACAGAAGAAGAACCTATTTGGATTAAGCAAAAATATACTTTATTAGAAGAAGGGGGTCTCATTTAAGTAAAAAATAGTTATTTTTTTCTGAGGAAGGGGGCAGAATCACCTTAATTTACTGAGAGCATAGAGTGAATCTAATTCGGGGTGTGGCTTAGCATTTTAGGTATACCAAAGCAGCTGTCTCGAAATACAGCTTCCAGCTGTTTCTAGCAGAAGAGGACTGGTTACAGAGCCAGAAACAGAGGTCCAGAACTAAAGATTTTTTAATAATGAATCACTTCTCTCTCAATAAGAGTAGTACCTGTTTGGGTTAAGAAAAACATTCTTTGTTAGAAGAAGGGGGTTTCAGTTAAGTAAAAAAAAAGTGTTTTTTTTCCTGAGGAACCGGCGCAGTACCACCTTAATTTACTAAGAGCAGAGAGTGAATCTAATTGGGAGTGTGGGTTAGGAGTTTAGGTCTCCAAAAGCCGCTGTCTAAAATTACAGCTTCCAACTGTTTCTAGCAGAAGAGGACTGGTTGTAGAGCAAGAAACAGAAGTCCAGAACAACAGGTTTTTTACTAATTATTCATTTGTCTCTCAAACAGAAGCAGTACCTGTTGAATTTAGCAAATATGTTCTTTATTAGAAGAAGGGGGTGTCATTTAAGTAAAAAAAAGTTGTTTTTTCCCCTTAGGAAGAGGGCAGTATCACCTCAATTTATTGAGAGCATAGAGTGATCTTAATTGTGGTGTGGCTTTAGCAGCCTAAGTCTAAAAAAGCATCTGTCTTCACTTATAGCTTCCAGCTGTGTCTAGCAGAAGAAGACTGTTTGCAGCGCAAGAAACAGAAGTCCAGAACCACAGATTTTATTCTAATTAATCACTTCACTCTCAACAGGAGTAGAACCTCTTTGGATTAAGCAAAAATATACTTTATTAGATGAAGGGGGTCTCATTTAAGTAAAAAAAATTTTTTCTGATGAAGTGGGCAGTATCACCTTAATTTACTCAGAGCAGAGAGTGAATCTAATTGAGGGATGGCTAAGCAGATTAGGTCTACAAAAGCAGGTGTCTCCAATTATAGCTTCTGGCTGTTTCTAGCAGAAGTCGGCTGTAGCAGAGCAAAAAACAGAAGTCCAGAACTACAGATTTTTTACCAATTAATCACTTCACTCTCAACAGGAGAAGAAACTGTTTGGATTAAGCAAAAATATTCTTTATTAGAAGAAGGGTGTCTCATTCAAGTAAAAAGAAAAGGTTTTTTTCACAGAAAGGGGCCAGAATCACCTTTATTTGCTTAGAGCAGATGAGTGAATCTAATTGGGGATTTGGCTTAGCAGCTTTGGTCAACAAAGCAGCTGTCACCAATTACAGCTTCCGGCTGTTTCTAGCAGAAGAGGACTGGTTGCAGAGCAAGAAACAGAGGTACAGAACTAAAAATTTTTTTTATAATTAATCACTTCTCTCTCAACAAGAGTAGTACCTGTTGGGGTTAAGCAAAAATATACTTTATTAGAAGAAGTGGGTGTCATTTAAGCATAAAAAATAGTTTTTTTCTGAGGAAGGAGGCAGTATCACCTTAATTTACTGTGAGCAGAGAGTGAATCTAATAGAGGGTGTGGCTAAGCAGTTTAGCTCTACAAAAGCAGATGTCTCCAATTTTATCTTCCGGCTATTTCTAGCAGAAAAGGACTGGTTGCAGAGCAAGAAACAGAAGTCCAGAATTACAGATTTTATACTAATTAATCACTTCTCTCTTAACTGGAGAAGTACCTGCTTGGATTAAGCAAAAATATACTTTATTAGAAGAAGGGGGTCTCATTTAAGTAAAAAAAGTTTTTGTTTTTTTCTGATTAAGGGGGCAGTATCACCTTAATTTACTGAGAGCAGAGACAGAATCTAATTGGGGGAGTGGCTAAGCAGCTTAAGTCTACAAAACCAGGTGCCTCCAATTATAGCTTCCGTCTATTCTAGCAGAAGATGACTGGTTGCAGAGCAAGAAACAGAAGTCCTGAACTACATATTTTTAACTAATTAATCACTTCTCTCTCAACAGAAGTCCTTGTTTGGATTAAACATAAATATACTTTATTAGAAGAAGCGGGTATCATTTAAGTAAAAAAAAACTGTTTTTTTCAGAGGAAGGGGGCAGTATCACCTTAATTTATTGAGAGCATAGAGTGATCTTAATTGTGGTGTGGCTTTAGCAGCCTAAGTCTAAAAAAGCATCTGTCTTCACTTATAGCTTCCAGCTGTGTCTATCAGAAGAAGACTGTTTGCAGCGCAAGAAACAGAAGTCCAGAACCACAGATTTTATTCTAATTAATCACTTCACTCTCAACAGGAGTAGAACCTCTTTGGATTAAGCAAAAATATACTTTATTAGATGAAGGCGGTCTCATTTAAGTAAAAAAATTTTTTTCTGATGAAGTGGGCAGTATCACCTTAATTTACTCAGAGCAGAGAGTGAATCTAATTGGGGGTATGGCTAAGCAGATTAGGTCTACAAAAGCAGGTGTCTCCAATTATAGCTTCTGGCTGTTTCTAGCAGAAGTCGGCTGTAGCAGAGCAAAAAACAGAAGTCCAGAACTACAGATGTTTTACCAATTAATCACTTCACTCTCAACAGGAGAAGAAACTGTTTGGATTAAGCAAAAATATTCTTTATTAGAAAAAGGGTGTCTCATTCAAGTAAAAAGAAAAGGTTTTTTTTCTGAGGAAGGGGGCAGAATCACCTTTATTTACTTCGAGCAGATAGTGAATCTAATTGGGGATTTGGCTTAGCAGCTTTGGTCAACAAAAGCAGCTGTCACCAATTACAGCTTCCGGCTGTTTCTAGCAGAAGAGGACTGGTTGCAGAGCAAGAAACAGAGGTACAGAACTAAAGATTTTTTTTATAATTAATCACTTCTCTCTCAACAAGAGTAGTACCTGTTGTGGTTAAGCAAAAATATACTTTATTAGAAGAAGTGGGTGTCATTTAAGCATAAAAAATAGTTTTTTTTCTGAGGAAGGAGGCAGTAACACCTTAATTTACTGTGAGCAGAGAGTGAATCTAATAGGGGGTGTGGCTAAGCAGTTTAGCTCTACAAAAGCAGATGTCTCCAATTTTATCTTCCGGCTATTTCTAGCAGAAAAGGACTGGTTGCAGAGCAAGAAACAGAAGTCCAGAATTACAGATTTTATACTTATTAATCACTTCTCTCTTAACTGGAGAAGTACCTGCTTGGATTAAGCAAAAATATACTTTATTAGAAGAAGGGGGTCTCATTTAAGTAAAAAGAGTTTTTGTTTTTTTCTGATTAAGGGGGCAGTATCACCTTAATTTACTGAGAGCAGAGACAGAATCTAATTGGGGGAGTGGCTAAGCAGCTTAAGTCTACAAAACCAGGTGCCTCCAATTATAGCTTCCGTCTGTTCTAGCAGAAGATGACTGGTTGCAGAGCAAGAAACAGAAGTCCTGAACTACATATTTTTAACTAATTAATCACTTCTCTCTCAACAGAAGTCCTTGTTTGGATTAAACATAAATATACTTTATTAGAAGAAGCGGGTATCATTTAAGTAAAAAAAAACTGTTTTTTTCAGAGGAAGGGGGCAGTATCACCTTAATTTACTAAGAGCACAGAGTGAATCTAATTGAGGGTGTGGCTTAGCACGTTAGGTCTACAAAAGCAGCTGTTCCAATTATACCTTCCGGCTGTTTCTTGCTGAAAGAAGGGTATGAGATCAAGAAACCAAGTCCAGAACTACTGATTTTTTTACTAATTAATCACTTTTCTCTCAACAGGAGTAGTACACTGTTTGGATTATGCAAGAATATTCTCTATTAGAAGAAGGAGGTCTCATTTAAGTAAAAAAAAAGTGTTTATTTTTCTGAGGAAGGGGCAGTATCACCTTAATTTACTGAGAGAAGAGAGTGAATCTAATTGGGGATGTGGCTTTGAAGCTTAGGTCTACAAAAGCAGCTGTCTCCAATTACAGCTACCATCTGTTTCTAGCAGGAGAGGACTGGTTACAGAGCATGAAACACACGTCCAGAACTACAGATTTTTTATGAATTAATTACTTCTCTTTCCACAGTAGTAGTACCTGTTTGAATTATGCAAAAATATACTCTATTAGAAGAATGGGGTCTCATTTAGGTAAAACAAAGTGTGTTTTTTTTCTGAGAAAGGGGGCAGTATCACCTTAATTTACTGAGAGCAGAGAGTGAATTTAATTGGGGGTGTGGATTAGCAGCTTATATCTACAAAAGAAGCTGTCTCCAATTACAGCTTCACAGTGTTTCTAGCGGAAGAGGACTGGTTGCAGAGCAAGAAACAGAAGTCCAGAATTAAAGATTTTTTACTAATTAATCACTTCTCTCCCACCAGGAGAAGTACCTGTTTAGATTAAGCAAAGATATCCTCTATTACAGGAATGGGGTCACATTTAGGTAAAAAAAAAGTGTTTTTTTTCCTGAGGAAGGGGGCAGTAACACCTTAGTTTACTGCAAGCAGAGACTGAATCTAATGGGAGGTTTGGCTTATTATCTTAGGTCTACAAAAGCAGCTGTCTCCAATTACAGCATCTGGCTGCTTCTAGCAGAAGAGGACTAGTTGCAGAGCAAGAAATTGAAGTCCAGAACTACAGATTTTTTACTAATTAATCACCTTTCTCTCAATAGAAGTAGTTCCTGTTTTGATTAAGCAAAAATATACTTTATAAGAAGAAGGGGTCTCATATAAGAAAATAAAGTGTTTTTTTTTTATCACTGAGGAAGAGGGCAGTATCACCTTAACTTATTGAGAGCACATAGTGATCCTAATTGGGTTTGTGTCTTAGCAGCCTAGGTCTAAAAAAGCAGCTGTCTTCACTAATAGCTTCCAGCTGTTTTGAACAGAAGAAAACTGCTTGCAGAGCAAGAAACAAAAGGTCTAGAACTACCGATTTTTTACTAATTAATCACTTCTCTCTCAACAGGTGAAGTACCTGCTTGGATTAAGCAAAAATGGACTATATTAGAAGAAGGGGGAGTAATTTAAGTAAAAAAAAAGTGTTTTTTTCCGCTGAGGAAGGGTGCAGTATCACCTTAATTTACTGCGAGCAGAGAGTGAATCTAATTGGGGGTTTGGCTTAGCATCTTAGGTCTACAAAAGCAACTGTCTCCAATTACAGCATCTGGCTGCTTCTAGCAGAAGAGGACTGGTTGCAGAGCAAGAAATAGAAGTCCAGAACTACAGATTTTTTATTAATTAATGAAGTCTCTCACAATAGAAGTAGTACCTGTTTTTTGTCTTAAGAAAGGGCAGAATCACCTTAATTTACTGTGAGCTCTTAACAGGAGAAGTACCTGCTTGGATTAAGCAAAAATATACTTTATTAGAAGAAGGGGGTCTCATTTAAGTAAAAAAAGTGTTTGTTTTTTTCTGAGGAAGGGGGCAGTATCACCTTAATTTACTGAAAGCAGAGACAGAATCTAATTGGGGGAGTGGCTAAGCAGCTTAGGTCTACAAAACCAGGTGCCTCCAATTATAGCTTCCGTCTGTTCTAGCAGAAGATGACTGGTTGCAGAGCAAGAAACAAATCCAGAACTACATATTTTTAACTAATTAATCACTTCTCTCTCAACAGAAGTCCTTGTTTGGATTAAACAAAAATACACTTTATTACAAGAAGTGGGTATCATTTAAGTAAAAAAAACTGTTTTTTTTCTGAGGAAGGGGGCAGTATCACCTTAATTTACTAAGAGCACAGCTCGAATCTAATTGAGGGTGTGGCTTAGCAGCTTAGGTCTACAAAAGCAGCTGTCTCCAATTATACCTTCCGGCTGTTTCTTGCAGAAGAGGAGTGGTCACAGATCAAGAAAAAGAAGTCCAGAACTACAGATTTTTTTACTAATTAATCACTTTTCTCTCAACAGGAGTAGTACACTGTTTGGATTATGCAAGAATAATCTCTATTTGAAGAAGGAGGTCTCATTTAAGTAAAAAAAAAGTGTTTATTTTTCTGAGGAAGGGGCAGTATCACCTTAATTTACTGAGAGCAGCGAGTGAATCTAATTGGGGATGTCGCTTTGAAGATTAGGTTTACAAAAGCAGCTGTCTCCAATTACAGATACCGTCTGTTTCTAGCAGGAGAGGACTGGTTACAGAGCATGAGAAACACATCCAGAACTACAGATTTTTTACGAATTAATTACTTCTCTTTCCACAGTAGTAGTACCTGTTTGAATTATGCAAAAATATACTCTATTAGAAGAATGGGGTCTCATTTAGGTAAAACAAAGTGTGTTTTTTTTCTGAGAAAGGGGGCAGAATCACCATAATTTACTGAGAGCAGAGAGTGAATTTAATTGGGGGTGTGGATTAGCAGCTTATATCTACAAAAGAATCTGTCTCCAATTACAGCTTCCCAGTGTTTCTAGCGGAAGAGGACTGGCTGCAGAGCAAGAAACAGAAGTCCAGAATTACAGATTTTTTACTAATCAATCACTTCTCTCCCACCAGGAGAAGTACCTGTTTTGATTAAGCAAAGATATCCTCTATTACAGGAATGGGGTCACATTTAGGTAAAAAAAAGTGTTTTTTTTTCTGAGGAAGGGGGCAGTAACACCTTAGTTTACTGCAAGCAGAGACTGAATCTAATGGGAGGTTTGGCTTAGTATCTTAGGTCTACAAAAGCAGCTGTCTCCAATTACTGCATCTGGCTGCTTCTAGCAGAAGAGGACTAGTTGCAGAGCAAGAAATTGAAGCCCAGAACTACAGATTTTTTACTAATTAATCACCTTTCTCTCAATAGAAGTAGTTCCTGTTTTGATTAAGCAAAAATATACTTTATAAGAAGAAGGAGGTGTCATATAAGAAAACAAAGTGTTTTTTTTTTATCACTGAGGAAGAGGGCAGTATCACCTTAACTTATTGAGAGCACATAGTGATCCTAATTGGGTTTGTGGCTTAGCAGCCTAGGTCTAAAAAAGCAGCTGTCTTCACTAATAGCTTCCAGCTGTTTTGAACAGAAGAAAACTGCTTGCAGAGCAAGAAACAGAAGTCTAGAACTACAGATTTTTTACTAATTAATCACATCTCTCTCAACAGGAGCAGTACCTGCTTGGATTAAGCAAAAATGGACTATATTAGAAGAAGGGGGAGTAATTTAAGTAAAAAAAAAGTGTTTTTTTCCGCTGAGGAAGGGTGCAGTATCACCTTAATTTACTGCGAGCAGAGAGTGAATCTAATTGGGGGTTTGGCTTAGTATCTTAGGTCTACAAAAGTAACTGTCTCCAATTACAGCATCTGGCAACTTCTAGCAGAAGAGGACAGGTTGCAGAGCAAGAAATAGAAGTCCAGAACTACAGATTTTTTATTAATTAATGAAGTCTCTCACAATAGAAGTAGTACCTGTTTTTTGTCTAAAGAAAGGGCAGAATCACCTTAATTTACTGAGAGCAGAGAGTGAATCTAATTGGGGGTGTGGCTAAGTAGCTTAGGTCTACAAAACCAGGTGTCTCCAATTATAGAGTCCATCTGTTTCTAGCAGAAGAGGACTGGTTGCAGAGCAAGAAACAGAAGTACAGAACTTCAGATTTTTTACTAATTAACCACTTCTCTCTCAACAGAAGAAGTACCTTTTTGGATTAAGCAAAAATATACTTTATTAGAAGAAGGGGGTCTCATTTAAGTAAAAAAAAAAGTTATTTTTTTTCTGAGGAAGGGGGCAGAATCACCTTAATTTACTGAGAGCAGAGAGTGAATCTAATTGGGGGTTTGGCTTAGCATCTTAGGTATACAAAAGCAGCTGTCTCAAAATACAGCTTCCAGCTGTTTCTAGCAGAAGAGGACTGGTTACAGAGCACGAAACAGAGGTCCAGAGCTAAAGATTTTTTAATAATTAATCACTTCTCTCTCAATAAGAGAAGTACCTGCTTGGATTAAGCAAAAATATACTTTATTAGAAGAAGGGGGTCTCATTTAACTAAAAAAAGTGTTTGTTTTTTTCTGAGGAAGGGGGCAGTATCACCTTAATTTATTGAGAGCAGAGACAGAATCTAATTGGGAGTGTGGGTTAGCAGTTTAGGTCTTGAAAAGCCGCTGTCTCCAATTACAGCTTCCAACTGTTTCTAGCAGAAGATGACTGGTTGCAGAGCAAGAAACAGAAATCCAGAACTACATATTTTTAACTAATTAATCACTTCTCTCTCAACAGAAGTCCTTGTTTGGATTAAACAAAAATATACTTTATTAGAAGAAGCGGGTATCATTTTAGTAAAAAAACTGTTTTTTCCAGAGGAAGGGGGCAGTATCACCTTAATTTACTAAGAGCACAGAGCAAATCTAACTGAGGGTGTGGCTGTAGCAGCCTAAGTCTAAAAAAGCATCTGTCTTCACTTATAGGTTCCAGCTGTGTCTAGCAGAAGAAGACTGGTTGCAGCGCAAGAAACAGAAGTCCAGAACTACAGATTTTCTACTAATTAATCACTTTTCTCTCAACAGGAATAGTACACTGTTTGGATTATGCAAAAATATTCTCTATTAGAAGAAGGAGGTCTCATTCAAGTAAAAAAAAAGTGTTTATTTTTCTGAGGAAGGGGCAGTATCACCTTAATTTACTGAGAGCAGAGAGTGAATCTAATTGGGGATGTGGCTTTGAAGCTTAGGTCAACAAAATCAGCTGTCTCCAAGTACAGCTACCGTCTGTTTTCTGGAGAGAGAGGACTGGTTACAGAGCATGAAACCACGTCCAGAACCTAAGATTTTTCAAATTAATTACTTCTCTTTCCTGATGAGTAGTACCTGTTTGAATTATGCAAAATATACTCTATTAGAAGAATGGGGTCTCATTTAGGTGAAACAAAGTGTATTTATTTTTCTGAGAAGGGGCAGTATCACCTTAATTTAACACAAAACAGAGAGTAATTCAATTGGGGGTGTGGATTTGGTATTATATCTACAAAAAGAAGCTGTTCCAATTACAGCTCCGAGTGTTTCTAGCGAAGAGTACTGTTGCAGGAGTGGAAGAAACAGAAGTCCAGAATTACAGATTTTTTACTAATTAATCACTTCTCTCCCACCAGGAGAAGTACCTGTTTGGATTAAGCAAAGATATCCTCTATTACAGGAATGGGGTCACATTTAGGTAAAAAAAAGTGTTTTTTTTTCTGAGGAAGGGGGCAGTAACACCTTAGTTTACTGCAAACAGAGACTGAATCTAATGGGAGGTTTGGCTTAGTATCTTAGGTCTACAAAAGCAGCTGTCTCCAATTACAGCATCTGGCTGCTTCTAGCAGAAGAGGACTAGTTGTAGAGCAAGAAATTGAAGTCCAGAACTACAGATTTTTTACTAATTAATCACCTTTCTCTCAATAGAAGTAGTTCCTGTTTTGATTAAGTAAAAATATACTTTATAAGAAGAAGGAGATGTCATATAAGAAAATAAAGTGTTTTTTTTTTATCACTGAGGAAGAGGGCAGTATCACCTTAACTTATTGAGAGCACATAGTGATCCTAATTGGGTTTGTGGCTTAGCAGCCTAGGTCTAAAATAGCAGCTATCTTCACTAATAGCTTCCAGCTGTTTTGAACAGAAGAAAACTGCTTGCAGAGCAAGAAACAGAAGTCTAGAACTACAGATTTTGTTACTAATTAATCTCTTCTCTCTCAACAGGTGTAGTAACTGTTTGAATTAAGTAAAAATGGACTATATTAGAAGAAGGGGGAGTAATTTAAGTAAAAAAGAAGTTTTTTTTTCCACTGAGGAAGGGTGCAGTATCACCTTAATTTACTGCGAGCAGAGAGTGAATCTAATTGGGGGTTTGGCTTAGCATCTTAGGTCTACAAAAGCAACTGTCTCCAATTACAACATCTGGCTGCTTCTAGCAGAAGAGGACTGGTTGCAGAGCAAGAAATAGAAGTCCAGAACTTCAGATTTTTTACTAATTAATCACTTCTCTCTCAACAGAAGAAGTACCTTTTTGGATTAAGCAAAAATATACTTTATTAGAAGAAGGGGGTCTCATTTAAGTAAAAAAAAAAGTTATTTTTTTTTGAGGAAGAGGGCAGAATCACCTAATTTACTGGAGAGCAGAGTGAATCAATTGGGGTTTAGCTTAGCATCTTAGGTATACAAAAGCAGCTGGCCAAAATACAGCTTCCAGCTGTTTCTAGCAGAAGAGGACTGGTTACAGAGCAAGAAACAGAGGTCCAGAGCTAAAGATTTTTTAATTAATCACTTCTCTCTCAATAAGAGTAGTACCTGTTTGGGTTAAGCAAAAATATTCATATATTAGAAGAAGAAGGGTTTCAGTTAAACAAAAAAAGTGTTTTTTTTCAGAGAAGTAAGGCATTATCACCTTAATTTACTGAGAGCAGAGAGTGAATCTAACTGGGGATGTGGGTTAAAGTTTAGGTCTCCAAAGGCGCTGTCTCATGCACAGCTTCCAACTGTTTCTGCAGAAGAGGACGGCTGTAGAGGCAAGAACAGAAGTCCAGAACAACAGGTTTTTACTAATTATTCTTATCTCTCAAAACAGGAGAAAAACCTGTTGAATTTAGAAAAATGTACATTATTAGAAGAAAGGTGCTATTTAAGTAAAAAGCCATTTTTCCCTCAGGAAGAGGGCAGTATCACCCAATTTATTGATATAGAGTGATCTGACTGGGGTGTGGCTTTAGCAGCCTAAGTCTAAAAAAGCATTTGTCTTCACTTATAGCTCAGCCGTGTTCGTAGAAGAAGACTGCTGTAGCAAGAAACAGGTGTCGAGACTACAGATTTTCTACTAATTAATCCTTTTCTCTCAACAGGAAGTACCTGTTTGGATTAAGCAAAAATATACTCTATTAGAAGAAGGTCTCATTTAAGTAAAAAAAGTGTTTATTTTCAAAGGCAGTATCACCTTAATTTACACAAGGAAACCAGAGAGTTAATCTAATCCGGGATGTGGTTTGATGCAGAGTTCTACAAAAGCAGCTGTTCCCAATATAGCTACAGGCATTTTTCTAGCAGGAGAGACTAATTGTTACAGAGCATTTTAAACATAAGTCCAGAACTACAGATTTTTATGAATTAATTATCTCTCCACAGGGTAGTACCTGTTTGAATTATGCAAAACTTATCATTAGAAGAATGGAGTCTCATTTAATAAAAAAACTGTTTTTTTTCACAGAAAGGGGCAGTATCACCTTAACTTACTGAGTATAGAGAGGAACTTAATTGGGGTGTGGATTACAGCTATATTCACAAACCGGCTGTCTCCAATTACAGCTTCCTAGTGTTTCTTTGTAGAAGAGTGGACTGGTTACAGGAGCAAGAATTAGAAGTCCAGAACAGACAGATTTTTACTAATTAATCACTTCTCTAAAACAGGAGTAGTACCTGCTTGAATTAAGCAAAAATGGACTATATTGAGAAGGAGGTGTCATTTAAGTAAAAAAAGTGTTTTTTCTATGAGGAAGGATGCAGTATCACCCTTAATTTACACAAAGTAGCAGAGAGTGAATCCTAATCTGGGGATTGGCTTAGCATCTAGGTTCACAAAAGCAATTGCTCCACTACAGTATCTGGCTGCTTCAGTAGAAGAGACTGGTTGTAGAGCAAGAAACTAGAAAGTCCAGAACTTCAGATTTTTACTACTAATCACTACTCTCTCAACAGAAGAAGTACCTTTTGGTTTAAGCAAAAACATACTTATTAGAAGAAGGGGTCTCATTTAAGCAAAAAAAAGGTTTTTTCTGGAGGAAGGGGGTAGAACTTAATTTCACCCATTGAGAGCAGAGAGTGAATTATTTGGGGTTTGGCTTACATCTAGGGTATACAAAAGCAGCTGTCTCAAAATACAGGCTTCAACTGTTACTAGCAGAAGAGGACAATTTACAAGACAAGAAACAGAGGTCCAGAGCTAAAGATTTTTAATAATTAATCCTTCTCTCAATAAGAGTAGTACCTATTTAGGTTAAGAAAAATATTCTTTATTAGAAAGAAGGGGTTTCAGATAAGTATAAAAAAAATGTTTTTTTTCTGAGGAAGTGTGGCGCATTTATCACCTTAATTTCTACTGAGAGCAGAGAGTGAATCTAATTGGGAGGGAAGGCAGTTTAGGTCTCCAAAAGCTGTCTCCAATTAAAGCCTAACTGTTTCTAGAGAAGAGGACTGGTTGTAGAGCAAGAAACAGGGTCAAGAGCTAAAGATTTTAATAATTAATCACTTCTCTCAATAAGAGTAGTACCTGTTTGGGTTAAACAAAAAATCTTATAGTTAGAGGGTTTCAGTTAAATAAAAAAGTGTTTTTCATAAGGAAGGATGGTATCACCTTAATTTACTGTGAGCAGAGTGAATCTAATTGGGGGGTTTCCACAGCATCTTAGGATCTACAAAGCAACTGTCTCCAATTACAGCATCTGGCTGTTTCTAGCAGAAGAGACTGATCCAGAGCAAGAACAGAAGTCCAGAACTACAGATTTTTATTATTAACAGTCTTCTCAATAAGTAGTATCATTGGATTAAGCAAAAATATACTTTATTAGAAGAAGGAGTCTCATTTAAGAAAAATGTTTTTTCTCAAAGAAGGGTAGAATCAACTTCAATTTACAGAGACAGAGAGTGAATCTAATTGGTGGTGTGGTTAGAGCAAGCAAGTCCACAAAAGAAGCTGTCTCAGAAATTGAACTTCAGCTGTTTCAGCAGAAGAGAACTGTTACAGAGCAAGAAACCAGAGGTCCAGAACTAAAGATTTTTTTAATAATTAATCACTTCTCTCTCAACAAGAGTAGTACCTGTTTGGATTAAGCAAAAATATACTTTTTAGAAGACGGAGGTTTCAGTTAGGTAAAAAAAAGGGTTTTTTTCTGAGGAAGGGGGCAAAATACCCAGAACTTACTGAGATCAGAGAGTAAATCTAACTGAGGTGGCTACAGCTTAGTCAACAAAAGCAGCTGTCTCCAATTTTATCTTCTGGCTGTTTCTAGTAGAAAAGGAACGGTTGCAGAGCAAGAAACTGAAGTCCAAAACTACAGATTTTTTATTAATTAATCACTTATCTCTCAACAGGAGAAGTCCCTGTTTGGATTAAGCAAAAATATCCTCTATTAGAGGAATGTGGTCTCATTTAGGTAAAAAGACTTTTTTCTTGAGAAGGGGCAGAAACATAAAATTACTGAGAGCAGAGTGAATCTAATTGAGGGTGTGGCTTAGCAGCTTAGTCTACAAAGCAGCTGTCTCAATTATACCTTCCAACTGTTTCTTGCAGAAGAGGAGTGGTTGCAGAGTAAAGCGGAACTCCAGAACTCAGATTTTTATTAATTCCTTCTCTCTCATGGGAGTAGAACCTGTTTCACATTAAGCAAAATATACTTTATCAAAGAAGGGGAACTCATTTAAGTATAAAAAAGTGTTTTTTTTTTCACTGAGGAAGAGGACAGAATCACCTTAATTTATTGACAGCATAGAGTGATCTTAACTGGTTGAGTGGCTTTAGCAGCCTAGGGCTAAAATAGCAGCAGTATTCAATTACTGTTTCCAACTATTTCTAGCAGAAGAAGACTGGTTGCAGCACAAGAAACAGAAGTCCAGAACTACAGATTTTTCAGTAATTAGTCACTTCACTTCACTCTCAACAGGAATAGAACCTGTTTGGATTAAACAAAAATATACTTTATTAGAAGAATCGGGTCTCATTTAAGTAAAAAACTGTTTTTTCTGAGAAGAGGGCAGTAACACATAATTACTAAAACACAGATGAATATAATTTAGGGTGTAAATTAGCAGTTTAAGGTCTACAAAAGCAGCTGTCTCAATTATACCTTCCAGCTGTTTCTGCAGAAGAGGAGTGGTTGCAGAGCAAGAAACAGAAGTCAGACAACAGATTTTTACAAAATAATCACTTTTCTCTACAACAGGATTAGTACCTGTTTGGATTATGCAAAATATACACTATTATTAGAGAGAGGAGGTCTCATTGAAGTAAAAAAAGTGTTTATTTTTTCTGAGGAAGAGGCAGTATCATCTTAATTTACTGAGAGCAGAGAGAATATCAATTGGGGATGTGGCTTTGAGCTTAGGTCACAAAAACAGCTGTCTCAATTACAGCTACCATCTGTTTCTAGCAAGAGAGAGGACTGATTACAGAGCATGAAACACAAGTCCACAGGAGTATAACCTGTTTTGAATAAAGCAAAATATACTTTTTTTTAGAAGGTCTCAATAAAAGTAAAAAAATGTTTTGTTCATGATGAAGGTGGCAGTATCACCTTTATTTACTGAGGAACAGAGAGTGAATGTAATTGGGTGTGGTAAGCAGCAGCTTAGGGCTACAAAAGCAGCTATATCAATTATAGCTTCTGGTGTTTTTGCAGAAGAGAACTGGTAGCAGAGAAAGAAACAGAAGCCCAGAACTACTGGTTTTGACTCAATTAATCACTTCTCTCTCATAGGAGTAGTACCTGTTTGGATTAAACAAACATATCCTCTATTAGAGGAAGGATATTTCATATAGGTAAAAAAAGTGGGTTTTTTTCTGAGGAAGTGGAGCAGTATCACCTTAATTTACTGAGAGCAGAAGAGTGAATCTATTTGGGGGTGTGGCTTTAGTTTAGGTCCACAAAAGAAGCTATTTCCTATTATTGCTTCCAGCTCTTTCTTGCAGAGAGAGGACTGGTTGTAGAGCAAAGAAACAGAAGTACAGAACTACAGATATTCTACTAATTAATCACTTCTCTCTCCAGAGCAGTAGTACCTGTTTGGATTAAGTAAAAATATTCTTTATTAGTAAAACAGGATCTCATTTAAGGATAAAAAGTGTTTTTTTTCTGAGAAAGGGGCAGTATCACCTTAATTTACTGAGAGCAGAGTGAATCTAATTGGGGGTGTGTATACAGCAGCTTAGGTCTACAAAAGCAGATGTATACAATTATAGCTTCGGCTGTTTCTAGCAGAAGAGAACTGGTTAGCAGAGCAAGAAACAGAAGTCCAAGAACTACAGATTTTTATTAATTAATCAATTCTCTCAACTGGAGTAGAACCTGTCTGGATTAAACAAAATATAGTTTTTTAGAACGAGGGTCTCCTCAAGAAAAAAAAAAGAGTTTTTTCTTAGGAAGTAGCAGTATCAACTTAATTTACTGAGAGCAGGGAGAATCTAATTAGGGAAAGTAGCTTTGCAGCTTAGGTTTACAAGATCATCTGTTCCTTAATTACAGCTACCGCTGCTTCTAGCAGAAGAGGACTGGTTGCAGCAAGAAACACAAATTCCAGAACTAACAATTTTTAATAATTACTCACTTCTTCTCAACAGGAGAAGTACGGTTTGGATTAATCAAACATAAACTTTTATTAGAAGAAGAGTCTCATTAAAAGTAAAAAAAATTGTTTTTTCTGAGGAAGGTTCAGTATCATCTTAATTTACTCAGAGCAGAGAGTGAATCTAATTTGGGGTGTCTTGGCATCTTAGGTCTGCAAAAGCAGCTGTCACCAATTATACGTTCCTGCTGTTTCTAGTAGTAGAACTGAATCTGGAGGAAGAAACAGAAGTCAAGAACTTCAGATTCTTTACTAATTAATCCTTGTCTCTAAACAGTAGTAGTAGTACCTGTTTGATTAAGTGAAAATATACCTGATAGAAGAAGGTAGTCTCATTTAAGTAAAAATAGAAAATAGTTTTTTTGTTCCCTGAGGAGATGGGGCATTATCACTTAATTTACTGAGAGCAGAGAGTGATTCTAGTTGAGGTGTGGCTTAGCAATTTAGGACTACAAAGACAGAAGTCTCTAATTATTCCTTTCGGCTGTTTCTAGCAGAAGAGGACTGGCTTCCAAGAGCAAGAAACAGAAATCAAGAACTACAGATTTTCTACTAATTAATCACTTCTCTCCAACAGGGTGAGTACCCATTTAGATTCAACAAAAATATTCCTTATTAGAAAGAAGAGGTCTCATTTAAGTAAAAAAAATGAGTTTTTTTCTGAGGAACAGGGCAGCAGTATCATCTTAATTTACTGAGAGCAGAAGTGAATCTGATTGTGGGTTTTGGTTTAGAAGCATAAGTCTACAACAGCAGGTGTCTCCAATTACAGCCTCTGGCTGTTCTTAAAGAGAGGACTGGTTGAAAAGCAAAAAAGCAGACGACCTGAACTAAGATTTTTAATAATTAATCACTTCTTTCTCAACAAAGAGTGAGTAGTACCTGTTTGGGTGAAAAAAAAATATACTTTATTAGAAGAACAGGGTCATTCTAAGTAAAAAAGTTTTTAATTCCAGAGGATTGAGGAAATATCACCTTAATTTACTGAGAGGGAGAGTGAATTTAGTTGTGGTGTGGCTTAGCTGCTTAGGTTTACAAAAAGCTGACTCAATTACAGCTTCCTGCTGTATCTAGCAGAAAGAGGCACGGTTGCAGAGCAAAAACAGTAGTCCAGAACTGCAGATTTTTATTAATCATTCATTTCACTTTCAAAGAAGTAGTACCTCTTTGGATTAAGCAAAATATTCTTTATTAGAAAAAGGGGTCTCATTTAAGTAAAAAAAAAGTGTTTTTTTCTGAGGAAGGGGCAGAATCACCTTCATTTACTGAGAGCAGAGAGTGAATCTAATTTGAGTGTGGCTTAGCAGCTAAGCTCCTACAAAAGCAGCATTCTCAATTATGGCTTCTTCCTGTTTTTAGAAGAGGAGGACTGGTTGTGAACAAGAAATAGACGTCCAGAACTACAGATTTTTTATTAATTAATCACTTCTCTCTCAACAGGAGTATAACCACTGTTTGTATTAAGCAAACATACACATTATTAGAAGGTGGTGCCTCATTTAAAGTAAAAAAAAGTTTTTTTTTCTGAGGGAAGGTAGCATCACCTTAATTTCCTGAGAGACAGAGAGTGAATCTAGTTGGGGGTGTGGTTAAGGCAGCTTAGGGTGACAAAAGCAGCTGTCTCCTAACTATAGCTTCTGGCTGTTTCCAAGGAGAAGAGGATTGGTCGCAGAACAAGAAACAGATGTCCAGAACTTACAGATTTTTTATTAACTAATCACTTCTCTCAAATCTGGAGTGAGTACCTGTTTAAATTAAGCAAAAATGTACTTTATTAGAAAAGGGGGTCTCATTTAAAGTAAAAAAGTATTTTTTCTCGAGGAAGGCGGCAGTATCACCCTAATTTACTGAGAGCAGAGAGTGAATCCAATTTGGGTGTGGCTTAGCAGCTAAGGTCTACAAAAACAGATATCTCCAATTAAAGCTATACGGCTGTTTCTAGCAGAAGAGGACTGATTGCAGAACCTGAAACAAAAGGCCAGAACTACAGATTTTCCACTAATTAATCCACTTCTCCTCATCAGGGAGTAGTACCTGTTTGATTAAGCCAAAATATACTTTATTAGAAAAAGGGGTCTCATTTAAGTTATTTTTTTCCTGAGGAGTGGTCAGTATCACCTGGAATTTACTGGAGACAGAGAGTGAATCCTAATTGGGCTGTGGATTAGCATTTTAGGTGTTCAATGGCTGTCTCCAATATACCATCTCTGTTTCCTGGTAGGGAGAGAAGAGAAAAGGTCTTGGGAGAAAGAAACAGAAGTTGAGAAATTCAGATTCTTTCCCACTAATCACTTCTCTGACAACTGAGAGGTCTTGCTTGGATAAAGCAAAAATATCCTCTATTAGTAGTAGTGTCTCAAATTGGTAAAAAGTGTTTTTTTCTGAGAAGGGGCAGTATCTCATGAATTTACAGAGAGCTGAGAGTGAATCAGATTGGGGTGGGTATAGTCAACTAGGAGACTACAAAAGCAGCTGTCTCTATTATAGCTTCTGGCTGTTTTTGCAGAAGAACTGGTTGTAGAGCAAGAAATAGAAGTCCAGAACTACAGATTTTCTACTAATTAATCACTTCTCTCTCAACTGTAGTAGGACCTAATTGGATTAAGTGAAAAATATACTTTATTAGAGAAGGGGTCTCATTTAAGTAAAAAAAATAGTTTTGTGTTCTCTGGAAGGGGCAGTATCATCTTAATTTCACTGAGAGAGCAGAGAGTGATCCAAGTTGGGGGTGTGTTAGCAATTTAGGTCTACAAAGGCAGCAGTCTCCAATTATTCCTATGGCTGTTTCTAGCTGAAGAGGGACTGGCTGCAGAGCAATAAACAGAAGTCCAGATCTACATATTTTTGACTAATTAATCACTTCACTTTCAAGAGGAGTAGTACCTGTTTAGAATTAAACAAAATATACTTTACTAAGCAGGTGGTCTAATTTAAGTAAAAAAAAAGTGTTTTTTTAACCTAGGAAGATTGAAAGTATCACCTTAATTTAAGGAGGTCACAGAGTGAATCTAATTGGGGGTGTGGATAAGCAGCTTAGGTCCACAAAAGCAGCTGTCTCAATTATATCTTCAAGCTGTTTCTAGCAGAAGAGGACAGGTTGCCGAGCAAGACAGAAGTCCAGAACTTCAGATTTTTACTAATTAATCACTTCTCTCTCAACAGGAGTATAACCTGTTTTGAATCAACAAAATATACTTTTTAGAAGAAGGAGTCTCATTAAAGTAAAAAATGTTTTTGTTCTGAGAAAGTGGCAAGTATCACCTTTATTTACTGAGAGCAGAGAGTGAATGTAATTGGGTGTGTGGCTTAGCAGCTTAGGGCTACAAAAGCAGCTGTATCCAATTATAGCTTCTGGCTGTTTCTTGCAGAAGAGGAGTGATAACAGAGAAAGAAAACAGAAATAGAACTACTGTTTTTGACTAATTAATCACTTCTCTCTCATCAGGGTAGAACCTGTTTGGATAAAAGCAAAATATCATCTATTAGAGGAAGGATATTTCATATAGGTAAAAAGTGTTTTTTTTTCTGGGGAAGTAAGCGATATCACTAATTTACTGAGAGCAGAGAGTGAATCTATTTGGGGTGTGGCTTAGCAGCTTAGGTCTACAAAAGAAGCTGCCCCTTTATAGCTTCCGGCTCTTTCTTTAGAAGAGGACTGGTTGTAGACCAAGAAACAGAAGCACAGAACTACAGATATTCTACTAATTAATCACTTCTCTCCACAGCAGTAGTACCTGTTTGGATTAAGAAAAAATATTCTTTATTAGTAAAACAGGATCTCATTTAAGGATAAAAAGTGTTTTTTCTGAGACAGGGCAGTATTCGCTTAATTTTCTGAGAGCAGACAGTGAATCTAATTGAGGGTGTGGCTAAGCAGCTAAAGGTCTACAAAAGCAGATGTATACAATTATAGCCTACCGCATTTCTAGCAGAAGAGAACTGGTTGCAGAGCAAAGAACAGAAGTCCAGAACTACAGATTTTTATTAATTAATCAATTCTCTCTCAACTGGAGTAGAACCTGTCTGGATTAAGCAAAATATAGTTTTTTAGAGAGGTAGTGTCTCCTTTAAGTAAAAAAAGTGTTTTTTTTCTTAGAAAGGGCAGTATCAACTAATTTACTGAGGAGCAGGAGAGAATCTAATTAGGAAGTAGCTTTGCAGCTTAGGTCCTACAAGATCATCTGTCTCCTATTACAGCTACGGCTGCTTCTAGCAGAAGAGGACTGGTTGCAGAGCAAAGAAACACAATTCCAGAACTAACAATTTTTAATAATTACTCACTTCTCTCTCAACAGGAGAAGTACCGGTTTGGATTAAGTAAACACAGAAACTTTATTAGAAGAAGGGGTCTCATTAAAAGTAAAAAAATTCTGTTTTTCTGGAGGAAGGGTTCAGTATCATCTTAATTTACTGAGAGCAGAGTGAATCTAATTTGGGGTGTGTTCTTAGCATCTTAGGTCTACAAAAGCAGCTGTCTCCAATTATACATTCCTGCTGTTTCTAGTAGATGAGAACTGGGTGCAGTGGAAGAAACAGGAGTTAAGAACTTCAGATTCTTACTAATTTATCACTTCTCTAAACAGTAGTAGTAGTACTGTTTGGAATAAGTAGAAATATACCTTATTAGAAGAAGGTAGTCTCATTTATAGAAAAATAGAAATAGTTTTTTGTTCCCTGAGGAATGGGGCAGTATCACCTTAATTTACTGAGAGCAGAGAGTGATTCTAGTTGGGGGTGTATTTACAATTTAGGACTACAAAGGCAGAAGTCTCCAATTATTCCTTCCTGCTGTTTCTAGCAGAAGAGGACTGGCTGCAGAGCAAGAAACAGAAATAAAGAACTACAGATTTTCTACTAATTAATCACTTCTCTCCCAACAGAAGTAGTACCCATTTGGATTCAGCAAAAATATTCCTTATTAGAAGAAGGGGTCTTATTTAAGTAAAAAAAATGAGTTTTTTTCTGAGAAGCAGGGCAGTATCACCTTTATTTACTGAGAGCAGAGAGTGAATCTAATTGTGGGTTTTGGTTTAGAAGCATAAGTTTACAACAGCAGGTCATCTCCAATTACAGCCTCTGGCTGTTGCTAGCAGAAGAGGACTGGTTGTAGAGCAAGAAGCAGATGACCTGAACTACAGATTTTTTAATAATTAATCACTTCTCTCTCAACAAGAGAAAATCCTGTTTGGGTTAAGCAAAATATACTTTATTAGAAGAACAGGGTCCCATTTAAGTAAAAAAAAGTTGTTTATTCCAGTGGATGGAGGAAATCACCTTAATTTACTGAGAGGAGAGAGTGAATCTAGTTGGGGTGTGACTTAGCTGTTTAGGTTTACAAAAGCTGTCTCCAATTACAGCTTCCTGCTGTATCTAGCAGAAGAGGACAGGTTGCAGAGCAGAAACAGTAGTCAGAACTACAGATTTTTTATTAATCATTCATTTCACTTTCAAGAGAAGTAGTACCTCTCTTTGGATAAACAAAATATTCTTTATTATGAAAAAAGGGGTCTCATTTAAGTAAAAAAAAAGTTTTTTTTTTCTGAGGAATAGGGCAGAATCACCTTCCTTTACTGAGAGCAGAGTGAATCTAATTTGGTGTGGCTTAGCTAAGCTCTACAAAAAGCAGCATTCTCCAATTATGGCTTCTGCCTGTTTTTAGAAGGAGGACTGGTTGCAGAGCAAAAGAAATAGACGTCCAGAACTACAGATTTTTATTAATTAATCACTTCTCTCAACAGGAGTATAACCTGTTTGTATTAAGCAAACATACATATTATTAGAAGGTGGTGCCTCATTTAAGTAAAAAAAGTGTTTTTTCTCTGAGGAGAGGCAGTATCACCTTAATTTACACTGAGAGCAGAGAGAGTGATTCCTAGTTGGGAGATGTGGTTAAGCAGCTTATGTCGACAAATGCAGCTGTCTCAATTATAGTTTCTAACTGTTTCAAGGAGAAGAGGATTGGCTGCACAAGCAAGAAACAGATGTCCAGAACTACAGATTTTTATTAACTAATCACTTCTTCTCTCATCAGAAGTAGTAACTGTTTGATTAAGCAAAAAATGTACTTTATTAGAAAAAGGGGGTCTCATTTAAGTAAAAAAGTGTTTTTTTCTGAGAAGGTGGCAAACATAAACTTTATTAGAGAAGGGGTTCATTAAAGTAAAAAATTGTTTTTTCTGAGGAAGGGTTCAGTATCACCTTAATTTACTGAGAGCAGAGAGGAATCTAATTTGGGGTGTGGCTTATCAGCTTACATCTACAAAGGCAGTTGTCTCCAACTATACCTTCCAGCTATTTCTATAGAAGAAGACTGATTGCAGAGCAAGAAGCAGAAGTCCAGAACTACATAGTTTTTGATTAATTAATCAATTTCTCTCAACAGGAGTAGTACCTGTTTGGATTAAGAAAAATATACTCTATTAGAAAAAGGAGGTCTCATTGAGGTAAAAGTTTTTATTTTTGAGGAGGGGGCAGTATCACCTAGTTTACTGAGAGCAGACAGTAAATCTAATTGGGGGTGTGGATTAGCATCTTAAGTCTACAAAAGCAGCTGTCTCCAATGATACCTTCCTGCTGTTTCTAGTAGTAGAGAACTGGGTGCTAAGGAAGAAACAGATTCTTCACTAATTAATCACTTCTCTCTCAACAGTAGTAGTACCTGTTTGGATTATGAAAATTTACTTTATTAGAAGAAGGGGTCTCATTTAATGAAAAAAATAGTTTTTGTGTTCCCTGAGGAATGGGAAGTATCATCTTATTTACTGAGAGCAGAGGGTGATCCAAGTTGGGGGTGTGGCTTAGCAACTTAGGTCTACAAAGGCAGCAGTCTCCAATTATTCCTTCTGGCTGTTTCTAGCTGAGAGGGACTGATGCAGAGCAAGAAACAGAAGTCCAGATCTACAGATTTTTAACTAATTAATCACTTCACCCTCCACACGAGGAGTAGTTCCTTGTTTGAATTAAGCAAAAAACATATTTTACTAGAAGAGGTAACTAATTTAAGTAAAAAAAGTGTTTTTTTTTCCTCAGGAAGGAGAAAGTATCACCTTAATTGTACAGAGGGTACAGAGTGAATCTAATGGGTGTGTGGATAAGCAGCTTAGGTCTACAAAAGCAGCTGTCTCCAATTATATCTTCCACAAGCTGTTTCTAGTAGAAGAGGACTGGTTGCAGAGCAAGAAACAGAAGTCCAGAACTTCAGATTTTTACTAATTATCTCTTCTCTCTAACAGGAGTATAATCTGTTTGGATTAAGCAAAATATTCTTTCTTAGAAGAAGGTAGTTCATTTAAGTAAAAAAAGTGTTTTTTTCCCATGGAAGGAGAAAGTATCACCTTAATTTACTGAGAGCAGAGGTGAATGTAATTGGGTGTGTGGCTTAGCAGCTTTGATCTACAAAGTTGCTGTCTCCAATTACAGCTTCCAGCTGTTTCCTGCAGAAGAGGACTGGTTGCAGATCAAGAAACAGAAGTCCAGAACCACAGATTTTCTACTAATTAATCACTTCTCTCAACAAGAGTAGTACCTCTTGATTAAGCAAAATATACATTATTAAAAAGGGGGTCTCATTTAAGTAAAAAAGTTTTTTTTCTGCGGAAGGGCAGTATCACAAAAATTTACTGAGAGCAGAGAGTGATTCTAATTGTGGTGTGTGGCTTAGCAGCATAGATCTACAAAAGCAGCTGTCTCCAATTATTGCTTCCGCTGTTTCTAGCAGAAGATGACTGGTTGCACAGCAAGAAACAGAAGTCCAGAACTACTGATTTTTACTAATTAATCACTTCTCTCTCAACAGAGTATAACCTTTTGGATTAAGCAAAAATGTACTTTATTATAAGAATTGGGTCTTCATTTACGTAAAAAAACAGTGTTTTTTTCTGAAGAAGGGGCAGTAACACCAAAATTTACTGAGAGCAGAGAATGAATCTAATTGGGTGGCTAACAGCTTAGGTCTACAAAGCAGCTGTCTCCAATTATAGCTTCTGTCTGATTCTAGCAGAAGAGGTTGTTGCAGAGCAAGAAACAAAGCCCAGAACTTCAATTTTTACTAATTAATCACTTCTCTCTCAACAGGAGAAGTACCTGTTTGGATTAAACAAAATATTCTCTATTCAAAGAATGGGGTCTCATTTAGGTAAAAAAAGTTTGTTTTTTTTCTGAGGAAGGGGCATTATCACCTAAATTTAATGAGAGCAGAGATATAATCTAATTGGGGAGAGGCTTGCAGTTTAGGTCTACAAAAGCTGCTGTCTCCGATCACAGCTTCCAGATATTTCTTGCAGGAGAGTACTGGTTGCAGAGGAAGATACAGAAGTTGAGAACTTCAGATTCTTTACTACTTAATCACTTTCTCAACAGGAGTAGTACCATTTGGATTCAGCAAAAATATACCTTAGAAGTGGACTCATTTATAAAAAATGAGTTTTTGTCTGAGGAAGGGGGCAGTATCACCTTAATTTACTGAGATCAAAGAGTAAATCTAATTGGGAAGTGGCTTTGCAACTTAGGTCTACAAAATCCGCTGTCTCCATTTACAGCTACTGGCAGTTTATAGCAGAAGAGGAAAGTTTGCAGAGCAAGAAACACAAGTCCTGAACTACAAATTTTTACTGATTACTCACTTCTCTCTCAACAGGAGAAGTACCTGTTTGGATTAAGCAAACTTAAACTTTATTAGAAGAAGGTGGTCTCATTTAAGTAAGAAAAGTGTTTTTTTTCTGAGGAAGGGGCAGTGTCACCTTAATTTACTGAGAGCAGAACAAATCTAATTTGGGGTGAGGCATAGCAGCTTAGGTCTACAAAAGCAGCTGTTCCATTTACTCCTTCTGGCTATTTCTAGCAGAAGAAGACTGATTGTAGAGCAAGAAACAGAAGTCCTGAACTGCAAATTTTTACTAATTAATCACTTCTATCTCATCAGTAGTAGAATCTGTTTGGATTAAACTAAAATATACTTTATTAGAAAAAGGGGTCTCATTTAAGTAAAAATGTTTTTTCTGAGGAAGTGGGCAGTATCACATTAGCTTACTGACAGCAGAAGTGAATCTTATTGGGTGTGTGTCTTAGCAGCTTAGGTCTACAAAAGTAGCTGTCTCTAATTATAGCTTCCAGCTGTTTCCTGCAGAAAAGGACTGGTTGCAGATCAAGAAACAGATGTCTAGAACAATAGATTTTTACTAATTAATCACTTCTCTCTCCAAAGGAGAAGTTCCTGTTTGATTATGCAACAATATCCTCTATTAGAAGAAGGGTGTCTCATATGGGTAAAAAAGTGTTTTTTTTCTGAGAAAGGGCAGTATCACCTTAATTTATTGAGAGCAGAGAGTGAATCAAATTGGGTGTGTAGCTTAGCTGCTTTGGTCTACAAGAGCAGCTGTCTCCAATTACTGCTTCCGCTGTTTCTAGCAGAAGGACTGGTTGCAGAGCAGGAAACAGAAGGCCAGAACTGCAGATTTTCTAATAATTAATCACTTCTCTCAACAGGAGTAGAACCTGCTTGGATTAAGCAAAATATACTTTATTAGAAGAAGGGGTCTCATTTAAGTAAAAAAGAAAATAGTTTTTCCCTGAGGAAGGGGCAGTATCACCTAAGTTACTGAGATCAGAGAGTGATCCTAATTGGGTATGGCTTAGTAACTTAGGTCTACAAAAGCAGCTGTCACTAATTATTCTTCTGGCTGTTTCTAGCAGAAGAGGACTGGTTGCAGAGCAGGAAACATAAGTCCAGAACTACAGATTTTTGAGTAATTAATCACTTCTCTCTCAACAGGAGTAGTACCTGTTTGGATTAAGCAAAAATAGAAACAAACTTAGAAACAAAGAATTTGACTGCAGATAAGGACCACTTGGCCCACCTAGTCTGCCCATTTTCCTACCTAAGAGATAAGCAGCAGATCTTAGTTAACCAACAGCTTACTTCCTCCTACCCAACACTAGGATTGCCTTATGCCTGTCCCATGCATTCTTGAAGTCCCCACTCTTCTTGACTCCACGACCTCCTCAGGGAGGCTGTTCCATGCATCCACGACCCTCTCAGTGAAAAAATTCTTCCTCACAATACCTCTGAGGTGACACCCTCTATCTTCAAATTGTGCCCTCTGTCCTTGCACATCTCTTTTCTGGAAGATGCTACCCTCTTGGACTTTGTTAATTCCCTTGAGGTTCTTGAAAGTTTCTATCATGTCCCTCTCTCCCTAATTTCCTCAAGGATTATATATTAGCTCCTTTAGTCTTTCTTCATAAGTCTTCTGGTGCAGACCCTGCACCATTTTGGATTACCCTCCTCTGGACAGCCGCCACTCTGTCTATGTCTTTGATATGATTTATTAGGAAAGGGGGTCTCATTTAGTTAAAAAAGTGTTTTTTTGAGGAAGGGCAGTTTCACCTTAATTTACTGAGAGCAGAGAGTGAATCTAATTTGGGGTGTAGCTTAGCTGCTTATGTCTACAAAGGCAGCTGTCTCCAATACAGCTTCAGGCTGTTCCTAGCAGAAGAGGGCTGGTTGCAGAGCAAGAAACAGATGTCAGAACTTCAGATTTTTACTAATTAATCACTTCTCTCTCAACAGGAGTAGTACCTGTTTAGATTAAGCAAAATATACTTTATTAGAGGAAGAGGGTCTCGTTTAAGTAAAAAAGTGTTTTTTTCTCTGTGGAAGGAAGTATCACCTTAATTTACTGAGAGCAGAGAGTGAATCTAATTGGGGAGTGGCTTAACAGCTTAGGTCTACAAAGCAACTGTCTCCAATTACAGCTTCCAGCTGTTTTAGCAGGAGGACTGGTTGCAGAGCAAGAAACAGGAGTCCACAATTACAGATATTTTACTAATTAATCACTTCTCTATCAACAGGAGTAGTACTGGTTTGGATTAAGCAAAATATTCTTTATTAGAAGAAGGTGGTCTCATTTAGGTAAAATAAGTGTTTTTTCTGAGGAAGGGCAGTATCACCTTATTTTACTGAGACCAGAGAGTAAATCTAATTGGGGTGTAGCTTAGCAGTTTAGGTCCACAAAATCAGCTGTCTCCAATTACAGCTTCCAGCTGTCTCTAACAGAAGAGGACTGGCTGCAGAGCAGAAACAGAAGTCAGAACTACAGATGTTTTACTAATTAATTACTTCACTCTCAACAAGAGTAGCACCTGTTTGGATTAAGCAAAATATACTTTATTAGAAGGAATCCCATTAAGTAAAAAAAAGTGTTTCTTTTCCTGAGGAAGGGGCAGTATCACCTTAATTTACTGAGTGTTGAGAGTGAATCTAATTAGGGGAGTTGCTTAGAAGCTTAGGTGTACAAAGCTGCTGTCCCAATTACAGCTTCTATTTTTCAGCACAAGAGCACTGGTTGCAGAGCAAGAAACAGAAGCTGAGAACTACAGATCTTTTACTAATTAATCACCTCTGTCAACAGGAGTAGTTCCTGTATGGATTAAGCAAAATGTACTTTATTAGAAGAAGGGGTCTCAGTTAAGTAAGAAAAAGTGTTATTTTTTCTGAGGAAGGGGGATGTCACTTAAATTACTCAGAGCAGAGAGTGAATCTAATTGGGGTGTATCTTAGCAGCTTAGGTCTACAAAATCAGCAGTCTCCTAAAACAGCTTCTGACTGTTTCTAGCAGAAGAGGACTGCTTGCAGAGACAGAAACAGAGCCCAGAACTACAGATTTTTTACTTAATCACTTCTCTCTCAACAGGAGTAGTACCTGTTTGGATTAAGGAAACATATACTTTATTTGAAGAAGGGGTCTCTTTTAAGTAAAAAACATTTTTTTTCATGTGGAAGAGGCAGTATCCTCTAATTTACTGAGAGCAGAGAGGAATCTAATTGGGGTGTGACTTCACTGCTTAGATCTACAAAAGCAGCTGTCTCCAGTTCCAGCTTCCAGCATTTTCTAGCAGAAGAGAACTGTTGTAGAACAAGAAATAGAAGTCCAGAACTACAGATTTTTACTAATTAGCCACTTCTTCTCAACAGGAGTAGTACCTGTTTGTATTATAAAAATCTTCTTTATTAGAAGAAGGGGTCTCATTTAATTAAAGAAAAGTTTTTTATCTGAGGAAAGGGGTAGTATCGCCTTAATTTTCTGAGAGCAGAGAGTAAATCTAATTGGGGTTGTGGCTTAGCAGCTTAGGTCAACAAAGCAGATGTTGCCAATTACAGCTTCTGGCTGTTTCTAGCAGAAGAGGACTGGTTGCAGAGCAAGAAACAGAAGTCCAGAACTCAGATTTTTTAGAATTAATCACTTCTCTCTCAACAGGAGAAGTACCTGTTTGGAATAAGGAAATATATACTTTATTAGAAGAAAGGAGTCTCATTGAAGTAAAAATAATGTTTTTTTTCAGAAAGAGGCAGAATCACCTTAATGTACTGAGAGCAGAGAGTAAATCTAATTGGTGATGTTGCTTAGCAGCTTAGGTCTACAAAAGCAGCTGATGCCAATTACAGATTCTGGCTGTTTCTAGCACAAGAGGACTGGTTGTAGAAAGGAATAGAAGTCCCGAACTGCAGATTTTTACTAATTAATCACTTGTCTCTCAACAGGAGTAGAACCTGTTTGGATTAAGGAAAATATAATTAATTAGATGAAGGGGTCTTATTGAAGTAAAAAAGTGGTTATTTTTCTAAGGAAAAGGCACTATCACCTTAATTTACTGAGAGCAGAGAGTGAATCTAATTGGGGATGTGGCTTAGCAGCTTAGGTCTACAAAAGCAGCTGTCACCGATTATAGCTTCTGGCTGCTTCTAGCAGAAGAAGTCTGGTTCCAGAACAAAAATAAAAGTCCAGAACTACAGATTTTTACAAGTTAATCACTTCTCTCTCAGTAGGAGTACTACCTGTTTGGATTAAGCTAAAATGTACTTTATTAAAGGAAGGAACTCTCATTTAAGTAAAAAACAGGTTTTTTCCTGAGGAAGGGATGTATCACCTTAATTTACTGACAACAGAGAGTGAATCTAATTGGTGGTGTGACTTAGCAGCTTAGGTCTACAAAGCAGCTGTCTCTAATTACAGCTTCCGGCTGTTTCTAGCAGAAGAGGACTGGTTGCAGAGCAAGAAACAAAAGTCCAGAACTACAAATTTTTACTTATTAATCACTTCTCTCTCAGCAGGAGTAGTACCTGTTTTGATTTAGCAAAAATAAGCTTTATTAGAAGAAGGGCTCTCATTTAAGTAAAAATAAAAGTGTTTTTTTCAGTGGAAAGGGCAGCATCACCTTAATTTACTGAGAGCAGAGAGTGAATCAAATTGGGGTGTAGCTTAGCTGTTTAGGTCTACAAGAGCAGCTGTCTCCAATTACAGCTTCCGGCTGTTTCTAGTAGAAGAGGACTGGTTGCAGAGCAGGAAACAGAAGGCCAGAACTACAGATTTTCTAATAATTAATCACTTCTCTTTCAACAGGAGAAGAACCTGTTTGGATTAAGCAAAAATATACTTTATTAGAAGAAGGGGTCTCATTTAAGTAAAAAAAGAAAATCGTTTTTCCCTGAGGAAGGAGGCAGTATCACCTTAAGTTACTGAGATCAGAGAGTGATCCTAATTGGCAGTATGGCTTAGTAACTTAGGTCTACAAAAGCAACTGTCACCAATTATTCCTTCTGGCTGTTTCTAGCAGAAGAGGACTGGTTGTAGAGCAGGAAACATAAGTCCAGAACTACAGATTTTTGAGTAATTAATCACTTCTCTCTCAACAGGAGTAGTACCTGTTTAGATTAAGCAAAATAGAAACAAACTTAGAAACATAGAATGTGACTGCAGATAAGGACCGCTTGGCCCACCTAGTCTGCCCATTTTCCTACCTAAGAGATAAGCAGCAGATCTTAGTTAACCGACAGCTTACTTCCTCCTACCCAACACTAGGATTGCCTTATGCCTGTCCCATGCATTCTTGAAGTCCCCACTCTTCTTGACTCCACGACCTCCCCAGGAGGCTGTTCCATGCATCCACGACCCTCTCAGTGAAAAAATACTTCCTCCCAATACCTCTGAGGTGACACCTCTATCTTTAAATTGTGCCCCTTGTCCTTGCACATCTCTTTTTCTGGAAGATGCTACCCTCTTGGACTTTGCAAATTCCCTTGAGGTTCTTGAAAGTTTCTATCATGTCCCCTCTCTCTTATTTCCTCAAGGATATACATATTAAGCTCCTTTAGTCTTTCTTCATAAGTCTTCTGGTGCAGACCCTGCACCATTTTTTTGCCATCCTCTGGACAGCCGCCACTCTGTCTATGTCTTTGATATGATTTATTAGGAGAAGTGGGTCTCATTTAGTTAAAAAAAGTGTTTTTCTGAGAAAGGGCAGTTTCACCTTAATTTACTGAGAGCAGAGATAAATCTAATTGGGGTGTAGCTCAGCAGTTTAGGTCCACAAAATCAGCTGTCTCCAATTACAGCTTCAGCTGTCTCTAACAGAAGAGGACTGGCTGCAGAGCAAGAAACAGAAGTCCAGAACTACAGATGTTTTATTAATTAATTACTTGCTCTCAACAAGAGTAGCACCTGTTTGGATTAAGCAAAATATACTTTATTAGAAGGAGTCCCATTTAAGTAAAAAAAGTGTTTCTTTTCCTGAGGAAGGGGCAGTATCACCTTAATTTACTGAGTGTTGAGAGTGAATCTAATTAGGGAGTGGCTTAGAAGTTTAGGTGTACAAAAGCTGCTGTCCCCAATTACAGCTTCTGGTGTTTTCTAGCAGAAGAGAACTGGTTGCAGAGCAAGAAACAGTAGTCAGAACTGCAGATTTCTTAATAATTATTCACTCTTCTTTCAACAAGAGTAGTACCTGTTTGGATTATGCAAAATTATTCTTTATTGGAAGAAGGGGTCTCATTTAAATAAAAAAAGAGTTTTTTCTGTGGAAGGGGCAATATCACCTTAATTTACTGAGAGCTGAGAGTGAATCTAATTGGGAGTGGCTTAGCAGCTTAGGTGTACAAACACAGCTGTCTGCAATTACAGCTACAGCGTTTTCTAGCAGAAGTGGACTGGTTTGCAGAGCAGGAAACGTAAGTCCAGAACTACAGATTTTTCACTAATTAATCACTTCTCTCAGCAGAGGTAGTACCTGTTTGGATTATGGAAAATATACTTTATTAGGAGAGGTCTCATTCAGTTAAAAGTGTTTTTTCCTGAGGAAGGGCAGTATCACCTTTAATATACTGAGAGCAGAGAGAGAATCTAATTGCTGGTGTGGCTTAGCAGCTTAGGTCTACAAAAGCAGCTGTCTTCAATTATAGCTTCCTGCTTCTTCTTGAAGAGGACTGGTTCCAGAGCTAGAACCAAAGTCCAGAACTCACGGATTTTATACTATTTAATCACTTCTCTCTCAACTGGAGTAGTACCTGTTTGGATTAAGTTAAAATATACTCTATTAGAAAAAGGGGCTCTTATTTAAGTAAAAAAAGTGTTTTTCTTCTGAGGAAGATGGCAGTATCACCTTAATTTAGTGAGAGCAGAGAGTGAATCTAATTGGCTTGTGTCTTAGCACCTAGGTCTGCAAAAGCAGCTGTCTCCATTACTGCTTCCGGCTTTTCTAGCAGAAATGGACTGCTTGCAGAGCAAGAAACGAAGTCCAGAACTACAGATTTTTACTAATTAATTACTTCTCTACTCACAGGGGTAGTACATGTTTGGATTAAGCAAATATATATATTTTATTAGAAGAAGGTGTCTCATTTAAGTTAGAAAAAGTTTTTTCTGAGGAAGGGGCAGTATCACCTTAATTTACTGAGAGCAGAGAGTGAATCTAATTGGGGGTGTGGCTTCGCAGAGTTAGGTCTACAAAAGCAGCTGTCTCAGTTCCAGCTTCCAACATTTTCTAGCAGAGAGGACCAATTGCAGAACAAGAAATAGAAGTACAGAAATACAGATTTTTACTAATAAGTCACTTCTCTCTAACAGGGTAGTACCTGTTTGTGTTAAGCAAAATATACTTAATTAGAAGAAGGGGTCTCATTTAATTAAAAAATGTTTTTTATCTGAGGAAAGGAATATCACCTTAATTTACTGAGAGCAGAGTGAATGTAATTGGGGTGTGGCTTAGCAGCTTAGGCCTACAAGAGCAGATGTCACCAATTACAGCTTCCAGCTGTTTCTAGCAGAAGAGTATTGGTTGCAGAGCAAGAAACAGAAGTCCAGAACTACAGATTTTTACTAATTAATCACTTTCTCTCAGCAGGAGTAGTACCAGTTTGGATTAAGCAAATATATACTTTATTAGAAGAAGGGGTCTCATTTAAGTTAAAAAAGTGTTTTGTTTTCTGAGGAAGGGGCAGTATCATCTTAATTTTCTGAGAGCAGAAAGTTAATCTAATTGGGGTGTGGCTTAGCAGCTTAGGTCTACTAAAGCAGCAGTCTCCAATTACAGTTTCTGACTGTTTCTATCTGAAGAGGACTTGTTGCAGAACAAGAAACAGAAGTTCAGAACTGCAGATTTTTCCGAAATAATCACTTCTCTCTAAACAGGAGTAGTACCTATATGGATTAAGCAAAAATATACTTTTTAGAAGAAGGGTCTTATTGAAATTAAAAAAGTGTTTTTTCTGAGGAAGGGCAGAATCACCATAATGTACTGAGAGCAGACAGTAAATCTAATAGGTGATATGGCTTAGCAGCTTAGGTCTACAAATGCAGCTGTCGCCAATTACAGCTTCCGTTGTTTCTAGCAGAAGAGGACTGGTTGCAGAGCAAAAATAGAATTCTGAACTACATATTTTTACTAATTAATCACTTCCCTCTACAGGAGTAGAACCTGTTTGGATTAAGCAAAAATATAATTTATGAGATGAAGGGGTCTCTCTTAAGTAAAAAGTGTTTTTTTCCCTAGGATGGGGAAGTATCACCTTAATTTACTTAGAGCAGAGTGTATCTAATTGTGGTATGGCTTAGCATATTAGGTCTACTAAAGCAGCTGTCTCCAATTATACCTTCTGGCTGCTTCTAGAAGAGGACTGGTTCAGAGGAAGAAACAAAGTCCTGAACTACAGATTTTTACTAGTTAATCAATTCTCTCTCAATAGGAGTACTACCTGTTTGGATTAAGCAAAATGTACTTTATTAGAATATGGAACTGTCATTTATTGGAAGAAGGATGGTCTCATTTAAGCTATAAAAAGTATTTTTTTCTGAGGAAGGGGCAGTATCACCTTAATTTACTGAGAGCAGAGAGTGAATCTAATTGGGGTGTGGTTTAGCAGCTTAGGTCTACAAAAGCAGTTGTCTCAATTATAGCTTTCAGCTGCTTCTAGCAGAAGAGGACTGGTTCCAGAGCAAGAAACAATATTCAGAACTACAGATATTTACTAGTTAATCACTACACTCTCAACAGAAGTATCAGTTTGGATTAACCTAAACTATACTTTAATAGAAGAAGGACTCTTATTTAAGTAAAAAAAAGTTATTTTTTCTGAGGAAGATGGCAGTATCACCTTAATTTACTGAGAGCAGAGTGAACCTAATTGGGCGTGGCTTAGCTGCTTAGGTCAACAAAAGCAGCAGTTTAAAATTACAACTTCTGGCATTATCTAGCAGAAAGGACAGGTTGCAGAGCAAGAAACAGAAGTCCAGATCTACAGATTTTTAATTTATTGATCTCTTTCTCTCAACTGGAGTAGTACCTGTTTGGATTAAGCAAATATATACTTTATTAGAAGAAGGGTCTCATTTAAGTTAAAAAGCATGTTTTTTCTGAGGAAGGGGGCAGTATCACCTAAATTTACTGAGAGCTGAGGTGAATCTTATTGTGATTGTGGCTTAGCAGCTTAGGTCTACAAAGCAACTGTCTCCATTACAGCTTCCGCATTTTAGCAGAAAAGGACTGGTTGCAGAGCAAGAAAGAGGTCCAGAAATACAGATTTTTACTAATTAATTACTTCTCTCTCAATAGGAGTAGTACCAATTTGGATTAAGCAAAATAATACTTTTATTACAAGAAGGGATCTAATTTAAATAAAAAAAAAGTGTTTTTTTCTGAGAAAGGAAATTATCACCTTAATTTACTGAGAGCAGAGAGTGAATCTAATTGGCTTGTGGCTTAGCACCTAGGTCTACAAAAGAAACTGTCTCCAATTACAGCTTCCAGCTGTTTCTAGTAGGAGAGGACTGGTTGCAGAGCAGAAACAGAAGTCCACAATTACAGATTTTTACTATTTAATCACTTCTCTATCAACAGGAGTAGTACCGGTTTGGATTAGCAAAATATTCTTTATTAGAAGAAGGGGTCTCATTTAAGTTAAAATAAGTGTTTTTTTCTGAGGAAGGGCAGTATCACCTTAATTTACTGGGACCAGAGGTTAATCTAATTGTGGGTGTGGCTTTGCAGTTTAGGTCCACAAAATCAGCTGTCTCAATTACAGCTTCCAGCTGTCTCTAACAGAAAAGAACTGGCTGCAGAGCAGAAACAGAAGTCCAGAACTACAGATGTTTTACTAATTAATTACTTTGCTCTGAACAAGAGTAGCACCTGTTTGGATTAAGCAAAATATACTTTATTAGAAGGAGTCCCATTTAAGTAAAAAAAAAATGTTTCTTTTCCTGAGGAAGGGGCAGTATCACCTAATTTACTGAGTGTTGAGAGTGAATCTAATTAGGGAGTGGCTTAGAGCTTAGGTGTCACAAAAGCTGCTGTCCCCAATTACAGCTTCTGGTGTTTTCTAGCAGAAGAGAACTGGTTGCAGAGCAAGAAACAGTAGTCGAGAACTGCAGATTTCTTAATAATTAATCACTCTTCTTTAAACAAGAGTAGTACCTGTTTGGATTATGCAAAAATATTCTTTATTGGAAGAAGGTCTCATTTAAATAAAAAAGAGTTTTTTTCTGTGGAAGGGGCAATATCACCTTAATTTACTGAGAGCTGAGAGTGAATCTAATTAGGGAGTGGCTTAGCAGCTTAGGTGTACAAACGCAGCTGTCTCAATTACAGCCACGGCGCTTAGAAGAAGAGGACTGGTTTGCAGAGCAGGAAACAGAAGTCCAGAATTACAGATTTTCACCAATTAATCACTTCTCTTCTCAGTAGAGGTAGTGCCTGTTTGGATTATGGAAAAATATACTTTATTAGGAGAAGGGGGTCATTCAGTTAAAAAGTGTTTTTTCCTGAGGAAGGGGGTATCACCTATTAATGACTGAGAGCAGAGAGAATCTAATTGGTGGTGTGGCTTAGCAGCTTAGGTCTACAAAAGCAGCTGTCTTCAATTATAGCTTCCTGCTGCTTCTAGAGAAGAGGACTGGTTCCAGAGCTAGAACCAAAGTCCAGAACTACAGATTTTATACTATTTAATCACTCTCTCTCAACTGGAGTATTACCTGTTTGGATTAGGTTAAAATATACTCTATTAGAAAAGGGCTTTTATTTAAGTAAAAAAAGTGTTTTTTTTCTTTGAGGAAGATGGCAGTATCACCTTTAATTTAGTGAGAGCAGAGAGTGAATCTAATTGGCTTGTGTCTTAGCACCTTAGGTCTACAAAAGTAGCTGTCTCCAATTACTCAGCCCGGCATTTTCTAGCAGAAAGGACTGCTTGCAGAGCAAGAAATGGAAGTCCAGAACTACAGATTTTTACTAATTAATTACTTCTCTACTCCACAGGATTAGTACATGTTTGGATTAAGCAAATATATATATTTATTAGAAGAAGGGTGTCTCATTTAAGTTAGAAAAGTTTTTTTTCTGAGGAAGGGCAGTATCACCTTAATTTACTGAGAGCAGAGAGTGAATCTAATTGGGGTGTGTCTTGAGGTTAGGTTCAAAAGCAGCTGTCTCCAGTTCCAGCTTCCAACATTTTCTAGCAGAAGAGGACCAATTGCAGAACAAGAAATAGAAGTACAAAAAGACAGATTTTTTACTAATAAGACACTTGTCTCTCAACAGGAGTAGTACCTGTTTGTATTAAGCAAAATATACTTAATTAGAAGAAGGTTCTCATTTAATTAAAAAAATGTTTTTTATCTGAGGAAAGGCAGTATCACCTTAATTTACTGAGAGCAGAGAGTGAATGTAATTGGGGTGTGGCTTAGCAGCTTAGGTCTTCACAAGAGCAGATGCACCAATTACAGCTTCCAGCTGTTTCTAGCAGAAGAGTAGTGGTTGCAGAGCAAGAAACAGAAGTCCAGAACTACAGATTTTTACTAATTAATCACTTCTCTCAGCAGGAGTAGTACCAGTTTGGATTAAGCAAATATATACTTTATTAGAAGAAGGGGTCTCATTTAAGTTAAAAAAGTGTTTTGTTTTCTGAGGAAGGGGCAGTATCATCTTAATTTTCTGAGAGCAGAAAGTTAGTCTAATTGGGGTGTGGCTTAGCAGCTTAGGTCTACTAAAGCAGCAGTCTCCAATTACAGTTTCGACTGTTTCTATCTGAAGAAGACTTGTTGCAGAACAAGAAACAGAAGTTCAGAACTGCAGATTTTTCCGAAATAATCACTTCTCTCTAAACAGGAGTAGTACCTATATGGATTAAGCAAAATATACTTTTTAGAAGAAGGGGTCTTATTGAAATTAAAAAAGTGTTTTTTCTGAGGAAGGGGCAGAATCACCATAATGTACTGATAGCAGACAGTAAATCTAATAGGTGATATGGCTTAGCAGCTTAGGTCTACAAATGCAGCTGTCGCCAATTACAGCTTCGGTTGTTTCTAGCAGAAGAGGACTGGTTGCAGAGCAAAAATAGAATTCCTGAACTACATATTTTTTACTAATTAATCTACTTCCTCTCTCAGGAGTAGAACCTGTTTGATTAAGCAAAAATATAATTTATGAGATGAAGGGGTCTTTGAAGTAAAAAGTGTTTTTTTCCTAAGGATGGGAAGTATCACCTTAATTTACTTAGAGCAGAGAGTGTATCTAATTGTGGGTATGGCTTAGCATATTAGGTCTACTAAAGCAGCTGTCTCCAATTATACCTTCTGGCTGCTTCTAGAAGAGGACTGGTTCCAGAGGAAGAAACAAAAGTCCTGAACTCACAGATTTTTACTAGTTAATCAATTCTCTCTCAATAGGAGTACTACCTGTTTGGATTAAGCAAAATGTACTTTATTAGAATATGGAACTGTCATTTATTGGAAGAAGGATGGTCTCATTTAAGCTATAAAAAGTATTTTTTTTCTGAGGAAGGGGCAGTATCACCTTAATTTACTGAGAGCAGAGAGTGAATCTAATTGGGGTGTGGTTTAGCAGCTTAGGTCTACAAAAGCAGTTGTCTCCAATTATAGCTTTCAGCTGTTTAGCAGAAGAGGACTGGTTCCAGAGCAAGAAACAATATTCCAGAACTATAGATATTTACTAGTTAATCACTACACTCTCAACAGAAGTATCAGTTTGGATTAACCTAAACTATACTTTAATAGAAGAAGGGACTTTATTTAAGTAAAAAAAGTTATTTTTTTCTGAGGAAGATGGCAGTATCACCTTAATTTACTGAGAGCAGAGAGGAACCTAATTGGCAGCGTGGTTTAGCTGCTTAGGATCAAAAGCAGCAGTTTAAAATTACAGCTTCTGGCATTATCTAGCAGAAAAGGACAGGTTGCAGAGCAAGAAACAGAAGTCCAGATCTACAGATTTTTAATTTATTGATCTTTTCTCAACTGGAGTAGTACCTGTTTGGATTAAGCAAATATATACTTTATTAGAAGAAGGGGTCTCATTTAAGTTAAAAGCATGTTTTTTCTGAGGAAGGGGCAGTATCACCTAAATTTACTGAGAGCTGAGAGTGAATCTTATTGTGATTGTGGCTTAGCAGCTTAGGTCTACAAAAGCAACTGTCTCAATTACAGCTTCGGCATTTTCTAGCAGAAAGGACTGGTTGCAGAGCAAGAAAGAGGTCCAGAAATACAGATTTTTACTAATTAATTACTTCTCTCTATGAGAATAGTACCAATTTGGATTAAGAAAATAATACTTTATTACAAGAAGGATCTAATTTAAATAAAAAAGTGTTTTTTTCTGAGAAAGGGGAATTATCACCTTAATTTACTGAGAGCAGAGAGTGAATCTAATTGGCTTGTGGCTTAGCACCTTAGGTCTACAAAAGAACTGTCTCCAATTACAGCTTCCAGCTGTTTCTAGTAGGAGAGGACTGGTTGCAGAGCAAGAAACAGAAGTCCACAATTACAGATTTTTACTATTTAATCACTTCTATCAACAGGAGAGAAATTGCTTGGATTAAGCAAAATATTCTTTATTAGAAGAAGGGGTCTCATTTAGGTAAAATAAGTGTTTTTTTTCTGAGGAAGGGGCAGTATCACCTTAATTTACTGAGACCAGAGAGTTAATCTAATTGTGGGTGTAGCTTTGCAGTTTAGGTCCACAAAATCAGCTGTCTCCAATTACAGCTTCCAGCTGTCTCTAACAGAAAAGAACTGGCTGCAGAGCAAGAAACAGAAGTCCAGAACTACAGATGTTTTACTAATTAATTACTTTGCTCTGAACAAGAGTAGCACCTGTTTGGATTAAGCAAAATATACTTTATTAGAAGGGAGTCCCATTTAAGTAAAAAAAATGTTTCTTTTCCTGAGGAAGGGGCAGTATCACCTTAATTTACTGAGTGTTGAGAGGAATCTAGTGGGAGTGGCTTAGAAGCTTAGGTCTACAAAAGCTGCTGTCCCCAATTACAGCTTCTGGTGTTTTCTAGCAGAAGAGAACTGGTTGCAGAGCAAGAAACAGTAGTCTAGAACTGCAGATTTCTTAATAATTAATCACTCTTCTTTAAACAAGAGTAGTACCTGTTTGGATTATAAAAATATTCTTTATTGGAAGAAGGGGTCTCATTTAAATAAAAAAGAGTTTTTTTTCTGTGGAAGGCAATATCACCTTAATTTACTGAGGAGCTGAGAGTGAATCTAATTAGGGAGTGGCTTAGCAGCTTAGGTGTACAAACGCAGCTGTCTCCAATTACAGCTTACGTTTTCTAGAAGAAGAGGACTGGTTTGCAGAGCAGGAAACAGAAGTCCAGAATTACAGATTTTCACCAATTAATCACTTCTCTCTCAGTAGAGGTAGTGCCTGTTTGGATTATGGAAAATATACTTTATTAGGAGAAGGGGTCTCATTCAGTTAAAAAAGTGTTTTTTCCTGAGGAAGGGGCAGTATCACCTTTAATATACTGAGAGCAGAGAGAGAATCTAATTGTGGTGTGGCTTAGCAGCTAGGTCTACAAAAGCAGCTGTCTTCAATTATAGCTTCCTGCTGCTTCTAGCAGAAGAGGACTGGTTCCAGAGCTAGAACCAAAGTCCAGAACTACAGATTTTATACTATTTAATCACTTCTCTCAACTGGGTATTACCTGTTTGGATTAAGTTAAAATATACTCTATTAGAAAAAGGGCTTTTTTAAGTAAAAAAAAGTGTTTTTTTCTTTGAGGAAGATGGCAGTATCACCTTAATTTAGTGAGAGCAGAGAGTGAATCTAATTGGCTTGTGTCTTAGCACCTTAGGTCTCACAAAAGTAGCTGTCTCCACATCATGCTTCCGGCATTTTCTAGCAGAAAAGGACTGCTTGCAGAGCAAGAAATGGAAGTCCAGAACTACAGATTTTTACTAATTAATTACTTCTACCTCACAGGATTAGTACATGTTTGGATTAAGCAAATATATATATTTTATTAGAAGAAGGTGTCTCATTTAAGTTAGAAAGTTTTTTTTCTGAGGAAGGGGGCAGTATCACCTTAATTTACTGAGAGCAGAGAGTGAATCTAATTGGGGGTGGGTCATGAGGTTAGGCTATCAAAAGCAGCTGTCTCCAGTTCCAGCTTCCAACATTTTCTAGCAGAGAGGACCAATTGCAGAACAAGAAATAGAAGTACAAAAGACAGATTTTTACTAATAAGACACTTGTCTCTCAACAGGAGTAGTACCTGTTTGTATTAAGCAAAATATACTTAATTAGAAGAAGGGGTCTCATTTAATTAAAAAAATGTTTTTTATCTGAGGAAAGGAGGTATCACCTTAATTTACTGAGAGCAGAGAGTGAATGTAATTGGGGTGTGGCTTAGCAGCTTAGGGTCTACAAGAGCAGATGTCACTCAATACAGCTTCCAGCTGTTTCTACAGAAGAGTAGTGGTTGCAGAGCAAGAAACAGAAGTCCAGAACTACAGATTTTTACTAATTAATCACTTCTCCTCAGCAGGAGTAGTACCAGTTTGGATTAAGCAAATATAACTTTATTAGAAGAAGGGTCTCATTTAAGTTAAAAAAAGTGTTTTGTTTTCTGAGGAAGGGGCAGTATCATCTTAATTTTCTGAGAGCAGAAAGTGAATCTAATTGGGGGTGTGGCTTAGCAGCTTAGGGTCTACTAAAGCAGCAGTCTCCAATTACAGTTTCCGACTGTTTCTATCTGAAGAAGACTTGTTGCAGAACAAGAAACAGAAGTTCAGAACTGCAGATTTTTCCGAAATAATCACTTCTCTCTAAACAGGAGTAGTACCTATATGGATTAAGCAAAATATACTTTTTAGAAGAAGGGTCTTATTGAAATAAAAAAAGTGTTTTTTTTGAGGAAGGGGCAGAATCACCATAATGTACTGATAGCAGACAGTAAATCTAATAGGTGATATGGCTTAGCAGCTTAGGTCTACAAATGCAGCTGTCGCCAATTACAGCTTCCGGTTGTTTCTAACAGAAGAGGACTGGTTGCAGAGCAAAATAGAATTCCTGAACTACATATTTTTTACTAATTAATCACTTTCCTCTCTACAGGAGTAGAACCTGTTTGGATTAAGCAAAAATATAATTTATGAGATGAAGGGTCTCTTTGAAGTAAAAAGTGTTTTTTTTTCCTAAGGAAGGGAAGTATCACCTTAATTTACTTAGAGCAGAGATGAATCTAATTTGGGTGGCTTAGCATATTAGGTCTACAAAAGCAGCTGTCTCCAATTATACCTTCTGGTTGTTTCTAGAAGAGGACTGGTTCCAGAGCAAGAAACAAAAGTCCAGAACTACAGATTTTTACTAGTTAATCAATTCTCTCAATAGGAGTACTACCTGTTTGGATTAAGCAAAAAAGTACTTTATTAGAAGGAACTGTCATTTATTGAAAGAAGGATGGTCTCATTTAAGCTATAAAAAGTATTTTTTCTGAGGAAGGGCAGTATCACCTTAATTTACTGAGAGCAGAGAGTGAATCTAATTGTGGTGTGGTTTAGCAGTTTAGGTCACAAAAGCAGCTGTCTCCAATTATAGCTTTCAGCTGCTTCTAGCAGAAGAGGACTGGTTCTAGAGCAAGAAACAATATTCCAGAACTCCAGATTTTTACTAGTTAATCACTACACTCTCAACTGGAGAAGTACAGTTTGGATTAACCTAAACTATACTTTAATAGAAGAAGGGCTCTTATTTAAGTAAAAAGTTCTTTTTTCTGAGGAAGATGGCAGTATCACCTTAATTTACTGAGAGCAGAGAGTGAACCTAATTGGGCGGTGGCTTAGCTGCTTAGGTCAACAAAAGCAGTAGTTTAAAATTACAGCTTCTGGCATTTTCTAGCAGAAAAGGACAGGTTGCAGAGCAAGAAACAGAAGTCCAGAACTACAGATTTTTTTATTTATTGATCTCTTTTCTCTCAACTGGAGTAGTACATGTTTGGATTAAGCAATGTATACTTTATTAGAAGAAGGGTCTCATTTAAGTTAAAAGCATGTTTTTTTTCTGAGGAAGGGCAGTTTCACTAAATTTACTGAGACCTGAGAGTGAATCTAATTGTGATTGTGGCTCAGCAGCTTAGGTCTACAAAAGCAACTGTCTCCATTACAGCTTCCGGCATTTTCTAGCTGAAAAGGACTCGTTGCAGAGCAAGAAAGAGAAGTCCAGAAATACAGATTTTTACTAATTAATTACTTCTCACAGGTGTAGTAAATTATTTGGATTAAGAAAATATACTTTATTAGGAAAAGGGGCTCATTTAAGTAAAAAAAAGTTTTTTTTTTTCGTGAAGGGACTATATCCCCTTAATTTACTGAGAGCAGAGAGTGAATTTAATTGGGGTGTGGCTTCGAGCTTAGGTCTACAGAAGCAGCTGTTCCAGTTCCAGCCTCAGGCATTTTCTAGCAGAAGAGGACTGGTTGCATAGCAAGAAACAGAAGTTCAGAACTACAGATTTTTTACTAAATAATCACTTCTCTCTAAGCAGGGGTAGTACCTGTATGGATTAAGCAATAATATACTTTATAAGAGGAAGGCAGTCTCATTGAAGCAAAAAAAAAAAGTTTTTTTTTTCTGAGGAAGGGAGCAGAATCATCTTAATGTACTGAGAGCAGAGAGTAAATCTAATTGGTTATGAGGCTTAGCAGCTTAGGTCTACAAAAGCAGTTGTCTCCAGTTACAGCTTCTGGCTGCTTCTAGTACAAGAGGACTGCTTGCAGAGCCAGAAATAGATGTCCCGAACTACAAATATTTTACTAGTTAATTACTTTCTCTCAATAGGATACTGCCTGTCCGAATTAAGCAAAATGAACTTTATTAGAAGAAGGAACCTCATTTATTGGAAGAAAGGGTCTCATTTCAGCTATAAAAAGTAATTTTTCTGACGCAGGGGCAGTATCACCTTAATTTTCTGAGAGCAGAGAGTGAATCAAATTGGAGGTGTGGCTACGCAACTTAGTTCTTCTAAAGCAACTGTCTCCATTATAGCTTCCGGCTGTTTATAGCAGAACAGGACTGGATGCAGAGCAAGAAACAGAATTCCATAAGTACAGATTTTTACAAATTAATCACTTCCTCTCAACAGGAGTAGAACCTGTTGGATTAAGCAAAAATACAATTTATTAGATGAAGGGGGTCTCACTGAAATAAAAAGTGTTTTTTTCTGAGAATGGGGCAGTATCACCTTAAATTACTGAGACAGAGAGTGAATCTAATTGGTGGTGTGACTCAGCAGCTTAGGTCTACAAAAGCAGCTGTCTCCATTATAGCTTCTGGCTGCTTCTAGCAGAAGAGGACTGGTTCCAGAGCAAGAAACAAAAGTCCAGAACTACAGATTTTTATGAGTTAATCACTTCTGTCTCAATAGGAGTACTACCTGCTTGGATTAGACAAAATATACTTTATTAGATGAAGGGTCCCCATTTAATAAAAAAAGTGTTTTTTTCTGAGGAAGGGGCAGTGTCACTTTAAATTACTGAGAGCAGGAGTGTATCTAATTGGAGGTGTATCTTAGCATCTTAGGTCTACAAAGCAGCTGTCTCCAAATACAGCTTCTGGCTGTTTCTAGCAGAAGAGGACTGGTTGCAGGAAAGAAACAGAAGTCGAGAACTACGGATTTTTACTAATTAATTACTTCTCTCTCAACACGAGTAGTTCCTCTTTGGATTAAGCAAAATATACTTTATTCGAAGAAGGGGTCTCATTTCAGCTAAAAAAGTGTTTTTCTGAGGAAGGGGCAGAATCACCTTAATGTACTGAGAGCAGAGAGAAAATCTAATTGGGGATGTGGCTTAGCAGTTTAGATCTAGTAAAGAAGCTGTCACCAATTACAGCTTCCGGCTGTTTTAGCACCAGAGGACTGGCTGCAGAGCAAGAAACAGAAGTCCAGAACTACAGATTTTTACAAATTAATCACTCTCTCTCAACAGGAGTAGTACCTGTTTGAATTAAGCAAAATATAATTTTTAGATGAAGGATTCTCAATGAAATAAAAAAGTTTTTTTCTAAGGAAGGGCAGTATCACCTTAAATTACTGATAGCAGAGACTGAATCTAATTGAGGGTGTGGCTTAGAAGCTTAGGTCTACAAAAGCAGCTGTCTCCGATTATAGCTTCTGGCTGCTTCTAGCAGAAGAGGACTGGTTGCAGAGCAAGAAACAAAAGTCCAGAACTACAGATATTTTACTAGTTAATCACTTCTCTCTCAAAGGAGTACTATCTGTTTGGATTAGGCAAAAATATACTTTACTAGAAGAAGGGGGTCCCATTTAAGTAAAAAGTGTTTTTTTATGAGGAAGGAGGCAGTATCATCTTAATTTACTGAGGGTACAGTGTGAATCTAACTGAGGGAGGGCTTAGCAGCTTAGGTGTACAAAAGCAACTGTCCCCAATTACAGTTTCTGGCATTTTCTAGCACAAGAGGACTGGTTACAGAGCAAGATACAGATGTCCAGAACTACATATTTTTTACTAATTAGTCACCTCTCTCAACAGGAGTAATACCTTTTGGACTAAGCAAAATGTACTTTATTAGAAGAAGGGTCACAGTTAAGTAAAGAAAAGTGTTTTTTCTGAGGAAGGAGGCAGTGTCACCTTAAATTACTGAGAGCAGAGAGTGAATCTAAATGGGGGTGTATCTTAGCATCTTAGCTCTCACAAAGCAGCAGACTCCAAATACAGCTTCTGGCTGTTTCTAGCAGAAGAGGACTGGTTGCAGAGAAAGAAACAGAAGTCCAGAACTACATATTTTTACTAATTAATCACTTCTCTCTCAACAGGAGTAGTACCTCTTTGGATTAAGCAAAAATACACTTTATTAGAAGAAGGGGTCTCATTTAAGTTAAAAAAATGTTTTTCTGAGGAAGGGTCAGTATCACCTTAATTTACTGAGAGCAGAGAGTGAATCAAACTGGAGGTGTGGCTAAGCAGCTTCGGACTTCAAAAGCAGCTGTCTCAATTATATCTTCTGGCTCTTTATAGCAGAACAGAAATGGATGCAGAGCAAGAAACAGAATTCCATAACTACAGATTTTTATTAATTGATCAACTGGAGGACTACCTGTTTGGATTAAGCAAAATATACTTTATTAGAACACGGAGTCTCATTTAAGTAAAATGAAAAGTGTTTTTCTGAGGCAGGGCAGTATCACCTTAATTTACTGAGAGCAGTGAGTGAATCTGTTTGGTGGTGTGGCTTAGCAGCTTGGTCTACAAAAGAAACTGTCTCCAATTATAGCTTCCTGTTGCTTCTAGCAGAAGAGGACTGGTTCCAGAGCAAGAAACAAAAGTCCAGAACTACATATTTTTACTAGTTTATCACTACTATCTCAGCAGGAGCAGTACCAGTTTGGATTAAGCTAAAATATACTTTAATAGAAGAAGGGACTCTGATTTAACTAAAAAGTTATTTTTTTCTGAAGAAGGTGCGTATCACCTTAATTTACTGAGAGCAGAGGACCCTAATTGGGGGTGGCTTAGCAGCTTAGGTCTACAAAAACAGCTGTCTCCAATTACTGCTTCCAGCATTTTCAAGCAGAAAAGGACTGGTTGCAGAGCAAGAAACAGAAGTCCAGAACTACAGATTTTTACTAGTTAATTACTTTTTCTCAACAGGAGTAGTACCTGTTTGGATTAAGAAAAAATATACTTTATTGGAAAATGGGGCTCTCATTTAAGTAAAAATAAAAGTTTTTTTTTCATGAGGAAGGAGGCAGTATCACCTTAATTTACTGAGAGCAGAGAGTGAATCTAATTGGGGTGTGGCTTGCAGCTTAGGTCTACAGAAGCAGCTGTCTCCAGTTCCAGCCTCCAGCATTTTCTAGTGGAAGAGGACTAGTTGCAGAGCAAGAAATAGAAGTCCAGAACTACAGATTTTTACTAATTAGCCACTTCTTTCTCAACAGGTGTAGTACCTCTTTGTATTAAGCAAAAATATACTTTATTAAAAGAAGGGGTCACATTTAATTAAAAATGTTTTTTATCTGAGGAAAGAGGCAGTATCACCTTAATTTACTGAGATCAGAGAGTGAATCTAATTGTGGCTGTGGCTTCACAGCTTATGTCTACAAAAGCAGCTGTCTCCAGTTCCAGCCTCCAGCATTTTCTAATGGAAGAGGACTGTTGCAGAGCAGAAACAGAAGTTCAGAACTACAGATTTTTACTAAATAATCACTTCTCTCTAAACAGAAGTAGTACCTGTATGGATTAAGCAATAATATACTTTATTAGAAGAACGGGTCTCAATGAAGAAAAAAAAGTTTTTTTTTTTTTTCTGAGGAAGGGGCAGAATCACCTTAATGTACTGAGAGCAAACAGTAAATCAAATGTTTTATGTGGCTTAGCAGCCTAGGTCTACAAAAGCAGCTGTCGCCAATTACAACTTGGGCTGTTTCCAGCACCTGAGGACTGGCTGCAGAGTAAGAAACAGATGTCCCCAACTACAGATTTTTACAAATTAATCACTTCTCTCAACAGGAGTAGAACCTGTTTGGATTAAGCAAAATACAATTTATTAGATGAAGGAGTCTCACTGAAATAAAAGTGTTGTTTTTTTCTGAGAACAGGGCAGTATCACCTTAAATTACTGAGAGCAGAGAGTGAATCTAATTGAGGGTGTGTCTTAGCAGCTTAGGTCTACAAAAGCAGCTGTTTCCAATTATAGCTTCAGGCTGCTTCTAGCAGAACAGGACTGGTTCCAGAGCAAGAAACAAAAGTCCAGAACTGCAGATTTTTACTAGTTAATCACCTCTCTCTCAATAGAGTACTACCTGTTTATATTAGGCAAAATATACTTTATTAGAAGAAGGGGTCCCATTTAAGTAACAAAAAAGTGTTTTTTCTGGAAGGGGGCAGTGTCACCTTAAATTACTGAGGCAGAGAGTGAATCTAATTGGGGTGTATCTTAACATCTTAGGTCTACAAAAGCAGCTGTCTCCAAATACAGCTTCTGGCTGTTTCTAGCAGAAGAGGACTGGTTGCAAAGCAAGAAACAGAAGTCCAGAACTACAGATTTTTACAAAGTAATCACTTCTTTCTCAACAGGAGTAGAACCTGTTTGGATTAAGCAATAATATAATTTATTGGAAGAAGGGGTCTCACTGAAATAAAAAAGTATTTTTCCTAAGGAAAAGCAGTATCACCTTAAATTACTGAGAGCAGAGAGTGAATCTAATTGGGGGTGTGGCTTAGCATCTTAGGTCTACATAAGCAGCTGTCTCCAATTATAGCTTCTGGCTGCTTCTAGCAGAAGAGGACTGGTTCCAGAGCAAGAAACAAAAGTTCATTACTACAGATTTTTACTAGTTAATCACTTCTCTCTCTAAAGGAGTACTACCTGTTTGGATTAGGCAAAGATTTACTTTATTAGAAGAAGGGGGTTCCATTTAAGTAAAAAAAAATTGTTTTTTCACAAGGAAGGGGGCAGTATGACCACTCAGGTCCATCTTGTAAGTGAGCTATGCTCAATGATGTTCGCCTGAATAAATAAAGATTTTGATTGATTGATTGATTGATTGACCTTAATTTACTGAGGGCAGAGAGTGAATCTAATTGGGGAGTGGCTTGCAGCTTAGGTGTACAAAAGCAGCTGTCCCCAATTGCTGTCTTTGTCAGTGGATCAGTAGATAGCACACTCGCCTCTGAGGCTGGGAGATCAGAGGGCTGTGGGTTCCAGTTCCCACATCTGGCACTTGGGTTAATATCCCAGTACTGACACTGTAGTGCAGCATGAGAGGGTGCTGCACTTCTGAGGTGCTCTTTGGATGAGATGTTAAACCGAGGTTCCATCTGCCTGGATTGGTGGTAGTTCAGGTGGATGTTAAAGATCCCATGGCACTATCTGAAAAGTAGGGGAATTTCCCAGTGTCCTGGCCAATTTCCCTCATTCCACTAAAAATACCAACAGCTTAATCTGGTTCAAGGTCAGTTGGCATTCATCTGTATCCCCTCCTCCGGTCATGGCCTGAAAATAGGCAGGATTTGCCTAGTGCACTTACCCGGTCAACAAAAACTAAATAAAATAAATAAATAAATTACAGTTTCTGTCATTTTCTAGCACAAGAGGACTGGTTACAGAGCAAGAAACAGAAGTCCAGAACTACAGATTTTTACTAATTAATCACCTCTCTCAACAGGAGTAGTACCTGTTTGGACTAAGCAAAAATATACTTTATTAGAAGAAGGGGTCACAGTTAAGTAAAAAAAGTGTTTTGTTTCTGAGGAAGGGCAGTGTCACTTAAATTACTGCGAGCAGAGAGTGAATTTAATTGGGGTGTATCTTAGTATTTTAGGTCTACAAAAGCAGCGGTCTCCAAATACAGCTTCTGGCTGTTTGTAGCAGTAGAGAACTGGTTGCAGAGAGAAGCAGAAGTCCAGCGCAAGATTTTTACTAATTAATCTACTTCTCCTCAACAGGAGTAGTTCCTCTTTGGAATAAGCAAAATATACTTTATTAGAAGAAGGGGTCTCATTTAAGCTAAACAAAAGTGATTTTCTGAGGAAGGGCAGTATCACCTTAATTTACTGAGAGAGAGAGTGAATCAAACTGCAGGTGTGGCTAAGCAGCTTAGGACTTCAAAAGCAGCTGTCTCCAATTATAATTTCTGGCTGTTTATAGCAGAACAGGACTGGATGCAGAGCAGGAAACAGAATTCCTTAACTACATATTTTTATCAATTGATCACTTCTCTGTCAATTGGAGTACTACCTGTTTGGATTAAGCAAAATATACTTTATTAGAACACAGGGGTCTCATTTAAGTAAAATAAAAGTATTTTTTTTTCTGAGGAAGTGGGCAGTATCACCTTAATTTACTGAGAGCAGAGTGAATCTAAATGGGGATGTGGCTTAGCAATTTAGCTCTACCAAAGCAGCTGTCGCCTATTACAGCTTCCGCTGTTTCTAGCTGAAGAGGACTGGTTGCAGAGCAAGAAACAGAAGTTCAGAACTACAGATTTTTACTTAATAATCACTTCTCTCTAAACAGGAGTAGTACCTGTATGGATTAAGAAAAAATATACTTTATTAGAAGAAGGGGTCTCATTGAAGTAAAAAAAGTGTTTTTTTTGCTGAGCAAGGGCAGAATCACCTTAATGTACAGAGAGCAGAGAGTAAATCTAATTGGAATGTGGCTTAGCAGCTTAGGTCTACAAAAGCAGCTGTCACAGATTACAGCTTCCGCCTGTTTGTAGCACCAGAGGACTGACTGCAGAGCAAGAAACAGAAGTCCCAAACTACAGATTATTTACAAATTAATCACTTCTCTCTCAACAGGAGTAGAACCTGTTTGGATTAAGCTCAAATATAATTTATTAGATGAATGGGGTCTCACTGAAATAAAAAAGTGTGTTTTTTTCTAAGGAAGGGTCAGTAGCACCTTAAATTACTAACAGCAGAGAGTGAATGTAATTGGGGGTGTGGCTTAGAAGCTTGGTATACAAAGCAGCAGTCTCTGATTATAGCATCTTGCTGCTTCTAGCAGAAGAGGACTGGTTCCAGAGCAAGAAACAAAAGTCGAGAACTACATATTTTTACTAGTTAATCACTTCTCTCTAATAGGAGTACTGCCTCTTTGGATTAGGCAAAAATATACTTTATTAGATGGAGGGGTCCCATTTAATTAAAAAAGTTTTTCTTTCATGAGGAAGGGGCAATATCACCTTAATTTACTGAGGGCAGAGAGTGAATCTTAGTGGGGACTGGCTTGGCAGCTTAGGTGTACAAAAGCAGCTGTCCCCAATTACAGTTTCTGGCATTTTCTAGCACAAGAGGACTGGTTGCAGAGCAAGAAACAGAAGTCCAGAACTACAGATTTGTTACTAATTAATCACCTCTCTCAACAGGAGTAGTACCTGTTTGGAGTAAGAGAAATATAATTTATTAGAAGAAGGAGGTCACAATTAAGTGAAAAAGTGGGTTTTTCTGAGGAAGGGACAGTATCACCTTAAATTACTGAGAGCAGAGAGTGTATCTAATTTGGGGTGTATCTTAGTATCTTAGGTCTACAAAATAGCTGTCTCCTAAATACAGCTTCAGGCTGTTTCTAGCAGAAAAGGACTGGTTGCAGAGAAAGAAACAGACATCCAGAACTACAGATTTTTACTAATTAATCACTTCTCTCTCAACAGGAGTAGTACCTCTTTGGATTAAGCAAAAATATACTTTATTAGAAGAAAGGGGTCTAATTTAAGCTAAATAAAGTGTTTTTTCTGAGGAGGGAGCAGAATCACCTTAATGTACTGAGAGCAGAGCGTAAATCTAATTGGGGATGTGGCTTAGCAGCTTAGGTCTACAAAAGAAGCTGTCACCAATTACAGCTTCGTTGTTTCTAGCACCAGAGGACTGGCTGCAGCAAGAAAACAGAAGTCCTGAACTACAGATTTTTACAAATTAATCACTTCTTTCTCAACAGAGTAGAACCTGTTTGGATTAAGCAAAAATATAATTTATTAGAAAAGGGCTCTCATTTAAGTAAAAACAAAAGTATTTTTTTCCTGAGGAAGGAGGCAGTATCACCTTAATTTACTGAGAGCAGAGCGTGAATCTAATGGGGGGTGTGGGCTTTGCTTAGGTCTACAGAAGCAGCTGCCTCCAGTTCCAGCCTCCAGCATTTTCTAGCAGAAGAGGACTGGCTGCAGAGCAAGAAATAGAAGTCCAGAACTACAGATTTTTACTAATTAGCCACTTCTCTCTCAGCAGGAGTAGTACCTCTCTGTATTAAGCAAAATGTACTATATTAAAAGAAGGGGGTCACATTTGATTAAAAATTGTTTTTTTATCTGAGGAAAGGCAGTATCACCTTAATTTACTGAGAGCAGAGAGTGAATCTAATATGGGTGTGGCTATCAGCTTAGGTCTACCAAAGCAGCTGTGTTGCTAGCCTTTTGTAAAGCAGAATGCAGCTAACTAAAAGAAGCTACTTTTTCTTTTTTTTTAAATTCAAGTTTATTGAGATACTGTAGGCACTCAAAATGAAAACAGGGCTTTACAGAAAGTAAACTGTGACAGCACAGTGCCACTTACAATGTACCATTAGAAAATGGACAGAACAATTTTCTGTGCGAACACCTCCCAATTTAACTACCTAACTGACCTCCCACACCCCCCTCCCCAGAGCCTAGGGGTTGAGATAGATCTGCTCACAAGGGAATGAACCAGGGTCGACTTGTCCTGCAATGACTGATTATGATTGGAGCAAGTAAAGTGTTCAGAAGGGGCCCCAAACCCATCAAATTTTGAAGAACTACCCCTTCTCATAGCCCCAAATTTTTCCATATTCAGGTTAAAGAGTAGTTCTTGTAGCCATTCCACATAACTAGGTGAGACGTTATCCAGCCAGTGCTTTAACATTACTTTCTTGACCGACGAAGCGATCAAGGCAATATAGTATCTTCAGGATTTTACCTCAATACTAGTACTATCAGGCAGATTTCTGGGGTAAAGCAATGTTCAATGCCCAGTAACGAATCCGCCTTTGAGCTTAATTTGGTCCACAACCCTTTTATCAAGGACATTCCCTAAAGATGTGATATAGGTCTCCCTCAGCTTGCTTGACAATGATTACATAGCTGTCTGGGCTCGTCCAACCTTGTATAGTTTGGAAGAGTCCAGAACAGATTGTTTAAAAAGTGGTATTGCATGATACGTAATCTATCCTGGGTGATATACTGGTACATGTGCCTCAAATAAGATCCCAGTTCCGTCCTGATCCCCCAAACTGCTCAACCAGAATCTCGGCCTGTTAACAGTGTCTGCATAGACTTGCTCAAACAGTGCCTTGTAAACCTTAGAAACTGCATGTGGCTCTCAGGCCCAGTGGGCCAGGGGCTCAAACCATGCCCCATTGGTCCTCATCTTTTAATTTAGACTTGAAATTCTCCAACAGGTGTGTATGAGTTGATATATTTTAAATGATTGGTTAGGCCCAACATTATACTTTGCTAGAACTTCTGCAACTGAAAGGCACCTTTCCCCTTGCATGATATCTACCACCTTAACCCTTTCAGAAAGGGAAGCTAGGACTCATTTATCATTTTCCCCAATCCACAAATTAGGGTTGTGACATATTGGCTGGTATCTATCTGACACGGGAGAATTGAAGGGCGCTTGTTAGTTGAATGTGCGACGAAGGAAAGTTTAATTGGGGTGGCAGCTAGTTTAGAGGGGAGAGATTTTATGGAATGTAAAGGAGAGCCTCGGATCCACACCAGCCTCCCTGATTAACTCTGTTTACAGTACAACCCAGGAGGGAACATACTGGCAAAGGTTCCAAATCCTGGGGCAGGAGCCAGTGTAATATTTACAGAGACTACTTGCCAGTGATATAACCCAAATGCAGCAATCTTAAACCAGCTTTCTCCTGGGGTGGTAAGTTTATGGTATGCTCTACGGGTGATTTCTGTCCCCAGATAAACTCCGAGATAATTGAATGTAGTGCTTTGTGCCATTTTAGGGGTAGCTATACGTTAAGCATATTTAAAGGGTAAAAATCCTCAGCAAAATATTCATCTTTATTATGTTGACCCTACCCCAGAGAGAGAGTGAAGTCTGCCCCATCTTCCAGATCTTGTTTTATAATTACCTTAAGGGCATCCAAATTAAGATTCACCATTTTGGCCTCTGATCTGGCTAAGACAATGCCAAGGTATTTAGGTGAGGGTTCCAATGTATACACAGCAATCGAAATGTCCGATTTGTAAATCACATTAAGGGGGAAAACTGAGTCTTCCTATGTTAACTTTATAGTTGGACAGCTTACCATAGCACGCTGATGGCTTCAAGCACCGCTGGTACTGAGGTAGGCAGGGTTGGCTAATATGGAGTAGAATGTCATCTGCAAAAGCTGAGATCTTAAATTCCTGTGACCCAATATTTATCCCCATAATCCTAGGATCCTGTCTGATACTACACAACAGTGGCTCTAAGTATAAGTTGAACAAAAGAGGGATAAAGGACATCCCTGCGTGTGCCCAATAGCAAAGTGTAGGCTTGCCGAAAAAATCCTTACAATATATTTTTGTGACGGTGACCTATATAGAGCAAAAGACCATGTTAATAAAATGAGCTGGAAGCAAAATGCTCCATAGTCAAGGACAGAAACCTCCAATCTACTCTGTCAATGCTTTCTCGCATCGACAGACATCAATCCACATGGGATTTTACTATCCTCGGATGCTGAGAAAATGTGTGATAATTTATGGAAATGATCTGATGCTAGTCTACCACTCATGAATCCCACTGCTCCTGGTGGATTAACCTAGGAAGGACCTTAGCTAGGCGGGCTACTAAAATTTTCGCTAGAATTTTAACATCATAATTAATTAAGGCTATGGGCCTGTAATTTGGGACCTTATCTTGATCCTACCATTCTTTGGGGATAAGCACTATCAGGGACTCAAAAAGGTGACTATCAGGTATTTAAGTAAATATGCTATGAAATAGTCTTTTAAACCTGGGCATAGCTGTCTCCTGAAACATTTGTAAAATTTGGGAGAGAACCCGTCTGGCCTGGGAGCTTTGTCGGCTGGGAGTGTCTGAATAGCATTTAGAATTTCAGACTCTGATATCGGGGAGGAGAGCATCCTTCTGATCCTCTAGTATATGAGGTAAATTACACGTGGATAAATAAACCTGACTTTCTCACCACTAGGTCTGTTGGGCATAGGGCTATATAATCCCTGTAGTAATCCTCAAATTCCTTAACAATCTCCTGGGGGTGGTTTTGATGGACCTGTCTGTAAGGGAGGATATACTTTGGATGATTCTAGATGTTTCGCTGCTTTAATGTCGCATGACGAGGAGATGACCAGCTTTCTCCCCTTGATCTAGATATAGGGCTTTTGTTTTATTAATAGCATACTCTGCCGGGGTGTGGCTTGTAGCTTCGGTATACAAAAGCAGCTGTCACCAGTTGCAACTTCCGGCTGCTTCTAGCAGAGGCGGCTGCTGGAGCAAAAACAAGTCAGAACTACAGATTTTTACTAATTAACCACTTCTTTCTCAACAGAGAGTAGTATCTGTTTGGATTAACCAAAAACATAATTTATTAAAGAAGAGGTCTCATTGAAATAAAAAAAGTGTTTTTTCTGAGGAAGAAATATCATAAATTACTGATAGCAGAGAATTTAATTAGGGATACAAGCTTAGCAGCTTAGGTCTACAAAAGCAGCTGTCTCAATTATAGCTACGACTGTTTCTGGAGGAGATGACTGTTTGAAGGCAGAAACAGAAGTCAGGCTACAGATTTTTACTAATTAATCCTTCTCACTCCAACAGGAGTACTACCTGTGGATTGTAATATACAATTTAGAAGAAGGGTCTCATTGAAGTAAAAAAGTAGTTGTTTTTGATGAAGGGGTCAATGTCACCTTAATTTATGATAGCAGAGTTTATTTAATTTGGTGTCACTAAGCAGCTTGAGTCTACCATGGCTGTCTCAACTATACTTCTGGATATTTTATGAAGAGGACTGGATGCAAACAAAAACAAGTCTGAACTACTGATATTTTACTAATTAATCATAACTTTCTCAACAGGAAGTAAGTACCTGTCTGGATTAAAGACAAATATTCTTTATTAGAAGAAGAAGTCTCATTTAAATAAAAATAAAATTTTTATTCTTTCTGAGGAAGAAGAGGCAGTATCGTTATTTACCTAGAGCGAAGTAGAAACTAATTGGTGGAGTAGCTTAGCAGCTTACATCTACAAAAGCTTGGCTGTCACAATTACAACTAGTTCATCTAACAGAGAGAGGACTAGTTGCAGAGCATATGGAAACAGAAGTCCAAGAACTACATATTACACACCTAATTAACCATTTCTTTCTCAACAGGGTAATATCTATTTGAATTAGCAAAATATACTTTAATAGAAAGAGCCTCATTTAAGTGAAAAACAAAAATTTTTTTTTTTGAGAAAGGAGTCCCAATATCACTGCTTACTGAAAGGCAGAGAAGTAAATCTGGTGAGGCTGTGGAATTTACTTGTGGGTCTACAAAGCTACTTTGTCTCAATTACAGCAAGGCACACATTTTCACTACAGAAAGAAAGGACTAACACAGAGCAAGAAACAGAAATCCAGAACTACAATTTTTAAATAATCCTTCTCTCAACAGAGGCAATACCTGCTTGGATTAAGTACAAATATACTTTATTAGAAGAGGGTCTCATTTCAGTAAAAAAGTATTTTTCCTGGCGATGAGGCAATATCATGTAATTTACTGAAGCAAGAGCCAGATCTAATTGGGGATGTGACTGAACAGCCTAGGTCTACTAAACCAACAATGCAATTACAGCTTCCAGCAGTTCTAGCAGAGAGACAAGATACAGAAACAGAAACAGAAGTCCAGAACACAGATTTTTACTAAATATCACTTCTCTCTCAATAGGAGCAGTACCTGCTTAGATTAAGTAAATATACTTTATTATTAGAAGGGTCTCATTTCAGAAAAAAAAGTGTTTTATCTGACAGAAGGCAGTGACACCTTAATTTACTGAGCAAAGAAGAATCTAATTAGGGAGTGGCTTAGCAACTTAATTCTAAAAAGCTATGCAATTACAACTCCACTATTTCTGAAAGAAGACTGTCTGAACAACAAACAGATATCAGAACTACAGATTTTTATTAATTAATCACTTCCCTCTCAACAGGAAGGTAGTACTTACATTTTAGATCAACAAAAATATAATTTAATAGAAAGAAGAATTATCCCATTTAAGAACAAAAAAAGTGAATTTTGTTTTCTGAGAAAGAGAGGCATTATCACCTTAATTACTGACTCATTTAGTAGATCTAATTGGTGTTGTATTTCTAGCAGCTGAGGCTATACAAAAGCAGCTGTCTCAAATGCAACTTCCCGGCTGTTTCTAGCAGAGAATACTTGCACAACAAGAAACAGAATCCAGAACTACAATTTCTTACTGATTATCACTTCTCTCAAAACAGTAATATCTGGATCAAACAAAATATACTTTATCAGAAGAAAGGTCTCATTTAAGTAAAAAAGTGTTTTTCCTGAGAAGGTGCAGTATTACCTTGAATTACTGAGAGCGAGTGAATCGAATTGGGGTGTGGCTTAGCAGTTCAGGTCTACAAAAACAGCAGTCTCCAATTTCAGCTTCTGGCTGTTTCTCGCAGTAGAGGACTGTCTGCAGAGCAATAAACAGAACTCCAGAACTACACATTTTATTACTAATTTATCACTTCTCTCTCAACAAGAATTAAAACAGTTTGGATTAAATAAAATATACACTATTGAAAGGTCTCATTTAGAGAAAAAACAAAAAAAGTTTTCTGCGGAAGAAGGCAATATCACCATAATTTTCCTAGAAAGCAGAAAGTGAATCAAACTTTAGAAGTGTAGCAAAGCATCTTAGAGTATACACAAAAGCAGCTATCTCAATTACAACTTCCAGCGTATTATAACAGAAGAGCTAGTTGCAGAACAAAAACAGTACTCCAGAACTACATATTTTACTAATTAATCACTTCTCCCTCAACTTAGGAAGTAAGTACCTATTTGGATTAGTAAAACATAATTTATTAGAAGAAAGTCTCATTTAAATAAAAAAAAATACTTTTTTCCTCTGAAGGGGCAGATCACCTTAATTTACTGGGATCGGTGACTCTGGTGGGGTAACAACGGCTTAGGTCTACAAATGCTGCTTTCTCCCAGTCAGCTTCTGATTTATTTCTCACAGAAGAGACTGTCTGGAAGCAACAAACAGAACTCAGAACTACACATTTATTACTAATTAATCACTTCTCTCTCAACAGGGTAGTATCTGTTTAGATTAAATAAAATATACTTTATTAGAAGGAAATCTAATTAAGTAAAAAAAAAAATATTTTTTTTTCGATGAAGAGGCAATGTGCCCCTTAATTTACACTGAGAATCAGAAATGACCATAATTAGAAAATTGTAGCTTAGCAACAAGTCACTAAATACAACTGCTCTCAATTACAACTTCTTCTCTATTTCCCAATAGAAAGAACTGAATACAGAAACAAAAAAAAATAAATCCCAGAACTACAGCTTTTTACTAAGTAATCTTTCTCTCTCTCAACAGAAAGTAGAAGACACTATTTGGAATTAAGCAAAATATAATTTATTAGAAGAAGGTCTGAAGTAAAAAGTTTTTCACTGAGGAAGAAACTCTCACGCCAATTTACTGAGAGCAGAAGTAGATCTAATTGAAGTGTGGCTTAGTGTAAGATCTACAAAGCAGCTGTCTCAATTACAGCTTCCGGCTGTTTCTAGCTGAAGAGGACTCACTGCAGGGCAAGAAACAGAAGTGCAGAACTCAGATTTTTTACTAATTAATCACTTCTCTATCAACCAGAGTAGTACATGTTTGCATTAAGCAAAAACATATTTTATTAGAAGAAGTGGGGTCTCATTTAAGTAAAAAACAAAAAGCGTTTTTCCTTCTGAGGAAGGGGGCAGTATCACCTTAATTTACTGAGATCAGAAAGTGAATCTAATTGGGGTGAGGCTTAGCAGCTTAGGTCTACCAAAGCAGCTGTTGCCAATTACTATTCCGGCTTTTCTCTCAGAACAGGACTGTCTGCAGAGCAACAAGAGCAGAAATCCAGAACTACAGATTTTACTAATTAATCTCTTCTCTCAACAGCAGCCAATACCTGTTTAGATCAATCAAAAAATATAATTAATTAAAAGAAAGGTAACCAATTTAAGAAAAAAGTACTTGTTTTTTCTAAGGAAGGGGCAGTATCACCTTAATTACTGAGAGCTTGAAGTGAATCTGATGGGAGGTGTGGCTTAGATTAGGTCTACAAAAGCAGCTGTCGCTAATTACAGCTACTGGCTGCTTCTAGCAGGAAAGGAATGGTTGCAGAGCAAGAAATAGAAGTCTAGAACTACAGATGTTTTACTAATTAACCGCTTCTTTCTCAACCGGAGAAGAATCTGTTTGGATTAAGCAAAAATATACTTTATTAGAAGAAGGGTCTCATTTAAGTAAAACAAAATGTTTTTTTTCTGAGGATGTGGTCGTATCATTAATCTGTAGTAGACAGAAAGTGAATCCTAATAAATAAAGTGTGGGTTGGCAACCAGGTCTACAAAAGTCACTGTCACCATTTACAACTACAATTATTTCAGCAGAGAAGGGACTGGCTTCAGGCTAAAGCTGAAGTCAGAACTACAGATTTTACTAATTAATCACTTCTCTCAACAGGAGCAGAACCTGTTTGGATTACATAAGCATACTTTAATGAAGAAGAGTCTCATTTCAGAAAAAAAAGGTTTTTGACAGAAGGCCAGTGTCACTTAATTTACTGAAGCAAGAAAAAATCTAATTAGAGGTGTGAGCAGCAGCTTAGGTCTACTAAAGCAGCTATCACCAGTACAGCTTCCAGCTATTTCTTGAAAGGGACTGTCTGCAGAGCAACAAACAGAAATCAGAACTACAATTTTACCAATTAATCACTTCTCTCTCTCGCAGTAGTACCTGTTGGATTAAACAAAATATTCTTTATTAGAAGAAAGGGCCTCATTTAAGTAAAAAAGTTTATTTTTCCTTAGAAAGATGCAGTATCACCTTAAATTACTGAAAACAGAGGTAGATTTAATAGGGGTGGCAGCTCCCAGCAGTTTATGTCTACAAAACAGTCTCCAATTACATCTTCCGGCTGTTTCTACTGAGAAGGACTGTCTGCAGCAACAAACAGAACTCAGAAAAACAAATTTTATTACTAATAAATCACTTCTCTCTCAACAGAGTAGTACCTATTTTGGATTAAGTAAATATACCTTATTAGAAGAAGAGGTCTCATTTAAGTAAAAAAAATGTTTTTTTCACGGCATGGCAGTATTACCTTAATTTACTGAAAACAGAAAGAATATAATTGAAGTGTGTGCAAAGCAAGGTCATACAAATGCAGCTATCACCAATTACAGCTTCTAAGCTGTTTCTAGTAGAAAGGACTAGTTTGCAAAGAAAAATAAGTCCAGAACTACAATTTTTTACTAAGTTAATCATTTCTCTCTCAACAGAAGTAGAACCTGTTGGATTAAGCAAAAGATAATTTATTAGAAGAGAGGTCTCATTGAAAATAAATGTTTTTACAGGAAGAAATATCACCTTAATTTACTGAAAACGGAGAGTAGATCAGGTAGAAGTGTGACTTGGCAGTTTAGGTCTACAAAAGCAATTGTCTCCATTTACAGCTTCCACGCTGTTCTAGCTGAATAGAGACTCACTTGCAGGGCAAGAAACAGAAGTGCAGAACTTCAGATTTTTACTAATTAATCACTTCTCTCTCTCAACAGGAGCAGTACCTGCTTGGATTAAATAAAATATACTTTATTAGAGAAGAGAGTCTATTTCCAGTAAAAAAGTATTTTATTCCTGGCATTAGGGCAATATCACCTTAATTTACTGAGCAAGGCCCCAAATCTGAGTAGGGAATGTGGCTTGCCTTCTAAGTCTACAAAGGCATGATCACTAATTCAACTTCAGCAGTTTCTAGCAGAAAGGAGAAGTTGCAGGCAAAAGAAACAGAAGTCCAGATCTAGATTTTTATTAAATAATCACTTCTCTCTATAAAGGCAGTACCTGTTTGGATTAAGTAAAAATATACTTTAATAGAGAAGAGTTCTCATTCAGAAAAAAATGTTTTTGTATCTGGCAGAAAGGCAATGACACCTTAATTTACTGAGCAAATGAATCTAATTGAGAATGAAAACAGCTTGGCCAGATTTCCACAAAAGAAGCTATGCATAATAACAACTTCAGGCTATTTCTGTGACAGAAAGACTGTCTGCAGAACAACAAACAGAATAGAACTACAGATTTTACTAATTAATCACTTCCCTCTCAACAGGGTAGTACTTGATTTGGATCAGCAAAAAGTAATTTATTAGAAAGGTATCCATTTAGAACAAAAATGGTAATTTTTCTGACGAAGAACAACATTGTCATCTTAATTACACAGACTCAGAAACTGAATCTAGTGGTGGTGTGGCTAACAGCCAAGTATGAAACAAAGCAGATGTCTCCAAATGTAACTTCAGCTGTTTTCTAGCAGAAGAATGCTTGCACAGCAAGAAGCAGGAATCAGAACTACAATTTCTTACTGATTATCTTCTCTCAGAACAGTAGTACCGGTGGATCAAACAAAAATATACTTTATTAGAAGAAGGGTCTCGTTAAGTAAAAAAAGTGTTTTTGAGGAAGGGTGCAGTATCACCTTGACAATTACTGAGAGCCGAGTGCGATCTAATTAGAGTGTGGCTTAGCAGTTCAGGTCTACAAAAGCAGCAGTCTCAATTCGCTTCCGGCTGTTTCTACTTGAAGAGGACATCTGCAGAGCAATAAACAAGAACTCCAGAACTACACATTTATTACTAATTATCACTTCTCTCTCAACAGGAGTTAAAACAGTTGGATTAAGTAAAAATATACTTTATTAGAAGAAGAGGTCTCATTTAAGAAAAAACGAAAAGTATTTTTTTCTGAGGAAGAAACGTATCACCATAATTTCCTGAAAGCAGAGAAAATCAAACTAGGGTGTGTAAGCATCTTAGAGTGTACAAAAAGCAGCTGTCTCCAATTACAACTTCAGCGTATTCTAACAGAAGAAGCTGGTTGAAGAACAAGAAACAGTACTCAGAACTACATATTTTTACTAATTAATCACTTCTCCCTCAACAGGAGTAAAGTACCTGTTAGATTAAAAAAAAATATACTTTAATAGAAGAAAGAGTCTCATTTAAATAAAAAGTACTTTTTTTTACGACGAAAGGCGAGTATCACCTTAATTTACTAGGATGGGAGTGACTCTAATTGGGGGAGTGGCTTAGCAGCTTAGGTCTACAAATGCTGCTGTCTCCAATTACAGCTTCTGGCTGTTTCTCACAGAAGAGGACTGTCTGCAGAGCAACAAACAGAACTCCAGAACTACTCATTTTATTACTAATTAATCACTTCTCTCTCAACAGGAATAGTACCTGTTTGGATTAAGTAAAAATATACTCTATTAGAAGAAGGGAGTCTCATTTAAGTAAAAAAAGTAGGTTTTCCATTGAAGGGCAATGTAGCCTTAATTTACTGAGATCAGAAGTGACTCCAATTGAGGGTGTGGCTTAGCAGCTTAGGTCTACAAATGCAGCTGTCTCCAATTACAGCTTCTCACTGTTTCTAGTAGAAGGACACGATTACAGACAGAAAAAAATAAGCCAGAACTACAGCTTTTTACTAATTATTCTTTTCTCTCTCAACAAATAAACCTGTTTAGATTAAGCAAAAATATAATTTAATAGAAGAAAGAGGTCTCATTAAGTAAAAAAGTTTTTTCCTTAGAAGGAAATATCACCTTAATTTACTGAGAGCAGAGAGTGAATCTAATTGGGGGTGTGGCTTAGCAGTGTAGATCTACAAAAGCAGCTGTCTCCAATTACAGCTTCCGGCTGTTTCTAGCTGAAGAGGACTCACTGCAGGGCAAGAAACAGAAGTGCAGAACTTCAGATTTTTTACTAATTAATCACTTCTCTTTCAACCAGAGTAGTACATGTTTGCATTAAGCAAAAACATACTTTATTAGAAGAAGTGGGGTCTCATTTAAGTAAAAAAACAAAATGTTTTTTTTCTGAGGATGTGGTCAGTATCACCTTAATTTAGTGAGAGCAGAGAGTGACTCTATTAAGAAATTGTGGGTTGGCAACTAGGTCTACAAAGTCACTGTCATTTGGCAGCTTCTGGTGTTCCAGCAGAAGGACTGCTTCAGGAGCTAGAAACTGAAGTCAGAACTACAGAATTTTTACTAATTAATCACTTCTCTCTCCAACAGGGCAGAACCTGTTTAGATGACAAACATACTTTATTATTAGAAGGGGTCTCATTTCAGAAAAAAAAAGGTTTTTGGAGAAGGCAGTGTCACGTAATTTACTAGAGCAAAGAAAATCTAATTAGGGGTGTGACTCAGCAGCTTAGGTCTACAAAAGCAGCTGTCATCAATTACAGCTTCCGGGTATTTCTCGAAGAAGAGGACTGTCTGCAGAGCAACAAACAGAAATACAGAACTACAGATTTTTTACTAATTAATCACTTCTCTCTCAACAGCAGTAGTATCTGTTTGGATTAAACAAAAAATATTCTTTATTAGAAGAAAGGAGTCTCATGTAAGTAAAAAAAAGTGTTTTTTCTTAGGAAGGATGCAGTATCACCTTAAATTACTGAGAGCAGAGAGTGTATTTAATAAGGGTGTGGCTTAGCAGTTCATGTCTACAAAAACAGCTGTCTCCAATTACATCTTCCGGCTGTTTCTCGCAGAAGAGGACTGTCTGCAGAGCAACAAACAGAACTCAAGAAATACAAATTTTATTACTAATAAATCACTTGTCTCTCAACAGGAGTAGTACCTGTTTGGATTAATTAAAAATATACCTTATTAGAAGAAGGGGGTCTCATTTAATTAAAAAAAAAGTGGTTTTTTTCCGACGAAGTGGCAGTATTGTAATTTACTGAGCAGAGAGAGAGAATATAATTGGGTGTGAGCACTTAACAGGTCTACAAATGCAGCTGTCACCAATTACAGCTTCTCGCTGTTTCTAGTAGAAGAGGACTGGTTGCAGAGCAAGAAAAATAAGTCCAGAACCACAGATTTTTTTACTAATTAATTATTTCTCTCTCAACAGAAGTAGAACCTGTTTGGATTAAGCAACAACATAATTTATTAGAAGAAGAGGGTCTCATTGAAGAAAATAAAATGTTTTTTTTTCTGAGGAAGGGGTCAGTATCACCTTAATTTAGTGAGGGCAGAAGTGAATCTATTTGGGGTCATTGGGTTGTAACTTAGATTGCAAGCGCCGTCACCAATTACAGCTTCTGGCGTTTTCCAGCGAAGAGGACTGTCTGCAGAGCCACAGAGCAGAGTCCAAGAACTATAGATGTTTTACTAGTAAGACACTTCCCTCTCAACAGGGTAGTTCCTGTTTGGATGAAACAAATATATAATTTATTAGAAAGAGGTGTCATTTAGAACAAAAAGACATTTTTTGAAGAGAAGAGGTGATATCACCTTAATTTACCTGACACAGAGAGTGAATCTAATTGGGGGTGTGGCTAAGCAGCTGAGGTAAACAAAAGCAGCTGTCTCCAAATATACCTTCCGGCTGTTTCAAGCAGAAGAGGACTGCTTGCAGACCAATGAACAGAAGTCTAGAACTACATATTTTTTACTAATTAATCACTTCTCTCTCAAGAGGAGTAGTACCTGTTTGGATTAATTAAAAATATACTTTATTAGAAGAAAGGGGTCTCATTTAAGTGAAATAAAGAGTTTTTTTTCCTAAGGAAGGGGCAATATCTCCTTAAATTACTGAGAGCAGAGAGTGAATCTAATTGGGGATGTGGCTTAGCAGTTCAGGTCTACAAAAACAGCTGTCTCCAATTACAGCTTCCGGCTGTTTCTTGCAGAAGAGGACTGTCTGCACAGCAACAAACAGAACTCCAGAACTACACATTTTATTACTAGTAAATCACTTCTCTCTCAACTGGAGTAGTTCCTGTTTGGATTAAGTAAAAATATACTTTATTAGAAGAAGGGGGTCTAATTTTAGTAAAAATTAAAGTGGGTTTTTTTTCGACAAAGGGGCAGTATCACCTTAATTTACTGAGATCAGAGAGTGACTCTAATTGGTGGTGTGGCTTAGCAGCTTAGGTCTACAAATGCAGCTGTCACCTATTACAACTTCTGGCTGCTTCTAGTAGAAGAGGACTGGTTGTAGAGCAAGAAAAATAAGTCCAGAACTACAGATTTTTTTATTAATTAATCATTTCTCTCTCAACAGAAGAAGAACCAGTTTGGATTAAGGAAAATACAATTTATTAGAAGAGGGTCTCATTGAGTAAAAATGTTTCTGAGGGAAGAGTATCACCTTAATTTACTGAGGAGCAGAAGGTGAATCTGTTGGAATTATTGAAGCAACGCGGTTTAGTGCTACAAAAGCAGCTGTCTCCAATTACAACTTCCGGCTGTTTCTAGCAGAAGAGGACTCGCTGCAGCACAAGAAACAGAAGTGCAGAACTTTAGATTTTTTACTAATTAATCACTTCTCCCTCAACAAGAGTAGTACATGTTTGGTTTAAGCAAAAACATACCTTATTAGAAGAAGGATTGTCTCATTTAAGTAAAAAACAAAAAGCATTTTTCCTTCTGAGGAAGGGGCAGTATCAGCTTAATTTACGGAGAGCAGAGAGTGAATCTGATTGGGGGTGTGGCTTAAAACATCAGGTCTACAAAAACAGCTGTCTCCAATTACAGCTTCCGGCTGTTTCTCGCAGAAGAGGACTGTCTGCAGAGCAATAAACAGAACACCAGAACTACACATTTTATTACTAATTTATCACTTCTCTCTCAACTGGAGTAGAAACTGTTTGGATTAAGCAAAAATATACTTTATTAGAAGAAGGAGATCTCATTTAAGAAAAAAGCAAAAAGATTTTTTTTTCTGAGGAATGAACGAGTATCCCTAATTTCCTGAGAGCAGAAGTAGTGAATCAAACTGGGGTGTGTAAAGCATCTTGAGGTGTCAAAAAGCAGCTGTCTCCAATTACAGCTTCCAGCATATTCTAACAGAAGAGGACTGGTTGCAGAACAAGAAACAGAACTCCAGAACTACAGATTTTTACTAATTAATCACTTCTCCCTCAACAGGAGTAGAAGTACCTGTTTAGATTAAGTAAAAATATACTTTATTAGAAGAAGGGGGTCTCATTTAAGTAAAAAGTAAAGTGCTTTTTTTTCCGACGAAGGAGCAGTATCACCTTAATTTACTGAGATCGGAGAATGACTCTAATTGTGGGAGTGACTTAGCTGCTTAGGTCTACAAATGCAGCTGTCTCCAATTACAGCTTCCGGCTGTTTCTCGCAAATGAGGACTGCCTGCAGAGCAACAAACAGAACTCCAGAACTACACATTTTATTGCTAATTAATCACTTCTCTCTCAACAGTAGTAGTACCCGTTTGGATTAAGTAAAAATATACTTTATTAGAAGAAGGGGGTCTCATTTAAGTAAAAAAAAAGGTTTTTTTTCAGCGAAGGAACGCATATTTACTTAGATCAGTGACTCTAATTCTGAAAACAGCAGCAGCTACTTATTTTACAATTGCAGCTGTCTCAATTACAGCTTCTCACTGTTTCTACTAGAGAAGAGGACTGGTTGCAGAGCAAGAAAAATAAGTCAAGAACTAATTTTTACTAATTAATCATTTCTCTCTCAAAGTAGAACCTGTTTGGATTAACAAAAATATGATTTATTAGAAGAAGAGGTCTCAGTGAAGTAAAAAATGTTTTTTTTCTGAGGAAGAAATATCTCCTTAATTTATGAGGAGGCAGAGAGTGAATCTGGTGAGGTGTTGGTTTGGGTACAAGCTGTGCAGATTACAGCTTCCATTTGTTTCTTTTCGAAAAGAGGGACTCGATGCAGTGCATGAAACAGAAGTGCAGAACTTCAGATTTTTTTACTAATTAATCACTTCTCTATCAACAAGAGTAGTACATGTTTGCATTTTGCAAAAACATACTTTATTAGAAGAAGGGGGTCTCATTTAAGTAAAAAACAAAAATCATTTTCCTTCTGAGGAAGGGGGCAGTATCACCGTAATTTACTGACAGCAGAGAGTGAATCTAATAGAGGGTGTGGTTTAGCAGCTTCTGTCTACAAAAGCAGGTGTCGCCAATTATAGCTTCCGGCTATTTCTCTCAGAACAGGACGGTCTGCAGAGTAACAAACAGAAATCCAGAACTACAGATTTTTCATTAATTATTCACTTCTCTCTCATCAGCAGTAGTACCTGTTTGGATCAAGTAAAAATATAATTTATTAGAAGAAGGGGGTCCCATTTAAGTAAATAAAATTTTTTTTTTCTGAGGAAGGGGGCAGTATCACCTTAATTTACTGATAGCAGAGAGAGAATCTAATTTGGGGTGTGGCTTAGCAGCTTAGGTCTGCAAAAGCAGCTGTCTCCAACTATAGCTTCTGGTTGTTTGTAGCATAAAAGGACTGGATGCAGAGCAAGAAACAGAAGTCCAGAACTACTGATGTTTTTCTAATTAATCACTTCTTTCTCAACAGTAGTAGTACCTGTATGGATTAAGGAAAAATATTCTTTATTAGAAGAAGGGGGTCTCATTTAAGTAAAAAACAAAAAGTTTTTTTTTCTTTGAGGGAAGGGCAGCTCATCTTTGTTGCTTAGAGCGAGTGAGGAACTAATTGGGGTTGTGAGCTAGCAGCTATGGTCTACAAAAGCCGCTGTCAACAATTACAGCTTCTGTCCCATAGAAGTAAAAAAAATGTTTTTTTTTTCCTGAGGAACGTGGAAGTATCACCTTAATTTACTGAGAGCAGAGAGTTAATCTATTTGGGGGTGTGGCTTAGCACTCTAGGTCTGCAAAGCAGCTGTCTCCAATGACAGCTTCCGGCTGTTTCTAGGAGAAGAGGACTAGCTGTAGGGCAAGAAACAGAAGTGCAGAACTTCAGATTTTTTTTTACTAATTAATCACTTCTCTCTTAACAAGAGTAGTACATGTTTGGATTAAGCAAAAACATACTTTATTAGAAGAAGGAAGGTCTAATTTAAGTAAAAAACAAAAAGCGTTTTTCCATCTGAGGAAGAAGTAGCAACTTAATTTACTGAGACAAGAAGTGAAACTAAAAAGGGGTGTGGTTTAGCAGCTTGGGTCTACAAAAGCAGTGTCACCATTACAGCTTCAGCTATTTCTCGCAGAACAGGACTGTCTGCAGAGCAACAAGCAGATATCCAGAACTACAGATTTTTTACTAATTAATCACTTCTCTCTCAACATCAGTAGTACCTGTTTGCATGAAGCAAAAATGTAATTTATTTGAAGAAGGGGGTCCCATTTAAGTAAAAAAAGAGTGTTTTTCTGATGAAGGGGCAGTGTCACTTTAATTTGCTGAGAGCAAAGATTGAATCTAATTGTGGGTGAGGCTTAGCAGCTTAGTTCTACAAAAGCAGCTGTCACCAATTACAGCTTCCGGCTATTTCTCGCAGAAGAGCACTGTCTGCACAGCAACAAACAGTAGTCCAGAACTACAGATTTTTTTTAATTAATCACTTCTCTCTCAACAGGAGTAGTACCTGTTTGGATCAAGCAAAAATATAATTTATTAGAAGAAGGGTGTCCCATTTAAGAACAAAAAAGTGGTTGTTTTCTGAGGAAGGGGGCTGTATCACCTTAATTTACTGACGCAGAGAGTGAATCTAATTGGGAGTGTGCCTAAACACCAGAGGTATACAAAAGCAGCTGTCTCCAAATGTTGCTTCCGGCTGTTTCTAGCAGAAGAGAACTGCTTGCACAGCAAGAAACAGAAGTGCAGAACTACAGATTTCTTACTAATTAATCACTTCTCTCTCAAGAGGAGTAGTTCCTGTTTGGATCAAACTAAAATATACTTTATTAGAAGAAGGGGGTCTCATTTAAATAAAAAAAAGAGGTTTTTTCCTGAGGAAGGGTGCAGTATCACCTTAAATTACTGAGAGCCGCGATTGAATCTAATTGGGGTGTGGCTTGGAAGTTCAGGTCTACAAAAACAGCTGTCTCCAATTACAGATTCCGTCTGTTTCTCGCAGAAGAGTACTGTCTGCAGAGCAACAAACAGAACTCCAGAACTACACATTTTATTACTAATTAATCACTTCTCTCTCAACAGTAGTAGTACCTGTTTGGATTAAGTAAAAATATACTTTATTAGAAGAAGGGGGTCTCATTTAAGTAAAAAAAAAAGTGGTTTTTTCTCCGACGAAGGGGCAGTATTGCCATAATTTTTAAGATAGAAGTGACTCTAATTGGGGGTGTGGCTTAGCAACTTAATTTTACAATTGCAGCTGTCACCAATTACAGCTTCTCACTGTTTCTACTAGAAGAGGACTGGTTGCAGAGAAGAAAAATAAGTCCAGAACTAAAGATTTTTTTTACTAATTAATCATTTCTCTCTCAGCAGAAGTAGAACCTGTTTGGATTAAGCAAAAATATGATTTATTAGAAGAAGAGGGTCTCATTGAAGTAAAAAATGTTTTTTTTCTGAGGAAGGGGGAAATATCACCTTAATTTACTGAGAGCAGAGAGTGAATCTAATTGGGGGTGTTGCTTAGCAGTTTAGATCTACAAAAGCAGCTGTCTCAATTACAGCTTCCGGCTGTTTCTTGCTGAAGAGGACTCGATGCAGTGCATGAAACAGAAGTGCAGAACTTCAGATTTTTTTTACTAATTAATCACTTCTCTATCAACAACAGTAGTACATGTTTGCATTTTGCAAAAACATACTTTATTAGAAGAAGGGGGTCTCATTTAAGTAAAAAAAAAATGCATTATTCCTTCCAAGGAGAACGAGTATCCTGTAATTTGACGAAGAGTAGAATCTAATAGGGGCTTGGTTTAGCTGACTTCTGTCTACAAAAGCAGGTGTCGCTAATTATAGCTTCCGGCTATTTCTCTCAGAACAGGATGGTCTGCAGAGTAACAAACAGAAATCCAGAACTACAGATTTTTCACTAATTATTCCCTTCTCTCTCATCAGCAGTAGTACCTGTTTGGATCAAGTAAAAATATAATTTATTAGAAGAAGGGGGTTCCATTTAAGTAAATAATTTTTTTTTTTCTGAGGAAGGGGCAGTATCACATTAATTTACTGATAGCAGAGAGAGAATCTAATTTGAGGTGTGGCTTAGCAGCTTAGGTCTGCAAAAGCAGCTGTCTCCAACTATAGCTTCTGGTTGTTTGTAGCAGAAGAGGACTGGATGCAGAGCAAGAAACAGAAGTCCAGAACTACTGATGTTTTTCTAATTAATCACTTCTTTCTCAACAGGGTAGTACCTGTATGGATTAGAAATATTCTTCAATAGAAGAGAGGTTCATTTAGTAAAAAACAAAAAGTTTTGTTTTCTTTGAGGAAGGGGGCAGTATCACCTTTATTTACTGAGAGCAGAGAGTGAAACTAATTAGGGTTGTGGCTTAGCAGCTATGGTCTACAAAAGCAGCTGTCAACAATTACAGCTTCTGGCTGCTTCTAGCAGGAGAGGACTGGTTGCAGAGCATGAAACAGAAGTCCATAGCTACAGATTTTTTTACTAATTAATCACTTCTCTCGCAACAGGAGTACTACCTGTTTGGATTAAGCAAAAACATAATTTATTAGAAGAAGAGGGTCTCATAGAAGTAAAAAAAATGTTTTTTTTTCCTGAGGAACAGGGAAGTATCACCTTAATTTACTGAGAGCAGAGAGTTAATCTATTTGGGGGTGTGGCTTAGCACTCTAGGTCTACAAAAGCAGCTGTCTCCAATTACAGCTACCGGCTGTTTCTAGCAGGAGAGGACTGGTTGCAGAGCATGAAACAGAAGTCCATAGCTACAGATTTTTTTACTAATTAATCACTTCTCTCGCAACAGGAGTACTACCTGTTTGGATTAAGCAAAAATGTAATTTATTTGAAGAAGAGGTCCCATTTAAGTAAAAAGAGTTTTTTCTGGCCGAAGGCAGTGTCCTATAATTTACTGAGAGCAAAGAGTGAATCTAATGGGGTGTGAAACGCAGCTTAGTTCTACAAAAGCAGCTGTCACCAATTACAGCTTCCGGCTATTTCCACGAAGAGCACTGTCTGCAGAGTAACAAACAGTAGTCAGAACTACAGGTTTTTATATACATCACTTGTTCCTCTCTCAGCAGAGGAGTAGTACCTGTTTGGATCAAGCAGAATATAATTTAGAGAAGAGAGTGTCCAATTTAAGAACAAAAAATTGGTTGTTTTCTGAGGAGGGGCAGTATCACCTTAATTTACCCCAGCAGGAGGTGAATCTGATGGAGTGTGCACCAAACACCTGAGGTATACAAAAGCAGCTGTGTCTCAAATGTTGCTTCAGCTGTTTCTAGCAGAAGAGGACTGCTTGCACAGCAAGAAACAAGAAGACTTCAGAACTACAGATTTCTTACTAATTAATCACTTCTCTCTCAAGAGGAGTAGTTCCTGTTTGGATCAAACTAAAATATACTTTATTAGAAGAAGGGGGTCTCATTTAAATAAAAAAAAGAGTTGTTTTTCCTGAGGAAGGGTGCAGTATCACCTTAAATTACTGAGAGCCGAGTTTGAATCTAATTGGGGGTGTGGCTTGGAAGTTCAGGTCTACAAAAACAGCTGTCTCCAATTACAGATTCCGTCTGTTTCTCTCAGAAGAGGACTGTCTGCAGAGCAACAAACAGAACTCCAGAACTACACATTTTATTACTAATTAATCACTTCTCTCTCAACAGGAGCAGAAAATGTTTTTATTAAGCAAAAATATACTTTATTAGAAGAAGGAGGTCTTATTTAAGAAAAAAAACAAAAAATGTTTTTTTCTCTGAGGAAGGAGGAAGTATCACCATAATTTCCTGAGATCAGAGAGTGAATCTAACTGGGGTGTGGCAATGCACCTTTGGTGTACAAAATCAGCTGTCTCCAATTACAGCTTCCGGCATATTCTAACAGAAGAAGACTGGTTGCAGAACAAGAAACAGAAGTCCAGAACTACAGATTTTTTTACTAATTAATCACTTCTCCCTCAACAGGAGTAGTAGTACCTGTTTGGATTAAGTAAAAATATACTTTATTAGAAGAAGGGGGTCTCATTTAGAAGTAAAGAAAAGTACTTTCTTTTTTTTCAGCAATGGGGCAATATCACCTTAATTACTGAAAAGTCAAGTGACTCCTAGTGGGATGTAACAGCAGCTTAGGTCTACAAATGCAGCTGTCACCAATTAAAGGCTTCTGGCAGTTTCTAGTAGAAGAGGACTGGTTGCAGAGCAAGAAAAATAAGTCCAGAACTACAGATTTTTTTACTAATTATTCACATCTCTCTCAACAGAAGTAGAACCTGTTTGGATTAAGCAAAAATATAATTTATTAGAAGAAGAGGGTCTCATTGAAGTAAAAAAAATTTCATTTTTCTGAGGAAGGGGAAAGTACCACCTTAATTTACTAAGAGCAGAAATGGAATCTAATTGAAGTGTGAAACAGCAGTTTAGGTCTACAAAAGCAGCTGTCTCCAATTACAGCTTCTGGCTGTTTCTAGCAGAAGCGGACAGACTGCCAGGGCAAGAAACTTTTAAGTGCAGAACTTCAGATTTTTTAGTAATTAATCACTTTTCTCTCAACAAGAGTAGTACATGTTTGGCTTAAGAAAAAACAAACTTTATTAGAAGAAGAGGGGTCTCATTTAAGTAAGAAACAAAAAGCAAATTTCCTTTTGAGGAAGGGGGCAGTGACACCTTAATTTACTGAGAGCAGCGAGTGAATCTAATTGGGGGTGCGTCTTAACAGCTTAGGTCTACAAAATCAGCTGTCGCCAATTACAGTTTCTGGCTATTTCTCACAGAACAGGACTGTCTGCAGAGCAACAAACAGAAATCCAGAACTACAGATTTTTTACTAATTATTCACTTCTCTCTCAACAGCAGTAGTACCTGTTTGGATCAAGCAAAAATATGATTTATTAGAAGAAGGGTGTCCCATTTAAGAAAAAAAAGTACTTGTTTTCTGAGGAAGGGGCAGTATCACCTTAATTTACTGAGAGTAGAAAGTGAATCTAATTGGGGGTGTGACTTAGCAGCTTAGGTCTACAAAAGCAGCAGTCACTAATTACAGCTTCCGGCTGCGTCTAGCAGGAGAGAAACGGTTGCAGAGCAAGAAACAGAAGTCCAGAACTACAGATTTTTTACTAATTAACCACTTCTTTCTCAACAGGAGTAGTATCTGCTTGGATTAAGCAACTATATACTTTATTAGAAGAATGGGGTCTCATTTATGTAAAAAACAAAATGTTTTTTTCCTGAGGATGGGGTCAGTATCACCTTAATTTACTGAGAGCAGAGAGTGAATCTAATTGGGGGCGTGGGTTAGCAGTATAGGTCTACAAAAGCCGCTGTCACCAATTATAGCTTATGGCATTTTCCAGCAGAAGAGGACTGCATCCAGAGCAAGAAACTGAAGTCCAGAACTGCTGATTTTTTAATAGTTAATCACTTCTCTCTCAACAGGAGCAGTACCTGTTTGGATTACATAAAAGCATACTTTATTAGAAGAAGGGGGTCTCATTTCAGAAAAAAAAGTTGTTTTTTTTTTCTGAAGAAGGGGCAGTGTCACCTTAATTTACTGAGAGCAAAGAGTAAATCTAATTGTGGGTGTGGCTTAGCAGCTTTGGTCTACAAATGCAGCTGTCACCAATTACAGCTTCCGGCTATTTCTTGCAGAAGAGGACTGTCTGCAGAGCAACAAACAGAAGTCCAGAACTACAGAAGTTTTACTAATTAATCACTTCCCTCTCAACAGGAGTAGTTCCTGTTTCGATCAAGCAAAAATATAATTTATTAGAAGAAGGGTGTCCCATTTAAGAACAAAAAACTGCCTGTTTTCTGAGGAAGAAGGCAGTATCTCCTTAATTTACTGACACAGAGAGTGAATCTAATTGGGGGGTGTGGCTAAGCAGCCGAGGTAAACAAAAAGCAACTGTCTCCAAATATACCTTCCGGCTGTTTCGTGCAGAAGAGGACTGCTTGCAGACCAATGAACAGAAGTCTAGAACTACAGATTTTTTACTAATTAATCACTTCTCTCTCAAAAAGAGTAGTACCTGTTTGGATCAAACAAAAAATATACTTTATTAGAAGAAGGGGGTCTCATTTAAGTAAAATAAAGAGGTTTTTTTTCCTCAGGAAGGGTGCAGTATCACCTTAAATTACTGACAGCAGAGAGTAAATCTAATTGGGGGTGTGGCTTAGCAGTTCAGGTCCACAAAAACAGCTGTCTCCAATTACAGCTTCCAGCAGTTTCTAGCAGAAGAGGACTGTCTGCAGAGCAACAAACAGAACTCCAGAACTACACATTTTATTACTAATAAATCACTTCTCTCTCAACAAGAGTAGTACCTGTTTGGTTTAAGTAAAAATATACTTTATTAGAAGAAGGGGGTCTCATTTAAGTAAAATAAAAAGTGTGTTTTTTTTCGACGAAGGGGCAGTTTCACCTTAATTTAATGAGATCAGAGAGTGACTGTAATTGTGGGTGTGGCTTAGCAGCTTAGGTCTTCAAATGCAGCTGTCACCCAGTACAGCTTCTGGCTGTTTCTAGAAGAAGAGGACTGGTTGCAGAGCAAGAAAAATAAGTCCAGAACTACAGATTTTTTTATTAATTAATCATTTCTCTCTCAACAGAAGTAGAACCTGTTTGGATTAAGCAAAAATATAATTTATTAGAAGAAGAGGGTCTCATTGAAGTAAAAAAATTTTTTTCTGAGGAAGGGGGAAGTATCACCTTAATTTACTGAGAGCAGAGAGTGAATCTATTTGGGGGTGTGGCATAGCAGTTTAGGTCTACAAAAACAGCTGTCTCCAATTACAACTTCCGGCCGTTTCTAGCAGAATAGGACTCGCTGCAGGGCAAGAAACAGAAGTGCAGAACTTCAGATTTTTTACTAATTAATCACTTCTCTCTCAACAAGAGTAGTACATGTTTGGATTAAACAAAAACATACTTTATTAGAAGAAGGAGGGTTTCATTTAAGTAAAAAACAAAAAGCATTTTTCCTTCTAAGGAAGGGGGCAGTATCACCTTAATTTACTGAGAGTAAAGAGTGAATCTAATAGGGGGTGTGGTTTAGCAGCTTAGGTCTACAAAAGCAGGTGTCGCCAATTACTGCTTCCGGCTGTTTCTCGCAGAACAGGACTGTCTGCAGAGCAACAAACAGAAATCCAGAACTACAGATTTTTTACTAATTAATCACTTCTCTCTCAACATCAATAGTACCTATTTGGATCAAGCAAAAATATAATTTATTAGAAGAAGGGGGACCCATTTAAGTTAAAAAAAAGTGTTTTTTCTGAGGATGGGGCAGTATCACCTTAATTTACTGATAGCAGAGAGATAATTTAATTCTGTGTGTGGCTTAGCAGCTTAGGTCTGCAAAAGCAGCTGTCACCAATTACAGCTTCCAGCTGTTTCTAGCAGGAGATGACTGTTTGAAGAGCATGAAACAGAAGTCCAGAGCTATAGATTTTTTACTGATTAATCACTTCTCTCTCAACAGGAGTACTACCTGTTTGGATTTAGCTAAAATATAATTTATTTGAAGAGGGGGGTCTCATTGAAGTAAAAAAAAGTTGTTGTTTTTTTCAGTTGAAGGGGTCAGTATCATCTTTCTTTACTAGGAGCAGAGAGTTTATCTAATTTGGGATGTGGCTAAGCAGCTTAGGTCTACAAAAGCAGCTGTATCCATCTACAGCTTCCGGCTGTTTGTAGCAGAAGAGGACTGTATGCAGAGCAAGAAACAGAAGTCCAGAACTACTGATGTTTTACTAATTAATCACTTCATTCTCAACAGGAGTAGAACCTGTCTGGAATAAGGAAAAATATTCTTTATTAGAAGAAGGGGGTTTCATTTAAGTAAAAAGCAAAAAGTTTTTGTTTTTTCTGAGGAAGGGGGCAGTATAACCTTTATTTACTGAAAGCAGAGAGTGAAACTAATTGGGGGTGAGGCTCAGCAGCTTAGGACTACAAAAGCAGCTGTCACCAATTACAGCTTATGGCTGCTTCTAGCAGGAGAGGACTGGTTGCAGAGCATGAAACAGAAGTCCAGAACTACAGATTTTTTACTTATTAACCACTTCTTTCTCAACAGGAGTAGTATCTGTTTGAATTAAGCAAAAAAATACTTTATTAGAAAAAGGGGGTCTCATTTAAGTAAAAAACAAAATGTTTTTTTTCTGTGGAAGGGGTCAGTATCACCTTAATTTACTGAGAGCAGAGAGTGAATCTAATTGGGGGTGTGGGTTAGCAGATTAGGTCTACAAAAGCCGCTGTCTCCAATTACAGTTTCTGGCATTTTCCAGCAGAAGAGGACTGCTTGTAGAGCATGAAACAGAAGTCCAGAACTACAGATTTTTTACTAAATAATCACTTCTCTCTCAACAGGAGCAGTACCTGTTTGGATTAAGTAAAAATATACATTATTAGAAGATGGGGATCTCATTTCAGAAAAAAAAATGTTTTTTTCTGATGAAGGGGCAGTGTCACCTTAATTTACTGAGAGCAAAGAGTGAATCTAATTGGGGGTGTGGCTTAGCAGATTAGTTCTACGAAAGCAGCTGTCACCAAATACAGCTTCCAGCTATTTCTCGCAGAAGAGCACTGTTTGCAGAGCAACAAACAGAAGACCAGAACTTCAGATTTTTTATTAATTAATCACTTCTCTCTCAACAGGAGTAGTACCTGTTTGGATCAAGCAAAAAAATAATTTATTAGAAGAAGGGAGTCCCATTTAAGAACAAAAAAGTGGTTGTTTTCTGAGGAAGGGGGCATTATCACCTTAAATTACAGAGAGCCGAGATTGAATCTAATTGGGGTGTGGCTTAGCAGTTCAGGTCTAAAAAAACAGCTGTCTCCAATTACAGCTTCTGGCTGTTTCTCGTGGAAGATGACTGTCTGCAGAGCAACAAACAGAACTCCAGAACTACACATTTTATTACTAATTAATCACTTCTCTCTCTACAGGAGTAGAAACTGTTTGGATTAAGCAAAATTATACTTTATTAGAAGAAGGAGGACTTATTTAAGAAAAAACAAAAGTGTTTTTTTTTTCTGAGAGGAAGCAGTATCACCATAATTTCCTGAGAGCAGACAGTGAATCAAACTGGGGGTGTGGCAAAGCATCTTAGGTGTACAAAAGCAGCTGTCTCCAATTACAGCTTCCGGAGTATTCTAACAGAAGAGGACTGGTTGCAGAACAAGAAACAGAACTCCAGAACTACTGATATTTTTACTAATTAATCACTTCTCCCTCAACAGGAGTAGTAGTACCTGTTTGGATTAAGTAAAAAATATACTTCATTAGAAGAAGGGGGTCTCATTTAAGTAAAAAGAAAAGTGCTTTTTTTTCTGACGAATGGGGCAGTATCACCTTAATTTACTGAGATCAGAGAGTGACTCTAACTGGGGGTGTGGCTTAGCAGCTTAGGTCTACAAATGCAAGTGTCACCAATTACAGGCTTCTGGCTGTTTCTAGTAGAAGAGGACTGGTTGCAGAGCAAGAAAAATAAGTCCAGAACTACAATTTTTTTTACTAATTATTCATATCTCTCTCAACTGAAGTAGAACCTGTTTGGATTAAGAAAAATGTTATTTATTAGAAGAAGAGGATCTCATTGAAGTAAAAAATTTTTTTTTTCTGAGGAATGGGGAAGTATCTCCTTAATTTACTGAGAGCAGAGAGTGAATCTAATTGGGGGTGTGGCTTAGCAGTTTGGGTCTACAAAAGCAGCTGTCTCCAACTATAGCTTCCGGCGGTTTGTAGCAAAAGAGGACTGGATGCAGAGCAAGAAACAGAAGTCCAGAACTACTGATGTTTTACTAATTAATCACTTCTTTCTCAACAGGAGTAGTACCTGTCTGGAATAAGGAAAAAATATTCTTTATTAGAAGAAGGGTGTCTCATTTAAGTTAAAATGAAAAAGTTTTTGTTTTTCTAAGGAAGGGGGCAGTATAACCTTTATTTACTGAATGCAGAGAGTGAAACTAATTGGGGGAGTGGCTGAGCAGCTTAGGTCTTCAAGAGCAGCTGTCACCACTTACAGCTTCTGGCTGCTTCTAGCAGGAGAGGACAGGTTGCAGAGCTTGAAACAGAAGTCCAGAACTACAGATTTTTTACTATTTAACCACTTCTTTCTCAACAGGAGCAGTATCTGTTTGAATTAAGCAAAAATATACTTTACTAGAAGAAGGGGGTCTCATTTAAGTAAAAAAAAAAAATTTTTTTTTTCTGTGGAAGGGGTCAGTATCACCTTAATTTACTGAAAGCAGAGAGTGAAGCTAATTGGGGGGGTGGGTTAGTAGCTTAGGTCTGCAAAAGCCTCTGTCTCCAATTACAGTTTCCGGCATTTTCCAGCAGAAGAGGACTGCTTGCAGAGCAAGAAACAGAAGTCCAGAACTACAGATTTTTTACTAAATAATCATTTCTCTCTCAACAGGAGCAGTACCTGTTTGGATTATGTAAAAATATACTTTATTAGAAGAAGGGGGTCTCATTTAAGTAAAAAAAAAATGAGTTTTTTTCCTGAGGAAAGGTGCAGTATCACCTTAAATTACTGAGAGCCGAGAGTGAATCCAATAGTGGGTGTGGCTTGGCAGTTCAGGTATACAAAAACAGCTGTCTAAAGGAAAGAATTGTCGAGTATCTAGAGGCCAGAGGGGCACAAGACCCTAGGCAGCATGGATTCACAGCGGGAAGGTCATGCCAGATGAATCTGATAGATTTCTTTGACTGGGTGACCAAAGTAGTAGATCAGGAGGGGCTGTGGACATGGCCTACCTAGACTTTAGCAAGGCATTTGACACAGTCCCACTCAAAAGATTAATATATAAGTTAGCCAGCCTGGGAGTGGGTCCCAAGATGACAGCCTGGGTAAGAATTGGCTGGAGAATAGGACACAGGAGTAATAGTAAATGGAGTCCACTCAGAAGAAAGGAGGGTTACTAGCGGGCACCGCAGGGTTCAGTATGGACCAGTCCTCTTCAATGTCTTTATAAGCAACATTGCAGAAGGACTGGAAGGAAAAGTATGTCTCTTTGCAGATGACACTAAGATCTGCAACAGAGTTGATGCACAGGGTGGGGTGGAAAGGATGAGAAGGGACTTGGCAAGGTTAGAGGAATGGTCAAATGTATGGCAGCTTAGATTCAATGCTAAGAAGTGCAAGGTAATGCACCTGAGAAACAAAACCCAGGGTAAGAGTACACAATGGGGGTGAGATATAACAACAACAAAAATGGAAAGGGACCTGGGGTAGTCATATCAGATGACCCAAAGGTGGGCAAGCAATGTGAGAAGGCAGCAAGGGCTGGGGGATACTGGGATGCATAGGGAGAGGCATCACCAGTAGAAAACAGGAAGTTATTATCCCTCTGTACAGACAGCTGGTGAGACCCCATCTGGAGTACTGTGTGCAGTTCTGGAGACCCAATCTCCGCAAAGACATAGACAGGATGGAAGCTGTCCAGAGGAGGGCAACTAAAATGGTGCAGGGTCTGCGCTGGAGGACATATGAAGAGAGACTTAAGGAGCTTAATATGTATAGCCTCGAGGAAAGGAGGGAGAGGGGGGACATGATAGAAACTTTCAAGTACCTCAAGGGAATCAACAAAGTCCAAGAGGGTAGCATCTTTCAAAAAAAGAGGTGTGCAAGAACAAGAGGGCACAATTTGAAGATAGAGGGGGGGCGGCTCAGAGGTAATTTAAGGAAGTATTTTTCACAGAGGGTTGTGGATGCATGGAATGGCCTTCCGGAGGAGGTTGTGGAGTCAAAATCAGTGGTGGAATTCAAGCATGCATGGGATAGTCATAAGGCAATTCTGGGGGGTGGGGGTAGAAAGAAGTAGGCTGCTGGTTAACTAGGATCTGCAGCTTATCCAGTAGGTAGGGAAATGGGCAGACTGGGTGGGCCAAGCGGTCCTTATCTGCCGTCAAATTCTATGTTTCTATGTTTCTATGTAAGCTGCTGACCCACGCCCCCAATTAGATTCACTCTCTGCTCTCACTAAATTAAGGTGATACTGACCCCATCCTCAGAAAAAAAACATTTTGTTTTTTACTTAAATGAGACCCCCTTCTTCTAATAAAGTATATTTTTGCTTAATCCAAACAGATACTACTCCTGTTGAGAAAGAAGTGGTAAATTAGTAAAAAATTCTGTTTCTTGATCTGCAACCGTTCCTCTCCTGCTAGAAGCAGCCAGAAGCTGTAATTTGCGACAGCTGCTTTTGTAGACCTAAGCTGTTAAGCCACACCCCCAATTAGATTCACTCTCTGCTCTCAGTAAATTAAGGTGATACTTCCCCCTTCCTCAGAAAACAAGTACTTTTTTTCTTAAATGGGACTCCCTTCTTCTAATAAATCATATTTTTGCTTGATCCAAACAGGTACTACTGCTATTGAGAGAGAAGTGATTAATTAGTAAAAAATCTGTAGTTCTGGATTTCTGTTTGCTGCTCTGCAGACAGTTCTGTTCTGAGAAATAGCCGGAAACTGTAATTGGCGACAGCTGCTTTTGTAGACCTAAGCTGCTAAGCCACACCCCAATTAGATTCACTGTCTGCTCTCAGTAAATTAAGGTGATACTGCCCCCTTCCTCAAAAGGAAAATCGCTTTTTGTTTCTTACTTAAATGAGACCCCCCTTCTTCTAAGAAAGTATGTTTTTGCTTAAGCCAAACATGTACTACTCTTGTTGAGAGAGAAGTGATTAATTAGTAAAAAATCTGAAGTTCTGCACTTCGGTTTCCTGCCCTGCAGCGAGTCCTCTTCTGCTAGAAACAGCCAGAAGCCTGTAATTGGTGACAGCTGTTTTTGTAGACCTGAACTGCTAAGCCACACCCCCAATTAGATTCATTATCAGCTCTCGGTAATTTAAGGTGATACTGCAACCTTCTTCTGGAAAAAAACTCTTTTTTTTTTACTTAAATGAGACCCCCTTCTTCTTATAAAGTATATTTTTGTTTGATCCAAACAGGAACTACTCCTCTTGAGAGAGAAGTGATTAATTAGTAAGAAATCTGTAGTTCTGGACTTCTGATTCTTGCTGTGCAAGCAGTCCTCTTCTGCTAGAAACAGCCGGAAGCTACATTTGGTGACAGCTGCTTTTGTATACCTCAGGTGCTTAGCCACACCCCCAATCAGATTCACTCTCTGCATCAGTAAATTAAGGTGATACTGCCCCCTTCCTCAGAAAGCATCCACTTTTTTGTTCTTAAATGGGACACCCTTCTTCTAATAAATTATGTTTTTGCTTGATCCAAACAGGTACTACTCCTGTTAAGAGAGAAGTGATTAATGAGTAAATAATCTGTAGTTCTGGACTTCTGTTTGTTGCTCTGCAGACAGTGCTCTTCTGAGAGAAATAGCCGGAAGCTGTAATTGGCGATAGCTGCTTTTGTAGTACTAATCTGCTAAGCCACAACCCCAATTAGATTCACTCTTTGCTCTCAGTAAATTAAGGTGACACTGTCCCTTCGTCAGAAAAAAACAGTGTTTTTTTCTGAAATCAGACCCCCTTCTTCTAATAAAGTATATTTTTACTTAATCCAAATAGGCACTGCTCCTGTTGAGAGAGAAGTGATTATTTAGTAAAAAATCTATAGTTCTGGACTTCTGTTTCTTGCTGTGCAAGCAGTGCTCTTCTGCTGGAAAATGCCAGAAACTGTAATTGGAGACAGCGGCTTTTGTAGACCTAAGCTGCTAACCCACACCCCCCAATTAGATTCACTCTCTGCTCTCAGCAAATTAAGGTGATACTGACCTCTTCCACAGAAAAAAACATTTTATTTTTTACTTAAATGAGACCCCCGTCTTCTAATAAAGTATTTTTTTGCTTAATTCAAACAGATACTACTCCTGTTGAGAACGAAGTGGTTAATAAGTAAAAAATCTGTAGTTCTGGACTTCTGTTTCATGCTTTGCAACCAGTCCTCTCCTGCTAGAAGCAGCCGGAAGTTGTAATTGGTGACAGCTGCTTTTGTAGACCTTAGCTGCTGAGCCACACCCCCAATTAGTTTCACTCTCTGCTTTCAGTAAATTAAGGTTATACTGCCCCCTTCCTCAGAAAAAACAAAAACTTTTTGTTTTTTACTAAAATGAGACCCCCTTCTTCTAATAAAGAATATTTTTTCCTTATTCCAGACTGGTACTACTCCTATTGAGAACGAAGTGATTAATTAGTAAAACATCAGTAGTTCTGGACTTCTGCCTCTTGCTCTGCATCCAGTCCTCTTCTGCTACAAACAGCCAGAAGCTATAGTTGGAGACAGCTGCTTTTGTAGACCTAAGCTGCTTAGCCACATCCCAAATTAGATAAACTCTCTGCTCTTAGTAAAGTAAGATGATACTGACCCCTTCAACTGAAAAAAAAAACAACTTTTTTTTACTTCAATGAGACCCCGCATGTAGTCCCTAGCTGGGTCACCTGACCAGGCCCTTTTCAATACATACTTTTTTCTAGCTCTATGTTATCAAAATAGGTCTGGGTGACCACTCAACATAAACAGGTTAAACATCTGTATCATGTACAGCACCTTTGTTTAATATCATGAAAAGACTTTATGGGCTTTACAATACTCTGAGAATAGACAATAAGCTTTAATGAGCCTTTGAGCCCCTCCTACAATCTCAGAGCGACAGTCCATCTTCTTATAAAAATAGGAATCAGAGGGTGCTGTTTCCCCTATAGCTGTGCATTCTCCAGACTCATGGATTTGAGCAAGGCCTGGCACAGGGCATTTTGAGGAACATGGAACAACTGATTCACCTACACAGAGGTGATACCCTTTTTAATTTGTACAAAGGCGAAAATGTGTACAAGAATTACCAAACAAGGGTTTTTTAACTGACAATATTTAAAAAGTACAGTGTAGGTGAATACGTTGTTGTTTTTGTAGTCTGAAGTTGCTGAATGTAGATTTATAATAATTTGATCAAGCATTAAAGAAAAAAGACAACATGAAACTGCAGGGCACTGCACTTTTATATTTCATACACTTCAACACTGGCTTCTTGTTAGTAGTCCCTCTTTTCCTTGTGAACCTGAGTATTATAGCCCTTCTCTTACTTTAACCCTCTTTTTATGTTTATTTATAGTTCTGAGGGAGTTGCTGAACGAAGCAGTGGCTGAAATGTTTAAGTTCAGTGCCAGCCATTCGCTTCGACACAGACTGCAATTCCTTATGTTTTTTTTCTTTGCAGTCTTTTACTGCTTGTTTCCTCCATGACCCATATTGGTGGACACTCATTGGACCTGGTGTTCCTTTTGGGGATGGGGTTATCCGACTTGGTGGTGGAACCGGTCGGATGGTCTGACCATCACACCATTAGGTTCAGTTTTGAGGCCACCCTTGTTAGGTCAGCCCCTTTGGATATGGTCCGATACCGCCCTTTGAGGGGTGTTTCCCCAGATGACCTGATGGCGGTGTTGGACCTAACAATCCTACCGACAGATTGTTTGGATCCAGGTGACCTGATACATGCTTATAATGAGGCAGTGACAGGGGCCCTGGATTCCATTGCACCAGTTCGTGTTCATCCTCTCACTTCTCGCCCCAGGTCTCCTTGGTTTGATGAGACCGTGAGGGAGTTGAGAAGGGTTGGACGAAGGCTGGAGAGGCGTTGGTGGAGGTCCGGTCTTGATGATGACAGGCTTAGTTTGGTGGACCATTATGTGGTCTATCAATCCGTAATCTCTCGTAAGAAGGCAGAATTCCTGTCCAGAGAGATAGCGGCTGCACAGAATAGACCAGATCAGCTCTTTCGGACTGTGGACAGACTGTGCAATCCAGTCTGTCTGCAGCCCAGAAGAGCCTTATCTCAAGAATGGTGTGAGGAACTTGCTCTCTTCTTTGCAGATAAGGTTGTCAAAATCAGATCGGACATACGCTCTTCCCTCCCCAATGGGAATGATGGTGGTCGGCAGGAGATGTCGAACTCCCAGTTTAGTTGGTCTGACTTAAGCCTTCCCATAATCGATGATGTTGTGATGATCATTTGAGCAATGCGACCGACTAGCTGTGATTTGGATCCTGGCCCCACACGCCTTTTAATGGGTTGTGTGGATAAAATTGGCCAGGTCCTGGCTTTGATAGTCTGGAAGTCTTTGGAGAGGGAGATCTTTCTGGATCCCCAAAAAGAGGCTATAGTTAAGCCTCTATTAAAGAAATCCTCCTTAGATCCAAATTGTCTAGCAAATTGCAGGCCAATCTCTAACTTACCCTTTGTGGGTAAAGTTATTGAGAAAGTGGTCACAGTACAGTTGGAAGATCATCTGACCAACAACAATATCTATGATTCTCTCCAGTCTGGATTTAGGAAAAGGCATAGTACCGAGACAGCGCTGGTTCGGGTACTAAATGACCTCCTAATAGCGAGAGATCATAGGACTCGATCCATCTTAGTACTACTTGATCTCTCTGCAGCGTTTGACACCGTTGACCATGGTGTGCTGTTAGAATGTTTGCGGTCTGTCTGTGGACTATCTGGTACAGTCCTCAGATGGTTTCGATCTTACCTTGAGGGTAGGACTCAGAGAGTGGTGTCAGGAATTTTTTCCTCGGCATCAGTCTCCCTATCCTGCGGGGTACTGCAGGGTTCTATCTTAGCGCCCATGTTGTTTGCGGTGTATATGCTGCCATTAGGAGCGATTATTAGATGACACAGTCTGGGTTTCTCACCTAGCGCGGATGATACCCAGCTGTATATGTCTTTCATGCCTGGCCAGGATGCTGCCTTGTTGGTATTTAATAACTGCCTTGCAGAAATTCAAGACTGGATGAATGGGAGTTGGCTGAGGTTAAACCGGAGAAAACTGAGGTGTTGGTCGTGGACAAGGCCGATGTGGTAGGTTTGCGGATGGATCACCCTCAGGATTATGGCTTGGAGGTGTTCAGTTGGCAACCTCAGATCAGGTGCTGAATCTTGGCTTAATAATTGATGACCGTCTGACGCTTAAATCTCAGGTGTCAGCAATGGTCAAAACTTTCTTTTTCCATCTGAGGAATATTGCCAGGGTGAAGCACCTGGTTCCTCCAGAGGACCTTCCAACGTTGATCCACGCCTTCGTTACCTCCTGTCTCGATTACTGTAACTCCCTATACCTAGGGCTATCGGGGGTTGAACTTCGCCGTCTGCAGCTAGTGCAGAATGCAGCTGCCAGGCTGTTGACTGGATTTTCTAGATCCAGCCATATAATGCCTGTGCTTCGTGGACTGCACTGGCTGCCAGTGGCTTGGCGAATCACCTTCAAGGTTGGTTTGCTGACCTATAAAGTCTTACATGACCTGGGACCTACCTACCTGAAAGAACTCCTTTGCCCCTACTGTCCCTCCGTCCCTCAATCCACTGATGAGGTTGCTAGATTCCTAGAGTCTGTTTGAAAACATCCGGTGCTAGATCATTTAGTTTTATGGCACCGACCCTATGGAATTCTCTACCTCATCAGGTGCGAAATTGCCCGACCGTCCTTAGTTTTAAAGGAGCTTTGAAGACCCACCTTTTTAGCATAGCTTTTAATGATTTATATTAGTTTTAATTCTATTGTATTTATTGTTTGAAATGTACAGGCGCTTTGGTTTTAAGAAAAGCGCCTTTTAAAAATAAAGCTGAATTGAATTGAATTGAATTTAGCCAGTAAGAACTACAAGGAACTGCAAGGTGGGTTAATTCGCTACACAATTCTGCATGGATATTATTGCAGTCCAGAAAAACTGAATGCACTGGGATGTTTTAAACAATGTGAATTGCTGGAGGTGTAGTCACTCGCATGCAGGTACTGATGATATGCTGTGGGATTGTCCTAAAATACAAAGTATTGGAACAAAATTTTAGTCATCTGTAGCAAAGTGACAGGGGTGTAGTATGCCATCATCACCAAGGATTTTCATTTTAGGACTATATCCAGAGTCAGTGAATTTAGACAAGCATCAAAAAACCCAGATCTCATATGCAGCTCTTAGTGTCAAATGACTCGTTCTACAGAACTGGAAAAGTGAGTCAGTGCCCAATGTTAGTGAATGGTACGCATAGATGGTCCTTTTATTCAAAAATGAAAGAATCTGTTATTCCCTAACTGATAAGCTGGAAATGCTAGACAAAATCTGGTCACTGTTTTGGAATATGAAGTAGGTAATCTCTGTCAGACAGTTATAATGGTTAGTATAATTAAACACTAAATTCAAATGGTTCATTTTATTTGCAACTCCCTAGGAATACAATTAGTACTACAGTCCAATGAATTGCTGGTTAGGTAATGTGTTAGTTGTCTCTTTATTTCATTATATTGAACAACTTTGATGAATTAAATGTGTGTATTGTATTCTTCCTAATTTGTCTTAAGAGCTTATATTTACATGTGTGATGTAAGATGTTTGAAATTATAATTTGATTTTTTGATTTAGTTGTACACAAAAGATTTTCATAACACTAAGCAGTAAAGCAGAAAGTAGTTTTAATGTCAATGTTTTGTTTATGTACAGTACGTTAATAAAAAACAGGTCAGATTAACACGATAAACTCATACTGTTTTTTTTTTGTTTATCATGAATAGATCAATCGCTATGTAACTTTAAAAATCACTGACAAGTCATAGTAACATGTACATTACACCAGTAATGTTCAAATGGAACAGCTTATTTCTTGGTAACACACCGCAAAACTGGTAACTGCACTAGCTGGTAGGGACAAAACACAAGAACAGAACACAAATAAATGAATCATCTGGGTATTTGAACCCACCGTACTCTGTGGATGGGAAGCTGCCTTATGTTTGGGACAGCACATAAAGGAAGAGGCAGTCAAACATGCTGCCCAAAATACCCCCACCACCATCTGACAAACTGCCTGTATGGGGTGTAGTGGTAACACCTAGTGAACAGGAAACAAAACTAAGTGACCGCACTGTCCAACTAACATGGTACAAATAACATAGAAGGAAATACATATTTAACATAGGGAAAGAACAGATGCAGCGTACGAGACAAATGTTGGAAACAAATTAATTTAGCATGACAGTCCTACTTGATGGCTGCGTGGCAATAGCACATTTTCCACCTAATGATAAGCTGCCGCTAACTGATGAATGCCTTGCATAGCCCCCACCCTCCACCACCAGAAGATACTAGTGGTTCCTGTTCGATACCTGATTAATTCTCCACCTACCACCCACTCAGGAGTGGAGAGTGGCCAGCCCTCCCTCGCGTGCCATCGGCATACCACCACACACAACACCCATACATTTATAAACGTGTCAGAGTCATTGTACACAATTGCCTTTAACCACATGTTTCATGTCTCGGCACCTTGGGTATCCCTATGTGTGAATGTCATGCACTGGGCATGGGATACCCATGGCTGCATTCAATATTGGTGCAAATAGTGCACCACGTGTTCTAAACAGTCAAGGAAACTACACATCACAAGCTGTTCATGTGCATGTAAGGGGAATATGGCCACACGTCCTTACAATGCCCAACAGCTCTGTTTGCAGAGTGGGTAAACAGACTGGTACATCTGTTTGACAGCGCCGTGTCTACTCAGATACCGCCACCACTGAACAGTAACATGCGAAGCATATCAAGAAAGGGTCCCACAACACAGTGCTGCAGCAGCCCACAGGACTACTGGTGTGTTCTGGGGCAGCCATTTGGGATTCTGCATGTCTCACAAAGAAATAAACACAACACCAAATGTACAGTATGCCCACATCACCGCATGCACTTTATCCATTCACCCTCCCCATCCAGTAGAGACAGATGGCCATTGTCTAATACCTCATTGATTCCCAACCACTCCCCACTCACCCAGCAATGGTTATTGGCCATCCCTTCCTCCCTCCGTGTTGTCAATGTCTACCCTCTCTCCCCCTGACACAAATAACTCTATAAGGTGTGGTGAGCCCTTATTATTAACTTACATCAAGCAGATTACAACCTTGTTATGCCACCGATATGATATCACTCTGTTGTTAACCCTTCTTGAGTATGTCATATCAATGGCATAACAAAACTGAATGCTCACAACAATGTTCCATAAAGTAATTCAGTAAAGTAATTTAATCTGTGATTACACAATCTTGGTAGCCCATACACTATAAAATATAATGTATGATCTTTGGTTAACAACTGTGCTAAATACACTTCTCGAGGTTGCCATGACATCTGAAAACATCTCAAACTATGCTCTCGGGGTTTACAATGATGTCATGGCATCCTCTAGAAAATTTTTACAGCGTGGTTATTAACCAAAGACCATACATTATCCTCTATATAGCGAATGGTAGAACATTGTTCTATACAGAAATTCATCCTTTTCAAAATGCTGTTGTTCCACAGTTCATAGGTTATGGAATGAGACTGAACCTTTCTGTGGTAGAACAGCATTCTAGAACCTCTAGAGACTGCACAAGTCAGTTTCATTGAGAAAGAGAAAAAAAACACAGTGCACACATTTCACATAATACTACAGTATATGCCATAAAGCATACAGGATGAGCGACTTTATGCATAATCAGTGTGTTCTGCCACTTCGGTGTTCTGATTCCTGCAGACCTCTCGAGCTTCACTCTAAAGGTATAACAGAATCAGAACCCCTCTGTGGCAGAATACACTGGTTGTGCACAGTTGCCCAGCCAGTATTCTCTATGTGACACTGTCTCAGTCACGGACGATGATTAACTCTTCAGTTCAATCAATTCAAAGTTTATTTAACCAGCATAACACCATTGAGACAACTTATTTGCAAAGAGATCCTGGAGATAAGTACAGTAAAAAGTACAGTACAATTACAGTGATACAATGCGGATACAGTTAAAATATCATAAGCAAGAAAAGTTGACATAAGGAAATGAACTAGGTACAATACAGAACTGCAGGAAGATTCTAACTCTAGAGTAAATGCCTATACAGGTGAAAAGAAAAGAAAACTTCTCAACTCACATTCAGCTTTTGCTAACCACCGTCTGACTTATACTGATGTTTCGCTGCCTATTTATGACACAGCGTGCAATGTAAGTAGTCTGATATCAGTTATACAGTGGCTGGTTGAGGCAGAATGTGTGGCTGAAGTGTTGATAGCCATCCAGCAACCGCAGCACCAAAATGCAGGCATGGAGGATGGGGAAGGGTGTCTGCCCAGTGGGACAGAGGGGGCCAGCAACCCCCAATGAGCTTTCTGAGATGTTGTGAATTGGTGTTGTATGGAAGAGTGGCAGAGGTTCTGCTGTGGGGGTGGGGTGGGGTTGCTGAGTACCACCACTAGGCATTACATGGCACACGGGGTTGTCTGGAAGAATGACTAGCACACAACCATAATATTCACATCAGATACCCAAATGTGACATTCACCACTCTAGACCCAACATCAGACCACGGTAAATGAACTGGGGAACTGGCAATGGTCATCACATGGTTTCCATAGTTTCACTAATGTCATAATTAGTATTATAAACCCTAGCCAGCATGGATCCACAATGGGTAGGTTGTGGCAGATGAATCTGATAGAGTTCTTTTACTGGGTGATGAAGAAAGTAAATTGGGAGGGGTGGACATCGCCTACCTTGATTTCAGCAAAGCCTTTGATAATGTCTCACATAAAAGTCTGGTTAACAAGATGCGTGGTCTGGGCATGGAATAAAAGGCTGTAAAGTAGGTTAGGAACTGGCTAACAGATAGAAAGCAGAGGGTGGTGGTAAATGAGGTACAATCTGGGGAGAGGAGGCTGACCAGTGGGGTACCTCAGGGATCAATCCTTAGGCCAGTCCTGTTCAATGTCTTCATTAATGACATTGCAGAGGGGTTGAAAGGAAAGGTCTGCCTGTTTGCAGATGACATCAAGATCTGTCACAGGGTGGGCACTCCAGAAGGGGTAGAGAAAATGAGGAAAGACTTGAGGAAGCTTGAGAAATGATCTGTGGAGTGGTAACTAAGGTTAAACATAGAAACATAGATTTTGACGGCAGATAAGGACCATTTGGCCCACCTAGTCTGCCCATTCAAAGAAGTGCAAAATTATGCACCTGGGGAGAGCTACAGGATGGGGGAGGAGTTGCTGACAGTCAGCAAGGGACCTGGGGATTATTCTTTCAGATGACCTGAAAATGTCAAAGCAGACAAGGGCAGAAGAGAGAGGGCCAGTGGCATGCTGGGATGCATAGGCAGGGGTATTACCAGCAGAAGGCGGGAGGTAGTGATGCCATTATATAAAACCCTGGTAGGGCCTCACAAAGAGTAATGTGTGCAGTTCTGGAGGCTGCACCTTTGAAAGGAGATTAACTGGCTGGAGATGGCTCTGAGAAGGGTGACTAAGATGGTACAGGGCTTGCACCACAAAACTTACAAGGAGATATTAAGGAACCTCAATATGTACTCACTGGAAGAGAGGAGGGAGAGAGGGGACATGATAGAAACATTCAAGTCACTCAGGGACATAAACAAGGTGCAGGGGGAGAATCTTCTAATACAGGAGGAGTACAAGAACGAGGGGCCATGGCCTGAAATTGGAATGTGGCAGGTTAAGGAGGAATGTGAAGAAGTTTTCCTTCACAGAGAGGGTGGTGGACACATGGAATTGTCTGCCTCAGGCAATGGTGGGAGAGAGCACTGTGGTTGGGTTAAACATGTATGAGATAGTCATAGGAGAACCATAGAGGTAAAGCAGATGGTGGGTCAGAAGCCGTAATCAAATACTGGGCTTACACACAGACTGCGTGGACCAAGTGGTCCTTATCTGCTGACAATTTCTGTGTTTCTATGTTTCTATAAAATGTACAAAGTATTTTAAGCAATCTGATTAGTTGTTAGCTGTGCATTTGAAGTGGACAATGCATGACTAAACTAGCCAGCCCATTTAGAATAAACAAACCCATTTTATAAGGGCAATAAGCCACTCCGGAAATGTGTGTAAGCAAGTTCTAACACACGGCTAGGGGACTGAATGCACTAGGCCTGTGGCCTTGTACCTCAGTACACACACTAGCCGTGAGTTAGAATCGTTTACTCTAACACACACTTTGCTGTGTCTTACTGCTTACTTTTCAACACAGTCAGAGGACTGTATTTCAGTCACAGAGGATGCACATGTATAGTGCGTGAGTATGAGTGCGTCTCTGCAGTTTAAAGAAATTGTTGATCAAAATGTCTTGGTGTATAACAGCAAATGCGAACAGTTAGCCGTGACACACTTGGAGTAACTTGCATCTGTTATTAATGAAATGTCCCTTCTTTGGGTCACACCATATAATTATAATTTTAACCTTCATGTGCAGCAAAAAAGATGTTGTCAGATCCCTAATACCTCATGGTCTGGTCTGGTTATACTTATGGACAGATCGTGAATTGCAAGGCACAAACTAGTAAATTCTTTCTACCAAGGGGGAACCAGAGTGGAAGGAGATACCAGCACCGAACCCCCACCCCCCAAAAAAAAAATGGATCTGTGATCAGAGGCCTCAGGATAGGAGACAATATGGGCTTACCCCTCATAACGGTGAGATATGGCAAGGAGCAAAAAATACAGGGAGGGCCATAAAGGGAGAGGATGAAGGAGGAGGGGAGAAAGAAAGGGGATGGAGGGTGGCATCTTTAAATGCTAGAAGCCTCGGGAATAAAAATGCACAACTACAGGCTCTCATGGTGGAGGGAGGGGTGAACATGGCAGCTATCACCGAGGCAGGGGCCACCCAAAACCATGACTGAGACATTGTGGTCCCAGGTTATAGACTATTTCACAAGGATAGAGTTATGGGGAAAGGAAGGGGATAGCGCTTTATGTATGAGAGAGGGGCTAAAATGCATTATAATAATAATTATTTTATTTATATAGCACAATTCAGGTACCAAAGCGCTTTACATACAACATTTTAAACAATTCAATAAAATCACATAAAACATACACAACAGCCTCAATTAAAAGCTTCCAAATTCACAATATTTCAATATTAAAAGCCTGTTTAAATAAATATGTCTTTAAACTGGTCTTGAAACTCTCCACAGTCTTGCACTCTCTGATCTAGCGAGGTAGACAGTTCCACAGGGATGGCGCCGCAAACATAAAAGCCCTTGCACCAGATGTTTTGAACCATACCCTGGGAATCTCTAGCAACCCCTTGTCAGTAGAGTGGAGAAGTCAGCTAGCTGTGAACATCAACCCCTGGAAGCCCTAGGTATAGAGAGTTGCAGTAGTCAAAGCACGAGGTCACAAAGGCGTGAATCAACACGGGCAAATCATTGGATGGAATGAGGTGCTTAATTCTAGTGATGTTCCTAAGATGATAAAAGGAAGATTTGACTACTGCCAACATCTGTGCCTGCAGTGTCAGCCCATTGTCAAATACCACCCCCAGATTATGCATCTGTTCAGAGATGGGTAGCTGTACACTGTCAAACCAAAGCCCAGACGGTGACCCTACCACTGACCTCTCTATCCGATGCCCCGGCTCCACCACCAACACCTCAGTCTTCCCAGAATTCAGTTTCAACCAACTAGACCTCATCCAGCCATGGATTTCCTCCAGACAGCTGTTAAACATCGAGAGCGCATTATCCTGGTCAGGCGCAAAAGACAGATAGAGCTGTGTATCATCTGCATAGCAGTGAAAACTCAGCCCATCTTATCTTACAGTGTCTCCGAGGGGCAGCAGGTACACTGCAAACAACATGGGGGACAGCACTGAGCCCTGAGGCACCCCGCATGGCAGGGAGAATGACTCACAGGAAAAAATTCCCATCACCCTCTGAAACCTGCCAGCTAGGAAAGAATGGAACCATATGAGCACTGGACCAGGCAGTCCACAGATGACCCTCATATGCTCGAGCAGAACCCCATGGTCCACAGTGTTGAAAGCTGATGAGATATCCAGAAGCACCAAGATGGAATGGCACTTCTGATCTCCTGCCATCAAGAGATCATTGAGCACCTGGACCAGAGCAGTCTCGGTACTATGTCTCTTCTGGAAAACAGACTGGAGAGGATCGAAGACATCATGGATAGTAAGATGGTTCTCCAGTTGCAGCGCAACTACTTTCTCAATCACCTTCCCAACGAAGGGAAGGTTGGAGATCGGTCCGTAGTTTGCACAGATGCTTGGGTCTAAAGAAGCTTTCTTCAGAAGTGGTGTCACCACTGCCTCCATCAGGATGCTAGGGAACTCTCCCAGATCTAAAGAGCATCAAACAATCTCTGCAAGGATCGGGCCAATGATCTCCAAGCACCCTAATATTAGGAGAGTAGGGCCCGGATCCAAACTACAGCAAGTTGGCCACAATTTCTGGACAATCCACACGATGTCCCCTATTTCTGGTCAGTTGAAAGATATCCAGGATGGCCGAGGGGTGGTGACCACTCACTAACCACCACCAGCTCCCATAGAGGGTGCTGAGCAGATTTAAGCCCTGACGTCGGCCACCTTATCTGCAAAGAAGTGAGCAAACTCATCACACTTATTTTGTGAAAATGCTCCTTGAACCTGTAGACAGGCTGGGTTAGACAGCCTGTCCATGGTTCGAAAGAACTGAGCCGGTCGATTCTGAGCAGCAGCTATCTCACTGGACAGGAACTCTGACTTCTTACGTGAAATTGCTGACTGATAGCTTTGATAATGGTCCATCAATCTAAGGCGGTTGGCATCAAGGGCCGTTCTCTGCCAGTGATGCTCTAGCCTTTGTCCCACCTGTCTCAACTCCCTCAAGGTTCCATCGAGCCAAGGGGGCCGGGGGTGAAGAGAGAGGGGACGAACACGGACAGGGGCAATGGCATCCAGAGCCCCAGTGATAGCCTTATTATAGACCAAAACTAGATTCTCTGGATCTCCGCCCACCCTTGGAATTCCCAATAGGTCTAATACCACCGAAAGACCCTTTGGGGTAACACCCCGCAATGGGCAGTATCTGACCATCTCCACAGGGGCAGGCCTATAAGGGGATGGCTGGAGTTTGAATCTTACTGTGTAGTGATCGGACCATGTGACTGGCTCACCACCAAGTATAGCGGTGTAGCGCAGTGGTCTAAGGCTCTGAGCTGCAAATTTGGTGATATTCAGCAGACCTGACCTGGGTTTGAATCCTACAGCTTCCACTTGCATACTGTGTGACCCTGAGCAAGTCACTTAACCTCCTTGTGCTCCCAGGTCGCTCCTGTAAAAAAGCTTTCAGCTTAGTGTGTTATACCTGGTTAAACAACTAAATAAAAAATAAAAAAAGTCGAAGGACTCCATCCCCAGGAGAAAGACCAGATCAAGAGAGTGACCCTGATTATGAGTAGCAGAGGCAACTACCTGTGTGAACCCCAATGAAGACATAAGTTGGAGGAAGTCTTGACTGAACTGCGAGTTCATCGTCAACCCAGGCATTGAAGTCACCCAGGACCATCAGCCTGGGTGACTCCAATGCCACATCAATGACGAAGTCTGCCACTTCCTGCAGGAACAATTTCTTACTCCCAGGTGGATGGTAGATGAGAATGATCCTGCAACCCACACCTGCTACTACGGTAGACTCAAATGATCTGGCCACTTCTACTGGTACAGCAGTAAGACCCAACTCTGATCTAAAACAGATAGCCACTCCCCCACCCCTGCAGTCCAATCTCGAGTGGTGTGTCACCAAAAACCTGGCTGGGACCACCACTTTCAAAATGGGGCCTGCGTTGTCATCAAAACAGGTTTCGGTGATGCATGCCAGATCAGTTGTCCCAACAAGACCGTCAATAATAGCCGGCTTGTTCCTAATAGACCTGGCATTGCATAACACCACTTGAGTCGGACGGGATTCCGGGGCTGACCAGATTGTTTGCCCAAAATTCCAGGAGCCCTTAGATATGGTAACAGACATGGCAAGCCACAATCTAGAGGGGGAGGAGAGAGATACAGAGGCTCCATGGATGCAAATCAAAGATCCCCAAAATAGGACACTAAGGTTGGGGGTGGTGTACAGTCTGTCCTCCCAATCAGAAAAGACAGATAGGGTATTTGCAGACCAGATCCCAAGGAACAGTGAGAAGGGTGGGGTGGTGAGAGTAGGTGACTTCAACCTGCCGGGAGTAGAGTGGAGGACACCTGTCTCCAAGTGTAGAAGGGAACAGATAATGCTAGATGCCTTCCAGGATAACTTCCTGATGCAGTTGGTCAGCAGACCAACTAGGGAAGTGAATACCCTTGATCTCATACTGTCTAATGGGGAGAGGGTGAGGGATCTGAGGGTGGAGGAACTACTGGTGGGGAGTGACCACCAGGCAGTATGGTTCCAGTTACAACTGGGAAGGGAAAGAGGGGGTAACTGGCACAAAGGTGCTAGACTTTAGAAAGACTGACTTCAAAAAGATGGGTGAGGTGGTGCAAGGGTTCCAGGACAGAATTTAGCCTAATATGGACATGAATCAGAGATGGGACCTCATTAAGCTAGGGACAGGTGAGGCAATAAATTCCTGCAGCAAGGCCAAAAAAAAAGGATAGAGTGAACTAACCTAGCTGGATGAGCAAGGGTGTCATAGACAGGACTAGGAGGAAAAGAGTCTCCTATAGGAGATACAGGAGAACAGGGATGAGGGAGGAGTACCTGATGGAAGCAAAGAAGGTGACCAGGGAAGTAAGGGCAGCAAAGGCTTCAAGGGAGCTCAGGCTGGTGAAGGGAATTAAAGAGCGGGGATAAAGACTTCAGGTACATCAGGGAGAAAAGGGGTTGTAAGGATTAAGAAGGAAGGGGAATGGGTGGAAAAGGGATGAACAGGCAGAAGCACTTAAGAACTACTTCTGCTCAGTTTGTACTAAAGAGAAAGGGGGTTTGGGGAGGATAGGATCAGAGGGGGAAGGGGTAACGGACAGGGAAATCACAGAAGGTAGAATGCTAGATGGGTTAAGGCCACTGAGGATGGACAAGGCACTGTAACCAGATGACATACACCCTAGGGTACTGAAGGAGTTGGCAGAGGTCCTGGTAGGCCCATTGGCAGACCTATTTAATGCCTCTCTGGACTCAGGGTGTGTACCTCAGGACTGGAGGATGGCTCACTCCATAAGAATGGTCCCAAAGATAAACCAGGTAACTATAGACCAGTGAGTCTCACATCCATAGTGGGGAAACTGATGGAAACAATCCTGAAGGAGAGTCTGTTGATCCTGTTGGAGGTCAGTGGGGTGCAGGACAGTTGACAGCATGGCTTTGTCAAGGGTAGATCCTACCACACCAACCTAGTGAACTACTATGACTGAGTGACTAGGGAAATGGACAAAGGGCATGCAGTAGGTGTCCTGTACCTGGACTTCAGTAAGGCATTCGACTTGGTGCCACATGGGAGACTAGCATGTAAGCTAATGGGAAAGGGGCAGGGCAAAATTGGTGGGATGGTGGAGAACTGGCTGCAGAGATGGCAGTAAAGGGTTATGGTGGGAAGTGAATTATCATCCCTATAGGCAGTGATGAGCGGGGTCCCACAGGGGTCAATGCTGGGGCTGGTGTTATTTGGAGTATTTATTGCAGATATCTCGGTAGATGTACATAGCAAGATCAGTCTATTTGCAAACAACGCTGAGATGGGAGCAGTGGTGGATGACCAAGGTGGGTGGCAGGGACTGCAGAAAGATCTAACAAGGCAAGAGACATGGTCTGACACCTGGCAACTTGGTTTCAATGCCAAAAAATACAAGGCGCTGCATTTTGGGGCAAAGAATCCAAAGAGGATCTACCATCTCAGGGGATACAGCTAGCTGTGACAGAGGAGGAGAAAGATCTGGGGGTGCTTATTACAGGAGCAATGATCAATTCAGTACAGTGTAGGAAAACAGCAGCAGTAGCCAAGAAGATGCTGGGTTGTATTTCAAGAGGTACAGCTTCTAGCAAGAGGTACATGATTATGCCATTATACAGATCACTGATTAGACTCCACCTGGAGTACTGCATTCCATTTTGGTGCCCTTACAGAAAGAGGGAAATAAGATTGCCAGAAGGGGTGCAACACAGAACAACAAAGATGATTACGGGTCTGGTGGAGTTACCATATGAGGTTAGAATGAGGGAGTTGAACATGTACTGTATGGAGGATAGGAGGGAGAGGGGGGATATGAATAAGACCTTTAAGTACATGAGAAGAATAAACAGGACAGGCACAGAGGGACTGTTCAAGGTGAGGGTGGGGAAAGACACACAGGGTCATGACATAAGATTGGAGGGTGAATGGTTTAGGAAGCAGATAAGACATTTCTTTACAGAAAGGGTGGTAGCAGAGTGGAACGCACTACCTGCAGAGGTGGTGGCCTGGAAAACAACAGGATGCTTCAAGAGGAACTGGGATAGGGCAAAAGGGAGAGTCATGGGAGGGGCAGGGGAGGGGCAGCTGCAGAGTAGGGGTGCTAGCTGCAAAACCAAGAAGACGCGATAAACCAAGTGACCTTTTTCTGCTGGGCATTTCGTATGTTTATATGTTCATATTTATAAAGGATTGAAGATAAATGTAAGGTTACACTTGCACTGAGTGGATAATGATGACACACTAATGTATTGTGGCTCTGGAGTGTCAGCATCATGTGAAATACATGGGTAGTACATATACGGCTGTACATTTTGAAGATTTGGCCAAACAGAATGTCCCATTGCCTCACCAGCCTCCTCAACATCCACTTCCGATCCTAGAAATGACCCAATGTTTTCGCTGTGCTCTTCCATAGCATCGATATCTGCCATGTTGCTGTGAAATGCGATTACTAATTCAGAGGTAAATATGTGTCAGACTCTGCTATAATACAGTATGATACAATGTGTTGTAACTGATAACAAGGATAACAAACTGAAGTCTGTGTATATGGTAACATCCCTGCATGCTGTAAAACTGTGCACACATACAAGGATGAGCATGTAGACAGTAACAGTGCCAGGATGGGTAACAGTAGTTCACAATAATAAAGGAATAATGCCTGACAGGGTGGGTGTTGTGTGGATAATATCCCTTGCTTTGGTTGCCCGAGGCCACTGGCCGAGGGCGTCCAACACCCGAGAAGGGATGTTATCCCAGCATAACACCCACCCTGGAGGGCATTATTCCTATTATATAATGGCTAACCTTTAAATAAAAGAATAAAAATAAAAAGAAATATGTTTTAAAGAGTTTTTTCATTTATTTTTTTTTGTTTGGAAGAATATTTAGCTATAAAGAAGTTCCTTTTCCCTGTTTATCCTACAGGTGAAGCTGTGTGGGGGATTGGATGTTTTCTGTAGTTCTGTATCTGCTTGGTTGTCTTACAGTACATGTGCTTTCACTTCATTTACGTTGGTCCCTTCTTCCTATCCAGTGTGTTGTACTTCAGGTTCTCCTGGTAGAGTTTTGTATGGGGAGATTTTTAAAGTTGTGATATTTTGCCCCGAAGAGCAAGCACCGTTGCAACCTCCCATTAGCGCTGCTGCTGCCCACTCGGTGCCATTGCCATGAAAAGTAACTGGTAGGTGAATGATTTTACTGTTTCTGTTTACATGCTGAGTTAAAAAAAGAGAGTACCTATAAAAAATTGAGTTGAAGAGCGAGCAAGCATTATGGAGAAAGGCACGCGGTGACCGTTGAAAGGCTCGCTTGCTGGTTCAGTCCATCAGTGTGCTACTTCCGTGAACGCAACTCTAACGTCTTTTTTTTTTTTAAATAAGAAGATATTTTGGGAATTTGGGGAGAAATGCCACGGTTGTTACGTTGGTTTGTGCCTTTATTTTTCTGTTGTGGGACTCGGGATTTGCAGTTTTGTGGAGAAGTGGAAATTCAGATTTTTGTTCAGAACAAGAAACAGTGAATACGATTGGATGAATGGCTGTGCAGTGTTTTTTACCACTTAATGCGGTCAGTAGAGTGCTGGGACTAGAGTCGGGATGTTATGCTGGGATAACATCCCTGGTCCAGCCCCAGACTGACCAATCACAGCCCAGCATTCTTTCTTGTCATTGTATAATGAGTAATAATGTTATTGGTAGATGTCAGATTGGAATAATGAATCAGTACATGGTAAGTTATGTGGTCATGGACGGTGTTTGAAACAGCATGGGTACATGTGTTCTCGTATCAATAAAACATGAGGAACAATGTTATTGGTAGACGTGGGATTGGAATGTTGAATGAGTACATGGTAAGTTATGTGGTCATGGACGGTGTTTGAAACAGCATGGGTACATGTGTTCTCGTATCAATAAAACATGAGTAACAATGTTATTGGTAGATGTGGGGTTGGAATATTGAAACAGTTCATGGTAAGTTATGTGGTCAAGGACAGTGTTTGAAATAGCATGGGTACATGTGTTCTCATCAATAAAACATGAGGAACAATGTTACTGGTAGACGTGGGATTGGAATAGTGAATCAGTACATGGTAAGTTATGTGGTCATGGACAGTGTTTGAAATAGCATGGGTACATGTGTTCTCGTATCAATAAAACATGAGGAACAATGTTACTGGTAGACGTGGGATTGGAATGTTGAATGAGTACATGGTAAGTTGTGTGGTCATGGACGGTGTTTGAAATAGCATGGGTACATGTGTTCTCGTATCAATAAAACATGAGGAACAATGTTACTGGTAGACGTGGGATTGGAATAGTGAATCAGTACATGGTAAGTTATGTGGTCATGGACAGTGTTTGAAATAGCATGGTACATGTGTTCTTGTATCAATAAAATACGAGGAACAATGTTATTGGTAGACATGGGATTGGAATAGTGAATCAGTACATGGTAAGTTATGTGCCCATGGATGGTGTTTGAAATAGCATGGGTACATGTGTTCTCGTATCAATAAAACATGAGGAACAATGTTACTGGTAGACGTGGGATTGGAATAGTGAATCAGTACATGGTAAGTTATGTGCCCATGGACGGTGTTTGAAATAGCATGGGTACATGTGTTCTCGTATCAATAAAACATGAGGAACAATGTTACTGGTAGACGTGAGATTGGAATAGTGAATCAGTACATGGTAAGTTATGTGGTCATGGACAGTGTTTGAAATAGCATGGGTACATGTGTTCTTGTATCAATAAAATACGAGGAACAATGTTATTGGTAGACATGGGATTGGAATAGTGAATCAGTACATGGTAAGTTATGTGCCCATGGACGGTGTTTGAAATAGCATGGGTACATGTGTTCTCGTATCAATAAAACATGAGGAACAATGTTACTGGTAGACGTGGGATTGGAATAGTGAATCAGTACATGGTAAGTTATGTGGTCATGGATGGTGTTTGAAATAACATGGGTACATGTGTCCTCGTATTGACAGAATATGGCATGTGAAATGTGGTCCACATTCGTGCAGTCGGTAGGGGTCCTGGGCTACTACTATTCCCTTCAGTCTGTCCAAGGCCTGCTTGAATACCCCAACTGTGTTCATTCACACCATCTCGGCTCACAGACTGTTCCAAGGTTACATCACTCTTTCCATAAAGAAGTACTTCTTCACATCCATCCTCTCCCAGTACAGCCCAGCATTCTGTTAGCCGGGCTACAGGCTTTGTTACCTTACTGAAAAAAGGCAAACTGCAAAGTTCAAATTTTCAATTTTACTAATACATTTTCTCCTCATGAACCACGTCAGTAGAACATAAATTGCAAAGACCAAAGTAAAAATAAAAGCTGTATGAGAGATACTACATAAATGGAAGTGATAGTAATGAAAGTAATATACAACTGTAAACTTGAACTTTGCAGTTTTCCATTTTGCAGAAAGGAAACTATAAATATGCCGGCTGAAAAACGTTTTGTATCAGATAACAGGATTTTTTTTTCTCCCTCTTACCTGCTCACCCCCCACCCCCCAACAAAGACACACACACACACACCCGACATTCACTATCGGACTGCAGCAAGTTGCAGAATTTCTTTTTTATTTATTTTACAATATCGGAATTACAAACCTTTGAGTCATAGACTCATTTCCATAGGCTCCACATCAGTTACATAGTGAGAGACATTAAGGCAGGTACAGAGTGGACATTTAAACAAATAACCCACAGTGGAGACTTATAGCGATGTGGCCTATACATAGAAACATAGACTTTGACAGTAGATAAGGACCACTTGGCCCACCCAGTCTGCCCATTTCCCCTACCTACTGGATAAGCTGCAGATTCTAGTTAACCAACAGCCTACTTCCTGTCACCCCCCCACTACAATTGCCTTATGTCTGTCCCATGCATGTTTGAATTCCCCCACTGTTTTAGACCCAACAACCTCCCCAGGAAGGTGGTTCCATGCATCCACCACTCTCGCCACGAAAAAAAATTTCCTCATATTACCTCTGAGCCGTCCCCACTCTATCTTTAAATTGTGGCCCCTTGTTCTTACACATCTCTTTTTCTGAAATATGCTACCCTCCTGGACTTTGTTGATTCCCTTCAGGTACTTGAATGTTTCTATCATGTTCCCCCATCCCTCCTTTTATCAAGAGTATACATATTAAGCTCTCTCAGTCTCTCTTCATATGGTTTCTGATGCAGACCCTGCACCATTTTAGTTGCCCTCCTCTGGACTGCTTCCATCCTGTCTATGTCCTTGCGTAGATGAGGTCTCCAAAACTGCACGCAGTACTCCAGATAGAGTCTCACCAACTGTCTGTACAGAGGGATAACCACTTCCCTTTTTCTACTTGTGATGCCCCTTCCTATGCATCCCAGTATCCCCCGGCTCTCCTTACTGACTTCTCACATTGCTTACCAACCTTTGGATCATCTGATAAGACTACCCCCTGGTCCCTTTCCATTTTTGTTGTTGTTAGTACCTCTTCTGCTATTGTGTACTCTTCTTCTGGGTTTTTGTTTCCCAGGTGCATTACTTTGCACTTCTTTGCATTGAATCTAAGTTGCCACATGTCTGACCATTCCTCCAACCTTGCCAAGTCCCTTCTTATCCTTTCTACCCCCCCTTGTGTATCAACTCTGTTACAGATCTTTGTGTCATCTGCAAAGAGGCATACCTTTTCCTCCAGACCCTCTGCAATGTCACCTATAAAGCCATTAAAGAGGACTGGACCCAGTACTGAGCCCTGAGGTACTCCACTAGTGACCCCCTTTCTTCGGAATGTGTTCCATTCACTATTACCTTCTGTGTCCTGTTTTGCAGTGAGTTTGCTATCCAGGCTACCACCCTGGGACCCACTCCCAGGCTGGCTAACATGTTTATTAATCTTTTGTGCGAAACTGTGTCAAATGCCTTGCTAAAGTCTAGGTAGGCCATATCCACAGCCCCTCCCTGGTCTATTACTTTGGTCACCAAGTCAAAGAAATCTATTAGATTTGTCTGGCATGACCTTCCTGCTGTAAATCCATGCTGCTTTGGGTCCTGTGCCCTGCTGGCCTTTAGGTACTCAACAATTCTTTCTTTCAGAAGTAATTCCATCATTTTCCCTACCACTGAGGTCAAACGTACAGGTCTGTAGTTTCCTGCTTCTGCCTTGCTCCCACTTTTGTGAATGGGAATCACATCTGGCCTCCTCCAGTCCTCAGGTACCACCCCATCCTGCCATGATTTGTTAAAAGGCGTGGTCAGTGGTGTCACTAGGTCCTCCCTTAGTTCTTTTAGGATTCTGGGTTGAATCCCGTCAGAACCCATTGCTTTAGCCACCTTCAGTTTTAGGAGTTCTTTCAGAACTCTTTCTTCTGTAAATGGACTGGTGTCAACCCCCCTACCCAGAGTGCTTCTATTGTCTGGTTTAGGTAACTCCTACTTATCTTCTTTTGTGAATACTGAGCAAAAGTATTCATTCAGTATCTCTGCCTTTTCACTGTCTCCCTCTGCCCACCTCCCCTTTCCCTTACTAATCTTCACTATTCCTCCCTTAACCTTTCTATGCTCCCTAATGTACCTGTAAATGGTCTTATCCCCCTTCTTAACTGAATTGGCTATTTTTTCCTCGTTTTGGGCTTTTGCTATTCTGACTGCCTTCCACACTTTTTTCTGCTTTAATTGACACAGTTCTCTGTCGTGCTTCTTCTGTGATTCCTTATACTTTTTGAATGCAGCCTTTTTCTTCTTAACCTTCCCTGCCACCTCTTTTGCGAACCATAGTGTTTTTTTACTCCACTTTGTGTTCTTTATCTGTTTCACACAAAGGCTTCTTGCTTCTATGATGGCAGTTTTGATTTTTCTTCATTGTTCTTCCACCCCTCCTTTTCAGCCATTTGCTAGTGTATTCCTCAGGTATTCACCCATTTTGCCAAAGTCAGCTCTTCTAAAGTCCAATATGCTTGTTTTTGTATGGCTTGTCTCCATGGTTGTGCTTATTGTGAAGCACACTGTGCAGTAGTCGCTTGTTCCCAGATGTCTACTGATGTCTAAATTTGTGATCCTCTCTCCATTTGAGAGTACCAGGTCTAGTATTGCTCCCTCCCGAGTGGGTTCCAACACTAGCTGTCTAAGGCCTGCCCCTTGCAGGGCATCAAGAATGACCCTGCTCTTGGATGTGGCTGTAGTACATGTCATCCAATTAACATCTAGCATATTCAGGTCCCCCATCAACAGCATCTCCCCTTTTCAGCCATTTTGAGAATGTCCTCTATCATTTTCTTGTCCATTTCCTCCCCTTGAGATGGGGGTCTGTATACAACCCCTGTGCAGATTGTGATGCCGTTCCCTATCTCCAAGGTGACTCTGTACAAAATTTTAGCTAAGCAGGGTGGGGAAAAACAAAGTTACATAGATACAAATATATTAGCAACTCAGATGAATGTGGCCGATACAAAAGGTTAGCTAATCATGGTCCCTGTGACAAAGGGACTAGTTGTAGACAGAGGAAACAGTGCAGTCAGGAGAGATCAGACTTTGTCATAGCAATATTCACAGGTAGTACGAATGCTTACAGGCTCTGGATATCAGGTAGTAAATAGTGTGGCTAAGGGCAGGTGCAGGAGTGGGTAGTGAGGAGGTGGTTTCTAAGGGCTGCCTTGAAATGACCCAGTTTGGTGAGGCTGGTGACAGATGGAGGGAAGGCATTGTAGAAGGTGGGGTCCCTGACCATAAATGATCTCTGTGCCAGGGTTGTCTTGACTCTGGGGATTAGCATGGAGGCAGTGCTAGTGCTGAGGGTGTTTACTGGGTACTCTTTGGTAGTAAGGGAAGCTGCTATTCCTGGTGGTGTTAGCCAAAGGAGAGATTTCTTGACTGTGAGACAGGCCTGATACTGGAGCCTCTCGACAAAATTGAGGATCTGCGTTAGGCAGTAGAGGGTGCAAGTGTGTGTAGTCCATGCCACACCTGACAGGAGCCTGCAGGCTTTGTTAAGGACTACTTTGATTTTGTTGAGCGCCATTGTGTCTGCTGTGCTGTAGATCAGAAGACCGTAGTCTATCAGGGACATAACAGATGAAGTGATGGCTAGCTTTAATGCTTCAGGGGGTAAGAAGTCCTTGTGGCGACAGAGAAGACCGATACGGGTGTTCACTGAAGATGTGAGTGTGTGAATGTGGGTGTGGAAGGGTCAAAGGTAACCCCTAGGTATTTGTTGGAGTAGACCAGTTTTAGGAGTGGAGTAAGCTGGAGACGATGTGGGGGGGGTGAGTTCTTTAGCTTGCTCTGATGGTGCGCAAATATTAATTGCATGGCATCAGTTAGTTTCCAAAGCGTTCCATTTTAGAAAAAAAAATTTCACCTGGCAAAATTGCTAGAACATAGCCAGTGTTGGATTTATACTTTCAGAGGTACCAGGGATCTATAATTTTAGGATCAGGGACCACCTGTGGTGTTTTACATTGGTGTATAATGTGCATCAATGGGTCCGATGGAAGGTACACTGCATTAAACAGTACTAGTTAGTGTATGTAGCCCACTGTTCTTAGTAAATATTATCATACAATGTAAAGCCTTGTGTTACATGGCTTTTGTACATTTTCTAAAAACTACTGTAATATATTTAAACATCGCATTACTGGGAAAGGTGCAGTGAACCAAAGCTAATTTCTAGGTGTGATCTGTTGGAGGAAAACAGGGTTCGAAGCCAAAAAGAAAACAGTGACAACACACATTCAGTTATTCATTTATATATTTACTTATTTATTTGAGGGTGGGGAGGTGGTGGAGAACAGTACAATCTAACAAGGTGCAATAAATACAAAACAATAACAACTGTAGAAGAAGCAAATACCAGGCGCAGAAACATACACCATGCTAAGGTGCATGAAGTTAAATAAATGTGCTTATGTGTAACAGCAATACACATATGGAGACGGAACAGTAGTGTAAATTGGTGAAGGTGGATGGGGGGATGAGTACACAGTGCAAATGTGGGGCAGGAGAGAGCCATGCCTGGCGGGTGGTGATCAGCAGCTTTTGACGTGACAAATTATGCCAAGTTAAAACAAAGAAAATGCAGTTGCAAATTGAATAGCACAGCAGCACCACTGACCAACAACATACAAGTAACTAAGCTTCATCATTTAAAATGCAGCTGCTGGCCATGTGTACGGCTTCTGGAATACGTACCTGCTTCACATGACTACATGTTGTATTTGTGACAATGAATTCTTGTCTACTGCACTTGGTTAGTCTTAGCACCTGCAACTTAATCCAAAATCAGTGCACAGCTTTAAAAGCTGTGTATGTACTGTACTTGTTAAATGGCAGTATATCTGACTGAATCATTTATTTTTTTTTTTTACCAATTATTTTACCAGGTGAGACACACTAAGCTGAAAGTTTGTTTGCAGGTGCAACCTGGGAGCATGAGGAAGTTAAGTGACTTTCTCAGGGTCACACAGTATGCACCTAGGGGGCTGTGTGATTTAAACCCAGGTCTCAAGATTTGCAGCTCAGAGCCTTAACCCACTGCACCATACTGCCTCCTATTTGATAATAGGTACATGCCTAAAGGATTTTATATAACAGAAAACAAAAGTAAAGTAAATGACAGAATGTCATAGTGTCTTTTTGAAAGTTATGGTTTGAAAAGGTTCCAGAGATTACGATTCTCTTTTTTGCTTTGGGGTTGCACTCTAGTTTTCCATGATGTTGACAGTCTATTACCTTGTAAGCCAAGACTTCACAAATGGCCTGGGATCAAAGTCAGACAAGGGTGGACCATTCAGTTTAATCCACATTGCACTTCTCAGATGTTCAATGGAAAGTCTGCTTCTTTGAGGAGTTCCACTCACGTTCACAGCAGAGAAGCCCCTCTCACATTCTGCAGGCGATGCTGGATAAGTTCTCACTGCAGCCATGAATCTTGCCAGTTGGCCACCAATAGAACTAGAAAGTTTGTAGGTCCGAAACTCAGTAACAGCATCTCTCACAGGCAATTGTAGTTATCTTGCCAACATAACCACTTCCCATTCTCCGTGCAGAATTAGTTATTGCTCCTCTTTTGGCCAGGCTGCCTTATTCAGAATATTAACTAGTTTAACAAAGTCTGAGTCAGGGAATCTGGCAGTCAGGTTGTCTGCAAGAGACTGGTAAAACTGTTGTTGATTAATCTTTGGCAATGTAGGCTGCAGCTGAATTCCATTAAACACATTCTTATCACAAATCTGTGATTTGACTTCATGAATGCTTTGTCCATCAGTAGACATCCTGGCTTTTAACACAAGATGGGTACTTCTCACATGCTCCACTGCTTCCCAGATTGCCAGATTACGGGTTTGCAGTATCTGTGGCAAGTTAGACAGTTCTCTCAGGGCATCATTCGTTACATCAAGATCCAAAACAAATCCAGTGTTTGTAAGATGTTTCTATAGTCCAAGAAATTTTGCACCTTCAGTCGATGATCTGTCTCTGTCCTGTGAAGCAAATATAAAATACAAGTACAATGCCTTGTATGACCTTTGAACTGATTTTACTGTCCTGTAGCTGCTGGCCACCCATCGCACACTAAAGACTGAGCTAATTTTCAAAAGTTCACATGAGGCTTCTTGTGTTATAAAAGCTATCTCCCGCTTGTTCTTTGAGGATTGGCTGAATAAAGTGTATAGCTTTCCAATAAATATTTCAACATGATTAATTCCTCCAACTTCAGCAACTGTATCACCAACTGCTAGTTCTAGTCTGTGAGCAAGACAATGAATACCACGCACCATGGGGAATTTCTCCTTTATTAAAGTACACAGTCCAATTTTTGTGCCTGTCATTACTGATGCACCGTCTGTTGCCAGTCCATTTTCTTGGCCAAAAGCTCCTCTGTTAGCTTTCTGGATTTCAAAAATTCCAACCCAGTGTCCTGAATGGCTTGTGCAGTGGTGCCTTTACTTGCTTCAAGTAAGGTAAGAAACACGTTGTCTACATTTCCACCTCCAGTATCTGCACAACAATAAAGGACCATCACTGCCTTGTTAAAAAACGTACTCTCATCCAGGAGTAAGGAAAGAAAATCCACAGAATACAAATGTGCTACCAGTCTTCTCTCCATCTCTTTGGCTATGTGTTCCATAATGTCGTAGCAGCTGTGATGAGACCGATGAATATGTCCAACTTATATTCTGTTCGTCTCTTATAACTTCAGAAGATCTGCCTGAGTTCAAAAGGGAAGGTATTTTTTAGCAATAAAGTATGCTGTTCTAAAGGAACATTCAGTCTCTGCAAGCAACTTAGTATTTATATCAAGGACACCTGATGGAAGAGCTGCCTTACTTCTTTGCTTGTGTATTTTAACCATGGATACGTGTGTCTTGCTGTCACGATGCTCATATATTTTTTCCTCAGTGTTTTACTGTTCTTTGCTGTGACTGTTGCATTTATCCAGGTGGGTGCACAGTGTACACCGGCAGATTTATCAAGCACTGCCTTTACATCTGCACACACACTGCATCCCAGATATCCTTTCTTTGAATTAGCCATGGATAGCGAGCCTTCCACTCATTGTACTGTTCCACAGTCCACACATTGTACTGTTCCACAGTCCACACATTGCACTGTTCCACAGTCCACATGCCTGGAATCTCAGTGCCACAGGACATCTCTGAATCATTGCAGATTTCTGGATCATTGGTGATCACTGCATCATGTGACATAAGCTTTGCATCACTGGAAAGGATGTCTGCATCACTGGAAAGGATGTCTGCATCACTGGAAATGTCTGCATCACTGGAAAGGATATCTGCATCACTGGAAAGGATATCTGCATCACTGGAAAGGATGTCTGCATCACTGGAAAGGATGTCTGCATCACTGGATATCATCTCTAACTCATTTGACATGTCTGCATCACTGGAAAGGATATCTGCATCACTGGAAAGGATGTCTGCATCACTGGAAAGGATGTCTGCATCACTGGAAAGGATATCTGCATCACTGGAAAGGATGTCTGCATCACTGGATATCATCTCTAACTCATTTGACATGTCTGCATCATTGGAGAGGTTTTCTGCAGCTCGCTGTGTCTCTGGTGTCTCACAAGTATTAGTTTTGCTGCAGTTTGACTGCGCTATTTCTTTAGTTCTTGTATGTTTGCTCACTGGGACAGGAGGGTGTTCAGGCATCTCATTCTCATCTTCTACTTGCCGCTTGGCTATATTTAGAAATAATTTCTTGATATTTATAATTACTGCGAGCAAGAAAGTGTAGAGAATTTTAAAAGACGATAATTAAAATTTTGTTCACTGATTAGATAATAGATTGCTAGTACAAATGTCAAGGGGTACATGGATGGTAGGCTGCAAATGTCATCTCAGTCACACTTCTCCAAAATGTTTTCACTGGATCCAGTGGTAGTAAAGTCTGTAGATCAATGGCTGTGAAAATTCTCTTATGCACTGTCAAAAAGATGTTAAGGAGTATCCTGTATCAGTAGAAATTACCTGGACTCTATAGATGGCTGTCTGCAAAAGCTATTGCAAGCACAGATCTGCTGATGAATTACAGTGCCAGCAAAATCACTTATGGCCTGCAGTACTGGCTGAATAACCTTATATCGGTCAGCAGGGAATCTACAGATCATTGTCAACAAATCTAAACAGTTACAGTTACCAAACACAACAAGGATTGTTGGAGCAAGTATAGACGTAAAACAGACTGTGTGATGTGCTGTTTCCTTATCTTCTTCTGCCAAGGTTCAGGAGTAAATAGGCCGGCAGCAGCAGCAGACATGCACTGCACCCAAAAAACCTATGGCTATAGAGTGAGAAACACTGAAATGACAGTTCTTAATTTGAGAGAGCTCTTGCAGTAGGTATTCACAGATAGGACTAAGCCACCAGTCAGGACCCCATGGAAAACTTCTAGCTAGCAGTCTCTGGTGGGGTACCTCTGCCACATCAGGTGACTGGTATCAGATGATGTCGGTATAAAGGGACAGTTGCCCACACCCACCTTCCATTTTTTTCCCACCGTAGGCTTATGAAAGTTCCTTGGGGTAGAACAGTGCTCGTCAGTAACTTTATCGGTTAAAAGTCTTGACTTTTTCTACCTTTTTTCTTGAATTTCTTCTAATTTTCTTCATACCATCAGCTGTGTATATCGTCCCTGAAGCCCTCCAAATCACATAAAAATAAATGTGACTCGTGTGGTTCCCAACTTCCACATAAGGATAGCCACTCCTTGTGCCTCTTCTGCCTAGGCCCAGACCACTGCATGGAGGAGTGCCAGCACTACCAGAAATTCAACTCCGCTACCCGCAAGAGAAGGCAGCAATCTCTGGAGGCCCACCTCCTTAAACAGAAAATGACATCCATAGAGAAGGAGTTGAAGAAACTTAGGCAGGTGTCAACCTCCCCAGAAGGCGATAAGAAGAAACGTGAGAAGGAGAAGCACCGGGAGTGGGATTCTTCATCCACAGCAGCCATGACTTCGGCTGGAGTCATGGCCTTACGGGTATCATTCCCTCCAGGGGAACATTCCTCGATGGCCGTCTTGGTGGCTACCAAGAAGGCATCACCCCTCTCATCGGACTCATGCTTGGGCCCCTTGGAAACCTCTGGGATAAAGGAGGCCTCCACTCCTGCCAAGGCTGCTCTTTCATCATGGCCTTCCAGTCTGAGCGGGTCCGGTAAGTCAGACACCGGTCCCACCGATGCCCCCCCCTCACAGGGCTGATAAGCTGCTCACCTCCTTGGGTGATCATTCAGCCTGCCACCCTTCTGACAAGACGACTCCTCCCTCATGGCCTTCCTCGGATAGGGAGTCCAATAAGTCAGATGTCAGCTCGCCCGACATCCACCCAGCTGCTGCTGATAAGATGACCGTCAGCCCCTCCGACGACCGCCCAGTAGACCTGCCTATGTCAGACCCTGTCATCACGCCTGATGCCCCAGGCTCTCTGCAATGGATACGTCCAGTGCCCACTGAGGCCCTAGAGTCCTGTCAGATCCCACCCGGGGATATCAACCCTCCTTCCCCAGCTGAGACCGAGGACCTAGGGATGCTGCCGTCTGGAGTCCCCCCACCTATGCTGGACCCTCAGACACTGGACCTGATGCCAACTGACCTGATGCCATGCTCCAGCTTTCCTTTGTCTGATGGAGGACCCACTCCTCTGTCAGGACTGTCAGAGCCATTCGGCGGTCTTTCTACGCCAGGCCCGACGCCCGCCAGACTGACTTTTTTCCACCGTCTGGTCCACCAACAGGATCTTTGCCAAGATCTTCTTCCCTGACAGAGTCCCTGGCACCAGGGTACCCAACACCACAATACCCTGTGCTGCAGTACCCGGCTCCACAGTATCCAATGCTGCAGTACCCAACACCGGGCTTCCAGCCATTGCGTTACGGACACTTTTATTATGGGTACACTCACTACCCATATCTGAGCCCCCCTCCTCCTCCTCTGCCTCCACCACCTCCCTCACAGCTGCCAGTGGACCTGGAGGAGACCTTGGCCTCCTGGTGGGCTGAGAATGAGCTTAGCTCACCAATGAGGTTGAGTCATCTACCAACATTGGTCCTAGCCGACCCCTACATCAGTGAAGGAAGGCCCCTCCCCTTTATCTGATGCCAGAGGAGAACCATCTGGCTCCCAGGGTGGGGAGGACACGCACTCCCGGGGACTCCCCAGAGGGGTCGTTCCTCTCTCTTCCAGGGAGGCATCTTCTTCTTCTACCTCAGGGCCATCTGACTCAGAATCTGGGTCAGACCACTCTGAACATGGAGACGAGCCCCATACTCCAGAATGCCCAAGACCGAGGGACCCTCTGAAGGATCCTTCTTTTCTGGAGCTCTTGAGAAAGATCCAGGAGACATGTCAGTGGCAATCAGTGGAGCCAGACCCACACTGTAAGAAACTCACTTTCATTTGGATCTGCCTCAGATCGCTCCTACACTGATTCCACCCTAGACAGAGCCTCACACTGATCTTGTTTTCACTATTTGGAAGCAACCATCCTGCTAGCCCCCCCCTTCTGAGAAAGGTGGATAGGCTATACCAGGCTCCAGAGGGTAAAGACTTTTTTAGTTTTCACCCCAAGTTGGACTCGGTTGTGATAAGCGCCACCCACAGCCACTCCACCAACACCAAACACCTGAGCTTGTCCCCTCCTGACAAGGAATCCTGACTTCTGTGTCAGTATGGGAAGAAGATTTTCTCCTCTTCAACCCTAGGTATCAGGGCCCTCAACTATGTCAGCCACATGGGGGATTTCCCAGAAGTCCATCCTTAGCCAGGTGGAATCCAAGCTGGACTCCTTTCCTGATTCCCAAACTAAGCAGGAACCGGGTGACCTGGTCCATTATGCTCATTCGGCTTGTAGGCACATGCTGCGTGCCACCTACGATGTGGTGGACACAGCTGGCAGGAGCTCGGCTTTTGCCATAGGCTTACGCTGTCATGCCTGGCTCCGTGTGTCAGGATTGGTCCCTGAAGTGCAGTCCTCTATACAGGATGCTCCCTTCAGGGGTTCGGTGCTGTTCAGGGGTGATGTCACGGACATCATAACTGAACTTCAGGAGAAGGGCACTGCACTAAAGTCAGTCCAGACTTTGTACAGGCCCCCTCAGGGGCAGTGACGTCCTTTTAATCATCAAACCCGACAAAGACAAAAGCCCAATCAAGGAAAGTGCACCAACAAACGTTGGGGCCCCCCAGCAATGAAGACCCCTCCCAGCAAAAATATCCATGGGTGCCTTGGCTGCTGCGCTACCCTACACCTCCTGACTCCCTGCCTCTCCCTCTGCCTTTGGCCATTCCAGAGTAACCGGGGGGGGAAGATTCTCCTCCCATCTACTGGGTTGGGAGAGGGTAACATCAGACGCTAGGGCACTCCAGCTATTATCTGCCAGACACTGGATAGAGTTTCTACTGAAACTTGGTTGAAAACTACCCCCTCAGTCATCTTACTCCCTGCAACATCTTCCTCTGGTTCTAGAAGAAATCCTATCCCTTCTGTCAAAGGTAACGATAGAGCCTGTCCCCACTCATCTTTGGGGGATGGGTTACTATTCTCATTTCTTTCTAGTTCCAAAGAAGACGGGATACTTGAGACCAATCGTAGACCTCAGCTCCCTGAACATGTTCGTAGAGTACAAACACTTCAGAATGCTCTCCTTCCAGAGCCTTCTACCCTTACTCCAGCGGGGACAGTGGCTGTGTGCTCTGGATATGCAAGATGCATACCTTCATATCCCCATATGCCCTTCCCACCACAGATACCTACATTTTTATTTTCAGGGGGACCACTACCAGTTCAAGGCCCTCCCATTTGGTCTATCCTTGGCCTCCCAAGTATTTACCAAATGCCTGTCAGTGGTAGTGGCCCACCTGCATACCCAGGGAGTGCAGCTCTTCCTCTACCTGGACGATTGGCTCCTGGCGGCCTTGTCCAGGGAAGAACTCCTGTACTCCCTTTCCCTTACCCTACTGGTTTTTATCAGCCTGGGTATTACCATCAACCAGGCCAAGTCCCACTTGGTCCCTTGCCAATGCCTCCAATTTATAGGGGTGATGCTGGACACAGCCAGAGGCAAAGCCTTTTTGCCTCCAGACAGGGTCGAGACCCATCAGAATCAGGCTCACCTTCTGTCCAGTCGCAGACAGGTCAGAGCCAGGTCAGTTCTCCGCCTCCTCGCACTCATGGCAGCTGCCATTCAGACAGTTCCTTTCACTTGGCTTCATATGAGGATCTCTCAGTGGATGCTTCAGTCACAATGGGACCAAACCACAGATGATCTAGACCAAGAGGTGCTAGTGTTGGATCCCATGATCAGGGACTTGCACTGGTGGATGGTTCTGGAGAACTTGTGTCTGGGAGTTCCATTCTGCATCACTCCTTCCCAGATGTTGGCAATGGACACATCAGGGGAGAGCTGGGGTGCCTACCTAGGGTGTCACAGTACTCAGGGCAGCTGGTCCCTGTTCGAGCAGAAACTGCATATAAATTTATTCTAACTGAGAGCAGTCCTGTATGCCCAACAGGCTCTTCCTCCCTTTATTCTTCCTGATCATCTTCTTATCAAATCAGATAACGTGTGTAGTCTGGAACCTCAACAAACAGGGGGGAACACGTTCCTATCCCCTTTGCTGGGAGGCGATGAGAGTCTGGCCTTGGGCAGCCCAGCATGACCTTCACCTGACCGCAGTTCACATTCCGGGAGTTGAAAACACCCTGGCAGATGAACTCAGTTGATCCTCAGCCAGGGCTCATGAATGAGAGTTAAACCAGCAGGTTATAAACGACATCTTTCAGCAGTGGGGGACGCCTCAGGAAGACCTCTTCGCCACCCCCCAAAATGCAGAACTTCTCACCTTTTGGGAGAAACATTTTCTGGTGAGACACTCTGTCTCTCTGTTGGAGGGACAGATTTTTTTACGCCTTCCCTCCAATTCCTTTGATTCTGAGGGTCATGAACAAACTCAGATCAGAAGGGGCTCAGATGATCCTCATTGCCCCCTTCTGGCCCAGGTTAGTTTGGTTCTCTCTTCTGCAACAGTTGTCAGAGGAAACTCTTCTTCCTCTTCCTCTGTAGCAGCACTTGTTGACCCAGGATCAGGGGACTCTTGTTCACTCAGGCCTCAAATCCCTTCATCTTCATGCGTGGCTCCTGCAGATGTAGCTAAAGCCCACTTCAGAGTCTCTCCTTTAGTAGCTGACATTTTGTTGGAGGCAAGGAAGCCTTCCACCAGGTCCACCTACGCTATGAAGTGGAAGCAGTTTTCCATCTGGACATATTCTAACACCTTAGAGCCTTTCTCATGCCCAGCCAACAAATTTATGGACTACATGTGTCACCTCTTCAACCTGGGTCTCAGCCATTCCTCTCTAAAAGTCCATATGGCGGCTATCTCAGCCTACCACATTCCCTTTGGAGACAGAACTTTTGCTCAGTTGGAAGTCTCTAAGACTTTTCTTAAAGGGGTTCTCCACCTGCAATCCTGCCCCTCCATGGGACTTGAATTTTATCCTAGAGAAGCTCACACTGCCTCCTTTTGAACCTGCAGTGGAAGCAGACTTAAAGTTCCTTTCTTGGCAGACACTCTTCCTAGTGGCCATCACTTCTGTTCAGCATATTTCTGAGCTCCAAGCCTTGATGTGTAAAATCCCATATTTAATTTTCCACAAGGAACGTGTGGCCCTACATACCAACCCTAAGTTTCTCCCCTAAGGTGGTGACTGAATCTACGCTGAATCAATCCATTGAGTTACTGGCTTTCTTTATGCAACACTCCAATCAAGGGGATTACCTCTTACATTCTCTGTATGTTCACAGAATCCTGAGATACTACACCAATCGGACTAAGGAGCTCAGGAAGACCGATCAGCTTTTTGTTTCTTTCACTCACAAATGAGAAGAAGATGCTGTTTCCAAGCAATGCTTTTCCAAATGGTTGGCCCATTGTATCACTTTCTGTTACAAGTACAATAAGAACATTCCGGGTCAAGTCAGAGGTCACTCCTCTGAGGGAGTAGCTGCCCCTGCTGCTTGTTTCAGGAATGTGTCCGCAGCAGACATCTGCACAGCCACAACCAGGACTTCGGTCCATACCTTCATGAAACACTACAGTTTGGACATTGCCCCATGCCATAGAGCAGGATTCAGGTTGGCTGTTCTGCAGGGTCTCCTTTCATGAGACTTGCTCAGCCCTAAGGTTTATGTTGTGGATGACAATCCTCCTCCCAGTTTTCTCTTTGCTCCAGTCTGCTTGGGACTCACTCCCATCTGTGAATACCTACTGCAAGAGCCCTCTCGAAGTAAGATAGTACAGTTACGTAAGAATTTACTGCAGCAGTAGATCTTCGAGAGAGGCTCCTGCAGTAGGTATTACCTTCCTGCCCTCCATCTCCCTAAGTCTCTTTTCTTCCTTTCCATGGGGGCATATCCTCTTCTCTCTCTTGTCTTGCCTCTTTTGACCTTTGGTGGGAAAGAACTGGAAGGTAGGTGTGGGGTGCCGCCCCTTTATAATGATGTCATCTAATACCAGTCATCTGACATGGGGGTAGTCCCCCACCAGAGACTGCTAGCTAGAAGTTTTCCATGGGGTCCTGACGCCTGGCAGCTTAGTCCTATCTGGGACTACCTACTGCAAGAACCTCTCTCGAAGATCTACTGTTACGGTAAGTTCTTACGTAACTGTAGTTTCTGCTGCTGCGCTGTTTCACTGTTCTTATTCAATGCAGCTTGTTTTGGGTAGCTGATGGTCTCCTGGATCTCTTTCATTATACTATAGTGAAAGAGCTCCAGGGGACCATCATCTATCTGAAACAAGCTGCATTGAATAAGAACAGTGAAACAGTGCAGCAACAGAACTGTCATTTCAGTGTTTCTCCCTCTATAGCTCTCATCATACTTAAGCAATAAGGGCAAGACACAGGAGGAGTCATTGCTTGCACTAGGTTTACCCCACAATCAATGGCATTGTGGTACGTTGCAAAGTAAAAATGAGCCCAGAGGCAATGTTGCTAAATAATGCAAAATAGTCCCTCCGCAGATGTTTTTCATGTGTTAGTCACCTGTCTTTCTTAATATTCAGTACATTGTGCTATTGTTCACCATGGAATAGAAGAATTCAAAGCTCTGTATTATTCCAGTAGTAGACCCCCCCCCAACACAGAATGGTGACATGGAGTACATGAATTAAAAATTCTTCAGAGTTCCACTTGCATGCACATACAAACACACAGTCCTCAGGTGGAGCCTAAACCCCAGTTTTGTCTGTTGCCTGGTAAGGAGCAAGGAGTTCTATGGCAAACTAGTGGGGTTAGGAGGGGCATTTTTCCATGGTCATTAAAGAAACACCAACATAATTTACTTATGTAGTTTTTGTTTACCAGGTGCACTACTCAAGAAACTCTACCTATTTCCAGGCACAACCCTGGAGAGCTAAATACAGAGATAGAGTTATATACAGAGTTACAAACAGAGGCAATAGCAAGTCAGGAGACAAACAACATCACATGATTTGGTACAAGGAGCTAGACTATAATAAATATCTCAGGAATTGCTGCATCACAGTTGGTGAGGCAGTTGCAACCAGGGGAGACAATAACCAAGGAAGAAATCATACAAAGCGGGTTCTAGTGTAGGAGTTAGCAGCATATGGGATCAATATGGCAACAGATCAGGTAGTGCAGCCCCCCCCCAGAGAAACAAGTGGTCAAAACCAGAGAGATTAAGCCTTCCCACATAAGAAATGACAAGCATCTGTGATAAACACAGTTTGTGTTATCTTGTCCGTTTGCAGTTCCCTTAAACGTGTCCCACCATACCTCTTATAGTCATGGTGACACTTCCGTAAATGGCTATCATCATTCCATAATGACAGCTAGTTTCTGAAAGTAAAGTTGCTGGGGGGGAGCAAATGGCAATGTTTAACAAGCATTACCCAGAAAGACTTGTAGCCAATCAGAATCAACAAATTCTCCCTACCGCAGGTTAAAGCTGGGGTCAAATTTTCAAAGTGCCTTGCATGTACCTTTGACTAAGTCCCTACGTGCAACTTACTGATGCACACAAAAACCTCACCCAACTAACAATGTTATTTTCAGCAGTTTTTGGTGTATTAGTGGGATTCATTAGTTTTCTTCTAATAGTAACAGTGATACAGAAAACCTGGAAAGGCTCAGTTCTTTAGTTGTAAACAGTTTTCTGATCATCTTAGGCAGACATTCTTTATGAGAGCCATGTGATAAAAGACATGTATTGCCATGCATTACCTCAGTAAGGTTTATTTACCAAAAAAGAAATATCTGTAATACAAATGTAAACCTTTATATCATCCGGGATCTTTTCAACTATCCGTTACGCTCCTTTTTCCTTTGTATTTCCTTCAGGAAATAAACAAACCAAAGGTACATGCAGTGTTGCTAAATCAATTTTGCACAAATATAATTTGATATTTTCTTATGAACACACAGAACTTGCCCTTTGCAGAACATATATTTTAGCTGTAAAATGTCAGCTGTCTCAGTCTTAGGTTCCTATATCCTTTCTTCATGAAGTGAAATCCAGTATTTATTAACTGGTTCAAATGTATTATTGTCAGCTCTACAAAATCCTTTGCCTAGTTTCAGCATTAGATGTGGGATTCGCCCACTGTCAGCTCAGTAAGTATATGAGTAGAACTTGAGTTATGTTCTCTAGTCATATACAAACTGAGCTTCGAGTCAGTTCAATATTGCCTCTAAATAATAGCAGCAAAATGTGAAAGCACTGTTTTGCTTTTGTTAGTCTTTTTTGCACAATACAAAATATACATTTGTTTCACAGCCAGCATAGTGGCAGCTATGCTATTGCGCAGACTGGATGAGCCTGGCGATCCTTTTCTGCGGTCACCCTCCGATGCTCGTCAGTAAACGACATCTTACATACAGATATCATCAGCACTCTGTGATCAGATAACTACATGTAGTGTAAATTGCCCAATTAAACATCTAAGGGAGTCATTCATGGTTAGTTACACATGATGACATTACAAACAGTATGTAAACAAGAATACATTAATAGATAAACATCTAAACAAAGAAAAAGCAAACGTGATTTCTATGAGTAAACTTTATTACCACTTAAATCACAGTAAAATGATCTCAATTATGTTCTAAGAACACAAACAAATGTTGTGATCAAAACAGACAAGGTTTACAGCTATTTCATTGTGACAGTCCTAATTATAAATGGTAATAAATAAGTGTCTCCAAAAGGGGGGAAAAGAGCAGTAAGCAAATTCTGCCGGAGCTCAAAAATAACAATTTCCAGAATCTTTATCAGATACCTCACCACCTGATACTATCAAATAATAGGGGCTGGTATGGTAAAAGGAGGTTGTAGATATAAATGCTCGCTAAAACTGCTAAGGCGCACATGTTGTGGCATGAAAATAGAGAGAGTGTCCTGCACTATTCAGATGGGGCCACCAAAGAAAGATAAACTAGCAGAACTGACCACAACATTCACTCAGGTCTAGGGATCTTACACAACAAGAAAAAAAATCAAGTATTCAATTGAATGTGTCCTATTACTGCATCAACATAGAACATGAAACAGAGCTAGGCTAGCACACATGAAACACAAGTTCACGTCCGACTACAGCAACACAGAGAATACACTCGTGACTAGGATCATGAGACAGATGATTGAAGGGGGCAAGACAAGATACAGCACAGTTAGCTGCATTAAACAATGAAGGTACACACAGATCAACTAAAAAATGACAGGAACACACTGGACAACTTAAAAAACAAAACAGCTTGCAGACTCAAAGAAAATGCCAGTTCTTGCCATAGTATTTCCTGATATTCAAGAGATTCAGCTATTATGCAGACTTTTTTCTAAGTTGGAAATACTGTATGAGCACAAGACAAAAGGAAGTTCACCTGGTGATTGTCCCTCTTCATTTTGACACAAAGTTGTAACTTTTAATACAGAATTTGTTTTGGCAGGAATTTCCCTGGCGAATTCTGTATTACAGATTACAAACTTGAAGTTGTCCCCCATGGAATTTTAATTGTTAATTTATGCTGAGTACTCCACATAAATTAATTGTTCCCTCTTCATTTTGACACAAAGTTGTAACTTTTAATACAGAATTTGTTTTGGAAGGAATTTCCCTAATGAATTCTGTATCTTTGTAGGCCTACCCCTGTGGAGACGGTCAGGTATCGCCCTTTACGAGGTATTTGCTCTGAAGGCCTGGCAGTGGTACTTGACCTATCGTCTCTTCCAGTAGCAAACAGTGACCCAGAGGCCCTCGTTGTAGTCTATAATAATGCTATATAGGTGGCCCTGGATCTCATTGCTCCTGCCTGAGTTCGTCTCCTCTCCCTTCGCCCTTGATCCCCATGGTTTGACGGGACATTGAGGGAGATGCGATGACTTGGACGAAGGTTAGAGCGTTGCTGGTGGAAATCCTCCCTTGATGCCAACCATCTTAAATTGATGGAGCATTATGAGGCCTATCAATCGGCAATATCCCGTAAGAAGGCAGAATTCCTATCCAGGGAGATTGCTGTTGCTCAGAATCGACCAGCTCAACTTTTTCGCACTGTAGACAGATTATACAACCCAGCCTGCCTGCATGTGCGAAGAGCTTTTTCACAGGTAGAGTGTGATGAGCTTGCTCGGTTCTTTTCAAATAGGGTGGTTGACATCAGGGAGGTGCTTCATCCAGCGCACTCTGGTGTTGTGGTAGACCGGCAAGTGGATGCCTCTCCTGTCCTCTTGGAGTACCTTCGACTAACCGGAGTTCATGGATGTCATGCGGATTGTCCAGGGTATGCGCCCTACATGCTGTAGTTTGGATTCTGGACCAACCTCCCTGATTTTAGGTTGTGTTGATTCTATCAGTCCAGTCCTTACACGGATAGTTGGGTGTTCCTTGGAAATAGGTGAGTTTCCCAGCTCCCTGAAGGAGGCGGTGGTTACACCCCTTCTGAAGAAAGCTTCTTTGGACCCTGACTCTCATGCTAACTACAGGCCAATCTCTAATCTTCCCTTTATAGGGAAGATGATTGAGACAGTAGTGGCCATTCAACTGGATAACCATGTGACCATCCATGATATCTATGAACCCTTCCAGTCCGGTTTTCGAAAGAGGCATAGTACAGAGACAGCGCTGGTTTGGGTGCTCAGTGATCTCTTGATGGCTAGAGATTGGAAGAGCCGCTCTATTTTGGTTCTTCTTGATCTCTCATCAGCATTTGACACTGTGGATCATGGGGTATTGCTGAACCATTTGAGATACATCTGTGGGCTATCTGGTGTAGTCCTCAGGTGGTTTACATCTCATCTCACTGGAGGAACTTAGAGAGTGGTATCTGGGATTTATTCCTCAGGTCCAGTCTGTCTGTCATGTGGGGTTCCTCAAGGTTCAGTATTGTCCCCCGTGTTGTTGGCAGTGTACATGATGCCCCTCAGAAACATTGTAAGAAGGTATGGGCTAAGGTTTCACTGCTATGCTGATGATACCCAGCTCTACCTTTCTTTTGCACCTGACCAGGATGGAGCTCTCTTGGTCTTTAACAACTGCCTTAGTGAAATTCAGGAGTGGATGGATGCCAGTTGGTTGAAGTTGAACTCTGATAAGACTGAGGTGTTGGTTGTGGATCCAACATGTCAGACTGGGGGGTTCAGAGAATAGGTTCACCCTCTGGGTTATTCCTTGAGGGCATATCTCTCCCGACCTCCTAACAGGTGCAGAACCTGGGGGTAATTTTTCATGACGGGCTTACGCTGCATTCGCAGGTGTCTGCCGTCATCAAATCCTCTTTCTATCATCTAAGGAATATCTCCAGGATCAAGCACCTTGTTCCCCCTGGTGATCTTCCTATGCTGGTGCACGCCTTTGTGTCCACATGTTTGGACTATTGCAATTCCTTATACCTAGGGCTATCTGGGGCAGAAATCTGCCACCTACAGCTGGTGCAGAGCACTGCGGCACAGCTTTTGACTGGAACATCTCGACTTAGTCATATTTCACCGGTGCTGCGTGAATTGCATTGGCTTCCTGTACAGTGGCAGATTACCTATAAAGTCATCTTATTGACTTTTAAAGCCCTACACAGATTGGAACCGGACTATCTGAAAGAGCTCCTGGTTCCTTCCCACCTCAGGCAATCGCTCCGCTCAGCTGACGAAGGTTGCTGGAGATTCCGAGGGTGCGTTTAAGATCTGCTGGGGCAAGGGCATTTATGTTTGTGGCTCCTACCCTCTGGAATTCTCTACCCCATCAGTTGCAGGAGTGCCCAGCCATGGAGGGATTTAAATAGACATTGAAAACTTACTTGTGGAGACAAGCTTTCAGTGATTGAAGTCTTTCTGATTTTAGTAGTGGCTTTATAATTGCTTTTATATTTATTTTTTAACTAGACTGTTTTATTGTGTGTTGATTTGTGTGGCGCCTTGGTTTTTGAAAGGCATCTTAAAAATAAAGTTTTATTACTATTATTACACATTACAGACTTGAAGTTGTCCCCCATGAGTTTTAATTGTTAATTTATGCAGAGTAGGCCACGTTAATTAACAAATAAAACTACATTGTGGATGAGTTCCTAATGTTTAATGCATAATTTATTAGGGAAACTCATGCCCAAAACGAATTCTGTATTAGAAGCTACAACTTTTTGCAGAACAGAGGGATCACTGGTTAGACTCCCAGCAATGCTCTTTTGTCTTGTGTGATACTTATCATTTGCAAATTGCAACCAACAGTTTTTAACTCAACATCACTAACCTGATGAAAAGGTGGACTGCACTGGAGGACAAAGAGGTGCTCACTCAGTTTGCAGTGGCCAGAGTCCAGGAAGCTCCGTTACGACCAGGATGGGGGGGGAGTGGGTGCCGACCAAAGACAAGGACAATGTTAGCAACACCAGCTGGACCTTGCAGCAGCGGGGCCTGGATCCATTGGCGGGTGCCTCCACCCAGAGGTTGGGGTTGGAACAGTCAAAGGTGACCTGGTCACAGCCCTCTGGGTCACTGCAACGCCCCTTTCTTCCCACTAGTGGTTCACCAGCAATTCCCACTCTATCGCAATAACTTACACTTACCCCCTGGTCGTGATGGCCAACTTGGTGTGGAGAACCCCATGTAAAATAAGATGCAGTTATACAATAACCCATAAACAAAAGAGTAGCACAAACACACAGTTCAAATGGTATACCTTGCAACAACAAATCTGATTTATTAAGGGGGAAGTAACAAGGAAGGGGGGATTAGATTGATTAGTTTAACCTTCTACTATATAGAGCACTGTGCACAGGCCAAACCTATCAGTCACTGTCTTTGGGTACCCAAGCCTCACAAGACTAGCCTATTCGGTGCTGCTGGTTGGGGCCCTGGTGAAGAAACAAGCATTTGATACCTAGGTTGAATTTGTAAGAGCCCGCAGGCACAATTTAGGCAGCCAATAAACAGCCAGACAACTCTTGTCCTCAGGAAGAACATTTGACAGGGAGCTGCCCTGATTTAGTACTCACGAATCCTGCAAAAAGATCCCTCTCACACCCCTTCAGGATTTGGCCTGTAATGCAGACACTGCTCCACACATTTATATGTACACAGAGGGGTACCATACCTGGCAGCTGCTCCAAACATCCTGATCGCTTTCTCTGACCGAACTGGGTGAACAACGCAGCTTCACTTGTCCTGACAGACCGAATGTGATTCAGTAGATTCTACAGTCCTCTACAGGGTGAGCCTGGTAGGTAGCTGTAAACGTACAGCCTCCTCTGCTTGCACTCCTCTACGGATCTTGTCTGCTCTCTCTCTCGCTCTCTAGCAATGTGGTCGCATGGCTTCTTAGCCTAACACACGCACGTCCCGCGCAAAGACTTTCCCAGCGCAGGAGCCAGAGCTCCTTCTCCCTTCATGATCACAATGACTCTGCCCCTCCAGGACAGTTGCAGGGCAGTTTCCTCTCACTCCACAGGGCTCCGGTTGGCTGCTTTTTCTGTCCATCACCTCACATGCCCTCTATTGGTGAAAAAAAGGTGCCAGGGTCCAAACTACACTTCCCAGGAGCACCTGCCATAACACCCCCCAGGCAGGCTCCTGGTGGGAGTCCACAGTCTGGTTGGCTCAAGCGGTCTCCATTTTAAGGTCCCCCCTTCCCCAACTGTCCCATCTCAGAAGTCCAGGTCCAAAATGGAGGGGCCAAACACACAGAGTCCCAGCTGCAACGAGAACAGGCCAGACAAACAGCAGTATCACTGCCACACTACATATGTTCCAGAAAACAGTTTCACCCTTCCATGAGGCTCCCTCTGCTTGCCTAGCAATGGCAGAATGGAGCAATTCAAACAGCAGCTCGAGTGGGATTCGATCAGTAAGCCTGCAGTCCCCCCTATGCAATGGATCAAGCCTGCAAGCAGGCAGCTCTTAAAGAGACAGCACCAGAGGCTCCAAAAGCACTCACCGTGCTCACATTCAAGTGGTATTACACGGGACACCAGTCAGGTAAGGAGCACTTACGCAGCTCCAAGAAGGCTTTTAGGAACTCCCCCATTAGTAGGGGGGTTACACCCTTCCTGGCCTGGAAAGAACTTGACGTCCGCATCAAGTAGTTACCCTTAAATCACTTTAAGGTAAAACAGTTTAAACTGACAGCACATCAGACCTTTGCTTATACACATTGGTATTGTATTACACAGTTTACTATTGGTTATACAACAGTATACATACAGACAAACTCTTTCTTCTTAAATTAGGTCATTGCTTCCTGGCCATGATACCTGGATAGAGGAGGCCCTTCCCTATCAGCTATCTGAAGGCTAAATGGGGCAGTGTTTGTGGACCTTAGTAAAGCATTTGATTTGGTACATCATGAAACACTTCTGTTAAGACTACAAACGATGGGGATAAATAATAATTCCTTGCAGTGGTTTAGATCTTACTTAACGAATCGTAAACAGAGGGTGATTTGTGGTGTGGCTGTCTCAGATCTCCTGGATTTATATCGAGGTGTACCTCAGGGCTCAATTTTGGGCCCTGTGTTATTTAACATTTATATTAATAATCTTTCTGATTATGTGGTTAATACTGATGTTAGACTCTATGCAGATGATATAGTTTTGGTAGCATCTGCTACTGATCCGGGAGATCTGAGACAGCAACTTCAGACAGACTTTACTAATGTTGAGTCTTGGATTAGAGATTCTGGACTTTTAATAAGCTCTGGGAAAACTCAGAGTATGACTTTTTCTGTGGGATCTAGAACTAAGAATTCTACTGATTTAAAGATTAGTTTTTTGGATGGTACATGTGTTCAAGAGGTTAATACCTATAAAGATTTTGGAGTTGTGGTGGATTATCGTTTTTCTTTTTCTGACCACATAACATCACAAATTAAAAAAGTAAATCAAAGATTGGGAGTATTAAGAAGGGTATCAGGATGTCTGAATAAGGCTATAAAGTCTAAATTGATAAAACAACTGTTGTTACCTGTATTAGAATATGGTCTTCCATTATATAAACATTCTTATAAAAAATCTTTATTAAAGTTGGATCAGATCTACTATAGATTGGGAATTATATACTGAATAACAAATCTCGAGTTCATCATTGTATAGTCTTTCAAGAACTTGGATGGTTATATCCATCAGCTCGAACAGAATTTGTGTGGCTCATGATATGTCATGGTTTGATACATTCAAATATGCATTCTTTAAGGTATTTGATTTGTTTGAATTCAGACACTGAATACTTAGATATGTTTAGGAGATCAACAAGAAAATTGCCTACAATTCAAAATTTAAATCGCATGGGGGATATGGTTTTACAGAATAGTGTAGCTAGGTCATGGAATGGTTTGTCTTGTGAAATTATTGAAATTTCTGACTTGTATACTTTTAAGCATGAATTGTTTAATTATTTAAATGTTAGTTGTAATTGTTATTAATTTTTGTTATTGTATTGTGTGTTTTTGTTATGTTTGATGTTTTTGTATGACAACACAGGTATTTGTTGAAAATGGGGATTAATTTCCCAACAGATAAACCTGTATAAAAATAAATTTTAAACAAACAAACAAACAAACATACTCAGAGGGTGATACTAACAGTTTGGAATCACTTCCCAGGGTTAGTTTGGGCAAGGAGCTTGGGGACACGTACACCCCTTTATGGACCACATTCAGAGAGAGATCCACAGGCTGGCCCAGGGACTTATAACTCAATCTCACTAAGGCCGTACTTCTCAACCAGTCCATCTAGGAGTCTCAGATAACATTTCTGAAGGCCCCGACTCCATTTCAGCCCCACTTGGGTTGGTCGAGGAAACCTCTATAGGAGAAAGGGACCCAGAGCCCATAGTACCTTCAGGGACAGGGCCCTCTATTTTGGAACCCACACTACTTGGTTCAGCTGGGAACATTTCTGGTACTGCTGGGGAGCTATCAGGGCACTCAGAATATTCTTCTTGTTCTGGCATATCACCAGTTGCCCCCCCCCACGTCACTTCCTTCGTCCAAGAAATCAGACAGTTCAGTCAGTCCCAATGAGCTCATATCTTCGGATTTAATACCACTCACTTCTCCCTCCTGGAGCATTGGCTCCAGAGATAAAGCTGGGGGCTCAGACAGTCCAGGAAACCCAACTTCATCCCCAGGGTTGATTAGGAGATTGCCCCTAAACAGCTGGCTTAGTTCATAAGAAGGGTAGTACTCAAGGTTATTCTCACTGTCCTCAGACACAGACTGGCAATCAACCTCAACAGAGGGGGGTGGAGAAGGCCTCTTTAGTTTGATTTCTGAGGAATCAACCAGTCTTAGTTTTTTCTTGGCAGCGGCTCTAGTCACAGGCCCGGGGGGGGGGCATTAGGAGGTTCAGCCTCTATTAAAATCTGTCCAATTGGCAGCAGATGATTTCTGTGTATAGTTTTCACATCTTTTGAGTTGTTCTCAGGCCGCACTTTATATACAGGTAAATCTTCCAGTTTTCCCACAACAATATGAGGGAGGTGATGCCATCTGTCAGCAATCTTATGTTTGCCATGCAGTCCCAGATTCCTCAAAAGCACTCTATCCCCTTCTCTCAGCTCCAGTGCTTTCACTTTCTTATCATGCCTCTCCTTATTGGCCAGGTTTCGTTTAGCAGCCATGGTCTGGGCTAGTTGGTAGGCATGGTTTAGTTGGGCCTTCAACTTCTGCACATACTGTAGATGATTTGCTGCTTGAACCCCATCAGGAGAAACCTTGAAATATACATCCACTGGCAGTCTAGTTTGTCTCCTAAACATCAGTCTATACGGGGAAAATCCAGTGGCAACACTTTTGGTGCAGTTATAAGCATGTACCAAGGTAATAATCTGCCGGCTTCATCTAGGCTTATCTTTAGGTTGCAGTGTGCCCAACATATCAAGCAATGTGTGGTTAAAGCTCTGAGGCTGGGGATCTCCCTGGGGATGATACGGGGTGGTTCTTGACTTTCGTACCCCCCACAAGGATAGCATTTCTTTAATCAGGCAGCTCTCAAAATCTCTCCCCTGATCGGAATGGATTCTTTGGGGGGGCCCATAGTGGACAAAGAAATTCTCAACAAGTACTTTAGCCACTGTGGTTGCTTTCTGGTCTTTAGTGGGGAAAGCTTGTGCATACTGGGTGAAGTGATCAGTAACTACCAATATATTGCTGATGGTTCTCTGATCCGGTTCTAGACTAAGGAAATCAATGCAGACCAATTCCATGGGGCACTAGTAGTGATGTTAACCAGGGGGGCAGCCCTCTGAGGCAGGGTCTTTCTTTGTAAACATCGGCTACAAGTCCTGATATACTGTTCCACATCAGCACCCATTTTGGGCCAATAAAATCGGGACCGCACTAAGTCAAGGGTTCAGTCTATGCCGAGGTGTCCCATGTGATTGTGCAGGGACCTCAACACCAGTTCTCTAAAAGCAGTGGGCAGCACCAGTTGTTGTTCATCTACCCACTCCTCTTTGTCTATGGTCTCCCTGTATAATAGTTTATTAATCAATTTCAACTTTGAACCTTCTTTGTATAACAGGGCAGTTCTCAGGTCAGTGGAACACAGTTTTGACACATCTCTCTCTACTAGCAGAGCCTCCAAAGCAGTTTTTATCATGGAATCTCGGGATTGAGCCCACTGGACACTATCATTGTTGAATTGGGGCAGTGCACAAGTGTCTAATGCAGAAAAATGACATTAAGCAGCAGGTATGCAGTTCTCAGATGGCCTCAAGCAATCTACCATGCAGTCCACAGCATCAGGAGACACCTGTTCCTCCTTGTCAAATTATTGGCAAAGGGCTCTTATGTCAGGTTCTGACAACCTGACCCAGTTGGCTCGGAGCACAGGCCTCTGGGAGACAGCATCAGCATCTATATGATTTAGGCCTGCTCTGTATTCAGCAGCATAGTCGTAGGTGGACAACGCAGAGAGCCACCTATGGCCAGTGGCATCCAACTTAGCTGAGGTCTGCACATATGTCAGAGGATTGTTATCAGTCTTCACCAATATCTTAGCACCATACAAGTAGTCATGAAATTGATCAATAATGGCCCACTTAAGGGCCCGGAACTGTAGTCTGTGCACTGGATAGTTCTTTTCTGAAGGAGTCAAGCTTCTGCTGGCAAAAGCTACAGGTCTTAGACCGTTTGGGTGCTCTTGATATAACACAGCCCCCAATCCTTGTAGACTGGCATCAGTATGAAGAACGTATGGCTTGGCAGGGTCAGCATAGACCAGCACTGGGGCATGGGTAAGTTGATATATAATGTCATGGAAAGCTTCCTCACAATCAACAGTCCAGCGGGTTCCAAACACATAATTTGGGCGGAAATATTTTTTCTCAGTCTCGGAGAGCACAGCTTTCTTATACTTTTGTGGGTTGAAGGGTACCCCTGAATAAGGTTGAGGAGAGGGCGGATCACTCGAGAACAGTCTTTGATAAATCGCCTATAGTGTCCACAAAACCCCAGAAACCATTACAGCTCTTTCAAATTCTTTGGTTGAGGCCAAGCAGTCAAAGCTTCCACTTTGCTGAGGTCAGTCTCGATGCCTTCAGTGGACACTATGTGCCCCACATATTTCATGGATGTTTGAAAGAAGTGGCACTTATCTACAGACAATTTGAGACCAAAATCCTCCAGTCGATCCAGAACTTTGAACAACCTGTTTTCATGTTCTTCCAAGGAGCTACCAAACACTATGACATCATCCAGGTAGACTAAACACTTGAGCAAATTCATGTCCCCCACAGCACGCTCCATCAAGCGCTGGAAAGTAGCAGGGGTGCCTGAAATCCCTTGGGGCATCGACATAAACTCGTAGAAGCCTAGTGGGCAAATGAAAGCAGTCTTTTCTCAATCCTCCAGAGCCATCGGGATCCGGTAGTACCCACTGCGAAGGTCTAACACTGAGAACCATTTACTACCATTTAGATAGTCCAAGGCATCCTGAATGCGTGGCATGGTATACTGGTCTGGTATGGTTCTCCTGCTTAAAGTACAGTAATCCACACACATCCAAACAGTTCCATTCTTTTTTCTCACTACTACAATAGGTGAGGCATAGGGGCTTCTGGATTCCTGTATCACCCCAGCTGTGAGCATCTCCTGCAGGTGTCATCTCACATCATCTATATCAGCAGGGGCCAGCCGTCGAGATCGCTTAAGGAAAGGTCGCTCATCCTGTAGCTGAATGTGATGCTCAGCTCCTTGCACACATCCTACATCCCACTCCTTCAAGGAAAACACCTGCTCACTCTGGGCGAGCCTTTCACTAATACTTTTCTTCCATTCTGCTGGCAGTGGGGAATCACCAAAGTCAAACAGATCAGGGGTCACTCGTTCACTCCTCCCAGGAGTCTTGTTGTTGGGCAGAACAGCAGTATCTGCACAGTGCACCATGGCCAGAGTGCAACCCAGCTTCACTCGAATCTCTCGATCAGATACATTATGCACTTGAACCATTACTCTTCTGGCAAAAGCATGGGCTTGAGCAGGTAAGATACTAGGTTTAACCAACAACCCCTCTGGCAACTTTCCCTGGCCTGGTGCATCCTGCATCAATATTTTATTCTTCACATCCTTTTTAATCCGGACCTCTCCCTGCAGAACACACTGGACATTTGGGGCTAGCAGTAAGGATTCTGGATCCTTCTTCTAGACAACACCCACCGGGCCTTCGGGTTCCACCTGGCTGGCCTTTCTCTGGGTCTCGTAGACCTTCTGAATCAAGGCAGGTATTCTGAGAGCTCGCCCAGTCCTGGACCTCTGTTTTTCAGAGCACAGCAGTGCTAAGCGACCAAACATGTGAGCATTTGTTCCGATTAACAAGGGCACCCCATTATACAGTCCAGTGGGAGGACACACTAGTGCCAAGGTTTCCACTTGTTCGGCCACCCCAGACACAGAAGTAGGAAAAGACAACCAGATCCGGATATACCCAGAATAAGGGTAGGCCTTATCACTCAGTCCCCAAACATGTAGTCCATCCAAAGGTTGCAGAGGCACCTCAGGCAAGTGCTTCTGATACCAGTCCTGGAACATAATGGTCATTTGGGAACCACTGTCCAACACAGCCCAGGTGGGTACTCCATTCACTCTCACAGTGGTCTCCATTGAGGGACCCACCACGTCAGACCATTCAGGGGGCATGGTTTGGGAGGTTGCTTGGGCATTGGCCCAGGAAAACAAAACTCTTCCGAGGAGGCCCTCCCTGTAATCTGGTATAGGCCTTGCGATGCCAGGCTACTAGCCTGCTGTTGACCCTCCTCAAGTTCTCTGGTAACCGGCACTCAGTCTGAAAGTGTCCATCCTTCCCACAGTGGTAGCAGAACTTAGTATCTCAGGGGTCTTTGTTGGGAGGGAGATATCTCACCTGCCGGGAGGCGTTGGGGGTTCTGGAGGGCTCCTCTTGGCTAGGTCATTTGTGTCTAGATAACTCAGGTTCCCCAAATTTGGAGGGGTTAGCAGCAGTTTGTTTCAATTCTCTCACCATTTCCTATAAATCTAACATACTAACATACTAAAATGCCAGCAGAATAGGCCTAACGGTCTTTCATGTCTGCTCGTTTGGTCAGCCCCCACCCTGGGTGCTGACCTTGCTGTCCCCCTTGCCTTCTCTGGCTTCTCCCTTCCCAGTTCCGGATATTCTTGCTGCATTGGATTTTGCTTCCTGAACCCTTCCCCTGTACCTGTCCCACCCCCCTTGAACCCCTCCACTGTCTCTGCCTCCACCAGCCCCTAGGTAGTGCATTCCATGGCTCCACCACCCTCTCAGTGAAGTAGCACCTCCTTCTTTCTCCCTGAATCTTCCCTCCAGCTCCACCCATGCCCTCTAGTGGCCCTTCCTTCCTTCGAAGCACCCTGACTGTTCCTCCCTATTTACCCTCTTCATGTACCTGAAGACCCTATCATGTCCCCCAGTCCTCTTCTCTTCCATGTGTACATATTTAGCTCTGAGCCTCTCCTCATAGGTCCTGTCCCCAAGCCCCAAATCATTTTGGTTGCCCTCCTCTGGACCCTCTCCAGGAGGTTAATGTCCCTCTTTAAGTGTGGCCTCCAAAACTGCATGCAGTACTCAGGTCTTGCCTCACCAGCAGTTATACAGAGGAGTATCACTTCCTCCTTCTGGAGGTGATCCCCTAGCGATGCATCCCAGCATCCTGTTGGCCTTGGCTGCTGCCTCCCACAAGTCTCAGAGTTGTTCATCTGACATCCACCACCACCCCAGGTCCTCTCAGCCATTGAGACTTGTAGTATTCCCCCAGGGTGTACACTTGGCCTGGGTTTCTGGCCCCAGGTGGAGTACCTTGCATTTCCCTGCATTGAACCTCAGCTTCCACTTTCTAGACCATCTTTCCAGAGCCTCCAGGTCCCCTGCAGGGCCACCTCCCTCCTCCCATCCACCACCGCCCCAGTTTCGAGTCATCTGCAAAGAGACTCATCTCACTCCTGATTCCTGTCCTTATGTCAGATATGAGGCGTTGAACAGAAGGGGCCCAAGGACTGATCCTGTGGGACCCCACTAATGACCCTCCTTGGGGATGAGACTATCCACCAACTACGACCCTCTGGGACCGGTCCTGGAGCCAATTGCTATCCATCTGATCATCTGGTTTCCCACCCCCATTTCTCCTAGCTTATCCAATAAGCCCACGTGAGGAACAGAGTCAAATGCCTTGCTGAAGTCTACAAAGAGGACATCCACTGGTCTACCCTGGTCCAAGGCACTTGTCACCCAGTCCTAGAACTCCACCAGGTTTGTCTGACACGATTTCCCCGGGATGAATCCATGCTGTCCATCGTCCAGGCACCCTGACTTATCCAGGTCCCCCTACCTCTCCTGACAATGCCCTCCATCACCTTGCCCACCACCGATGTCAGGCTGACAGGCCTGTAGTTCCCTGCCAGCTCCCTTGATCCCCTTGTGGATAGGCACTACATGCGCCACCTTCCAGTCTTGGGCACCACCTGTCCTCAGAGAGATGGTGAAAAGCTCTGCCAGGGTTTCGCCAGGACATCTGCAAGTTCCTTCAGCACTCTAGGATGTAATTTATCCGGCCCCGTGCTTTCTCCATCTTAAGGAAGCTGAGGGCTCCTCACTCTCTCTGCTGTGATTTCCACTCTGGTACCTCTTCTCCCTGCTTAGCCCCCCCTACCTGCCAGTGATGACCCCTCTCCCCAGACCTACCGATCGGTAAGGTCCCCCTCCTCATTATCTCTGTCTCCTCCCATGTATGATGCAGCATCCCCATTTTCCTGGTGAAAACTGAGGTGACTTACTATAGAAACATAGAAACATAGAAGGATTTGGCAGATAAGGACATCAAGGCCCATCCAGTCTGCCCATTTCTTTTCTACCTTATAAATGTGCCATCGCCTTTGCTCTGTCAGTGACCTATCTATTCATAGTCATTTGTATTGCTCCCTTATGCCTATCCCATGCCTGTTTGAAGTCCTGCACTGTATTCATAGCCACCACTTCTTGTGGTAAGCCATTCCATGCATCTACCACCCTTTCTGTGAAAAATAATTTCCTCACATTCCCCCTTAATCGGCCTCCCTCTAATCTCATGCTGTGTCCTCTTGCCCTGCTATTTTTCTTATATTTAAACATGTTAGACTCTTTCACCTTGTTTATGCCCTTAAGGTGTTTGAATGTCTCGATCATATCACCTCTCTCCTCCTTTGCTCAAGGGTATACATATTGAGCTCCGTTAATCTGTCCTCATATGTCTTCTGATGCAGTCCCTGCACCATTTTGGTTGCCCTTCTCTGACTGCCCATTTGGTTAATGTCCTTGTGAAGGTGTGGCCTCCAATACTGCACGAGTACTCCAGATGGGGCCTAACCAATGTCTTGTACAGAGGGATTACACCTCCTCTTACGACTTGTGATACCCCTACTAATACACCCTAACACCCCCTAGCCTTACCTACTGCTTTAGAGGTCTGCTTGATGATTTTAGGTCATCAGTGATGATGATGCCCAAGTCTCTTTCTTCCTTTGTGACTGCTAGCAACTCCTCCCAGCCTATAAGTGGCTTCAGGGTTTCTCTTCCCTATGTGCATGATTTTGCACTTCTTTGCATTAAATCCAGTTGCCACTCTTCTGACCATTCTGCTAGTTTATCCAGATCTCTTCTCATTCTGCCCACCCCATCTGGATCATCTACTCTGTTGCAGATCTTGGTGTCATCTGCAAACAGACAAGCCTTACCCTCTAGTCCATCTGCGAGGTCACTAATGAAGATGTTAGACAGGACTGGCCCCAGGACTGATCCCTGAGGTACCCCACTTGTGACTTGCATCTCTTCTGACTGTATACCATTTACCACCACTCTCTGTTTTCTGCCAGTCAACCAGTTTGCCACCCAGTTGACCAACTTCTGACCCACCCGAGCCTACCTAGCTTATTTATCAATCTTCTATGTGGAACAGTGTCAAAAGCTTTGCTGAAGTCAAGGTAGGCGACATCAACTGCTCCCTTGGTCCACCACTTGGTTACCCAGTCAAAGAAATCTATGAGATTAGTTTGACAGGACCTTCCTTTTGTAAACCCATGCTGTCTTGGATCCTGTGCCCTATGGATTCCAGGTGTTGCTAATATCCTTTCCTTAAGGAGTGCCTCCATAATCTTGTCCACTACTGAGGTAAGACTGACCGGTCTGTAGTTCCCCGCCTCCTGCTACCACTCTTGTGGAGTGGATCACATGAGCCCTTCTCCAGTCTTCTGGGACCTCTCCTGTGCTCAGAGACTCACTAAACAATTCTGCTAATGGCTCTGCTAGTTCCTCCTTTAGCTCCTTAAGTACCCTGGGATGTGCCATCAGGTCCCATTGCCTTATCCACCCTGAGCTTAGCAAGCTCTTGTAGGACCTTTCTTTGTGAAGGAGTAGTGCCTCACCTCCTCCCCCTGTGTCCATGATGCTGAGCTGTGGGCCTGCCCTACCTTCTCTTCAGTAAATACTGAGCAAAGTATCTATTTAGGATAGATGCCTTTACAGGGTCCTCCTCCTCACATGCTCCCTTTTCTCCATTAAGCTTAGCAATACCCCTCTGGACTTTCTCCTTTCACTAATGTATCTATAGAAAGTTTTGTCACCTTCTTTACTGTTCTGTATAGTGTTTCTCAGTTTGGGACTTTGCCTTTACTGCCTTACCTGCTTCCCTTAGGGCAGTTTGGTATGCCTCCCTATCTTCATCCCGCTGTGTTCCCTTATATTTTCTGAAGGCCAGCCTTTTGGCTCTGACCTTTTCTGCTACTGTATTTGAGAACCAAAGTGGTTTCCTTCTTCTTTTGCACTTCCTTTTCTGTCTAACACAATGGGATGTTGCTTCAAGTATTGTATCCTTAATGCTTGCCCATTACTCATTTAGTACCTCAGCCTGCTCCCCTGGGTCTTGTGCCCATCTCGCCCCTGATTTAATCCCGCTAATCTGCCCCTTCACCCTTCGTCTTTCCCCAATGTATCTATAGAACCCCTTTTTTCCTCTCCTAATTTCCCTGGCCAGGTTCTGCTCCTTCCTTGCCTTAGCCGCCCTCACCACTCTAGTGGCCCTTTTAGCCATCAGCTCATACTCCCCTCGATCCCTTTCACTCCTTGAGCACTTGAATTTCTTATAGGCTGCTTCTTTCCCCGGACCACCTCCTGGACCTCCCTGGTCCACCAACAGGGTTTTTGGGCCCTACCGCATTTTCGTTTTACTCTTGCACAGGTGCTGGTAGCATCCTGCACCCCTCCTGATGATTTCCCACCTACTATCAGCGTCCATGTCTGACCCAATTCCATCCAAATGCTCCTTAAGGATCCTTCCCATTTCTTAAAATCTGCCCCTGAAGTTGGTTACTTCCGTCTTTGTGCAGCCTTCTACCCTCCTAGGTCCAGGCAGAACCAGACCATGGCATGGTCCTCCCGCCAATGGGTCCCTTACCTCAGGCCCCCAATCTGGTCACTGTCTGCCAGGACCACATCCAGTACCCGTGCCTCCTGGTCGGTTCCCTCACCTGCTGAGTTAGGAGCAGCGTCTTGAAAGACATCAACAACCTCTGTTCCCTGGTCACAGAGGATGTCATAGTCTCCCAGTCTGTTCCTGCATGTTTAAGTCCCCAACACCACCACCTTTCCTCTGCCCAGTCTGCAGTGTCTCCTAACATCTGCCACCAGACTGTCCTCCAGCTCCTCCGCCAGGGCAGGGGTCTATATACCACCCTATTTTACTCTCTTGCCCCCTGTTATCACAGTACCCAAATCGCCTCCACGGTTCCTTCCGCCTCCCTACTCCCCTATGCCAATGCAGTTTTGACTATCATTGCTACCCCTCCTCCCCTTCCCTCCCCCCTGTCCTTCCTGAACATAGTGTAACCCTCCAGGTTCAGGTCCCAGTCATGTCTTGCAGTGGCCCAAGTCTCAGTGACCGCTGCCACATCCACTGCTCCCTCAGTTAACATTGCCTGGAGCTCAGGCATTTTATTGCCCAAGCTCCTGGCATTTAGCAGGACTACCTTCCACCCTTTCCCTATAGTTCCATTTCCCCTGCTCGTGTTCCCATGGGGATTCTGTTTTCTCCTGGTCTGCACTTTGCCAGTTGGCCTTTTCCTGCAATCCTCCTGGTCCCCAGGGGGGTGGAGACAGAGTTCCTCCTTTATCAGCACCCCCTTGACAGCCTTTTCTCCCATCCCACCCCCTTCACAAGTTTAAACCCCACTTTTCACAAATGAACTCCTCTATTTTCAACTTAAGGATTCCCCTCCCCTCCAAATTGAGATGTAGTCTATCTCTAGCATACAGCTCCTTATCCTCCCAGGTCTCCCCCCAATCCCCCATCAACCCATACCCTCTGGCCTCACACCACTCCCTGAGCCACTCGTTTATCTCCCTAATTTTCCTTTTGTGTTCCCCACTAGCCCTTGGCACTGGCAGGATTTCTGAGAAGGAAACTGTGCATCCTATGTCATGACAGACCCTGGCGAGCTCCCTGAATCTTGCCTGTATCTCTAGCTCGCTATTTCCCTCAATGTCATTTGTACCCAGGTGGACCAGTATGTCTGGGGAACCCCCACAGTCCTTTGCCAGCTGATATACCTCATGCTTAGCCCTGTGCACCGTTAGTCCAGGGAAGCATCTTGTTCTAACTGGCCAGGCTTCTCCCTCCCTATCCCATTTGATACCCCTGATCATAGAATCCCCCAGCAGGAGCACTCTGACCACTCCTTTTCCTCCATCCCCCTTCCATGGCCCTCATCCTTTCTACCAGCCCCTCCACCCAGCTGGCTCCTTGTTCCTCCCTCTATCTGGGTGCCACATGCCACCACCTCCTTATTTGGCACTTGGGTTAATATCCCAGTACTGACACTGTAATGCAGCATGAGAGGGGTGCTGCATTTCTGAGGTGCCGTCTTTCGGATGAGACGTTAAACCGAGGTCCCATCTGCCTGGATTGGTGGTAGTTCAGGTGGATGTTAAAGATCCCATGGCACTTATCGAAAAGAGTAGGGGAATTTCCCCGGTGTCCTGGCCAAATTTCCCTCATTCACTAAAAATACCACCAACAGCTTAATCTGGTTCAAGGTCAGTTGGCATTCATCTGTATCCCCCTCCCCCGGGTTGTGCCTGAAAATAGGCAGGATTTGTCTAGTGCACTTACCCGGTCAACAAAAACTAAATAAATAAATATTTACCATGGCCACTCCCTTCCCTCCAATCCTATGCCTCTCCTCCTCCTGAGTATCCTTCTGTTCCTCGCTAACTCCCCTCACTGCTCGCAACTGGTCCTTCTCCCCCATCTGCTAAACTAGCCTGGCTCATCCTCCCTTCCTTCCTGTCTCCATTTAGTTCCTCCTTGCTCGTCGTGCTCCCCTGGCCTAAACCCTCAGCTCCCTTTACTGAATCCTCCTTGTACTTCTGGTCCTTCTCCTTTACCTTTCCTCCCAACTGGTCCTTCTCCTTGCGCTTTCCTCCCTCTTCCCCCTGCCCATCCTGCTCTGATTCACTGCTCCCCCCATTCTCCTGCATTCCAGGTCCCCCCTGTTCTTCCTGCTATCTGGCCCCTGCCTCCTGCCTCCCACTCCCACACCCTTTCCGTCTCTAACCACCTCTGTCGTGGCTACATCACCCCCCTCATCCTTGAGCAGAAGAAGAGAATTGAAGCGGTTACTGAGTATAAGGTCTGATCCACCTCCCCACCTTGCTTCCTTCTGTCCAGCACTGGCCATCTGCCTACTTCCCTGAGAATGTTGTCCCTCCGTCCCCCCTTTGTGAGGGTCCCCAGTTACCTGCCTGCTTCCTTGGTAGTGTCCTTTGGACCCCTCTGCCAGGGTCCCTATGTGACCCCTGAGTATTCTCCTGCACTCCTTTCCTATACCCCACCCCAGTGCTTGGTGCAACCCTGTGGAGATTTCCAGCCCCTTCCCCAACCATACCACCCCCCTTCCCCAGCTTTCTCCTCATCCCCGCAACCTCCTTAGCTGTGCTAGCTAGTAGCACACTGGGCAACCACCATACTTCCAAGCCCAGTCCAGTATCATGGCTGCTCCACACCCTGTGCACCCCACCAGCCTCCCAAAGATGCCAGCCCTAATGATGTATGGTTCCATCCCCTTCCAAATAGGTTTCCTTGGGTGAGCCACCAGGTTCCCCCCTAGTCCAAGAGACCCCTGCTGCCTAATCAGGTCACCCACTAATCTTAGAGACAGTCCCACTGTACACCAGTAATTCTGTTACTAGGTGTAGTACAACACATTTAACTTATAAGGGAAATGAACAACTCCCTAAGCTCCTCTCTCCCAGCCTTTAAATCCAACCCCCAGTGGCTAGAACTACATAAGCTGCACCAGCAGCCTTTTCCTCCAATTGCAGGGCAGGTGTTCCCCTATAAATTTGCAGACTTCTGGGGAGGTAGGGTGGGTCTTGGGCAGACACCTGACAAGAGAGAGTGTATCAGCCCTGTGTCTCCCCTCCAAGCCCTGCAGCTAAAGAACCAGGCCCAAGCAAATCCCACCAAATAGGTTTTAAATCAGAAGAAATAGGCCTCTACCAGCGCAGCCTGTTACACAGTGAAACATCCACAAAAAGAGCCCCACTTACAGCCACCAAATCAGTTTACAAACATCCAGCATCCCCCAAAACAATACCCTGCTAGCCCCTTAGAAGTAAGAAAGAAAAGAACTAACCTACCAAGTAAAATCCACAAGAACCCTGTGAAAACAACAGCAGCAGCAGCAGCTACTGTCCTGGAACACAACTGATCCTGTCCCCTTCCAGTTCTTTCTGAAATCTCTAATCTCAGCCTTCAAATCACTCTCCACCCGGGGATCAGAAAAAACAGCATGCACTCCCACTCCATCCTGGGCCTCTGGGGGCACAGGAAATGCATCAGGCCCCTTGTTCAATCCCCTTGAGGGGTAGGTCTCATCTGGTTCACTGGGCTCAGGGGTCTGGCATAGATTCACGACCCCCACATAAGGTTCTCACCCCTCTTCATCAGTCTCAGCTTCTCGAATCTTTCTCATCAATTGGCAGTATTCGGGAGGGGCAGCCCGTTGGTCATGTAACTTGAGTTTTAACAACATCACACTAGAAAACCTACCAGATTTCAAGATATGATCCAGCCAGACCTGATTCAAGGCTGGGTCAGTTACCACCCCTTTTCGAAAAGCTTTTTGCAATCCCCTTTCCATTCTAGTGACAAGGGCTGACAATTTCTCATTCCTCCACTGTTTAGCTGACTTGAACTTCCACAACATGTCTGCCCCAGTTTCTGCACTCCCAAACTCCCCCTCTAAGGCAGAAAGGTACTCTACTGCAGTAGCCCGCAAGAAATGAATGGCTTCCAAAGCTGGGCCCCTCAGGCTCTCCATCAGTCTCTTTCATTTCTCCCCCTCAGAGCACTGCCACTCTTGACTAAAGGGGTAGCATAGTCCATCGAAGTCTCAAAATCATCTTCTCCCGAGAGCACAGGCACAGTACCAGAAAAAAGTTTCAACCTCCGATAGGAGTCTAGCTGTATGGGGGGAACAACTACAGGGGGTGAAGTCAGAATAAAACTCTTGGGGGACCCAGGAGAGGTATCTGGGGAGGTTTGGGGGGGTGGGATCACTAGAAAGGTCTAACACCTGTAGTAATTCCTGAGTAGTCCTCCCTTCTGCCACTAACAGTTTAAGCAGTTTATCTTTAAAGCTATTAGTCTTGGGAGACCCCCTGGGGTCACTGAACCACTCCGGACATGAATGACCCTCCACCCTTTTTGAGCACCTTCCAGGTAAATCACTGGGGGGCACCCTCTCGGGATCTATAATTATACCGCATAAAAGCAGCACCTGCAAGGTCTGATCGAGTAGGTCAGCCATTCATCCCTTCACCTCTACCTTGCCTAAACATTTAACACACTCAACTACAGAAACAAGGTCAGCGTTCTTTATCCCCAGAGGGACATCTAGTAGTAGCACAATTTTCTGGGAATCCAACTCTTCAGCTTCACCCCATCCCATCAGTATATGCACCATCATCTTAATAGGGTCTAACTTAATTTTAGTCGTGATATCCCCCTCCAGTTTTTCCTTTAGTTTGGCCATGTTGGGGCACTTTGTCTACTCGGCCACTAGGGGATGCTAATACCAGCGGTGTCTCCAAAATTTAACCCCTAAAGGGCGCTATCCCAAGGGCTACTACCCCTGCCTGTTCAGCTAATAACAGGTTAAGGGGCCTGGATCCGTTGGCGGGTGCCTCCACCCAGAGGTCAGGGTTGGAACAGTCAAAGGCGACCTGATCACAGCCCTCTGGGTCACTGCAACCCCCCTTTCTTCCCACTAGTGGTTAACCAACAATTCCCACTCTATCGCTATAACTTACACTTACACCCCGGTCGTCATGGCCAACTTGGTGTGGAGAACCCCATGTAAAATAAAATGCAGTTATACAATGACCCATACACAAAAGGGTAGCACAAACACACAGTTCACACGGTATACCTTGCAACAACAAATCTGATTTATTAAGGGGGAAGTAACAAGGAAGGGGGGATTAGATTGATTAGTTTAACCTTCTACTATATAGAGCACTGTGCACAGGCCAAACCTATCAGTCACTGTCTTTGGGCACCCAGGCCTCACAAGGCTAGCCTATTCAGTGTAACTTGTTGGGGCCCTGGTGAAGAAACAAGCATTTGATACCTAGGTTGAATTTGTAAGAGCCCGCAGGCACAATTCAGGCAGCCAATAAACAGCCAGACAACTCTTGTCCTCAGGAAGAACATTTGACAGGGAACTACCCTGATTTAGTACTCACGAATCCTGCAAAACGATCCCTCTCACACCCCTGCAGGAATTGCCCTGTAATGCAGACATTGCTCTACACATTTATATGTACACAGAGGGGTACCATACCAGGCAGCTGTTCCAAACATCCTGATCGCTTTCTCTGACCAAACCAGGTGAACAACACAGCTTCACTTGTCCTGACAGACCGAGTGCGATTCAGCAGATTCTACAGTCCTCTACAGGGTGAGCCTGGTAGGTAGCTGTAAGCGTATAGCCTCCTCTGCTTGCCACTCACTCACGGATCTTGTCTGCTCTCTCTCACTCTCTAGCATGTGGTGCATGCGGCTGTGGCCCTAACGTCGCGGCGTCCCGTGAGGCCTTTCGCAAGAGGAGCCAGAGCTCCTTCTCCCTTCATGATCACTAACCACTCTGCCCTCCAGGACAGTTGCAGGGCAGTTTCTCTTGCTCCTCAGGGCTCCGGTTGGCTGCTTTTCTGTCCATCACCTCACCACGCCCTCTATTGGTGCAAAGGTGCCCAGGGGTCAAATTACACTTCTGGGAGCACCTGCCATAAATCCCACCCAGGCTCCAGGTGGGAGTCCACATTCTGGTTGGCTCGAGCGGTCTCCATTTTAAGGTCCCCCCTTCCCCAACTGTCCCATCTCAGAAGTCCAGGTCCAAAATGGAGGGGCCAAACACACAGAGTCCCAGCTGCAATGAGAACAGGCCAGACAAACAGCAATATCACTGCCACACTACATATGTTCCAGAAAACAGTTTCACCCTTCCATGAGGCTCCCTCTGCTCGCCTAGTGACGGCAGAATGGAGTGATTCAAGAAGCAGCTCGAGTGGGATTCGAGCAGTAAACCCGCAGTCCCCCCTATGCAATGGATCAAGCCTGCAAGCAGGCAGCTCTTAAAGAGACAGCACCAGAGGATCCAAAAGCACTCACTTAGGCAGCTCTGAGAAGGCTTTTAGGAACCCCCCCATTAGTACGGGGGTTACACTCGACTTGTGAATTGCAATCTTTGGGATGAGAAGGATGGATGATGGATCTTCAGGATCACTTAGTGGCAGCAGCAGTACTGTGAAGTAGCGCACTGCAGACTGGGGCAACAGTAACAATGTCAGAGCAATTGGTAGAATAGCTTATAGTCAGTGTTTACGCTCAGCTAGCCTAGGTTACCCCATTCACTGGAGGCAATAATTGCTGGAGTGGTCATACAGTACAACCATACTAATTGTCATTACAACCTCTTGTTTGCACACTGTATAACAGCAATTTTCTGTGCTGATTCGGACTCCAACAGGCTCTTTTATGTGCTGGCTAGGCTATCACTACTTGGAGTCCAGACTTAGCCGAGCCAAGCTTGACTGTCAGACTGGTGCTAGTTGGCTGCTGCACTTCAATTTATGGCACACACAGAAATAGGGCTGGCATGCATGGTATGTCAGTACACTTTGTTTTTTTTGTTTTTTTTTACAACTATGGCTTCACAGTCACATCTGACCAAGAAGAAATAGCCCAAAACTACCTGGGTTAAAACCCCAAGCAGGCAGCTCTTAAAGAGACAGCACCAGAGGCTCCAAAAGCACTCACTGTGCCCACGTTCAAGTGGCATTATGCCAGACACCAGTCAGGTAAGGAGCACTTACATAGCTCTGAGAAGGCTTTTAGGAGCCCCCCATTAGTACTGGGGTTAAAACCCCATTGAAAAAAATAGGTCCCAGGACCAAAGCCCTGACCTGGCAGCATAGGTTTCTTTACAGGTACCGGAGTTTCTTGCAGAGGTACCGGGGCCGAGCCCTGGCTGACCCCAGCCTGAGTCCAACGCTGAACATAGCCAGTGTGTCACAAATCCCCCTCAACAGACTAGGTCCAGCACTTTGTTGTACTGACACTCGTCTACAGGGAAAGAGAATGAAAACTGCAGCTTGTTGTTTCACGGTAACAGAATTTAACACTATGCAGTCTGCCAGTGTGTCTTGCTGTTTCAGAAAGCAAATGATATGTTCTGAGTCACTCCATCTCTCTCTCTCTCTCTTACACTGTTAGGTATTTGCCTATGAAATGTTTTCAGTGGTTTCTGTTCGCAAGCATTCCCATTACATAAACAATATTTGTCAATGCCGAAGTTCCTTGTCGGAATTGCTGTTGGTATGCAGTTTGACAGGACTACAGTTCCCAGCAGAAAGAACAAGTTATGACACCAAGTTCAAATTCCTGTTGAAATACACTGAAGTGCATACCTGTTTCCTCAATTTGTGATCTGGCTTTGAAGAGTAAAGATGTTTCTGTGGTTCAGAGAAGAGGAGGGTACTGGAGCCCCACCATGGGTTGGGGGGGTGTTATGGTTAGAAACCCTAATGCCCCAGGCGTTTGTTGGTATTTGCACTTCAGATTTTTAACATGGCCTTTTATGACCTCAGCCTCATGAAAGTATTTGGGACCTTTGCTCATGAACAGTGGCACTGTGATTTTGTCAATCTGTCCCGAACATTGATTTCTCACAGTGACCGCACCATTCTGCACCAGATATGTGAAAACACAATTTGAGCAGGATGTGAAATATTACAGCTGTCCCATTCATAAGGAGGTGTGAAGAGATGGCAGTGTTGAAAATCAAGAGTGAAAATAATAAAAATGTTCAGATGTACAAGCATGCATTGAAACTGCGCAATGCACACTCATAGCACAGTCATTTAGTCAAAAGTGTCACTGTGACTTTCTTAATCTGTCCCAAACAGTGATTTCCCACAGCGACCAAGCTATTCTGCATCAGAAGTGCGAAAACACATTTCAGCCAGGATGTTAAAAATGACAGCTATACTGTTTATGTGGAGGTGTAAAAAAATGTGAATGTTGAAAATCTGGAGTGAAAATATTACAAATTCGTGAAGTTGCGTGTGTGCATGCAAACTGCACAACACACCTTCGTAACACAGTACTTTATTGGAATTTTTTTCACCAAATTTGAAACATAGATTTTTGGGAGCCCACCTCAAGAACTGTGACACTGTCATTTCATTAATTGGTCCTGAAAGGTGATTCCACACAGTGACAGCAAAATCACCTTTCCGGATTGAATTCATAAGATGGGGTCCCAAGAACCCCATGTTGAAAATTTGGTGCCAAAATTCACAAAAAAGGCTGAGATAGCCACCTAAGTTGGAAAAAAAAACATTTATGCCATTATACAGCTTACCAGCATTTCTTCAGATTGTGGTCGACTTTGAAGAGTGCAAACGTGTTTGCGCTCCACTGAAGATGGTCACGCCAGGCTCCGGAGGTAAGTATGGGGTGAGGGGTTCATGTGTGGTGATGTGGGGTGCACAGAGAGTGAGTGCGGGTTGGGGAAGGGGCACTGGAGACAGCAAGTGACTGTTTTCTCTTTTTACAAGTATTAAAAAAAAGGCAACATGGAATAGTTTTTCCTTACAGGTGCGGTCTGCCACCTGGGTGTTTGTTGGGTCTGGAGCCGATGGGGACTGGGAACCCTGTCAGCGCATACAGAGTGTTTGGGGGGGCATATGAGCCAAGGGGGATTGGGCACCCTGCTTGGCACACAACAAATGGGGGGACATTATGCCAACAGGGATTGGGCTCCCCCATTGGCAAATGAACTTGGGAGGGGGCATGCCAACAGGGGGATTGTGCACCCGTCGGCTTTGATTGGGACAGTGAGAGTTGGATGGTGATAGCCACCACCGTTTGTTTATTTATAACAAATGGGGGGGGGGCATTTTGCTGATGGAGATTAGGCAGCCCTATGGCAAATGAACTTGGGAAGGTGCATGCCGACAGGGCTCAGCGCATTCACACTGTATACACTATGGCAGTGACAATGTGCAACCAGGAAGTCAACACTGTAGGGCTTTACACATCAAAGAACTGAGCCACACCACTATTGGTGCAACTTTGTCCTCTGAAAAGTTGGCCAACTCTGCCCCAACAACAGAAAGAGAGAGTCATTGGCAGCCTGACAACTGATTTGCCTGCCGCTGACCAGTCCCTTGGAACTGAGCTCTCCATTGGGCTCACACTGCTATATAGCACCTCTCATATTAATGAGTTCATCAGTGCCTGTGTGTCTCAACACACTTAAAGATAAATGATGCCTGCCAAAACTACCAGACTGAACTAAGACAAGCATATGCCACAAATCAAACTCATCAGAGAGCAATTGCCCAGTGCTTGGTTATGCTCACATGCTGCAGCAGCTTATTAGACGTAGGACTTGGGAGGACATTTCCACTTCAGATTGTGTTGCTAATTCACAAAACAGACAGTTCAGGGTACAGGGGAATTATACATGTGCATCACGGCATGTTTATTTTATTCAATGCAAGAGATGTCCGCAAACAGGGTATGTTGTAGAGACAAGCCAACCTCTCCAGACTAGAATGAACTCCCACAGACATACTATTAATATGAAGATGACCAACAAGTCCATGGGGCAACACTTCACTCAGACTGATCACTTCATCTCAGATATGTTGGTACCCCCCCATGCAGGATGCACAAATGGGGGGGCGCATGGACCAACTGCACCCCGATCCCCCACATCCATGGACCACACCACACTGGGGGACATTCCAGGGGTGTGCCAGCACTACGCTGCTATACACTAAACCACGTAGTGCTGGCTGCATGGGTGCAGAGTATGGGGCAGGGTGCACCATGGTAGACCCTGCCATAATCCATTGCGCACCCTCATGGTCCCCATCCACCTGACTCTGAGGGACCAGGACAGTGCTCCCCATGCTGTCCTTGTTCACGTGGCAGCTGGAGAGGGCGGGGCAGTGAAACGGGCAAGTGCCAAGATGAACTAGTTGCAGTGGCACAGGGATGTTGTGGGGTGGCTACGGGCCGTGGAACATGCCCACCTATGTGGGCTCAGGGAAATGGGGTACAGCCACAGTGTGGGGGTGTCACAAACACATTCAGCAGATCAGGCCTTCTGCTCCCACAGTGCCAATCTCAGAGTGCAATAGTGTGAAGTGAACAGGTAACAGACAGGGTAACCCTCCCATCTGCTTTTGGGTCTGAATCACCTTTAGTCTCAAGTTCTGGGGGAATTCAAACTGTGAACCTTATGCTAGCACACCCAATGAATAGGCTCAGAAATGTACTCTCTTCAGGGATTGCAACACAATCTTTCACCGGGGCACCCAGTCAGGCTTCCAAAATGAACCCTTTTAACTCTATAAGAGACCTTTGGTACGTTCTTACCTTTTTACTCAAGCTCAGTAACACCATCAAGCTGTTGAACAATTGTCAGACTTAACCACTTGTATGTCACATGCAAAAAGAACCGACACACACTCAGGCAGTCTTTCAAAGAAAATATTCTTTACTAAAAGATGATAAAAATATGAAAAATGAAAACACAGAACAATATATCAAAGAGCTCACAATCACATAAAAGAACAAGGGAAAATGACAAAGCAAAACTCCTACCACAATACATATAGATCTTTTCTATCTAAGGTATTACTTCTGGAAGTACTTTAGTTAGATCAGAGAACTGTTTTCTCTTGGAGTTAAAAAAAAATATGATATTCATTTCAGACATAAGTATCAGTTAAACTCTATGTCTCCACACCCCTTCTGTGAGTCATCTAGCTCCTCCTTTTAGAATCAGAAAAGTACAAGCATGATTTCCTATCAGGAGGTATTTTAAATAATGTGACTTCAGAAGAAAAAAAAGATATTTCCTAAGTTATGACAGTCTTTAATCAAGCCTTTCCTTTGAACTGGTGGCTGGTTCCTGTTTTCACAAGAAGATCAAAGGGTTTTACAATGTTTTCACAAATTGCTGTTATCGATAAGTTCCTCTAGGAAATCATAAAAGTTTATTAGGCTTATCCTCTGGCAGATGGCCAGAATCTTAATTAAGAACAGACAGGAAACTCTAGGTTTTCACTTTACTGGTCAATTTCACACATCCTCTGGTCAATTTACATATCCTGCAGCTTCACTGAAACCTGCAGGGGGGGTTGTGGAGCACCCATGGAAACACAGGCTGTCTTATGTGAGACAATCACATACTATATTTTTTATATTACAAATATCATACAATAATCACAACCAGCTGGCTAAGCGTCACATAGGGCTCTTCTACCATTGTGGGCAAGTGGGCCAGAGGCAGGTCCTGAAGCCAGGGTCCTGTAGTGCACCGGGAGGGTGCTTATCGCTGAGGACTGGGTCAGTGTACAAACCAGCCATGGAGCCATGCTGCATGGGTCCAGGTGCCTGCAGTTAGTATGCACTACCCTGGACCTGTGCCCTGCTGCAAGAGGGATCCACTGATGGACCCAGGAAAGGCATCCCAATGGATGCCTGCCTGGGTCCATGACTTTGCCCCCAGCCGCCCTTTGGAGTCCTATGCACTGGGGGAAGGAGCCATGGATAGGTGGCTGGCATTGGTGAATGCCAGTATGGGTGCAACTGTCTTTGGAGTGCAGAGCCGTTGGCGGGGTACATGACATTTCTGAATAACCCCACCAACTTTGTGCATAGTACCCATTTTTCAGTAAGTGAAACTCTCTGGTCCTTGAAGGATTCTTCTTATCTGCCTTTGTTGAAATTTTACCTTGAAGTGCTTCAGCAGCCAGGTAGCGGACTAAAGCTGGTTTCTTGCATTTAAACTTCTGTTATGGTTTAAAAAGGTATTTTAAACCAATGAGAATTCTTTCAGATTTTTTATGAATGATCTGGGTGTTAATAGAAAGTGACTTTCTACACAACTGTAATAGGCTTCCGAGGAAGGACTTGGTTGGTTCAAAAGCTTAGAGAGCAACTGACACATCTCAGTAGAGACACGCCAGTAGTGCCCTACCCTACCTACAACACCTCCTGACACAGAGAGTACCACAAACAAAGGTACTTTAAAGCAGAATTGTACAGTAAAAGTGCAGCAGAGCGCAATATGTGCCCCCTGTCGCAGCCTTAGGTCCCCTTCCTGATCCTATCCCTGTTGACGATGTTAGATCGGGATAAGGACCCGGCCAAATTCCATTTCACTGGCAAAAGTGCCATGGAATTGGTATTTTACTGGGAAAGTGGCATTTAGCTGGCATAATTGCTGTGAAATGCCACTTCCGCCGCAATTTTGCTGGTGAAATGGAATTCGTCAAGGCCCCCATCCACGACCTGATCTCATCTTCGAGCTTGGATGGAAGGGACCTGTGAAACTGCAGCAGGGGCATGTATTGCACTCTGCTGCAGTTTTACTGTACAATTCTGCCTTACAGTACCTCCGTTTGTGGTACTCTCTGTACCAGGAGGTACTATAGGCAGGAAGGGCACTGCTGGCATGTTGTTTAGATGTGTCAGTTGCTCTTTAAGCACTGCTTTCTTTTGTAACATCTGTGTTGGTCTGATAAAATGTATCAAGCCATTTGTTTCTGGATCTCTTCTTACAAGGACCAATACTGCTAATTTTGTGTTCCTTTTTCAAAAATAAATTTATTAATCATTGCAACTAGAGTATAACAGTGCATTGATAATGGATTTCTCCAGGAAGAGCTAGAGCCGCAGACTGACCTAACAGGTAAAAACAACAAGTCAGAGTACACCCTGACCCCCCACCACCACCAAACAGAGGTAAATGTAATGATTTTTTTTTTCAGCCTAAATTGGCAACTTACTGATTTGATTTCAAAAGGGGTGGGGGGCTCTTGGTATTCACTTCAGGGCCCTGCTGTGAAGTCACCCAGCTAACAACGTTGAGGCAGACCACCCACCAGCTGGGTCCATACTCTAACCTGCAGCTGCCTTTAATGGCATACCTTTATAGGGTACATCAGCCTAAAATTGGCTTAATTAAGGAGTGTTCCCAGCCAATGTGCAGGTAACTGGGGGGGGGGCTAGTTAAAAGAGAGAGCCATACTTCTCCATTTACAAACTTTATCCAATGTTAACTGCTCAACGTTGCTCATTCACAAACTATACATGGGATTCTAAATGAGAGGTGCTACTGTATATGACATACATCAACAAAAGCAACACATCAGAGCACACCCTGACCCCCACGCACCCCAACCAGAGGTAAATGTAACAATAAACACATTTTTTCAGCCTAGATTACATTTACCTCTGTTGGGAGGTTGGGGGTCAGGGTGTGCTCTGACGTGTTGTTTTGTTGATGTATGCCATATACTGTAGCACCCCTCATTTAGAATCCCATGTATAGTTTGTGAATGAGTAAGGGTTACCTAACAGGCAGCTTCTATGTACTACACACACACACACACACACACATATATATACACCAGCAACTGTGGTCAGTCCTTGAATGACATCAATGGCTGTCAGTTCCAAGATAGTATATGGGAAGAAATGATTTGCTGCAGGTCTAACCCTGATGTTTTAAATGCTAAAATATTACCTTCCTGGAAAGAGATGAGTCCAGACACAGTATTCAAATGTTTAGACACATGGAGCCAAATATTCAAAGCTTTGTGTAGCATGCAAACCATTTGCACAGGAATAGCGTCAGTTTAGTGTAGGGCCGGCATATTCAAAAGAGCAAATAGCACCCACAAAGCACAGTAGTATCGGACAAACCCATAATGTATTCAAGGGGCAAAGTGAGGGGGCGGGTACGTGCATACAGGCACAAAGGAATATTCAGAGGGATAGCGCTATGCAAGGCCGCATTGCGTGACACATAGGGCGGCACTGTCTACCGTCTATAAAAGACAGGTCTTATCCCAGGGCAATCCACAGAAGTGGGAGTGGCCAGACCAGGAAATGGCTATTTTCAGCAATGCTGTAGTGCTACACCTCATGGTGAAGGTTGTGGAGGAGGATGAAAGGGAGCAGGCACAACTAGGCCCACACCGCAGGTGAAGGAGGAGATATGCTGCACACAGGTGGTACCGGCTGAGAGTCTCCTTCAAGACTCTGCCTGATGAGCATATCACTGGCTGGCACAGGATAGACAGGGGAATGTTGAGGCAGGTATGCGAACTCCTGCATGAGCAGCTGAACACCAGACACAGCCATGCCATGTCAATTAGGAGAAGGTGATGGCAGCAATTAGTGTCCTAGCCACTGGGACATTCCAGTGCCCAGCAGGGGACACCATTGGGGTATTGCAGTCAGCCACCTTGCGCCTCCTGAACCAGTTCCTTGATGCTTTTCTGCCACATGCAGGTGAGTTCATAGCATTCCCCAGTACGGCAGCTGAGTGCAGAGAAACCTGCAGCAATTCTATCAAGTTGCACATCTACCAGTTGTACTCAGTGCCATTGACTGCACCCGTGTCCTCATCTGTGCACCACCTGGCGATGGCAATGACATCTATGTGAATAGGAAGGGCTACCACTCCATCATTTGCCAGGTGGTGTGTGATGCAGCAGGGCACATCAGCAATGTCTTTGCACAGTACCCAGGCAGTGCTTATGATGCCTTCATCTGGCACCAGTCCCAGCTGTGCCAGGCCTTTGAGGAGGACAAGATACTCAGTGGGTACCTTGTCAGTGAGTATGGGTTGCCATGACAGGGAAAAAGCACAAGGGAGGTGGGGACAGGCATGGGTAGCCAGGGAAGGGGGGGCAAGGGGTGGTGGGACAGCACCACAGGATATACATAGCAGCAATGGGCACACAGCATGATAGCAACACTAACAGGTGCCATCATTCCACAGGGAACAGTGCCTATCCCGTACAACCCTGGCTGCTTACACTGGTACCCCGGCCAGCCACAGTGGCAGAGGAATGGTATAATGAGGCACATGCCATGACCAGGAACATCATAGAGAGGGTCTTCGGGATGCTAAAGATGTGGTTCCACAGCACAGACCAGTCAGGCTGTGCCCTACAGAACAGGCCTCAGAAGATATACCGTATCATCCTAGCCTGTTGTATGCTACACAACGTGGTGTTCAACCATGGGATACATGCACCAGAACCTGAGGAACAGTCTGACAGTGAGCCAGAGCCAGAGGTCAGGAGGATAGTAGAGCAACTTAGGAGGCTAGTAGAGTAACTCAAGAGGCAGAATCCTCACATGGATGGCCCACAGGGCCATTGAGCACAGAAGCAGCATCATTGGGACACTAGCACATAGGGGACGGTGAGTAAACACAACACAGACAGCAAACATGTCATGAACAATGCATTTAATGGTTGTGAAGACCAAGAACAGTGTACACAGTGAACCACTCTGATAATATACACATTTGGTAGTGTGATGTAGTGACATGATGCAGTGTGTGGTGCGAAGTGAATGTGACGCAGGTGTGCAAAGTGTACAGCTATGGTGCATGCACATGTCGACAGGTGGGTTGGCATGTGAGGAAACATCGGGTGTAGAGGTGTGTGTGCAGGCAGGGAACCGGGGTTTTGTGTGTGTGAGTGTGCATGTGTGTGAGACATGGGCAGACCATGCATGGAGGTGGTGCCCATCAGTAGCAACTGCCACCCCACACATGATGCACCCCATGTGTGTGTCACTCAGCTAGGCATGCTCTGTGCCAAGGACATGGATGGGGTGGACTGTGGTGAGGTTGGGAGGGCGTGTGCCTACAACCTCACCGAGATGCATGCACAGATGAGGAGGGTGGGCACCCGCGATGCCATGGGAGGCCTGTGAAGGACCAGGATGCAGGTGTGAAAGAGCTGCCACTCACCCAGCGTGCACCGGTGACATGCCAGTGCATACATGTGGTATGGCCACACTGTGGTCCGGGTGCACCCTGTAGGCCCACCGTGAGTGTCTCCCGCAGCAGATTCGCATGGTCCTGCACAGCAGCTGTAAGCCCCCCAAAATCACATTTGATGGTGGCAAGGATGTGGGTCATCTGCCCTTTTAACCGCTGCTCAACAGGGACAAGGGCAGAGTCCATGATCTCCCACAGCTAAGACAGCTCACGGCACACCTGCGGAGGTCATGCAGGTGCTGTTGGGCCACATGCTGCAATGTCAGGGTTGCGTGGAGCATGGGCCGTGAACTCTGGCCAGGCAGCAGTGGACACGTGATGCAGACATACCTACCCTGGATGGTGTGAGCAGTGTCTCACACCTGCCACCCTCGACTCCACCAACTGCTCCGGTCTCCAGGTAGAGGCAACCAAGATTATCAGTGGGTCCCACTCATGCTGCTCCACAGGCTGTGGTCCCCTGCCCATATGCAGCCATTTCCACAGTTGCTGGTCCTCCTCCTCTTTGACTCAGCACAGCAGGTCATTCCACTGCCTTCTGACTGCATCATTGCTATGGCCACGGCCACCCACAGTGTTTACCACTGCCGTGATCTCCTCTCACATGCGCTTCACGACAGCATCCATTGACTTATTCCTCTGCAGAATGAGCTCTTTCCTTCACTGCATGTAATAGGGACCTGAGCTCATCCCCAAAGAATTTGTCGGCCCGGAACCACTCCTGCCCTGCTGTGTCACCTGTGTGGGACAGAGGAAAAGGCACAAGTTACACACAGTGGCAAATGATGTGTGCACAGCTATAGCAGTGCCCAATGGGCATGGCACACTACACACCCACCATGCATTGCCCACCCTTGTGTGCAGCTGGAGCAGTGCATGCAGACTGCATCACACAGTGCTAGACATGGTCACATACCTCCACATGGCATCACCAGCAGTGCCTGTGCAGCCACAGCCTGCACTGCCCATGCTGCTGACCTGGGGCAGGTGTGCCCACTGTGCTGGCAGCACATGGTGGCATGGACGGTGCATTGTGTACCCGTGCAGCATACCAGCATGCACACACCAGGCACACTGTCCCATGCGAGGTCCGTCAGCCCAGAGGACTTGGTAGGCAGCTTTGAGTGTACAAGCCAAGTCCAGTGCCCCCCGCAGTGGGACACAGCCTGTGCACTGATTGACCCAGGCACACCCAGCAGTGTTGCGGACATGCTGTGCAAGTGACCACTATGGTGAGCACCCCTAGGATGGGATTGCACAGCCGGCTCACCCCCACAGGCCATACATAGCACAGGCCCAGCACTGTGTCAGGTGTCTGCCAACAGTCCAGTGTCTGTACTGTTGCAGCCACCATGTACAAATGTAACACATCTGTGGAATGTGTGTATTACAGCCTACACTCTTGTACTGTACTGCAGACTGGCCTGCATGCTGTATAAACCTGCCTGCTCCTGGGACACCCTGCTGTCTAAAGTGCTGCCTGTTTCAAACATGTACAACATTGCAGTTCCTATCAGCAACAAGGTGGAGCACTGTTTTCTCTTAAAGCAACAGTACTACAAAAAGAAATGTATGCTTTTTTGCCAGTTTATTCCCTGTGCTCTGCTGAGCATATACCTGGTACTCATTCCCACTGGCAATGTACCATCACTGAGTAATTTGCTCAGTTATCCTCTGCTTTATTTTACATTTCTGCCACCAAGCATGTTGCACTGGAACCCCTTCTTCTGCTAACTGCACATGTGCATGACTTGCAGGGACATCAGGAATGGTCAGCAGAGGGTCCCACTGCTGTAGTCAAAAGACATGATGCGAGCTGAAGGAAAAGCGCATTTGAAAATTAGTCAGCCGCCATATTTATTGTGGTGCCACAACAATTCAAATAAATTGAAAATATGTAAAAAACTAACTGAAAAAAATAATTACAGGTATGGAAACTGTAACTTTGGTCACATACTTACACCTAAAAAGCAGAATTTTGATAGATCACTTCCTGATTTGGAAGTACTGCTGCTTAAAATAGCCCTGCCAGGCAATCAGGCCTATCTGGCATGCAAATGAGGCTGTAGTGATATGGTAATCACCCTGTTTTCCCCCTGCATGCACAAGTACCCTAATTTGCATTGCCACTATGAATATAGCTTAAGCTAGCGCCGAGTAAGTGCATAGCGCCAGGGAAAGGGCTAATGCCAGGCTATCTGGCCATGTCATGGTGCAGTACAGTGCTGTTACTGCTGTGCTGAGTGCCATTGCATGTGCGCTGTGCATGCATGGGCATCCTGGAGTCTGTGCTAACCCGCTGGCACTGTGTGGTGTTGCGCTACATTATGGCCATCTGCACGACAGCACAACACATGCATGCTACGGCTACAACGGCATCATGGCAGGGTCATGCAGGTGCACTGTGCATACTTATGGGTTGCATGGCACTAGTCACAGGCAGTGAATATAGGGGCAGGGTGTGCCCCAGTGCTACATTACTAGTGCTTTTCATGAATGTGGCCATGTCTGAAGAGTGTAAGTAGAGGGCAGTGGTACAAAGGGATGGGTGTTGGGGTGTGCCCCAGTGTCACATAACTTGTGCTTTTCATGTATGTGGCCATGTCTGGACAGTGTAAGAAGAAGGCAGTGGTACAGAGGGACAGGTGTTGGGGTGTGCCCCCGTGTTATATTAGTAGCATTTTTCATGTATGTGGCCATTTCTGGAAGCGTAAGTTGAGAGCAGCGGTACAGAGGGATAGGTGTTGGGTTGTGCCTCAGTGTTACATTACTTGTGCTTTTCATATACGTGGCCGTGTCGGGACAGCGTAAGGGGCGGGTAGTGGAACAGAGGGACAGGTGTAGGGGTGTGCCCCAGTGTTACATTACTAGTGCTTTTCATGCATGTGGCCATGTCTGGACAGCATAAGTAGAGGGCAGTGGAACAGAGGAACAACAGCAGGGGTGTGCTCCGGTATTACATTACTAGTGCTTTTCATATATGTGGCCATGTCTGGACAGTGTAAGTAGATGGCAGTGGTACAGAGGGACAGGTGCAGGGTGAGCCCCAGTGTCTCATTACTATTGCTTTTCATGTATGTGGCCATGTGTGGACAGTGTCAGTAGAGGGCAGTGGTACAGAGGGACAGGTGCAGGGTGTGGCCCAGTGTCACATTACTTGTGCTTTTCATGTACATGGCCATGTCTGGACAGTGTAAGTAGAGGGCAGTGGAACAGAGGGACAGGTGCAGGGCGTTCCTAAGTGTTACATTACTAGTGCTTTTCATGCATGTGGTCATGTCTGGACAGCGTAAGTAGAGGGCAGTGGTACAGTGGGAAAGGAGCAGGGTGTGCCTAAGTGTTACATTACTAGTGCTTTTCATGTACGTGGCCATGTCTGGACAGCGTAAGAAGAGGGCAGTGGTACAGAGGAACAAGTGCAAGGTGTGCTCCAGTGTCACATAACTAGTGCTTTTCATGTATGTGGCCATGTCTGAACAGCGTAAGTAGCGGGTAGTGGTACAGAGGGACAGGTGTTGCAGTGTGCCCCAGTGTCAAATTACTAATGCTTTTCATATATGTGGCCTTGTCTGGACAGTGTAAGTAGAGGGCAGTGGTACAGAGGTACAGGTGTTGGGGCATGCTCCAGTGCTACATAACCAGTGCTTTTCATGTACGCAGCCATGTCTGGACACCGTAAGTAGAGGACAGTGGTACAGAGGGACAGGTGTTGGGGTGAGGCCCACTGTCACATTACTAGTGCTTTTCATGTATGAGGCCATGTATGGACAGCAAAAGTAGAGGGCAGTTGTACAGAGGGACAGGTGTCAGGGTGTGCCCTAGTGTCACATTACTAGTGCTTTTCATGTTTGCGGCCATGTCTGGACAGCGTAAGTAGAGGGCAGTGGTACACAGGGACAGGTGTCGTGGTGTGCCCCAGTGTCTCATTACTAGTGCTTTTCATGTATGAGGCCATGTCTGGACAGCAAAAGAAGAGGGCAGTGGCACAGAGGGCCAGGTGTTGGGGTGTGCCCGTGTGTTACATTACTAGTGCTTTTCATGCATGTGGCCATGTCTGGAAAGCGTAAGAAGAGGTCAGTGGTAGAGAGGGACAGGTGTTGGGGTGTGCCCCAGTGTCAAATTACTAGTGCTTTTCATATATGTGGCCATGTCTGGACAGTGTAAGTAGAGGGCAGTTGTACAGTGGGACAGGTGTTGCAGTGTGCCCCAGTGTCAAATTACTAGTGCTTTTCATATATGTGGCCATGTCTGAGCAGTGTAAGTAGAGGACAGTGGTACAGAGGGACAGGTGCAAGGTGTGCCCTAGTGTCACATTACTAGTGCTTTTCTTGTTTGCGGCCATGTCTGGACAGCATAAGTAGAGGACAGTGGTACACAGGGACAGGTGTCGGGGTGTGCCCCACTGTCTCATTACTAGTGCTTTTCATGTATGAGGCCATGTCTGGACAGCAAAGGAAGAGGGCAGTGGTACAGAGGGACAGGTGTTGCGGTGTGCCCCTGTGTTACATTACTAGGGCATTTCATGTATGTGGCCATGTCTGGGCAGTGTAAGTAGAGGGCAGTGGTACAGAGGGACAGGTGTTGGGGTGTGCCTCAGTGTCTCATTACTAGTGTTTTTTCATGTATGTGGCCATGTCCAGATAGCTTAAGTAGAGGGCAGTGGAACAGAGGGACAGGTGTTGGGATGTGCCACAGTGTGATATTACTATTGCTTTTCCTGTAAGTGGCCATGTCTGGACAGTGTAAGTAGAGGGCAGAGGTACAAAGGGACAGGTGCAGGGAGTGCCCCAGTCTTACATTACTAGTGCCTTTCATGAATGTGGCCATGCCTTGACAGTGTAAGCAGAGGGCAGTTTTACAGAGGGACAGGTGCAAGGTGTGCCCCAGTGCACATTACTAGTGCTTTTCATATATGTAGCCATGAGTGGACAGTGTAAGCAGAGGAAGGTGGTACAGAGGGACAGGTGTTCCGGGTGAAGCCCAGTGCTACATTACTAGTGCTTTTCATGTATGTGGCCATGTCTGGGCAGCGTAAATACAGGGTAGTGGTACAGAGGAACAGGTGCAGGGGTGTGGTCCAGTGTCACATTGCTAGTGCTTTTCATGAATCTGGCCATGTCTGGACAGTGTAAGTAGAGGGCAGTGGTACAAAGGGACAGGTGTTGGGGTGTGGCCCTGTGCTACATTACTAGTGCTTTTCATGTATGTGGCCATGTCTGAACAGCGTAAGTAGAGGGCAGTGGTACAGAGGGACAGGTGCTGGGTGTACCCCAGTGTCTCATTACTAGTGTTTTTCATGTATGTGGCCATGTCTGGACAGCATAAGTAGAGGGCAGTGGTATAGAGGGACAGGTGCAGGGAGGGCCCCAGTATTACATTACTAATGCTTTTCCTGAATGTGGCCATGTCTGGAAAGCGCAAGTTGAGGGCAGTGGTACAGAGGGACAGGTGTTGGGGTCTGCCCCAGTGTCAAATTACTAGTGCTTTTCATGTATGTGGCTATGTCTTGACAGTGTAAGTAGAGGGCAGTGGTACAGAGGGACAGGTGTTGGGGTGTGCCCCAGTGTCAAATTACTAGTGCTTTTCATGAATGTGGCTATGTATGGACAGTGTAAGTAGAGGGCAGTGGTACAGAGGGACAGGTGTTGGGGTGTGCACTAGTGTCACATTACTAGTGCTTTTCATGAATGTGCCCATGTCTGGACAGTGTAAGTAGAGGGCAGTGGTACACAGGGACAGGTGTTGGGGTGTGCCCCAGTGTCTCATTACTAGTGCTTTTCATGTATGAGGCCATGTCTGGACAGCATAAGAAGAGGCCAGTGGTACAGAGGGACAGGTGTTGCGGTGAGCCCCAGTGTCAAATTACTAGTGCTTTTCATGTATGTGGCCTTGTCTGGACAGTGAAAGTAGAGGGCAGTGGAACAGAGGGACAGGTGTTGGGGTGTGCCCCTGTGTTACATTACTAGTGCTTTTCATTTATGTGGCCATGTCTGGACAGTGTATGTAGAGTGCAGTGGTATAGAGGGACAGGTGTAGGGTATGGTCTGGTGTCACATTGCTAGTGCTTTTCATGTATGTGGCCATGTCTGGACAGTGTAAGTAGAGGGCAGTAGGACACAGGGACAGGTGCAGGGCATGCCCTACTGTCATATTACTAGTGCTTTTCATGTATGTTTACTTGTCTGGACAGCGTATGTAGAGGGCAGTGGTACAGAGGGATAGGTGCAGGGTGTGCCTAAGTGTTACATTACTAGTGGTTTTCATGTATGTGGCCATGTCTGAACAGCATAAGTAGAGGGCAGTGGCACAGAGGAACAGGTGCAGGGTGTGGCCCAGTGTCACATAACTAGTGTTTTTCATATATGTCACCATGACTGGACAGTGTAAATAGAGGGCAGAGGTACAGGTGTTGGGGCTTGCCCCATCGTTACATTACTAGTACTTTTCAGCTATGTGGCCTTGTCTGGACAGCGTAAGTAGAGGGCAGTGGAACAGAGGGACAGGTGCAGGGTGAGCACCAGTGTCACATTGCTAGTGCTTTTCATGTATGTGGCCATGTCTGGACAGAGTAAGTAGAGGGCAGTGGAACAGAGGGCCAGGTGCAGGGTGTGTCAATGTGTCACATTACTAGTACTTTTCATCGATGTTTACTTGTCTGGACAGCGTATGTAGAGGGCAGTGGTACAGAGGGATAGGTGCAGGGTGTGCCTAAGTGTTACATTACTAGTGGTTTTCATGTATGTGGCCATGTCTGAACAGCATAAGTAGAGGGGCAGTGGTACAGAGGAACAGGTGCAGGGTGTGGCCCAGTGTCACATAACTAGTGTTTTTCATATATGTGACCATGACTGGACAGTGTGAATAGAGGGCAGTGGTACAGAGGTACAGGTGTTGGGGCGTGCCCCATCGTTACATTACTAGTACTTTTCATGTATGTGGCCATGTCTGGACAGCGTAAGTAGAGGGCAGTGGAACAGAGGGACAGGTGCAGGGTGTGGCCTAGTGTAACATTACAAGTGCTTTTCATGTAAGTGGCCATGTCTGGACAGTGTAAGCAGAGGGCAGTGGTACAGAGGGACAGGTGTTGGGGTATGGCCCAGCGCTACATTACTAGAGCTTTTCATGTATGTGGCCATGTCTGGACAGTGTATGTAGTAGAGGGCAGTGGTACAGAGGGACATGTGTTGGGGTGTGCCCAAGTATCACTTTACTAGCACTTGTCATGTATGTGGCCATGGCTGGACAGTGTAAGTAGAGGTCAGTGGTACAGAGGGACAGGTGAAGGGTGAGGCCTAGTGTCACATTACTAGTGCTTTTCATGTATGTGGCCACACCTGGACAGTGAAAGTAGAGGGCAGTTGTACAGAGGGACAGGTGTTGGGGTGAGGCCCACTGTCTCATTACTAGTGCTTTTCATGTTTGTGGCCATGTCTGGACAGTGAAAGTAGAGGGCAGTTGTACAGAGGGACAGGGGCAAGGTGTGCCTTAGTGTCACATTACAAGTGCTTTTCATGTTTGTGGCCATGTCTGGACAGCGTTAGTACAGGGCAGTGGTACACAGGGACAGGTGTCGGGGTGTGCCCCCAGTGTCTCATTACTAGTGCTTTTCATGTATGAGGCCATGTCTGGACAGCATAAGAGGAGGGCAGTGGTACAGAGTGACAGGAGCTGGGGTGTGCCCCTGTGTTACATTACTATTGCTTTTCATGTATGTGGCCATGTCTGGACAGCATAAGTAGAGGGCAGTGGAACAGAGGGTCAGGTGTTGGGGTGTGTCCCAGTGTCAAATTAATAGTGCTTTTCATATATGTGGCCATGTCTGGACAGTGTAAGTAGAGGGCAGTGGTACAGAGGGACAGGTGTTGCGGTGTGCCCCAGTGTCAAATTACTAGTGCTTTTCATATATGTGGCCATGTCTGGACAGTGTAAGTTGAGGGCAGTTGTACAGAGGGACAGGTGCAGGGGTGAGTCGCTGTGTAACATTGCTAGTGATTTTCATGAATGTTGCCATGCCTGGACAGTGTAAGTAGAGGGCAATGGTACAGAGGGACAGAAGCAGGGAGTGCCCTAGTGTCACATAACTTGTGATTTTCATATATGTGGCCATGTCTGAACAGCGTAAGTAGAGGGCAGTGGTACAAAGGGACAGGTGTAGTGTGTTCCCTATTGTCATATTACTAGTTTTTTTCATGTATGTGTCCATGTCTGGACAGCGTAGGTAGAAGGCAGTGGAAGAGAGGGACAGGTGCAGGGCGTGCCTAAGTGTTACATTACTAGTGCTTTTCATGTATGTGGCCATTTCTGTACAGCGTAAGTAGAGGGCAGTGATACAGAGGGAGAGGTGTTGGGGTGTGCCCCAATGTTACATTACTAGTGCTTTTCCTGTATATGGCCATGTCTAGACAGTGTACGTAGAGAGCAGTGGTACAGAGGGACAGGTTCAGGGTGTGCCCTAGTGTCAGATTACTAGTGCTTTTCAAATATGTAGCCATGTCTGGACAGTGTAAGCAGAGGGCAGTGGTACAGAGGGACAGGAGTTGGGGTGTGCCCAAGTGTCACATTACTAGCGTTTTTCATGTATGTGGCCATGTCTGGACAGCATAAGTAGAGGGCAGTGGTACAGAGGGACAGGGGCAGGGTGTGGCCTAGTCTCACATTACTAGTGTTTTTCATGTATGTGGCCATGTCTGGATACTGAAAATAGAGGGCAGTGGTACATAGGGAAAGGTGTCAGGGTGTGCCCTAGTGTCACATTACTAGTGCTTTTCATGTTTGTGGCTATGTCTGTACAGCGTAAGTATTGGGCAGTTGTACATAGGGACAGGTGTCGGGGTGTGACCCAGTGTCTCATTACTAGTGCTTTTCTTGTATGAGGCCATGTCTGGACAGCGTAAGAAGAGGGCAGAGGTACAGAGGGACATGTGTTGGGGTGTGCCCCTGTGTTACATTACTAGTGCTTTTCATGTATGTGGCCATGTCTGGACAGTGTAAGTAGAGGGCAGTGGTACAGAGGGACAGGTGTTGGAGTGTGCCTCAGTGTCAAATTACTAGTGCTTTTCATATATGTGGCCATGTCTGAACAGCATAAGTAGAGGGCAGTGGTACAGAGGAACAGGTGCAGGGTGTGGCCCAGTGTCACATAACTAGTGTTTTTCATATATGTGACCATGACTGGACAGTGTGAATACAGGGCAGTGGTACAGAGGTACAGGTGTTGGGGCGTGCCCCATCGTTATATTACTAGTACTTTTCATGTATGTGGCCATGTCTGGACAGCGTAAGTAGAGAGCAGTGGAACAGAGGGACAGGTGCAGGGTGTGCCTAGTGTAACATTACAAGTGCTTTTCATGTATGTGGCCATGTCTGGACAGTGTAAGCAGAGGGCAGTGGTACAGAGGGACAAATGTTGGGATATGGCCCAGCGCTACATTACTAGAGCTTTTCATGTATGTGGCCATGTCTGGACAGTGTATGTGAGGGCAGTGGTAAGAGGGACATGTGTTGGGGTGTGCCCAAGTATCACTTTACTAGCACTTGTCATGTAAGTGGCCATGGCTGGACAGCGTAAGTAGAGGTCAGTGGTACAGAGGGACAGGTGAAGGGTGAGGCCTAGTGTCACATTACTATTGCTTTTCATGTATGTGGCCACGCCTGGACAGTGAAAGTAGAGGGCAGTTGTACAGATGGACAGGTGTTGGGGTGAGGCCCACTGTCTCATTACTAGTGCTTGTCATGTTTGTGGCCATGTCTGGACAGTGAAAGTAGAGGGCAGTGGTACATAGGGACAGGTGTCAGGGTGTGCCCTAGTGTCACATTACTAGTGCTTTTCATGTTTGTGGCCATGTCTGTACAGCGTAAGTAGTGGGCAGTGGTATATAGGGACAGGTGTCGGGGTGTGCCCCAGTGTCTCATTACTAGTGCTTTTCATGTATGAGGCCATGTCTGGACAGCGTAAGAAGAGGGCAGAGGTACAGACGGACAGGTGTTGGGGTGTGCCCCTGTGTTACATTACTAGTGCTTTTCATGTATGTGGCCATGTCTAGACAGCGTAAGTAGAGGGCAGTGGTACAGAGGGACAGGTGTTGGGGTGTGCCTCAGTGTCAAATTACTAGTGCTTTTCATATATGTGGCCATGTCTGAACAGCATAAGTAGAGGGCAGTGGTACAGAGGAACAGGTGCAGGGTGTGGCCCAGTGTCACATTACTAAGTGTTTTTCATATATGTGACCATGACTGGACAGTGTGAATACAGGGCAGTGGTACAGAGGTACAGGTGTTGGGGCGTGCCCCATTGTTACATTACTAGTACTTTTCATGTATGTGGCCATGTCTGGACAGCATAAGTAGAGGGCAGTGGAACAGAGGGACAGGTGCAGGGTGTGGCCTAGTGTAACATTACAAGTGCTTTTCATGTATGTGGCCATGTCTGGACAGTGTAAGCAGAGGGCAGTGGTACAGAGGGACAGGTGCTGGGGACCGCCCAGCACATTACTAGAGCTTTTTCATGTATGGTCATGTCTGGACAGTGTATGTAGAGGCGAGTGGTACAGAGGGACATGTGTTGGGGTGTGCCCAAGTATCACTTTACTAGCACTTTTCATGCATGTGGCCATGGCTGGACAGCGTAAGTAGAGGTCAGTGGTACAGAGGGACAGGTGAAGGGTGAGGCCTAGTGTCACATTACTAGTGCTTTTCATGTATGTGGCCACGCCTGGACAGTGAAAGTAGAGGGCAGTTGTACAGAGGGCCAGGTGTTGGGGTGAGGCCCACTGTCTCATTGCTAGAGCTTTTCATGTTTGTGGCCATGTCTGGACAGTGAAAGTAGAGGGCAGTTGTACAGAGGGACAGGGGCAAGGTGTGCCTTAGTGTCACATAACTAGTGCTTTTCATGTTTCTGGCCACGTCTGGACAGCGTTAGTACAGGGCAGTGGTACACATGGACAGGTGTCGGGGTGTGCCCCAGTGTCTCATTACTAGTGCTTTTCATGTATGAGGCCATGTCTGGACAGCATAAGAGGAGGGCATTGGTACAGAGTGACAGGAGTTGGAGTGTGCCCCTGTGTTACATTACTATTGCTTTTCATGTATGTGGCCATGTCTGGACAGCGTAAGTAGAGGGCAGTGGAACAGAGGGTCAGGAGTTGGGGTGTGTCCCAGTGTCAAATTAATAGTGCTTTTCATATATGTGGCCATGTCTGGACAGTGTAAGTTGAGGGCAGTTGTACAGAGGGACAGGTGCAGGGTGAGTCGCTGTGTAACATTGCTAGTGATTTTCATCAATGTTGCCATGCATGGACAGTGTAAGTAGAGGGCAGTGGTACAGAGGACAGAAGCAGGGAGTGCTCTAGTGTCACATAACTTGTGATTTTCATTTATGTGGCCATGTCTGGACAGCGTAAGTAGAGGGCAGTGGTACAAAGGGACAGGTGCAGTGTGTGCCCTATTGCCATATTACTAGTTTTTTTCATGTATGTGTCCATGTCTGGACAGCGTAGGTAGAGGCAGTGGAAGAGAGGGACAGGTGCAGGGCGTGCCTAAGTGTTACATTACTAGTGCTTTTCATGTATGTGGCCATTTCTGTACAGCGTAAGTAGAGGGCAGTGATACAGAGGGAGAGGTGTTGGGGTGTGCCCCAGTGTTACATTACTAGTGCTTTTTCATGTATATGGCCATGTCTAGACAGTGTCATCAGAGGGCAGTGGTACAGAGGGACAGGTTCAGGGTGTGCCCTAGTGTCAGATTACTAGTGCTTTTCAAATATGTAGCCATGTCTGGACAGTGTAAGCAGAGGGCAGTGGTACAGAGGGACAGAAGTTGCGGTGTGCCCAAGTGTCACATTACTAGCGCTTTTCATGTATGTGGCCATGTCTGGACAGCGTAAGTAGAGGGCAGTGGTACTTAGGGACAGGTGTTGTGGTGTGCCCAAGTGTCACATTACTAGCACTTTTCATGTATGTGGCCATGTCTGGTCAGCGTAAGTAGAGGGCAGTGGTACAGAAGGACGGGGCAGGGTGTGGCCTAGTCTCACATTACTAGTGCTTTTCATGTATGTGGCCATGTCTGGATAGTGAAAGTAGGGGGCAGTGGTACATAGGGACAGGTGTCAGGGTGTGCCCTAGTGTCACATTACTCGTGCTTTTCATGTTTGTGGCCATGTCTGTACAGCGTAAGTAGTGGGCAGTGGTACAGAGGGACAGGTGTTGGGGACCGCCCAGCGCTACATTACTAGAGCTTTTCATGTATGTGGTCATGTCTGGACAGTGTATGTAGAGGGCAGTGGTACAGAGGGACATGTGTTGGGGTGTGCCCAAGTATCACTTTACTAGCACTTTTCATGCATGTGGCCATGGCTGGACAGCGTAAGTAGAGGTCAGTGGTACAGAGGGACAGGTGAAGGGTGAGGCCTAGTGTCACATTACTAGTGCTTTTCATGTATGTGGCCATGTCTGGATAGTGAAAGTAGGGGGCAGTGGTACATAGGGACAGGTGTCAGGGTGTGCCCTAGTGTCACTTTACTAGTGCTTTTCATGTTTGTGGCCATGTCTGTACAGCGTAAGTAGTGGGCAGTGGTACATAGGGACAGGTGTCGGGGTGTGCCCCAGTGTCTCATTACTAGTGCTTTTCATGTATGAGGCCATGTCTGGACAGCGTAAGAAGAGGGCAGAGGTACAGACGGACAGGTGTTGTGGTGTGCCCCTGTGTTACATTACTAGTGCTTTTCATGTATGTGGCCATGTCTGGACAGCGTAAGTAGAGGGCAGTGGTACAGAGGGACAGGTGTTGGGGTGTGCCCCAGTGTCAAATTACTAGTGCTTTTCATATATGTGGCCATGTCTGGGTAGTGTGAAGTGGGGGCAGTGGTAGCGATGGATAGGTGTTGGGGTCTGCCCCAGTGTCACATTACTAGTGTTTTCCATGTATGTGGCCAGTTCTCGACAGTGTAAGTAGAGGGCAAAGATACACAGGACCAGGTGTAGGGGTGTGCCCAGTTTCTCATTGCTAGTGTTTTTCATTTATGTGGCCATGTCTGGACAGTGTAGGCAGAGGTCAGTGGTACAGGGACAGGTGTTGGGGTGTGCCCTAGTGTTACATTACTAGTGCTTTCATATATGTGGCCATGTTTGCACTGTGTAAGTAGGGCAGTTTTACAGAGGGACTGGTGTAGGGGTGTGCCCCAGTGTTACATTGAGTGCTTTTCATGTATGTGGCCTTGCCCTGGACAGTGTAAGTAGAGGGCAGTGGCATGAGGGACAGGTGCAGGAATACCTAGTGTCACATTAGTAGTGCTTTTCATGTATGTAGCCATGAGTGACAGTGTAACAGCAGGGCAGTGGTACAGAGGACAGGTGTTGGGGTGTGCCCCAGTGTCTCGCTACTAGTGTTTTTCATGTATGAGGTCATGTCTGGACAGCATAAGAAGGGGAAGTTGTACAGAGGAGCCGGTGTTTGGGTGTGCCCCTGTGTTACATTACTATTGCTTTTCATGTATGTGTGGCCATGTCTGGACATGCGTAAGTGGGGGAGTGGTACTGAGGGACAGGTGTTGGGGTGTGCCCCAGTGTCAAATTGCTAGTGCTTTTCATATATGTGGCCATGTCTGGACAATGTAAGTAGAGAGCAGTTGTACAGAGGGACAGGTGCAGGGTGAGCCCCAGTGTAGCACTGCTAGTGCTTTACATGAATATTGCCATGCCTGGACAGTGTAAGTAGAGGGCAGTGGTTCAGAGGGACAGAAACAGGGAGTGCCCTAGTGTCACACAACTAGTGATTTTCATATATGTGGCCATGTCTGGACAGCGTAAGTAGGGGGCAGTGGTACAAAGGGACAGGTGCCGTGTGTGCCCTAGTGTCATATTACTAGTGTTTTTTCATGTACGTGTCCATGTCTGGAAGCGAGGTAGAGGCATTGAACAGAGGGACAGGTGCAGGTGTAGCTCAGTGTTATTCCATTACTAGTGCTTTTCATGTATATGGCCATGTCTAGACAGTGTACGTAGAGGGCAGTGGTACAGAGGGACAGGTTCAGGGTGTGATCTAGTGTCAGATTACTAGTGCTTTTCAAATATGTAGCCATGTCTGGACAGTGTAAGCAGAGGGCAGTGATACAGAGGGACAGGAGTTGGGGTGTGCCCAAGTGTCACATTACCAGCACTTTTCATTTATGTTGCCATGTCTGGACAGCGTAAGTAGAGGGCAGTGTTACAGAGGGACAGGGACAGGGTGTGACCTAGTCTCACATTACTAGTGCTTTTCATGTATGTGGCCATGTCTGGACAGCGTAAGTAGAGGGCAGTGGTACAGAGGGACAGGTGTTGGGGTGTGCCCCAGTGTCAAATTACTAGTGCTTTTCATATATATGGCCTTGTCTGGACAGTGTAAGTAGATGGCAGTGGTACTGAGGGACAGGTGTGTGGTGTGCCCCAGCATCAAATTACTAGTGCCTTTCATATATGTGGCCATGTCTGGGAAGTGTAAGGAGAGGGCCGTGGTACAGAGGGACTGGTGCAGGGTGAGCCCCAGTGTCACATTATTAGAGCTTTTCATGTATGTGGCCATGTCTGGACAGTGTAAGTAGAGAGCAGTGGTACAGAGGGACAGGTGCAGTGTGTGCCCTACTGTCATATTACTAGTGCTTTTCATGTATGTGGCCATGTCTGGACAGCATAAGTAGAGGGCAGTGGTACAGAGGGACAGGTGCAGGGTGTGCCTAATGTCGCATTACTAGTGCTTTTCATGTTTGTGGCCATGTCTGGACAGTATACGTAGAGGGCAGTGGTACAGAAGGACAGGTGCAGGGTGCGGCCTAGTGTCACATTACTAGTGCTTTTCATATATGTGGCCATGTATGGACAGTGTAAGTAGAGGGCAGTGGTACAGATGGATAGGTGTTGGGGTCTGCCCCAGTGTCACATTATTAATGCTTTTCATGTATGTGGCCAGGTCTCTATCAGTGAAAGTAGAGTCAGTGGTACAGAGGGACTGGTGTTGGGTGTGCCTCAGTGTTAAATTACTAGTGCTTTTCATTTATGTGGCCATGTCTGGACAGGTGTAAGTAGAGGGCAGTGGGTACAGAGGGACAGGTGTTGGGGTGTGCCCCAGTGTTACATTACTAGAGCCATTCCTGAATGTGGCCATGCCGGGACAGTGTAAGTAGAGGGCAGTGGTACAGAGGGACAGGTGCAGGGAGTGCCCTAGTGTCACATTACTAGTGCTTTTCATATAAGTAGCCTTGAGTGGACAGTGTAAGCAGAGGGCAGTGGTACAGGGGGACAGATGATGGGGTGTTGCCCTGTGCTACATCACTAGTCCTTTTCATGTTTGTGTCCATGTCTGGACAGCATAAGTAGAGGGCAGTGGTACAGAGGGAAAGGTGCAGGGTGTGGCCTAATGTCACATCACTGGTGCTTTTCATGTAAGTGGCCATGTCTGGACAGTGTAAGCAGAGGGCAGTGGTACAGAGGGACAGGTGTTGGGGTGTACCCCAGTGTCTCATTACTAGTGTCTTACATGTATGTGGCTATGTCTGGACAGCATAAGTAGAGGGCAGTGGTAGAGAGGGACAGGTGCTGGGGTGTGCCCCATGTTACATTACTAATGCTTTTTCTGAATGCGGCCATGTCTGGACAGTGTAAGTAGATGGCAGTGGTAAAGAGGGACAGTTGCAAGGAGGACCCCAGTGTTACATTAATAGTGCTTTTCATGCATGTGGCCATGTCTGGACAGCATAGGTGGAGGGCTGTGGTACAGAGGGACAGGAACAGGTTGTGGCCTAGTGTCACATTACTGGTGTTTTTCATGTAAGTGGCCATGTCTGGACAGTGTATGCAGAGGGCAGTAGTACAGAGGCGCAGGTTTTGGGGTGGGGCCCAGTGCTACTTATCTACTCCTTTTCATGTATGTGGCCATGTCTGGACAGCGTAAGTAGAGGGCAGTGGTTCTGAGGGACTGGTGCAGGGTGTGGCCTAGTGTCACGTTACTAGTGCTTCTCATGTATGTGGCCATGTCTGGACAGTGTAAGTAGAGGGCAGTGGACAGGGACAGGTGTCGGGGTGTGCCCCAGTGTCTCATTACTAGTGCTCTTCATGTATGAGGCCATGTCTGGACAGCATAAGAAGAGGCCAGTGGTACAGAGGGACTGGTGTTGGGGAGTGCCCCTGCATTAAATTACTGGTGCTTTTCATGTATGTGGCCATATCTGGACTGCGTAAGTAGAGGGCAGTGGTACAGAGGGACAGGTGTTGCGGTGAGCCCCAGTGTCAAATTACTAGTGCTTTTCATATATGTGGCCATGTCTGGATAATGTAAGTAGATGGCAGTGGTACAGAGGGACAGGTGTTGGGCTGTGCCCCTGTGTTACCGTACCAGTGCTTTTTTCATGTATGTGGCCATGTCTGAACAGTGTAAGTAGAGGCAGTGGTACAGAGGATAGGTGTAGGTGTGCCTAGTGTTCCTTTACTAGTGCTTTCATGTATGTGGCCATGTCTGGACAGTGTACGTAGAGGGCAGTGGTACAGAGGGACCAGTGCAGGATGTGCCCTACTGTCACATTACTAGTGCTTTTCATGTATGTGGCCATATCTGGACAGCGTAAGAAGAGGGCAGTGGTACAGAGGGACAGGTGTTGGGGTATGACCCACGGCTACATTACTAGTGCTTTTCATGTATGTGTCCATGTCTGGACAGTGTATGTAGAGGACAGTGGTAAAGAGGGACAGGTGTTGGGGTGTGCCCAAGTGTCACTTTACTAGCGCTTTTCATGTATGTGGCCGTGGCTGGACAGTGTAAGTAGAGTTCAGGTGTACAGAGGTACAGGTACAGACTGAGGCCAAGTGTCACATTACTAGTGCTTTTCATGTATGTGGCCATGTCTGGTCATTGAAATTAGAGGGCAGTTGTACATAGGGACAGGGGCAAGGTGTGCCCTAGTGTCACATATCTAGTGCTTTTCATGTTTGTGGCCATGTCTGGACAGCGTAAGTAGAGGGCAGTGGTACTCAGGGACAGGTGTCGGTGTGTGCCCCAGTGTCTCATTACTAGTGCTTTTCATGTATGAGGCCATGTCTGGACAGCATAAGAAGAGGGCAGTGGTACAGAGGGACAGGTGTTGGGTTGTGCCCCTGTATTACATTACTATTGCTTTTCATGTATGTGGCCATGTCTGGACAGCGTAAGTAGAGGGCAGTGGTGCAGAGGAACAGGTGCAGGGTGAGCCCTAGTTTCATCTTACTAGTGCTTTTCATGTATGTGGCCATGTCTGGACAGGGTAAGTAGAGGGCAGTGATACAGAGGGACAGGTGTTGAGGTGAGACCCAGTGTCACATTACTAGAGCTTTTCAACTATGTGGCCATGTCTGGACAGTGAAAGTAGAGGGCAGTGGTACAGAGGGACAAGTGCATGGTGTGCTCTACTGTCACATAACTAGTACTTTTCATGTATGTGGCCATGTCTGTGCAGCATAAGAAGAGGGCAGTGGTATTGAGGTGCACATTTTGGGGTGTGCCCCTGTGTTACCTTACTAGTGCTTTTCATGTATGTGGCCATGTCTGGACAGCGTAAGTAGAGGGCAGTGGTACAGAGGAACAGGTGTGTGGTGTGCCCCAGTGTCACATTACTATTGCTTTTCATGTATGTGGCCATGTCTTGACAGTGTAAGTAGAGGGCAGTGGTACAGAGGGACAGGTGTTGGGGTGTGCCCTAGTGTCACATTAATAGTGCTTTTCATGTATGTGGCCATGTCTGGACAGCGCAAGTAGAGGGCAGTGGTACAGAGGGACAGGTGCAGGGTGTGGCCTAATGTCGCATTACTAGTGCTTTTCATGTATGTGGCCATGTCTGGACAGTGAAAGTAGAGGGCAGTGGTACAGAGGGACAGGTGTTGGGGTGATGCCCAGTGTCACTTTACTAGTGCTTTTCCTGTATGTGGCCATGTCTGGAGAGTGAAAGTAGAGTGCAGTGGTACAGAGGGACTGGTGCGGGGTGTGCCCTAGTGTCAGAATACTAGTGCTTTTCATGTATGAGGCCATGTCTGGACAGTGTAAGTAGAGGTCAGTGGTACAGAGGGACAGGTGTTGGGGTGTGCCCCAATGTTAAATTACTAGTGCTTTTCATATATGTGGCCATGTCTAGACAGTGTTAGTAGAGGTCAGTGGTACAGAGGGACAGGCGTTGGGGTGTGCCCCAGAGTTAAATTACTAGTGCTTTTCATATATGTGGCAATGTCTAGACAGTGTAAGTAGCGGGCAGTGGTACAGAGGGACAGGTGAAAGGTGTGCCCCAGTGTCACATTGCTAGTGCTTTTCATGTATGTGGCCATGCCTGGACAGTGTAAGTTGAGGGCAGTGGTACAGAGGGACAGGTGCAGGGTGTGCCCTAGTGTCATATTACTAGTGCTTTAAATATATGTGGTCATGTCTGGACAGTGTAAGTAGAGGGCAGTGATACAGAGGGACAGGTGTTGGGGTGTGCCCCAGTATTACATTACTAGTGCTTTTCCTGTATGTGGCCATGTCTGGACAGTGTAAGCAGAGGGCAGTGGTACACAGTGACAGGTGTTGGGGTGTGGCCCAGTGCTAAAGTACTAATGCTATTCAAGTATGTGGCAATGTCTGGACAGTGTATGTAGAGGGCAGTGGTACAGAGGGACAGGTGTTGCCGTGTGCCCTTGTGTCACATAACTAGTGCCTTTCATTATGTGGCTATGTCTGGACAACGTAATTAGAGGGCAGTGGTACAGAGGGACATGTGCAGAGTGTGGCCTAGTGTCACATTACTAGTGCTTTTCATGTATGCGGCCATGTCTGGACAGTGAAAGTAGAGGACAGTGGTACAGAGGGACAGGTGCAGGTTGTGCCCTAGTGTCACATTACGAGTGCTTTTCATGTTTGTTGACATGTTGGGACAACGTAAGTTGAGGGCAGTGGTAAACTGGGACAGGTGTCGGGGTGTGCCTCAGTGTCTCATTACTAGTAATTTTCATGTATGTGGCCATGTCTGGACAGCATAAGAAGAGTTAAGTGGTATAGAGGTACACATCTTGGGGTGTGCCTCTGTGTTACATTACTAGTGCTTTTCATGTATGTGGCCATGTCTGGACAGCGTAAGTAGAGGGCAGTGGTGCAGAGGAACAGGTGTTAGGGTGAGCCCCAGTGTCACATTACTTGTGCTTTTCATGTATGTGGCCATGTCTGGACAGTGTAAGTAGAGGGCTGTGGTACAGACAGGTGTTAGGGTGTGCCCCAGTGTTACATTACTAGTGCTTTTCCTATATGTTGCCATGTCTGGGCAGCATAAGAAGAGGGCAGTGGTATAGAGGTACACGTTTCGGGGTGTGCCCCTGTTTTACGTTACTAGTGCTTTTCATGTATGTGGCCATGTCTGGACAGTGTAATTAGAGGTCAGTGGTACAGAGGGACCGGTGAAATGTGTTCCCTAGTGTCACATTACTAGTGCTGTTTTTGTATTTGGCCTTGTCTAGACAGCATAAGAAGAAGATAGTGGTATAAAGGAACAGGTGCACTGTGTGCCCCGTGTCACATTACTAGTCCTTTTCATGTATGTGGGCATGTCTGAACAGCTTAAGTAGAGGGTAGTGGTAGAGAGAGACAGGTGTTGTGGTGTTCCCCAGTGTCACATTACTAGTGCTTTTCATATATGTGACCATGTCTGGACAGTGTAAGTAGAGGACAGTGGTACAGAGGTACTGGTGTTGGGGCAGCCCAGTGTCACATTACTAGTGCTTTTCATGTGTGAGTGGCGTGTCTGGACAGGCGTAAGCAGGGGCAGTGGTACAGAGGGACAGGTGCAGGGTATGCCCTAGTGTTGCAATACTAGTGCTTTTTATGTATGTGGCCATGTCTGGAAAGTGTAAGTAGAGGAAGTGGTACAAAGGTACAGGTGTTGGGGTGTGCATTAGTGTTACATTACTTGTGCTTTTATTGTCTGTGGCCATGTCTGGATAACGTAAGAAGAGGGCAGTGGTATAGAGGGACAGGTGTTGGGGTGTGCACCAGTGTCACATTACTAGTGCTTTTCATATATGTGGCCATGTCTGGACAGTGTAAGCAGAGGGCAGTGGTACAGAGGGACAGTTGTTGGGGTGTGGCTCAGTGCTACATTACTAGTGCTTTTCATGTATGTGGCCATGTCTGGACAGCGTAAGTTTAGGACAGTGGTATAGAGAAACAGGTGCAGGGAGTGCCCCAGTGTCAAATTACTAGTGCTTTTAATGTATGTGGGCATGTCTGACAGCGTAAGTAGAGGGTAGTGGTACAGAGACAGCTGTTGGGTGTGCCCCAGTGTCACATTACTAGTGCTTTTCATGTAAGTGGCTGTGTCTGGACATCGTAAGTAGAGGGCAATGGTACAGAGGGACAGGTGCAGGGTGCACCCATAGTGTTCCAATACTGAGCGTCTTATATATGTAGCCATGTCTGGACAGTGTAAACCAGGGCAGTGGTACAGGGACAGGTGTTAGGGGATACGTAGTGTTACATTACTATTGCTTTTCTTGTTTGTGGCCATGTCTGGACAGTGCAGTAGAGGGCAGTGGTACAGAGGACAGGTGTTGGGGTGTGCCCTAGTGTCACATTGCTTGTACTTTTCAGGCATGAGGCCATGTCTGGACAAGCAGAGGGCAGTGGTGTAGGAACAGCAGGGTGAGCCCTAGTGTCACCTTAATAGGATTTTCATGTATGTGGCCATGTCTTAGTGCTTTCATATGTGACCATGTCTGGACAGTGTAAGAGGACAGTGGTCAGGAGGTACTGGTGTTGGGGTGTGCCCCAGTGTCACGTACTAATTGCTTTTCATGTGGTGGCAGAAGTGCTCTGGACAGGCGTAAGCAGAGGGCAGTGGTACAGAGGGGACAGTTGCAGGGTGTGCTGAGTGTTGCAATACTAGTGCTTTTATGTATGTGGCCATGTCTGGAAAGTGTAAGTGGGGGCAGTGGTACAAAGGTACAGGTGTTGGGGTGTGCATTGAGTGTTGTTACTTGTGCTTTTTATTGTCTGTGGCCATGTCTGGATGGCGTCAAGAAGAGGGCAGTGGTATAGAGGACGGGTGTTGAGATTGTGCACCAGTGTCACATTACTAGTGCTTTTCATGTATGTGTGCATGTCTGGACAGGCGTAGGTAGAGGGGCAGTGGTACAGAGGAACAGGTGTGTGGTGTGCCCCAGTGTCACATTACTAGTGCTTTTCATGTAAGTGGCTGTGTCTGGACATCGTAAGTAGAGGGCAATGGTACAGAGGGACAGGTGCAGGGTGTACCATAGTGTTCCAATACTAGTGCTTTTTATGTATGTGGCCATGTCTGGAAAGTGTAAGTAGAGGGCAGTGGTACAGAGGTACAGGTGTTGGGGGATACACTAGTGTTACATTACTATTGCTTTTCTTGTTTGTGGCCATGTCTGGACAGTGTAAGTAGAGGGCAGTGGTACAGAGGGACAGGTGTTGGGGTGTGCCCTAGTGTCACATTGCTTGTGCTTTTCATGTATGAGGCCATGTCTGGACAGCGTATGCAGAGGGCAGTGGTGCAGAGGAACAGGTGCAGGGTGAGCCCTAGTGTCACCTTACTAGTGATTTTCATGTATGTGGCATGTCTGGACAGGGTAAGTAGAGGGCAGTGATACAGAGGGACAGGTGTTGAGGTGAGACCCAGTGTCACATTACTAGAGCTTTTCATGTATGTGGCCATGTCTGGACAGTGAAAGTAGTGTGCAGTGGTACAGAGGGACAGGTGCAGGGTGTGCTCTAGTGTCACATAGCTAGTACTTTTCATATATGTGGCCATGTCTGGGCAGCATAAGAAGAGGACAGTGGTATAGAGGTACACATTTTGGGGAGTGCCCCTGTGTTACCTTACTAGTGCTTTTCATGTATGTGACCATGTCTGGACAGTGTAAGTAGAGGGCAGTGGTACAGAGGAACAGGTGTGTGGTGTGCCCCAGTGTCACATTACTAGTGCTTTTCATGTAAGTGGCTGTGTCTGGACATCGTAAGTAGAGGGCAATGGTACAGAGGGACAGGTGCAGGGTGTACCCTAGTGTTCCAATACTAGTGCTTTTTATGTATGTGGCCATGTCTGGAAAGTGTAAGTAGAGCTCAGTGGTTCAGAGGTACAGGTGTTGGGGGATACACTAGTGTTACATTACTATTGCTTTTCTTGTTTGTGGCCATGTCTGGACAGTGTAAGTAGGGCAGTGGTACAGAGGGACAGGTGTTGGGGTGTGCCCTAGTGTCACATTGCTTGTGCTTTTCATGTAAGAGGCCATGTCTGGACAGCATATGCAGAGGGCAGTGGTGCAGAGGAACAGGTGCAGGGTGAGCCCTAGTGTCACCTTACTAGTGATTTTCATGTATGTGGCCATGTCTGGACAGGGTAAGTAGAGGGCAGTGATACAGAGGGACAGGTGTTGAGGAGACCCAGTGTCACATTACTAGAGCTTTTCATGTATGTGGCCATGTCTGGACAGTGAAAGTAGAGTGCAGAGGTACAGAGGGACAGGTGCAGGGTGTGCTCTAGTGTCACATAGCTAGTACTTTTCATGTATGTGGCCATGTCTGGGCAGCATAAGAAGAGGGCAGTGGTATAGACGTACACATTTTGGGGTGTGCCCCTGTGTTACCTTACTAGTGCTTTTCATGTATGTGGCCATGTCTGGACAGCGTAAGTAGAGGGCAGTGGTACAGAGGAACAGGTGTGTGGTGTGCCCCAATGTCACATTACTAGTGTTTTTCATATATGTAGCCATGTCTGGACAGTGTAAGCCAAGGGCAGTGGTACAGAGGGACAGGTGTTGGGGTGTTGCCCAATACTGCATTACTATTGCTTTTCTTGTATGTGGCCATGTCTGGACAGTGTAAGTAGAGGGCAGTGGTACAGAGGGACAGGTGTTGGGAATTGTGCCCTAGTGTCACATTAATAAGCTTTTTCATGTATGTGGCCATGTCTGGACAGCGCAAGTAGAGGGCAGTGGTACAGAGGGACAGGTGCAGGGTGTGGCCTAGTGTCGCATTACTAGTGCTTTTCATGTATGTGGCCATGTCTGAACAGTGAAAGTAGAGGGCAGTGGTACAGAGGGACAGGTGTTGGGGTGATGCCCAGTGTCACTTTACTAGTGCATTTCCTGTATGTGGCCATGTCTGGACAGTGAAAGTAGAGTGCAGTGGTACAGAGGGACAGGTGCAGAGTGTGCCCTAGTGTCAGAATACTAGTGCTTTTCATGTATGAGGCCATGTCTGGACAGTGAAAGTAGAGGTCAGTGGTACTGAGGGACAGGTGTTGGGGTGTGCAACAATGTTAAATTACTAGTGCTTTTCCATATATGTGGCAATGTCTAGACAGTGTAAGTAGCGGGCAGTGGTACAGAGGGACAGGTGTAAGGTGTGCCCCAGTGTCACATTGCTTGTGCTTTTCATGTATGTGGCCATGCCTGGACAGTGTAAGTTGAGGGCTGTGGTACAGAGGGACTGGTGCAGGGTGTGCCCTAGTGTCATATTACTAGTGCTTTAAATATATGTTGCCATGTCTGGACATTGTAAGCAGAGGGCAGTGATACAGAGGGACAGGTGTTGTGGTGTGGCCCAGTGATACATTACTAGTGCTTTTCACATATGTGGTCATGTCTGAACAGTGTAAGTAGAGGGCAGTGGTACAGAGGGGACAGGTGTTGGGGTGTGCCCCAGTGTTATATTACTAGTGCTTTTCCTGTATGTGGCATGACTGGACAGTGTAAGAAGAGGGCAGTGGTACAGAGGGACAGGTAGAAAGTGTGCCCTAGTGTCACATTACTAGTGCTTTTCATATATGTAGCCATATCTGGACAGTGTAAGCAGAAGGCAGTTGCACAGACGGACAGGTGTTGGGGTGTGGCCCTGTGCTACATTACTAGTGCTATTCATGTATGTGGCAAAGTCTGGACAGTGTATGTAGAGGGCAGTGGTACAGAGGGACAGGTGTTGGCGTGTGCCCTTGTGTCACATAACTAGCGTTTTTCATGAATCTGGCCATGTCTGGACAGCGTAATTAGAGGGCAGTGATACAGAGGGACAGGTGCGGGGTGTGGCCTAGTGTTACATTACCAGTGCTTTTCCTGTATGTGGCCATGTCTGGACAGTTCAGTAGAGGGCAGTGGTACAGAGGGAGAGGTGCAGGGTGTGCTCTAGTGTCACAATACTAGTGTTTTTCATATAAGTAGCCATGTCTGGATGGTGTAATCAGAGGGCAGTGGTACAGGGGGACAAGTGTTGTCGTGTGCCCTTGTGTCACATAACTAGCGCTTTTCATGTATGTGGCCATGTCTGGACAGCGTAATTAGTGGGCAGTGATACAGAGGGACAGGTGCAGAGTGTGGCCTAGTGTCACATTACTAGTGCTTTTTAAGTGTGTGGCCATGTCTGGACAGTGTAAGTAGAGGGCAGTTTTAGAGAGGGACAGGTGTTGGGGTGAGGCCCAGTTTCACATTACTAGTTCTTTTCATGTATGTGGCGATGTCTGGACAGTGTAAGTAGAGGACAGTGGTACAGAGGGACAGGTGCAGGGAGTGCCCCAGTGTCTCATTACTTGTGCTTTTCATAAATTTGGCCATGTCTGGACAGTGTGAGTAGAGGGCAGTGGAACAGAGGGACAGGTGTTGGGGTGTGCCTCAGTGTTACATTACTAGTGCTTTTCCTGTATGTCGCCATGTCTGGACAGTTTAAGTAGAGGGCAGTGGTACAGAGGGAGATGTGCAGGGTGTGCCCTAGTGTCACAATACTAGTGCTTTTTATATAAGAAGCCATGTCTGGAAAGTGTAATCAGAGGGCAGTGGTACAGAGGGACAGGTGCAGGGTGAGCCCCAGTGTCACATTGCTAGTGCTTTACATGTATGAGGCAATGTCTGGACAGTGTAAGTAGAGGGCAGTGGTACAGAGGGAGCGGTGCATGGTGTGCACTAGTGTCACAATACTAGTGCCTTTCTTGTATGTGGCCATTTCTGGACAGTGTAAGTAGAGGGCAGTAGTACAGAGGGACAGGTGCAGGGTGTGCCCTAGTGTCATATTACAAGTGCTTTACATATATGTAGTCATGTCTGGACAGTGTAAGCAGAGGGCAGTGGAACAGAGGGACAGTTGTTGGGGTGTGCCCCAGTGTTACATTACAAGTGCTTTTCATATATGTGGCCATGTTTGGAAAGTGTAAGTAGAGGGCAGTGGTACAGAGGGAGAGGTGCAGGGTGAGCCCCAACGTCACATTGCTAGTGCTTTTCTTATATGTAGCCATGACTGGACGGTGTAAGTAGAGGGCAGTGGTACACAGGGACAGTTGTCGGGGTGTGCTACATTGTCTCATTACTAGTGCTTTTCATGTATGTAGCCATGTCTGGACAGCGTAAGTAGAGAGCAGTGGTACAGAGGGACAGGCGTTGGGGTGTGCCCCAGTGTCAAATTACTAGTGCTTTTCATATATGTATCCATGTCTGGACGGTGTAAGTAGAGGGCCGTGGTACAGAAGGACAGCTGCGGGGTGTGCCCTACTGTCATATTACTAGTGTTTTTTATATATGTAGCCATGACTGGACAATGTAAGCAGAGGGCACTGATACAAAGGGACAGGTGTTGCGGTGTGGCCCAGTGCTACATTACTAGTTCTTTTCATATATGTGGCCATGTCTGGACAGTGTAAGTAGAGGGCATTGGTACAGAGGGACTGGTGTTGGGGTGTGCCCCAGTATTACATTACTAGTGCTTTTCCTGATTGTGGCCATGTCTGGACAGTTTAAGTAGAGGGCAGTGGTACAGAGGTACAGGTGTTGGGGTGTGCGTCAGTGTTACATTACTAGTGCTTTTCTTGTTTGTGGCCATATTTAAACAGTGTAAGTAGAGGGCAGTGGTACAGAGGCACTGGTGTTGGGGTGTGCGTCAGTGTTACATTACTAGTGCTTTTCCTGTACGTGGCCATGTCCGGACAGCGTAAGTAGAGGGCAGTGATACAGAGGGACAGGTGCAGGGTGTGGCCTAGTGTCACATTGTTTGTGCTTTTCATGTATGTGGCCATGTCTCGACAGTGTAAGTAGAGTGCAGGGATACAGAGGTACAGGTGTATGGGTGAGGCCCACTGTCACATTACTAGTGCTTTTCATGTATGTGGCCATGTCTTGACAGTGAAAGTAGAGTGCAGTGATACAGAGGGACAGGTGCAGGGTGTGCGTTAGTGTCACATTACTAGTGCTTTTCATGTTTGTGGCCATGTCTGGACAGTGTAAGTAGAGGGCAGTGGTATACAGGGACAGGTGTCGGGGTGTGCTCCAGTGTCTCATTACTAGTGCTTTTCATGTATGAGGCCATGTCAGGACAACATAAGAAGAGGGCAGTGGTTCAGAGGGACAGGTGTTGGGGTGTGCCCCTGTGTTACATTACTAGTGCTTTTCATGTATGCGGCCATGTCTGGACAGCGTAAATAGATGGCAGTGGTACAGATGGACAGGTGTTGGGGTGTGCCCCAGTGTCAAAATTACTAGTGCTTTTCATATATGTGGCCATGTCTGGACAGTGTTTGTAGAGGGCAGTGGTACAGAGGGACAGGCGTTGGGGTGTGCCCCAGTGTTAAATTACTAGTACTTTTCTTATATTTGGCTATGTCTAGATGGTGTAAGTAGTGGGCAGTGGTACAGAGGGACAGGACAAGGTGCGGCCCCAGTGTCACATTGCTAGTGTTTTTCATGTATGTGGCCATGCCTGGACAGTGTAGTTTAGGGCAGTGGTACAGAGGGACAGGTGCAGGGTGTGCCCTAGTGTCGTATTACTAGTGCTTTTCATATATGTAGCCATGTCTGGACATTGTAAGCAGAGGGCAGTGATACAGAGGAACAGGTGTTGGGGTGTGGCCCAGTGCTACATTACTAGTGCTTTTCATATATGTGGTCATGTCTGGACAGTGTAAGAAGAGGGCAGTGGAACAGAGGGACAGGTTCAGGGTGCGCGTTAGTGACACATTACTAGTGCTTTTCATATATGTAGCCATGTCTGGACATTGTAAGCAGAGAGGAGTGATACAGATGAACAGGTGTTGGGGTGTGGCCCAGTGCTACATTACTAGTGCTTTTCATATGTGTAGCCATGTCTGGACTGTGTAAGTTGAGGGCAGAGGAACAGAGGGACAGGTGTTGGGGTGTGGCCAAGTGCTACAGTACTAATGCTATTCATGTATGTGGCAATGTCTGGACAGTGTATGTAGAGGGCAGTGGTACTGAGGGACAGGTGTCGGCGTGTGCCCATGTGTCACATAACTAGCACCTTTCATGTATGTGGCCATGTCTGGACAACGTAATTAGAGAGGGCAGTGATACAGAGGGACAGGTGCAGGGTGTGACCTAGTGTCACATTACTAGTGCTTTTCAAGTATGTGGCCATGTCTGGACAGTGTAAGTAGAGGGCAGTTTTAGAGAGGGACAGGTGTTGGGCTGAGGCCCAGTGTCACATTACTAGTGCTTTTCATGTATGAGGCCATGTCGGAACAGTGAAAGTAGAGGGCAGTGGTAAAGAGGGACTGGTGCAGGGTGTGCCCTAGTGTCACATTACGAGTGCTTTTCATGTTTGTGGCCATGTCTGGACAACGTAAGTTGAGGGCAGTGGTAAACTGGGACAGGTGTCGGGGTGTGCCCCAGTGTCTAATTACTAGTAATTTTCATGTATGTGGCCATGTCTGTACAGCATAAGAAGAGGGGGCAGTGGTATAGAGGTACACATCTTGGGGTGTGCCCCTGCGTTACATTACTAGTGCTTTTCATGTATGTGGCCATGTCTGGACAGCATAAGTAGAGGGCAGTGGTGCAGAGGAACAGGTGTTAGGGTGAGCCCCAGTGTCACATTACTTGTGCTTTTCATGTATGTGGCCTTGTCTGGACAGTGTAAGTAGAGGGCTGTGGTACAGACGGACAGGTGTTAGGGTGTGCCCCAGTGTTACATTCCTAGTGCTTTTCCTGTATGTTGCCATGTCTGGACAGTGAAAGTAGAGGGCAGTGGTACAGAGGGACAGGTGCAGGGTGTGCCCTAGTGTCACATTGCTAGTGCTTTTCATGTATGTGGCCATGTCTGGGCAGCATAAAAAGAGGGCAGTGGTATAGAGGTACACGTTTCGGGGTGTGCCCCCTGTGTTACCTTACTAGTGCTTTTCATGTATGTGGCCATGTCTGGACAGTGTAATTAGAGGTCAGTGGTACAGAGGGACCGGTGAAGGGTGTTCCCTAGTGTCACATTACTAGTGCTGTTTTTGTATGTGGCCTTGTCTAGACAGCATAAGAAGAGGATAGTGGTATAGAGGAACAGGTGCACTGTGTGCCCCTGTGTCACATTACTAGTCCTTTTCATGTATGTGGGTATGTCTGAACAGCGTAAGTAGAGGGTAGTGGTAGAGAGAGACAGGTGTTGGGGTGTTCCCCAGTGTCACATTACTAGTGCTTTTCATATATGTGACCATGTCTGGACAGTGTAAGTAGAGGACAGTGGTACAGAGGGACTGGTGTTGGGGTGTGCCCCAGTGTCACATTACTAGTGCTTTTCATGTGAGTGGCCGTGTCTGGACAGTGTAAGCAGAGGGCAGTGGTACAGAGGGACAGGTGCAGGGTGTGTCCTAGTGTTGCAATACTAGTGCTTTTTATGTATGTGGCCATGTCTGGAAAGTGTAAGTAGAGGGCAGTGGTACAAAGGTACAGGTGTTGGGGCGTGCACTAGTGTTACATTACTATTGCTTTTATTGTCTGTGGCCATGTCTGGATAACATAAGAAGAGGGCAGTGGTATAGAGGGACAGGTGTTGGGGTGTGCCCCAGTGTCACATTACTAGTGCTTTTCATATATGTGGCCATGTCTGGACAGTGTAAGCAGAGGGCAGTGGTACAGAGGGACAGGTGTTGGGGTGTGGATCAGTGCTACATTACTAGTGCTTTTCATGTATGTGGCCATGTCTGGACAGCGTAAGTATAGGACAGTGGTATAGAGGAACAGGTGCAGGGAGTGCCCCAGTGTCAAATTACTAGTGCTTTTCATGTATGTGGGCATGTCTGAACAGCGTAAGTAGAGGGTAGTGGTACAGAGAGACAGCTGTTGGGGTGTGCCCCAGTGTCACCTTACTAGTGCTTTTCATATATGTGACCAGGTCTGGACAGTGTAAGCAGAGGACGGTGGTACAGATGGACTGGTGTTGGGGTGTGCCCAAGTGTCACATTACTAGTGCTTTTCATGTAAGTGGCCATGTCTGGACATTGTAAGTAGAGGGCAATGGTACAGAGGAACAGGTGCAGGGTGTACCATAGTGTTCCAATACTAGTGCTTTTTATGTATGTGGCCATGTCTGGAAAGTGTAAGTAGAGGGCAGTGGTACAGAGGTACAGGTGTTGGGGGATACACTAGTGTTACATTACTATTGCTTTTCTTGTTTGTGGCCATGTCTGGACAGTGTAAGTAGAGGGCAGTGGTACAGAGGGACAGGTGTTGGGGTGTGCCCTAGTGTCACATTGCTTGTGCTTTTCATGTATGAGGCCATGTCTGGACAGCGTAAGCAGAGGGCAGTGGTACACAGGGACAGGTGTTGGGGTGTGCCCCAGTTTCTCATTGCTAGTGATTTTCATGTATGTAGTCATGTCTGGACAGCATAAGAAGAGGGCAGTGATACAGAGGAACAGGTGTTAGGGTGTGCCCCTGTGTTACATTACTAGTGCTTTTCATGTATGTGGCCATGTCTGGACAGCGTAAGTAGAGGGCAGTGGTACTGAGGTACAGGTGTTGGGGTGCACTCCATTGTCAAATTACTAGTTCTTTTCATATTTGTGGCCATGTCTGGACAGTGTAAATTGAGGGCATTGGTACAGAGTTACAGGCGCAGGGTGTGCCCCAGTGTCACATTACTAGTGCTTTTCATATATGTGGCCATGACTGGACAGTGTAAGTAGAGGGCAGTGGTACAAGGGACAGGTGTTGTGGTGTGCCCCATTGTCAAATTACTATTGCTTTTCATATATGTGGCCATGTTTGCACTGTGTAAGTAGAGGGCAGTTTTACAGAGGGACCAATGCAGGGTGTGCCCCAGTGTTACATTGCTAGTGCTTTTCTTGTTTGTGGCCATGCCTGGACAGTGTACGTAGAGGGCAGTGGTACAGAGGGACAGGTGCAGGGGTGTGCTTCAGTGTCACATTACTAGTGCTTTTCATGTATGTGGCCATGTCTGGATAGCGTAAGTAGAGGGCAGTGGTACAGAGGGATAGGTGCAGGGTGTGCCTAAGTGTTACATTACTAGTGGTTTTCATGTATGTGGCCATGTCTGGACAGCATAAGTAGAGGGCAGTGGTACAGAGGAACAGGTGCATGGTTTGCCCCAGTGTCACGTTACTAGCGCTTTTCATGTATGTGGCCATGTCTAAACAGCGTAAGTAGAGAGTAGTGGTACAGAGGGACAGGTGTTGGGGTGTGCCCCTGTATCATATTACTAGTGCTTTTCATATATGTGACCATGTCTGGACAGTGTAAATAGAGGGCAGTGGTACAGAGGGACAGGTGTTGGGGCGTGCCCCAGTGTTACATTACTAGTGCTTTTCTTGTATGTGGCCATGTCTGGACAGCATAAGTAGAGGGCAGTGGTACAGAGGTACTGGTGTTGGGGCATGCCCCTGTGTTACATTACTAGTGCTTTTCATGTATGTGGCCATGTCTGGACAGCATAAGTAGAGGGCAGTGGTACAGAAGGACAGGTGTTGGGGTGTGCCCCATTGTCACATTACTCGCGCTTTTCGTATATGTGGCCATGTCTTGACAGTGTAAGTAGAGGGCAGTGGTACAGAGGGACAGGTGTTGGGGCATGCCCCACTGTTACATTACTAGTGCTTTTCATGTATGTGGCCATATCGGACAGCATAAGTAGAGGGCAGTGGTACAGTCGGACAGGTGTTGGGGCGTGCCCCAGTGTTATATTACTAGTGCTTTTAATGTATGTGGCCATGTCTGGACAGTGTAAGTAGAGGACAGTGGTACAGAGGGATAGGTGTTGTGGTGAGGCCCAGTGTTACATTACTAGTGTTTTTCCTGTATGTGGCCATGTCTGGACAGCGTAAGTATTGGGCAGTGGTACAGAGGGTCAGTTGCAGAGGTTGACCTAGTGTCTCATTATTTGTGCTTTTCCTGTATGTGGCCATGTCTGGACGGCGTAAGTATAGGGCAGTGATACAGAGGGACAGGTGTTGGGGTGTGCCCCAGCAGGAAGTTGTAATTTGAGTCACCTGCTTTGATATTGCCTAAGCCACACCCTCAATTAACCTCTTTCCCCTCCTACTGATTTAGCAAAGTAAGTTGATACAGTATCCTTCCCAGCTCAAACACACATTGACTTTTTTTTTTAACCCTAAATGACACCCCGTTTTCTTCTAATAAAGTATCTGTTGCTTAGTCTCAACAGACCTGGACCCCTGCTGAGATAGAAGTGTTAAATTAGTAAGAATAATTGAATTGTTTTTTTTCAGTTAGCTGCTTTCTGCTCTACAAACAAGATTTATGTCTTCCAGAAGCTACCAGCAGGAAGTTGTAATTTGAGTCACCTGCTCTTATACTGCCTAAGGCACATCCCAATTAACCTCTTTCCCCTCCTACTGATTTAGCAAAATAGGTTGATACAGTGCCCTTTCCAGCACAGAAACACCCACTCTTTTTTTTAAACCCGAAATGAGGCCCCCTCTGCTTCTAATAAAGTATCTGTTTGCTTAATCTCAACAGGCATGGACTCCTGCTTAGATAGAAGTGTTAAATCAGTAAGAAAAATTGTACTTTTTTTTCAGTTAGCTGCTTTCTGCTCTACAAACAAGATTTATGTCTTCCAGAAGCTACCAGCAGCTAAATTAAGAACGTTATTCACCAGCAGGTGGCACTGTAACTAAAAAGAAAAAAATCACTTTCCCTGTTGTCCTCCCCGAACCTGTTGTTGTGAAAAATAAGTGATTTAAAAAAATATTCTCTGATTGTCTAGCAATTCCCCCCTCCCTGATGAGCTCCAACTGTGTCATTAATTAAAAAAAAATGTTCCTTTTCAGTCTAGCAGACCCTCCTGCCCTTCCACAATATGCCAGAACTATGTACTTAATAATAAAACAAACTACACTGTCCCTGTCCCCTCCTTCTTTCACTCCATACACACTTTCAAAGTGTTCCTTTTCTCCAGCTTTAGTCATATTTGTTCCAGGTGAGCAATACAGAGACATCAGTAGTCGTGTCTGTGTCACCTTGAGCAAGTCATTGACTCTCCTGTTGCTTCAGTCCACCCAACTTTTGAAGAGGGCTAAAACACGTTCCCTTTTATGGCCCCAACTTGTAATAATTCATTAAAAAAACACTTTCTCTTTTAGTTTAGTGGACCTACCTCTGCGATCCCCGATATGCCAAAACTATGTACTGTACTTAATAAGAAAAACTTCATTTTCCCTGGTAGTCTAGTGGACCCCCTCCAATATCCCCAATCTGTCTGTCTCTCTCTCTCTCACTCGCTCTCTGTCCCCCCCCCTCGCACTTTTACTCCACGTACACTTCCAAAGCCTCAGCTGTGTAAAAGAATAATAGGGAACTGGAACTGTTCAATCCCCCACCCAAAAATGTACAACCTGTTAGGTAATGGGAGGTTAGTGTGAGAATATGACAGGACACATCCTATTAAAAGGTGATCTGTGAATTCTGCAGGCATGGGAAATATTTTAGAGACAGTGAAAGTCAGGGGAAGAAAAAAATCTATTTTAGAAGACAGAGTGCCTCTGAATTATTAAGACCCCCTTCCCATCTAATGACTTGAAAATGCATCAGTTAAACCAGCTGTATAAATCATATTGCTCAAGTAAATAGAATCACTTTTTTATTTTTCCCTAACTCTTGTTTCTCCGCCATGTCTAACCTGATGTTAAAATTGCCTCCTAATACTAACCGTCTGTATGGCAGGAATGCAAGTAGGATTGAATTGATTAAAATTAATTAAAAAGAGAAATCCTGGCAAATATAACCTTGGGAGAATAAACAATTATTATATGGACTTGATTGCCATCCAGTAAATTTTTCCAGCTTGAAAGCTGCTGTTAGGTGCCGGTGGTCTGTTATCGGGGTACTTTGACTTTGCCGCCCAGCTATGTGTCAAAGCTGGGGGCGACATACACAGACAAAAACAGAAGCCAAAAAAAAAAAAAAAAGAAAAACAATGAACATACAAGAAGAAAAAATAAACAACCAAAAATTGCAGCACTTCCACTGTTGATAATATACAGAATACACCTCCACCAACTCATCAGACTTGTTCCCACTATAAACTATACACATGAAAAAATAATGAGCAGTCAACAATATTCCAAACACAGAAAGGAAATCCACTGTATCCCACATAATACAATAACACATTTCCTTTTTTAGTGACTGTTAACTAAATGTATTGCTGCTTCGATGGCAGTTACTCCTCAATTGTTATCGGTTCCCCTTCCCCAAATACAAAATAAATAAATAATTTTCCTGCAGCCTCCCAACACAGTCAGTCTTTGGAGTCTTCTATTTATTTTTTGATGAAAGATTGCACATTTTTTTACTGTATGTGTGCCTATTTAACTTGTGAGTCAGAAGCGCTATCACCTTCTGCTGTGTGGCAATTTATCTAAATCTGTTGTAAAACTCCCACATAACACATTTCCTTATTTGGTGCACAAAAAATGTACGGAATTGTTTGAAATGCACTTTGCTTTGTGTGGTTCTGGCAGCGAAGATGACATGTTCTGTATACTGTACTGTTAGAGTACATTGTAAAGCAGATGACCAGTAGCTCATGAAGATGATATTCTCCTTTAACATTTGCCAGAAGGGAGTTAAATATTTATTGCAACAGCACTGGTGGATGTGCCCCAGTTTGAAGAGATTGGCAAGGGCTCAGCTCTGGGGAGCCATTTATAGAAGCTGAAGAGGGAGCAAAATCACAAGAATAGAGGGTAGAATCATGAGTGGAAGGGTGCAGAATCGTATTTTCAGAGGGGGTCAGAGACATAAGATGAGAGGGGGCAGAATCACAAGGAACAAAGTGAAGGGAACAATTCTCCAGTCTTGAGATTTGATCCTGTAAGCTGCCGGTAGCCCATGGCATTTGGAAGTGTAATGTCCTTAGCCTGAACTGTTAAATAAATTTATTGCTACTCCAATGAAATTAAATTGAAAGTCAAGTGAAATATGTATGGACCATAATCAACACTTCAGCCTTCAGAATGAATCCACCAATGATAACATTTATTCAATAAAAGAGTCAATAGGCTTCAAAACTTCAAAACAAAACTTCTCAATAAAGTTCATTTGCATATTCAAAACATTTTAGACGACACACTTTTAATCACCGTTCTCTTATAGTTCTTAAAATCATGCTGTTGTTTGAACTTTATATTTCATACAGTCTTTACTAATACAACTTAGAGAGTGCAGATAATAGTGTATGTAGAGATATAAACCTTCCGGGTGCACAGTGCTCATATACAGTATATAACTATATACAATATAAACATCAAGTGATATACTTTGAAATAGCATTTTGCTAAAAAGTCCACAAACAATTCAGAACCATTTGTTTTTATAAATAAAGATTGTATTCATTTTTTTTCCTTTGGCTCAGAAAACAAACAAGAACAGGTGAAGCCCAAAAGTGGTTGGTACAAAAACGTATAGTAGAAAAGTTTAAATATAAAAAAGGATTGTTGCAAGATCTGACATGACATTTTAATATATACTGTAGCAATTCAGTTAAGCATGGTTTGCATGTAATCATTTTATATTTTGCACATTTTCAGCTGTATGTATCTGGAAGGTTCTATGAGCTATAAAGCTCAAATAACTAAGGTATTATGAACTGAAACTACATTGTGCTTACAAGTGTGTTGATATTACCAACTAAAATCGAACTGTGCTTAAATGTGGGTGTGAATTGTTCGACAACTTGTTTTGCTGATTGTTATTTTGAAGTTCATCACTGACTTTAATATTCAGCTACTATATATATATATATATATATATATATATATATATATATATTAAGCAAGTTGTACACAAAATGTTCACATTTCAGCATATTATTTGCACTCTCAGTTTTATTAAGAAAGGGGACAATGAAATATGAAGTTCAAATAACTGCATGATTTTACTAACTATAGCTGATCTGTGCTTAAAATGCTGTAAAATGCAGAGTGGAGATGAGTAGGTTAAGTAGCTGCTAATATTCTTAAAGGAGAAGTCCACCCAACATGTGCAAAAACATACGTTATGTAGAGTGTTTTGATATGTATGTTAAATCCTAGTGTGTCCTTCCCTCTGTCTGCTATTAGGAGTTTTTCCTAAATTAGCCTGCTAGTTGTATGGTAGTTTTACGACCCCTGGGGATCTCCATCACAAATAAGTTTATTGGCTTTCTTTCTCCTACGATGCACCTTGACTCATGTGACAGTGATGCAACTATGCCCTTAGATTTAGCAGGGTCTGTCACAGCTCAGCCACAATGATAATACTTCTTTCAGAGAAGTCACACTGCTAGATTTTGGGTGAGTGCAATCATTATTTTTAACATTAGTACCTTGTCCTGCTATGTTACAACCTATAAGGTGAAGTTCAATTTTTACTACATAGCACTAGTGCAAAAACTGAAAGTGACTGAGATGGATAGAGTAAACAGTGACATGATTCAAACACACACACACACACAGAGCAGAACATAGCAGGACAAGGTACTGATATAAAAAAATAATAATGATTTCACTCACCCAAAATCTAGTAGTGTGTTGTCTCTGGAAGAAGTATTTTCTCTGTGGCTGAGCTGTGACAGACCCTGTAACAAGACACTGGCTTCCTGCAGGGGCAATTAAACATCACACCAAAGGGCACTCTGGGAAGACTAGAGTGCCATAAAAGAAACCAGAGTGGCAACCTCCAAGGGCAATAAACCAGTTAGGGAAAGTTAGAAAAAAACATCTCTCACAGCCAGAGGAAAAGAAAACACTGGGAACTGGTAAGAACACACAAAAAAGTCTACTACATATCTTTTTCTGATTTTAACATGGTGTTTTCCTTTAATGACCATACTTTATACCTTCCTGGTTGGCTGCTTTTACAAAGAAAAGGCTAAACTACAGTACTTGAAGTTCCTACAACACCACCTACCCCCATACTCTGTAGTCACAACTTAGGGGGAGGAGTGGTTGAGGTGGAGGACTGTCTCTAACTTTATCCATACTTGTGACTTCCTAATTTAAAGAAAGCCCTTCTGGTTTTACGCAAATGTTCTTTCGGTGCAGGACTATTGGGTGGTGATGGGTGATAGGCTACTTTCTAATTAACAGCAGATATTGTGGATAGGATCAAGCTGGCTTCTAGCAAAATCACATACTGGACTGCAACACCTTTTTGCTATGTCAGCCATCTCTAAAACTATGCTTGCTAAAATATAGCCCATATGTAAAGACATGAAGTTCCATGAATAAGGGTCATATTTATAAGACATACTATAAGGCAAACGTTTCACGTATTTTACAATATGGCCCTCATTCACGGAAATTTAGGGTGTGCATATTATTAGTGATGGTCTTTACATATGGGCTATAATATTTTAAAAAAATGCTGTTGGCTCACTTTATTAGAGCAGGTCTTTTGTCAGAGGAGGACAGCTCACAGCTGTTTTGATGAAATGTAGTCCGTATTTAGAGATGCTTACCAATAATATGCATACAGTACTCTGAATTTCCATGAATAAGGGTCATATTTATAAGAAATACGATATACAGTACTTTTCATGTATTTTACAACATGTCCCTTATTCAATGCTGTAAGCTTGTTTTATTGGAGGAGGTCTTTGACCAGCTATGAAGTGTGGAAGGCAGTACAGCTAACTGTTAATATTTACTTATATTAGTGTGTCTTATCTATAATAGTAATGTGTGTGATTTGTACTACTCTTTGTGTTTTCACTGTGCGTATTTGTGAGTATATTTTACCATGTTAGTTGTGTAATATAAGACAGCTGGTGTGATTAACTGTTTGCAGTATTTGAGGAGCAGATATTGTCTAGCATTTTAGCAAATAAAATTATACAGACTGGCAACTTTGACTCCTGAGTGCTGTTTTCCTCCTGTATGTTACACACACCTATGAAATTCATAACATAAGGATGATTAGTAGAGAGCAAAATAATAAAATACTGTAATGGTCTAGACAGCATTGCATTGTATATCAGATGAGTGCATCTTCGGTTATGTGCTGGCTAGTTTTTATTTTGTTACCATTTTTTGGTAACATTACTTCTTGGTAACATTGTTACAGTGAATAATGACATCGCTAAAAAGTACATTGTTACCTGAGAAACATAACAATAAAGAGAACTTTGAAGATGTTCACTATATTGCTTCAAAGTTACCAAAAAAGCAATGTTAACTAATTACAAATATACAGTGTTGCTGTTGTTTAACCAAACATGGACCAGGGACTGTGGCGCTATTGTGTCTTCAGAAAGACAATGTGTGAAAATGAACGTATTGTAGTTGGGGGTGGGTTGAAATCTTGTTTCACCCAGGTCTTTCACACTCACTGTTTCAACAATGTTAGTCATGCAGTTGGGAGAGGGATGGCTTGCTTGAGTCTCTAGTCCTTTCTTTTGGGAAGGAGCATACTTTGTTGCCCATTCTGTCACTTACAGGTCCTCTCTGCTTCCTAACAGCTTCACCAGTTAGCCTGATACATTCCTTTAAGTGTCAACTGGTACCAGTGAGGTTAGGGAAGTGCTGAGTTGTCTGGAAATGGCATTCACCTATTGTAACATGCTGTCTTCTTGATGCCAGACATTGAGCCTATCTATAATATACTTTATGTAAACAAAAAGGAATACAATTTGTGCTGAAGACACTGGCAAAACTGGCAGGAGAAACAGTTTTGCTAGTGATCCCTTAACAGCAAAGACTGTTAAATCATCAGACAATTGACTACTGTATGCCACAGAGATTATACCATCCCAACACAAAGAGACACTAGGATTTTTACAGGTGCTGGCCTAAAACGTAACTACCCAAGTGGTAGGTGCACCCACTGTAATAATACATTCAGACTCAAGAATGGTAGGAACGTTTGCAGAGGAGAACATGTACAGTACAAATAAGGGATTGTATTACATGTCAAACATTGGGAGTTATTTATGGAGTTATATGACCTTGTGATAGCAGTTAGATATTGTATGAAAGACAAGCCGTACAAGGATATGGGAACATAAGAGACCCCTTCACCATTCCTGATAACACCCTAACTATTTACATAATTAAAAAAACACTTTTCCTAGTGGTCCTGCAGACCCACCCCTCACCATCCCAGATATTGCCCAACTACTTAATTGATTTAAAAAAAAAACTTTTCTTGGTAGTGTGGCAGCCCCATCAATGATCCCCTTGTCATCCCTTCTTACATTAATGTGATTTCCCCTAAATATTCACAAAAGGGAAGTGATCCCTAAGTTCATAGATCAATGAGGCAGTCACCCAAACTAATTGTCTTCTCCACTGTGACAGAACATTTTTTGTATCCAAAGGCACTGATCCCAAATAAAACAGCAATGTTAACATGTGAACATGTCAAGCAAAGTATGCCTTGCAATTTATTTTCAAAAGCTGAAGAGCCAAAAAAGATTGTTAAAAAATATATTAGCAGGTGTTGTTCAGCACAATGTACAGTATCAATTTAAATAAAATTGCAGTGTATGAAATGTAGTCTTTAATGTGATTTTTGTAGTTTGTCAAAATGTGTTTATTAAGCTCCTACAAATGTGTGGTAAAAAAGTATTTTTACTTAAGGTTGCTAGTTTATTTGATAATTCTATTTTGCTCTGGTGATAGTGCAGATCGCAGGTCCTGTACTTACATTTAATGTTTTTAATCTGATTCCCTGACCCTCACTGACTACAGCAGAAAGGTTATGAGCATCAATATCTCATAGAAAATGTATTTCCTAGTGAATACCAATATAAAATAGCTTGCATTGCGGCTCCTCAGTAGTACCTTCTGGTAGAGGAGGTATACCTGCAGATTAATTATTTTATTTTAAGACTTCTGTCCACCACTCACATGAACAAACAGCTGTGGGAGCCCATATACTGTATATACATTTCCAAACCCCCAGCACAGGTCCACTGGGGAAGCAGGCCACATAATCAGTAATGACAGTTGTTTAAAAGGAACCCAGCTGTAAAAACTTTAGAATATTAACGTATTAACCAGGAGTTCAACTCCAAAGTGAGAGTTCCGACTCTAATAGGTTCATCTTTTTAATCATGCCAAAGCTTCAAAATGTCTTTTGTATTTCTTAATCTGAGCATTTTCATCAGGTCTGAAGAAAACACAATTCTTTTTTAAAAGGAGCAGGTTCAGAATTGATTTTCTACCTTTGCTGAATCAATCTCCAATATTCACAGTACAGCGTCTTAATAACATTTGTTTAAAAGGAGCCCAGCTGTAAAAATTGTCGAATATTAGTGTATTAACCAGGAGTTCAGCTCCACAATGAGAGTTTCGACTCTAATAGGTTAATATTTTTAACCATGCCAAAGCTCCAAAATGTCTTTTGTATTACTTAATCTGAACATTTTAGTCAGGTCTAAAGAAAACAATCCCTTTTGGAAGGGAGCTGGTTCAGAGTTGAATTTCCACAAAGCAAGGATGTTTATGCTAGTCTCATGTCCTTGTGTTATAGTATGGGCAGTGAGGATTTGCATGTTCAGGTGTATGTTTGGGGGAGATGGGGAAATAAGTCCAGGTATAGAGGAGCCCACATTCCACACCTTTGTTCCATATACTGTAGTCCATTGATGGGTTCTGCTACTTTGATTATTATATTGCATTCTAAGTGGGCTGTTAAATAACATTAAAAAACAACTGAACAGAAGACACACCATGCTCATGGGAACTTAAATTTATTGTGTACATGAGAAATGCCTGCTTAAAACTAAAAACAAATCTGATCCTGTTGTGTAGTCTGTTCACTTTTCATTTTAAAATTTAAACTTTTTACATCAGCACTTTTGTAAATGAGGATCCCTCATCTATCACTGTGCTGCATTCCAAAAACCTGACATAGACTAGCATTATATACTGTCCCATGTAAATATCTGGAATACACAAACTTCTGATCAATTTGATCGCTAACCCAAAGCAGAAAATCATAAAAAAAATCATAAAGCAGAAAAAAATTTGCGCATAAATCTGGGTCTTACTTTAAGTCAGATCACAAACAGTACATTGCATAGGATACAGAACACAGACAACTGATAACCGGTTCACATTTGGTGGGGATGGGGAATAAAACTACATTGTATATCTACTGTAGATCACGTTCATTAATAAAACACACATACTGAAGAGCAAGTAGCTACAGCACTAAAAGAGGTTAAAAATGATGAAAGTTAAAAGTTAGTGCCTGAGCTGCTTCTGTACTCTGGGTAAAGGGTTCACAAACATAAGCACATCGGACATTGAAGAAACGTGGTTGCTAAAAAGTTTAAATGAAATGGTCTTTTAAAGTTGTGTGCTCATGAGCACTCCAAAATAAACCAGTTGCTAGAACTTCCTTCATCATAATGAAGTAGTGAGCATCATAGATAAAAACAGCAAGAAAGTGTTTGAATGAGGGGGTATTTTATTTTACATAATCTCTTTAGAGAGACCACAGTTGGAATGCCACCCACCCCCATCTTCTGTGAAGCTAAAATAGTGTAGAAAGGCTTCAGATTTTGTAGGGAGGGGTTGCTGTAAACAAAAGCAGTTTGTGGGGTGGGCATTCTAAAGTGGGAATAACAGCAAAATCAATAAAACCAGAAAGTGACAGGAAAAGCTTTATTTACACCACAATGCTCTGAATTGAGTGGGATGTGCTAATGGCTTTGGCACTGAGAGTGAATTCAGGGGGAAACAACTGCAGCCAATTAAAACACTAAAAGAAAGTTACCGGAACGAAACAACAGATATCTTACAGCAGCTACCGTTTTCAAATGTTATATCTGATATAAATGGAATTAAGTATGATGAATGCTCATTGGCAATATGATTTTTTTCATTAATAATGCAGGCACCGGGCAAGGCTGGATTGGGGGTTGGATCATGGCAGAGAGTGGAGAGGGAGGGATTTTTTTATTAATAACTGGGCACCAGACAAGGCTGGGTTGGGGGTTGGATCATGGCAGAGAGTGGAGAGGGAGGGATTTTTTTTATTAATAATGCAGGCACCAGGCAAGGCTGGATTGGGGGTTGGATCATGGCAGAGAGTGAAGAGGGAGGGATTTTTTATCAATAATAGGGCACCAGACATGGCTGGGTTTGGGGGTTGGATCGTGGCAGAGGATGGAAACTTGTGAAAAACCTACTGTCCCAGTAGTGAGGTTACTACATCAAGGGTACAGGCTGTGGGCAGCAAACAAGACACAATAACTCAGACTTAATCATGTAACTTAAAAAAATCACAAAACATGCTCCAAAATAAAACATAACTAGCTGAAAACCTGAATCAGACCCTTGTTAAAGATGGACAATTGTAATTATGCAGAGCCTAGTTAACCAATCTTGGGTAATGCAGCACATTAGGTGTCAAACCAAGGTGGCAAGAAATTAATTTAGCTGGTTGCCAGATGTAGGTTGATTTTGATTTTGGTGGTGTGAGAAGGGCATTTCACAGAACCAGGTTGAAGTGATTTTATTTATTTATTTATTTTATTTTTGTTAATCACATTTTGTCACTGTTTAGCTTATTCGTGCCCACAGCTGTAATCATCACAGGGTTAAAAAATGCTAGAGATGTGTTGTACATGGTTGCAGTAACACTGCAGCTGAAAACATCTCTTTACATTTTTTCTCAGAGAGAGGACAAAGTGAAGCAGCTGTGGAATTAAAGACAGTCCCAGGTGAGTTAGAAAAAGATAAAGACAGAAGGGATAAAATATGTAAAATAAGGGTGGTGCAAACATGTGGGTCTACCGTGGACAGCACGGAGAACAGTAAAAGGTGGGGGAGTGTCATCTGTCAAGTTCACATCATAGAATAGGAATGGATAATCGGAGTTGCTGAATCACTTGACTTTTTTATGCTGTGAAAACAAAGTTAAAATGAAAATGACCATGTTCTGACTTCAGTAACTAGTCTGTGATCTTGGTGCATCTTATAAAATTCACACTCTCTAGACCCTCTCTACAAATGATTTATTTGAGATCTCTCCTGCTCCCTGGTCTAAATTATTATTTGGGGGGGGGTAAGGCAATACAGATTGTCTTGTGCTCTTTACTCTCCATGCAGTGCACAGTATTCCACTGTATGCAGTACTTACTTGAATGCAAGATAGTCGACAGAAGCACAAGCAATGTGATGAGTGGCAGTAGTGAAATTAGCAGTTCACCACTTTTTCAAAAGACTCATTTTATCATTCATCTGAATTCTTGTTCATGTCTGCTCTGTGAGTCTGTTTCATGAATGGTGTCAGCAGTAGCTTCAACTTGCTCCCGCTTATCTTTCCCTGCTATTGTAAATGCAAGCTTGTTTTCTGTGTTGTCACCCCAAAAAGAAAAATATCAGGACCTTTTTGTCTTGCACTGATCTGATGGGAACTTTATCATTCATTCAGGCTGTCCATGTTGAAGTGCACAATGGGTCTGTTCATGGCATCAACAGACATGTGGGTGGATGGCTCTGTGACGGGCATGCAGGATTGCCAACAGGATTGCCACTAATGCATAAGCAGCAGGAAGGTGGGTAATAAAAACAAACAAAAACATTTTCAAACATCAGTCAATCTGTCTGTGGACTGTGGGGACACCTGCTGGAACTTTACAAATTAGCCAGCTAAATGTAACTGCAAACAGCGCCACCTGGTGCATTTCGGCAGATGATTAACCAGATTTGATAAATTAAAGAACTCGGCCACACACTTACCTACCAATTACAGCATTATTGCATTAATGACCCTTAACGAGGTATTCCTTGGTACTGCTCTGTCCACCACTACCGCACGGCACGCACTTTGAAATACCACGTAACCAGTCAAATTATCTATAGCAACCACTGCATGTTGGATGAGGAAATTATTTTCTTATCAAAAACAAGCAGATGGAATTGGACTGGTCCTGTTTTCTCCCACAGCTGTCACTGCAGGGTTCCCCAGTGATCCATTTTAGGACCATTGTTATTTTGTTTGTGCATTAATACAGTCCCTGAGGTCTGCATAAACTGTAAAACCATTTTATATGTGAATGACCTAATATTCTTTTAGAGCTCTGAGCAATCCTCTGAGATGGCACATTTCTGAATTCAGATTTCTATGCAGTTAATACATGGCATTTGAGTAATAATCTAGTTTTAAATTCATGTAAAACAAAAACTATTATGTTTGTATCTCTAGTTCAGTGAAAAAGTTCCACCTTACTGGTTTATGACCTACATGACACCATAATGGAGCAGGTTATGCATTCTAAGTACTGAGGTGTACTTTTTGGACCCCTCATTGACATTTAGAGCATACAGGGACATTACATAGAAACATCAATCAAAAACAGGAAGCGACATAAAAATTAAATAATTATTTTACACTGAACCCCCCAAAAGTCATTGCCATCAGCTCATTTCCCCCCTTTTATGAGTTGCCTCTTCATTGTTTTTAATATTGGGACAGTTGAGCTACAGAAACTTTGTGTAATTTATTGGGCTTGTCCCTGACAGACCAACGACCCAGCAAGCAGAGTATGAGGGCGGTCACAGTTTCATGGGAGGACATTTTGTGTACTTGAAAGGACTGAGGTGCAATAATGAGAGAGACCCTGAGTACTTTCATTTGCATAAAACCAGATGGCAAGCAGCTGAGTGGCTTTATGACTTTTTGGACAGTTACATGGAAACAGACTCTGTCAGCAGATAAGGACCATACGCCCACTAGCCTGCCCATTTCTGTACTCACTGCTGCAGCCCCAGATCCTATTTGATCAGCAACTGTCCTGCTCTGCACATCTGTAGGGTACCCTTATATTTATCCCATGCACTCTTGAACCCCCGTATTGTTTCCACATCCACTACTTCTGCTGGAAGGCTCTTCCATGGCTCCACCACCTTTTCAGTGAAAAAGTACTTCCTAATATTACCCCTGAGCCTTCCACCCTTCAGCCTCATATCATGCCCCTTGTTCTTTTGTAGAGTTTTCTTTGAAATGTGCTTGCTGCCTGTACGCTGTTTATTCCCCAAGGTACTTGAAAATCTCTATTGTATCTCCCCTCTACCTTCTTTCCTCCAGTGAAGAGATATTATGGTCATTAAGGTTTTCATTGAAGGGCTACTGGTGCAGTCATGTACCATCTTCATTGCCCTTCTCTGGACTGTCTCTATTTTGTCATTGTCCTTCCAGAGATGTGATATCCAGAACTGGAAGCAGTACTATAGCTGAGGCCTCACCAGTGATCTGTACAGTGGCATCACCATCTCTTTCCTTCTGTTTGTTATGTCCCTCTATGCACCCCAACATTCTGTTTGCTCTCCCCACTGCCTTTTCACACTGTTTGGTCACCTTCAGGTCATCAGATATAACCCCCAGGCCTCTCTCCTGACTTGTGGTGGCCAGAATTTCGCCACCCATTGTGTACTCCTCTCTTGGATCTCTATGACCAAGGTGCAACACTTTTTAGCATTGAAACTCAACTGCCAGACACCTGACTACTCTTCTAATAGGCTTAGGTCCTTTCTCATTTTTACACCCCCTCCAGTGTCCACTCTCTTGCAGATCTTGGTATCATCAGCAAAGAGGCACATAGTTCCCTCCAGATGCTGTACAATGTCACTAATGAAGACAATGAATAGGACTGGCCATAGCACCGATCCCTGTGGCACCCCACTGGTCACCTCCCTCTCCTCAGATTTCATGTCACTTACCACGACTCTTGAGTCCTGTCCCTTAGACAGTTTCCAACCCACTTTACCACAGAAGAACCCACTCCCAAGCTCCCCAATTTATTTAGCAATCTCCTGTGTGGGCCGATGTTGAAGGCCTTGCTGAAATCCACCTTTCTTGCCCTGATTCTTGTATGTCTGTGTTTTCAATGCAAGTCCCATGACATGTCTGCACACCATGGCATAGCATTCTGATGCCCAGTCTGTCTTCCCTATGCTCCACTATCATTTAAGCCTGTCGGGGACATTTATGCTAATATAATTTCATTGCAAAAAGGAGTCATTAGTACTATTGACATTCGTTAAAATTCCTATCTAACTTCATTGCTATGTCTACAAAAATGTTAAGTGTGATGTAATAGAAATGAACTGTCATCTTGCCAGGTTTCATCATTGATGCTTCGTGGTCTGTCAGTGCATAAAGATGTCATTATAAGACATGTGTTGACCTCTGCAGTTTTAGGAATGCACAAACATGGTTCAAAGCTGGCAAAAACCAGCAGGAATGTGAAGCAAGAGGCTGAGGCCACACACACACACACAGACACACATTCATCCACCAGTGGAAAAATGGAGAGACAAGGCTCTCTCACCACTACCCTTCAGCTTGATGCAGAATCTGCCAGAGTGTTAGTGGGAGAGAGAGAGAGAGAGAGATAATTCCACTTTAAATGCATCATACTTACTAAGAACATTCAGTAAATCTTGGCTTTTACCAACATAGCCACACCTTCTCTCCCTTTATTTCAACTATTACAATATACCATGCAAGGAAATATTTGGCAATGACAAATGCTTGTTCTTTGCTGCAGTAGGAGGCTCCGCTCGAGCTCCCCCCTTCCTTCAGCATTTTTCTACACTTTCCCTTTGTTTTTAGGGCTGCAGTGAGTGGAGCCCTGCAGTCCTATTGCTTTCAGAACAAGCAATTGTCAATGTCAGATGTTTGCTTGCTGGCATTAGCAGTGGAAGTGCTGGAGTTAGACAGATGCAGTATAGAAATGGCAGTGATGTATTGAACTGACGCCAACTTCACCCTCACCCTGCAGAGATGGACAGGCATTGGGGTGTGCTTTTGTATCATCGCCCATAACGGTCATGACATTTCACCTCACCCTACCCTGCAGTCACTGACAAGTGTCGAGGTGTGCCTTAGGGTGTTCAGGTTTTACACTCACCTCATTCCATAAGGAAATATGCTGAAATGGGTGTCGTATAGGAGAATGGTGTGAAATGTGGGCCCAAAGAGTCCAAGGCACATCTTGATGCCTGTCACTGGCTGCAGAGTTGGGCTGGGGGAGGAATGGCATGAGTAATACTGTCAACAATCCCAAGTCACACCCCTGATGTCTGTCAGTCCCAACAGGGTAGGGCGTTATGGTCGGAAAACCTAATGCCCTGGGTGTTTCTTGGTATTTTTACTCCAACTTTTCAACATGGGCTTTTTGTGACCCCACCAAATGAACAGTGACACTATCAGCTTGTTAGTCAAAAGGTGATTTTGCATAGTCACTGTGCCATTTGGCGCCACAGGTCCGAAAACACATTTTGAACACAGTGTGAAAAGTGACAGCTGTACTGTTCACAAAGAGGTGCAAAAAAATGGTAATGTTGAAAATCTGGAGTGAAAATATAAAAAAAAATGGTGAAGTCACGAACATGCATAGAAACTGCACAACGCACACCTGTAATGCAATTATTGTGAAGATTTTTTGCACCAGATTTTCAATATAGGCATTTTGGAACCTCCGCTCATGAACAGAGTTACTGTGATTTTCTTAATCTGACCCGAACACTGATTTCCCACAGCGACCACACTATGTTGTACCTGAAGTGAGAAAATACATTTTGGCCAGGATGTGAAAAATGACAGCTGTACTGTTCATAAGGAGGCGTGAAAAAATGGCAATGTTGAAAATCTGGAGTGAACATTTTATGAACTTGCAAGTGTGTGTGGAAACTGCACAATGCAAGCTCATAAAACAGTCATTTTGGAGAATTTTTTCACCAGATTTGCAACATAGGCTTTCTGAGAGCTCACCTCATGAACAGTGGCACTGCCATTTTGTTAATCAGTCTCGAAAGGTGATTCTGTCCAGTGACCATGAAATCACATTTCTGGACTGAATAACCAGATGACAGTGACTGAATTCATGAGATGGGGTCCGAAGAACCCCATGTTGAAAATTTGGCTCAAAAATTCAAAACAATGACCAAGCTATGAACCAAAGTTGAAAAAGCCATATTTATGCCATTATACAGCTTACTGGTATTCAGTTCATGGTCTGCTTTGAAGAGAACAGACGTGTTCCTGGTCCACTGAAGATCATTGTGCCATCCTCCAGAGGTACTGTAAGTGTAGTGTGAGGGGGTGTGGGGAGGTGGGGTGCACAGAAGGTCGGCGCAGGTTGGGGGAAGGGGCAAGAGAATCAATGAGGGACCATTTTATTTTGTTAGTTTTTTTTTAAAAAGACAATGCAGGACTTTTGCACACTGGGATGGACTCACAGTGTGGCACCTGGAAGTTTGTTTGGGGGGCAGTAGAGCCAATGGGTGATTGGGCACCCCCCATTGGCCATACAGTGTGTGGGAGAAGCACATGATGACACAGGACTTTTGCCACACTGGGGTAGACTCCCTGCATGGCACCTTGAAGTTCGTTTTTTGGGCAATTTGCATACTGTTGACAGCACGGCAGTATGTAAATTGTCTACAGGTTACCACCACTGATTGTAGCAGTCATTCTCTTTCAACTGTATGCCACTGCATTGGAACTGCTGTTATAGACAGCTCGGACATTCATTGGTGCAGTGCGGCCGCACCTGCAAAATGCTCAGGGCATTGGAAGTGGAGGAGCCACACTTATGAAAACTCATATGGTGGCACTATGTTTCTTGCACATGCGTGCAAGCAAACATAAAAAAGGGACTCTGCATTCTTTCCTTCCTAACAACAGTTGCATCACAGTTCCTTACACAGTCTGTAAAATCCTCCGCTGTGTCAATGCAGTCTTCTCATAGGCACTATTTTTAAGTTTGCTTGCACACATGTGCAAGAAACATAGTGCCACCATATGAGTTTTCATAGGTCTGGTACCCCCGCTTCCAGTGCCCTGCTCCTTTTTGAAGGTGCGGCCCCACTGCACCAATGACTGTCTGAGCTGTCTGTGACAGGAGTTCAGATGCAGTGGTGTACAGCTGAAAGCAAACGATCACTACAATCAGTAGTGGCAACATGAAGGCTATTTGCAGACTGCCCTGCCATGAGCAGTATGTAAATTGCCCACGTCACCACCTTAACAGGTGAACTGTACGCCACTGCATCTCCTGTATGATGTGCCTCCCCCATTTGCTGTGTGCTGAGGGGATGCCCAATCCCCCTCAGCACATGCACACCCTCCCCCAAGCACACTGTATGTCCGACGGGGTGCTCAATCTCAGTCGGCTCCAGTGTCCCCCAAAACACAAACTTCACACTGCCAGGCTGGGAGCCCACCCCAACAAGGCAAAAGTCCCTTGTCATCATGTGCTCCCCCCACACACTGTGTGGCCAACAGGGGGTGCCCAATCCCCCATTGGCTCCACTGTCCCCCAAACAAACTTCCAGGTGCCGCGCTGGGATCCCACCCCATGTGACAAAAGTGCTGCATTGTCTTTTTAAAAAATAACCCTGTGAAAAAAGAAAACGGTCCCTCACTGTTTTTTCTTGCCCCTTCCCCCAGCCTGCACCCACCCTCTGCGCACCCCATCTCCCCACATTCCCCTCACCCCATACATACCTCCAGATCCGGGTGCGATGATCTTTGGTGGACCAGGAACACGTCTGCACTCTTCAAAGCTGACCGCAAACTGAAGTAATGCCAGTAAGCTGTATAATGGCATAAATAGGGTATTTTCAACTTTGGTTCATATCTCTGTAATTTTTTAAAATTTTGCACCAAATTTTCAACATAGGATTCTTGGGACCCCATCTCATGAATTCAGTCACTGGTTATTCGGTCCCGAAAGGTGCTTTTGTGGTCACTGTGTGGAACCACCTTTCGGGACTCATTAATGAAATGACAGTGCCACTGTTCATGAGGTGGACTCTCAAAAAGCCTCAAAAAGTGTTTTTTCTTGCCCCCGCCCCCAGCCTGCACCCACCCTCTGCGCACTCCATCTCCCCACATTCCCCTCACCCCATACATACCTCCAGATCCGGGTGCGATGATCTTTGGTGGACCAGGAACACGTCTGCACTCTTCAAAGCCGACAGCGAACTGAAATAATGCCAGTAAGCTGTATAATGGCATAAATAGGGTATTGTCAACTTTGGTTCATATCTCTGTAACTTTTTAAAATTTTGCACCAAATTTTCAACATAGGGTTCTTGGGACCCCATCTCATGAATTCAGTCACTGGTTATTCGGTCCCGAAAGGTGCTTTTGTGGTCACTGTGTGGAACCACCTTTCGGGACTCATTAATGAAATGACAGTGTCACTGTTCATTTATTTATTTATTTAAGAGATTTACCAGGAGGACATACTGAGCAGAGTACTGCTCGATTCCAGATGCGCCCTGGGGTAGGGGGTTACAGAGTGAAGTAAATAAGACATAATAGTACATACAAATTTGTAGATACAAACAGTGGTCCAGTAGGAGGGGTGCAGTAACTGAGATTACAGACAGTGATGTAGCAGCATGGTAGGAATATTTCAACAATTACATAGAGTGAACAAAAATTGATTTGAGTACAGTATAGGTAGGCGTGCATATCTACAGCAACAGTAGAAGGTACAGTGGACTATAGTGCGGATTAAGAAATGGAGCCCAGGATAGCTGATAAGAGTTGTGCAGGAATTCAGCGATGGGGAAAGCATGTGCAGTTGGTAGCAAATGCGCTTTGAGAAGGGCATTGCGTTGAGGAGTACTGTAGTGAGTCTGATGTCGGCTGCCAGTGAGTTCCATAGCTTGGGCAGTCTGAAGCTGAAAGCTACCTGACCTGATTGGGTGGATCTGTGGGGAATGTGAAGGAGCCTGGAGTCAGTATTCCTGAGATCATAGGTAGGTGGGGGACGGCTAGGGATGCTGATAGGTAGGAGGGTAGCTTATGTGCCCAGTATTTAGCAGTAATTCTAGCACAGTGCAAACGCCGGTTCTGGAGTGATGGGAGGTCAAGGGATTGGTAAAGGTCGCAGTGGTGGGTGTTGGGAGGATGGTCCAAAGCGAACCGGCAAAAAGAGTTGAAAATGGGGTCGAGCCTGGCTAAGGATGTTAGGGGGGGCGGTACCGTAGATGACATCGCCATAGTCCAATATTGGGAGGATCATTTTTCGTACTATTGCTTGCCTGGTCGGTAGTGGGATGCAAAATTTGTTACGATAGACAGCTCCCAGCATAGGATGTAGTTTTTTCTGCAGTGAGTCTACATGCACTGCGAAGTCAAGGTACTGATCTAGCCAGGCGAGATGGCGATATGGAGCAGGCCTCAAGCGGAGTTCTATCTAAGGTATAGAATGTGGGTGTGTCAGTAAGCTGGGTTAGTTTGGCTCGGGGGCGAAAGTGAGGAGACAGTTTTTTTGAGTTTAGGAAAAGCTGGTTGTCAAGGAACCAGTGTTGGGCCAGTCAAAATCCTTTTGGAGGCATGCTGCTACGGTTCCGGATGAGCCAGAGGCGAACAGTACGTGTCATCCACATACATGTGGATGCCAGAGTTTGTGCAGACAGCAGGCAAGTCATTGAGGAAGATTGAGAAAAGCAGCGGGCCAAGTACTGACCCTTGAGGTACGCCACTGGTGACAGGGAGTGGGGAGGATAGAGCCGTACCAATACGGACTGCTTGTGACCTGCCTGTTAGGTATGAGTGGAACCAGCTGAGTGCTGCCGGCGACAGACCAGTTTGGGCCAGTTTAGAAAGCAACAGGGGGTGTGAGACCGTGTCGAAAGCTTTTGCCAGGTCTATGAAAATAGCTGCGGTTATTTCCCCTTTGTCAATGCCAGTAAGGATGGAGTTGGTGAGGCGAAGGAGGGATGTGGTAGTGGAGTGATTTTTTCTGAACCCGGCTTGAAAGGGGGTGAAAAAGGAGATTGTATCTAGATAGGTATGTAGCTGGGATAGGACAAGGCGCTCTTGAATTTTGGCTAGGATGGGAAGCAGAGATATAGGCCGATAGTTTGATGGGCTGGAGAGGTCCCCACCCCTTGGGGAGGAATGACTGTGGCCTGTTTCCATTTTGTGGGGACAGCCCTAATTTAAAAGACAGATTATAGAGCATAGTTGGGGGTAAGCTATGGCCGAGGCAGAGAGTTGTAGCATTTTAGAATCTGTCGCATGGACATTTACCTTTGGAGGTGTTTAGTGAGTGTAGAATTTTTAGCATCTGGTCAAGAGTGACTGGGAGGAGGCGAAAAGGAGGCCAGGGGTGTGTGTTGGGGAGAACAGGGGAACTTTGGGAGAACAAGAGATGGTGGGTGGGGTGGGGTGGGAGGAGAGGGAGGGCGGTGGTGGTGGAAAATAGGGCATTAAACTCGGTGGCAACCAGCCAAGGGTCATTATGATTTTGCCTTCAAGGTTGAGAGTGGGGTGGGGGTTGGGTTGGTGGGGTGAGGAGGGATTTTATGGACTTCAGAATTGGGAATGGTGGGTGTGATTTTGCTAAAGCCATTTTGAAATAGTTTGATTTGGACTGCCGTATGAGTCTTGTGCAGGCATTTGAAGAGACCTGTACTTTTGCTGGGCTGGTTGTGAGCCTGTGGCCTTGAGCGATTTCCAGGCCGGTCTCTGGCTCTGAGTTTTTCCATGAGGTTTGAAGTTATCCAGGTTAAGTGGGAGCCTCTGACTCTGGATCTCCTTAGCGGGGCATATATGTCCCAGATCGTGAGGAATTTAGTAGTGAAATAGCTCAGGGCCTCGTCCATGTTGGTGGCGCTAAGGATGGGAGACCAGTCAATGGTGGAGAGGGCGTTTAGGAGCCCAGGCAGATCCAGTGAGTTGTAAGCTCTGCAAAGCAGGAACCGGGGTGGGGGAGCCGGGGGATGGAAGATTTTGCGCACTATGTAGATCATATGGTGGTCGCTAAGGGAGTCTGGTAGGAGGCCGGCTTTAATTATCCTATGTGGGTGAGTAGTGAGTGCCCAGTCCAGTAGTGTGTGTTTATTTGATTTATGGTTTAGGCGGGTAGGTTCCTCTATTTGCTGGCGCAAGTTTAATGCACTTATATGGCTACGTGTCTTTGATGCAGCACATCCCAGCCAGTTCTTATTGAAATCACCAAGGATGTGGAGTTCACCGCCTTCTGTAAGGGCCCTCAGGTTGCCTAGGTGCTCAAGGATGCTGGGTAGCGGTGTGTCTGGTGGACAGTATGACCCAGATATGTATACTGGGATAGAGTGGGGCAGGGGGATTTTGATCAGGAGGGAATCTATGCTTATTTGGGGTGTTGGCGAGGTGATTACAGAAAACTGGAGATTTGCGGCGACATACATGGCAGTGCCGCCACCCTTCTTCTTACCCTGCCTGTCCTGGCGGATTAGAGAGAAGTTAGGTATTGAGAATTCCTTGTCCAGGTGATGGGGCTTCAGCCATGACTCAGTGATGATCACGATGTCAGGCTGAAGGGCAAGGACAGTTGCTTGAAGGGCAGCTATCTTATTCAGAATGCTACATATATTTATGTGCACGATTTTGAGACCTTTGGGAAAGTGAGTGGGTGATACTGATTGTTGGGCAGCAGTGGGTGACTGAGGACCAGGGTTACGCTCTACGTCCCCTGCTATGAGCAGTAAGAATACTAGGGCGTGTCTTAATAGGCGTATGATTTTTATTGGAGCACCCCTCCTGGTGGGTTGATATGTGGGAGTTGGGTTTGCCTTTGGGGGTGAAAAGATTGGGAGATAGAGGGCAGGTGTTGCGGTGTGGAAAGAGGGGGGGAGGACAGAGGCCCCCAGGATCCAGTTTGGCCCCTGGTGTGGGTATTTTTTAACTGGCACTGAAGAGCAGTGGGGTATAGGCTTGGGAGATAGGGTGGGAGGTGATAAGGGGACTGGTAGGGTAGGATTGACAGAGGGAGGGAGGGAGGATGAGGCTATGCAAAGCATAGTGATAAGTGCAGCGAGAAACTGCTTTTTTTTTTTTTTAATCAGGTTCCCTTATGTGTAGAGGAGGATTTTAACAGTATACTCAGCAGTGGCCACTAGTGTTGAAGCAATATAAGGGACTAAAGGGAAAGTGGGCTGATTGGTTCCTCAGCTCTGAGGTAAGCAACACCACTACTATATAAGAAGAAGCCGACCAAGGGTGGTGGTGGGGAGCCTGCGCATGGCGCGAAGCAGGGGCTAAACTCCACTCCGGTCAGAGAGGCAGCTGCAAGAAGCTCCGGCTACCTGGCAAGGGATCCTCGGCGTGGTCGGGGGGTCCGTCTGGCTTGTTTGGCTGTGGGGAGGGCTTGGGGACTCCTGCCCTCTCGACCCGACCTCCGCTCTGCAAAAGGAGAAGAAGGCTTTTAAATACTAGTAAGTGGCTTGCAGGCGGGCTTTCAAAAAAAGAAAGATGCAAATTAGAATTGAGGAGAATATGGCGGTAACAACAAATTGCAGCCTGGGGACTTAATTTACCAATATCAGTCAGGGAAAGAAAATTAAATATGTGGGAAGCCCCTGGATAGCAGCAGTCTGTGGTCACGGAGATTCCTGCAACTCCCCTGAGTACTGCACGGGTAATCACTTGGAGGCACTTCTATCCCTGGGCTAGCTGAGCAATTACAGTGCAATTTAAAACAATTCCTCGTTTAAAAACTCTGCCCAGAGTACTGATCTCACCCTAAAAAACACAAAATTAGGCAGGAACAGTTTGGAGGCAGGGAGCTGTGTAAACGCTCGATGCACACCAGTAATTGGAATACGGGCAGTACTGTGAGAAAAAGGCACCAATTTTAAAATATGTGGCGTGGTAGAGCTCCACTCCGGTCAGAGAGGCAGCTGCAAGAAGCTCCGGCTACCTGGCAAGGGATCCTCGGCGTGGTCGGGGTCCGTCTGGCTTGTTTGGCTGTGGGGAGGGCTTGGGGACTCCTGCCCTCTCGACCTGACCTCCGCTCTGGCAAGGGATCCTCAGTGTGGTCCGGGGGGGTCCGTCTGGCTTGTTTGGCTGTGGGGAGGGCTTGGGGACTCCTGCCCTCTCAACCCGACCTCCGCTCTGGCAAGGGATCCTCGGCGTGGTCCGGGGGGGTCCGTCTGGCTTGTTTGGCTGTGGGGAGGGCTTGAGGACTCCTGCCCTCTCGACCCGACCTCCGCTCTGGCAAGGGATCCTCGGCGTGGTCCGGGGGTCTGTCTGGCTTGTTTGGCTGTGGGGAGGGCTTGGGGACTCCTGCCCTCTCGACCCAACCTCCGCTCTGGCAAGGGATCCTCGGCGTGGTCCGGGGGGGTCCGTCTGGCTTGTTTGGCTGTGGGGAGGGCTTGGGGACTCCTGCCCTCTCGACCCGACCTCCGCCATGAGGTGGACTCTCAAAAAGCCTATGTTGCAAATTTGGTGAAAAAATTCCCAAAAATGACTGTGTTACAAGCATGCATCGTGCAGTTTCCATGCACATTCGTAAATTCACAAATTTGTAATATTTTCACTCCAGATTTACAACATTACCATTTTTTTCACACTTCCTTATGAACAGTACAGTTGTCATTTTTCACATCCTGGCCAAAATATGTTTTCGTATTTTCGGTGCAGAATAGTGTGGTCGCTGTGGGAAATCAGTGTTCGGGACAGATTAAGAAAATCACAGTGACACTGTTCATGAGCAGAGGTCCTAAAACACTATGTTGAAAATTTGGTGACAAAAGTCCATAAAATGACTATTACGAGAGTGCATTGTGCAGTTTCTATGCACCCTCATAACTTCACAAATTTGCACTATTTTCACTCCAGATTTTCAACATTGGCATTTTTCCACACATCCTTATGAACATTACAGCTGTCAATTTTCGCATCCTGGCTAAAATGCGTTTTCGCACTCCCGGTGCAGAATAGCACACTCGCCGTAGAAAATCAGTGTTTGGGTCAGATTAAGAAAATTACAGTAATGCTGTTCATGAGCGGAGGTCCCAAAATGCTTATATTGAAAATCTGGTGAAAAAATTCCCCACAAGAATTTATGCTCACGCCATTCCACCCTCACCCCCACCCTGCAGCCAGTGACAGGCATTGAGGTGTGCCTTGGACTCTTTGGCCCCAGAGTTCATACCATTCTCCTATTCTGCACCCATTTCAGCATATTTCCTTATGGAATGAGGTGAGTGTAAATCCTGAGTACCCCAAGGCACACCTCCAAACTTGTAAGTGTCTGCAGGGTAGGGTGAGGTGAAATGTTGTGACCGTTATGGGCGATGACTCAAAGGCACACCCCAATGCCTGTCCACCTCTGCACGGTGGGGGTGGAGTTGGCTTCAGTTCAATACATCAATGTCAATTCCATACTGCATCTGTCTAACTCTGGCACTTCCACTGCTAATGCCAGCAAGCAAACATTCTGCATTGAAGTTCAAGATCAGGAGAATAACAGCCACTACTCCTCTCCCACCCATCAGCAAGCCAGGTCCGAAGCACAGGAGATGTCCTTGAACAGTGGCCGTGGCTCAGAGTTCCTGTAGCCAGCCACTGCTCCTCTTCCGCCTGCCCATAAGCCAGCTCCAAAGCACTGGTATGGCCACATCAGGACTTAACCCACAAATTGCATTGGTTACTTTGTGAGCCAGAACTGCCTGCTATTGTCAGACACCTTCAGCTCGACTTCTGCCATTGGTTCCTCTTCCAAGCCAGCAGCTTGGTGCCTAAAGCTTCACTACAGCTCTTGCCAGCAGCTTGGCTCCGATGGCATTTTGGCCCCTACGACTTTTCTACAGCTCAGAGATTTTAGTACCACTACTTGATTATACAGCCATATTTTGATTTTAATTTCTGCTTGATATCTTACAGCTACTACTTTGATTTAAATCCTGCTTGATACTAGCAAAGCTGTAGTTAATACATTTTATTTAGTTAGCCAGCATTTAAGGATTATTTATTTGGCCAGCATTACAAGGAACTGCCTTCATACTGTTATTTCTGTATTTCTGCAAAGCTCTAATTTAACCTGCCTACAGCTCCCCTTAGCTGCTGTTTTCCTACTGATTTTATTTATTTATTTTTATTTATTTCAATAGTTCGGAAAACACTTTTGAGCAAATGCTCTTTTACAAAGGTGCAATGTCTGTACAACAACAACATACAATCAAGTTACAGGAACAGAAAGAAAATACAACAAATGCTATACAATTAGTACAAAGACAAATTGCATGACTCATATAAATATGCCTGGTGATTACAATATCAAATTAAGTAAAAGTGAAAATACATTCTGCGAGTAGAAGGAAAAAACCAAAAAACAACCAGTTACTGACATCCATCAGGAGATGGAGCGTTAAGGGAGCACAGTGCAGAAAAAGGGGTAGCAGCCTGAAGATCGGGCTTAGTCAAAGGTCCTAGAAGGGGAAATAAGGTCATGACCATGCTAGCAGACAGAAGGGCATGGGTCAAGGGAGCTGGTGCCGGGGGGAGAAAATGAATGCTTGAAACGTATGGGAACATGTTATAAGGGGAGTGGGAAAGTGCAAGGGAGATGCAGGTACAGTATTGGGGGCTCTGGTCAACAGGAACAACAGTGTAAGAGCAAAGAATGAGTTGGGGTGGTGGAGGAGGATCGAAATTTCAACTCAGCAAACCGATAGCACCCAAACTGTCTGCAATTATGGGCAGCTGCCTCAGAGAGATGTATCTTCAGCTCAACCTTGAAGGATTATAGGAAGTCATTGCGGAATATATGCACAGGGATTTGGTTTAGCCAGAGGGGAGCTCTGCATGCAATGGAGCACTATGCTACTGTTGTCTTCATGAAAGGGACAGCAAATGAGCACCTTGTCTCTCCTCTGGCCTCCCTTGTGGACTAGCACCATATGAGCCTGCTTCTAGATTTGGGAACTGCTCCATCCAGCAAGGACCTGTTTATGAGCCCGGTGATGGGCAGGGCAATGGCAGGGGCAGCTGCCTTAAGCAGCCGTGGGTCCAGGCAATCTGTACCCACAGGGCCAGTCAGTTTGATGGATGGCAGAAGGGTGAGCACTTCTGTTTTGCATACAGTCTGTAGGTGAAAGAGCAGTGGTGAAGGATCCATTACCTCAGTGGTCACTGGGTCCTTGCATCGGGGGAGAGGGTAAGTTAGTTTTGTAACTATCCAGGTCAGTGAAAAACTTATTGAAGGCAGCAGCAGTCATGCTACCTTCGGTTAGAGACCTACTAGGAGGAGGCTTGGAGGGATAGGAAGCGAATCCTCAGGATCATGGAGCAGCTGCACGGGTGAGGTAGCTGGATGTCATTGTCCACCTAGGAACAAATGACCTGGCTAGGAATGGGATCAGAGCAGTGCAAGAGGAGTTTGTAGAGTTGGGGAGGGACCTTAGGCAAGTAGCGCATACGGAAACCTTCTCAGAGGTGCTGCCTGTCTATGGCAAGGGTGATGCTAGGGTACTCCTCACCATGGAATTCAATGAATGGTTGAAAAACTGGTGTGGAGCTCAGAGTTTTGGCTTCATTGGGGACTGGGGAGCCACCTGGATGGATGCAGGGCTATACTGGCACGATGGTCTGCATCTGTCCGGGGGGGGGGATCCAGGATCCTAGGTGACAGGTTTAAACGCTTCATTGGCAAGCATTTAAACTAGCCAAGGGGGAGCACTGAAAAGGAGAAGGGAAATCCCAGCCTCCCCCCCCACAAAACACAGTACTTAGTGAGGTAAACACCAAGGTAAAGAAGTCATTAGGGAGCAGGACAGAGGTAAATGCAAAAAAAGGCAAAGGCAGTAAGGACAAGGATGGGGCAGAAAGGGATAAGGCCATCAAAAATTGGAGGGTGATGAGTACCAATGCCTGTGGTCTGTGTAACAAGCTCCCTGAACTAGTGGCCTTCATTGAAGAGGGATGCCTGGATATTATGGCAGTCACAGAAACATGGTACACAAAGAACTATGACTGGGATGTATACCAGGATACACAATCTACAGGAGGGACAGGGAGGGTAAAAGGGTAGCTCTCTATGTAGGGGAATGGATCAAAGAAACAGAACTAAAGAGTAAACAGGGAGCAGATGAGGCACTCTGGGTCACCCTGGAGACAGGAAATGGCACCACAATCCGCATGGGGGTTGTATACAGACCCCCATCTTAGGGGAAGGGAATGGACAAGGAAATGATAGAAGGCATCCTTAGAATGGCAGAAAAAGGGGAGATATTGTTGATGGGGGATCTGAATATGCCAGATGTTAACTGGAGCACCTTTGCTGCAGGTACATCCAAGAGCAAGGTCATTCTTGATGCCCTACAAGGGGCATGCCTCAGACAGCTAGTATTGGAACCCACTCAGGATGGAGCAATCTTAGACCTGGTACTCTCAAACAGGGATGGAGAAAGAAGTTCAGATTTAGAAGTGGGTAGCCATCTGGGAACAAGCAACCACCAAACAGTGTGGTTCACGATAAACACAGCCATAGAGGCATGCCATACAAAAGCAAGAGTATTGGACTTTAGGAGGACTGACTTTTGGAAAATGAGAGAGTGCCTCAGAAAAGCACTAGCAAACAGGCAAGAAGGAGGGGTGGAGGAACAAGGGGGAGTAATCAAAACAGCCATCACAGAGGCAACACGCCTTTGTGTGAAGCAAATCAACAAACACAATGAAGGAAAAAAACCCTATGGTTCTCAAAAGAGGTGGCAGGGAAGGTTAAGGAGAAAAGGATAGCATTCAGGATATATAATGAAACACAGAAGGAGCAGGATTGAGAACTTTATCAATTAAAACAGAAAGAGGCAGGGAAGGCAGTCAGAATAGCAAAGGCCCAAACCAAGGAAAGGATAGCCAACTCTGTTAAGAAGGGGGATAAGACCTTTTATAGGTACATTAGGGAGCAAAGAAAGACCAAGAGAGGGATACTGAAGTTTAATAAAGGGAAGGGAATGTGGGCAGAGGGTGACAGTGAAAAAGCAGGGATACTGAATGAATATTTCTGCTTAGTATTCACAAAGGAAGAGGAGGTGGAGGTACCTAAACCAAACAAGAGAAACACTCTGGAGACGGAGGTCAATATCAGTCCTTTTACAGAAGAAAGGGTTCTGAAAGAACTAGTAAAATTGAAGGTGGACAAAGCAATGGGGCTTGATGGGATTCACCCAAGAATCCTAAAAGAACAAAGGGTAGAACTAGTGACAAGGCTGACTAATCTCTTTAACAAATCATGGTAGGATGGGGTGGTACCTAAGGACTGGAGGAGGGCAGATGTGATTCCTCTTCACAAAAGTGGGAGCAGGGCAGAGGCAGGAAACTACAGACCTGTTAGTTTGACCTCAGTGGTAGGAAAAATGATGGAATCACTTCTGAAGGAAAGAATTGTTGAGCACCTAGAGGCCAGTGGGGTACAGGACCCAAGGCAGCATGGAGTCACAGCAGGAAGGTCGTGTCAGATGAACCTAATCTTTCTTTTACTGGGTGACCAAAGTAGTAGACTAGGGAGGGACTGTGGACAAAGCCTACCTAGATTTTAGCAAGGCATTTGATACAGTCCCACACAAAAGATTAATAAACAAGTTAGTCAGCCTTGGAGTGGGTCCCAAGTTGGTAGCCTGGATAAAAAAAATGGCTGGACAACAGGACACAAAGGGTAGTAGTAAACAGAGTCCACAGTGGGGGAGTTACTAGCGGGGTACCGCAGGGTTCAGTACTAGGACCGGTCGTTTTTAATGTCTTTATAAGTGACATTGCAGAGGAACTGGAAGGAAAAGTATGTCTCTTTGCAGATGCCACAAAGATCTGCAACAGGGTTGATACACAAGATGGAGTGGAAAGGATGAGAAGGGATTTGGCAAGGTTGGAGGAATGGTCAAATGTATGGCAGCTTAGATTCAATGCAAAGAAGTGCAAGGTAATGCACCTGGGAAACAAAAACCCAGGGGAAGAGTACACAGGGGGGGTGAGATACTGACAACAGTAAAAATGGAAAGGGACCTGGGGGTATTTATATCCGATGACCTAAAGGTGGGCAAACAATGTGCAAAGACAGTAAGGAAGGCTGGGGAGATACTGGGATGCATAGGGAGAGGCATCAGCAGTAGAAAACAGGAAGTTATTATCCCTCTGTACAGACAGTTGATGAGACTCCATCTGGAGTACTGTGTGCAGTTCTGGAGACCCCATCTCCGCAAAGACATAGACAGAGTGGAGGTAGTCCAGAGGAGGGCAACCAAAATGGTGCAGGGTCTGCACCAGAAGACATACGAAGAGAGACTAAAGGAGCTTAATTTGTATACACTTGAGGAAAGAAGGGAGAGGGTGAACATGTTAGAAACTTACATGTATCTCAAGGGAATCAACAAAGTCCAAGAGGGTAGTATCTTTCGGAAAAAGAGATGTGCAAGAACAAGGGGACACAATTTGAAGATAGAGGGGGAACAGCTCACAGGTAATGTGAGGAAGTATTTTTTCACAGAGAGGGTTGTGGATGCATGGAACAGCCTTCCTGAGGAGGTTGTGGAGTCAAGAACAGTGGGGGAATTCAAGAATGCATGGGACAGAAATAAGGCAGTCCTAGTGGGGGGTAGGAGGAAGTAGGCTGTTAGTTAACAAGGATCTGCAGCATATCCATTAGGTTGGAAAATGGGCGGACTAGGTGGGCCAAGCGGCCCTTATCTGCCATCAAATTCTATGTTTCTATGGCCATTGCTTATTATCTGGCCCTGGGTGGTTGATTTGTTGCCTTTTATCAGGTAATTTATGCAGGACCAAAAGGACCTAGTCAGCTAGGTTATTCTGCTGTAAGCTTTTGATGTACTCTCTTTTTGTGGATATTGTGGACTTCTTACTTAGATTCCTTAGTGACCTACAGTTAACTAGGTCCCCTGGGAAGGTCAAGCACCTGTACTTTTTCCAGGCCTTGTCTCAGCTTATCATTAGTGATTTTAGGTCCCGCAAGAGGCACCTGTAGCAGCGACCATTTGTGCAGATTCTCCTTAGAGGAGTGTGGAGATTTGCTGCAGCACAGAAGGTATGTTGAAAGAATTGTGCAGCTTCATCTACACCAGAAAGGAGCTTGATTGGGCTCCAGTCTATACTGTATGGATAGCTTCGGAAGGCCTCAGCAGAGAATTCTGAGAAATCTCTAGCTGTAATGAGCCTGGGGGGAATCTTTGCTGACCTGTTTTTCCAAATGCAGAAGGTAGGTGAGTTGGAGTCTAGAATCCAGTCTAGGATGGAATGGTTCCCAGATTTGGCATTGTGTCTTGTGACTTCAGTGATGACCTGAGTCTGGTTGGTGTCAAGGAGCAGGGCCCTAAACGCTTGTTCTGTGCTCTTTTCCCATCTTAAATTGAAGTCCCCAAGGAGCAGTAACTCTTTCAGGACAGTTCCTGACAGAGCTTTTTGTTAGGCCCTCCAGAGCTTGGTGGGCAACTTTGTGAGGGTTATATATTTAGGGTATAGTGAGGTGTTTCGCTTGACCTAAGACAATCCTAACAAATATTGATTCACAGTCAGTAGCGTCAAGTTGAGGGACAGGGGCTAGTTAAGCCTCAAGTGGGGTTCTTACGTAGATAAGAACCCCTCCTGCTTTTTTCCCCAGCCTGTCTTTTCTGAAGATATCATGGCCATCCAGCTTCACCTCATGGGTAAGGATGTGTGGCTTCAGCCAATATTTTGAGATGGCCAGCATATCCGGTTTGTAGAAGTCAACCCAGGATTGAACCTCATGCATCTTGGGGTGCAGACTACAGGGGCATTCAAATTGGCAATTCTCAGGCCCTTTGTATTGGTCCAGATTGGGTCTAGTGCTGACCCTATGACCAGATTACCTACTGGGGGTCCAGGATTTGGGTGAATGTCCCCTGAGGGAAGTATCAGCATTGCAGCAAGCAGGCAGAGGACTCTTGGTCCTATGAAATGTGCTAGTCTCACCCTCTTGCTTCTTAAGCTATAAAGCATGAGGTAGCAGGCTCCCTTGTGGGTTAACCCATGCATCAACAGCAATGTGTCCACTGTGGAAATTGCAGGGCAAATAATCATGTGCTGGAGATGGCAGTCCTACTCACCCGAAGGCGGGAAAGGGGTGTGGCAGGTGCTCATTTGTATATCTACCCAGACGACAGCGCCAACGTACATGATAACCAGGACAGGACCCCTGAAGGGTACATGCCCTAGGTTACTTTGTTTGTAGGGTGGATCCCAATGGTATGGGGTCTGAGCCGAGTTGGGTGAGTCATAATGACCCTTTACATGTATGTCAGCCCTAGTGGCACCGGGTATGCTTGTGTTATGGGACAGTTTTTGCCCTCAAGAGAGGGGCTACAAGTGTGTCCCTGGTAGTACCAGAGATTCCTGTTATTTATTTATGATATTTATATAATTATTTATGTGTGTAGTTATTTTATTTTGTTATGGTGACTTAGTGTGCCTAGAGCTCACATTCCTGAATCCAACAGCAGGGCTCCTGCACTCCAGGTTTACTAGTCTCTTTAAAGATACAGGACCAACTGGCTAGCCTAAGGACTATTTACAGGCTTTCCAGCAAGCCTCGGAGCCTGTGCTATGTTTAAGAGTGTTAGAGAGCCGTTGAGAAAAGTTCCTGGGATGCAGTCATTTTTTTCTCTTTTTTTTCCTTGAGATTGGGGATACAGTTGCTCAGTAGCTGCTGCCACCAGTGGCAATTGCAGATAAGCTGCAAATGGAAAAATGGCCTGATTAGTTCAAAGCAGCACATGATCTCGCCTATATAAGGTAGAGTTCACCCAGGGTGGTGGTGGTGGGGCAGCCAACGCCGAGCATCGTTTTAGAAACAGAAGAAAATTAACTCTACCTAATAAAGTACAGGAGGTACTAAATTAACAGAGATAGCTGGTTTAAGCAGTTGACACTGACACAGGCAGGGCAGAATACATTGTAAAGTCCCGTGTCTGAAACAGTTTAAAGCAGGCATTGATTAATTAAAAGTTCCTGCTCAAAAACATTTAAAGTGGCAAAATGTAGCTGCGTTTCATAATACCTTGTAGCTGCATTTCATAATACCTTCCTAGTCTGAAAAACCATAGCACTGGCAGGACTGGATTAAATTCACAGTAAGACACCCTGCGGGACCTGTTTAAAAACAGGTATTACATTTTTTTAAATTAAAGTAACCTGCAGAAACATTTCAGGACTAATATTTTTCAACTAATCTTACATTCAAATTCTATCTGCACATGTATGTTGACAGTAAAGGCAGGAAATACAGTCCAGGATTTGAATTTGGAAAAAGGCGCCAAAGCTTGCTCTACTGGCCCAGCTTGTGGAGTGTCGTGCCTTGCGGTTGTAGCGTACCTGTTCTCAGTCAGGGGGAGCTTTCAGTTCTGGGAAAAGCTCTTCTGCCAGGCCCTCACTACAACCCTCAGGGGGGAGCCATGTGATTTCTGTTCTCGGTCAGGCAGAGCTTTCAGTTCTGGGGAGGGCTCTTCTGCTGGGCCTTCGCGACCACCCTCGGGGGAGAGCCATGTGATTGCTGTTCTTGGTCGGGGGGGGGATTTCAGTTCTGGGGAGGTCTCTTCTGCCAGGCCCTCACAACTACCCTCGGGGGGGAGGGGAGCTGTGTGATTGATTAAAATTCTATCTGCACATGTGTGTTGACAGTAAAGGCAGAAAAAACAGTCCAGGATTTGAATTTCGAAAAAGGCACCAAAGCTTGATCCACTGTTCCACTGGCCCAGCTTGTGAAGTATCGTGCCTCGCAGTTGTAGCATACCTGTTCTCGGGTGGGAGGGAGCTTCCAGTTCTGGGAAGGGCTCCTGTGCTGGACCCTTATGACCACCCTCAGGAGGGAAGCCATGTGATTGCTGTTCTCGGCTGGGGGGGCTTTCAGTTCTGGGGAGGGTTCTTCTGTCGGGCCCTCTCAACCACCCTCGGGGGAGAGCCATATGATTGTTGTTCTCGGTCGGGTGGAGCTTTCAGTTCTGGGGAGGGCTCTTCTGCTGGGCCTTCACGACCACCCTCGGGGGAAAGCCATGTGATTGCTGTTCTCGGCTGAGGGGGGAGATTTCAGTTCTGGGGAGGTCTCTTCTGCCGGGCCCTCACAACTACCCTCGGGGGGGAGAGAGGAGCTGTGTGATTGATTAAAATTCTATCTGCACATGTGTGTGTTGACAGTAAAGGCAGGAAATACAGTCCAGGATTTAAATTTCAAAAAAGGCACCAAAGCTTGATCCACTGTTCCTCAGGGGTGAGAGGAGCCGTGTGATTGCTGTTCTTGGTCGGGGGGAGCTTTCAGTTCTGGGAAGGGCTCTTCTGCTGGGTCCTCACAACTACCCTTGAGGGGGAGTCTTGTGATTGCTGTTCTCGATCGGGGGGCACCTTTCAGTTTTGGGGAGGGCTCTTCTGCCTGGTCCTTGGAACCATCCTTGGGGGGGAGCCATGTGATTGCTGGATCATTTTAAAATTCCTGCATCATTTATAAAGACAAAAGTAAAACCTGTTTGGCAGAATCAGGTTCTTATTTTGAAGTTTTATTGCCATTGTTGTTACTTATTTTCCTGTATTCAGTATGAGCGAGGATTATTGTTAATGTTAAATACATTTGGGACAACTTTAACCACACTGTAGAACACAGTGGGTGGTATTTTCAAAAGTTAAAAAAATGATACATTTGTGTCAAGACGCCTAAATTTGCATCATGCAGATGCAGCGTACAATAGCACCATGTTTTCATAGCTGCATCAAAGCAACACTTCTACTTGCATCATAACTGCAGCAGATTTGCAACATATTTGTGGGATGCATCACTGCTGCATCATGTCTGTGTCATGTTTTGCATCACTAATCTAGATGTGAGTGCAGGGGCAGCAGATTGTGATGCGTCCATCTTCTGATGTGCACCCTTCTGATACAGACACAGCTGTGGTCTGTGATGCAAAGGTGATGCAACTTGCTGCTGCATCTGCAGCAAATCTTTGAAAATACAGGCCTGTATATTGACCCCATCTCTCATAAACTCCAAACACTCAGCTACAGAGAATGGGTCCAGAATGAAGCACATACCTTGTAATACAGACTTGTAACAACTAGAGGAAAGTAAGATGCTGCCCATTGTCTTGCAGCATCCTTCTTTTCCTCCTGAGTTCAAGATCAGGAGAATTACAGCACAGAAGATGCTCCGCTCCATGCCAGTTCCACCTGTTAACTGAAAACCACTGACTGCTGCCCATATATACACGGGTGTGCTGCTAACCTCTCTTTTTCTGAAAAAGTACACCTTTAGCAGCTGCCTTACAATGAGAGGGAGGGAAGGAAACAAGGAAGGCCATGCTGCTGACTCCGCCCTTTCTGAAACATTACACCTGTACTATCTGCCTTAAGGTAGTTAAACTAATTACCTAATAATTGTAAAGATGAAGCACCTTAGCATCTAAACTGGAAAATGAGGTGTTTCTTCACCGATACCCTTTCTATACAGAAGTCCCCATCATTATGACAAGAATAACAGTTTAAGATTTCCCATCTGGATAAAGGTGCATCTAGCCAGGGCTATGAAGATGAGTGCAGGGCAGCAGGGTAAATCATAGGAGGAGAGACAGAGGGCCAGATATTCAAAACTTTGCCCCAGGGCTAAATTAGCACTGCTCGGTGGGCAAACTTAGCCCGGAGCACAAAGCAAGCCATATTCATAAGGAATAGCCCAGGGCAAACAGCTTCTGAATATAGCATGGGAATGAGGCCGGGCAAACTGGGCTGGGAGTGCAGGGCAAACTTAGCCCTGGAATAAGACAGCTCTGAATATGGCAACCAGGAAGTGCAAACCACAACAGCAACACAGTGCACAACGATGTGAAGGTAGGTAGAGGCGAACTATGTGGCCAATGTGTGTGCCAGCAAATCGTGGACCCAGCCAGCAGCTGCAGGCAGCAGCGTATATGAGAGAAATACAGTGTGCAAAACTGTAAAATAATCCCGAAATGTTTGCACAGCGCTAACATGTTTGCGCGGGTATAGCGCAGGGTTGTCTGGAGCAGCTCCGGTGCAACACGTTTGCCCGGCGCTAAACTTTGCCATATTCAAAAGTGACATGCAAATGAGCCTACTTAGGTAGTCTCTGGGCAACCATCCAGATTAGCATCTCACTATGCTGTGATTTGCATGCAGTTTGCGCTGGGCTAACGGTTTAGCCCTGCGCTAAACCCGCACAAACGTCTTAGCTCTGCGCAAACAGCTTGAGGAATATTATACAGGCTTGAACACTACTTCCACCTGTGCTGCTGCCTGCAGCTGTATTGGGACAACATGGCATAGGCACAGATGGTGGTGGTGCTGCATGCAACTGTAACACTGTAGGTCATGCTACAGGGCACAGCAGAAACTACAGTAGCAAGGGGACCAGTAGTGTGTGGACACAGCACTGCCTATGGTGTGTAGGGCAGTGATGATGACTGCACTATACACAGTGAGAGGCCCAACCTGCAGGTGTTTACTGACAGTGGACATTACTGTTACGCTGTTGTGTGACCCACAGATGCTGCACCTCTGGCATGGGATGCTCACAGTGACATATACATGTCTGGCTTTGTGTGCTGTGGCAGTTGTGCGGTATGTGGATGGGGGGGCATATATTATCAGAAAGGCACACTGGTGTTGGGGTATTCCCAGTACTGGCCCATGTGCACTGCATGATGTGTCCCAGCCTTGTGGCCACACCTGGTCTGTGGCACAGCCTGGCCACCCGTGCACTCTCCCCTCAACACCATCCATGCCCACAGTGCTGCACGTGTGTGCTGGCATCTGTTGGTGTCCACAGAAGAGTGGTCCACAGGTGTGTGCTGTATGGCCACACTGCTATGCTGTCCACTGGCGGCAGGGTCACCACTTACTGCCTGGCATGGCTAGGACTGGTGGCAGATGATGGCATCATTGTGATGCCATCAGTGAGCAGCATGTTTCCTCTATGTCTGGCTTTGTCTGTGTCATATTTAAATGTTAGGGTCATATAAAGCTGCGCAAACACTGCGCAAAGTGATTGCCCAGGGTTAAGACTACCTTTTCCTGGGCGGTAATGTGCACCAAGCTAAAGTGTCGTGCTAAGCCCTGCAAAACCACTTAGTACGGTGCTAGTTGCTGAGTATAGCATTGCACCTGCATTCATGTCAGTTTGCCCCTTGCATACATTATGATTTTGCCCGGCGCTAATGCAGTTTGCCCATGCTATTTGGCTTTTTGAATATACCGTAGCAGACCCACACTAATCCCACGCTAAACCTGCTCAAACAGTTTCTGCCCGGTGCAAAGTTTTGAATATCTGGCCCTGAGGATCCTAAATATCTACTCCCTGGAGGACAGAAGGGAGAGGTGAGACAGGACTGAGACCTTCAGGTAAAGAAATTAATAAGGTGAACAGGGAGGGTATTTTCATCCTAAGCTGCAGCAGAACCTTGAAGGGGCACAGCCCAAAGTTGTGGGGTGGGTGTTTAAGACGGAGGTTAGAAGGCACTTGTTCACAGAAAGGGAGGTGAGCAAATGGAATGCGCTGGAAGAAGAGGTGATCTCATTTAGAACAGTGGGCAGCTTCAAGAGAGGCTGGGATAGATATAGAGGGATGATAAAGATAATAGAAGAAGGGAAGAAAGGTAATGAAAAGGTAGGGGAAGGGGAGCAGGGACACCATAGAAACATAGAATTTGATGGCAGATAAGGACCACTTGGCCCATCTAGTCTGCCCATTTCCCTACCTAATGGATAAGCAGCAGATCTTAGTTAACCAACAGCCTATTTCTTCCTAGCCCCCACTAGAATTGCCTTATGTCTGTCCCATGCATTATTGAATTCCCCCACTGTTTCTGACTCCACTACCTCCTCAGGAAGGCAGTTCCATGTATCCTCAACTCTCCCTCTGCACATCCCAGGGATCCAACATTCAGAAAGACAGCCAGTTCCTGGGCATGATGCCCTGCTCTGCCACCGTCTCCACTGCCACCAGTATTTGCTGGGGGGCCGTTCTCATGAACCTGGAAGGTAAGCTGGGGTTTTCCAGCAGTGTCTCTCGGGGGGGGGCACCCACCCTGCGGTCCCTCACAGGGGGTAGCCTAGGTATGAGGAGACAGTAGGCAGGGCAGGGTTGTGCTCTGGTAAGGATCTTGGGGCCGCTCCCCAAAAAAGATCTGAGGGTTTCTTCCCTTTCACTTCTTAATACATGTCTATAGATGTTCTATTCCCTCTCACTCCATTAGCTGTGCCAGTTATGTTTGTTAAATCAGTAAAATAATGGTCCCCAAATTAGTCATGTTCTAATATAACTATTTGTAATATAAATTTTGAAGTTAGTAACTAGCACACCATTATTATTTTGTCACTGTGTGACATCTTTAATATTGGTGGTTCAGTTTTTCTAGGACACTTCCCCTAAAATAAAAATCAAATAACCTCATTAGCCTGTATCAGCATCACATCTATAATACTGCTGCACTCAAAGCACTAAAGATTCTACAAAAACACTTTTATACTGTAAGGCAAGGCAAAATTTATTTAAAAAGATGCCCAATCCCGGAAGCTCTGGGTGCCGTTCAAATAAATACATATAATTAACAAAAATAATAATAATAATAAAATCAGAAAAGAAAAATATGAACATATAGGTAATTAACTCCACATAAAAACATTTTCCATAAAAAATAAACTAAACATCAAATTACCAATATCTGTAGTCCGGTCTATAGATGGACAGCTTACTCCAGGAGCCCCTAGGGGTAGTGATATCCACAGGACAGGGGGAGCGACACTAAATGCCCTGTCACCTGCCGATTTCAACCTTGTCCTGGGAATTGCCAGAGGGCTCCCACAGGAGGAATGGAGGGGGAGAACCAAGAAAGCAGGTGCAATGTCTAACAGATAACCAGGGCCCTGACTGTATAGGGCCTTATAGCTGAGAAGACCCACCTTAAAGAGGATCCTCCACCTGACTGGCAGCCAGTGCAGCTCATGCAACACTGGTGTCATATAGCAGAATTTTGGCTGCCCAGTAAGTAACCAGGCAGCTGCATTCTGCACTAGCTGCAGTCTGCAGAGAAATCCTCCTGCAACCCTGAGGTAGAGAGCATTACAGTAGTCAAGCCTTGATGCAGCTAAGGCGTGTATCAAAGTGGGGCGGTCCAGAGGTGGAACAAGGGACTTTATCCTGGTGACATTTCTGAGATGGAAAAAGCAGGAGTGGACGGCGGAAGATATCTGTGCCTTCATCGTCAGACTCCTATCCAGAATGACACCAAGATTTCACACCCTAGAGGAGGCCTTCAATGGAACAGATCCCAGAACAAATTCAGTCTCAGATTCAGAGGCCATCCTGTCACACACTCTGTTTGACTCCACCATCAATACCTCTGTCTTATCAGGGTTCAGTCACGACCAGCTAGAGGTCACCCATTCCTTGATCTCAGCAAGGCAGCTGTTTAGCACATCTACTGCGTTTGATGTTCCTGGGCAAAGGATAAGTATAGTTGGGTTTCATCAGTGTAGCAATGAAAGCCCAAGTCATACTTTCTAATGATTCCCCCACAGGGGTAGCATATACACTGTGAACAACATTGGGGCTAACAACGACCCCTGAGGTACTCCGCAAGATAGGGGACTAGGGGTGGAGGAGAATTTATCCATCACAACCTGTTGTCTCTTGTTGGTAAACAAAGACTCAAACCACCAAATGACAGTGCTGGTGAGTCCGTAGAGTTACCTAAGGTGGTCAAGCAACACACAGTGGTCCATAGTGTCAAATACTGAAGAGAGATCAAGAAGAATGAGAATGGTCTCTTCTCCTTGATCTCTAGCCCTGAAGACATCATTCTGCACCTAAATAATCACGGTTTCTGTGCTATGCCTGGCCCGAAACCCCGACTGAAAGTGTTTGTACAACTCATGGGTCACAAGGTGCTCCTCCAACTGAAGCACCACTACCTTCTCCACAATCTTTGCCAGAAAGGGAAGGTTGGAGACATGTCAGTAATTTGCCCTAACCTCCGGGTCCAACGATGGTTTCTTTATTAGTGGTCTTACCAATGCCTCTTTCAAGGCATCAGAAAAGACCTCCTCAGACAAAGAACACCGGACATTCAGAGCAACCACTGGACCAACAGCGTCAAGGCATTTCATCAAGAAATGTGTCAACACCAGGTCCAGTTCGCCAAAAGTATGCTTCAAGTTGGTCACCACACCGATGACCTCACTTACCTCCACTGGTCTAAACTCCCCCCAACCAGGTGCAGTGCACTCAGAACACTTCGGGCGACCACTGCTAGCTATGGCATTGCTGACAGGAGGAGCTCCCTGCTGGATACCGGACACACTGTCCAAGAAGAACTGAGCAAACTCTTCACATTCAGCATTAGAAAAAACCTTCTTCGGCTGTATACAGGCTGGACAAAGTAGCCTGGCTATTTTAGTAACACAGGGTCACCATCAGCAGTGGGTAGTACAACATGAGTTCCAGGCCATCATCACTGTCTTCCTTTTAATGAAGGTGCCCACCTCTACCATGCCAAGTGAACAAATGATGCACCAGGCATCGCCACATCACTTGGTGTGCCATGCTGTTACACACAACATGATGACATCATGCACTACTGATGACATAGCTGGCCACCCAGTTGCCTGTAAAAGCCTTCAGTACCCCTCCCAGACCAACATAGTCAGTCCTGCACAAATAAAAAAAATAAACAGGGTAGGGAGCCCTGGTATGATGAAAGGCTAATTTCATTAAGATCTTCACCTGGGACCTAAAAAAATGGATAGCAGCACCAGCTGGTATGCAATACAATAATACTGTGGTATATCATACAATGCTGCAGTATGCTGAGGAATAGAAGCACCAGCAAGAAAGCAATACAGTAATACTGTGGTATATTGTAAAATGCTGCAGTATGCTGCAGGAATAGCAGCACCAGCTGGGAAGTAATACAGTAATGCTGTGATATGTCATAAAATGCTGCAGTATGCTGAGGAATAGCAGCACCTGCAAGGAAGCAATACAGTAATGCTGTGGCATATCATAAAATACTGCAGTACACTGCTGGGATAGCAGCACCTGCAAGGAAGCAATACAGTAATGCTGTGGCATATCATAAAATACTTCAGTACACTGCTGGGATAGCAGCACCAGCTAGGAAGCAATACAGTAATGCTGCGGTATATTATAAAATGCTGTAGGGATAGCAGCACTAGCTAGGAAGCAATACAGTAATGCTGTGTTATATCACAAAATGCTGCAGTACACTGCAGGGGTAGCAGCACCAGTTAGGAAACAATACAGTAATGCTGTGGTATATTATAAAATGCTGCAGGGATAGCAGCACCAGCTAGGAAGCAATACAGTAATCCTGTGTTATATCACAAATTGCTGCAGTACACAGCAGAGATAGCAGTACCAGCTGGGATACAATGCAGTAATGCTGTGATATATAGTACAATGCTGCAGTATGCTGCAGGACTAGCAGCACCAGCTAGGAAGCAATACACTAATGTGGTGGTATATCATATAATGCAGCAGTATACTGCAAGGATAGCAACACCAGCTAGGAAGCAATACAGTAATCCTGCGGTATATCATATAATGCAGCAGTACACTGCAGGTATGGCAACACCAGCTAGGAAGCAATACAGTAATCCTGTGGTATATCATAAAATGCTGCAGTATGCTGCAGGAATAGCAACACCAGCTAGGAAGCAATACAGTAATACTGTGGTACATCATAAAATGCTGCAGTATGCTGCAGGCATAGCAGCACCAGCTAGGAAGCAATACAGTAATGCTGTGGTATATCATGAAATGCTGCAGTACACTTCAGGGATAGCAGCACAAGCTCAGATGCAATACAGTAATGCTGTGATATATAGTCCCCACCACTTATAATGGGCACATTTGTGTAGTTGTGACCTGTCCAATATAGGAAATGGCTGGTGTAACATTAAAGCCAAAAAAAAATGGAAAAACAATCCTGTCCCCTCCTTCAGATAATCCACCACTTTATTTCCCCAAAACACTGTTTGGAACCCAGTAAGAAATCGGAGCTGCTTTAGGTCACTGCCTAAGTGAGGGGAGATATATAGTCTGCAATGTAAAAGTTAAGGGTATGTACTGTACACAGCTAGCAGCAAACTGGGGCTCCATTGACACCCAGATCCATCAAACATGGCAGGCAGAGGAGGAGCTGAAGAAAATGTCCAGCAATGGGTATCCTTTGAAGACAGAAGACAACACTCCGGTGCTGACGCACCCCACAGGAACATCACTTCTTGGCAGGTAAAGGAGCGGAGAAAATGAGACATCAGTAGCGGTTGTTGTGACTATAACAACAGCCCAAACAGGCTGCAAGAGTATACTGGGATGGCTGAATTGCCCGAAGTACGCGGCGGGAAGTAATCGCTATATGCGGAGGGGATAACAGTAAAGCTACAGGAAATGGTAAATGGCAGAAGCATTTTGCCCAATGTATGTGACTGCCCACATTAACCGTGGGCAATATAAGTGGAGTCAACTGTATTGTAAAATGCTGCAGTATACTGCAGGGATAGCAGCACCAGCTAGGAAGTAATACTGTAATGCTGTGGCATATCATAAAATGCTGCAGTATGTTGCAGGAACAGCAGCACCAGTTAGGAAGTAATACATTAATACTGTGGTATGTCATAAAATGTGACAGTATGCAGCAGGGATAGCAGCACCAGCTAGGAAGTAATACAGTAATACTGTGGTATATCATAAAATGCTGCAATACGCTGCAGGGACAGCAGCACCAGCTAGGAAGTAATACAGTAATATTGTGGTATATCATAAAATGCTGCAATACGCTGCAGGGACAGCAGCACCAGCTAAGAAGTAATACAGTAATACTGTGGTATGTCATAAAATGCTGCAGTATACTGCAGAGACAGCAGCACCACCTAAGAAGTAATACAGTAATACTGTGGTATATCATAAAATGCTGAAGTATGCAAGGACAAGCACCAGCTAGGAAGTAATACAGTAATATTGTGGTATATCATAAAATGCTGCAATACGCTGCAGGGACAGCAGCACCAGCTAAGAAGTAATACAGTAATACTGTGGTATGTCATAAAATGTGGCAGTATGCTGCAGGGACAGCAGCACCAGCTAGGAAGTAATACAGTAATACTGTGGTATATCATAAAATGTTGCAGTACACTGCAAGGATAGCAGCACCGGTTAGGAAACAATACAGTAATGCTGTGGTATATCATAAAATACTGCAGTACACTGCAGGGATAGCAGCACCAGCTAGAAAGCAATACAGTACTACTGTGGTACATTGTAAAATGCTGCAGTATGCTGCAGGGATAACAGCAACAGCTAGGAAGTAATACTGTGGTATATCATAAAATGTGACAGTACACTGCGGGGATAGCAGCAATGGCTATGACACAATACTGTAGAATATCATAAAATACGATAGTACACTGCAGGGATAGCAGCACCAGCAAAGATAAAATACAGTAATTCTGTGTTATACAGCATCATAAAATGCTGCAGTAAACTGCAGGAGTAGCAGCACCAGCTAGGACGTACTACAGTAATACTGTGGTATATCATAAAATGCTGCAGTACACTGCAGGGATAGCAGCACCATCTAAGATTCAATACAGTAATACTGTGGTATATCATAAAATTCTGCAGTACACTGCAGAGATAGCAGCACCATCTAGGATTCAATACAGTAATGCTGAGTTATATCATAAAATGCTGCAGTACACTGCAGGAACAGCAGCACTAGATAGGAAGTAATACAGTAATACTGTGGTATATCATAACATGCTGCAATATGCTGCAGGGATAGCAGCACCAGCTATGAAGCAAATACAGTAATGCTGTGGTATATTATAAAGTGCTGCAGTATGCTGCAGGGATAGCAGTACCAGCTAGGAAGCAATACAATAATACTGTGGTACAAAATGCGACAGTACACTTCACGGATAGCATTACCCGCTAGGAAACAATACAGTAATACTGTGGTATATCGTAAAATGCTGCAATATACTGCAGGGATAGCAGCACCAACTAGGAAGCAATACAGTAATGCTGTGGTATATCATAAAATGCTGCAGTACACTGCAGGGATAGCAGCACCAGCTAGGAAGCAAATACAGTAATGCTGTGGTATATTATAAAATGCTGCAGTACACTGCAGTGATAGCAGCACCAGCTAGGAAGCAATACAATAATACTATGGTATAAAATGTGACAGTACACTTCACTGATAGGATTACCCACTAGGAAACAATACGGTAATACTGTGGTATATCGTAAAATGCTGCAATATACTGCAGGGATAGCAGCACCAACTAGGAAGCAATACAGTAATGCTGTGGTATATCATAAAATGCTGCAGTACACTGCAGGGATAGCAGCACCAGCTAGGAAGCAAATACAATAATACTGTGGTATAAAATGCAATAGTACACTGCACGGATAGCATTACCAGCCAGGAAACAATACAGTAATACTGTTGTATATCATAAAATGCTGCAATATACTGCAGGGATAGCAACACCAACTAGGAAGCAATGCAGTAATACTGTGGTATATCATATAATGCTGCAGTATGCTGCAGGGATAGCAGCACCAGCTAGGAAGCAATACAGTAATACTTTGATATATCATATAATGCTGTAGCAATCTGTATGAACAGCAGCACCAGCTTGGAAGCAATACAGTAATAGTATAGTATATCATAAATTATGCAATGAGGTATGAAAATCCTGTAACCTCCTTGGTCAAAACACATCACGTGACCATGATAAATCTTCCAGTATACCCACTGTAAAGGTTTTATATCACTATGAAAACAAAAAACAAAACAAACAAGCTGAACACAGTATAATAGCAATATACCGCGACAGTGGTTATATGGGTGGATTAACCACTTCTGGTGTGGTTTAGTGACTCGGCTGCACCTTGTGACCGAACCGCACCAGGCATGGTAAAGCCACCAGCATACCCACTCCCTGTCATGGTATATTGCTTAAATGCTACAGCATGTTGCAGGGTGTAATACCCAAAGTTGGGGCACCACAGTAAATAAATAAAGTTTAGGGGTTAACAGGTGTCCAGGGTGCCTCTGCTAGTAGTGAGCTGCAGGGTACAGTTAAAAGGGGCCCCTGGGAGTACAGTTTCCCCTCCTGGTAAATGGGAAAAACCCTGTAAATAATAGAAAAAGTGCCCTGTGCACTGTAAATGTTGTCAAAAGATAGATTTTGTTGCAGCTCTAGTAACAATGGTCTGGATGGAATGTTGTGCTGAGCTGCTCATGCACAGCATTCCACTCCAGTCATTTTAGAACCCTGAGGTTCAAGTTTGAAGTAAAACTGTTCTTCAAACAACATGAAGTCTTGCTGAATTCTGACATATTCAGTGATCACCAACCTTTGAACTGCCCTGGAGAATAAAGAGTTAATTTTCCATGCAGGGTATGGAACGCTGAGCTCGAGCTTGGTTGAAGCCTCTGTCTGCTGATGTTTAAACTCCAACCTTCAGACTCTTTACTCCGTCTCACTGAACAGTCGCTCCGGAGATTTCTCCTTTGCTCGGTTCAAAAAAAGTCGGTTAAAGTGTCGTTTTTTTTCACTCAGTTTCAACTGAATTTCTGCTTCTAAACCTGTCGGTTTAAGTCTCTGTCTGTGGTACCGTGAGTACTAGATAGGTTTTTCTATATTAGTTTCTGTGTGGAACTTGTAAACATTGGATCAGTTCGGTTTGAACTGATCAGGTTTGTTTAAAAAACATCTGTCTTTATTAGAGTGTGGTAACCGGTCCGTATCGGTTCTAAAAAAAACGGATTTCATTATGTTTTTTTCCAAGACCCGAACATGGTCAGGAACCGATAGGGGTGTCTTGCCTGGTGTATTGCCAAAAAAAGGGTAAGTTTTGGTTAGGACTGGCCATATCTGAGAAACCCAAGAAAAAAACCGGGCCCACTGGGTTTCAACACTGTAGTGTGTGTGGGGAAGCCTTTGTTAAGGCCGATCCCCACACCACCTGTGTTTATTGTCTGGGGTTTGACCACCTCAATTCAGACTGCCAAATTTGTAAAAGTTTTCCCAAAGCTACCCTGGATAAGATAGTAGGTAGACTGAGGGAAAGGGAGGCCAAGAAGTCCGCTGACCCGGATGGCCAGCCCGGTTCGGTTCTGACCGAACCAGAAGGAGTGCCCTCTGACCAGGGCGAAACCTCTTCGGGCAAAAGAAGAACCAATTCTGAAGAGTCGGTTCTGGTTAAAAGAAAGAAAAGGGATAAATCATCTGGTTTGGATCCACAAGTTCTTTCTCCGACCGCTGATGAGATAGCCAAAGCGATAAGGATAGTTCAATTGCTTACTTCGGTTCCGGCCGAACTGGCACCATCGGTCAGGGGCTTGGTTCGGTCGGTTCCCCTGGTTCCAGATTATACTTTGGAAGAATTTTATGAACCGGAGGAGGAGGAGGGAGAGTATGAAGATAATGATGATGATGGTGATTATGAAAGTCTGGATGTGCCTACTGGCCTGGACATCTCCCCAGAGAGACCTTCAGGTGTTTCTCCTCCTAGGCTTTCTGAGTCCCCTTCCCACTTTATGTTTTACAAAAAAGTGGCTGAAACCCTCCAGCTTCCTATGGAAGAAGCAGTAGATGATCAGGAGGAGTCTGATTTTGTTGAGATGATGGACATCCCAGAGTCCAGGAGATTGTCTATCCCCCTCCATAAGTCTTTTGGGAAACAGACATTTAAAATTCTAAAAACTCCTAATTCCATACCTCCTGTGGACAGAAGAATGGACAAGAGGTATACTCTTTCAGGCTCAGACACGGAGTTCCTTTCCCAGCAATGCAACCATGTTGGGGTAGTGCAGACTGCTGCCTGTGAAAAGGCAAATATTCCCTTGGCTTCACACCCCCAAGATAAGGACACCAGGAGGATTGATGCCATGGCAAAGAAACAGTACATGGCAGCATCTTTGGGACTCAGGCAGGCTAACTATATGGCCTACACAGCTAAATACCAGAAGTCCAGGTGGGACACTGTGATGGCTCTAGCTAAACAGGCCCCTGACCAGCTTGCCAAGGAGCTGGAGCAGGTGGCTGCAGATGGGATTGAGGCATCCAAGGTGCAATTTCATGCTGCTGTGGACTCCAATGATGTTTCATCTAGAGTCATGGCTACACCTGTGGCCCTTCGGAGGATGGCTTGGCTCAGATGTACTAGCCTATCACAGGATACCCTGGCTAAGGCCATGGATTTTCCTGTCATTGGTAATTCTCTGTTTGGGGAGCAGACAGAGAACTACATGAAGAAGATGGATGAGTACAGGACCACCTACAGGAGTGCTCAGGCCAAAGAAAGGCAAGCCACTCCTCAGAGGCAGCATTCCAGGGGCAGGGGCAGGCCCTTTCAAAGGCATTTTTTACCAAGCCCAGGCCTCCTCTTCTGCTTTTGCTCAGAGGGGGTTCTTTAGAGGGAGAGGCAGACAGGGTATGAGCAGGCCTGCTTCCACCCCTCAGCCTGAAGTCCCTGCCAAGCAGACACCCTGATGGGTCTGCCTGGACTGATTCTCCAGTACCTGTAGGGGGCAGGCTGGCTTAATTTGTCCAGGACTGGAAGTCTTTAACATCAGACAAGTGGGTCCTGGAAGTAGTAAGCCAGGGACTGGTTCTCAACTTCAAAAAATTTCCCAGGATGAGAACCAGATCCTTTCCATCTGCAAATCCATCAGAGGCCCTTGCCCTAGAGGCAGAGGTTTCTTCCCCTCTTGGCTCTCAGAGCCATAGAAAGGGTTCCTACCCTACACAGGGGCAAAGGATTGTACTCCAGGCACTTTCTAACCCCCAAAAAGACAGGAGAATGGTGGCCCATTCTGGATCTGAGATATCTAAACAAGTACCTTTTAAAGCCAAAATTCAAAATGGTGACTCGGGGAATAATTCAGCCCTCTCTAAGGCCAGGGGACTGGCTAGCCTCCCTGGACCTCAAAGATGCCTATTTTCACATTCCCATCAGGTGCTCCCACAGAAAGTACCTCAGGTTCGAGTTGCCCTCAGACCTCTATCAATTCAGAGCAATGCCCTTTGGTCTAACATCAGCCCCAAGGGTGTTCACAAAGTGCCTGGCAGTAGTGGTCACTTTCCTAAGGAGAAAAAAGATCTCCATCTTTCCATGCCTGGACGACTGGCTCATAGTGGGTCAGTCTCCAGACCAAGTCAAGTCACATCTGCAAATAACTCAGCAAGTGCTCACTTCCTTAGGATTCCTCCTAAACCTTCCAAAGTCATTTCTAGAGCCAGTACAGCTCCTCACCTTTATAGGGGCAGAGCTGGATACAATAAGAGCAAAGGCCTTCCTTCCCCTGGACAGGGCAAGGACACTAATAGAACTGGCCTCTTCTTTCACCCTTCAGGTGTCTCAACCAGCAAGGCACTTCTTGCAGCTCCTGGACCACATGGCAGCCTGTACAGCAGTGGTCCGGGGGCAAGATTTCAGATGAGGGACATTCAGTTCCACTTGAGAGCCTTCTGGTCCCAGAGAAAGGATTCCCTTACCAGACTAATCCAAGTGACTCGAACCCTGATCCAGGCTTTGCAATGGTGGCAGGATCAGGACAATTTAAGGCAGGGAGTTCCTTTTGTCACTCAGTCTCATTCACTAATCCTCACCACAGACGCCTCCCTCTTGGGCTGGGGAGCCCACTTGGGGCATATTACCACCCAAGGGCTGTGGTCACCTCAAGAATCTCTGCTTCACATCAATCTCTTGGAACTCAGAGCAGCGTTTTTGGCACTGCAAGCTTTTTCCAAGTCTGTTCAGAACAAAGTAGTCCAGATCAGAGCAGACAATACCACCACAATGTGGTACATCAACAAGCAAGGGGGCACTCGGTCTACGGCCTTGTGCACAGAAGCAATGAAGTTGTGGTCTCTGGCCTATTCCCTGCAAACTTCTCTGACAGCAGTTCACCTCCCAGGGAAGGACAATGTCCTAGCAGATGCTCTCAGCAGGATATCTCAAGGCCACCATGAATGGTCCCTAGATCCCTTAATTTTGAAAGTGATTTTCTCCAGATGGGGCACTCCACAGATAGATCTTTTTGCAACCCCAGACAATCACCAGCTTCCTCTCTTTTGCTTCAGACTCCCAGTCTTGGGCTCAGTCCCCCTGGATGCCCTGGTTCTCAATTGGGAAGGGAAGTTCCTGTATTCTTCCCCCCTCTTCCCTCTCCTGTTCAAGGTGCTAGTGAAGATCAGGTCTCAACCGTGCAAAGTGATTCTGATCACTCCAGACTGGGCCAGACAGCCCTGGTACCCACTGTTGCTGTCCTTAGCAGTCCACCTTCCCCTGTCTCTTCCCAGGAATTACAACCTGTTGACATCCTCTCAGGGAAGGATTTGGTATCCGAATCTCAAATCTCTCAATCTCAAGGCCTGGTTCTTGAAGAGTTAGAGTTTGCTGATCTGCACTTCTCTCAAGCAGGGGTGTAGCCAGGGCTTTCAGATCTGCACACCAAGTGGACTCACTACTACCCCACCCCCGTGTAGTGTAACAATATACAAATGTAGACCAGAGCCGTGTTTGTTGCCTCATTTGGCACAATAAATACAACTTCTGTATCTCATGACGGTGGTTGTTGCCATGCATGGGTAAATACAAATGCCATGCATTGTTCCCTAAGACACCCACATTCCAGCCCAGAGCCTGTAAAGTTGTATTGTCCTTGGGAAGCAAGGAGAGTATTAGCAACCAGTTCTTCTAGTTTTGACTCCTATGAATAAAATTATGGAAAGGTTCAGGTTTTCTTTTAGTTTTCATGGAAAAAGTAAGCAGTTCAGAGCCTATCTGATACCCCCCTTAAATAAAATTGTACACCATGGAGTGCTTGGAGTATGCCTGCCTACACCCATGCTCTCAAGGTGTTCTGGATATTCTTAGGGCTTCTTGAAAACCTTCCACCAGAAAAACTTACAACTTCAAATGGAAAAGGTTCTCTGTTTGGTGCTCTGGTAAGCATATTTCTCCAGAATCTGCTGGGTTGCCTAAAGTCCTGGACTATATGGTTCATCTTAATGGCTTGGGACTTAGGCCAGCTATACTTAGAGTGCATCTGGCAGCTGTTTCTACCTTCTTGTCGGTAGGCAAGCCCTCTCCTCTGTCAGCCCATCTTGTATTTTGCAAATTCTTCAAGGGATTGTTACACACCAATCCTCCCTTCAGGGACCCTGCTCCTGCTTGGGGCTTTAATGTTTGCATTGCTCAGCTTACGCAACCCCCCCTTTGAGCCATTGTCCTCTGCAGAGCTTAAGTACTTGACTTGGAAAACTGTGTTTTTGGTAGCCATTATCTCTGCCAGGCGCATCAGTGAATTGCAAGCCCTGTCTGTGGAGCCTGTTTCATCTCTTTCCATAGAGATAAAATGGTCCTAAGAACTAACAGGAAGTTTTTGCCTTAAGGTGGTTTCAGATTTCCACCTTAATCAGTCTATGTCTCTCCCTGTTTTCTTCACTGACCATTCCTCCTCTGGATAGAGGAGGTTGCACAGCCTGGATGTAAAAAGGGTCCTTAGCTACCACATAGAGCGTACCAAAGGTCACAGGTTTGAGTCCCTCCAGTTGTTCCTCACTTATGAAGAGGTTGGTAAGGGCAAACCTGCCACTAAAAGATCTATTGCCAGATGGATTGTCTCTTGTATACAATTCTGCTATGAAAAATTGGGTAGAATCCCACCCTCAGGCCTGAGGGCTCACTCTACTAGAGGTACAGCTGCTTTGCTGGCTGCTGCCAGGGATATTCCTATCTTAGAAATCTGTCAAGCAGCCACCTGGAAAACAGTCCATACATTCACCAAGCATTACTCTCTGGATATCCAGGCTAAGAGTGATGCTCGGTTTGGCACAGCAGTGCTTCAGAACCTATTCCCAAAGTAGGTTCTGTCTGTCCTTCTTGGAGGTACTGCTTGGTAGTCTGCATATGTCAGAATACAGCAAGACTTCATGTTGTTTGAAGAAAAAAATTACTCACCTTAGTAATGTTGTTTCTTCTAATGGAGTCTTGCTGTATTCTGACCTCCCCTTCGCCTCCCCTCTCAGAACCTGGTTTTTGGGATGTGGGTGGGCAGGAGCAGTGTTGGCACCAAGCGGTGCCCCTTTTTTCTCACCCTCCTTTATTTTGGGTGTATGTTGTGTTTTGTTTTTTGGGTTTCCTGACTTGAGTCTTTGCTTTGAAACCAAAAAACCCTTTTTATCAAATTTAGTTGCCAGTTGGCTAGTGTGAATTTACAGTTTCCACACAGAACACCCAGTGAGTATAGCTCGTAAAGATCTGATGGTAGGAGTTTAAACAACAGCAGATAGAGGCTTCAACTGAGCTTGAGCTCAGCGTTCCATGCCCTGCATGGAAAGTTAACTCTTTATTCTCTGGGTCAGTTCAAAGGTTGGTGATCACTGCATGTGTCAGAATACAGCAAGACTCCATTAGAAGAAACAACATTACTAAGGTGAGTAATTTTTTCTTTTAGTCAGTGGTTCCTGGGCAGCTGTAGAGGAGAGAGAACACAGTAAGTCAAAGGGACAAGAAAGGGCTTACCTAGGTGTTGAAGACATCCCTGAGGATTTAGCTGTGCCTGCTCTGCCTCCACTGCCTGTCGACTCCTCCTGCTGCTGTGTAGGGTGGCCGGTGGTGCCATCAGGGCACCACAAAGAAGAAAATGTCCTCTCTGCTGCCTGAATCATCCCTCCCATTGCCAGAAGACCTCCCACCTCCTGTTCACCTCCTCGATCCTGTGGTGGTGTGGTGAGTCAGCGGCAGCACACTGATATGTGCTGTCCGCCCTATAACAGAGAGACTGTTTTATTTTATTTTAACAAAGTGAAGTGGGCATCAGGCCCAAGGTAATAAAAAGGGGGTGATTGTGTAGTTTGTCGGACCAGCTGTGGAGCTGCGCTGAATGCATAACTGACAATGAGCAAATGTCATGTTGCGTACCTGCGTGCAGAGATAGCCCAAACTGGGGGGTTCGGGGTTCGGGGGGCACAGTCCCCCGATGAAAGGTTAAGTACATTGATAAAGTCTGCTATTATGTTTGTTATTTACACTTGTTCATGATAATTTATTTTATTTGTGGTGGTTGTGTCAGTTGGGTCAGTTGACACATGTGTCTCGTTATGTAAACATTACGCTAAGCTTATGTTTACAGCAGAAAGCGGCCAGCGATTCCCGTAGCTTTTGAGCTACGCAACCTGGGTGGTCCGACTCTCTACACAATCGCCAAAAAGCAGCCCTGTCACAGGTTTTAAAAGGGCTACCAGGCCCAGCTGAATAAAGAGGGCACCAGGCCCACAGTAAAGCAGGGCACCAGGCCCAAATTAAAGGGCACCAGGCCCACAGTAAAGCAGGGCACCAAGCCCAAAGTAAAGCAGGGCACCAGGCCCACAGTGATTGGGGCAGCCAGTCCCAGTAAAGTAAAGGGCACCAGGCTTGTAGTAGTAAAAGGCTCCAGGCCCAGTCCAGTAAAGGGCAGCTAGGCCCAGTAAAGGTAAGGCATACCAACCCATAGGGAAGAGGACAGCAGGCATATGGGTAATTAGTGTAACAAGGTTAAATAGTAGGGTAATTACCTTAGAGTGCTTAGAGGTACCCAGATCCTAAAGAAGACAGACCCCAGAGGAAAAGTGTCCAACTGAGGGGTGCTTAAGCACACAAGCTGTCACAAAGTGATTACCAGCTTTTGTACTGTTTCTTCGAACTGTTTATTCTTCCAGCGTCTCAGCTGTTGTGTTATTGCATGAAGCACTGAGACTGTGTCATATAATATTAGGATTGTGGTTATTTACCCCTGACAGTGAACAATTGCCCTGGATTGTCGTAATTTGCCCCTGCTCCAGGCAAGTTGCCCCTGCCAGTAAACAATTGCCCCGGAAGTGAACAATTGCCCTGGATTGCCGCAATTTGCCCCTGCTCCAAGCAAGTTGCCCCAGCCAGTGAACAATTGACCCGGATTGTCACAATTTGCCCCTGCTCCAGGCAAGTTGCCCTGAAAGTGAATATTTCAGTATAACATGCTAACAAAAGTACCATTGTGCAGCAGCAAGTTCTGATTCAATCTGCTGCCTCCAGCAGCTCTTCACCATAGTAATCTTCAGTCTTCATCAGCTCTTCACCATAGCAATCTTCTGCCAGCAAAAGACTTCAGCGACTTCTTGCCCTTTCACCTGCCAAAGTCAAAATCGACGTCCTTTGAGTTGTCGCGGCCGCCGGTTCCTGTTCAGCTTGGAAGAAAAGACGACTGGAAAGTGCCTTGTCTGTCCCTCCCAGACACCCGCCAGTAGACAAGTCCATCGTAGCCAAGTGTGTTCGTGGCCGCCGTTTCTTATTTTGTTCTTCATCGTGTGGAATCCTGATCTTCACCTTTCATCTCTTCTTGCTTGTGTCATCCTGTATCGCCAGTGCAATCCTCAGGGTAGCAGCTCAAGTTTGGTGGTCCTTCAAGTGGATCTGTCACCAAAAGCAGCTCAACAGTTCTTCTTCATCCTTGGTAGTCCTTTTCTGGATTCTTCACCAAGCCCGGTGTTCGTTTGGCAGCCCTAGTCGAGGGTAGGTGCCAGGGAAACCGCAGCAGTTCTTCTTCATTCTTGGCGATACAGGGTTGCTGTAATTGGGCACAAATTTCCTATAGTACCCTGCTGTCCCCAGAAAATTCATGACCTGCTTCTGCATTTCTGGTTGGAGCCATGCCTTGATCGCCTCTAATTTTACTTGGTTAGGATGGAGCTGTCCCCAGAATTTCTTTTGGCCCAACTTCACCCAGCAGGTGGAGGAGTATTGCAGGTCTTGTCACTGGTGCCAAGAAGTAGGGAAGGCGGGTAAGAAAACCCAAGCCACCTTAATTCCATTGCCCATAGTGGAGGAGCCATTCCAGAGGGTGGGAATGGATATTGTGGGGCCTTTAAATACCCCCAGCTCCTCTGGGAAGAGGTTCATCCTGGCTGTGGTGGATTATTCCACTCGGTACCCAGGGGCAGTTGCCCTATCCTCACTGTGGACAGACAAAGTGGTAGATGCCTTACTTGGGATTTTCTCCTGTGTTGAGTTTCCACAGGAGGTTATCACCGATCGAGGGGGTTCCTTCATGTCGGACCTGATGAAATGTTTGTGGGAGAAGTGTGGGGTGCTGCAGAGATGCACAACACCTTATCACCCACAAGCCAATGAGCTTGTGGAAAGATTTAACAGTACCCTTAAGGCAATGCTCCAAGTGTTTTCTGAACAGCATGGGAGGGACTGGGAGAAATACCTTCCCCACCTGTTGTTCACATACAGGGAGGTGCCCCAAGAGTCGACAGGGTTTTCCCCCTTTGAGCTCTTATATAGACACTGCGTACATGGGCCCCTAGACTTGATCTGGGAGGACTAGGAAGGCAAGCACACCACCCAGGGAACTCCCATAGCAGATTATGTCCTTAGGTTTAGTGAAAGGCTGAAGAAGCTTATGGGGACAGCCCAGAGCAATCTGGCAGCTGCCCAACAGAAATAAGAAGTGCTCACTTGTGCATGGTGGGTCAGGAAGTCATGGTCCTCATCCCAGTCCAGAAAGACAAGCTACAGGCTGAGTGGGCAGGACCGTACAAAGTAGTTACAATGGTAAATGAACTATATCATAGATTACCTGACAAGACATACAGAAAGAATGTACCATGTCAACATGAAGGAAGCCATATGCTAATAGGGCTGGCATGGTGTTTGCAGTGTGTAGTCTTGGGAAGGGGATGGATGAAGACACATAGAAACATAGAATTTGATGGCAGATAAGGACTGCTTGGCCCATCTAGTCAGCCCATTTCCGTACTTAACGGATAAGCTGCAGATACTAGTTAACCAACAGCCTACTTCCTCCCACCATCCACTAGAATTGCTTTATGTCTTTCCCATGCATTCTTGAATTCCTGCATTGTTATTGACTCCATGACCTCCTCAGGGAGGCTGTTCCATGCATCCACAACCCCCTCTGTGAAAAAATACTTCCTCACATTACCTCTGAGCCGTCCCCCCTCTATCTTCAAATTGTGCCCTCTTGATCTTGCACATCTCTTTTTCTGAAAGATACTACCCTCTTGGACTTTGTTGATTCCCTTGAGGTACTTGAAAGTTTCTATCATGTCCCCCCTCTCTCCCTCCTTTCCTCAAGGGTATACATATCAAGCTCATTTAGTCTTTCTTTGTATGTCTTCTGGTGCACACCCTGCACCATTTTCTTTGCCCTCCTCTGGACAGCCTCCACTCTGTCTATGTCTTTGCAGAGATGGGGTCTCCAGAACTGCACACAGCACTCCAGATGGGGTCTCACCAACTGTCTGTACAGAGGGATAACAACTTCCTGTTTTATACTATTGACACCTCTTCCTATGCATCCCAGTGTCCCCCCAGCCTTACTTACTGCCTTCTCACATTGCTTGCTCACCTTTAGGTCATCTGATATAATTACCTCAGGTCCCTTTCCAATTTTACTGTTGTCAGTATCTCACCCTCCATTGTGCACTCTTCCCCTGGGTTTTTGTTTCTCATGTGCATTACCTTGCACTTCTTTGCATTGAATCTGAGCTGCCATACATTTGACCATTCCTCCAACCTTGCCAAGTCCCTTCTCATCCTTTCCACTCCATCTTGTGTATCAACCCTGTTGCAGATCTTTGTGTCGTCTGCAAAGAGACATACTTTTCCTTCCAGTTCCTCTGCAGTGTTACTTATAAAGACATTAAAAAGGACCGGTCCTAGTACTGAACCCTGCGGTACCCCACTAGTAACCCTCCTTTCTTCACTGTGGACTCCATTTACTACTACCCTTTGCGTCCTGTTGTCTAGCCAATTTTTTATCCAGGCTATCACCTTGCGGCCCACTCCAAGGATGGCTGACTCGTGTATTAATCTTTTGTGTGGGACTGTATCAAATGCCTTGCTAAAATCTAGGTAGACCATGTCCACAGCCCCTCCCTGGTCTACTACTTTGGTCACCCAGTCAAAGCAATCTATTAGATTCATCTGACACTACCTTTCCATCATGAATCCATGCTGCCTTGGGTCCTGTGCCCCACTGGCCTCTAGGTATTCAACAGTTCTTTCCTTCAGAAGTGATTCCATCATTTTCCCTACCACTGAGGTCAAACTAACTGGTCTGTAGTTTCCTGCCTCTGTCCTGCTCCCACTTTTGTGAAGAGGAATCACATCTGCCCTCCTCTAGTCCTCAGGTACCACCCCATCCTCCCATGATTTGTTAAAGAGAGTAGTCAGCGGTGTCACTAGTTCTACCCTTAGTTCTTTTAGAATTCTTGGGTGAATCCCAACAGGCCCATTGCTTTGTCCACCTTCAATTTATGGTTCTTTCAGAATCCTTTCTTCTGTAAATGGACTGGTATCAACCCCATCTTCAGAGTGTTTCTCTTGTTTGGTTTAGGTACCTCCCCCTCCTCTTCCTTTGTGAATACTGAGCAGAAATATTCGTTCAGTATCCCTGCTTTTTCATTGTCCCCCTCTACCCACACTTCCTCCCCTTTATTAAGCCTCAGTATCCTTCCTTTGGTCTTTCTTCACTCCCTAATGTACCTATAAAAGGTCTTATCCCCCTTCTTAACAGAATTGGCTATCCTTTCCTCCGTTTGGGCCTTTGCTATTCTGACTGCCTTCCCAGCCTCTTTCTGCTTTAACTGATAAAGTTCTCTGTCCTGCTCCTTCTGTGGTTCCTTATATTTCCTGAATACAATCCTTTTCTCCTTAATCTTCCCTGCCACCTCTTTTGAGAACCATAGCATTTTTTTACCTTCATTGTGTTTTATTGATTTGCTTTACACAAAGGCTTGTTGCCTCTGTGATGGCTGTTTTGATTACCCCCCATTGCTCCTCCACCCCTCCTTCTTGCCTGTTTGCTAGTGCTTTTCTAAGGCACTCTCTCATTTTCCCAAAGTCAGCCCTCCTAAAGTCCAATACTCTTGCTTTTGTATGGCTTGACTCTATGGCTGTGTTTATCGTGAACCACACTGTTTGGTGGTTGCTTGTTCCCAGATGGTTACCCACCTCTAAATCTGAGATTCTTTCTCCATCCTCATTTGACAGTACCAGGTCTAAAATTGCTCCCTCCCGAGTGGGTTCCAGTACTAGCTGTCTGAGGCATGCCCCCTGTAGGGCATCAAGAATGACCCTGCTCTTGGATGTGCCTGAAACAAAGGTGCTCCAGTTAATATCTGGCATATTCAGGTCCCCCATCAACAATATCTCCCCTTTTCTGCCATTCTAAGGAAGCCTTCTATCATTTCCTTATCCATTCCCTCCCCCTGATATGGGGGGTCTGTATACAACCCCCGTGTGGATTGTGGTGCCATTTCCTGTCTCCAGGGTGACCCAGAGTGCCTCATCTGCTCCTTGTTTACTCTTTAGTTCTGTTGCTTTGATCCCTTCCTTTACATAGAGAGCTACTCCTCCTTCTCTTTTACCTTCCCTGTCCCTCCTGTAGATTGTGTATCCTGGTATGTTGACATCCCAGTCATGATTCTCTGTGTACCATGTTTCTGTGACTGCCACAATATCCAGGCAAACCTCTTCCATCAAGGCCACTAGTCCAGGGAGCTTGTTACACAGACTATGGGCATTGGTACTCATCACCGTCCACTTTTTGATAGCTTTACCCCTTTTAGCCCCATTTCTGTCCTTACTGCTGTTGCCTTTTTTTACATTTACCTCCATCCTGCTCCCTAATAACTTATCTTCCTTGGTGTTTACCTCACTAATTACCATGTTTTGTGGGGGGAGGCTGGGATTTCCCTGCTCCTTTTCAGTACCTCCCCCCTTGGCTAGTTTAAATGCTTGCCAATGAAGCATCTAAACCTCTCACCCAGGATCCTGGTTCCCCCCCTGGACAGATGCAGACCATCGCACCAGTATAGGTTTGCATCCCTCCAGGTGTCTCCTCAGTCCCCAATGAAGCCAAAACCCTGAGCTCCACACCAGTTTTTCAACCACTCATTGAATTCCCTGGTGAGGAGTGCCCTAGCATCACCCTTGCTATAAACAGGCAGCACCTGCGAGAAGGTTACCATATGTGCTACTTGTCTAAGGCCCCTCCCCAACTCTACAAACTCCTCTTGCACAGCTCTGATCCCATTTCTAGCCAGGTCATTTGTCCCCAGGTGGACAATAACATCCAGCTCTCTCCCTCGTGCAGCTCCTCCCACGATCCTGAGGATTCGCATCCTGTCCCTCCAAGCCGTGGCATCAGGAAAGCACCTTACCTCCCTCTCCCCTTCCTCCCCCATTTCTACCCCCCTAATGATTGAGTCCCCACCAAGAGTTGTTTCCTTCCCTGTGGGATCCAATGCCACCCCTGTGGGTCTCCTTTGTGAAGGTTCCCAGCATCCTCCTTGGTCTCCACTGTAGGTGCCTCCATAGAGAAACCACTATCCACCAGAAGAGCGAATGAACTGTGGAGAGTACAGCTGGAGGGATGTAACTCTGTTCCACCACCCTCTCCTCCTGAGCCCACCCTGGTCCAGCCTCCCTCTTTCTTGGCAACCTCTGAGGTAGTGGCATTGGCCCTGGTGGTCCCTGGGTGGGGAGGAGGTTTCACGAATCCTAGCCAGGTCAGCCTGGAGACGGGCAACCTCCTCTCTCAGACCAGAGAGGTGCTTGCAAATAGGGCAGCACCGCAGCCTCCAGAATGTCTCCTGGAACACTGCTGCCCCACAGCCATTGCACTGCACCACTCCTATCATGTCTTATTTTGTGTCCCCTCTCCTGTTTCTCTGTATGCTTACTCTCTCCTCTCCTTACAACTCTCACCCTTCCTGTTCTGTTCCCCTTTGATCTTAGCAATACCCCTTCTGGACTTTCTCCTTTCACTAATGTATCTATAGAAAGTCTTGTCACCTTCTTTTACTGTTTGTGCTAGTGTTTCCTTGGTTTGGGCCTTTTTCTGCCTTACTGCCTTCCCTGATTCCCTTAGGGCAGTTTGGTATGCCTCCCTATCTTCATCCCACTGTGTTCCCTTATATTTCCTGAAGGCCAGCCTTTTGGCTCTGACCTTTTCTGCTACTCTGGCGCTCACCCTCTTCATGGTCAGCCTCTCGATGTTCACGCTCTCTCTTCTCCTCTGTGGGTCATTGCTCTCCCCTCTTTTCTCTGGAACTCCAGCTCCATCCTCCCAAACAACTCCATCTGTAACCTGATGACTTCTGGTCCAGAATGCTGGTGACTTTCAACTGCTGCTGTGGTCCTTGGCTTGCACTGGCCCTGCTGTCCTCCTCACTGGATCCAGACACTGCAATGGACACTGGCCCATCCATGCCCAAGGTTCAGTCCTTTTCAGTCATGGACTGTGACTCAATGATCTTGGTATCTGCTGCCATCAGGACATCTATAAGGTGCTGCTTGTTGGCTTTCCCCTCATACTGAACTCCTCTGTCCTGGCACAACTGCCTCAAGCAGTCTGCAGGTACCTGCTGTAGTTGGAAGCCATCTTCTTCCCTAACTATGGCTACTCTAACTTGCACTTTAGAAAAAAAATAAAACAGGTAGGAAATTTGACTGTAAGCAAATTGATATGGTTCTGTTTACTTTTCAACAAAAAAATCACTGCCTTATTTTGCAAGTGAGCTTTACAGTATTAAGCTGACACACTGAACTGTTAAAGCTTGTGTTACCAAAATCTTATTGCACTGCTGCCAACCAAATCTGTCACAAGCGCACTCCACAGGTCAGGCCCTCTGCTCCCACAGTGCCAACCTCAGAGTGCAATAGTGTAAACAGGTAACAGACAGGGTAACCCTCCTATCTGTTTTGGGTCCGAATCACCTGTTAGCCTCAAGTTCTGAAGGGATTCTGACTGTGAACCTTAATGCTAGCATACCCAATTACAGGCTCAGATAATATTCTCTTCAGGGGGATGCAATATATCTTTCACCTAAGGGCACCTAACCAGGTATCCAAAATGAAGCCTTAAAACTCTGTAAGAGACCTTAGGTATATTCGTACCTTTTCTGAGCTTAGTAACACCATCAAGCCCTTTTAAACCATTGACAGACTTAAAAATGCAGGCACTCCACATGCAAAAAGAAAACTGGGAAGACACAGGCAGTATCTTAAACAAAAGGTGGTTTACTAAAAATTGTAAAATAAGTAATATTAAATACAAAAAAAAATATCAAGAACTTACAATCTATAAAAGAAACAAGAGACAATCATAGAAACAAAACTCCTACCACAATACATTTAGATCTTTGCTATCTAAGGTATTACCTCTGGAAGTGCGTTTAAAGTTAGATCAGAGAACTGTTTCTCTCTTAAGAGTCCAAAAAAGATATGTCACATTTCAGATACACTGGTACATTTTCAAATCTATGTCCACACCCACTTGATGAGTCATCTAGCTCCTCCTTTTAGAATCTATTCCTCCAAACATTATTTCCTACCAGGAGGTATTTTAAAATTAATGGTAACATCAGAAGAAAAAACATTACCTAAATATGGCATCCTTTAACATTTCTTTGATCTAAACATTCCCACACTGGCACCAAGGTGTTAAAAAGCCAATAGAAATCAGCCTAATAACATCCTGTTTCTGATGTGATAAAGTCACATTTGGTTTCTACTTCAAAAAGCCCGGACAGGTCATGAAAAGGCAATAAAATGCCATTTTGCAAGGAAGTCAATTAAATGGTCCTTCTGGTCTGTTTTACATATCCTGTGGTTTTCAGCCACTGACACCTTGTAGCCACAGGCCAAATTCCTCACACACTGAAATGTCATACACAGATCATGTATTTATAATACTAATATCACACAATAATCATAACCAGCTGGCCAAGCATCACATGTGGTATATCATAAAATGCTGCAGTATGCTGCAGTGATAGCAGCACCCACTAGGAAGCAATACAGTAATGCTGTGGTATACCATAAAATGCTGCACTACACTGTAGGGATAGCAGCACCATTAGAATGCAATACAGTAATACTGTGGTATATCATTGAATGCTACAGTACACTGCAGGGATAGCAGCACCAGCTGGGATGCAATACAGTAATGCTGTGGTACATCATAAAATGCTGCAGTATGCTACGGGGTAGCAGCACCAGCTAGGAAGCAATACAGCAATACTGTGGTATATCAGTAAATTGCTAATGTATGCTGCAGGGATAGTAACACCAGCTAGCATACAATACAGTAATACTGTGGTATATCATAAAATGATGCAGTACACTGCAGGTATAGCACCACCAGCTAGGAAGCAATACAGTGATGCTGTGGTATATCATAAAATGCTGCAATATACTGCAGGAATAGCAACACCAGCTAGGAAGTAATACAGTGATGTTGTGGTATATCATAAAATGCTGCAATACACTGCAGGGATAGCAACACCAGCTAGGAAGAAATGCAGTAATGCTGTGGTATATCATAAAATGTTGCAGTACACTGCTGGGATAGCAGCACTGGCTAGGAAACAATACAGTAATGCTGTGGTATATTGTAAAATACTGCAGTACACTGCAGGGATAGCAGCACCAGCTGGAAAGCAAAACAGTACAACTGTGGTATATTGTAAAATACTGCAGTACACTGCAGGGACAGCAGCACCAGCTAGGAAGTAATACAGTAATACTGTGGTATATCATAAAATGTTGCAGTATGCTGCAGGGGTAGCAGCACCAGCTAGGAAGCAATACAGCAATACTATGGTATATCAGTAAATTGCTAATGTATGCTGCAGGGATAGCAACACCAGCTAGTATGCAATACAGTAATACTGTGGTATATAATAAAATGTTGCAGTACACTGCTGGGATAGCAGCACTGGCTAGGAAACAATACAGTAATGCTGTGGTATATTGTAAAATGCTGCAGTACAATGCAGGGATAGCAACACCAGCTAGGAAACAATACAGTAATACTGTGGTATATCATAAAATGTAGCAGTACACTGCTGGGAAACAATACAGTAATGCTCTGGTATATCATAAATTACTGCAGTACACTGCAGGGACAGCAGCACCAGCTAGGAAGTAATACAGTAATACTGTGGTATATCATAAAATGTTGCAGTACACTGCTGGGATAGCAGCACCAGCTAGGAAGCAATACAGTAATGCTGTGGTATATATATCATATAATGCTGCAGTACGCTGCAGGGATAGCAGCACCAGCTAGGAAGTAATACAGTAATACATAGATACATAGACAGTGTTGGCAGATAAGGGCCTATGGCCCACCCAGTCTGCCCATTTAAGTTTGTAAGTTCAGTTTATGTTTTCCAGGAAGTCTGTTGCCCCTTACCCCTGACCTCCAGAATTCTTTATGTCTATCCCATGCATTCTTAAATCCCGTGATTGTTTCAGCCCCCACCACTTCCTCTGGCAGGGTGTTCCACTTGTCCACCACCCGTTCTGTGAAGAAATTCTTCCTCACGTTTCCTCTGAATTGTCCTCCTCCAACTTCATCCCATGCCCTCTAGTCCTGGAACATCTTTTCACTTAAAAATAGTGCATTCCTGCACCCTGTTCCTCCTTGTAAGATACTTGTATGTCTCTATCATATCCCCTCTCTCCCTCCTCTCCTCCAGGGAGTACATGTTCAGTGCCTTCAACCTGTCCTCATAGGACTTGTGATGCAATCCATGCACCATCTTTGTTGCCCTCCTCTGAACCTTCTCTACCCTGTCTATGTCCTTACGTAGCTACTAAACAATACCGTAATGCTCTGGTATATCATAAAATACTGCAGTACACTGCTGGGATAGCAGCGCCAGCAAGGATGAAATACAGTAATGCTGTGGTTTGTCATAAAATGCTGCAGTACACTGCAGGAAACAGTACAGTTCAATGGCAATTAAAGCCCTTTTTACTGCAGTATTTATAAATTTTTTTATAAGCCCATCATACTGATTACTATGGAAATATTTTATTTATTTATTAAAATGTTTAACCTGGAAGGCACGCTGAGCAACATGTTGCTCCTCTCCTGGTGCGACCTGGGGGGTAGGAGAACATGAGAATATTTGGTACACAATATAAATTTGGTAATAAAATATAAATTTACAGTAGATAACATTCAAATAATTTGGGCAGACTGTACAGTCATGGCCTTTACTTAGTATATTGAACAGACCATGACTAGCCATGGCTTGCTATAACTCTGAATACCATTATGAATTTTAGTGACTACCACAGCAGCACTGATTTGAGTCATAATTCAAGGCACAGGTATTTCCAAGGCAGCTGTTTGTAATACTACTGTTTTCAGAAGTGGTATTTCTACTGACAAGAGGCAGGAGAGAAACATGGCAAAGAAGAAATATTTGAAACTCAGTGCTTCAGAAAAACACAGCTACAAATGTGGTCCCGAGAGCAGATAGTACACATTCAATGCCTTTGAAAAACTATATCACTTATAGTCAATTTTTGCCTAGTGGCATGGAGGGCTGAGGCATCATGCCTTACCTTCTGCCACACTGGTGACCCATGTTTGCAGTGTGAGGAGGTTGCTGGGGTTGGCCAGAGAGGAGTAGGATCTAGTGCCCAAGGACAGCTCTCCTCCTCCTCTGGGTGAGAACCAACGATTGGTGCTTGCCTGGCACCTAGTGGAGCCTGGGGGGTGGCACACCAACACTCCACAAGGTGGGTGGAGGTGGAGGTGGGGCAGATGCCTGGAGTGCCACACATGGAAGCATGTGTGACACCACAACTGGTGTCATTGCATGCCATTTCCTCCAAGAAAAAAAAAGAGGAAACATGTCTCCGGTGGTTGGATGATGGAGGGGGTTCACAGGTCCCACTCCCCATCCAGCCGGGCACTGACCGGAACTACATCTGATTTTCAGTGGAGGCCTGAGGAGCCCCTGCTGACCCCACTGGGGGGGCAAGCCCTGGGGGAAGATGATCGGTGCTGACAGTGGACGTCGGCAGGATGGGTCTGGGGTTCCCTCCTGAACATGACCAGCTGGAGACAGGGGAGAAAAAGTAATTAGAAAATTTTTTTTAAAGAAAATGCTATTTTTCTGAAGCATATGACTGATGGGCTAATGAACTGGAGATGACATTTCTCTATAGGGGTTAACACAAAACATTACTGAGAAAGGGTAGCGATACAGCCGCTTCACTGAAAAAAGAACAATTAAAAGCCACTAGAAAAATAAAATTCATGAGCAAGGTCCTGCTACTTTGCTCAGTAAATTCAGTCACTTGACAGGTAAAATTGATACATGGATACACAGACACTGTTGGTAGATTATGGCCTATGGCCCACCCAATCTGCCCATTTGAGCTTGTAAGTTCTCTTTATGCTTTCTAGAAGTCTGTTGCCCCTTACCCCTTACCCATGATGTCCAGAATTCCCTCATGTCTATCCCATGCATTCTTAAAACCCATGATTGTTTCAGCCCCTACCACTTCCTCTCACAGGGTGTTCCACTTGTCCACCACCCTTTGTTTGAAGAAATTCTTCCTCATGTTTCCTCTGTATTGCCCTTCCTCCAGCTTCATCCCATGTTCTCTAGTCCTAGAACATCTTTTTCACTGGAAAATAGTGTATTCCTGCACTCTGCTCCTTCAAGGTACTTACATATTTCTATCATGTCCCCTCTCTCCCTTCTCTCCTCCAGGGAGTATATATTCAAGTCCTTCAGCCTGTCCTCATAGGACTTGTGATGCAATCCCTGCATCATCTTTGTTGCTCTCCTCTGAACTTTCTCCACCCTGTCTATGTCCTTATGTAATAAGATCTCCAGAACTGTATACAGTACTCCATGTGGGGCCTCACCAGTGTCTTGTATAGTGGAATTATGACCTCCCTTTTCCTGCTGGTGATGCCCCTACCTATGCATCCCAGCATCCTATTTGCTTTATCTGCTGCCTTGTCACACTGTTTCCCTACCATGAGATCATCAGAGATGATGACACCAGGTTCCTTTCCTGCTCGGTGCACACTAAATCCTCCCCCTCTCCCCAACTGATATCTTGTTCCAGGAATTTTGTGCCCCGTACACATTATCTTGCACTTCTGTGTATTGAATTTCAACTGCCAAACCCTTGACAATTCTTCAAGCTTCTGCAGGTCCTTTTTCATTCTGTCTACACCCTCTGGCATGTCCACTCTGTTACAGACCTTAATGTCATCAGTAATCAGGGAAATTCTGCCTTCGAGGTCCTACACAATGTCACTGATGAAGACGCTGAATAGGACTGGTCCCAGAATTGATCCCTGTGGTCCCTCTGTAGAATGACGACCATTTAACACCACCCTCTGTGTCCTGCCACCCGGACAATTACCCACCCACCACACTACTGTGTTGCTTACTCTCATATTCCCCAGTTTCTTTAACAGCCTTCTATGTGGCACACTGTCAAAGGCCTTGCTGAAGTCCAGATAGACCACATCCACTGCCCTCCCTTGATCCACCTCTCGTCACCAGTTGTAAAATTCAATGAGGCTGGTCTGGCATTAACTCCCTAGTGAAATTATGCTGTCTTGGGTCCTGTAGTCTGTTGTCAACCAGATGTTCCACCAATCTCTCCTTCAGTAGTGCTTCCATGATCTTCCCCACTAGCGAGGTCAGACTGACTGGTTTATAGTTCCCTGCTTCCTCTTTGTTACCACTTTTGTATAAGGGGACATCTGCTGTCCTCCAGTCTTTGGGTACCTCCCCTGTTTCCAGTGATTGGATAAACAGGATTGCCAGAGGTCCAGCCAGCACCTCTCTTAGTTCCTTTAGAACCCTGGGGTGCATCCCATCTGGCCCCATTGCTTTATCGACTCATTCTTTTCAGTTCCTTCAGGACCTTTCCCATGTAAAGAGGCTTGTGTCCATTTCTACACCATTCCTACCCTTTGTACCTCCATCAGGCCCATTACCCTCCTCTTCCTCAGTAAAGATTGAGAAGAAATATCTGTTTAGTATGTCAGCTTTACTGTTGTCATCCTTCATGCAACCCCTGCCTTCCCCCTTCAGTCTCACTATCCCTCCCTTTGCCCTTCTTTATTCACTTATGTACCTGTAAAAGGTTTTGTCCCCTCTACCCACTGATTTTGTGTTACACTCTTCTGTCTGAGCTTTGGCTTCCCTTACTGACCTCCCTGCCTCCCTTTGCTTCTCCTGGTACTTCTCCCTGTCTGCTTCTACCTGCATCTTTTTGTACTGCCGGAATGCAATCTTTTTGGCTTTCACTTTCTCCTCTACCTCCTTGGAAAGCAATAATGGCCTCCTTCTCTTTTATTGTTTATTGTTTATTTGAGTCTAGGATTACAAGTACCTTTGAGCCGGGGCTCTTTTACAAAGGTTCCACATCAGTGAGTACAGGCACATAGTTTCAATTACAGTAAAGCACAATCAGTAACACTGATGGTCGTAACATGTTATTACAAGGTTACTACATGAAACACAAGGAAAAATAGAAATGAGAGATGGGGAAAGGGTGGGAAGAGGGTGGGTGGGACCAGGGGGGGAATGGCAGCCTAGGGGCTTTGTCATGGATGGACGGGGTAAGTGCATCAGATGGGCAGTGGTGTAGGCAAAGTGCTAGGTGGAGGGGCAACAACAGGCAGCAGAAACAACGAGCAGCAAGGTGGGAGCACTGCTTAGCCATGGCAGTCACAGGCGCTAGAGGCAAGAAAAGTGAGGCAGAGCTTGGACTTGAAGGCGCCCAGCATGGGTGAGGCATAGATGTCACTACTGAGACTATTTAGCCAGCTGGGTGCCCTATATGCAAAGGACCTTTGGCCTTGGGTTGTGCGACAGTGGGGGGTTTGCGAGAGTTGAGGTTTAGAGGTTTAGACCTTCGGGTTTTGATGTTGTTTCTGGGTTTAAGGAGAGAGCTGACTCAGGAGGAGCACTGCCCATCATTATTTTCCTAGCTGTGATGCAGGATTGATATTTTATTCAGCTGTTGAGTTGCAACCACCCAGTTTGAGAGTAGAGGTCACAAATATGGGTGAGATGGTGGGATCTGGTGACGAGTCGACAGGCTTTATTGAGGGAAGTAGAAACTCATTTGAGACATGAGGCAGTGGCGGAGCCATAAATGATGAGTTTGTAATCAATAATGCTAACAATGGAGCTCTGGATGGTGACTGACAATGTTTCAGGGGTTAGATGTTTCCTGTGATGGAACAGTAGGCCCAGCCTGATGTTTGCAGCTTTCACCACAGTATTAATGTGAGCAGCATAGGAGAGGTCGGAGTCAAGGGTGATGCCAAGGTATTTGAAGGTTTGGATTTGTTTAAGAGTGACTACTTACTTGGTTTTGATGAAGAGGTGATACTGCTTATTTTTGTTGTGAGAGCTGCTGAAAAACATGGTCTTTGTTTTTTTCTGATTTAGGATCAGTTTGTGCTTTAAAAAACAGTTTTTGACTGATGTGAAGCCACGCTGGACGTTTTCTTGCAGTTGTATTGGATCATGGTGGGAGGCTAGGATTACAGCATCATCTGCATAGAGTATAATTTGCTCTGGACAGGAATCTGGTAGCGAGTTCAGAAACAGGCTAACCTGCTTAATTCATAATTCTGTTGCTCTTGTAATCATTTTAAATATTGTTCATTTTTCCTCCACCTCTGATTTCTTCCCCACTCCCATTAGTGCCTCTTTCAAGCATGTCCCAATTTTCCCAAAATATGGCCACCTTAAAATCAAGGATACGTATATTTTTGTATGGTTTGTTTTTTCTCTTTCTGTGATTTCAAACTACAGTGATCGGTGATCACTGTTCCCCGGGATTTCCCCCACTGTTACCCCATCACACTGTTCCCATTTGTGAGCACAAGGTCCGTTATTGCCTTCTGCTGAATTGGCAATATAATTTATTGTAATTGCCCTATCCTGCTTGGTGACAATGATGTGACTTCAGCAGTAGGTGATACCCCATGCATTAATTGAAGTAAAGCAAACAGTCTGAGAGACAAGTAAGTCCATGGCTGATTTGAGACAAGTCGGTCAGCTATCATTAATAACCTATGGTTACCATACAAACCGAAACCTTTCTTCAAATGCTACAATTGTAATGTGTGCACATATGTACAGCCTGGTAAAGAGTTTGTACACCCCTACATGACGATTTAAAGTGGGAACATAGGAATTTGTTAATTGCAGCACTGACTTTGTCACATATGTTGTATAGTGTAACTACAATAAGATACATGTGCGGAGAACAGTGCCCCACTTGAAAACTAGCACACAAAACCATTGAGTAGTATTATTAATAGGAAACTTGACCCCCCACTTGGTAGTCATTTGTTTGATTGTCATAATTCACATCCTAGAGAATTAAAGTTTATAGACATTGAGAGAGTAGGTGCTTTGTGGGGGGAGGGAGAGTGAATAAACTACTGTGGAAAAAATCAGCTTGGATTTATGAATTACAAAGTGTTACAGCTGCTGGTTTACACAAGCAATGGGATTTTGTGCTTTCTACAGCCATAGAGACTTTTTTACCTGTAGCCATACCTTTGCATCTCGCATTTACTGCATGTGTCAGCGTTCTTGCTTGTATTGAACTATATTTGTGCTTAACATGGTTCCTGATGTTACTGCCGTTAAAGAATTTTCAGCAGAAGGCTGTGCCTGGCTACTTGTTTCCTTTGTGAGTGCTCAGGACTTTTGGATTCATTGCTTCTGTGTTTCAGAGCTGGCTGCCCTACTTCCATGAGCACCGACCCTACACCATGTATCATGCCTCCCCTTTTGGAACTAGAAACACAGAAACAGAGATTGCTTGCAGATAAGGACTGTATGCCCCCCCAAGTCTATTTATTTTTCCCTGCCTACAGTAACACCACAGATCTTACATGAGCTCCGGTCAATTCTCCCTCCTGCTTTTCTCTGAGACTCCCTTGTACCTATTCCATTCATTCTGGAACTCCACTATTGTTCATGCTCCTACCATCTCCAATGAAATGCTGTTCCAGGAATCAACCACTCTTTCTCTGAAGAAGTAATTCCTTACATCTCTCTTGATATTACCCTCCCCTCAGCTTCATATCGGGTCCCCTTGTTCCAGAGTGCCTTTTTTTTTCTGAAAAACACTTCCCTCCGGTGCCTTATTTTGTGTCTTTTTGTAACAAGGCTATGTTGGAAATTTGGGTGTAATAATATTACAAAATAACACATTTATAAGCCTACGTTACATTTTGCAAACACAGACTCCTAACTTTGATACATTTAAATATTGTTACCCCTGATTATTCACTTGCAGCCTTATTGGCTCTGGCCAGAGTTTGTTTTGCCTTTGTGCTGTCTTGTACTGGTTTTTCTGCTGGTGTGTGCCTCTCCTGCTTTCTGGGTCAGTATTTTGCTTTCTATCTCCTGGCTGCAGGTTGTGCTTCTTTGTCTGTCTATTTCTACTACTGTCTCGTCTCCTGTTCCTGTTCATTTCCATTTCATTTTTTGGGGGGGGGCTTCTAGTGTTTCCCAAGTGTCCTGCCTTCATTCTGCTTGCATTGTGCTATTCAGACTCCCATTTTGCTGCTTCCCCCTTTAGTTCAAAGCTATTCCTGCTCCATTCTTGCTTTTTTTCTTCCTTTAGCAAACTCAGTCCAGTTACAATCCTGATTGTCTGCACCTGCCCCTAGCTAGCAGCCACTCCCTTCTGTGCTCTGTTTGTTGTTCCTCAGCAGCTCAGCTTCTACCTGTTCCACATAAGCATACTTTCCTAGCAATTTTATTTTTATTTGAAAAGGTTTCACCATGAAATACAATGTTTTCAGAAGCATCCTGGGGGGGGGGTTACATAAGTGGGTAGGCAAAAAAAAAGAACAAAGAGAGGCTGAATACATACAGTGTAACAGAAGTACAATTCATTACAGACCTAGACAAGGAATAGAACTAAAACCGACAGTATTGTTAAGGTACAACATATAGGGTTACAATACCATAAGCATGCAAGTACTAACAGGTTACAAGGAAGGTATAGACCAATAGTAGAATTACACCTTAAAGTGCTAGACATGGCAGGTTGCATGCAGGGGGTACTAAGTGCTATGTTAGACAAGCATAATGGTAGTGAAAACATGACCAAAGGGAAGGGGGATCCAAGACATGGGAGGGGATGGTAGGTGCAGGGGAAGAAAAGGGGGAGGAAGGGCAGACCAGGCACTACACCCCTTCAGGATGCTGAAAACCTTGTAATGGGAGAAGGACCTGGCAAAGAAGGAGGATAGAGAGGGAAGAGAGGAGGAGGAGGATTGGGGGTAGGGTTGGGGGGTAGGGAGTGATTAAGGTGGCTGGCAGAGAAACTTAGAAGATTTGGGAAGAAGAAAAGGGAAAAGGGAAAAAAGAAAAGAAAAAGTGGGGATGCTGGGGGTTGGATATGTGGTAGGTAGGGAAGGGGTTAGGTGCAGTTGAAATGGAAAAGTGTGCTTCTGGAGTAGAAGAGATAGTGAAAAGCAGGATTGAGCAGAGCAAATTTCTAGGAGGGAATTGCAGATAGTAGGGAACTTGTATGAGAAGGTGGTGTGATTGTGATGAAGTGCGCCATGGGGAGGGAGGCAAGGATTCAATGTGTGTTATACAGCAGGTACAGCAGGAGGAGGGGGGAGTAGGAGGAAGGAAAAGCATGTGGGAAGAGATCCGAGCCAGAACTTCCCAACTAAGTTGATGCTGTGACACAGGCACTTGGCATTAAGGGATGGAAAGGAGAGCGAGGTACAGTATACAGATTGCAGTGGTGTGTAAGGAGAGCGAGGTACAGTATACAGATTGCAGTGGTGTGTAAGGAGAGCGAGGTACAGTATACAGATTGCAGTGGTGTGTAAGGAGAGCGAGGTACAGTATACAGATTGCAGTGTGTGTAAGGAGAGCGAGGTACAGTATACAGATTGCAGTGTGTGTAAGGAGAGCGAGGTACAGTATACAGATTGCAGTGGTGTGTAAGGAGAGCAAGATACAGTATACAGATTGCAGTGGTGTGTAAGGAGAGTGAGGTACAGTATACAGATTGCAGTGGTGTGTAAGGAGAGTGAGGTACAGTATACAGATTGCAGTGGTGTGTAAGGAGAGCGAGGTACAGTATACAGATTGCAGTGTGTGTAAGGAGAGCGAGGTACAGTATACAGATTGCAGGATGGAAAGGAGAGTGAGGTACAGTATACAGATTGCAGTGGTGTGTAAGGAGAGCGAGGTACAGTATACAGATTGCAGTGTGTGTAAGGAGAGCGAGGTACAGTATACAGATTGCAGTGGTGTGTAAGGAGAGCGAGGTACAATATACAGATTGCAGTGTGTGTAAGGAGAGCGAGGTACAGTATACAGATTGAAGTGGTGTGTAAGGAGAGTGAGGTACAGTATACAGATTGCAGTGGTGTGTAAGGAGAGTGAGGTACAGTATACAGATTGCAGTGGTGTGTAAGGAGAGCGAGGTACAGTATACAGATTGCAGTGGTGTGTAAGGAGAGCAAGGTACAGTATACAGATTGCAGTGTGTGTGTAAGAGGCGAGGTACAGTATACAGATTGCAGTGTGTAGGAGAGAGAGGTACAGTATACAGATTGCAGTGTGTGTAAGGAGAGTGAGGTACAGTATACAGATTGCAGTGGTGTGTAAGGAGAGCGAGGTACAGTATACAGATTGCAGTGTGTGTAAGGAGAGCGAGGTACAGTATACAGATTGCAGTGTGTGTAAGGAGAGCGAGGTACAGTATACAGATTGCAGTGTGTGTAAGGGGAGCGAGGTACAGTATACAGATTGCAGTGGTGTGTAAGGAGAGCAAGATACAGTATACAGATTGCAGTGGTGTGTAAGGAGAGTGAGGTACAGTATACAGATTGCAGTGGTGTGTAAGGAGAGCGAGGTACAGTATACAGATTGCAGTGTGTGTAAGGAGAGCGAGGTACAGTATACAGATTGCAGGATGAAAAGGAGAGTGAGGTACAGTATACAGATTGCAGTGGTGTGTAAGGAGAGTGAGGTACAGTATACAGATTGCGGTGTGTGTAAGGAGAGCGAGGTACAGTATACAGATTGCAGTGGTGTGTAAGGAGAGCGGTACAATATACAGATTGCAGTGTGTGTAAGGAGAGCGAGGTACAGTATACAGATTGCAGTGGTGTGTAAGGAGAGTGAGGTACAGTATACAGATTGCAGTGGTGTGTAAGGAGAGCGAGGTACAGTATACAGATTGCAGTGTGTGTAAGGAGAGCGAGGTACAGTATACAGATTGCAGTGGTGTGTAAGGAGAGCGAGGTACAGTATACAGATTGCAGTGGTGTGTAAGGAGGCGAGGTACAGTATACAGATTGCAGGGTGTGTAAGGAGAGCGAGGTACAGTATACAGATTGCAGTGGTGTGTAAGGAGAGGAGGTACAGTATACAGATTGCAGTGGTGTGTAAGGAGAGCGAGGTACAGTATACAGATTGCAGTGTGTGTAAGGAGAGCGAGATACAGTATACAGATTGCAGTGGTGTGTAAGGAGAGTGAGGTACAGTATACAGATTGCAGTGTGTGTAAGGAGAGCGAGGTACAGTATACAGATTGCAGTGTGTGTAAGGAGAGCGAGGTACAGTATACAGATTGCAGTGTGTGTAAGGAGAGCGAGGTACAGTATACAGATTGCAGTGTGTGTAAGGAGGAGGTACAGTATACAGATTGCAGTGGTGTGTAAGAGGCGGTACAGTATACAGATTGCAGTGGTGTAAGGAGGACGAGGTACAGTATACAGATTGCAGTGTGTGTAAGGTAGGCGAGATACAGTATACAGATTGCATTGTGTATGGAGAGTGAGGTACAGTATACAGATTGCAGTGTGTGTAAGGAGAGTGAGGTACAGTATACAGATTGCAGTGGTGTGTAAGGAGAGTGAGGTACAGTATACAGATTGCAGTGGTGTGTAAGGAGAGTGAGGTACAGTATACAGATTGCAGTGTGTGTAAGGAGAGTGAGGTACAGTATACAGATTGCAGTGTGTAAGGAGAGTGAGGTACAGTATACAGATTGCAGTGGTGTGTAAGGAGAGTGAGGTACAGTATACAGATTGCAGTGTGTCTAAGGAGAGCGAGGTACAGTATACAGATTGCAGTGGTGTGTAAGGAAAGCGAGGTACAGTATACAGATTGCAGTGTGTGTAAGGAGAGCGAGGTGCAGTATACAGATTGCAGTGGTGTGTAAGGAGAGCAAGATACAGTATACAGATTGCAGTGCGTGTAAGGAGAGTGAGGTATAGTATGCAGGAAGGAAAAGAGAGTGAGGTACAGTATACAGATTTCAGGATGGAAAGGAGAGTGAGGAACAGTATACAGATTGCAGGATGGAAAGGAGAGTGAGGTACAGTATACAGATTGCAGTGGTGTGTAAGGAGTGTGAGATACAGTGTACAGATTGCAGTGTGTGTAAAGAGAGTGAGGTACAGTATGCAGGATGGAAAAGAGAGCGAGGTACAGTATACAGATTATAGGATGGAAAGGAGAGTGAGGAACAGTGTATAGATTGCAGGATGGAAAGGAGAGCGAGATACAGTATACAGATTGCAGTGGTGTGTAAGGAGAGTGACGTACGGTATACAGATTGCAGTGTGTGTAAGGAGAGCGAGGTACAGTATACAGATTGCAGGATGGAAAGGAGAGTGAGGTACAGTATACAGATTGCAGTATGTGTAAGGAGAGTGAGGTACAGTATACAGATTACAGTGGTGTGTAAGGAGAGCGAGGTACAGTATACAGATTGCAGTGGTGTGTAAGGAGAGCGAGGTACAGTATACAGATTGCAGTGTGTGTAAGGAGAGAGAGGTACAGTATACAAATTGCAGTGGTGTGTAACAGGAGGGCAGCCAATTACATAGCGACAGAAGGAGTTGAAGAGGGTGTCCAGTCTGAAGATTTATTTATTTATGTATTGTAGAAGTCAGATTTACAACCTTTGAGTTGTGGACTCATTTACAAAGACACCTCATCGCAGGGAGGGTAGACATGAATACAGAGTGGGTACAACAATGGTAACATACAGGTGCAAATACAGATAACAGTAAGGCTCATTTATATGTATACAGAGTGAGTACAGCCGTGTTAACATACAGGTACAATACAGATAATAGTATGACTCATTACTCATTAAAGTTTCACACAAAAGTTACAATCGAGATAAAACTATTTCAATAGTAGTGTGCCGCCCTGGACATACCAGGGAGAATACCTCTGGGGAAAACAGTGGTTGGAGGGATGGGGGGTAAGCAGTCCAGTAGACCTTGTCAAGTCAGTGGGCCATGGGGGGAGACCCCACTGTTATATTACTTTGGGGCAATTACAGTTACGGGTGTCAAAAATGAGGTTACGGAGAGCAACTTTGAAAGAACCAATTTTGGGGAGATTGGTGAGAGGGTGGGAGGGAGTTGAACCAGCTGGGGGTGCAGTAGCGGAAAGACCTTTGAGCTAAGGAGGTCTTGATGAGGGGCACCTAGAAGGTGGCCTTAGCTGCACTGTGGGTGGCAACAGACGTGGATGTGCGCCACAAGGATGCAGTGACCACAGGGGGGGAAGACACCTAGCAGGAATTTTTTTGGCAATTAGGCAGGATGGTAGCATAAGCATTCCTCTAAGGTGAGCAGGTTGGTGGAAGAATAGAGTAGGCAAGTATGAATGCAGAGGGGTGCACTGGTCATGAGCCTGCAGGCCTTGTGTATTGAGGTCTGAATTTTGGTGAGGGCAGTGTTGTCAGCCACTGTGTAGATGGGTAGACCGTAGCTGACTAAGGACAGGATGGAGGAGTTGATGTCCAACCAGAGGGCAGTTTACGGGAGGCAATCTCTATGTCAATAGAGAAGGCCAATCTGAGAATTTGTAGCTGAGGATAGGGTATTGATTTGGGTGTGGAAAGTAAGAGCCGAGTCGAAGGTGATGCCCAGGTATTTGTAGGATGACACCTGCTTGAGAGGGTGTGTGTTACTGGGAAGAATGCAGAGGGGGGCATTTTTGGCCTTATTCTGGTAGTGAGAGAAGAGCATGGATTTGGTTTTCTCGAGGTTAATGACCAGCCGGTGGTCAAGGAACCACTTTTCGGCTTGGTTAAAATAATGCTGCAAAGATACCTGTAGAGATATGGGGTCAGGGTGGGAGGCAAAGAGGACTGCATCATCGGCATAGAGGAGCATGTTGCCAGAAGACCAGAAGCTGGGGAGAGTATTGAGGAAGAGGCTGAAAAGTACAGGGCCCAGGATTGAACCTTGGGGGACTCCGGAGTGAATGGGCAGGGAGTTAGACAGTGTGCCGTTTACCTTCACGTGCTGGGATCTGGTAGAGAGGTAGCTAGAAAACCAATTTAGGGGGCCAGGGGAAAAGCCAAGTTGGTGGAGGGAGTCAAGTAAGAGGGAGTGACAGACAGTGTCAAAGGCCTTAGAGAGGTCAATGAACACTGCACCTGCAGCGTGACCAGAGTCGAGGGCAGAGTGGAGATGCTGGGAGAACTCCAGAAGGGCTGTAGTGCTATTGTCTTCTGGGTGGAATCCGTGTTGTTCTGGGCACATCAGGTCATATTTGACTAGGTATTCAGAAGGGTGGATGTTGGGGCAGAAGAGTAGACAATATCCCTGAAACCGAGGACAGGGAGAATCATCTTTTGGATGATTCCTCTCATGGCTTGCAGTGACAGGCAGCTGCAGTGTCTGTACAGAGCACTGTTTGGGGAGTAATTTTTTCTGGATAGCGTCAATGTGTACCACAAAGTCAAGAGATGTTCACTTGGATCTCACACCAAAAAGGTGCCGAAAATATTTTTTTTTTGTTTATGCAGGGGGCTGTGCCCCCCACACCCCAACTCCAGCAGAGTGCACGCCGGGGGGAGGGGTGAAACCAAAAAAAAATCCCAGACCAGCAAAAAAATATCGACGTGCCCAGCATCAAACCCGGCACTATCACAACCCTAGCCTGCCACAAATTCACCACGCCACATGGCCAGCTTGGCAGCCCACTGCCACACTATATCTCACAAACCCTCCCTCCTCTTCCACCTGTCATGCTCGCTCCCCCCATATGCACATGTACATACAGCAAAAGGATGTCGCTATAGCTGTATTCGCCCCCCCGTCCAGTAGCCCTGTGAACAGGCACCGCTACTGAGTCACCCTTTTTGTAAGTGCTCAATAGTGGATGCCCTTATCACAGGATAGCATATTTAAAGCATCCACCACCCTTTCTGTGAAGAAAAGCTTTCTCACATTCCCCCTATCCTGCCCCCTCCAATCTCATATCATGCCCTCTCATCCTTGTATATCTCCGATATCTAAAAGAGGTCACTCACCTGGACTTTGTTCAAGCCCTTAGATACCTGAAGGTTTCAGTCATGTCTTCTTGTTCCTGCCTCTCCTCCAATGTATACATACAGTACTGAGGTCTTTCAGTTTCTCATGTCTTCTGGTGCAAGCCCTTTACCATAGCTGCCATTCTTTGGACTGCCTCCAGCCTGTCCACATCTTTGTGGATCTGCAGCCTCCAGAACTGTAGTCCATAGTCCAGATGAGGCCACATCAGCAATTTGTACAGTGGCAACATCAGTTCCCTTTTTACATTCGCTTGTGCACATGCGCAAGGAACGTCTTGGGTGAATGGGACACTTTGGAGGTGTGCCTCTCCTGAGCAATCCCCTGCTCCTTTGAGCAGGCATGGCGGTCCTGCACCAATCTGCACCAGTGCTGTGTATGACAAAGAAAACCACCGCTGTGTGCTTGCACCGCATCACCCCAAATCTTTGCTGCCACGCTGAGGCCCACCCCAGCGTGGCAAACATCCAGCGTCATCTGCCGGCGGGGTGCCCAATCCCCGTCAGCTCCACGGCCCCCAGCCATCCTCTGCCACACTGGGAGCCCACCCCAGTGTGGCAACGTCCATCATCAAAGTACAAAAAACCACCTGTAATTTAAAATGGTCCCGCAGTCTCCGCCCCCTCCGACAACCCGCACCCACCCCACCCTGCGCCCTGCCTCCCCCACACCCCTCACCCCATACTTACCTCCGGCTAGATGCGGCAATCATCGCTGGACCGGGAACATGTCTGCACTCTTCAAAGCCGGCCGCGAACTGAGGAAATGCCGGTAAGCTGTATAATGGGCTGGATGGGTTTTTTTCAACTTTGTTGCATATCTCAGGCATTTTTTGGAATTTTTGCACCAAATTTTCAACATGGGGTTTTTGCGACCCCTTCTCATAAATTCTGTTACTGTCATGGCATTATTCAGGCCCGAAGGGTGATTTCGCAGTCACTGTGTGAAATCACCTTTTGGGCCTGATTAATGAAATGACAGTGCCAGCGTTCATAAGGTGGGCTCTCAAAAAGCCTATTTTGAAAATTTGGTGGAAAAATTCCTAAAAATGAAGGTTTTACACACGTGCATTACGCAGTTCCTATGCAGGCTCGTAAGTTCATGAATTTTTAATATTTTCACTACAGATTTTCAACATTGCCATTTTACCACACCTCCTTATGAGTAGTACAGCTGTCATTTTTCACATCTCACCCAAAACATGTTTCCGCCCATGTAGAGCACATTGGTGCAGTCAGTGTGCGAAATCAATGTATGGGACACATTAAGAAAATCACAGTGATGCTGTTCATGAGCACAGGTCTTAAAATGGCTGTGTTGAAAATTTGGTGAAAAAATTCCTAAAAATGACTTTTACAAGCGTGCGTTGCGCAGTTCCTAGCACGCCGTAAGTTCAGCAGATTTTCAATATTTTCACTCCAGATTTTCAACATTGCCATTTTACCACACCTCCTTATGAGCAGTACAGCTGTCATTTTTCACATCCTGCCCAAAATGTGTTTCTACCTATGTAGCGCACAATGGTGCAGTCGGTGTGCGAATCAATGTATGGGACACATTAAGAAAATAACAGTGATACTGTTCATGAGCAGAGGTCTTAAAATGGCTGTGCTGAAAATTTGTGAAAAAATTCCTAAAAATGACTGTTTCTGGCGTGCGTTGCGCGGTTCCGGCCTGCAGCTGCGTAAATTAGCAATTTTTCAATATTTGCGCGCTCAATGAGTTCCAAATGCCTAAACAGCACATAGAAGCAAGCAACATTCAGCATTGACAAATGCTTGTACTTCTTTGTCACTGTTTTTTTATTAAGCCATGTCCAAGTGCCAAATACCACTGCAAATACCTGCAAGCGAACGTTCAGTATTGACAAATGCTTGTTATGCTAGTGATACCCCTACTTATGCACCCCAACATGCCACTGGCCCTCCCCACAGCCTTGGTGCACTGTTCGGCCATCTTTAGTTCATTCAAGATTATTATCTTTTGATGATAATCCTTTTCTTCCCTGGTAACCATCAGCACCCCTTCCCCCCATTATGTAGCTCTCCGCAGGGTTTCTGCACCTGATTTGCATGATTTTGCCTTTCTTGGCATTACATTTTAATTGGGCACACTTTGGGCCATTCTTCCAGCTTTCCTAGATCCTTCCTCAATTTTCTGACTCCCTTCTGGAGTATATCCTGTTGTAGATCTTGGTGTCATCTGCAAATAGGAAAACCTTCCCCTCCAGCCCTTCGGCAATATCACTAATTATTCCATTAAAAAGGACTGGTCTTAGGACAGATCCTTGAGGTACACCACTGGTCTCAGTACAGATCCTTGAGGTACCCCACTGGTCTCAGGACAGATCTTGAGGTACCCCACTGGTCTCAGGACTGATCTCTGAGGTACTCCACTGGTCTCAGGACTGATCCTTGAGGTATCCCACTGGTCTCAGGACTGATCCTTGAGGTACCCCACTGGTCTCAGGACAGATCCTTGAGGTACCCCACTGGTCTCAGGACTGATCCTTGAGGTACTCCACTGATCTCAGGACTGATCCATGAGGTACGCCACTGGTCTCAGGACTGATCCTTGAGGTACTCCACTGGTCTCAGGACTGATCCCTGAGGTACCCCACTTGTCACCCCCTTTCCTCGGCTTGGATGCTGTTTACCACTACCCTCTGCTTTCCATCCCCAACCAATTTCTAACCCAGTTCTCCACTTTGTGGCCCACCTCCAGGCTATCCAACTTGTTAACCAGTTTTCTGTGTGGAATGGTGTTGAAGGCCTTACTGAAATCGAGGTAGGCTGGTGATATCCACCGCTCCCCTGATCCCTTTCCTTCATCACCCAGTCAAAAAACTATCATGTCTGTTTGACATAACCTTCCTGCTATGAATCCATACTGCCTCAAAAGTGGCCCAAAGGATGAGCCAGGAAACTTTAGGCCAGTGAGCCTCATACAAATCATGGGAAAGCTCAAACCGGAAGACCTGGGTTTGAATCCCGCAGCCCCCACTTGCATACTGTATGACCCAGAGCAAGTCATTTAACTTTCTTGTGCTCCCAGGTCGCACCTGTAAACAAGCTTTCAGCTTGGTGCATCTCTACTGGTTAAAAAATAAAAAACCTTATGGAAACCATACTAAAAGAGGGAATAGTGAGCTTTTTGGAGGAAAACAGTCTCCAGGGTAGTCAAGAGCATGGATTTATGGTAGACAGATCCTGCCAGACAAACCTAGAAGAGAACTAAGACTGGGTGACATGGGAACTGGATTAGAGCCATGCAGTGGATGTCCTGTATTTGGACTTCAGCAAGGCCTTTGATTCAGAGCCACATGGGAGGCTGGGGAGGGAAACTGGAATATGTGGGTGCAGGACCAAAAAGTGTGAAATGGATCACAAACCTGGCTAAAGGGAAGGCGGCAAAGGGTGGTTGTGGAGGGGGACCTCTCATCACTGAGAGCAGTCACGAGCTGAGTACCACAGGGATCAGTACTGGGACCGATGTTGTTTGGGATTTTTATTGCAGATATCTCACATGGGATCTGGAGCAAGATCAGTCTGTTCACAGACGATACCAAAATGGGAGCCATGGTCGATAATGCAGTGGGGTGGAAGGGGTTGCAGGAGGACCTGGCAAAGTTGCAGGAGATGGCGAATACATGACAGTTGGGGTTCAATGCCAAGAAGTGCAAGGTTCTGTTCTTTGGATCCAGGGACCAGGGAAGTGATTATCACCTGAATGGGGTACAGTTGGTGAGCTCCACAGGGGAGAAGGACCTAGGAGTGATCATTACAGGGAGCATGGACAGCTCTGCTCAGTGCAGGAAGGCAGCAGCGAAAGCCAACAAAATGCTGGGGTGTTTTGCAAGAGGGATCTCCTCTGGAAGGAGTGAGATTATCCTGCCCCTGTATAGGTCAACCTGTCAGACACCACCTGGAGTGCTGCACACAGTACTGGAGCCCATTCCTTAAGAAGGGCATTAGATTGTTTGAGGGGGTGCTGCAAAGGGCCCCAAAGATGATTCAAGGATTGGGGAGCAAGACCTATGAGGACAGGATGGGAGAGCTGTATATGTATTCACTGGAGGAGAGGAAGGATAGGGGGGATATAATCGAGACCTTTAAGTAACTAAAGGGGATAAACAAGACCCACACAAAAGGGATTTTTCAGATGAGAAGGGGAGGGACACGAGAAAGCATGGACTGAGACTGGGGGGGGGAGTCGAGAGGGAGAGGAGGGGACATTTTTTCATGGAAAGTGGTGGACAAATGGAACACCTTACCAGACAAGATAGTGTCCTGTAAGATGGTGGGTAGTTTAAAGAGGGCTTGGGACTGGGTAAGGAATACTGGGAAGGGGGTGGGAGGGGCTAGCTGCATACTCGAGCAGACTCGGGGAAACCATGAGGCCTGTTTCTGCTGACAATTTTGTATGCTTGACTGTTCCTGTGCTCAACGGGATTCCAAGTGTTCCACAGTTCTTTCTTAAGCAGTGCTTACATAATCTTGCCCCCTACTGAGGTGAAGCTGACCAGTTGCCTGCTTCCTCCCTGCTCCCACTCTAATGAATAAGGACATGTGCCCACTTCCAGGCCTCTGGAACCACCCCTATACTGAGCAACTCTTGGGAATCAAGGCCCATCAATGAAGTCACTGAGGTTAGACTGTATATTACAGCTGCACAATACAGGGAACAAAGGTCCATCAACTAAGTCATTAATGCTGGTTTATATATCACACTTGTCCAATAAATGGAATTAAGACCCTTCCATGTGGTCATTGGGGGTTAGTCTGTATATCACAGCTACACAGTACAGGGAATCAGGGCCCTTCAATGTGGTCATTGGAGTTTTACTTATTTATTGAATTTTGTTGACATCATTAGTCCCACTGAGACTAGAAGTCCCTTTTTCAGGGGTGACCAGGCAGAGGGGGGGTTACAGATGGTAAATGAAATTGAACCAGATTAAGCTGTTGATGGTATTTTTAGTGGATGGGGGACATTTGGCTAAGACACCAGGGAAATTCTCCTACTGGTCTGTAGGGGGAACTGCTGTTGCACTGATGGAGGTCTCCAGTTCATGCAGGGCTGAGGTCCAGGCACGTTGTGTTCCTGCCGAGCAGCAGGGTGTTGCTAACACCTGCAGTGTTAACCAGGAATCCAAATGAATGGAGTTTGAACAGAGGGTATTAGGTCCGGATTTGGAAACAGAGCAATGTGATCAGCCGTTGACTTAAGAATTATATCGCTCTCTAAGAAAAGAGCAATTCTTCAGAAAGAACTTTTAAATGTGGAATCTTTAATGTTTGAGGAAAAACCTTACCAAGAAGAGGAGAATAAAAAACAGAAACGTTCTCAGGAGATATGGCTGGAAGCTCTTGAAAATGCAGCTGTGAAGGTATTTGTTCTTTCAGCGGGATCACCTGCGGCAGCTGCCTCACAGGTTGCCCAGGAACCTGACCTAGGTGCAAATGATGAGAGTTGGTCACCAGAAGGCACGTTGGAAAGGGCTAGATGGCTGCAGACTCCAGAGGGCAGATGGGTTCCCGAATCCATCATTTGTGGCAGAGCAGGTACATGTCGTACTGAGTGATGATTCAGTGGAGATGCAGCAGGTCATAAGCCAGGATTTGCCACACAGTGCGGATGTAATGGCATCTCAGCTGCAGGAAGCGGCTACAGGTACTATTTCCTTTTCCCCTTTGGCACAATCCCAGGGGCAGTCAGAGAATTCCCAAGCAACATACAAAGCTCCCTGTGCTAGTAACAATACCAGGCCTGAGGGGACCTCCAGTGAGGAGACTCCCCAGCTGGAGAAGACCCAGACCTTTGCTAGCCTGTTTAGGAAGCCTGTTGAGTTAGCAAAATGACGGAATGAAATTCATCTACGCTACTTGGTGGGCATGGAGTCACCACCAGATCACTTTTATCTGGGCAGAACTCTTTCAAAAACATCCCTAGGCTTCACTCCTTCAGATGTATATGCACTCATACATGCCTCATATGAAAGCACCTTCGATATCGGTTTTAGAACCCCAGAATTGCTAGAAAGATTCTGGGGAAAATACATATCTTTAAAAACAAATCTCCTATGGTCTCATTTCCAAGTCATACCCCTTACTAAACAGTCCTTTCGAGTTATCACTGTTTTATTCTGAAACAAAGGGGCCAACATTATGGATATTCTCTACTAGCTGAAAAAAAATGCACCTTGCAAGGTACCCCTGAGCCCATCCTGGCTAGTGAAGGGTTCTGGAATGGGGGATGGAGGATCAAGATTAAACTATTATATGAGGGTAATGACTTGCAGCACTTCCTTAACTGTATGTACATAGGGAGGGACAAGGGTTTCATCTTCTACCCTTGCCAGCCCCTCAGAAGTTTTAAATGTGGGTTCGCCAGACATATAAGCCCCAGTTGAAATGTTCTTAAATGCTCCCAGTTTGGAGAAGAGGGCCATTCCATCTTTCATTGCCGAAATCCACAGAAGTACAATCTCTGTCAAACTGAAGGTCACTGTTTCTCAGACTGCCCTTGGGCCTCCCACAATATGGAAGAAGCTGATTTGGGGGCACAGGATCTTTACATCTCTAAAACAAAATCTGCCTTGGGGTTTAGGTCCCCTGGGCCCATACCCCAAGTTAGGCCTATACCTAGACCTACACCTGGCCGATTGACAGGCCTTTCTGCTGGGTCATCAATGGCACAAGATGTACCTATTCTAGACCTGTCAGAGATAGCTTTGGATGTGACATTGGATATACCTGTAGCAGGGGAAATGCCCCCCCCCGACAATGTTGGGGATCAAACCAGCTGAATTTAAGGTGGTACATTCCAAAGGGAAAGGAGAGGCAGGCAAAGGGGTGATTCCTCCCACTGCTAAACCTGCACAGTTAACTAACTCCTATGCCATGCTACAGGAAGGGCTGTCCGAGGGGGAAGGAGACTCGGCCGCTGCATCCTGGGCATCATCTGAAACCGATGCCCAGTCTGATATGGAGATACAGGAAAATCTGGATTCTGTCTCTCCCAGGAACTAAGAAGAGATGGATGGGTGTAAGGGCCTCATCCTGAAAAGTGCCTTGAAGAAGAAATCCTGTATCTGGATTTATCTAAATGAGGCATTATGAGGTCAAGTTAGCCTCTTTGAACACTAGAAGTATTTTGTCAGAGAAAAAGAAGTTTGGCTACTTTCTCACTTTTCTCTGACTGTAAGTATGACATTGTATATTTACAAGATACTAGGTTATCACTCCCTAACGATATTTCAGCTGCCATGAATACATGGGTGTGGGGATCTAGTTATTGGTCAGCAGGGCTGGACACTTGTAGTGGGGTGGGTATTTCTTTTTTAGATCATAATATTAAGGTTACCCATTTAGTGGATATAGACCTGAGAAGAGCGGTACTGGTCAATGTCGCAATAGAAGGGATTGATTTTTACTTAATTAATATATACGCTCCTCAGCTAAAATCGACTAGAATAGAATTACTGCAAAAAATACTCCCATATTTGTATACGTCAAAAAATATTTTGTTTGAGGGAGATTTTAATATTAGCAGATTCACACAAGATAGGGGGTTAAAAACAACGAAATTGTATTGTGGTGCTTCTTATTTAAATCATGTTTCAGATACCACCGGGCTGGTGGATGTTTTTGAACATAGTGATGGACGAGCCACACGAACTTACTATAGAGGCTCTGTCTCCACCAGGACTGATTTCTGGTTTGTTACTCCCACTTTACCAGTACATAATAAGCATGTGATACCAGTAGCAACATCTGATCATTGCTTACTGGCTGTAACACTCTCAGATTTCGCTGGTACTTCTAGAGGAAGGGGGTACTGGAGAATCAATATTGGTTTACTTGACAATGAAGAGATTTTAGAGGGATTTAACTATTTCATTGAGGCTAGACAATCTGTGTTGTTTCTTTATGACTCCCTACCATTATGGTGGGAGGACAGTAAATAATATTTCCAGAATTACTTCAAACTTATAGTTCAATTAAATGGAAAGCAAAAACAGGACAAATATTTTGATTTCCATAGCCAGTTACTTGGGTTACTCCAAATGCAACAAGGTACAGGGGAGGCTTTCAGTGGACAAATTAAAGAAATTAAAGACCAAATGAAGGACCTACAATATAATCAGATGAAATCTTTAGAGATTGAACAAAAAGTTGGACAAAATGGGACTCGGGGGAGTGTTAATCCTTTTGAAACTTGTAATAAACAGAAATTCAATAGAGCCATCTCTTATCTTACAACAACTGATGGGAGGGACGTTCATAAGGAATAGGAAATCCTGGCAGTAATGGAACAATATGTCAGTTCTTTGTTTCAGTCTGTCCCGGTTTCAAGGCCTGCAGTTGAGTTGTGGTTGAACTCCTGTAACCTTCCACAAATTTCTCAGGGGCTCATACCATCTTTGACTCAGGATGTGCCTGAGCTTGAACGGTATACAGTTATAAAGGCGCTATGGTCTGGGGTGGCCCCAGGGCCAGATGGTTTGTCTTGTGAATTTTTTCAGCAACTTTTTTTAAAAATGCCTAAGGAGTTGGCTCTGGTCTATTCACAATTTTTACAACTTAATAAGATCTCTCAGAGTATGTGTGATGGCTTAATTACATTTCTCTATAAGCACGGTGAAAAAAGTCTCCCGGAAAACTGGAGACCTATTACACTTCTGAATGTAGATTGTAAAATCTTGGGCAAAATATTACATAATAGACTTGCAGTAGTTTGGGATAATATTTTTTTACCATCTCAGTTCTGTGCAGTACCTGAGACAAAAATACATGATGCTTTGATACTTCTTAAGAGGAAATTATGGAAAAAGGGGAAAATGAGGAACTCAGAGGGTTTTTGCTGTGCCTTGATCAAACTAAAGCATTCGATAGGGTTAGTCATGAGTATTTATGGGCATGTCTTCAGGCATATGGGTTGTCTGATTGTTTCATTGAATGGATTAAACTGTACCATTTAAATGCAAAAGTTAAACGTATGCGAATGGTTGGTTGGGATCTTTCAGTATGATCTCCTGGGGAGTGCATCAGGGATGCCCATTGAGCCCTTCTCTTTATATTTTAATACTTAATCCCTTATTTTATTTACAAAATCATGAAGACATAGTGGGCCTAGCAGTCCACAGTGAATACTCAGAAATTAAATCAATTTCCTATGCTGACGATGTGTGCCCGATACTGGCAGATCAGGCATCCTGCAAATTGGCTGAAACTGTTGTCTGATCCTTTTTAGAGCTTACTAAAGCAGGCATTAACTTACAAAAATGTCAGTGTCTCTCTATAGGAGACACTCCTGATTCAGTGATTAAATTGTTTAACATACCTATTCTGAGACAACCTGTAAAAATACTGAGGGTATATTTTGGTAATGGGGATATGTGTATTTATAATTGGACTCTACTATTGAACAAAGGTGTGGCTAAAGTGAAAAGGTGAATACCTGGCATACGCCTAAACTTAAGAGGGTATTCATGATTAAAACTCTTTTATTACCACTTTTTTTGCACTTGAGTATAGTTCCCCCCAGCTAAACAACTTGAGACTACCTTGTATAGTTGTTTCTTTCAGTGTCTCTGGGGGAGCCATTTAAACCCAATTAATGTGTTACTTATTTGCCTATTCAAACAGGGGGTTTACAGATGATACAGCCATTAGTCTTTTTCTCCATGTTTTTTTACCATAACATCAAACCTATAGTTCAAAACAGTAATAGAATTTGGCATCCTTGGGTGTGGGACCAAACTGGGCCTTGGATGATAGCATGGGATAATACTGACCCTCTTCCAAAACAAAAATCTTTATTAGAGTTACCTTATTATATGAAATATGCTTTTGGGGAACTGAAAACCTGGGCTGTTCAAGTTAGTCAACTGTCAATTTTGACACAGAAGGAATTTTACACATCTATTGTGCTGAGATATTATATAGAAAATCCCAGGTTTGGAAGCAAGGATCCAAGGGAATTAACACACAGATTGGCACCCTGTTAGGGGACAGAAGGTTACGTGGTAAAACGTGGGATGTTTTGTGGCTGATCACTCATGAGAAGCTCAATGTAAAAATAATCTCAAACATAAAGATAAATCGGAACAGGTTTGCCCTAGAAGTGATAATTGTATTGGGATTTGTGAAACTATGGAGCATTTGTATTTCGGGAGTCTTTTATTTTTCCCTTTTGGTCACTTTTATATGCAAAATGGGCCGCGTCACCTTTTAAATTGCTCACAAAAGACATATTATTTCTTGGTCTTCTACTTCATGCATGGTTTAAGTACGATAAGGGTACATTACATCTTATCTTGCTCCTTTTAAAATATCATATTTGGCAGGTCCGATGTCAATTTTCTCTCTATGAAAGAGAAACTAAGGCAGAGCAAGTTTTTTGGCTTATCCATAAAGCGTTGTTAAACACTAAAAACAAGGGAAAAAACATTAGTCTTTCAATGACAATATCAATCCTGGTGGAGACATATGGAGTGGATAGATGCGGTATAAGAAATGTATTCCTGGATTTATATAAAAGAAAGCTAGAAATCTGAAATGGGGCTAGGGTGTACATTATAACGAAGTGTTCAAATGTTTGAATTAATACACAATTTTAATTTTAATTGTCTCCTCCCCCCTTGTATTTAAGTTGTATTTAAGTTTCGGTTCAGTTAATACCAAAAGTAAAATTCCCCTACACGTTTAGTGTGTGTGTGTGGGGGGGGGGTGTCAGTGTTTTGATTTAATTTGGGTCCCGAATAATTGACAGTAAACTAGAAAAGGTATGACTGTTATATTTATTTGATTTCTCACCTGATTTGTATACTTTTGTGTGAGGTGATAATGTTTTGTCTTTATTTTGATTTTGAAGTTATAATAGCACTCCCCCTACTGTTTTCATGGGTGGGTGGTGTGTGTGTCTGTTTTTCAGCATTTATTTTGACCTATTTTGAGACCAGAAATATGGAATTCAGTTTTGGATGTATGATGAAATACTTATTTTGGTTTATGTTTATTTTCATTGAGATTTTGTGTGAAGTAACACTATTATGTGTATATTTTTCTTTCAAGTTCTATAAAAAAAAAATTCCCCTACTCTTTTAGTGGGGGGGGGGCTGTTTACTATTGTATGATGTAATACTGTTTTATGATTTTGCCTTTTTCATATTTCCTTTCCTATGATTTTTTTATGATGTAAATAATGTTTTGTTTATATGTTCTTTTAAGTTATGAATAAAAAAATGTCCCTTCTCTTTAGACCCTATTATTCGTCAAATAAAGTGGGATGAGAAAATTATAGGTCTGACCCCCAAGCGTCTTTAAACCCAGAAAAGGTCATAGCATATGCAGATGATGTCACCCTTTTAGTTAAAAACATTAGTTCTGTTGAAAAAGCTATTAGTACTGTTAGCTTTTGTGCAAAATTGTCAGGTGCTCAACTTAATAAAGAAAAAAGTATTGTTATAGCATTGAAAGACTCTTCCCCAATGATTATAGAGATTAGTGGCATAGCCATTTCCTCTACCCCTCAAAAAATCTTGGGTATCTGGGTAGGCCCCAGGGATATGACCTCCTTTAATTAGGAGAACCAGTTAGATAGACATGAGAGCCAGGTTAGCCTATAGAAAACCTGGAAGTTTGGGGAAAAAAGCATGTCTAAATTATTAAAAAATGTATAATCCCCATATTTTTATATATCAGTTATATATACAGTATGCTCCCCCAGTTCATCCGGAGACAAGACCACTTAGAGACTTTTTCCAGATGCTTTGATATAGCAGACTGAACCCAACTAAAAGAGACATTACTTATCTTCCACAAAAAAGGTGGTGTTAACATGATAAATTCTGTGGTGTTCTTTCACTCTGTCTTATATTTAGCACCTTTAAACGTGTATGGGAGGAGGGTAGTTTAACATGATAAATCCTGCGGTGTTCTTTCACTCTATCTTATATCTAGTACCTTTAAACATGTATGGGAGGAGGGTAGTTTAACTTGGCAGTTATGGATTCAGTACGTTCTGCAAAAGTATTCAATAAAATGGGTTAACACCCCTTCAAAATTACTGCCTCAACTATCTGTTCCAACTCATGTAGTCCCTTCTATTAAGAAGCTTCAGCAATGGAAAATAGAGAAACAGACCCTGATTTCTTTGAACAGGAAAAGTTTTTATTCTCATGTAGTATATGCACTTCAGCAAATTACCTAGATATTTCCAGAATGTGCTCCAACTAAAATGACCTGGGCCATAAATAAACTTACTGATCCCAGAATTCCTAGCCAAGTATGGGATATTGTTTAGTTGTTTTCTCAGGGAAGTTAGGAGTTAGAGGCAACCTCAAACATAAACCAATTACAGAAAGATTTTGTCCTAAGTTAACATGCATGAATGTTGAAGAAAGTATTTTTCAATTAGTCTTTGACTGCCCTTCAAGTAAGCATATTTGGACTGAGCTAGCTATTAAGTGGAAAATGCCCTTTTTTCACAAGTTACTTACAACACTTTAATTCAAGGAGACTACTTGGGTATCTAGAGAACTTTTCACAAATGCTCCCTAAACATATTGTTTGCTTTAACCCAATATTACATGTGGCAAACTCGATGTCAGCATGTGTTACAGCAGCAACAAGTTTTGAACAATGTGTTAATTTCACAGATTGAAACTGAAATGATTAAGGTAAAACAAAGAGATACACAGAGATTTCCTCAGGATAAAGTATTTAATCTGTGGGGGGATTTTAACATGTTTAACTAACGGGAAATGTCTGACCTTAACGTGTAATTCTGTATGTTTATAGAGATGTTCACCCGTTTCTTACTGTGATCTTTTTTATGTACTATTATTGTTCTAGCTTACAATACTTATATGACATTTAATATATAGTGATGCAATGTTTTTTGTTTTGTCAATAAAATTCTCCTACTTTTTTTGACAAGTGCCATGGGATCTTTGACATCCACCTATCCAGGCAGATGGGACCTTGGTTTAACATCTCATCTGAAAGACAGCACCTCAGAATTGTAGCACCCCCCCTTATGCTGCACTACAGTGTCAGTATTGGGATATTAACCCAAGTGCCAGATGTGGGAATTGAACCCACAGCCTTTCAATTTCCCAGCCTCATAGGTGAGTGTGCTACCTACTGAGCCACTGACTACACAGCTACACAATATAGGGAATCAGGGCCCTTCAATGAAGCTCATTGGGGTTAGTCTATCTATCACAGCTGCACAATACAGGGAATTAGGGCCCTTCAATGAAGGTCATTGGGGTTAGTCTGTCTATCACAGCTGCACAATACAGGGAATCAGGGCCCTTCAATGAAGGTCATTGGGGTTAGTCTGTCTATCACAGCTGCACAATACAGGGAATCAGGGCCCTTCAGTGAAGGGCATTGGGGTTAGTCTGTCTATCACAGCTGCACAATACAGGGAATCAGGGCCCTTCAATGAAGGTAATTGGGGTTAGTCTGTCTATCACAGCTGCACAATACAGGGAACCAGGGCCCTTCAATGAAGGTCATTGGGGTTAGTCTGTCTATCACAGCTGCACAATACAGGGAATCAGGGCCCTTCAATGAAGGTCATCGGGGTTAGTCTGTCTATCACAGCTGCACAATACAGGGAATCAGGCCCTTTCAATGAAGGTCATTGGGGTTAGTCTGTCTATCACAGCTGCACAATACAGGGAATCAGGGCCCTTCAATGAAGGTCATAGATACATAGATACATAGACAGTGTTGGCAGATAAGGGCCTATGGCTCACCCAGTCTGCCCATTTGAGCTTGTAAGTTCAGTTTGTTTTCCTAGAAGTCATTGGGGTTAGTCTGTCTATCACAGCTGCACAATACAGAAAACCAGGGCCCTTCAATGAAGGTCATTGGGGTTAGTCTGTCTATCACAGCTGCACAATACAGGGACTCAGGGCCCTTCAATGAAGGTCATTGGGGTTAGTCTGTCTATCACAGCTGCACAATACAGGGAACCAGGGCCCTTCAATGAAGGTCATTGGGGTTAGTCTGTCTATCACAGCTGCACAATACAGGGAACAGGGCCCTTCAATGAAGGTCATTGGGGTTAGTCTGTCTATCACAGCTGCACAATACAGGGAATCAGGGCCCTTCAATGAAGGTCATTGGGGTTAGTCTGTCTATCACAGCTGCACAATACAGGGAATCAGGGCCCTTCAATGAAGGTCATTGGGGTTAGTCTGTCCATCACAGCTGCACAATACAGGGAATCAGGGCCCTTCAATGAAGGTCATTGGGGTTAGTCTGTCCATCACAGCTACTGTCTGAGGGAATCAGGGCCTTCAATGAAGGTCATTGGGGTTAGTCTGTCCATCACAGCTGCACAATACGGGGAATCAGGGCCTTTCAATGAAGGTCATTGGGGTTAGTCTGTCCATCACAGCTGCACAATACAGGGAATCAGGGCCCTTCAATGAAGGCCATTGGGGTTAGTCTGTCCATCACAGCTGTCATCGAGAATCAGGGCCTTTCAATGAAAGGTCATTGGGTTAGTCTGTCTATCACAGCTGCACAATACAGGGAATCAGGGCCCTTCAATGAAGGCCATTGGGGTTAGTCTGTATATCAAAGCTGCACAATACGGGGAATCAGGGCCCTTCAATGTAGGTCATTGGGGTTAGTCTGTATATCAAAGCTGTATAATACACAGAATCTAGTCCTTCAATCAGGCCATTGTGGTTAATCAGTTTATCACAGCTGTATAATACAGGGAAATTAGAGGACTGCTCAAGCATATGGCAACTGGGTTTAAATGTGACAAAGTTCAACATAAAGCACTTCGGGCACAGAAACCCAGGGCGGAGTACAACATGTATGGAATAATGATGACTAAGCAGGAAAGAGACCTGGGGTAATCATACAGGATGACCTAAAGGTGGTCAGGTAGTGCAAGAAAGCAGTCAGGAGTGCCAGTGGGATGCTGCAGTGCATAGGGAGGGGTATCACCAGCAGAAAGAAGAAGCTGGTGTTGCCTCTGTTTAGATTGCTGCTAAAACTTCACATAGATTACTGTGTCCAGTTCTGGAGATCATGTCTCTGGAGCAACACAGAGTAGAGGCAGGTCAGAGAAGGGCAAGTAAAGTGGTGCAGGGTCTGCATCAAAAGCCCCCTGAGGAGAGACTAAAGGATCTCAACATATACACCCTAGAGTAGAGGAGGGAGAGGGGTCTGCATCAAAAGCCCCCTGAGGAGAGACTAAAGGATCTCAATATATACACCCTAGAATAGAGGAGGGAGAGTGGGATGGGACAGCAACCTTGAAATACCTCACAGGGTTAAAAAGGTGCAGAAGGGAAGTATTTTCCAGAAGAAACGGTGCTCAAGAACAAGGGGACATGCTATGCGGCTAGATGGAGTAGATTCAGGAGAGATGTGAGGAAGTCTTCTTTACAGAAAGAGTCTGGATTCCTTGAACAACCTTCCAGAATAAGCAGCAGGGGTAAAAACAGGGGTGTGGTTCAAGAATGCATGGGATAAGCACAAGGGAATCATGAAGGAAAGGGAGGGGGGGTGAGAAAGAGTTGTAGATTGAGGATAGTGTACAGTAATCGTGTAGGTAGAGAGGAATGGGCAGACTGGATGGGTCAAGCAGTCTTTATCTGTCAAATTCTAGGTCTCTATGGAATCAGGATCTTTCGGTGAGGTCATTGGAGGCAATGAGCATAGTGCAGTTGCATAATACAGGGAATTATGGCCCTTAGATGAAGTGGAGTTGTGTCCATTTGCGGATGACTGTGAATGACAACGATCTCAGGAAACTGGAAGAATGGTCAGGGAAATGGCAGCTATAGTTCAACACCAAAAAAATTAGCATTATCTTGGGGTGATCATTGCAGATGACCTGAAGGTTGGCAAGCCATGTGAAAAGGTGGAACAAAAGGCCAGTGGCATCTTGGGTTTCATAGGAAGGGGCATAACCAGTAGAAAAAGGGAGGGGATTATGCCACCGTACAAGTCCCTGGTGAGGCCTCACCTGGAGTGCTGTGTTCTGTTCTGGAGGCCCCTCCTTAGAAAAGACATAGAAAGACTAGAGATTATACAAAGAAGGGCAACAAACATGGTGCAAGGTCTGCATCACGAACCATATGATGCAAGACTAAAATTGCTCAACATGTACTCACTAGAACAAAGAAGGGATAGGGGACATTTATTTATTTGCATCTCAGAATTACAACCTATGAGCTAAAGCCCACTTACATAGGTTCCACATCAGCAGAAAGACAATCAAATGAAAAGACAAGGAACACATTATCATGACCTTGCCAGTAAGGATTAAAACTGTGTTACAATGAAAAACATATTAAAGGCCTCCTGTTCTCTGCGGCAAAGTTATGTAAATTCTGCGGCAGGGACTTGGAACCTCTGCGGCATTGTTAGGTCAAGTTCTGCAGCAAGATTTAAAGTTCTGTGGCACATTTATATATAAATAATACAGAGTCAGCTTACAGTTTATGGGGAACCCCAGCAAGGATGACTTGTGAGGAGGATCCCTGATTTCCACCACATAAATGTAAGTTGCTCTCATGGAACCTCGATGCATTGCTACTGGCCTAGTAGGGTGGCTCAACTAGCATTTTGTATTTTCCCTTTCTTCTTCTGCCTCAGTAGTCTCATTGTCTATATTTCTAAGTCATGCAAAGCCCCTCACCCCAGAGGAAAAAATGGCAGCAGTGCGTCCACTTCCACTCCATACCAGAAAACTGCAGTGCTCTCTGCTGTCTTCTTCCCTCTACAAAACCTAATACAAGAACCCCCCCACCTATGTAATGGCACCAATGCAGTCTCCTCCCCCAATCTACATAATGACAGCAAGAATCTGTCCTCTCATCTCTTTCGTGCCCTAATTGCAACAATGCTCTCTCTCCTCCCCCCTCCCCATAATGGTAGGTAATAATGCTCTCTGCAACCTACCCCCATCCTAGACCTAATGGCAGCAAGATATTTTCTCCTCTCCATAGCATGATCAGATTCCTGCCTCCCTAAAAGCATTGCCTGATCCCCGTTTTTAAAACCCAGTGTAGTCCACCTTCACCAATCTTAGCGCAACTACTCACCCTGAAAGGAAAAGGGTGGCATTTGCAGTGCTCTCCAACAATTTATCATAGAATGTTAACACACTGGGGGCTGGTTGTCAGACTACAGAAGTAGAAGAGACAGGGGTGCCAGTTAAACAGAGCCAAAACTGGATTCATTCAAATTGGGGGTGGACTACACTGGATTTATTCTTTGGTAACCTTACCTGGTTACCAAAGAACAGGGAAAAAACTGAATACTGTATTGAATGGTCAAGCTATCTGTGCTTTAAAAAAATACTCAGGAACTGCTCTGATGCTGGGTAAATCCACTTGTCCCTCAGTGGCATTTTTAATTGTGATGTAATGAGCTTGAAATCAGTCTTGCTCACCCTTGCATATTGTCCTGGAGCGACATATAAATGTTAACAATTTTAAAAATATGTCATCTGCAATGCCATTATGGATTTCTCTGTTTTCTCAGGTTTTCATACTCCTCCTATTTAGTTTCTACATTTTACATAATAATCTTTCGATTGTCACTTTTCTTACCTTGGCTTCATCTTTTATAATTTTTGCAGTTTATCTAGCATCCTCTCATTCTTTTCCTGCCCAATCAGTCTTTTTTTGTATTTACTTAGCTGCCCCTTTGCTTGCCCTTTTTATAATTTACATATTTCTTCCCTAGGTACCAGAGTTGATCCATCAGGTTGGCAACCTTACACCTCATCCACAGTAATCTCTTGTACTCTAAACCCCATAAGGATAGAACATTCACCCGCCCGACGGCACGTTACCTTTCATGGTTTTAGAACAGGTAAACCCCACCACTACCCATCATAATCCCACCACTTTCCTAACAAACCTTGAAGATGCCATTGCGTGGTCTTATAGATTTTTAATGTCTGTCATTATCCAGCCTTACACTGTACAGCAATCCTCTGCCTCTTCCTGCCGCAAATGTAGTTTCCTCTAAGAAATTAGTCTGCCTCCTCAAAAAAACAAAAAAAAAAACAAGAAATACCAACCCTGCATGTCTAAGCCCCAAAAGTCATTCCACCCAGAACATAAGTCGCTCTGTTTTTCATATAGGCTCCTTTTTTGGTCCAACAATGTAGGACAATCCCATGCCTCTTCCTGTTACTGCTGGGCCCAAATACTGGATCCATGCCCCAGTATGGCTTTGTGTGGGCCCTACAAAGCAGTAGTGAGACAAGAAAAAAGCATTCAAACAACATGAAGTCTTGCTATACTATGACATATGCAATGAGTCCCAACCTTCGAACTGCTCCGGAGGTGAAAGAGTTAACTTTCCATGCCAGGCATGGAACGCTGAGCTCGAGCTCGGTTGAAACTCTGTCTGTTGTTCTTCAGACTCAAACCATCACATTCTTTACTTCGCCTCACTGAACAGTCGCTCTGGAGATTTCTCCTTCTGCTCGGTTCATTTTGTCTGTTAAAGTATTGTTTTTCTCGGTTTTCAACCGAATTTAAACCGCAACCAGTCGGTTCAGACTCTGTCTGTGGTATTTGTGAGTACATTTATTTCTATTCTGTGTGGAACTTGTAAACGGTTTATCAGTTCGATTTGAACCGATCAAGTTGTTTAAAATATCTTAATCTGTCTTTAAGAGTGTGGTTACCGGTTCTTATCGGTTCTAAAAAAAAATGGATTTTATTACGTTTTTTTCCACGACCCATGACACGGTTGGGAACCGATAAGAGGGTCTTACCTGGTGGATTGCCATAAACAGGTAAGTTTGGTTAGGACTGACACTATGTCTGAGAATCCCAAAAGAAAAACCGGGCCCACTGGGTTTCAACACTGCAGTGTGTGTGAGGAAGTCTTTGCCAAGGCAGATCTCCACACCACCTGTGTTTATTGTCTGGGGTTTGACGACCTCAATGCAGACTGCCAGATTTGTGAAATTTTTCCTGCAGTTACCCTGGAAAAGAGAGTTGGTAGGCTCAGGGAAAGGGAGGCCAAAAAGTCCGCTGAACCGGATGGCCAGCCCGGTTCAGTTCAACTGAACCGGAGGGAGTGCCCTCTGACCAGGGCGAGACTTCCTCGGCCAAAAGGAGATCCGACTCTGAGGAGCCGGGTCCAGCAAAAAGGACTAGAAAATCAGCTGGTGTGGAACCAAAACTTTCCTCTCCAACTGCTGAAGAAATAGCCAAAGCGATAAAAATTGTCCAGTCGCTTTCCCCGGTTCCAACTGAACCAGCACCATCGGGTAAGCGCCCGGTTCGGCCGGTTCCACCGGTTCAAGGGTATGACTTAGAGGAGTTTTATGAACTGGAGGAGGGGGAAGAGGAGTATGAGGAGAGTGAATGTTGTGAATGTTGATTTGAAAGTCTGGATGTGCCCATTGAACTGGACATCTCCCCAGACAGACCTTCAGGAATGTCTCTTCCTAGGCTTTCTGAGTCCCCTTCTCATTTTATGTTTTATAAAAAAGTAGCTGAAACCCTCCAGCTCCCTATGGAGGAAGCTGTGGATGATCAAGAGGAGCCTGACTATGTGGAAATGATGGATATCCTAGAGTCTAGAAGACTGTCTATTCCCTTGCATAAATCTTTTGGGAAACAGACTTTTAACATTTTAAAAGCTCCTCACACTATACCTCCTGTGGATAAGAGAATGGACAAGAGGTACACATTGTCAGGCTCTGATACGGAGTTCCTTACACAACAATGCAGCCATGTTGGGGTAGTGCAGGCTGCAGCCTGTGACAAGGCAAATATTCCCTTGGCTTCACCCTTCCCCCCCCGGATAAGGAGTCCAGGGGGATTGATGCCATGGCAAAGAAACAGTACATGGCAGCATCCTTGGGACTCAGACAGGCAAATTATATGGCTTATGTTGCTTGATATCAGAAATCCAGTTGGGATACTGTTATGGCTCTAGCAAAACAGGTCCCTGGCCAGCTTGCCAAGGAGCTGGAGCAGGTGGCTGCTGATGGTATTGAGGCATCCAAGGTGCAATTCCATGCTGCAGTGGACTCTAATGATGTGTCATCAAGAGTCATGGCTACATCTGTGGCACTTCACAGAATGGCTTGGCTCAGATGTACTAGCCTGTCACAGGATAACCAGACTAAGGCCATGGATTTTCCTGTTGTGGGTAATTCTCTGTTTGGGGAGCAGACAGAGAATTACATGAAGAAAATGGATGAGTATAGGACCGCCTATAGAAGTGCACAGGCCAAGGAAAGGCAGACCACTCCTCAAAGTCAGCTTTCCAGGGGCAGGGGCAGGCCTTTTCATAGGCCTTTTTACCAAGCCCAGGCCTCCTCTTCTGCTTATGCCCAGAGGGGATTCTTTAGAGGGAGAGGCAGACGGGGTACAAGCAGGCCTGCTTCCACCCCTCAGCCCAAAGCCCCTGCCAAACAGGCACCCTGATGGGGTTGCCAGAGCCGATTCTCAGCTACCAGTAGGGGCAGGCTGGCCTACTTTGTCCAGGACTGAAGTCTTTGACATCAGACAAGTGGGTCCTGAAGTAGTAAGCCAGGGACTGGTTCTCAGCTTCAAAAAATTTCCAAAGATGAGAACCAGATCCTTTCCACCTGCAAATCCACCAGAGGCACTTGCCCTAGAGGCAGAGGTCTCTTCCCTCCTGGCTCTCAGAGCTGTGGAAAGGGTTCCACCCCTACACCAGGGCAAAGGGTTGTACTCCAGGTACTTCCTTACCCCAAAAAAGACATGAGAATGGCGGCCCATCCTGGATCTCAGATATTTAAACAAGCACCTTTTAAAACCAAAATTCAAAATGGTAACTCTGGGAATTGTTCTACCCTCTCTAAGGCCAGGGGACTGGCTAGTGTCCCTGGACCTCAAGGATGCCTATTTCAATATTCTCATCAGAAGCTCCCATCAAAAGTACCTCAGGTTCGAGCTGCCCTCAGGCCATTACCAGTTCAGAGAAATGCCCTTTGGCCTCACCTCTGCTCCAAGGGTATTCACAAAATGCCTGGCAGTAGCAGTTGCTTCCCTAAGAAGGCAAAAAATTGCCATCTTCCTTACCTGGACGACTGGCTCATAGTAGGCCAGTCTCCAGACCAAGTCAAGTTACATCTACAGATAACTCAGCAACTGCTCACCTCTCTAGGTTTCCTTCGGAATCTTTCAAAGTCAGTTCTAGAGCCTGTCCAGCTCCTCACCTTCATAGGCACAGAGCTGAACACAGAGAAAGCCAGAGCCTTCCTTCCTTTAGACAGGGCAAGGACCCTGGTCTCTCTGGCCTCCTCATTCACCCTGCAGGTCTCTCGACCAGCAAGGCATTATCTACAGCTCCTGGGTCACATGGCTGCTTCTACAGCAGTGGTGCAGGGAGCAAGATTTCAGATGAGGGACATCCAGTTCCATTTGAGAGCCTTTTGGTCTCAAAGGAAAGACCCTCTAACCAAATTGATCCCAGTGACTCGAAACCTGATCCAGGCCCTTCAGTGGTGGCAGGATCAGAGCAATCTGAGACAAGGGATTCCTTTTGTCACTCAGTCTCACTACTTAATCCTTACTACAGATGCATCCCTCTTGGGGTGGGGAGCTTACATGGGCAACCTCACTACCCAGGGATTGTGGTCCCCTCAGGAATCTCTGCTCCACATCAATCTGTTGGAACTCAGTGCAGTTTTTCTAGCACTTCAAGCTTTTTCCAAGTCTGTTCAGAACAAGGTTGTACAGGTCAGAACAGACAACACCACCACAATGTGGTACATCAACAAGCAAGGGAGGCACTTGGTCTACGGCCTTGTGCATAGAAGCAATGAAGTTGTGGTCTCTGGTTTACTCCCTGAACACCTCCCTTATGGCAGTTCACTTCCCAGGCAAGGACAATGTCCTGGCAGATGTTCTCAGCAGGATTTCCCAGGGCCATCACGAATGGTCACTGGACCCCCTGGTCTTGGAGGTGATATTTGCCAGATGGGGCACCCCGCAGATAGATCTTTTTGCAGCCCCAGACAATCACCAACTTCCCCTTTTTTGCTGCAGGCCCCCAGTGTTGGGCTCAGTCCCTCTCGATGCCTTGGTTCTCAATTGAGAAGAGAAGTTTCACTATGCTTTCTCCCCCTTCCCTCTCCTGTTCAAAGTGCTAGTCAAAATCAAATCTCAACCCTGCAAGATGATCCTGATTGCTCCAGATTGGGCCAGACAACCCTGGTACCCACTCCTACTGTCCTTAGCAGTCCATCTTCCCCTGTGTCTTCCCAGGAATCACAACCTGTTGACCTGTGCTCAGGGTAGAGTTTGGTACCCGAACCTCAATTCTCTCAATCTCAAGGCCTGGCTCTTGAAGAGTTAGAGTTTGCTGACCTACACCTCTCCCAAGGTGTAATGGATATCCTGAAGGCTTCTAGGAAGCCTTCCACCAGGGCTACTTATAATTCCAAATGGAAGATGTTTTCTACATGGTACTCTGGAAAGCATATTTCCCCAGAATCTGCTGATTTACCCACAGTCCTGGATTATATGGCCCACTTAAATACCTTGGGGTTGAGACCAGCTATCCTAAAAGTGCATCTGGCAGCTGTGTCTGCTTTTATATCAGCAGGTAAGCCCTCTTCTCTTTCAGCTCATCCTGTATTCTCCAAGTTTTTTCAAGGGATTGCTTCACACCAGCCCTCCATTCAGGGACCCTGCCCCTGCCTGGGATCTTTATGTTTGCATTGCTCAGCTTATGCAACCTCCCTTTGAGCCTTTGTCTTCAGCAGAGCTTAAGTACTTGACTTGGAAAACTGTGTTTCTGGTAGCCATCACTGCTGCCAGACACATAAGTGAATTACAAGCTTTGTCAGTGGAGCCTGATTTTTATCTCCTTTCATAGAGATAAGGTGGTCCTCAGGACTAACAGGAAGTTCCTGCCTAAGGTGGTTTCAGATTTCCACCTTAATCAATCTATCTCTCTTCCAGTGTACTTCACTGACCATTCCTCCTCTGGCGAGAGAAGGTTGCACAGTTTAGATGTGAAGAGAGCCCTTAGTTACTACATAGAACATACCAAGGGTCACAGGTTTGACTCCTCTAACTGTTCCTCACTTATGGTGAGGCTGGTAAGAAACCTGCCACTAAAAGATCCATTACCAGGTGGATTGTCTCTTGTATCCAATTCTGTTATGAAAAGCTGGGTAAGGATCCCCCCTCAGGCCTGAGGGCTCACTCTACCAGAGGTACAGCTGCTTCCCTGGCTGCTGCCAGGGACATCCCTATTCTAGAGATATGTCAAGCAGCTACCTGGAAAACAGTTCACACTTTTACAAAGCATTACTACCTGGACATCCAAGCTAGGAGTGATGCTCAGTTTGGCACAGCTGTGCTCCAGAGCTTATTTCCTAAGTAGGTTCTGTCCCTCCTCCATGGGGGTACTGCTGTGTAGTCTGCATATGTCATAATATAGCAAGACTTCATGTTGTTTGAAGAAAAAAATACTCACCTTAGTAATGTTGTTTCTTCTAATGGAGTCTTGCCATATTATGAGCTCCCCCCCTGCCTGCCCCTCTCAGAACCTCTGTTTTGGGATGTGGTGGCAGTGCAGTGTTGGCACTTGTATGTTGATTTCACCCTCCTTTTTGGGGTGACTTGGTGTGTGTTTCATTTTGTGTCTCTGACTTGAGTCTTCGTTTGGGACCAAAAATGTGTTCTTATGTTTAGTAGCCAGTTGGCTAGTGTAGGTTTACAGCTTCCACACAGGACCTCAGTGAGTTTAGCTAGTAAAGATCTGACAGTTTGAGTTTGAAGAACAACGGACAGAGTTGCAACCGAGCTCGAGCTCTGCGTTCCATGCCTGGCATGGAAAGTTAACTCTTTCACCTCCGGAGCAGTTCAAAGGTTGGGACTCACTGCATATGTCATAATATAGCAAGACTCCATTAGAAGAAACAACATTACTAAGGTGAGTAATTTTTTTCTTCTGGCCCACTAGTAGTGATAGGGTTGCCACCTTTGACTGAAGCAAAAACCGGATCTTAAGCTCTGCCCCTAGCCCCACCCCTTTTCATGACTCATCATGCATTGTTCCTCCTAGAAAGCCATTTATTTATAGCAAAGACAAGGCTTAAAGCAACGATTCAACAAAAATGTTAAGATACTGTACTGTACCTGTCAAAGTTCCTTTCCTAGGTTCTTCCTAGTTATTTAAATGTATTTATTTATTGACATTGGTTTACCAGATATACATACAGAGATAAAATAAATCTCATTTACAGATATGATATGGAGGGATACAAGGGAAACGTTGGAAATAGCATACAACAGTATACATGGTATATAATAATACATAATAAAGAAATTGTTTCGTATAATGTGCATTTCATATTTTTTTCTGGCTCCTTTTCCTTTTTATGTCCACAGTATTATTTCAAAGTCAAAGAAGTGACCATACTTTTTTCTTGAGGAAAAAAAATAATTTTAAACATTTAAAAATGCCTAAATTCTGTTAAAGATGAAAATGTTTACCAGCAAATGAAAGTGGAAGACAACTGGTTCTGTTACTGTTACAAAAGGTGGGGTGTGGGGCAGCTTTGCTGCTATGCCACAGTAAGATGCAGTGGAAAAGATTAGGTTAAGTAAGTGCTAATGGTGTTAATGGCCATACTTTACACCTCCCAGGGTGACTGCTTTCACAAACAAAGGGCTATACTGACAACAGAACTTGTCTGTAACCTGTACATGTAGCTGAAACAATGAATGAAACAATGCAATCTGTTTCATAAGTATGTGAGCACTCAAAATGGCCCAAAAACCTGACCAGCACTGAGCAAAAGCAGATTACCTGATAGGGACCCTGAAAACCTGATCACCAGGTAAAAAATCTGACAAGTGACAGCCCTGAATAGTGATAGGAAACGGCAATGGATCATGCAGCCTTGAACTAAAAATGGTGTGTGTGTGTGTGTGTGTGTGTGTGTGTATATATATATATATATAAATATATACATATAGAAATAGGGTGACACAAGGGGGGCTCTCAGGACTGGGTGGGGATGGTTTGAGCGGCTGAGATGGTTGAGGTGAATTTTAGTTCTTATAAAGCTACATGCAGGTAGAGGATTGCTTGAAAGGTGTGGTGCCAGTGTCTCATTTATGGGCAATTTCTGCGGTCAACTTAAATTCTGCGACCAGACCCAAATTCTGTGGCAGGTCATAATTTCTGCAGCAATCGCCGCATGCTGCAGAGCCACAGAGAACAGGGGGCCTTGAATATATTAAATGGATATGATCTACAGGAGGGCAATTAAAGGATATCTAAACAACATTTTAGAAAAAATACTTATCTTCTGTAGGTCTCAAACCTACTGCCTTTGCTATCAGAGTTAGCTGCTCTACCACTTAGCCATCATAGCTGGCTATTTTATCCCTAGTTTCTAAGGCTCTCAAAGTTTCTGACCCCATATTCTGCTAAAATATTTTTCTTGGTACCACTGCAAGATACAAACCCTGCACCTCTGCTACTAGAGTTAACAGCTCTACCACTCAACCATCATATCTGGCTACTTTTATCCCCAGTTTCAATGCTCTCAAAGATGCTGACCCCCATAGACTGCTTAAATAACATTTCTGGTATCACTGCAGGCGTCAAACCCTGTACCCCTTCTACCAGTGTCCTCAGCTCTACTGCTGACACAACAAAGCAGACAAACTCGTGCTGTTTCTAAAGCTCTCAAAGTCTCTTTGGCTATAGTCTGCCTAAAATAAATCTCTCCTCTGTCAGTCTCAAACCTTCTGGTTTTGCCGCCATAGTCGGCAGCTCTGCCACTGAGCCTACAATTCAAGCTACTGTACCATGGCATATCTCAAAGCTCTTACAGCTTCTCTGGCTCCCCCCACAACCTCTTTGTTCTGCCCCCAAAGCTATCTAGGCACCATGTCTGTTCACTTCCACCTTATGTGCCTCATTCTCATAACCACCCTGGGGTTCACCTCCCATCAACCAGACCTCACCCTATGCCCTTTGTGGACTGCACCATTGCATCTCTTCAGAATTGGCCACCCCCCCACCTTGTCATCACACACTGGACCCCTGCATCGATCTACCACCAGCAGACCCAACCCCACCACCCACAGCCCCCTGGCTGCACCCCTTCCACATCCACCCATCCTTCCAAACCCTGCCCATCCCCTGCTCCACTATATCTCCCCCCAAACGTACTCCCAAAAATATAACAACCTGCCACCCTATGGTTAGAGCCTTGGTCATCCTACTACTCCTCTCCGGTAATATCCACCCTAATCCAAGCCCTGCCCGCACCACTAAACCTACCAGACCCTCTGGGCTCTGCATTGCCTGTCTGAATATACACAGCCTGCCAAAGAAATCTGCAGTACTCCAATGTTGGGCCACCCTTCACCAACCAGACATCATTGCCCTAGTGGAGACCTGGCTCTCCAAATCTACTCCACATGCCTTTGTCTCACTCCCTGGATACACCCTATATTGGGAAGACAGGGTAGGAAAGCGTGGGTGTGGCTGTGCATTCTACATCAGTAATAACATTATTGGTCACATGCTCCCACCCTCCAAACTCACAAACGGAGCACAAGCCCTCACCCTAAAAATCACCCCTGACCCCTCCAGGGGCCCACTATACCTCACAGTCACCTACATATCCCCTAAGAACCACAAGCCAGCCATCACATCCCTCTCTGAATACCTCTCTACCCTACCACACAATGCTGAGCAGACACTAGTAGGGGACCTTAATATCAACTGGCTTGGCCCCTCAGCTACACCAACAAAGGACTCATTCGTGGCCCTTGACATGGTCCAATTAGTTACCCAACCCACTAGACTTCACCCATCTACTGGAACCCACACCCTCCTGGATATCATTATCTCTAACCGCCTCAACAAAATCCAGGATATAAAAGTACTTTCCGACTCCCTAAGTGACCACTCGCCCATCCTAGTCCAATGGACCTCTTCCACATCCAAACACATAACCCAAACAACCTTCCGAAGGTGTCTCCACCCAGGAGGGTTAAAAAAAACTTAAACAACTGCTCACCCAAATAGATTGGTCTCCCATTAATATAGCCCCTAGCGTTGACATTGCACTCAACCTGTTTACACAGGCTTTCACCAAGGCCTGTGACCTCTATACTCCACTCACCAAACTCTGCACCAAAAGGCAACATGCTCCTTGGATAACCCCCTCCCTACTCCACATGTTGAGAGATGGACAATCTCTGGCACAAAGCCACAGAATCTGGCAGGTTGGTGGACAGACAATTCTATAATGCCGCTCACAATAGATGCACTTGAGCCATCTGTAAGGCCAAAGCAGACCACTATCAATCCACTCTCACAACTATGTGGGGGTCTTCGAGGACCTTCTGGAGTAATATCAAAGAACTAAATGGGAAATCACACTCCCCAGCTCACCATAAATGGCACTGCCTCCTCACACCCACTCACCATAGCAACCTGCCTAAACACCACCTTCTCGGATCTCAGTACTGTTCTCCCCAGTTGTTTCTTTGACCCTGTGCCCCAATCCCAGTCCCCAACCCTGCAGCATCCTTGTTTCCTCCTGCACAAAATATCCACCCATGAAGCTCTTCTATACCTACAAAAAGCGCTAAACAGCATTAACCCTATAAATGACCCCCTAGATGCCAGGCTCCTTCGACTAGTCCTCAACGAGGTCCTAGTCCCCCAACAGACCTACTCAACAAATCCCTATGCTTAGGGAAATTCCATAGTGCCTGGAAAACAGCTTTCAAACAACATAAAGTCTTGCTACATTATGACGTATGCAGTGAGTCCCAACCCTCGAACTGCTCCGAAGGTGAAAGAGTTAACTTTCCATGCCAGCCATGGAACGCTGAGCTCGAGCTCGGTTGAAAACTCTGTCTGTTGTTCTTCAAATTCAAACTGTCAGATTCTTTACTCCGCCTCACTGAACAGTCGCTCCAGAGATTTTCTCCTTCTGCTCGGTTCATTTTGTCGGTTAAAGTATTATTTTCTTGGTTTTTTGACCTAATTTAAACCACAACTGGTCGGTTCAAGCTCTGTCTGTGGTATTGTGAGTACTAGATAGGTTTTACATTTATTTTTTCTGTGTGAAACTTGTAAATGGTTATTGGTTCGGTTTGAACCGATCAGGTTGTTTTAAAATACATTAATCTGTCTTTTAGATTGTGGTCACCAGTTCTTATCTGTTCTAAAAAAACGGATTTTATTACTTTTTTTTTCCACGACCCGTGACACGGTTGGGAACCGATAAGAGGGTCTTGCGTGGCGGATTGCCATAAATGGACAAGTTTGGTTAGGACTGGCACTATGTCTGAGAAACCCAAAAGAAAAACCGGGTCCACTGGGTTTCAATACCGCAGTGTATGTGGGGAAGTCTTTGCCAAGGCCGACCCCCATACCACCTGTGTTTATTGTCTGGGGTTTGACCACCTCAATGCAGACTGCCAGATTTGCAAAAATGTTCCTGCAGCTACCCTGGGAAAGAGAGTTGGCAGGCTCAGGGAAAGGGAGGCCAAGAAGTCCGCTGACCAGGATGGCCAGCCCAGTTCGGTTCCAACTGAACCAGAGGGAGTGCCCTTTGACCAGGGCGAGACTTCCTCGGCCAAAAGGAGAGCCAACTCGGAGGAGTCGGTTCCAGAAAAAAGGACTAGGAAATCAGCTGGTGTGGAGCCAAAACCCTCCTCTCCGACCGCTGAAGAAATAGCCAAAGCAATTAAAATTGTCCAGTCGCTTTCCCCGGTTCTGACCAAACCGGCACCATCGGGTAAGCGTACGGTTCGGCCGGTTCCACCGGTTCAAGAGTATGATTTAGAGGAATTTTATGAACTGGAGGAGGGGGGAAGAGGAGTATGAGGAGAGTGAATGTGGATTTGAAAGTCTGGATGTGCCCATTGAACCGGACATCTCCCCAGACAGACCTTCAGGAGTGTCTCCTCCAAGGCTTTCTGAGTCCCCTTCTCATTTTATGTTTTATAAAAAAGTGGCTGAAACCCTCCAGCTCCCTATGGAGGAAGCTGTGGATGATCAAGAGGAGCCTGACTATGTGGAAATGATGGATATCCCAGAGTCTAGGAGACTGTCTATTCCTTTACATAAATCTTTTGGGAAACAGACGGTAAAAATTCTAAAAACTCCTCACACTATACCTCCTAATGATAAGAGAATGGACAAGAGGTACACATTGTCAGGCTCTGATACGGAGTTCCTTACACAACAATGCAGCCATGTTGGGGTAGTGCAGGCTGCAGCCTGTGACAAGGCAAATATTCCCTTGGCTTCACACCCCCCTGACAAGGACTCCAGGAGGATCGATGCCATGGCAAAGAAACAGTACATGGCAGCATCCTTAGGACTCAGACAGGCAAATTATATGGCTTATGTTGCTAGATACCAGAAGTCCAGATGGGATACTGTTATGGCTCTAGCAAAACAGGTCTCTGGCCAGCTTGCCAAGGAGCTGGAGCAGGTGGCTGCTGATGGTATTGAGGTATCTAAGGTGCAATTCCATGCTGCAGTGGACTCTAATGATGTGTCATCAAGAGTCATGGCTACATCTGTGGCACTTCGCAGAATGGCTTGGCTCAGATGTACTAGCCTGTCACAGGATAACCAGACTAAGGCCATGGATTTTTCCTTGTTGTGTAATTCTCTGTTTGAGAGCAGACAGAGAATTACATGAAGAAAATGATGAGTATAGGACCACCTATAGAAGTGCACAGGCCAAGGAAAGGCAGGCCACTCCTCAAAGGCAGCCTTCCAGGGGCAGGGGCAGGCCTTTTCACCAAGTCCAGGCCTCCTCTTCAGCTTACGCCCAGAGGGGGTTCTTTAGAGGGAGAGGCAGATGGGGTACAAGCAGGCCTGCTTCCACCCTTCAACCTAAAGCCCCTGCCAAGCAGGCACCCTGATGGGGTGGCCAAGGTCGATTCTCAACTACCTGTAGGGGGCAGGCTGGCTTGCTTTGTCCAGGACTGGAAGTCTCTGACATCAGACAAGTGGGTCCTGGAAGTAGTAAGCCAGGGACTGGTTCTCAGCTTCAAAAAATTTCCAAAGATGAGAACCAGATCCTTTCCACCTGCAAATCCATCAGAGGCACTTGCCCTAGAGACAGAAGTCTCTACCCTCCTGGCTCTCAGAGCCATGGAAAGGATTCCACCCCTACACCAGGGCAAATGATTGTACTCCAGGTACTTCCTTACCCCAAAAGAGACATGAGAATGGCGGCCCATCCTGGATCTCTGATACTTAAACAAGCACCTTTTAAAACCAAAATTCAAAATGGTGACTCTGGGAATTATTTTACCCTCTCTAAGGCCAGGGGACTGGCTAGCATCCCTGGACCTCAAGGATGCCTACTTCCATATTCACATCAGAAGCTCCCATCGAAAGTACCTCAGGTGCCCTCAGGCCATTACCAGTTCAGAGCAATGCCCTTTGGCCTCACCTCTGCTCCAAGGTTATTCACAAAATGCCTGGCAGTAGCAGTTGCCTACCTAAGAAGGCAAAAAATTGCTATCTTCCCTTACTTGAATGACTGGTTCATAGTAGGCCAGTCTCCAGACCAAGTCAAGTTACATCTTCAGATAACTCAGCAACTGCTTATCTCTCTAGGTTTCCTTCTGAATCTTCCAAAGTCAGTTCTAGAGCCTGTCCAGTTCCTCACCTTCATAGGCACAGAACTGAATACAGAGGAAGCCAGAGCCTCCTTCCTTGACAGGGCAAGGACCCTGGTCTCCTGGCCTCTATTCAATTCTGCAGGTCTCGACCAGCAAGGCATTTTCTACAGCTCCTGGGGCACATGGCTGCTTCTACAGCAATAGTGCAAGGAGCAAGATTTCAGATGAGGGACATCCAGTTCCATTTGAGAGCCTTTTGGTCTCAAAGAAAAGACCCCCTAACCAAGTTGACCCTAGTGACTCAAACCCTGATCCAAGTCCTACAGTGGTGGCAGGATCAGAGCAATCTGAGACAAGGGGTTCCCTTTGTCACTCAGTTTCACTCTTTAATCCTTACTACAGATGCATCCCTCTTGGGTTGGGGAGCTCACATGGGCGACCTCACTACCCAGGAACTGTGGTCCCCTCAGGAATCTCTGCTCCACATCAACCTGTTGGAGCTCAGAGCAGTTTTTCTAGCACTTCAAGCTTTTTCCAAATCTATTCAGAACAAAGTTGTACAGGTCAGAACAGACAACACCACCACAATGTGGTACATCAACAAACAAGGAGGCACTCGGTCTACGGCCTTGTACACCAAAGCAATGAAGTTGTGGTCTCTGGCTAACTCCCTGAACACCTCCCTTACGGCAGTTCACTTCCCAGGCAAGGACAATGTCCTGGCAGATGCTCTCAGCAGTATTTCCCAGGGCCATCACGAATGGTCACTGGATTCCTGGTCCTGGAGGTAATATTTGCCAGATGGGGCACCCCGCAGATAGATCTTTTGCAGCCCCAGACAATCACCAACTTCCCTTTTTGCTGCAGACCCCCAGTGTTGGGCTCAGTCCCTCTGGATGCCTTAGTTCTCAATTGGGAAGGGAAGTTTCTCTATGCTTTCCCCTCCTTCCCTCTCCTGTTCAAAGTGTTAGTCAAAATCAGATCTCAATCCCACAAAGTGATTCTGATTGCTCCAGATTGGGCCAGACAACCCTGGTATCCACTCCTACTGTCCTTAGCAGTCCATCTTCCCCTGCATCTTCCCAGGAATCACAATCTGTTAACCTGTGCTCAGGGAAGGGTTTGGTATCCAAACCTCAAAACTCTCAATCTCAAGGCCTGGCTCTTGAAGAGTTAGTTTGCTGATCTACACCTCTCCCAAGGTGTAATGGATATATTGAAGGCTTCTAGGAAGCCTTCCACCAGGGCTACTTACAATTCCAAATGGAAGAGGTTTTTTATATGGTGCTCTGGGAAGCATATTTCCCCAGAATCTGCTGATTTACCCACAGTACTGGATTATATGGTCCATTTAAACACTTTGGGGCTCACACCAGCTACCCTAAAGGTGCATTTGGCAGCTGTGTCTTACACAGAAACATAGAAACATAGATTTTGATGGCAGATAAGGACCGCTTGGCCCACCCAGTCTGCCCATTTCCCTACCTATTGGATAAGCTGCAGATCCTAGTTAACCAGCAGCCTACTTCTTCCTACCCCCACCCCCTAGAATTGCCTTATGACTGTCCCATGCATGCTTGAATTCCACCACTGTTTTTGACTCCACAACCTCCTCTGGAAGGCAGTTCCATGCATCCACAACCCTCTTTGTGAAAAATAGTTCCTTAAATTACCTCTGAGCCACCCTTCTATCTTCAAATTGTGCCCCTTGTTCTTGCACACCTCTTTTTGAAAGATGCTACCCTCTTGGACTTTGTTGATTCCTTGAGAAACTTGAAAGTTTCTATCATGTCCCCCCTCTCCCTCCTTTCCTCGAGGCTATACATATTCAGCTCCTTAAGTCTCTCTTCATATATGTCTTCCATTGCAGACCCTGCACCATTTTAGTTGCCTTCCTCTGGACAGCCTCCATCCTGTCTATGTCCTTATGAGATTGGGTCTCCAGAACTGCATGCAGTACTCCAGATGGGGTCTCACCAACTGTCTGTACAGAGGGATAATAACTTCCTGTTTTCTACTGGTGATGCCTCTCCTATGCATCCCAGTATACCCCAGCCCTCCTTTGCTCCCTCTCACATTGCTTGCCCATCTTTAGGTCATCTGATATGACTACCCCAGGTCTCTTTCCATTTTTGTTGTTGTTAGTATCTCACCCCCCATTGTGTACTCTTCCCCTGGGTTTTTGTTTCCCAGGTGCATTACCTTGCACTTCTTAGCATTGAATCTAAGCTGCCATACATTTGACCATTCCTCTAACCTTGCTAAGTCCCTTCTCATCCTTTCCACCCACCTTGTGCATCAACTCTGTTTCAGATCTTTGTGTCATCTGCAAAGAGACATACTTTTCCTTCCAGTCCCTCTTCAATGTCTCTTATAAAGACATTGAAGAGGACCGGTCCTAATACTGAACCCTGCGGTACCCCACTAGTAACCCCCCTTTCTTCAGAGTGGAATCCATTTACTATTACTCTCTGTGTCCTATTCTCCAGCCAATTCTTTACCCAGGCTGTCATCTTGGGACCCACTCTCAGGCTGGCTAACTTGTATATTAATCTTTTGTGTGGGACTGTGTCAAATGCCTTGCTAAAGTCTAGGTAGGCCATGTCCACAGCCCCTCCCTGATCTACTACTTTGGTCACCCAGTCAACATAGAAACATAGAAATATAGACTTTGACTTCAGATAAGGACTGCTAGGCCCATCTAGTCTGCCCATTTCCCTACCTACAGGATATGCTGCAGATCCTATTTAACCAACAGCCTATATCTTCCTGCCTCCCACAAGAATTGCCTTATGTCTGTCCCATGCATTCTTGAATTCTCCCACAGTTTTAGACTCCACAACTTCCTCAGGAAGGCTGTTCCATGCATCCACTACCCTCTCTGTGAAATAATACTTCCTCACATTGCCCTGAACCGCCTCCTTCTATCTTTAAATTGTGTCCCTTGTTCTTGCAAGTCTCTTTTCTGAAAGATGCTACCCTCTTGGACTTTGTTGATTCCCTTGAGGTACTTGAAAGTTTCTATCATGTCCCCCCTCTCCCTTCTTTCCTCAAGGGTATACATATTAAGCTCCTTTAGTCTCTCCTCATACGGCTTCTCTAGCAGACCCTGCACCACTTTAGTTTCCCTCCTCAGGACTGCCTCTATCCTGTCTATGTCCCTGCGGAGATGGGGTCTCCAGAACTGGACACACTACTCCAGATGGGGTCTCATCAACTGTCTGTACAGAGGGATAGCAACTTCCTGTTTTCTGCTGCTGATGCCTCTCCCTATACATCCCAGTATACCCCCGGCCCTCCCTACTGCCTTCTCACATTGCTTGCTAACCTTAAGGTCATCTGATATGATTACCCCCGGTCCCTTCCTGTTTTGTTGTTGTTACTACCTCCCCACCCATTGTGTATTCTTCCCTGGTTCTTGTTTCCCAGGTGCATTATTTTACTTTTTTGCATTGAATCCTAGCTGCCATACGTCAGACCATTCCTCCAACCTTGCCAAGTCCCTTTTCATCCTTTCCACGCCTCCTTGTGTATCAACCCTGTTGCAGATCTTTGTGTCATCCTCAAAAAGGCATACTTTTCCTTCCAGTCCCTCTGCAATGCCACTGATGAAGACATTAAAAAGGACTGGACCCAATACTGAACCCTGCGGTACCCCACTAGTAACCGCCCTTTCTTCAGAGTGGACTCCATTTACAATTACCTTCTGTGTCCTGTTGTCCAGCCAATGTTTTACCCAGGCTACCACCCTGGGACCCACTCCCAGGCTGGTTAATTTGACTAATAATCTTTTGTGTGGGACTGTGTCAAATGCCTTTCTAAAGTCTAGGTAGGCCATGTCCACAGCCCCTCCCTGGTCTACTACTTTGGTCACCCAGTCAAAGAAATCTATTAGATTCATCTGACATGACCTTCCCACTGTGAACCCATGCTGCCTTGGATCCTGTGCTCCACTGACCTCTAGGTACTCAACTATTCTTTCTTCAAGTGACTCCATCACTTTCCTACCACAGAGGTCAGACTGACAGGTCTGTAGTTTCCTGCCTCTGTCTTGGTCCCACTTTTGTGAAGGGAATCACATCCTTTCCTCCAGTCCTCGGGTACCACACCATCCTCCCATGATTTATTAAAAGAGTTGCCAGTGGTTTCACTAGTTCCTTCCTTAATTCTTTTAGAATTCTGGGATGAATTCCATCAGGACCCATTGCTTTGTCCACCTTCAGTTTTAAGAGTTCTTGCAGAACCCTTTCTTCTGTGAAAGGATTGGGATCAACCCCCCTATCAAGAGTGTTTCTGTTAATTGGATTAGGCACTTCCCCCTCCTCTTTTGTGAATACTGAGCAGAAATATTCATTCAGTATTCCTGCTTTTTCACTGTCCCCCTCTGCCCACCCACCGTTTATTCTATTCAGCCTCGCTATCCCTCCCTTTGTCTTTCTATGCTCGCTGATGTACCTATAAAGGTTTTATCCCCCTTCTTAACTGAGTTGGCTATCTTTTCCTCAGTTTGGGCCTTTGCTATTCTGACTTCCCTCCTGCTTCTTTTCTGCCTTAACTGGTACAGCTCTGTCCTGCTCCTTCTGTGTTTCCTTATACTTCTGGAATGCTATCTTTTCTTCCTGACTTTCACAGCCACCTCTCTTGAGAACCAAAGTGGCTTTTTCTTCATTTTGATTTGTTTATTTGTTTCACAAAGGCTTGTTGCCTCTGTGATGGCAGTTTGATAATTCCCCATTGTTGCTCCACACCTCCTTCTAGCCTGTTTGCTAGTGCTTTTCTGAGGCACTCTCCCATCTTGCAAAGTCAGCCCTCCCAAAGTCCAGTACCTCACTTTTGTATGGCTTGACTCTGTAGCTGAGTTTAACGTGAACCACACTGTTTGATGGTCACTTGTCACCAGATGGCAACCCACTTCTAGATCTGAGATCCTCTCACTGCCCCCCGTTTGAGAGTACGAGGTCTAAGATTGCTCCCTCACGAGTGGGTTCCGAAACTAGCTGTCTAATGCCTGCCACCTGTAGGGTGTCAAGAATCGCCCTGCTCTTGGATGTCACTGCAGCAAATGTGCTCCAGTTAACATCTGGCATATTCAGGTCTCCCATCAACAGTATCTCCCCTTTCTCTGCCATTCTAAGAATGCCTTCCGTCATATCCTTGTCCATTCTTCCCCCTGACATGGGGGTTCTGTACACAACCCTGTGCGGATTGTGGTGCCCTTTCCAGTCTCCAAGGTGACCCACAGTGCCTCCTCTCCTCCCTGTTTACTCTTGTTCAGTTGCTTTTATCCCTTCCTTTACATAGAGCTCACCCCCCTCTTCTCCCTGCCTGTCTCTCCTGTAGGTTATGTACCCTGGTATGTTAACATCCCAGTCATGGTTCTCTGTGTACCATGTTTCTGTGACTGCTACGATATCCAGGCATCCCTCTTCCATTAAGGCCACCAGCTCAGGGAGCTTGTTGCCCAGACTACGGGCATTGGTACTCATTACCCTCCATTTCCTGATGGCCTTACCCCTTTTGCCCCATCTCTGTCCTTCTTGCCTTTGTCACTTCTCCATTTACCCCTGCCCTTCTCCCTATCGACACCTCCATGTTGGTGTTTGCCACACTTACTACCGTGATTGTTTGGGGGATAGGATTTTCTGCTCCTTTCAGTCAAAGAAATCTATCTGATTTGTCTGGCATGACCTTCCGCTGTGAATTCATGCTGCCTTGGGTCCTGAGCCCTCTGGCCTCTAGATACTCAACAATTCTTTCCTTCAGAAGTGATTCCATCATTTTCCCTACCACTGAGGTTAAACTAACAGGTCTGTAGTTTTCTGCTTCTGCCTTGCTCCCACTTTTGTGAAGGGGAATCACATCTGCCCTTCTCCAGTCCTCGGGTACTACCCCATCCTCCCATGATTTGTTAAAGAGGGTAGTCAGTGGTGTCACTAGTTCTACCCTTAGTTCTTTTAGAATTCTGGGATGAATCCCATCAAGCCCCATTGCTTTGTCCACCTTCAGTTTTAAGAGTTCTTTCAGAACCCTTTCTTCTGTAAATGGGCTGGTATCAACTTCTGTATCCAGAGTGTTTCTACTGTTTGTTTTAGGTACCTCCCCACTTCCTTTGTAAATACTGAGCAAAAATATTTGTTTAGTATCTCTGCCTTTTCACAGTCACCCTCTGCCTACCCTCCCTCCACTTTATTAAGCCTCACTAGCCCTCCCTTGGTCTTCCTTCGCTCCCTGATGTACCTATAAAAGGTTTTATCCCCCTTCTTAACTGAGTTGGCTATCTTTTCCTCGGTTTGGGCCTTTGCTGTTCTGACTGCCTTCCCAGCTTCCTTTTGCTTTAACTGATACAGTTCCCTGTCCTGCTCCTTCTGTGATTCCTTGTACTTCCTGAATGCTTTCTTTTCTCTTGAACCTTCACTGCCACTTCCTTTGAGAACCATAGTGGTTTCTTATCATTTCATTTTGTTAATTTGCTTCACACAAAGGCTTGATACCTCTGTGATGGCAGTTTTTATTATTCTCCATTTTTCTTCCACCCCTCCTTCCTGCCCATTTGCTAGTGCATTCCTTAGGCACTCACCCATTTTGGCAAAGTCAGCCCTCCTAAAGTCCAGTACTTTTGCCTTTGTATGGCTTGACTCTATTGCTGTGTTTATTGTGAACCATACTGTTTGATGGTCACTACTTTCCAGATGGCTACCCACGTCTACATCTGTGATACTTTCTTCATCTCCATTTGAGAGAACCAGGTTTAAGATTGCTCCCTCTCGTGTGGGCACCAATACTAGTTGTCTAAGGCATGCCCCTTGTAGGGCATCTAGAATAACCCCACTCTTTGAAGTAGCTGCTGCAACTGCATTCCAGTTAACATCTGGCATATTCAGATCACCCATCAGCAATATCTCCCCTTTTTCTGCCATTCTAAGTATTCTTTCTATCATTTCCTTGTCCATTTCCTCCCCCTGAGAAGGGGGTCTGTATACAACCCCTGTGCTGATTGTGGTGCCATTGTCCGTCTCCAAATTTACCCACAGTGCTTCTTCTCCTCCCTGTTTTCCCTTTTGTTCTGTTGCTTTGATTCCTTCCCTTATGTAAAGAGCTACTCCTCCTCCTATTTTACCCTCCCTGTCCCTCCTGTAGATAGTGTATCCTGGTATGTTTATGTCCCAGTCATGGTTTTGTGTGTACCATGTTTCTGTGACTGCCACGATATCCAGATGTTCATCCTCCATCAAGGCCACTAATACAGGAAGCTTGTTATTCAGACTACGGGCATTGGTACTCATTGCTCTCCATTTTTTTATGGCTTTACCTTCTTTTGCAGCATCCCCCACTGACCTGTCTACCTCGGTCTTTTTCTCATTTAGTACCCTGTTTTGTAGGGAGGCTGAGATTTTCCTGCTGCTTATCAGTGCCTCCCCTTGACTAGTTTAAAGCTTGCCAATGAAGCATTTAAACCAATTGCTCAAAAGACTTGTTCCTTCCTGGACAGATGCAGACCATCCTGCCAGTATAGGCTGGTGTCCTCCAGGTGGAACCCCAGTCCCCAATGAAGCCAAACCCCTGTGCTCCACACCATTTTTCAACCATTCATTAAACTGCATGGTGCAAAGTACCGCCTCACTCATGCCATTCACAGGCAGCACCTCAGAGAAGGATATTGTGTGTGCTACTTGTCTTAGGCCCCTCCCCAATTCTACAAAGTCCTTCTGCACTGCTCTACTCTCATGATTAGCCAAGTCATTTGTCCCTAGGTGGACAATGACATCCACCTCAGACTCCCGTGCAGCTGTTCGTGATCCTGAGGATGCGCTTCCTGTCTCTCCAAGCCATGGCACCAGGCAGGCACCTTACTTCAGTTTTCCCTGCTCCCCCCAGTTCTATCCCCCTAATAATGGAGTTCCCCACCAGGAGTTGCTTCCTTTCCTTGTGGTGTCCTCTGCCTCCTTCCTGTGGGCCTCCCTTGTGACAGTTGTCCTCAGCCTCCTTAGTCTCCTCTGTGGGTGCATCCATAGGGGAACTATGCTCCCCCAGAATGGTGTATGGATTGTGGTGTGGAACAACTGACTGGGTGTGCCTCTGTTCCACCATCCTCACCCTTCCTGAGCCCACTGTGGTCCAACTGCTGTGCTTTCATCACAACCTCTGAGGTAGTGGTGGCTCTGGTGCTCCCTGGATGGGTGAGGTTACCTTCCTACCATCCAGTGTGGCCTGGGGGAAGGTCTGCTTACTACTGTCCAATGTGGCCTGAAGATGGGCAACTTCCTCCCTCAGGGCAGAGAGTTGTCTGCAAATAGGGCAGCATCACAGCCTCCAGAAAGACTCCTGGAAGACTGCTGCCCCACAGGCATTACATTGCACTACTCCCCATATTTATTTTTTTTATGTGTGTGTGATTGGTTTGTAATATAGAAATATATATATTTATATTATACAATGTGTATGCTTATATTGTCAGTGCAGTGTGCTGGAGAGGATATGACAGTGATATGCACCTTGCACTCTTGAGGAAATGATGTCAGAACCCCAGGTATAAAGGAACTATTTCCAGGGGTGGGTGGGGTGAAGGGTGGGAAGCAGTTTGGCCTAAACTGTGCCCTCACAAAACAATCAGCTAAAATCTTTGACCCACCGCTGCAATGAGTGCCTTCCTGTCAGCAAGATGCCCTATACAACAATTTGACAGAGAAAATACCCTGCTAATCAAACAGAAAAAAATCCACACATCCAAGTCAGACACAGGTAAACCTCCCCAGCCCCAAAACAGGCCTGATGGTTTGTGCTCTGAAAACTGTCAGCCCCAAAATAAGTTAGCTGTACTTTAAACTCTTCCTGCACTGAAAATGTTAAGAATTGTAACAAACAAACATAAACCTAGATCCACCTCCCTCTGTTGCTTGAAAGACTGTCTTTTCCTGTTTCACACTGCAGGTTTTTCTATGACCACTCCTTAACCACAGTAACTTTTTTAAAAATAGTTTAACTATCACAAACTCCTACGCACCAGTAAATTATTTAAAATAGTTTCTGTCCCAAAATCCTAGTAGTCAATCCAGCTACCCAAAGGGACAACCAAAATGCAGTATTCAAACACTTATGAAGTTACTTCCAAGATAAGCAGAGTTTGCAAGCTTCTTTTTCAACTCCTCAGCCACCTGTAATTTATTTAAAAATAGTTTAACTGTCAGAAAATCCTAGTAGACAGTCTAGCTACCTCCAAGGATCTACCCAAATGCAGTATTTAAATCCTTCTGAAGTTGCTAACAAGATAAACAGAGTTTGCAAGCCCCTTCTTGGTTAAACACTAAATAAATATGTGAATAAAAAGCAATTACAAAGGGTAGTTAGTTTCACCTCCCACAGAATTAAGCTTTCATTTCAGCAGGTAAACCCTCTTCTCTTTCAGCTCATCCTGTATTCTCTAAGTTTTTTAAGGGATTGCTTCACACCAACCCTCCATTTAGGGACCCTGCCCCTGCCTGGGATCTTAATGTTTGCATTGCTCAGCTTATGCAACCTATCTTTGAGCCCTTGTCTTCAGCGGAGCTTAAGTATTTGACTTGGAAGACTGTGTTTGTGGTAGCCATCACTTCTGCCAGACGCATAAGTGAATTACAAGCTTTGTCAGTGGAGCCTGATTTTATCTTCTTTCATAGAGATAAGGTGGTCCTCCCTCAGGACTAACACGAAGTTCTTGCCTAAGGTGGTTTCAGATTTCCACCTTAATCAATCTATTTCTCTTCCAGTGTACTTCACTGACCATTTCTCCTCTGGTGAGAGGAGGCTGCACAGCTTAGATGTGAAGAGAGCCCTTAGTTATTACATTGAGCGTACCAAGGGTCACAGGTTTGACTCCCTCCAACTGTTCCTCACTTATGGTGAGGTTGGTAACAGGAAACCTGCCACTAAAAGATCCATTGCCAGGAGGATTGTCTCTTGTATCCAATTCTGTTATGAAAAGTTGGGTAAGGTTCCTCCCTCAGGCCTGAGGGCTCACTCTACCAGAGGTACAGCTGCTTCCCTGGCTGCTGCCACAGACACCCCCATTCTAGAGATTTGTCAAGCAGCTACCTGGAAAACAGTTCACACTTTTACCAAGCATTACTCTCTGGACACCCAGGCTAGGAATGATGTTCGGTTTGGCACAGCTGTGCTTCAGAGCCTATTTCCTAAGTAGGTTCTGTCCCTCTTCCATGGAGGTACTGCTGTGTAGTCTGCATATGTCATAATATAGTAAGACTTCATGTTGTTTGAAGAAAAAATTACTCACTGTGGAATTGTGGGTTAAGTGACAGCACAAGACAGTTCTGAGTTGTAGAAAACACACTGGCTTAGTGTGTTGAAAGGATTTATTTCTGTTACAAATCAAATCAAACTCATCCACTGAAGCAACGAAAGGAAAATAACTTTCATAGTTTAAAACAAACAAAATTCACACAGGGTGATCCCATAAGACTAACAGGACCACCATCCTTTGTGTCCAACATCCATCTGAATCAGGCTTCCTGTTGAAGTCTTTATATAGTCTTTACTTGATGACATCATGTTACACTAACTCTGCCCCTAATACTAATACAAGGAATTAATCTACACTAATACATGCATTTGGGCAGTAACTGAGGTCATTAGTTGCATTATTTCATATTTATAAGTCCATTAGATTGGCTGAATCAAATAAAGTTTTATACATTTTGTATAAATCATAATAATTTTAACTGCATACTAATAGGACACCTTAACACCCTGACTCCTCCCTCTGATGTAATACCTCCTTCTGAATGTTGTTATAAAAGCAGGACAGAGAGGCGCATTCAGTCCTATGAGTGCCTTCCTACAGGCAGGAACTATGTGTGGAGTGTTAGGCAGATAAGGTTTAGCCTTTAACCCAAAAGAAAATGAAATATCTCCATTATAAAATAAAACTCTTTCACTAACAGTGATTATGATTACTAGACCTAAATTGCTACTGTCACTTTAAATATTAGCTTTGTTTAGGCTGCTCTGAAGTCTAGCTGAAGGAGTTCATTCCTAAGCACCTCTGTCAGGTAACTTATAAACTTAACTATTTTCTTGTTCCCTTTCTGACGTGCTCTATTTTATCTGGACTGGGTCATTGAAAGACCAGGCAGGCACAGTCCTTGTGTGCAGGTTGGAACAAGAAAAGGGGAAAAACACCTGTAGAAAGAGCTTGCTATGAGTATTCTCTTGTTTTCTTTTTATTCACTTCCTGCTTGTACCTGCCTAGTTGTCTCTGTAAGATGCTCACAGCCCAATGTGAGTGAGGCAGCAGGGAAACAGGGCATGTCAGGCAACACTCTCCTTGCTCTAATGAGCAAGAATTCCAACAAAGCTATAAACTCTACATACTGAGTTCAACAAGGGGGTATACATATCGAGTGTCTACCTTTTACAGTCTGACATTCATTTGGTGATATGTGGGAACTTTCCACCTCCTGAACAAATCCTAAAGAGAAAACAGGCAGGAATGTACTATAATAGGAGGCCAACCCTATTACAGTAGAAAATAAAGGATAGAGAAAGGAAAAATAAATAAATATAGAAATAAACTAGTACTACTGCAGTAGATTTAAAAGAAAAATAACAGAATAGAGAACAGCAGAGGTTTGTCCGGGGGGGGGTTCCCACTCTACCACATTCCCCCAAGGTTAAGTAAAAAAACAAATTCTTAAGATTTTTTTTTTTTATTGACATTCTATCCCTTTTTCTTTTTATTATTCTAGGAAGGAATAGAATGGAGCTTCTGCCCACCCTCTCTAAGAAGCTCCACCCCAGGGTGCCCGTTTAAAGCATAATATAACAAGGCAACTTAAGGTTACCTTTTTCTTTTCCTTTTTTTTTTAATTACCCTGGGGTGTCATTTCAACATCATGGACATCTTCTTTACTGTTACCATCAGCCCCATATCTGGAAAGGAAGTCTGCATTACCATTTTTTACTCCGGCCCTGTGCTGTACTGTAAACTTATATGGTTGCAGGGCCAGATACCACCTCATAACCCTGGTATTCTTGTCCTTCATTTGTGAAAGAAAACACAGAGGATTATGGTCTGTGTATAGAGAAAAAGGTGCTCCCCATAAATAAAAGCGAAGGATTCTATTGCCCACTTGACAGCTAGACATTCCTGCTCTATGGTTCAATATTTTGTTCCTGTCATGTAGTTTCCTTGAAATGTACACTACGGTGTTCTTCACCCTCTATGGTTTGACTAAGTACCGCCCTATACCTGTACGAGAAGCATCCATATATACCTCAAAAGGGTATTGGAAATTAGGGCATGAACACGGGGACTAACATAAAGCTGCCTTAATTTGTAGAAACGCTTGTTCACATTCAGGGTTCCACTTAATCTGGTTACCAAATTTCTTTTTTGTAAGATCAGTAAGTGGGGTAGCAATTGTTGCAAAATGTGGTATGAACCTTCTATAATAACCAGCTAACCCCAAAAATGACCTTACTTGTTTTTTCGTAGTTGGTACAGGACGATTTGCTACCGCCTCTATTTTACTGACTTCTGGCTTAATTAACCCATTCCCTAATATAAAGCCTAAATATCTGATTTCCTCTTGGGCCAATGTACACTTGGTGGGATTGATAGTCATACCTACCTGTTGAAGAGAAGCAATTACTGACTTTAGGTGTTTCATATGTGTTTCCCAATCTAAACTAAACACAACAATATCATCCAGATAGGCTGCACAGTAACCTCACATGTGGTGCCAATACCTGGTCCATAAATCGTTGGAAGGTTGCCGGGGCCCCGTAAAGACCGAAAGGCATAGTCTTAAATTGGAACAAACCCATGTCAGTGCTAAAGGCTGTTTTCTCCTTTGATTCCTCTGCTAAAGGAATTTGCCAATATCCTTTAGTCAGGTCCAAAGTTGCAATATATTTGGCATGTCCCACCTTATCAATGATTTCATCTATCCGAGGCATTGGGTAGGCATCAAATTGGTAGACCTGGTTTATCCCTCAAAAATCTAGACAGAGCCTAATTCCTCCTTCCTTCTTAGGTACTATTACAATAGGGGAGCCCATGGACTGTGTGAAGGTTCAATAATCCCTAACTCCTGCATATTTTGAATTTCTCTTGTACCAAGGGTTTACTTCTTTCAGGTAGCCGGTATGCTTTCTTTCTGATGGGCCCAGTGGAAGTCTATATCTTATGTTCTACCCTGTTAAGCTATGAGGGTACTAGTAAAGGTGTTTGCAAATTTCTTAATTAAGCTCAGTAATTCCCTTTTTGTGGACCTGACAAATTTGGATTTATTTTAATCTCCTCTATCCCTCTTTCTCCTTCTAAACGCCTATACGCTATCTCCAGTTCTGTCTGGACTTCACCAGGCATTACAAATAACTGCAGGCCTGTTTCAGGTCTCTCATGCCATTTTTTTAGTACATTAGCATGGTAGATTTTGTTTTTTTCTTTTCGATCAGGTGTACTTATTTCATAAGTCACTGGACCAACTTGACGAAGTACTATATATGGGCTCTGCCATTTCATAAATAGCTTATGAGTGGAAGATGGTAACAGTAATAATACTTTTTCTCCCATCATAAACTGTTTGTTTGGATTTGTTCCTTTATCATAGTTACTTTTCTGATCTTTTTGTGCTTCTATTCCTGCCTCATGAGGTTTCTGGGCAAAAGAGACCAGTCTTTGTTTCAATTGTCTCATATACTGAGCTAAGCCAGGAGACTTTAAATCCTTCCCCTCTTCCCAGTATTCCTTAACCACATCCAATATTCCTCTGGGATTTCTACCATATAGCAAGGAAAAGGGGGAATATCCTGTAGAGGCCTGGGGAACTTCTCGATATGCAAATAATAGAAAGGGTAGATATTTATCCCAATCTTTTCCCTCATCCTTTACAAACTTTCTTAGCATTCTCTTCAAGGTTTGATTGTACCGTTCAACCAACCCATCCATCTGAGGATGGTAGGGGGATGTTCTGATAGCCACTATTCCCAGTAATCTATACAATTCTCTCAACAATTCCGCATTAAAGTTAGTTCCTCTGTCAGTTACAATTTCCTTGGGGATTCCTACCCGGCTAAATAGTTTAACTAGCTCTTCGGCTATCCTAGGGGTAGTCACTGATCTCATTGGGATAGCCTCAGGATATTTAGTGGCATAGTCACAGACTACCAGAATAAATCAGTTACCTTTACTACTCTTATCTAAAGGTCCTACCACATCCATCCCTATCCTTTCGAATGGAGTCATTACTAGTGGGAGGGGTAATAAGGGTACCACATCTGTTTTTTTTCTTTTGCACAATGAGTTGGCATTCTGGACATGACTGACAATATTGGGCTATGTCTTGATGTATACCTGGCCAAAAGAATCTCTGCAAAATCCGATTAGTAGTTTTGTCCTTTCCTGTATGACCAGCCCAGGGTACATCATGACCTAACCCCAATATGTCTGCTCTATAACACTGAGGAACTAATAACTGTTCTACTGTCTCTCCTGTATTTGGATTTTTACATATCCGGTACAATAAGTTATTTTTAGTCTGTATGTGAGGGGCTCCTGGCACCTCCCTTTTACCAACCTGCTGGAAAAAAGATTTTAAGGTTGGGTAATTTTGCTGTTGCTTTGCCATATCCAACTTAACATATATATATATGGTGTTTTATCAGGAATTTTATATGTAGCCTCTTTCCATTTTTCCTGTAATCTTTCTTTCCTTTCCTGACTTCCTTGTTTTCCCAGGGGTCCCATACACATCTTCCTCAAATGGGAACAGGTCTCCAAGTAGTATCTCTCTTCTACTCTGGGCTCTAGTTGTCATGGCTGTCATACGCAAGTTATGATTTTATATTAAGGAAGAAAACCCAGGGAAATCATGGCCTATCACTACTGGTACTGGTAGACATGGGATTAATCCAGCTGTAACTACAGATTCAGCTCCATTAACCTGAAGAGGTATTTTTACAGTGGGGTATTGATGGCTATCCCCATGTACACATACCACTTTCATTGTAGGCTCCCTAGTCCCATTCAATACTAAATCTTTTCTTACCGATGTATTTTTACTACCTGAATCGATTAGACCCAATACCGTCTGACCTTCTATCTGCACACTAGTAGTTAAATATGTTGAATTTAATAGAGCTAGGTGAGCTTTCTCTGGCTTTCTAGAGGGACAGAATCTGGCAATATGCCCCTTACCCTGGCAATTATGACATATTATATTCATAGGCACAGTTCTTTTTCCTTTCTCAAGTTCATAGCTTTTTGGTGGTACAGTCTGAGGATGTCTTACCCTATAGGTCTTATCCTAGGTTCATTTACTCGGTGCCTCCTCTTTATAAGGCTGATGGGCAGCTAAAAAATCTTCAGCCAGGGTAACCGCCATTTCTGCTGATTCTGGATTATGCTCCTTAATCCATATCTGTACATCAGTGGGTAACACCTGTAGAAATTGTTCAAAGATGAACATTTCTATAATGTCTGTTCTTGATTTTCCCTCAGGCACAATCCATTTTAGGCATAATTCCCGTAATCTCACATAAGTCTCTCTGGGAGGGTCATGAGGCTGGTGTTTCAGAGATTGAAACCTCTGTTGATAAGTTTCAGCATTAATGTCGTACCTTGTTAGGATTTCCTGTTTTACCAGGTCATAGTTGTCTGCTAATCGTGAGTCCATATTGCTATAGGCCAGCTGGGCTTTTCCGGTCAAGTAGGGAGCAAGTCTCACAACCCATTGTTGGGTTGGCCAGTCACATGCCTTAGCCACTCGTTCAAATGTGGTAAGATAGGCCTCTATATCATCTGTTGGTAACATACGTGATAATTTGATGTCTTTGGGATTATTAGTTGTAGTTCCACCTCCAGCTCCCTGTCCCACACCCAGCTGTTGTAATAATTGTAAAGTCTCTACCCACCGGGCATCTTGTCTTCTCCTGTCTCGATCTCTTTCTTGGCATCTGCATCCTCTGTCGCTCGATTTCCATTTGACGAACAGCCAGCCAATGCAGAAGATCATTTATATCTCTTGGTGGAATGTCCCCAGTATCTGCAGAAATACCCGGTTGGTGTTCCTCTTCCTCTTTTTCCACTGGAGACTCTTTAGTGGTTTTCCGTCGAACATCTGGTAGCCCAGTATACAATGGTTCCTCCCTCTGTTCCGCCTGGGACTGTGTGATGGCTCCCACCTTGTGATCAATTCCGGTAGCCATCTTTTATTTGTCACCAATACCAAGACTGGTATTATCCTGGCCTCCCCCAAGTGATCTTATGGACAGCCAGGAATCCCACTTCTGACACCAACTGTGGAAGTGTGGGTTAAGTGACAACACAAAACAGTTCTGAGTTGTAGAAAACACACTGGCTTAGTGTGTTGAAAGGATTTATTTCTGTTACAAATCAAATCAAACTCATCCACTGAAGCAACAAAAGGAAAATAGCTTTCATAGTTTAAAACAAACAAAATTCACACAGGGTGATCCCATAAGACTAACAGGACCACCATCCTCTGTGTCCAACATCCATCTGAATCAGGCTTCCTGTTGAAGTCTTTATATAGTCTTTACTTGATGACATCATGTTACACTAACTCTGCCCCTAATACTAATACAAGGAATTAATCTACACTAATACATGCATTTGGGTGGTAACTGAGGTCATTAGTTGCATTATATCATATTTATAAGTCCATTAGATTGGCTGAATCAAATAAAGTTTTATACATTTTGTATAAATCATAATAATTTTAACTGCATACTAATAGGACACCTTAACACCCTGACTCCTCCCTCTGATGTAATACCTCCTTCTGAATGTTGTTATAAAAGCAGGACAGAGAGGCATTCAGTCCTATGAGTGCCTTCTACAGGCAGGAACTATGTGTGGAGTGTTAGGCAGGTAAGGTTTAGCCTTTAACCCAAAAGAAAATGAAATGTCTCCATTATAAAATAAAACTCCTTCACTAACAGTGATTATGATTACTAGACCTAAATTGCTACTGTCACTTTAAATATTAGCTTTGTTTAGGCTGCTCTGAAGTCTAGCTGAAGGAGTTCCTTCCAAGCACCTCTGTCAGGTAACTTATAAACTTAACTATTTTCTTGTTCCTTTCTGACGTGCTTCTATTTTATCTGGACTGGGTCATTGAAAGACCAGGCAGGCACAGTCCTTGTGTGCAGGTTGGAACAAGAAAAGGAAAAATACCTGTAGAAAGAGCTTGCTATGAGTCTTCTCTTGTTTTCTTTTTATTCACTTCCTGCTTGTACCTGCCTAGTTGTCTCTGTAAGCGCTCACAGCCCAATGTGAGTGAGGCAGCAGGGAAACAGGGCATGTCAGGCAACACTCTCCCTTGCTCTAATGAGCAAGAATTCCAACACAGCTATAACCTCACATACTGAGTTCAACAAGGGGGGGGGTATATATATCGAGTGTCTACCTTTTACAGTCTGACATTCATTTGGTGATATGTGGGAACTTTCCACCTCCTGAACAAATCCTAAAGAGAAAACAGGCAGGAATGTACTATAATAGGAGGCCAACCCTATTACAGTAGAAAATAAAGGATAGAGAAAGGAAAAAATAAATAAATTTAGAAATAAACTAGTACTACTGCAGTAGATTTAAAAGAAAAATAACAGAATAGAGAACAGCAGAGGTTTGTCCGGGGGGAGGGGGTTCCCACTCTACCACACTCACCTTAGTAATGTTGTTTCTTCTAATGGAGTCTTGCTATATTATGACCTCCCCCCCTGCCTGCCCCTCTCAGAACCTCTGTTTTTGGGATGTGGGCGGGCAGTGTAGTGTTGGCACTTAGTAGATGCCCACCTTGTTTTTTCACCCCCCCCCCTTTTTTGGGGTGACTGGGTGTTGTGTTTTTCATTTTTTGGGTCTCCTGACTCGAGTCTTTGTTTTGGGACCAAAAAATGTGTTCTTATATTTAGTAGCCAGTTGGCTAGTGTAGGTTTACAGCTTCTACACAGGACCTTAGTGAGTTTAGCTTGTAAAGATCTGACAGTTTGAGGTTGAAGAACAACTGACAGAGTTTTCAACCGAACTCAAGCTCAGCGTTTCACGCCTGGCATGGAAAGTTAACGCTTTCACCTCCGGAGCAGTTCGAAGGTTGGGACTCACTGCATATGTCATAATATAGCAAGACTCCATTAGAAGAAACAACATTACTAAGGTGAGTAATTTTTTCATCATTACCACCGTCCATAAAAGTGGTGACAACGCTTCCCCCATTAATTATCAACCCATCTCAATTCTTTCCCCCCTCTATAAAGCGTTAGAAAAAGTGGTTGCCACCCAACTTACTGAATACCTAGCTAGGTATGACATTCTATGCCCAGAGCAACATGGCTTCCGTTCAGGCCATAGCACCACCACAGCCACTTCTTTTCTCCCTCTAACTAAACTCCTTACCAAAGGCCTGCTCCAAAAATATCTTACTATATGCAGATGATACAGTGCTCTATGCTTCACATCATAAACCCACACCACTTCAGGACTCCCTCCAACATGCTTTCTCCCAGGCTGAAACATGGTTTAAGGACCGTAGACTGGTCATAAACTTAAAAAAGACTAAATCAATGATTTTCTCTCACCGCCAAAACAAAGCAAAAAGTGCACCTCTCCTCATCCTCCCCAGCACCCCCTTGAACAGGTATCCAACTACAAATATCTTGGACTTATCCTCGACTCAGCCCTTACCTTCCATGACCTCATAAACACCCTTGCTGCTACAACAAACACCTGGATTGGACTCCTTTACCAGCACAGGGACTGCCTCCCTCTCCCATGCCCTTAGACTTGCCATCACTTCATCAATACTGTCCCTAGTGGACTATGGGCTCCCTGTATACGAAGCAGCTGATAACTCTGCACTCCAGAAAATCCAGGTCTCCCTAAACAAGGCCTGCCGGCTCCTAATTAGCGCCCCTAGGCTCACTCACACCTGCTCCCTCTATATCTCTGCCAATCTTCTCAACCTTGATGAAAGGCTCCTCTACCAGACCTGCATACTGTCCAAGAAAATACTGCTTGGACTCTTCCCTCCTTGGGGTCACCACCTCTCTTCATCCTGCCACTCCCACCATCTCCACCCACAACTCAGAGAAAGCACCACTGGTAGTGCCCAGGGTTAAAACCTCCCTTGCCCAGAGATCTTTCTACTACAGGGCTCCTATATGGCTTAATGCACTCCCAACCACCATCACTAGTGCAGCCAAGATCACCCACTTCAAAACCACTCTCTGCAATCACCTCTTCAATATCCACTCCTGTAACTGCAACTAACATTTCACTCTCTCACCCACTCTGATCCAAAATCTCTGACAAAGTCCATTATGGATGCAACCTCTGTCAACAATGTCAAACCCATGAATAGGACTGACTACTCTGTTTAGATGCTCTCTCAAGCTAATAATGTCTCTCTGCTGTGATGATGTAAATATCTTCAAATACTGTAAATAATGTCTGTGATAAATGTCTGTAACACATGCATGATGTAATTGTTATTATACCCTGTCTGTATTAGTTTCTGTCTTACATGTGACGAGGTACCTTTGTAAATGAGCCTCTGGTTCAAAGGTTGTAAATCTGATATTTCAAACAAATAAATCAATAAACAACAAACTATTCAAAAATCTGACTTCTTAGGGGACTAAAGGAAAGGCTGCTGTATTCATTGATGCCAAAACTGCATTTATATAATTTACCTAAATGCAGTTCTAAGGAATTTTAAAAATGTAAAATCAGCCTTCCAATGTCAAAAAACTGCCTTACCTGCTTCCTAAAATGGCCGCCAAATGTGTTAAGTGATGACATCATTGGAGTCAAAGTCAGAGAGCTATATGGCTCTCTATATTGCTGACTAGTTTTTTTCCCTTTGTGTAGAATTTTTCACCAAAATGGTCAAAACCATGTCTATCACTTAGATCAATATACATGTTAGTCTAGGAGTCTGTTTAGTTTGTTTACTGTAACGTGCTGAAATGGTGTGTTTTTTTTTTTGAATATTCTGTTTATTAAGAATTTCCTTTTACAAACAGTACATGTATGACATACAACAGACAACTACAAAAGCAGACAAACATCCCAAGCAAACTAATAATACATAACAGATAACAACAAATCGAGTGTGCGTTTCAATCCATACCATTAGACATATTCAAGTACTCACAGTTAAACACATAACATCCAAGAGATCCATTTCATTCTGTGCAATATGATAGTATCATGAACACATAATAGACAATGAGTAGCCAACTAACGAGAGGAGCCCTTCCCCTATAGCTGGCATTTATGCTGGTGTTTATATATTCAGCCCTGTGTGAAGCATCATATTTTCAGATATGCTCAAGGATGCCAGAAAGGGGGCCCAATCCCTCAAGAATGCCTCCTTCCTATCCCTTACCAGCAATGTAAGCCTTTCCAATGCTAGAGAGTGGATGGCCATTCTCCACCACTCAATCACCATAGGCCCATTCCCGGTGACCCAAGTGTTCTGAATACAGTGCCTGGCCAATACAAACAGAACTCTTGTCCATCTAGGAAGTGGTAGCCACTCCTCCTCACCTCCCACTACCTCCACCCCAAATAGACAAACCAGGGGGTCTCGAGACAACTGCCCTCCTGTCACCTTATTTACCTCTTCTACTACCTCCCCCAAGACTTAACCAAAGCCGGGTATGACCAAAAACAATGAAAGAAGGTACCCAACCCCCTGTTACATCTCTGGCACAGCGGGGATACTGCAGGATGTGCCCTATGAACCGCCACTGGGGGTCAATATATTCTGTGCAGAAACTTGTAGAAGGCCTCCTTAAACTTATTACACACCATGATCCCCTCCGGCATCCATAGGACTAACTTCCAATTCTTTTCCGATATTTGTTGTCCTAAATCCCTCTCCCAGAGGGCCTTTTTGGCGCCAGTTAGATCTGGCAAATTTTGCTTATCCTGTTTAGCCACTTTCCCTATAAATCCTTTCGGATCTTTCTTAGACTGGTATACCATCTGCTCTACCATATTTGGGTGCAGTCCTCCCCTATTCCCCATTCCCATCTTCCCCACAAATGCTTTCACTTGCAGGTATCGAAATAATTGGGATGTCCCCAGCCTCATGTCTCACCTAATACTGTCAAACTCACTTAGCTCTCCTCTCTCCAACAGGACACCCACATAGGCTACTCCTCCCCTTTCCCATTCTAAGAACCCCCATCCTCCATCCCAGGTATAAAGAAGGGGTTCCTCACTATTGGTAGTAGCACAGTCTCCTTCCGAGCCAAGCCTTTCTGCCGTCAAAGTTGGTCCCAAGCCTCCAATGTTTCCCTAACTAATGGGTTACCACTCCCCAGTTCTCTATATGCCCAAAGTCTCTTACTATGAAGGTAGGCTGTAAGTCTCCCTGGGGACCCCCCTTGTTCCAGCTCTACCCAGCTGACCACCACCAGTCTGTGGACCCAGTCAGCTATCCCCCTAAGCTGCACCGCCCTGTAGTAAGCACTCAAATCCAGGAAATTAAGCCCCTCTTTGGTCCTGCTTCTTGCACTGCCAGATAAAATCCGAGAACCCCTTCTCCAACCTTTTCACATCTCCCATTGTTAACCTCACCTGCAACATTTGCATGGGGTATAGAATACTGGGAATAAAATTCATTTTTATTAGATTGATCCCCCCAATCCAAGACACAGGGAGCTGCATCCATCGCTTGAGATCTGCCAGGACCGATTTATTCAGGGGGTGATAATTTAACTTATATAGCTCTTCCCATCTCTGCCCTATCCGGACCCCTAAGTATTTAAAATCCGTCTGGACCACCTTAAATCCCATTTGCTGTACCTCTTGGCCAGTATCCGGGAATCCAATAACTTAAGATTTCCTGACATTAATCTTATAACCTGAGAAACCTGCAAACCTCTCAATAAAGTTCATCAAATGTCCCATGGAGCTGTGCAGGCCTCCCAGAAACAGTAGCATATCATCCACGTATAGCGCCACCTTATGCTCTGTTCCCTCCACATCCCCTACTCCCACCACACCCTTATGCTGGCATATCACTGACCCCAAAGGTTTGATTACCAAGGAGAACAAGAGGGGGAATAGTGGGCAGTCCTGTCTCGTACCCCTTCCCAGCCTGAATTTTTCCAAGAGGCATCCATTTACTATGACACGTGCATTCGGCCTAAGATACATGGCCCTGACCCAGCCTATGAACTAGTCCCCCAGACCAAACCGGGCCATTACTTCAAATAAGTAATCCCATTTCACCCTATCAAATGTTTTTTCAGTGTCCAAGGAGATCACCCTCATTTTCCCTTGGGTCCGGCCTGCCTGTCATATGATATTAAGCAGTCTTCGCACATTATGATAATACTGACGTCCCTTAATAAACCCGGTCTGGTCTGGGTGAATCACCTCCGGTAGTATATTCTCCAAGCTGGTAGCCAGGACCTTGGCCAAGATTTTTAGATCTATATTAAGCAAAGAGATAGGTCGGTGAGTTGTGCAATCCAGCTTGTCCTGTCCCACCTTGTGTATTAAGCAGATATTCGCATCATAGCATGAGTCAGGTAGCACTGGGACCCTCCTCCGCCTCCTTCTCAAACACCCTACTCAGCTGACGGGCCAGCTGCCCCCAAGATTCTATAATACCGACAGGGAAACCATCTGGCCCACTGACCTTACCCAGCTGCAACTTCTGTATAGCCCTTAGAATTTCCACTCTAGAGATGGGTTGACCCAGCAACTCCCTCTGCTCATCTATAATCCTCTGCAGAGGCACTCCATCCCAAAACTCCAGTATGCTCCACCCTGTATAACCTCTCATAAAAACTCCTGAAACAGTCTGCTATTTCCTTTGAGCTAGTAAGGGCCTACCCCTCTGCACCCTTAACCCTCAATATTCATGTTTGGCACCTACCCCCTTTCATCAACCTCACCAGCATGGGCCCTGGCGTATTCCCTGACTCAAAAACCCTTCTTTGACAATAGAACCATGCTTTCCTGGCCTCGTCTCTTAGCAAAGTATTAAGAGCTTCCTTCACCGTTATTGATAATCTGGTGGCAACCCTACCTTCTCCTCCCCCTACCCGCTTCTCCAGCTCCTTCACTTGCCTCTCTAGCTCCTCCCTCTTACACCTGCTCTGTTTCTTAATTTTGGCTACATAAGCTATTATAGCCCCCCTCATAAAGGCTTTCCCTGCCTCCCAGAAAATGGCATTAGAGATCTCACTTGTGGAGTTCGTCTCATCGTATAGCTTCCACTGTTCTGCTAAATACTCCCTAAATGCCTGGTCTTTGGCCAGGTATGTAGGAAATTTCCAAGTGGCAGGTCTGTCCTTAGATACCCCCCTGACAACTTTAGCATAACCATGGCATGGTCTGAGATAAAAATGGGACTGTGGGCTATCTCCCTTATCCTACCCACCCAGCATCTGGGAAGATAGATATAGTCCAGGTGGGACTAGGTCTTGTGAGGGTTAGAATAAAAGGTATATTCCCTCACACTTGGGTTAACCGCCCTTCAACCATCTACCATATCTAAATCTGATATCCCAATTCACCACTGGTTCACAGCCTCTGTAACTCACCCCTTCCCTGCAGAGCGATCCATGCATGCGCCCATGGTCCAGTCGAAATCCCTTCCCATAATAAGCCCAGGGGATTGCTCCCTGACCAGCAGGCCCAGCAAAGAGGCATAGAACTGCGGCTCATACACTGCTGGTGCATATACGCAGCCACAAGTAAATGTCTTCCCACGCCACGTTCCAGTGACAAAAATATACCTGCCTTCTTTCAGATCTCTCACAACTCTTTTCACCTCGAAAAGCAGGCTCTTATGAAGGAGTATCACTACACCCCTTTTGTGAGAGGAGTGAGAGGCAGCAAAACACTTCCCCACCCAGTTCTGCACCAACTTGGCGTGCTCCAATTCTGTCAGGTGGGTCTCTTGCAACAATGTCACCTGTGCCCTCCTCCTTCTCAATGCAGTCAAAAGTGCTGTCCTCTTTACTGGGCTCGCTATGCCTTTTACATTCCAAGACATAACATTAAGGTTCACTGCATCACCCGTCCCACCCTAAGCATCTTTTCAAATTCCAAACCATTTCCACCCGACATTCTCCTGTACACTTCCATTTTATCAGAGCATTTTGAAGAAAGCTTGCACATTGTCTTTCTACAGTCGATTGCACCTAAAGAAAAGTAATACTATAATTGCAGTAACAATAATAACATTAATAACCCTATTTATGATAACATTTTTGACTTTACAACCCTGATATGTTCCCCCACTGCCCTTCTGCCTCACCTTTCTACCCTCTCTGCCCGCCCCACTAGCACATTTCTTCCCTTCCCCCCTTATCTACACTAATTGCTAACATAGCACAAGTGTATATTCAGAAAAATGAAAAACGAACAATCAGATGTACTCCTCCACAACTGAGATGCGCGTCCCACCGCTCCCCCCAGCAGCCATGTCCCCACCTTCCTGGCAACCTCCCCCAGTGGCTCCACCAGAAAAGAGCGATCCACCTTCCCCCCATACCATCCCCTCCTGATTATCACTTGATGTGGCATCCTGCCTTCCCCATGAAGGTTCCACTACTCCGTCACGCGTCCCCCAAAGAAGCAAGGACAGAAGCCTGCCATAGTGGCCCATTTTGTCCCTTTGCTCCAACATCCCCCTAGCCCTTCCCTGCCCCCCAAATGCTAACCAACAATAGGAAAAGGATCCTTCATCTATTTTCCCACACCATGTCCCCTACAAAGTGTATCCCCCAGGATGAGCACTTCCCCAACTCATAATGAGGGCTAATTATCCCCTCTCCATCCCCCCACCTCATCATACTACCAGCATGTGTAGCCATTCTCCTCATTTGCACCACTGCACGACATCCCCTCCCACTCAGGACAGAGCTGGAGCACATGACTGCATAAAGTGCTAGGTGGCACTAAGGATACAAGGGCTAGGCCGCGCCATCCGCTAGTATGCATCCAGCCCACCCCTGCCCCCTCCCTGTAAGAACCAGACCTCCAGCCCAATGGCTTCATGCTCCGCGGCCTCATCCCTCTTGGATGCCCTCTGGATGTGTATGATAGCGAGGATGAGAGACAGAAGGGGGGAACCAAGGAGGCACAACAGAGCTCCACGGACTATATTTCCCCTCATAGCATACCCCTGCGGAGCAATCGCCCTACTTCCAATGTCCAGCCTAAGCAGGCTCAGTCCCCCGGCCCCCCAACTCTATCATGCAATCCGCATCCACAGGCTCTTCCCCCTTAATTACATTACTATCCGACAGCACCTCCAAATTGCAGATCAGCAGAAGCAAATAGAGGGGGGAGGTATCAAGAGACACCGAGGATGCGAGGGCCAGGCCACGCCATCAAATTGCACTTGCTAGGCCTGCCCCCACTCCTACCTTACTGATACTGAATATTCAGCCAAAAGGCCTCGCTCTCCACAGTCCCATCTTCCACATGTACTCCCAGGGTCCACGAGACAGCAGAGGTCCAAGGGGGAAGCAAGAAGAGACACATCAAGGCACCATCTCCGCCAATCTCAGCCTCCTAATGTTCGATGGATGTCGGTGCCAACCCAACCAGCAAGTGTCCCTTCTTAAACCATAAACTTCTCAAATGAGTAGGGTGCAATGGCGCCAACAGTTCACTCTTAATGAATTCCAAACTATAACAGGAACCAACAGGAATGTAGCACATATACACAGGCTCCTTTCAGTCCAGCCATCTAGCTCTTCCCCACTCTCACGCTGGTTTTCAGATCACTCTTCTCCTCAAGGCCTTCACAAATTCTTTTGCTTTCTCAGGCTCCCAGAAGGAGTAATTCACCCCTTCATGTTTAATCTTGAGTGTGGCAGGGTATACGAGAACATTTTCCACCTTCAGGCTCCTCAGCTGAGCCATGACCCCATTGAATGCCTTTCTTTTCTTCAGCAGGTGCGCTGAGTAATCCTGTGAGAGGAACAGCCGGTGGCCTTCAAAACTCAGAGATCCCTTTGCCCGGTACGCCTTCAGGATCGCCTCCCGGTCTTGGAAACTATGGAACCGCATAATAATCTGGCGGGGAGGCTGTTCCGTCGGCGGCTGCGGCATAACTGCCCAATGTGCCCGTTCCAATTTCACACGGCCATGCTTCATACTGAGGCCCAGCAGCTCCGGCAAGACCCTGCTACAAAAATCCAGGGTATCATTACCCTCTTGCCCCTCTGGAAGCCCTCTCAAGCACAGGTTCAGCCACCTATGGTAATTCTCTTGGTAGTTATAGGCCTCCTTGAATTCCTCCAGCTCCTTCTGGAGGGCTCGAACTTGCCCAGATACCATCAGCACCTTGTCTTCCAACCTAGAGATTCTTTCCTCTGCCTCTATCAGCCTGGTACCTTGCTGCGTTTGCTGCTCCAGGACCTCCTGCAGCCTGCAATCTAGCTTGTCCTCCAGCCTAATTAGGCACGGTTCAAGGGCTGCAGTTACTTGGCCCATTAGCTCCTTCCCTAATGCCGCAACCTCGGCAGCTGAGAGTGAGACTAGGCCTGCATTCTCACTTACAGAGGCCGGCGCACACATCTTTCCCGTTTTCCCAGTCGCCTGCTGATTCTTGGACAGCATGGGGGTTAGAAACTTGTCCATCGCACTTTCCCCTACCCGACAATACAATTTTCAACCACTTAGGGGTAATTATACCTTTATATTTTCATTAATTAATGGCTGCCCAGGCAGAGGGCGAGCGAGAAACATGACCGCTCAGTTAGCTGCTCATTAGCGCCCCCTCGAAATGGTGTTTTAATCCAAAAAACTTTCTCAGTAGCAAACCACAGTGCAGTTCAAATCTTGAATAACCTAGTGGTCTAGTGGTTATGGCAGATCCAGGATGCTACAATGGGAGATGTTGGGGTGGTGTGCATACTTAATATGTACTTTTTAACATTTTTATTGAACCTTTATATTTTCTGCTAGTATTCTTTTCAAGAACATGTTTGACAGAATCTACAAATGTAATCCATAGTTTTCAATGTAAACATTTGTACAATCAATAAATCAGACTTAAAGTGAAATGCAGCAGCAGCAAGTGCATTACACTGTGTTGGGAGGTTGCAGCCACACCCTTCACCACCCCCTAGATTCACCACTTGTTTGTATCAAAGTTCTTGTGTAGTCCAATATAAGAGTTCATTCTTTCTCAGAAATCAAAAATATGCTTGTCTTGTCTTCTTTTTTCCATGAAAAATACGAAGAAGAAGAATCAGCATTTAGAGTATATAGTGCTTTTCATACACATTGTATCCCAAAGTGCTTCACAAACAATGCTAGACTGCTAGTGATGTGGCTGAACGTGTAGTGGCAGCCATTTCACACATTAATATCCACACATGGCCTTGGACAATTGCATGACCTGGCTTTATGGGAAGGGGAATGTTTGCCAGAACAATGGGGTCAGGTAGTGATCATGGTGCTGGCAGCCCCACATCTTATTTCTCACAGTGATCTGCTCATATTTCTCCCCTTCTGTTTTTCCCCTTCCCTGAATATAGCAGTACCTTGCTGGAGTGGTCTTCTCAGTCCTCCTCTGGTATTCATTCTTCACTACTTCTCCTCACACCAAAAACTGGTGAGCTCATCACCCTTGTGCATCATAAATGCAAGTAGTACAGTCCCAATTTTTTCCAGTAAGTCAGGGAACAAGGGGAATGATGGGCATTCCTTTCCTTAAAAGAACTAAGCTACCTTTAATTAGTCACTATTAAATGATGGATGTGTACATCATTATGCATGTCCTTTAATAGTGCATAATCATAGGTGGCTTAGATATTATATGGGTAGGAAAGTCCGTTTTTCCACTTGTGCCCTGCTGCTATCAGCCTGGATTATCAGAAGATCATGTTCATTATTAATATGTAAAAATGACACAGGAGACTGTACTAACCATATTCATGATGTGGAAGGGTAGTGAGCTCACCAGTTTTTGGTGTGGAGAGCACGTGAGAAGAATAAGTGCCAGAGAGGGACAGAAGAGGCCATTCCAGCAGGGTACAGCCATATCCAGGTTAAGGGTAGACAGGAAGGAGGACAATGAGCAGATCACTAAGATCTGAAATGTGGGACTGCCTGCATTGTGATCACTACCTGACTGTGAATGAGACCAGCTAGCGATGACAAATACTCAGAGTGTCAGGGTTGCACCTAAACTGTTACTTGAATTCAATGTAGGGAGAGTACTGGGGGGGGGTGTTGACGTCTGTTAAGACAAAATTAAGGGAGCTGTGTGTAGCTCATTCAAGATTCGGAAGGGTGGTAGCCAATCAACTCACATTATGGAGTAGGGTACAGAAAATTACTGGTGATGAATTGCTGGGAACTGTCCTGCGGGGTTCTGCAGATCACAGATAAAGGAGTAGACTGACACTGGATGTCGGGTGGATTTGCTCAAGGCATTAGTATGCCTCTCCTGCTAGTAATATTGTTACCCATAGTAAATGCAGCCCTCATGAGGGCATGAACAGCAATTCTTTTGGTGGGTCCTGATGCTTATTGCTTGGCCCTCCTGGAAGACCTAGTTCTTTGTTAATGAGGTGGGAAAAAAACACAACAGAGGAACTGTACATAGTACCTTCACTGTGCAGAAGGGCGGTGATCGACTTAATGTTTACTGTGGAAGCAGAAGTCAAACACTGAGAAAGTGGACTGGGGAGTGATTTAGGAGGCATTTTTACACAGAGCCAGCTGATGAAGCGTATCAGTATAGGTGTGCACAACTCTCTGAGGTACAAGAGTACAGTCTGAGGTGTGATAATTCTCTTCATGAGACTGTAAACTCATATGCGGCCCCAGGCAGTAGTAAGGACAGGGTATGGATGTTGGGGTGTTCAACAGAAGGCAGGCTAGGTGTCGGGGGGGGGGTCAGGTGGATAAAGAATACAAGAGAAGCTTATTTGTGATTAACATGAAAGCATGAGATTTGGAATTGGACCAGACCAGTACTTTGCTGTGTGACCCTGAGCATAGACTTTGATGGCAGATAAGGATCGCTTGGCCCATCTAGTCTGCCCATTTTCCTACCTACAGGATAGGCCACAGATCCTAATTAACCAACAGCCTATTTCTTCCTACCCTCCCAAGAATTGCCTTATATCTGTCCCATGCATTCTTGAATTCTCTCACAGTTTTAGACCTCACAACCTCCTCAGGAAGGCTGTTCCATGCATCCACTACCCTCTCTGTGAAATAATACTTCCTCACATTGCCCCTGAACAGCCCTCCTTCTATCTTTAAATTGTGTCCCCTTGTTCTTGCAAGTCTCTTTTTCTGAAAGATGCTACACTCTTGGACTTTGTTGATTTCACTGAGGTACTTAAAAGTTTCTGTCATGTCCCCACTCTCCCTTCTTTCCTCAAGGGTATACATATTAAGCTCCTTTAGTCTCTCCTCATACGGCTTCTCTAGCAGACCCTGCACCACTTTAGTTTCCCTCCTCAGGACTGCCTCTATCCTGTCTATGTCCCTGCGGAGATGGGGTCTCCAGAACTGGACACACTACTCCAGATGGGATCTCACCAACTGTCTGTACAGAGGGATAACAACTTCCTGTTTTCTGCTGCTAATGCCTCTCCCTATGCATCCCAGTATACCCCAGCCCTCCCTACTGCCTTCTCACATTGCTTACCAACCTTAAGGTCATCTGATATGATTACCCCAGGTCCCTTTCCTTTTTGTTGTTGTTACTACCTCCCGCCATTGTGTATTGTTCTCTGGTTCTTGTTTCCCAGGTGCATTATTTTGCACTTCTTTGCATTGAATCCTAGCTGCCATACTTTGACCATTCCTCCAACCTTGCCAAGTCCCTTCTCATCCTTTCCATGCCTCCTGTGTATCAACCCTGTTGCAGATCTTTGTGTCATCTGCAAAGAGGCATACTTTTCCTTCCAGTCCCTCTGCAATGTCACTTATGAAGACATTAAAAAGGACTGGACCCAATACTGAACCCTGCGGTACCCGACTAGTAACCCCTCTTTCTTCAGAGTGGACTCCATTTACAATTACCTTCTGTGTCCTGTTGTCCAGCCAATGTTTTACCCAGGATACCACCCTGGGACCCACTCCCAGGCTGGTTAATTTGACTATTAATCTTTTGTGTGGGACTGTGTCAAATGCCTTGCTAAAGTCTAGGTAGGCCATGTCCACAGCCCCTCCCTGGTCTACTACTTTGGTCACCCAGTCAAAGAAATCTATTAGATTCGTCTGACATGACCTTCCCTCTGTGAACCCATGCTGCCTTGGGTCATGTGCCCCACTGGCCTCTAGGTACTCAACTATTCTTTCCTTCAGAAGTGACTCCATCACCTTCCTACCACAGAGGTCAGACTGACAGGTCTGTAGTTTCCTGCCTCTGTCTTGGTCCCACTTTTGTGAAGGGAATCACATATGCCTTCCTCCAGTCCTCGGTACCACACCATCCTCCCATGATTTATTAAAAGAGTTGCCAGTGGTTTCACTAGTTCTCCCTTAATTCTTTAAGAATTCTGGGGTGAATTCATCAGGCCCCATTGCTTTGTCCACCTTCAGTTTTGGGAGTTCTTGCAGAACCCTTTCTTCTGTGAAAGGACTAGGATCAACCCCCTTATCAAAGGTGCTTCTGTTAATTGGGTAGGCACTTCCCTCCTCTTTTGTAAATACTGAGCAGAAATATTAGTTTCAGTATCCCTGCTTTTTCACTGTCCCTCTGCCCACCCAATCGCTCATTCTATTCAGCCACACTATCCTCCCTTTGTCTTTTCATCGCTCGCTGATGTACCTATAAAAGGTTTTATCCCCTTCTTAACCGAGTTGGCTATCTTTTCCTCAGTTTGGGCCTTTGCTATTCTGATTTCCTCCCTGCTTCCTTCTGCCTTAACCGTACAGCTCTCTGTCCTGCTTCTTCTGTGTTTCCTTATACATCCGAATGCTATCTTTTCTTCCTGACTTTCACAGCCACCTCTTTTGAGAACCATAGTGGCTTTTTCTTTCATTTTGATTTGTTTATTTGCTTCACACAAAGGCTTGTTGCCTCTGTGATGGCAGTTTTGATGATTCCCATTGTTGCTCCACACCTCCTTCTAGCCTGTTTGCTAGTGCTTTTCTGAGGCACTCTCCCATCTTGCCAAAGTCAGCCCTCCTGAAGTCCAGCAAGTCACTTAACTTCCTTGTGCTCCCAGACCACACCTGTAAACAAGCTTTCAACTTAGTGTGTCTCTCCTGGTTAACAAAATTAAAAAATTCAGAGCATCACATAACCACTACATCATCAGGTACCTGAAGTGTTGTACTGTACTGCAGTTTGCCAACGAGAAATTCAGCTGGATTGCAAAACATTTTCAGCAAGTTAAAGTAAACAAAATGAACAAAATCATAGCCTAACGTGTACTGGTCAAAATAATCCATGTGTCAACACATGGTGTTGATCATTCAAACAACATGAAGTCTTGCTGTATTCTGACTATTGAAGTTAGCTCCAGCACTTGAACTGCCCCGGAGAGTATAGGGTTAAATTTCTATGCAAGGCATAGAACGTTGAGCTTGAGCTCGATTGAGGTCTCTGTCTGCAGTACTCTGAAACCCAACCGTCAGATTCTTTACTTTGCCTCACTGAACAGTCGCTCCAGAGATTTCTCCTTCTGCTCGGTTCAAAGTTGGTTAAAGTTGTCGGTTTCTTATCCCGATTTATTTTTCCACATTGTCGGTTCAGGACTCTGTCTGCGGTACAGTAAGTACTTAGGTAGTGTTCTGTATTTTTTGTGGAAATTGTAAAATTGTATTTCTCAATCAGTTCGGCTGAACCGATTCTTTAGTTTAAATCCTCTGTCTTTAGTGTGTGGTTACCGGTCCTTATCGGTTTAAAAAAAAAGTAATTTTGCGTTTTTTTCCAATACCCGTAACACAGCTAGAAACCGATAAGGGAGTCTTGCCTGTCGGTTGCCATATAATGGGTAAGTTTGGTTAGGTTGGCCATGTCTGAGAAACTCAAGAAAAAATATGGGCTCACTGGGTTTCAACACTGTAGTGAGTGTGGGGAGGTCTTTGCTAAGGCTGATCCCCACACCACCTGTGTTTACTGTCTTGGGTTTGACCACCTCGATTCAGACTGACAAATTTGCAAGAATTTCCCTAAATCTACCCTGGAAAAGACGTTAGGTAGACTTAGGGATAAGGAGGCCGAGAAATCCGCTGACCCGGAAGGCCAGCCTGGTTCGGTTCCCACCGAACCAATAAGGAGTGCCGTCTGACCAGGGCGATACTTCTTTGGGCAAGAGGAGAGCCGATCCTGAGGGATTGGTTCCTACAAAAAGAAAACAAAGAAAAATCAACCGGTTTGGATCCAGAGGTTCATGTTCCGACCACCAAAGAAATAGCCAGAGTGATTCGGATTGTTGAATCGCTTCCTTCGGTTCCAACCGATCTGGCGCCTTTTGGCAGGGGCTTAGTTCGGTCGGTTCCTCTGGTTCAAGATTATGCCCCTGAAGATTTTTATGAATCGGAATTTGATGAAGAGGGGGATTTTGAACAAGATGGTGATGATAATGATGGAGTAGAAAGTCTGGAAGTGCCTGTAGAACCGGACATCTCCCCAGACAGACCTTCTGGTGTTTCCCCTCCTAGGTTCTCTGAGGCCCCTTCCTACTGTTTTACAGAAAGGTGGTTGAAACCCTCCAGCTTCCTAAGGAGGAGGCTGTGGAGGATCAAGAGTGTAAGCTGCGATGTGTAAAAGAGACGAACGAGACCAGGTCCGGTGATGGAAGAAATTTTATTACTACATACGTACAACAGTAATGCTGGATACAAGTTATTTCTTCAGCGAGACAATAAGATACACAGGCTTATATACAAGTTCCTTAGGCATGGGTGTTTCTCTAGAACAAGTAATTATAGCTCACTGACGCAAATGATTATAGGTGTGGTAAGCATTTTTGGAAAATGACTATGGAAGACCAAGCAAAATCACAGTCTAATTGGTCTAATAATGTGTCTTGGCCTGTCCTCCATTACATGCTACATCTGTCAGCCCAAATAAGGGAACATCTCCTGGCTGGCTGCCACGTCTACTTTGGTTTGTGGTTATGGCCTCACTCTTCCCCATGTGCTTACTCTGTTCCTTTCCTTATAACTCATTCAAAGCTACATCCAGTATCACGGCATAATATTACAAGGCTGCCAACAAAGGCTATGTAGGGATAGGCAATATGGGGACAGATTCCTCTGTCCTCTATTACAAAGAGGAGCCTGATTTCATTGAAATGATGGACATTCCAGAGTCCAAGAGACTGTCTATTCCCCATCATAAATCCTTTGGGAAGCAGACACAAAAGATTCTTATGTCTCCTAATTTATTTATTTATTTACCGGGTAAGTGCACTAGACAAATCCTGCCTATTTTCAGGCACGACCCGGGGGAGGGGGATACAGATGAATGCCAACTGACCTTGAACCAGATTAAGCTGTTGGTGGTATTTTTTAGTGAATGAGGGAAATTTGGCCAGGACACCGGGAAATTCCCCTACTCTTTTCGATAAGTGCCATGGGATCTTTAACATCCACCTGAACTACCACCAATCCAGGCAGATGGGACCTCGGTTTAACGTCTCATCCGAAAGACGGCACCTCAGAAGTGCAGCACCCCTCTCATGCTGCACTACAGTGTCAGTACTGGGATATTAACCCAAGTGCCAGATGTGGGAACTGAACCCACAGCCCTCTGATCTCCCGGCCTCAGAGGCGAGTGTGCTACCTACTGAGCCACTGACACTGACAATTATGTGCCTCCTGTTGACAGAAGGATGGACAAAAGGTATATTTTATCAGGCCCAGGTACAGAGTTTTTCTGCCAGCAATGCAGCAATGTTGGGGGTCGTGCAGGCTGCAGCCTGTGACAAGGCAAATATTCCCTTGGCTTCACACCTCCCAGACAAAGACTGCAGGAGGATGGATGCCATGGCAAAGAAACAGTACATGGCATCCTCTTTGGGACTCAGGCAGGCTAACTATATGGCCTATGCAGCCAGGTATCAGAAGTCCAGGTGGGACACTGTACTGGCACTGGCTAAGCAGGCCTCCCCCCAGCTAGCCAAGGAGCTGGAGGAGGTGGCTGCTGATGGGATTGAGGTGTCAAAGGTACAATTTCATGCTGCTGTGGACTCCAATGATGTTTCATCAAGAGTCATGGCTAAATCTGTGGCTCTTCAGAGGATGGCTTGGCTCAGATGCACTAGCCTCTCACAGGACACCCAGGCTAAGGCCATGGGTTTCCCTGTGGTAGGTAATTCTCTGTTTGGGGAGCAGACAGAGAATTACATGAAGAAAATGGATGAGTACAGGACCTCTTATAGGAGTGCAAAGGCCAAGGAGAGGCAGGCAACTCCTCAAAGGCAGCAATCTAGGGGCAGGGGCAGGCCTTTTCACAAGCCTTTCTACCAAACACAGGCCTCTTCTCCCTTTTCTCAGAGGGGGTTCTTTAGAGGGAGAGGCAGAAGGGGGATGAGCAGGGCTGCATCCACTCTTCAGCCTAAGGCTCCTGCCAAGCAGACACCCTGATGTGTCAGCCCGGGTCGACTCCCCCATTCCTGTAGGGGGCAGGCTGGCTTACTTGGTCCAGGACTGGATGTCTGTTACCTCAGACAAGTGGGTCCTGAAGGTAGTAGGCCAGGGACTGGTTCTCAGTTTCATAAAATTTCCGAAATTGAGAACCAGATCCTTTCCACCTGCAAACATCTCTGAAACCCTCACCCTGGAGGCAGATGTTTCATCTCTGCTGGCCTTAAGGGCTATAAGAGAGAGTTCCTACCCTACACAGGGGTAAAGGTCTGTACTCCAGGTACTTCCTTAGCCCAAAAAAGACAGGGGAGTGGCGGCTCATCCTAGACTTAAGGTACCTGAACAAATATCTTTTAAAACCAAAATTCAAAAAGGTGACTCTGGGAACAATCCTTCCCTCTCTAACTCCAGGGGACTGGCTAGCCTCCCTGGACTTCAAAGATGCCTACTTTCACATTCCCATCAGGCGCTCCCACAGAAAGTACCTCAGGTTTGAATTGTCCTCAGGCCATTATCAGTTCAAAGCAATGCCCTTTGGCCTAACATCAGCCCCAAGGGTATTCACAAAGTGCCTAGCACTAGTAGTTGCCTTCTTAAGAAGAAAAAGGATTTCCATTTTTCCATATCTGGATGACTGGCTCATTGTGGGTCAGTCTCCAGACTAAGTCAAGTCAGATCTGCAAGTGACCCAGCAAGTGCTCAGTTCCCTGGGATTTCTTCTCAACCTTCCCAAGTCCAGTTCTCGAGCCTGTACAGCTTCTCACCTTTATAGGAGCAGAGCTGGATACTGTCAAAGCAAGAGCTTTCCTTCCTCTGGAAAGGGCAACAGCCATTGCAGAGCTGGCTTCTTCCTTCCGCCTTCTGGTTTCTCGACCAGCAGGGCATTTCCTTCAGCTTTTGGGCCACATGGCAGCCTCCACAGCAGTGTTCCAAGGGGCCAGGTTTCAGATGAGGGACATTCAGTTCCATCTGAGGGCCTTTTGGTCCCAAAGGAAAGATACTCTTATCAAACTAATTCCAGTGACTCAGACCCTGATCCAGGCTCTCCATTGGTGGCAGGATCAGGACAACTTAAGGAAAGGAGTTCCATTTGTCACTCAGTCTCACTCTGTGGTCTTTACCACGGATGCTTCTCTATTGGGGTGGGGAGCCCATCTGGGAGCTCTCACAGCCCAGGGACTGTGGTCCCTTCAGGAATCCCTCCTTCATATCAATCTCTTAGAGCTCAGGGCAGTCCTTCTGGTCCTGCAAGATTTTTCTCCATCAGTGCAGAGCAGGGTGGTTCAGGTCAGGACAGACAACACCACCACGTGGTACATCAACAAGCAGGGAGGCACTCGGTCTATGGCCTTGTGCATGGAAGCCATGAAATTGTGGTCTCTAGCTTATTCTCTGCAGACCTTTCTTATAGCAATCCACCTTCCAGGGAAGGACAATTCGCTAGCAGATGCACTGAGCAGGATCTTCCAAGGCCATCACGAATGGTCCCTGGACCCTCTGGTGTTGAAAGTGATTTTTTCAAGGTGGGGCACTCCAGAGATAGATCTCTTTGCAGCCGCAGACAATCACCAACTTCCTCTATTTTGTTGCAGACCCCCAGTCTTGGGTTCAGTCCCTCTGGATGCTCTGATCTTGAATTGGGAAGGGAAATTCCTTTATGACTTCCCTCTACTCTTCAAAGTTCTGGTCAAGATAAAATCACAACCTTGCAAAGTGATTCTGACAGCTCCAGTCTGGGCCAGGCAGCCTTGGTACCCACTGTTGCTGTCTCTAGCAGTCCACCTTCCTCTGTCTCTTCCCAGGAATTACAACCTGTTAACCTCCTCTCAGGGGAGGATTTGGTACCCCAATATTCGGTCCCTCAATCTCAAGGCATGGCTCTTGAAGAGTTAAGAGTATGCAGACTTGCATCTGTCCCAAGGGGTCCTGGAAATTTTCAAAGCTTCTCGAAAGCCTACCACCAGAAAAAATTATAACTCCAAATGGAAGAGATTCTCTATTTGGTGTTTCCAGGAGGAGCATATCCCCAGACACTGCTGATTTGTCAACAGTCCTGGATTATATGGCCTAGGCCTCAGACCAACCACTCTCAGAGTACATTTGTCAGCTGTCTCTGCTTTTCTGTCAGTGGGAAAGCCTTCTTCACTGTTGTCTCACCCTGTATTCTGTAATTTTTTTAAGGGACTGCTTCATACCAATCTCCCCTTTAGGTATCCTGCTCCTGCCTGGGATTTGAATGTTTGCATTGCCTAGCTTATGCAACCCCCTTTTGAGCTTATGTCTTCAGTTGAGCTTAAGTACTTGACTTGGAAAACTGTGTTTTTGGTGGCCATCACCTCTGCCAGATGTATCAGTGAATTGCAAGCTCTGTCAGTAGAGCCTGACTTTATTTCATTCCATAGAGATAAAGTGGTCCTTAGAACAAATAGGAGGTTCTTACCCAAAGTGGTTTTGGATTTCCATTTAAACCAGTCTATGTCTCTCCCAGTATTCTTCACTGATCATTCTTCCTCAGAAGAAAGGAGGTTACACAGTTTAGATGTTAAAAGAGCCCTGAGTTGCTACATAGAACGTACAAAGGGTCACAGGTTTGACTCCCTCCAGTTGTTCCTCACTTATGGGGAAGTAGGTAATGGCAAACCTGCCACTAAGAGAACTATTGCCAAGTGGATTGTATCCTGTATACAATTCTGCTATAAGAAACTGGGAAAAATTCCACCCTCAGCCCTGAGGGCTCATTCCACTAGAGGTACAGTTGATTCCCTGTCTGCTGCCAGAGATATTCCTTTGTTAGAAATTTGTCAAGCAGCCACCTGGAAACAGTCCATACCTTTACCAAGCATTACTCTCTGGATATCCAGGATAGAAGTGATGCTCGGTTTGGCACAGCAGTACTTCAGAGCCTATTCCCAAAGTAGGTTCTGTCCCTCCTCCTTGGAGGTACTGCTTGGTAGTCTGCAACAGTCAGAATACAGCAAGACTTCATGTTGTTTGAAGAAAAAATTACTCACCTTAGTAATTATGTTTCTTCTAATGGAGTCTTGCTGTATTCTGACCTCCCTCCCTCCCTGCCTCCCCTCTCAGAACCTGGTTTTGGGGAAGTGGTTGGGCAGGTGCAGTGTTGCACCCCAGGGGTGTCTTCAGCACACTTTCTTTTTTGGTGTGGTTTCTTTGTTTTACTATCTGGTTTGTTTTTTTGGGGGGTTTCTGGACTTGAGCCTTCTTTTGGGAATCTAAAGAACTTTTGTTGTTGCCTATTGGTGATTAGAAATTTTACAATTTCCACATAGGTCAGTGAGTTTTAGCTCATAAGAATCTGATGGTTGGGTTTCACAGTACTGCAGACAGAGACCTCAACCAAGCTCGAGCTCAACGTTTTATGCCTTGCAAAGAAATTTAACCCTCTACTCTCCAGGGCAGTTCAAGTGCTGGATCTAACTGCAATAGTCAGAATACAGCAAGACTCCATTAGAAGAAACATAATTACTAAGGTGAGTAATTTTTTCTTCAAACAATATGAAGTCTTGCTATATTATGACATATGCATTTCGGTGCCGGTTCGGTCGGAACCGGGGAAAACGACTGGACAATTTTTATTGCTTTGGCTATTTCTTCAGTGGTTGGAGAGGAAAGTTTTGGCTCCACACCAGCTGATTTTCTAATCCTTTTTGCTGGACCTGGCTCCTCAGAGTCAGATCTCCTTTGGCCCGAGGAAGTCTCACCCTGGTCAGAGGGCATTCCCTCTGGTTCGGTTGGAACCGAACCGGGCTGGCCATCCGGTTCAGCGGACTTTTTGGCCTCCCTTTCCGTGAGCCTACCAACTCTCTTTTCCAGGGTAGCTGCAGGAAAACTTTTACAAATCTGGCAGTCTGCATTGAGGTGGTCAAACCCCAGACACTAAACACAGGTGGTGTGGGGATCAGCCTTGGCAAAGACTTCCCCACACACACTACAGTGTTGAAACCCAGTGGGCCTGGTTTTTCTTTTGGGTTTCTCAGACATAGTGCCAGTCCTAACCAAACTTACCCTTTTATGGCAATCCGCCAGGTAAGACCCTCTTATCGGTTCCCAACCGTGTGACGGGTCATGGAAAAACCGTAATAAAATCCATTTTTTTTAGAACCGATAAGAACCGGTAACCACACACTAAAAGATTTAGATATTTTAAACAACTTGATCAGTTCAAACCGAACCAATAAACCGTTTACAAGTTCCACACAAAATAGAAACAAATGTAAAACCTATCTAGCACTCACAAGTACCACAAACAGAGTCTAAACCGACCGGTTGAGGTTTAAATTCAGTCGAAAACCGAGAAAAACAATACTTTAACCGACAAAATGAACCGAGCAGAAGGAGAAATCTCTGGAGCGACTGTTCAGTGAGGCAGAGTAAAGAATCTGATGGTTTGAGTTTGAAGAACAACAGCCAGAGTTTCAACCGAGCTCGAGCTTAGCGTTCCATGCCTGGCATGGAAATTTAACTCTTTCACCTCCGGAGCAGTTCGAAGGTTGGGGCTCACTGCATATGTCATAATATAGCAAGACTCCATTAGAAGAAACAACATTACTAAGGTGAGTAATTTTTTCTTCTGGTACAACAATTCAAAACAAAGTGGGAAAAAAGAACTAGTTAACATTATAGGAAACTATGCTGGTCTCTGCCTCTGGCTCCAGTGATGTCATCATGACTCATCACTTAACACACTTGGCAGACATCTTAAGGTGAAACCTAGGCTGTTTTTTGAAAGTGAAAGGCTGTTTACATTTTTCAAAAACTATGACACTGCATTTATGTTATTTACATAAATGCCATTTTAGCATAAATGTAAACAGCAGCCTTTACTTTACCTCGTTATGAAGCCAGATTTTGGAGTTTCCAGTTTAAAAAAAAAAACTGCTTGTTTAAGTACCCTTTAAGTAAGAAGTTAAGTCAAAATACATATCACAAGGTAGAGCAAAAAGGACAGGTGAGATAATGCAGGAAACCTGAGCCAAAGGCTTCCATTGTCGGACTAAAGGTAAGGGAGGGAGGTCAAGACACTAAGGTGTAAAATGGACTCAGTTATACAGTTCTTGGTTGGTAACTCTCAGTAATTCAATAAAGCCAACACACTATTGCTTTGCCAAATTAGTTGTACTTTATTATGATAGTATTAATAAGATTAGCCAGAAAAATCCTATTGTAACAATAAAAACGCACTCTGACAGGATGAATAGTTGTAATACACAAAAAGAGTGCATGCACTCTGGCATGATTTGTAGACCCAAGGTTCAAGTAACTGTTATTTACCCAATACACAAAAAGAAACCAGAACAATCCTATTTTAACAATAAGAATGCATCCTGTCATGATTAATAATCCTAGTTTACAAAAGGGAATACATGCTAACATAATTTTTAAACATCAGGTAGCCCACCACTACCTGGGTGTTCCTGTTACAATTTAGTAACAAAACAGCCAATGGGGCAATCCTAATGGAGTGTTTCTAACATGCAATCTAGACAGCTAGTAATATTTGCATTACAGGGCTACAGATTTTTCAGAGAAAATGGAATTATACTCAGCTTCCTCTGGGTCTCCAAGCAGCTACAGCCAGTTAGCTATCATCAATCTCTTTCCTCTCAGAGCAACATTAGACCTGACAGTTAGGTCTCATTTATACCCAACCTGTTTTCATTAAAAAGGCAGAACTGGAATTTCCCCAAAACTACCTCAGCAGATTTAAACACAAACAATATGTCATTCAACAAGTCATAAGTCTCGGGTTCAAAAATACACTGGCCATAAGATACTTTTGACACTTTGCTGAGACATATGGTCATTCTTAAATGGAAAAACAAGCAATCAGGGGATTTTTATTTATCAAAAATACTTACTTTAGGATACAGAAAACATGCGAAGGGATGTGGCTGTTTTAAAAATAATTGGCTTACAGATAAAACCCAGACAGTGGCCAAATTGCATAGTAATAACAAGATGGGGAACTTCAATCATCAAGGCCAGCCGCGGTTACTAGAAGCTGCGTTCTTATCTCAGCCGTACCCTTTAAAAAGATATGTTTTGGTACACAGTATTTTCTGCTGAATAGGACAATTCCAAATTAAACCTTGGCTTTGTGCTTAGATTTATTTCATTTTAACCATTAAACTTTTAAAGCCTTACACATACATGCATATTAACTGACATGGTGGTATCATTCATTTACTTAGCCAACTGCAGCCACTGACTAGCTAGCCATATTAACTTATATGTTGGCCTCATTCAGTCATCCATTGGCCATTTGTATTTTCTGCAAACCTTTTACACCTTCATGGTCAACTGTGTGTATATATAGATATATATATATATATATATATATATATACACATACACATACACATACATATACACACACACACACACACACACACACACACGTGGTTATCAGCAATTTAATATAACTGAACTTGTATATACCTGGGCTCCCTGGACAAATTCAACAAAGGTACAGTGTGGAGAAGGGAACTGGTGAGATAGTGCTGGGAATCAGGACAGAGGTTTCCACTGTCAGTTTGTGAATCAGAGGGGGTGGGAAAGAAGACAGAGACATTTAAATACCTGAAGGGTATCAACAAGGTACAGGCACTGGATCTGCTTCAGGTAAACAACTACATCCAGACCAAAGGTCATGTCATGTGCCGGGGAGGCAGGTTCAAGAGCATCACAAGTGAGTTCTTTGTTTAAGAAAGGGGCGTTGGAGCCTTAGAATGGCCTCCCCTCACAGGTGGTGGGTTCAAAGACAGTCAGAGAAGTCAAGCTGGCATGGGACAGACAGTGTGGAAAACTTAACATAGCAGCATGACTTGAGGATGGGGGTATTATACGTGGGCAGACTAGATGGTCCACATGGACCCCATCTGCTGACACATTCTATGTTTCTATCACAGCTGCATAACAGGGATCCCAAGGGATGCAGTGGGTCACTGGAACTAGTCTGTATATTCTATCTGTATAATCACCATAAATGGTCAGACTGGGATAAGTTACTTTAGATGGCAGACTACAGCAGCAGGAAATACAGGTTACTCACCTGTAACAGGAGTTCTAGGAATGGTATATGTTGTTCATCCACACTTACTGGCAGGTATCCTTGCCGCTTTAAATCTTGCCAGAAGGTCTTCAAGCTGGCTCCTCCCACCCACCCGGGTGGTAAAACTCTCGGCTCTGCCCCATGACAACAGATCTGGCCCGCTGGAAGCTCAGGTTGTGCGTCGAAGCCGGGGAGGTCGGGTGGGTCGTATGGATGAACACCATATACCATTCCTAGAACTCCTGTTACAGGTGAGTAACCTGTATTTCTAGGGACATGGATATGTTGTTCATCCACGCTTATTGGCAGACTCCTAGCAGTTCTCTGGGAGGAGGGGGGCAAGACGCACACCTCCTGCTTAGGGAAAAGAGACTGGAGAACCGAGGCCCCAAAACCAGCATCCCGGCGTGACTCAAGGTCGATGTGGTAATGGGTGATAAAGGTGTGTACTGACTTCCAGGTAGCAGCCCTGCAGATTTCCTGGATAGGGACGTCCCTGGAAGCAGCCACCGATGCAGCAGTATGGCGGGTAGAATGAGCTCTTATCCCTCTGGGAGGGTCCATGCCCGCCAACTTATAGCAGAGATCTATGCAGGAGGTGACCCACCTGCTTATCGTCCACTTGGCTACAGGTCTGCCAGGTGTGGCTTCAGCGTAGGTGACAAACAGCTGGAGAACCTTTCCCCGAATTTCAGCCATGCGCTCCTTGTAGTAATCGAGCGCCCTTCTAGGGTCCAAAGTATGGAGCCTATATTCGGCCTCTGAGGTGTGATTGGGGTAGAACACCGGCAGAGACAACACCTGGTTAAGGTGAAACTCCGACACCACCTTCGGAAGGAATTTCGGTTGGGGGCGAAGGACAACCTTGTCCCTGAGGAAGACCAGGTAAGGAGACTCGACGGAAAGCACCTGGAGCTCTCCCATCCTTCTGGCTGACGTGATAGCCACCAAGAAGGTGGTCTTCCATGACAGGTGAGAGAGATCACACCTGTGCATTGGTTCGAATGGCTTGCCCATGAGCTTTGCCAGTACCAGTAGTAGATCCCACGGAGGTGGAGGTTCTCGCACCGGAGGGGAAATGTGATCAAGGCCTTTGAAAAAGCACCAGACCACCTTCTCCTGCGCCACCGACTGCTTCCTGGCCCGTGCCCGGTAAGCAGAGATGGCTGCCAGGTGCACCCTTAGGGTCGTCGACCTAAGCCCTTGCTGAGAAAGGGACCATAAATAGTCCAAGATGCTTGCCAAGGAACAGGAGGAAGGGTCCAGGCCCTTGCCCTGACACCAAATGGAAAACCTCTTCCATTTGAAGGCATAGCATTTCCTGGTCGACTCCTTACGGGATGCCTCAACAACATTGAGGACCTCATCGGAAAGACCCAAGGCCTGGAACTCTAGCCGCTCAGGAACCAGGCCGTCAGGTGCAGGGATTGAAGGTCCGGATGGAACACCTTCTCCTGATTGACTGAAAGCAGGTCCGGGTGAGCTGGAAGCTGCCTCAGGAGCCTGGAGCTGAGGCTGAGGAGATCTGGGTACCAGAACTGGCAAGGCCAGTCTGGAGCTATCAGAATCACCTGCGCCTTGTCCCTCCTTGCTTTGAGAAACAGCTTGTGAATCAAGGGAAATGGGGGGAAGGTGTAGAAGAGGCCTGGGGTCCATGGCCTTTAGAAGGCATCCCCCTGCAGCGTGCCTTGCTGAGGGGGGTGGGCATGGAACAGCCTCAGCTTCACGTTCTCCTTGGAGGCAAACAGGTCCACCTGAGGTGTACCCCAATGGGAAAACAGATCTTGTACTACCTCCGGCAGGAGAGACCACTCGTGGGACGCAGCCCCTATCCGGCTGAGGGCATCGGCCAGGGTGTTGGAGGCTCCTGCCACATGAATGGCTAGGCGATCCACCTCCAGGCTGTGCACGAGTGACCAAATGCAGAGAGCTTCCTTGCATAGATGCATGGAGCGTGTTCCACCCTGGTGGTTTAGATAGTACATGGTCGTGGTACTGTCTGTCTGGACTCGGACCACTTGACCCCGGAGAAATGGAGCAAAGGTGGTGAGAGCTAGGCGGACCACTCAGAGCTCCAGCAGGTTGATGTGGCATCGGGACTCCTGCGGAGAACAGAGGCCGTGAGCCCAGTGTTCCCCCAGTCGGGCACTACAACCCATCAGAGAGGCATTGGTCGATAGAGAGACCGTCAGCTCGGGGCGGACAAATGGGTTGCCCTCCTGCAAGTGAACTGGAACGATACACCACTGGAGAGTGTTCCACATCCCCTGGGTCACCGTCACTAGCTGGTCCAAAGGATCGCAGCGTTGTGACCACTGGCTGGCCAGTCCCCACTGAAGAGAACGCATGTGCCATCGGGCCCAACGGACCACGCTGGTGCAGGCCGCCATGAGACCCAGGAGGTGCAGGAAGTCCCGGGCAGGGCACGATTGCCCAACTAGAAATAATTTGGCAAAGGAGGAAAGAACATCGGCCCTGTCCGCCGGGAGCCGTGCTCTGGCTCGAAGAGAGTCGAGCTCTGCCCCGATGAAAAGAATCACCTGCTTCGGCTCGAGTTCCGACTTGGCCTCGTTTATGAGGAGGCCGACTTGAGAGCAGACCTGAAGGGCCAGATCTCTGGACCGCTCCACCTCCTGCCTGGAGGGGCCTGCTATCAGCCAGTCATCCAGGTAAGGGTACACCCGGACCCCTCAGTGCCGCAGGAATGCTGTCACCACTGCCATGCATTTGGTGAAGACCCTGGGAGCTGGAGACAGGCTGAAGGGCATGGCTCGGAACTCAAAAAGGGATCCCTCTGCTCGAAAGCGAAGGAATCTCTGGTGTGACGGACGGATAGGGACGTGAAAGAACGCATCCTGCAGGTCCAGAGAGCAGAACCACATGCCGCGTTCCAAGGATGGTATTATCTGAGCCAGAGTGACCATCCTGAAGGTTCAAGACCTTAGGAACTTGTTCAGGTCATGCAGGTCGAGAATGGGGCACCAGTCCCCTGTCCGTTTCGGGACCAGGAAGTACCTGGACACAAACCCCGGGTCTGAGGGAGGGTCCGCCACCTCCCTGATCACCTCTTTCTGGAGGAGGAGAGTGATGTTGGCTCGGTGAGCCAACAGCGAGGCTGCAGACCCCAAGGACCCCCGAGGAGCGACGGCTCTGAAGGGCGGGGCCTACTCAAACTCCAGAGGCAGGCCTCTTCCCACCACCTTTAATACCCATCTGTCCATGGTAATAACAGACCAGGCAGAAAGGAAGTGATGGAGCCATCCCCCCATGGGGGGAACCTGGGGTGAGGTGACAGGATTGGGAGCGACACCCCTCAACCTGTCACTGGGTAGGCTTGGAGGAGGGACTGGCCGAGGGACCTCCTGGGCCTTTTCCTCCCTGCTTCCTGTTGGAGGAAGCCCCGGGCTTGGGTTTGGGATGCCAAGCTCGCACCTGCTGGCCCTGACATTGCTGGGCTGGATGTGCCACAGGCGCAGAGGGACAAAAGGGCTTAGGCTGTGGTCTGTGGCCCTTGTCCTTCTGTGCAGATGAGACCGAGTCCAAGGTAGCATTGGACTTCTCGATCCTCTGTAGGTGACCTTCCACCCCAGGGCCAAAGAGGTTGGTCCCCAGGAAGGGGACATCCGCCAACTTGTGCTGGGTATCCGAAGTAAAGGTGGATATCCTCAGCCAAGCCCGAAGGCGCATAGCCACTGCGGTCACTACTGACCTGGCACAAGAGTCTCCAATGTCCGGAGCACTCTGGAGCTGCTGTTTGGCCACTGCCCTGCCCTGGTCCCGCACCTGCCTGACCGTGGTCTGCAGGTCCGCCAGAAGATGAGGGACTACCTCATCCAGGGAGCCCAACAGGGCATGAGAGAATGTGCCATGAGGACGGCCGAACTGGCCTGGCGAAGGCCGAGAGAGGACGCAGCGTAGACTTTGCACCCGGCATAGTCCAATTTCTTGGACTCCTTGTCGGGCGGTTTGTCCATGTCCTTAGCGTTCCCGGCGCGCCGGAAAACGCTGTCGGTAACTAACCCTCGGCTGAGAGGTGTTCCAAAAACCAGACAAGGAACCGGGGACCGCGATACTTCCTTGGCCATCCTGGCCGAGGGCACAGGACAGGAAGCAGGCGCTGCCAGGCTCAAGGCCGGGCCACTATGGCCTCGGCCACCGGAAAGGCCTCTGTAGGGGAATCCTCTCGGTCCAGAATCTCCGTGAAGGGGACCTGGCCCGCTTAGAGACAGGTTCGAGCTTCATCCCGGAGGACTCCGAGATGAGCCGAAGCAATCCCAGATAGGATGAAGGGCTATCGTCCATCAACTGACCCCCAGAGGACTCCAAGTCTACTCACCTGGAGAACAGAGAGGAGTCGCCGTCGGACTTGGAAGAGTCCGCAAAGAGCTGCCTCAGGCCTGAGCCACCCTCCACCTGCCAAGGTCGGTCGGGAGTGAGGGTAACAGACAGCTTATGGGGCAGACCCTGAGCCGACCGAGAATCCTTGGTCGGAGCCCCAAATAGCGGCTGTGGAGGTGGAGGTTCCACCGAAATCGGTGGAGCAGCTGGTTTTGGCTGAACAACTGGCCTGGGAACAGGCTCCTCGGTTAAGTCAAGGGGTTGTTTCGGACGCTCCGGTGACAGCCACTTAATGGCCGGGGAAGGCGATGGCGTCGGCTTATTCCCGGTCAGAAGGAGCTGTTGCCACATGAGATCCTCGTATCATCAACGTAACTTACGCCGAAGCCTCCCCTTGTCCGAGGAGGAGGACGAGGATGAGCGGCGATGCCGCTTACCACGGTGCCGAGACTGAGACCGCCTATGATGGAGGGATTGGCTGGACCGCGAAGAAGTCCGAGACTGAGACCGAGAACCTCGGCTTTCCCGAGGGCGGTGCGAGGAAGTGTCGGCCGGAACCGGCACGTCCCTCGGCTCGGAGGGTTCACCCGAGGGCTCCAGAACTGGAGGCACTGGCAAGCCCACGGGATCCTCAACTCCCACCGGGGAAACCGGGGAGAGAGGATTCTCGGCTTCTGCTGATGACAACCCATCCAAAGGGTCGAGAAAAATCTCGACTGCGTCGATGGGATTCTCGGTCAACTGACCTGGCCGGGGACACCGTGAGACCAGTGGCGAGCGGTGATAGGCGAATCGACCGAGTCGACGGCCTACTACTGGGAGAGGGACCTTTCCCACTCCCAAGAGCGACGACGGAGGGATTTACCCTTGTCCTTCTTTTTGGACCGAGAAAAAGGTCCAGCAGACGTTGGTCCCTCTCCCTTAGTGGAGAGGGACAGACAAAGCTCCTTAAAGGAAGCTGTATAAGAGGAACCCAGAGAGAGCGGGATAAATGCCACGGCCGAGGAAGATGCGGCCTGTGCCGCCTCCTCTTCGATGGCAATCATCTGCTCGAGCTGATCCTCCGAGCCTGCCGCCGTGGAGACCACTGACCGGGCCTCTTTTGACTTCACCGGAGGAAAACGTTTCTCGGGACGCCCCAGTTGTAACCGGGCAGCACGGTCTTCGAGGACGTAGGCCGAGAAGGAAGAGCACAAGTTGCAAGCCTGCGGGTCGTGTTCAAGGCCTAAACAGTAGACACATGTGGAGTGCAGATCCGTCTGAGACATCTTCTGCCCGCAAGGGCATCTCCAAAAACCGGGAGTCGATTTGTCCATCACAGCCACGAGGGATAGAAGACAGAAGTCTCAATTAGCAAAACTTTAAAATTCGCAAAACAGAAGATTTAGGAACCAGTCTCAAACGCAGAGCATTAAGGAGGGAACCTGAGCTTCCAAGCAGTAAGGAAGATCTGGCGTCATGGGGCAGAGCCGAGAGTTTTACCACCCGGGTGGGTGGGAGGAGCCAGCTTGAAGACCTTCCGGCAAGATTTAAAGTGGCAAGGATACCTGCCAATAAGTGTGGATGAACAACATATCCATGTCCCTAGAATGAAACATTTCACAGCTCATAACCTCTCTTTTGACAGGGAATGGTTCAGTCGCAGGTGACTTGCTAATACTCAACTCTAAAAGAGGTTTCTGCTACAGAAAATAGAAGCCAGTGCAATTAAGAAAAGCACAATCTGAATTTTAGAAACAAGTGTTTTTGTTTAAGATACAGGCATTTGACTTCTGCACATGTAATAAAGGAAAGATCCTATGAACCAAAATCTTCTGAGGAGCTATCAGGAGAGATCACTTCACCCTCTGTAAAGGCTGACTTTAGACTAGGGTGCTCCTCTAGCATCAGGTTGGAACGCCCATGAAACCTCCAGTCTGGAAAGATGCAACAGCTCTTTCTTCAATTCAGAGTTTAAGATGCAACAGTTCTGGCATGTGCTTCTCAAGCAGGCATTTACTTTCTTCTTTGAAACCAGGAATGTAGGCGTAGAAAAGCTTCTTTCCATCTGTGGCCTGGGGGAGAAGCTGAAAGAAAAGGGAGAAGGAAACATTATGACAGTGAAATAAATTGGAATGTAAGCAGTAACAAGCATCTGTCACTGCCACACATGATCGCTTTCTTACTGCTACAAATTAGAACAACACTATCATGAGTCTACGGGCAGATTTCTCATACCCCCTGAAGTCACTGTCTTGCAGACACTGGGTTCCACTGGGCTAAGGGATTTAGGCCCCACTCATCAGAGCCTGCCTTGTGTGCTGCACTGAAAGGATTTTTGTGTGACCATTAACACACAGCTGACTTGGGGGCCAATTAGTGCACTCTGACTGGAGAGTGCTGTCTAAATATGGGGCTGTGTTGGTGCAGCGCATAGTGACTATGTGCCTCAATGATGCAGCTGCAGACCAAGTATGGCCCACAGCAGCACAACATAGAGACTGTGCAATGCATACGGTTGGTACCAGGACTCCCATGGTGGCCATATTCAGCCCTAATAAGTTAATGAGACCACTGGGCATGCAAAACACTACACCCCTGAAGAACACTCTTTCAAGTTGATACACAAGGGTGTCAGCCACTGATTGGTTTGTGAAAGTTCTGAGCCCTATGGCAATAACAGTTTAAAGTCTGTTGTATGCTCAGCATTTTCTGTTTTCTAAATGAGCAGGGGCTTCCAGCTGAAGCACCTGACAGGTTGTGAGCTTCTTTGCTATGAGTCACTTGCATGTCCTTCATGGGTTCTTTAGCATGCATACACACACGCACACTCCTATCGATGTCTTGTAGCTATCTTGGATATTCATGGTGGTGTAGTGTTCCCCCCTCCAGTAAGACATCAGACCCCATCCTGACATGCCCACTCAGGACCCTCCTTCTCGCACACCTCCGCTGCCCTGCTCTTTCACCTAAGCCAAAGACTTTGGCCAGTTGGCAATTATGGACATTGTGCAGGTCATCCAGGGACTGCTCCCAACTTACTGTAGTTTGGATCCAGGCCCAACACGCCTCCTTAGTGGGATGTGTTGAAGTAATCAGTCTAGCTCTTCTGAGGATAGTCCCGTGCTTCCTGAAGACAGGGGTGTTTCCAGACCCCCTGAAGGAGACGGTAGTAATACCACTCCTGAAAAATCCTTCTCTAGATCCAGACTGCCTAGCAAACTACAAATCTGTCTCTAACCTGCCTTTTGTGGGCAAGGTTATTGAGAATGTGGTTACGGCACAACTGGATGACCATTTGACAACTCACAATGTCTATGATCTTCTCTAATCTGGTTTCAGGAAAAGGCATAGTACCAAGACTGCCCTTGTTTGGGTAGTGAATGATCTCCTGATAGTGAAGAATCAAGAGAGTCATTTCATCCTAGTTCTCCTTGATCTCTCTGCAGCATTTGACACTGTAGACCATGGGGTGTTACTGGAGTGCCTGCAGATGCTCTGTGGAATGTCTAGCACAGTCCTCATTAGATCGTTCCTCAATGGCAGAGTGCAGAGGGTAGTGTCAGAGATTTATTCCTTAGCTTCTCTTCCCCTGTCATGTGGGGCTCCACAGGGTTCCATATTATCCCCCATGTTGTTTGCAGTGTATATGCTACTGTTGGGAGACATTATAAGGTGGCATGGGCTGAGGTTTCACTGTGTACATGATACTCTGCTCTACATGTCCTTCGTGGCCGAACAGGGTGGGGCTATCTATGTCTTTAACAACTGCCTCTCCTAGATTTGGGGTTGGATGAGGGCCAGTTGATTGAAGTTGAACTCTGACAAGACCGAGGTGTTAGTAGTATAGCCAGGTCACCAAGGCTTGGGGTTGCAAGTGGGTCAACCATCTGGGCTTTGGCTCAGAGGCAACCAGCTGCTTACCTCAAACCAGGTGCAAAATCTGGATGTTGTGTTCAACAGTGGCCTAATGTTAAAATCTCAGGTGTCTGCAGTTGTAAAGACCTCATTTTATTATCTGAGGAACATCAATCGGATTAAGCACCTGGTTCCACCTGGCAATATGCCAACGCTGGTTTATGCCTCTGTAACCTCATGCCTTGATTACTGCAATGCCCTATACCTAAGGCTAATGGGGGGGTTGATATCCACAGATTGTAACTAATGCAGAAAGTGGCAACCAGGTTGTTGACTGCTTTATTGCGGTCTTTCCATGTCATGCCTGTGCTCCATGGCCTGCACTGGCTGCCAGAACATTGGTGGGATCACCTTCAAGGTCAGGTTATTGACCGCCAAAGCTCTACATGGACAGGGGCCCTGGCTACTTGCAAGATCTTCTACACCCCTACTGCCCACTCTGCTCTGCCGATGAGGGATTGCTAGAGGTTCCCAGGGTTCGATTAAAGACCTCTGGGGTGCACATATTTGTTTTTTGCAGCCTCAACCCTGTGGAACACTCCATCTCATCAGATTACAGAGTGCCTGACCTATTTGCTCAGCCAGACATTTCCTGATGAAAGTTAGACCTAGCTGTACTGCCATCAAGTTGATATTAAGATTATGTTTATACTCTGTTCATATTTATTGATGTCTATATCAATTAACTAATTTTAGGATGGAAAGGGCTCTGCTCAAATGGAATTGTGCTGACAAATAAAATTTTAATTAATTCATTCATTAGTGGAAAAAGAGCAACTGTGAGTGGCACAGCTGTCCATTCATCACCGGCCAATGTCTGACAGTCACTGAGTGATCATGAGTACTGTAGAAAGGTCATCTGTGTGTCAGTGAGCGACCACTGATAATGTGAGATAATGGAGAACGGTAGCTCAGCCAGACTCCCAATGCCTTACTGTTGATAATGTTTGAAAAAACAAATTTGGATGGTCAAGTTGAGTGGTTGGGGCTGCTGGTGAATGAGCTCCCAAAAGGGCAATAAGCGGAGACATCTGGGGGCCAGATCTTCATGCCCCGGCAAACAGTTACAGTGGGCAAAAACTAGGGTGGGGGGTACACCTGCTACCAAACATCTTTCATACAAGCCAGTAAAGTTCAAATCTTGATAACTCAAGCCTCTTCCTTTTCTGTGAGGATGTTTTTCTACCAAATGACATAAAAAACACAGCTGGTGGAAGACTCAACCATCCACACAGCCCATAGATTTTAAAATCCAGATTTTTACATGGTGGTGATTGGCAAATGGATAAATAGACAGCATTAATTTCCAGTGTTGTCACTCCAGCACCTTGTATGTACAATACCAAAAAAATATCACTAAAAAACTAAAATAGAATTAATTAACTGAAATGAACTCATTCAAATCCAGACCCAGCTAGGAGCTCTTTACTGACAGGCATTCATTCTGTTACAAAGTATTTAAATGTTTTTAGAACAGGGGTCTGCAACCCCTTCCCTCATATTCCTGTCTAGAACAGGACTCTACATCCCCCCATATTCCTGATGGTCTTTCTAGGTGTGATTCCCACCCAGTTTCCCACCTGCTATAAGAGCAGTAAAAGACCCTTGATCATCATAGCCCATCTTTGGGCTCCAGGATCTTCCCCTCAGGTAAGCAGCCATTGCAAAAAGTAATTTATGTACAACACCTGCTGGAGGGGGGGATTCCTATGCAGGTGAAGTGACCTGGTCAAGTTGTTAATTGTTTAATTAGGAGGCAAGATGGTGGGACGTAACTGCACACTATTCTGTTGAGTAGTAGAAGCAGGGAGCTGTAAATGCTTACCTTCTGTCTAGTACAGGTATGCCAGTGTTGCCTGAATTGTTTGGAGTTATTCCTGTGGTTTACTGAACAGAAGAGAGTTGGCGGTAGCGGCTTAATTACAGCTGCCTTTCCAAACTAACTTGTGCTACAAGTTGTACAACATGGAGTCCTAGCTGTAGTCTGTGCTGCTCTGGGAGCTTGGATCACAAGGAGTGGTGGAGCCCACTCCTGCGACAGGACAAGAGCAGTGGCCCTGCAGAGGGTTGAGCTGCTAGGAGAATCATTGAGAGCCAGAAAAGACTCCTCGGAGAAGGAATCCTATTCTTCTTTCACCATCCTTACTGCTATTGTTATTATTATCTCTTGTCTTAATGTGTCTGGCATAGTGGGCATTTTGATATTGTGACTGTTTATTAAATACCACTAATCTTCTGCCTTACTTTCATTCCCCTCATTGTAATTTCCCTATGGTACACGTGTCACACATGCTATTCATGGTGAAAAGGATTAATTATCCTGTGCCCTTAGAATAGTTTAAAGTAATTAATAATTTAGATATTGCTGTGACTTCAGAGCCTTTATATGACTGATTTATTGAGAGCTGTTTATACCGAAGCACCTAAACAGCTAGAGAAGTTCTAGTCCTATTGTATTCACCTGAGGACCCTTAAAAATACTTCCTGGTATCCTAGAAATAATTGATTTCAATTTACCCCACTAGAGTGGAGTGGTTAAATCAATTTATATAGTGAAGGCAAGCATATTAAAACACAATCAACAGAGGGTAGAAGACTTGGTTTGCTGGCCAAGGCACCTAGCTTCACCTGAGCTCTTTCCTTCTAAGACTGCTTGAAAGGCAGAGTAGAGAAACTTACCAGAGCAAGGGAAACGGATTAAGACTTATTTTGGCTAAGCAGATTTACTGTGTGGTGTTGTTTTTATTTTTTACTCACAGGGATTGCTATTGTTTGTTGCTAACATTTCATTGCTTTATTTTTCTCTGATTCAAATTGTTGTTGCTGGTATACCCTCTTCTGCATTATTACAAGATGTGCCGACAGGTGTGTGCTAACAGATTACTGCTGTAATCTTCTGATTCAAATTGTCTTTTGCAAGGTATATCTTCTGTTACTGCTTTATTTTTCTCTGGAGCAAAGTGTTTCTTACAGGGTATATCTTCTCTGAAATTATTACAGGTGGTGCTTTACATTTTTGTGACTTTTTTTATCATTGGGCTAAGCAAAATTACTGTTTGACACTGTGTTTTATTTTATTTTTTTTTTTTTGTTGAAAAGGTTTGTTGTCTCAGAGGTGTTTCAGTCTCCTTCTCACATTGAAGGAGCTAATTGCTTTCCTCCCACAGCTCTTCCAAAGGATTAGGTGTGTATGTGGGGGTGGAGCTGGCAAACTCTCAGTAATTTCCAACAGAAAGAAGGGTTAAAAGGTCAGGTTAGTTGATACTTGGAGGTAGAAGACTTGGTTTGCTGGCCAAGGCACCTAGCTTCACCTGAGCTCTTTCCTTCTAAGACTGCTTGAAAGGCAGAGTAGAGAAACTTACCAGAGCAAGGGAAAAGGATTAAGACTTATTTTGGCTAAACACATTTACTGTGTGGTGTTGTTTTTATTTTTTACTCACAGGGATTGCTACTGTTTGTTGCTGACATTTCATTGTTCTATTTTTCTCTGTAGCAAAGTGTTTCTTACAGCGTATATCTTCTCTGAAATTATTACAGGTGGTGCTTTACAGGTTTTACAGTTTTATCTAACATTAGGATAAGCTTTCAGGGTTACTGCATTTGTTGTTGACCGATTGTTTCTGCTCTTACCTCCTTGTTCTTTCGTCCGTGGTTCTTCTTTTTCGGCAGGGGAAGGGCCCAGCCACCCACCCCCAGCCCCAACCACCCCACACTACACCCCTTTTATAGGGTACCACAGTTGTGACATTTCCTGTGGCAGAGCAGGAAAGGACGGATCAGTGGGGCCTCCACAAGGTGAGCTCATTTACAGGGGCACTAGTAATTTAACTTGTTATAACAAGTTAAACAAAACAAAACACAATCAAACCATTACTTGCATTTTTTTCCTTTTTTCCTTCTAATTACTCTGACTAGGTTATAAACCCAGCAACTTATCTGGAATGGATATCATTAACTGCAGGTACTGTGGAACAATTTTCAGAAGGACAGTCTTACAGGATTTAGGACACTGTCCTACATGTTGGGCCTTTGAGATCTTGGGCTCAGCTCCAGGCAGCATGGGCAGAGATTGCATGCCTCAAATTTCATATTCAAGAGAAATACATTATAAGAACCACCCGCCATTTCCCCAGCATCCAACAGAAAACCCTCGACCGCAGAGGGTATTTGGTCCAGGAGGTTGGCAGGTGGTTAGGAGGTGCAAATCGGCCCCATCACTCCCTGCTCTCCAACATGTTACCGCCAAAAACCATATAAACACTACAAACAGGTATCTGCCTCTGTCTCTGAAATCAAACAAAGAGGCAGAAGACACTGCAAAGCAGGACACTGCAGCACAGGAGCTAGAACAACAAAACTCTCTCAAATCAGGAACCAAAACAAAAAAAGCAAAAAGGAAGTCCAAAAAACTTCTGATCATAGGAGACTCCATGATTCGGGGAGTTGATACCCATCTCCAGCCAGGGGTAATGGTCAGATGTCTCCCAGGTAAATCAGCATGGAAAGACACTGACCGCATTGCTAAAATTGTTCACAAAGCAGGAGAAAACACTGATGTCCTAGTACACATAGGGACTAATGATCTCGCCAGCCGGTCAGTTGTGGAGACCAAGGAACACCTGACTAGGCTGGGTGACAAACTATCATCCATTTCATCCAGCATCTCCTTCTCTGAGATCCTGCCAGTCTGGGAGAGGGGAGCAGATGGACAGAAGGTCAGAGAAGGGGAGATAGGGGAGCTAAACATGTGGCTCAAGGGCTGGTGCCAGGAAAAAGGACACAGATTTGTAAGAAACTGGCAACAGTTCTGGGAGCGAAAGTTCTTTAAATTTGATGGACTGCATCTGACTAAGGAGGGAGTCAGTGCATTGGGGCAGAAGTTTGATGTCTTTGCAGAAAATTTAAACTAGCAAATGGGGAGAGGGGTGCAGCACCCCATACGTCGAATGGGAAGAATGCCCCTCCCCCCTCAACTAGTGGTCAAACAGGGATTCAGCATGTTTGCAGTTCATTTGAATCACCAGGTAAGAAAAAAGGTTTGTCTCCCCATACGACGCATAGGGGTAATGCCAAACCTCACCCAACAACTAACACACTAAAATCTGGCCAATGGAAAATCATGTACACAAATGCTCACAGCCTGGGAAATAAGATCCCAGACCTGCAGACAATAATGTCAGAGGCTAAACTGGACATAGTAGCAATCAGTGAGACGTGGTTTACCAGTAACCACACTTGGGAGACTTCAGTACCTGGCTATGTATTGTTCAGAAGAGACAGAGGTGCAAAAAGGGGGGGAGGAGTGGCCCTGTATGTCAATGAAAATATCAAATCTACAGAAATTCAGAATACACACAAGGAGCCAGAAGAACTGTGGGTCACCCTGGAAACAGGAAATGGGACAGCCATAAGAACTGGGGTTGTCTACAGGCCCCCAGATCAGGGGGAGGACATAGACACATTACTGTTAGAAGATATACAAAACATGACAGCTAAAGGGGAGGTTCTGATAATGGAAGACTTCAATATGCCGGATACAGATTGGTCAATACCAGCAGGAACATCTGCCAGAACTAGACACATAGTGGATTCCCTGCGGGAGGGCCTCAAACAACTGGTACAGCAACCCACAAGAGACAGGGCTATCCTAGATCTAGTACTGACTGACAGGAAGGGATCACAGATCTCAGGTAGAAGGTCACCTGGGGCCAGTGACCATCACATGGTATGGTTCAATTTGGCTACTACATCTAAATCATCCCATTCCAAGGCAAAATATGGGACTTCAGAGGGGCTGACGTTGATAAGATGGCCAACAGAGTTAAGCTAGCCTGGCAAAAGGAAACACAGGTGAGGGGTACAGGCAAAGTGGGCAAGCATTAAGGATGCAATACTTGAAGCAACATCCCATTGTGTTAGACAGAAAAGGAAGTGCAAAGAAGAAGGAAACCACTTTGGTTCTCAAATACAGTAGAAAAGGTTAGAGCCAAAAGCTAGCCTTCAGGAAATATAAGGAACACAGCGGATGATTATAGGAGGCATACCAAACTGCCCTAAGGGAAGCAGGGAAGGCAGTAAGGCAGGCAAAGTCCCAAACTGAGAAAACACTAGCACGGACAGTAAAAGAAGGTGACAAGACTTTCTATAGATACATTAGTGAAAGGAGAAAGTCCAGAGGGGGTATTGCTAAGCTTAATGGAGAAAAGGGAGCATGTGAGGAGGAGGACCCTGTGAAAACATCTATCCTAAATAGATACTTTTGCTCAGTATTTACTGAAGAGAAGGTAGAGCAGAGCCCACAGCTCAGCATCATGGACACAGGGGGGAGGGAGGTGAGCACTACTCCCTTCACAAAAGAAAGGGTCCTACAAGAACTTGCTAAGCTCAAGGTGGATAAGGCAATGGGACCTGATGGCATACATCCCAGGGTACTTAAGGAGCTAAAGGTGGAACTAGCAGAGCCATTAGCAGAACTATTTAGTGAGTCTCTGAGCACAGGAGAGGTTCCAGAAGACTAAAGAAGGGTTCATGTGATCCCGCTCCACAAGAGTGGTAGCAGGGAGGAGGCAGGGAACTACAGACCAGTCAGTCTTACCTCAGTAGTGGGCAAGATTATGGAGGCACTCCTTAAGGAAAGGATAATGCAACACCTGGAATCCACAGGGGCACAGGATCCAAGACAGCATGGGTTTACAAAAGGAAGGTCCTGTCAAACTAATCTCAGATTTCTTTGACTGGGTAACCAGAGTAGTGGACCAAGGGGGGCAGTTGATGTAAGCCTACCTTGACTTCAGCAAAGCTGTTGACACTGTTCCACATAGAAGATTGATAAATAAGCTGGGTAGGCTTGGGGTGGGTCAGAGTTGGTCAACTGGGTGGCAAACTGGTTGACTGGCAGAAAACAGAGTGGTGGTAAATGGTATACAGTCAGAAGAGATGCAAGTCACAAGTGGGTACCTCAGGGATCAGTCCTGGGGCCAGTCCTCTTCAACATCTTCATTAGTGACCTTGCAGATGGACTAGAGGGTAAGGCTTGTCTGTTTGCAGATGACACCAAGATCTGCAACAGAGTAGATGATCCAGATGGGTGGGCAGAATGAGAAGAGATCTGGAAAACTAGCAAAATGATCAGAAAAGTGGCAACTGGGATTTAATGCAAAGAAGTGCAAGATCATGCACATAGGGAAGAGAAACCTGAAGCCACCTATAGGCTGGGAGGAGTTGCTAGCAGTCACAAAGGAAGAAAGAGACTTGGGCATCATCATCACTGATGACCTGAAATCATCCAAGCAGACCTCTAAAGCAGTAGGTAAGGCTAGGGAGGTGTTAGGGTGTATTAGTAGGGGTATCACAAGTCGTAAGAGGGAGTAATAATCCTCTTTGCAAGACACTGGTTAGGCCCCATCTGGAGTACTGCGTGCAGTATTGGAGGCCACACCTTCACAAGGACATTGACCAAATTGAGGCAGTCCAGAGAAGGGCAACCAAAATGGTGCAGGGACTGCATCAGAAGACATATGAGGACAGATTAACAGAGCTCAATATGTATACCCTTGAGCAAAGGAGGGAGAGAGGTGATATGATCGAGGCATTCAAACACCTTAAGGGCATTAACAAGGTGAAAGAGTCTAACATGTTTAAATATAAGAAAAATAGCAGGACAAGAGGACACAGCATGAGATTAGAGGGGGGCCGATTAAGGGGGAATGTGAGGAAATTCTTTTTCAAAGAAAGGGTGGTGAATGCATGGAATGGCTTACCTCAAGAAGTGGTGGCTATGAATACAGTGCAGGGCTTTAAACAGGCATGGGATAGGCATAAGGGAGCAATACAAATGAGTATGAATAGATAGGCCACTGACAGAGCAAAGGCCGATGGCACATTTATAAGGTAGAAAAAGAAATGGGCAGACTGGATGGGCCTTGCGGTCCTTATCTGCCGTCAACTTCTATGTTTCTATGTTTCTATGCTACAGTCATATGTTTGATGCCTGAAGCACAGCTCTCTCATCTGCATTGTTGCATAAAGTGAAAAGTAACTTTGAGCGTATATTGCTAAAGTTGTGTGAAAAGATTATTATCTTCACCCTGTTCTTTTATTTTTGAATATACAGCTCGGGGCAAAAAGAACATTTACCCTAATATTAGGTATTCAGTAGTAAGAATTACTGAGAAATACAAGTTACAAACCACAAGGCCCTCTTGCGACTCACGCTGTTAGCTGAACTTGGAGAATTCACTGTGGATATCCAGGAGTTATATTGAATGAAGCTCAAAGAAATTCTTCCCGATATAAAAATTAGTAAGTAGTATTTGTATTTAGCTGCTTTATGTAGTTTATTGACTAACCATTCTGGCAGTATTAATGAAATATAACACATACAAAATTTTGTTGACTAAAATGAATCAGAGAAAAAATTGAGTCCCTATTTTATGCTTTCACAGCGGTGTTTATTTTTTTATTTTAGTGAATCCAGTGAACATTGAAGCTGATCCCCTGAATATTCCTGAAAGACATTTTGCACCTTTGAACTTGAGAAACTACAATTTCGCAGTAGGGAGAGATTCAAGACTTGGAATACGTGGGGACAAGAATCATTGCCTAGAAGTACCTTGAGAACACAATAAGTTTTAGAAGCAAGAGGCCAGATCAACATCACCAGATGGTGATGTATGATAAATAATAACAGAAACTATGGAAGTTAATCCTTTTTTTTCTGTCTTGTTCAGCATCCAGTAGTGAAGTGAACCTGATCTCTGCTTAAGCTCAGTCAAACCACGGACAGTAAACACTTTACCCCCTTTATAAACTTTGATTTATGTGGTACTGTATATTGAATCATTCTGAACATTATCCTTGATTTAAATTATGCAATATTTTGTAATACTCTCTGTAATTTTGATATAAAACTGTATAATAATAATGCCTGCACTTACCAGAAGCAGCAAAATGGGAGCAGGCAACAGTAGCTGCACAACAAAAAAACTCTCGGGGGGGGGGTACAGGCAAGGATAAAGGATCTTTTTCTTTGAAAGTTCTTGCATTAAAAGCTTTAAGCATGATGCAAAATAAAACCTTTAAGCTAAAGGGGAAGTCTAAAAAAATAAACAATCCAAACAAAAATAAAATCTGCAAAAGTACATAATTGCTTCACTCCTTGACCCTAAATGAGGACATTGTTAGGTTTTTTGACAATACCTCTTGTACACGAAAGCAACTAAGTAAAATTGACCCTCCTGGGATGTTAAATAATACCAGGGAGGTTGAGGGCACTGAAGAATCTAATATGATTGTCCCAAATGGAAAGGGTTCAAGTTACAACAAAGGACAGGCAGCTGACACTAAAACAGACTTCTTGGATGGAGATCACGTGATGCCTCCCCTCTAAAGCCACGCGCCTTACACGCTCCCACCCTGATCTCTGCATATTATTAATAAAAGTCAATTTAACACTGATCTAGATCACCAGAAACTGTACTACCCAATTCTTAACTTATCCACTACCTGCCCGACAGCTCTCAAAGAACTGATCTACGTACCTGGCGGCCCGATGGAAACAGAAATGCAGCAGACCCTACCAGCACACACCCTGCTGCAAACCCCGGTGAAGCAGTCTAAAAAAGCCTAGAGCCAGCCACCAATATCCGGGAAAGCCTCACATACAACAGCCCTGGCCCACCACTCACCAAGGACAAATTCTTGTTCGGACTAGCCCCACTGAATGATGCCTTTTTGGAATTTGCTGCCGACCTTAAATCCATCAAAGGAGAGTTGGTAGAGAATGCAAGGAGGATTAATGATGTTTCTGCCTGTACTTCCTCCCTAGAAACATGGCAGAAGAAACAGACCCAGAGATCATTCACCTTTGGCAACAACTGGAATAAATGGAGCTCAAGTTAAAAGACCTAGTGGGCTGAAGCAGAAGAAATAATTTAACAATATTCTGTTTTCTGTCTTCCAGAAGAGGTGGAAGGGGGTTCGCCTATGCTTTTTGCATAAAAACTACTGCTCAAAATCACAGAGCCCCCACAGCATACTGCCTCCTACATTGTGAAGAGCTCATCATTCTTTAAGACCGAGGCCTCCTGCAGGTGCTAGCCCTAGGCCTTTCAGTGTAAAATAATGCACCTAGGAAACAAAAACCCAGGGGAAGATTACGCAATGGGGGGTAATAACAACAACAAAAATGGAAAGGGACCGGGGGTAATCATATCAGATGACCTTAAGGTTAGCAAGCAATGTGAGAAGGTAGTAGGGAGGGCTGGGGGGATACTGGGATGTACAGGGAGAGGCATCACCAGCAGAAAACAGGAGGTCGTTATCCTCCATACAGACAGTTGGTGAGACCCCATCTGGAGTACTGCATCCAGTTCTGGAGACCCCATCTCCACAAGGATATAGACAGGATGGAGGCAGTCCAGAGGAGGGCAACTAAAATGGTGCAGGGTCTGCAAGAGAAGCCATACGAGGAGAGACTAAAGGAGCTTAATATGTATACCCTTGAGGAAAGGAGAGAGAGGGGGGGACATGATAGAAACTTTTAAGTACCTCAATGGAATCAACAAAGTCCAAGAGGGTAGATCTTTCAGAAAAAGAGATGTGCAAGAACAAGGGGACACAATTTGAAGATAAGGGGGGGATAGCTCAAGGGCAATGTGAGGAAGTATTTTGTCACAGAGAGGGTGGTGGATGCATCAAAACAGCCTTCCTGAGGAGGTTGTGGGGTCTAAAACTGTGGAGGAATTCAAAAATGCATGGGACAGACATATGGCAATTGTTGTGGGGGGGTAGGAAGAAATAGGCTGTTAGTTAAATAGGATCTGCAGCTTATCCTGTAGGTACGGAAATGGGCAGACTAGGTGGGCCAAGTGGCCCTTATCTGCCGTCAAAGTCTATGTTTCATCCTCCAACTTCTCAATGATTTGGATCACCAGCATATCCTCAGTAAGATCAGGGAACGTCAAGAGATTATATGGGAATCTTCGACACTCCATATCGCTCAAGACCTCTTGGATGCGACACGACAAAAGCGAGTGGAATACCATCAATCAGTTGCTAAGTTTATTGCAGCAGGAATCAGATTCAAAATGCTCTGTCCTGCTCAGCTCTCCGTTTTGTGTAATGGTTCATGGAAGACTTTTGAGAGTGCTACCCAGGCTATACAAGATCTCCCTATATTATTCCTTGAGCTGTTCTCAGCCCACTGACAACCTGAGCAACAACTAGAATTTACAACTCATGGGTCAGACATATAAGTACTGTGTGTGGAAGTTACTTCTGTTTTCTTTTTACCTTCTCTCCAATCATGAGAATTGAATGGCTGTAAGATGACTGCAAGGCTCAGTCTGATGAGGACTGTTTCTGGGGTGCCCTGGGCGCCTCTTACCTCCACTACACCCAATCTGGTAGCAGATGCTAAAATCCTCACTGGTTGCAAGGACTTTGCCCTCTGGACTGCCCCAAGCTCATTGAGCGACCTCCGTTACACTGTGAGTGTGCGCATGTTCGTGAGGTCCTTCTCGGTCGTGCGCAGATCCCTGACAGATGGTGCCAAAACATGGACTTTGTTCCTCGCAGTGCCATTTGCTCTCCAGATAGCCTGTCTGCTTTAATTTAGCAGTATATGGACACACCTAACTATAAGACACTTCAGTGCCTGCTTTTTCTTTTTCTTTTCTTTTGCACGAGGATGGTATTAAGTACACAGCTAGATAGTTTAGGTGGTCGTTTCTCAATTACCTTTAATAAGTCTATTGTACTAGGTTAAACGGCCGCTGGAGTACCAACCTCATCACTCTTGGTGATGGGGTGCCAGTATAATTTGCACCCCTATGGCCCATATCAGGTTTCATTAGATAAGTGCATTGGGTAGTATAATTTTAGGACCTTAGTGTTTTCTGTGGGGTGAGAGTGGGGGTTGGGTTGGGTGATGTTGGGGATGACATGCACGCATTTGTTGGTTTTAGAGCTTGCCTACATTGGGCTGACATGTACTGCTTATGGTTGCTTACATTTTGTTGTTGGGGCTCCACTGGGGGGTATAATATTCAAAGTTTGAACTCGCTAATGGTGCATGATGGGGTGGTTGGGGTGGGCAATGCTGTTGGTAGGGCTCCAGGAGGGAACTTATATCCAAAGTTTGGATCTGCTACTGGGGGAGGGGTGGGAGGTTGAGGAAAGGGATGGGTGGGCAATGCCACCAGACGGGGTAACATTATGTTCACAGATATTAGGCGTACTTTAAGGTTATTGCACTAGGTTTCCTATACCAACTATATCAGGATGGCTCACTAGAATTTTCTTTCATGGAATATTAAAGGAGCATAGTCTCCTCTGAAAAGGACCAAAATACTACTGCGCTTACAATCCCTGCATACAGATGTAGCCCTCTTGCAGGAGACTCACCTCCCTGCTACCCAACTCCTTTCGTTGTGGAGAATCTGGGTCAGCCAAGTTTTTGGAGTCATTCTGGACTTATGCAAAAGAGGTATAGCCATTTTAGTTTCTTGAGAGATCCCCTTTAGACTCTTGCAGGAAACCTTGGACTCACAAGGCCAGTACGTATTCATACGGGCCCTTCTGGGCCATACAGAAGTGGTGCTGGGATCTGTTTATGGCCCCAATTCCAAGGACCCTGCCTTTTTCACCTCTCTAGCTCCAGTCTTGGCAGACTGGTTTACCTTGCCCATGATCTTGGGTGGGGACTGGAGTACAGTACTCCTGACACTCCTCCACTCCTGGTTAAACAATTGAAAAAAAAAAAGCATCCCTAGACAGATCTGGTCCCCATAAACTTCCTTCCTCAGCCAGTTCCAAGGCTGTACATGATTTAATGTACACCCTAGGCCTCCCCATGGAGGACACTCAACCCCACAAAAAGGGAACACTCATTCAAAAAGCATGAAGTCTTGCTGTATTCTGACAATAGCAGTGAGTCCCAACCTTCGAACTGCCCTGGAGATGAAAGTTAACTTTCCATGCCAGGCATGGAACGCTGAGCTCGAGCTCGGTTGAGACTCTGTCTGTTGCTGTTTGAACTCAAACTGTCAGATTCTTTACTCCACTCACTGAACAGTCGCTCCGGAGAGTCCTCCTTTGTCAGTTTAATTTGTCAGTTAAAGTACCATTTTTCTCGGTTTTCGACCGAATTTAAACCGCAACCTGTCGGTTCAGTCTCTGTCTGTGGTATTCGTGAGTACTAGATAGGTTTTTTATTGTTCTTCTTTCTGTGTGGAACTTGTAAACGGTTCATTGGTTCAGTTTGAACCATCAAGTTGTGGTAAAAATCTGTATTTCTACTTTAGAGTGTGGTTATCGGTTCCAAAAAAAAAACGGATTTTATTACGGTTTTTTCCATGACCCGTATCACGGTCAGGAACCGATAAGAGGGTCTTGCCTGGTGGATTGCCATTAAAAGGGTAAGTTGTGTTAGGACTGGCACAATATCTGAGAAACCCAAAAGAAAAACCGGGCCCACTGAGTTTCAACACTGCAGTGTGTGTGGGGAAGTCTTTGCTAAGGCTGACCTCCACACCACCTGTGTTTATTGTCTGGGGTTTGACCACCTTAATTCAGACTGCCAGATTTGTAAAAATTTTCCTGCAGCTACCCTAGAGAAGAGAGTTGGTAGGCTTAGGGAAAGGGAGGCCAAAATGTCTGCTGACCCGGATGGCCAGCCCGGTTTGGTTCAAACTGAACCAGAAGGAGTGCCCCCTGACCAGGGTGAAACTTCTTCAGGCAAAAGGAGAACCGATTCCGAGGAGTCGGTTCCGGCTAAGAGAACAAGAAAGGAAAAATCAGCTGGTGTGGATCCAAAACTTTCTTCTCCAACCGCTGATGAAATAGCAAAGCGATAAAATTGTCGTCACTTTTCTTGGTTCCGACCGAACCGGCACCATCAGGAAGGCGCTAGGTTCGGCCGGTTCCACCGGTTCTGGATTATGATTTGGAAGAATATTATGAACCAGAGGAGGAGGAAGAGGAGTATGAGGAAAGTGAATGTGGTTTTGAAAGTCTGGATGTGCCCATTGACCCGGACATCTCCCCAGACAGACCTTCAGGAGTGTCTCCTCCCAGGCTTTCTGAGTCCCCCTCCCATTTCACGTTTTACAAGAAAGTGGCCGAAACCCTTCAGCTTCCTATGGAAGAAGCTGTGGATGACCAGAAAGAGTCTGACTATGTGGAAATGATGGATATCCCAGAGTCTAGGAGGCTGTCTATTCCCTTACAAAAATCTTTTGGGAAACAGACATTTAAGATTTTAAAGACTCCTAATACTATACGTCCTGTGGATAAAAGAATGGACAAGAGGTATACTTTGTCAGGCTCAGATACGGAGTTCCTTACACAACAATGCAGCCAAGTTGGGGTAGTGCAGGCTGCAGCCTGTGATAAGGCTAATATACCCTTGGCTTCACACACCCGAGACAAGGACTCCAGGAGGATTGATGCCATGGCAAAGAAACAGTACATGGCAGCATCCTTGGGACTCAGACAGGCCAATTATATGGCCTATACAGCTAGGTATCAGAAATCTAGATGGGACACTGTCATGGCTTTAGCTAAACAGGTCCCTGGCCAGCTTGCCAAGGAGCTGGAGCAAGTGGCTGCTAATGGAATTGAGGCATCCAAGGTGCAATTCCATGCTGCAGTGGACTCCAATGATGTTTCATCTAGAGTCATGGCTACATCTGTGGCACTTCGTAGAATGGCTTGGCTCAGATGTACAAGCCTGTCACAGGATACCCAGACTAAGGCCATGGATTTTCCTGTTGTGGGTAATTCTCTGTTTGGGGAGCAAACAGAGAATTACATGAAGAAAATGGATGAATACAGGACCACGATAGGAGTGCTCAGGCCAAGGAAAGGCAAGCCACCCTCAGAGGCAGCATCCCAGGGCAGGGCAGGCCTTTCATAGGCCTTCTACCAAGCCCAAGCTTTCTCTTCTGCCTATGCTCAGAGGGGGTTCTTTAGAGGGAGAGGCAGAAGGGGTACAAGCAGACCTGCTTCCACCCCTCAGCCTAAACCCCCTGCCAAACAGGCACCCTGATGGGTTTGCTAGGGCCGATTCTCCACCACCTGTAGGGGGAAGGCTGGCTTACTTTGTGCAGGACTGGAAGTCTTTAACATCAGACAAATGGGTCCTGGAAGTAGTAAGCCAGGGACTGGTTCTCAGCTTCAAAAAATGTCCAAAGCTGAGAACCAGATCCTTTCCACCTACAAATCCCTCACAGGCACTTTCCCTAGAGGCAGAGGTCTCTTCTCTCCTGGCTCTCAGAGCTGTGGAAAGGGTTCCACCCCTACACCAAGGCAAAGGACTGTACTCCAGGTACTTTCTAACCCCCAAAAAGACAGGAGAATGGCGGCCCATCCGGGATCTCAGATACTTAAACAAGCACCTTTTAAAGCCAAAGTTCAAAATGGTGACTTGGGAATAATTCTACTTCTAAGGCCAGGGACTGGCTAGTCTCCCTGGACCTCAAGGATGCTTATTTTCATATTCTCATCAGAAGCTCCCACGAAAGTACCAGGTCTGCCGCCTCAGGCCATTACCAATTCAGAGCAATGCCCTTCGGCCTAGCCTTTGCTCCAAGGATGTTCACGAAATGCCTGGCAGCAGGCGTTGCCTCTCTAAGAAGGCAAAGGATTGCCATCTTCCCATACCTGGATGACTGGCTCATAGTAGGCCAGTTCCCAGACCAAGTCAAGTTACATCTAGAGATAACTCAGCAACTGCTCACCTCTCTAGGTTTCCTTCTGAATCTTTCAAAGTCAGTTCTAGAGCCTGTTCAGCTCCTCACCTTCATAGGCGCAGAGCTAGATACAGAAAAGGCCAGAGCCTTCCTTCCCCTGGACAGGGCAAGGACCCTTATCACACTGGCCTCCTCATTCACCCTACTGGTGTCTCGACCAGCAAGGCATTTTCTGCAGCTCCTGGGGCACATGGCTGCTTCTACAGCAGTGGTGCAGGGAGCAAGATTTCAGATGAGGGACATTCAGTTCCACTTGAGAGCCTTTTGGTCTCAGGAAAAGTATCCTCTTACCAAACTGATACCAGTGACTCGAACCCTGATCCAGGCCCTGCAGTGGTGGCAGGATCAGAACAATCTAAGACAGGGAGTCCCCTTTGTCACTCAGTCTCACTCCGTAATCCTTACTACAGATACCTCCCTCTTGGGTTGGGGGGCTCACTTGGGAGACCTGACCACCCAAGGGTTGTGGTCCCCCAGGAATCTCTGCTTCACATCAATCTGTTGGAACTCAGAGCAGTGTTTCTAGCACTTCAAGCGTTTTCCAAGTCTGTTCAGAACAAAGTTGTTCAGATCAGAACAGACAATACCACCACAATGTGGTATATCAACAAGCAAGGGGGCACTCGGTCTACAGCCTTGTGCACAGAAGCAATGAAGTTGTCTCTGGCCTATTCTCTGAACACCTCCCTCACAGCAGTACACCTCCCAGGCAAGGACAATGTCCTGATGGATGCTCTCAGCAGGATATCTCGGGGCCATCACGAATGGTCACTGGATTCCCTGGTTTTGGAGGTGATCTTCTCCAGATGGGGTACCCCACAGATAGATCTTTTTGTAGCTCCAGACAATCACCAACTTCCCCTGTTTTGCTGCAGGCCCCCAGTGTTGGGCTCAGTCCCCCTGGATGCCTTAGTTCTCAGTTGGGAAGGGAAGTTCCTGTATGCTTTCCCCCCTTCCCTCTCCTGTTCAAAGTGCTAGTCAAAATCAGGTCTCAGTTCTACAAGGTGATCCTGATTGCTCCAGACTGGGCCAGACAGCCCTGGTACCCTCTACTATTGTCCTTAGTAGTCCACCTTCCCCTGTCTCTTCCCAAGAATCACAACCTGTTAACCTGTGCTCAGGGGAGGGTTTGGTTCCCGAACCTCAAATCTCTCAATCTCAAGGCCTGGCTCTTGAAGAGTTAGAGTTTGCTGATTTACACCTTTCCCAAGGTGTTATGGATATTCTAAATGATTCTAAGAAGCCTTCCACCAGAACTACTTATAATTCCAAATGGAAAAGATTTTCCATATGGTGCTCTGAGAGGCATACTTCCCCAGAGTCTGCTGACTTGCACACAGTCCTTGACTATATGGTTCACTTGAATAGCTTGGGACTCAGACCAGCTACACTAAGGGTGTATCTGGTGGCTGTCTCTGCTTTTATTTCAGCAGGTAAGTCCTCTTCTCCTTCAGCTCACCCTGTATTCTCCAAGTTTTTCAAGGGATTGCTTCATACCAATCCTCCCTTCAGGGCCCCTGCCCCTGCTTGGGACCTTAATGTTTGCATTGCTCAGCTTATGCAACCCCCTTTTGAGCCTTTGTCCTCAGCAGAGCTTAAGTACTTAACTTGGAAAACTGTTTCTGGTGGCCATCACTTCTGCCAGGCGCATCACTGAGTTACAAGCCCTGGCTGGACCCACCCTAGAGGGGGCTATACTGGACCTGGTGCTCACAACTGGGGACAGAGTCAGGGATGTTAGGATAGTCATCCACATAGAGATGAGTGACCACAGGATGGTATGGTTCAACGTAACTACCGTAAAGAAGGCTAACCATACACAAGTGAAGGTCCTGGATTTCAGAAGAGCCAATTTTGACAAAATGATGAAATGTCTCAGGAGAGCCCTGGCAAGAGGAACAGGGGTCTATTCTCAGGGGGGCCATTACAGAAGCAACAAATCTCTGTGTTAAACAGCAAAGCAAGAACAAGAGAAAGAAGCATCCACTTTGGTTCTTGAGAGAGGGGCCAGAAAAGTGAGAGATGAAACAGGGGCCTTCAGGAACTAAAAAAGAAACATAATGGGAAATGGACAGGGAGCAGTAAATAGAGAAACAGAGGGAAGTAAGGAAGGCAGTCAGGAGCGTAAAGGTGCAAACAGAGGAGAATATAGCACAGGTGGTAACAAAAGGTGACAAGACTTTATTTTTATTTATTTATTAAACTCTAGGGGTGGGATATTCAGACTGCACCAAAATGATGCACAATACAGGTAGCAGCACAAGTCCAGTGCGCCATGGTGCAACGGGTGCGATATTCAAACCATGCGCAGGCCAAGGTGCGCCTGTGCAACATGGCTGAAAATTGCACCCGATGCGTCATAGCATGAATGAGGATGCAGCATGGAGCAAGGGCACGATGCACGGTAGCACACCCCCAGGGATGTGCAGGGACAAAGACAGGACAGTGCAGCAGCCATGGATGCGCCATGCGCTGAGGGGCATGCCCCAGGACAGACAGACAGACCAACCCCCCCCAAGAGCTGCACAACCAGATGTGAGCAGGACGGACCACCGGCTCATGAACCCCGGCACTGATCCAACAGCAGACGTGGGCCAGCAGTCCTCACCCGCTGGGCAAGGTGCCCCTGCACCATCTCCCGCCTAACAGAGACAGAACACAAGGATGGCCAGGATCCACCTATGTCATGGCACCACACCAATGCCGACCACCCCCCAGCACAGTGAGCCCGAGACACCCAGCCCAGAAGCATGACCAAACAGTGCATGGCACCGAAGGCATTCCACCACCACCGTGACAATGCATCCTGTCACCCCATGGTGCCATGCACATGCACCACACCCCACCGTGACCACCCCCCGTATGTGGTGACACCATCCGCTGCCACCACCACAACCCACACAAGGCCCACCTGCATGGCCCCCACAGAGGCACAGCAAGGCGGTAGACCTGGCAGCAGTACCTGAGGGACCCTGCATGTGGCAAGGACTGCCCCAGACACCGCCACCAGCAGGAAGGCACTCCGAACACAGGACCTGTGCACGGTCCACCACCCATGCACACACCCCGACCCAGCACTGGCCCCACCAGACAGCACAGCACCCTACTGTGGCACATGGAGGTGTGCACCACACAGGAGGCAACACAGGGCACACATAATGCCCCCCCAACACAGTTCCATGGGCACCCCATCAAACAGCCACACATAGTGGTGCAACAGACGTTGCCGTCGCGAGGCCCATGGTGCCATGTACCTGTGACCTGCACACCACCATGGTGTCGGTGAGCCTGCCATGTGATGTTCGCACAATGAACTAGGCCACTGCCTGCATGCAGCAGGACCCCATGTGACAAACACCAGACCACAGGCACTGCCCCAGTCACCATAGACTGCATGAAGGGAGCCTACAACTGCACCGCCCACAGTGGCAACAGGGGCAAACGTGCAATAGACCAGGGGTTGGGATGCCAGCTGCCAGAGCGCTGTGCCTTGAAGGTGGCTGGTATGGACTGGCCCCGCTGTCACATCAGCATCCATGCATGTGGTGGTGGGGTTCACATGACCGTGCATACCACAGACACACAAGAGGCACAGCCGCACAAGCACGGCACACACCGCCAGGGGCGGCTGGGACATAGCACATGCACCACAGCCCGCTGCACACAGGCAGACAGTGCACAAGGCACACCACACATTCCCCGGACAGAGCCCATGGCCACCATCCACACCAGTGGAGGATCCCCACCAGACACACCCACGGCCAGGCCAGTACCACCCCACAGTAGCCATGCACACCACTGCAGCAAGGCTCCATGCGTCTGCTGCAAATCAGAGACCGACACGGACATAGTTGTAAAAGCATATATTAAGAATGAACACAACATTAATGGAAACTATGTACATGCATATACACAATGGGGAGGGAATGGGCAAGGCCACCGGGGAGGGCAGGGGATAATGGGAAAGGCAAAGGTGGGGACACGGCGGTGTGGGGTACAGTCCAGGGAGGGAATGTTCATGGGCATGAGCTGCAGCCCTACTGGCGGCCCCGGTCTTCTCTGTGCCACCAACGGTCACCCCAGTCCATACTCTGCAGCAGCTCCAGCATGGCCCAGGTGACCTGCAGGATCTCCTGTAGGGATCACTCTATGGCTGACCAGTGTGGTCCACCTAGGACAAGGGGGGCAGAATCAGTATGAGTGACTGGCCAGACCAATGCAGCCCAGCCAACGTGCATGGCGTACATCAGTGGCATGCGCCCCAGGGATGGCAAGCGACCACCCACAGTGGGTGCGCCCACATGATCTGCCCACCTGGGTACCCTCAGCCATGCAAACCGTTGCACACCACCACCGCCCATGCACCGCACAGCACCATCGTGGCCATCTGGTGTCATGGCTATGCAGTGGGATGGCAGTGGCATGGCCAGGTGCCGAGTCCACCCACAGCCCACCTGCGACCCCCACCCACATGTGCAGACCCACAGGACCATGCAGAGGGCACCGTGGGATGTGCACGGCTGTAGGGGTCATGTGCAGGAGGCCATGCCTTTACCACCACCCCTGCAACCCACCATGCACAGGTGTAAAGGGAATCATGGCACTCACCTGTGTCCCGGTCAGCAGGGTGCTGCTGACCCCCAGCACCACCACTGTGCCCTGACTGCATGGCCACACCTCCAGCGTCGACCTTCCCTCTATGCTCCTGGGCCATCCGGGCCCTACAGTGGTCCACCAGGCCTAGTGTGGAAACATGGAGACAGTCTCATCAGTACACGTCTGACCCATAGCCCCCCTAACAGTGTGCGTGGCTGCACAGCCCGTCTGTGCCGTGGTGGCTCAGGGCGTACTCGATGCACCCCCACAACTGGCAACACAGACCCTGCCCCCCGTGGCGGCATGACCTGCTGAACACTGTGCCACCAGGACAGACGGATATGACTAGTGATGGTGAAGGAGCACCTACCTGGTTGTGGCACAGCTCCCCACCGGTCACACACCTGCAGTCACCCCAGGCGGTCGGGGTCATGCCGCTGGAGGTCCCCATAGCAGTAGCGACACTGCTCCATGGTCCTACAGCTCCCTGTAGCCTCCTCAAGTCCTTCTGCTACCTCCTGCCACACCTCTGTGCGTGGCCTCAGGAGGGGAACCTGCCAAAACAAGGCACCTGTATGGGGCTCCACAAGAGCCATCAGGTTTGCCAGCTCCACCGCATTCCATACTGGGGCTCTGGTGCACGGCATCATGCAATATCTGCTGAGCTCAAAATGGCACCCAGTTGCACACGTGCCCCACATGCGGAGACAGCACAGTACTGTGCTACCCATCGCAATCGCGCTGGCACCGGATTGCGCAATAGGGGGGCAGTTATGTGGCCACATGGTGCCTAGAGGGCAAAGGGCAGCCACAGGGTCAAGGGTCTGTCCATGCACAGAGCACCACAGCGTGATTGGGAGGCCCCTGCAGGGAGCGCGGTAGGGTGCATGTGTGTGATGCCATGCAGTGGCCTACCATGCAGAGACGCCATGGTGCCCACGGTGCACCGTGGCACGTGTGCCCCGTTGGACACACTGTGCACAAGCGCCACAGGCACAGTAGTGGCAGTGCTCTGCACTGCCTCCCACGCACAGTGCGGCTGCTGTGCCACTAGCATAGGTGGCAGCACCGCGGGCATGCATAGTGTGGTGCAGATTGCGCACGTCACAGTGGTGCGCCACAGCCTGAGCATGCTCAACACCACTGCGCAAGATGCAACAGTGTGATATTCAGCCAGGTTATGCTAATCAGCTCATGAGCCAATCCACGGCGCATCCACTGCATTTGCATCCCATTACAGTTGCGCATGCCCTCATTTGCATGCGATGAGCTATAAAAGTGACCAGGAAATGCACATGCCATGGATCAGTATTGCAGCCTTTGGAGGTAGGTGCCATGCTGAGATGTGGGGACAGTGGTCTGGGAGGGCTATCTGGGACTGCACAGTCCATGGTAACACCTGTCCATCCTCCCCAGGCACAAGCATGACCGAACGCGAATATGATGAGGGGCAGGGGAGGGTGCGGAAGAGGAGGCCCAACTTCACCAGGGCGGAATCGAATGCCCTGTTTTAGGCCTAGCTCGACAGGGAGCCACTGCTCAGTGGACAGAGGGGCACACCACCGGCCCGTGCTGTGGTGTGGGGCGAAGTGGCATGTGCCGTCAACCAGCAGGGCAGCCACCAGAGGTCCGTGCAGGAGTGCAAGAAGAAGGTTGGCACAGACAAGAAGCGGATCAAGGATAAGGTGGCTGCCATCAGGGCAGCGTGTGCTGCCACTGGTGGGGGCCAGCAGGACATGCCATGCCTGACACAATTGGAGGAGCAGGTGGCTGGCAGCATGCGGCATAGTGCCATTGAGGGTGTTCCCGGTGGAGGCTTCCAGACGGGCGGCAGCCCATCATTACATGGTAGGACCGGTGCTGGCAGTGTGTGGGTGGCAGGCCCCAGGGCCAGGTGGAAGCACTAATGGTACTGTGTTCCTTTACAGCTCCTGAGTGTCTGCATGGGCAGCGGTAGTGGGTGTGTCCACTGAGTGGGTGGCCCTGGAACCGGTGGAGCACCCATCCACCTCCAAAGGTGTCCGAGGGACCGACCGCCTGCAGCACTGCACATATGTGCAGACTGATGCCTGTGGTGCGGGTGCAGATGTGGCCCTGGCTGTGTTACAGCGTGATGCCTCTCACGGCATCTTGTGTGCTGGGACACATATCGGGGCCGACTCCAGCACCGATGATGAAGTGATGAACGTCCCGGACAGTGATGTTAGTGGGACACAGGGGGATTCCATGGATGGTATCTGCCAAGGCAGCAGTGCAGGCAGCGCTGGCATGTTTGCCTGCCCATTAGCCCTTTTCCAGGCTGTGGCTGCAGGATCCAGTGGGGCAGCACTGGTGTGCTGCCATGGTAGTGGGGCTGTTGGCGCTGCAGCCACGTCGGCAATGCCTGACAATCAGCAGCCGGAGGAGCAGAGGCAGCAGCTGGACAGTGTCGACATGGGGACGGGGGGCAGCAACAGTGCACCATGTGAGGACGTACCCCAGGTAGGCACCGCCATGCGGCACCCACCGTCGAGGGGCGCTGTGCTGCAGGGCCAGGAACAACATGGGGGCCACCATGCTGGCCATGCGGACGACCCCTTGGATGACCACAGCCATCTACTGCAGGCCTCAGTGGATCAGCAGGTGCGGCTCGTGGATGCGGTGGATACACTCTGTGCGGAGCTGCGCCAGACAGAGGTGCGGCGCAGCAGGTACCATGCCCTGCTCCTGGCAGAGTTGTCCCAACAGCAGGCGGTTGTGATCACAGCCATCGACAGGCAAACCACTGTGTTGGTGACTGCCATGGCTACACTGGCCGACCGGCTGTGTGCCCGTCCGCAGCACACCCCGCATGGTGCATTGTCTACCCCCTGTTCTCGGCGTTGGGTGACCCCTGTCATGTTGACGCCATTTTTGGCTGTGGGCATACCAAGCATGCCTGGTGTGGCCATGTTCGGTGGCCTTCACACACCTGCGTGGACACGGTCACATTCACGCAGCGGTACCCTTGGGGGCCCTTTGGTGCCACCTCATGAGGCCACTGGTCAGCCTGGTATGGCTGACAGGTCTTGGCGGGGCCACCCACGCATCCATGGCGGCTGTGCTACTGTGCTGCATGACTGACCCTTCCCCCCTCCACAGCCACTGTCTGCCTCTGCCCAGTGTGCACTACGGTGCTCTGTGTGCGTTGCATAGGTGTGGTGCCCTGTCCTGCACCCACACGGTCCCTGTGCACACTCTCCCGGCTGCTGGGCACTGTGGCACGTGCATGATGATGCCAGTGTAGCGCTGTCCACCACTGTGCAATGGTGCTCAATGTCTGAGGCATGCACAGTGCCAGCCACTGTGTGTGGTTGTGTTGGATCCTGTGTGGGTGTGGGGTGGGCCTGTAGGGGTGGGCATGCCTGTGGCCCTGTGGGCATGGGTACAGGGGGCATGTGCCTGTGTGGGCATGCTGTGTGCAGCCCTGCTGTTCCCTGCCTTTGTGTGCAGTCACCCGCCCATTCCTATGCCCCTGCCACCGACCTTCCCTGGTGTCCACCCCTGCCTGTCTGTGGGCTGTGCCCTTGCCCTTGGTGCATGCATGTGGCTCTGTTGACCTACCTGTGTGCTCCGAAGTGCTCCTCTGCAATGGTGTCCTGGTGCTGCTGGAACATCCGGGCCAGCCGGGCATCCCATCGCCCAGGGGGTGGCTGCCCAACACCAGCTGGACCAGCGTCCTCCTCATCCCCAATGCAGTCCCCCTCCTCGACCTCAACGGCTATCCCACAGTCAATGGCCATGTCGTGCAGGATACAGCAGGCCAGGAATAGCCCGCAGGCCTTTGAAGGGCTGTACTGTAGGGCACTGCCTGACGTGTGCAGGCAATGGAACCGTGCCTCCAGCAGCCCGAACACCTGCTCGATGGCAATCCATGTTGTGGTGTGTGCCTCATTGTACTGTTGCTGCACTGGGGTTGTGGGGCGCCGGTATGGTATGAGCAGCCAGGGCCATAGCGGGTATCCACTGTCACCTGTGTGTAGAGAGGTATCATTAGCATGGTGGTCTGCGACACTGTGCCACTGACCTTCTTGGCCATTCCCCATGACACCCCTGCCCTTACCCCACCCCCCCATCTGCACTCATTGTCCAGCATGCAATGCATACTGACCTACCAGATGGCTGGTGGGGATGTCTCCACTCTCGAATCTATGGCACAGTGTGGACTGGTGCCAGATGAAGGCATCATGTGCTCCCCAAGGGTGCGTGACACAGACATTGATTATGTGCCCCCTGGCATCGCACACTGCCTGGCAGTTGACACTCGGATAACCCTTGTGGTTGATGTATGCCGCCCCTACGGGCCAGGTGCAATGCAGATGCCAACATGGATGCAGTCTATGGCCCCGAGCATGCCAGGCAACTGTGCTACCCTGTGGAACTCCTGCCTGTTTGCTGTGCGCTCCGCCTGTGTGCTGGGGAAAAGGATGTACTCTGCAGCATGTGGCAGCAGTGCACTGAGGAACTGTGTGAGTAGGCGCGACATGGCTGACTGGGTTATGCCTGTCGTGTTCCCTGTTAGTCTCTGGAAGGCGCCTGTGGTGAGCAGGCACATGACAGCTGTGATCTTAGTCTCCATGGACAGCGCATGGCTCCGTCATGTGGGTGCCTGCATCTCCTCACTGCACAGCTCACAGAGCCGCTTCAGAATTGTCCAGTTCAGGTGATACTGGCCCACGATCTCAATGTCACTGTACAGCTCGAACCTGACGCGAGCACAGTACAGTCTGTTCTGGGCATACCGCCGATGGGCCCTACCACGGCCGCGCCTCCCTGCTGCCTGCCTTCTCACACCCCTCATTACCGCCTCCATCTGGAAGGTGGCACTGGCCATGTCCCTGGTTGGTGTCCCCCCCCCGGGCGGCTGTCTACCTGGTCCCCCCCGGCTGTCTGCTGCTGGTACTGCCCCTGCACCGGGTACACCCCTGGCTCCTCACCACTGTGTGCCCTGCTTCTGACCCACTGCCCTCCTTCCTCTGTGGCACGCTCAGGCCCTCTCGCACACATATGCACACACACCCACTGTCACTCACTCGCACACACCTCCAGTGACCCCCGCGTCCACCTCCTGGCCACACCTGACCCCTGCTTCCTGGCTTGCCTCCCTGCCACTCTGTCTCCACGCTGCCCTGCTATGGCTCCTCTGTAGCTCAATCATCCTCCCCTCACTTGCTGCTTTTATATTGGCTCATTTCTGCTTTCGCGCAACTTCCGCTTGCTCCGCTGTTGCGCACGTCGGCTACTGTTGAATATCACACAGCATACATTATTCCTGGTTATGCCCCCTGCACATGCACATGCATTCATTTCTGTTGTGCTGCGGCACATTGGGTTTTGTCCTGTCCAACTGCTCCAGCTGAATATCGCACTTTGGTGCATCTCCACTCTTGCGCCGGCTCATCCCTACTGCGCATGGTTCAATTGCTCTGAATACCCCACCCTGGGATTACAAATACCTTTGAGCAAGAACTGCTTATTTACAAAGGTTCCATGTCAGAGGATGGAGGGTAACATACATACAAAGGTAGACAATTATTTACAGTCTCAACACGTTTTATGGTTTTAGTCATAAGTGTAGGTAGAATTCAGAGGGCAGCTTAAATGAAGTCTCAGACAAAAAAAAAAACTATACAGGAAAGACGGTTGGGTGAGCAGGGTAGGAGGGGAACGGAAGAGGTGGGCAGGCTGAGGGGCCTCTGTTGGAGTGATGGGTGGTTAGAAGTAGTGTAAGCAGAATTAGAGATGAAGGGGCAGAGATCTGAAAGGTGCAGTAGAGGAGGGAGGGTGTGAAAGATGGGGGAAGGGCAGGAGTGATGCAATGGGGGTGTGTGAAAGGTGGGGGGGAGGTCATGGGTGGGGCAGGAACAGCAGGTGCCATGGTGCAGGTATTTAGCTGTCAATGGTTATAGGTCGCAAGTCAGAAACGACCAGGTGGACGGGGAGCCAGTCCCTTTAGGAGAAGCAGTCACATTGCATGGTTGAGGTGAGGTAGAGTCGGAGATTCCTTTTGAAGGGTCCAAGCAAAGTAAAAGAAAGTGCTTCTTTGTTGAGGGTGTTGTACCACTGAGGAGCCCTGTGCATAAATGCCCGTTGGCCCATTGTTGTTCTGCACTTGGGAACCTGGAAGGTTAGAAGTTGGGTACTACGTGTATGTTGGGTACTGTTATGGGTGGTACGGAGCTTTTCAACACCTGGGGGCATGAGCCCGAGGAGTACCTTTTTGGTTAACAGTCAGGTCTGGTATTGTATTCAACTGTGTAGAGGAAGCCAGCCAGCCTGGGCATACAGGTCACAAGTGTGCGTTAGGTGGGCAGTACCCATTAGAAGCCTGCAGGCTTTGTTGAGCGACACTGAGATCCTGCGGAGGGCAGTTGTAGAGGCAGACCCATAGATGGCAAAACCGTAGTCAATGACGGATGTGACAGAGCTGTAGATAGCCAATCTAAGGGCATCTGTAGTCATACAGTGCTTGTGCTTGTGGAGCATACCAATTCGTATGTTGGCGGCCTTTACTATATTGTCTATGTGCTGAGCATAGGAGAGGGTACTGTCGAGAGTGATACCAAGCTACTTGAACTCAGAGACATGTTCGAGTGAAGTCCCAGAGTGGTTCTTGATGGAAAGTGGCAGAGATTTGAACTTGCTCCGTGCATAACGGAATGTCGTGACTTTAGTTTTGCTGTGGTTCAGGATGAGTTTGTGTGCACTCAGCCAATCTTCAACATGCTTAAAATCTAACTGCAGCTGGTACTGCAGGAGTTCGGCGTCATGGTGGCTAGTAAACAGGACTGCATCATCCGCGTAGAGTAGCATTTTTTGGTGGCAGGTGCTAGGAAGGCTGTTCAGTAAAAGGAAAAAGAGTAGGGGTCCCAGTATTGACCCCTGCGGGACTCTAGAGAGGACTGGCTTTTCATCTGAGGTGACACTGGCAATACTAACGCATTGGACCCTGCTGCCGAGGTAGCTAGCAAACTACTGCAGTGCGTTTTGGAGAGCCCGATAGCAGACAGTTGCTTGAGTAGGAGTGGGTGATTTACAGTGTCAAATGCCTATGTTAGGTCAATAAATACTGCCCCCACACAGTTCCCTTGGTCAAGCGTCGCATGGATGAAACTTCTAAATTCCAACAGCGCCGTGGTGGTACTATACCATTTTGTGAAGTCATGCTGCGCTGGGCATTGAACTTCATACTTATCTAGGAATTCAACTAATTGGTCCAAGACAATTCGTTCCAGGGCTTTAGATGGGGTGGGGGAGGAGTGAGATGGGCCTGTAGTTGATGTGTAGGGCCCTATCTCCGCTTTTATGTACACGTATGATAGTGACCTGATACATCAGCGAGAGAATAAAGACAAGGAATGAGATTGACACGATAAAGAAGGAGGTTTGAAGATACACAGAGGACATGGCAGAACTGCTAAACAAATACTTTTGTTCAATCTTCATGAAGGAAGGGTAAGGCGATGGTCCACAACTCAGCAAAAAAAGCAACCAGGGAGGGGAAGCAGATTCCACGCCATTCACGGTAGAGAGAGTCCTATAAGAACTCGGGGAACCTGAGAACAGGTAAGGCAAAGGGGCCAGATAAGAATCACCACAGAATAGTAAAATCGCTCAGGGAGGTGTTGGAGGCCCCACTGACCACCCTATTCAGCAGATCACTGTAGACAGGGCAGTCCCAGAAGACTGGAGGAGGGCAAATGTGGTCCCTCTCCACAACAGCAGGATCTGGGATGAGACAGGCAACTGCAGACCAGTCAGCCTGACCTTGGTGGTGGGGAAAGTAATGGAGGCACTGTAAAAGGAGAAGACTGCGTCATTCCTTGAATCTAGAAGAGCACAGAATCCAAGGCAACATGGATTCATAGTGGGTAGATCATGTCAAACAAATCTAATTGATTTCTTTGACTGGGTCACCAGGGAGGTAGATTACAGAAGGGCAGTGGATGTGTCCTACTTAGGTTTCAGCAACGCCTTCGATACTGATCCACATAGAAGGTTGACAAATAAATTAGGCAACATGGGGGTGGGCCCCCTAGGTAGTAAACTGGGTCAGAACTTAGTTGAGGGGCAGGACACATAAAGTGATGGTGAATGGTGTACAGTCTGTGGAGAGGGAGGCAACCAGCAGGGTACCACAAGGATCAGTCCTGAGCAAAGTCCTCTTCAATGTCTTAATAAGTGACATTACAGAGAGACTGGAGGGGAAAGTATGCCTTTTTGCAGATGACACTAAGATCTGCAACAGGGCTGACACTCCAGAGGGGGTAGAAAGAATGAGAAAGGACATAAGCAGGTTGGAGGAGTGGTCAGAAGTGTGGCAGCTAGAATTCAATGCACAAAAAGTGCAGTCATGCACTTGTGCAGCAGAAATCCAAGGAAGGAGTACAAGATTGGGGAAGGGGGGTTTGCAGCCACCAAGTGGGAACGGGACCTGGGGGTACTTTTTTTTGGATGACCTAAAGGTGAGCAGGCAATGTCAGAAGGCAGTGGGGATAGCCAGTGGGATACTGGGGTGCATTGGGAGAGGTATCACCAGCAAAAAAAAAGATAGTTATTCCACTGTACAGATCAGTGGTGAGACCTCACCAGTGTCTAGTTCTGGAGACTATACCTCCGGAAGGACATAGACAGACTGGGGCAGTCCAGAGGAGGGCTACAATGATGGTGCTGGGACTGCATGAAAAACCTGACAAGGAGGGGCTAGGGGAACTAACTATATATTCCCTGGAGGAGAGGAGGGAGAAAGAGGAGGGACATGATAGAAACTTTCAAGCACCTCAGAGGCATAAACAATGTACAAGAGGATAGTGTCTTTCAAAACAGATGTTCAAGAACAAGGGGACATGAGATGAAACTGGAGAGGAGGAGATTCTGGGGCAATGCAAGAAAGTACCTTTTTACTGAAAGGGTGGTGGATGCTTGGAACAGACTCCCAAAGGAGGTGGTGGTGATTGCAAAAACAAGGGAATTCAAGAATGCATGGGATAGACATAAGGCTACCCTAGAGACAGGAAAGAAAGGGTGAGCAGCAGCTTAACAAGGATCTGTGGTTGAAATAGGCAGGAAAAATGGGCAGACTAGGTGGGCCACACAGTCCTTATCTGTCGTCAACTTCTATGTTTCTATGAATGCTAGCAACAAAATGGGAAATGCATGTAATATTTGCATCCAGAACAGGATTCTCTTAACAGCACAGTGTTGCTGTTGACAGGCCAAAGCCAGCATTCCATCAATCAATGGTCTGGGACCCATCACTGTCACATGCGACAGAATGCAGAATGCATGGGAGCAAAAAGCATATGAGGTGGGGGAACAGGGAAGGGGACAGGAGAGAGAAGAAGTAAGGTGGAAGAGACCCAAACCAGTCTATGGAGATGAAGGAAGCACAGTGAGATCGGCGATGCAAAGGTAGAGGAGGAATTATGAGACAGGTATACAGGCAGCAGTTATGATAACAAGAGGGGTCATTAGCAGCAAAGTGGAAAAATTCCTTTTAGAGGATGTCTATTCTGTTGAGTGAGGAGGAGGGGGCCATAGACCATATCTGCATACACACCAGAATCACCATTTTGGTGTCTAACTACTGGCAGCCTTGGGAAAGAGGCAGTCCTTGTTGTGGTAAAGGGCACCCAAGTTTATAGTGGAGCGAAGAGTGGGTGGCATCGATATGCCTGAACTCAAGTTTACTATCGTGCTACACCATTTGAAGCATGGAACTGCTTCACAGGGTGGTGAAGATGCTGGGGGGTGGAGAGTGCCTGGCTTGTTTGTGTCTGGTACCAAAACTTTTAGCCGTAGTGTTCTTAGTGTTGACCCGGAGTTGGGTGGACTGGAACCAGCGTAGGACATTGCTGAAGTCACGCTGTACTGATTCTTCCAAACAGTCAACCACAAAGATGAGGAAGAATAAGAAGCTTTTTCAGATCAGATATTTACTTGATATCATGGTAAAAATTAAATTAAAAGTAAATGTGGCCATCCCAGGTTATATAGGTGGCAATCGTAAATATGACATTGTACACCAGACCCATGTGAGTTTAACACATGGTCCTGACACCAAAGGCTAACAGTCCAATTTATGTGGCTCTAAACAGGAGATATCCTCGAAGATCTGAATAGCTCAGGTTAGACAGCCTTAGAAGGGGCTTTGGGGCAAGAAACTTGAACTATGCAATATACCAAATGGTGGTCACTAAATCCGTCACAAAAGATACTAGCTTTCAGAATCTGAAGAAATGGGTGGAGAAGATTTAGTCCATAAGGGAGTGCTTAAATGAGAGGTTTGACCCATAGAGGTTCAGACATATGCAGCCTGAGGAGAGCCTAAATTTTCTGCATTAGCTTTTGGAGGAGAATGAGCAGTTAATGATAAAGTCACTCAGCAATAGCAGTTCCCTCAGAGGAGGCAAGTACCGGGTTTGACCCCAGAGTGGCACTAGGCAATACCAAGGAATATCAAGAGCAAGATGGTGAGCCTATCCATGATGTGCTCATGTGAGAAAGACATGGTGGAACTGTACACAACATCGAACCAAAGTTTGAGCTCAACTTAAACAACATGCAAACCCCATCTTTTGCCCCCATCCTCCCCCTGTGTACTTTGTAGCCAAGTACAGTGATGTCAGAGTCACTGATCCTGGTGGAGAACCAACAATCTGTAACAACATCTGACCTGACTTGTAAGGCCCACTACCTAAGCTAATAAATCTTAGGCAAGAGGTTGCAGACATTCAACAAGAAGACACTTGAGCCTTTGAAGAGTGAGGTGGCAGATAAGGAAAGGCAAGGGTGGGATAAGGTTAAACTCAACATCACCAGAAAGGAGTAGCAGCAAGGCACCACAACTTTTATTTTTAAGGCACCCTTTCTGGAATGCTCTTACTACCTTACAGGGAGAGTAGAACAAAAAAAAAAAAAAAAAACACTGAAGAATAAACAATATATACACACTGGGTGATACAGCAATGAGTAGAAGACAGCCTTTGCTCATTCGCTCAAGAAGTGAGATAGAGGAAGCAGCAGGAGTTTGGACAAGATCAAGGAACCTCCAAAGAGCTTCAATTTGAGCTGGACCATTGGTACAGAGGTATTGCTACTGCTCACGCTGCTGCCGACCCAGGTTTAGTTGTAGACTCGGGTTGTCGGGGGGCCAGCCTGGAGGAGAAATGTAAGGCCTCTGTTGGACCACTCTCCTCCTTCTCCTCCAGAGAGGGAGGGATGTCATCCCCGCTGCGATAACACCATCTGGGTGATCACAGGTAGAGATGCAGTTCGGGGATGCCATGGGTGGGGAGGATGCTGGCAGAGTTCTGTGATGGCCATCATGTAGTGATGTGCCTCCCTTGGTGCTCCAAGAGCCTCGACATCCTTAGTGCTGGGAGAATGCAGGAAATACCCCCACAGCTGAACCTGGAGATGGCCTCTGGCATGCAGCCCTTTGACCTGAACGATCCCTGAGAGGCACCTCATGAAACTTCAGATAGGTGGACGGGAGTGTTAAAGGGAAGGCCACTCTATCTCTCCCTGCCGGGGGGGGGCAAACCAAGGAAGCATGAAGATGGTCCTAGGGAAGAGGTTCAGGTGCAGCTAAGTACTGATGCCTAGAAGGGCCTGAATGAAGGTAAGGCTGCAGGAGAAGGGGGTGTAAATAGCAATTTTTTTTCTGTCCTTGTTTCTCTTCTAGTTTTCACCGTCTTCCCTGCCAGATTCTTTTACTGGCTAAACTCTTTTTTCCTGCCTGGGACCTTCCCAGCTCTCTACCGTACTCCTCCTACTACACACCCACTAATCAGGTCTGGCTCCTCTCACCTGGACCCCCTATCATGTTTCTGTCTCTACCCTGCTTCTCTTCTCCCCTGCCCCTCATTCAAGTAAATACTTAATAACCTGTGTCTTTTCTCTTCTCTCAGATTTTTTTGACCCCTGACTGGGCGCACCTATCTGCTGCTGGCGCTGCGGCTTGAATCCTGTGCCATGGCCACCACTGTACTCTCTCCTACCTGAAGCTCCCTTTTTGGCTAAGGTGTGGTCATCTCCCTGCTGTTGCCCAAGCTACTTTGAAATTTAGGCACATCCATGCTTTTCACCTGACTGGCCACTTTCTCTTCTGCAGTGACTGCAGGCTGTTTACTTTTGCTCAGTATTCACAAAAGAAGAAGAGGAGGAGTTACCTAAACCAAATAGTAGAAGCACTCTGGATAGTGGAGTTGACACCAGTCCATTTACAGAAGAAAGAATACTGAAAGAACTCCTAAAACTCAAGGTGGACAAAGCAATGGGGCCTGGCGGGATTTAACCTAGAATCCTAAAAGAGCTAAGGGAGGACCTAGTGACACCACTAACCACACTTTTTAACAAATCATGGGAAGATGGGGTGGTACCTAAGGACTGGAGGAGGGCAGGTGTGATTCCCCTTCACAAAAGTGGGAGCAAGGAAGAAGCAGAAAACTACAGAAGCATCATGGGCTGCATATGCAAATCACCACAGAATGTTATACTGGTCCAACTTTGCATTGTGGGGGCATGTGTGATTTTGTATTTTCTTGAAACTTGGCTTCCCAGCCAAATGCCCTTTGGGGTAACCCTTGCCTCAGTGTTTGCGCACAGAGGTTCTTTGTCTTTTAAATAGTTTTTTTATTTTAATGGGTTCACCACAATATATCCAAGGCACACTGCCTCTAGGGTAGCTAGTCCATTCCACTGGGGTATCAAACAGACGAGGCATACTGATGAGTCCTGGTAGGACGAAACACGTGTCTATGTCTTCTGTTAGCACCCTTTGCAAACTGTGTGAGAGGCCTTTCGGCACCATGCAATTCTGCTTTAAGTTGGACCAGTATAACATTCTGTGGTGATTTGCATATGCAGCCCATGATGCTTTGCATTGTGGGGCATGGTGATTTTGTATTTTCTTGAAACTTGGCTTCCCAGCCAAATGCCCTTTGGGGTAACCCTTGCCTCAGTGTTTGCGCACAGAGGTTCTTTGTCTTTTAAATAGTTTTTTTATTTTAATGGGTTCACCACAATATATCCAAGGCACACTGCCTCTAGGGTAGCTAGTCCATTCCACTGGGGTATCAAACAGACGAGGCATACTGATGAGTCTTGGTAGGACGAAACACGTGTCTATGTCTTCTGTTAGCACCCTTTGCAAACTGTGTGAGAGGCCTTTCGGCACCATGCATTCTGCTTTAAGTTGGACCAGTATAACATTCTGTGGTGATTTGCATATGCAGCCCATGATGCTTTGCATTGTGGGGGCATGTGTGATTTTGTATTTTCTTGAAACTTGGCTTCCCAGCCAAATGCCCCTTTGGGTAACCTTGCCTCAGTGTTTGCGCAGAGGTTCTTTGTCTTTAAATAGTTTTTTATTTTAATGGGTTCACCACAATATATCCAAGGCACACTGCCTCTAGGGTAGCTAGTCCATTCCACTGGGGTATCAAACAGGCGAGGCATACTGATGAGTCCTGGTAGGACGAAACACGTGTCTATGTCTTCTGTTAGCACCCTTTGCAAACTGTGTGAGAGGCCTTTCGGCACCATGCAATTCTGCTTTAAGTTGGACCAGTATAACATTCTGTGGTGATTTGCATATGCAGCCCATGATGCTTTGCATTGTGGGGGCATGTGTGATTTTGTATTTTCTTGAAACTTGGCTTCCCAGCCAAATGCCCTTTGGGGTAACCCTTGCCTCAGTGTTTGCGCACAGAGGTTCTTTGTCTTTTAATATGTATACCCTTGATGAAAGGAGCGAAGGGGGGACATGATAGAAACTTTTAAGTACCTCAAGGGAATCAGCAAAGTCCAGGAGGGTAGCATCTTTCAGAAAAAGAGATGTGTAAGAACAAGAGGGCACAATTTAAAGTTAGAGGGGACGGCTCAGGGGTAATGTGAGGAAATTCTTTTTCACGGAGAGAGTGGTGGACGCATGGAACCACCTTCCTGGAGAGGTTGTGGGGTCTAAAACAGTGGAGGAATTCAAACATGCATGGGACAGACATAAGGCAATTATAGTGGGGGGTTGCAGGAAGTAGGCTGTTGGTTAACTAGAATCTGCAGCTTATCCAATAGGTTGGGAAATGGGCAGACTGGATCGGCCAAATGGTCCTTATCTGCTGTCAAAGTCTATGTTTCTATGACTCCTCAGTTAATCAGGTCCTCACAGCTCTCCGCACGTTGCTGAACTTGAACAGCTCATTTGCTCAGCTTATTTAGGCTGCTGCTTTGAGGAGAAATTTTCTCCCGCCCACCCAGTACTCTTTAAATGCTCGTGGGTTGCCACAACTCCCTGCCCCTTCTTAGTTTTTTAAGCTACCACCCTTTTAAAGTGACCTCTCCCATCTTTCACCTACCCTTATTTTCTGTCTCCCTGCCAAACTATTTCAACATAAATGCTCCTCTTTCTCTCTACCCTGCAACACAACATAACTGGCTAGTTAAGCTACTAGGACTGCTTCAGCCCATCACTCCACAGCATTTCTCTAACCTATACTCCAATTTACTAGCCACTCTTTTACAACTCTTCCTCATTTTCCCTGACCGTTTCTTTCTGTCACTTAAATAACTTCCCAGGCTGCCTAACTTGTTAAATGTACACAGACTCCAGTGGAAAGCAGCTCCATAGGTTCACGTAAACAGACACCACTGGTAGGCACTTCCATAAGTTCATGTACAATCTCCACTGGACTGCCATTCCAAAGGTTTATATATACAGACTCCAATGGAAGGCAGTTCCATAGGTCCATGTACACAGACTCCACTGGTAGGCAGTTCCATAGGTTCACATACATAGACTCCACTGGTAGGCAGTTCCATAGGTTCATGTACTCAGACTCCACTGGTAGGCAGTTCCATAGGTTCGTATACACAGACTCCACTGGTAGGCAGTGTGACAACCCACCTCTCACTCTGGGCTGTAACAGCTTTCAGAGAGGTGTCCGTCTTTGGGTATTAGCTGCCACCAGCTGGGTTTGCCCAGCGCCAAACTCTCCCTGTCTCCGAACAGGGAGGTCCAACGTGCAATTGCGGATGTGTTTGTTACAAGAGAATAACACTGTTACAGTAAAAGTAAACAAATGTTTTAAATAACAGATAACAAAAGAAAAAGGCTATTACTGAGATAGGCTACTATTATTATCTTTCTCTGTCCATCAATAGAAACTGGACCGTATGCCATCTGCCAGTTCCCATGGACATAGCTAGAAGGGTAGGCCCAAGCTTAACCTCTTGGATGTAGCTTCCTCCAACTCTAAGAGGATTTCTCCAGTGCTCACTATCTTTCAGTATCTTATATTCTCTCTCTTGAGAATAGGTGATTCCTAGTCCCCCTTTGAATGCACCAACCATCTACCATGTATGTATTTAATTGTCCCAATCAGACTGAACTTCAAACAACATGAAGTCTTGCTGTATTCTGACAGTAGCAGTGAGTCTCAACCTTCGAACCGCCCCGGAGATGAAAGACTTAACTTTCCATGCCAGGCATGGAACACTGAGCTCGAGCTCAGTTGAGACTCTGTCTGTTGCTGTTTAAACTCAAACAGTCAGATTGTTTAATCCGCCTCACTGAACAGTCGCTCTGGAGATTTCTCCTTCTGCTCGGTTCAATTTGTCGGTTACAGTACCGCTTTTCTCGGTTTTCGACCGAATTTAAACTGTAACCTGTCGGTTCAGTCTCTGTCTGTGGTATTTGTGAGTACTAGATAGGTTATATTTTATTCTATTCTGTGTGGAACCGATCAAGCTGTTAAAAAATCTTAATCCACCTCAGTGCAGACTGCCAGATTTGTAAAAATTTCCCTGCAGCTACCCTAGAAAAGAGAGTTGGTAGGTTCAGGGAAAGGGAGGCCAAAAAGTCCGCTGAACCAGATGGCCAGCCCGGTTCAGTTCAAACTGAACCAGAAGGAGTGCCCTCTGACCAGGGCGAGACTTCTTCGGGCAAAAGGAGAGCCGATTCTGAGGAGTCGGTTCCGGCTAAGAGAACTAGAAAAGAAAAATCAGCTGGTGTGGAGCCAAAACTTTCCTCTCCAACCGCTGAAGAAATAGCCAAAGCGATCAAAATTGTGCAGTCTCTTTCCCCGGTTCCGACCGAACCGGCACCATCAGACAGGCACTCGGTTCGGCCGGTTCCATCGGTTCAAGAGTGTGATTTAGAGGAATTTTATGAACTGGAGGAGGAGGAAGAGGAGTATGAGGAAAGTGAATGTGGTTTTGAAAGTCTGGATGTGCCTATTGACCCGGACATCTCCCCAGACAGACCTTCAGGAGTGTCTCCTCCTAGGCTTTCTGAGTCCCCCTCCCATTTCATGTTTTATAAAAAAGTGGCTGAAACCCTCCAGCTTCCTATGGAAGAAGCTGTGGATGACCAGGAGGAGCCTGACTATGTGGAAATGATGGATATCCCAGAGTCTAGGAGGCTGTCTATTCCCTTACACAAATCTTTTGGGAACCAGACATTTAAGATTTTAAAGACTCTTAACACTATACCTCCTGTGGATAAGAGAATGGACAAGAGGTATACATTGTCAGGCTCAGATACGGAGTTCCTTACACAACAATGCAGCCATGTTGGGGTAGTGCAGGCTGTAGCCTGTGATAAGGCAAATATTCCCTTGGCTTCACACCTCCCAGACAAGGACTCCGGGAGTTCTGATACCATGGCAAAGAAACAGTACATGGCAGCATCCTTGGGACTCAGACAAGCCAATTATATGGCCTATCCTGCTAGGTATAAAAAATCCAGATTGGACACTTATGGCTTTAGCAAAACAGGTCCCTGGCCAGCCTGCCAAGGAGCTGGAGCAGGTGGCTGCTGATGGTATTGAGGCATCCAAGGTGCAATTCCATGCTGCAGCGGACTCCAATGATGTGTCATCTAGAGTCATGGCTACATCTGTGGCACTTTGTAGAATGGCTTGGCTCAGATGTACTAGCCTGTCACAGGGTACCCAGACGAAGGCCATGGATTTTCGTGTTGTGGGTAATTCTCTGTTTGGGGAGCAGACAAAGAATTACATGAAGAAAATGGATGAATATAGGACCACCTTTAGGAGTGCACAGGACAAGGAAAGGCAGGCCACTCCTCAAAGGCAGCATCCCAGGGGCTGGGGCAGGCCTTTTCACAGGCCTTTCTACCAAGCCCAGGCCTCCTCTTCTGCTTATGCCCAGAGGGGGTTCTTTAGAGGGAGAGGCAGACGGGGTACAAGCAGACCTGCTTCCACCCCTCAGCCAAAACCCCCTGCCTAACATGCACCCTGATGGGTTGGTCAGGGTCGGTTGTCCACTACCTGTAGGGGGCAGGCTGGCTTACTTTGTCCAGGACTGGGAGTCTCTGACATCAGACAAATGGGTCCTGGAAGTAGTAAGCCAGGGACTGGTTCTCAGCTTCAAAAAGTTTGAGATGAGAACCAGATCCTTTCCACCTGCAAATCCCTCAGAGACACTTGCCCTAGAGGCAGAGGTCTCTTCCCTCCTAGCTCTCAGAGCTATGGAAAGGGTTCCACTCCTACACCAGGGCAAAGGGTTGTACTCCAGGTACTTCCTTACCCCAAAAAAGACAGGAGAATGGCGGCCCATCCTGGATCTCAGATACTTAAACAAGCACCTTTTAAAACCAAAATTCAAAATGGTGACTCAGGGAATTATTCTACCCTCACTAAGGCCAGGGGACTGGTTAGTGTCCCTGGACCTCAAGGATGCCTATTTCCATATTCTCATCAGAAGCTCCCATCGAAAGTACCTCAGGTTCGAGCTGCCCTCAGGCCATTACCAGTTCAGAGCAATGCCCTTTGTTCTGACCTCTGCTCCAAGGGTGTTCACAAAATGCCTGGCAGTAGGAGTTGCTTCTCTAAGAAGGCAAAGGATTGCCATCTTCCCATACCTGGACAACTGGCTCATAGTAGGCCAGTCCCCAAACCAAGTCAAGTTACATCTACAGATAACTCAGCAACTGCTCACCTCTCTAGGTTTCCTTCTCAATCTTTCAAAGTCAGTTCTAGAGCCTGTCCAGCTCCTCACCATCATAGGCGCAGAGCTGGACACAGAGGAAGACAGAGCCTTCCTTCCTTTATACAGAGCAAGGGCCCTGGTCTCTCTGGCCTCCTCATTCACCCTGCAGGTGTCTCGACCAGCAAGGCATTTTCTACAGCTCCTGGGGTACATGGCTGCTTCCACAGCAGTAGCGCAGGGAGCAAGATTTTAGATGAGAGACATTCAGTTCCATTTGAGAGCCTTTTGGTTTCAAAGGAAGGACCCTCTGACCAAACTGATCCCAGTGACTCGAACCCTGATCCAGGCCCTACAGTGGTGGCAGGATCAGAATAATCTGAGACAAGGGGTTCTCTCTGTCACTCAGTCTCACTCTTTAATCCTTACTACAGATGCCTCCCTCTTGGGGTGGGGGTCTCACTTGGGCGACCTGACCACCCAGGGAGATGTGGTCCCCTCAGGAATCTCTGCTTCACATCAATCTGCTGGAACTCAGAGCAGTATTTCTAGCACTTCAAGCTTTTTCCAAATCTGTTCAGAACAAAGTTATCCAGGTCAGAACAGACAACACCACCACAATGTGGTACATCAACAAGCAAGGAGGCACTCGGTCTACGGCCTTGAGCACAGAAGCAATGAAGTTGTGGTCTCTGACTTATTCCCTGAACACCTCCCTCACGGCAGTTCACCTCCCAGGCAAGGACAATGTCCTGGCAGATGCTGTCAGCAGGATTTCCCAGGGCCATCATGAATGGTCACTGGATCCCCTGGTCTTGGAGGTGATATTTTCCAGATGGGGCACCCCACAGATAGATCTTTTTGCAGCCCCAGACAATCACCAACTTCCCCTCTTTTGCTGCAGACCCCCAGTGTTGGGCTCAGTCCCCCTGGATGCCTTAGTTCTCAGTTGGGAAGGGAAGTTCCTGTATGATTTTCCCCCCTTCCCTCTCCTGTTCAAAGTGCTAGTCAAAATCAGATCTCAACCATGCAAGATGATCCTGATTGCTCCAGACTAGGCCAAACAGCCCTGGTATCCACTCCTACTGTCCTTAGCAGTCCATCTTCCCCTGTGTCTTCCCAGGAATTACAACCTGTTAACCTGTGCTCAGTGGAGGATTTGGTACTCGAATCTCAAATCTCTCAATCTCAAGGCCTGGCTCTTGAAGAGTTAGAGTTTGCTGATTTACAACTCTCCCAAGGTGTAATGGATATTCTGAAGGCTTCTAGGAAACCTTCCACCAGGGCTACTTATAATTCCAAGTGGAAAAGATTTTCCATATGGTGCACTGGGAAGCATATTTCCCCAGAGTCTGCTGATCTGACCACAGTCCTTGATTATATGGTCCATTTAAATAGCTTGGGATTGAGACCAGCTACACTGAAGGTGCATCTGGCAGCTGTTTCTGCTTTTATTTCAGCAGGTAAACCCTCTTCTCTTTCAGCTCACCCTGTATTCTCCAAGTTTTACAAGGGATTGCTTCACACCAACCCTCCATTCAGGGTCTCTGCCCCTGCTTGGGACCTTAATGTTTGCATTGCTCAGCTTATGCAACCCCCTTTTGAGCCTTTGTCTTCAGCAGAGCTTAAGTACTTGACTTGGAAAACTGTGTTTCTGGTAGCCATCACTTCTGCCAGACACATAAGTGAGTTACAAGCTTTGTCAGTGGAGCCTGATTTTATCTCCTTTCATAGAGATAAGGTGGTCCTCAGGACTAACAGGAAGTTTTTGCCTAAGGTGGTTCATACTTCCACCTTAATCAATCTACGTCTCTTCCTGTGTACTTCACTGACCATTCCTCCTCTGGAGAGAGGAGGCTGCACAGTTCAGATGTGAAAAGAGCCCTTAGCTACTACATAGAGCGCACCAAGGGTCCCAGGTTTGACTCCCTCCAACTGTTCCTCACTTATGGTGAGGTTGGTAAAGGGAAACCTATCACTAAAAGATCCATTGCCAGGTGGATTATCTCTTGTATCCAATTTTGTTATGAAAAACTTGGTAAGGTTCCTCCCTCAGGCCTGAGGGCTCACTCTACCAGAGGTACAGCTGCTTCCCTGGCTGCTGCCAGGGACATCCCTATTCTAGAGATATGTCAAGCAGCTACCTGGAAAACAGTTCACACTTTTACCAAGCATTACTCCCTGGATATCCAGGCTAGGAGTGATGCTTGGTTTAGCACAGCTGTGCTTCAGAGCCTATTCCCTAAGTAGGTTCTGTCCCTCCTCCATGGAGGTACTGCTTGGTAGTCTGCTATTGTCAGAATACAGCAAGACTTCATGTTGTTTGAAGAAAAAATTACTCACCTTAGTAATGTTGTTTCTTCTAATGGAGTCTTGCTGTATTCTGACCTCCCCCCTGCCCCCCTCTCAGAACCTCTGTTTTTGGGATGTGGGTGGGCAGTGGCAGTGTTGGCACTCAGTAAGTGCCCACCTTGTTGTTTTCACCCCCTTTTCTTGAGTGAGTGGGTGTTGTGTTTTTTATTTTTGGGTCTCCTTACTTGAGTCTTTGTTTTGGAACCCAAAAATGTGTTTTATGTTTAGTAGACAGTTGGCTAGTGTAGGTTTACAGCTTCCACACAGGACCTTAGTGAGTTTAGCTTGTAAAGATCTGACGGTTTGAGTTTAAACAGCAACAGACAGAGTCTCAACCAAGCTCGAGCTCAGCGTTCCATGTCTGGCATGGAAAGTTAACTCTTTCATCTCCGGGGCAGTTCGAAGGTTGGGACTCACTGCTACTGTCAGAATACAGCAAGACTCCATTAGAAGAAACAACATTACTAAGGTGAGTAATTTTTTCTTCTATCAGTGTCCACTTACATTCATTCTTATTCTTAGGTTTATATTTGGATGGTCCAATCCATTTAAACTGTGATTCTGTGTGTACATGTCCACTCTCCTTCGTGGCTACTGTGTCTTGAGATTTATTACGCATCCCATATCTAGATGCTGGTGGACAGTCGAATCCCAACCTGTGTGTGTGTGTTTTTTTCAGACTACTAACAAAATACCAGCTAGAAAATCTAAGCCATTAACTCCTTCCTTCCCATTTCTGTTATACTCTCTCCCAGGTGAAGAAGGCATGTCATTTGGGCCACCCCAAGTGACACAACCAATCATGCAACTGCTGGGAAATGCCCAAAATATCAAGCCATGCCATTAGACCTGCCTAGATAGCCCATCCTCATTGGCATTTTGTTTACCACTGTGGTGCTAGATGGTCATGTTGTATACCTGCAATACAAAACTCCAACATAGTAGTTTCCCATTTTGCCCGCTTGACCTATGAAGCTAGATCAAGGGATTATGATCTGTAACCACAGTAAATTCTCTCACATATAGGTAAGGCTGCAGCTACTGAAAGGCCCACACTATTCCCAAGCACTCCTTCTCGATTGTGGCATAGGCCTCCTCTCTGGGTAGAAGCCTCCAGCTGAGGTACACAACCAGGTGCTCCTCCCCCTGCTGGGTAACCTGGCTCAGCACGGCGTCCTGCCCATGGTCTGAGGCATCCACATGGACAATAAACTTCAGACTGTAATTGGAGCTGGCCAATACAGCTGGCCCTCTTAAGGCCTTCTTTAGCTTCTGAAAAGTGACCTCACAGCTCTCTGACCACTGCACCTTATCTGGCTTTCCCTTCTTGGTTAGGTCTGTCAGGGGCTTAGCCAGATCATTATAACGAGAAACAGACCTCCGGTAGTACCCTGCTATCCCAGAAATGACCTTACCTGTTTCTTGGTGGTAGGAGTGGGCCAGGCCAGGACGGCATCAATCTTGGCAGACTCTGGGTGGATGCATCCACTACCAATCCTGTGTCCAAGGTAGGACACTTCTGCCATACCTATCTGGCACTTTTCCACCTTGACTGTCAGACCTGCATTCTTCAGCCTGCAGAACACATCCCATACATTCTTGATGTGCTCATCCCAGGTCTGGCTGTATATGGCTATATCATCCATATACACCAATGCAAACTCACCTGCCCCAGATAGAATGTGATCCACAGGCCGTTTAAAGGTTGCAGGTGCATTCTTCATTCCAAATGGCATTATCTTGAATTTTTTTTTTTTCCAGGAGAGACACACTAAGCTGAAAGCTTGTTTACATGTGTGATCTGGGAGCACAAGGAAGTTAAGTGATTTGCTCGGGGTCACACAGTATGCAAGTGGGGGCTGTGGGATTCAAACCTAGGTCTCCAGGTTTGCAGCTCAGAGCCTTAAACCACTGCACTATACTGCCTCCTGTAGAAGCCAAATGGAGTGATGAAAGCTGACCTCTCCCTGGCTGCAGGGGTCAGAGGTACCTGCCAGTAGCCCTTCATTAGGCCTACTGTGGTCAGATACATGGCTCCCCCAGTCGCTCCAGGGTCTCATCTGTTCTGGACATGGGATAGGCATCCAACTCCATGCAGCTATTAAGCCTCTGGTAGTCGATGCAGAATCGTGTGGTACTGTCCCTTATTGGGGATCAATACCACGGGTGAGGCCCAGAGGCTACCAGATTCCTGGATTACTCCAAGTTCCAGCATCTCCTTGAGCTCCTCTTTCATGGTTTGCTTAACCTGCTTGGGTACCCTGTAGGGAGACTGTTTCAGGGGCACTTGGGTCCCAGTATCCACGTGGTGCTCTGTCATCATGGTGTACCCCAGATGCCCTGTGAACATGTCTTCCAATTCACTCAGCATACCCCAAATTTCCTGCACCTGGGCTGGTGTCAGCTGTTTGGAGAGGGTAAGGTTGTCCACAGAAGATATGACTCGGGCCTACCCGAGCAGGTCCACTAGTGAATCCGTCTCACTTTCCTCTTCTCGGGTGCTGCACACAGCAAGGACCAATTCCTCCCTGCCATAGTAGGACCTCAGCATGTTAACATGATACATCTTTCGCCTGCATCTCTTGTCCGGTAGCTCTAGCATGTAATTGACATCACTAACCTTTTGGTCAATGGAGAATGGCCCCTCCCATTCTGCCTGTAGTTTTTTTCTGTCAGACAAGGATGAGTGCCATCACTCGCTGTCCCACCTCGTATTCTCTAGCTTAGGCCCCGTGGTCATACCAGACTTTTTGCCACTGTTACGCAGTGGCCAAGTGCTCCTGAGCAAGCCCCATGAGCATCTTAATGTGGGTCCTGAAGTTCAGGAAATACTCCACAACAGACTCCTCTTGGGAGGCACGGTCACCCTCCCATTCATCCAGAATCAAATCTAGAGGCCCCCGCATCCTATGGCTAAACAGGAGCTCAAAAGGTGAGAATCCTGTGGGCCTTCCCTGTATGCAAGTAGGAGATGAGGCAAATGTCTGCCTCTTGTGCTGGTCAGCAAAAGTCCATAAAATAGTCTTAAGGGTTGAATTAAATCGCTCCATCAGACTATTAGTTTGTGGATGATATGGGGAGGTTTTGAGGTGCTTTACCCCACACTTCTCCCACAAACTACTCATTAACCCCAACATGAAACTGGCACCCCGATCTGACAGTATCTCCTGTGGAAAGTCCACCCAGCTAAACATCCCCAACGGTGTGTCAGCCACAGGTTCCACCTCAGAGGATGATATTGTCACTGCCTCTGGGTATCTTGTGGCATAGTCGACTACCACCAGGATATACTGCTTGCCAGTGCGACTTGTGGTGCTTAGTGGCTCCACTATATCCAGGGCCATCCTCTTGAAGGTTCCATCATTAATGGGCAGGGGCACCAAAGCTGCCTTGGCCTTGTCCCCCATTTACCCCACCCTCTGGCACTGTGGACAAGTCCTACAGTAATTTGCTACATCCTTGGCAATACCAGGCCAAAACAAATTGGTGGTCAGTCGCTTTATCATGTGCCTTACACGCAAGTGCCCTGAAAAAGGGATATCATGGGCGAGGGCCAAAAGCTGCTGATGGTGATCCTTAGGGACTACCAGCTGCTGGAGTACCTCACCATCTAGCCCTTCCTCTGTTGTACATTCTCTGTACAGCAGCCCATGGTCCCAGTAAACTGACTCTTTACACCCCTGAGGACCCTCAGCCCTATTAGCTATTTCCCTCAGCTTTTGCAAGCAAAGATCGATCCACTGCTCAGCACTCGGCTCCCCTTGCCTGACCCTTCCCAGCGTCCCTTCAGGAGGAAGTCCCGTGGGATCCTCCATTTGTGACTGGGGTTCATGACTGCTCCTTCTAGTCAGCCCCTCCCCTATGCTAGCCACTTCCTCAGCTGCGGAAGGAGAGGCTGGACCCCAATGAACCACCCCCTCTTCACCCTCAGAAGCTTGCCATTTTGCATGGCTATAGGTTTCAACACACACCAGAGTTTCCCTGTGGTCAAAATCATTCCCCATAATCACATTTACAGGGAGGTCCTCTACAACCTCCACCTCCTTTTCTCTGTGGCCCCCTTCCCATCTCAGAAAGACTTGGGCCATTGGTATTTGGACTACTGGCCATGTGACTCTCCAGATCCTTGAGTAGTTCCCTGGCAACATCTGCTCTGCCCAGATGAGATCCTACCTCACGAGGAAGATGGATGCACCTGTGTCCCTCAGTCATTGGGTTACTGTTCCATTAACTACAATGGGGTGCATAGTCAGGTTACACAGACCACACCAGCAGACCAGTGATATTTTGATCACCCCCTTCCCCAGGCCTTTGCCTCTTAACCATTTTTTGAGCTCAGATATGTCTCAAGTGCACCACTTGATTGCAGATATGACATTTTCTGGGTCCTGTCTCTTGGGTTCCTTTAAAACCAGAGGGTTCTGTTTTGGGCTCAGGTGCAGACTGGTTTCCTTTGGCATGCCCCCCCATGGGACCACTTAGAACCATGTGTTGCCCCCCCGCACTATGAGACTTACGCTGTGTGTATGGCCTGCTAGACATGTACATGTCAGCACTTGCTGCCACCTCCGTTGAGGAGGTGCAAGCCCTGTCTAGGAGCCATACACGCATATCCTCGGGTACAATTTTAAGAAATTGTTTCCTAACCAACAAATCTTTTATTAGTTCCACAGTGTCTGCTTTTGCCCCTTTTCATTCATTTATTCAATCTTTATTTATAAAAAGTGCCTTTCTAAAACCAAGGCGCTTGTACAACAATTTAATAAAACACATCAATAAATAACAAATACAGCAAGTTAAAACAAATAAATACAGAAGCAACATTAAAAATCAGAATACGCTAGGCTAAACAGGTAGGTTTTCAAGGCAGCTTTAAAACTTTGGACGGTCAGGCAATCTCGCACCCGAGGTAGAGAATTCCACAGGGTTGGGGCCATGAAACTAAATGACCTAGCCCCAGATGTCTTCAAACGGACCCTGGGAATCTCTAGCAATCTCTCATCAGGGGATCAGAGAGGGTGGAAGGGACAGTAGGGGTGAAGGAGATCTTGCAGGTAACTAGGTCCCTGGTCGTGTAGGGCTTTACAGGTCAGCAGACCAACCTAGAAGGTGATCCGCCACAGTACTGGCAGCCAGTGTAGTCCATGGAGCACAGGCATTATATGACTGGTCCTAGAGGTACCAGCCAATATCCTGGCTGCCGCATTCTGCACTAGCTGCAGGTGGCGGATATCAACCCCCAGTAGCCCAAGGTAAAGGGCATTGCAGTAGTCAAGGCGGGAGGTAAAGGAGTGGACCAAAGTTGGAAGATCATTGGAAGAAACAAGGTGTTTCACCCAGGCAATATTCCTCACATGGTAAAAAGAGGTTTTGACAACTGCCGACACCTATGATTTAAGGGTCAGGCAGTCATCAAACATAATGCCCAGGTTCCGCACCCGGACTGAGGTAGCCAGCTGAACACCCCCAAGCCACAGACCCGAAGGTGATCCTGTCAACAAACCCACCTCCCGACGACCTGGGTCCACAACCAACACCTCTGTTTTTTCTTGGTTTAACCACAGCCAGCTCACATTCATCCAGTCCTGGATCTTGGCGAGACAGTTGTTAAAGATCGAAACAGCATCATCCTGGCCAGGCACAAAGGACATGTACAGCTGAGTATCATCTGCATAGCAGTGAAAACTCCCGTACCACCTAATAATTGCTCCTAACGGCAGCATGTACACCACAAACGTGGGCGCCAAGATAGAGCCCTGCGGCACCCCGCAGGATAGGGGAGTGATGCAGAGGAAAAAGTTCCAGACACCACCCTCTGAGTCCTACCCTCGAGAAATGGTCGAAACCATCTGAGGACCATACCAGACAATCCACAGTTGAACCGCAGGTGCTCCAACAGCACACTGTTGTCTACAGTGTCAAATGTCACAGAGAGATCTAGAAGGACCAAGATGGAACAAGTCTTTCGATCCGTCACTATTAGGATGTCATTTAGTACCTGGACAAGGGATGTCTCGGTAGTATGTCCCTTCCTAAATCCGGACTGGAGAAAATCATAGACATTCTGGCTGGTCAAATGATCATCCAGCTACAACGCAACCACCTTCTCAATAACCTTACCTACAAAAGGCAGGTTAGAGACAGGCCTGTAGTTAGCCAGACAGTCTGGGTACAAGGAGGGCTTTTTAAGGAGGGGCTGAAACACAGCCTCCTTCAGGGGATATGGAAAATTCCCCCTCTCCAAAGACATGCAGACGATCTTGTCAAGGACCAGGCCAATTTTATCCACACAGCCTACTAAGTGGCGTGTGGGGCCCGGATCCAGGCTACAGTTGGTCGAACACAAAGACTGAACGACCATCACAATTTCATTGATTGTTGGCAGGCTGAAGTCACACCACACAAACTGGGCATCTGACATCTCCTGCTGACCACCACAACTCCCATTAGAAAGGGTCAAGCGGACGCCAGATCTGATTGTGGAAACCTTATCTGCGAAGAATTGAGCAATCTCCTCACATTGTTCTTGTGAAAAAGCATTTCCAGGCTGGAGATAGATTGAATTCCACAATCTATCCACAGTCCAGAAAAGCTGGGCTGGTTTATTCTGTGCAGCAGCAATTTCCAAGGACAGGAATTCTGCCTTTTTACGGGTAATTGCAGATTGATATACTGCATAATGGTCCATCAAACTAAGTCTGTCACACTGTAGGCCCAACTTCCGCCAACACCTCTCTAGCCTTCATCCCACTCTCCTCACCTCCCTCAAGGTCTCATGAAACCATGGAGACCTGGGGTGAAGAGTGAGGGGACGAACATGAACAGGAGCAATGGAATCCAGGGCCCCTATCATTGCCTTATTATAGGCAAGTACCAGGTTCCCTGGATCCATGCATTCACTCTGTAAACCCGATAGGTACAGCACTGCCATCAGGCCATCCGGGGAAACACCCCTCAAAGGGCGGTACTGGACCATCTCTGTAGGGGCCGACCTTTTAGGTGGGCCACAAAACTGAACCCAACGGTATGATGGTCAGACCACCCGACTGTTTCTACCACCAAGTCAGATATCTCTATCCCCAGGAGAAACACCAAGTCCAATGAATGACCACCAATACGGGTCGAGGAGAAAATAACCTGTGTGAAGCCCAGCAAATTCATTAGCTGGAGGAAGTCCTGACCAAACTGCGAGAGTTCATCGTTGACCCAGGCATTGAAATCCCCCAGGATCAGCCATCTGGGGGATCCTAATGTCAGGCTGACAATGAAGTCCGCGACTTCCAGCAGGAAAACATTCCCATCTCCTGGTGGATGGTAAACGAGAAGAATCCTACACCCCACGCCCTCACTCATGATACCTTCAAAGGAGTTGGTGGTCCCCACTGGTACCTCCATCAGGTTCAGTTCCGATCTAAAACAGATGGCAACACCCTCGCTCCTACAATCCATCCTCTGGAGGTGTATCACCGAGTACCCAGCCAGAATTGCTGATGCCAAAATTGGACCAGCATTTTCATCCAGCCAGGTCTCTGTGATGCAGGCCAAGTCAGATGATCCAACAAGATCTGCTATTATAGTGGTCTTGTTCTTAACAGACCTGGCATTGCATAACACTGCCTGAGTACAATCAGTAACCGAGGAAGATCGTGTTACCTGCCTGCTACATGCAGAGCCCTTGGGTATGGGAACCAGACAGGGAGGACCCCTTTCCTGGACCCATTTCACCCCAGGACATCTCCTTGTCCCCTCTATCCCAATCCGCCCACTCATTTCCATCCCCCTCCAGGCCGAGCCCTCGTTCTCCTCCTAACAATTCCCAGAGCCAAGCACCATCTATATACCTCTGAGGACAACGAGGGACAAGAAAAAGGATGAAGGTCCCTATGCCTGGAGGGGGGGGTAACGACTGACCATTGTTATACCTTCCCAACAGATCTTCTCCACACTCCACAGTCACCCACAACAAACAATCCCAAAAATACAAATATAGCTCACACCACACTCAAACACTCAACACCCCAAAAACACTACCACTCAGATCAAACTCTCAAACTTCCACACCACACGGAAAAAAACTAAAAACAAATACAATACCCTATATTAACAAAAGAAAAATGTAAAATTAAACCAAAGTTATATAGCAGCATGTAGGTCCACAGATTAAGAGAACAGTCACAGTGAATCTCTCAGTTTCAAGAATTGTTAAGGTCTAAAGAGCTCCCACCTCTTAATACATAACCAAAAAGGCCAGCCAGGTTCAACTCTCACTTAAACCTGACAGGCCAGCCAGAATTTTAATAACGAAAGCGGCTGTAAGGCACTTTCACTGGCTATATATTTCAAAGTGTTCACAGAAGGTTGAATCAGTTCCCGACTCTCAGTTTCAGGGATTTTAAAAACTGAAAAGCTCCCACCTCTTAGTATGTGACCAGAAAAGACACACACGTTCAGCTCTCACCCAAACCGGCCCACGGCTCCAAGGAGAGGGTCCTTTGCACAAGTCCAGTATCCAAATCCAATATGGCGCTCTTCTTCAAAAGTCCAAGTCGATGAAACAAATTCCACAGTTTACAGGGCACCGCTCAAACACCTAATCCCCCACAGCTGCCTCCACAGCCATCAGGGTATGCTCAAGCAGTGGATGGAGCACCAGCTAGGACTGAACAAGCTGAGGGCTCCCTGGCACACACCCAGGAGGTAGCCGCCCCTTACACACAGAGCCCTCAACTACAGCTCCCAGGTTATGTCAGCCCACCAGCTGACCCCACCCCCTGGGCAGCTTGGGAGCCAAAGACAAGTTTTTGCCCACACTCCGACAGACCACACGCCAGCGCCTCCTGCCCGACTTGACACCGACCAAGCGGCCACTCCCCCCAGGTGAGCTGAGGGAATCCTCTGCTCACAAAATCCTTTGGGTGCTTGAAAATCCCGCAACTCCAAACTCAGGAACTTCCCTGCTCACAGTTCATCTGTGATAAAAGATCGATGCTGTTCCTGTTTCAGTTCACCCACTAAACATCTCCTGCCACACTCCGAATCTCCATGGGCCCTGCTACTGTGGTTCCTTCCTCTGGGACACTGACTGCTTGCTCCAGATCCCTGCCTTTACTCCTCCGTCACACACCTTAACTCCCAACACTCCGAGCAGGTAAGAGAGCCGCCAAACTAATCAGATCTTCCAAGTTTAACAATGGTTATCTGGTCCAATATATTGAAACACTGGATACTTCAGAAAGCTCTATAAAAAGAGGAGTTTTCAACTCCATATCTGAACTCCAAAACCCCTCTCTAAACCCGTTCATGCCACCTCAACCTCGCTAGCTCACTTTCTTTTCCTTAACTTACTGCCACAGAACTACTTATACTAACTAAAAATAAATAAAACTACAAAATAAGCAAAACGAACAAAACAAATAGAACAAGATAAAAGCTAAAACTGGTGCTTCTGCTTGCGGATGACTAGCCCAGCTTGGCTGCCATCTTTCTCCAAGACCCTCCACCCAGCTGTCAAGGTAAGTACACAACTGAACCTGGAGTTCCACATAACTGTCTTCTGGGCTGTTCTTCAGCTCCCTAAATTTCCTTCTGTAAACCTTACGAGTTAATTCAATATGTTTTAACAACACTGTTTTAACCTTATCATAATCAGCATAGTCTTCATCACTCATTTTAGAAAATACCTGCATAGCCCTCCCCGTAAGTAAGGGTGTGAGATTAAGTTGACCATGGAGACTTAGTCAACTGGAATTGCTCACATACTCTCTCAAATTACCTTAAAACTAGATCAAGGTCATCTCCCTCTCTAAACTGAGGGAACAATATAGAATTAATTCTGGCTTCATGAGGAAAACTCACTCCACCATTACTCGGTTTGTTGGCTGTGCAGGGTCATCATCTCCTCCTTGTGCTGTTGTCTCTGGACTTCATGCTGCTGTCTCTGGATTTCATGCTGCCATTCTTTTTCTCTTTCTTGACGTTCTGTTTATCTGTCTGTCTGACTTGTTTCTTCCATTTCTTTCTCTGCTTCCCGTCTTCTGGTCTCTGCATCTGCTTCTGGTCTCCTGGTCTCCAAATTCAGCTTCTTTGCCTCCAGCTCCTTGTCTCACAGCAACAGTTGCAGGGTATCAAGCTGGTTTGGGGGGTCTGCTGAGTCAGGTCCCGACTCATCCCCAGGGACCATCTGCTTTCATGTGCCCCCAGGGCGGCTATAACCCCCTTTTCCTGGCACTCTTCACAAAGCTGTTGCACAGTAAGTGAATTATGCTCCACGGAGCTCATTCTCTCAACCTACACTACACTGTGCTAACTAGAAACGAAAAAAAAGCAGTTGTACAAGTGCATTTTCTTATATATCCTGTTTTGTAACTGCTAAGGTAAAAGTTACACTGGCAAACTCTGCATCTTTGTGTGCTAGAAAGTCCTCAATCACTCCACCACTGGCAACCAGTTTGTGACAACCCACCTCTCACTCTGGGCTGTAACAGCTTTCAGAGAGGTGTCTGTCTTTGGGTATTTGCTGCCACCAGCTGGATTCACCCAGCACCAAACTCTCCCCTTCTTCGAACTGGGAGGTCAAACATGCAATTGCACAGATTAAAGCCTGGTAGTGTGTCTCTCGGGTAGTAGGTGCTAAACAGAGTTTTGCCTCAGCAACTAGAAACCATGAATTACCTTAGAAATAACTGAAATCACAGCCACGACTGTTGAGTAAATAAACAGCTTTTTACTTAACAGAAGGTCAAAAGTGACATTACAAGATATATATGTTTAAGACAAGAGAATAACACTGTTACAGCAAAAAGTAAACAGATGTTTTTCAATAACAAGATGACAAAAGAAAAAGGCTATTACTGAGATATGCTGTTATTCTTACCCTTCTTTATCCATCAAGAGAAACTGGACCCAATGTTATTTGAAAGCTCCCATGGACATAGCTAGAAGTGTAGGTCCAAGCTTAGCCTCTTGGATGCAGCTTCCTCCAACTCCAAGAGCAACTCCCCCCACTCACTGTCTTTCAGCATCTTATATACTCTCTTGAGAATAGGTGATTACTATTCCCCCTCTGAATGCACCGACCATCTACCATGTATGTATTTAAGTGTCCCAATCAGACTGAACACCTATCAGTGTCCACTTATATTCATTCTTAACCTACGTTTATAATTGAATGATCCAATCCATTTAAACTGTGAGTCTGTGTGTACATGTCCACTTCTCTTCATGGTTACTGTGTCTTGAGACTTATTACATATCCCTTATCTAGATGCTAGTGGACAGTGGAATCCCTGTGTGTATGTGTTTTTCAGACTGCTAAGAAAATACCAGATGGAAAATCCAAGCCATTAGCTCCTTCCTTCCCATTTCTGTCACAGGCAGGTCCATAGTTTCATGTACACAGACTCCACTGGAAGACAGTTCCATAGGTTCATGTATACAGTCTCCACTGGTAGGCAGTTCCATAGGCTCATATACACAGACTCCCTTGGTAGGCACTTCCATAGGTTCATGTACACAGACTTCACTGGTAGGCAGTTCCATAGGTTCATGTACACAGACTCCACTGGAAGGCAGTTCCACAGGTTCATGTACACAGACTCCACTGGAAGGCAGTTTCACAGGTTCATGTACACAGACTCCACTGGAAGGCAGTTCCATAGGTTGATGTACACAGACTCCACTTGCAGGCAATTCCATAGGTTCATGTACACAAACTCCACTGGTAGGCAGTTCCACAGCTGCAAGTACAAGCTCTCCACTGGTTGGCAGTTCCATATCTTCATGTACACAGTCTCCACTGGTAGGCAGTTCCATATTTTCACAAGAAAGGTTTAGGAGGAGTGGAAGGACAGTCAACAGTGAGATTAGATGGGAAAAGCAATGAAGCAACAAAAGGATTGTGTTAGTGGGCACATGGAGTCACATTTCTGTTAAAACACTGTACTACACAGACAGCCTCTGCACCCCAAAATGCTGACAAGAAAGACATAGATGTATAGAATTTAAAAAACAATTGAAACATACACAACTTTCTGTCACGCTGGCCAGTCTTCAACAGCTCAGGATCCACATAAATCACTATCTCTGTTGATAAGAAACAACATCAATTATATGGCTAATTCATATTATATATCACTGGTGGGGAATCAATGCAGAGATTTAATTGAACATGTTAGTTAGTTAAAAACTACAAAAGATCTTTGTGTGCAAATTTTGAAAACAGTAGTTATTCCACTTTTTAATTACATGAATTTGTTCGTGTTTTGTAACTTTTAACATCATTAAATCAGTTAGTACAGTATGTTAGCATCTTAAGCTTGGTTCACTTAGCCTCTTGAATTCTCATTATTTCAAGGATCTTCTGTTCACATTTGGCAACATGTGAAATGAAAATCTGTCAGTGGACAACAGACATTTTGACCATTTCCTATCATTGGAAGCTTGCATACTGTCCTAAGAATAGGGTCTCTTCACCTCTACCTTGCTTGTGTAAGCTTTGTACACTCAAGCAATACGTGCAATATGGTTCATCTATGTACAGCATTTCGTCACATGCAAACATATCTGCTGGGTAACTAGATACCAGAAACTGTGCCATCCCATTCTTTTTCTATGCTCCTTCCTCTCACAAAATTTTAAATATTGTATGTTTCATATTAAGGTTCATACTAAGGTGCAAGAAGCATGGAAAGGCAGTTAGCCCATGTTGGCTCCTATCACATTATTCATTATAAGGTAGTATGTTTTCTTCCATAATGTAGACGTCTAGGCTACTCTTGAACTGGTATTTATTCTCTCTCACAATGGTTTCCATTGGTAATTTATGCCAGGTGGTCAATGCCCTTTGGGGGTAGAAGGCCTTCCTACTATTTGTATTGGATTGTTACTGTCTTTTATGTATTGTTTTGGTGATATTCCTTAGAATACTTTCACTTTTCTTTATATAGCCTTTTTAATAGGTCCCCAGACCGAACTTCCATAGTCCAAAAGTGGTCTGACATGTGATCTATAAAGTGGCATTTTAAGTTGTTAGTTTCTACTTCTAAAATGTCATTTTACAGCCCATAATACTGTTTGTGTCTTTGATATTTGCTTATTAACAGTGAATATCATATGGGAGATTGCCAATCATTATTATGGGTAGGTCACTTTCTTCACTGGATCCCTATGTGGTTTTCCATTCAGAAAATAGGTTCCTTTTAACTTCTGTCTTCCTAGGTGTACGACAGCATTTATCTGTATTAAAACTCATTCCTCTCTGGATGGCCCATTTTAGGATGTTTTCCAAATCTCCTTGTATAGTAGCTATATTGTCCTTATTACATGCTAGCCCTGCTAGTTTTGTATCATTGGCACATTTACTTAGCCAATTAGCTGTTATTTGTCCCATGCTAGACATAAATATTTGGAATAAGATAGGTTCCAACACAGATCCATGTGGCACCCCACTTGTTACTAGCACTGGGGTGGAGTAGTAGCAGTTTATACACACTCTCTGGGTTCTGCCCCTCAGCCACCCTGCAATCCACTCTATGATTCTATGATCTATTTTTATATCACATAAACCTTATACTACATCACCATGTGGGACTTTATCAAAGGCCTTAGCAAAATCCAGGTAAATACAATCCACAGACATTCCCCCATCCAGTGCCTTGGATATTTTTTCATAAAAACATAACAAGTTAGTTACACAAGACCTACCAATGCTGTTCTTTATTCATTCTCGAATTACAAATACCTTTGAGCACAGGACAGCTCATTTACAAAGGTTCCACGTCAATAATAATTATTGGCAGCGGTGGTTCTGCATCTCTATGTCCATTGCAGTCTATATGAGAATGTATTATATCTTTAAGTAATGATTCCATCCACTTCCCTGGCACAGATGTCAGGCTAATAGGTTTATAGTTGGCGTGATCAGCCCTATTTCCCTTTTTATGTCTAAGTATCACATTTGCTGATAACCAATTCAGTGCGATTTATCAGTTAAGGATTTCTGGAATACTTTTTTAGTGCCGAGGCGATATATGATGTTAGAAGCTTCAGCATGTTAAGGGAAAAGTTTTCCAGTCCAGCTGTTTACGAATTTTTTAATTGATTTATTTTATCACTAATGTTTTCCTCTGTAAAAATTATACTGGTTTCTGTGTATATCGGGGGCATCCCCTAGGTATATTGTACTTTTTGAGGCCACAGATCTAAAGTAGGAATTACATTTGTTTGCCATAGCTTCTGGTTGTCCACCATGATGAAGTATAACCCAGAGTTAGACTTTGGTAGTGAATTCACATACCCTTAAAATTGTTTCACATTGCCCTTGTTAGCAGCAGTAGAAATCCTATTCTCCATTCTCTGCGTATTTTTTTAATCTCATTTTTACAATGCTCTTGGGGAGTTTTATATTTTTCCCATATAACATTCAAACTTGTTGTACTGCACATGCTATATAAGTTATGCTTTTTCTTTATTAGTTTCCTTAAGGATTTGGTGAGCCATTTTGGTTTGTTACCTCTGCTATTATATTTTTTCACCTTCCCTATATGCTTGCCACATATTCTAAGTATGTTCTATTTAATGATGTCCTACATTTTGGGAGCATTTTTGTTTGTTAGTATTTCCTCCCAGTTGATTTTTTTGAGGTCTGCACTAATTAGGGCTTTGTTAGCTGTTGTAAAATTATAAATCACCTGACATCCCTTCGTTATCGTTTTCTTGAAGTGAAAATCTTTTACTGTTGTGGTCACTGTTTCCCAATGGTTCTGTAACTTTGCAGCATGCAATGTTTCTTCATTTGAGGCTAGGACTATGTCTAGTATTTTATCTCCTCTGTAAGGATATTCGACATATTGCATGAGTCCTAATTGTTCCTCTGTCTGCAGAAAAAAATTGCACTCTGCTGTTTTGTTGCTTGCAGGTTATTCCAGTCAATATCCCCAAAATTCAGATCTCCCACCAATACTATTCTGCCTAGTTCATATGCTTTTTCAAGCTCCCCACTGTCACGTAATCCCTCCCACACAACCTCTCTTCTGACATCTCATTCTTATAGTACCACACCCTACTGTGCTATGCTGTACTCTACTGCTGCATGTTACAATGCCTCCCCTGGCTGCTTAAAGCCTACTGCTCCCTACCCAGATCAACGCTGCTAGCCTCTGTAAGGTAACTGCACTTCTATATCCTGATGCATAAATGTACTGCACTTAGTGTCACTTCTACTCACTCAGCACTTTGTAAATGCAAAAGACAAAGAACCTCAGTGTGCGAGCACTAAGGCAATGGTTACCCCAAAGGGCACTGGCCGGGAAGCCAAGTTTCAAAGGAACACAAAAATCACACATACCCCCATAATGCAAAGCATCATGGTCTGCATATGCGTCCTACCAGGACTCATCAGTATAATATTCTGTGGTGATTTGCATATGCATCCCATGATGCTTTGCATTATGGGGTATGTGTGATTTTATATTTCTTCGAAACTTGGCTTCTAACAAGTGTCTCGCGAGGTAACCACTGCCTCAATCTTCTTTGCTGAAATTCTTATCTTCTTTTTTGTTTTATTGGGTTCACTACAACATAACCCAGATAGACCATCTTAGGGTAGCTGGTTCATTTCACGGGGATGTCATACAGACGAAGCATGTGTCTGTGTCTTCTGTTGGCACCCTTTGCATACTGTGTGAAAGGCCTTTCGGCACCATGCATTTCTGCCTAAAGTTGAACCAGCATAATATTCTGTGGTGATCTGCATATGCAGCCCATGATGCTTTGCATTATGGGGGTATGAGTGATTAATTGATCAATGTTAATTTGTTAAATTATAATCCATTGTATTTTGTGGCATTTCTTATCCATGTAATGACTCTGTAGTGCTATGTTCTATTTGTATTTTCTCAGAAACATTAGTAGATTTTTGTTTGCTATATATACTGCTACACCACCTTCCCTCCTCTCTTTCCTGTCTGGAAGGTACAGTATATAACCTGATATATCGTGCTACACCACCTCCCCTCCTCTCTTTCCCGTCTAGAAGGTACAGTACATAACCTGATATACATAGTGCTACACCACCTCTCCTCCTCTCTTTTCTGTCTAGAAGGTACAGTATATAACCTGATATATATATATATATATATAGTGCTACAACACCTCCCCTCCTCTCTTTCCTGTCTAGAAGGTACAGTATATAACCAGGATTTCTCTTCCCCAGTCTCCATTCCCCCATCCACCTGGTTTGATTTATGAATATCATATCAATTTCATTTTGTGGGTCTAGGATTGCTTCATGTTGCTCCTTTTTATTGTGACGGCTTCTTGCATTGGCTTGGTAGCAACTAATTCCCTCTATCCTCTGCTTGTATTGTTGTTTTTACTTTGTTTGTATCTCTTGGTGTTTACTTTTTGTGTGGCCTCCTTTCTATATCCTCCCCCAGGAGTCAGTTTAAATGTTTAGATACTGCATTTTTTATCATTGTGGCTAGTGTGTGTGTGTATCTGCTCCACTTAGGTGCAGGCCATCTTTGGTATAAAGGGTCTTTTTTTGATAGAAGGTCTCCCATGTATCGATAAAGGTCAGTTTCCCCCCTACACATCTATTTTGTAGGCGGGCATTTATCCTTTGGATCATATCTCTCCCCACCTTGCCTCCTTCTACCTGCCTACCTACCCCCTTGCCCCCTCTCCTTTTCCTCCCCCGGGGCATTTCCTGACTTTTATCCCTCCTCTCTCTCTCCCCTTTAGAGCTCTTACCCTCACCCTCTACCCTCCGACAATGGCCTTCCTGCCTGCATACCCCATTCCCTCTCACCTGCAGTGCTTATTTCCAAGATTGCCCTTGGCTGGTTATGTCATGCGACCTAACATTTGGCACATTTTGAATTACTGGAATTTCCTAAGCCTCATTCTCTTACTTCTTGTTATTGTGTAACTATGTACTATTATGTTAACCTTTGTATGTATGTATACCCCCCCATTCCTTCGACGTGGAACCTTTGTAAAAGAGCAGTTCCTGCTCAAAGGTATTTGTAATCCTAGATGTCAATAAAATAAAAAAATAAAAAAATATCATTTTTTTTCTTTGTGGGAATTCAATTTTGGTAGTATCCCTGATATTACTGGGATTTGTTGTTTATTTTTGACTACAGTGCAGAGTTCCATGATGTCAACTACAATATCATTTTTATTTATTTATATGGTCTTTTATTTATTTATTTTTTTCATTTATTAGGTCTACGATTGCAATACCTTTGAGCCATGGATCTTTTACAAAGGTTCCATATCAGGTTACAATTCAAAACATAAGCCATGTAAGTCAGATTACAAATTCAATACATAGGACAAGGTTACAAAAGTGTAAGCTAAACAGAGTTACAAAGCATCTGAGAAACGAAAGTTTTGGAGGCTAGGTTACATGAAGATAGTGGATGAGGTGCAAAGAGGATAGAGGACAAGAGAGAGGAAGAGTAGAGGGGCGGAGAGCTATAGAGGAGGAGTGCAGCCAGCGGCATTGTCATAGACATAACATGGGGAACTGCGTGCTAAGGGGTATTCAAACACTAATCGGAGAGAGGACTGCATAAGGTTAGGGAAATATTCATGGGGTCAGCTAGTGGAGGAAGTCACAGGAGCTAGAGTCAGTGAGAGAGAGGCGTAGCCTTGATTTAAATGCACCAAGGGTAGGAGTGGAGGAGATGTAATTGTTTAGACCATTTAGCAAGCTGGACGCCCTGTAGGCAAAAGATCTTTGACAATGTGGAACTTGCAGGAGCTGTGATTCAGACCCCCCTGGTTGACCGGGGGTTATTGCTAGGGTGCAGGAGTGCACACACTCAAGGGGGCGCAAGGCCCATAGTTATTTTCTTTGCCATGGTGCAGGATAGGTGATTTATCCAGTTGGTGAGTTGCGGGGGTCACGTGATGTGCTGAGGCGAGTCGGACGTCCTCCGTGCCACTCCTAGGCCTGAGTCATAAATTAAGTGCTCTAATTGTCCAGGGGTCTGTTTATTTTGGTCGCCTCCCGCTTAGAAGGGGGTGTTAATCGTAGCGGTCGTGGATTTGGGCATCAGTTAGTTCCTGAAAGCCACGGGACACGCGCTAACGAGGTTCGGCTGGAGTCGCTGTATCCAAGAGCTGTAGGCCGCAGCTGGAAGCTGAGATGGAGCCCGAAGTTACCGAGCCCCTTGCCGCGAGATCCCCCGCGACCAAGAGACCCAAGCCGCAATCCCCCACCCCCACAGAATCGTAGGAGGACATAAATAGGGGAGGAGAAGGGGGTCAATCCAACGAGGACCTGCAGGAAATTAAGAAGTTATTGCAGGGACTGGTACACGACTTCGCTGCTGTAAAACCGGCACTGCAATCTCTTGCGCAATGGATGGGGGATGCTGAGGCCAGGATCGCGTCCCAAGAGAAGAAAGTGCTGACTATGGAGCAGGAGCTGATTTTGGCCAAAAAACAAATTAAAAAATTGGAAGATCGTATTGATGACCAGGAGTCAAGAAGCCGGAGGAATAATCTGGTGCTGGCTGGGCTGCGGAAAGAGCTGAGGGGCGGACTGTGTCTCATTCATCCAGGACATGCTATTAAGTGCTACTGGGCCAGACACCATGGGGAAGCATACAACTTGGAGAGGGCCCATAGGGCGTTAAAGGAAGTACCCCAGAGCGAGGCCCAGGGTGATCATAATGAGATTTCTCAATTTTAAGGAGAAGATGCATGTACTGTGGAAGGCCAGACAACTTAAATCCCTGCAATGGAACGGCGCAACCCTCTGGATGTTTCAAGATCAAACCCCTCTAATTAGAGAGAAGCAGAAGGAATATGTGGAAATTAAGAAAAAGTTATATTTAGCCGGAATTAAATTTTGGGTGCAATATCCAGCAACGTTCTTGGTGAGACTACAATCTGGAGAAAAGCGCTACTTGACCGCGAGGGATGCGTTGGAAGGTTTACGTATTGAACTCCCGAACTTGTTCAAACCTCAGACCTGAGGTGGACTGCCTAGATGATGTGGGGCTGTGTTGATTTCACTACAGTTGAACAAATACTATATGAAGCTTGCTCGAGTCGCTTAGTTTAACTCAGCTATGGTTGTATTCCCCTTCCTTTTTCTCCCACTGAGCAGTGTCTTGGGGACTGTATCATGTTTGTTTGGTCAGTGTGGGTAGTTTTAGGGTATAAGTTTGGGGGCTGGGGGTATTGGTTTGGGGCAAAGCTGCAAGGGTCGGTGATGACCACCCTATTTAAAGGGATCATATAAGGATGGCACTGTCTGATCCCTTTTATATTTAATCGAGTCAGTTTCAGGCAGGGCCAGATTTCCCTGTGAATTGACTGGTTAGCGATAGCCAATATGGCTGTGTTCTGAAGCTTGTTGTTTTTTCTTTGATCTGTTAGAGGAATATGCGGGAACTGGGATGGCACTGCTGGAGGGGAGGGTGATCTATTAGGACTAAGTGATGGGCAGACTATTGATGTGTTAGGGCCATGGAGGACAGGCGGGAGGAAACTACAGGGAGGCTCATCCATGACCGATGAATCGTTAGGAGGACGATCGAAGGATCGGGGGCAGGGGGGAAGATGGGATTGGGGGTTGGGAGAGAGAGAGAGAGAGAGAGTTTTTAGAATGTATAGTGAAGGAAGGTGGACTGGTATGGTTTGGGTGAAATGGATCTCATGTTATGATCGATCTGATAGATAATGACTTGCATTAACATAATTTCTTGGAATGTCAAAGGGCTTAGGGGTAGATGTAAGAGAATGGTCATTTTGAGGCATATTAATCATTTGGGGGCTCACATAGCCACTCTGCAGGAGACACATCTGTTAACGGAGGAATTAAGCTGTCTTAAAAAATTATGGGTGGGCCAGGTGTACGGGCAGGGTAAGGAAAAAGCTTCGGGGGGGTGGTAATTTTAATAAGAAAAAGTTGCCCCTTTAGGGTGGAGCAGGGGCTGTTAAGAGAGGATGGTAGAGGGATATATCTGTCTGGGATCCTAGCGGGTAAAGCAATTTCTTTGGCCTCTATCTATGGTCCCACCCCCTCTTCTGCAGATTTTTTTGCTTCCATAGAAAGGGACATCACAGCTATATCTACAGACCTACTTATTTTGGCTGGGGACTGGAATGTGTGTGCTAATAATTTGGATGACAGGATACCTCCATCTGGTAGGCCTCTAACCAAAGCACAGGTTGCCTTGAATAAGATGGTGGAGGTGTCTGCTTTGTTGGAGCCGTGTAGGACCCACTCTAAGAAGGGCAACATTATGACCTTCTTTTCTGGGGCTCATAAATCCCAATCACGTATTGACTTCTTTCTAATTAATAGTGTGGCCCTTAGGAAGTGAAGGGTATGACTACTGAGGCTAGGTTCTCTCGGATCATTCCCTATCTCGCTTTGTGGAACCAAGTCTTGTGCCTCCCAGGCCAGTTAGATGGAGATTGAATGATTTGTTGTTTGCAGAGCCTAAGGTACAGGAGGAGTTAGATGAGCATCTGAGAGGAGTTATTCAGTCTCAATTACCATCCCTACAAAACCAAAAGTTGGCTTGGCCGACATGTAAGGTTTTGTATGCAGGGGCAGTTCAGGCTTTGGCAGCTAGGAGGAATAGATTGAAAAAGCCAAAGGAGGAATTTATTCTGGGGGCAATTGCCTCCTTATCTCCTTTGGAGGGGTCTTCAGGGGAAATTGATAGGGAACTTAAATCCCTACGGGGGGAATGGGCAGATATTGGGTACCGCAAGGTGGAATATTGGTTGGATAGGATGCAGGCTAAATATCTTCTCCAGGGGGATGTCCCAGGTCGTCTGCTAGTGGCCAGGATTAGGGAATGGGAAGCTAGTAGAACCATTACCTCTATTTGGCATGGGGAGAAATTGATAGTAGACCCTCAAAAAATAGCAGATGCATTCGCGTCCTATTTTACTGGCATATATGGGTTGGGAAATGTAGTTGGAGAGGAGAAATAAATGTTTTTCTCGAATACCCTCCCGGTTTTGGACGAGATGCAGGCTAGTAAGTTAGCTGCTCCTATTACAGAGATGAGATATTGGGGTGGTGCAGTTCTTACTGTTGGTAGGACTCCGGGCCGGATGGTCTTACAGCGAAGTTTTACCAAGCCCATATTAAGACGGTACTCCCACTTCTTCTGGATTTTTTTAATATTATTATGCAAGAGGGGTTATCCCATCCGCCGTTATATCAGGCATACATATCCTTGATTCCCAAGCCAGACAAACCCAGGGATAGGGTGGATAGCTATAGGCCTATAGCTTTAATGAACCAGGATATTAAGATCTTAACGAAAATCTTGGCTAATAGAATATTGAGGGTTGCACCGCTATTAATTAGTGAAGAGCAAGTGGAATTTATGCCCGGAAGGGGGGCTCAGGATGCTCTCAGAAAGCTCCATCATATAATCAATCATGCATCAGATTCTCAATTACCTTTAGCTTTAATATCATTAGACACCGAAAAGGCGTTCGATAGGGTTTCCCATGGTTTTTTGTTTGCCACAATGCGAAGATGGGTTTTCCGGAGGGTCTGCTTAAGGGTATTAAACACCTTTATGCAGCCCCAACGGCTAGGATCTTGTGCAATGGGTACAGTTCATGAGAAATTTTGTTGAAAAACGGGACTAGACAGGGATGCCCCTTATCGCCAATACTATTTAACATTTATTTGGAGCCTTTGTTAAGAGCGCTCAAGGAGGATAAACTGATAAAAGGGGTAAGGGTAGGGGGGAGGGAACTAAAGTTCTCAGTTTTTGCTGATGATGTCCTACTACATTTAGAGGACCCAGCTATGAGTTTTGAGAGAGCAAGGGTTTTAATTGGGTGTTTTTCGGTGGTGTCAAATTATAAGCTGAATCTAACCAAAACCCAGGTTCTCCCCTTGACCCCGCATGTATTTAGGGCAGATTTTACTCAACTTAGTCTTCAGTGGAGGGCGGATGAGATTAAGTATTTGGGCATTCGGGTTACAGCAAATAGCGAACGGGGAGCTGAGGCAAATATGGAGGGGGTGATATCTGTAATAAGAGGAGATATACTGAGATGGAATAAGCTCCTCTTGAACTTTACGGCTAAACTTGGCCTTATCAAAATGAATATGTTGCCCAGGCTTTATATCCACTATATATTGCCCGTATGATATCCATATCACTTGGTTTAGGGTCATTAAACTTCTTTCTGATTTTTATGGAAATCTAGACCACCTAGGAAGAAGTATGAAACACTTTGTTTGCCCCAGGCAATGGGTGGGATTAAATTACCTGATCTCCTATTATATTATGTGGCAGGGCAATTGGGTTTTATGCTTTGCTGGGTTAGGGAGACTGAGGGAGGTATATATCCCAATATGGTTACAAATTGAGAGGCAGATGTTGAAGGAGGCGAGGTTTTCATCTGAGGCATTAATATATTCTAATCCTACAAAGGATCACTTTAAAGGGGTGGGAACCGATTGGGAAGTCATTGAGGGCCTGGTGGGCCTTTCTCTCCCGGCGCAGAGAAAATCCCAGTTGAAATCTTGGGATCAACCCTTGGTGGGTATCCCACATTTGTAATTGGGGGCAGGTGATAAGTGAGGTGGGCCACCAATTAAGGGGTTTAAAGGTGAGGGATCTTGTCCAAAGCGAAGGGTCACTATTCCAGCCCGGTGGAGGGATGCCCTTCTTTAAAAAATTGCAGCTAACCCAGTTGTTGAAGGCAGTGGTGAGAAAGACTGAGGGTTTTCGGATGGGTCATTCACTTGGGAATTTTAAAGGCAGTGGATCCGAAGGCAAATATTCTTTCTCAGATTTACAGGAAGCTGGTGGAGTTTGTTGGTCCACCCCCATACAGGTGGCGATTGGGATAAGGTTATGGCCCCAAGAATCTTGCTTGGATTCAATTTGGAAAGCTCATAGGTATATAACAATTCCTAAGTTTAGGACCATGCAGTATTTTATCGCATCTGATCTTTATTTTACCCGCAAAATTATATGATAGAAAGCTTAGGCAGACGGACCGTTGTTTCAGATGTGGGAATGGAATTGAGATTTACTCCATGTGATGTGGAGTGCTGTAAAATCTCCCCTTTGTGGCTGGAGATTAAGCAATATATGGATCCACTGATGAATTATTCTGATTACATAACCCCAGAGGTGTGTGTTCTGGGAGATTTCTCAAAAGTTCCTGGTGTTTTATCCAAATTTCATTTGGCTCTGATGTCATCATTAGTCAAGTCCTTTTTAGCTCAACATTGGAAAGACGACCAGGAATACTCCTATGGCCAGTGGGTGCGGGATTTGGTGATCACATTGGGTAGAATAAGGAGACAGCTTTGGAGCGAGGGGAATAAAAGGCTATATACTAAGAGATGGGCATCTTTAGAAGCAATTGCTTATCTCAGAAATAGCTGAAGGTCCGTCTGTCTTGCTTTTGACTAGCATGGGCTTAGTTAACTTCTCTTTTCAGAATGGGAATTTTCTGATTAGTATTTTGCCTTCTTTTTTCTTCTTTCTTTTCGATGACTTGATCGAGTAAGGTGGTCAGTATATAAATAAAACTTGAGATTCTGGCAAGGGTTAAAGGGATAGAGTGTAAGCCTTCCAGATGTCAGGTGGGATGGGACCTCTCTCTCTCTCTATAGGGATGCGGCAGGGGCTCCATCTGGTTTATTTCAGAGGCTGTCTATGATCTTCACTACCATAATAGTACTGTGGACAGGTATGTTTGACGGTATGGTGGAGTTGACTCCTGTTTTGGCTCCTTTCTATCTTCTCTTTTTTCTCTACAGGTTGATTGTGAGTTGTTCTTAGTTGTTTATATGACCTATATCTCTTGCTAATACTTTATTTTTTGGCAATGTGGGTTGTAATTTTTTTTTTTTACAGGGGTCTTTATTGGACACATATACTACTTTAAGATGGATTCCTGCTGTCTATGTATATATGGGATTGTATATAGTTCATACAGCCAGTTTGTGGGCTGTATATCCTGGTTATGCCAGGTCTTTATCTTCTTTTTTTTTTTTTTTTTCTAGTTGTAATGAATGATGATTGTTAATCAAAATTCAATAAAGACATGTTGAACAGTTGGTGAGTTGCAGCCATCCAGTTTGTGCACAGAGGTTGAACGTCTGTGTGAGGTGGTGGGATCCAGTGAGAAGTCATCAGGCCTTATTGAAGGAGGTGGATATGCGTCTAAGAGCGGTAGCGGGGGCAGAGCCTTAGATGTTAAGCCCATAGTCAATAATGGAGACAACAGAGCTCTGAACGGCGACAGTCAGGGCTTCTGGAGTAAGATGTTGCCTATGCCGGAAGAGAAGGCCAAGGCGAATATTTGCTGCTTTGGCTACAGAGTCAATGTGGGCACTGTAAGTTAGATGAGGGTCTAGAGTGATCCCAAGGTACTTAAAGGCCTGAACCTGTTCCAGGGTGACTCCATGACTGGTTTTGATGGATAGGGGTTGCAGCTTATGCTTGTTAAGAGAGCTGCTGAACATCATAGACTTCGTTTTCTTATTATTGAGGACCAGATAGTGATTTGAGAACCAGTTTTCAACAGATGTGAAGCCAAGCTGAAGGTAGTCTTGTAGAGGCCTAGGATCCTTATGGGAGGCAAGAATTACAGCATCACCTGCATAGAGGATGATTGTTTTGGGGCAATAATTTAGAAGGGAGTTCAGGAACAAGTTGAATAGTAGGAGGCCCAGAATGGATCCCTGGGGGACACTTGAGCGAACAGGCCTGATATCAGAGTGGACATCTGCAATTTTTACTCTTTGAGACTGGTTCTCCAAGTAGCTTTTGAACCAGGCAGTGGAGTCGGGAGAGAGCCCAGCTTTCAGACATTGCACAAGCAGTAGCTGGTGATGGACAGTGTTGAATGCCTTAGTCAGATCGATAAAGACGGACTCAATAAACTGACCATTGTCCAGTAAGCTGTGAAGAATGCCAGGAAATTCCAGTAGACCAGATGAGGTGCTATGTCCTTTCCTGAAGCCATGTTGTTGTGAGCACAGGATACTGTATTTGTCCAGGAAATCTGTGAGCTGATCTGCTGCAATATGTTCAAGGGCCTTGGAGAGGATTGGCATTATAGAGATCGGATGGTAGTTTCCATGAGTGGCATGTCACCACTTTTATGGACAGGGGTAACAGTAGCAGATTTCCATTTGTCAGGGAACTGGCTGAGCCTAAGTGAGAGGCTAAAAATATATGTCAATGGCTGTAACACCTCATCAAGGGTGAGGGACAGCAGTTTAAGATCAAGTGCATCACTGCTGGATCTGGATTTGTTGATGACTTTGGTAATGTATTTGCGGGCATCATGCATCTTGACTGCTTTGAAGTAAAAAGGCGGGTGGTTAGAGGAGGAGGTCATTGGGGGGGAAGAGAGGAAGGGTCATAGTCCTTGAAAAAGTCAGAAGGGAGAACACTGCTGACATCAGTGAATGCAGTGTTGAAGGCATTTGTTACGATTTTAGGGTCAAGCGTAGAAGACCCATTTATGTTGAGCAATGTAGGGGATGTTTTTGGCTGCTTCCCAGTGACCTCTTTAATATTGTTCCAAAATGCCCTCCCATTACCCCAGGTATCTGTGAGTGTGTTCTTGAAGTAGGTAGATTTCTTTTGCCGGATAGATTTGGTACAGTCATTCCGTGCATGTTTATAGTTTTGGATGTCAGTTTCTTTACCAGTAGTTCTAGCCAGATCCAAGAGGTGATCTCTAGATTTTAGTGGACGTAAGAGATCGGCTGAGAGCCTGGGATTGCAAAGGGCTTTGACTTTACGCTTTTTAAAATGAACGTAGGAGTAACAGGCTGCATTTAAAGTGCTGAAGTAATCCAGTGCAGTATTTACATCTGTTGCTTTGTAGATAGGGGACCAGTCTTGGAGATTGAGGCATGTTTTGAGGTGTGACAACTGCCCACGTGGTAGGACTCTACTAGTGATGATATTAGGAGGGAGCTTGCGGAATTTGTTTGACCGTTCACAGATGACAAGGGAATGGTGACTAAGTGAGTCGGGGAGGACTGAAGTATTTGTGATACGAGTTGGGTGGCTGTTAAGAATCCAATCCAGGAGGGTGCTGGTGCCGGATTTGTAGTTTTTCATGGTCGGAGAGACAACTATCTGGGTGGGATTGACTGATGAAATGGCATCCTTATGGACGCCATCAGACGCGAGTCAGTTTATATTAAATGCTTACATTTGCCTACATTGTTAGTCCCTACATGTATTACGATGGTTTGGCTGTTTGGTGAGCTTTCCATGATCCTGGGTAATCTGTTTTTTTTGTCTTTTATATGGGCACCTGGTAGACAATTAACCATCTTGTTTGTTTTATCCTTCCCACATATTACACTGTCAGTTTTTCTCAAGATGGAATTTCCAATGACAAGTAGCATTTCATGCTATTTGTAACTTCTGGTACCACAGGAATGTCTTACTCAGTTGGCATTAGGACAGCATACCTATTTATTACTTCAATATCTGTAGTGCCCAGAGCTCGTCCCATTTTTCCTGGGTATCCCACTTATAGTAGCCCATTCTGGTGTCTCTAAGTTCCTCTGGTCTACATTTTGCTGTGGGGTAGTTGTTTCACCCATAATAGTGTTTTTACTGTCTGGTAGTGCCACTACTTGAGTTATTTGTTTGTGCTAAGTAATAGAATCATAAAATCTTGATGGCAGAATGAGACCCTCAGGCCCATCTAGTCTGCCCTTTCCACTCCATTTATTTATTCTGCACCCTTTCCCGTGGCCTCCTTCTCATTCCCACACAGCCCCTATATCTGTCCCATGCAATCTTGAACTCCAACAATGTCATTTTTTATTGAACTCCTCACGGTGCCTACTCCAGTCTACTACTGTCCCATTTCCACACATCTGTCACATGTCTAGGTAGCATTATTTGGAGTTGAGGCTACCTCTGCGTACATATGGCAGCTGCAGCACCTAGAGATAGATTCCTCACTATACAGCAGGTCTGAAAGATCATTTAGCATGCTGTAACCTGCCATAGTTATTTGAAAAGAAGTTATGCTTTCTAGGTTTATTAGGAGTTTTGAATAATACACATCTTTAAAGAACTGCAATATGTTGGTGCCTCTACTTACCTTTGCAGTAGTTTTAGAGTTTCCTGTCCCTTTCCCCTTCTTCCTGCAGGACACGCAAGACAAGCGCTGATTTGTGAGTCTCTGCATGCGGCTCCACAAGCAGCATACATGTACCCTCTTGCTTACGGCTGCCTCTTATCGAGTGGTGACCCGGATGTCTTCTTCCAGGTCACGGGAGTGCACATTCAACTTGTGTGTGATCAGAAAAGTAAATTACTTAATCTGACACAGTATTCCTCCTGGACATTTTGTGTTATCCCCCAGCCGGCAAGTCCTTTTGAAAAAACTCTACTTTCAGGCTCTCCTGTAGTCCCTAATATTACATGGGACTACCGATCTCCATCCACTTCCTGTACAACGCACTGGTTGCTAGGCAGATTAAGGCACTCTGAGGCCCTAGGCACAGGAGAAATCTGAGACCCCCTTCACTGCACCAGGGCCCCTTCACTGTGACCACACTCCTTGGTTATTGCATATCAGTTACTGACATTTTTAAAACAGATTTTCTCACTGTCCCTAAAAAGTGGCATACAACCTAAATAACCTAACTAAAATGCTTCAAAATTAATTACACTAATAATATCAGAATGAAGAACATCAGTCCTAGTTTTGATCATTAGAGAAAATAATTTTCTAATTGGCTTGGTACAGATATTGTTTTGGGTATGAAATGTCTTGATTTGCTCTTATGACCCCCCCCATCAGACACATGTGCACTCCCACTGTTGGTGTTACCATGTTGTCCTGTCAGGTGGTATGAACCAGGCTTTGGTAGTTTTTTTGGGTAGGGTAGGGCCTATCTCTGAAAAAGCATAGGTCCAGGGTGGTGTAGGAGTTAAACAGGTAGTTTACTAAAAGAGTCATGATGAATTATAGTGATCATGCTGCAAAGTGAAAGATTATTGGAAGAAATAATTTCAGGGATAAAACATTAATGTTATTGATAATATGGCAGGATCAAATAATACAAAATTTATTGATGGGATGCTGGAAATATATTCAGTGGTTCACCCTGAAAACAGAACTACATCAGCACCACAACTTCAAAATGAGTGGGATGAGAGAATAAAAAAGAAAATTTTTAACAGTACAATTGAAATGCATTGTAGATTTCTTTATTTAATTTTTTTTGTATTGAATCTATTTTACTCCCTGTAGCTCAGTCTGCATTCATCTGGCTGCCATCTTCTGCACCCCATGCGACCCCTGAAGACTCACTCACACATAGGGCTAGCACGCACAGTGCCCGCAGCTGGGACCTACTAATCCCCAGCCACCAGTCCTAGATCTAATACCCAGGTGCAATTCCATATGGATCTGAGGGTGTGCAGAGGCACAGCCATCAAGCCACCACCACCGACCGTCATTTTCCGCCATGTTTTTTTGTCCCCTCGGAGTACAGACATGCAATGACATCTGGGTACTACGTGGCAACTTCCACCGTACTCCTCACTCTGTAGACCCCTTCCCCGATCTCCATCGGGGGCCTCTGCAGCATGGTGTGTTTCCTGAACCCTCCCCCAGGGAGAGAAAAGGAGCAGTAGGTAGACGCTCCTTCCCCTCCCTCCCTGGGTGACCCCCGACAACCGGGGCTCATTTCCAATCCCGGGTCACCATCATAGCGCGAGGTGTGGTGTCCAGCGCCTTAACCCTCATCACCACCGGGCCGGCTGATTTAATGGATTTTAGGAGTGAGATTAAAGAGTTCCTGACACAGTTGAGACAACTTTAAATAAAATGTAACATCCGGGTATAGATGTAGCTCATATTTTGTATTTATTACTAAGTGTATTTGCAAGAATACAGTATCTCTGCACTTTTTAGCTCTTTTCTGCCTGTCTACACCCGACACTATACTGTTATTGCGACATTAAAATATGTTGCTGTGAAGATATTTGTGTTATCATAAATAGGGGCTTGTGATGCAATATGTAGAGGAGTAGTTAGAGTAGATACAATTCCCTAGTCTGACAGTTTCTATATTCTCTAACATATTCTCAAGGTTTTGCTTTGTAAATATTGTATTCGCCATGTATTAAATGAACATTATTTATCCTGTTATTTATGTGCCAGTAATGCATGTATTTTACCTGCCATTTATCTGTATATGTTCTGGATATATGTTCTCAGGACCTCCTTGTTAATAAGCCTGCTCAATGGAGTTATTCCTGCAATAAACTTGAAACTTGAACTAGTCTACTGGATTGGGATCTTGTTTTCATGTAACTGTTTTCAGTCATAAAGAAAACAGAATTAATTACTGAAAATATATGAAGTAATAAACAAGATGGGATGGAGCTGAATATAAATCTGACTTTTTTAAAGTTTTCCTAATGCTTTCAGGGGCTCTTTAAATATAAAGCATACATACTGAATTGCATTGTTAATCTTTTATATTTAAGAATAAGACTTGATAAGTGGAGAGTCTAAGTGGGAGGGAGAGACAAAGCAAAGTCAGTGGGCATATTCACACCTTACAGGTCAGCCTGGCCAAGGGTCCCTGAAGAAATCAGCTGCAGTTTACACCTAATCAGTTGGGTGAAAAAATTTTTTTATTTAATATATCGGAGAACACCTGTGAGCGGTGCTCATTTGTAGGTTCCGTGTCAGGTGCAAGAAGAAAGTGAACAGGTACATAGCATTACATACAAGGCATTACATTACAAGCAAGGACAAAATTGCATTGGTACAAAACAATAATATGTATACCCTTGAGGAGAGGAGGAAGAGGGGGGACATGATAAAAAGTTTCAAGTACATCAAGTGCACCAACAGAGTCCAAGAGGGTAGCATCTTTCAGAAAAAGAGATGTGTAAGAACAAGGGGGCACAATTTGAAGGTAGAGGGGGGACGGCTCAGAGATAATGTGATGAAGTATTTTTTCACGGTGAGGGTTGTGGATACATGGAACAGCCTTCCCTGAGGAGGTAGTGGAGTCAAAAACAGTGGAGGCATCTAAGAATGCATGGAACACAGACATAAGGCAATTCTAGTTGGGGGGGTAAGAGGAAGTAGGCTGTTGGTTAACTAGGATCTGCAGCTTATCAATTAGGTAGGGAAATGAACAGACCAGGAGGGCCAAGTGGTCCTTATCTGCCGTGAAATTCTATGTTTCTAATACATTACAAGCTAGGTAGACAATAACTGTGGATTACAAGACTAAGATAGCATTTAGCTTAAGGTATAACATTTAGACATTGCTTCGGCATTGGTGAGAATCATGTCAAGTTCAGTACCTGCCTTGCTCAGGTTACCTAGCAGTTGAGTCCTTTAAAAAAAAAATGCATCTCAGGTAGAAGAAAATGATATGTAGTAAATATATGTTTGAGATAGCTGTAGGCCCCTGGCAGTCAAGGCCCCAAGACACATGCCTATGTTGCCTATGCCTCAATCGGCCCTGATCTGCCCCTCAGTTTAAATGCACAATGGTTTATGCTCCATTTCAATGTACTGCATTGCTTTCTGTCCCACAGCACGTAGCTATCACACAGTCTCACACAGCAAACAAGTACCAAAAGACAATATTACCATTTTGTTTTATTTCCTTATACAGGGCCAGGCCATGTGAGGCACATCTGCAACTTCTGCCCAATCAAGTTGCACATAGTAGTCTATTAATCTTTGTATAGCAGTGCTTACATATTGTACATGCACACAGGCTGACAGTAATAATTCCTACCCACATTTTATCAATTTATTATTTAGCCTATAGGACCTTGAGCTAACTCTTCCTCTCTGTAGAAATACTGGCCAGCATAATTCTGACAAGCCTTCAGTCTCCATTTTCTCCAGTATGTCAGGGTTCTGCTTAAGAGTCTTAGTTCCAAAGCTTTCATTCACATTCAGGCAGAGTGTCATGTGGCAGCCACAAAGTTAATCATATGAAGAAATGTTGTATCCCTTCCCAAATCCCTAATGTAATTGGTTATTCCCAGCCCTTATAATGCCTGCTTATTTATCTTGGCCTCAAGGGCCCTTTTCATGGCACCAAAGAACTGGCTGTAAAACTGCAGGGACCCTTTGATGCAGCAATTGCTTTGGATTCTGTATGCTTAATGGGTTCTTACAATGAAAGGTTAACATCAGATTTAACTCCTAGATATCTGAATCATGTAAACTCCAGAAATTTGGAGTTGTCCAACTTCCTCCTTGACAAGATACTTTTTTCTTTTATACAGAATTTCATTATCTGAGTTCTCTACATTTAGAAAGAGGCCAATTCAAGTAAAATGTTTTGCTGCAAAAGCTATACTTCTTGTAAAACCTGTGGGAGGGGGTTCTGGACAGTAGAACAGTATCACCTGTCTATATTGGCAGCTTTATCCGTGCCATTTACTGTTGGATAATGGGTGTTAACAGTCACAACAGGTTTCTCTCTGTGTTTCAGTACATAACATTCAAATTCTAGGGGTTGGGGGTAGGAAGAAGTAGGCTGCTGGTTAACTAGGATCTGCAGCTTATCCAGTAGGTAGGGAAATGGGCAGACTGGGTGGGCCAAGCGGTCCTTATCTACCGTTAAATTCTATGTTTCTATGTTTCTGTAACATGAACAAGCATTTGTCAATGCTGAAAGTTTGCTTGCTGGCATTGGCACTGGTAGTGTAGAAGTTACAGAGCTGCATAATAGGAATGGCAGCGAAGTATTGAACTGAAGCCAACCCCACCACCACCCTGCAGAGCGTGACAGGCACTGGGGTGTGCCTTTGGGTCATCAGGCATAACGACCATGCCATTTCACCACACCCTACCCTGCAGACACTGACAAGTGTCACGGTGTTCCTTGGGGTCTTTGGCCCTTATGTGCACCCCATTCCATCAGGAGATATGGTGAGATGGGTGTGGTATAGGAGAATGGGGTGAAGTTTGGGCCCGAAGAGTCCAAGCACACCTTGATGCCTCTCACTGGCTGCAGGGTGTGGGTGGGGGGTGGAATGGTATGAGCATTACAGGCAAGAATCCAAAGTCACACCCCTGATGCCTGTCATTCTCTACAGGGTGGGGCATTATGGTCGGAAACCCTAACACCTTAGGCATTCATTGGTATTTTCACTCCAAATTTTCAACATGGTTTTTTTGTGACCCCCACCTCAGGAACAGTGGCAATATCAGTTTGTTAGCCGAAAACTGCTTTTGCACAGTGACTACGGCATTTGGCACCACAGGTGCAAAACACATTCCAAACAGGATGTGAAAATGACAGCGTAATGTTCATGGGGAGGTGTAAAAATGGCAATGTTGAAAATCTGGTGTGAAAATCTTAAAAAAACTGGTGAAGTCAAGAGTGTGCATAGAAACCGTGCAACGCACACCCGTAATGTAACTAGTTTTGGGATTTTTTTACAGCAGATTGTTAACACAGGCATTTTGGGACCTCTGATCATGAACAGTGTCAGTGTGATTTTCTTTATCTGTCCCGAACAATGATTTCCCACAGCAACCACGCATTTCTGCGCTGAAAGTGTGAAAACACATTTCGGCCATGTTGTGGAAAATGACAGCCATACTGTTCATAAGCAGGTGTGGAAAAATGCCACTGGTGAAAATCTGGACTGAGAATATTACAAATTCATGAACTTACGAGGGTGCGTGGAAACTGCATAATACTCACTCGTAACACAGTCATTTTATGGAGTTTTGTCACCAAATTTTCAATATAGCCATTTTAAGACCTCTGCTCATGACCAGTGTCACTGTGATTTTCTTAATCTGTCCCAAACATTGTTTTCGCACACTGACTGTACCATTGTGCTCTACATGTGCAGAAACAAATTTTGGGCAAGATGTGAAAAATGGTAGCTGTACTGCTCATAAGGAAGTGCGGTAAAATGGGACTGTTGAAAATCTGGTGCGTGAATATTACAAATTCGCAAACTTGCCAGCGTGGGTAGGAACTGCGCAACATGTGCTCCTAAAACAGTCATTTTTGGGAATTGTTTTCACCAAATTTTCAACATAGCCATTTTAAGACCTCTGCTCATAAGCAGTGTCACTGTGAGTTTCTTAATGTGTCCTGTACATTAATTTCACACACCGACTGCGCCATTGTGTGTTACCTGGGTGGAAACACATTTTGGGTGAGATGTGAAAAATGACAGCTGTACTGATCATAAGGAGGTATGGTAAAATGGCAATGTTGAAAATCTGGAGTGAAAATACTGAAAATTCGCGAACTTAAGAGCGTGAGTAGGAACTGCGCAACGCATGCTCGTAAAAGTCATTTTTAGGAATTTTTTCACCAAATTTTCAACATAGCCATTTTAAGACCTCTGCTCATGAACAGTGCCACTGTGATTTTCTTAATTTGTCCCGTACATTGATTTCGCACACCGACTGTGCCATTGTGCGCCATATGTATGGAAACACGTTTTGGGTGAGATGTGAAACAACAGCTGTACTACTCATAAGAAGGTGTGGCAAAATGGCAATGTTGAAAATCTGGAGTGAAAATATTAAAAATTCGTGAACTTACGAGAGTGCGTAGGAACTGCATAACGCATGCTCGTAAAACAGTAATTTTTTGGAATTTTTCCACCAAATTTTCAAAATAGGCTTCTTGAGAGCCCACCTTATGAACACTGGCAATGTCGTTTCATTAATCAGTCCTGAAAGGTGATTTTGTGCAGTGACTGCGAAATCACCCTTCCAGCCGAATAACGCCATGACAGTGACAGCATTCAGGAGAAGGGGTCCCAAAAACCCCATGTTAAAAATTTGGTGCAAAAATTCCAAAAAATGCCCGAGATATGCAGCAAAGTTGAAAAAACCCTATCTATTACATTATACAGCTTACCGGCATTTCCTCATTTCGCGGTCGGCTTTGAAGAGTGCAGACGTGTTCCCGGTCCACCGAAGATCGTCGCGCCGGACTCCAGAGTTAAGTATGGGGTGAGGGGGGTGTGGGGAGGCAGGTGCACAGTGGGTGGGTGCGGTGGGGGCAGGAGACTGTGAGGGACCGTTTTTAATTTACAGGTTTTTTTTAATTATTAAGGCGGCGTGGGACATTTGCCACACTGGGGTGGACTCCCAGTGTGGCAGCTGAAAAGATGTTTGGGGGCTGGAGCCGGCGGGGATTGGGCACCCCTGTTGGCCATACGGACGTGTGCCACGCTGGGGTGGGCTCCCAGCGTGGCAGCTGTAACGCTGTTTTTGGGGGGGAGCTGGAGCCAATGGTGGATTGGGCACCCCGTCGGCTATACTGTATGTGCATGGGGGGGCGCGTCAGCATGTAATATGCGTGCATGCATGTTGAGGGGGGGAGCTCTGCTCACTGAAATGGAGCTCTCCCTTTCAACTGTATGCCACTGCATTTTCAGCTGTCATAGACAGCTGGAGCAGTGATTGGCGCACTGCGACTGCACCTGCAAACACACTGACTGAATTGGAAGAGGCTGACGCACCTCTGGAAAACTCGGATGATGGCACTATGTTTCTTGCACATGCGTGCAAGCAAACATAATAATATGGGAGACAAGACGCATCCCTGTTTAACTCTTTTTCTTTTAAGTACGGGATTAGTCATATTTCCACTCCTTGACACCCTCATCCTAGCTGTTGTGTCTGTATGGAGTAACTCTAAGACTGACAATAATCTTCTGACAATATCTTTATTTATAAAGCTCTTCCATAAGATAAGCCTACCGACATTGTCAAAAGCAGCTTTGACATCTCTGAAGGCCGAATACATTCGTATCCCTTATTCAGAATATAGTTCTCAACAATATGATTCAATATAAAAATACGGTCTACTAGAACAAAATCTGTTGGAATCCTGCAGTGAAAGAGGAAATGCACCCATTTCTAATACCCACATTTCCAGCTTGGATAAAGTAACTCTGGAGCATATCTTTAAACTTGTATTGAGAAGCAAAATGGAGAGATAGCAACTGGGGTCTTGTCTATTCCACTTCTTAAAGCATGGGGCTATGACCTCTTCTTTCCAGTTCTCAGGAAGCTGCTGACAATGTTAAAATTCATGACCAAAATCTAGACATTTCTTTGGATGTGCGTGGAAAGCTCTGCAGGCATCCTATCTCTACCGGGAGCCCTATTATTTCTCTGGGCTTTGATTGTGGATATTATTTTAAACACTAATGTACAGATTTTCCAATCAGTTTTCCTCAATTCCTGCTTCCACAGAACCACCCCTTTTTACTGTGCATTTTCCAGTATATTTTGTATCTTTGTTTAAAGTGTTAAAGTGAAGTGTTAAACTTCAACCATTATTTGTGGCATTAAACACTGTGGCCCCCATAATCAAAAGGTAGTTCCAGCGATAACATGCTTCATGCTGGTGCTAACCTGGGTTTGTGCTGGCCCTCTGGCCGGGGCCACATTTAGAGGCCACAGAAGCTGCCCAAACCCAGCAATGCCAAGGCACTACCTGAACCACTGCGCCTATGAAAATAAGGGGGTTGCTCATGCAGAATGGTGAAACAGTATTTTCAAAAGTTTGTGGTTTCACTGAACAACACCCAGAGTGGTGCAGTTTACTGCCACCAAAACCTATATCTCAGCAAGGCATTAATCCCACATCCTTGTCACAGTGGGTGGGAATAAATTTTAGATGAGGCAAATTTGCAGGTTTAAATACAAACTGTGGTGTGATATTTATTTTTCAAAAGTTTGAAAAATAATAAATGAAAATAAAAAAAAAACTGCAAAGAAAATCACTACTTAACGTCAGTAGTTTCTCACATAATACAGTCCTGGATCATAGAGCTCCCAAGACCCTTCTTATCTGCATTCAACAGCTTGCCTGTACAAACTGTAGAACATCTCCTCCCCTCTCAGGACTGAGCCCCACTGGAGTGACTGAACTCAGAGAATGGGCTTTATATCTTTAGGTAGGGTCACCTTACTGAGCCCTTTCTATTTACATGTCTGGACATGTTTCAAAACCAAGGGAAGGGGGTGTTTCAGGAGACTTCCTGGTTCAGTTAAAGATACAGGGTTGGGGGTGTTAGGGAACTGGAAAGGAGTTTGGGAGGATAAGGGACTGTATGCCAAGGACAGGCTTCATCTTGCCTCATTAGGGAAGGAAGTCCTTAAACAGGGGGTGGCTGACTACATTCAAGAAAGGTGGGGTTTAAACTTGTGAGGGACGGAGGGATAAGGGAGGGGCTGACCAGAAGCCCTCTCCTCCAGGTGAGGGGAGTAGCCTTCAAACACAAGGGGAGGGGAAACAGACTGGGGAGGAGGTTTCAGGAGGAGCAGAGGGAGGATGGAAGTATAAGGAACCTGGGTGGGGTTCAACAAAGGGGATCAGGGATAAGGGGTGGGGGTGGTGTTAGTAAATGCCAGGAGCTTGGGAAACAAGTTGCCAGAGTTCCAGGCCATGCTGTTCGAGGGGTGGATGTGGCGGCGGTCACGGAAACATGTGCCAACAAAAACCATGACTGGGACCTAAACATGCGGGGGTACACTATGCTTAGGAAGGACAGAAAGGAGGGCAGAGGGGGTGGAGTGGCTATGTTCATTACAGATGACATAGAAACTGCTAGGGTAGAAGAGGCAGAGGGAAACGTGGAGGCCTTATGGGTCACCTTACGAACCCCAGCAGGAGGTAGGGTCAAGCTGGGTGTAGTATATAGGCCCCCCAGGAAGGGTGATGTTCTGGAGGATGGTTTACTGGACAACATCATTGTCCAGTGTGGACCAAAAGGGGAAGGAGTGGTGTTGATGGGGGACCTTAATATGCCAGGTACAAATTGGGGAACCATGTCCTTTAAGGTAGCCAAGGAGCAGAGGCTGCTGGATGGCTTCCAGGATGTGTTCTTAACACAGCATGTGATGGAGCCCACAAGGGAGGGGCAAGTCTTGGAGGTGGTTCAAACAACATGAAGTCTTGCTGTATTCTGACAATTGCAGTTAGCCCCAGCCTTTAAACTTCCCCGGAGAACAAAGGGTTAACTTTTCTATGCATGGCATAGAATGTTCATCTCGAGCTATGTTGAAGCCTCTGCCTGTTGTTATCCGAATTGCAACCGTCAGATTCTTTACTCCGCCTCACTGAACAGTCGCTCTGGAGATTTCTCCTGCTGCTCGGTTCAAAGTCGGTTGAAGTGTCAGTTTTCGTTTTTTTTTTCTACCGAAATTGTTGTTTCCGCATAGTCAGCTCAAGTCTCTGTCTGTGGTACCGTGAGTACTAGATAGGTGTTGTTCAATTTTCTGTGTGGAACTTATAAAAAGTGTGGATCGGTTCAGCTGAACTGATCATTTCGGGTAAAATTTGTACTTTACTTTAGTGTGTGGTTAACAGTCCATATCGGTTTAAAAAAAAGACGGGTTTTAGTACAGTCTGCACAGATTCTTTGCATTTTCAAGAGAGAGTGACTTACTTTCAGATTCTGCCTACATGTTACATACCATTACTGACCACGCTCGGTCATGCTACATTTCTCTAATGAAAGTGAAAGAGCTCCTCACTCACTCTTCACTCGCTTCAGTTGGTAACTTGTTTTACAGGATTCTACATGAAAATAATGTGAAGTACACAGTTACTTTGCGTTTTCTTAACAGAGAGGGACTTACTTTCGGATTCTGCCTACATGTCATTACTGATTATTGACCACTCTCGGTCACGCTACATTTCACTAATAAAAGTGAAAGTGCTCCCCACTCATTCTCCCTGTAAAGGTGATAACTTTTCAGAAAAGTAAACGAAACAGAAAAATAAACATTTTTTTTTTTTACCAGATCATCTACTGATGATCCATGTATTTATGTCACACAGGGACTACTTTTCTGCTCTCCCCCCACAGTATTTGTGGCCATTTTATAAGATAGATAATCCACTCTAGGGTGTGCGGTCGTGCTCTGATGTACTCACGCCTTGGGTGGTTGAACACACTTGGCCTGTGGCCTCGTGCATCTCAACGCACACCAAGGCGTGCGTATATCAAGCGCGACCGCACACCCTAAGTGGATTATCTATTACATATCTATATCTAGATATATATCTGTATCTATATATATATATATATATATATATATATACACACACACATACATATGGATTGCATCACAAGTCCTATGAAGACAGGTTGAAGGAACTGAACATGTACTCCCTGGAGGAGAGGAGAGGAGAGAGAGAGGGGATATGATAGAGACATACAAGTATCTTACAGGGAGGAACAGGGTGCAGGAAAACACTATTTTTAAGCGAAAAAGATGTTCCAGGACTAGAGGGCATGGGATGAAGTTGGAGGGAGGACGATTCAGAGGAAACATAAGAAAGAATTTCTTCACAGAACGGGTGGTGGACAAGTGGAATACCATGCCAGAGGAAGTGGTGGGGCCTGAAACAATCACGGGATTTAAGAATGCATGGGATAGACATAAAGGAATTCTTGAGGTTAGGGGTAAGGGGCAAAAGACTTCTAGGAAAACAAACTGAACTTACAAGCTCAAATGGGCAGACTGGGTGGGCCATAGGCCCTTATCTGCCGACACTGTCTATGTATCTATGTACATATACACATATATATATATATATATATATATACACACACACACACACACACACATATACATACACACACACACACACACACAACACCCCGAGGATGGAAATAAAATAAATCACTTGACTGAGATCAGCATTGAGGATTGGGATGAATGGATTGAAGTAGTGTAAAGGAAAGGGGGTTACAAAATCAAATCAACTAACTGACTTACACCTAGCAAACAGGTAACTAAGATTGATGAGAAATGTCTCAAGAGTGTTGTCATGGAATATACCTGGCTTAAAAAATAAATCGTGAGATGGAGAATTTGTGCAATTTATAAGGAAATTTGATATCAATTTTCAAGAAACTTGGCTAAAGGAGGATGTAAATGTTAATGGATATAAATGCCACTATAAATCGGCAATTAAGAAAAAGAAATTTGGTTGGAATTCAAGGGGCTTGTAACTCTATGTAAATTAAGGAGAGGAAGTACAGTTGAAGAAATATACAAAATGACAGTATTCTGGGAATAAAAATCAATACTGAAAAGGAAACAATTATTTTGCTTAATATATACATATTGCCTTCAATAAGTATAACAGAAAAAAAACAATTAGTTCTTTGAGAGCTTTTCTGGACAATGATATATCATTGAATCCTTTGAATAGTTATGTTATACTAGGTGATTTCAATGCAACAGTGGGTATACTGAAGAACATATCTATAGAAGCGGTGAGAATATTATCAAATGATACAGTAAATGATGTCTGTACTAACAGAAATTCAATGAATCTCTATGCAAATAAGAGTACAGAAATAAGTAAAATACTTACAAATAGGAATTTTACACAGCTGCATGGCCGAACAACAGGAGATAAATGGGAAAGTCACAAATGCAAATGTGAGAGGAGCATCTGTCATTGATCATGTTTGGTTAAGCCTTAACTTAATAAACATAGAAACACAGAATTTGACGGCAGATAAGGACCACTTGGCCCACCTAGTCTGCCTATTAGAATAGAAAGAAAATTTAATCTAACAATCAATGATATGTTGAAAAGCGAGCAGTGACCATTGGTAATGAATATAGAATTAAAAACCAAATTGGAAAGGAGAAAAAAATATGGGGAAAGTAGAAGTAAATATAAACAGAAAGGGGTGAAAGGGATAAGCTGGAATTTAATAAACAGTAAAAAAAAAAAAACTCTTTGAAGAAGTAAAATATAGAGAGATAATTGAAAAAATGGAAAACTGTATGTCCCCAGAAGTAACAATACAAATGGAAGATCATAATGGTACAATGAAAGAAATAGCATTTATTGTTCAAAAAGAGTCTAATACATACTATATTATATGTATATATATATATATATATATATATATATATATATATATATATATACACAGATACACACACACATACATACACACACACATACACACATGCACATATATATACACAAACACACACACATAGTGCTTTCGCGCTGAGGTTCATTGTCTTTTAACTTGTTTTTTGTTTTAATTGGGTTCACCACTACATAACCCAGTTAGACCATATTAGGGTAGCTGGTTCATTCCACTGAGGTGTCAAACAGATGAGGCACACCGATGAGTTCTGGTAGGACGAAACATGTGTCTGTGTCTTCTGCTGGCACCCTATGCAAACTGTGAGAGAGGCCTTTCGGCACCATGTATTTCTGCTTAAAGTTGAACCGGCATAATATTCTGTGCTGATTTGCATATGCAGCCCATGATGCTTTGCATTATAGGGGCATGTGTGATTTTGTATTTCTTTGAAACTTGGCTTCCCGGTCAATGCCCTTTGGGGTAACCATTGCCTCAGTGCTTGCATGCTGAGGTTCTTTGTCTTTTAACTTGTTTTTTGTTTTAATTGGATTCACCACAACATAACCCAGATAAACCATCTTAGGGTAGCTGGTTCATTCCACTGAGGTGTCCAACAGACGAGGCACACTGATGAGTCCTGGTAGGACTCTTTACAAACTGTGTGAGAGGCCTTTCGGCACCATGCATTTCTGCTTAAAGTTGAACCAGCATAATATTCTGTGCTGATTTGCATATGCAGCCTATGATGCTTTGCATTATACGGGCATGTGTGATTTTGTATTTCTTTCACACATATAAATTCATGGCAAAAAACTCCATTTAATGCATCAGTTAGGGTTGTTCCACAGCAACAAAAGTGAGGAAATTCAGTGTTAGGGTTGCCACCCCTTGCACCCCACGCCCACCCTGTCCTCACCAACAGGCATCGGGGTGTGTGTTGGGGTTGTCAGCCCTAACTCTCACCTCATTCCATGTGTAAATAAGCTGAGATGGTGCAATATAGGAGAATGGAGTGAGAGTTAGGACCGATGACCTCAACGCACACCCCGATGCCTGTTGGTGGAGACGGGGTGGGCGTGGGATGCAAGGGGTGGCAACCCTAACACTGAATTTCCTCACTTTTGTTGCTGTGGAACAACCCTAACTGATGCATTAAACTGAGTTTTTTGCCATGAATTTCCCTTCTTTTTGAGAATATGCACTATAAATAGTGACTGGAATGTGGTGGTGGGAGCACGGGGCCTGAACATGTGATTTTTGTCACTTCGCTGCGCAACAACTGTATGACCAAGTGAAATGAAAATTGTTAAATGAAGACATGTACCATGGCACACCATGTGTCCAGAATTGTGTGTACATCCTTTCAACGGTTGGACAGGGCCACAAGCATACAACATAACACGCACAATTCAGCAACCGTAAGAGCCAGTGATCCAAAAACTGGAACACTGAAAGATGAATTATAGATCTTTGTACATTCCAAATGCCAGGCAAATCAGATACATGGTTCATAAGTTACTGAAGCATAATGAACCAAATTTTCATTTATCAGAGTGGCACAATTCCGCACCCGTTAATGTTTTACACATGAAACCACTGTAAGGCACCTCTGTGCCACTAGGGCTACCTGTGCTATAAATTCAAAGGCAGTAGCACCATGCAGAACGCTATGTGCAAAATGTTAAATGTGTCATGCAGTAGCTCCACAGTGAATTATTATTATGTAAACAGCATAATTCACTTCTCCAGGACTTCCACTCAACACCCTCTGAATTTCATGTGAAAACACCAAACCGTCCCAGAGATATTCAATTTGTGTGTTTCTGTACCTTTAAGAAGTCTTCCACCATGAAATGGAAATCGCGGCTGAAAATGCACTAAAATGGTGGACCTGGTGGCCATAAAATCAGTAACTGTGAAGTGGGCCAACTTCAAATGGCCATAACTCTGGAACAGAAAACATTTTTTCACCAAACAAAAACTGGCATGTTCCTTGTACAAAGGTCTTTCTACAGTATGAGCAACATTTCAGACAAATCAACCACGCACTGGCTGTGCTATGCATCACAGAAGACAGTGCAGAAAAATAGCAAAAACAATATTTTGCACTGCAGTACGCAAACGCAAAAACACAAACGGTAATATTAATACAAACGGTGATGGAAACAGTGAGGTAAAATAAAATAGTAATGCTAATGGTAACGCAAACACAAGTGCAAATGGTGATGCAAATGATAAGCAAACATAAGCGATAGCATAAATGGTAAGAGAAGCATGGCACAAACATTAATGAAAACAGAAATGGTAGCATAAATGCTAACGGCAACAGAAATGCAAATGTTAAAACAGTAATGCAAACGCTAATAACAACGGAACGCAAACAGTAAGGAAAATGCAAACGGTAACACAAATGCAACCAGAAATACAAATGGTAATGACAACAGCGATGCAGAAGGTAACAGTAATGCAATCGACAATTGAAACGCTACCGAAAATGCAAATGCTAAGGCCAACAGAAAGGCAAAAGCAAACAGTGACGAACATGCAAACAGTAACGGTAATGCAATTGGAAACGCAAACGGTTATGGTAACACCAACGAGGACACCAAAGGGAACACAAACACAAGCACATACACAAATGTAAACGGTAATGCACATGGTCATGGTAACACAATTGGACATGCAAATGCTTATGGTAACACCAACGATGATGCCAAAGGAAATGCAAATGGAAGCACATACGCAAACGCAAATGGTAATGCACATGGTGATGCAAAAGGAAATGCAAACAAAAACAGTAATGGAAATGCAAATGGTAACAGTAATGAAAGTGCAAATGCAAACTCAAAGGGTAACGCACACGGTGACGTAAACATAAATGCTAAAGCAAACAGTTACAGAAACGCAAGCAGAAACGCTAACTGTAACAGTAACGAAAAGCACACACTTTTTTTCCCAAAAAGGTGCATTCAGAAGCACAGCGAATACAAAGAATATATGCATAATTATGGTCCTCAGAGCAGAAAATGAACACATGGAATACTAAATTGCTTATATCTCAGGAACCGTACGATGTAGAAAAAAAGTAAAATCTCATATTATTTATGACTTTCCTGGCTAGTTTTGCATTTAGCCCCCTAGTGGGGGACTATGAATTCTTCAGACGAAAAGTCTGTATCTCGAAGCATTTTCCAGATACGGGCTCCGAAAGGCATGGCGGACGCCGTAATGTTAGCCTATGGGATAAATTGTCAACTTCGGAGTGCCGTAACTTTGCAGCCCTCTAATATTTTGTCACCAAACCACCAAAAGGTACATCTGTGAGATTTTGGCTTATTTTCCTCCACATTTCAGCCCAAAAGACCAAACCGTTCTTTTGCAGCAGGGTGGCAAACATTCCCTATTGTTTTTGGGCATAGCCCTGCAAAGTACTTTCGCAAATCATGACTTTTTCTCAAATAAAATCACAAAAAAGTGTCATGCATGCGACACTACTTTGAGACACTATTTTTTACAAAAATTTAAAAAAACATTTCTGGGGTGTTTTACCCCCAAAAATGACATGGCTAGCATCCTCAGGGTTCGACCAGGTGAACACAACAAGAATTGTGTCCCTAGAGGGTCCCAAATTTAACTGCCAAGCATTTCTGTAACCACCAACTGAAAACACGATGGCTGATTTGTGACACTACAAGTGTCATTTACGAAAGTAAAAAGTGCATTTGTGACACTTTCACATAGTTTAACTTTTCCCATTGGGGAAACTTGTTTTTTGAATAACTTTTGAACCGTTTAATATTTTTTCACGAAATCTTTGAGAGGCACATAGAGGACCCTGGCTGCATGTTCCCTGAAGGTTTTGGACTGGTCGCACAAACCTTGCAAGAATGCGCAATTTGTGAGTTTTGTGGCACTCTGTAGCTCTGCAACCGTATATCCAACCATTACGAAACTTGGCAGATCCAGAGATCTGTTGTACCAGACCACGCATTTCAAATTTCAGGCAAATCCATCATATGATGGCCAAGTTATTAAGCTGCCAAATGTCAGATTTAACCTTAAATGGGGTACTCAACCCTAACTATAACACACACACACATATTATATATGGTACAATGTAGAATGTAAAGAAATTAAAAGGAAAGTAAACCAGCAATTTAGACAAACGAAGAAAAAAAATCCTAGCAAAGGAAACCGGAAAGCAATGAATAAAATCAGAAAAAAAAGAATATAATGAAATAGTAATGTCCCAAAAAGAAAAACTAAGGTAAGAGAACTGAAAAAAGCTAGAAGAAGCAACTTATAGAAAAACAGTAGGACATTTTGGAATACAGTAGCTAACGGTTGTAATGAATTTAATAATAATGTGGAAATGTATACAGAACCAGGAACTTGGCTTGAATATTTTAAGGAACTATTCCAGACAAAGGAGGAAGAGGTTGGTAAGGACATTAAATAAAAAAACGTGGATTCCTTGGGGAAAAACAATAGAACAAAGTGAATTAATATACGCAATACAATCTTTTAGAAACATAGAAACATAGAAGTTGACAGCAGATAAGGACCGCAAGGCCCATCCAGTCTGCCCATTTCTTTTTCTACTTTATAAATGTGCCATAGGCCTTTGCTCTGTCAATGGCCTATCTATTCATACTCATCTGTATTGCCCCCTTATGCCTATCCCATGCCTGTTTGAAGTCCTGCACTGTATTCATATCCACCATTTCCTGAGGTAGGCCATTCCATGCATCCACTACCGTTTCTGTGAAAAGAACTTCCTCACATTACCCCTTAATCGGCCTCCCTCTAATCTCATGCTGTGTCCTCTTGTCCTGCTATTTTTTATGTTGCTTGCACGCATGTGCAAGAAACATAGTACCATCATCCAAGTTTTCGGAGGTGTGGCAGCCCTCTTCCAATTCAGTCAGTGCATTTGCAGGCGCAGCTGCAGTTCTCCAATGCCTGCTGGAGCTGTCTATGACAGCAGTCAAAATGCAGTGGCGTACAGTTGAAAGGGGAAGCTACGCTTCAGTGAGCAGCGATAAGATACGCCTGCTCATCCGCGCTCCCCTACACACACACACACACACACACACTATACACACACACACGCATACTGCATGCTCGCCCCCCACACACACACTGGCCTGCATGGTGCCACTAGCGTAGCTACACAATAACTGTAATCAATGAAATGCTCAACTTCGTCGGGTTACACCGTCCCCCCCAGAGTATAGGGTGCCATGCTGGGAGCCCACCCAGTGGCAACAGAGGCTATCACTTCGGACGGGTGCCCAATCCCCACCGCCCAGGTTTCCAAACAGTCGCCCCAGCCAGCGCTGGGAGCCCACCCCAGCATGGCAAACGCCCTCCGCTGGCCCTCCAAAGAAACCTGAAACACAAAAACAGTCCTCGCTGTCTCTGCCCCCCAACCAGCCCACCCACTGCGCACCCTGCCTCCCCACACCCCACACCCATACTTACCTCTGGACTCTGGCGTGACATTCTTCGTGGACCGGGAACACATCTGCACTCTTCAAAGCCGACCCATGAACTGAGGAAATGCCGTAAGCTGTATAATATAATAAATAGGGTTTTTCAACTTTGCTGCATATCTCAGGCATTTTTGGAATTTTGCACCAAATTTTCAACATGGGGGTTTTAGGACCCTTCTCATGAATACTGTCACTGTCATGGCTTAATCGGGCCGAAGGGTGATTTCGCCAGTCACTGCGTGAAATCACCTTTGGTACTGATTAACAAAGCGACACTGCCAGTGTTCATAAGGTGAGACTCTCAAAAAGCCTATGTTGAAAATTTGGTGGAAAAATTCCTGAAATGACTTTTACGGTGTGCGTTGCGCGCTTCCCTCACTGCGGCTTGTAAATCGCCAAATTTTTAATATTTTCACTCCAGATTTCCAACATTGCCATTTTACCACACCTCCTTATGAGCAGTATGGCTGTCATTTTCACATCTAGCCTGGCGTGCTTCTGCCCATCTAGCGCAAATGGCGCGGTCGGTGTGCGAAATCACATTTGGGACACATTTAGAAAATCACAGTGACACTGTTCATGAGCAGAGGTCTTAAAATGGCTATGTTGAAAATTTGGTGACAAAATTCCTAAAATGACTGTTTCAGAGTGGGCGTTGTGCACTTCCACGCACGCTTGTAAGTTAGCAAATTTTTAATATTTTCACTCCAGATTTCCAACATTGCCATTTTACCACACCTCCTTATGAACAGTATGGCTGTCATTTTTCACATCTCGCCCACAACGTGTTTCCGCCCATCTAGGGCACAATGACGCAGTCGGTGTGCGAAATCAATGTTTGGGACACATTAAGAAAATCACAGTGACACTGTTCATGAGCAGAGGTCTTAAAATGGCTATGTTGAAAATGTGGTCACAAACTTCCTAAAAATGACTGTTTCGTGAGCATGCGTTGCGCTGTTCCTACGCATGCTCGTAAGTTTGCAAATTTTCAATATTTGCATTCGACTGACTTCCAAATACCTACACAGCACATACAAGCAAGCAACATTCAGCATTGACAAATGCTTGTCTTATACTGAAACATGTTAGACTCTTTCACCTTGTTATTGCCCTTAAGGTGTTTGAATGTTTCAATTATATCACCTCTTTCCCTCCTTTGCTTTAGGGTATACATATTGAGTGCCGTTAATCTGTCCTCAAATGTTTTCTGATACAGTCCCTGCACCATTTTGGCTGCCTTTCTCTGGACTGCCTCCGTTTTGTTAATGTCCTTGTGAAGGTGTGGCCTCCAGTACTGCATGCAGTATTCCAGATGGGGCCTAACCAGTGTCTTGTAAAGAGGGATTATTACCTCCCTCTTACGACGTGTGATACCCCTACTAATACACCCCAACATTCCCCTAGCCTTACCTACTGCTTTAGTGGTCTGCTTGGATGATTTCAGGTCGTCTGTGATGATGATGCCCAAGTCTCTTTCTTCCCTTGTGACTGCCAGCAACTCCCCTCCCAACCTATCGGTGGCTTCAGGGTCTCTCTTTCCCTTTTAAAAAGCATAAAGCACCAGGACCAGATGGTGTACCAGCTGACGTTATTGTTAATTTGTTAGAGTACTGGGCTCCGTTACTTACTAAGTTATATAACATGATAATTAAAAGAGGCAAAATACCGGAATCTTGGAAAGGGTCAATTATAACACCTTAATTTAAAAAAGGAAACAGACATGAACCATCATGCTATAGACCAATCAGCCTGATTGATGCAAACCCCAGGGGAAGAGTATACAATGGGGGTAAGATACTGACAACAACAAAAATGGAAAGGGACCTGGTGGAAGTCATATCAGATGACCTAAAGGTGGGCCAGCAATGTGAGAAGGCAGTAAGGAGGACTGGGGGGGATACTGGGATGAGGCATCACCAGTAGAAACAGGAGGTTGTTGGCCCTCTGTGCAGACAGTTGGTAAGACCACATCTGCAATACTGTGTACAGTTCTGGAGCCCCATCTCCACAAAGACATAGGGTGGAGGCTGTCCAGAGGAGGGCAACCAAAATGGTGCAGGGTCTGCACCAGAAGACATATGAAGAAAGACTAAAGGAACTTAATATGTATACCCTTGAGGAAAGAAGGGAGAGGGGGGACATGATAGAAACTTTCAAGTACTTCAAGGGAATCAACAAAATCCAAGAGGGTAGCATCTTTCAGAAAAGAGACTTGCAAGAACAAGGGACACAATTTAAAAGATAGAAGGAGGGCAGTTCAGGGGCAATGTGAGAGTATTATTTCACAGAGAGGGTAGTGGATGCATGGAACAGCCTTTCTGAGGAAGTTGTGGGGTCTAAAACTGTGGGAGAATTCAAGAATGCATGGGACAGACATAAGGCAATTCTTGTGGGGCAGGAAGATATAGGCTGTTGGTTAACTAGGATCTGCAGCCTATCCTGTAGGTAGGGAAATGGGCAGACTAGATGGGCCTAGCGGTCCTTATCTGCCATCAAAGTCTATGTTTCTATGTTAAATACCTCAAGGGAATCAACAAAGTCCAAGAGGGTAGCATCTTTCAGAAAAAGAGATGTGCAAGAACAAGGGGGCACAATTTGAAGATAGAGGGAGGATGGCTCAGAGGTAATGTGAGGAAGTATTTCTTCACAGAGAGGGTTGTAGATGCATGGAACAGCCATCGTGAGGAGGTCTAAGAGTCAACAACAGTGGGGGAATTCAAGAATGCATGGGACAGACATAAGGCAATTCTAGTGGGGGGTAGGAGGAAGGAGGCTGTTGGTTAACTAGGATCTGCAGTTTATCCGTTAGGTAGGGAAATGGGCAGACTAGGTAGGCCAAGCGGTCCTTATCTGCCATCAGATTCTATGTTTCTAAACCAAAAAGTGTTTGCAAGAATAATATATAATTGTTTAATAGACTGGATACAAGTAACCAAGAAAATTGATGAAGCACAAGCATGCTTCATATTTGAGCATTCCACAGTGGAACAATGTTAGGTCTTAACCCATTCATTTAATATACAAATATACAGGGGGCGCTGATAAGCAGCCAATGAGATAGACATGTTTCCAAGCTGCTCCATTTTGGTGGTCGAAATAATTAAAAATATATATATACCCCTTCTACTTCCAGCAAATGAGCTAAAATAGCAGGAGACAGCAGCGTGGATGAATACTTAGCCTTAAATTTGGGTAAAATGCAGCGGTTGGTGAACAAGAACAGCAAGAAACTGCCGACCGGCGGTTCAGGAGAAAGTGCAAGTGTCATCTCACTATCTGCGGCTGAAGTGCACGCATTAGGCCGGGAGCTCACGGGGCAAGTCACTGCAGCCCTGGAGCCTCATCTGGTCAAACTTGAAGGCAAATGAGACTCTAAACTTCAGGAAATTCTAGAGCAACAAACCTCCCACACTAATCAATTGACAGAGGCTGAGGATTGCATATCATGGCTTGAAGATGAGATTACCTCGATCCCGGGGCAAGTTGTGGCATTGCAGAAAGAACTGGAGGAGTTCAAGGAAGCATATGATTATCAAGAGAACTATCATCGATGCCTCCCAGAGGGCAAAGAGGGGCTGAATATTTTGGATTTTTGTGCTCGCATTTTGCCAGAAATATTAGGCCTGCAACCTATGAATGGTCAATTTAAATTGGAAAGGGCCCACCAGACAGTAATGCCGTGGCCACCAGCAGATCAGCCCCCTCAACAAGTCATAATGATGTTCCACAACTTTCAAGACGGGGAGGCAGTCTTGCGAGCATATCAGAAGGGTGCAGTGATGTATGAGGAATGCCGGCTGTATTTATTTCAGGACTACTCAGCACATCTACCTAAAAGGAGGAAAATGCTTATGATGGTTATGAGCCAACTGAGGAGCCTTAAAGTTGAACATTTCCTAGTTTACCCAGCTACACTAAAAATAAGGTATGAAGGTACTACCTTCTCTTTTTGGGAGGTAAACAGAGCTGAGCAGTTCATGAAGGAGCTTCACAAGAGGGCTGGCTGAAGAGGAGATGGCTCGTTGCCACTGATTTGTGATGCTACCTAAAGAGTTTGAACTTTATGACGTATGACCCCCCCACTGCGCACCTTTAGTATAACTAAATGTACCCTCCCAAATTATAAGAAGCTGGAACACCTGCTTCAGAGCGGGGGGGGGATTTCATACATCCAGACCCTTTTGTACCTTATAAAAGCTTGGTGGTTCATGGCGAGGACCTGAGTGATTGGATGTTATGGGCCTACCGCGTGGTCCGGTAACTGATGTGATCTAGGGATGTACAAGAAAGAACTGCCCTCAATGGTGAACTGGCTTTAATGTTTCTAGAAGAGGAGTTAATTGCCCAGATGTTTCCCCTTAGATATGCCGGAGGAAGAGTAAGAGAGGAAGGTCACCTTGGGTGTGTGAGCTGGGAGGGTGGGTGGGTGCTGCATGTTTTTTGGCGCTGAAGCCCATTCCCCATCTTGCAGTGACTCCGATGTGAATCCATAGAAGAGGTGAGTACGGTGGGTTTTCCCGCCCGCTGCTGGACACTTATAGACTGGCTCTCTGGGTTGGTCTGGAAGCATTGGCAGCAATGATGCAGCTGAGGGGAAGGGAAAGCCGTGCTTCATTTTCACTACTGGGAGACAAAGGGGGGATTGGAACATGGAACAAGGTGCGCAGGGGGATGGGGAGTTGGGACTGTTTATTGCTGTTGTTTGCTGTTAATTGTAGTGCAAAGATGGTTTAAAATCCTTTTGCTAAAATGATGTTGTTTTGCTTAGTGGGGCTGAGTAAGCAGCCCGATGTTTAAATGACTGCAGAACAAGCTCGATGGTCGTATGACCATACGGGGGGGAGGGTCCCTCTCAAATAGGGGTACCTTTTTGCAGATGTCTTGGCCGTCGGAGGCAGTGAGACACATATATCAATAGAGGGAACCAGACACTCATGCTTTATTGGCAATTAGTGTCAATGATACCGTGGGGTAGGGAGGAGTGATGTGGTGGGAAGGGGGTGTGTGGAGGTGTGAGGGAAGGGGAGGGGTGGCGAGTGGGATGGGAGGGCATGGGGGAGGCTTGGCATGGTCGTTCCTGACTGTTAACAAGGGGATGGGAATGACAGATGTAATGGGGGAGTAGTTATGGTTAATGTTAGGTTGTTTATAGTTTGTGTGTTTGTGGGTGCAATCAATACTCCGTGTGTAGATCACCATTTTCAGGTAGAGACTGAATTAGAAAGGTATGGACGTGCTGGTCATGAGGGACTGTGGAGGGATTTGGGGGTGCAAGTTTGGGAGAGGGGGGCCTGCAGAGAACATATATATGAGACCATGGCTAACAAAGAATATAACTGTGGCTTCCTGGAATGTTTGTGATATAGCAAATCCAGTTATAAGGATGGCTCTGCTAACAGCTATCAAAAGGGTGGGGGCCCAGGTGGCCTTAATTCAGGAAACCCACCTGACTGTTACTGAACATGCCAAATTAGTGCGTGGATGGGTAGAGAAATGTTATGCGGCCTCCTTCACGTCCCATAAAAGGGGGGTAGCCATACTTATAAATAAACATTTCCCACAGGAAGTTAAAAGGGTGGTTAAGGACCGGGGAGGGAAGATACGTCTTCCTTACAGGGGAAGTGTATGGAGAGGAGGTCACGTATGGCAGCGTTTATGCCCCAGCGGTATATGACCCTCACTTTTACATGTCTTTACTGGATTTGCTGATGAAGGAACAGCTTCCTGGATTAGTTATGGGAGGGGACTTGAACTGGACAATGAATACCCAAATGGTTCACTCTAGAGGTAAGGGGAGGAAGTCAGAGGTCATGCGACAATGGCAAATTAGAATGTCAGACTTGGATATGGTAGATGGATGGCAGAAGGCCAATCCAGGGACCAGAGAATATACATTTCTCTCCAACCATCATGGGACTTGGTCCTGCATTGATTATATTTTTCTGCCTAAAGCCTGGAGTGATAGAATACGGGATGCATCACATGGTCCTAGCCACATATCTGACCATGCTATGGTAGTGCTTGCACTGGCTATAAGACAGAAGAGGGAGGGCCCTCTTTAGTGGGGATTCCCCACCTACATGGTTAAAAATAAAATATTTAAGAAGCATCTAGAGGAACAATGGAAGTTATATTTGGAGACTAATACGGGGACAGACATGCCTAAGGCTACCTACTGGGAAGCTGGAAAGACTTTCATGCAGGGGGCAATTATTAAATTGATGGCCAGGGTCAAGAAGAAAAAGAGGGAGAAATGGGCTGAGCTAGAGGCACAACTAAAAGAGTTGGAAAAGAGGGTTGTGGGGTGGAGGAGCAGGGGGAACCAATAAAACTTCTGACAACAACTAGAGAGTCTTTAAATGCGCTGGTTGGGGAGGAGGCCAGGAAGACATGTTTTTTCTGCAAAATGCAGATGCTAGAGTGGGGGAACAAAACAGACCCCCTCCTTATGAGGCTAATGAAGGGAGGGAGATGTGAGGCTAATGAAGGGAGGGAAATGTCTGGCTAGGATTCTGGGAGTTAAGGATAGAAAGGGCACCCTGCATACAGACCCAAAGGGGATAAGGCAATGTTTCAGAGATTTTTTATCAACAGCTGTATAGGGCAGAGTTCAGGGGCAGGGGCCACTTGATACAGGACTTCCTGAACAAAGTAGAATTACCGAGGGCCACAGGCGAGCAGAGGAAGCAGTTGGGGCAATCAGTTACCCAGATGGAAATATTAGGGGCCATACAAAAACTCCAGGCTGCTAAAGGTAGTGGTCCTGATGGATTCCCGGCAGAATACTGTAAGATGCTGGGAGGGCAGTTGGCGGGAGTAATGTGTGAAGTATTTGGAAAGGTGTGCGAGGAGAAGAAACCAACATTGCCTTGCACGTGTTATGAGGCCACGATCTGCTTAATACTGAAGCCGGGAAAGAATGAAACAGAATGTGCCTCATACAGGCCCATATCACTGTTAAACTGTGATCTGAAAATACTTGCAAAGGTACTGTCCATCAGGCTAGAAGGCATCCTGCCATGATTGGTTCACCCAGATCAAACCGGGTTCACTAAGGGGCGCCTGTCATATCATAATGTACATCACCTGCTTAATATAATATGGAGGGTTAATCAAGCGAAGGAGAAGGTGGGTATTGTGTCGATGGATGCTGAAAAAACATTTGATAGGGTAGAGTGGGAGTACATACTTGAGGTGATGTCCCTGTTTGGTCTGGGTAACCCATATGTTGGTTGGGTATGGGAGATGTATTATGGCCCCTCAAGCCTGCATATTGGTGAATGGTATACTCTCGGAGGAATTTGAGCTAAAAAGAGGAACGAGGCAGGGGTGCCCATTGTCCCCCCTCCTGTTCGCTGTGGCCCTGGAACCTCTTGCAGTGGCTATTTGCCAGTATGTGAAAATAGGGGGAATCAGGGGTACGCAGGGGTCACCGCATAAAACTGCATTATATGCAGATGACACGTTGGTATTTGTCCAAAACCCATGGACTTCAATGTTGCCCCTGTTATCACTGACAGAGGAATTTGCAAAATTCTCAGGATACAAAATTAACCTGGGAAAATCTGAGATGCTCTGTTTCCCAGACAGGGAAGGGGAAAATGAGGGATGGGGTTTAAGGAAGGTGTAGAAAAGTTTCACATATGTGTGGATTAGAGTGGGTAGATCATTATGCTCCCTATATAGTTTAAATTGCACTCTGCTAGTCAAAACAATTGAAGCTGATTTGAGAAGGTGGGCACAGCTCCCAGTTTCTTGGCTTGGCAGGATTAACCTGATAATAATGAATATCTCCCTTCCCCCAGGGTTCTGTATCTGATATAGATGATACATACCGGCATAACAAAAGGGAACATTAACAGGACAGAGAGGGCCTTCACTAAGTTTATCTGGCTGCAAAAAAACCCGAGGGCTAGTCTACAAAGGCTAAAAGCTAAAAAGGGTAAAGGTGGCCTGAACTTTCCAGATTTGAGGAACTATTACTTGTCCATACAACAGAGATATATAACGGACTGGGTCCATCAGCCAGGGGTGGCTAGTTGGATGAACCTGGAACAGATGGGCAATCCAGGTAGGCTGGCAGCCTCTTTGGATAGCAAAGGACTGAGGGCATACTGGGTTCTGAGGGGTATTAACCCATTGGTGGGTGCTGTTTTGGAGGCTTGGAAGCAGCTTAAAAAACAAAAGAAGGCCCAGAAGGGGGAGACACTGCTTTTACCTGTGAGTGGGAGTCCCTTTTATCTTACAGGGATGGAGGATGTGGGGTTCTGGGAGTGGGAAAGTAAGGGAATTGGGAGTGTGGGTAATCTAATGGTGGGAGAAAGCCAAGTATCTTTGAAAACATGCAGCGAAGTCTCGTAATAGATGGACATCAGCTATTCAGATTTCTACAGGTCAGGGCATTTGTGGGGAGCATCGATAGAGAAAAGCTTGAAACATATGCACCAGGCCCACTCGAAAGTCTCATCTACCAGGCAAAGGAGGACCCAAAGGGGTTTATAGGAAAGGCTGCTAAGCAAGGAAAGCAGGACCTCCTGGATATGACAGGGAAAATGAGGCTGTTATGGGAAAGGGATCTGGGGAGAAATATCTCAGAAGAGAATTGGAGGGTGGTGCTCCCCATGCATGCAGGATTATGGTCTGTAATAAATTCAAGGAGGCCTTCTTTAAGTTTTTGCATAGATTATATTATCCCCCCCTGCAATAGTCAATAAAGTGCACCCCCGAGTATCCCCTATGTGCGGGAGATGTGAAGGGGAGCGGGGTACATATATACATTGCTTTTGGGGATGTCCTGTTCTACAGCAATTCTAGAAGGAAGTAGTAAAGGAGGTCTCAGGAATGGCAGGGAAGACCCTTACTGTGGACCTCCTTGCTTGCCTATTTGGGATGGGAGAAAGAGAGAGAGAGAGAGAGAGAGAGAGAGAGAGGAATGGGTACCACTCCCGAGATAGATTAGAACCTTGTATGTGATGGCATGGCATTGTATACAAAACACATGGGTATCCTATGCGAGACCCACAGTCCAGCAATGGTGATATCTGACACTCCAGACCTTAGCTCTTGAAAGACTAACAGGTCAGGAAGAGGAGTTCATCCGCAGTTGGACTCCTTTCCTCTCATCACTGAGTGTAGAGGATCAAACAGTGCTGAGGGAAGGATTGTTTAAGTGAGACCGTAGATGGAAAGAAAAGAATAATGGAAAGCAGAAAGGGGAGAATGAGACAAGCAAGGATGGAGAAGGGAAAAATTGCTACCCAGAGCAAATAAAGAAGGGAATGGGGTGGATAAGCACTGGAGGAGAATAGATTAACCTGAGAATGGAATAATAGAATGTACTGTATATAAACAGATTTTGCACAAGCAGTGATGGAATAATGTACTCTTATGATTGCACCTTTATGTTTGCATGTGTGTATGTATCAGTTACATGTTGTGTTATGAACTAAAAATCTTAATAAAAAGATTATACAAAAAATATACAAATATACTAAAATTAAAAACCAAAAAATATTTTGCTTATTCATAGATCTGAAGGTGGCATTTGGTAGCAACAATCGGAAACTACTTTGGGAAATTCTAGAAGAAATCAATCTTAATAGAGAATTGTTCGACATAAATTATTATACACAAATATTAATATACAAATAAGATAAAATATTGAAGGAAATAAAACAGAAAGTATAATAGGAAATAAAGAAGTAAGGCAAGGATATATACTTTCCCCTGATTTGTTTACTCTATTCCTGAATTAGATTTTGATTAAATTATATCACCCAGAATACCATATGACAATATTTAGGAATAAACATTGTCCTTACCTAGCATTCACTGATGACATTGTAGTTATATCAACTAGTGAACTAGGTCTAAAACGGAGGATATATAATTTAAACAATGATTTTAGAAATGCCACTTTGGTCATGAATATAGAAAAAACAAAACGAATAGTATGTGGTAACAAAAATAGGAAAAATTATACAATCAAATTTAGGACTAGGGTAATAGAACAAGTAAAAAACTAAATATTTAGGAATAAAAATAACAAGTGATCTAGCATGGAATAAACATATTAACGATTGAGAAACTAAAATAAAGCAATTTATTCCAATATTTTTGGCTAGAGTATAGGTATGGAGGTAGTTTGATTAAAGGTATGATTAGTGTGATAAATGCTAAAATAAGATCGCAAATATTATATGGTACAGAAGTATGGGGAATATGTAGTACACATAAGATTGAAAAAACATTAATGTGTTCTATAAATGATTATTAGGACTCCCATAGGGGGCTACTTCTTCTTTAGTGAGAGCGCACCTTGGACAGTTATGGTTACAATGCTTAATACAAGAGAAAACTATCATTTACTTGCTAAAAGTATATGGTATGAAGCCCAGTAGACTGCCGTCGAAATGTCTAGAGGAAGAAATTAAATATAAGGATAACAATTTTACTTTCCCCAGTGGTAAAGATCATTGAAACATGACTTAAACCCTATGGGTTATTACAGAAATTTACAGATACAGTGAGGAAATAATTTGAAGAAATTAAATTTGATGTTAAATACAGAGTGAGAGATATTTTTAGGCAAAAAAGAGTTTGAAAATATAAAATATAAGGTAAGTAAATGGATGGCAAAAAATAAAAAAGATAAATTCAGGGAAATATTGACAGAGAATAAAGATACAAAAAATAGAAAATGTTCACTAAATATAGGTTTGAATATAATAATAGTGAAAGAGTCAAAAGGTTATACCATGGAAAAGTATCTAAATATACTGGTAAGTGCCGCTGTGGGATTGCGGAAGATGATGTTATCCATCTATTAATATTTTGTCCCTTTTTATGATATACAATCAAAATTTGGGGGCATATATTGAACGAATACAAATATGAACTGGAAAAAATGACAGACGCTTTTCAATAATAAATCAGTATATGTATTACAGAAAATAGTATCATTTCTCAAAGTAGCATATAAAATGAAATTGCACAATAAAAATGATGAGGAGATTGAGCAATAGAACTTATGCACTTTGAATAGATCAATATTGCACTTAATACAGAATGCACATAATGTGGTTATTGCACTCTATATGACTAAGACAGCATGGAATATTAATTTATAGAATACAAAACGTATTTTGTGAATATATAATTTGTATGTATTTCTGTGTGTGCAGTAAGTCTGTTTGTTTTAAATTGTAACTTAAATGGTAGGAAATGGAAAAAGAATGAAAAGAGAGAACTAGTAGGACGTTTAGTAGGGATAGTAAAGAGCTACGCTAGGTGGTCAACCTAAGGTTGGGGGGGAGAGAAGAGAAAAGCATTAACTCTTGCTCAACAGAAGTTTTGGTAGCTAGGAAATAAGAAGATAGAAAAGTGGTCCATCAGTCACAGCTGAGGGTGTAGCCTAACTCCGCAACACACCTCCCTCAAGAAAACAAAAAACAGTCCTCGAAACTACACTGTTCCCCCCCCCCAAGAACCTCCTTTCAGTCATACATATTCTAACAAAACAGTAGAATGGGGGTTGGTTGAACCTTTCTCTCACCCACTATGAGAGCTTCACCCCAGGGTCTCTTAATTCAGCTAGTTTTAGTATTGTCCACCACACCAAGTTGTTGCAATACAACAATACTTTCACATTGCTCTGGGACTGTCTTACAGTTCAGCACAGTACCCATCTTTGCTCTCAGAGGACTTCAGTCTGTAGTGACTGTCTCCCCCCTAACTATCTCACTCTGGTTACTACAACTCAGACATTTCATATGTAATATCAGGCACCCATCAATAGGCATCATTTCAGCACTCATCATTTGGAATAGTTTCAGAAGCCTGTGCGCCCACTATCATGCCTTCATCAGTCCATTAAAAAAGAGGAAGTAATACACAGCAGTTTTATGCTGAATTCTAGCTTTCTCCATCTAGCTATCAGGGTTGCTGTACAGGCCTGTAGCACAGTTTTCTCCGGGGTGGCTGTGCCCAGCTCTAACCCCATTCTAACACATTGTTTCACTCAGGCACCCAGTGATAGGTTCCACCCCATGCCTAGATCCTCCATGACCCCAGAGGTTCCTGATTTGATAACAAACAGTATAGAAATGTTTTTTTTGTTATACATTTCTTGTAATCATTTCATACATTTCATTTATCCATTCCCTTTCATATATTTTCTGGTAAACAAGGAACCTTCTCATGCTGAACATCAACTAGCCAGTTCCTAACTCCCAAAACCTTTGGGGTTTCCTTTCAACCTTTATTTGTAAAATACCGGGGGTTTTCTTTCAACACTTATGCCATTCTGGTCCCTCAACTGACTGTACTTAGCACCAGCCTTATTCATTTTAAACATTCCATGTTTCATACATTTCATCCCATATCACCCAGATCCCCAAGGCCAATCTACCCCAGTCAGTACTGTAAATTCCATTAATAGCTTCAGTTGTAACTGAACAAGAAAATGTCCCTTCAGCCTCAATGGCTGCTTCTTTCAAACAACATGAAGTCTTGCTGTATTCTGGCAAGTGCAGTTAGCCCCAGCCTTTAAACTGCCCCGGAGAACAATGGGTTAACTTTTCTATGTTGGGCATAGAATGTTGCTCTCAAGCTCGGTTGATGTCTCTACCTGTTCCGTTTTGAACTGCAACCTTAAGATTCTTTACTCCTCCTCACTGAACAGTTGCTCCGGAGATTTCTCCTGCAGCTCGGTTCAAAAGTCGGTTGAAGTGTCGGTTTTCGGTCAGTTTCTAACCAAAATTTAGTTTCCTCATAGTCGGTTCAAGTCTCTGTCTGTGGTACCGTGAGTATTAGATAGGTTTTGTTCTTTCTGTGTGGAACTTGTAAAAAAGTGTGGATTGGTTCGGCTGAACCGATCGCTAGGTAATTTTTGTATCTATCTTTAGTGTGTGGTCCCGGTCCTTATCGGTTCTAAAAAACGTGTTTTGGTCGTTTTTCCAAGACTAACACGGTCAGGAACCGATAAAGGAGTCTTGCCTGGCGGTTGCCGAAAAAAGGGTAAGTTGGTTAGGTTGGCCATGTCTGAGAAACCCAAGAAAAAAACCAGGCCCACTGGGTTTCAACACTGCAGTGAGTTTGGGGAGGTCTTTGCTAAGGCCGATCCCCACACCACCTGTGTTTATTGTCTGGGGTTTGACCACTTCAATTCAGACTGACAAATTTGTAAACATTTTCCCAAATCTACCCTTGAAAAGAGATTAGGTAGACTGAGGGAAAAGGAGGCCGAGAAGTCCGCTGTCCCAGAGGGCCATCCTGGTTCGGTTCCGACCGAACCAGAAGGAGTGCCCTCTGACCAGGGCAATACTTCTTCGGGCAAAAGGAGAGCCGATCCTGAGGGGTCGGTTCTGGTTAAAAGAAAATGCAAAGAGAAATTGTCTGGTTCGGATCCAGAATCTCATGTTCCGACCGCCGAAGAAATAGTCAGAGCGATTCGGATTGTGGAATTGCTTCGCCTGGTTCCAACTGATCTGGCACCTTTTGGCAGGGGTTCGGTTCAGTCGGTTCCCCCGGTTCCCGATTATACCCTGGAAGAATTTTATGAACCGGAGTTTGAGGAGGAGGGAGAGTTTGAAGATGAAGATGGTGAAAGTCTGGATGTGCCTGTGGATCCAGACATCTCTCCAGACAGACCTTCGGGTGTATCTCCTCCTAGGCTTTCTGAGTCCCCTTCCCACTTTATGTTCTACGGAAAGCTGGCTGAGACCCTCCAGCTTCCAATGGATGAGGCAATGGAGGACCAAAAGGAGCCTGATTTTGTGGAAATGATGGACATCCCAGAGTCCAGAAAACTGTCTATTCTCCTTCACAAATCTTTTGGGAAACAGACACAAAAAATCCTGAAGTCTCCCAATTCTATACCTCCTGTGGATAGAAGAATGGACAAGAGGTATACTCTTTCAGGCTCAGATACGGAGTTCCTTTACCAGCAATGCAGCCATGTAGGGGTTGTACAGGCTGCTGCCTGTGACAAGGCAAACATTCCCTTGGCTTCACACACCCCCAGACAAGGACTCCAGGAAGATTGATGCCATGGCAAAAAAGCAGTACATGACATCTTCCTTGGGACTCAGGCAAGCAAATTATATGGCCTATACAGCCAGGTGCCAGAAGTCCAGGTGGGACACTGTACTGGCACTGGCTAAACAGGCCTCCCCCCCAGCCAAGGAGCTGGAGAAGGTGGCTGCAGATGGGATTGAGGCATTGAAAGTTCAGTTTCATGCTGCTGTGGACTCCAATGATGTGTCATCAAGAGTCATGGCTATATCTGTGGCTCTTCGGAGAATGGCTTGGCTCAGATGTACTAGCCTCTCACAGGACATCCAGACTAAGGCCATGAATTTTCCTGTAATAGGTAATTCTCTGTTTGGGGAGCAGACAGATAATTATATGAAGAAAATGGATGAGTACAGGACTACTTACAGGAGTGCTCAGGCCAAGGAGAGGCAAGCAACTCCTCAGAGGCACCAGTCTAGGAGCAGGGGCAGGTCTTTTCCTAGGCCTTTTTACCAAGCACAGGCCTCTTCTCCCTTTTCACAGAGGGGGTTCTTTAGAGGGAGAGGCAGGAGGAGGGTGAGCAGGGCTACATCCACTCCTTAGCCTAAGGCCCCTGCCAAGCAGGCAACCTGATGGCCCTGCCCGGGTTGACTCCCCTATTCCAGTAGGGGGCAGGCTGGCTTACTTCATCCAGGACTGGATGTCTATTACTTCAGACAAATGGGTCCTGGAAGTAGTAAGCCAGGGTCTGGTTCTCAGCTTCAAAAGATTTCCAACGATGAGAGCCAGATCTTTTTCACCTGCAGGTCTCTCGGAAACCCTTGACCTAGAGGCAGAGGTTTCATCTCTGCTCACTTTAAGAGCCATCGAGAGAGTACCTACCCTACCCTGGGGCAAAGGTCTGTACTCCAGGTACTTCCTTACCCCAAAAAAGACAGGGGAGTGGTGACCCATCCTAGTCCTAAGATACCTGAACAAACATCTTTTAAAACCAAAGTTCAAGATGGTAACTCTTGGAATAATCCTTCCCTCTCTAAGGCCAGGGGACTGGCTAGCCTCTCTGGACCTCAAAGATGCCTACTTTCACATTCCCATCAGGTGCTCCCACAGAAAGTACCTCAGGTTCGAGTTGCCCTCAGGCCACTATCAGTTCAGAGCAATGCCCTTTGGCCCGACATCAGCTCCAAGGGTCTTCACAAAGTGCCTGGCAGTAGTTGTTGCCTTTCTAAGAAGGCAAAAGATTTCCATTTTTCCATATTTGGATGACTGGCTCATAGTGAGCCAGTCTCCAGACCAAGTCAAGTCAGACCTGCAAGTGACCCAGCAAGTGCTCACTTTTTTAGGGTTTCTTCTCAACCTACTAAAGTCAGTTCTTGAGCCAGTGCATTTCCTCACCTTTATAGGGGCAGAGCTGGATACTGCAAAAGCAAGAGCCTTTCTTCCCCTGGAAAGGGCAAGAGTTCTTTCGGAGCTGGCTTCTTCTTTCTACCTTCAGGTGTCTCGACCAGCAAGGCATTTCCTCCAGCTCTTGGGCCACATGACAGCTTCTACAGCAGTGGTCCAAGGGGCAATATTCCAGATGAGGGACATTCAGTTCCGTCTGAGGGCCTCTTGGTCCCAAAGAAAGGATTCTCTTACCAGACTAATCCCAGTGACTCGAACTCTGACCCAAGCCCTGCAATGGTGGCAGGATCAGGACAATCTGAGGCAAGGCGTCCCATTTGTCACTCAGCCTCATTCAGTGGTCCTTACCATGGATGTTTCCCTGCTGGGCTGGGGAGCCCATCTGGGGTACCTCACTGCCCAGGGCCTGTGGTCCCCTCAGAAATCTCTTCTACATATCAATCTACTGGAGCTCAGGGCAGTGTTTTTGACACTGCAAGCTTTCTCCCAGTCAATACAAAACAAGGTGGTTCAGGTCAGAACAGACACCACCACCACCACCACCACCATGTGGTACATCAACAAGCAAGGAGGCACTCGGTCTATGGCCTTGTGCACAGAAGCAATGAAGTTGTGGTTCCTGGCTTATTCTCTGCAAACCTCTCTGATAGCAGTTCACCTTCCAGGGAAGGACAATGTCCTAGCAGATGCTCTGAACAGGATCTCTCAGGGCCATCATGAATGGTCTCTGGATCCTCTGGTATTGAAGGTGATTTTTTCAAGATATGGCACTCCAGAGATAGATCTTTTTGCAGCCCCAGACAATCACCAACTTCTTCTCTTTTGTTGCAGACCCCCAGTCTTGGGCTCAGTCCCCCCGGATGCTCTGATTCTGAACTGGAAGGGAAAGTTCTGTATGCCTTTCCCCCCTTCCCTCTCCTGTTCAAAGTTCTAGTCAAATAAGGTCACAACTTTGCAAAGTGATTCTGATTGCTCCAGACTGGGCCAGACAACCGTGTTACCCCCTACTGCTGTCCCTAGCAGTCCATCTTCCCCTGTCTCTTCCTAGGAATCACACCTGATAACCTCCTCTCAGGGGAGGATTTGGTACCTCAATCTTCGATCTTTCAATCTCAAGGCATGGCTCTTGAAGAGTTAGAGTATGCAGATTTGCATCTGTCTCAGGAGGTTCTGGATATTCTCAAAGCTTCTCGAAAACCCTCCACCAGAAAGACTTATAACTACAAATGAAAAATATTCAGCATTTGGTGTTTCAAGAAGCATATTTCCCCAGATACTGCTGGATTGCCTACAGTTCTGGATTATATGGTTCATCTTAATAGCCTGGGCCTCAGACCAGCTACTCTCAAGGTACATGTGTCTACTGTTTCTGCTTTTCTGTCAGTAGGAAAGTCTTCCTCTCTTTCATCCCATCCTGTATTCTGTACATTTTTTAAAGGATTGCTTAACACTAATCCTCCCTTTAGAGACCCTACCCCTGCCTGGGACTTAAATGTTTGCATTGCTCAGCTTATGCAACCTCCCTCTGAGCCTTTGTCCTCAGCAGAGCTTAAGTACTTGACTTGGAAAACTGTGTTTCTGGTAGCCATTACCTTTGCTAGACGTATCAGTGAATTGCAAGCCCTGTCAGTGGAATCTGATTTCATCTCTTTTCACAGAAATAAAGTGGTCCTTAGAACTAATAGAAAGTTCGTGCACAAAGTGGTTTCAGATTTCCACCTGAATCAGTCTGTGTCTCTCCATTTTCTTCACTGATCATTCGTCATCAGGGGAGAGGAGGCTACACAGTTTGGATGTTAAAAGAGCCCTTAGCTACTACATAGAACGTACCAAGGGTCACAGGTTTGAGTCCCTCTAGTTGTTCCTTACATATGGAGAGGTGGGGAAGGGCAAACCTGCCACCAAGAGAACTATTGCCAGGTGGATTGTGTCTTGTATACAATTCTGCTATGAGAAACTGGGAAAGATTCCACCCTCAGGCCTGAGGGCTCACTCTACAAGAGACACAGCAGCTTCCCTGGCTACTGCCAGGGATATCCCTCTCTTAGAAATCTGTTAAGCAGCCACCTGGAAAACAGTCCATACCTTTACCAAGCATTACTCTCTGGATATCCAGGCTAGGAGTGATGCTCAGTTTGGCACAGCAGTACTTCAGAGCCTATTCCCAAAGTAGGTTCTGTCCCCCCTCCATGGATGTACTGCTTGGTAGTTTGCACTTGTCAGAATACAGCAAGACTTCATGTTGTCTGAAGAAAAAAATACTCACATTAGTAATTATGCTTCTTCTAGTGGAGTCTTGATGTATTCTGACCTCCCTCCCTGCCTCCCCTTTCAGAACCTAGTTTTTAGGATGTGGGTGGGCAGGCACAGTGTTGCACCTCAGGGGTGCATCTTTACACCCTCTGTTTTCTCATTGGGTGACATTTTGTTGTTTTTCCTATTTGAATTGTTTTTTGTGTTTTGGGGGTTTCCTGACCCGAGTCTTCGTTTGGAAACCCAAACATTTTTTTATTGCCAGTTGGCCAGTAGAATTTTTACAATTTCCACATAGAATACCTAGTGAGTTTGCTCGTAAGAATCTGATGGTTGCAGTTCAAAAGGGAACAGGCAGAGACATCAACCGAGCTCAAGAGCAACATTCTATGCCCAGCATAGAAAAGTTAACCCATTGTTTGCCGGGGCAGTTTAAATGCTGGGGTTAACTGCACTTGTCAGAATTCAGCAAGACTCCACTGGAAGAAACATAATTACTAAGGTGAATAATTTTTTCTACTTGCTTGTAGGTTTCCACCCCAGTACAGTATCCCTAGCAACAGTCTCACCTGGGGTCTCATCTTCCTGGTCACTTTTCCTGCACCAAATAACAGCCTGGGAAAATGCGCAACAACAGGATCTCAAAAGAAGCTGGCAACAAAGGTTCCATGGGGGGGTTCCTCATCCTCTAGAACCCAAGGATGCTGCTCCTCTGCTTCGGCCATGAAATCCTCCAGTCGAGAACCCTCCATCAGCTCCTGGCAGCAGTGATCTGCCTCTCTCTGGCACTGGTACACCTCCACGTTCCATCAAACTCCAATCTGGTTCTTCTCACCTGGGCTCTGGTATGTACACCAGTAAGTCCCTCCTCCTTCACTGGATCCTTAGCATCCATGGGATGCTGGAGGTATGTCATCCTGCTCTTTGCCCCATGTCTGGATACCAGGGCTGGTGTCTGGGTACTGATCTCCCTCTTGTTTCTCTGAACAACCAGTACTATCCCACTTTTGACACAAAGTTTGTCACAGTGTGTGGGAATAAACTTCAGACAAGGCAAATTTGTAGGTTTAAAACACACCATGGTGTGATATTTATTTTTCAAAAGTTCGAAAAATAATAAATGAAAACAAAAAAATTGCAAAGAACTCACTACTTCACATCAGTAGTTTCTCCCACAATAGTCATGGATCCTAGAGCTCCTATGACCCTTCTCATCTGCATTCAATAGCTTGTCTGTACAAACAGTAGAACCTCTCCTCCGCTCTCAGGACTGAGCCCCACTGGACTGACTGAACTCAGAGAAGAGGCTTTATGTCTTTTGGTGGGGTCACCCGACTGAGCCGTTTCTATTTACATGTCTGGACATGTTTCAAAACCAAGTTGTTTTTGTTGTTTTTTTAGAGGACTTACTGGTTCAGTTAAAGGTACAGTGTAGATATCGACAAGTCTAGCAGGCAGAATTGTGGTTAGGGTAGAGGGTGTGGTTAGGAAAAGGGGTAGCATATAAAATCTACGTGAAGATGTTCTGCCTTTTCTCCTGGTATAGATAATGTAATGCATTTTGCACAATTGTAACAAGCTGGCACGTATATTTTTAGTACTGTATATGTTTGTCCTTTTATTTTAACATTTGTCTTTTGTATTTTTACCTTTTGTATATCGTATGGACCTCGTTGAAAATGAGTTGTACTCAGTCGACGGGGGGAGAAGGCCAGCTGAAATTTTTTTGACCAAGAGACAGGTTTGGTATTTCAGCTGCCTGGCGAAGTTGGGCCAATTAGTAAAGGAGTAGAGTCTGTCAGATGGTCGCAGCTAGAGGCTAACCGACAGGCATTATTTATGGAGATCCTGATCCTTTTGAGAGCTGTACTGTCAGCTGCGCTGTAGATCAGAATTCCATAGTCGATGAAGGAGGGGATTGCCAGCTATGGGCCTCTGGGGGAGACAGTGTTTGTAGCGATGAAGCAGGCTAATGCAGTTATTGACTGCCGAGCTAAGGAGGCAAATGTGTTCATGGTAGGTAAACGCTGAGTCCAGGGTGACCCCAAGGTATTTGAAGGTGCTAACCTGCTCCAAAGTGTCATGTTGGAAGTTATATACAAGTAAGGGGTGGTTACTGTGTTTATTCTGGGTGTGAGCAAAAACAGTTTTTTTTTTTTTTTTAATATAGTTTAGAACAAACCTATTGGTATGAACCAAGACTCAGCCTCGTGGAAGGATTTCTGGAGAGCCAGCTGGAGAGTGGAGGGGTCAGGTTGAGTGCTGAAAAGCACCGCATCATCCGCGTAGAGTAGAAGTTTTCCAGAGCAGGTGTTGAGGAGGGAGTTGAGAAATTAGCTAAATAGCAGGGGGCCTAGTATTGATTCCTCGGGGACCCCTGAGGTGACTGGGAGAGAGGGGGACAGGGTGTGGTTTATCCTTACTTGCCCTTGGGGGACCCCTGAGGTGTATGGGAGAGAGGGGATGACAGGTTGTGGTTTATCCTTACTTGCTGAAATCTGCCATATAGATAGTCGTGTACCAGCCTATGGCATCTTGCGAGAGACCCAGGTTGGTATGGAGGACAGTAGCAGGGAGTGGCGGACAGTATCAAAAGTCTTCGACAGGTTTACAAATACTGCCCCCACAAGGTGCCCAGCATCAAGTGACATGTGGACTGCATTAGTAAATTCCAGCAAGGCAGTAGTGGTACTGTGACATTTTCTAAAGCCAAGCTGTTCAGGGCATAGCAGGTTGTATTTGGTTAGGTGGTCAGAGAGTTGGGTGGCAATGATTTTTTCCAGGGCCTTGGAGAACGAGGGAGTATGAGATAGGGCAGTAGTTCCCTGGCAAGGTACAGTTACCACTTTGAAAGGAATTGACCTAAGCCGAGGGAGCAGTTCAGGAGAGCTGTGAGGGGACAGAGTAACTCATTGAGTATTAATCTCAATTTAAGGTCCAGAGAATCATTGCTGAATCTGGACTTACTTAGGGCTTTTTGTAAGCAGGGTGCAGCCTCTCGCTGGGAGATCATTCTGAAGTGAAAGGGGGTGTTTGGGAGGGGGCAGAAGGTGGGGACTCGGGAGTGGGGTCAAAGAAGTTGGAGGGGAGCACACTGCTAAGATTGGAGAAAGAGGATTTACAGTAAGTGTGTTAGGAATGAGCATGGGATCAGAAGGGACATATCCATTCACAGGTATCTGTGAGGGTGGGGAAGTTGCAGGTTTTCCATTATGCTCTTTCAGGTTATCCCATAACTTATGCCCTGAGCCCCAGGAGGAGGTATGGCTGCCCGGTAGTATTCATCCTTAGCCTTGCGGATACTCCAAGTGCATTTATTTGTGGTTGCCTGGTAATGCTGTCTATCCTCTGGCTTTCCAGACACCATGGCAGTGTGCCAGAGCCTATCCCTGTCCCACATTTCATCTAGGAGGGATTGAGAGATACGGGGGTGTCAGCACCATTGATGACCCATTTCGTAAGAGGTGCAAAGAGGTCACAAACTGTGTTAAATGAGTGGATGAAGAACTCCAAGGCCACGTCTATGTCTGGGGCAGCATCTATCAGAGACCAATCCCAGTTGGCTAAGTGATGTTTGAGGTGCGTCCGTTTACCAGGTCTGAGACAGCACTGCAGAATAGTTTTGGGGGGTGACTTTTTAGCCATGCAGGACCAGTGACACAGCGCAGACAAGTGATCATTTAGGGCATTTGGCAGTACACTAACTTTGTTGAATTTATTGGGGTGGTTGGTGAGTACAAGATCAAGAAGGGTTGATGTGCCTGTTCTCTGATTGCAACGGGTGGCTACTGGCACAACCGATGGAAGGTCAATGGCAGCAATGGCATCTTTAAGGGGCGAAGCAGCAGTGGAAGACCAGTTTACGTTAAAATTACCTACGGCAATGATTTCAGCCTTGTCTGGTAGCTGGGAGAGGTGGGTAAGGACAGACTGAAAGGCAGCACTTTGGTTCTGGGGAGGAATGTGTACTGAGGTGATGAATAACAGAGCCCTCGCAGAGGTGGTGATTACTTTCAGTGAGATGGCTTGGGCACCGTGTTCCAGGATTGGGGAAGGGAGGACATGTCCCTGAAGGGAGTCCCAGAGGTAGATAGCACAGTCTTCCCCAAATTTACCTTGTCTGTCAGAGTGGTATATCGAGTACCCAGTGATGGAGACTGCAGAGTCGGGGGTACTTTTGTTAAGCCATGTTTCAACTATGGAGATGGTGTCGGGTTGTTGCTGGGCTACCCAGCCCTGCAGATTGTCAAGCTTTTTTAATAGGCTGCAGATGTTGATGGATACAATCTGAAGTTCACCCACAGATGTCTGTTTAGAAATAGGGATGGGGTCAGGGTTGGGGTGAATATTTCCAGAGAGTAGGAGGAGGAGGAGCAGAAGGGCTCTTTGGGCTGCAAGCATGAATGTTCTGTAGTGGCTTTTGCCACAATGCCCAAATCCAGAGGGATGGGGTCAGAGACAGGGATGGGGAGGTCACGGAGGAGCGGAAAGGCATGGCAGAGTAGTATCCAGGGGGGGGGGGGCAGGGTGATGAGGAGCATGGTAGGGCATTGGAGTATGTGGCGTAAGTGGCAGAGAAGCAAGAGTGGAGAGGGTATGGGGTAGACAGGGTTGTCTGCCTGCGGTAGGAGAGGAGTGACCAATACAGGCTTAAGCAGTTGCTGTACTGGAGGTGTATTCACCAGGCTAAGGCATAGTACCAGCACTAGCATTGCAGCGGTGCAAAAAATAGTGATGGCCATGGCAGGGTCTGGGACCTGTGAACCACGTTGGGGGATGGGGTGCTCACCGTAGCTAAAGGCAAGAAAAGGGTGTTGAAAAGCTGTACAGTCCAGATGGCTCGGGGCAGTGACATGGACTGTGGTGCCAAAGGTACAGGGTTCAGGGCTGGCAAGGGGAACCTTGGTTGTATAGGCTGGAACAGGCAGAGGGCATATTAACCATATAAGGCAAACAGAGAGAAGTGGAGAGTGAGCGCTGTGCTAGAGTAGTTGGGAAGCTGAGAAATGGGGTCAAAGGGACAGGGCAACAGTGACTCCTAGTGGCCAGCCAGTATAACCTGCTAAAGAGAAAACAGGCACTTCAGAGGATGTCACGTGATCAGTCACAAGACCCTTGGGGCTTAATAAGTGGAAAGCTGGCCGAGGGTAGCAGGGGCAGGTGAGGCAGTCGATGTGCAGTGCCAACAGGCTAACAACCCTCTCAAAGAACTGCAGCAGGTAGGAAAGTAATTACCTTTAGGGCTCTCTCAGGACCGTGCTACCCTCGCTGTGTGCAGGTTCCCCTTTTTTGTGCAACACTGTGGGCTGGGGTCCTGGCCTAAAATAGGGGAGGAAGACCAAGGACATCATTAGAATGCAGCGGGAGCTGGTAAGGGCATTTCCAGTATAGTCTATGTCCCTACTGCGCATGTGCAAACCGTGTCCTAGTGCACAAGCACGAGTTAGCTAGACCCTGGCAGTGAAGCACAACCCAAGATGGATCCTTGCAGGAACAGTTCAAAGAGAAGCCACACCATGTGAAACACCCTGCCAGAGGAAGTGGTGGGGGCTGAAACAATCACAGGATTTAAGAATGCATGGGATAGACATAAAGGAATTCTGGAGGTCAGGGGTAAGGGGCAACAGACTTCTAGGAAAACATAAACTGAACTTACAAGCTCAAATGGGCAGACTGGGTGGGCCATAGGCCCTTATCTGCCGACACTGTCTATGTATCTATGTATCTATGTATGTGGTGGGTCCCAGACAGAGTTCAGAATGCAGATAGGGATTTACTCAGCAAAAAAAGTGTCACTATCTAGGCACAGAAAAGACTATAAAAGACTAGTGAGAAATAGCTAAAAACTAACAGTACAGGCTACACAGTACTCAGTAACAGTTAAAGAGCCAAGAGCAGTACTTCGAAACTAGCTAGATGAACACAGGCACAATGCAGAGTAAACTCTGAGCAGAAACTGTACGGTAGCTCTGAAGGCCCTTAAAGCTCAGATGGATCGTTAGGAAAGTTCCAGGTGTAGCAGGTTAAGCAACAGTTCCCACAACCATTCAGTCACTGTCGGAGGACAAAAAATGCTGGTCAGATACCCTTCTCAAAGAACTGCAGCAGGCAGGAGAGTAATTACCTTTACGGCTCTCCAAGTACCACACTATCGCCCCACTGTGTGCAGGTTTCCCCATGGTGTGTAAAACTGGGCTGGAGTCCAGGCCTTTATGGCTCTCCAAGGACTGATGTGCAGGCTTGTCTGTTGTGTGTAAAACTGTAGGCTGGGGACCTGGCCTTTGGGGATCTTCGAGAATCGTGCTACACCCGCTGTGTGCAGACTTCCCTGTGGTGTTTATAGTGTATACTGTTTGAAAGTACCTTAAGGATTTCTTATAACTGTACTAATCATGAAATTATTATTGTTTTCTATTGCTTCTGAATCCTTTTTATTTAAAAAGGCTTTACTGACTGGATGTATTCCTATTTAAAATAGCCTTCATTTTTTTTTTTTTTACACAAAATACACTTATGCACTTCACAGAACACCTTTCTGGGTGTTTGGCATCATTTCAGGGACTGGATGGATGGAAATGGAAAAAGAATGACAAGAGAGAACTAGCAGGAAGTTTAGTAGGGACAGTAAAGAAGGGAGGAAAAAGAAGAAAAGTAAAGAGTAAAGCATTAACTGTTGTGCAACAGAAGTTTTGGTAGCTAGATAATAAGAAGATAGAAAAGAGGTCCATCAGTCACAGCTGAACGTGTAGCCTAACTCTGCCTCAGTCCCCACCCCCTGAAGGCAGAGCAGCAGTCCTGCAGTCATCCACCTGTGTCAAGCAGTTCCACCCCCAAACATCCATCCCTCATATTCATACTGTTCATACTGAGGTCTGTACGGAGCGAGTAGGCACAGCTCATATATGTTGCAAAATATTTTCATTTCTAAAAATAGGTTAAGGACACCAGATGCAATATATTTATCCAGTCTAAGTTTAAATTTGGTTTTGTTATTACTCAAAATTATGTTTTCAGGTAACATAGAAACAAACTTTGGCGGCAGATAAGGACCGTTTGGCCCACCTAGTCTGCCCATGGATAAGCTGCAGATCCTAGTTAACCAACAGCCTTTCAAACAACATGAAGTCTTGCTGTATTCTGACATATTGCAGTGATATCCAACCTTTGAACTGCCCCGGAGATGAAAGAGTTAACTTTCCATGCCAGGCATGGAACGCTGAGCTCGAGCTCAGTTGAGACTCTGTCTGCTGCAGTTTGAAATTAAACCATCAGATTCTTTACTCCGCCTCACTGAACAGTCGCTCCGGAGATTTCTCCTTGCTCGGTTCAAGTTGTTGTTAAAAGCACCGCTTTTTCTCAGTTTTCTCGAATCGAATTTTACCGCAGTACCTGTCGTGTTCAGACTCTGTCTGTGGTATCATGAGTACTAGATAGGTTTATTTTTTCTTGTTCTTCTGTGTGGAACTTGTAATCATGGGATCGGTTCGGTTTGAACCGATCAGGTTGTTCAACAAAAGCTTATTCTACTTTTAGAGTGTGGTAACCGGTCCTTATCGGTTCTAAAAAAAATGGATTTCATTACAGTTTTTTCCACAACCCGTAACACGGTCAGGAACGGATAAGGGTGTCTTGCCTGGCGGATTGCCAAAAAAAGGGTAAGTTTTTGTTAGGACTGGCCATGTCTGAGAAACCCAAAGGAAAAACCGGCTCACTGGGTTTCAACACTGCAGTGTGTGTGGGAAAGTCTTTGCTAAGGCTGATCCCCCACACCACCTGTGTTTATTGTCTGGGGTTTGACCACCTTGACTCAGACTGCCAGATTTGCAAGAATTTTCCTGCAGCTACCCTGGAAAAGAGAGTTGGTAGGCTCAGGGAAAGAGAGGCCAAACAGTCAGCTGACGCGGATGGCCAGCCCGGTTCGGTTCCAACCAAACCAGAAGGAGTGCCCTCTGACCAGGGCGAAACTTCTTTGGTCAAAAGGAGAACCGACCCCGAGGAGTCGGTTCCAGTTAAAAGAAAAAGAAGGGATAAATCAGCCGGTGCAGATCCACAAATTCTTTCTCTGACCGCTGATGAAATAGCCAAAGCGATAAGGATTGTTCAATCGCTAACTCCGGTTCTGACCGAACCGGCACCATCGGGAAGGGGCTTGGTTCGGTCAGTTCCCCCGGTTCCAGATTATAATTTAGAAGATTTTTATGAACCGGAGGAGGAGGAAGGAGAGTATGAGGATAGTGATTGTGATTACGAAAGTCTGGATGTGCCTACTGACCCAGACATCTCCCCAGACAGACCTTCAGGGGTTTCTCCTCCTAGGCTATCTTAGTCCGCTTCCCATTTTATGTTCTACAAAAAAGTGGCTGAAACTCTGCAGCTTCCTATGGAAGAAGCTGTGGACGACCAGGAGGAGCCTGACTATGTCGAAGTGATGGATATCCCAGAGTCCAGGAGGCTGTCTATTCCCCTTCATAAGTCCTTTGGGAAACAGACAATGAAAATTTTAAAGACTCCTAATTCTATACCTCCAGTGGACAAGAAAATGGACAAGAGGTATACTCTTTCAGGCTCAGATACTGAGTTCCTTACCCAGCAATGCAGCCATGTTGGGGTAGTGCAGGCTGCTGCCTGTGATAAGGCAACTATACCTTTGGCTTCACACCCCTCAGATAAGGACTCAAGGGGGATTTATGCCATGGCAAAAAAGCAGTACATGGCAGCATCCTTGGGACTCAGGCAGGATAATATATGGCCTATACAGCTAGATATCAGAAATCTAGATGGGACACTGTAATGGCTTTAGTTAAACAGGTCCCTGGCAAGCTTGCCAAGTAGCTGGAGCAGGTGGCTGCGGAAGGTATTGAGGCATCCAAGGTGCAATTCCATGCTGTAGTGGACTCCAATGATGTTTCATCTAGAGTCATGGCTACATCTGTGGCCCTTCGTAGGATGGCTTGGCTCAGATGTACTAGCCTGTCTCAGGATACCCAGACTAAGGCCATGGATTTTCCTGTTGTGGGTAATTCTCTGTTTGGGGAGCAAACAGAGAACTACATGAAGAAAATGGATGAATACAGGACCACCTATAGGAGTGCTCAGGCCAAGGAAAGGCAAGCCACTCCCCAGAGGCAGCATTCCAGGGGTAGGGGCAGGCCTTTTCATAGGCTTTCTACCAAGCCCAGGCCTCCTCTTCAGCTTATGCTCATAGGGGGTTCTTCAGAGGGAGAGGCAGACGGGCTACAAGCAGGCCTGCTTCCACCCCCCAGCCTAAGGCCCTGCCAAACAGGGCACCCCTGATGGGATTGCCAGGGCCACTCTCCACCACCTGTAGGGGCAGGCTGGCTTACTTTGTCCAGGACTGGATGTCTTTAACATCAGACAAATGGGTCCTTGAAGTAGTAAGCCAGGGACTGGTTCTCAGCTTCAAAAAAATTTCCAAAGATTAGAACCAGATCTTTTCCACCTGCAAATTCCTCAGAGGCTCTAGCCCTAGAGGCACATGTCTCTTTCCTCTTGGCTCTGGGAGCCATAGAGAGGGTTCCACCCCTGCACAAAGGAAAAGGATTGTACTCCAGGTACTTCCTAACCCCCAAAAAGACAGGAGAATGGCAGCCCATCCTGGACCTCAGATATTTAAACAAGCACCTTTTAAAGCCAAAGTTCAAAATGGTGACTCTGGGAATAATTCTACCCTCTCTAAGGCCAGGGGACTGGCTAGTCTCCCTGGACCTCAAGGATACCTATTTCCATATTCTCCTCAAGCTCCCACTGAAAATACCTCAGGTTCGAGCTGCCCTCAGGCCACTACCAATTCAGAGCAATGCCCTTTGGCCTAACCTCTGCTCCAAGGGTGTTCACAAAATGCCTGGCAGTAGTAGTTGCCTTCCCAAGAAGAAAAAGGATCTCCATCTTTCCATACCTGGATGACTGGCTCATAATAGGCCAGTCCCCAGACCAAGTCAAGTTACACCTACAGATAACTCAGCAACTGCTCACTTCTCTAGGTTTCCTTCTGAATCTTTCAAAGTCAGTTCTAGAGCCTGTACAGCTTCTCACCTTCATAAGTGCAGAGCTAGATACAGTAAGGGCAAGAGCCTTCCTTCCCCTGGACAGGGCAAGGACCCTTATTTCATTGGCCTCTTCATTCACCCTCCAGGTGTCTCGACCAGCAAGGTATTTTCTACAGCTCCTGGAGCACATGGCTGCTTCTACAGCAGTGGTGCAGGGAGCAAGATTTCAGATGAGGGACATTTAGTTCCACTTCAGAGCCTTTTGGTATCAGAAAAAGGACCCTCTGACCAAACTGATTCCAGTGACTCAAACCCTGATCCAGGCATTACAGTGGTGGCAGGATCAGGACAATCTAAGACAGGGAGTTCCTTTTGTCCCTCAGTCTCATTCTCTAATCCTTACTACAGATGCCTCCCTCTTGGGCTGGGGAGCCCACTTGGGGGAACTGACCACCCAAGGGTTGTGGTCTCCTCAGGAATCTCTGCTTCACATCAATCTATTAGAACTCAGAGCAGTGTTTCTAGCTCTTCAAGTTTTTTCCAAGTCTGTTTAGAACAAAGTAGTTCAGATCAGGACAGAAAATACCACCACAATGTGGTATATCAACAAGAAAGGGGGACTTGGTCTACTGCCTTGTGCACAGAGGCAATGAAGTTATGGTCTCTGGCCTATTCCCTGAACACCTCTCTTACAGCAGTACACCCCCCAGGCAAAGACAATGTCCTGGCAGATGCTCTCAGCAGGATATCTCAAGGCCATCACGAATGGTCCCTGGATCCCCTAGTTTTGAAGGTGATTTTCTCCAGATGGGGCACTCCACAGATAGATCTTTTTGCAGCCCCAGACAATCACCAACTTCCTCTCTATTGTTGCAGGCCCTGAGTGTTGGGCTCAGTCCCCCTGGATGCCCTAGTTCTCAATTGGGAGGGGAAGTTCCTGTATGCTTTTCCCCCCTTCCCCTCTCCTGTTCAAGGTGTTAGTCAAAATCAGGTCTCAACCCTGCAAGGTGATTCTGATTGCTCCCGAGTGGGCCAGACAGCCCTGGTACCCTCTCTTGTTGTCCTTAGCAGTCCACCTTCCCCTGTCTCTTCCCAGGAATTACAACCTGTTAACATGTGCTCAGGGGAAGGTTTGGTATCCGAATCTCAAATCTCTCAACCTCAAGGCCTGGCTCTTGAAGAATTAGAGTTTGCTGACTTGCATCTCTCTCAAGGTGTTCTGGATATCTTGAAGGCTTCTCTAAACCTCCACCAGTAACACTTACAACTCTAAGTGGAAAAGATTTTCTATATGGTGCTCTGGCAAGCACATTTCTCAGAGTCTGCTGGCCTTCCCACAGTCCTTGACTACATGGTTCATCTTAATAGCTTGGGACTCAGACCAGCTACACTAAGAGTGCATTTGGCAGCTGTCTCTGCCTTCCTTTCAGCAGGCAAACACTCTTCCCTTTCTGCTCATCCTGTATTTTCTAAATTTTTCAAGGGATTACTTCATACCAATCCTTCCTTCAGGGACCCTGCTCCTGCTTGGGACCTGAATGTTTACATTGCTCAGCTTATGCAACCCTCTTTTGAGCCTTTGTCCTCAGCAGAGCTTAAATACTTGACTTGGAAAACTGTTTTCTTGGTGGCCATCACTTCTGCCAGACGCATAAGTGACTTACAGGCCCTGTCAGTGGAGCCTGATTTTATCTCTTTCCATAGAGATAAGGTGGTCCTCAGGACTAATAGGAAGTTTTTGCCTAAGGTGGTTTCAGATTTCCACCTTAACCAGTCTATGTCTCTTCCTGTTTTCTTCACTGACCATTCCTCCTCTGGGGAGAGGAGGCTGCACAGTTTGGATGTGAAAAGGGCCATTAGCTACTACATAGAGCGCACCAAGGGTCACAGGTTTGACTCCCTCCAACTGTTCTTTATTTATGGTGAGGTTGGTAAGGGAAAACCTACCACTAAGAGATCTATTGCCAGGTGGATTGTCTCTTGCATTCAGTTTTGCTATGAAAAACTAGGTAGGATCCCACCCTCAGGCCTGAGGGCTCACTCTACCAGAGGTACAGCTGCTTCCCTGGCTGCTGCCAAGGATATTCCTATCTTAGAGATTTGTCAAGCAGCCACCTGGAAAACAGTACACACTTTTACCAAGCATTACTCTCTGGACATCTAGGCTAGGAGTGATGCTTGGTTTAGCACAGCAGTGTTTCAGAGCCTATTTCCTAAATAGGTTCTGTCCCTCCTCCATGGAGGTACTGCTTGGTAGTCTGCAATATGTCAGAATACAGCAAGACTTCATGTTTGAAAAAAAAAATTACTCACCTTAGTAGTAATGTTTCTTCTAATGGAGTCTTGCTGTATTCTGACCTCCCCCCGCCTCCCCTCTCAGAACTTTGGTTTTTGGGATGTGGGTGGGCAGTAGCAGTGTTGGCACTCGGGAGGTGCCCCCACCCTTCTTTCTCATTCCTTTGGTTTGGGTGTGTAGGTGTTGTGTTTTGTTTTATTTTTTGAGTTTCCTGACTTGAGTCTTTGCTTTGGGACAAAAAAATCTCTATTATATTTAGTAGCCAGTTGGCTAGTGTAAGTTTACAGTTTCTACACAGGGCACCCAGTGAGTATAGCTCGTAAAGATCTGACTGTTTAATTTCAAACAGCAGCAGACAGAGTCTCAAACCAAGCTCGAGCTCAGCGTTCCATGCCTGGCATGGAAAGTTAACTCTTATCTCTGGGGCAGTTCAAAGGTTGGACCTCACTGCAATATGTCAGAATACAGCAAGACTCCATTACTAAGCTGAGTAATTTTTTTCATTTCTTCCTACCCCCTACAAGAATTGCCTTATGTCTGTCCCATGCATTCTTGAATTCTCCCACAGTATTAGACCCCACAACCTCTTCAGGAAGATGGTTCCATGCATCCACCACCCTCTCTATGAAAAAATACTTCCTCACATTGCCCCTGATCCATCCCCCCTCTATCTTCAAATTGTGTCCCCTTGTTCTTGCACATCTCTTTTTCTGAAGGATGCTACCCTCTTGGACTTTGTCGATTCCACTGAGGTACTTAATTGTTTCTACCATGTTCCCCCTCTCCCTGCTTTCCTCAAGGGTATACATATAAAGCTCCTTTAGTATCTCCTCGTATGGCTTCTCTTGCAGACCCTGCACCATTTCAGTTGCCCTCCTCTGGACTGCCTCTATCTTGTCCATATCCCTGCAGAGATTTATTTATTTAGCTTTTGTTTACCTGGTAAGTACACTAGACAAGTATTATGCCTATTTTCAGGAATGACCCGGGAGAATACAACATGAGGAACAACAGTCAAGGAGACATGGCAAAAAGAGTACAGTTTTTTGTCACAGTAAACAAACATGTGGGAAATACATCATTTGACGCTGGGGAAACATATAGTAGTAAGCACATTTCAGATCATACACTCTAGACTAGCTAGTTCAACTGACAGATATATACAGGTCATCATACATAGGAGTGGATCATAGCTCAAGGACTGGATTGGTCATAATATAACTTATAACATTGTCACATATACCCCCTAGGCTAGTTGGATCACGGACAGGTATATACAGCTAATCACATTTTTCTAAATATGCACATGTTAGACAGGAACAGAAACACTTGGTAGTACAAGTTTCTACCAAGTGACCAAGGTGCAATATGTCATGGTTAGCCTATGACCGTGGAGCAATAATGGACATAAAAATGTCCAAGGCTTTTTAGGCAGGAGTCGTCAGAAGTCATTGATACAGTGGGGAAAATATCTCCAGGAATTCAATGGAGACACCCTGGGGAGGTTCAGACAAAACAATTTGACACTTTACTCTAGGGATAGAGTCTCCAGAACTGGACACAGTACTCCAGATGGGGTCTCACCAACTGTCTGTACAGAGGGATAACAACTTCCTGTTTTCTGCTGGTGATACCTCTCCCTATACATCTCAGTACCTCCCCAGCCCTCCCTATTGCATTCTCACCTTGCTTGCCAACCTTAAGGTCATCTGATATGATTACCCCCAGGTCCTTTTCCATTTTTGTTATTGCTACTACCCCCCCAATTGTGTACTCTTCCCCTGGGCTTTTGTTCCCCAGGTGCATTATTTTGCACTTCTTTGCACTGTATCCAAGCTGCCATACTTCTGACCATTCCTCCAACCTTGCCAAGTCCCTTCTCATCCTTTCCACACCCCCTTGTGTATCAACCCTGTTGCAGATCTTTGTGTCATCTGCAAAGAGGTATACTTTTCCTTCAAGTCCCTCTGCAATGTCACTTATAAAGACACTAACAAGGACTGGCCAAGTACTGAACCCTGTAGTACCCCACTAGTAACCCCCCCTTTCTTCACTGTGGACTCCATTTACTATTACCCTCTGTGTCCTGTTGTCCAGCTAATGTTTTACCCAGGCTACCACCCTGGGATCCACTCCTAGGCTGGCTAATTTGTGTATTAATCTTTGTGTGGGACTGTGTCAAATGCCTTGCTACAGTCTAGGTAGGCCATGTCCACAGCCCCTCCCTGGTCTACTACTTTGGTTATCCAGTCAAAGAAATCAATTAGATTTGTCTGACATGATCTTCCTGCTGTGAATCCATGCTGCCTTGTGTCCTGTGCCCCACTGGCCTCTAGGTACTCAACAACTCTTTCTTTCAGAAGAGAGTCCATGATTTTCCCTATCACTGAGGTCAAACTGACAGGTCTGTAGTTTTCTGCCTCTGTCTTGCTCCCACTTTTGTGAATGAGAATCACATCTGCCCTCCTCCAGTCCTCAGGTATCATACCATCCTCCCATGATTTATTAAAAAGGGTAGTCAGTGGTGTTACTATTCTTCCCTTAGTTCTTTTAGAATTCTAGGGTGAATCCCCATCAGGCCCCATTGATTGGAGGTTGTGGAGTCAAAATCAGTGGTGGAATTCAAGCATGCATGGGATAGTCATAAGGCAATTCTGGGGGGTGGGGGTAGAAAGAAGTAGGCTGCTGGTTAACTAGGATCTGCAGCTTATCCAGTAGGTAGGGAAATGGGCAGACTGGGTGGGCCAAGCGGTCCTTATCTGCCGTCAAATTCTATGTTTCTATGTTTCTATGATTTATCCACCTTCAGTTTTAGGAGTTCTTTCAGAATCCTTTCTTCTTTGAAAGGAATAATATCAATCCCCTCATGTGCTTCTATTGACTGTATTAGGTATCTTCCCCTGCTCTTCTATTGTGAATACTGAGCAGAAGTGTTCATTCAGTATCCCTGCTTTTTCACTGTCACTCTCTGCCCAACCACCCTCCTCTTTATTCAGCCTCGGTATCCCTGCCTTAGTCTTTCTTTGCTCCCTAATGTACCTATTAGTAAGCAATAAGCCATGACAGGGTGTGTGTTATGCACTTCAACACATGGCTATTTTTTTGTTGGCAGGCTGAAAATAAAGCCTGGCATGCCACTCACAGTTGATGAAAAGAAGATGGCTGACTTTCAGTTTGCCAACATTCTAACTGGCATCTTTACTTGGATCAGTGCCCACAGGGCACTGCTGGTCCTTCTTCCTGTGCGTAAGAAGGAATATCACACAGGTATGCACCAATCAGGATCCTTAAATTCTGATGCCCATTTCATCATAAAAGGTTTTATCCCCCTTCTTAACTGAGTTGGCTATATTTTCCTCGGTTTGGGCCTTTGCTATTCTGACTGCCTTCCCTGCTTCCTTCTGCTTTAACTAGTACAGTTCTCTGTCCTGCTTCTTCTGCATTTCCTTATACTTCCTGACTGTATCGGAATTTTAAATCAAGTCCCTTTTTAATTGAATAAGCTACGGGGTTTATTACAGTACAAGATACAACAATGTTACCAGAATTGTGGTCATTTGTATGTTCACCATACATTTTGTTAAGTAATTCTATGAGTGCACGCAGTGGTATTGTTTGTATTATCTTGAATAACTCTTGGAATGAGAACTCCCCCCCCCATTCTCCAGGTAGCTGCTATCTGACAAGACTTAACACCGGCAGAAGAAAACCGGCCATTCATACTAAATGTGTAGTGGCTAATTTTTAACCAGTGAGAGGGAAGATTGTTTTGATACCATTGTGGCAGATGGCAGCATACAGAATGAATGACAGCTAATCGAACACTGACGGCAGGTACAGTAACACTGCCTAATACGTCAGTATGATTAGCACCAGCTGATGGTGATAGTGACTGTCAGTTTTGCGCTTGCTGTCAGTAGTGGTGGATGAGGTGGCCAAAATACACTACGCAAAGCAATTTGCGAATTAAGGCAGAATCCATGTAGCAATCTGCAATGCGAAGCGAAGTACTTCGTGTCATAATGAGGAACGCGAAGTCCACTGGAAACAATAACGTAGCTTTACTACACCTTTCCCCAACCACTTCTGCACCAATTTTAATGCGAAGTATATTGAAATCAATGTACTTCACATCACTTCGCCTTTTGGTGAGCTCCAATGTGAATTTTGCAGTGAGTCATGGGATTGCAGGTCACATGGGCTTTAGATCATTCTACTCAGCCTCAGTTCTGTGTAGTGGAAGCTGGAAACTGTGTTCTCAGAGCTCTGAGATTCAAATCCTCTAAAAGCCATTGAAAAAGCCTTTTTGAGCGATTTTTTTGCTCAGAATTTAGTACTTCGATTGTAGGAAACCCTCCTGTGCTCATGTCATCGAGCATTTATTGTTTGTATGTAGATCTTGAATGTTAATTTAGAACATTCAGTCTGTGTAGTGACAGACACTTGAAGTGTGCTTGGGGTAGGAATGTATCTGCGTTGGAGGGAGTAGATAAACTGGGAGAAAGGCAGTCTTTTTATTTGGGTAATATTTTTCTTGTATAACTGCGTTAATGCACACACAGTAATATTTTCAGTAATTTTTGTGTCTATTGTTGTGGTGCAGCAGTGCATAATTTCAGTTTATTTAAAATATTTGGTTATACTACTGAAGTTTTCAATTTGCTGCACATTACCTGTAGAGTGTGTGTGTGTGTGAGTGTGCGTGCATGACACATGCCATCCAATCAGACACCTTTTATTGTGCCACACAGTAATTGTAGCACTGTGAACCTGCTATCCACCGTACCTACATTGTTTTGTACTGCTTTGTGCTATTTTGGTAGTGGACTGTTACTGCAGTGCACTGCTCCCCCTCCAACTGGCAAAAGGTATTCTTTTCCGGTTTTGGATTTGTGACTTGTGAGAACTGGTTAAGGTGTTGTTGTACCTTTGCGTCTGCATCTCGAGTGCGCAGCACAGTCTTAATCTGTCTGTGTGTTTGCATCTCTTTAGGGCCTAATCTCTATCTGTAACTTAAATCACAGTTGTTTATTTCACTTCCCTTCAGAGTAACATGTGGTGTATATCTTGGCGAGAACATTGTACTCATTAATGTGTGTTTTTAAGTCAGGGTGATCATCACGAGTCACTCATTACAAATCACGTTCTTCATCTTCATGGTCACAATGATTCATGAATTACAAAACTTTACATTTTTGGGTTGTAAGTTGCATCTAACCCCGTTTTGTAGCATCTTGGCTTGACCACTGTACTCATTAATATGTGTTTTCAAGTCAGGGTGTTTAGGGTGGTACAGGACAGGGAAGTACAGCCATTGGTATCTGTGTACAGTTCATTAGTCATGTCACACCAGTCACTCAGCACAAGACAAATCACGTTCTTCATGAATCACAGCAATTATATTTTTTTTCAAGTTCTGATGATACGCTGATTGGGAACCAGAGAAAAAGAAAGTCAAGGTGGCTGTGTCTGGGTCTGCTGGTATTAAATCCTCCCCTCTTCAAAAAAGTTGTGATGTAGTGGTTCCTGTTGATGATGATGACCCGGGGGGGGGATGACAGAAAATATCAAGTGCCAAAAGGGAATCAACAATGTACAAGGGGGTAGCATCATCCAGAAAAAGAGATGTGCAGGAAGGACGGGCTCAAAATTTGAAGATAGAGGGGGAAAGGATCAGGGGCAACATCAGGAACTATTTTTTCAACACAGAGGGTGGTGGGTACAAGAACAAAATAAAACTAATGATCAGTGTTCTGATGGGACAGCAATAGTTGAAGCATCCCCATAATTTGTATCTGGTGTCCTTCAGTTTGCTTTAACTGTTGCTCAACTTTGTCAAGATGGTGGTTGAATGCCTTCGACTCACTCCACTTCAGGCCCAAATCGGCCTGTGTGGTAGGTAGTTGGACAGGGTTGCCACTGTCACCTGCTGCAGGTTGTGGTGTGCAGTTGCTTGATCCATGGCCCTCCCCGCTTCACACTACCATGCACAGGTGCAGGCCATGCTGCCCTCACTTCCCCAGCAGGGCCAGCAGGTGCATTATTACCCTGTTCTGTAACCTTGGCCTGCCACTGTACATGGTGGTGGTTGTACAGGTGGGTGTGTTGATCACCTGTGCCAAGGTGAGTTCTTTTGGGGCCACGGTGCACCTCCACACCACACAGATTATATTTCACTTCACTGCTTTCCCCAGCCAGTGTAGTAAAGAACTCCCACACTAAAGAGGTGTGGGGGGGGACCAGGCACAGGCGGGGGGAGCCAGGTGTTGCTGGAGCCAGGGGATGCTGCTGCAGTGAAACTCTCTCAAGCATGATTCACTTCCTGCTTGTCTGAAGCAAGTGACCTAGACTGTGTAAGTCATGTAAAGTGTGTAGGCTGCTTGTACATTCTCACTCTGCCCTTAAAGTTGGGGTGAGCAACGTAAAGTCATTATCACCATCATCACAAGTCGAAGTGGCAAAGTAACGCTTTCAATGGGCACTTCACTTAGCCATAAAGTAACGCAAATGGTCTACCTCGCGTCTACTTTGCTGGTGGAATTTAACTTCGCTATATCTCTACACACAACCTCTTTCTCCTACAAGGCGAAAGTGAAACTCTCTCAAACATGAGTCACATCCTGCCTGCCTGAAACATGTGACCTTCACCGTGTAAGCCATGTGATGTGTGTGGGCTGCCTGAAGCATGTGACCTACACTGTGTAAGCCATGTGATGCGTGTGCACTGCCTGAAGCAGGTGACCTACACTGTGTAAGCCATGTGATGCGTGTGAGCTGCCTGAAGCATGTGACCTACACTGTGTAAGCCATGTGATGCGTGGGCTGCCTGAAGCATGTGACCTACACTGTGTGAGCCATGTGATGTGTGTGGGCTGCCTGAAGCACGTGACCTACGCCGTGTAAGCCATGTGATGTGTCTGAGCTGCCTGAAGCACGTGACCTACACTTGTGAGCCATGTGATGTGTGGGCTGCCTGAAGCCCGTGACTACACCCGTGTAAGCCATGTGATGTGTGTGGGCTGCCTGAAGCACGTGACCTACACCGTGTAAGCCATGTGATCATTATTGCACCTGAAGCTGCGTGACCTACACCGTGTAAAGCAATGTGATGCGTAATGGCTGCCTGAAACGTGACCTACACTGTTTTTAAGCCATGTGATGCGTGTGGGCGTAACAGAAGCATGCTTGACCTACACTGTGTGAATGGCATGTGATGTGTGTGCACTGCCTGAAGCATGTGACCTACACTGTGTAAGCCATGGGATGTGTCTGAGCTGCCTGAAGCATGTGACCTACACTGTGTGAGCCATGTGATGTGAGTGCGCTGCCTGAAGCATGTGACCTACACCGTGTAAGCCATGGGATGTGTGTGCATTGCCTGAAGCATGTGACCTTCACTGTGTAAGCCATGTGATGTGTGCGAGCTGCCTGTGAATTCACACTCCAACTTAAAGTGAAGTAAGGCGGAGTGAGCAATGCAAAGTCGTAGTCACATTGCAAGCTGGTGAAATGAGGGTTTTAAATGGGCACTTCATGTCTCAGAATGGTAATGTGCAGTGGGCCACTTCGCGTCTACTTCGGGGGCAGAATTTAACTTCGCTGCATCTCTAGCTGTCAGTTCAAACCTGTTTGCTACATCTGCTGCAGGAAGCCAAAATAACATTGTTTATTGTTGCTATTGTTTGGGATCACCGCTTTTGTCTGCACAAAATGAATATGCCTCATCAGGTCCATACGGTGTGTCGTCTGCATATCTGTAGTATCTATCTGAATATATGTATACTATTGCAATAATTTTTGGGATAACTCTGATACTTTAATCATAGAAACATAATCTTTGATGGCAGATAAGGACAGCTTGGCCCATCTAGTCTGCCCATTTCCCTACTCTAGAGGATAAGCTGCAGATCATATTTAACCAACAGCCTATTTCTTCCTACCCCCCACAAAAATTGTCTTATGTCTGTCCCATGCATTCTTGAATTCTCCCACAGTTTTAGACCCCACAACCTCCTCAGGAAGGCTGTTCCATGCATCCACCACTCTCTCTGTGAAAAAATACTTCCTCACATTGCCCCTGAGCCATCCCCACTCTATCTTCAAATTGTGTCCCCTTGTTCTTGCATATCTCTTTTTCTGAAAGATGCTACCCTCTTGGACTTTGCTGATTCTACTGAGGTACTTAAACATTTCTATCAAGTCCCTCCTTTCCTCAAGGGTATACATATTAAGCTCCTTTAGTCTCTCCTCGTATGGCTTCTCGTGCAGACCCTGCACCATTTTAGTTGCCCTCCTCTGAACTGCCTCCATCCGGTCTATGTCCTTGCGGAGATGGGGTTTCCAGTACTGGATGCAGTATTCCAGATGGGGTCTCACCAACTGTCTGTACAGGGGGATAACAACTTCCTGTTTTCTGCTGGTGACACCTCTCCCTATACATACCAGTATCCCCCCAGCCCTCCCTACTGCATTCTCACATTGCTTGCCAACCTTAAGGTCATCTGATATGATTACCCCCAGGTCCCTTTCCATTTTTTTTGTTGTTACTACCTCCCCCCCCCATTGTGTAATCTTCCCCTGGGTTTTTGTTTCCCAGCTGCATTACTTTGCACTTCTTTGCATTGAATCCAAGCTGCCATACTTCTGACCATTCCTCTTACCTTGCCAAGTTCCTTCTCATCCTTTCCACGCCTCCTTGTGTATCAACCCTGTTGCAGATCTTTGTGTCATCTGCAAAGAGGCATACTTTTCTTTCCAATCCCTCTGCAATGTCACTTATAAAGACATTAAAAAGGACTGTACCCAGTACTGAATCCTGTGGTACCCCACTAGTAACCCCTCTTTCTTCAGCGTGGACTCCATTTACAATTACCTTCTGTGTCCTGTTGTTCAACCAATGTTTTACCCAGGCTACCACCCTGGGACCCACTCCCAGGCTGGTTAATTTGACTACTAATCTTCTGTGTAGGATTGTGTCAAATGCCTTGCTAAAGTCTAGGTAGACCATGTCCACAGCCCCTCCCTGGTCTACTACTTTGGTCACCCAGTCAAAGAAATCAATTAGATTCATCTGACATGACCTTCCCGCTGTAAACCCATGCTGCCTTGGGTCCTGTGCCCCACTGGTCTCTAGGTACTCAACAATTCTTTCCTTCAGAAGTGATTCGATCACTTTCCTACCACAGAGGTCAAACTGACAGGTCTGTAGTTTTCTGCCTCTGTCTTAGTCCCACTCTTGTGAAGTGGAATCACATCCACCTTCTTCCAGTCCTCAGGTACCACACCATCCTCCATGATTTGTTAAAAGGGTAGTCAGTGGTGTCACTAGTTCTCTGCTTAATTCTTTTAGAATTCAGGGTGAATTCCATCTGGCCCCATTGCTTTGTCCACCTTCAGTTTTAGGAGTTCTTTCAGAACCCTTTCTTCTGTGAAAGGACTGGGATGAACCCCCTCTCCAGAGTGCTTCTGTTAATTGGATTAGGCACCTCCCCCACTTCCTCTTTTGTGAATACTGAATAGAAGTATGCATTCAGTATCCCTGCTTTTTCACTGTCACTCTCTGCCCACCCACCATCCATTCTATTCAGCCTCACTATCCCTCCCTTTGTCTTTCTACACTCCCTGATATACCTATAAAAGGTTTTATCCCCCTTCTTAACCGAGTTAGCTATCTTTTCCTCAGTTTGCACCTTTGCTATTCTGACTACCCTGCTTCCTTCTGCCTTATCTGGTACAGTTCTCTGTCCTGCTCCTTCTGTGTTTCCTTATACTTCCTAAATTCTATCTTTTTCTCCCTAACCTTCACCGTCACCTCTTTTGAGAATCATAGTTGCTTTTTCTTTCATTTTGATTTGTTTATTTGCTTCACACAAAGGCTTGTTGCCTCTGTGATGGCAGTTTTGATACTTCCCTATTGTTGCTCCACCCTTCCTTCTAGCCTGTTTGCTAGTGCTTCTCTAAGGCACTCTCCCATCTTGCCAAAGTCAGCCCTCCTCAAGTCCAGAACCCTCACTTTTGTATGGCTTGACTCTGTGATGACAGTGACAGTAATATAAACAAATACACATCCACCACTGTCCTCATCATAGTCATGGTTTCCAAAGTTACTCACATCACAGCTTTGCATGACTGATTGGGAATGACAGGCTGCCAGGACTTAATTTTTGTTAAATCTTGAGAGCCCTGATAGGGCTCATGCTGATTGGGCTCTCAAGATTTACCTCTGCTCTCAGCCAAACCCCACCTGCAGTGGTTAGTCACCTGCTACCCCAGCATCTCATTAAGGCTATGCTCCTGACCTCAGCCTCTGAGCGGGCTCTCAAGATTTACCCTCGCTCCTGGCCAGACCCTTCTTGCAGCAGCCAGCTGCCCGCTACCCCTGCATCTCTTTAAGGCTGCTCTCCTGCCTTCAGCCTCTGATCAGGGTCTCCAGATTTACCTCCCCTCCTGGCTAGACCCCTCCTGCTGCAGCCAGTCACCCGCTACCCCTGCAACACATTAAGGCTGCACTCCTGACTTCAGCCTCTGATCAGGCTCACAAGATTTACCTCCTCTCCTGGCCAGATCCCTCCTTCAAAGTCCAGCCACCCATTACCCCTGCATCTCATTAAGATACACAGAGTAGTCACTCCATTTGAATTTGGTGCCTTCCACCTGAATGGCATTGCACTCAGGTCCCAGATCAGTGCTTTATGACTCGCAGGTTAATTTTAATCAGTCTTCCTGATAACCTATCAATCTTGGTAATGAGATGAGCTTATATTATCAGCACTGTACTGCTGAAGCTAAGCCTGTCTCAACCCAAGATTCCTGCGGACACCGGCAGAGGCTCCCCACCCGCCTCACCCACCCTCCCTCAGGTCACACTGATTTATAGGATGAGTAAATTATGTGTCAGCTTGATTGATGTACAATGTCTTTTCCTCAAGTATAGACTTTCTCATTGCTCGTAATACTACTAGCCCACTAGGGGCAATGTAAGCAACATTGACTTGGTTAGCCAGTTCATCCTGCGCTGGCTGTGTGATTATTCCTGTTATTATTTCTGTCTTTTTGCCAACGAGAGGCAATATTAGCATTTTGGTCTTGGCTAGCCATTTTACTCAGCTGTATATCTATCCCATTTATTTACTCTGTATCACTCAATCATTTATTTTCTTAGCCAGTAGTGCCCCCTTAAGTATCCTTGCAGCGTCCTGCCTGAACATTACTTTACTCATTACTGGCTGCAAAACCCTTTCCTTCTATTTACACTGCCTCCTTCAGTTATCTTTCTTCCCAACTGTGTTCTCATAATTATTCTCTCAGTATTCTGGTAGAACATTCACCGCTGCTTACATATTTGCCCCTTTCACTTATTCTTGCATCAGTGCGGTACACTATATATTTACTATTATTTATGTTTATCTCATCAACTCCTGATATTGTACCTATCGGGTCTGATTATGCAGTCCCATGAAGCTCAAGCCAACATCTGGAAACCAGTCCTCAACCCTCCTGGAACCCTTCAGCTAGGCTACTTGCTTCTAAACTTGTCTCCAACAATCTCTTATCTTTGGGCCATTGACCCTTTGCACTTCCATGAATTATGACCTCTGGGGCATTAATAGTTGAGATGACCCCAAATGCTGTCACTAGAGGATCAGGTACAAGACTGGCTATGCTTCCTTGAGGCTACGGTTATGACAGCTAATTCTCCTGCTCCTCCTCTGCTCAGGAAATATTGAGCTTAATCCAGGGCCTATCACCCGCCTTGGCATCCCCTGCCAATTCTACCACTGCAAAAGGTTTAAAACTGATGCTCATAAATATATGCAGCCTACACAAGAAACTAATAGTCCTGCAAGCATGGGTATCCTACACCACGGCTGATATCCTAGTCTTGATTGAAACCTGGTTGAAGAGTGTACTATCTGGTCATGCACTATCCCTTCCATCCTATGCCTTATACTGCACTGACAGAATCTCAAGGGGGGGGCATTATATTAACAATAGATTATCTGCCACTGTTCTTCACGTTATTTCTCAACCAAAGGAGTTTGAATGCCTGGTCTTAAAACTGTCCATCTCCCTTACCGAGTCAATCAACACATTAATCTGCTGTAGACCACCTTCGGGAGGTTTAGCCCTCTTGCTTCATTTGCATAATTTCACTGACAATAATGTGAATCATTTATCCTTGGTGACCAGAACCTCAATTGGACCAGTTCAAAATCAAACCCCATAAGGGATCTCTGTGATGATCTGGAACTATGTCAACAGAAGCCACCAGTCCCAGTCACAAGAACTGTCTTGCCAGTTCACTTGTGGATCTTATCATTACTAAGATGCCTCACAAAACTGTACATGAAGCTGTATCTCACAACAATCTCAGCGATCATAGCATAGCTGTGTTTGTTAGGAATCTCACAAATCTGACCCTTATCAACAAGTTTACCAAAAGGAGCTTCAAAACGTTCATCGCTGCCAATTTCCTAGTGAACCTGATGGACATTAACTGGCAGAGCTTTTAATTAGCACCAGCTATTAACAGGGCTGCAAAAATCTTTAATTTCAGTCTTAGCAGTGTGATAAACATGTGCCGTTGACCACTCACAGAGTAAAGAAAGCTTCAAACAACATAAAGTCTTGCTATATTATGACATATGCAGTGAGTCCCAACCTTCGAACTGTTCCGGAGGTGAAAGAGTTAACTTTCCATGCCAGGCATGGAACTTTGAGCTCGAGCTCGGTTGAAAACTCTGTCTGTTGTTCTTCAAACTCAAACTGTCAGATTCTTTACTCCGCCTCACTGAACAGTCGCTCCGGAGATTTCTCCTTCTGCACGGTTCATTTTGTCGGTTAAAGTATTATTTTTTCATTTTTTTAACCAAATTTAAACCGCAACCGGTCTGTTCAAGCTCTGTCTATGGTATTTCAAAGTACTAGATAGGTTTTACATTTACTTTCTGTGTGGAACTTGTAAACGGTTTATCGGTTCGGTTTGAACCAATCAGGTTGTTTAAAATATATTTATCTGTCATTTAGAGTGTGGTTACCGGTTCTTATTGGTTCTAGGAAAAACGGATTTTATTACAGTTTTTTTCCACGACCCGTGACATGGTTGGGAACCGATAAGAGAGTCTTACCTGGCGGATTGCCATAAAAGGGTAAGTATGGTTAGGACTGGCACTATGTCTGAGAAACCCAAAAGAAAACACGGGCCCACTGGGTTTCAACACTGTAGTGTCTGTGGGGAAGTCTTTGCCAAGGCTGACCCCCACACCACCTGTGTTTATTGTCTGGGGTCTGACCACCTCAATGCAGACTGCCAGATTTGTAAAAATTTTCCTGCAGCTACCCTGGAAAAGAGAGTTGGTAGGCTCAGGGAAAGGGAGGCCAAAAAGTCCGCTGAACTGGATGGCCAGCCTGGTTCAGTTTCAACTGAACTGGAGGGAGTGCCCTCTGACCAGGGCGATACTTCCTCCGGCAAAAGGAGATCCGACTCGGAGGAGTCGGTTCCAGCAAAAAGGACTAGGAAATCAGCTGGTGTGGAGCCAAAACTTTCCTCTCCAACCACTGAAGAAATAGCCAAAGTGATTAAATTTGTCCAGTCGCTCTCCCCGGTTCCAACCGAACCGGCACCTTCAGCTAAGCGGACGGTTCGACCAGTTCCACCGGTTCAAGGGTATGATGTAGAAGAATATTATGAACCGGAGGAGGGGGAAGAGGAGTATGAGGAGAGTGAATGTGGATTTGAAAGTCTGGATGTGTCCATTGACCCGGACATCTCCCCAGACAGACCTTCAGGAGTGTTTCCTCCTAGGCTTTCTGAGTCCCCTTCTCATTTTATGTTTTATAAGAAAGTGGCTGAAACCCTCCAGATCCCTATGGAGGAAGCTGTGGATGATCAAGAGGAGCCTGACTATGTGGAAATGATGGATATCCCAGAGTCAAGGAGGCTGTCTATTACTTTGCATAAATCTTTTCGGAAACAGACAGTAAAAATTCTAAAAACTCCTCACACTATACCTCCTGTTGATAAGAGAATGGACAAGAGGTACACATTATCAGGCTCTGATATGGAGTTCCTTACACAACAATGCAGCCATGTTGGAGTTGTGCAGGCTGCTGCCTGTGACAAGGCAAATTTTCCCTTGGCTTCACACCCCCTTGACAAGGACTCCAGAAAGATTGATGCCATGGCAAAGAAACAGTACATGGCAGCATCCTTGGGACTCAGACAGGCAAATTATATGGCTTATGTTGCTAGATATCAGAAATCCAGATGGGATACTGTTACGGCTCTAGCAAAACAGGTCCCTGGCCAGCTTGCCAAGGAGCTGGAGCAGGTGGCTGCTGATGGTATTGAGGCATCCAAGGTGCAATTCCATGCTGCAGTGGACTCTAATGATGTGTCATCAAGAGTCATGGCTACATCTGTGGCACTTCGTAGAATGGCTTGGCTCAGATGTACTAGCCTGTCACAGGATACCCAGGCTAAGGCCATGGATTTTCCTGTTGTGGGTAATTCTTTGTTTGGGGAGCAGACAGAGAATTACATGAAGAAAATGGATGAGTATAGGACCACCTATAGGAGTGCACAGGCCAAGGAAAGGCAGGCCACTCCTCAAAGGCAGCTTTCCAGGGGCAGAGGTAGGCCTTTTCATAGGCCTTTTAACCAAGCCCAGGCCTCCTCTTCTGCTTATGCCCAGAGGGGGTTCTTTAGAGAAAGAGGCAGACGGGGTACAAGCAGGCCTGCTTCCACACCTCAGCCTAAAGCCCCTGATGAGCAGGTACCCTGATGGGGTTGCCAGGGCCAATTCTAAGCTACCTGTAGGGGGCAGGCTGGCTTACTTTGTCCAGGACTGGAAGTCTCTGACATCAGACAAGTGGGTCCTGGAAGTAGTAAGCCAGGGACTGGTTCTAGGCTTCAAAAAAATTTCCAAAGATGAGAACCAGATCCTTTCCACCTGCAAATCCACCAGAGGCACTTACCCTAGAGGCAGAGGTCTCTTCCCTCCTGGCTCTCAGAGCTGCGGAAAGGGTTCCACCCCTACACCAGGGCAAAGGGTTGTACTCCAGGTACTTCCTTACCCAAAAAAGACAGGAGAATGGCGGCCCATCCAGGATCTCAGATATTTAAACAAGCACCTTTTAAAACCAAAATTCAAAATGGTGACTCTGGGAATTATTCTACCTTCTCTAAGGCCAGAAGACTGGCTAGCGTCCCTGGACCTCAAGGATGCCTACTTCCATATTCTCATCAGAAGCTCCCATCGAAAGTACCTCAGGTTCGAGCTGCCCTCAGGCCATTATCAGTTCAGAGCAATGCCCTTTGGCCTCACTTCTGCTCCAAGGATATTCACAAAATGCCTGGCAGTAGCAGTTGCTGCCCTAAGAAGGCAAAAAAATGCCATCTTCCCTTACCTGGACTACTGGCTCATAGTAGGCCAGTCCCCAGACCAAGTCAAGTTACATCTACAGATAACTCAGCATCTGCTCACCTCTCTAGGTTTCCTTCTGAATCTTTCAAAGTCAGTTCTAGAGCCTGTCCAGCTCCTCACCGTCATAGGCGCAGAGCTGGACACAGAGGAAGCCAGAGCCTTCCTTCCTTTATACAGAGCAAGGGCCCTGGTCTCTCTGGCCTCCTCATTCACCCTGCAGGTCTCTCGACCAGCAAGGCACTTTCTACAGCTCCTAGGGCACATGGCTGCTTCTACAGCAGTAGTGCAGGGAACAAGATTTCAGATGAGGGACATCCAGTTCCATTTGAGAGCCTTTTGGTCTCAAAGGAAAGACTCTCTAACCAAATTGATCCCAGTAACTCAAACCCTGATCCAGGCCCTACAGTGATGGCAGGATCAGAGCAATCTGAGACAAGGGGTCCCCTTTGTCACTCAGTCTCACTCCTTAATCCTTACTACAGATGCATCCCTCTTGGGGTGGGGAGCTCACATGGGCGACCTCACTACCCAGGGATTGTGGTCCCCTCAGGAATCTCTGCTCCACATGAATCTGCTGGAACTCAGAGCAGTTTTTCTAGCACTTCAAGTTTTTTCCAAATCTGTTCAGAACAAAGTTGTACAGGTCAGAACAGACAACACCACCACAATGTGGAACATCAACATGCAGTGGGGCACTCGGTCTATGGCCTTGTGCAACGAAGCAATGAAGTTGTGGTCTCTGGCTTACTCCCTGAACACCTCCCTTACGGCAGTTCACCTCCCAGGCAAGGACAATGTCCTGGCAGATGCTGTCAGCAGAATTTCCCAGGGCCATCACAAATGGTCACTGGATCCCCTGGTCCTGGAGGTGATATCTGCCAGATGGGGCACCCCGCAGATAGATCTTTTTGCAGCCGCAGACAATCACCAACTTCCCCTTTTTTGCTGTAGGACCCCAGTGTTGGGCTCAGTCTCTCTGGATGCCTTAGTTCTCAAATGGGAAGGGAAGTTTCTTTATGCTTTCCCCCTTCCCTCTCCAGTTCAAAGTGCTAGTCAAAATCAGATCTCAATCCTGCAAGATGATCCTGATTGCTCCAGATTGGGCCAGACAACCCTGGTATCCACTCCTTCTGTCCTTAGCTGTCCATCTTCCCAGGAATCACAACCTGTTAACCTGTGCTTAGGGGAGGGTTTGGTATCCGAACCTCAAATCTCTCAATCTCAAGGCCTGGCTCTTTAAGAGTTAGAGTTTGCTGATCTACACCTTTCCCAAGGTGTAATGGATATGCTAAAGGCTTCTAGGAAGCCTTCTACCAGGGCTACATATAATTCCAAATGGAAGAGGTTTTCCATATGGTGCTCTGGGAAACAATTCCCCAGAATCTGCTGATTTACCCACAGTCCTGGATTATATGGTCCATTTAAATACTTTGGGGCTGAGACCAGCTACCCTAAAAGTACATTTGGCAGCTGTGTCTGCTTTTGTTTCAGCAGGTAAACCCTCTTCTCTTTCAGCTCATCCTGTATTCTCCAAGTTTTTTAAGGGATTGCTTCACACCAACCCTCCATTCAGAAACCCTGCCCCAGCCTGGGATCTTAATGTTTGCATTGCTCAGCTTATGCAACCCCCCTTTGAGCCTTTGTCTTCAGCAGAGCTTAAGTACTTGACTTGGAAAACTGTGTTTCTGGTAGCCATCACTTCTGCCAGACACATAAGTGAATTACAAGCTTTATCAGTGGAACCTGATTTTATCTCCTTTCATAGAAATAAGGTGGTCCTCAGGACTAACAGGAAGTTCTTGCCTAAGGTGGTTTCAGATTTCCCCTTAATCAATCTATGTCTCTTCCAGTGTACTTCACTGACCATTCCCTCCTCTGGCAAGAGGAGGCTGCACAGCTTGATGTGAAGAGACCCTTATCTACTATACAGACCGTACCAAGGGTCACAGTTTTGACTCCCTCCAACTGTTCCTCACTTATGGTGAGGTTGGCAAAGGGAAGCCTGCCACTAAAAGATCCATTGCCAGGTGGATTGTCTCTTGTATCCAACTATGTTATGAAAAACTGGGTACGGTTCCTCCCTCAGGCCTGAGGGCACACTCTACCAGAGGTACAGCTGCTTCCCTGGCTGCTGCCAGGGACATCCCTATTCTAGAGATATGTCAAACAGCTACCTGGAAAACAGTTCACACTTTTACCAAGCATTACTCTCTGGACATCCAGGCTAGGAGTGATGCTCGCTTTGGCACAGCTGTGCTGCAGATCCTTTTTCCTAAGTAGGTTCTGTCCCTCCTCCATGGAGGTACTACTGTGTAGTGTGCATATGTCATAATATAGCAAGACTTCATGTCGTTTGAAGAAAAAAATACTCACCTTAGTAATGTCATTTCTTCTAATGGAGTCTTGCTATATAATGACCTCCCCCCTTGCCTGCCCCTCTCAGAACCTTTGTTTCAAACAACATAAAGTCTTGCTATATTATGACATATGCAGTGAGTCCCAACCTTCGAACTGCTCCGGAGGTGAAAGAGTTAACTTTCCATGCCAGGCATGGAACACTGAGCTCGAGCTTGGTTGAAAACTCTGTCTGTTGTTCTTCAAACTCAAACTGTCAGATTCTTTACTCCGCCTCACTGAACAGTCGCTCTGGAGATTTCTCCTTCTGCTCGGTTCATTTTGTCGGTTAAAGTATTATTTTCTCGGTTTTTTGACCGAATTTAAACTGCAACCAGTTGGTTCAAGCTCTGTCTGTGGTATTTTTAAGTACTAGATAGGTTTTACATTTACTTTTCTGTGTGGAACTTGTAAACGGTTTATCGGTTCAGTTTGAACCGATCAGGTTGTTTAAAATATATTAATCTGTCCTTTAGAGCGTGGTTACCGGTTCTGATCGGTTCTAAAAAAAACGGATTTTAGTACGTTTTTTTCCACAACCCGTGACACGACTGGGAACCGATAAGAGAGTCGTGCTTAGCGGATTGCCATAAATGAGCAAGTTTGGTTAGGACTGGCACTATGTCTGACAAACCCAAAAGAAAAACCGGGCCCACTGGGTTTCAATACTGCAGTGTCTGTGGAGAAGTCTTTGCTAAGGCTGACCCCCACACTACCTGTGTTTATTGTCTGGGGTTTGACCACCTCAATGCAGACTGCCAGATTTGCAAAAATTTTCCTGCAGCTACCCTGGAAAAGAGAGTTGGTAGGCTCAGGGAAAGGGAGGCCAAAATGTCCGCTGACCTGGATGACCAGCCCGGTTCGGTTTCAACTGAAACTGAGGGAGTGCCCTCTGACCAGGGCGAGACTTCCTCGGGCAAAAGGATAGCCGACTCGGAGGAGTCGGTTCCAGCAAAAAGGACTAGGAAATCAGCTGGTGTGGAGCCAAAACTTTCCTCTCCAACTGCTGAAGAAACAGCCAAAGCGATTAAAATTGTCCAGTCGCTTTCCCCGGTTCCGACCGAACCGGCACCATCAGGTAAGCGTACAGTTTGGCCGGTTCCACCAGTTCAAGAGTATGATTTAGAGGAATTTTATGAACCGGTGGAGGGAGATGAGAATATGAGGAGAGTGAATGTGATTTGAAAGTCTGGATGTGCCCATTGAACCGGACATCTCCCAGACAGACCTTCAGGAGTGTTCCTCCAAGGCTTTCTGAGTCCCTTCTATTTTATGTTTTATAAAAGTGGTTGAGAAACCTCCGAGCTCCCTGTGGAGGAAGCTATGGATGATCAAGAGGAGCCTGACTATGTGGAAATGATGGATATCCCAGAGTCTAGGAGACTGTCTATTCCTTTGCATAAATCTTTCGGGAAGCAGACAGTAAAAATCCTAAAAACTCCTCACACTATGCCCCCTGTGGATAAGATAATGGACAAGAGGTACATATTGTCGGGCTCTGATACAGAGTTGCTTACACAACAATGCAGCCATGTTGGGGTAGTGCAGGCTGCAGCCTGTGACAAGGCAAATATTCCCTTGGCTTCACACACCCCTGACAAGGACTCCAAGAGGATTGATGCCATGGCAAAGAAACAGTACATGGCAGCATCCTTGGGACTCAGACAGGCAAATTATATGGCTTATGTTGCTAGATACCAGAAATCCAGATGGGATACTGTTATGGCTCTAGCAAAACAGGGTCCTGGCCAGCTTGCCAAGGAGCTGGAGCAGGTGGCTGCTGATGGTATTGAGGCATCTAAGGTGCAATTCCATGCTGCAATGAACTCTAATGATGTGTCATCAAGAGTCATGGCTACATCTGTGGCACTTCGCAGAATGGCTTGGCTTAGATGTACTAGCCTGTCACAGGATACCTAGAATAAGGCCATGGATTTTCCTGTTGTGGGTAATTCTCTGTTTGGGGAGCAGACAGAGAATTACATGAAGAAAATGGATGAGTATAGGACCACCTATAGGAGTGCACAGGCCAAGGAAAGGCAGGCCACTCCTCAAACGCAGCCTTCCAGGGGCAGGGGCAGGCCTTTTCATAGGCCTTTTTACCAAGCCAAGGCCTCCTCTTCAGCTTATGCCCAGAGGGGGTTCTTTAGAGGGAGAGGCAGATGGGGTACAAGCAGGCCTGCTTCGACCCCTCAGTCTAAAGCCCCTGCCAAGCAGGCACCCTGATGGGGTGGCCAGGGCCGATTCTCTCCGCTACCTGTAGGGGGTAGGATACTTTGTCCAAGACTGAAGTCTCTGACATCAGACAATGGGTCCTGGAAGTAGTAGCAGGGGACTGGTTCTCAGCTTCAAAAAATTTCCAAAGATGAGAACCAGATCCTTTCCACCTGCAAATCCATCAGAGGCACTTGCCCTAGAGGCAGAAGTCTCTACCCTCCTGGCTCTCAGAGCTGTGGAAAGGGTTCCACCCCTACACCAGGGCAAAGGATTGTACTCCAGGTACTTCCTTGCCCCAAAAAAGACAGGAGAATTGCAGCCCATCCTGGATCTCAGATACCTTAACAAGCACCTTTTAAAACCAAAATTCAAAATGGTGACTCTGAGAATTATTTTGCCCTCTCTAAGGCCAGGGGACTGGCCAGCGCCCCAGGACCTCAAGGATGCCTACTTCCATATTCTCTTCAGAAGCTCCCATCGAAAGTACCTCAGGTTCGAGCTGCCTCAGGCCATTACCAGTTCAGAGCAATGCCCTTCGCCACCCTCTGCTCCAAGGGTATTCACAAAATGCCTGGCAGTAGCAGTTGCTCACCTAAAGGCAAAATTGCCATCTTTCCTTACCTGGATGACTGGCTCATAGTAGGCCAGTCTCCAGACCAAGTCAAGTTACATCTTCAGATAACTCAGCAACTGCTTTCCTCTCTAGGTTTCCTTCTGAATTTCCCAAAGTCAGTTCTAGAGCCTGTCCAGCTTCTCACCTTCATAGGTGCAGAACTGAACACAGAGGAAGCCAGAGCCTTTCTTCCTTTGGACAGGGCAAGAACCCTGGTCTCTCTGGCCTCCTCATTCACCCTGCAGGTCTCTCGACCAGCAAGGCATTTTCTGCAGCTCCTGGGACACATGGTTGCTTCTACAGCAGTAGTGCAAGGAGCCAGATTTCAGATGAGGGACATCCAGTTCCATTTGAGAGCCTTTTGGTCTCAAAGAAAGGACCCTCTAACCAAGTTGATCCCAGTAACTCGAACCCTGATCCAAGCCCTACAGTGGTGGCAGGATCAGAGCAACCTGAAACAAGGGGTCCCCTTTGTCACTCAGTCTCACTCTTTAATCCTTACTACAGATGCAGCCCTCTTGGGGTGGGGAGCTCACATGGGCGACTCACTACCCAGGGACTGTGGCCCTCAGGAATCTCTGCCCACATCAACTTGTTGGAGCTCAGGAGTTTTTCTAGCACTTCAAGCTTTTTCCAAATCTGTTCAGAACAAAGTTGTACAGGTCAGAACAGACAACACCACTACAATGTGGTACAGCAACAAGCAAGGAGGCACTGGGTCTACAGCCTTGTGCACCGAAGCAATGAAGTTGTGGTCTCTGGCTTACTCCCTGAACACCTCCCTTACGGCAGTTCACCTCCCAGGCAAGGACAATGTCCTGGCAGATGCTCTCAGCAGGATTTCCCAGGGCCAGCACGAATGGTCACTGGATCCCCTGGTCCTGGGGGGTAATATTTGCCAGATGGGGCACCCCGCAGATAGATCTTTTTGCAGCCCCAGACAATCACCAACTTCCCCTTTTTTGCTGCAGGCCCCCAGTGTTGGGCTCAGTCCCTCTGGATGCCTTAGTTCTCAAATGGGAAGGGAAGTTTCTCTATGCTTTCCTCCCTTTCCTCTCCTGTTCAAAGTGTTAGTCAAAATCAGATCTCAATCCTGCAAAGTGATTCTGATTGCTCCAGATTGTTCCAGACAACCCTGGTATCCACTCCTACTGTCCTTAGTAGTCCATCTTCCCCTGTGTCTTCCCAGGAATCACAATCTGTTAACCAGTGCTCAGGGAAGGGTCTGGTACCCGAACCTCAAATCTCTCAATCTCAAGGCCTGGCTCTTGAAGAGTTAGAGTTTGCTTATCTACACCTCTCCCAAGGTGTAATGGATATATTGAAGGCTTCTAGGAAGTCTTCCACCAGGGCTACTTACAATTCCAAATGGAAGAGGTTTTCCATATGGTGCTCTGAGAATCATATTTCCCCAGAATCTGCTGATTTTCCCACAGTCCTGGATTATATGGTCCATTTAAACACTTTGGGGCTGAGACCAGCTACCCTAAAGGTGCATTTGGTAGCTGTGTCTGCTTTTATTTCAGCAGGTAAACCCTCTTCTCTTTCAGCTCATCCTGTATTCTCTAAGTTTTTTAAGGCATTGCTTCACACCAACCCTCCATTCAGGGACCCTGCCCCTGCCTGGGATCTTAATGTTTGCATTGCACAGCTTATGCAACCCGACTTTGAGCCCTTGTCTTCAGCAGAGCTTAAGTATTTGATTTGGAAGACTGTGTTTCTGGTAGCCATCACTTCTGCCAGACGCATAAGTGAATTACAAGCTTTGTCAGTGGAGCCTGATTTTATTTCCTTTCATTGAGATAAAGTGGTCCTCAGGACTAACAGGAAGTTCTTGCCTAAGGTGGTTTCAGATTTCCACCTTAATCAATCTATTTCTCTACCAGTGTACTTCACTGACCATTCCTCCTCTGGCGAGAGGAGGTTGCACAACAGATGTAAGAGAGCCCTTAGTTACTACATTGGGCGTGCACAAGGGTCACAGGTTTGACTCCACCAACTGTTCCTCACTTATGGTGGGGTTGGTAAAAGAAAACTGCCACTAAAGATCCATTGCCAGGTGGATTGTCTCTTGTATCCAATTCTGTTATGAAAGCTGGGTAGGTTCCTCCCTCAGGCCTCTGAGGGCTCACTCTACCAGAGGTATAGCTTGCTTCCTTGGTTGCTGCCAGGACATCCCCATTCTAGAGATTTGTCAAGCAGCTACCTGGAAAACAGTTCACACTTTTACCAAGCGTTACTCTCTGGACATCCAGGCTAGGAGTGATGCTCGGTTTGGCACAGCTGTTTTCTTATATTTAGTAGCCAGTTGGCTAGTGTAGGTTTACAGCTTCCACACAGCACCTTAGTGAGTTTAGCTCATAAAGATCTGACAGTTTGAGTTTGAAGAACAACAGACAGAGTTTTCAACTGAGCTCGAGCTCAGCGTTCCATGCCTGGCATGGAAAGTTAACTCTTTCACCTCCGGAGCAGTTCAAAGGTTGGGACTCACTGCATATGTCATAATATAGCAAAACTCCATTAGAAGAAACAACATTACTAAGGTGAGTAATTTTTTCTTTTGGTATGTGGGTGGGCAGCGCAGTGTTGGCACTTAGTAGATGCCCATCTTGTTTTTTCACCCCTCCTTTTTTTTGGGTGACTTGGTGTTGTGTTTTTCATTTTTGGGTCTCCTGACTTGAGTCTTTGTTTTAGGACCAAAAGATGTGTTCTTATGTTTAGTAGCCAGTTGGCTAATGTAGGTTTACAGCTTCCACACAGGACCTCAGTGAGTTTAGCTCATAAAGATTTGACGGTTTGAGTTTGAAGAACAACAGACAGAGCTTCAACTGAGCTCAAGCTCAGCGTTCCATGCCTGGTATGGAAAGTTAACTCTTTCACCTCCAGAGCAGTTTGAAGGTTGGGACTCACTGCATATGTCATAATATAGCAAGACTCCATTGGAAGAAACAACATTACTAAGGTGAGTAATTTTTTCCTCCTGACCATGGTTTAATGGGGCCATTAAAAAAGTGCTACTGAATAGAGCTAGGCTCTGGGCCACCACTGAGCAGCTGCCGTGGCTCACTGTACTGAGCCACAACAGCAGGAACCCAGGAGCTACATCTTGGACTGGGTTTGATTCCCTGTCCCAGAACCTTTTCTAATTTTTTTTTTTTACACATTGTGCGCTCCCCCCCTCCCAGTTTGAGAATCTTTGTTGGGGGTTGGGGCCTAGCCCCCTAACAGGGCATGTGGGAGGCAGGCTCACAAAAAGACATGCCTCATGGCATAAATCGGTGCTGTGGCGGTGTGGTTTGTAATGCGGTATAATGTCTTGTGACATTATGACCCCATGCCCTTTGTATGTCATTGCTTCTTCAGTGTCCTTTGTAGTAAAGAAGATTTGGATATCCAAGGTGCCATTTCAGTGTGCAGTTTGTTCCTAATAAAAAAATTTAAAAAACATTAAATACCTTCATTTTTTTACTTATTACCACATTTCAGTGTGTACTTTTAATAAAACACAGAAAAAAATATATGCTCATCTCATGCATGTTGTTGAGTGCAGGCAGCTATGAGATGCATGAGATGGCAGGCAGATGACTGACCAATTAAAACAATAAAAGACAGTTAGTGTCACACAGCTTCAGACGGTCTGACGGGAGCTCCCACCGACCCTCGCAGTCTAGAAGAAGAAACCGCAAAAGCCGTCTGTCCACTGCCATCCCTTACCCTCCCCTAGGCTAAGTCCCCTCCTTAGAGTCCTTACCAACCCCCAAAAAATCCTAACTTTTTTCCACCATGACTCAAGTACACCTGAGCAGCAGCAATACCAGAAAATTCAGTTATGAGGTGTGGCAGTCAAGATCCAGCAGTAGGAAGGTTTTTGGGTCATCAGCAGCAGGAATGGAAGATTTTTTTTTTTTTCTGCTTGGTCCCATCTCCTCTCCGGCCAGCCAATAATCGGATTGCTGCTGCTGCCTAAGAATCACCATTACAACACTGCCTGCCAGCCTAAGTGACAACAGTTAATATCGGGGGCCCGGGCAGGGGGGATGACAGAGAGAGTCAGGCTCCGAGTCACTCAGACTGCTGCCACAACCCAAGATGGGTGGAGTCAGATGGTCCGATATGGACACGGGACACACATACTCTGCTGCTCTGGTGGTGATGGGTGGTGATGGGTTCGGTCGAGTCGAGCAAGACCAGGAGCATATGTTAACAGTTGCTGAGCCAGCCTGTTGCTGCTTCATACTGATATCAAGCATATCTTAACCCTATCCCTAATACCCGGGGCAGGGGGGTCAGGTCGAGTCGAGCGACACGGGGAGAATATGTTAACAGCTGCTGAGCCAGCCTGTTGCTGCTGCATACTGATACCAAGCATATCCTAACCCTATCCCTAATACCCGTGGGGGGGGCAGGTTGAGTCAAGCAAGACGGGGAGAATATGTTAACAGCTGCTGAGCCAGCCTGTTGCTGCTGCATACTGATACCAAGCATATCCTAACCCTATCCCTAATACCCGGGCCGGGGGGGCCAGTCAAGTCGAACGAGACGGTTAGAATATGCTAACAGCTGCTGAGCCAGCCTGTTGCTGCTGCGTACTGATACCAAGCATATCCTAACCCTATCCCTAATACCCAGGGTGGGGGGGTCAGAGAGAGTCGAGCGAGATGGGGAAAATATGTTAACAGCTGCTGAGCCAACCTGTTGCTGCTTCATACTGATATCAAGCATATCTTAACCCTATCCCTAATACCCGGGGCGGGGGGGTCAGTCGAGTCGAACGAGACGGTTAGAATATGCTAACAGCTGCTGAGCCAGCCTGTTGCTGCTGCATACTGATACCAAGCATATCCTAACCCTATCCCTAATACCCGGGACGGGGGGGCAGTCAAGTCGAGCGAGACAGGGAGAATATGTTAACAGCTGCTGAGCCAGCCTGTTGCTGCTGCGTACTGATACCAAGCATATCCTAACCCTATCCCTAATACCCGTGGTGGAGGGGCAGGCAGGCACAGCAATGTGGCAGCAACTTCTGCAAACTAATACTATACCCGACCTGACTCAGATTTTGCTAGCACCTGTAAATGGTTACATTATTAACTTATTTGTTTTGAAGCATGTGGTGGCTTAATCTTTAGTAGCGAGGACAAATCAAATGGTGGTCAGCACAGATCATGAGGACAGGCTCCCCTGAGACACTTGGCCCTTGGCTGCCCTCCCCCATCAACACCCTGGCAATCTCCCAGACAAACACACACACATTAGTGAGGCAGACACCAACTGGGAGCAGCTCTGTAAAAGGTAATGATTTTTCTATGCTGTTCCTGATTTTTCAGATTAGTTGGGATGGTTGCAAAAATTATTTGTTAGCAACTTGTGTTTAGTAATGGGGTGTGATATTCAAAGGGGTTGCGCATAGTGCAACAGGGCTGAGCCATGCACAACCCACCGAGGCGCCCCGGTGCGATATTCAGAGGGTTTTGTTGCGCTGTGCAATTCCTGATGTGCCGGGGTACATCAGTAATGTATGCAGCGCAAGTGCGGGGGGCGTGTCCATGCACATGTGGCACATCCTGATACTCAGCCCGTGATGTGCGGTGCATATGCAGGCACAAACCCACCTTGCACCGCACAGGGAGGATGCAAAGATGTGCCTGTAAAGATCAGGAACAAATCCGGGGACACCCACAGGTGGGCTGCCGTATTGCTGGGCACAACAAGGCAGCCACCTGCTGTAGGTGGGCCACCGACCTCCCAAGACAGTATGGGCATTGTGCCCTACACCCGATCACAGGCAAAGTAAATATTCACATTCGGGACTGTAGGTACAGTACGGTCTGCACGCCCATTGGCCCACGCAGTGGACCAGCAGGTGTACAGCCGTACTGTATGCTACCAGTTGGCGGGTGGCTTGCAGGTGGGGAGCTGCCACCCACCACTGACTGGGGGTGTGTGCAGGGTGGTGGGTCTCAGTGGGTAGGTGGGGAGGGGGGGTACCGCTGGACCACCATGGTTATTTTTTAACACATATGCCCGCGATCGGACAGGGGATCAGGTCCACTGGACCACCAGGGATTTAATTTCTCATTTATGCCCACGATCAGGCAGGGGAGCAGGGTCCGCTGGACCACCAGGGATATATTTATATTATGCCCGTGATCGGGCAGGGGAGCAGGTCCACTGGACCACCAGGGGATATTTGTCTACTATGCCTGCAATCAGGCGTTGGTTCGTGTTGCCCACCGAGGGGCAGGGGCGTCTGTCCCCGACGGCTGCAGCCTGGCAGGGCACCAGGTGCAAGTCGCCAGGGATCGGCGCACAGCATGCAAATGGGGCCATAATGATATGCAAATGGACCCATTTGCGCCTTGCATATATAATGGCCTAATTTGCATGCTTACATCTGAATATCGCTCTTGCTGCACCTAACGCAATTGCACTTGTGCTGGTGGAGCCTCATGCTCCTTACCTGCCACTTGCACCATGCACAGTGCGGGCGCCCCCAGTGCCATATTCAATGGTGCTGAGCCATGGTGCAGCACCGTTGAATATCACCTGGATTATACCCTGGCTCAGCCCAGTTGTGCTGTGCCCAGGCTTGCACCCCTGCCTGGCGCGCAGTTTGAATATCCCACCCATGGTAAATACCCTCTGTGTCATAAGGGAAGTAAACTGCTCTTGAATTGCTTCTTTTAGATATGCACAGAGTTCAGCTGCAAAGGCAGAGTTTAGAAAAAAATACAGTCAAATGCCAGCTCTGTAAATCAGTGCACATAGTGGCTACGTATGTGGACTATGCATTCTCTGCATGCTGTACTTAGAGGTGACTGTCATCCACAGACTGGAGGGGGTTTCCACTTGTGCCCATTCCTGTTCCGCATGCTCCGCCTGCCAAAGAATAGGTATACTTTTGCCTGAACTTCACCTAAGTTTTTGTTCAGAAACTCACTGATATGAAATTATAATGAGCCGATACCCTGTTAAACTAACACTGTATTTCCTCAATTAGAGGATGCCTTGAATTATAAACTACATGAAAAACAGACTAGTAATAGAAGCTGCATTTATTATAAACCGGGGCTAGTAATCAGCAGTACTCCTCTGGTCTCAAGAGTAACCCGCTGTCATCCCTCTCTGCCGGACTTCCCTCGACGCCCCCCCCACATGGCCGCAACCATCTTTCTTGGCAGTAAACAGTAAAAAATAAATTAAATAAAAATAAGAAAAACAGGCAGCACAGCAATGCCTAAGCTAGCGATGGGATTAACATCCTGGATGCTGTCAGTTTCTGACAGCTTCATGTGAAAGTGTCATACTGTGCGCGAGTCATGCGGTTGTCATGAAATGCATGAATGACAACATCAGCATTAAGCTGGCTCACACACAACACCCGTTTGGAAACAGGAAACGAGAATCGGGCAGCAGCACTAGCAGCCAGGGTTAACATTTTAAGCGTGGAGATACAATAAAAAAATGAAAACTCTATCTTTCAATGGAAATGACACAACAAACAGCTAGCCTTTATTAGAAATAAAAACAACCCTGGAAATGTAGATTGTAATTATTTATTTAATTTCCTGTCCTCTTTAAAGTTTTAAAACAAAACAAAAAAAATTGTCATTGTGTGTGCGAAGCCTGTTTTCACACCAAATAATACTGGGTTTTGAGCATTGTACCTTTTATGGAAACATTTCAGTAAAAAAATAAAAACTAAGGTGCATAACTACAGCATGACAGACAGGTGGAAGGATTGACAGAAACAATGACAAGTGAGGAAGGAACATTCCAATACACCAGTAATGTAACAGCAATGTTTTCACATAAGGGGTCAAACCTTCAACCCTGTAACACCTGTACTAGCAGCTTTCTTGATATTTTAACATATCTGAATACTTGTATGAAATGAGCTGCAATTAAAATAATTTTGAATGCACCTCGTTAAGTAAAGTTTTTTCATGGATGTAATTACAAGCAATTTGCAGCCATCACTGCAGGGCTCGAAATATAGCCTTTCCGCATTTCTGTGGAAATGCGGTTAGGCTGCAGGAAATGTTCACTCCATCTGTAAATGCTGTTGCTGTAGCAGTGTACCTCAGTTTTCAGCCGGTTGGGGGAGTGCGTGAGCAAGTCTTTAGGCTCGCCAGTCTTCAGGTCCCGAGCGGGTGGGTGGAGCGGGACAGCGAGTGCTCGGGACTGACTTTTGGTTTTTCTAATTGGGTGCTCCTTTGACAGCCAGGCAGGTCCTTTCACAGCGCGACCCATGTGATCACAAAATAACTGCACATGTGATCACCATTTAGCTTGCTTCAGCAATTGGCTGCCCAGGAGTCTTCCCGCCAAACTGACCGCGAGAGGCATCAGAAGTCAGTTGGCAGCAGGAGAGGAAGAGCTTGCAGTGCTTCAGTTAAAGTGGGCAGAGTTTATTTTTTCTTTCAGAGCTTAAAAAAAGGTAGATACACAAATCCTGCAATAATCTCTGAGTGCATTGCAGTCAATGAGAGCTGCAGCACTCAGAGAACTCATTTAAATTTTCCAAGGGGGTGACGTAGCGGTGGGTCGTGACTCGTTGGTATAAGGAGGGGGAAATAAAATAGTCATGTTGATCGCTCTCTCAGTGCATAGCAGTCAATGAGAGCTGCACCACTCTGAAAACACATCAGAAGTTGCTGTTAAATTTTGCTGAAGACGGGGGTGGAGGAGGAGGAGTAGTAGACTGGGACATGGGAAGTAAACAAAAACACATCAAATTTAAATTGGGCTCCACTGTGCAAAGACTGGACTGTCTAGTGGGGGGGTTACATGCAGTAGGCAAATCAGCAGCTAAGTTGTGTGCACTGGCAGACCTTTTGGATTTAAAATAAAGGACTCTGCTGTGGTAAAAAAATAAGTCGGTCAGTAAGGGGTACAGGGTGACTGTGAAAACTAGACTACTGCAGTGTGAAAGAAAACACTCATTTGGATTACTATAAGGAGGATAAGTGTCCTGAGAATTTTGATCTGTACTAAATTTAATTACTGGCTCAGCTTAGTGAGATCAAATTTGCCCTAGTACAGTAGAGAGACCCCTTTGAGGAAATGATTCTCTAAACTTCAGTGTAAAACAAAAAAAAAAAAACATCTTGGGTGCTTACTGAGCTCTGAAGTCATTGCCCTAGGTACACTACAGGGAAAGCATTGTGAAGATTATTAATATGAGTTTCAGTGACTGGTCTAACAGCCCTTCAACTATGTCTGCTTCCTGAGTGCCCTGTCTACAGTAAGGGGGAATTTTGGGGAGATTCTCTCTGGAGCTAGTGTGTGTTAAACAGAAATACTGGTATTCCTGCTCCCTGCCCTACAGTAAGGGGATTTTAGGGAAATCTGTCTCTGATCTAAAACTGTGTAAAAAATATAATTCCTGCATTCTAAGCTGCTCCCTGCCTTACACTAAGGGGTCTTGGTTGTGTGGAAATCTATCTCAGAGCTTTCTGTGTTTTAAAAAAAACAAAAAACTATGATTCCTGCATTCTAAACAGGATGCCCTACACTAAGGGAATCATTGGGAAACCCTCTGTCTGAGCTTGTGTCTGGATTTAAAAAAACAATTTGTTCTGTGCTGCCACATTACCCTACACTAAAGGGAAGTCCCTGTGAGAGGTGACTGCTCTCTGACCTATTTGTGATTTGTTCTCACTAAAAGAAAGAGACTCAGGACTCACACAAGTCAGTTTAAGAATAATCTTTATTAACAAGTCAAGTTCTGTTTCGCAGATCAAAGCATGTCTCTTCTTAGATTTGTTTTACCAAGAAAAATACTGTGGAATTACCACAGACAGGTCCATCTTCCTCCACCGAACCTGAAAGCATTCCTGACATTAGTTCCGTGCCTTTTGTGGAGGCAAGTACAGTGGAAACCCCTCCATCCACCAAAAAAATAATGGTTGGACACCCAAACCAAGGAAAAATGTCACAAAAAGAAAAAGAGTATGAAAAACAAAGAACCAGACACTTTCAAGAGTCATGGAAAAAAGATAGAGAATGGCTTTTAGTAAATAATGACAGAATTGAGATGTACTGCGAGTACTGCAGAAAAATATTTCCAGCTGACAAATGTTCATTTGTGGTTGACTGCAAAACCATGATGCTGGGCACAATAAAAATACACAAAACTAGTCATATTCATCGAGAGTCAAGCAGACGTATTGCTGCTCAATGTCCCCCTAGTTGCTGTCAATGGATAAAGAGGCAACAGAAATCATGACCCATAGGTTCCTGACCGCTTTTAAGGTTGCTAAATCAGGGCAACCATTCACAAGTTTTGTACAAGACATGGAACTACCATCATGGATACGGAAACAGGAAAAGATTGGGTTGAGGTACACCAGCGACAAGGCCTGTGCCAGTTTTATTAAGTTCATCAGTAAGGATATTAATGCACAACTTACAGAGGAGGTCAGGCAGTCCAAATATTTTTCAGTGTTGTGTGATGGTAGTACCGACTCAGCTGTAATAGAGGAAGAGCTGATTTATATACACTATGTGAAGGATGGTGAAACTGTGACAAAATTTCTCACTATCGTAAACATACGCAGGCCTACTTCTGATATTTTCCATGCAGTTATGAACAGCATAAAAGAAAATGCAAAAGTCAAGGATTACTCCTGCATGGTAGAATTCTGCGGTGATGGTGCTGCAGTAAATTTTGGACTTAATAATGGGGTTGCCAAAAACATTCAGGATCAGGTTCCTCACACTGTCTCGGTCCACTGTTCAGCCTATCACTTTGAACTGGCATTGCGAGATGCAGCCAAGCCATGCTCTCTTGTACAGCAAACTGATGACCTCTTACAACTAATTTTCCGGTACCACCATTCATCAGCAGTGATGCATAATGGATTGAAACAAACATCTTCTGTTGTGGGTCTCCAGTACCTTGTGCCTGTGAATGTGTTGGGAACCAAATGGCTAGCCCACAGAGTTCAAGCATTAAATGTGCTCACTAAAATGTGGAAAAGCATTGTTGTGCATGTGACACAGGTTAGTGATGGGCAGGTCAGTACTAGTGGCCATGTGGACACCCGAATGAAAGCTGCTAAGCTGAGAAAAAGTCTCTTCTCACTTAAATACCTCATTTCAATGCATCTGATTCACAAACTTTTACAGATGATTGTGTCTGTATCTTTGGCATTTCAGGAAGAAAAGCTGCAAATTTTCCAAACTGCAGAGAGAGTGGAGGCTGCTGTTCTTTGATTAGAACACTATGACATACAGCAGGCCTGTGAGCACTTCCTTGCTGTCAACATTTCTGCTGACAGAATGGAATTCAAAGATGAGGTACTTGTGTTAGAACAGGGGCAACAGTTCACTGGCACTATACGTACTGTTACAAAGGAGGTGACCCATTTCAGAGATGAAGTTGTGAAGTCCATGAAACAGCGTTTCAGTAACATGATAAGTCTGTCACCAGGGGAAGGCTGTGATGAACAGCTTAATGTTGTTAAAGTGTCAAATTTTCAATCCAAACGACTGGCCAGCTGTGCGTTCTGACAGTAGTGATGATGTTACATATGGCAGAAAAGATGTGACATTCCTAGCAGCACATGTTTCTAAGGCCAAGGCCTTAACCCAGCATTATGTTTTGGGGAATTCTGTCTGCTAATAAAATATGCCCTTTGACTGCTTGCTCTTGAACCAGTACTGGCCAACAATCCTACTTAAAAAGTTGTTTAGGAAACAGGATGGTGTCCCTCAGGTTTTGGGTTTAATATCTGGGCAACAACAACTTATTACTATATGCACCGCGAGACTGGACTCTGAAGTACAGTATGCACCAAATGTAATGGACATGGATGTACCAGACTTCCACTTGTACTGGACAAAAAAAAAACCTGCTAAAAGCCATTTTCCATACTTCCAACATTAAATCACAGGTTTAAAATGGACCTGGATTTCTGTTTGTAGCTGCCACCAAGGGACCTCAAGAGTGTGTAAACTGCACATCAGTAAGTCATCAAGATCGGTGTTAATGCTTTGTCAAGTGGTTTTGGGTGTTCTTTTTAGCAGTCACACACTCCAGCAAGGGAAGCCTTTCCCAGAAGACATCCTATCTGTTCAATGGCAAGTAGCCTTATGTGACCCAACGCTGAGAAAAAATTAAGCCTTGTAACTCAAAGAAAGTTCAGTCCATTGTCCTTGACCCCAAGTTCAGTCCATTGTCCTTGACCCCACCAATCAGGCATGCACTGAGTCCCTGTTATGAGCTAGAGAAGACCGTGATCCGCGGAGACAGACTGTCTTGGGAACTTGAACAAGAAGCTCAAGCTGACACCTCACCAGTTCAGGCCCTACATCTAGTTCAGGAGCTACTGCATTCTAACAAGAAGCTCAAGTGGACTCCTCCCTAAATCAGTCCATAAATCTAGTTCTGGAGCTACTGCATTCTAACAAGAAGCTCTAGCGGACTCCTCCCTAAATCAGTCCATAAATCTAGTTCTGGAGCTACTGCATTCTAACAAGAAGCTCAAGTGGACTCCTCAATAGATCAGGCCATAAATCTAGTTCTGGAACTACTGCATTCTAACAAGAAGCTCAAGCCGACACTTCATCAGATCAGGCCATAAATCTAGCTCTGGAGCTACTGCGCTCAAGCAAGAAGCTCAAGGTAATCAACTGATGGTAAACCAATAACTTAGAATGCAGTTATTTAAAGTGAGGACATCATTTGATCTATTAGATTGGCAGCAGAGCTGGAGCACGGCTAACTGATCTGTCTTGATACTTACATTGCTGAGACACCTCCATCAGAGGCTGTAAAAATGTATTGGCTATAACACAGCTTTACAGATAATGTAATCCATGCATTAGGTTTCCATTTAAACAAACCAATGCAATTCATAAAGCTGGCTGACTGTAAGGAATACGTGACTGTACAGACCGAAAACTCAACTCTATGCATGAGCAGCAAAGTATTTCCACAGGTTACCAACAACCTCATTAGTGCCATCTTCACACTTACTCAGTATTCCCAACAAAACCAGTGTTCATTTCAGGCTGCGGGATCGCGCCACTGGCACGCCTCACATGTGGCCCGACACATCGTAATGCTGTGGCTTGGGTCTTTTGCCACACCTGTAGCTTTAAGAATCCAGGGCACGCGTGTGTGGGGCGCGCATGCACAGACACAAGCGGGAGGTGTGTTGATGCTGGAGAAGAGGAGGGACTAAAGGCTTGCTTGGCAGCTCAGGAATGCCCCCGGCCCGTGGGGGCGTGTCAAGTTTACAGTGGAGAGTGAACGCTCCACTCAATTTGAGTGGCAACTTGAGCAAATTTGGGGGAGGGTGTTTCTGGCAGTATTCAGCCACAGAATGGCTGATCTGATGCAAGGGCAGGCTTGAAATAGAACCATGTGATGTGCACTGAGACACATCACATGGTACAGAGCAGGGCTACCAAAATCGCGCCGTTTCCCCCTTGTTGCACAGTTACTTTGGAGTCACCATCGTGGAGTGAGCTGCTTGTAGTTTTTAGAGCTATAATAGCGTTGCTGAATCGCTGATTCCATTTAAAATTGAGTGCAAATTACAGCTGATATTTTAGCTGTGGGAGTCTCAAAGAGTAGACTGTGGATTATTTTTGTGGAACTATCACTATTGAACTTACTAAAATATATTGATAGCTGAAACAGTATAAGGCAGAGCAGTGGGGTCTCTGCCATCTGATCTTAGCTGTACCTACTAAGGCAGAAAAAATAGCTTTTGGAACTGAAAGTGAAAAATTAGACTCAGATCTGTGTGTGGGGGAGGGTTGCTATTTATATCTCATCTAAGCTGGCAGCAGGAAAGCCAAAGCAGGTTAAAAAGGCACAGGAAATGTAGAAATTGAAGCAAAGAGTGTAGGGGTGGGGGGCTGTCTAGTTTTGTTCACAACTGGCAGACAGACTTACTGAAAATAAAACAGGGATTATATAAAGCAGTGTGTGAGAGGCTGTGTGTAAGTGGGGCGCTCAGGGCTGTGTATTTTTCACCTACACTGTGATACTAGTCTCCATCCGATTACACAGCTTGATAGAGCAATATCTGTCTGAATTTCACCTCTTCCACAAAAATGTCAAATAAACAATTATAACAGTGTGTGTGTTTGCTCTGAGTCAAGCTGCAGACTCATAGTCAATAAATAAACTGACTGTGATTAAAGTCAGAGTGTGGGGGACATCCAGGCAGGAAACGCAACCGAAAAAAACTCAAGCAGGACAAGAAGTGGGCAGAGCCTTGAACTTCTGATCTCTCAGTAGTTTGATGCAGGCAGGGAAATAGATTTATTAAGAGTGAAGAACCAGTGAACTTGAATTAAAAAGCATGGGGCAGGGTTCTGTCTTAGATAAATTTGCTGCAGGCAAAGGTGCATATAATAAAATAAGTGAGAGTGACCGACTACTTCAGTGTGTTCTGAATTCACTACTCTCTACTTGCATATGTCTTGTGTAGTGCAAATAAAATAAGACTCCGACACATTTGTCATAATAAATAGTTTTTATTAAAACGTTTTGTCAGTGAAACACACCAACCCCTTATATAATTCTTTTACTTCATCAGTCGCCCTCCTCATAAGAACTACAATACTAAACAAGGCTACAGCTGCTTGCTTATAAAAATAACAGTCTAGTCATGGCAAAAACACAAGTGAACATTAAAACATTTTTCAGATCTTCTTCGCCTAAGAGACTATGTACTGCTGCATCAGGATCAGGGTCTTCTAAAAATTCAAATAGGAGCAATGCGGTGCCAGTTCTGTACGTCTATGTCGTCCGTCACTGTGGCAGACACACAGTTGGGACCGTCACCTAGCCAGTCACAACTTGATTTTGAGTCTGCTGCTTGTGAACTACCTACCTACAGCCAGTCCCATGTGGCCAGTATTAAACGAAGTTTTCAGGGCCGCTGTCTCACAATGTACAGGTGGTTGAGATATAATTCAGAAAACAATGTGATGACTTGTGCCGTGTGCATCAGTAGAAAGAAACAAAATACTCTGACTTCTAGCACTGACAATTTCAGGACACGCACCCTGACTAGGCATGCTGACTCTGCTGACCACAGAGAAGCTATGGCAGCTGAAAATATGCAGGGAGATTTGCAGCATGCCTTCAGAAAAGCTATATCTGAAAAAGAACAAGCTGTTCTAGTGGCCATAAAGAGTGTTTATTGGATGGTCAAAGAAAACTTGCCAGTTCATAAATATACAAGTTTAATGGAATTTGTGTCTAGTTTAGATTGTCCTTTTGTTGACAAAATGTCTGTGGCCAAGAATGCCTCGTATTCATCAGAAACTACAGCCAATGACATCCTTGAATGCATACCCTTGGTAATTAGGCAGGAGACAAGTAAAAAATTAGAAAATAGCCCATACATCACATTAATTTGTGATGAGAGCACAGACATCACTGTCGCCCAAAAAAATAGTACTGTATGCAAGAGTGTTTGATCCTGAAAGTTTTGTTCCATCTACTCATTTTCTAGAGAACTTACAGATCTCTGATGCCACTGGAGCAGGGATAGCTAAAGAATTAAAGCAAATCCTAGCAAGGAAAAAAAATTAGCATGAAAAAAGTAATGGGATTGGGAAGTGACAGAGCAAAAGTCATGACAGGGACTGATGAAGGAGTCACTGGGTACATGCTGCGTGAAAATCCAATGCTAGTAAATATACATTGTGTTGCTCATAGGGTTGCGCTATGTAGTTCACAAGCAGCAGACTCTGTCCCCCACCAAGAGGTGCTAACTGGTATTTTCTACCATTTTAAAAGATCAGCCAAAAGAGTTGACAAACTAAAACAAATACGAGAAATGCTGGAGGAACCAACTCTAAAAGTGAAGGAGGTCCATGATGTGAGGTGGACAGCAGTTTACAAAGTGGTTGAGACTGTTCATCACACCCTAGACTCCCTTCTCACTTTTTTCTGCAATGAGACGGATGCTAGAGCAAAAGGTTATGCCTTAAAAATGTCCAAATATGACTTTATAATGACAACCTATATGCTAATGGATGCACTTGCTGTAATTACCCAGCTTAGTGTGGTGTTTCAGAAAAGAGATCTGGACATCTCGGTGGTCCATGTCAGTCTGAAGAAGTGCTTCTCTGATTTGGAAAAACTAAAATCTGGAACAAAGGAAAAAATGTATCTGCATGAAGTGGAGAAGGATATCCAGGAAGATGAGGAGGGAAAGCTGGTGTTCAAGGGGCATCACGTACTAAGGGGAGGCAAAAACCTTTCAATCAAGAACCATTTCATTGACCAGTTGGTTGCAAATTTAAAAGACAGATTCCTTGGGTATGACAGAAACAAGTTGGCTGCTTTTGGAATACTGGGTCTTAGGCCTGTCAGCAGCCTTTCTAAAGATGAACTTGAAACCTGGGGAAATGAACAAATTCATGTGCTGCTTGATCATTACAGTCAAGAGCAGAGACGCAAACAGTTTGAGACAGTGGCACCGCCACTTGTGGATGCAGACTGCACCAAAGCAGAATGGGAACTGCTGAAGTCACTTGTTGTGAGAGAGGGATACCCGAGGGACAATGTGCAAACTCTTTGGGGGTTCATAATCAAATATCATAAGTCAGACTTCCCAAATCTTTTGACACTGGCTGCACTGGCATTAACTGCCCCAGTCCATACAGCAGACTGTGAGAGGGGCTTCAGTGCCCAGACCATAAATAGGCTGTCTGCTACTAGAGTCAATGATCTGCTGACTATTGCGGTTGAGGGACCTTGCCAGGCTGAATTTGATTTTCTTTCTGCAATCAATACTTGGAGGAAAAAAAACAAAGGAGGTTATTCCAGCATGTGGACTGCACTGACTGACTTAAAGTTTTATTTATTTATTTACTGAATTTAGATGACCGGGTAGGCCCACTGAGCCCCGGAGGTCCCTTTTCCAGGTGCGACCCAGGAAATAACAGTACATAAACTTAATAAGCAGTGGTACATCTACAAGTTGTAGGCATGCGGTGGTCATACATGTAAGTGAAGTGGAATAGTCTTTTCTAAAAGTTATATATATCCAAGAACCATCAATGAAGTTTGGTGTGGGGAAGAGCTAGCTGAGGAGTTAGTGCTGCCCATTCAGGTGTAGGAGATTTACATGTGGTGAAGTGCACCGACTCGGGATCATGGTTGGAGTGTCAGGTACCATAGCATTGGCATTTACTTGTTGCCAGCACATGAGTCTTGAGTCTAGTGCGGAAACACGGTAAGGATGAGGTTTCTCACACCACCAGTGGGAGGTTGTTCCAGAGGGAAGGGGCAGCATGAGAAAAAGACTTATAACCTGCCTTGGTCCTGAACTTAGGGATCTTAAGTAGCGTTTGGCCTGAGGATCTGAGGTTTTGCAGATTACTCTTTACAGTTAGGAGTCCTTCGAGACTCGGGGGAGGTGTGGGGCTAATTACCTTCTTTGCTAGACAGAGTACAGGGTACCTGAGGCGAGATTCGAACGATGGCCAGCTGAGTCTCATTAAGGACTCGCAATGGTGGCTCCTAAAGTGGGATGACGAGGCAAAGCAGACCACCTTATTGTGTAATGTCTGTAGTTTACTGAACTCCAGATTTGCAACACCCTGAAGGACCGGGGCAGCGTATGTTAGTGTTGGGAGTAGGACACTAGAGGTAGTAGCAATCACAAGCGAATCCAGCTGTTCCTTAAGCCGGTATAGTAGTCCGAGTTTGCCGTGGATTACTTTAGTGACTTGGTCTACATGCTGTTTGAAGGTGAGACCTTGGTCAAAGGTAAGGCCGAGGTACTTTGTGGAGGAGACCACTTCAAGTTTGTTGCCCACCAAGGACGTGAGTTGAAGTAGTTGTGATCTGTCTTGCCCAAGGGCTCTGGGTCCGAACAACATGGCTTTGGTTTTGTTGGTATTGAGGACCATTTAGTTCTTGGTGAGCCATTCCTCCATAATGTGGATGTCCACTTGGAGGGATGTTCCTAGATCATCCAGGTTATCGGAGGCTTTGTAAATCACAGCGTCATCCTCACATTGGATGACACTGCTACTCCCGCAGTGGTTGTGTAATTCATTTACAAACAGTGAGAACAATAGGGGCCCAAGTATAGACCCTTGGGGTACACCCTCCTTTAGGGACTGTGGATTGGAGAGTTTGTCCTGCCACCTGACCCTCTGTGTGCGCCCAGAGAGGTAACTTTCAAACCATTTAAGAGCATGGGTGTCAAGGCCTATGTGGAAGAGTTTAAGGAGTAATAATCTGTGATCCACCAAGTCGAAGGCCTTGGAAAGGTCTATGAAAACCGCACCTATGTTGGATCCAGAGTCAATTTCTCTAAGCACATCGGTGGAAAATTTGGTTAAGGCAGTATCAGTCCCATGTTTGGCTCTAAAGCCATGTTGCAATGGGGAAAGAAGCATATGTGCCTCTAGATACTCCCTAAATTGGATATAGACTAGTTTCTCCTGGATTTTTGCTAGAATACACAGCAGGGAGATAGGCTTACAGTTCCCTATTGGCTCCACAGGCCCGACCTTGTGAATAGGGACCACATCAGCCCGCTTCCACAGATCGGTGACAGATCCTTCGAGAAAGGACCTGTTAATGAGTCAGGTGAGCGGCCTTGCGAGTGCTGAGGCACCATCTTTAAGCAACCTAGACTGGATACCATCCGGGCCTCCTGAACCTCTTGTTTTCAAGGTTTTTAGAATGGCTAGGACCTCTTTCACCTTAGCCAGCCGCATGTGGAAAAGTGGGCGGTCTAGGTTTGGGGGAACCTGAGCGAAGGACTTGTTGGGAACCGAGGGCCCTGCCTTATGATTATCTGGGTTCGTGAAGTATGTATTGAGGGCTTCAGCAATTAGTGCCTTATCCTGCAGTACCAGCCCATTAGCCATAACAGATCAGCACATAACTGAACTGTGACTGTAGTGCGTGTACTGACAACTTACTACTTGATACTTACCATGACCTCAAAGATCTCAAAAACAATTTCAAATATTTTTAATTTATGCCTCTTGAGATCGTGCCTCATTAAACTAATTATTATTTGGTAGATTATATCTTAATATAGCCATGACCTTAGATCTGTGACTGCTATCAGGACTCTAACTAGAGCTGTTTATTAATGCCTCTGTGTATTCTTACAAAACGATTAATATCACTCGCTCCGTCTCTCTCTCTCTCTGTCTCTCTCTCTCACACACACACAAGAGTGCAAGGGTGGTGCTTTTTCCTTTTTTTTTTTGCTTGCAAAAATTCACAGTTAACCACATTGTGAACAAACACTACTACTGGATGGACACAAGACCTCTGGCTGCTGCCTCAGGCCTCATCTTGATTAATGTCCGGCAGTGACAGAGATGTCAGAGCCTTCTTGTAAACTGCTATCTACCTCTGACATCATGTAAATGCCATTTATTTTCTGAGTCACAACTCACACCTACCCTGTTGATCTGCACTTGCTGTAATAGTTCATCAGCTTATGATACTGTGACATTATGCTAGTTAGTAACAGATGTTTTTTAATACATCTCTGATGCCGCGTTAGTTAAAATTCTGTATACAAATTTTTACAGAAATGTCATGTATGACTCACATTTTTCGTGAAATGACCCACCTTTTCAGTGAATTTGGTTCCTAGAATGAACGCTGCAAAACATAGTAACAAATGCTTAGGGCAAACCTCAAACTTCAAAATCTAATTGCCGATAGTTAAAATAGCAACATCTCAAGGGAAGCCTATAGTAAACTAACCTTGAAAAAGCCTAAAACACAAACATTAGGCCGTAGTTACAGTAGAACAGTTTTTCTTAAAAGAGAGACTACTTAGCACAAAATCAAGGCGCCACAGCTGGTGACATTAAACATGTAGAAACATAGAAGCATTGACTCTGATGGAAAATAAAGACTGCTTGGCCCACCTACTCTTCGTATTTCCTTACCAAATGGATAAGCTGCAGGTCCTACTTAACTAACAGCCTACTTCTTCCTAACCCCTACCAGAATTGCCTTATGTCTGTCCCATGCATTCTTGAATTCCCCCACTGTTTTTGACCCCACAACCTCCTCAGAAAGGCTATTCCATGCATCCACCACCCTCTCAGTGAAAAAATACTTCCTCACACTGCCCCTGAGCCATCCCCCCCCCCATCTTCAAACTGTTCTTGCACATCTCTTTTTCTGAAAGATGCTACCATTTTGGACTTTGTTGATTCCCTTGTTTCTATCATGTCCCCCTCTCCCTCCTTTTCTTGAGGGTATACATATTAAGCTTCCTTAGCATATCTTCTTATGACTTCTGGTGCAGACCCTGTACCATTTTAGTTGCCCTCCTCTGTCCAGTCTCCTTCCTGTCTATGTGCTTGTAAGTAAGCAAGCAAAATTTTTTTTTTAACAGGCGCCCTTCCATTGCTCAGAGCGCCTTCACAATAAAAATGCAGACAGTAATAAACATCTTAAAATACATACCATAATCCCCTTAAAACAGCGTTCTCCAGAACTGCACGCAGTACTCCAGATGGGGTCTCACCAAATGTCTGTACAGTGGGATAGCTTCCTGTTTTCTACTGGTGATGCCTCTCCCTATATATCAGAGTATCCCCCCAGCCCTCCTTACTGCCTTCTCACATTGCTTGCTTACCTTCAGGTCATCTGATATGATTACCCCAAAGTCCCTTTCCATTTTTGTTGTTGTTGGTACCTCATCCCCCACCATTGTCTACTCTTCCCCTGGGTTTTTGTTTCCCAGGTGCATTACTTTGCACTTCTTTGCATTGAATATAAGCTGTCGTATTTCTGACCATTCCTCCAACCTTGCTAAGTCTCTTCTCATCCTTTCCACACACCCTTGTGTATCAACCCTGTTGCAGATCTTTGTGTCATCTGCAAATCGGCATACTTTTCCTTCCAGTCCCTCTGCAATGTCAACTATAAAGACATTAAGGACTGGTCCCAGTACTGAACCTTGCGATACCGCATTAGTAACCCCCTTTTCTTCAGAGTGGACTCCGTTTAGTATTACCCTCTGTGTCCTGTTGTTCAGCCAATTTTTTACCCAGGTTACCACCCTGGGACCCACTTCCAGGCTGGCTAACTTGTTTACTAGCCTCTTATGTGGGACTATGTCAAATGCCTTGCTAAAGTCTAGATAGGCCATATCCACAGATCTGCCTGGTCTACTACTATGGTCACCCAGTCAAAGAACTCTATTACATTCGTCTGACTTGACCTTCCCGCTATGAATCCATGCTGCCTTTTTTTTTCTCAATTGTTTAACCAGGAGTGGCACACTAAGCTGAAAGCTTGTTTATAGGTGTGACCTGGGAGTACAGGGAAGTTAAGTGACTTGCTCAGGGTCACACAGTAGGGAAGTGGGGGCTGTGGGATTCAAACCCAGGTCTCCAGATTTGCAGCTCAGAGTCTTAAACCACTGCAATATACTGCCTTCCTTGGGTCCTGTGTCCCGCTGGCCTCTAGGTACTCAACAATTCTTTCTTTCAGAAGTGAGTCCATCATTTTCCCTACCACTGAGGTCAAACCAACAGGTCTGTAGTTCTCTGCCTCTGCTTTGCACCCACTTTTGTGAAGGGGAATCACATCTACCCTCCTCCAGTCTTTAGGTACCACACCATCCTCCCATGATTTGTTAAAAAGGGAAGTCAGTGGTGTCATTAGATCTCCCTGGACTAAGTCTCCATCACTCATTCACAATAGTGGGATATCGCTGGAGGCGCTAGGACGAAGCGGGAGCCAAACATTTTCTGAAGGGTCGGTGTTGAGATAGGACCGCATAGCGGCAATCGCGAGACTGACTCGCGCCTGTAGGCTATCTCGCGCCGACCCTCCAACCGCCTCAGTTCCTTTTCTCCCACCGCCGAGTGCGCTTGGATGATCTATCACGCTGCCTGCCGGAGTCAAAGTTTTTGTCTATATGACAGCAGCTTTTAGTGTTTAATTTAACTGTTTAATTTAACTATTTAGTAGTAATTTTTTATTTTACGAACAAGAAGATTATGAAGAAAAGAAATTCTTTCCTGCCATCAACGGAGTCGCCCTTAGACAGTAGGAAGACTTTGTTTGAAAGTTGTTATGGCAGAGGGCTGTGCCCGTCCACCACCCTTAAGTAACGGGGAGGGTCTGACTACGACAATCCACCGGGAGGCATGAATTGGGGTGCCGGGATCTGGTTCGCTTAGTTCTAGAGCTCTTCTTCTTCGTTTGGGGAAGAAGAATCGGTGCCGCTCGAGGTTGCCCGTTGGTATGTCTGCACGAGGATTGTTCATCGGTAGAGGCGATAGACCTGAACCAACTTTCTTGGGTTCCCCTTGGCCCCACTCCTAATGGCCACATACTCGACTCCGGACTCCATCTCTGTCCTCGTTGGAGTTCCGGTGAGCAGTTGCACCTCTGGGCCGCTCATGTGGAGCAGGGGATTTGACTTTCCTTTTTTCCTGGTTGTGTTCCTGTTTTTGGGACCTCTGGGCCTCAGATCCATTGGACCGGAGCCGGGTCAATTGGATCAGAATGAGCGCAGTGCCCTCTTGGTGCCTTCACCATCGTGTCAGCCCCTCGTGCCTACCCCCTCTTCCTTTTCTATGCTGGGGCCAGCACGGGCACCACCTTTCTCCTTCTTCCCATCTTTTCAATTGGCTTTTCCATGGTGTTTTTCCTGGCGCTGTGCCCGACACCTTGGTGGCACCGCAGGTACGGAGCCCTGCCACTGGTTTGGCATTGGTGCCATAGGCAGTGCCGCTGGTGTTTGGGTCGGCGCCGGGACTCGGCACCATGGATCGGCAGCTTGGCACTGCACTCAGCGCCGTGCTCGTTGCGGTGCTCGGCACAGTGGGCTGTGAGGTGCCGTAGATGCTGTCATTGTTGCCTTCACTACCAGCACTGCTAGCGGTGCTGTGGGTATCTCACGGTGCCGTGGATGCTCGTGGGTGCAGCGGGCAGTGCCAGGCACCCACAGGTGTTGCAGGTGGCACCGTGGGTGGTGACTCTGGGCACCCGCAGGTGCCACAGCAGCACCAGGCACCCACAGGTGGTGTCGGGCACCCGTGGGTGCCACATGCAGCACCGGGCACCCACGGGTGACACTGGGCACCCGTGGGTGGTGCCTGGCATCTGCGGGTGGCATGGGTTCCATGGGTTTCTTGGGTGCCATGGTACTATGGGTGCCATGGGTTTCTTGTGTGCCATGGTACCATGGGTGCATTGGGCGTCGGGGGTGCCCTTGCATGCCATTGCTGCCATTGGTGCAGAGGATACCTGCAGGTTCCACCATGGGTGCCCTCGGGTGTCTCCCAGGTTGGCATAGGTACTGCTTGGTGCCCTCCTGTGCCACGGGTGACGCTGGTGCGCAGGGGTGCCAGTTGGTGTTGTCTGACAGAACTAGGGGAAAGAGCTCCGTTTGCAGACCTCTGTTCCGCAGGACTTGTGGTGGGATGTTTCCGTGGAATGAAGTCCTATTCTGTGGATTATTTTTCCACACATCTTAGTGGGTGGCAGTCTACATCGGGTCTCATCATCCAGCAGTTTTTCGCTGATGGAACTCTTCTGTTCTGTTCTGTCAGCGGAATCTCTCATTACGCTCAGCACTTTCTCAGCTCCCTACATGGTGCCAAGCTCCTCAACACCCTTCCTGGTGGTGGAGTCTCTAGTGGCTCTATCCTAGACCTCTTTTTGGGGTCCATCTGTGGTAGAAGGGCATCTAGATGAGTCTCTCCCTGTCCTTCTGGTCAGTGATACAGCGGATGACTCATTTTATATACTGAAAGACACGCCCTCTCTATCATCAGAGTCTGTGATGGAAGCTCTTTTCAGTAGTTCCTCATTTATGGGGACCACCATAGTGTTCAGACTGGATCTGTGGACCATATACCTCTGTGTCTAGACTCTTTCAGTCATCAAGACAATTACACTCTGTGAAACATTCTAATTCTATTGTCGGGAGCCGCACAGACTGTTCTGCTCCTTTGATAGGGCTATACAGCCCTCTTTTGATGCTGCCCCTCTGGTGGCTGCTTCAGCACAGGTGGTTAACATCTGTCTAGCTATTATTAGTCCAGTCAAGAGCTCAGTTATGGATCCTCAGGCTCCTCCAGCTCCTCAGAGGGATGACATTCGTGTCATTTCTGTATCAGGCAATCCTTGCCAAATAGCAGCCAGCAACCTTGTCAGGCTCGGACTAATGATAATTAACACAAAAAAAAAAAAAAGGGGGGTCAGAATTATCACAGCACAGGGCCTAGTCAGAATTTCCCAGATACCACACTTTGGATCTGGTCAGGTTTCGCCTCAACCCTGAGGCGGTCATCTCTAAACTTCAGTAAAGAGTACCTGATTTCTTCTACCCCTAGGGGCAGTCCGATCCAGCGGTAGTATAGCTCACCTCTTTTCTCTAGAGAATTTTCTCTTATTCCAAGATATTTCCAAAACCTAGGCGTCTAACCAGTCTGTTAGTCCTTTTCTGTTTTTCAATCAGGCTTTCTTCTCTTGATCAGAGCCTCACAGCAACAGAAGTGACTCTTCAGCGAGTCGGAACTTAAATTCCTACTGCCATGCTTGCTTCAACTTAACAGACGACATGCTCTTTTCTTGACCATAGGTCAAGTAGGTCTTTTTCTGAGGTAGCTTCTCAAATATTCACACCTTCGGTCCTGTGCATTGGTTCCGTGCCAGTAGCACTCAAAGCTATCCTCTCCGACTGCGTGAGGGAGCAGTGATGTTTGTTTTTTTCAACAAAGCAAACTAGAGTCCTCCCTACTCCCTTCAGGGAGGCCGGAGTAAGTAGTGTCTCACCGCATTGAGCTACTTCTGCCGCTTTCAGTCACTTCAACGAATGGGTTAACCCTAACTTGATCCTGGTGTGTCCCTCCTCGATGCACATCTGCCTCTATTTGCCTTACAAATCCAGCCCGTTTTTTTCTGTCAAAATTTTTTTTTTTTCTTCACAGTGGACACGTCCTCCTGTACACTTTTCCTTTCTTCCCTGAGTTCAGAGACTGCTGCTACAGTTATACACACAGGGGCAGGATGATTCCCTTTTGGAATATGCAGTGACTAGGATTTGATTCTACTAGACCACCACAAGAGGCTTCTAAGTTGTGCTTCACCTTCCATCAGGAAGTTTTCAGTGACTTAGTGAAAACCTTTTTCCTTGATGAGCTAACCCCACCTGGACCTTCTTTTGATCACCAAGTAAGGGGTTTAAGTGCTCCTGGACCTGTTGTTTGCAGGTCAGCCATACTTGGTAGTGGGGGTTCCATCTGCGCTTTCGGTCTACCCTGAACCTGTAGACTTTACCTCCGGCTCTTGCAGTTCCTGAGGTCCTTTACATTAGATTAGTACATGTCTTTGACACTATTAGTTTTGGTCACATACCAAATTGTGAGTCCGGGTTTTCACCTCTCTCTGAGTGGTTGTGGCTTCCTGGCAGAGTTTCATTTTGTGCCCATTGCAGTCGTCTGCAAAGTGGTGCGTTACAACTCGAGCGCTTATCTTGTAGGCATCATGTTCTGGATGCTCTTTACAGACGGCTCTTTTTATTAGCAGGACAGTCCTTGGTCGTCCTTTCTGGGTGAACCCCATCTCCTACCACCCTACTCAGGGTTGTGGGTTTTAGCTTGGTACTCTCCCACTAGTGTGAATGAGTGATGGAGACTTAGTCCAGGAAGATAAGGAAATGATGTACTTATCATGATTATTGATCTTCTTGGACAGTCTCCATCACTTATTCACACACCCACCCACCCACCATCCCCTGGGTTCACTCGTTTCTCCTTCCTGGTCTTCATGGCCTATGGTTCGGACTGTGAAGACATTGTTCTTTGACCTTTCTTACAAATGCCATCTGGGCCCTCTCAGGTCCAGAAACTAAGAATGAGTTATTCTCATTAGTTACGCTGCACTTCCTTGGTTGAAAAGGTACTGAGGTGGTTGGAGAGTCGATGCCAAGATAGCCTACACAGGTACGAGCCAGTCTCACAGCATGCACCATGCTCGGTCCTATCTCTCGCACCCCGACCTCAGAAAAATTTTGCCCCTGGTCCTAGCACCTCCGGTGCTATCCCACTAGTGTGAATGAGTGATGGAGACTGTCCAAGAAGATCAATAATTACGGTAAGTACGTAATTTCCATTTCTCCCCTTAGTTCTTTTAGAATGCTGGGGTGAATCCCATAAGGTCCCATTGCTTTGTCCACCTTCAGTTTTAGTTCTTTCAGAACCCTTTCTTCTGTGAATGGACTAGTATCAACCCCCTAGCCAGGGTGCTTCTATCTGGATTAGGTATCTCCTCCTCCTTCTCTTTTTTTCTGAATACTGAGAAGTATTCTTTCAGTATCTCTGCTTTTTCACTGCCACACTCTACCCACCCACAATTCACTTTATTAAGCCTCACTATCCCTCCTTCGTCTTTCTTTACTCCCTAATGTATGCATAAAAGGTTTTATCCCCCTTCTTAACTGAGTTGGCTATCTTTTCCTCAGTTTGGGCCTTTGCTGTTCTGACTGCCTTCCCCACTTCCTTCTGCTTTAACTGATACAGTTCTCTGTCCGGCTCCTTCTGTATTTCCTTACAGTTCCTGAATGCTATCATTTTCTCCCTAACCTTCCCCGCAACCTCTTTTGAGAACCATAGTGTTTTTTCCTTCTTTTTGATTTATTTGCCTCACACAAACATAGAAACAAAGAAGTTGATGGTAGATAAGGACCGCATGGCCCATCCAGTCTGCCCATTTCTTTTTCCACCTTATGAATGTGCCATCGACCTTTGCTCTGTCAATGGCCTATCTATTCATACTCATCTGTATTGCTTCCTTACACCTAACCCATGCCTGTTTGAAGTCCTGCACTGTATTCATATCCACCACTTCCTGAGGTAGGCCATTCCATGCATCAACCACCCTTTCTGTGAAAAACCTTCCTCACATTATCCCTTAACCAGCCTTCTCTCTAATCTCAAAGGCGTGTTGTCTCTGTGATGGCAGTTTTGATATTTCTTCATTGTTCCTCCACCCCTCCTTCTTGCCCATTTGCTAGTGCTTTTCTAAGGCACTCTCCCATTTTGGCAAAGTCAGCCCTCCTAAAGTCCAGTACCCTCACTTTTGTACAGCTTGACTCTACGGCTGTGTTTATCCTGAACCACACTGTTTGGTTGTCACTTGATCCCAGATGGCTACCCACTTCTAAATCTAAGATCCTCTCTCCATTCCCATTTGAGAGTACCAGGTCTAAGATTGCTCTCTTCCAAGTGGGTTTCAAAACCAGCTGTCTGATGCATGTCCCCTGTAGGGCATCGAGAATGGCCCTGCTCATGGATGTGGCTGCAGCAAAGGTGCTCCAGTTAACATTTGGCATATTCAGGTCCCCCATCAACAGTATCTCCCCTTTCTCTGCCATCCCAAGGAGGCCTTCTATCATTTCCTTGTCCAGTTTCTCCCCCTGAGATGGGGGTCTGTAGAAAACCCCCATGCAGATTGTGGTGCCATTTCCGGTCTCCTGGGTGACCCACAGTGCTTCCTCTCCTCCCTGTTTACCCTTTAGTTCCATTACTTTGATCCCTTCCTTTACATAGAGAGCTACTCTTCCCCCTCTCCTACCCTCTCTGTCCCTCCTGTAGATTGTGTATCCTGGTATGTTGACATCCTAGTCATGGTTCTCTGTGTACTATGTTTCTGTGGCTGCCACAATAATCATCCATCCCTCTTCCATCAAGGCCACTAGACTACAAGGCATGGGTACTCATTGCCCTCTATTTTGTGATGCCCTTACCCCTTTCAGACCCATCCCTGTCCTTACTGCCTTTGCCTTGTTCTCCAGTTACTCCAGCCCTTCTCCCTATCAGCTTCTCTATTCTGGTGTTACATGCAGATGTACCCAGCTTGAAACAGACCACCGGTCTATCTAAGCCTGCTTGAAGTGTGCAGCCAACACCCTAGTTTGCAGCTGCCCAACCCCCTCCTTTGTCATCCCACTGCCACCCCCACCCTCACTCTCACCTGTTACCTGTCCCATGCCCTTCTGGAGCTGTTCACAGATTTACCTACCACCCATTCTGGTAGGGCGTTCCATTTTGCTGCCACCCTCTCTGTGAAATAGTGCCTCCTCATCTCCCTCCTAAATTTTCCCTCCTCGATTCTTAGCCCATGCCCCCTGGTGACCCTCCCCCTCCTTAACTTAAAGACCCCATCTGCCCCATCTTTACTGATTCCCTCAGATACTTGAATGTCTCTATCATGTTCCTCCTGTTCCTTCTATTTTCCAGGGTGTACATATTGAGGTCTCCCAGCCTGCTGTCATAGTCTCTCCCCTCCATTCCACATATCTTTGTTGCCCTCCTCTGCACCCCCTCCAGCAGCCTGATATCATGCTTTAGGTATAGCCTCCAGAACTGCACACAATACTCCAAGTGTGGCCTTACCAGCTATCTTTAGAAGGGCAAGATCACCTCACTTCGCCTGGATGAAAACCCCCTTACTATGCACCCCAGCATTTTGTTCACTTTTGCAGTCACTCTCTTGCACTGGGCAGTGTTGTTCATGGTCCCCGTTTATACTCCAAGGTCCTTCTCCTCCTCCTCTGTGATCCCCAGCTTAACCCCCCCCAGCCAGTATTCTCTCCTTGGGTTCTCCATGCCAAAGCGCATAAGCTTACACTTCTTTGCACTGGACCCCAGCTGCCACCTCTCTGACCACTCCTCTAGCTTGCTTAGGTCCCCCCGCAGCTGCTCCCACCCCTCCTCTCCATCCACCACTGCTCCAATTATGGTGTCATCAGCAAACAGACTTATGTTGCTCAGCACCCCATGTCCAATGCCTGATATGAAGAGCCCAAACAATACTGGCCCCAACACAGAGCCCTGTGGCACCCCACTCATCACTGGCCTTGGAGATGAGAGCTCCCCTCTCACTACTACCCATTGCAGCCTCCCACTCAGCCAGCTTGTAATCCAGTTCATCATTTTTGCCTCTACCGCTACACCAGTTAGCTTCCCCCCAAGCCACCCATGAGGCACAGAATCGAAGGCCTTGCTGAAGTCCAAGTAAAGAACATCCACCGCATGACCCTTATCCAGCTCACCTGTGACCCAGTCATAATAGTGCATCAGGTTGGCTTGACAAGACTTCCCTGAAACAAACCCATGCTGCCTCAAATCCTGGAGGCCACTGTCCTCCAGGTACGACACCAGTCTTTCCTTTAGTATCGTTTCCATGAGTTTGCACACTATGGAGGTGAGACTTACCGGATGATAATTACCCGGTTCATCCCTTGGCCCACTCTTGTGTAATGGCACTACATGTGACATCTTACAGTCCAGTGGCACACATCCCGACTCCAGGGAGGTGTTGTACAGATCTGCCAGTGGCTTCACCAACACCTCTGCCATCTCCCCCAGCACCCTGGGGTGGATACCATCTGGCCCTGGTGCCTTGTCTACCGTCAGTGTCATCAGTCCCTCTAGGACTCTACTTGCCTCAATTCTTCCATCTGTCACCTCCTCTCCTACTGTCCCCACCCTCCCAGCCCATGCTGGTAGCGGTCCCCCCTTTTCTTGCTTGAACACAGAACAAAAATATTCATTCAGTGCTTCTGCCTGCTCCTCTCCCTTTTCCATCCACTCCCCACCCCTTTTTATCCTCACTATTGTCTCCTTGCACTTTCTTTTCTTCCTGATGTATCTGAAGAAGTCTTTCACCCCCCGCCCATTAATTCCCTGTGCTAATCTTAGCTCCCTCTGGGCCTTGGCTTCTTGCTTTTCTGGTCACCTCCCAGGACCATCTTGCATATTCCTCCCTGTCCACTTCCTTATCTGTCCTCCTAAACCTCTGGTGAGCCACTCGTTTTGCTCTCAGCACCTCCACAACTTCACTGTTCAACCAGCATGGTTTTCTTGCTCTGCTTCTCTTACTCTGTGCCTTGGTGCATGCTTCTATTGCCTCTTTAACCCCCTGTTTAATAATATCCCATTTCAGCTCCATGTCCATCTCATGCCTTATGCCCTCCAGTTTCCCTTTCAGTACTTCCTGTATCCTCCCAAAGTCCACACCTCTGAAGTTTACCACCCAAGTAACCGATTTCTCTGGCTCCCCACACATCGTGATACTAAACCACTGATTGAATCCCATGGTGTGGAGCACCCTAGCCTCACCCATGCCACAGACAGGCAGCACCTCAGAGAAGGTTACTGTGCATGCTACTTGTTTAAGGCCCCTCCCATACTCCATAAACACCACCTGCATTGCTTTGATCTCATTCCAAGACAGATCATTTGTCCCTAGGTGGACAATGATGTCCAGCTCCCTGTCCGTACAGCTGCTCCCATGATCCTCAGGATTCACTCGCTGTCCCTCCAAGCCAAGAAGCAAGGCAGGAACCTTATCTCCCTCTCCCCTCCCTTCCCCCCAGTGCTATCCTTCTAACAACTAAGCCCCGACCAGGAATTGTTTCCTTCCCATGTGGGGTCCCATGCCACCCTCCTTTAGGTCTCCTTAATGGAGGTTCACAGTATACTCCTTGGTCTCCACTGCGGGTGTCTCCATAGAAGAACAACACTCTGCCAGAATAGCATATGACTTGTGGAGAGGTACAATTAGAGGGATGCACCTCTGTTCCAGCACCCTCACCTTACCTGAGCCTACCATGGTCCAACCACTTCCCATTCTTGGCAACCTCTGAGGCAGCGGTGGTTGTGGTGGCCTTAGTGGTCCCTGGTTGGGAGAGGAAGTCCCCTGAATCCTGGCAAACTCAGCCTGGAGACAAGCAACCTCCTCCCTCAGCCCAGAGAGGTGCCTGAAGATGGGATAACACTGCATTCTCCAGAATGTCTCCTGGAAGACTGCCTCTCCACAGCCTCTTCACTGCACAACTCATATCATGTCTTATCTGTGGCCCCTTGACTGCTGTTTTGTTTGCTTACTCTTTCCTCTGTTTACTTTTTTTGTTTTTTCTCCCTGGTTTCCTACTGCCTCTGTGCCCTTGCAGATCCTACCCTTCCTGTTCTGGGACATGAAGTTCCTGTATTCCTTAGTAGTCTCCTTCCCACTTGCTCAGAGACAGACCTCCAGCAGCTAGGGTGTAAGACAGAGCTATGCTTTGCCCTATAGAATGGTGAGTCTTTTGTACCTTTGTGATCACTCTCTTCCTGCTCCCAAAGAGGAAGCTCCTGTTGTCAGTCAAATCCAGTGCCTATAAAACTAGAGCTGGCTAAGGGTGGTGTGGTGGTGGGAGGGCTATATCGTCCCATTATACAATGTGGTAAATCCTATATGCCGAATCCTGCAACCTGATTGGTCGGCTGGCACAATGACCACCGTGATAAATCCTCCAGTGTACCCACTGGAAGAAGTGCCAGCCAACCTTATACCGTGCTAATCCGGTTTCTTTCACTTCAAGCGAAACTGCCGCGGTTTGTCCCGTCGCCGCTTCGCTAAAACACTGCGGTAAATTTTTAGCTAAATTACCTCCTCTTTCGAAGTGTAGGGACCTCAGTCAGTTAGAACATAGTTAAAAAACATTAAAAAAACAACATTCGGCATTGTATAATGAAAATTTATCCCTCCAGGGTGTGGGTACACTGGAAGATTTAACACCACTGGTGTGATTCGGTCACTCGGCTGCGCCTCATGACCGAATCACACCAGCCGTGGTAAATCCTCCAGTGTACCCACACCCTGGAGGGATAAATTGCTTAAGTAATAGAGTTCTAGCAGCTGCCTCCTTTCTCTTGCTTCTCTCTGCCAAAAGCTAACTAGGGAAGCTTTAAATGCAACCCACTCATCAGGCAGCTGAGGAATCACCATCAGCATCAAACAGCATGATCAGTGGGAAACTGAGCAGTAATCCGTGGTGACACTAAACAACCCACTTAGCAGGCGATCAAGGAGCTGCCACGGTCAGGATTAAACAGCCCAATCAAAAGGCAATTAAAATACCACTACTGTAGGCATTAAACATAGCACGCTTGGTGGGGAAGCGAGGAGCCTCCACTAACAGCATTATACACAACCTCCTCTGCGGGCAATTGAGAAGCCGCTGCTCGTGGCATTAAAACACAGCTTACATAGCAAGCAACTGAGAAAATGCGGATCCCCTCACTGGGCAATAGAGTTTCTGCTGGTAGCATTAAAAGTAGCCTACTTGGCAGGCAGTAAAAGAGCTGCAGATCAACAGAAGGTGGGTACATGTACTAACAGCAAATCTAGGTTCTCATCAATAAATGTTTGTAGAACAAAATGTTCTCAAGTTTACAGAATCAGACTGGAGCTCACAAGCTGTCTGCTGCTTTTGTTTGTATTTTAATAGGTCATTTTATAGTTCTGCAACATAATATTGGAGACACTACTTACGGAGACAAGGAACAAGCAAAGGACCCCAGCACTTCGAAGCTTGGCACAATCTCTTTGTCAGGGGTGGTGCAGATGCTCTTCACTGACAGAGCTACCAGAAATGCCACCCCACCAGTCCTAGTGGAGATACACAGGCCTGCTAACTCAGCTTACCTACTCAGGTCAACTGAGTCATCTCTCCTCATTGTCCCAAAAAACCCGACACTCACAGATGATTGGGCCTTTGCTGTGTGTGCATCTCACATCTGTAATCCCCTTCCTGAGCTTGCCCATAGTGCAACATCTCACAATAGCTTTAAAAAACACTGTGGAATCATCTAAGGCTCACCTCAGCCTGTAACTGCACCTAATGTAATGTGTCCTCCTTTTATCTGTGATAGCACTTTATTGTTCCTGCATGGTCGACGGCTGAGGCTGACACGAGGTTTTAGTCATGCATAAATCCTGAATTTGACTGCTGCACTATTTTGCTGATACAATCTCTAATTATTTTACACAGAAACATAGACTTGGATGGCATATAAGGATCACTTGGCCCACCTAGTCTGCCCGTTTCCCTACCTACTGGATAAGTTGCAGATTCTTGTTAACCAACAGCCAACTTCCTCCTGCCCCCCCACCAAAACTGCCTTATGTCAGTCCCATGTATTCTTGAATTCCCCCACTGTTTTTGACTGCACAACGTCCTCAGGAAGGACGTTTCATGCGTCCACCATCCTCTCCATGAAAAAAATATTTCCTCACATTGTCCCTGAGCTGTCCCCCCTTGATCTTCAGATTGTGCCCCCTCATTCTTGCACATCTTTTTATAAAAGATACCACCCTCTCGGACTTTGTTGATTCCCTTGAGGTACCTGAAAGTTTCTATCATGTCCCCCTTCTCTCTCCTCTGCTCGAACGTATACATATTAAGCACCTTTAGTCTCTCTTTGTATGGCTTCTGGTGCAGACCCTGTACAATTTTAGTTGCCCTCCACCAGACTGCCTCCATCCTGCCTATGTCCTTGAGGAGATGGGGTCTCCAGAAGAAAAAATTACTCACCTTAGTAATTATGTTTCTTCTAGTGGAGTCTTGCTGTATTCTGACAATTGCAGTTAACCCCAGCCTTTAAACTGCCCCAGAGAACAAAGGGTTAACTTTTCTATGCATGACATACAATGTTCATCTCGAGCTCAGTTGAAGCCTCTGCCTGTTGTCATTCAAACTGCAACCATTAGATCTTTACGAGCAAAACTCACTAGGTGTTCTGTGTGGAAACTGTGACATTTTTAAACTAGCCAACTGGCAGAAAAGTAATGTTTTGGGTCCTCAAAGGAAGACTTAAGTCAGGAAACCCAAAAACAAAAAAACAATCAAATGAAATAACATTCCACCCAAAGAGAACAGAGGGTGTAAAAGGGGGCACCTCTAGGGTGCCAACACTGTGCCTGCCCACCACATCCCAAAAATCTAGGTTCTGAAAGGGGAGGAAGGGGGGAGGTCAGAATACAGCAAGACTCCACTAGAAGGAACATAATTACTAAGGTGAGTAATTTTTTCTTCAAACAACATGAAGTCTTGCTGTATTCGGACAATTACAGACTACCAAGCAGTACCTCCATGGAGGAGGGACAGAACCTACTTTGGGAATAGGCACTGAAGTACTGCTGTGCCAAACCGAGCATCACTCCTAGCCTGGATATCCAGAGAGTAATGCTTGGTAAAAGTATGGACTGTTTTCCAGGTGGCTGCTTGACAAATTTCTAAAAGAGGGATATCCCTGGCAGCAGCCAGGGAAGCAGCTGTACCTTTTGTGGAATGAGCCTTCAGGCCTGAGGGTGGAGTTTTACCCAGTTTCGCATAGCAGAATTGTACACAAGAAACAATCCAGCTGGCAATAGATCTCTTGGTGGCAGGTTTGCCCTTCCCAACTTCTCCATAAGTGAAGAACAACTGGAGGGAGTCAAACCTGTAACCCTTGGCATGCTCTATGTAGTAGCTGAGGGCTCTTTTAACATCAAAACTGTGTAGCCTCCTCTCTCCTGAGGAACAATGATCAGTAAAGAAAACAGGGAGAGATATAGACTGATTCAGGTGGAAATCTGAAACCACTTTAGGCAAGAACTTGATGTTAGTTCTAAGGACCACTTTATCTCTGTGAAAAGAGATGAAATCAGCTTCCACTGACAGGGCTTGCAATTCACTGATATGCCTGGCAGAAGTAATGGCTACCAAAAACACAGTTTTCCAAGTCAAGTACTTAAGCTGTGCTGAGGACAAAGACATTAAGATCCCAAGCAGGAGCAGGATCACCTACAGGGGGATTGGTGTGAAGCAATCCCTTGAAAAACTTACAGAGTACAGGATGGGATGACAGTGAGGAAGACTTGCCTACCGACAGGAAAGCAAAAACAGCTGCCAAGTGTACCTTGAGAGTAGCTGGTCTGAGACCTAGGCCATTGAGATGGACCATATAATCCAGAACCGTAGGCAATTCTGCAGAGTCTGGAGAAATATTCTTCTTAGAACACCAAATGCTGAATCTTTTCCATTTGGAGTTGTAAGTCTTTCTGATGGAGGGCTTTCGAGAAGCCTTAAGGATATCCAGAATCCCTTGGGAAAGGTGCAGATCTGCAAACTCTAACTCTTCAAAAGCCAAGCCTTGAGAAACTGAAGATTGGGGTACCAAATCCTCCCCTGACAGGATGTTAACAGGTTGTAATTCCTGGGAAGAGACTAGGGAGGATGGACTGCTAGGGACAGCAACAAGGGATACCATGGCTGCTTGGCCCAGTCTGAAGCAATCAGAATCACTTTGCATGGTTGTGACCTTATCTTGACTAACACCCTGAACGGGAGAGGTAAGGGGGGAAAAGCATACAGAAATTTCCCTTCCCAGTTCAGAATCAGAGCATTCAGGGGGACTGAGCCCAAGACTGGGGGTCTGCAACAAAAAAGAGGAAGTTGGTGATTGTCTGGGGCTACAAAAAGATCTATCTTTGGAGTACCCCATCTTGAGAAAATCACCATCAACACCAGAGGATCTAAGGCCCATTCATGATGGCCCTGGGATATTCTGCTCAGTGCATCTGCTAGAACATTGTCTTTTCCTGGAAGTTGAACTGCTATCAGAGAGGTTTGCAGGGAATAAGCCAGGGACCACAATTTCATCGCTTCTGTGCACAAGGCCATAGACCGAGTGCCTCCTTGCTTGTTGATGTACTACATGGTGGTGGTGTTGTCTGTTCTGACCTGAACCACCTTGTTCTGTACTGATTTGGAAAAAGCATGCGGTGCCAGAAACACTGCCCTGAGTTCCAAGAGATTGATGTGTAGAAGAGATTCCTGAAGCAACCACAGTCCCTGGGTGGTAAGTTCCCCCCAAATGAGCTCCCCAGCCCAGCAGGGAAGCATCTGTGGTGAGGACCACTGCATGAGACTGAGTGGCAAATGGAACCCCTTGCCTCAAATTGTCCTGATCCTGCCACCACTGCAGGGCTTGGATCAGAGTTCGAGTCACTGGAATTAGTTTGGTAAGGGAATCCTTTCTTTGGGACCAAAAAGCTCTTAAGTAGAACTGAATGTCCCTCATTTGGAATCTTGTGCCTTGGACCACTGCTGTAGAAGCTGCCATGTGGCCCAGTAGCTGAAGGAAATGCCTTGCTGGTCAAGACACCTGAAGGCTGAATGAAGAAGCCAGCTCCATGAGAGCCCTTGCCCTGTCCAGGGGAAGGAAGGCTCTTGCTTTTACCATATCCAGCTCTACCCCTATGAAGGTGAGGAGCTGCACTGGTTCGAGAACTGACTTTGGTAGGCTGAGAAGAAATCCTAAAGAAGTGAGCACTTGCTGGGTCACTTGCAGGTGTGACTTGACTTGGTATGGGGACTGGCCCACTATGAGCCAGTCATCCAAATATGGAAAAATGGAAATCTTTCATCTTCTTAGGAAGGCAACAACTACTGCCAGGCACTTTGTCAAGACCCTTGGGGCTAGGTTAGGCCAAAGGGCATTGCTCTGAACTGATAGTTGCCTGAGGGCAACTTGAACCTGAGGTACTTTCTGTGGGAGCACCTGATGGGAATGTGAAAGTAGGCATCTTTGAGGTCCAGGGAGGCTAGCCAGTCCCCTGGCCTTAGAGAGGGAAGGATAATTCCCAGAGTTATCATCTTGAACTTTGGCTTTAAAAGATGTTTGTTCAGCTATCTTAGGTCCAGGATGGGTCGCTACTCTCCTGTCTTTTTGGGGGTTAGGAAGTACCTGGAGTACAATCCTTTGCCCCAGTGTAGGGTAGGTACTCTCGCTATAGCTCTTAGAGCTAGGAGAGAAGAAACCTCTGCCTCTAGGGCAAGGATTTCTGAGAGATTTGCTGGTGGAAAAGATCTGGCTCTCATCTTGGGAAATTTTTTGAAGCTGAGAACCAGTTCTTGGCTTACTACTTCCAGGACCCACTTGTCTGATGTAACAGAAATCCAGTCCTGGACAAAGTAAGCCAGCCTGCCCCCTACTGGGATAGGAGAATTGACCCGGGCAGACCCATCAGGGTGTCTGCTTGGCAGGAGCTTTATGCTGAGGGGTGGATGCAGGTCTGCTCATCCCCCCTTCTGCCTCTCCCTCTGAAGAACTCCTCTGTGAAAAGGAAGAAGAGGCCTGTGCTTGGTAAAAAGGCCTTTGGAAAGGCCTGCCCTTGCCCTGGACTGCTGCCCTTGAGGAGTTGCCTGCCTTTCCTTGGCCTGAGCACTCCTGTAAGTGGTCCTGCATTGATCCATTTGCTTCATTGAATTCTCTGTCTGCTCCCCAAACAGAGAATTACCCACTAAAGGAAAATCCATGGTCTTAGCCTGGGTATCCAGTGAGAGGCTGGTACATCTGAGCCAAGCCATTCTCCGAAGAGCCATAGATGTAGCCATGACTCTTGATAATATATCATTGGAGTCTACAGCAGCATGAAACTGAACTTTAAATGCCTCAATCCCATCTGCAGCCACCTTCTCCAGCTCCTTGGCATGCTGGAGGAAGCCTGTTTAACCAGTGCCAGTACAGTGTCCCACCTGGACTTCTGGTACCTGGCTGCATAGGCCATATAATTAGCCTGCCTGAGTCCCAAGGATGATGCCATGTGCTGTTTCTTTGCCATGGCATAAATCTTCCTGGAGTCCTTGTCTGGGGTGTGTGATGCCAAGGGAATGCTTGCCTTAACACAGGCAGCAGCCTGTACAACCCCAACATGGCTGCATTGCTGATAAAGGAACTCCGTATCTGAGCCTGAAAGAGTATACCTCTTGTCCATTCTTCTGTCCACAGAAGGTATAGAATAGGAGACTTAAGAAGTTTTTGTGTCTGTTTCCCAAAAGATTTGTGGAGGGGAACAGACAGTCTCCTGGACTCTGGGATGTCCATCACCTCTACATAGTCAGGCTCTTCCTGATCCTCCACTGCCTCCTCCACAGGAAGATGGAGGGTATCAGCCACCTTTCTGTATAACATGAAGCGTAAAGGGGACTCAGAAAGCCTAGGAGGAGAAACACCTGAAGGTCTGTCTGGGGAAATGTCCAGGTCAATAGGCACATCCAGACTTTCACCATCACCATAATCATCTTCCAACTCTCCTTCCTCCTAAAACTCCGGTTCATAAAATTCTTTCAGGGTATAATCCGGAACTGGGGGAACCTACCAAACCGAGCCCCTGCCAAAAGGTGCTGGATCAGTCGGAACGGCGGCATTCCTATCTAATCCCTTTGGCTATTTCATCAGTGGTGAATATGAGATTCTGGATCCGAACCGGTCGACTTGTCTTTTTGTTTTCTTTTTGTTGGAACCGATTCCTTGGAATCGGCTCTCCTTTTGCCCGAAGAAGTATCGCCCTGGTCAGAGGGCACTCCTTCTGGTTCGGTCGGAACCGAACCAGACTGGCCATCTGAGTCAGCAGACTTCTCGGCCTCCCTTTCCCTCAATCTACCTAATCTCTTTTCCAGGGTAGATTTGGGAAAATATTTTGCAAATTTGGCAGTCTGAATCAAGGTGGTCAAACCCCAGACAATAAACACAGGTGGTGTGGGGATCGGCCTTAACAAAGACCTCTCCACACACACTGCAGTGTTGAAACCCAGTGGGTCCGTTTTTTTCTTGGGTTTATCAAACATGGCCAACCTAACTAAACGTATCTTTTTTCGGCAACCCAGCAAGACTTCTATTTATCTCTGACCGTAATACGGTCTTGATAAAACGCATTCAAAACCTTTTTTTTTTTTTTTAAGAACCGATATGGACTGGTAACCACACACTAAAGTAAAGTACAAATTTTACCTGAAAATGATCGGTTCACCACACTTTTACAAGTTCCACACAGAAAACAGAACAAAACTTATCTAGTACTCACGGTACCACAGACAGAGACTTGAACTGACTATGCGGAAACAACAATTTTGGTAGAAAAAACAACCAAAAACCGACACTTCAACTGACTTTGAACCGAGCAGCAGGAGAAATCTCTGGAGCGACTGTTCAGTGAAGTGGAGTAAAGAATCTGACAGTTGCAGTTCGAATAACAACAGGCAGAGGCTTCGACCGAGCTCGAGATGAACATTCTATGCCATGCGTAGAAAAGTTAACCCTTTGTTCTCTGGGGTAGTTTAAAGGCTGGGGCTAACTGCAATTGTCAGAATACAGCAAGACTTCATGTTGTTTGAACTGCATGATGTACTCCAGATGGGGTCTCACCAACTGTCTGGACAGAGGGATAACAACCTCCTGTTTTCTGCTAGTGATGCCTCTCCTTATGCATCCCGGTATCCCCCCAGCCATCCTTACTGTCTTCTCGCACTGCTTGCCTACCTTTAGGTCATATGATACGACTACCCCCGGGTACCTTTCCATGTTTATTTTTGTTAATACCCCCCCTCCCATTTACTTTAGGCCGTCTAAGCTTGCACCACCGTTGTACTCTGCATTGCTGTATATCCCTTGAAACTTTGCTCAGTCTTGTGTAAACCTTGTTCTGTCTGCATATTCTATGTAATTCTCCTGGGTTGCACCTGAAAATGGGCATATGCTTGTCTAGCGTGCTTACCTGGTCAACAAAAGCTAAATAAACAAACAGTGGTTACTAGTCCCAAATTTATACCAGCTCTAATTAATTAATTTCACTTAACTCGGTTGAAAACACATTTACATCTAAAAGGCAATAATGATGTTACATAGTTACACAGCAGATGTCAGCAGAAAAGACCCCTTGGTCTATCTAGTCTGCCCTTGTACTGCTGCACAATTAGTTCGTACTTAATAGACCACTAACATTAAAAACACAATTTGTTAGCTCTATTAATCTTCTGCAGCAGTGATTTTATTAAACAGGATGTCGCACTAAGAATCAGAGCGGATTTAATCTATTGTATTAATATACTTGTGTGTATTCTGTTTTTGATCAAACATGTGTCACGCTAAGGAGATGAACAGAAGTACACCTACAGCCACAGCACACAGCAGAAACAAGCATCTGTCAGTCCCAAATGTTTACCGCTCTGGTTCTGCATGCTGTGTTCCTCCCGGCCACTGGCCACTAGCCCACTACTGCTCTGCTCTGAGCCCCAAAAGTGCTTCTCTCCAGTCTTGGCTCTCTCCCTCACTCACTGGGTGGGGTAGCCCATAAATTCAAAACATCATTCACTGCACGCAGGTGCAGGGGCTGTTATGGCCTCGAACTTCCATAGGCAGACAGAGTCTTCTCTTGGCACAGGGCACAAAGAGTACTGCGTGTCTGCATCTGTTCACACAGGTCCTGACAGGAGCTGCGTGAATGAGGATACCATTCCACTACCTCAGAAAGAAAGGAAATTATTTGCAAAAAACTTTGTTAATGCACCAGTTAGGGTGCATGTTAATGCCACAGGAGTAGGGAAATGTGACACTGGGGTTTCCAGCACTAACTTCCCACCCCCTCCAAGCATCAAAAGAGTTTGGGATCTCTGGAGTTCTGACGAATCACTGTTGGGGTTTTCCTTGCATGAAGAAAGAACATCATGTCTCATTTTGTTCAGTGAAAGGGGTGGGGACAAGGGTTGCCAACCCCAAAAAAAAGACCCCACCATTGATTCGCCAAAACTCTGGAGACCCAAGCCCCTAATGTTTTTTTCCTTTTGCTGCTTGGGGGGTGGTGGGTGGATAATTAGGGTTGGAAACCCTAACACCACATTCCCCTACTTTTGTGGCACTAGCTTGTACACTAACTGATGCATTAACATTCTTTTCAAAAAATTGTAATAGTTATACTGTTAGTGGTTTCATAGCCCCCCCCACCAACCCTTATCGCCCATCCTTCCTATCAGTTATATTCGTGGTGTTTTCATGGTCCCCCCACCACCATTTGTATATCCTTCATATAACAGTTAGACCCTTGGTAGTTTACTTGTCCCTCCACCCCAACTGTCCATCCTTTACATAACAGTTATATTCCTGGTGGTTTAGTGGTCCTGAATGATCACCAACCCTCCACCCACTTACCTGCTGAGGACCGCAACAGGCTGCACTGTGATTGCACCTGACCCTGAGTAGAGGGCCTTGTATACTTTTTATTCTATTTACTGCCCTGTAAGCAACCAGTTTAAAACATGATTTACTTTTTTTTTTTATAATAAGAATATTTTGTAGAGATTCCCAAAGATAATTTTTATATTCCAGTTTCTTTTTTGCCAAAGTACATTTGTATTCCATCCTTAGTATAAGGAATGCTGCTATGAAAATTCTTTCAGATTCCTGAGGTCCCCCCCCCCCGATTGTCAGTAAAACAAAAGTACTGTGTAAGCCACAGCCCCATTACTACATTCTGAGAGTGATGTCCATACAAATACAGCAATCGACACACAGAGAAACACAGAACCAAATTAGTTGGCAGATGAGGATCACTTGGCCCACTCAGTCTGCCCAGCTTTTTCCTCTGCCTATGTGTACACCGCAGACCCTACCTGATCTCTGGCTAATTCCACCTCCCATTTCACAATTAAGATTTCCTTGTGCCTATCCCATACAAGTTTGAAGCTCACCACTCGTTTTGGCCCATTACCTCTGCTGGAAGACCATTCGAGGTCCCGCCACTTCTTCTGCCAAGAAATATTTTCTCACATTCCTCCTAAATTTACCCCTTTCCAGTTTCTTTGCATAACCTCTTGTTCAAACAAAATGAAGTCTTGCTGTATTCTGACATATGCAGTGATCACCAACCTTTGAACTGCCCCGGAGAACAAAGAGTTAACTTTCCATGCAGGGCATGGAATGCTGAGCTCGAGCTCAGTTGAAGCCTCTGTCTGCTGTTGTTTAAACTCCAACCATCAGATTCTTTACTCTGCCTCACTGAACAGTCGCTCCGGAGATTTCTCCTTCGCTCGGTTCAAAAAAGTCAGTTAAAGTGTCGTTTTTTCACTCGGTTTCGACTGAATTTCTGCTACTGAACCAGTCGGTTTAAGTCTCTGTTTGTGGTACCATGAGTACTAGATAGGTTTTTGTATTAGTTTCTGTGTGGAACTTGTAAACATTGGATCGGTTTGGTTTGAACCGATCAGGTTTGTGTAAAAAAAACTTCTGTCTTTATTAGAATGTGGTAACCGGTCCGTATTGGTTCTAAAAAAAAAAAAACGGATTTCATTACGTTTTTTTCCAAGGTCCGTAACACGGTCAGGAACAGATAGGGGTGTCTTGCCTGGTGGATTGCCGAAAAAAGGGTAAGTTGTGGTTAGGATTGGCCATGTCTGAGAAACCCAAGAAAAAAACCAGGCCCACTGGGTTTCAACACTGCAGTGTGTGTGGGGAAGCCTTTGCTAAGGCTGATCCCCACACCACCTGTGTTTATTGTCTGGGGTTTGACCACCTCAATTCAGACTGCCAAATTTGTAAAACTTTTCCCAAAGCTACCCTGGATAAGAGAGTAGATAGACTGAGGGAAAGGGAGGCCGAGAAGTCCGTTGACCCGGATGGCCAGCCCGGTTCGGTTCTGACCGAACCAGAAGGAGTGCCCTCTGACCAGGGCAAAACTTCTTCGGGCAAAAGGAGAATTGATTCTGAGAAGTCGGTTCCGGTTAAAAGAAAGAAAAGGGATAAATCATCCGGTTCGGATCCACAAGTTCTTTCTCCGACCGCTGATGAGATAGCCAAATCGATAAGGATAGTTCAATTGCTAACTTCGGTTCTGACCGAACCGGCACCATCTGTCAGGGGCTCGGTTCGGTCGGTTCCCCCGGTTCCGGATTATACTTTAGAAGAATTTTATGAACCGGAGGAGGAGGAGGAGAGTATGAAGATATGATGATGATGGTGATTATGAAAGTCTGGATGTGCCTTATTGACCCGGACATCTTCCCAGACAGACCTTCAGGTGTTTTCTCCTCAGGCTTTCTGAGTCCCTTCCCACTTTATATTTTACAAGAAGGTGGCTGAAACCTCCAGCTTCCTATGGAAGAAGCAGTAGAGGATCAGGAGGAGCCTGATTTTGTTGAGATGATGGACATCCCAGAGTCCAGGAGATTGTCTATTCCCCTCCATAAATCTTTTGAGAAACAGACATTTAAAATTCTAAAAACTCCTAATTACATACCTCCTGTGGACAGAAGAATGGACAAGAGGTATACTCTTTCAGGCCCGGACACAGAGTTCCTTTCCCAGCAATGCAGCCATGTTGGGGTAGTGCAGGCTGCTGCCTGTGATAAGGCAAATATTCTCTTGGCTTCACACCCCCCAGATAAGGACTCCAGGAGGATTGATGCCATGGCAAAGAAACAGTACATGGCATCATCTTTGGGACTCAGGCAGGCTAACTATATGGCCTATACAGCTAGATACCAGAAGTCCAGGTGGGACACTGTGCTGGCTCTAGCTAAACAGGCCCCTGACCAGCTTGCCAAGGAACTGGAGTGGCTGTGGATGGGCTTGAGGCATCCAAGGTGCAATTTCATGCTGCTGTGGACTCCAATGTTTCATCTAGAGTCATGGCTACATCTGTGGTCCTTCGGAGGATGGCTTGGCTCAGATGTACTAGCCTATCACAGGATACCCAGGCTAAGGCCATGGATTTTCCTGTCATTGGTAATTCTCTGTTTGGGGAGCAGACAGAGAACTACATGAAGAAGATGGACGAGTACAGAACCACCTACAGGAGTACTTAGGCCAAAGAAAGGCAAGCCACTCCTCAGAGGCAGCATTCCAGGGGCAGGGGCAGGCCCTTTCAAAGGCCTTTTAACCAAGCCCAGGCCTCTTCTTCTGCTTTTGCTCAGAGGGGTTCTTTAGAGGAGAGGCAGATGGGGTATGAGCAGGCCTGCTTCCACCCCTCAGCCTAAAGCCCCTGCCAAGCAGACACCCTGATGGGTCTGCCCGGGCCGATTCTCCAATACCTGTAGGGGGGAGGCTGGCTTACTTTGTCCAGGACTGGAAGTCTTTAACGTCAGACAAGTGGGTCCTAGAAGTAATAAGCCAGGGACTGGTTCTCAGCTTCAAAAATTCCCAAGATGAGAAACAGATCCTTTCCACCTGCAAATCCATCAGAGACCCTTGCCCTAGAGGCAGAGGTTTCTTCCCTCTTGGCTCTCAGAGCCAAAGAAAGGGTTCCTACCCTACACAGGGGCAAAGGATTGTACTCCAGGTACTTCCCAACCCCCAAAAAGACAGGAGAATGGCGGCCCATCCTGGATCTGAGATATCTAAACCAGCACCTTTTAAAGCCAGAATTCAAAATGGTGACTCTGGGAATAATTCTGCCCTCTCTAAGGCCAGGGGACGGGCTAGCCTCCCTGGACCTCAAAGATGTCTATTTTCACATTCCCATCAGGTGCTCCCACAGAAAGTACCTCAGGTTCAAGTTGCCCTCAGGCCACTATCAATTCAGAGTAATGCCCTTTGGCCTAACATCAGCCCCAAGGGTGTTCACAAAGTGCCTGGCAGGAGTGGTTGCATTCCTAAGGAGGAAAAAGAGCTCCATCTTTTCATACTTGGACGACTGGCTCATAGTGGGTCAGTCTCCAGACCAAGTCACATCTTCAGATAACTCAGCAACTGCTCACTTCCTTAGGATTCCTCCTAAACCTTCCAAAGTCAGTTCTCGAGCCAGTACAGCTCCTCACCTTTATAGGGGCAGAGCTGGATACGATAAGAGCAAAGGCCTTTCTTCCCCTGGACAGGGCTAGAACACTAATAGAACTGGCCTCTTCTTTCATCCTTCAGGTGTCTCGACCAGCAAGGCACTTCTTGCAGCTCCTAGGCCACATGGCAGCCTCTACAGCAGTGGTCCAGGGGCAAGATTCCAGACGAGGGACATTCAGTTCCACTTAAGAGCCTTCTGGTCCCAAAGAAAGGATTCCCTTACCAAACTAGTCCCAGTGACTTGAACCCTGATCCAGGCTCTGCAATGGTGGCAGGATCAGGACAATTTAAGACAGGGAATTCCTTTCGTCACTCAGTCTCATTCACTAATCCTCACCACAGACGCCTCCCTCTTGGGCTGGGAAGCCCACTTGGGGGATCTTACCACCCAAGGGCTGTGGTCACCTCAAGAATCTTTGCTTCACATCAATCTCTTGGAATTCAGAGCAGTGTTTCTGGCACTGCAAGCTTCTTCCAAGTCTGTACAGAACAAGGTGGTCCAGATCAGAACAGACAATACCACCACAATGTGGTACATCAACAAGCAAGGGGGCACTCAGTCTACAGCCTTGTGCACAGAAGCAATGAAGTTGTGGTCTCTGGCCTATTCCCTGCAAACTTCTCTGATAGCAGTTCACCTCCCAGGGAAGGACAATGTTCTAGCAGATGCTCTCAGCAGGATATCTCAGGGCCACCACGAATTGTCCCTAGATCCCCTAATTTTGAAAGTGATTTTCTCCAGATGAGGCACTCCACAGATAGATCTTTTTGCAGCCTCAGACCATCACCAACTTCCTCTCTTTTGCTGCAGACCCCCAGTCTTGAGCTCAGGCCCCCTGGATGCTCTGATTCTGAATTGGGAAGGGAAGTTCCTGTATGCCTTTCCCCCCTTCCCTCTCCTGTTCAAGGTGCTAGTCAAGATCAGGTCTCAACCATGCAAAGTGATTCTGATTGCTCCAGACTGGGCCAGACAGCCCTGGTATCCACTGTTGCTGTCCTTAGCAGTCCACCTTCCCTGTCTCTTCCAGGAATTACAACCTGTTGGCATCCTCTCAGGGAAGGATTTGGTATCCGAATCTCAAATCTCTCAATCTCAAGGCCTGGCTCTTGAAGAGTTAGAGTCTGCTGATCTGCACCTCTCTCAAGGTGTTCTGGATATTCTTAAGGCTTCTCGAAAGCCTTCCACCAGAAAGACTTACAACTCCAAACGGAAAAGGTTCATTATTTGGTGCTCTGATAAGCATATTTCTCCAGAATCTGCTGGGTTGCCTACAGTCCTGGACTATATGGTTCATCTCAATGGCTTGGGACTCAGACCAGCTACACTTAAAGTACATTTGGCAGCTATTTCTGCCTTTTTGTCATAAGGCAAGCCCTGTTCTCTATCAGCTCATCCTGTATTTTGCAAATTCTTCAAGGGATTGCTACACACCAATCCTCCCTTCAGGGACCCTGCTCCTGCTTGGGACCTTAATGTTTGCATTGCCCAGCTTATGCAACCCCCCTTTGTGCCTTTGTCCTCTGCAGAGCTTAAGAACTTGACTTGGAAAACTATGTTTTTGGCTGCCATTACTTCTGCCAGGCGCATCAGTGGATTGCAAGCCCTGTCAGTGGAGCCTGATGTCATCTCTTTCCATAGAGATAAAGTGGCCCTAAGAACTAACAGTAAGTTTTTGCCTAAGGTGGCTTCAGATTTCCACCTTAATCAGTCTATGTCTCTCCCTGTTTTCTTCACTGACCATTCTTCCTCTGGGGAAAGCAGGTTGCACAGCCTGGACGTAAAAAGAGCCCTTAGCTACTACATAGAGTGCACCAAGGGTCACAGGTTTGAGTCCCTCCAGTTGTTCCTCACTTATGGGGAGGTCGGTAAGGGCAAACCTGCCACTAAAAGATCTATTGCCAGGTGGATTGTCTCTTGTATAAAATTCTGCTATGAGAAATTGGGTAGGACTCCACCCTCAGGCCTGAGGGCTCACTCTACTAGAGGTACAGCTGCTTCCCTGGCTGCTGCCAGGGATAGTCCTATCTTAGAAATCTGTCAAGCAGCCACCTGGAAAACAGTCCATACATTCACCAAGCATTACTCCTGGATATCCAGGCTAGGAGTGATGCTCAGTTTCTTAGCAGTGCTTCAGAGCCTTTTCCCAAAGTAGTTCTGGCCCTCCTCCTTGGAGGTACTGCTTGGTAGTCTGCATATGTCAGAATACAGCAAGACTTCATGTTGTTTGAAGAAAAAATTACTCACCTTAGTAATGTTGTTTCTTCTAATGGAGTCTTGCTGTATTCTGACTTCCCCCGCCTCCCCTCTCAGAACCTGGTTTTTGGGATGTGGGTGGGCAGGAGCAGTGTTGGCACCAAGCGGTGCCCCTTTTCTCACCCTCCTTTATTTTGGGTGTGTGTTGTGTTTTCTTTTTTGGGTTTCCTGACTTGAGTCTTTGCTTTGAAACCAAAAACCCCTTTTTAACAAATTTAGTTGCCAGTTGACTAGTGTGAGTTTACAGTTTCCACACAGAACGCCTAGTGAGTATAGCTCGTAAAGGTCTGACGGTTGGAGTTTAAACAACAGCAGACAGAGGCTTCAACTGAGCTCGAGTTCATCGTTCCATGCCCTGCATGGAAAGTTAACTCTTTGTTCTCCGGGGCAGTTCAAACGTTGGTGATCACTGCATATGTCAGAATACAGCAAGACTCCATTAGAAGAAGCAACATTACTAAGGTGACTAATTTTTTTTTCACTGCACCTTCTCAGCTGGAAAATACTCCATTCATTTATCTTGTTCAGCCATGTGAGATATATATATTTATAGGTCTATATCATAACCCCCTTTCCCTCCTCTCTTCCAGGCTGTACATGTTGAGATCCCTTAGGCTCTCTGCATAAGACATCCCATGTAGCCCCATCAACATTTTAGGTGCCCTTCTCTGAGCTGCTTCCTCTATATCTCCTTCTTAAGATGCAGCTTCCAGAACAGGGCAAATTACTCCAGGTAGAGTCTCAACCAATTATCAATAAGGTTGTAGCACCACCTTCTTTCTCCTACTGGTGATACCCCAGCCTCTGCACCCTAGCATACCACTGGCCCTCCATACTGCCTTGTTGCATTGACTCACCACCTTAAGTCATCAGATATGATTACTCCCGGGTCTTTCTCTTGTTTTGCAGACCATCAGCACCTCCCCCTACCATGCAATAATTAACCTCTGGGTTTCTGAGCCCTAGGTGCAAGATTTAGGAGTCTTTAGTGCTATACACCGGCAGCATTTCCTTTGACCACTCCTCGAATTTCTTGCGGTCCCTGCATTGTCTCGCTACATCCCCCAGGTATCCACCTTATTATCAACTATGGTATCATTTGCAAAGAGGCTAACTGTACTTTACCTTTCGGCCTTTCTGCAATGTTCCTTATAAAAACATAAAAAATGACCGAGCCAGTACTGAGCACAGAGAAATAAAAGCAGTGTGTAAGGCACAACCGAAGTATCACATTCTGAGACTGATACCCATAAACATACAGCAATATAGCCCCAGAGAAATAGAACTAGTGTATACAGAACAACCTCACAACCACATTCCGAGAATGACACACCTACAGATACAGCAATCTACACACAGAGAAAAATAGCAGTGTATAAGGCACAACCTCACAACCACATTCTGAGAATGACACACCTACACATACAGCAATCTACACCCAGGAAACAAAAGCAGTGTAGAAGGAATAACCTTACAACTACATTCTGAGAATGATACACATACAGCAATCTACACACAGAGAAACAAAAGCAGTGTATAAGGAACAACCTCACAACCACATTCTGATAATGATACCCATACACATAAGCAAGCTACACACAGAGAAACAAAAGCAATGCATAAGGCATAACCTCTCTACCACATTCTGAGAATAATGCCTACACACATACAGCAATCTACGCAGTGTACTATATAAGGAACAACCTCACAACCACATTCAGAGAATGATCCCCATACACATACAGCAATTTACCCTGGGAGAAATACAAGCAGTGTATAAGGAACAACCTCACTACCACATTCTGAGAACGATACCCGCACAAATACAGCAATCTACACAGTAAGAAATGAAAGCAGTGAATAAGGAACAGCCTCACTACCACAGTCTGGGAATGATACCCATACACATACAGCAATTTACCCCGGGAGAAATAGAAGCAGTGAATAAGGCACAACCTCACTACTACATTCTGAGAATGATATACATACATACAGCACTCTACACACAGACACACAAAAGCAGTGTATAAGGAACTACCACATTCTGAGAATGATACACCTTCACATACAGCAATCTACACACAGAGAAACAAAAGCAGTGTATAAGGAACAACCTTACTACCACATTCTGAGAATGATACACCTACACATACAGCAATCTACACACAGAGAAACAAAAGCAGTGTATAAGGAACAACCTTACAACCACATTCTGAGAATGATACCCATACACATACAGCAATCTACACCCAGAGAAACAAACAGTGTATAAGGCATAACCTCACTACTACATTCTGAGAATGACATCTATATGAATACAGGAAGCTACACACAGAGAAACAGCAGCAGTGTATAAGGCACAACTTCGCTACCACATTCTGAGAATGATACCCCTACACATACAGCAATCTACACACAGAGAAACAAAAGCAGTGCATAAGGAACAACCTCACAACCACATTCTGATAATGATACCCATACACGTACAGCAATCTACACAAAGAGAAACAAAAGCAGTGTATAAGGAACTACCACATTCTAAGAATGATATCCATACACATACAGCAATCTACACACAGAGAAACAAAAGCAGTGCATAAGGCACAACCTCACAACCACATTCTGAGAATGATACACCTACACATACAGCAATCTACACACAGAGAGACAAAAGCAGTGCATAAGGCACAACCTCACTACCACATTCTGAGAATCGTACACCTACACATACAGCAATCTACACACAGAGAAACAAAAGCAGTGCATAAGAAACAACCTCACTACCCCATTCTGAGAATCATATACCTACACATACAGCAATCTACACACAGAGAAACAAAAGCAGTTCATAAGGCACAACCTCACTACCACATTCTGAGAATCATACACCTACACATACAGCAATCTACACACAGAGAAACAAAAGCAGTGTACAAGGAACAACCTCACAACCACATTCTGATAATGATACCCATACACGTACAACAATCTACACACAGAGAAACAAAAGCAGTGTAGAAGGAACTATCACATTCTGAGAATGATACACCTACACATACAGTAATCTACACACAGAGGAAAAAAAAGCAGTGCATAAGGCACAACCTCACAACCACATTCTGAGAATGATACCCATACACATACAGCAATCTACACAAAGAGAAACAAAATGAGTGCATAAGGCACAACCTCACAACCACATTCTGAGAATGATACCCATACACATACAGCAATCTACACACAGAGAAACAAAAGCAGTGCATAAGGAACAACCTCACTACCACATTCTGAGAACAATACCGGCACAAATACAGCAATCTACACAGAAAGAAATGAAAGCAGTGAATAAGGAACAACCTCACTACCACAGTCTGGGAATGATACCCATACACATACAGCAATTTACCCTGGGAGAAATAGAAGCAGTGAATAAGGCACAACCTCACTACCACATTCTGAGAATGATACACATAGACATTCAGCACTCTACTCACATACACACAAAAGCAGTGTATAAGGAACTACCAGACTCTGAGAATGATACATCTTCACATACAGCAATCTACACACAGATAAACAAAAGCAGTGTATAAGGAACATCCTCACTACCACATTCAGAGAATGATACACATACAGCAATCTACACACAGATAAACAAAAGCAGTGTATAAGGAACAATCTCACTACCACATTCTGAGAATCATACACCTACACATACAGCAATCTACACACAGAGAAACAAAAACAGTGTATAAGGCACAACCTCACAACCGCATTCTGAGAATGATACCCGCACAAATACAGCAGTCTACACAGTAAGAAATGAAAGCAGTGAATAAGGAACAACCTCACTACCACAGTCTGGGAATGATACCCATACACATACAGCAATTTACACACAGATAAACAAAAGCAGTGCATAAGGAACAACCTCCCTACCACATTCTGAGAATGATACCAATACACATACAGCAATCTACACACAGAGAAACAAAAGCAGTGCAAAGGAACAACCTCACTACCACATTCTGAGAATGATACCCATACACATACAGCAATCTACACCCACAGAAACAAAAGCAGTGCATAAGGAAGAACCTCACTCCCACACACTGAGAATGATACCAATACAAATACAGCAATCTACACCCAGAGAAGAAAAGTAGTGTATAAGGAACAACCTCATGACCACATTCTGAGAATGAAACCCATATTCATACAGCAATCTAAACACAGAGAAACAAAAGCCGTGTATAAGGCACACCCTCAATAACACATTCTAAGAATGATACCCATACACATACAACAATACAAAACAGAGGAGGAGAAGGATCTGGGTGTGTTCATTACAGGGTCAATGAAGAACTCGGCACAATGTAGAAAGGCAGCTGCAAAGGCCAACAAAATGCTGGGTTGTATTGCAAGGGGTGTATCCTCGAGGAGGGAGGAGGTGATTCTGCCACTGTATAGGTCATTAGTTAGACCACACCTGGAGTACTGCGTACAGTACTGGCATCCGTATCTGAAGAGGGACATTAAGTTACTGGAGGGGGTGCAGCACAGAGCGACAAAGATGATCAAGGGGCTGGGGGACTTTTACGAGAGGAGGTTAAAGGAGTTGAACATGTACTCACTGGAGGAGAGGAGAGACAGGGGTGACATGATTGAAACCTTTAAATACATGAAAGGAATAAACAAGACAGGTACAGAGGGGCTGTTCAAAGTAAGGAAGGGGAGGGACACCAGGTGCCATGATATGAGACTGGAGCGAGGAAGGTTCAGGAGGGAGATAAGGAGACACTTTTTACAGAGAGGGTGGTGGCTGGGTGGAATGCGTTACCTGCTGAAGTGGTATGTAGTAGAACAGTGGACTGCTTCAAACGAGGATGGGACAGGACAAGGGGAGGGTTAATGAAGGGAGGGTGGAAGGAGGGCAGCTGCAGAATAAGGGGTGCTAGCTGCACATTCGAGCAGACTTGATAGACCTCTAGGCCTTTATCTGCTGGCAAATTTTGTATGTTCGTAACAATCTACACCCAGAGAAATAAAAGCCGTGTATAAGGCACAACCTCAATACCACATTCTGAGAATGATATCCTTACACACAGCAATCTACATGGAGAGAAACAAAAACCGTGTATAAGGCACAGCCTCACTACCACACTCTGAGAATGATACACATATACATACAGCAATCTACACCCACAGAAACAAAAGCAGTGTATAAGGAACACCCTCACTACCACATTCTGAGATTGATACCTGTACACACACAGCAATGTACACACAAACAAAATCAGTGTATAAGGGACATCATTGCCACATTCTGAGAAATGATACCCATATATAACAGTATATTTTATCAGCATCAGTTACCTGAAATTTGAGCTTCAAAAACCCCAATGTAATTAGGAGCTGAAAAACCAAAAAGAATTCAAACACAGGTATTAGTTATACCAAACGATCTATGTTGTATCTCTTGAAACACTAACCTGATAGATGCTGCTATGCTTCCATACTTATGAAAAAGAATAAAACACATATTTTCCATTATGCATTTTTAGATTTCCCATTTATTTAAATGTCAAAAGGCAGAAAAGGAATTAAACACAGACCATTTTTTAATATTTCCTGCGCCTGGGCTCCATTCCTGCAAGGATTATAAAGGTGCCACAGGATTTTACTGTCAGGACACCTATGCTATCCAACCCATTGCCCTTTGTGTTTGCCATATAAATCCCTTTTCCCATAATATTTACTAAACTAACATCACGCAGTCCTGAATCACCACTCAAGGGAAATTCAGAGAAAAGAAAGGTGAGGGGATGTGTTCTAGATTCAGACCCACAACCTCTTATTAATAAAGTTCTAGACCTTTCCAATACACCACCAAGATGACACAGCAATGAGCTCTTTAGCTGTAGAGGTTAAAACTATGGTAGGAGGTTCCTGACAGGACAATCTCAGTTCTGAGAGGAGAATGTCATTCCAGACAGAAGTATTTCCTGACAAGAAAATCTTGTGGCACCTTTACCATCCTAACTCCATTCCCATTTAGGAGTCACATATGTCACCTACATTACTGTTACCCATCACTCAAGGGAACAGCTGTTATCACAGTTTTCCTTTTTCTGTCATCATTGTCCAATCCTCATTCTTTTTGCTCTTAGTAGTGGAGAGTGAACATAATAATTCATTATCAGTCATACAAAAACTTCACTTGTTTTATTTGTAGCCACAGATAAAGACAATTCAGGATTGGCCTCAGTGCAGGGAACAGCAATATCTGCAAGAAATCAGCTGTTCCCTTGACAGAGTCTCCTGGCTCTCAGTAGATTCTGCCAAATTTCAAAGGGGGTGGTGGTAAGCGGTCATGAATTTCCTTTAAAAAAATAAGATGCTTACACTCAGCTAGCCAATTCAAAGGTTTAAATCCTACAGCATTAACTACGTCACACAGAGATGCTGACTTTCTCAGAACACAACCTTCATAGAAACAGTGTGGTAGAAGAAAGGGACTGGTTTGCCCGCTTAGTCTGCCTGTTTTTCCTTCTACTGTATCAAAGCAGACCCTACTTGATCTCCGGCTTCCACCCATCCTATCGCTAAGGTTCCCTTATGCCTATCTCATGCTACCTTGAACCCTGTTACAGTTTTTGCCCTCATCACCCCCATTGGGAAGCTGTTCCAGGCATCCACCATTCTTTCTTTGAAGAAGTACTTCCTCATATCTTCTCAGAGTCTACCCCCTTCCAGCTTCATAGTGTGGCAATTTGGACACTGCAGTCATATTTCACTGAAAGTTTTTATGTTTAATGTCCAAAAAAGCCAGGACATTAGGTTTGTCAGAAAAGATGCCCATTTGTCTCCAAGGGTACTTGGGAAGAGTTGATTTGTATTACAGTGTCTGACATCTCCCCTTAGAAACATAGAAACATAGACTTTGATGGCAGATAAGGACCGCTAGGCCCATCTAGTCTGCCCATTTCCCTACCTACAGGATAGGCCGCAGATCCTAGTTAACCAACAGCCTATTTCTTCCTACCCCCCACAAGAATTGCCTTATGTCTGTCCCATGCATTCTTGAATTCTCCCACAGTTTTAGACCCCACAACCTCCTCAGGAAGGCTGTTCCATGCATCCACTACCCTCTCTGTGAAATAATACCTCACATGCCCCTGAACTGCCCTCCTTCTATCTTTAAATTGTGTCCCCTTGTTCTTGCAAGTCTATTTTTCTGAAAATGCTACCCTCTTGGACTTTGTTGATTCCACTGAGGTACTTAAAAGTTTCTATCATGTCCCCCTCTCCCTTCTTTCCTCAAGGGTATACATATTAAGCTCCTTTAGTCTCTCCTCACTCACGGCTTCTCTTGCAGACCCTGCACCATTTTAGTTGCCCTCCTCTGGACTGCCTCTATCCTGTCTATGTCCTTGGAGATGGGGTCTCCAGAACTGGACACAGCACTCCAGATGGGGTCTTACCAACTGTCTGTACAGAGGGATAACAACTTCCTGTTTTCTGCTGCTGATGCCTCTCCTATACATCCCAGTATACCCCAGCCCTCCCTATTGCCTTCTCATTGCTTGCTAACCTTAGGTCATCTGATATGATTACCCCAGGTCCCTTTCCTTTTTGTTGTTGTTACTACTCCCACCCATTGTGTATTCTTCCCTGGGTTCTTATTTCCCAGGTGCATTATTTTGCCTTCTTTGCATTGAATCTAGCTGCCATACTTCTGACCATTCCTCCAACCTTGCCAAGTCCCTTTTCATCCCTTTCCATGCCTCCTTGTGTATCAACCCTGTTGCAGATCTTTGTGTCATCTGCAAAAAGGCATACTTTTCCTTCCAGTCCCTCTGCAATGTCACTGATGAAGACATTAAAAAGGACTGGACCCAATACTGAACCCTGCGGTACCCCACTAGTAACCCCCCTTTCTTCAGAATGGACTCCATTTACAATTACCTTCTGTGTCCTGTTGTCCAGCCAATGTTTTACCCAGGCTACCACCCTGGGTCCCACTCCCAGGCTGGTTAATTTGACTATTAATCTTTTGTGTGGGACTGTGTCAAATGCCTTGCTAAAGTCTAGGGAGGCCATGTCCACAGCCCCTCCCTGGTCTACTACTTTGGTCACCCAGTCAAAGAAATCTATTAGATTCATCTGACATGACCTTCCCACTGTGAACCCATGCTGCCTTGGGTCCTGTGCCCCCCTGGCCTCTCTAGGTACTGGACTATTCTTTCCTTCAGAAGTGACCCATCACTCTCCTACCACAGAGCTCTGACTGACAGGTCTGTAGTTTCCTGCCTCTGTCTTGGACCCACTTTGTGAAGGGGAATCACATCCTCTTCCTCCAGTCCTCGGGTACAACACCATCCTCCCATGATTTATTAAAAGAGTAGCTAGTGGTTTCACTAGTTCTCCTTAATTCTTTTAGAATTCTGGGTGAATTCCATCAGGCCCCATTGCTTTGTCCACCTTCAGTTTTAGGAGTTCTTGCAGAACCCTTTCTTCTGTGAAAGGACTGGGATCGACTCCCTTATCAAGAGTGCTTCTGTAAATTAGATTAGGCACTTCCCCCTCCTCTTTTGTGAATACTGAGGAGAAATATTCATTCAGTATTCCTGCTTTTTCACTGTCCCCCTCTGCCCACCCACTGTTCATTCTATTCAGCCTCACTATCCCTCCCTTTGTCTTTCTACGCTCGCTGATGTACCTATAAAAGGTTTTATCCCCCTTCTTAACTGAGTTGGCTATCTTTTCCTCAGTTTGGGCCTTTGCTATTCTGACTTCCCTCCCCGCTTCCTTCTGCCTTAACTGGTACAGCTCTGTCCTGCTCCTTCTGTGTTTCCTTATACTCCAGAATGCTATCTTTTCTTCCTGACTTTCACAGCCACCTCTTTGAGAACCATAGTGGCTTTTTCTTTCGTTTTGATTTGTTCATTTGCTTCACACAAGGCTTGTTGCCTCTGTGATGGCAGTTTGATAATTCCCCATTGTTGCTCCACACCTCCTTCTAGCCTGTTTGCTAGTGCTTTTCTGAGGCACTTCCATCTTGCCAAAGTCAGCCCTCTAAAGTCCAGTACCCTCACTTTTGTATGGCTTGCTCTGTAGCTGAGTTTAACGTGAACCACACTGTTGGATGGTCACTTGTCCCCAGATGGCAACCCACTTCTAGATCTGAGATCCTCTCACTGCCCCTGTTTGAGGGTACGAGGTCTAAGATTGCTCCCTCACAGTGGGTTCGCAACTAGCTGTCTAATGCCTGCCACCTGTAGGGCATCAAGAATGGCCCTGCTCTTGGATGTGGCTGCAGCAAATGTGCTCCAGTTAACATCTGGCATATTCAGGTCTCCCATCAACAGTATCTCCCCTTTCTCTGCCATTCTAAGAATGCCTTCTATCATATCCTTGTCCATTCCTTCCCCTTGACATGGGGGTCTGTACACAACCCCTGTGCGGATTGTGGTGCCCTTTCCAGTCTCCAAGGTGACCCACAGTGCCTCCTCTCCTCCCTGTTTACTCTTTTGTTCAGTTGCTTTTATCCCTTCCTTTACATAGAGAGCTACTCCTCCCCCTCTTCTCCCCTGCCTGTCTCTCCTGTAGGTTATGTACCCTGGTATGTTAACATCCCAGTCATGGTTCTCTGTGTACCATGTTTCTGTGACTGCTATGATATCCAGCCATCCCTCTTCCATTAAGGCCATCAGCTCAGGGAGCTTGTTGCCCAGACTATGGGCATTGGTACTCATTACCCTCCATTTCCTGATGGCCTTACTCCCTTTTGCCCCATCCCTGTCCTTCTTGCCTTTGTCACTTTCTCCATTTACCCCTGCCCTTCTCCCTATCGACACCTCTATGTTGGTGTTTGCCGCACTACTACCGTGATTATTTGGGGGCTAGGTTTTCCTGCTCCTTTCCAGTGCCTCCCCTTGGCTAGTTTAAAAGCTTGCCAATGAAGCATTTAAACCTATCACCTAGGATCCTGGTTCCTCCCAGACAGATGCAGCCCATCATGCCAGTATAGGCTTGCATCACTCCAAGTGGACCCCAGTCCCCAAAGAAGCCAAATCCCTGAGCTCCACACCAGTTTTTCAACCACTGATTGAATCCCATGGTGCAGAACACCCTAGCCTCTCCTATGCCATAGATGGGTAGCACCTCTGAGAAGGTTACCGTGCATGCTACTTGACTAAGGCCCCTCCCCAATTTCACAAACTCTTCCTGCACTTCTCTAATCCCTTTCTTAGCCACGTCATTTGTCCCTAGGTGGACAATGACATCCAGCTCCCTCCCCTGCGCAGCTGCTCCAGCAATCCCGAGGATTCACTTCCTGTCCCTGCAAGCCATGGTGCCAGGCAGGCACCTTACCTCCCTCTCCCCTTCCTCCCCCAGTTCTACCTTCCTAACAATGGAGTCCCCCACCAGGAGTTGTTTCCTTCCTCTGCAGGGTCCCCTGCCACCCTCCTGTGGGTCTCCTTTGTGGAGGTTCCCAGCATCCTCCTTGGTCTCCACTGTGGGTGCCTCCATAGAGGAACCACACTTTTTCAGAATGGCATAGGAATTGTGGAGAGGTACAATGGGAGGGATGCGCCTCTGTTCCACCACCATTACCCTCCCTGAGCCCACTGTGGTCCAACCGCTCCTCTTTCTTGGCAACCTCTGAGGCAACGGCAGTGGCACTGGTGGTCCCTGGATGAAAGAGGAGGTCCCACAAATCCTGGCCAACTCAGCCTGGAGATGAGCAACCTCCTCCCTCAGCCCAGAGAGGTACCTGCAGATGGGACAACACCACATCCTCCAGAACATCTCCCGGAAGACTGCTGCTCCACAGCCACTGCACTGCACCACTCCAATCATGTCTTATTTCTGGCCCCTTAACTGTTTGCAATCCTTACTCTTTCCTTTGTTTTTTTCTCTCTCTCCTTACTTTCTGCCTGTGTGCCCTTTAAGCTCTTGATTGTCCTGTTCTGAGACAAGAATATCCTATATTTCGCAGTAGACCACTTACTTGCTCAGAGGCAGACCTCCAGCAGCTATAGGGGGCCGGAGAGCTACTCTTGCCCTTCTAGGATGGTGGGTCCTTGGTGGTTCTGTGATCACTCACTTCCTGCCCCTAAACAGGAAGTCCCTGTTGTCAGTCAAATTCTGTGCCTATAAAAATAGAACTAGCTTGGGGTGGGGGGCTGGAGGGAAGGGAAGGAGGGCAATATAGTCCCAGCAGAGAAGTTCAGTCACACAGCCGTCCTTTCTCCTGGTGTCTTCTGCCAAGCCCTTGACTAGGACACAGGCTTGCTTGGAGGTAAACAGGAGTTCAGTTTCCATAGGGGATTGCAATTTCCTAGTAGCCAATCAGGGAGGAAGGTTCCACAAATTACAGTAGATGGTAAGGCCATATCATATATTTATAAAACTTTGAATGTCAAAGAGAAATGTTTTTTTTTATAGCAGGGGTTTTGCATACATCAAGTCTAGGACTCTGCTGTTAAATTCTCTACCAACTGCTGCAGTCTATTTCCATTTTAATAAATGTCAGGAAAGAAATGTAGATCAAAGCCAGCCCAGGGAGCTGGGGCTGGGGAAAGCAAAATACTGTTAATTTTGGTTCACTTAAAATTTTAGAAACAGAACAAGAGAGACCACTACTGGCCTAGAAATGAACAGTTGGACCTGGAAATACTAAAGGCCCTAGCCAATCATTTTCCAGACTACAGAAAAGAGCTATATAAGCCCTCCTAAACAGAAGCTCTGGGCAGAAGCCAACTTTCCTGACACACATGAATATTACCAGACACACTAAAGACCACTGCAAGACAAGCTGGGACTCAGACACAGCAGAAACAAAGAGAGACTTGGCAAAACTCACTTATTTTCTGGACTCTAATTCTCTACAGAAAAGGTAGAAATTACTCGTTCATTTTGTATGCATTTTCCAACTTTTTTGTAATTATCCTGTAATCAAATATCAAAATAATGTTGGCTGTATGTTTGCATGATAATTATTTAAGTAATCAGTAAAAGCTTTTGCTTTTATTTTAAAGTACACTTCCTGGGTGTGATTTGTTGTGTGAAGATTTATTCAACCTGAAACATACCTGTTTAGTGCTAAGGTGCCACAAGCTACCTGAGGTTAGGATACTGAAAGGGAATCTGGAGCCCTACAGTAGGTTAATAGTACACAATGTTTCTGGGGAACATCTGAGTCAGGTTCTTCCACCCTTGTGGGAGAAGACACAATCAGGGTTATGAGAGCAGCCCCAAAGGTCTCATAATGCCTGGGTTTCCCCCAGCACAGCAACCAAAGAAGGTTCTCACCTGGCTACAGACTCGAGACTGTATTTTACTGATACCCAGAGAGAGGAAGACCTGGGCCCTTGTGATGAGTGTTCAGCTGTGAAATCAGTGAGCATTTGGGTATTTCCAGACCCCCTGTCACAGGCTGCACTTAAGGGAGGGCACTGTGAGCTCAGTGGACCTAGCCTGCAGGATTGGGTTCGTGACACATAGCATGACCCCTTGTCCTGGAGTATAATTTTTTTCTGAAAAAGGCCCCTCCTTTGAATCTTATTTATATCTGTGAGATATTTGAAAATTTCTATCATATCCCCCTTCTCCATTTATTCCTCCAGTGTATACATATCAAGGTCCTTTAGTCTTCCCTCATAGGGCTTTTGATGTAGACCCAGCACCCTTTTGGTTGCCCTCCTCTGGACCACCTCCACTGTTTCACACCAGGTTGCACTTGGAAACAAGTCCCAGCTGAGTGTGCCTTTCCCTGTTAAACAATTTCCCCTTTCCCTTTCTATGCTCTTCTGGAGAGGACATCTCCAGAACTGGACACAGTACTCCAGGTGAGGGCTTACCACTGATCTAAACAGGGGTAACACTACCTCCTTGTTTCTGCTGCTGATCACCTTCCCTAAGCACCCCAGCATCTCACTAGCTCTCTCAACTATCATGTCACACTGCCTAGCCACCTTCTGATCATCAAATATTCCCAGGTCTCTTTTCTGTTGGGTGGTCCTCAATATCTCTACTCCCATTCTGTACTCTTCCCTTGGGTTTCTGTGCCCCATGTGCACAATTTTGCACTTTTCTGCATTGAAGCCCAGTTGACATACCGCTGACCACTCCTCTAACTTGTTCAGATTCCCGTTCATCCCCTTGCCCCCAGAATGTCTCCCCTGTTGCAGATTTTAGTGTCATCTGCAAACACGCAGACCTTACTCTCCAGCCCCTGTACAATGTCACTAATATAGACACTAAAAAGGAGTGGTGTCAGTACAGCTCTCAAGGAACCCCACTGGTTACCCTCCCTTCCCTCTCTCTCTCCCCACCTCACTTTCATCTGCTCCTCGACTTCCACACACAGAAGTTACATAATAAAATAAAATAAAAGTGCCCACAAGGTAGTCAGATACTGGCAAAAATCACTTTTTTCTAAACAAAATTGGCAGGATCAGGTGGTAGAGAAACAGAACAGAAAGCACTACAAGAAAACAGCTGTTTTTTTTAATAGCTTATATTCAAACTCAGGTTTCAGCATGGCTGTAGTGTACCAGCAGGCTTGTGAACATGCATGAGATGACATCAAATGATGTCACTACACTCACAGCAGTCAGGTGGGGGCGGTGGTGTCGGTGTATGAAGCTCAAGTCAGTTTTCTGTAACTGACATCATACTAACTCCGGCTACACAGTAACACAGTTTTGAAGAAATCCTTTCCTGAGAATGCTTTGCACACATCAGGATTGCAAGCTGTCACACTAATTGGAGGGAAAAGGGTGGAACAAACCACACACTCCAACAAGGGTTACATATTTCTTTATTAACACACATATGCATTAAGCAAATATAAAAAAGGAAAAATTAATGAAGTCCTGCTTTTTAATCAGCCATAAGAGAAGAAATTCCATCATACTTACCATAATTTCCTTTTCAAACAACATGAAGTCTTGCTGTATTCTGACTATTGCAGTTAGGTCCTGCCTTTCAACTGCCCCGGAGAACAAAGGGTTAAGTTTTCTATGCCTTGCATAGAACATTCATCACGAGCTCGGTTGAAGCCCCTGTCTGTTGTTGTTCAAACTGCAACCGTCAGATTTTTTACTCCGCCTCACTGAACAGTTGCTCCGGAGATTTCTCCTGCTGCTCAGTTCAAAAGTCGGTTGAAGTGTCTGTTTTTGGTCAGTTTCTACCGAATTGTTGTCCTGCATAGTCGGTTCAAGTCTCTGTCTGTGGTACCGTGAGTACTAGACAGGTTTTTGTTCTGTTTTCTGTGTGGAACTTGTAAATTGTGGATCAGTTCGTCTGAACTGATCAATCTGAGGTAAAAACTTGTGCTGTACTTTAGAGTGTGGTTACCGGTCCATATAGGTTCTAAAAAAAAACCGGATTTTAATTAGGTTTTTTTCCAAGACCAGTGACACGGTCAGGAACTGACAGGGGAGTCTTGCTGGCAGATTGCCGAAAAAAGGGTACGTTTTTGGTTAGGTTGGCCATGTCTGAGAAACCCTAGAAAAAAAATGGGCCCACTGGGTTTCAACAATGCAGTGTGTGTGGGGAGGTCTTTGCTAAGGCCGATCCCCCCACCACCTGTGTTTATTGTCTGGGGTTTGACCACCTCGATTCAGACTGCCAAATTTGCAAAAAATTTTCCCAAATCTACCATGGAAGAGAGATAAGGTAGAGTGAGGGAAAGGGAGGCCGAGAAGTCCGCTGACCTGGATGGCCAGCCCGGTTTGGTTCCGACTGAGCCAGAAGGAGTGCCCTCTGACCAGGCGATACTTCTTCGGCCAAAAGGAGAGCCGATTCCGATGAATCGGTTCCGACAAAAGGAAAAAGAAAAGACAAATCGACTGGTTTGGACCCAGAATCTCATACTCTGACCGCTGATGAGATAGCCAAGGCCATTAGGATTGTGCAATCGCTTAGTTCAGTTCCGACCCAACCGGCACCATCTGGCAGGGGTTCGGTTCGGTCGGTTCCAGATTATACTTTGGAAGAATTTTATGAACCGGAGTTGAGGAGGAGGGAGAGTATGAGGATGATTATGGTGATGGTGAAAGTCTGGATGTGCCTATTGACCCGGACATCTTCCCAGACAGACCTTCAGGTGTTTCTCCTCCTAGGCTTTGAGTCCCCTTCACACTACATGTTCTACAGAAAGGTGGCTGATACCCTCCAGCTTCCTGTGGAGGAAGCAGTAGAGGATCAGGAAGAGCATGATTATGTTGAGATGATAGACATCCCAGGGTCCAGGAGACTGTCTATTCCCCTCCACAAATCTTTTGGGAAACAGACACAAAACATTCTTAAGTCTCCTAATTCTATTCCTCCTGTGGACAGACGAATGGACAAAAGGTACACTCTCTCAGGCTCAGACACGGAGTTCCTTTTTCAGCAATGCAGCTATGTTGGGGTTGTACAGGCTGCTGCCTGTGATAAGGCAAGCAGTCTCTTGGCATCACACCCCCCAGACAAGGGCTCCGGGAAGATTGATGCCATGGCAAAGAAACAATACATGGCAGCATCTTTGGGACTCAGGCAGGCTAACTATATGGCCCATACAGCCAGGTACCAGAAGTCCAGGTGGGACACTGTACTGGCACTGGCTAAACAAGCTCCCACCCAGCTTGCCAAGGAGCTGGAGCAGGTGGCTGCAGATGGGACTGAGACATCGTAAGTACAGTTTCATGCTGCTGTGGACTCCAATGATGTATCATCAAGAGTCATGGCTACATCTGTGGCTCTTCGGAGAATGGCTTGGCTCAGATGTACTAGCCTCTCACAGGATACCCAGGCTAAGGCCATGGATTTTCCTGTAGTTGGTAATTCTCTGTTTGGAGAGCAGACAGAGAATTACATGAAGAAAATGGATGAATACAGGACCACTTACAGGAGTGCTCAGGCCAAAGAAAGGCAAGCAACTCCTCAAAGGCAGCAGTCCAGGGGCAGAGGCAGACCTTTCCAAAGGCCTTTTTACCAAGCTCAGGCCTCCTCTTCTTCCTTTTCGCAGAGAGGGTTCTTTAGAGGGAGAGGCAGAAGGGGGATGAGCAGGCCTGCATCCACCCCTCAGCCTAAAGCCCCTGCCAAGCAGACACCCTGCTGGGTCTGCCTGGGTCGATTCTCCTATACCAGTAGGGGGCAGGCTGGCCTACTTTGTCCAGGACTGGATGTCTCTTACATCAAAGTGGGTCCTGGAAGTAGTAATCCAGGGACTGGTTCTCAGCTTCAAAAAAATTTCCCAAGATGAGAGCCAGATCTTTTCCACCTGCAAATCTCTCAGAGACCCTTGCCCTAGAGGCAGAGGTTTCTTCTCTCCTAGCTCTCAGAGCTATAGAGAGAGTTCCCACCCTACTCTGGGGCAAAGGATTGTACTCCAGGTACTTCCTAACCCCCAAAAGGACTGGAGAGTATCGACCCATCCTGGACCTAAGATATCTGAACAAACATCTTTTAAAGCCAAAGTTCAAAATGGTAACTCTGGGAATTATCATTCCCTCTCTAAGGCCAGGGGACTGGCTAGCCTCCCTGGACCTCAAAGATGCCTACTTTCACATTCCCATCAGGTGCTCCCACAGAAAGTACCTCAGGTTCAAGTTGCCCTCAGGCCACTATCAATTCAGAACAATGCCCTTTGGCCCAACATCATCCCCAAGGGTCTTCACAAAGTGCCTGCCAGCAGTTGTTGCCTTCCTAAGAAGACAAAAGATTTTCATTTTCCCATACTTGGATGACTGGCTCATAGTAGGTCAGTCTCCAGACCAAGTCAAGTCACATCTGCAAGTGACCCAGCAAGTGCTCACTTCTTTATGATTCCTTCTCAACCTGCCAAAGTCAGTTCTCTAACCAGTGCAGCTCCTAACCTTCATAGGTGCAGAACTGGATATGGTAAAGGCAAGAGCCTTCCTTCCCCTGGACAGGGCAAGGACCCTTATGGAACTGGCCTCTTCATTCACCCTTCAGGTGTCTCGACCAGCAAGGCATTTCCTTCAGCTACTGGGCCACATGGCAGCCTCCACAGCAGTGGTCCAGGGAGCAAGATTCCAAATGAGGGACATTCAGTTCCACTTAAGAGCCTTTTGGTCCCAAAGAAGGGATTCCCTTACCAAACTAATCCCAGTGACTCGAACCCTGATCCAAGCCGTGCAATGGTGGCAGGATCAGGACAATTTGAGACAAGGGGTTCCATTTGTCACTCAGTCTCATTCAGTGATACTCACCACAGATGCTTCCCTGCTGGGCTGGAGAACCCATTTGGGGGATCTTACCACCCAAGGACTGTGGTCACCTCAGGAATCTCTGCTTCACATCAATCTCTTGGAACTCAGAGCAGTGTTTCTGGCACTGCAAGCTTTTTCAAAATCTGTACAGAACAAGGTGGTTCAAGTCAGAACAGACAACACCACCACCATGTGGTACATCAGCAAGCAAGGAGGCACTCGGTCTATGGACTTGTGCACAGAAGCAATGAAGTGATGGTCCCTGGCCTATTCCCTGCAAACCTCTCTGATAGCAGTTCACCTCCCAGGGCAGGACAATGTCCTAGCAGATGCACTGAGCAGAATATCCCAGAGCCGTCACAAATGGGCCCTGGATCCTCTGGTTTTGAAAGCGATTTTATCGAGATGGGGCACTCCCGAGATGGATCTTTTTGCAGCCCCAGACAATCACCAAATTCGTCTCTTTTGTTGCACATCCCCAATCTTGGGCTCAGTCCCCCTGGATGCTCTGATTCTGAACTGGGAAGGGAAATGTCTGTATGCTTTTCCCCCCTTCCATCTCCTGTTCAGGGTGTTAGTCAAGATAAGGTCATAACCATGCAAAGTGATTCCAATTGCTCCAGACTGGGCCAGACAGCCATGGTATCCCTTGCTGCTGGCCCTAACAGTCCACTTTTCCCTGTCTCTTCCCAGGAATTACAACCTGATAACATCCTCTCAGGGGAGGATTTGGTACCAGAATCTTCAGTCTCTCAATCTCAAGGCTTGGCTCTTGAAGAGTTAGAGTTTGCAGATCTGTATCTTTCCCAAGGGGCTCTGGATATCCTTAAGGCTTCTCGAAAGCCTTCCACCAGAAAGACTTACAACCCCAAATGGAAAAGATTCAGCATTTGGTGTTCTAAGAAGAATATTTCTCCAGACTCTGCTGAATTGCCTACGGTTCCGGATTATATGGTCCATCTTAATGGCCTAGGCCTCAGACCAGCTACCCTCAAGGTACACTTGGCAGCTGTTTTTGCTTTCCTGTCGGTAGGCAAGTCTTCCTCACTGTCATCCCATCCTGAATTCTGTAAATTTTTCAAGGGATTGCTTCACACCAATCCCCCCTTTAGGGATCCTGCTCCTGCCTGGGACCTTGATGTTTGCATTGCTCAGCTTATGCAACCCCCCTTTGAGCCTTTGTCCTCAGCAGAGCTTAAGTACTTGACTTGGAAAACTGTGTTTTTGGTAGCCACTACTTCTGCCAGACCTATCAGTGAATTGCAAGCCCTGTCAGTGGAATCTGATTTCATCTGTTTTCACAGAGATAAAGTGGTCCTTAGAACTAAAAGAAGGTTCTTGCCTAAAGTGGTTTCAGATTTCCACCTCAACCAGTCTATATCTCTCCCTGTTTTCTTCACTGACCATTCCTCCTCGGGAGAGAGGAGGCTACACAGTTTGGATGTTAAAAGAACCCTTAGCTACTACATAGAGCGTACCAAGGGTCACAGGTTTGAATCCCTCCAGTTGTTCATCACTTATGGAGAAGTTGGTAAAGGCAAACCTGCCACTAAGAGATCTATTGCCAGCTGGATTGTTTCTTGTATACAATTCTGCTATGAAAAACTAGTTAGAACTCCACCCACAGGCCTGAGGGCTCATCCCACAAAAGGTACAGCTGCTTCCCTGGCTGCTGCCAGGGATATTCCTCTCTTAGAAAATTGTCAAGCAGCCACCTGGAAAACAGTCCATACTTTCACCAAGCATTACTTTCTGGATATCCAGGCTAGGAGTGATGCTCGGTTTGGCACAGCAGTACTCCAGAGCCTATTTCCAAAGTAGGTTCTGTCCCTCCTCCATGGAGGTACTGCTTGGTAGTCTGTAATGGTCAGAATGCAGCAAGACTTCATGTTGTTTGAAGAAAAAATTACTCACCTTAGTAATTATGTTTCTTCTAGTGGAGTCTTGCTGTATTCTGACCCCGCCTCCCCTCTCAGAACCTAGTTTTTGGGATGTGGGTGGGCAGGAGCAGTGTTGGCACCCTAGGGGTGTCCTTTTTACACCCTCTTTTTTGTTTGGGTGGAATGTTGTGTTTTGGATGTGTTTTTGTTTTTGGGTTTCCTGACTTGAGTCTTCCTTTGAAACCAAAAACATCATATATTTGCCAGTTGGCTAGTACAAATTTTACAGTTTCCACACAGAACACCTAATGAGTTTTTGCTTGTAAAGATCTGATGGTTGCAGTTTGAACAACAACAGAAAGGGGCTTCAACCGAGCTCATGATGAACGTTCTATGCAAGGCATAGAAAAGTTAACCCTTTGTTCTCCAGGGCAGTTGAAAGGCAGGACCTAACTGCAACAGTCAGAATACAGCAAGTCTCCACTAAGAAACATAATAACTAAGGTGAGTAATTTTTTCTTTCTGTTAGCTCAAACACTGTCAATGGGGAAAGCAGTTAATATATCTGGGTAATGTGGTTCCCCCACTAGGGTAGTGGGACAGCTCCAAATCTGTAATCCCAGCACAGACTGCGCCCCCAGGACATGGTACATTCCAGCTGCATTCCCCTCAGTTTATGTCTATCAACACAGTAACACATACACAATTAGGAATTGTGCATCCCTAAGGTAAACTCTCACATAAACAGATATCATAAAAATCCATGGGAAAATAAAAGCTACAGGTCCATCTGACCTGAGGAAGAGACCCAAACAGTAACAAGCATATACCATAAAATTCCTTAAATGAATAAAATAATGCAGGCCTGCCTGACTTGAAGAGGCCCTTTCAGTGGAAACGTGCGACTCCCATTCGTGGATTCCACCATTGCACACAGTACTCACTACTGTATCACAGTATCCTCTGTTTCTGAAAGCTGTTCTTAAACACGGAGAAAATAGACAGTGGTGGGAGAATTGAGATAGGTCAGTCATTTGAGACTAGTGATCTGTCACCACTTTTGTGTACAGGTGTGATGACTGCAGCCTTCCAATGTTTGGGAAAATGCCTTAAGGACAGAGAAAGGTTCAGAAGGGTTGAGAGTGGTTTGAGCATGACATCCAGTGACAGGTATAGCAGTTTCACTGATTTCCTGGGTGCAGGCATTTCTAGCAGCTCTATAGCGCTGCAAGTCAACCGGATTTCCAGATACCTGGGCAATGTGCCAAAGATTGTCCCTGACTTTCATCTTGTTTATCAGGTCAACAAAGATCCATGGGTTTGTAGCCCCCGGACTTAGTTTTATGAGCAGGGCCAAAGATGTCACAAGCTTTGTTAAAGTGAGTGACAAGAGAGGTTAATGCTGCTTCAGTGTTGGAAATGGTGCCCAGGGCCGACCAATCGCACTGTTGAAGGAAGGTCTTAAATTGTTCAAGTTTATCCTTTTTCAGTATTCATTGGTATGTGAATACATGTGTGTGTGTTTGTGTTTACACATACACACATTTAAATAATGCTCTAATTAATTTATAATCATGTGTCACATTGGTGCTATAAAGAATCCAACAGGGGTCATTATCTTTGAAAAAAACATGCTCTAAGGTGAAACGTCAGAGTTGTTTTTAGTTGTTTCCCTGACACAGGAGGGTCAGTTGTCTGTACTGGCAGCAAATAAATGGAGGTTTGAAGTCCTTCTTGAACTACATGGTGACACTCTGCTTATTTCTGTGCACGGCTGAGTGCCAGGACTTTGGCCGTTACTGTTTCAGTTTTGTCACTGGGCACCACCGCCCACCTTGGTGTGGCTTTTTCTGTTCCACTTTTGGGTGTAGGACTTTCAGACAGAATGAGTTATTTGCAAACATTCTGTTGCATTTGCAACATTTTATTTCATTGTACAGCTGCAAAATGATGCATCACCTTTTGGATGCATGTGTAATTTTTAGGTGCAAAAACCTGTGCTTGTAAAATGAAGTTAGACCAAGAAATGGATTTTCAAAGATCCCTGAGTGGGTCAGAAACACTCACTGAATTTACTAAAAGAGCTTTTACTAGAAAAAAAAAATACTTACAAACTCAGTGTTATTTTCCTTTAAATAACTATCTCAATGCTCCAGTTATGCACAGAGCATTACTCAGTTACTGAAGTATCAGTACATGTAAACCATTCTTTTTTTACGTTCATCTGCGTGCATGTGCAAGGAATGTTTTCTAACAGCACGACTTTTTGGAGGTGTGTGACCCTGCTGTGCAATCCAGTGCTTCGTGTAGCAGATGCAGCCATACTGCGCCAATGGATGCACGAGCTGTCTATGACAGCAGTTCGGCTGCCCTGGTCTTCAGTTCTAAGAAAACATCTGCTGCAATCAGTGGTGGTAATGTGTATGTATTTAGCACATTTACGTCACCCTTTCCCTCTGCTCAAAATCCCTCCTGCTTCCTCCCTCTGCTGCGGTCCTCCCCACTCCCTCATTACTGCCCTCCTCCCCATTGTGTGCTGAGGGGGGGTGCCCAATCCCTCTCTGCTCATGCGCCCCTCCCAAGCAGACTGTGTGGTCAACAGGGGTGCCCAACCCCTGTCAGCTCCAGCCCCCCCCAACAAACACCTAGGTGGCACGCTGGGAGCCCAGCCCAACATGCTTATGCCCCCCACCTCACTGTATGCCCAATCCCCATCAGCTTCAGCCCCCCCAAAGAAACACCCAGGTGTGCCGGCATGCTGGGAGCCCAACCAGGCATGCCCAAAGCGTCCAACGCTGCTGTTTTCTTTTTTTTTTACCTGTGAAAACAGAAAACAGTCCCTAGCGGTCTCTCATGCCCCTCCCCCTACCTGCGCCCACCCTCTGTGCGTCCCACCTCCCCGCATCCCATACTTATCTTTGGAGCCCGGCTCAATGCTCTTCGGTGGACTGGAAACATGTCTGCATTCTTTAAAGCCGACTGCGAACTGAAGAAATGCCGGTAAGCTATATAATGGCATAGTTTGTTTTTTTTCAACTTTGGTGTGTATCTCACCCATGTTTTGCGAATTTTGACACCAAATTTTCAATATCGGATTCTTGGGACCCCACCTCATGAATTCAGTCTCTGTCATGTCATTATTCATCCCGAAAGGTGATTTCACAGTCACTGCGCAGAATCACCTTTTGGGACTGATTACCAAAGCAAGAGTGTCACTGTTCAGGAAGTAGGGTCCCAAAAAGTCTATGTTGCAAATTTGGTGGAAAAAATTCAAAAAAATGGCTGTGTTATGAGCGTGCATTGCACCATTTCCACATACACTCGTAACTTTTCGAATCTGTAATATTTCCACTCCAGATTTTCAGCACTGGTATTTTTCCACACCTCCTTATGAACAGTGCAGCTGTCATTTTCCACAACCAGGCCAAAACGTGTTTTAGCGTATCCGACTCACAATGGCGAGATTGATGTGGGAAATCAATGTGCGGGACAGATTATAAAACCCACAGTGACACTGTTTATGAGTGGAGGTCACAAAATGCCTATGTTGAAAAACTGGTAAGAAAATACCAAAACATGACAGTGTTATTAGCATGCATTGCGTAGTTTCCATGCACACTCGTAACTACGAGAATTTGTAATATTTTCACTCCAGATTTTCAACATTGGCATTTTGTCACACCTCTTCAATGTCTTTACAAGTGACATTGTAGAGGGACTGGAAGTAAAGGTATGTCTCTTTGCAGACGACACAAAGATCTGCAACAGGGTTGATACACAAGGTGGGGTGGAAAGGATGAGAAGGGACTTGGCAAGGTTGGAGGAATGGTCAAATGCAGCTTAGATTCATTGCTAAGAAGTGCAAAGTAATGCACCTGGGAAACAAAAACCCAGGGGAAGAGTACACTATGGGGGGTGAGATGCTAACAACAACAAAAATGGAAAGGGACCTGGGGGTAGACATATCAGATGACCTAAAGGTGGGCAAGCAATGTGGGAAGGCAATAAGGAGGGCTGGGGGGATACTGGGATGTACAGGAAGAGGCATCACCAGTAGAAAACAGGAAGTTGTTATCCCTCTGTACAGACAGCTGGTGAGACCCCATCTGGAGTACTACGTGCAGTTCTGAAGACCCAATCTCTGCAAGGACATAGGATGGAGGCAGTCCAGAGGAGGGCAACTAAAATGGTGCAAGGTCTGCACCAGAAGACATATGAAGAGACTTAAGGAGCTTAATATGTATACCCTCGAGGAAAGGATGGACAGGGGGACATGATAGAAACTTTCAAGTAACTCAAGGGAATCAACAAAGTCCAAGAGGGTAGCATCTTTCAGAAAAAGAGATGTGCAAGAACAAGGGGGCGCAATTTGAAGATAGAAGGGGGACGGCTCAGAGGTAATGTGAGGAAGTATTTTTTCACACAAAGGGCTGTGGATGCATGGAATGGCCTTCCTGTGGAGGTTGTGGAGTCAAAAACAGTGGGTGAATTCAAGAATGCATAGGACAGACATAAGGCAATTCTAGGGGTTGGGGGTAGGAGGAAGTAGGCTGTTGGTTAACTAGGATCTGCAGCTTATCCATCAGGTAGGGAAATGGGCAGACTGGGTGGGCCAAGCAGTCCTTATTTGCCATCAAATTCTATGTTTCTATGTCACATAGTTAATAAGTGACTCTGGTGGGATTTGAACTTAGTCTCCCTGTTTATAAATACATGCTGTAACTACTAGATCACACTGACTATTTGCTGTAGTACACTGAAGATCAAGTCAGTAAAAAATACAGGTTACTCACCTGTAACAGGAGTTCTAGGAATGGTATATGTTGTTCATCCACACTGTCTGGCAGGTTCCTTGCCACTTTAAATCTTGCCAGAAGGTCTTCAAGCTGGCTCCTCCCACCCACCCACCCGGGTGGTAAAACTCGTAGCTCCACCCCATGACACCAGATCTAGCCCACTGGAAGCCAGGGTGTTCATCAAAGCTGGGGAGGTCGGGTGGGTCGTGGGGATGAACAACATATACCATTCCTAGAACTCCTGTTGCAGGTGAGTAACCTGTATTTCTAGGGACATGGATATGTTGTTCATCCACACTGTCTGGCAGACTCCTAGCAGTTCTCCAGGAGGAGGGAGGCAAGGCGCACACCCCCTACTTAGGGAATAATGACTGGAGAACCGAGGCCCCAAAACCAGCATCCCGGCATGACTCAAGGTCGATGTGGTAGTGGGTGATGAAGGTGTGTGCCGACTTCCAGGTAGCAGCCCTGCAGATTTCCTGGATAAAGACATCCCTGGAAGCAGCCACCGATGCAGCGGCATGGCAGGTAGAATGAGCTCTTATCCCTCTGGGAGGCTCCATGCCCGCCAACCTATAGCAGGGATCTATGCAGGAGGTGACCGACCTGCCTATCATCCACTTGGCTGCAGGTCTGCCAGGTGCGGCTTCAACGTAGGTGACAAACAGCTGGCGAATCTCTCCCTGAACTTCAGCCGTCCGCTCCTTATAATAAGTGAGCGCTCTTCTAGGGTCCAAAGTATGGAGCCTATATTCGGCCTCCGAGGTGTGACTGGGGTAGAACACCAGCAGAGTCAACACCTGGTTAAGGTGAAACTCCGACACCACCTTCAGAAGGATTTTCGGGTGGGGGCACAAGACAACCTTGTCCCTGTGGAAGACCAGATAAGGAGACTCGATGGAAAGCACCTGAAGCTCTCCCATCCTTCTGGCTGACGTGATGGCCACCAAGAAGGTGGTCTTCCACGACAGTTGAGAAATGTCACACCTGTGCATCGGTTCGAATGGCTTGCCCATGAGCTTAGCCAAAACCAGCAGTAGATCTCATGGAGGTGGAGGTTCTCACACCGGAGGGGATATGTGATCAAGACCTTTGAAAAAGCGCCGGACCACCTTCTCCTGCACCACCGACAGCTTCCCGGCCCGCGCCCGGTAAGCAGAGATGGCTGCCAGGTGCTCCTTAAGGGTCGTCGACCAAAGTCCTAGCTGAGAAAGGGACCACAGGTAGTCCAGAATGCTTGCCAAGGAACAGGGGGAAGGGTCCAGGCCCTTGCCCTGACACCAAATGGAGAATCTCTTCCATTTGAAGGCATAGCATTTTCTGGTCGACTCCTTACAGAATGCCTCAACAATGTTGAGGACCTCATCGGAAAGACCCAAGGCCTGGAACTCTAGCCACTCAGGAACCAGGCCGTCAGGTGCAGGTATTGAAGGTTCGGATGGGATACCTTCCTCTGATTGACTGAGATCAGGTCCGGGTGAGCTGGAAGCCGCCTCAGGAGCCCGGAGCTGAGACTGAGGAGATCTGGATACCAGAACGGGCGGGGCCAATCTGGGGCTACCAGAATCACCTGTGCCTTGTCCCTCCTCGCATTGAGAAGCTCCTTGTGGATCAAGAGAAATGGGGGAAAGGCATAGAAGAGGCCTGGGGTCCATGGCCTTGAGAAGGCATCCTCCTGCAGCAAGCCCTGCTGAAGGGGGCAGGCATGAAACAGTCTCAGCTTTGCGTTCTCCCTGGAGGCAAACAGGTCCACCTGAGGCATGCCCCAGTGGGAGAGGAGATCTTGTACTACCTCTGGCAGGACAGACCACTTGTGAGACGCAGCCCCTATCCGGCTTAGGGCATTGGCCAGGGTGTTGGAGGCTCCTGCCATATGAATGGTGAGGAGATCCACCTCCAGGCTGCGCACGAGTGACCAAATGTGGACAGCTTCCCTGCACAGAGGCATGGAGCGCGTCCCACCCTGGCGGTTTAGGTAGTACATGGTAGTGGTTTTGTCTGTCTAGACCTGAACCACTTGACCCCGTGGAAATGGAGCGAAGGTGGTGAGGGCTAGATGAACCACTCAAAGCTCCAGTAGGCTGATATGGCACCGGGACTCCCGAGGGGACCAGAGGCCATGCGCTCTGTGCTCCCCCAGATGGGCACCCCAACCCATCAGAGAGGCATCGGTCGATAGACTGTTGGCTCGGGGCAGACAAACGGGATGCCCTCCTGCAGATGTGCTGTAATGGTCCACCACTGGAGAGCATTCTACATCCCCTGGGTCACTGTCACTAGCTGATCCAGCAGATCAAAGAGCTGTGACCATTGGCTGGCCAGTCCCCATTGAAGGGGACACATGTACCAGCGGGCCCAATGGACCACACTGGTGCAGGCCACCATGAGGCCCAGGAGGCGCAGGAAGTCCCGGGCAGGGCGCGATTGCCCAACCTGAAATGATTGGTCAAAGGAGGAAAGAACCTCGGCCCTGTCTGCTGGGAGCCGTGCTCTGGCCCGTAGAGAGTCGAGCTCTGCCCCGATGAATTGTATCATCTGCTTTGGCACGAGTTCCAACTTGGCCTCGATGAGGAGGCCAACCTCAGAGCAAACCTGGAGGGCCAGATCTCTGGACCACTCCACCTCCGCTCTGAAGGGGGCTGCAATCAGCCAGTCATCCAGGTAGGGGTACACCCGGACCCTTCGGTGCTGCAGGAATGCTGTCACCACTGCCATGCATTTGGTGAAGACCCTGGGAGCTAGGGAAAGGCCAAAGGGCATGGCTCGGAACTCATAAAGGGATCCCTCCGCTCTGAAGTGGAGGAATCTCTGATGGGACGGATGGATTGGGATTTGAAAGAACGCGTCCTGAAGGTCCAGAGAACAGAACCACACACCTCGTTCCAAGGATCAGATTATCTGAGCCAGAGTGACCATCCTGAAGGTTTGAGACCTTAGGAACCTGTTCGGGTCGTGCAGGTCGAGAATGGGGCACCAGCCCCCCATCTGTTTTGGGACCAGAAAGTACCTGGACACAAACCCCAGGTCTGGAGGAGGATCTGCCACTTTCCTGATCACCCCTTTTTTGAGGAGCAGGGCAATATCGGCTCGACGAGCCGACAAAGAGGCTGCAGACCCCGTAGCCCCCCTGAGGGGCGACGGCTCGGTAGGGCGGGGCCTGCTTGAACTCCAGGGGCAGGCCCTTTCCTACCACCTCCAAAACCCAATGGTCCATGGTGATAACAGACCAAGCGGAAAGGAAGTGGCGGAGCCATCCCCCCATGGTGGGAACCCGGGGAATGATGAGGCTGGGGGCAACACCCCTCAACCCGTCACTGGGCAGACTTAGAGGAGGGACCAGCCGAGGGACCTCCTGGGCCTTTACCTCCCCGCTTCCTGTTGGAGGAAGCCGCGGGCTTGGGCTTGGGATGCCAAGCACGAGCCCGCTGGTGCTGTTGGGCTGGATGTGCCATAGGTGCAGAAGGACAAAAGGACTTGTGCTGCTGCTGTTGGCGGCCTTTGTCCTTCTGGGCAGAGGTGACAGAGTCCAGAGTGGCATTGGACTTTTCGATCCGCTGGAGGTGACCTTCCACTCCAGGGCCAAAGAGGTCGGTCCCCAAGAAGGGAACATCCGCCAGTTTGTGCTGGGTATCCACTGTGAAGGTGGATATCTTCAGCCATGCCCTGCAGCGGATGGCCACCGCGACTGCAACCAATCTGGCATAGGAGTCTCCTATGTCCAGAGCCATTTGGAGCTGCTGCTTAGCCACTGCCCTACCCTGGTCCTGTACCTGCCGGACCGTGGTCTGCAGGTCGGCCAGGAGATGAGGGATCACCTCATCCAGGGAGCCCATGAAGGTGTGGGAGAGGTGCACCATCAGCATGGCTGAGCTGGCCTGGCGGGGGCCAAGGGAGGATGCAGCGTACACCTTACACCAGGCATAGTCCAGCTTTTTGGACTCCTTGTCTGGAGGCTTGTCCACATCCCTAGCATTCCCGGAACGCCGGAAAACGCTGTCAGTGACCAACCCCTCGGCAGAGGGGTGTTCCAAAAAACCAGGCAAAGAGCCGGTAGGGACTGCATACTTCCTGGGCATCCTGGCCAAAGGTGCAGGACAGGAAGCAGGCCGCTGCCAGAGCTCCAAGACTGGGCCAACAGTGGCTTCAGCCACCAGAAAGGCCTCCGTGGGTGAATCCCCTCGGTCCAGTATCTCCGTCAGAGGATACTTGGCCCACTTGGATACGGGCTCGAGCTGCATCCCGGTGGACTCCGAGATGAGCCAAAGCAAACCCATGAAGGACGATGGGCTTTTGTCCATCGATTGACCCCTGGAGGACTCCGGGTCAATGGGCCTGGAGAACAGGGAGGAGTTGTCGGGCTCTGAGGAGTCAGCGAAGAGCTGCCTGGGGCCTGAGCCACCCTCCACCTGCCGAGGACGGTCGGGAGTGAGGGTGACCGACAACCTGTGGAGGAGGCCCTGACCCGACCGAGAGTCCTTGGTTGGCCTCTGATTTTGGTTGTGGAGGCGGAGGTTCCACCACAATCAGTGGGGACAGCTGGTTTCGGCCAAACAACTGGCCCAGGCTTGGGCACCTCGACTACAGTGAGGTGTTGTTTAGACCGCTCGGGTGACAGCCACTTGATGGCCGGGGAAGGCGATGGCCTCGGCTTCATCCCAGGCAGAAGTAACTGCTGCCACATCAGGTTCTCGTAGCGTCGACACAATTTGCGCTGAATCCTCTCCTCTTCTGAGGAGGAAGACTAGGATGAGCGGCGGTGCCGCTTACCTCGGTGCCGAGACTGAGACCGCCGATGTCGGCGGGATCGGCTGGACCGAGACCCTCGGCGTTTCCGAGGACGGGTCTGGGAAGGGGCCGGGGGACACCCACTCTTCCCTCAGCTCGGAAGCCTTAACCGGGGACTGCGGCACCGGAGGTGCAGGCAGTCCTCTGTCTCCACCGGGGGAACCGGTGAAGAAGGGTTGTTGGCTTCACCAGTCGACAGCTCGTCTGATGGGTCGAGAAAAATCTCGACCGCTGGCCGGGTGTCTCGGCCGGCTGGCCTGATGGGGATGCCGTGAAGCCAGCGGCCTTAGCTGCAACTCGACTGAAGTCGAAAGTCGACTGTCCGGGGAAGGGACCTCCCCGCCCCATGAATGCCAACGATGGACTTACCTTGAGTCCTTCTTGACCGAGAGGAATGTCCAATGGCCCTCGCCCTTTGTGGAAAGGGATTGGCAAAGCTCCTTGAAAGAAGCTGAATACGAGGTACCCAGAGAGATCGGGATTAATGCCGCGACCGAGGAAGAGGAAGATGCGGCCTGTGCCGCCTCCTCCTCGAGGGCGATCATCTGCTCGAGTTGCTCAGCTGAGCCAGCCGCTGCGGTAATCGCCCAATGGGCCTCCTTCAACTTAAGTGGTAGGTAGCGCTTCTCGGGGTGACCAAGCTGTAACCAGGCAGCGCGATCTTCCAGGATGTTGGCCGAAAATGAACGGCATAACTCGCAGGCCTGTGGGTCGTGTTCTAGGCCGAGGCAGTAGACGCATGTGGAGTGTGGGTCCGTCCTGGACATCTTCTGCCCACAAGGGCACCGCCGAAATCCGGGAGTCGATTTGTCCATCAGAGCCACTTGAGGAGAAACTTGATCAAGTCTTGAAAATTTTAAATAAGTTTTGGGCTAACTGAAAAATTAGGATCCAGCCCACATGCAGAGCGTTAAGGAGGGAACCTGAGCTTCCAAGCGGCAAGGAAGATCTGGCATCATGGGGCGGAGCCAAGAGTTTTACCACCAGGGTGGGTGGGAGTAGCCAGCTTGAAGACCTTCCGGCAAGATTTAAAGCAGCAAGGAACCTGCCAGACAGTGTGGATGAACAACATATCCATGTCCCTAGAACTGCTGCTTACTGTGATCATGTGCTTTCATTCCTTCACATGGCAGCTGGCCAATTTGGTGAGAGAAGGGTCTCTTTACTGGTCACAGCCCACTTTTAGTGCATCATTTAAGTAAATCCTGCCTTTTACCAATATTGACACTCCTTCTCTCCCTTTACTTCAACTAACACAATGCACCCCTGCCACATACACCATGCAAGGAAACGTGGCACAGACACATGCTTGTTTTTAAGTAACAAGGACCCAACAGAACATATCAACACCTATCCAGACAGGTTCTGGTGTTCCTAGAGGAGGACTATGGTCATAATCTAATGAAAGCAATGGCAAGGGACTAATGAGACTGAAACACAGAATTTGTCAACAGAAAAGGACTGCTTGGCCCACCCAGTCTGCCCAGATGTTCCTTGCATAGTCTGTCTCTGAAGACCTTAGCCAGTTTCCTACGACCCTCCCTCCTCCCTGCCTATTTACTATTTTTCTTGCCTTCCACCCCAGACAGCCTTCCTTCAGAGGAGCACCCCACTTCTGTCTCCTTGACACCGGTTTGGACTTACCTTATCTGGCCTCCCCCCACCAGGGGCCTGTCCCATGATTGGGTCAGCAGGGGTCCATCAAGTAACACTGAAGCACAGACCCAGTTCAAGCCAGCATATCCAGCTTGGTGGTGTGGGGCTTAGAGACGATCCTCTTCATCTGGCCACTGGGGAATTATTCAACGCTGTCTCTCTGAGGGACGTGACATGCCCGGATGTCAAGTGCACAAGCAGATGCTTGCCGTATTCCCCTATCTCTTGCAGCTTGGGCTGCCTTCCCCATTCTGCCAGGTGCCACTTGAGCACTGAGCTCATCTCCACCTTCCCTTTGGAAGAGAGTGGCCCCACAGATGCATAATCCTCCTCTCCCGGCCGACCTTGCAACACCTTAGGTTCATTTGTGAACCAGTGTCATTGGCCTCACGAGCAGCTGAGCTGCCGGGTCGACCTCTGTATTTACAGTCCAACAGCAGCACTACTGCTGAGTCACAGGGCTCCCCTGCCTGTTTACAGTCCATCAATGGTGGTACAGCTGAGCCACCAGGCCAGCTTCCCTACCTCTTTACAGTCCATCAGTAGTGCTACCGATGAGCTGCTGGGTCGACCTCTCTGCACATTTACAGTCCATTTGTAGCACTACTGGTGACCCGCCAGGCCAGCTTCCCTGCCAATTAACAGTCCAATGGTAGTGCTACTGCTGAGCACCAGGCCGATCTCACTGCCTGTTTACAGTCTATCGGTGGTGTTACCATTGAGATGCCAGGCCAGCCTCCCTGCCTATTTAAGGTCCATCAGTAGCACTACTGCTGAGCCACCGGGCCAGCCTCCCTGCATATTTACAGTCCCTCGGTAGCGCTACCACTGAGCTGCCGGGCTGACCCCCCCCTGCCTGTTTATAGTCCATTGATGGTGCTACTGCTGAGCCACCGGGCTAACCTCCCTGCCTATTTACAGTCCATCAGTAGCACTACTGCTGAGCTGCCAGGGCAGCCTCCCTGCCTATTTACAGTCCAATGGTAGCTTTACTGCTGAGCTGTCGGGCTGGCCTCCATGGCAATTTACTGTCCACTGGTAACCTTACCACTGAGCCGCTGGGCTGACCTCCCTGTCAACTTACAGTCCATCAGTAGCGCTACTACTGAGCCACTAGGCCAGCCTTCCTGCCTATTTACAGTCCATCAGTAGCGCTGCCACTGGGCCAGCCTCCCTGTCTATTTACAGGCTATGGGTAGCACTACAACTGAGCCACAAGGCTGGTCTCCCTGCCTGTTTACAGTCCATTGGTGGCGCTATCGCTGAGCTGCTGGGCTGGAAAGCTTGCCTATTTGCTGTCCACTGGTGGCACTTCCGCTGAGCCACTGGGCTAGCCTCCCTGCCTATATACAGTCCACCACTAGTGCTGCCACTGGGTCGGTCTCCCTCCCTATTTACTGTCCACTGGTAGCACTACTGCTGAGCAGCTGGACTGGCCTCCCTGCCTATTTACAGTCCATTGGTAGCACTACCACTGATCCACAAGGCCGACCTCACTGCCTATTTACAATACATCAGTAGCGCTACCACTGAGTCACTGGGCCAGCCTCCCTGCCTATTTAGTCCATTGGTAGCACTACCACTGATCCACAAGGCCGATCTTGTTGCCTATTTCAAACAACATGAAGTCTTGCTGTATTCTGACTATTGCAGTTAGGTCCTGCCTTTCAACTGCCCCGGAGAACAAAAAGTTAACTTTCCATGGCCAGCATGGAACGTTAGGCGCAAGCTCGGTTGAAGCCCCTGTCTGCTGTTGTTTAAACTCCAACCGTCAGATTCTTTACTCCGCCTCACTGAATCACCGCTCCGGAGATTTCTCCTTTGCTCGGTTCAAAAAAGTCGGTTAAAGTGTTGTTTTTTCACTCGGTTTCTACCGAATTTCTGCTACTGAACCTGTCGGTTTAAGTCTCTGTCTGTGGTACCGTGAGTACTAGATAGGTTTTGCATTTAGTTTCTGTGTGGAACTTGTAAATATTGGATCAGTTCAGTTTGAACTAATCAGATTGATCTTAAAAAAGTTTTGAATTTATTAGTGTGTGGTAACCGGTCTGTATCGGTTCTAAAAAAAAAAACGGATTTAATTACGTTTTTTTCCAAGACCCATAACACGGTCAGGAACCAACAGGGGTGCCTTGCCTGGCGGACTGCCAAAAAAAGGGTACGTTTTGGATAGGATTGGCCATGTCTGTTAAACCCAAGAAAAAAACCGGGCCACTGGGTTTCAACACTGTAGTGCGTGTGGGGAAGCCTTTGCTAAGGCTGATCCCCACACCACCTCTGTTTATTGTCTGGGGTTTGACCACCTCAATTCAGACTGCCAAATTTGTAAAAGTTTTCCCAAAGCTACCCTGGATAAGAGAGTAGGTATACTGAGGGAAAGGGAGGCTGAGAAGTTCACTGGCCCAGATGGCCAGCCTGGTTCGGCTCTGACCGAACCAGAAGGAGTGCCCTCTGACCAGGGTGAAACTTCTCCGGGCAAAAGGAGACCCGATTTTGAGGAGTCAGTTAAAAGAAAGAGAAGAGAAAAATCATCCGGTTCAGATCCACAAATTCTTTCTCCGACCGCTGATGAAATAGCCAAAGCGATAAGGATAGTTCAATTGATAACTTCGGTTCCGGACGAACCGGCACCATCTGGCATGGGCTCGGTTCGGTCGCTTTCCCCAGTTCCGGATTATACTTTAGAAGAATTTTATGAACCAGAGGAGGGAGAATATGAGGATAATGATGATGATGGTGATTATGAAAGTCTGGATGTGCCTATTGACCCGGACATCTCTCCAGACAGACCTTCAGGTGTTTCTCCTCCTAGGCTTTCTGAGTCCCCTTCCCACTTTATGTTTTACAAGAAAGTGGCTGAAACCCTCCAGCTTCCAATGGAAGAAGCAGTAGAGGATCAGGAGGAGCCTGATTTTGTCGAGATGATGGACATCCCAGAGCCCAGGAGATTGTCTATTCCCCTCCATAAATCTTTTGGGAAACAGACATTTAAAATTCTAAAGACTTCTAATTCCATACCTCCTGTGGACAGAAGAATGGACAAGAGGTATACCCTTTCAGGCTCGGACACGTAGTTCCTTTCCCAGCAATGCAGCCATGTTGGGGTAGTGCAGGCTGCTGCCTGTGATGAGGCAAATATTCCCTTGGCATCACACCCCCCCAGGTAAGGACTCCAGGAGGATTGATGCCATGGCAAAGAAGCAGTACATGGCAGCATCTTTGGGACTCAGGCAGACTAACTATATGGCCTACACAGCTAGATACCAGAAGTCCAGGTGGGATACTGTGCTGGCTCTGCCTAAACAGGCCCCTGACCAGCTAGTCAAGGAGCTGGAGCAGGTGGCTGTGGATGGGATTGAGGCAACCAAGGTGCAATTTCATGCTGTTGTGGACTCCAATGATGTTTCATCTAGAGTCATGGCTACATCTGTGGCCCTTCGGAGGATGGCTTGGCTCAGATGTACTAGCCTATCACAGGATACTCAGGCTAAGGCCATGGATTTTCCTGTCATTGGTAATTCCCTGTTTGGGGAGCAGACAGGGAACTACATGAAAAAGATGGACGAGTACAGGACCACCTACAGGAGTGCTCAGGCCAAAGAAAGGCAAGCCACTCCTCAGAGGCAGCATTCTAGGGGCAGGGGCAGGCCCTTTCAAAGGCCTTTTTACCAATCTCAGGCCTCCTCTTCTGCTTATACTCAGAGGGAGTTCTTTAGAGGGAGAGGCAGATGGGGAATGAGCACGCCTACTTCTACCCCTCAGCTTAAAGCCCCTGCCAAGCAGACACCCTGATGGGTCTGCCCGGGCCGATTCTCCAATACCTGTAGGGGGCAGGCTGGCTTACTCTGTCCAGGACTGGAAGTCTCTGACATCAGACAAGTGGGTCCTGCAAGTAGAAAGCCAGGGACTGGTTCTCAGCTTCAAATAATTTCCCAAGATGAGAACCAGATCCTTTCCACCTGTAAATCCATCAGAGACCCTTGTCCTAGAGGCAGAGGTTTCTTGCCTACTGGCTCTCAAAGCCATTGAAAGGGTTCCTACCCTACACAGGGGCAAAGGATTGTACTCCAGGCACTTCCTAACCCCCCAAAAAACAGGAGAATGGTGGCCCATCCTGGATCTAAGATATCTGAACAAGCACCTTTTAAAACCAAAATTCAAAATGGTGACTCTGGGAATAATTCTGCTCTCTCTAAGGCCAGGGGACTGGCTAGCCTCCTGAACCCTCAAAGATGCCTATTTTCACATTCTCATCAGGTGCTCCCACAGAAAGCACCTCAGGTTCGAGTTGCCCTCAGGCCACTATCAATTCAGAGCAATGCCCTTTGGCTAACATCAGGCCCAAGGTGTTCACAAAGTGCCTGGCAGTAGTGGTTGCTTTCCTAAGGAGAAAAAAGATTTCCATCTTTCCATACTTGGATGACTGGCTCATAGTGGGTCAGTCTCCAGACCAAGTCAAGTCACATCTGCAAATAACTCAGCAAGTGCTCACTTCCTTAGGATTCCTCCTCAACCTTCCAAAGTCAGTTCTCGAACCAGTACAGCTCCTCACCTTTATAGGGGCATAGCTGGATACAATAAGAGAAAGAGCCTTCCTTCCCCTGGACAGGGCAAGGACCCTTTTAGAACTGGCCTCTTCATTCGCCCTTCAGGTGTCTCAACCAGCAAGGCATTTCCTGCAGCTCCTGGGCCACATGGCAGCCTCTATAGCAATGGTCCAGGGGAAAGATTCCAGATGAGGGACATCCAGTTCCACTTAAGAGCCTTCTGGTATCAAAGAACGGATTCCCTTACCAAACTAGTCTCAGTGACTCAAACCCTGATCCAGGCTTTGCAATGGTGGCAGGATCAGGACAATTTGAGACAAGGAGTTCCTTTTGTCATGCAATCTCATTCAGTGATACTCACCACAGATGCCTCCCTACTGGGCTGGGGAGCCCACTTGGGGTATCTTACCACCCAAGGGTTGTGGTCACCTCAAGAATCTCTGCTTCACATCTATCTCTTGGAACTCAGAGCAGTGTTTCTGGCACTGCATGCCTTTTTCAAATCTGTACGGAACAAGGTGGTCCAGATCAGAACAGACAATACCACCACAATGTGGTACATCAACAAGCAAGGAGGCACTCGGTCTACGGCCTTGTGCACAGAAGCAATGAAGTTGTGGTCTCTGACCTATTCCCTGCAAACCTCTCTGATAGCAGTTCACCTACCAGGGAAGGACAATGTCCTAGCAGATGCTCTCAGCAGGATATCCCAGGTCCATCACGAATGGACCCTAGATCCCCTAGTTTTGGAAGTTATTTTCTCGAGATGGGGCACTCCACAGATAGATCTTTTTGCAGCCCCAGACAATCACCAACTTCCTCTCTTTTGTTGCAGACCCCCAGTCTTGGGCTCAGTCCCCCTGGATGCTCTGATTCTGAATTGGGAAGGGAAATTCCTGTATGCTTTCCCCCTCCCTCTCCTGTTCAAAGTGTTAGTCAAGATCAGGTCTCAGCCATGCAAAGTGATTCTGATTGCTCCAGACTGGGCAAGACAGCCCTGGTACCCACTGTTGCTGTCCTTAGCAGTCCACCTTCCCCTGTCTCTTCCCAGGAATTACAACCTGTTGACATCCTCTCAGGGGAGGATTTGGTATCCGAACCTCAAATCTCTCAATCTCAAGGCATGGCTCTTGAAGAGTTAGAGTTTGCTGATCTACACCTTTCTCAAGGGGTTCTGGATATCCTTAAGGCTTCTCGAAAGCCTTCCACCAGAAAGACTTACAACTCCAAATGGAAAAGGTTCACTATTTGGTGCTCTAATAAGCATATTTCTCCAGAATCTGCCGGGTTACCTACAGTCCTGGACTATATGGTTCATCTTAATGGCTTGGGACTTAGGCCAGCTACACTTAAAGTACATCTGGCAGCTGTTTCTGCCTTCTTGTCAGTAGGCAAGTCCTCTCCTCTGTCAGTCCATCCTGTGTTTTGTAAGTTCTTCAAAGGGATTGCTGCACACCAATCCACCCTTTAGGGACCCTGCTCCTGCTTGGGACCTTAATGTTTGCATTGCTCAGCTTATGCAACCACCCTTTGAGCCTCTGTCCTCTGCAGAACTTAAGTACTTGACTTGGAAAACTGTGTTTTTGGTAGCCATTACCTATGCCAGGTATATTAGTGAATTGCAAGCCCTGTCAGTGGAGCCTGATTTCATCTCTTTCCATAGAGATAAAGTGGTCCTAAGAACTAACAGGAAGTTTTTGCCTAAGGTGGTTTCAGATTTCCACCTTAATCAGTCTATGTCTCTCCCTGTTTTCTTCACTGACCATTCCTCCTCTGGAGAGAGGAGGCTGCACAGCTTGGATGTTAAAAGGGACCTCAGCTACTACATAGAGCGCACTAAGAGTCACATGTTTGAGCCCCTCCAGTTGTTCCTCACATATGGAGAGGTCGGTAAGGGCAAACCTGCCACTAAAAGATCTATTGCCAGGTGGATTGTCTCTTGCATACAATTCTGATATGAAAAACTGGGTAGAACTCCACCCTCAGGCCTGAGGGCTCACTCTACTAGAGGTACAGCTGCTTCCCTGGCTGCTGCCAGGGATATTCCTATCTTAGAAATTTGTCAAGGAGCCACCTGGAAAACAGTCCATATATTCACCAAGCATTACTCTCTGGATATCCAGGCTAGGAGTGATGCTTGGTTTGGCACAGCAGTACTTCAGAGCCTATTCCCAAAGTAGATTCTGTCCCTCCTCCATGGAGGTACTGCTTGGTAGTCTGCAATAGTCAGAATACAGCAAGACTTCATGTTGTTTGAAGAAAAAATTACTCACCTTAGTAATGTTGTTTCTTCTAGTGGAATCTTGCTGTATTCTGACCTCCCCCCCGCCTCCCCTCTCAGAACCTGTTTTTTGGGATGTGGGTGGGCAGGAGCAGTGTTGGCACCCTAAAAGTGCCCCTTTTTCACCCTCCTTTATTTTGGGTGTGTGTTTGTTGTGTTTTGTTTTTTGGGTTTCCTGACTTAAGTCTTTGCTTGAAACCAAAAAACCCTTTTTTAATAAATTTAGTTGCCAGTTGGCTAGTGTGAGTTTTACAGTTTCCACACATAACTTCTAGTGAGTATTGCTCGTAAAGATCTGACGGTTGGAGTTTAAACAACAGCAGACAGGGGCTTCAACCGAGCTCGCGCTGAACATTTCATGCTGGCCATGGAAAGTTAACTCTTTGTTCTCCGGGGCAGTTGAAAGGCAGGACCTAACTGCAATAGTCAGAATACAGCAAGACTCCATTAGAAGAAACAGCATTACTAAGGTAATTTTTTCTTACAGTCCATCTGTAGCGCTACCACTGAGCCGCTGGGCCGGCCTCCTTGCCTATTTACAATACATCAGTAGTGCTACCACTGAGTCACTGGGCCAGTCTCCTTGCCTATTTACAATACATCAGTAGTGCTACCGCAGGGCCAGCCTTCCTGCCTATTTACAGTCTATCGGTAGCGCTACTGCTAAGCTGGTCTCCTTGCCTATTTACAATCCATCGGTAGCACTATTGCTGAACCACTAGCCTGGTCTCCTTGCCAATTTGCAGTCCATCAGTGGTGCTACTGCTGAGCCGCCAGGCCACCTCCCTGCCTGCTTATAGTCCATCAATAGGACTACCGCTGAGTCGCTGGAAAACCAGGCCGGCCTCCTTACCCATTTACAAAGACACTGGTAGTGCTACAGCTGAGCCACCGAGCTGGCTTCTCTGCCTATTTACATTCCATCAGTAGTGCTACTGCTAAGCCACTGGGTCAGACTCCCTGCCTATTTACAGTCCATCGGTAGCGCTACCGCAGAGCTGGCCTCCCTGCCTATTTATAGTCCATCGGTAGCGCTACCGCAGAGCTGGCCTCCCTGCCTATTTACAGTCCATCGTTAGTGCTACTGCTGAGTCACTGGGATGGCCTCCCTGCCTGTTTAAAGTCCATTGGTAGTGCTACCGCCAAGCCGCTGGACCAGAATCCCTGCCTATTTACAGCCCACTGGTGGAGCTACCGCTGAGCTGTTAGGCTGGACTCCATGCCAATTTACAGTCCATTGGTGGCGCTACTGCTGGGCCACCGGATCAACCTCCCTGCCTGTTTACAGTCCATCAATAGCACTACTGCTGGGTCAGCCTCCCTGCACATTTTCAGTCCAATGGTAACCATACTGCTACAGTCCATCGGTGGTGTTACCCCTGAGTAGCCAGGCTGGCTTACCTACCTATTTACAGTCCATCAGTAGTGCTACTGCTGAGCCAGCGGGCCGGCCTCCCTGCCTATTTACACTCCACCAGTAGCTTTACTGCTGAGCTGCTGGTCTGACAACCCTGCCAATTTACAGTCAGTCAGTAGCACTACTGCTGAGCCACTAGGTGAGGCTCCCTGCTTATTTACAGTCTACTGGTAGCACTACCGCTGAGCTGCCAGGCTGGCCTCCCTCCCTACCTCTTTACAGTTCATCAGTGATGATATCACTGAGACGCTAAGCCAGCCTCCCTGCCTATTTATAGTCAATCAGTAGCGCTGCCACTGGGTTGGCCTCCTTGCCTATTTACAGTCCACTGGTAGCACTTCCGCTGAGCCACCAGACTGGAGTCCATCGACAGCGCTACCACTGATCCACTGGGCCAGCCTCCCTGCCTGTTTAGGATCCATTGGTGGTGTTACCTCACAGCCGACAGGCTGGCCTTCCTGTCTGTTTATGGTCAACTGGTAGTGCTACCACCGATCTGCAAGGCCAACCTTGTTGCCTATTTAGAGTCTATCAGTAGAGCTACCACTACCATGGAGTTGCTTGACCAGCCTCCTTGCCTATTTACAATACTCTGGTAGCACTACCACTGAGCTGGCCTCCTTGCCTATTTACAATCCAATGGTAGAACTACTGCTGAGCCACCGAGCCAGCCTTCCTGTCTAGTTACAGTCCATCAGTAATGCTACCACTGAACCACTGGGCAAGCCTCCTTGCCTATTTACAATAGATCAGCAGCGCTACCGCTGAGCTGCTGGGCCAGTCTCCTTGCCAATTTACAGTCCATCTATGGTGCTACTGTTGAGCTGCCAGGCCACCTACCTGCCTGTTAATACCGTAGTCCATCAACAGTACAACTGCTGAGCCTCTGGGAAGCCAGGCCAGTCTCCCTACCCATCTGCAATTCACTGGTAGTGCTACAGCTGAGCCGCTGAACTGTCCCCCCTCCTATTTACAGACCCTGGGTAGCGCTATGGCTGAGCCACCAGGCCGGCCTCCCTGCCTATTTACAGTCCATCATTAGTGCTATTTCTGAGCCAGTGGGCTAGCCTCCCTGCCAGTTTACAGTCCATCTGTAGTGCTACCACCGAGCCAGCGTCCCTGCCTATTTACTGTCCATCAGTAGTGCTACCGTCAAGCCACTGGACCTGCCTCCCCTGCCTACCACTGAACTCCCAGGCTGGCCTCCCTGTCAATTTCCAGTCCATCAGATGCACTACTGCTGAGCTGGCCTCCCTGCCTATTTAATAAGGCATGCAGTCTACTAACTGGTGCTGTGCATCATACTCACACTTGTGACCTTTACGAACAGGCTAACTGGCTTCAACTCCAGGCTCGCATTGAATATCAAGCCTGCCTTCTGGCAAAGAAGGTGGATCTCGGTCTCTTACCACCAGGTTCCCTTCAGCTTTTCGGTCCCTTCTGGGGCACTCGGAGCACACTAAGTTCTGTGAGCCCAATTTTTTACTGTCCCACACTGTCAAACCTCACTTCGACTGCGATCCATTGCCGTTAGAGCTGCTAATTTATTTAATTCCCTTCCTCCTGAGATTGCAACAACTGCAACCTTGGGACCATTTAAGTGGAAATTGCATCAATTCCTAGTTTCCAGAGCATCTTGTGACTGCTATATCTAATCTCTGCTGACAGCTCAATGCACTGGGACCTCCCTCTTTTACTATTTGCCCCTATATAGCCCTATCCTGTTGCCGCGCTATTCCACTCACAGAACTTCCTCCCTTATCCCTTTCCCATTCAGCCCTCTTTTCATCCTACCTACTCTCCCCTTCTTTACCCTTCCACTCCCACTCCTCCCTTCCCCTCTGTTTCCTTGCCTTGTTCTCTCCCTCTACCCCCTGCTCCATGGGTCTTTCCTGCTCAAGCTTCATAGTGGAATCTCCCTCCTTGCTCTTATTTTGCTCCTTCCACCCCTCAATTCACCCCCTGTACTTTCTCTCCTTGTAAGCCCTTTCACCCCTCTTCAGACAAGGCCACTGGCTGCACTTGACAGAATATTTATCTTGCCATATTGTTCTTTTATTTATGTAATTACTTTTCTCATGTTGTACTACTTACTGAAACCATTGTAATTTGTTGTTCTTGTGACTTGACATGGAAACTCTGTGAAAGAGCCCTTGGCTCACAGGTCTTTCTGATTTTCTAAATAAATAAATAAATACATACAGTCCATTGGTGGAGCTACCACCGGGCTAGCCTCCCTGCCTATTTACAGTCCATCCATAGCGCTGCTACAGAGCGGGCCTCCATGCCTATTTACAGTCCAATGGTGGCGCTACCACTGAGCCACCCGGCCAGCCTTCCTTGGTATTTACATTCCATCATTGATGCTACCTCTGAACCGCCAGACCAACCATCCCTGCCTTTTTACAGTCAATCGGTAGCGCTACCGCTGGGCTGGCCTCATTGCCTATTTTCAGTTCAGTGGTGGCGCTACAGCTAAGCCACTGGGCCAGCATCCCTGCCAATTTACAGTCCATCGGTGGCGCTACCGCTGAGTTGCTGGGCTGGCCTTTCTGCCTATTTACAGTCAATCGGTGGGGCTACTGCTGAGTCAGTGGGCAGGCCTCCCTGCCTATTTTCAGTTCATTGGTGGCGCTACCGCTGAGCCACTGGGTCAACCTCTCTGCCTGTTTACAGTCCATCAATGGTGCTACCACAGAGCTGCTAGGCCAGCCTCCCTGTCAAATTTACAGTCCATCGGTGGTGCTGCTGCTGAGCCACTGGGCCCGCATCCCTGCCTATTTACAGTCCATCAGTAGCACTGCCGCTGGGCCAGCCTCCTTGCCTATTTACAGTCCATCAATGGCACTACTGCCAAGCCGCCAGGCTGGCTTCCCTCCCTTTTTACAGTCCATCAATGGCACTACTGCCAAGCTGCCAGGCTGGCTTCCCTACCTTTTTACAGTCCATCAATGGCACTACTGCCAAGCCGCCAGGCTGGCTTCCCTACCTTTTTACAGTCCACCGTTAATGCTTCCACTGAGCCACTGGGCTGGCCTTCCTGCCCATTTACAGTCCATCGGTAGCACTGCTGTCAGGCCAGCCTCCCTGCCTATTTACTGTCCATCAGTAGTACTACTGCTGAGCCACTGGACTTTCCTAAGTGCCTATTCTGAGCCCATTGGTAGCACTACCGCTGAGCTGCCAGGCTGGCCTCTCTGCCAATTTACTGTCCATCAGGTGCACTACTGCTATGCCGGCCTCCCTGCCTATTTACAGTCCATCGGTGGGGCTACTGCCGGGCTAGCCTGTCTATTGACAGTACATCGGCAGCCTCAGGGATAGCATCCCTGCCTATTTGCAGTCCATCGGTGGTGCTATAGCTGAGCCACCTGACCAGCCTTCCTATTTGCAGCCCATGCTGGTGCTACCACTGTGCCACCGGACCAACCTCCATGCCTGTTTATAGTCCATCTGTAGCACTACCGCTGGGCTGGCCTCCCTGCCTATTTACAATAAATCTTTGGGGCTATCACTGAGTCACTGGGCTGGCCTCCCTGCCTATTTTCAGTACATTGGTGGTGCTACCACTGAGCCGGCCTTGCTGCCTGTTTACAGTCCATCAGTGGCACTATCACAGAGATGCTGGGCCAGCCTCCTTGTCAATTTGCAGTCCATCGGTGGCGCTACTGCTGAGCCACTGGGCCTGCCTCCCTGCCTATTAACAGTCAATCGGTAGTGCTGCCGCTAGGCCAGCCTCCCTGCCTATTTACAGTCCATCGATATCACTACTGCTGAGCCGCTGGGCTAGCCTCCCTACCTTTTTAAAATCCATCAGTGGCTCTACTGCTGAGCTGCCACACTGGCCACCCAGCCTATTTACAGTCCATTGGTGGTGTTACCGCTGAGCCGCCAGGCTGACTTCCCTGCCTATTTACAGTCCACTGCTAGTGTTACCACTGTGCTGGCCTCCCTGCCTATTTACAGTCCACTGCTAGTGCTACCACTGAGCTGGCCTCCCTGCCTATTTACAGTCCATTGGTACTGCTACCATGGAGCCACCGGACTGGCCTCCCTACTTGTTTACAGTCTATTGGTGGCACCACTGCTGAGCCGCAGGTCCAGTTTCTCAGCCTATTTACAGTCCATCAGTAGTGCTACCACTGAGCCGGCCTCCCTGCCTATTTACAGTCCATAGGTAGTGCTACTGGGTTGACCACCCCCGCCTATCTACAGTCCATAGGTAGCGCCTACGCCGAGCTGCTGGGCCAGCCTCCCTGCCTATTTACAGTCCATCAGTAGCGCTACCACTGAGCCACTGGGCCAGCCTCCCTGCTTATTTACCGTCCATAGGTAGTGCTACTGGGCTGACCCCCCCCCCTATTTACAGCCCATAGGTAGTGCTTACGCTGAGCCTCCCTGCTTATTTACAGTCCATAGGTAGCACTTACGCTGGGCCAACCTCCCTGCCTATTTACAGTCCATAAGTAGTGCTACTGGGCTGACCACCTTCCTTCAGACTCATTTACAGTCCATAGGTAGCGCTTACTTGAGCTGCTGGGGCCGGCCTCCTGCCTCATTTACAGTCCATAGGTAGTGCGATGCTGAGCCACTCACGGCTCTCCTGCTTATTTACAGTCCATAGGCAGGGCCCCTACTTTTCTACGGCACAGTGGGACCAAGTTCTGTGGCAAGACTACCATTTGCCGCAGAACTTCTGCGGCGGTGGTTTGTAATTTCTTCGGCAGTTCTGCGGCACTAACAAACTACCACACCACAGTGTCAGCTTGTCATCCTGACTTCTCTTTCATGGCAGTAGTTATAGCAATCAGAATGGTGGAAAGCACTGTAACACTAGTTCAAAAAATAACAGACTTTTAAAAATAATTTTATGCCTAAAAAAGCAAAACTAATGTCTCTCCTTTAAGGTCCTAGCCTGTTGCATAAATGACATATGCAGAGGGGATCTTATGTGATAAATAAGGTATTTCTATATGCATGATATCTATCCCACTAATGAGGTTTCCACTGCCTATCACTTATATATTTGTATGTGCTTCCTACACCACTCATGTGGTTCCCACTGTGTATCACTTATCTGCAGTCTGTAACATACAAACAAATATGTGTGTGTGTGCATGGTGCGAGAGACAGAGATGCTGTGTGTGTGTGTGTGTGTGTGTGTATATATACACATATACACACATACACATACACATACACACACACACACACACACATACATATATATATATATTTAATTTCCATGAACTTGCATCCTCATACATAAAGCTCCCATTGGAAATGGAATAGAGGAGTTGTTGCAAAATTCATTTTTCATGTCAACCTACTTTCCCTGACACACTGTAACACCATCAGGCCATGACATGCATGTGAACCAATTGTGAGATAGAGCTCTCCGGTCCATCACAATGTGTTCACCATGTGACAGAACACTGCACCATACCTTCCCAGGCTCTGAGCAGTGATACAGAAACATAGAATTTGACGGCAGATAAGGACCGCTTGGCCCACCCAGTCTGCCCATTTCCCTACCTAATGGATAAGCTGCAGATCCTAGTTAACCAGCAGCCTACTTCTTCCTACCCCCACCCCCTAGTATTGCCTTATGACTGTCCCATGCATGCTTGAATTCCACCACTGTTTTTGACTCCACAACCTCCTCTGTATTCCACCAATCCTTGTGCTGTCCAGCTAGCTCCAAGAGCTAATCTCTGAACCTCAGTTGCCGGCATGGAAACACATCATGCTACTCCCTGGCCCAACAGCTGTCCCTGCACACAACATTCTCAATAACTTTTAGGTGATTCTATCAACCAATGACAATATGTAATCAATAACCCTGGCAAAAATACGTACAGTTCAATTATTTATTTAACAGGTCTATTCTTTCAACAGGTCTACACATTATTGTATTTCACTTTTCTGGGCATAATTATTTTATTTTTCTTAAAAATTTAGACAGTTAAATTAATTTTACCAGTTATTCATTTCAGATAGCGTCTCTATACCTTAAAGGCACAAATAGGTTTGTATAAAGTGAGGTATGGACTTAACAGGTCTATACTATTGACAATGTTTTGTTTAAGTTGGCCCTAGTGCAATAATGTAAGACTGAAAATTGTATTAGGCTGTAGTGCAGGTTGAGCAAATATCACCAAGCATGATGTGCTGTGCCACCGTCTCTGGCAGTGGGAGCTGTGGTAGATAAGTGACCGTCCATTTCTGTTGCAGAATGCAGCCATTTCATTAGCTAATCAATGATGTTATAGCAATGATAACATCACATTCTGAACATATGGGGGGTTTTGGATATAAAAAGAGGGGAAGGGAACCAGATTCTATGTATAAACAGAAATATTAATAAAAATAAAAAGAAGAGTGAATTCTACTGACACAGAAGTCTCTGACAGATCAGTTCAGCGAAATTCTGCAGCTGCAGAATTTTAGGGGCCTTGTCCATAGGTAGCACTTACTCTGAGCTGCTGGGCCCGCCTCACTGCCTATTTACAGTCCATCAGTAGCGCCAACACTGAGCCGCTGGGCCAGCCTCCCTGCCTATTTACAGTCCATAGGTAGTGCTTACACTGAGCCTCCCTGCTTATTTACAGTCCATCAGTAGAGCTACCACTGAGCTGCTAGGCCGACCTCCCTGCCTATTGACAGCCCATAGGTAGCGCTTACACCGAGCCGCTGGGCCAGCCTCCCTGCCTATTTACATTCCATAGGTAGTGCTACTGGGCTGACCCCCCTGCCTATTTACAGTCCATCAGTAGCGCTACCACTGAGCTGCTGGGCCAACCTCCCATTCTATTGACAGTCCATAGGTAGCGCTTATGCTGAGCCGCTGGGCCAGCCTCGCTGCCTATTTACAGTCCATAGGTAGTGCTACTGGGCTGAACCCCCCTGCCTATTTACAGTCCATAGGTAGTGCTACCACTGAGCTGCTGGGCCGACCTCCCTGCCTATTTACAGTCCATAGGTAGCGCTTACGCTGAGCCAATGGGTCGACCTCCCTGCCTATTTACAATCCATAGGTAGTGCTTACGCTGAGCCACTGGGCCGACCTCCCTGCCTATTTACATTCCATAGGTAGTGCTACTGGGCTGACCACCCCCCTGCCTATTTACAGTCCATCAGTAGAGCTACCACTGAGCTGCTGAGCCGACCTCCCTTTCTATTGACAGTCCATAGCTGGCGCTTATACTGAGCCGCTGGGCCAGACTCCCTGCCTATTTACAGTCCATCAGTAGTGCTACCACTGAGCTACTGGGCCGACCTCCCTGCCTATTTACAGTCCATTGCTAGTGCTACCACTGAGCTGCTGGACCGACCTCCCTGTCTATTTACAGTCCATCAGTAGTGCTACACTGAGCCACTGGGCCCGCATCCCTGTCTATTTACAGTCCATCAGTAGCGCTATCACTGAGCCACTGGGCCCACCTCCCTGCCTATTTACAGTCCATCAGTAGTGCTACTACTGAGCCGCTCGCCCGACCTCCCTGCCTATTTACAGTCCATCAGTAGTGCTACACTGAGCCACTGGGCCCGCATCCCTGCCTATTTACAGTCCATCAGTAGCGCTACCACTGAGCTGCTGGGCCGGCCTCCCTGCTTATTTACAGTCCATCAGTAGCGCTATCACTGAGCTGCTGGGCCGACCTCCCTGCCTATTTACAGTCCACAGGTAGTGTTTACGCTGAGCCGCTGGGCCAGCCTCTCTGCCTATTTACATTCCATCAGTAGCGCTATCACTGAGCCGCTGGGCCCATCTCCCTGCCTATTTACAGTCCATCAGTAGTGCTACCACTGAGCTGCAGGGCTGACCTCCCTGCTTATTTACAGTCCATCAGTAGCGCTACCACCGAGCTGCTGGGCTGGCCTCCCTGCTTATTTACAGTCCATTAGTAGCGCTACCACTGAGCCGCTGAGCCCACCTCCCTGCCTATTTACAGTCCATAGGTAGTGCTACTGAGCTGACCCCCCCCTGACTATTTACAGTGCATCAGTAGAGCTACCACTGAGCTGCTGGGCTGACCTACCTGCCTATTGACAGTCCATCGGTTGTGCTACTGGTAGAATTTGTCAAGGTTTAAATCGGGACACTTTTTACTGTACGCACCACTTTAGTGAGACACATTCTCCCTAAGAAACATGGCTTGACTTGCCCTCACACTAATCATTTGCTAATCCGTCCTCCTTTGTTTCACCTGGCTAGGTGTGAATAGTTGGCACCTGCAAATCCTGCCTCACAGAATGTCACCACCCAGATTCTCAGTCACTCCCACTTACTTATGCTATACTATGACTGCTGCCCAAACTGCCCCCTCTGTTCCATGATGCTGTCAGCATGTTACAGGACAGGAGAGCATATGTGTGTGTGTGTGCGTGCGTGTGTGTGTGTATATAAAGTTAGCTATAACACTGCCCTTTTTAAAATAAACTCTTAATGTACACTGTGCTATATTTTCAGACTTTTATTTTCTGGACATTCTCGTCCAGCATTGTGGTGCACCCCTCGCCCCTGTGTCAAAGACAGCTGGAGCCAATCATAAACTTGTACATTCTGTACTCAATGGCTATAGAGTGACTATTTATAACGTTCTTTACAGTCGCAGCATTTGTTAAACTGGCAGTTGCCTATGATAAAATGGATTAGTGAACAAACGCTGACCATTGAGCCTCAAGTACATCGGATACTCACAGACACTAAAGGCACATGAGGCAGAGCAACTAAACAGCAGTTCTGATCTTTGAGACGACCACTTAATCAGGATGTAACAGTCTCCAGCAAGGTGTCCTGATTAAGCAGCTTCGACTGTACTAATATTACCTTATTGTTCGATGTCTATTCCATGCATGCTTGATGCTCCCTATGGTTTCTGCCTCCACCACTTCCACTGGCAGTCTTTTACAGACATCCACCACTCCTTCAGTGTTGCAGTGACTCACATCCATCAACCCACCCCTAGCTTCATCGCATGCCCTCTGGTTCTGGTACTCATTCTCATTTGCAAAAGACTCCCCTCCTGCACCACTCTATTGCAGATGCTGGTGCCAGCTACAAAAAGTCATACCTTCTCTTCCAGTTCTTCTGCAATGTCACTTGTGAAGACGCTGAAGAGAATCGGTCCCAATACAGAACCCTACTACACTCTGCCATTCACTCTCCCCTCATAGAAACATAGAATTTGACAGCAGATAAGGACCACTTAGCCCACCTAGTCTGCCCATTTCCCTACCTAAAGAATAAGCTGCAGATCCTATTTAACTGACATCCTATTTCTTCCTACTCCCCACAAAAATTGCCTTATGTATGTCCCATGCATTCTTGAATTCTCCCACAGTTTTGGACCCCACAGCCTCCTCAGGAAGGCTGTTCCATGAGTCCACCACCCTCTCTGTGAAAAAATACTTCCTCATATTGCCCCAGAGCCGACCCCCCTCTATCTTCAAATTGTGTCCCCATGTTCTTGCACATCTCTTTTTCTGAAAGATGCTACCCTCTTGGACTTTGTTGATTCCACTGAAGTACTTAACGTTTCTATCATGTTCCCCCTCTCCCTCCTTTCCTCAAGGGTATACATATTAAGCTCCTTTAGTCTCTCCTCGTATGACTTCTCTTGCAGATCCAGCACCATTTTAGTTGCCTTCCTCTGAAATGCCTCCATCCTGTCTATTTCCTTGCGGAGATGGGATCTCCAGAACTGGACACAGTACTCCAGATGGGGTCTCACCAACTGTCTGTACAGGGGGATAACAGCTTCCTGTTTTCTGCTGGTGATACCTCTCCTTATACATCCCAGTATCCCTCCAGCCCTCCCTACTGCCTTCTCACATTGCTTGCCAACCTTGAGGTCATCTGATATGATTATCCCCAGGTCTCTTTCCATTTTATTGTTGTTACTACTTCCTCCCATTGTGTAATCTTCCCCTGGGTTTTTGTTTCCCAGGTGCATTATTTTGCACTTCTTTGCACTGAATCCAAGCTGCTATACTTCTGACCATTCCTCCAACCTTGCCAAGTCCCTTCTCATCCTTTTCATGCCTCCTTGTGTATCAACCCTGCTGCAGATCTTTGTGTCATCTGCAAAGAGGCATACTTTTCCTTCCAGTTCCTCTGCAATGTCACTTATAAGGACATTAAAAAAGGACTGGATCCAGTACTGAACCCTGCGGTACCTCACTAGTAACCCCTCTTTCTTCAGAGTGGACTCCATTTACAATTACCTTCTGTGTCCTGTTGTTCAGCCAATTTTTACCCAGGCTACCACCCTGGAACCCACTCCCATGCTGGTTAATTTGACTACTAATATTTTGTGTGGGACTGTGTCAAATGCCTTGCTAAAGTCTAGTTAGGCCATGTCCACAGCCCCACCCTGATCTATTACTTTGGTCACACAGTCAAAGAAATCAATTAGATTCATCTGACATGACCTTCCCGCTGTGAACCCATGTTGCGTTGGGTCCTGTGCCCCACTGGCCTCTAGGTACTCAACAATTCTTTCCTTCAGAAGTGATTCAATCACTTTCCCTACCACAGAGGTCAAACTGACAGGTCTGTAGTTTCCTGCCTCTGTCTTGGTCCCACTTTTGTGAAGGGAAATCACATCCGCCTTCTTCCAGTCCTCAGGTACCACACCATCCTCTCATGATTTGTTAAAAAGGGTAGTCAGTGGTGTCACTTGTTCTCTGCTTAATTCTTTTAGAATTCTGGGGTGAATTCCATCTGGTCCCATTGCTTTGTCCATCTTCAGTTTTAGGAGTTCTTTCAGACCCCTTTCTTCTGTGAAAGGAGTGGAATCGCCCCCCCTCTCCAGAGTGCTTCTGTTAATTGGATTAGGCACCTCTCCCACTTCCTGTTTTATGAATACTGAACAGAAGTATTCATTCAGTATCCCTGCTTTTTCACTGTCACTCTCTGCCCACCCACCATCCATTATATTCAGCCTCACTATTCCTCCCTTTGGCTTTCTACACTCCCTGATATACCTATAAAAGGTATTATCCCCCCTTCTTAACTGAGTTAGCTATCTTTTCCTCAGTTTGTGCCTTTGCTATTCTGACTACACTCCCTGCTTCCTTCTGCTTTAACTGGTACAGTTCTCTGTCCTGTTCTGTGTTTCCTTATACTTCCTAAATGTTTTTTCTCCCTAACTTTCACCGCCACCTCTTTTGAGAACCATAGTGGCTTTTTCTTTCATTTTGATTTATTTGCTTCACACAAAAGCTTGTTGCCTCTGTGACGGCAGTTTTGATATTTCTCCATTGTTGCTCCACCCCTACTTCTAGCCTGTTTGCTAGTGCTTTTCTAAGGCACTCTTCCATCTTGCCAAAGTCAGCCCTCCTGAAGTTCAGAACCCTCACTTTTGTATGGCTTGACTATAGCTGAGTTTATCATGAACCACACTGTTTGGTGGTCACTTGTTCCCAAATGACTAACCACTTCTAGATCTGAGATCTTCTCACTGTCGCCATTTGAGAGTACAAGGTCTAAGATTGCTCCCTCATGAGTGGGTTCCAAAACTAGCTGTTTGAGGCATGCCACCTGAAGGGCATCAAGAATGGCCCTGCTTTTGGATGTGGCTGCCACAAAGGTGCTCCAGTTAACATCTGGCATGTTAAGGTCCCCCCAACAAAAGTATCTCCCCTTTCTCTGCCATCCTAAGTATGCCTTCTATCATATCCTTGTCCATTCCTTCCCCCTGACATGAGGGTCTAATATACAACCCCTGTGCGGATTGTGGTGCCATTTCCAGTCTCTAAGGTGACCCACAGTGCCTCCTCTCCTCCCTGTTTACTCTTTTGTTCAGTTGCTTTTATCCCTTCTCTTACATAGAGAGCTACTCCCCCCCCTTCTGCCCTCCCTGTCACTCCTATAGGTTGTGCACCCTGGTATGTTAACATCCCAATCATGGTTCTCTGTGTACCATGTTTCTGTGACTGCTACAATATCCAGGCATCCCTCTTCCATCAAGGCCACCAGTTCAGGGAGCTTGTTGCCCAGACTACGGGCATTGATATTCATTACCCTCCATTTCTTGATGGCCTTACCCCTTTTTTGCCCCATCCCTGTCCTTAATGCATTTGTCATTTTCTCCATTTACCCCTGTGCTTCTCCCTATCGATATCTCTATGTTGGTGTCTACCTCACTTAGTACCCTGATATTTTGGGGGGGGCTAGGATTTCCCTGTTCCTTTCCAGTGCCTCCCCTCTTGGCTAGTTTAAATGCTTGTCAATGGTGTATTTAAACCTATCACCTAGGATCCTGGATCCCCTCCTGGACAGATGCAGACCATCATGTCAGTATAGGCCTGCATCCCTCCAGACGGACCCCCAGTCCCCAGTGAAGCCAAATCCCTGAGCTCTGCACCAGTTTTTCAACCACTGATTGAATCCCATGGTGTGGATTACCCTAGACTCACCTGTGCCATAGACAGGCAGCACCTCAGAGAAGGTTATTGTGTGTGCTATTTGTCTAAGGCCCCTCCCCATCTCCACAAATGCTTCTTGCACTGCTCTGATCCCTTTCTTAGCCAGGTCATTTGTCCCTAGGTGGACAATGATATCCAGTTCCCTCCCCTGTGCAGCTGCTCCTGCAATCCTGAGGATTCGCTCCCTGTCTGTCCAAGCCATGACGCCAGGCAGGCACCTTACCTCCCTCTCCCCTTCCTCCTCCCAGTTCTACCTTCCTAACAATGGAGTCCCCCACCTGGAGTTGTTTCATTCCCCTATGGGGTCCCATGCCATACTCCTGTGGGTCTCCTTTGTGGAGGTTCCCAGCATCCTCCTTGGACCCCACTGTGAGTGCCTCCACAGAGGAACCACACTTTTCCAGAACAGCATAGAAATTGTGGAGAGGTACAACTGGAGGGATGTGCCTCTGTTCCACCACCCTCACCCTCCCTGGGCCCACTGTGGTCCAACCACTCCTCTTTTTTGGCAACCTCTGAGGCAATGGCAGTGACCCTGGTGGTCCCTGGGTGGGAGAGGAGGTCCCACAAATCCTGGCCAACTTAGCCTGGAGATGAGCAACCTCCTCCCTCAGCCCAGAGAGGTGTCTGCAGATGGGACAATACTGCATCCTCCAGAACATCTCCCAGAAGACTGCTGCTCCACAGCCAATGCACTGCACCACTCCCATCATGTCTTTTTTTCTGGCCCCCTAACTGTTATTTGGAATACTTACTCCTTCCTCTTTTTTTTTCTTCTTTCTCTACTTACTGCCTCTGCACCCTTTTAGCTCCTGATCTTCCTGTTATGAGACAAGAAGTTCCTATATTTCTCAGTAGTCTCCTTACTTGCTCAGAGTCAGACCTCCAGCAGCTGGGGGGATGGAGAGCTACTCTTGCCCTTCTAGGATGGTGAGTCTTTGGTGGCCCTGTGATCACTCACTTTCTGCTCCCAAACAGGAAATTCCTGTTGTCAGTTAAATCCTGTGCCTATAAAAGCAGAACTGGTTTAGTGTGGGGGGTGGAGGGGAGGGAAGGAGGGTGATATAGTCCCAGTAGAGAAGTTTTAGTTATACCAGTAGCTCCTTACTCCTGGTGTTCTGTCTGTTCTCTGGCAGAAGCTATCTAGGGCAGTGTTTATATCTGGTCTTAACCTGGCTCCTTCTAGCTAAGCCACTCCCCCTACTTTGCCAATCTTTCTGCACTTAGTTAATTTCACAGATAACAATTCCCTTCTGACACCTGTGACAAGCGCCTAGATAAGTACACAGATAACAAATAACAATTTACTTCAACTACCTCTGACAAACACACCAACCCCTTTTTATTTTTTGTTTTTTAGCCTAAATTGAAGGTCCCAGTACAAGAGGTCTAGTTCTTAGTCCCAGTAGAGAAGTTTTAGTTATACCAGTAGCTCCTTCCTCCTGGTGTTCTGTCTGTTCTTATTAGAGTGAATGCCATTAACCACCCTCCTCTGTCGCCTACCTATTAACCAGTTCCTTGCCCTATTCACCACTCTGGATCCCACTTGCAGGCCTCTCAATTTCTTCATCAGTCTCCTGTATAGCACAGTGATAAAGGTCTTGCTAAAGTCTGGATAGGCTGGGGTGTGGCGACCAAGTGACAAGATATCAGCATGAATTACTAGCTCCTCCATCTACTCACCATATTGCTCTTCATCCATAACTTGTCTCAGGCAGTCCAGCAACAAAAAAGGGTTCCACCTGAAAGCCGTGAGTGTGCCAAGTTCAAGGATATTTCTTTTCTGCGTAGTTGGTTCTGCAGTGGGCTTTGACACTGCAGTATTCTTCAAACAACATGAAGCCTTGCTGATTTCTGACTATATGCAGTTAGCCCCAGCACTTGAACTGCTCCGGAGAGGAAAGAGTTAACTCTGTGCCAAGGCATAGAATGTTGAGCTCGAGCTCAGTTTTCAAACCTCTGTCCCAGGTACTCCTCAGTGTAACTGCCAGATTCTTTGCTCTGCCTTTCTGTGAAGATCATCTCCTTCACTTCGGTTTGGTTGCAAGTAAAATTGGTCGGTTTAGTAAACTGCTTATTTATTTTTCAGTACTCATATCTCTGTCCCGGTATAGTAAGTGTTTTAGTAGGTAGTACAGTGGTTTAGCGAGAAATTGTTTTGTTTTTTTGGTTTCTTTCTGATCGGTCCGCTTGGGAACCGAAGCAATTTGTTCTTTCTGTTTTACAGGTATTGTAGTAGTTTTTCTGGTATCTATCGGTTCCTGAAAAAAACTTTGATTTTTCCGGTTCTTTCATCCGACCCGTGACATGGTTGGAATCGATAGATTTTGTAGTCACCTCGCTTAAACGCTGGTAAGGGTGACTTTGTGTTTTAAGGCATGTCTAAGAAACCCAAAAAGAAAACCGGACCCACTGGGTTTCAACACTGCTCTGAGTGTGGGTAGGCTTTTGCCAAGGCTGATCCCCATCTCATCTGTGTTTATTGTCTGGGGTTTGACCACCTCAAAGAAGACTGCCAAATCTGCAGAAACTTTCCCAAGGCCACTTTGGATAAACGTTTAAGTTGGCTAAAGGAAAGGGAGGCCAAGAAATCCACTGACCCGGATGGCCAGCCCAGTTCGATTCCGACGGAACCAGAGGGGGTACCCACTGACCTGGGCGATACCCCCTCGGGCAAGAGGAGAGCTGATTCTGTGGAATCAGTTCCTACAAAATGAAAGCACAAGTCAGCCGGTTCGGATCCCGGTTCCCATGGTCTGACTACTGACGAAATAGCCAAAGTGATCGCTATTGTGCAGTCACTTCGCCCGGTTCCGACCGAACCAATACAGACTCAGGGACAGTCGGTTCGGTCGGATTTGCCTGCTTCTGATTATGACCCCGAAGTATTTTATGAGGGCAAGTGGGAAGGAGATGAAGAAGATGACAATGAGTATGAAGACCTAGATGAGCCTATCGAGCCTGACATCTCCCCAGACAGGCCTTCTAATGTGCCTCCTTCCAGGCGTTCTGAGTCCCCCTCCCACTTCTTGTTTTACAAAAAAGGTGGCTGAGACTCTTCAGTTTCCTGTGGAAGAAGCTGAACAGGATCAGGAGGAGCCTGACTATGTTGAGACGATGGATGTTCCAGTGTCAAAAAGGGTGTCTATCCCTCTGCACAAGTCCCTGGGGAAACAGACCCAAAAAATATTACAATTTCCAATGTCCATACCTCCTGTAGATAAGAAAATGGACAGGAGTTATGCCTTGTCAGGTCCTGGTATGGATTTCTTTTATTAGTCATTGCAGCCATGTTGGGGTAGTGCAAGCTGCAGCCTGTGACAAGGCAAATATTCCCCTGGCATCTCACCCCCCCGATAAGGATTCCAGGAAAGTGGATGTCATGACAATGAAACAGTACTTGGCATACTCTTTGGGACTCAGGCAATCCAATTATATGGCATATACAGCCAGATACCAGAAGTCTAGATGGGATACGGTTCTGGAGCTGGCTAAAAATGCTCCCCCCCCAGCTAGCCAAGGAGCTGGAGCAGGTGGCTGTGGATGGCACTGAAGCTTCAAAGGTCCAATTTCATGCTGCTGTGGACTCGAATGATGTTCATTCTAGGGTCATGGCTACATCTGTTTCCATGAGGAGATTTACCTGGCTCAGGTGTACCAGTTTCTCTCAGTATACCCAGACCAAGGCCATGGATTTTCCTGTCATTGGTAACTCTCTGTTTGGGGAACAAACAGAGACATACATGAAAAAGATGGACGGGTACAGGACCACATACAGGAGTGGTGCAGCCAAAAAAAAGCAGACCACTCCTCAGAGGCAGCAATCCAGGGCTGGCAGGGGCAGGCCTTTTCACAGGTCTTTCTACCAGGCCCAAGCCTCCTTTTCAGCAGAGGGTTTTTTTTAGAGGAAGAGGCAGAAGGGGGATGACAAGGGCTGCATCATCCTCTCAGTCTAAGCCCCCTGCCAAGCAGACACCCTGATGTGTCAGCCAGGGTCACCTCCTCAATTCCTGTAGGGGGCAGACTGGCTCACTTTTTCCAGGCCTGGAAGTCTGTCACTTCAGATGAGTGAGTCCTGGAGGTGGTGAGCCAGGGTCTGGCTCTCAGCTTCAGCTGGTTTCCAAAGTTGAGAGCAAAGACTTTCTGCCCTTCCTCAGAAGAGGAACCACAGGCCTTAGAAACAGAGGTTTCTTCTCTACTGCTCCTACAGGCAGTAGAGAGGATACCCCTCATTCACAGGGGAAAAGCATTGTACTCCAGGTACTTCCTTACCCTAAAAATGATAGGGGAGTGGCGACCCATCCTGGATCTATGGTACATAAACAAACACATACTAAAGCCAAAGTTCAAGATGGTGACTCGGAATTATTCTTCCCTTTCTGAGACCAGGAGACTGGCTAGCCTCCCTGAATCTCAAGGATGCCTACTTCCTCATACCTATCAGACAGTCTCACAGAAAGTACCTCCAGTTCAAACTGCCTTCAGGCCATTACCAGTTCAGAGCAATGCCTTTCGGCCTAACATATGCCCCAAGAATATTCACCAAGTGCCTAGCAGTAGTGGTGGCCTTCCTCAGAAGACAAGGCATCTTACTGTTCCCTTACCTGGACGACTGGTTCATAGTAGGTCCATCCCCAGACCAAGTTGGATTGGCCTTAGGGATCACTCAAAATCTTCTGCACTCCCTAGGATTCATCCTAAATCTGGAAAAGTCTGTTCTGGAGCCAGTTCAGCTTCTCACATTTATAGGAGTGGAGCCGGACACTGTTCGGGCAAGGGCCTTCCTTCCTCTCTCAAGGGTCCAATCCCTCAGCTCTCTGGCTTCCTCTTTTCATCCACTTGTGTCTTGGTCAGCCAGACACTTCTTGCAGTTGCTAGGCCATATGGCAGACTGCACTGCAGAAATGCAGGGGCAAGGTTTCAAATGAGGGATATTCAATTTCACCTAAGAGCCTTTTGGTCTCAGAGAAAAGATCCCCCCTCCAAGTTGGTTCCAGTGTCTCCAACCTTGGTTCAGGTCCTCCAGTGGTGGCTGGAAGAGGACAATTTGAGGCAAGAGGTTCCTTTCCTCATCCAGACTCCCACAGTGATTCTCACCACAGATGCTTCTCTGCTGAGTTGGGGAGCTCACCTGGGTCAGCATACTGCTCAGGGGACCTGGTCCCATCAGGAGTCCCTGCTACACATAAATCTTCTCAAACTCAGGGCTGTCTTCCTGGCTCTTCAAAGGTTTTTGAGTTTTATTCAGGGGAAAGTGGTGCAGATCAGGACAGACAACACCGCAACCATGTGGTACATCAACAAGCAGGGGGAACTCGGTCCTCGGCCTTGTGCACCGAGACCATGAAAATATGGTCACTAGCTTACTCCCTGCAGGCTTCCCTGATTGCTGAGCTTCTCCCAGGAAAGGACAATGTACTTGCAGATGCTCTCAGCAGGATTTCTCAAGGTCATCACGAATGGACCGTGAATCCTCTCATTCTTTGGATCATTTTCAAGAAATTGTGCATTCCAGAGATAGACCTCTTTGCAGCCCTGGACAACTAACCATCAGCTCCCTCTGTTCTGCTGCAGGCCCCCTTTGCGGGGGTCTCTTCCTTTAGACACTCTACTGTTGGATTGGACCAATGGATTTCTCTATGCCTTTCCTCCCTTTCCTCTGATATTCAGAGTTCTAGTCAATATCAGGTCCCAACCCTGCACTGTCATTCTGATAGCCCCGGATTGGGCCAGACAACCTTGGTATCCTCTACTGCTGTCACTATCAGTGACAATTCCACTGTGCCTTCCCAGACAGTTAAATCTCCTCACCTCATCTCGGGGGGGTACTGTATCCCAATCTTCACACACTCAGGCTCAAGGCTTAGTTCTTGAGGAGCTAGAATATGCAGACCTGCATCTCTCACAATCAGCTCTGGATATCCCTAAGGCTAGTAGGAAATCTTCCACTGGGAAAATCTATGACTCAAAATGGAAAAGGTTTGGGTTTTGGTGTTCCCAGAGGCACACCCAGCCAGATTCAGCTGATATTGCCACTGTCTTAAATTATTTGCTACACCTTAACAGTTTAGGCCACCACCCTCAAGGTGCATTTGGCAGCTATTTCTGTTTTTCTTTTGGCTGGAAAGGTCTCTTCTCTAGCTTCCCACCCAGTTTTCAAGAAACTCTTTAAAGGCCTGGTCCACATCAATCCTCCCTTCAGGGATCCTACCCCTCTGTGGGACCTGAATATCTGTACTGCACAGATGATGCAGTATCCCTTGAAACCCCTTGGCTCAGCTGAGCTAAAATACCTGACTTGGAAAACTGTATTCCTGGTTGCTATTACTTCTGCCAGGAGAATCAGTGAGTTACAGGCTCTATCAGTAGAACCTGATTTCATTTCCTTCCATAGGGATAAGATGGTCCTTCATACGAATAGGAAATTCGTCCCTAAGGTGGTAACAGACTTTCATCTGAACCAGTCTATGACACTGCCTGTATTTTTCACTGATCATTCCTCTTCTGGAGAGCAGAGGTTACACAGTCTTGATGTAAAGAGGGTTCTGAGTTACTAGTTAGAATCCACTAAGCCCCATAGAAACGACTGCTCCCAGCTGTTTCTCACTTATGGGGAGGTAGGTAAAGGTAAGCCTGCCACTAAGAGAACTACTGTACAGCAGGAAATATTAGCTTTCAGTTTATTTTCGCTATATTAGCTTAACTGACAAAAGTGATAAAATAAGCTGATTGCTAATATTACAGGGAGGCATAGTGCTGTAATGGGACAAGAAGGTGATGCGCTAATTTAACTAGGCGCTAAATAGTACTGCATCGCACTTCGCGCTAAATACAGAGGGCGCCAGTATAAGCTGCTATACAGTATTGCTAGGTATATTGTGTCTTGCATTCAGTTCTGCTACTCAAAATTGGGTAAAGAGCCACCCTCAGGCCTGAGGGCTCACTCTACCAGGGGGCACAGCTGCTTTGGTCACAGCAGCTAGAGACATAACTTTAGTGGAGATCTGTAAAGCAGCCACCTGGAAGACTGTTCATACATTTACCAAACATTACTCCCTGGACATTCAGGCTAGAAGTAATGCTAGGTTTGGTACTGCAGAGTCTGTTCCCAAAATAGGTTCTGTAGTTCCCTCCTCCTTGGGGGTACTGCTTGGTAGTCTACATATAGTCAGAATACGGCAAGACTTCATGTTGTTTGAAGAAAAAAATACTCACCTTAGTAACAGTATTTCCTCTAATAGAGTCTTGCTGTATTCTGAACTCCTTCCCTGCCTCCCCTCCTGGCACCTAGTTGTTTGGGACGTGGGTGAGCAGGCGCAGTGTTGTACCCCAGGGGTGTACCTGGGCACCTCTTTTTATTTGAGGTTTTTTTTTTTTTTTACTTATAACCTACTTGTATTCTTTTTGGGGGTCTCGACTTGAGTCTTTGGACCCTAAATTTATGTCTTTGCCCTTTGGCACAAAAGTTTTTAAAACAATTTCTCGGTTGCTAGTTAGTTGGTATAGGGCTTGTAAGAATCTGATGGTTACACTGAGGAGTACCTGGGACAGAGGTTTGAAAACCGAGCTCGAGCTCAATGTTCTATGCCTTGGCATAGGTTAACTCTTTCCTCTCCAGAGCAGTTCAAGTGCTGAGGCTAACTGCATATAGTCAGAATACAGCAAGACTCCATTAGAAGAAATGCAATTACTAAGGTGAGTAATTTTTCTTCTGTGCCTTCCTGCCCACCACCAAAAGTAAAAGTGTCTGCCATACAATTCCACCCAGTCTGACTGTTCTGTTTATACAGACTCTCCCTTCACGGCTGCTGCTCCTACACCACCGAGTGACATGCCTAGCATCATGGCTGCTCTGTTCATATAGACTCACCCTTCACGGCTTCTGCTCTTGTGTCACCGAATGACCTGGCTATCACCATAGCTGCATTGTTCATACAGACTCACTCTTCACAGCTACTGCTCTTATGTCTCCAAATGACCTGGCTAACATCATGGCTGCTCTGTTCATACAGACTCTCCCTTCATGACTACTGCTCCTACGTCACGTGGCTGCTCTGCTCTTACAGACTCTCTCTTCATGGCTACTGTTCCTACACCACCGAACAATCTGGCTAACATCATACTGCTCTGTTCAAACAGACTCTCCCTTCATGACTACTGCTCCTACGTCACGTGGCTGCTCTGCTCTTACAGACTCTTTCTTCATGGCTACTGTTCCTACACCACCGAACAATCTGGCTAACATCATGCTGCTCTGTTCAAACAGACTCTCCCTTCACGGCTTCTGCTCCTACGTCACGTGGCTGCTCTGCTCTTACAGACTCTCTCTTCATGACTACTGCGCCTGCACCACCGAACAACCGGGCTAACATCATGCTGCTCTGTTAATACAGACTCTCCCTTCATGACTACTGCTCCTACACCACCGAATGACCTGGCTAGCATCATGGTTGCTCTGTTCATACAGACCATCTCTTCATGGCTACTGCTCCGCCACCACTGAACAACCTGGCTAACATCATGGATGCTCTGTTTACGTAGACTCTCCCTTCATGGCTACTGCTTCTGTGTCACCAATTGACCTGGCTAACATGGCTGCACTGTTCATACAAACTCTCTTCATGGCTACTGTTCCTACATCACTGAACAACCTAGCTAATATCTTGGCTGCATTGTTCATACAGACACTCTTCATGTGAATAGGAGTGAAATTTTATTGTTGGCTCTTGTTGCTGAACTAAACTCAAATACTACAATTAATATACCTTTTAGCTGTGTTGTGATATACTATTCAAGTGTATAGTGTTATTTTAAAAACAAACTTCTAGGAGCCCTGACTCCCGACATTACAGGAAGCAGGAAGAGAGTACCTGTAGTTCCCAGACTTGCACTGGGAACTACTGAGGCACTAATTTAAATTTGTTTACATTTTTAAAGTTCTCTCCGATCTTATTTGGGCTTATTTTAAATAAATACTTTGGTTGGGGCACATATTCGAGCTAAATCTATTAATTACTTTGCGAGCACTTGTTCAGCTCGCTTAGTCATTTCCGGTATCTCCCCACATATAATTCGGCCCTGCGGCGAGCAGGGCAAGCTCAAGCAGGTCGTGGACAGAGACACACTCGTCTGCACGGTCAGCTGTGCCGCTGGGAACACTGGGCATAGGGCATTTAAAATTGTGCGTTTTAATTCAAAATGGCTGAAGCAACCATGAATTTCTCTAAATGCCTAGAATGTGGTATGTATACACCGGTAAAAATGTTAGTGCAATGTATATAAGCGATAATTGTATTAAAATTGATGGACTGAATTTTTTTTTTCTCAGAAGAAGCCAGAAGGGGAAGGAAGGAAACCTATTCAATTCAGTGCTTTAGAGTAACTGGTAATTGCTATTTTTCTTTTAAACTTAGATTGTGGGCTTTTAGTGACACTGTACTTTCTTTGTTGTCTTTACTTATAATTGTTTTTGGGCTGTTGAAAATTTAAAACATAGTGGTGGTGTATTCTGTGCTGTCTTTAATTGTTGCAACTTTTCACCCCCTTCCCCAACTCTTAATTATATGCCCTGTTAAATCTGATTGACAGGAGCTAAACACAGGGTATAGTAAGGGGTGTGAAGTAGGAGGGGCATAAGGGGGAAGAAGCCCACCCTCAGCACGACAAGTGTTTTGATTCATTTATTTATTTATTGGTATCTTTTTCTTTAAAAAAAAAATATATCTGAGGATCAGTGGCAGGATTTTTAGGACAGTAAATTAATAAAAAGGGAACTAGGAGAGCTTCAGTAGCAGACAAGTAGTGGAATTGCAGTATAATGTGGGGAGTGCTGCAATGCAGTGGCTGTGGGGCAGCCATATTCAGGCAGACCTTCTGGACACTGAGGTGCTGCCCTATCTGCATGCATCTCTCTGGACTGCAGGAGGAGGTAGCCAGACTCAGAGTGGAAGTAAACTGGGTCAGGAGTACCATCACCCCTATCCAGGGACCACCCAGTCCAATGCAACTGCCTCAAAGAATGCCAAGAACAAGGAGCACTTGGATGACAGTGGGCTCAGGGAGGGTTAGAGTGGTCAGGCAGAGGCACATCCCAGATCCTATTCCACTCAAGAACTCATATGCCACACTGGCGAATGAGGACAACCAAATAGAGGTACCCAGAGAAGTGGAAGGAAAGGATGTGGAGGTTAGCCAGGGAGGTGACCTCAGCGGGGAAAGCAGTGGACCCCAGAGGAGGAGGAAGTGAATCCTGGTGGGGGACTCCATCATAAGAGGGATCCAGCTAGGAACACAGGAGGGGGAGGACAGGGAGGTGAGGTGCCTACCAGGTGCCACAGCATGGAGGGATGGAAGGAAGATCCTGGGGATAACTGGGAAGGCAAGATGGGAGGGTGAGCTGGATGTCATTATCCTCCTAGGTACTAATGACCTGGCAAGTGGGGAGCCAAAGGAAGTTCAGGAAGAGTTTAGGAAACTGGGGAGGGGTCTCAAGCAAGTAGCTACTTCTGTCACTTTCTCGAAGTACTACCTGTGAGAGGCAAGGGAGCAGAGTGCATGCACCAGGAACTTTAACTCATGGTTGAAGAACTGGTGCTGTGAGGAAGGGTTTGGATTCATTGGTGACTGGGGACCCACCTGAAGGGATGGAGGTTTGTTCAAGCCTGATGGCCTGCATCCATCCTGGAGGGAATCCAAGCATCACGATAAGTTTAAATGCTACATTGACAAGCATTTAAACTGCAGAGGGGGGGTGGCAGGCCAGCAAGGAGGGTACCTACTTGCTCACCCCCCACAGCTGGCAGTGGAACCAGTGAACCAGAGGAGTGGCTATCTCTGCAAAGCAGTGTGAAAAAGATGGAGATTAATGCCCAAGAGGTGGATAAGCAGAAAAGGGGCAAAATTCAGCAGAAGAGCAGACAGCAAGGAGAACCAGGGATAAATGACAATCAAGGAAGGGGCTGGAGTAGAACAGTGAAACAGCCTAGGGAGGTCAAATCATGGAAAGCCATGTGTGCAAATGCCAGGAGCCTTAGCAACAAGATGGGAAGATCTGAGGCTGTCATGGTGCAGTCAGACCTGGACATTGTGGCCATCACTGAAACCTGGTGTAATGATAACCATGACTGGGAGATGACCATACCTGGCTACAACATATTCAAAAGAGACAGAGCAGGCAGGAAGGGAGGAGGAGTGGCACTGTATGTGAAAAATGACATAAGGGCCACAGAGATCCAGGAGGAACAAAATGGGGGAGAGATACTGTGGGTTAAGCTGGAAAGGAAAATGGGGACAGCCATCCGCACAGGTGTGGTCTATAGACCACCAGCCCAGGAGGAAGAAACAGACAGGGAGCTGATGCTAGCCATCCAAAGGATGGCAGACAAGGTGAAGTAGTACTGGTTGGAGACTTTAATATTCCAGACGTGGACTGGAGCATCCCAGCAGCAGCATCAACTAGAGCAGATTTATCCTGGACTCCTTCAGGGTGCCTTCCTCAAGCAACTGGTCATGGAACCAACTAGGCAGAAGGCAATACTGGACCTTGTGCTCACAAACAGGGACAGTGTGATGGGGGTAACAGTGGGGAGCACCTGGGAAACAGTGACCACCAGTCATTGTGGTTTGAAATCACAGAAAGAGCAGAACCAAACCACACAAAAACACTTATCTTGGATTTCAGGGGGCAGACTTTGGGAAAATGGGAGATACTTGAAAGAGGCATTAAGGAATGGGACAGGAATCAGGGGTTGAGAAACAGTGGGCAGTATTTAAATGGGGATTACAAGAACAACAGAATTATGTGCTTAAGCAGGTTAGCAAGAGGAAAAGGAAGAGAGACCATTATGGTTTTCCAAAGAGGAAGCAAAGAAAGTGAAAGCCAAAAAGATTGCATTCAGGCAATACAAAAGACACAGGCAGAAGGGATAGGGAGAAGTACCAGGAGAAGCAAAGGGAGGCAGGGAGGTCAGTAAGGGAAGCCAAAGCTCAGACAGAAGAGCACATTGCAAAATCAGTGGGTAGAGGGGACAAACCTTTACAGGCATATAAGGAAAAAGAAAGACAAAGGGAGGATAGTGAGATTGAAGGGGAGGATGGGGCCTGTGGAGGATGACAACAGTAAAGCTGACATATTGAACAGGTATTTCTACTCAGTCTTACTGAAGAAGAGGAGGAAATGGGTCTGAAGGGAGTACAAGGGTGAGAATGGTGCAGAATGGACACAAGTCCCTTTACACGAGAAAGGGTCCTGAAGGAACTGAAGTAATAAGAGTTGATAAAGCAATGGGGCCAGATGGGGTGCACCCCGGGTCCTTAAAGAACTAAGAGGTGGTGGCTGAACCCTGCTCATCCTGTTTAGCCGATCACTGGAAACAGGGAGGTACCCAAAGACTGGAGGACAGCAGATGTAGTCCCCTTATACAAAAGTGGGAACAAAGAGGAAGCAGGGAACTACAGACCAGTCAGCCTCACCTCGTAGTGGGGAAGATCATGGAAGCACTACTGAAGGAGATTGGTGGAACATCTGGTTGTCAAAGGACTACAGGACCCAAGGCAGCCTGGTTTCACCAAGGGAGGTCATGTCAGACCAACCTCATTGAATTTTTGACTGGGTGACTAGGGAGGTGGATCAGGGAAGGGCGGTGGACATGGCCTATCTGGACTTCAGCAAGGCCTTTGACACTGTGCCACATAGAAGACTATTACACAAACTGGGGAATATGGGTGTGGGCAGGACAGTAGTATGGTGGGTAGGTAACTGGCTGGGTGGCAGGACACAGAGGGTGGTGGTAAATGGCTGTCACTCCACAGAGGGAAGAGTGACCACTGGAGTACCACAGGGATCAGTGCTGGGACCGGTCCTATTCAACATCTTATCAGTGACATTTCGCGGGACCTAGAAGGCAGAATTTCACTGTTCGCTGATGACACGAAGCTCTGTAACAGAGTAGACACACCAGAGGGTGTAGACAGAATGAGAAGCGACCTGCAGAAACTTGAAGAATGGTCAGGGGTTTGGCAGTTGAAATTCAATGCAAGAAGTGCAAGATAATGCATATGGGGCACAAAAACCCTGACACAATACATCAGTTGGGGGGTGAGGATATAGCATGCACCAAGCAGGAAAGGGATCTTGGGGTTATCATCTCTGATGACCTCAAGGTAGGGAAACAGTGTGACAAGGCAGCAGGTAAAGCAAATAGGATGCTGGGATGTATAGGCAGGGGCATCACCAGCAGGAAAAGGGAGGTCATAATTCCGCTATACAAGACACTAGTGAGGCCCCACCTGGAGTACAGTGTGCAGTTCTGGAGACCATACCTCACGTAAGGGACATAGACAGGGTAGAGAAGGTTCAGAGGAGGGCAACAAAGATGGTGCATGGATTGCATCACAAGTCCTATGAAGACAGGTTGAAGGAACTGAACATGTACTCCCTGGAGGAGAGGAGGGAGAGAGGGGATATGATAGAGATATACAAGTATCTTACAGGGAGGAACAGGGTGCAGGAAAACACTATTTTTAGGCGAAAAAGATATTCCAGGACTAGAGGGCATGGGATGAAGTTGGAGGGAGGACGGTTCAGAGGAAACATGAGAAAGAATTTCTTCACAGAACTGGTGGTGGACAAGTGGAACACCCTGCCAGAGGAAGTGGTGGGGGCTGAAACAATCACGGGATTTAAGAATGCATGGGATAGACATAAAGGAATTCTGGAGGTCAGCGGTAAGGGGCAACAGACTTCTAGGAAAACAAACTGAACTTACAAGCTCAAATGGGCAGACTGGGTGGGCTATAGGCCCTTATCTGCCGATACTGTCTATGTATCTATGTATGTATCTATGAATAGATAGACTGGAGCAGCGTTTACATACCCACTTAAAAATCAGTAACCTAGAGGATTTTATAGACTCTATGACTGATACCTTGGCTGCAGATTTACCTAGTTCTACCTCTCCCATTAGTGAAAGTTTAAAAGCTGAAGATGAATGGTGTCATGTTCCTATAAAAAACTGCCAAAAAGGGAAGACGCAACATTGGGGGAAATTCAAACTTAGTTAATATCCCACTCAATAATAAATTTAGTGTTTTGGAAAATGTACCTGCCAGTGTTACCCTTCCACCCGATATTTCATCTAGCGTTAGTGTTACAGTTCCACAGAACACAAATGATTTAAATTCCTTAGTTGTACCGAGGGATGTCTTGGTTATAGGCGATTCAATGTTGCGCTATACTGACAGGATTATTTGTAAAAACTGAAACATGTATACCACTGTAAGCGCATTGCCAGGAGCTGGTATTGGTGATATTAGGAATCTATGCACTGGACTTCAAGAACATACTAAAAATCCACTTACTCTATTACGTGTGGGAATAAATGACTTGGGCAAACGACCCATCACTGATATTCAGAGAGACTTTGAATGGGTAGGAAACTCATTAAAAAATCAAGGAGGAGACCTAATTATATCAGGATTACTACCTGTCCCTCGTGCAAACCCTGTTTTAAGGCAAAATATAATATTTTTAAATGAATGGTTTAAATGTTGGTGTCATGGAGAAGGTTTTGTGTTCCTTGATAACTAGGAAGGCTTTTAAACCCGAGATTATTTACAAGAGATGGTTTACATTTAAATAAGCACGGCAAACTGATTTTTGCAGATAGGCTTAGGAAGCATATTGATAATTGTTTAAACTAACCTCGGAAGGGGGGGGGACGTCTATCCAACTCGTGCCTAATAGTAGTAAGGTGGGTTTATGTATCCTCGACTGGAATTGTTTACTTATTAATGCTAGAAGTTTAAATAATAAGTCTGACGAATTATCGCTTACTCTGGAGCAATTAAATATTCATATATGTGCAATTACAGAGACATGGTGGCAAGACACAGATACTTGGGATAAAGATATTTATGGTTATACCTTACTACATAAGGACAGATCCTACACTAAGGGGGGGTAGCCTTTTATATATCTAATAACATTGAAATTGGTAATATGGAAATGAGCCATTGGCCTGATATTGAAGCCCTATGGATTAAAGTCCTACCAAAAACTGGCGAACACATACATTTTGGCGTAGTATATAGGCCCCGTCTATTTCTCAGAGTGACAATATTCAATTACTTGAGTTCATAAACAAGTTATCATCAACAAATGCTGTTTTGATGGGGGACTTTAACTTACCTGGTATTAATTGGCATACACTTTACACAAATAATACTATAGAAAACAATTATCTGGAAATCTTCTTGGAGCATAATATGGATCAGATGGTACTAGACAACACTTGTGGTTCAAATATATTAGATATAGTTTTGACTAATGTGGGTCCGAGTTTAACAAATGTTAAAGTTATTCCACCTCTCGGATCTAGTGACCACTTAATGGTATCTTTTAAATATAAAGTTAACTTTGAATTTGATCCTAGTATTATTTCAGTATATAATTTTAGTAAGGCTAACTTTGCAGATTTTCACACTGAAATGACCCAATCGGATTGGAAAGCAGAATTTGACCAAAAATCTTTGACAGAAATTTGGCAATCCATTAATACTAAACTGACCATTACCTCAAAAAAATATATCCCCCAAATTAGGAAAATTGTTAATAACAAACCTAAAACTCCATTGAAGAGTGGAATAGTTAAGAAACATTAAAAACAAGCATTTGTCAATGCCGAATGTTTGCTTGCTGGCATTGGCATTGGCAGTGTAGGAGTTAGACAGCTGCGTAATAGGAATGGCAGTGAAGTATTGAACTGAAGCCAACCCCACCACCACCCTGCAGAGAGTGACAGGCATTGGGGTGTGCCTTTGGGTCATCAGGCATAACAGCTACGCCATTTCACCACACCCCACCCTGCAGACACTGACAAGTGTCACGGTGTGCCTTGGGGTCTTTGGCCCTTATGCTCACCCCATCCCGTCAGGAATATGGTGAGATGGGTGCAGTATAGGAGAACTGAGTGAACTTTGTGGCTGAAGAGTCCAAGGCACACCTTGATGCCTGTCACTGGCTGCAGGATGTGGGTGGAGGTGGAATAGTATGAGCATTACAGGCAACAATCCCAAGTCACACCCCTGATGCCTGTCAGTATCTACAGGTCGGAAACCCTAACGCCTCAGGGTATTTGGTATTTGCACTCCAAATTTTCAACATGGGTTTTTTGTGACCCTACCTTATGAACAGTGACAATATCAGTTTGTTAGCCTAAAGTTGATTTTGCACAGTGACTACGCCATTTGGCACCACAGGTGCAAAAACATATTTTGAACAGGATGTGAAAAATGACATCTGTACTGTTCATAAAGAGGTGTAAAAATGACAATGTTGGAAATGTGCAGTGGAAATATTAAAAAAAACTGGTGAAGACAGGAGCATGCATAGAAACTGCGCAACGCACACCCGTAATGTAAGTAGAATGGGGATTTTTTACAGCAGATTGTCAGCACAGGCATTTTGGGACCTCCACTCATGAGCAGTGTCACTATGATTTTCTTAATCTGTCCTGAACAATGATTTCCCACAGCGACCATGCATTTCTGCGCTGGAAGTGCGAAAACACATTACGGCTATGGTGTGAAAAATGACAGCTGTACTGTTCATAAGGAAGTGCAGGAAAATGCCAGTGGCAAAAATCTAGACTGAAGATATTACAAATTCATGAACTTACAAGGGTTCATGGAGAGCACATTTTCCCCCTAGTCCTGGCCACACAGGTTCGATCCCCAGTCACTGATTTCCAAACCTTATTTCTGGGGAACCTTATTTCTGCAAAATCACCACATTTTCAGTTTGTTTAGTAAGACAAGTAAATTAGACACAAGCTCTGGTCAGAATGTCAGTGAGGCAGAGTTACTTTTTATTGGCCAAACATGAATCTGATCACTAGTTCATAGTGCAATGTTAGTATGTATCTAATTTAAAAATCAAAGCTATTAAAAAATAACAGTGACACACTAACATTCTGACTGGAGCTTGCGTCTAACTTACTTTGGCTTACTGAACCACAATGAAAGTGGGTGAAGCTTGCATTTTGACAGTGAGTTCAATTTATTTAGGCTTACTAAGCTCCAGGGCCAAAATCTGTAGTGTACAGGCCTCCAGCACCAGGTGAGGAGTAGGATATGACACTTGGGGAAGCTTGAATCAGAATGGTCAGGAAGGGGGAGGCGCTGCTAGCTGGTGACTTCAGTCTGCTAGATGTGGAGTGGAACCTTCCAACAGCTGGTTCTGCAAGGAGTAGGGCAATCCTTGGCTCTCTGCAGGAGCTTTCTCAGGCAGCTAGTCAAAGAACCCACTAGGGACAGGGCAGCGCTGGAGTTAGCACCTATAAACAGGTCAGCAGTGTAGACATCACAGTGGAGTAGCCCCTTGGATACCAGTGATCACTGTACAGTGTGGTTTAGCATCAAGACAGGAACAGAGGTTAACCACATGAAGATGAGGGTCCTGGATTTTAGAAGGTCTCATGTTAAAGAAATGGGGGACTGCCTCAGAAACTGCTTTGAAGGGGGTACTGCCAGAGAGGGTTGGAGGCACAGTGGGCAAAAATAAGGGAGGGTATAACTAAAGCAAATAACCTCTGCATAACAGAAGTGAGTAAACGCAGAAGGAAAAAGAGATTGCTATCTCCTCTAAGAAAATGGCAGAGGTGAGGGAAGAGGACATGGTGGTATACCTGATAAACAGAGGGAAGCAGGCAAGGTGGTGAGGAGAGTGAGGGTGCAGGTATAGGACAGAATCATTAAGTAAACAAGGAAGGAAATGGGCACACACCTGAGTATCCTGACATAAATCAGAAGCTGAATGTTTTATTTTGAATCAGCAAGTCAATACCAGGACTAACACCCCTACATATCAACCCAACCATGTGGGTCTTCCTCAGGGGGTGGAGTCAATCATCAAACATCACTGTTTAAATACCCCACATAATTAATGAAATTCCATACACCAGTATTAATCAATTATACAGTGAGTTTGACAAAGAAATCGTGTGTTAAGCTTTTTTCCTCTTAAGCTGATTAATTAACAATATTCCTTTAGTTAATTTTGAAAAACATTTTTTCTAATAAAATTGTTTTATATGTACACAAAAATCAGCTTTAGAAACCACAACAGTAGACTCTACAAGTGACACAGAGGCAATATGTATGAGCCTCCTTGCAAAAGGGCTGTATTTTGTATTTATGTATTCTGTCCAGAACTGATTTCACATCGGGGATCACCAATCATTACAAGAGGGTCCATGACCGCTTCACCTGATTTCATTTTCCCAAATTCCAACTTCTTGTAGTAAAACAAAATATTATTGGGCAGCCCATTACTATGTTTAAAAGAAATAGGGCTAAGTTTTATATTTATTCTGCCCAGGGCTGCTTTTTCACATTGGAGATCATCAATCATTGCAAAAGGTCAACCACCCCTTCACTTTGTTTTATTACCCCAAATTTCAAGCTCTTATTATACAGCATTGTATAAAAACAGCCCAGTTTATTAAGAGGGGAACAACAGTAAACAGAAAGTCAGATGTAAAATCCTTATTAGATGTGTAGCAACACTAAGCAGTAAATCTGGTAAAAAATAAGATTCACTAGCATTTCTTATTATTACAAAGAGCGCACCTTCAGATTTTGTTAGACCATTTATGTGCTACACATCCTTCCCTGTTTTTTCAAAATCATCTCTATCTGTCATATCTGACATATTTTATTTTACATTATACTTGTGGAACTGTACTGGCGAAGGTCACCTACTATTCAGAAAGGTCACCATTTGTTTTATATAGCTTGCTGGTGTGATCACACATTAATTCTGTAACAGCCAGTCTGATTTATTGGATGTGTGGCAAGAAAGAACGGAGGACCCATCATGAAGTAAGATTAGCTAGGAATTATTACAAAAAACTGTAGCCACATTTTTTGTTAAATCTTTTGAGTGCTACACAACCTTTCGTTTTCTCAAAATCAGCCCAGTTTTACAACAGTGGAACCGTAGCAGCGGAGGTTACCTGCTATTGCAAAAGGTCACCTTTAATTTATGTATGTCTTACTGGTGCAATCCACATTGGCCAGTTCTCATGTAACAATTAAATGTTTTTTGGTAGGAACTGGGGTTTCCAGACACATTTCCTTTCCCTGGTATTGTATGTCCTGCAACTAGAAATAATCAAGATGATAATTAAAAGTTTTTGGTGCAGTACATATATATATATATATATATATATAGAAAGAGAGGTTCAAAAGAGAGAGAGAGAGAGAGAGATATTTTGTGTGTGTGTGTGTGTGTGTTCATTTGGATAGAAATCTATATTGTATCCTGTACAAAGGGGGGTTAAATTTGATTGAAGGTGGTGTTTTATGTTGATCAATGAGGGAAAGTACCTGCTGGCACTAACAATTTCTTGCAAATAAATACTGACCCCAAAATAAATATGATCAATAAATATTTGTAGGGACTAGTGTTTATCACTTTGTTTATAGTATCAGGAACCTTAACTCTTGAATATAAAATAATTCATTGTGTGTGTTATTGCATGTAGATGTGCTATTTTAATTGCCGAGATGTCTGAGTGACCGCTGTAAACCCAATTTGACTTCCTGGCTATTAAACAATTTTGCCCAGTAGTGGTATACTCATATCTGTACAAGGAGCACTGCTTGCTGTTGTAACTGGTTTATCTAAAGCTCTGTAGACAGCTGTTTGTTCATGCATTAATTACTCAGTAGGGTTTATTGATAATTTCCCAGTAACAGCCCCCCAAATAAATTATCCCTACGTCCAAATTGTCAAGTTTGAGAAGAAGCAGCTTCTTGAGCTGGAGACCCATTGGGACAGGGAAGCTGTGGGAGGGCTCCTGATATTCAGTGCTGCATTGTGCAACTGGGTCTTGTAGAAAGTAAGACATCTGTGTCCGTGGAAGACTCGAATTCCATGACATATGTTTTATGAGCTTGTTCTCCTTAGCAAAAGCCAGCACGGAGCAGTATTTTGCAACCATTAGTTTTCTTTCTTTTAGTTTTTAAACATGTAAGGCACTGCCTTGTCATTTTCCGTGAATCATGCACAGACAGTGTTTGACATATTCAGAAAGAAGTACTGTAACCACACACAAACACCTACACACCAGCGGGCATACTGATCTCAGTGTTGTCAAACTCATTCCCACTAGGATTTAACACACATGGCAGAATAAGTCTGCATGTTAAAATTGTCTTAAGAAGTAATAATTACTTCATCATTAACTGTTTTAGAACATCTTGAACTTCTCACTATGCCTAAAACATGGGAACATATTTTCAAACATCTCTCCACAGAAATATAGGCAGTGTTAAGCAATAATATCAGAGTACATTTGGGAAGAAGGCTGAATGTTATTCCTGCAGTGACACCTAACGAAATAACCCTTTCCTTGTTTAAAAATAAATAAATCAGTAGAAAGAGCTGTAAACCAAGACCTGCTTTATATCTGATTGTACCAGTCTGCATAGTTTACTCAAACTTGCCAGGAAGGGGCTCTGCTTTTAATACTGCTGAAAAAAAAAAAAACATGTTTTCAATTCTGTCTTTTCTTGAACAATGTATGCAGAATAGTGTTTTAGGCTGTAAAAAATTAAGTCTGATGACCTACACAATTATCAATTTTACATTGAATCAAATTGTAATAGTTATTTGAGCCCTATAATGTCAGGATATTCAATGCCACTGGTGTTCGGTTTTTACTGTAAAACCTGGTAGCATTCTGGAATTTTGACTGCCTGTAGACTGGTAAAAACAAAGAATTTCACTGATTTAGGCATTTTATACCAGATCAGCCAATCTACAAATATGTATGTCCTGTTTAAATATCTAAGATATATGACATAATTACATTGTTCCCATGCCTACAGTATAATGAAAGTGACCCTCAATATAAATGCACAAATTACTTTAAACAGCACAAAACATCTGTAAAACATGGTTTAAATTTCAAAAAGAGGTATAATAGCATATGTTATTTCCAGATTCAGAAGAAATACAAACAGATTGTTTTCCTATACAGTGGTGGGACTCAAACATAGTTAACATATATTGCACCAGTCCATGAACCATTACTGCGATATGTTCTGGTTTTCCCTTGGAGTCAAGCTTTCTTGAGACTGCTAATTTAGCCAGTTGATTCAGTAACTAAAAATGCACATTCATATATTATATTGCTATGTCCTTCCAGGGAAACATGTTCAGGAATGTGCTAATGGTCTTGTATCCTTATAGTAGTGCCTCTTTTTAACCATGGATGAAGACATTCAAGCTGCACATAAGGGCTTCAGTTACACACATAAACAAAAAACAGAGACAGTGTGGATATATTATAATTACATATCCATACTGAAATTTATTTACATGATCTACAGATCAAGGTACAGTATAGAGAATGGCAACGCATTCTAGGAGTATTCGCTATATGACAAATTAGTGAAAAAACAAAACCCGTTAAACCAGGTTCTTACAGGAACAATGAAATCTCAAACCACTACTTTAACCCCAAATCAATCAGGGTGCCCAAAGCAAACAGCCACAATGCTTCTCTTTAGCAAGGAAGCTTTGATATATTTCCCTGGGAGGACATCGCAATCTAATATACTGTCAATAGGCTGACTGAAATAGCAGTCTCAATTAAGTTTGCATCCAAGGAAAAATGGAACACATTGCAGTAATAGTTCTTGGAGTGATGCAATATATGGAAACAAGGTTTGGGTCCCACTACTGTATGAAAAAAAAACTAAGATGCCTCTCCCCTTTACATTGTTGAAAGCAGAATATCAATCATTTTTACACCCCCGGCTTTTTCTGTGGCCTACAGATGCAGGGTTTTTTTTTTCTGTGGGGGGGCAGGCAGTAAATTCAAACACATTTACAAAAAATCTCAGTCAGTGCCTTTGGTAGCTGGATCTCCCACAGTTAATTAAATTGAAGAATAGCTTTGGAATTCCTTGGTGTAGGGGTCCAGAAGCAAATGATTTGATACCTTTTAATGGACCAACATAGATGTAACAACAAGAACAAAGTGCTCTAGCTTTCGGACCAACCAGTCCTTCTTCAGAAGCTCATGGCAGTTGTTTAGAAAATACAATACTTATAACAGCTAGATAATGCAGAGAAAAACAGAAAAAAATCCCCATTGGTTTAAAATACTCATTTAAAAAAAAACCCCAAAAAAACAGAAGATGATGTCAGAGAAGTTTAACAGTACAATACTGCCTTCAGTCCGAAAGAACCTTGGGTTCAGATGTGCTTGGTGGAACACACATACAAACAAGCATTTGTCAATGCCGAATGTTTGCTTGCTGGCATTGGCAGTGGTAGTGTAGAAGTTACAGAGCTGCATAATAGGATTGGCAGTGAAGCATTGAACTGAAGCCAACCCCACCACTACCCTGCAGAGAGTGACAGGCATTGGGGTGTGTGTTTTGGTCATTTTAAGGAATTTTTTCACCAAATTTTCAACATAGCCATTTTAAGACCTCTGCTCATGAATAGTGTCACTGTGATTTTCTTAATTTGTCCCATACATTGATTTTGCACACTGACTGCGCCATTGTGCGCTACATGGGCAGAAACACATTTTGGGGGAGATGTGAAAAATGACAGCTGTACTACTCATAAGAAGGTGTGGTAAAATGGCAATGTTGAAAATCTGGAGTGAAAGTATTGAAAGTTCGCCGAATCATGAGGGTGCGTAGGAACTGCGCAACACACACTCGTAAAACAGTCATTTTTAGGAATTTTTTCACCAAATTTTCAACATAGCCACTTTAAGACCTCTGCTCGTGAACAGTGTCACTGTGATTTTCTTAATTTGTCCCATACATTGATTTCGCACACCGACTGCGCCATTGTGCGCTACATGGGTGGAAACACATTTTGAGTGAGATGTGAAAAATAACAGCTCTACTGCTCATAAGAAGGTGTGGTAAAATGGCAATGTTGAAAATCTGGAGTGAAAATATTGAAAATTCGCTAACTTACGGCCTCGTAGGAGCTGCCTGAATGGCTAAATAAACAGTAATTTTTGGAATTTTGCACCAAATTTTCAACATGGGGTTTTGGACCCCTTCTCATGAATGATGTCACTGTCATGGTGTTATTCTGTCCCAAAGGGTGATTTCGCAGTCACTGCAAGAAATCACCCTTCGGGCCCGAATAACGCCATAACAGTGATGTCATTCATGAGAAGGGGTCCCAAAAACCCCATGTTGAAAATTTGGTGCACAAATTCCAAAATTTGCCTGAGATATGCAATAGAGTTGAAACCCCCCTATCTAGCCCATTATACAGTTTACCGGCATTTCCTCAGTTCGCGGTCGGCTTTGAAGAGTGCAGACGTGTTCCCGGTCCACCGAAGATCATTTCGCCGAGGTCCAGAGGTAAGTATGGGGTGAGGGGGGTTGGGGTGTGGGGAGGCAGGCTGCGCAGTGGGTGGGTGTGGGTTGTGGGACGGTGCGCTGGGAGACTACGTGGGACCGTTTTTTTTTTTCCAGGTTGAAAACAAAAAAAAACATAGACGATGTGGGATGTTTGCCACGCTGGGGTGGGCTCCCAGCATGGTACATGGACGTTGGGGGGAGCATTCAGCCGAAGGGGGATTGGGCACCCCCGTCGGCCATGGAATTTGTTGCCCGCGCTGGGGTGGGCTCTCAGCGTGGCATCTTGTACTGGGGGAGAGTGAAGCCGATGAGGATTGGGCTCCCCCATCGGCGATAGTATGGGAGACAGTGAAGCCAACGGGATTGGGCACCCCGTCGGCTATTAGCCTGACATTTGGGGAGTCAGCAAGCCATCGGGGGATTGGGCACCCCAGTCGGCTATACGTGTGTGGGGGGGAGTTTCTGTGTGTGTAGGGGGAGCTGCACATGAGCAGGCAATATCTTATCGCTGCTCACTGAAGCGTAGCTCCCCCTTTCAACTGTATGCCATTGCATTTTGGAGCTTGTCATAGACAGCTCCAGCATGCATTGGCTTACAGGAGCCACGCCTGCCAACACACTGACTGAATTGGAGGGGGGGGTGACACACTTCTGAAATCTCGGGTGATGGCGCTATGTTTCTTGCACATGCGTACAAGCAAACATAAAAAGCGCATTAAAGTGCTTCAGTCATGAAAACCTCCCCCACTGGCTGCTGCTGAAATGCATAGCAGTATGTTCTCCTTTGTGCATTCTGGCAGTTCTTTGCTTCAGCTGCGGGTAGTACAGTACGCTTAAGTTCGTTTGCATAGGTTTTAGCAGCGGGGAGTTCACATTGACAGAGTCTAGTAAGAGAAAATGCTTGGAATTACACATACAACGAAGTCTGAGTTTTCATATCAAATGCTGAGGTATTTTTTTTCTGGAGGATTAGAACCCATGGAGTCCATGAAGGTGTGCTTTGGAGAGCTGGCATGTGTAAGGACTGTTAGGCACCCACACATTTTGGTGGTCCTGCTTTGGCAGGGAACAGTTTATTAAAGTAATGAATGATGTGTGGCTTGTCTCTCTAAGCTAGACAAGACTGCACCATCCTATCAGACAAAAGACACAGTTGATCTGTGTGTGTGTGTGTGGGGGGGGGGAGGAGCTGCTCACTGAAGCGTAGCTCCCTCTTTCAACTGTATGCCACTGCATTTTCAACTGTTGTCATAGACAGCTTCAGCAGTGATTGGAGAACTGTGACCATGCCTGCAAACACACTGACTGAATTGGAAGATGCTGACACACCTCTGAAAAACTCAAATGATGGCACTATGTTTCTTGCACATGCGTGCAAGCAAACATAAAAATCCTACTGCATATAAATTTAATTGACATAAGATAACACTGCTGAAGCAGATAACTCCTAAATCAAGCTATGAGTGTCACAGTTAGTATAAGGATGTGATTACTGAAAGGCAACTCCCACCCAGCTTAAAGACAAACTCAGATAGTTATAGGGCTCATGAAATTACAATGTTAGCATTAAAGACAAGAATTACCAGTAAAGTTGTCTTAAAAATGTCAGTGCACACTGTGTGATGTGTAAAACCTAGCTGGACATGTCACCCAGCTGTATTCTCAAGCTAAATAAAAGGCCCAAGAAATTTCAAAAACCTCAGGACTATATAAATGATAATTTAAATTTAAATTGATAATATTAGTGTCAAACAAAAAACTCTAGTCGAGGAACCTCAAGGAATTAAGACCATGCAGCCTGATATGTACTGATGTCAATATACACTGAGAATGTAACAACTTGATGTACCACAAGTGTCTAAGGAATCTGAAAAAAGATAAAAATGTAATTTCTCTCCTCCTCTTCATACAAACAATACAACCTAACCCACCCCACATCACCATAATGTGGGTGGGGGAGATACATAGCTTTAAGGAGATGTTGTCTGTCTCTCTCTCTCTCTCCCACAGACACACACACACACACACACACACACACACACACACACACACACTTCTCTCTCCTAGTGAACCTATATTAACTTCAGTCACTGCAATTGTTCCCCAAAGGAATACAACTTGTCATGAAATCCTGAGTAAAAGGTCTCATGTCTCATAATATCTACAGAGTAAAACAGTAACACTATTTAACCGTACTACTATCTGCAAAGTAACATTTCCAAGGATACTAGATAGAATTACCATGAAATAAACCTGCCATCCTCCCCAGGATAAGGTAACTAGAAGTAAATATAAAGTATATGTGTAAGACCAGAGGTCTAACATACCTACACATCCACAAATTACTACAATATTAGCCTAATGTAAAAAGATCTGTGCAGGACCCCCAAGCAAATGAGATCACACACCCCAATATGTACAGAGTTACAAAAATTATATAAAACAGTATAAGATAACGCTCCTGTATGTACACTAGCAGGCAGGGTAATCTGAATATGGTGCAATGGAATCAATCCCCCCCCCCCAGGCAAAGATAAAAAGTAAGGAGAAATTAATATTCATTATGTGTGAAATAAAAATAGTAACACATTATAACTCCATATAGCTAAATAGAGACTTACCTCAATGTGACAGCAAGCCCCACATCTGTTATATCACATACCTCACAACACATACCACACACATACATACACACGCATCCACATCCCGCACATGCTGAAGTCCTATAATATGTCAGTTTGAAGAAGAAAAGGTCTGTGGATGTTAGTTTCTGTAGTGTCCCATAAAGCCAAGATCCACGTTCATCCCATCTGCTGCCATATTGAGATGTAAAATAAGTTTAATCTCAAAAGCTCGTCTCTGTTGTGTGTTTTTGAGATTTCCTTTTAAGACCATTACTGACATATCTGAGACTGAGTGGTCAGGCTGGGAGAAGTGATGCCCCACTGGTTTTTCAGTCTTCCTTGCTGTAATAGTATGTCTGTGTGAGTTCATCCTAGTGCAGAGCTGTTGGCGTGTCTCTCCTACATAACCTGTTTGTGGACATCTCTTGCACTGAATGAAATAAACAACATGTCGTGACATGCATGTATAACTCCCATGCACCTGGAATTGTCTGTTTTGTGATGTAACCACATCACATGGTGTAGGGTTGGGTAACAGAAGATTGCCGCAGCTCTGCTCTTTAACCCCCAAAGTCCTTGCAGGCTCTGCGGACACAATCAAGGTGTTGGAAAGCCTGCCACTTTCAAAGAGCTAAATTCCAATTCAATTTTCAAACATGGCCCCTTTTTTCTGCACCTTGTGGTAGGCTCCTTAATTACCCAAACAATCTCAGTCAATGCCTCACTGGTATCCAGACAGTCTCCTGCAGTTAATTAGATTTAAGAATAGCTTTTAAAGTCCTTGGTGCAGAGGTGGGCGACGGAAGACAGCCTCAGCTCAGCCCTTTAACCCCCGATGTTCTTGTTCATACTTCTTGGTCTCTGTCTCTCAAATTCAGCTAACTATTGTCTTGACTAGATAAGAGTATTGCAAAAGTTTGCGCAGTTCATCAAACTATTTGCACTTTAATACACCCAGGTGTAATACCTTTCTCTCTGTCTGACACCTCTTTCATTGTACTGTATGTCTCTTAGGCGACACATTCTGCATTGCGTTCCTTCAGTTCTACGTGATCTGTCTTCTTGTTTATATTGTTCTTTCCTCATCCCATTCCCTTATTACTAAATCACCCTATTTACCCCAGCAGTTCTGGACAGTGTGTGATTAGGCTGCCATGGCAAACAGTGCTTAATCTGTGCTCTGTAATGAACAAGGAAGAACTGCAGTCAGGATTCAAAGCAATAAACAAAAGGTAAAGTTGCTTATACATACACAGAATACGCAATGGTGTCTCCTCTGTGGCCAATAATCCCCATGTGCATTTGAAGCCTCAGCTCCTTCATACGGGGATGGAGCTTCAGATTCTGTCCCGACTCTTTATAAGGACCAGTGGCCACATCGATATTACATTCCTCAATATTCCAATAAATTAATAATAATGCCAGCGCCTTGGTATTTGAAAGGTGCTGTAGAAATAAAGCATGATTGATTGATTGATTGATTGATTGACAGTACTCCAATTAGGCATGTTCCCCACAGGGGAATCAGTGCACTATAATTATGAAAATGTGTTGAATATGTCTTTACCCTTACCTGGGGCTTACAGTGTTTACAAATGTTGTTTCTAAATAGATTTGTGCACATTAAGCGCTTTTGGTATAGTGGCACAAACGTTGTATGCGGAAGCTGCATATTTCTTTTTAGATTTCTTGTTTTGTTTTTTTATCTCTGGTTACTCAGGTTTCACCGGTCTCTAACATTGTTCAGTTACAAAGGTGCACAGTTGGAGTACTAGCATTATTATAATGTATTCATGAATGTAATCTTAATGTGACTACTGATCCCTATAAAGAGTGTAACCAGCATATAATCAGCACTCCCTGAGGAAAGGGCAGAGCCTCTGAATGTGCAGGGGCAGTACTCGACACAGAGGAGGTCCGATTGCACAATACATGTGTATATGTGTGTGTGTATATAATATATATATAGTACTTCTTAGCCAAGAGCAGAGCTGTGGTGGTGCAGGAAAACCCAGACAAAAATAAGCCGATTGCACTGAAGGTGGAATTGCTCCAACAAAAAACTTCACTCACAGTCATTATCAAAATATACCAATGATATTTCTTGACAAATACCTGGAAAAATTAGTGGGAATTAATTTGAAAGCAAAGTAATCAATTTTTAAAGCTCTGCCTTCCCTTCACTGCTTACCAGTATGTCATTTTTTTGTTATTTAAAGGGGCACTGTCAGCTTTGATCGTCTATCTTGCATTATATGTCAGCAGTTGGCCTCTTGACACATACATATCACAGACTGCCCCTAGTATGCCCTTATATATGTAAAACTGCGAGAATATTAGTAGTTTACCTGAATTTTGAATTATGTGCTTCTCGCTCTGCCGAACACAAATCCCCCACCAACCGGAAGCATACACAGGACGAGACCGCATGTCTGCCACAAGCGCAGTCCTGAAGTTTCATTTTTTGACATCACAAGTGGAAAGCGAAGTGAATCTGGTAAGTAGCCCTTTATTAACTGCCTTTGCCATATAGTGCCAAAACCGAGCACCAAGAAAAGAGCAAAACACTTTTTAAAATGGGACCCGAAATCCGGCATGCGAGTGAGCATAAGTAAAGATCCCGCACATGCGCAAGAACATATCACGATTGGCATCTGTAACATTTCGGTCGTTTAAAAAGTGTTTTGCTCTCCTCTCAGTGCTCGGTTTTTGGCACTATATGGCAATGGCAGTTAATAAAGGGCTACTCTACTGGATTCACTTAATTTTCCACTCGCAATGTCCAAAAATTACACTTCAGGGACCGCCTGTGGCAGACGCGCGGTCTCATCTTGCATATGCTTCCGGTTGGTGGGGGAGTTTAAGTCGGGTCGTGTGAGCAACTCATAATTAAAAATTCAGGTAAACTACTAATATTCTTTAACTTTTACATACATTAGGGCATACTAGGGGCAATCTGTGATATGTGTGTGCCAGGAGACACACTGCTGACATATAGTGCAAGATAGACGAGCAAAGCTGATAGTGTCCCCTTAATGTTAATTAGTGCTTGACTTACTCAAGCCCAGAGGCAGTCTTTGGGCAAAACTGATGACGGCATGTGGGGTGCTTCCTCATTTGGGGTTGTGGTAATTGGAGTGATTGGGGATGGGGTGAGGGCAGAGGATTGGTATGTAAAACATCATAAACAGCACAAAAGGCTTTGCTGCATAATTACAGGCTCTCAAGTGGAACTGCCCTCGCAGGGGATTTTCATGTTTCTTTTCATCTTTGCATATCTTCCCCCTGCCTTGCAATTGGTGCCTTTGGAAGTGTCTGAGAGTTGGATCCAGTGGAGGAGACGGCCGTGTATGCTTGTCTCCTTTCCCTAGTCTGGTATCTTTTTGTTTTTTTCTTTCCTTTAGGGCTTCCTATCTTCCTTCACAAAAAGAAAATTGTGAAATTCCACACTCAGATACACCTGCAAGGCAATCATCTTACTGGCAACCTTTGTCACTGATGTGATAATTTAAGAGTAGGAGGACAGAGGGAGAGAGTACAGGGAACTGCTGGCGTGAGAATGTTTTAAGACTGTCCCAATTTTCCCTGTTGATATGGCATGCTTTGTTGGAATTGATCTGAAAGGAACAACAGATACTGAACAGTACTGACTTGCAGCAGCATTTTCAGTAGAGCTGAGGGCGATCCTGTGTTAAACAGGGGGTTGAAAGAAGTTTGTGTTTCCTGGATTACCCATCTAGAGCAGCACCCTTGCATTTATTTGCCTAAGGTTGTGGCCACAGGACTCCTTAGTCTTTTTTTTGTTTGTTTGTTTTTGTGACTGAGGCTCCTCCACTGGTCACTTATTTATTTATTAGCTTTTGGTAACAGGGTAAGTTTACTTGTTTTGTTTCTCTTTGTGACCTACCACCCGTGACCTCTAGTTACGGTCACATCCTGGACATGCTGCCGGCCATCTCCATCGGTTCAGAGAACCCAGTCCCAGCTGCCATGGGCAACTTACTGTACAAGTGATGAATAACTTCTTAGTTAGTCACTTGCTGCATCTGGAGGACACAGGAACATGGTGAGTAGTTTATGTCAAAAGATGGTACTCTTGGTGATATACTGCCCAGTGTTGTGTACAAGCTGGGGTGGGGGGGTTACTCTCTCAGAAGCTCCCTGTATTGCACCGCTCTTACTCGAACTGCCCTGTTCCTGTAAGTAGTGGCTTTTATTGCTGCTGCAGTCCCTTTATTCTCACCTGGCATACTTTTGTCCTGGAGCAGTCTGATTGCCCTCTCCAGTGGACTTTAAACAAAAGGAAAGGGATGACTTTTGAAAAGCTTAGCCGCAGAGGGAGGACACCAATCCTGAAATCCTTTGTGCTGTCCTCCTTTGAATTCCGGCAGCTCCGTGGTCCTGGTGGCTGGGGGAGGAGGGGGGGAGTTGCTGTCTTGCAAGCTCCCTCAACTGCCCTTGGCATTCAGGATGTTGGGGACACATCATTGGCATTTAGTTTATTACACAATTTGATTATGAATCTAAGCATACAATCATCACATTTTGCTTTTTTAAGTAAATGCCATTGTGCTTAGATTTGTTTTATCACTGAAGGCAAACAGGTTAAATGTAATAAATCAAATGCTAATTACCGCTGCTGCTGAGCTGCCTTGCATTTATCAGCCTTCTTTCTGACCCCCCCTTGCACTTATAGTTTAATTTATATATCAGAACCACTGCTTGGTCAGGGCAGATATATTGTTGTCTTCTTGGTTTTGTATGGAAGTGGCAATCTGCTGATCGTTAGGGCTCCTGCAGCACTGGACTGCTGCTGTTTCTGCTTGTCAGCAACAGTAAAAGCTTAAGGCAGAGCTGCAACTGCATGCTTGCTCCCCAATAATGCAATCAATCCCCAGGTGTGAGCGGCGCTGCAGGACCTGGGATGGATCGGCAGATCAGCAAGGATTGGATGTGTACTTAATTTTATCAGCCATTGGAAAGGCATACCTGTTTCTTGAGTTTGCAATTGGGTTTTGAAGAGTGAACATTCATCTGTGCTGTTGCTAAAAGCAAAATGAAGGACCGCTTTTTCAAACCAAGAGGTCTGCAGCCCTTAAACAGTAGAGCGAGCTGAGTGTACCATGCAAAAGGAACTGCACATGCATGGCAGTCGTGCGTGTGTGTGTGTGTGCGTGTGTGTGTGTGTGTGTGTGTGTGTGTGTGTGTGTGTGTGTGTGCGTGCGTGCGTGTGTGTGTGGTATTTTTTTTTTGGGATGGCGGAGTGGTGTGCTGAGCGCTGAGGGGCAGGTTTGATGCCGTTTTTTTTTTTTTATGAGTGTTCTACATATCAAAGCAGTGGAAGTGGCAGATCGCTCTGCTCCAAGGAGTTAGTTGGGCTATTATTTAGATTAGGGGACACATAGTGGCTAGGCTTTTGGTGACTTTCTGGGAAATTAGGTGAAGCAATACATTTAAAGAAAAGGTTTAGCTTACAAGCACTCTGAATAACTCCCGATGCCTTTACTTGCTTTATGTAACATGTACAGTTTTTTTTTTTTGTATTGTGCCTTTTCCTGATTAGCCCCACAACACATCTGGTGCATCTAAGCCGCTATATTATAGCATGCCACAATAGCACACCAAGACTCTCAGCTGTGCTTCCCTGGGTACATTAAAAAAAATTAATAAATAAAAAAAACACAGAAATAAATTGGTGGTGCTCAGGGAACTACCCAGAAGGAAAGTGGAGACAAAGTAGCATAAAATGTATGTAACCCCTCAGTATATAAAATGTGCGTAATCCCTCAGTATATAAAATGTGTGTAATCCCTCAGTATATAAAATGCTCTCTGTATCCATGTTTGTTTGTTTTTTTTGGGGGGGGGGGTCACAGTGTGATCTTTCAATCAGAGCCATGCCATAATATGCAGCACTTATGCTAGGGTTGAATATGCAGGGTCACAAGGTGCAATATGGTATAACATGGATGATAGTGCATGGTTGTTCCAGACATATTAACCACATTAAAAGAAATGATTTGTTGATTGTTTTAGAGCAAGGGTCATGTGCTGGAATGGCTTTCGATTTTGACTCGCAATTGTTTTCCTTTTTTTTTTTTTGTTTTGGTGGTGGTGGTGAAGGGGGGGGGGAGAGGGGATTATTTTGTTTTAGAGTGAACAATAAAGGTGAGTAAGATATTGATCAATGCAGAAACCGCTCAGTCCCATGGCTGTTTGCAGCATGCTGAACTGCCACTACATGTTGTTACAGTCCTCACTGTGTGTGTTTTACTGTCTCTCTCTCTTGCTCCCCACAGTGCTGACAGCTGCTGGCAGGGAGATCAATCACTCTCTCTCTCTCCCATCTCTCTCTCTCTCTCTCTCTCTCTCACTCACTGCATAGGAGTGAAGAGACAGAAGTTAATTGCTAGTGGGGAGATCAATCACTGTCTCCCTCTCTTCCGTCTCCCTCTCCCACACACACACACAGCACAGGAGTGAAGAGAGAGACACAGACTGCTGTCACTTCTGTCATTCTCCATGGAGGTAATGCAAACATACTTATGTGTGTAAACTTTGTTAAATGCAATACAGTTTAATCAGGTCAGTAGAGAAGGGAAAAGATTTGGTTAGCAGTTTAAAGAGGAAACTAAAATGGGAATCACAAAAAGTTGTAGCAAAGAATGGCAATGAAATCTTTTCCTGTATTAAGAGAAATATTATAAGTAGATCAGAATATATAGTAACACTGCATTGATCCCTGTATAGGCACCAGGTGGCGTGTGGCATCCAGTTCTGGTCATCATACTATACAATGGCTATAGATATACTATAGAGAGACTTCAAAGAGAAGCAACAGCCGCAGTGATGCAGAGAGGATTTCAGCTATGAGGACAGTGCTGCAGTATCTGACTTTGTGTGTTCTGAATGGAGAAAGAACGATTAAAGGAAAGGCTTATGAGTCCTTTTCATTGATGGATCATTATCAAAGCACGCTAGTGACCTGATTAACTGATGTTGCCTCTAATACAGTTTACAAACATTATAAATATCTTTGCCTTATTTCATTTCTTCATCTTCTGATCAAAAGCATGACTGGTGTCATGCCAGAGGTTTCCATCCTAAGCACACAATGAATTCCAGGTACTACTGATGGCAGAGTGCGATCCTGGGATCTGTGAGTGCCTGTTGCCTGTTCATTAACTCTTATTGGCAGAGTGAAGGTGGTGCTTGGTCAAATGTGCAAAACAAACACAAAAAAGTGTATGAGATATCGAGAGATGCTGAGGTTAGGCATTTAGGAGACTTTTGGGGAAATTAGGTGAAGCAATACAATAAAAACAAGTAACAAGCAGTGAAACGTAGAATGGGAGCAATGTCAAAATCCTATCCTATCCTCCTATCCTGTCTGGACCAGGCAGGACAGGAAGAACACGGCAGCCTAAAACTAATACATAGACCAGCAACCACTTCCAGTCTTCCCCCCTCTGCGAGATCGAGGCCAAGTTGAAATGTGTCCTACAATTGCTTGCTGTGGGCCACTTATACGGTATCTGATCATCTCATTCACACTTTCAGGGCAGTGTCAGCTGTGTGGGAGTGGCCTTCCAGCATCTCTAGCATGAGAGAGAGAGAGAGAATGACAGAGGTGGAGGGGTAAATAATAACCAAGGATAAGCGGTGTATGAGATAACCAGAAAGACAGAGAGGGAGACCGGGAGAAAGTGAATGTAGACCAAAAAAGTAGATAGAAAAAGCATAGGGAAGCAACCGGCTGGCTGACCCATTGGACTGTTTTAGATGACGTTAATTTAGACATTTTTTAATTAGAAGTCACCTGTTAATTCATTCTGCAGCATCAGCAGGCTAGCGTGAGGCAGACAGAGGTCTTTGAAAAAGCTTATGAAGCTTCCAGAGAAATACATACCTTTTAAAATGAATCCTTGCTTTTGAACAAAATTTGGTAGAACTGGCACTTTTTGTTGTACAAAAACTATTAGATCTTGCAGTCCCTAAGCAATATATTGCTGAGATGAGTAGTACTATCACAACACTTTGTACAATCACACTGCTTATAAACTCATAAAGGAATAACAATGTTCTAGAGATGCAGATGGAATATCGTGATATGGTTTTTTTCTAAGAAGTTGGTTTAATAATATCGGGTAAGCAAACCGTTTCCTGACCATTCAGTCCTTATTTAGTCTTTAGTGTCGAATTTCTCTCTAGGCATACACCTTTGATTAAAAATAAAACAAAAAGTGAGCTACAGACATATAGTGAATCGACTGCTTTCTGTATGAAAAGGTTCGGTTTGTTTTGTGCATAGATAGCTAGCATAGAACTGTTCAGAAACTAATTTGCCTTAGAGCTGCCTCATAATTTTGCAAAGATTGTCCCAGATTTCTCATGGTGTAATAATCCCCCATTTTCCAGTTCCTAACCAAAATAAGAAAAATGGCCAATTATTTTTCTGTCTGAAGGATGCTGTGATGTGGCAGAGAGTGACAGCTGGGAAGGGGGAGAGGCACCTCTTCATTTACTGTAAGGCACCAATTTGACCCACCTTTATCAACTAAGTGTTCTCCAGACCGACCAATACTGCACTGCTTCTGAAGCAGAATTCAATTTCTATTTGAAAAACACACGGGAACTATAATCAAAATGCAGACGCGTAATCCTTTTAATTTGTTCTATTTAGCAGGGACAGTGCTGACTTTGATTTTACCTCTCTACAACAAAAGCTGACATTTTGTTTTGCTTATCTGTTTTGCTTAAAGAGTCACTGAACAGATTGAGCGAGCCAGCAACCAAGTTCTCCAGTTCAATCCCATGAAATACAGTTTAGGCTGAGAATATTTTGTTAAACTCAGCAGCCTGCATGCATGAGGGTAGTTTTCAGGCTCACCTTTGTGATACTGTTCAGGACAGTGGAGCCCAACATGAGGTCAGTGAGCAGATTTAAGCTGGCATACTTATTGAAACAGCTTCAGGTGAAGACTGAGATTGGAGCAGCTAAGTGAGCGTATTATCACGGTATCTGGAACAGTCCGTCTACAGTTTATTGCACGGGTCAAGTTCAGTGTTTCTTCATGTTGCTAGCAACCAACCATGCCAACTTATACATCTAGGCTATCTGCTCAAAGTTTAATGACAGACCAATGCGCCGACATGCATTATGTATGGATATTGTATTTAGGTGAACCCACACACTGCACATCACATTGTCAGTGCGCTTGCTTATAAAGAAGATACACATTAGTATAAGCTGATGGTAAGTGGTGATCAATTTCTGCATACTGTCAGTAGTTACAAGGAAACAGTGGTGGTGGGTGGGTGGTAGAGGATGTAGCCTGAAATAGCAGTATGCTTGCCTGTGTGTGTGTGTGTGTGTGTGTGTGCGTGTGTGTGTGTGTGTGTAGGGGGAGCGCACATGAGCAGGCGATATCTTATCGCTGCCCACTGAAGCATAGCTCCCCCTTTCAACTGTATGCCACTGCATTTGACTGCTGTCATAGACAGCTGGAGCAGGCATTGGAGAACTGGGGCCGTGCCTGCAAACACACTGACTGAATTGGAAGAGGGCTGCCACACCTCCAAAAACTTCGATGATGGCACTATGTTTCTTGCACATGTGTGCAAGCAAACATAATAAAAATAGGGCATTTATAAAAGCTAAATTAAGTAATTCTCCGAAAAATTGGCATGATTATAAGCATAACTTAAAAATATCTAAAAACAGCATTAGAAAAGCAAAACGTGATTATGAATATAGGTTAGCGGTGAAAGTAAACGATAATTATAAAGCCTTCTATACCTATATAACAACAAAAGGGGTGGTGCACCTGTTATAGGGCCATTAGAAAACCAAAATGGTGATCTTGAAACTGATACAATGGATATGGCTACTGTTTGTAATAACTATTTTACGTCAGTCTTTAATAGTAAATCCTCCCCTACTATAAATCACAATTTTCATCCTACAAATATACAATTTAAGATTGAGGATGAGGAAATAGAGAAGTTACTTAAGGGACTCGACCCTAACAAATCGGCAGGACCTGATGGTATACAACCCCGTATCTTGAAAGAACTGGCACTTCCCTTATCTGGTCCACTGGCTGCCCTCTCTACTAAATCTTTCATGGAAGGATGGTATTGGATGAATGGAGACAGGCTACCATTATTCCCATATATAAAAATAAAGGAGCAAAACAGAATGTTGAAAATTACAGACCGATTAGTCTGACATCTGTCCTAAGTAAAATTATGGAGGGTATAATAGAAAATATTAGAGAGACCACTTTACAACCAGACCCATCACAGCATGGATTTGTTAAGTCTCGATCCTGTATGACCATCCTACTTGACTTTTATGGTGGAGTAAGTTTGGCTTTGGATGAGGGTGAAGCAGTGGATGTGATCTTGCTGGACTTTTCAAAGGCTTTTGATAAGGTGCCACATGGAGAACTTATTGACACTATGATAAATATGGGACTTGAAGGGAACATTACCAGATGGATTGAGTCCTGGCTGTTTGAAAGGACACAGTGTGTTTGTATTAAAGGTTACTATTCAGAATACAAACCTGTGACTAGTGGGGTTCCACAGGGTTCTGTATTGGGACCCAGTTTATTTAATATCTATATATCTTCCCCGACTTCCCCCTCTAACGTATGGTTAACTAAGTTTGCTGATGATACTCGTATAGGCTATACTATTAATAAACCCGAGGACATAGTTACTTTACAAACCACACTAAGTGAATTTGAAAATTGGGCATTAACTAAAAAACTCACGTTCAATGTTGAGAAATGCGTTGTAATGCATTTAGGGAAAAATAACCCTTTAGCTGATTATTATATGGGCAACAAATGTCTTAAGGTTGTCGAGAACGAGCATGACCTGGGTATTAGGGTCAAAAATGATTTAAAATTTGGCTTACATCGCCAACAAGTAATTAACAAAGCTGGAGGTATACTCCATTGTGTTAATAAACATATTAAAAGTATTAATAGTAAGGTCCTATTGTCACTGTATACTTCATTGGTCAGACCTCATGTTGAGTACTGTGCCCAGTTTTGGTCCCCTGGTGACAGGGGATCAATTAATGCCCTGGAGTGTATACAGAAAAGGGCTACTAAAAGAATTAACAAAGTTCAAGGCAATTCTTGTGGGGGGTAAGAAGAAATAGGCTGTTGGTTAACTAGGATCTGTGGCCTATCCTGTAGGTAGGGAAATGAGCAGACTGGCTGGGCCTAGCAGTCCTTATCTGCCGTCAAAGTCTATGTTTCTATGTTTCAGGGTTTGGACTATGAAAATAGACTAGTAAAACTTGGATTATATAGTCCTGAGTATCGTAGAATGAGAGGCGATTTGTGTCTGTGTTTAAAGTATTACATGATGATACCTTATGGGAGTCTTTGGGACTAGTTTTTCAAGAAGTCATTTATGATACTAGGGCTCACCCACTGCAATTAGTGGTAGAACGATGTCGAACAAAACAGAGAAGTACTTGGTTCTCTGTTAGAATATCCAAAATTTGGAATGGATTACCTATTTCTGTGGTGACTAGTGATGATATGAATATTTTTAAAACTCGTTTGGATACTTTTTTAAGACAGAAATAATTTAAGGGTTACTACTAACTATATTCGGCGAGCAAAATGGACTATGGTCTTCTCAGCTCTGATCAACCTATGAAACCTATGAAACCTATGGCTACTGCTCCTATGTCACTGAATGACCTGGCTAGCATCATGTTTGCTCTGTTCATACAGACCATCTCTTCATGGCTACTGCTCCTACACCACCGAATGACCTGGCTAGCATCATGTTTGCTCTGTTCATACAGACCATCTCTTCATGGCTACTGCTCCATCACCACTCAACAACCTGGCTAACATCATGGATGCTCTGTTTATGCAGACTCTCCCTTTATAGCTACTGCTCCTGCGTCACCAATTGACCTGGCTAACATGGCTGCATTGTTCATACATCACTGAACAACCTAGCTAACATCATGGCTGCATTGTTCGTACAGACTCTCTTCACGGCTACTGCTCCTATGTCACTGAATGACCTGGCTAACATCATGGCTGCTCTGTTGATACAGACTTGCTCTTCACGGCTACTGCTACTACATCATAGAATGACCTGAGTAACACCATGGCTGCTCTGTTCATAGAGACTCTCTTCAAGGCTACTGCTACTACATCACAGAATGACCTAGCTAACATCATGGCTGCTCTGTACATACAGACTGTCTCTTCATGGCTGCTGTTCCTAAGCTACCAAACGACCTGGCTAACATACGACCACACTGCAGAAAATATCTCAGAACACTGTTGGCACCAAAGCTGTGGCTGCCCAGACAACTAAAGACTTGTTGGCTCTGGGACAATGGGTCAGGGGCACGGAGCACTGCATCAGCTGTTTGAAGCATAAGATGGGGTTCTCAATGGCTGCCTTTGAGAGCAAGTCTGAGCTATCAGGTACCTGCTTTCAAAGGTAGGCGACATGGAGAATCCATCAGCTGGTCTACCAGAGGACACAGAGGGCAATGACCTTATCCCTTTATTGCAATGGCTCAGTCACACTCTCCTTAATGCCTCTAGTTGCCTGCCACTAGAGATAGAAGGCTCATCATTCTTTCTTCTCATCCCCATTAAGACGAGCATCCCAGGTCCATATTACTTAAACTACTACACTACCCCATCAAAAGGGAATATCCTTCATCTTGTCCTGGGAAGGACACCAGGAATTCTCCACAGAACCGTCATCTATGCGGGGGGAATTCAACAGGGTAAAGTGGAAAACCAAACACTGTGGGGCTAAGCCATTCTTGTGTTACTCTGCTCAGTTATGGATTGTTCACAATGGGGCACCCTATCAATCTGAATCCCCCCCAAGGTTGTTGAGGACTTCATAGTTGAGCACTGGCCCAACTACAAGGTTCCTGCTTCCCCCATGACTCCATCTGCACCGGCCCCAGTCTATAGCTATGGACACAGCCCACTCCATCGAGGCAGCCTCACAAGAAACATCAGTACCAGACTCTGAAGGTTGGTAAAAGAGTTATGACACAGAAATCAGAAAGTGCACTGCAAGATGTTCCAAAAGCAGATGTGAGGGTTCCCTTCTTCCAGCTCTTCAGGCACCCTCCTGAAGAGAACCCCACTGCCCACAGTGAACAGATCTGACTAGCTTCATCAACCAGTTGCAGCTGCCTCCACTGTTCCTAAAGACGTTCCTTCCATAGTCTCCCACGTTAAACAAGACAAGGTGCTCCCCATCTCCTCTGCACCAGCTCTGAATGGCAGGTCATAGGATGAACAGACTGCAGCACCCCTGAATAAGGCTCCAGATTACAGTACCCCCACCACGCAAAGGCACAGATAGCACCAGAAACCCAGAGCTGTTCACAATAGAAAGCGTGCTGAAGATTCTGACTCTCTGGCTTATTCGTAAGTACTTTGGTGTTAAATGGACACTGTCTACCCCCTTAGGCCTCAAAATGTTCATTGTTTAAAAAACACATTTTATGATTGCTAACATGCTATAAAAACTGCTGATGTAGTTAGTAGTTTAATTTTGATTCTTTTTTTCTTTTAAAAAGTGAAAAACAGACTTCCCACCATACCGGTGCTACCAAATAAAAACAGGTTTGTTTACATTCCTTGATCAGCTCCAATTGCACCTTTCCTGGACTTGGGAACACCCACAACACAGTCTAGCCTCTCATGATGCAGTGGGACTTTAGGTGGCTATAGCTTCATGTGTGACTGCACTGTTTTTGGGGTGCTTCTAATGTTTTGGAAGTATTCAAGAAGAACAGATTCAGGATTTAAAACAAAACAAAGTTGTTTATAAATATTAAACCAAAAAACCATGTTAGTGTTGCTCATTCCCTTGTATCATGGGCTTTTAGGGGTTCTGGGGTGCACCTGTGGCAGGGATATTTAATCTTGATTTTGCACACAGCCTAAGCCTCTGTGTGCTTTCCACTTGCACTCCCCTTCCAATGTTCAAGCTACTCGTTAGTCCTTTTTTTATTTTATTGATTTAGTTTTTGATAACTGGGTAGGTGCACTAGCCATAAAATGACTATTTTCAGGCATGACCTGGGAGAGTACAACAAAAAGAGAACAGTTGAACAACAGCAACATGGGTACAATGTACAAATAGAGGAACAGTACAGCAGTGCTACAAAAATACAATGGGTAGAAACAACAAAAAATAATGGCATTTTTCTTAAGACGTCACACATTGTGAAATGTAAATTTAAGTATTTTTTATTTTTATTATTACCCTTTTAAATCATAGACTTGTAAAACTCCACACTGCTTTAACTGAATTTTGAACTTTTCAGAAATTATTTAAAATGTCATTATTTTTCTTTCAGCTCAGTTATTATTTACAGAATGAATTTCCTTGTCTGCATTTTGTTGTCTTTATCCTCCACCACACCAAATTAATGGGTAGAGTGTGGAGATTTACAAGTCCATGATTTAAAAGGGTAATGATAAAAAATAACAAATACTTAAATTTACATTTCCCAATGTGTGATGTCTTAAGAAAAAAAAGGACTAACAAGTAGTTTGAACATTGGAAGAGGAGTGCAGGTGGAAAGCACCCAGAGGCTCAGGCGGTGTGCAAAACCAAGATTGTTTATAAATATACATTACATGCATTTCAGTTCTACTAAACAGGGAGACAGGCACAACAAACAGCAACATTAATTAATTTCAGATAAGGTAAGCTGGGGTTCTAATTAGAAATAATCTGATGCAAAACAGGCTGACAGTGTCCCTTGTGATCGCAAATTCTCTCACTGTAAGTATTACCTGAGCAACCACTCCCGTCGTCACGGGGCAAAAACCACACCACTGGGTTTTGTCTTAACGTCGCTTTATTTGATCAAACACACATGCATGTGGGACTTCTACAACGGAGAAGTTCTCCGATTACAATTTACAGCAGCTTTTTATAAGCTAGATTTTGCACTTCTTATCTTGAAAATACCAACATTTCAGTATAAGCCAATCATAAAACAGCATAACAAGTTTTCAGCAATGTAAAAAACACATTGATATGCATGAGGTGCTTTTCCACTTGCTTATTTCATTTCTTTCCCATTACTGATTGATACATATGCCTGGGTCAAGCTGACCTGAGAGAGACAATGAGTTTCACTCACACCATAACAACGTACAGCTTGCCTTCAATGCCACTACGTGCTGTTATTATTATATTTTGCCCAGGCATGCTCCTATCTCTATATTTTGTCCAAGCCCGTTAGGCTGGTACAACCAGTTCTGCTCAGTTTTATCTATCTTTCTGTTTTTTACAAATGTACTTCAAGTAACCTCAGTACAAATTCTATAACCCTTAAAAGAACAAAACATGAACTCAGAAATTTCTACTAAATTCATTATGACTTTGTTACAGCATGGCTTTCAAAGCAAGCATAGCTTCAAGGCATTTAATAGCAAATATAGCTTTAGGATATATAAAAATTCCCTCACACTCTCCCCCCTTTTGATACTATGTATCAACTAACTGATTCCTTTTTACTTTTTCTCACTTTATATTTTGGCCACAATTTGGCTCATTTTGTAATGGAAACACCCCCTCCAGTTTAATGGGGTCCTTTTGTTCGGGTTGTAGCAAGGGGGCAGGTGGGTGGCATCCCGTGACACCATTGTGTTGCACAGGCATTGTAGGAGAAGTTTGATTAGGACAGTCAGTAGCCAGAGTGCCAATATGACCACTTACAAGTACTGTCACCCAATGGAGAAGAGTAGCACCCCAGTCACCAACTACGCTTGTAAGCCATGACCATGGGTCCCATATTTATGTGTAGCAAGCTTAGAAAAAAATGCAAGGCTGGAATTTGTGCATATCTCGGCCACGGCCTCATTTATGCTTTAGCTATTTTTTATTGTATAGAATTTTACAATTAACCCTTTTAAAGTCTTACACGACACATATTAAGTGACATAGTGGTATTTTCCACTTGCAGCCTTTTGCTACTAGATATACTAATTTACATGTTGGCATCATTTAGTCATTTACTAACCATTTTACCTCTTACTAGCCCTTTAGCAATTTACACTAGCCATTTTACACCTTTTTATTTCCTCAGTTTTATGGTTAGCCAACTACAATTGTTGATAAAAGTTTGGTCACTGATTACTAAAACCTTGGCCACTGACCACTGTTAATAACTTCCACCCTGAAGATAGGAGGCCCTGAGGGACTCGAACATTCTAAAAATTGAACATAAATGTAAAGATATTAGTTAATAACTGAAGGTTATAAAAAAACTAAACATTTCTACTTTTAGACTGTTAGACTAGGTGAATAGGTATATGATTTAAAACTGGTTGCCAGCATACAGATAGTCAAGGCATTTATAAAAAGCATCCTGTTCTGGAGTTGGTACAGGGGTGCTTACAGACGGAACACAAATCGTGAGTTTGTAAAACATAATACAGAATTGAGGGATGTCAACACCACAATTGAAATATGTGAAAAAATGCTAACATGTGACACCACATATAACAAAATATAACATAACAATTTTGTTGATGAAAAAGAGTTCATGGAATTCACTTTGAGAGTGAATAAGGTAGATGCTACCTTGTGTTGAGGTGTGGCACACCCTGGGAGCTTGATTGAAGAATCTGTTGATAATGTCTCTTGACAGATAAGTCCTTATAAAACATAACAGTCCATGAAATGAACAGTTCATAAGTTCATATAAGTATCCACAGGTTGATGTAGTTACAGTACAGATGAAATGTCATTTGCAGAATGGTGGTAACCCCACAAGGCATATGAGGCAATGCAGACAGTAATTTAAAAACAAAACACCAGCATAGTAGAAAAGTCAGTGTTCATTTTGCTGGCTGGCTGATTAGTAGACACACTGGCCAGGGGTGCATTGAGTCCTTTTAATGGAGTAGTCACACACACACTGGCATGGCATTTGTTTTGTCGTAGTTGATTACACCCCAGCATAAAGATTAACAGTCCATAAAACGGTAACAATTGACAATAAACCATTAAGAACACAGTCCATAACAGAGCAATAGGGTTGTAGAAAGTACCAGCCATGTTTGGAACAAGCGGCAGTGAAGAAAATGGATGTATTGCTTGAAGGTCAATTGAAGCAGAATCTTCTCGCTGGAGTTGGGAGTGCCCTTCCCAGACTTAACTTCATAGTAAGCAGAAACAATAAGCTTGATTGCAGAGTCTGAACTGACTGGACCTTCTTCAGTTGATTTAAAGTTCTACAAATAGGTGTAATTTTGCTGAAAACATTACACTTGCAGAGGTAAATAATAACGGATTCATGCAATAGTCCTTATTAGGAACCAGTCAGCACAAAGATGGTGATAACATTAAAACTGTGGCAGTTGTTTTTCTTTTTAAGGAAAAAGATGAAGGTCTTGGCAACTTAGATGAAAGTATTACTGCTGTTGAGCGTGGAGATCTTATGTGCCACCTTGAAACCTGCAAACTTGCAAAGTGTGTTAGACACTGAGTTAAAAACACATAAATAACAATCTTTTAAACCATTTACTTCTTGTTTTGTAAAGAGTGGTGTGACAGAGCCTAAATTCTGGCAATTAGAAAAATAAAAATAAAAATGGGACATTAACCGCACACCTGGGGGTGCAGGCCGAGGTTCAATTATACCATTTGACCATCTGTAAATCATGACAATGTTATGGTTACCTCCTGCTTTTAAATCACAGAAGCAGTTATGACAGTGATGAACATTATTTCCCTGTCTGTTGCAAGCAGGATTGACTGAGACCTGAGTTATAAAATCTTGTAATGTTACAATACATAGATACATAGATACATAGACAGTGTCAGCAGATAAGGGCCTATGGCCCACCCAGTCTGCCCATTTGAGCTTGTAAGTTCAGTTTGTTTTCCTAGAAGTCTGTTTCCCCCTTACCCCTGACTTCTAGAATTCCTTTATGTCTATCCCATGCATTCTTAAATCCTGTGATTTTTTCAGCCCCCACCACTTCCTCTGGCAGGGTGTTCCACTTGTCCACCACCCGTTCTGCGAAGAAATTCCCTCTCACGTTTCCTCTGAATCGTCCTCCCTCCAACCTCATCCCATGCCCTCTAGTCCTGGAACATCTTTTTCGCTAAAAAATAGTGTTTTTCTGCACTCTGTTTCTCCCTGTAAGATACTTGTATGTCTCTTATCATATCCCCTCTCTCCCCTCCTCTCCTCCAGGGAGTACATGTTCAGTTCCTTCAACTTGTCTTCATAGGACTTGTGATTCAATCCATTTCTGCACCATTCTCACCCCTTGTACTCCCTTCAGACCCATTACCCCCTCTTCCTCAGTAAAGACTGAGCAGAAATACCTGTTCAATATGTCAGCTTTACTGTTGTCATCCTCCACGCGACTCCCATCCTCTCCCTTTCAGTCTCACTATCCCTCCCTTTATCTTTCTTTTTTTCTCACTTATGTACCTGTAAAAGTTTTTGTCCCCTTTAACCACTGATTTTGCAATGTGTTCTTTTGTCTGAGCTTTGGCTTCCCTTACTGACTTCCCTGCCTCCCTTTGTTTCTCCTGGTACTTCTCCCTATCCCCTTCTGCCTGTGTCTTTTTGTATTGCCTGGATGCTATCTTTTTGGCTTTCACTTTCTTTGCTACCTCTTTGGAAAACCATAATGGTCTCCTCTTCCTTTTCCTCTTGCTAACCTGCTTAATGCAGTTACACGCTTCAAACATATTGTTCATAACAATATGCCTTTTACCTAATGCAATTAGTGGGACAAATACATATGTTGTTGGCCTATGCCAATTTAATAACAGTGCCTATTGCACCTGTGACAAGTGAAAAGATCTACCTTCTTTACCCTGTATAGTGAAATACTCCAAAGTACTGAGTGGGGTAGGGCTTGAAGCATAGGTTTGGAGTACAATCTAAATTCTGCATATTATAATTGTTAAAATTTAAAATGACAAAACCTGCATAGAGTACACTCATTCTTTCGGGGTACCTGTGAGTAATAAGACAAACAGAGCATTAATTTTACTTTTGGTTTTGCTTTGGAACATATTGTAGTGGTGGGTCAGCAATGCTGGTCCCAGTATTTAGGTTTGGTTATGAGCATTAAAAACATTATACATGTGTAGCACTTTTCTGAATACACACATGATACAGTGTAGCAAGATGTATATCAAAACATTATAACATAAACATGAAACATAAGCATGTTTGTAATAGAACAATTTCAGTATTGAGCATAATGCATAATGCATAAAATACATTTTAAACAACACATATAGACTGTAAACTTAGCTTAGAGTCCAGAAATGTTAGAGTACTGTGAATTTACTGGTTGAAAAAATGCATTCATTGCTGTAAGGCAATGACAAAAGTTGTTTTGCATTTGTTTTAACAGGATAAGAAAGCTGAAAAGACAATCAAAAGAATGAATATGTGTGGACATATATACACAACTTTACCCTCCAGCATAACTGATTACTTGCTGAGGCAGAAACCTTGTACCAATAATAGGTGTGAGATTTAACTGTTTGCACTAGAAAAAACAGAAGGGCTTGAGCTGGGTTATGCTGTTAAAATACCTTGGGTCTTTTAAAACCTGTAAATAAGAAACAATTATTAGCAAATATACATTTTCTTTATTTACCCTTTGGGGAACAGTGATGTACCTTGCAACCTTTGTGGGTACTACACTGGAAGGGATAGAGGAAGGGTAGCTTACCCCTTCCCCCCAAGCTCCTACTGGTGGAAGAGACAGCTCGAAGTGAAAGAGACAGCTCGAATACTGTAGCAATAAAAAGGTTAGCTGTGGATGGTGACATGATCCCCACCTACTACACTTTAAATTATAACAAGATAATATTACAATTAGTTTAGTAAGTTTCATACCTTACTATAAAGATGGATAATTTCTTTTTCTCTAGAAGAAAGAGAAGAAACACAGACAAACAACAAAAACAAACACACACCAGTTTAAAAATAAAACAAGATTATTTCCATAGGATAAAAGAAGCCAAGCGTCCCTGGGTTCCCTTATCCTAAGCATGACAAAATGTCAGCTGAGTTTATAAAAAATCCAGATTGATGGTAATACCGTACGTACGTATCTCTTAGAATGCATTTCAAAAAGACAAAAAAAATGATTACACCATGATCACACATAAAAACAAAAGCCATTGTTTTTAACTGTAGATGGTAAACTCTCAAAAACAGCTGTAATAGTCCTTTTTTCAAAAGCGTACTATATATATATATATATATATATATATATAATAAAAATATGGGGAGATGATGAATAATTCTCCCCTTCCAGCTGGAGTATTGCCTGTGTTGGCTGCAAGTCAGAAGCAGTGAGACGAGAAGAAAAGTTTGTTCCTCTTCACTTAGAATACTAGTTTTGCAATAAAAAGTCAAATTACATGGTTCACTCTTGGTGTGCTTTCATGAAAACATACATTTTGTGTGAAAAGTTGTGCTTTAGGTATGGAATACACATCAAGTTTGAACTGGTAGTAACATAAAATGTTGAAACACAAGAAGGTCAAATAACGTGCAAAAGGTCACAGTGTGCATGCAAGGGTCGTTCAAACCCAGTTATTTTTTTTTAGTGTCCTTGAACACTACTGATATTAAATATCTTTAAAGAATAGAATAAAACTGCTGGCCAAGACAGTACACACACATACACATACACATACACATACACAAAAAGAAATACTTAACACAAAATAAGACTGACATTGTTTCACACCAATTTGCTGAGGTAATGCCCATAGTTTCATTAGAAAACCGTACGTGTTTTAGATATATGTGCTGCCTCCCCCTGTCTTGTAACACTGACAATTTTTAAATCAACACATTTATACATATCGCCATGCCAAATCTTTCCAGAACAAAACACTTTTTAAACACATTTAACTCCTTTAAAACGCAGCACAACATATCATCTGTAAGTGAACACATCTTGTATAACATGGTTACACCTTTTGGCACATAGCCAAAATATGGCACCTGCCATTTTGCAAAAAATTTTTGGTTATAACTAGAAGTATGATAAAGCCATTTATAGCTGTTAACACATTACATTTCACCTAGCAGTGGCTTGGCACATTGCTTAGCAAACTAAAATCTTTCTGCATTGCAATCTATATGACGTCATAACTCTTCACCATCAACACTACCTGTTCCAATCCAACAACTACAAACAAAAGTTCTTCACTGACCCTATCTAGAGCAGCACAAATGTTCCATTAAAATAAAGCCAATTAAAACAGTCAGCTATGAGGTAAAGAAACTTCTTCTTTCTTTTTTTTACTGTAACATGTTGTGCACTGAAGGCAGTCAATCTATCTGCAACCTTGACAACAGAACATAATTACAGAACACAGATATAAGCTAGAAAATATGCAGAACGAGACATTACCTTGTTTAGTATATATTAGAAATAAAACAGACAGATTAAACAACTTTGAATAAAAAAAATTCAGACTTACCCGTGCCAAGGTATTTTTTCTTCTTCTTTTTCCGATACACTAGTCTGAGTAAGAAAACTGACTGCAGGACCTTCATGATAATTTCCAAACACTGCAGCTATTAACCCTTTCAAAGGTTTCTTTTGGCCATTTAGTAACCTGCCAAACCAAGTCTTTTCCAGAGCTCTGGTTTGCAGTTTAAAACAAAACAAAAAAATCTCTAACAGTACTAGGTTGAGATCCATCTGGTAGAGGTCCCCAGTACTTGGGTTTGGGATCAAATGTTTTAGCCTCTATAGGAGGCAAGGGAACTTGAAATTGATACAGAAAAACTTGAAACTACACAGATAGGCAACATGGGGGAGGATTTTCAAATCATCCCGTCTGTAGTCACCTACTGTGCGTACATCCACAGTAGTTTATTTTTCTTTCTCTAGATGTTGCTTATCTAACTTTACTTAATCAGCTGCTGTTTTTCTCCTAAAAGCAGCCTGAACTGTGAAAGCCATCATTGGCTCTAACAGTATATACTTGCAGCAAGCACAAATTACGATACAAAGGAGCAGTGCAGTTGCGCCTTGTAATTTGTTTAGTCAAACTTTGTCAAACATACATTTTGCCGGTCCAGATAATACTAACTCTGGACCCAGCTATTTTTTTTCCCTTGTTTCATATTATCTAGGCCTGTCCTTATAGTACACCTGCGTCCAAGGTATTCTTGTACTACAGTGATGATGAGGCTGCCAGCCCCTAGGCGTCACATCCTGATGGGGTTCCACAAAAATGTCCTTCTTTTTGTCCAAGGGAAACAACCCGATCATGAGGTGACACGGACCGAAGAACTCATCCTGCCGACTACGCCAAAACTGTGATCGCAAATTCTCTCACTGTAAGTATTACCTGAGCAACCACTCCCGTCGTCACGGGGCAAAAACCACACCACTGGGTTTTGTCTTAACGTCGCTTTATTTGATCAAACACACATGCATGTGGGACTTCTACAATGGAGAAGTTCTCCGATTACAATTTACAGCAGCTTTTTATAAGCTAGATTTTGCACTTCTTATCTTGAAAAATACCAACATTTCAGTATAAGCCAATCATAAAACAGCATAACAAGTTTTCAGCAATGTAAAAAACACATTGATATGCATGAGGTACTTTTCCACTTGCTTATTTCATTTCTTTCCCATTACTGCTTGATACATATGCCTGGGTCAAGCTGACCTGAGAGAGACAATGAGTTTCACTCACACCATAACAACGTACAGCTTGCCTTCAATGCCACTACGTGCTGTTATTATATTTTGCCCAGGCATGCTCCTATCTCTATATTTTGTCCAAGCCCGTTAGTCAGGCTGGTACAACCAGTTCTGCTCAGTTTTATCTATCTTTCTGTTTTTTACAAATGTACTTCAAGTAACCTCAGTACAAATTCTATAACCCTTAAAAGAACAAAACATGAACTCAGAAATTTCTACTAAATTCATTATGACTTTGTTACAGCATGGCTTTCAAAGCAAGCATAGCTTCAAGGCATTTAATAGCAAATATAGCTTTAGGATATATAAAAATTCCCTCACACCCTATAATGTGACTTTTAACCCCCCAAACTCCTCGAACCCCCTTCCTCACTCTGTTTCCACAGCTGATTGCCTCACACACAACACTCAGCCAGTTAAGTCCACAAGCTCTAACCATGGAAGCTGGGTACAAGACTCAGTCACTGGAGGGACAGAACCTAAAGTGTGTGTGTGGGAGGGGGGGCTATAGCCTCAAAACAATTTTGTGCTACTGATTTGCAAGGCAGGCATTTCCATCACCCCTATTTCTGGACCATGTTTCCCCATGTCACCCAGCTCTTGCCTTTTGATATGACTGTGTCTTTGGTGTTGGGCAAGCTGTGAAATCTGGCACTTCACCCTGATGAGGTTCCCCTGCCATAGCTACCTCAATTTCTTTAATTTGGTACCAATCTGCTTCTCAGGCTCAGTAGCCTCACAACCGACATTTACTCCTTCAGCCAGAACCAGCACTATAAATGCTCCCCCCTTCCTTCCTGCTCTTCCACTCCACCAGAGGATCTCATGCCCCAGTTCTAATGCTGTAGGGCAGTCCCCTCACTACACTTGAATCTTACCCAGAAAACATAGCCATGCATGCAGACAGTGGTGCGGTGCCTCAGATCATCTTGGACTTGGGACCAGTATTCCCATTAAGGCTGCAGATCTGGGGGTGCACTGCAACCTCTCCCAAAATGTTCAGAGGTGCAAACTAAATTAAAAGGGTTCATTCTACCATTTGTACAACATTTTTGTGGGGTACATGTACTTCAAACAGAATTATGGGGGTACAGCATGTCACAAACCCACTCAGCAGGTCAGGCCCTCTACTCCCAAAGTGCCAACCTCTGAGTGCAGTCTTGTGAACGTTGTAACAAACAAGGTAACCCTCTTGTCTGTTTTTGTGAGTTCGGATCAAACTTTGGTCTCCAGTTCTAGAGGGAATCAAACTGTTAACCTCTTGCTAGCATACCCAATGCACAGGCTCAGATATGTCTGCCTTCGGGGGGCCAGATTATCTTTGCCTACGGGCACCTAACCAGGTGTACAGAGATGAACCCTTAAAAACTTTAATAAAGACCTCAGATTTAAAACGCTTCTCTTTCCAGTTTGGTACCACTATCCAAGCTTATGCCTGCTGTCTGCGTTAACCATATACTTTTCTTACAACTAAAAAGAAGTCAAAGACAGACCAAGTAAGTTCTAAAAAGAATTTTACTAAAATATTAAAAAATATATAAAACACAAAACACAGAACTCATATCACAAGACATACAAATCTTTTAAAAGAACATGGTTTAAACAGTACAATTTCCTACTTACAGTATTTAGATTTTACTCTCTTTCTAAATACTTGTTTTAAAGTGCTCACTGATGTTTTCTTGGTCAGTGTCACATAAAAGTGTCTGTGTAGTAAAACTGAATGATCTTTATTCCTTAAACAATTTTCTTGGCCAACCCCTTTTTTGTGTGAGGTCATCCAGCTGTCGGATATCTGAAAAATATATATTTCTATACAACCACAGGATGTATTTTCAAAGTATTTTCTGCAAACTTAGAATAACTCAATTTCAAATGACACCTCTTTGAACCCAGGACAAGTTTCCTCCCTCCAGAACTTTACAGGAGCATTTACACTTTGCACACCTGTGTAAGAACCTAGGTTCCTCTCCAACATCATAAACCTTCTTTATGAATTCTCTCTTAACAAAATTAACTTAAACAAGTCTGTAATTAACTCAGAGAAACAGGATCCTTGATTAAAGTCGTACATGTAACACACTGTCTCTAAAAACTGAGTGTGTGAACTCACATGATGTCAGCATTTCTTTTAGCTTGCATCTGTCAGCTGAAAACTGGGGGGGGGGATTGAGGTCACTCCATGTTCACCACATTTCCAGCAGAGATAATTCAGTAATATGTTTTATATTTAAAAAGAAATGATACAGCACTCAGAGCTGGTTGTCTACGTCACAGTCCTCCCCACCTAGACTGAATTTGGGGGATCTCTGCCCTACATGGGATGAGCTATATCATATACATATATATATATATATATATATATATATATATATATATATATATATATATATATATATATATATATATATATATATATATATCTACACATATATATATATACACATATATATATATATATATATATATATATATATATATATATATATATATATATGAGATATAAGCAAAGCAATACAGGTGCCAGATCTTTAACAAAGAGTTTATAAAAATTCAAGGAAGCCATCGGTCCTGGTGCTTTGTCTAATGCTAACTTGTGTATGGCTGCTTCTACTTCATGCAATGAGATAGGAGTGGAGAGAAGGGTTTGATGATACTGTGAGAGCTGTGGCAGTGTTAAGGAATCTAAATACGCACAGATTTCCTCTTGAGATGAGGGGGATGAACATTGGCCATATAAAGTAAAACAAAATTGTTCAAAAACTAGCACGATGTTGCGAGGGTGAGTTTTAGGTGATCCGTCCGGGGCGTTAATAGAGGGAATGATTCTCGAAGTTTCCAGTTTCCTTAAATGGACAGCAAGCAAGTGGCCCACCTTCTCTCCTTGTTCTTTATATTTAGTCTGAGTTTTAAGTAGTGCACATTCTGCTTTCTCTTGCATTAGAGTAGCGTATCTGTCTCTAAGGGAGAGGAGGGTTTTAATAAATCTGGGGTGGAGCTAACCAAGAAAGACTGCTCTAAAGGCCGGATTTGGGTCAGCAAAGAGAGAGCTTCTGACTCCCTACGATGTTTCCTAGTAGAAGCAAGACGAATAAACTCCTCTCTTAAGAAACATTTCAGGGCACACCACTTGTGATCCACCCTGGGTACTGAGTTTTGGTTAGTCAAGACGAATGATTGGATGAGAGAGGAAATTCTGGAGAATATGTATTCATCTTTTAAAAGCTGAAGATTTAATCTCGAGGCTGTATCACATAGAAAATTATTGTCTAGGGCCAAAGTCACCCAGACTGCTGCGTGGTCAGACAGAATGACAGGTTCTAACCCCAGGAATCACTCATTATGATTAAATTTAATGCAGTCAGCCTCCTGTGTTGATCTGCCCAGAAAGATGGAATTTTATGTAAATTATGGAACTCTCAGTTGGCTCATGCCACTTTCAAACTGTTGCCCTAGCAACTGCTGCACACTGAATGCTTCAGATTCTTTACTCCGCCTGCCTAGTAAGGACGTCCTGGAGAGCTCTCCTTGAACTGTCTCTGACTAAAGTTTATCTATAGATAAGTACTCATTTTCAGTTTATTTTTAAATTGCTGCCTTAGAAACATTGTTTAGTATACTAAATTAGTGTTTTAGTACTTTTTTATTTATATTCTCGGTTCCCTCACGGTTCTTTGGAACCGAGGGTTCCGCGTCTATTTTAAATATTTCTTATCTCAAATGATTGTTATCTAGAGTGATTTAGCAATCAGTTCCCTGAACTACTTTATCTTTGTCCAAATTTAGTAATTTTCTGGGTTCCTTTTTCTTCAGGAACCGAATAGTGCTCGGTTCCAAGAACCGCTAACGGTAGTTGGCTTTGCGTAATTCCAATTTGAATTACTTTAAATAACGGTGTTTTGAAGTATTTTTTTTTGCCTAGCTTAAAATGTCAGAGGTCCATTTGGATAAACTTAAAAAATGCACAGGACCCACAGGTTTTAAATGTTGTGACTCTTGTGGGCAACTTACAGCAAAAGCAGACAGACATTCCCTCTGTATTTCTTGTTTGGGTGTAAGTCACATATTTGCCAACTGTGATATCTGTAAGACCTTTTGCCCCAAAAAGTTAAAGAAAAGGTCTAAAACTTTGGAAGAGTTGGCTTCTGCTTCTGGGGATAATTCTGCTTCTTTCTCCTCCCACAAAAAGGATGGAGGTAAGGCCAAGGATGCTGACAGGAGTTCAGATAAATTTGAACAAGGTAAAACAAAAAGGGCTGTGGAAACAGGCACTGAACCTGTTCCATGAAAGAAAAAGTGTAAAGAAAAACATGTCGCTGTGCCTCCGGCCGAGAAGGCTAAGGAGCTTCCAGCAGACAAGTACATTATGCCCTCAGCTGAGGACATTGCTAAGGCATTACAAGTATTACAAGCCCTAGATGGTGCAATCCTGGTTCCTACACCGACTGCCCCAGTTCCTCCTTCAGCCCCAGCAAGGCAAGAAGTGCTGGAAGTGTTTGGGGAGGAGGATGAATTTGAAGGGGAACCTATAGATCCAGATGTTTCCCCTGATCAAGAGTTTGGATCTCCTCCCAGGGGTCCTGAGGAATACTCCTCCCACTATGCTTTTGTTAAGAACATGGTGGAAACCCTGAACCTTCCCCTTCAGGAAACAGAAGAAGATATAGAGGAGACAGACTTTCTAGAAATGATGGGGTTAACCCCCATGAAACGTTTATTTCTGCCCATGCATAAATCTTTAAAGAAGGCTGCAGTGCAGATTTTTAAAACTCCAACCTCGATTCCTGGTGTGGATAAGAAAGCTGACAAGAAATACCAGCTGGACAGAACTACAGCTGATTTTCTATTTACACATCCTGATCCTGAGGGAGCAGTCCAAGCTGCTGCCTGTCACAAGGCCAGGATCCCATTGGCTACCCATCCACCAGACAAAGATTCAAGAAAAATGGATGCTATGGGAAAGAAAGGGTACATGGCTGCCTCTTTATTAGTTTGGCAGGCCAGTTACATGGCATATTCAGTACAGTACCAAAAATCTCTATGGAACATTGTTCTACCTTTGGCTGATAGGTTCCCAGATGAAGTGGCTGTGGACTTACAAGATACAGCAAGGGCTGCACTTGATGCTACCAGGTACCAATTTCATATGGCAGTGGATGCCAATGATACTGCATCCAGGTTAATGGCTTTGTCAGTTTCACTTAGAAGGTTTGCATGGCTTAGAGCCACCAACCTAGCCTCAGACACCCAGGCCAAAGCAATAGATTTCCCCCTAGAGAACAACTCCTTGTTTGGGGATAAAACTGAGGCATACGTGAAAAAGGTGGAGGAATATAAATCCACTTATCGGAACAATTCCAAGGATAGACCCTTCACCTCTTATAGATCCCAGAGTAGGGGAGGTAGGGGCAGGGTTTTTTACCCCAGACCTTTCTTTCAGGCACAAGTCTCCAGCCTCAGCAGCAGGCTAGAGGTTATTTTAGAGGAAGGGGCAGGAGAGCCATAAGAAGAGCGGCTCCTGCACCACAGGTTCAGGCACAGCCTGCACAGAATCCCTGACGGACTAGTGCAGGTCGCACCCCCTATTACAGATCCACCAGTAGGTGGCAGACTGGCTCATTACCTTCACGCTTGGCAGTCCCTCACCACAGACAAGTGGGTGTTGAAGGTAGTGAGCCAGGGTCTGGCACTCAGTTTCAAATCATTCCCAAAGCTGAGTACAAGAACCTTTGCTCCGGCAACAGCTGCACACAGGGTTTTGTTGGAAGCAGAGGTAAAACATCTGCTAGCAATCAAAGCAGTAGAGGTAGTGCTGCTAATAAGCAGGGGAAAAGGTTTTTATTCCAGATACTTCCTCATAAGGAAGAAAAATGGGGATTGGCGGCCTATTTTGGATCTAAGGCTTCTGAACAAGTACATTTTGAAACCAAAGTTCAAAATGGTCACTCTTGCCATAATCATTCCTTCCTTGCAAAAGGGAGACTGGCTAGCCTCCCTAGATCTAAGGAATGCTTATTTTCAAATTCACATCAGACCTTCTCACAGAAAATTCTTGAGATTCAGGCTGGCTTCAGGCCATTATCAGTTTGCAACTCTCCCTTTTGGGCTAACTTCAGCACCAAGGGTTTTTAAAAAGTGCCTATCAGTGGTGGTAGAGTTTTTGAGAAAACAAGGAATAACAGTCTTCCCCTACCTGGACGACTGGTTAGTAGTAGGACAGACTCTTCAGCATGCACCACAGTCACTGGCACTCACAAAATCCACACTAGAGTCCCTGGGATTTCTGATAAATGAAGAAAAATCTCAACAGGTACCACTCCAGGTGCTGGAGTTTATTGGAGCAGAACTAAATACCAGACAGAGCACAGCCTTCCTGCCATAGGATAGGGCAACGATCATTCTGCAAATTGCAAAGTCCTTTGTCTCCGGGAGACCCAGAACAGCCAGAGAATTTCTCAGGTTACTAGGCCACATGGCATCTGCCATGGCAGTGGTAATGGGCTCTAGATTTCAAATGAGAGATATTCAGTTCCATTTTAGACAGTATTGGTCTCAAAGGACGGATCCTATGTACAAACTGGTTCCAGTCACAGAAAGCTTAGTCCAGGCCTTACAATAGTGGCTGGATGAGCACAACCTCAGGGTGGGTGTGCCTTTTATAAGGGAACAACCTTCAGTAATCCTCACAACAGATGTCTCTCTTCTAGGCTGGAGGGGGGGCACACATGTTAGAGCACACAGCAAGTGGCACATGGTCCCCCCAGGAGTCTCTGTTGCACATAAATCTCTTGGAGCTCAGGGCTGTTTACCTGGCTTTGAAAACATTTGTCTTCACTGCAGAAAACAGGGTGGTGCAAGTCAGAACAGACACCACCACAACCATGTATTATAACAACAAGCAAGGAGGTACCAGGTCACATCTACTGTGCACAGAAGCAATGAGACTGTGGTCCCTGGTATACTCCATGGGAGTATCCCTGTCAGCCATACACCTTCCAGGGAAGGACAATGTGCTGGCAGACTCTTTAAGCGGGATAAGTCAGGACCACCACGAGTGGTGCATGAATACTCAGTACAATTTTCAGAAAATGGGGCACTCCAGAGGTGGATCTCTTCACCTCCCCAGAAAACCTCCAGCTTCCAATGTACTATTGCAGGCCTCCTCTAAGGGGCACAATCCCCCTGGATGCCTTGGCCCTGGATTGGACAGGAAAATTTCTGTACCCATTCCCTCCTTTCCCTATGATATTCAGGACCCTACTGAAATTGAGTTCCCATCCAGCAAAAATGATACTGGTGGCTCTGGATTGGGCAAGACAGCACTGGTACTCTCTTCTGCTGTCTTTGTTGGTGGTTTCTCCAATCCATCTGCCCAGGAGGCACAACCTGTTAACCTCTTCTCAGTGCAAGATCCTGTACCCCAATCTCAAATCACTGAGGCTCAAGGTGTGGCTCTTGAGGACTTAGAGTTTGCTAACCTTAATCTATCAGAACAGGTGCTGACAGTGCTTAGGGGTTCCAGGAAGCCTTCTGCTAAGAAGTCATATGCCTCTAAGTGGGAAAGATTTACAATATAGTGTACAGGTAAAGGTTTGAGCCCTTTCTGGGCTGATTTGGCTATTCTTGTAGCTTACATTACACATTTACATTCCTTAGGCCTGAGGCCTTCCACCCTCAAGGTTCATCTAGCTTCAGTCTCTGCTTACCTGTCAGTTGGTAAGGAGAGTTCTATGGCTTCCATCCGGTATTTAGTAAATATTTTAAAGGCCTTAATCTTCTGCACCTTCCCCTAAGGAAACCGGCGCCGGCCTGGAATCTAAATATTTGCATTGCTAAACTCATGGATGCACCATTGGAACCTATGGCAACCGCAGATTTGAAGTATGTCACTTGGAAAACTGTTTTCCTGGTGCCATTACTCAGCCAGAAGGATCAGTGAATCACAAGCCCCAGTGCACAGATGTGACTACATCTCTTCCATTAGGGACAAGGTAGTCCTTAGGACTAATAGGAAATTCCTTCCCAAGGTGGTATCTGATTTTCATTTGAATCAGTCTATCACTCTACCAGTCTTCTTTACAGACAACTCCAGTTCTCCAGAAAGGAGACTTCACTCCCTTGATGTCAAAAGGGCTCTCAGCCACTACGTTGACAGAAGCAAATCTTACAGGACAAGTCAATCACAGCTCTTTCTCACATGTGGTGAAGTTGGTAAAGGCAGACCTGCAACAAAACATACAATTGCTCACTAGATAGTGGCATGTATACAGTTTTGTTATAGTAAGGTTTGTAAACAGGTATCTCTAGGCCTGAGAGCACACTCCACCAGGGGCACAGCTGCTTCATTGGCAGCTTCAAGAGACATTCCGCTACTGGAAATCTGTAAAGCAGCTACATGGAAAACAGTACACACCTTCACAAAGCATTACAGCCTGGATTTGCAATCCAGAGGTGATGCTAGGTTTGGTACAGCAGTACTGCAGAGCCTGTTTCCGAAATGGGTTCTCTGCCCAACCTCCAAAGGTACTGCTTGGTAGTCTCAATTAAGTTTAATCATAATGAGTGATTCCTGGGCTTAGAAGAAAAAATTACTCACCATAGTAATCTTGTGTCTTCAAAGGGATCACTGCTTACAATTAAAGACCCTCCTTACCTCCCCTACTAGAACCTATAAAAGTTGCTCTACATCCCTGCATTGGTTTTTTTTCTTTATCCTATATCAGTTAAGATAGAGACTCACTTTGTTTAGCCAGCTGGTGTCCAGGTGGTCTCAAGTTTCTTAGGTTTGTTGGTTAAGGATGTTTTGACCTGAAAGGGCAAAAAATATTATTTTTAAGGTTTGTTAATTTTTAGCTAGTGGATCTTTTACCAAGTTAGGCTCCATAATAATCTGAAGCACTCAGAGCGCAGCAGTTGCTAGGGCAGCAGTTTGAAAGTGGCATGAGCCAACTGAGAGTTCCATAATTTACATAAAATTCCATCTCTCCAGGGAGTTCAACACAGGAGGCTGACTGCATTAAGTTTAATCATAATGAGTGATCCCTTTGAAGAAACAAGATTACTATGGTGAGTAATTTTTTCTTCTAGACCAGAGTTGCAAAGGCTAGGAATAAGAGTACTACTAATAAGAACATAGTCTAGTCTATAAGAGGTGTGATGGACCATTGAGTAGAATGTGTAGGCACTAGCCAGTGGATTCATAATTCTCCAGGGGTCACAGAGGCCCAACATATCCATAAATTCCTGTAAAGCTCTTTGAACTTGAGAGGGAGGTCTAAGGGAGTAGTTAGATCGGTCCAGATCTTGGGTAAGGGGAATATTCCAATCACCTCCCAGGATTAAATGGAGGGAGAGGAAGGGGGTTAATGCTTCAGATAACTCTGTAAAAAAAAGCTGGATCACCCCCTACTGGACCATATATACTTCCCAAAACAAGTTCCATACAATCTAGAGGGCCTTTCAGGAAAATACATCTTCCCTGTGGGTCAGAAACAACCTGGTCCACTTGCAAGGGGACTAAACGATTAACTAATATTGCTACCCCTTTACTGGAGGTGGAGGTCCCAGACGCAAAGACCTGGCCAATATCCTGCCTACGGAGTCTAAGCGCCTCATGAGGAAGAAGATAGGTTTCCTGAATGAAAGCAATTTGAGTGTGTAAAAGCAAGTTATATTTAAGGACTTGATAAACTTTTGATGGCTCTCTGACACCTCTGACGTTCTAAGTTAAGAACTTAATCAGACTTTTAACCATAGTCACAGTAATTAAAAGAAGTGAATAGTATTGCATTTCCCCCTAAGTGCACTCTGTACCCACCTTCCTCCCAAATTCCCATCCTTGTGTAGCAGAAATAACAGGGATTATGTACCACACATACCAAATAGATGTCCACAGTATTAAACTACCCTCCCGATACTGTACCCAGATCCAATAAGTAATACTTGAAATCCAGTTAAAGCAGTCCCCCTCCTCTCTCTCCCCAAAACCCCCAAAACAGGAAGCATACCCCAAACTCCCACCTTCCGCCCTAAATAAAGTGCACAGTAACAAGAATAAGAACCCCAGTCTTCCCTTACCCTAGTGCACCTGGTGATACAATTTACTATGCATACCAATATGCTAAAGTAAAAGGAAAAGGCCAACAAGAAGGGACAACTGTCCAACGAGCTAGTTCTATCAAAAAAAAAACAGTAAGAAAACAGGTCCAATATTGGGACCCAGTAGATTCCTCCTTAAGATAGATTTCACCCACTCCTATAAATTCTTTCAGAAAAAACACTGATCAGCAGGTCATACAAACCCACTCAGATGAAAAATTCCTAGTGCCCTTCCCCCCCACAAAACCGGAATGCGATGTACTCTGGCTTAGCAGCAGCTAGAACTCAGGTGATCCTCCCCCCCTACCCCTCCCCCTCCATGCTCTCCCAGGCTAACTATGAGGTATTCAACTGCCCAAGAAGGTAACCAAATAAATAACCATTCCTAAACAAACTTTCCATGCTTACAGGTAAGCAATAACCCACAATAGGTTGTTTGGTTACTGGCGATTAATCAACACCCTGGGTGCGTTGTGAGGCACGAGGGCGATTGATTAATCCCCAGTAACACACAGCCTGGAGTGGGTTATTGCGCTTATAACATGGGATTAATAGATGTTTGACAATGTTAAGCAAAATGTTACAAAACTGGATAAATATATGGGTTTGAAGAAGTGTCCTTTCCCCTTAATAAAGTAGTGTGTTATAGAAAACTGTTTTACTCTTTAAATGTTCTTACATGATATGTATAATCTCTTTTGTCTGTTTTCTGTTTAATATATAAAGTGACTCATGTTTTATAACTCAAGAAAGTTTTTTATCATTTAAATGATTCCGAATGGTTTAACAAGCATCACGTACCTGTGTTGCATGCCGTTTACGATGAGAGTCACAGTTTCAACATAATAGCCACACGTTTCACTTCAATGTGTTGAAAACCTTTGCCAAGTCATGTTTAAACTGTCATTTCAGGAAAAAAAAAAAAACAGTTTTAAAGAGTGCTACAGAAGTACGCTCATACGCTACTTAACGGGGAGTGCTACGAAGGTATTTCAGATAGTACAGACGTGCGGCAATTTAATCAGCTCACTGGAAACATAACAGAATACAAAACAGTTCCACTGTCGAGCACTTCTTCTACAACTGTGTGGTATGCATGGTAAAATGCAATCACTATGCTGCACTACTGATTGCTATGGAAAAAAAAATCACTGTCAACAACTTCAGACTGCGGCACCTCACAGCCATGTCCTCTCGCTCCCTCCAACGAAAATGGTGACAATTACGCTGTCCACTGTGCTCTGCCTTCCCCGCTCTCTCCTCCCACTGGCCTCACACTGTTGCCTCTTCTCCAGGACGTCACTGCCCTCGGCTCCTGCTTTGTAGAACCGGCCAGGACATGAAAACACATTGAACTACAGTGTCTGCCGGGGCAGCTGAGTGGGAAAGAAGCTCACTCTATGTAACATCTTCCCTGCTGACTTTCTGTCCTGCCACACAATTTTTCCCTCATGAACGACTGTCCTGCACTGTTGCAGGTTATATGAATATGGGAGCATTTCATGAAAGACAACAGGGAAGACATGAGATTGTGGGACCGGGTGCCTGGGTTATGATTTTTGTCACTCTCACAGGTCTTTGTTCGAGAGGGAAACGGTACACTTTACAGTCACTACTTTACAGTCTATTTGCTTGACAAAACAATGCATCGCAGGGGTGGGTCAGTGGAAATTAATTTACTCTGTCTCACTGGTCTGTCTCAATATGTGTCAGCACAGATAAATATGACAACTGACAGATACTGCTTATAGGGTGAATACCTGACATCGCCTGGGCAGGTGGCTCGGAAATTACGGCACTGTCTCTCAGAGGCTCCATGCCCCATCTGACTACCTTTACAGATGCTGAGTGAGACAAGATCCAACTTTGTCACTAACTTAGTTACAATGGAGTAGTGATTTAGTTGTAAGCCTACTCACCCTGACTGTGCATATATGCTGGATTAATGTATGGACACCTGGTCACTCTAAGCCAATCAGACAACTAGCTCAGAAACCCCATGTTAATAATTTGATTTAAAGTGCTCCACAGCAGTAAAAAAGGAACTGGGATGTCTGGTATAGTGTTGTCATTAAGATGTCGCCCTACCTTATTCCACGACTACTACTAATGAACTAAGATAGTGAACTACAAAATATGGGAGACAAAAAACGCAGCAAAATTAAGAAAAGCCCCCCTTCCCCCCCGGGAAACAATACATCACGAACTACCACTTCTAGCAGTGTGTTTCCCAGGGGAAGGTAAAGAGAGTGCACCCAAACAGTCCCTTCAGAAAATGGTCCCGTCTGCTAGAAAATATGGTTCCTGGTCCAGAAATATCCAGCATCTAGTTAGAAAGGCCCTCCCAGTTCTGAGCGAGACAGCAAAGCAGCCATTTCGGTCAAAGGCTGTCCATCCTCAGAGTTCACACAACTCCACGCCAGGCATGATTTATCTTTTTTCTTGGATCCTAAAACCATAGCCATAATGACAGAATCAATCCTTCAGGGTTTCTTAAAAAGGTCTGGGAGGAGAGTAGCCAGATCTTGGGAGGCCTGATCTGCAGATTCATAAGAATGCCACTGGCTAGCATGATAAACTTGTAACGTGGTGGGGTACTGCATTCTGAATTTGATGCTGGCTGCTGTTAGCTTGGAGACAGTGTCATGAAAGGCCACCCGTTTTTTTCCTGGTTTCAGCTGGTAAGTCCTGAGAAATTCTTAGAGTTACCCTCCCAGGTGATACCCTGCAGCTCTCGATACTTGCGCAGGACGTGTTGCTGTTCTAAATAGTTAAGGAATTTAAAAATGAAAGGTCATGGTGGGGAACCCTCCTTAGAACGTGGACGAAGACAGCGTTGTGCCCACTCAATTAGATAAGTAGGATTGTGAGGAGAGGGCCCAACAATTTTGGTCAGCAATTTCTGCACAAACATAACTGATGAGGAGCCTTCAGCTGCTTTGGGTAATCTGAAAATAAGCAGATTGTTCCTTCGGCGTCTTCCCTCCAAGTCCTCAGTTTTATCTTGCAGTCGCTTAAGTTGCTGATGGAGACGGGTGATTTCTGGTCCGTTTGCATCTGCCATCTCTCCAGTGAGCTAGTAAGGGCCTCCGTATCCCCAACCCATCAGCCTAGGTCTCTCAGATCCATATATAGTGACTTTAGCTCCAAAGTAATGGATTGCAAAGATTTTTTAAAAGGCTACAACTCCTGCAAGAATCAATCCTCAGTAAAGGGACTGCAGTCGGGGAGGAGGCAGTTTGGCAGCCTGAAGGCTGTGTTTGAACTCTTGCTTTCTTAGAGGATTTTTCTGGGGTAGCAGAAGGAATATGTCTCGGTTGGGCCTGCTGCATATCCACTTGTCTCCTTGGATTCCGATATGTAAAACCAAGAAATCAGATGATTGTAGGCTGTTAATAGAGCGCAATTGCAGGCAGACAAGATTTTGTTGAGGTTAAACCTGGATTAGCTTAGAGAGCACTTATCTGGCAGAGAGAGGAGGGAGCCTGAAGCCAGAGCTAGCATCCAAGTCTAGACATCACATGATCTCCTGGCACTTATCTTAAGTTTTGCTCTAGCTGGAGTTTTTGGACCCACTTGCTCTTCTTCTGGAGTCACGCTGCAAGAGGACGTGTTGGGTCATTTCACAATGATTAGCAATGACTGCTAATCATTCCAAAAGTTGACTGGCTTTTTCCCAATCTTGCGTCACAATTTGCGATGCAAACCCTTATTTTATGCCTTGCTGAGCACTGCAGTTCTACCAAGAGTCTGTGGAGCAAGTGATGTAAATCACAGACACTTATCACAATTAAGACAGCTTTTTTAGTCCAACCTTTCACCAATAACTTTCCACCAGACAGTCATTTAGTACACCCGGAGGTCATCAACATTAAAAGGCAGGCTACCTGAAAGGATGCTAGGAAAATCAATTCAGAATCCAGTCATCGGAGGCTTCTGTAGCCCATTGATAGATGATATTGAGATTTCTAGGCACTGTCTGTGCAAATGAGAACCTACAGAAATGTGCACTTGTCTCAGACAATCAGAGAAAAGGTAGCCCATTTGTTAGTCACAACGGGTCTGTAGGCTCAAACCTGTGCAGGTACCAAGCTACAGAAATGACTAGACACCAGGGAATATTTAAACTGTTACTGACACAGATAACCGGGGTATGGACAGTCACAGGAGAGATGCTAAACTGCCTCCGATGCCTATGCAAATGAGCCCATAACAGGCATGCATTTAGCCCCTTAGCACCTTGCATGGCCGATGATCTCATGTTAATGGTGCTGGCTAAATATGCACCTGTGGCTCCTGACATGATCGGCTCAGGGATGCTGTTCCCAACACCTCCCAGATCAATGCTGGGGCAATGCTACTTGACGTAGTGCTGCACCAACATGCCCCCGTGTGCGGTCCGATAGCGTCAGTGCGCTATGGACTGAATACAGTGTCCTTGGGGTTGTAGGAAAGGACAAGCGCAGTGTGCCCTGCTTTTGCACATTTTCCAGTATTGGGCCCCAGACAAGTAAAATATAATATTGAGGGGTAAAGTGTTTTAAACTAGGGGAATGTTACTGTATTTTGAAGTATCTATAGAGCAGTTTCAAAGGCTGGGACGAGTATCAGTACTTTTCTCTTTTTTTTACTGAGTTATTTTTATCATATGGTGAGTAAAATAGGCCAGTAGTCACCTTATCTGAAACACTGGTCCAGGGGTTGAAATTAAGTTTTGCAGCTACTAGCCAGCAGGGCTAGTGACTGGGAAAAATCCAGTAGCCCCACATACTTTTCTACTGGCCTGGCTTGTATACTAATTGATATTTTACTTTCTGCACTACAAACCTGCAGGGATAGTTAAAGGAAAAATGTATTAGCCCAGTACAAAATCTATCAGCATTTGGCTAGTGGGTCAGTGCCAGATTTCGAATCCTGCTGGCCCCTACTGTAACCTATGGAGCATGCACTGATAGTCTCCCTATACTTTCATCATAAAATGTGATAGGGCAGGGGCATGTCTCCAAATAGGGAGACTGAAGGGATATGGCTCTGAGCTCCACACAGCCAAAACGCAGTCCCCATCCTCCCAAAATACAAGCATCAATAAATTAAAAAGCATGCAGCAGTTGGCTAGGGGCCAGGTATGGGTACTTAGCAGTGTCAGAGGCTCAGCAGGTTGCACACTCACCTCTGAGGCTGGAGTATCAGAAGGCTGTGGGTTCTATCTCCACACCAGGTACTTGGGTTAAATCCCAATACTGACACTGTAGTGCAGTATGGGGGGGGGTGTTGCACTCCTGAGGTGCCGTCTTTCAGATGAGATGTTAAACAGAGGTCCTGCCTGCCTGTTCTGGTCATTGTTCAGGTGGACATAAAACATCCCATGGCACTTCTTGAAAAGAGTAGGGGAGTTTTATTTAAATCAAATAAGTGATCATACGAACATATGAATCTGCCAGCAGAAATAGGCTACCTGGCCTATCAAGTCTTCTTGAGTGTGCAGCTAGCACCCTCACCTTGCAGCTGCCCTTTCTCCTCCTCCTCCTCCCCTTCCTGATTACCCTCCCCTCTCCTTGTTCTATCTCCTTTTGAAATTACCCACTGTCTTACAGGCTACCACCTCCTTCAGTAGAGCACTCCATTCTGCCACGACCCTCTTCATGAAAAAGTGTCTCCTCATTTCCATCCTAAATCTTCCCCCTTCAATCTAGACCATGCCCTCTCGTGTCCTTCCCCCTCCTCAACCCAAGTATCCCTTCAGTGCCTGCCTTGTTTATCTCCTTTACATACTTAAGGTCTCAATCATATCCCCCAGTCCCTTTTCCCCGCCAAGGAGTACATGTTCAACTCTCTCAGCCACTCCTCGTTTGGTCTGTCCTCCAGTCCCTGAATCATCCTTGTTGCCCTGCATTGTACCTCTGCTAGTAATTTCACATCCTTCTTCAGATATGACTGCAGAATTTCACAGAGTACTCCAGGTGTGGCCTGACCAGTGCCCTGTCGAGAGGCAGGATCACCTCCCTGCTCCTGGAGGAGATCCTTCTCACGATACAACCCAGCATTCTGTTGGCTTTCGCTGCCACCTTCCTACACTGCTCTGTATTGTTCATCTTCCCCATTACAACCACCTCTAGATCCTTCTCGTCCTTGTTGGAACCTAGCTGCATCCCTCCCAGCTGGCAATTCCTCTGTGGGTTATTTGCTCCAAAGTGCAGGACTTTGCACTTTTTCGCATTGAACCCCAGCTGCCACACTTCCAACCACTCCACCAATTTTGTCAGGTCATCCTGCAGCCCCTGCCAACCTGCTATATCGTCCACCACCACCCCCAATTTGGTATCTTCAGTGAATAGACCGATCTTATTCTTGACACCATACAAGACGTCCGCTATGAATATTCCAAACAGCACTGGCTGCAGTGTCAATCCATGTGGCACCCTGCTCACCACGGCCCTTGGAGAGGAGAGTCCCCACCACCACCATGACCACTACCCTCTGCTGTCTCTCCCCTGCAGCCAGTGCTCAGTCCATTTAACTATCTTAGTCCCCACAACCACATATCTTAACTTCCCTCCCAACCTCCTATGTGGCACTGAATCAAAGGCCTTACTGAAGTCCAAGTATATGACATCCACCGCATGACCCTTGTCCAGTTTCCTCATGACCTAGTCGTAATACACAACTAGGTTTGTCTGGCAGGATCTTCTGGGGACAAACCCATGCTGGTGACTGTCCTGGAGCCCAATGTCTTCCATAAAGGTCGCCAGCCTTTCTTTAAGTATTGTCTCCGTCAGTTTCCCCACAATGGAAATTAAGCTTACCACCCTTTAATTAGCCGGCTCATCCTTTGGTCCACTTTATTGGCTGGGTACCACATGTGCCATCCTCCAGTCATGCGGTACGCACCCTGTGTCCTGGGAGATATTGAATAGTTCTGCCAGCGGTCCAACCAGGATTGCAGCCATTTCCTTAAACACTCTGGGGTGTACACCATCTGGTCCACGTGCCTTATCCACCCTTAGAGCCCTTAACTGCTCCAATACCCTACCCTCAGTGATCACCCTGTCCATTATCACCTCTCCCCCCCACCAACCCCCTGCAGTACCAAGTATGTGTATGAGTATGTGGGTGCCGCACCCACATGGCATATATGTATCTTTTGTAAAAATAACACCCAGCATATTAAAAAGAGAGATTTTAATATTGCCACACATATGGGCAATAGGAGGCAGAGCAAGACCAGGCCTCAGACGCAGTATCACAGGCAATCTCCCGAGGGGCCATGTCTGCTCAGTATGCAGGCTGCACCCACTGGAAAATTAAATATTATGAGCGATCAGGTAATAATATAATAAATTACAAACTGGGACTCAGGGGGGATCGGGGTGCTCAAGCCACAATCTATGCACCAGTGTCTCAAGCACCCTGACCAGTAGATGTCCTTCAAGTGTGAACCACACACAGTGGTGGTCACTCCCAGCCAGCGGGTCCCCCACCCCCACCTCCCTACAGCCTCCTTGTTGGCCAGAACTAAATTCAGTGTATTCCCCAACCTAGTTGGCTCAGTGGCCATCTGTGCCAGGAAGCAGTCCTGGAAGGCATCCAGCAGTATTTGCTCCCTAGCACTCGAGGTGGTTGGGGTACCCCAATCCACTCCTGGTAGATTGAAGTCCCCCATAATCACTGTGTTACCTTTCCCACACATCTTTCAAATTTGCTTTGCCAGCTCCCTGTCCAGATCTTCCCTTTGATTCAGTGACCTGTATACTACCTCCAACCTGAGAATCCCATTCATCGTGTCCTGAAATTGCATCTGCAAGGCCTCTGTCCTACCCTCCTCCCCCTCTTCCCTTGCACACTTTATCTCTTCCCCTATGTACATCGCTACCCCTCCCCCTTTGCCCCCATCTTTCCTGTAAATCCTATAGCCTGGGATCAACAGGCACGGTATTGGTTGGCCCATGTTTCTGTGATGGCAGCTATGTCCACCATCTCTCTCTGCCAACAGAGCCTATAGTTCCGCGGTTTTGTTCCCTACTCTCCTTGCATTCAAGAAGACAAACTTCCAAGATGTTCCCTTAAACTCCTTACCCAAATTCACACCCTTTGATCCTACCATGTTTCCAACCCACTTTGTATGGAAGGTAGGCTTGTTGATCTCCCCTCTTCAGACAGCCTTCCCTTCAGAAACCCACTCGCCACCCCTCCGCCTAGTGTAAATTAACCTTTGTTTCCATGTATTCTTCTAACCTCTGTTTTAGTACCCCTTCCCCTCCCTGCTCAAATGTAATCTGTCTCCTGTTTACAGATCTCTATTGTCCCAGACCCTGCCCCAGCCTCCCACTAACCTGTACCCCTTGGATCAACACCAATTTCCCAGCTAAAACTGTTGAATTCATACATTCTATTCTTCCTTGCTGTACTTGCCCAGGGCACTAAGAGTACCTCAGAGAAGGCCAATGAGCACCTTACCTCCTCATTCAACTTACCCAGTTTCATGAACTCTTCCTAACCACCTCTACCATTTCCTCTGCCATGGCGTTTGTACCCACATGCAGCATCACATGTGGTTTATGCCTGCCCCTCTTTTACACTTGAGAATAGCCTATCCTGCTTTATCTGCTGTCAACCCAGGTAGACTCTAACCATATACCAGTGACCGTGCAAACGTGCACCTGAAGAGAAAAAGACGCATCAGAATCACTTTGGGTGCGTTCCCAATGTGGCAGCGCGTTCAAGCAGGTGCGCTTTGCACTGAGCTGTGTGTACAGCTTTAATTGCGACTCACGCTCTCGCTCTGTCATATTTATTTTTTTACTGAAGCAGTTTTCTTGACCATAGGCATGTGGTCAGTGGCTGGGGGGGCAGGGGGCTCCATGGAAACTGATACTTTGTTACTAAAAAGAATGGATTTGTTTGGGATAAGAAGTGATTGGTGGTCAGTGTGACATGCGATGTACTCTCCACCAATCACTTCTATCCATGCTCCCCCAAGTACTTACTGTTATGCGGCAAAGATTCACAGAAAGTGCCATCTTCACATCACGAAGTGCAGCCTGAGTGAGGAGGATCAGTTGTGTGGTAGAGAGTCAAGACTCGAGATCAAGAACAAGAAATATCATGGTGGAAGGCAAGAAAGCAAGCACAAGCCACACAGTCATTAAAGAGGTATGTGAGTGATGTCATGCAGGGAATGAGAGATGGAAGTGTAACGGTCTGTGAAATTGAATTTAATGTATCCAGTAGAGGTCTGGCCTGGGTCTGCAAGGGTATGCGTATGCTTAAGGGGGGGTAGTGGACTGACCAAGTTCCCCGATGCATAATTTCCCAGATACCGTCTCTGATTTCCCGATTCAGAATTGCCCGGCAGCCCAACAATACAAACTCTGTATGGATATGGACCCCATCAATATTTATTGAGCTGGGCTGAGTCCAACAATATTTTTGTTATGCTTGCTGCTGCTTTTCTCCTTTGGGCCCTTTGAATTGCTACTGTGCCCTGTGGTGCTGCCCGCGACCCCCCCTTCTGTTTAATTTGATGGTGCCGCAGCGGTGCTTACTTCAACCCCTCCATCGTATGGTGCTTGCTGCCTGTGATTATGTTATTGTGGGTGCCATATGTGTGCGGGGTGAATCTACTATGAAGGCAGCAATGGCGAGAGAGAGGGGACTGTAACAGGGTCCTGTTATGAAGAGAAATATCAAGAATTTACAAGATGCCCCCCCATACTTTTCAATTTTCACTCTATCCTGTCTGGTTCTATATTCGTATCTATCCTAATTTTCTTGTCAGGGTGGCCAACCTGCCTGGCAATCTTTAAACCTTTCTTTACTGTCCCTGATTATCTTTAAAACAATCTGGCATCCAAATCTTGATAAGCTGAAAAGCAGTCAGCTGAAATTCTAGCTGTGAGGAATTTCATAAAACAAGCATTATGCAGCACATATAAAGAAAATATGTTAGAGGAGACTAGTGTGTAAAAGATTTACTAGAATTGTTGTCTTAAATAAATGCATGTTTACTTTCTGGCAATTACATTTAAAAGCAAATAGAATCCTGAAGCCTTGCAAGGAAGACAGATAGGAAGTAGCCCTCATCTTTTCCTTACCAAGGCTACAATTCAATCTTTAACAAGTGTTTCTTTTCTTTCTGTATTAAAACAAAATGAATGTGTACCTGAATGTCTTGCTTCTCCTGCTGAGGTCCTGCTATAGGGATGGCAGCCTACAAAATGGCTGCTTTTATAGTATTCAGGTAATGTGATGTCACAATAGGGGAGGGGCTCAGTTCAAGACACACCCCTTCTGGAAAGTATATAAACCCTCCACTAGGAGACCTGTGTAGATGTATAGAGAGAGGAGAGTCAGTATTCGACTGACCACAGAGCAAGAAGGTTGTGTGTGTGTTTCCACACAAAGTGCTGTACAGACAAAAGGAAAGGAAAAGGCAATTCAGGAGTCTGTGGAAAGAAGTATTTCCTGTTTTTGGGTGTGAAGACTAACACCGATTGTTTTCCTTTCTATGAACTTTAAGTTAGAATATTTTTTGTTTTGTTTTGTTTTGTTTTGGAAATAAATTGACAAATGCATACCTTTAGTGTTTTTATGCATCTTAAACCTTTGGTCTGGACATCTGTTATTTCCATGCTTCTACACTGGTGTCAGAAGTGGGATATAACTAACACGTCGAGACTGCCTGGAGAGCGTTGCCAGGGGTACTGAAGTTAAGTACCCTAACAGATGGAGGAAGAGGACCTGACAAAGAAAGATGTATATCATGTCACTAGAGCAGTGACTGAAAAAACTGATATTCAGTTATTGCCTGGCCTAGAACCTGGAGCAAGGCCTAAAATGAGAAGAATAGAGGAGGAGAATATGGATACGGAACCCCTGAAGCAGGAGGCAGCCCAGGTGACCCCAGTACCAGATGACCCCAGAGAATTATTAAAGTGGCTGTGTATTCACCAGATCAAAATGGATCATCAGAGGGAAGAGGATCATCACCAGAGAGATGAGGATCATCGCCAGAGGGAAGAGGACAGGTGTGTCCAGGCTGAGGAACGTCGGTGACAGGATGAGAAATGGATGGATACCCTGAAGGCTATTCAGGCACTTGCACAAGGTCAGTCTGATCGAACTATACCCAGAGACATTAAATTAACAAAGCTGTCAGAGAGTGATGATAAGAGGCATACCTCACCACTCGAGCGGATTGCCCAAACTTGCGCTTGGCCCCAAGATCAATGGATCATAAGACTGGTCCCATATTTAACTGGTAGAGCTCAAATGGTATATAGCCAGTTAAGTGGGGTGGACTCAAATAATTATGATCGAGTAAAGAAGAGATATTGCGGCCTATGATATTAGCGTGAAACCTATAGACAGCGGTTTAGAGTGCAGAGAATGACTATTCATGATACACGAGAGAAATCTATGCAAAATTAAAGGACTATGGTGGAAATGGCTACAACCTTTAGTAAAAACTAAAGAGCAGATGATGGATATGATTGTCATTGAACAGTTTATTCAGGTGTTACCTCATGATGTCCAGCTATGGGTGAAAGAACATCAGCCTGAATCTGCAGAGGATACAGTGAAGCTGGCAGAGGATTATATAGCTGCTCGACCCACTAGACTCAGAGGCAACAAAATACCCCACCTCAGACATCAGAAATGTGAAGGCCTTTTATTCTAATGCCGTCAGAATAATTACAGAAGGCGAGACAGAGGGGGAAGAATACCATATTCTGAACTGATTTGCCATGGGTGTCTTGGCAAAGGCCACATAATGAGAAACTGTCCAAATAAGAAAAGAACTGACATGACTCACCTAGCATTGGCTAATATTGGGTATGTTGCAAATGTGGGGATTGGAGACCAACAGACATTGGGTTTATTAGATACAGGGAGTAAGCAGACCCTGCTGAGAGCAGATCTGGCCCCGGACAGTAAAGTTACCTCAAATGATACAACAGTAATGTGCATACCAGGGATATTCATCAGTATTACACTACAGTGGTTGAAATGACTGTCAATAATGAGCACCACTGTATGACTGTTGGCCTGGTACCTCGATTGCCAGTTCCAGTGATTATAGGCCAAGACTTTCCCACTTTAACTCACTGGCGCTAAGAACAACAAGACTATGTAAAATCAGTAAATGTGGTAACCAGTGCCCAACAAAAACAACAGTCAGAGCCAGTGTTTTCTTTGAAGAGGATTTCTTTGAAGGAGCTGAAGGTTCAGAAACCCAGAAAATCAAAAATCAGAAGAAAAAAGAGCAGAAAAGTGGGCAGAACAACAAAGAACAGTATTGCTGGCATTTTGCCAGAAGTACCCTTTGCAAGACATTATTAAGGAACAACAAGCTGATGTTTCCTTAAAACCTTTTTTCACAGGCTCAACAAGTAAAACACCCTGGACAATCTCATTTTATTGTGAAAAATAATATCTTGTATAGAGTCACTGTTGATACTACCATAAATGAACCTGTAGAACAGCTAATGGTACCAAAATGTATAGAGAAAAGGTCATGCAGTTAGCGCACAATATTCCAATGGCAGGCCATGAGGGAGGGATCGAACCTTGAAAGATTACTTGCAGGTTTAGCTGGCCAGGTATACATCAGGATGTGGCTGAATATTGTCGTGCCTGTAAAGAATGCCAATTGGTTGCACAAGGGGGAAAAAGAGATCAGGTGCCCCTTCAGCCAATACCTTATGTCACTACCCCATTTGAACGAATCGCAATGGATGTTGTAGGCCCTCTTACCAAAAGTTCTAAGGGTAACCGGTTCATATTAGTGGTATGTGATTATGCCACGGTACCCTGAAGCTGTTCCTATGTGAACAGTTACTGCACCTCGATAGCTGAAGAGTTAGCCAAAATATTCAGCAGAATGGAATACCCAGGAGATTCTCACAGACAGAGGTAGTAATTTTACTTCTGTTATGTTGAGGAGTTATATCACCTCCTAGGGGTATCTGCTATCGTACTTCACCTACCACCCCAAACAGATGGTCTTGTGGAGAGATTTAACAAAACCTTAAAAAAATGCTGAGAGTATGTTCAGGAAGAAGGTAGAGATTGGGACAAATCTCCCTTACCTCCTGTTTGCCTACAGAGAGGTACCACAGGCTGCAACTGTGTTTTCACCTTTTTCCTTACTTTATGGTAGAAATCTCAGGGGACCCTTAGATGTGGTAAAAGAACACTGGGAGGATGGTAAAAATGTTGGCTATAGTAACATCATAGATTACATGACTGCATTAAGAGAAAGATTGGTCAAATATGTAAATATGGCTCATTTAAATGTGACCCAGAAACAAATGGGACAAAAAGAAGCATATGACGTGGGGTTAAAGTGTAAAAGTTTTATACCTGGAGAAAAAGTGTTGTTATTATTACCCTCAACAGAGAACAAACTGTTGATGCACTGGCAGGGTCCCTTTGATGTAATCAGACAAACAGGAAGTGTCAACTTTGAAATTGAAATGCCTGGTCATCGACCAACTAAGAGGGTATACCATGCAAATCTTTTGAGGAAATGGATAGAAAAACCCCAGGTCCAAGCACTCTACATTCACCCTGAGCCCCAGCAGACAGAATTGGAGATTGCTTATGAGAGGCTTGACTGGCCCATGAATGATAAAAGTATACAAATAAATCCTAATCTAAGCCCTGAACAAAAGGTGGAGATAGATCAATTGTTACACTATTTTCAGGACACTTTCCATCCACCCAGGATGAGCTAAGGGAGTAGAACATGACATTAAGGTCAACCAGCAGAAGCCCATACACCAAAAAGCCTATAGATTACCGGAAAAGATTAGGCAAGAGGTAATTGATGAGATAAAAAAATGGAACAGTTGGGGGTGATTGTCCCTTCCAAGAGTGCATGGTCTTCCCCAATGGTGGTAGTGAACAAAAAGGAAGGAGGAATAAGAGTATGTTTAGACTTCCGAAAAATAAATTCTATTTCAGATTTTGATGGGTACCCCATGCCCAGAATAGATGATCTGTTAGATAGAATAGAAATGCCCACTACATCAACACGTTAGATTTAACCAGGGGTACTGGCAAATTCCCTTGCCCCCACTGCCTAAGCAAACCAATTGGAGTGTACCAATTTACCACTATGCCATTTGGACTCCATGGGGCACCTGCCACATTCCAACGGTACATGGACCACATCCTAAGAGCACATGCCCAGTACAGTTCAGTGTACTTGGATGATGTAGTCATTTTCAGTCATGACTGGCATTCACATTTGGTGCATTTAAGTGCAATTATTCAGACCATTAAGGATCGGATTAACAATAAACCCTGCTAAGTGTGCCATAGCAAGGACAGAGACCAGATATTTGGGTTTCATAATTGGGAAGGATCCTTGAAACCAGAGATTGATAAAGTGAGGCAGTAGCTAACAGCCCCACCCCATTACAAAGAAACATGTTCGATCTTTTGGGTTTAGCAAATTATTACCATGATTTATCCCAGATTTTGCTACTCTGGCAACTCCCTTAACAGAGCTGACCAAAACAAATATCCTAATAAAGTTAAATGGACGCAAGCATGTGAGGAGGCCTTCAGGAACATAAAAGCAGTCCTTTGCTCAGCCCCTGTGCTAATCTAACCCAGATTTTACAAGACCGTTTGAAATTCAAACAGATACCTCAGAGACAGGTTTGGGGTCTGTGTTAGCCCAATATGATGAAAAAGGGAACATCCAGTATTGTATATTGGCAGGAAACTTCATGAGCGTGAAAGGAGTACTCTCGATAGAGAAGGAATGTTTGGCACTGAAGTGGGCCATAGAGTCCCTTAAGTATTACTTGTGGGGAAATGATTTTGTAGTGATGACAGATCATAATCCGTTGTGTTGGATAAAACCAGATGAAAGATAAAAATGCATGGATTATGAGATGGTATTTGTCTCTACAACCATATGTTTACCGTGAAACACAGGTCAGGAATGAAGCATTTAAATGCTGATTTTCTATCTCGATATGGTGCTGCAAGAATACCAAAGTAAATGAATATTGGTGCTAAGTAAGCACTAGACACCTCAGGGAATTGTTTTGTACAGTAGTTCTGATAAGACAGTAAATATTGTTTCTGTACAGAACTAATTATAAGGTCCCTGAGGTGGAACTTCTGAGTGGGTGGCGGAAGTCCCAACCTTTCAAGGGTGAAGGGTCTCCAGCCAACAAATAAAACGTATTATGTTGCCTTCTTGTGGTGGGAGGTGTGTAACAGGGTCATGTTATGAAGAGAAATATCAAGAATTTACAAGATGCCCCCATACTTTTCAATTTTCACTCTATCCTGTCTGCTTCTATATTCGTATCTATCCTAATTTTCTTGTCAGGGTGGCCAACCTGCCTGGCAATCTTTAAACCTTTCTTTACTGTCCCTGATTATCTTTAAAAAAATCTCTCATCCAAATCTTGATAAGCTGAAAAGCAGTCAGCTGAAATTCTAGCTGTGAGGAATTTCATAAAAACAAGCATTATGCAGCACATATAAAGAAAATATGTTAGAGGAGACTACTGTGTAAAAAGATTTACTAGAATTGTTGTCTTAAATAAATGCATGTTTACTTTCTGGCAATTACATTTAAAAGCAAATAGAATCCTGAAGCCTTGCAAGGAAGACAGATAGGAAGCGCGCCCCTCATCTGTTTTTCCTTGCCAAGGCTGCAGATTTTAATTCAATCTTTAACAAGTGTTTCTTTTCTTTCTGTATTAAAACAAAATGAATGTGTACCTGAATGTCTTGCTTCTCCTGCTGAGGTCCTGCTATAGGGATGGCAGCCTACAAAATGGCTGCTTTTATAGTATTCAGGTAATGTGATGTCACAATAGGGGAGGGGCTCAGTTCAAGACACACCCCTTCTGGAAAGTATATAAACCCTCCACTAGGAGACCTGTGTAGATGTATAGAGAGAGGAGAGTCAGTATTCGACTGACCACAGAACAAGAAGGTTGTGTGTGTGTTTCCACACAAAGTGCTGTACAGACAAAAGGAAAGGAAAAGGCAATTCAGGAGTCTGTGGAAAGAAGTATTTCCTGTTTTTGGGTGTGAAGACTAACACCGATTGTTTTCCTTTCTATGAACTTTAAGTTAAGAATATTTTTTTGTTTTGTTTTGTTTTGTTTTTGGAAATAAATTGACAAACGCATACCTTTGCGTTTTTTATGCATCTTAAACCTTTGGTCTGGACATCTGTTATTTCCCACGCTTCTACAGGGACGAGTTTCCTTCCGACCGAATAGTCTGGAGAGGAGAGAAGAGCATCAAGTGAGGGAGCAGGATGGAGTAGACACTCACAAGGAGTCGGGACTGGGTGGGGAGACTCACAATACAGTCGCACACGGGGTTCTTGTGCTTCCAATCATTCGGTGGGTAGTGTAGTGGCTTGCACTGCTGCCTGGCCAGATCTGAGAGGTAGAGCCGTCAGTGGTGTCAGTCAGTGTCCCGATACAACGCGGTCTTTGGGAAGGTGGGGTGTGAAAATATGCACTACGCAGCACGGTAGAACTGAGTGAGTGACTGAATGAAAATTATATTAATATGGGCTGCAGTATGCTTTTTCTTTGCTTCCTTGGACTGTGATTTAATTTTAAATACAGCTGGGGTTAGTGAGCATTGTTCTTCCAGAGATGGAGGATGAACTGGTGTTTTGGACCGTGAATGGTACAACATTTATTTTAGCCACATGATGGAAATGGAACCCTATCCTACCCCCTACCGCTGTCACTGATTTCTAGCAGGTTCAAAAGTGCTAGCATCCAGACTGTCACTGAGCCATTTGTCAAAGAAAGAACTGAATTATTTCAGAATATGGCTGATTTCAGTTGAGGGGGAAGGGCGGGGGACAAGGGGGGTCATTGCACAAGTTGCACATCATGCATGCTGTGCAGAATACATAAAGCTGCAGGGCAGGAGGCTAGTTGCTAGTGACAAAATTCTTCTGTTCTTGCTTGCATTTGACTTGCAGTTGCAAATATTATGTGTATTTGTGTGTCTTTTAGGCTAGCTTTGCATCATGTAATAACATTTTTTTCATAGGTTGTCATTGTGGCTGTGCTAAGGATTTTCATGTTGAAGCAGCATCCCTCCCATGGTGTGAGTCCAATTCATTCAGAGACAAATTCTTTGAGCCCGCTTGCTGCCTGCCCTGGTGGCACTGCGTTAGTGGGCAGAGAGGTAAGGTAGGTGCTGCCACTGCTGGAGTGACGGAAGTCTATGTTGTGGTTCTGATTTTCAACCGCCGAGTCCAGCCTCCACATATGAGAGTTTGTGTGGTGGGGAAAGGGTTCCGGGTTGGTGGTGGGTTGGGTGGAAATGGAATCTAGTACCGAGGAGGATGGAATAGTCGATTGACCGGCGGTGACCCTACGCTGGTCATCACCCCTCCTGGCAGTGATATGTTGTGTGTGCAGTGTGTGTGGGTGGTGAAGAGTGGACCGGAGTCCAGAGGTGGTCTTGGGAATCTGGTGATGGGTGGTCAGAGATGAAGGGTGCCCCAACAGCCACTGCCAGCCCAGGACTCTGTCCAGACTGCTTATTCAATCTGTTTGAAATTGGGCCACATAGTGGAAAGTTGGAAAAAAAATGTTAGTTAACAGTAGTGCCTGGTGTAGTAGTGCAATAAGTGGCTGAATCAAAACATCACCAGTTGTACTGCCTAAACAAGTCTTCCTTTATTTTTTCTCCTCAGCATCTCCACCAGCTTGCAATAATTACAGTGGTGATGAGTCTGATAGTCTGGATTGGTGAAGACAGGAAATCAAATCGACACATGCCAACCAGTGGCAGGTAATTAACTGATTTGTTGAGTTGGTTTAATTTTTTAATTTGTCAGTTAGTAGCTTTGATTTCACAGGAGATGGAGAACATGAGAAGTGAGTTAAACTTTGTCCACTAGCATTCAAGTTTGGCAGCCAAATTAAAAATCACTTTTTTTTGTAGCTGAAATTTTTAAGTAGCTTTCAAAACCTGTATTAAACCATTTTGTTGAGCCGGCCCAGTGGCGCTGAGGGTTGAGGCACTGGACGCTGGTGACCCAGGTTCGGGAATGACCCGGGGCTACTGGGGGTCGGCAGGGGGGAAAAGTGATTTAGCGTCCCCTGACTGCTGTCTCTTCCCAGAGGTGGATATGGGGTGCGCTCAATCTTGGAGCAACCTCTGGTGATAGCTGGACTGGGGGATCAGCAGCTGCAGCGGTGCGGTGCAATGCCTGGTGGTGGAGCCACGGCACTTCATTGCCTTGCTGGCTGGGCTCCGCAGGAGAAGGGGGGACAAAAAGTACTAAAAAATCCCCAGCTCGCTGGGGAGATGACGAGGGCCCCAGGGATCTCCCTCTCATCCCCAATGCCAAATCACGCCACACCGGGGATCCAGGGCCGACCTCTCAGAGGGATGGACCCTCTAATTTCAGAAAGAGCTGCCGAGGGTGGGCGGGGCCCTGTTCCGGGGGGTGATCCGGAGTGCTGCGAAGTTCCTCTGGGAGGAGTGAACTGGTGTTGGCTGGCCATGGTGGGGAGAAGAAGGGGTAGGATTGAGTGAGCACATCTGAAGGATGCTTTAGAGAGAGTACCAGTGCTGTGGTGCATAAAGTTAAAAAAACAAACAAAAAAAAAACACATTTTGCTTAGTGGCAAAACTGACCATTACCACTGTCAACCTGGCTATCAAGTTTGTCCTGCATTGATGGATTGGATGAGAGAAGGAAGAAGTGAACTGTGTGAATCTTAGTTGATTCTGTCTGTCACATCACTATAAAATGGGTCGTCTCATAAACAGGGTTTTATTTAACTCTAAAAATTGATTAGTGTTTTGCTCATCGAAGTTGTAAAACACTGTGAAAATGCATAGCACTTGCCTTACTGTGTTTAACAAACAACACTTTTAAAAAACCTATATAAATGCTTTCTGTACAATTAATATTGTGAGTTCTTTTGCTTTCAAAATGAAACTGACTCATAGTGTCTAGAGGTTCTAGAATGCTGTTGTACCAGAGTAGGGTAGAACAGCATTCCAGACCTAGTTGGAACTGTGGAAGAACAGCATTTTGAAAGGGACAGAATTCTATACAGAACAATATTGAACTATACACTATAAGCATATCTCTCATTCTCCGCTTTTCTGTTTGTTTTTTTTCTGTTTTTATTTTATTTTTTTTTTAAAAATGGACTTATGGACTTATGCGGCTGATCGGTCCTGTGTGCTCTATGCATTTGTGTGCGTGCATGGGGAGAGTGGGAACATTTTGCAAAGTGGCAGGGTGGTCTGTACAGCACATTTTTTTTTTCTGTTAAAACAGTGCAAAAGCCACTTGATGACGTTTGTTTCCTTGAAACATAATGGGGGTTAGCTCCAACAAGAAGCAAGCAGCCGTGGTCAAGTGCCACTGACAGGCTACAGTCACATGCTCATCACCATTCTACATGGTTGGATGGACGGCTGCATGCTGCTGTTACCTTTATGTAAAGGCAGCACTCCAGCCCTCCAGTGACCAGCCAAGTAGAATGTTGCCATTTTGTCCATCCTGTCAGTGGCAGTTGGCGTTGTCCTTTGCATGATAACTTATTTTTGGAGCTGCTCAGTTAGCCAGGTCAGGTATGTGGTGGCAAGTGAATAATCTTTTTTGGTCTAAGTTTCAGATAAATATGTTTATCACTGCCATACTACTGTGTTTGTTTTCTTTGTTTTTTTTTTGGTTTTTTGTTTTGTTAATATCATTTTTCTTTACAGACACACAGAGCATCTGAGTACCAAGTCATCCGACAAACCTCTTTGGTGGTGTTGTCATGATCATCCTGATTCCCATTAGACAACGCTATCAGGTGAAGAGTTCTGCAGCAGTGCATCAGACGAGCAGGCGCAGCTGATGAAGACAAGTGCAGCTACTGAAGAGTTCTGAAGGCATCTGCTGCTTTGTGTCGTGCTACCCAGAACTGGTTTTGGGGAACTGTGAGTAGGTGAAAAGGATCTACTGGATATCGCCAGCAAGTCCCTCTCTCACCAAAAAAATAGAAGACTGACAATCTGAAATTGAAACTGAATATGTGTTACTAGCAGTGAGGTCAGAAGAAGACAGAAGGGGAAGGAAGGAAACATATTCAATTCAGTGCTTTACAGTAACTGGTAATTGCTATTTTTCTTTTAAACTTAGATTGTGGGCTTTTAGTGACACTATACTTTCTTTGTTGTCTTTACTTATAATTGTTTTTGGGCTGTTGAAAATTTAAAACATAGTGGTGGTGTAATTCTGTGCTGTCTTTAATTGCTGCAAATTTTCACCCCCCTTCCCCCAACTCTTAATTATATGCCCTGTTAAATCTGATTGACAGGACATAAACACAGGGGATAGTAAAGGGTGTGGAGTAGGAGGGGCATAAGGGGAAAGAAGCCCAATCTCAGCACAAGTGTTTTGACTCATTTATTTATTTATTGGTTTATTTTCTTTTTTTTTTTTAAAGAAAAGTATCTGAGGATCAGTGGCAGGATTTTTAGGACAGTAAATTAATAAAAAGGGAACTAGGAGAGCTTCAGTAGCAGACAAGTAGTGGAATTGCAGTATAATGTGGGGAGTGCTGCAATGCAGTGGCTGTGGGGCAGCCATATTCAGGCAGACCTTCTGGACACTGAGGTGCTGCCCTATCTGCATGCATCTCTCTGGACTGTGGGATGAGGTAGCCAGACTCAGAGTGGAAGTGAACTGGGTCAGGAGTACCATCACCCCTATCCAGAGACCACCCAGTCCAATGCTACTGCCTCAAAGGATGCCAAGAACGAGGAGCACTTGGATGACAGTGGGCTCAGGGAGGGTTAGAGCAGTCAGGCAGAGGCACATCCCAGATCCTATTCACTCAAGAACTCATATGCCACACTGGCAAATAAGGACAACCAAACAGAGGTACCCAGAGAAGTGGAAAGAAAGGATGTGGAGGTTAGCCAAGGAGGTGACCTCAGTGGGGAAAGCAGTGGACCCCAGAGGAGGAGGAAGCGAATCCTGGTGGGGGACTCCATCATAAGAGGGATCCAGCTAGGAACACAGGAGGGGGAGGACAGGGAGGTGAGGTGCCTACCAGGTGCCACAGCATGGAGGGATGGAAGGAAGATCCTGGGGATCACTGGAAAGGCAAGATGGGAGGGTGAGCTGGATGTCATTATCCACCTAGGTACTAATGACCTGGCAAATGGGAAGCCAAAGGAAGTTCAGGAGGAGTTTAGGAAACTGGGAATGGGTCTCAAGCAAGTAGCTACTTCTGTCACTTTCTCAGAAGTACTACCTGTGAGAGGCAAGGGAGAGCATAGGAGTGCATGCACCAGGAACTTTAACTCATGGTTGAAGAACTGGTGCTGTGAGAAAGGGTTTGGATTCATTGGTGACTGGGGACCCACCTGGAGGGATGGAGGTTTGTTCAAGCCTGACGGCCTGCATCCATCCTGGAAGGGAATCCAAGCACTCAATGATAAGTTTAAATGCTACATTGACAAGCATTTAAACTAGCAAAGGGGGGTGGCAGGCCAGCAAGGAGGGTACCTACTTGCTCACCCTCCACAGCTAGCAGTGGAACCAGTGAACCAGAGAAGTGGCTATCTCTGCAAAGCAGTGTGCAAAAGATGGAGATTAGTGCCCAAGAGATGGACAAGTAGAAAAGGGGCAAAATTCAGCAGAAGGGCAGACAGCAAGAAGAACCAGGGATAAATGGCAACCAAGGAAGGGGCTGGAGTAGAACAGTGAAACAGTCTAGGGAGGTCAAATCATGGAAAGCCATGTGTGCAAATGCCAGGAGCCTTAGCAACAAGATGGAAGATCTGGAGGCTGTCATGGTACAGTCAGACCTGGACATTGTGGCCATCACTGAAACCTGGTGTAATGATAACCACGACTGGGAGATGGCCATACCTGGCTACAACATATTCAGAAGAGACAGAGCAGGCAGGAAGGAGGAGGAGTGGCACTGTATGTGAAAAATGACATAAGGGCCACAGAGATCCAGGAGGAACAAAATGGGGGAGAGATACTGTGGGTTAAGCTGGAAAGGAAAATGGGGACAGCCATCGCACAGGTGTGGTCTATAGACCACCAGCCCAGGAGGAAGAAACAGATAGGGAGCTGATGCTAGCCATCCAAAGGATGGCAGACAAGGGTGAGGTAGTACTGGTTGGAGACTTCAATATTCCAGACGTGGACTGGAGCATCCCAGCAGCAGCATCAACTAGGAGCAGATTTATCCTGGACTCCCCTTCAGGGTGCCTTCCTCAAGCAACTGGTCATGGAACCTACTCGGCAGACGGCAATACTGGACCTTGTGCTCACAAACAGGGACAGTGTGATGGGGGTAACAGTGGGGGAGCACCTGGAAAACAGTGACCACCAGTCATTGTGGTTTGAAATCACAGAAAGAGCAGAACCAAACTACACAAAACCACGTATCCTGGATTTCAGGGGGGCAGACTTTGGGAAAATGGGGGAGATACTTGAAAGAGGCATGAAGGGGAATGGGACAGGAATCAGGGGTTGAGGAACAGTGGGCAGTATTTAAAATGGGGATTACAAGAACAACAGAATTATGCATTAAGCAGGTTAGCAAGAGGAAAAGGAAGAGGAGACCATTATGGTTTTCCAAAGAGGTAGCAAAGAAAGTGAAAGCCAAAAAGATTGCATTCAGGCAATACAAAAAGACACAGGCAGAAGGGGATAGGGAGAAGTACCAGGAGAAGCAAAGGGAGGTAGGGAGGTCAGTAAGGGAAGCCAAAGCTCAGACAGAAGAACACATTGCAAAATCAGTGGGTAGAGGGGACAAAACCTTTTACAGGCACATAAGTGAAAAAAGAAAGACAAAGGGAGGGATCGTGAAACTGAAGGGGGAGGATGCAGGCCGCATGGAGGATGACAACAGTAAAGCTGACATATTGAACAGGTATTTCTGCTCAGTCTTTACTGAGGAAGAGGAGGGTAATGGGTCTGAAGGGAGTACAAGGGGTAAGAATGGTGCAGAAATGGACACAAGTCCCTTTACACGAGAAAGGGTCCTGAAGGAACTGGAAGTAATAAGAGTTGGTAAAGCAATGGGGCCAGATGGGTGCACCCTGGGTCCTTAAAGAACTAAGAGGGTGGTGGCTGAACCTCTGGCTATCCTGTTTAGCCGATCACTGGAAACAGGGAGGCACCCAAAGACTGGAGGACAGCAGATGTAGTCCCTTATACAAAAGTGGGACAAAGAGGAAGCAGGAACTACAGACTAGTCAGCCTCACCTCAGTAGTGGGGAAGATCATGGAAGCACTACTGAAGGAGAGATTGTTGGAACATCTGGTTCTCAATGGACTACAGGACCCAAGGCAGCATGGTTTCACCAGGGGGAGGTCATGCCAGACCAACCTCGTTGAGTTTTTTGACTGGGTGACTAGGAAGGTGGATCAGGGGAGGGCAGTGGACATGGCCTATCTGGACTTCAGCAAGGCCTTTGACACTGTGCCACATAGAAGACTATTACACAAACTGGGGAATATGGGTGTGGGCAGGACAGTAGTGTGGTGGTAGGTAACTGGCTGGGTGGCAGGACACAGAGGGTGGTGGTAAATGGCTGTCACTCCACAGAGGGAAGAGTGACCAGTGGGGTACCACAGGGATCAGTGCTGGGACCGTCCTATTCAACATCTTCATCAGTGACATTGTGCAGGACCTAGAAGGCAGAATTTCACTGTTCACTGATGACACAAAGCTCTGTAACAGAGTAGACACACCAGAGGGTGTAGACAGAATGAGAAGTGACCTGCAGAAACTTGAAGAATGGTTAGGGTTTGGCAGTTGAAATTCAATGCAAAGAAGTGCAAGATAATGCATATGGGGCACAAAAACCCTGGCACAATATATCAGTTGGGGGTAAGGATATAGCATGCACCAAGCAAGAAAGGGATCTTGGGGTTGTCATCTCTGATGACCTCATAGGGAAACAGTGTGACAAGGCAGCAGGTAAAGCAAATAGGATGCTGGGATGTATAGGCAGGGCATCACCAGCAGGAAAAGGAGGTCATAATTCCGCTATACATGACACTAGTGAGGCCCCACCTGGAGTACAGTGTACAGTTCTGGAAACCATACCTACGTAAGGACATAGACAGGGTAGAGAAGGTTCAGAGGAGGGCAACAAAGATGGTGCATGGATTGCATCACAAGTCCTATGAAGACAGGTTGAAGGAACTGAACATGTACTCCTGGAGGAGAGGAGGGAGAGAGGATATGATAGAGACATACAGTCTTACAGGGAGGAACAGGGGCAGGAAAACACTATTTTTAAGTGAAAAAGATGTTCCAGAACTAGAGGGCATGGGATGAAGTTGGAGGGGGGACGATTCAGAGGAAACATAAGAAAGAATTTCTTCACAGAACGGATGGTGGACAAGTGGAACACCCTGCCAGAGGAAATGGTGGGGGCTGAAACAATCACGGGATTCAAGAATGCATGGGATAGACATAAAGGAATTCTGGAGGTCAAGGGTAAGGGGCAACAGACTTCTAGGAAAACAAACTGAACTTACAAGCTCAAATGGGCAGACTGGGTGGGTCATAGGCCCTTATCCGCCAACACTGTCTATGTATCTATGTCACCGTCCACTTCATAGAAACTTTACAGTTATTCAGGCAGACAGTGGTGCAAATAATGCAGAAGTACTGTAATCTCACCAAGACATTTCCACTTCTGATTGTTGTATGCAATTGTCAGTTACACAAATGTCAGTCAGTTGGTCAGTGAGTCAGTCACTCAGTAGTAAGTTGTTACACTATTAAGTTACCAAATGGGTCTGCATTTTACTGATCTATGTGACTATGTGTGTGTGTAACATACTTGTGCTGTCATATCTTATGCTTAGCACTTGTTCATTTATTAGTTGGGTTGGTATTCAGACAAATGACACACACATCATTGTTTTCACTCAGGTAGTTTGATTTTGACAAAGTTTTCTTCCACCTTGGTGACAGGACAGCTGTGTTTTTTTTTTTTTCTTTTTTTGCTCAGTTACTTGTCTTCGATTATATCCTACATGCTGCCTATAAGCAAGGATATCTGTATTCACAGAAACTACTACTGATGCATCCACCCCACCCCATTACTCCTCCCGAATCTGACAGTTTAAAAGTTACACCAGACCAGGGACACAGGTGGTCATCGGGGTGGATTATCATACATGCTGCCTATAAGCAACGATATCCACCATATGCACAGGTACTGAACTGAATCTAATGCACCACAGCCACCCATCAACCCACCACTCCAGAACTCACTGACAGGGCTGGATACCATACATGCTGAATATAAGCAAGGATATCCAGACCATGTCCACCCTCCACCCACCGTATCCACAGGTACTGATGCACCGTTCACCCGTCCATTCACCCTCCTAAACCCACCACTCCAGAGATCAGTAGTTACCACAGGGCTGGAATCGATCATGTATGCTGTCTATAAGCAACGATATCCACCTGACCATATCCACAAGTACTTACTGATGAAGTAACCCCCCATGACCCACTCTGAGTCCTAACTTAATTTGCTGGCGGGATATCTGCACTGCAGGCTTGAACTGGATATCCTATGCTGCCTATAAGCAACAATGTTCACTTAATCCACATGTGCAGATGCACTACTGAGTGACTGACTGACCTGACCTACTCCACCCAACAGTTCTATCTAACTGATAGTGTGTGTAGGTGTCATAAAGCAGTTGTCCTCCTCTCCGTGTTTTTGTGCTTTAGCACATGGATTTTGAACACTACATGGTTTTCTCAACGACTTGAGTTGGGGTTTAGTATCATCACTATATTGAAAAAAAGACTGACCCCTGACATGACGGTCCATCCAGACCACCCTATTAAGGCCATATCAATCCATTACAATATATTAATATCCTCCCACATTTCTAATTCCAGTGATCAAACAAATTATTGCATCCAGTCATTTGTAAAAAATGGAGAAATTTTTATTGTTTCATAGAAAAACTTCGAGAGAAACAAGACGAGCACAATGAGAAGTTGAAAGTAATAATGCAGATACGAAGTGTTGTAGTGAGCAACTTTGGCCTGAGGGTGATCATGGTGGCACAGGCACGTCATTGTGCAGCGTTACAAATAGAACAGATACTGCTTCATCATCGTGTGTAGTGATGCTGAAGGATGAGGAGTTATAGCCTAGTAGTAGTACTACTGTGGCAACAGCTGATGGTTCATCACACATGATACCCCCCAAAAAAATATATATGTGGTGTTCAGGAAGAGAGAAGGATGCTGTGTAAATGGTTAGATTTTAAGGTTGCTGATGGTACTGTTTTAATGTACTGTAACATTTGGAAGGCACCTGGTAAAAGAAATACCTTCACCTCGGGCTGTACCAACTACAGCCACACAACGCTTATATGTCATAATACAAGTACCGAACATGTTCTGGCAGTAAAGGAAGTTCAGCTTAAAAAGTCCTTTAATACAGCAGCAGTGAATGCTATTAAAAAGGTAAAGAAATGTGCTGCTGCAGCCATGTATTCAGTGTATTGGTTAGCAAAGGAAGAGCTGCCCCCTTCAAAATTTGCATCTCTTCTGAATCTTCATGCCCTTTTAGGTGCTGAGGTTAATCCTAATGTGTACACACACCAAGACTCTGTCCGAGAATTGCACAAAGCATGCAGCGATGTTATAAAATAAATATTTTCAGAAATTGCTTCAGCATCATGTATGGGTATCATGTGTGATGAATCAACAGATCTCACAATCAGCAAAAAACTTGTACTTTATTGTCAAACTGTGGTCAATGGGACTGCAAAACACGTTTTCTAGAAAACCTGCAGATATCAGATGGTAAAGCAGAAGGCATAACAAATGTTATTTTAGACTTCTTTCATAAACGTAACATACCATTTGAAAAGTGTATAGGATTCTGTTCAGACGGCGCGTCAGTGATGAGAAGTTCACATACAGGGGTAGCAAAGCGACTAACTGATGTGAACCTGTATATGATTTCAGTTCACTGCCTTGCACACAGGCTGTCTCTTGTTGCATCTCAAGCAGCAAAACATGAGAAATACTTGAAGGACTATCAGAGTACACTATAATCTGTGTTTTCATATTTTTCAAGTAGTGCTGTCAGGACTCATCGTCTGACAGAATTAGAGGTTCTGCTTGATGACCCAGTGCTTCGTCTCAAAGAACCCAAACAGGTTCGCTGGTTAGCACTGCATAAAGCAGTTGAGACTGTTAGTAGAATACGGCTTTCTCTTGTAGCTTTTTCCGAGAATGACACCGCTGCTTCCACACAAAATGCCACAGCAACAGGGGTCTTAAAAATGCTGAAAAGTGTTAAATTTTTTGTAGTAACACAACTCTTGCTTGATGTTCTTTCACATGTAACAAAACTTAGCAAGCTTTTTCAGTCTGATAACTTAGACCTAACCATCATTATGCCAGTGATTACTAGTGCAGTAGACAGCTTAACGGCAAGGAAAAAATCCTGGTCCAATGCTCAAGGGGGTTCTCCAGCAACTTACTGAGAATAACGGTTACCTTACTTTAGAAGCAAAAGGACAGACCTGTAAAGTAGAAGAACAGCAGTTCAAATCGCAGTTTGAGAAGCTTAAAAATAGCTACCTAGACAAACTGGTAAGCAACATTCAGGAAAGATTTCCCAACGAAATGATGGACATTTTGTGTGCTTTCCAAATTTTTGATCCTAAAACAAAATGGGATACTTCACCTCTTCCCCCTGACTGTGGTGAGAAAGAACTGGATATTCTTCTTTCTCATTATGGTCAGAGGCATGTCATTGAAAGTGGTGCTGAAAATGATCTTCACAAAGGTAAATATGCTACAGAGATAGAGTGGTCTCGGGTTAAAGGATTACTTCAGCAACCTTGTTACTCTCAGATGCAATTCTCGGACTTTGCCAAGATAATCATTTCGAAGTATTCTGCTATTTACCCCAACATTTCTTGGTTGCTGTCTTGTGGTCTGGCCATACCAATAAACACTGCCTGCTGTGAAAGGGGATTTTCATTGCAAAACAGGATCAAAACTAGGTATCGAAGTAATCTCTCAGATCCAAATCTTGAGATGCTCTCGAGAATTGCAGTAGAGGGTGTACCACTCAATGAATTTAATGTGGAGAAAGCCCTTCTAAAATGGAAATGAGCACGAGACCGCAGGGTGAAATTCACAGTTCTGGGAGGCAGAGTAATGAGCGAAGGTGGTGAGCCTTCATCTTCAGATTCTACATTATCAACTGATGCCACTGCAAGTCATAGTGATACTACTTGTGAAATGACTATTACAAGTCAGACTGAGCAGCCCAGCCCAGCCCCATACCATTGTTGTCTTCTGATTCAGAAGAATAATTGGTTGAAAGTGAAATATGCGTAACAACTTACAGTAATGTGCCTCACTGCCTGCCCTGCACCAGAATGTGGTTAATGGTGGCACTAGCACCAGTGCAACTGCACCACGTCTGCAAATCACCCAACCTGGTAGGTACACACTAATTGTACTTTACTGTATCTCCTGAATGGTACTACTGTGGCAGTATGGCACTCTCCCCCTGATAATCACCATCCAGTTATGTTGCAGTCGCATCGCACTGTCTTTTCTGTTTGGCACTGGCAGTGCACGTGCACCAGATAAATACTCTGGAACGGCACGGTGGTAACTCTCGGCACAAACCCCTTGAATTTAGTGACAGTCAATCGATCTCAGGGTCTTTCTTCCGTCTTTAGTTTAAGAAGTCCTCATTGAGTAAGTGTGGTTACCTAATCAACCTCCTCCTGTCTTAAGTTTATGTAGGAGAACTAGCCTCCCTCCCAGATCTTCCTATGGGATGCTCAGCTGCTTGGTACACTGTCCTACGGTGATGGTGGTACTTAGTGTGGGTAGGTACAGTACATGATGTTATGATGGCTGAGATACCACCAAAGAAGATAGAATAGACAGTCTTACACCATGATGGTGGTAAGACTAACAGTACATCTTCAGAGGGATCCGTGATCTCAGTTATCATGTGTATTTAATTCCTTCCCCATCCCACTTTTCTCTGGGGGGGGGTCTTTTCATTCAGGAACTGGCACCTGTGGTCCTTGGATATCTGCTGTATCTGTCTACTTACTGTATCCATCATCACTTTTTTTTTATAGCCAAGTAAGTCACTGGCTAGGACGCTGGGGTCCCGACTCCATCCATTTTCCTCTGTTCTCACTTCTCCCACAGCTCTTCTAGCCTTGTTCCAGAATCCACTCTGTTTCCAGGGAGGATAGGGGAGAAGAAGTGAAGTAAGGAGGGTGCTGTATATTTTCCCTTTGCCCTGTTGCTGTGGCATGATGTAATGGAAACTTAAAGCAGTGTAAGGTGTGCTCATGAAGAATTATGAGACGACTTTGCGTTTTCATCCGTGGTTCACTCCTCTCATGTAATGAATCATTATCATCCCCACATGATGTGGTATCAAGACAACCTATGTTTAAGAAAACAATGAGAAATTTGGAACATGATTGCAGCGAGTGCACCAGCCAGCACCATGTACTAAATACAACTGCAATCAATATATTATCTGTGTCATGATAACAGTCAGAGTTTTCAGACCACTGCCACTTCACTACGACTCCTACTACTACTAGGCTGTAACTCTGTAAAACAAGTTAATCACAGGGATTCCTTCCTTCCATCCATTCCTCCATTCTCATGTGTACTGCCTCGTATTGCAGTGTTTCACACTGTGTACAATACATCACATTACAACAATATGTTGTTTGCTCAGCTGTATTCACGTATAGCAGTGTGCAGTAGCTGCAGCCCCATGCAGACCTCAACAGTACAACATACTGTACACATGAAACGAGAACATTTCAAAATTTCACACCTTGCTTGGATACATAGCAAAGTAAAAGTAGAAGTGATTTTTTTTTACCAATTGTTATACATTTTATTGTTGTACAACAACTACATACAGAATCAGATGCCATTCAACATTTTTAACTTCTGGTATCTGGACTTTTTTCACAACAAATGTGTTGTTATTCTCTACCATCTTGGAATGTAATAGTGTAAAACAGACATCGGTGTAAAACGAATAAGTCTAAAATCTAATGTTAACCTAGTTACTTTTTGGGGGGTTATTATTATTGTAACTTGTACTACCTAGATGGCAGTTTTTTTTTTGTTTTTTTTTACATATTCCACATTTCACAAAAAAAATGTCTTCAGTGAACATGTTAGTCTAATGATATGAATGAACACTTGAAGGATATCAGTTCAAGTCTTTATAATTAACAGCAGTTATTAATTACATTTCCATTGCTGTATTAACATAAACTGTTAACTACTTCTCAATTTTAACCATAACAAACTACATCTACTATGGTATATGCTGTGTGTCAGCAACTTATACAACACGTTACACAACTGACAAGACTGTTAAGAAAATGTCTTACACACAATTGATAATTATAGCTTGATTTTACTTATGTGACATGGCAGATGACACTAAGTGTATGTATATGTGCATTGTTGATAGTTTATTGAACACTGATGTCTTGAGAGATCAGCTGGGACTACTCAAGTAAAATTTTTAGCTATATTACAGTGAGTTCAGTTGTCTTATCTTGTGTCACTAAGACAAATACAGTTTGATACACTCTACATCTACACTAAGGCACCTTGTGACTAAGCTAACATTACAATTACAAGAGAGTCACAAAATAACACTGAGACGTCTTCCTCCCATCCTGTCCCTCCTACTAGATGCTTGCTAATTACAGTGACAGGCAGAGATGGCACTGACAAGCACCGTTGAAATATCAACACAGATGTTGTCAACAATAACATGACATCATCTTTTCCCTCCAGACTCCAGTCCAGTGTCCCTCCTATCCCCTTCTCATTCTGCCTAAAAAGTAAATGACTGTCATTACAAAAGTGCAGTCCCACTCCCAGCTCATTTGATGTGTGTGAAAAAGTAGTGAACTATGCTTGCATACCTCTCGCAGGCTGCTCTGACTATTACTGTGGGTGTGCTGAGCTGACTATCCTCAGTCAGTCCTTTTCTGTTTTTCTCCTGTACTTCTGTTCCTGTACATAGTTGATCACGCAGATTGCATAGCTAACCTTAGCCGTCTTGGCTGCTACATAACCTGAAAGAGGCAAAACAAAAACAAGCATTTGTCAATGCTGAACGTTCGCTTGCAGGTATTTGCAGTGGTGTTTGGCATGTACGGTGCTTTACCCTAATGCCCTGTGCGATTGCTGGTATTTGCACAATAAATTTTCAGCATGACCTTTTTGTTACCCCCATTATGCGCTACATAGGCAGAAACACGTTTTGGGCAGGATGTGAAAAATGACAGCTGTACTGCTCATAAGGAAGTGTGGCAAAATGGCAATGTTGAAAATCTGGAGTGGAAATATTGAAAATTCGCAAACCTATGAGCGTGCATGGGAACTGTGCAGTGCACGCTCATAAAACAGTCATTGTTAGGAATTTCTTCACCAAATTTTCAACACTGGCATTTTAAAATCTCTGCTAATGAACAGTGTCACTGTGATTGTCTTACTGTGTGCCATACATTGATTTTGCACACCGACTGTGCCATTGTGCACTACATGGGCGGAAACACGTTTTGGGCAGGATGTGAAAAATGACAGCTGTACTGCTCATAAGGAGGTGTGGTAAAATGGCAATGTTGAAAATGTGGAGTGAAAATATTGAAAATTCGCAAACTTACGAGCCTGCATAGGAACTGCAATGAACACTCGTAAAACAGTCATTTTTAGGAATTTTGTCACCAAATTTCAACACAGCCATTTTAGACCTCTGCTCATGAACAGTGTCACTGTGATTTTCATGTGTCCCATACATTGAGTTCACACAACGATCGCGCCCATTGTGTGCTACATGGGTGAAACATGTTTGACAGGATGAAAAATGACAGCTGTACTGCTCATGAGGAGGTGTGGTAAAATGGCAATGTTAAAAATCTGGAGTGGAAATATTGAAAATTCGCAAACCTACGAGCGTGCGTGGGAACTGTGCAACGCACGCTAGTAAAATAGTCATTTTTAGGAATTTTTTCACCAAATTTTCAACATTGCCATTTTAAAACATCTACTAATGAACAGTGTCACTGTGATTTTCTTACTGTGTCCCATACATTGATTTCACACACCGACTGTGCCATTGTACGCTACATGGGCGGAAACATGTTTTGGGCAGGATGTGAAAAATGACAGTTGTACTGCTCATAAGGAGGTGTGGTAAAATGGCAATGTTGAAAATCTGGAGTGAAAATATTGGAAATTCACAAACTTATGAGCGTGCGTAGGAACTGCACAACGCATGCTCGTAAAACAGTTATTTGTAGGATTTTTTTCATCAAATTTTCAACATAGCCATTTTAAGGTCTCTGCTCATGAACAGTGTCACTGTGATTTTCTTAATGTGTCCCATACATTGATTTCGCACTCCGACTGCGCCACTGTGCGCTACATGGGCGGACACACTTTTTGGGTGAGATGTGAAAAATGACAGCTGTTCTACTCATAAGAAGGTGTGGTAAAATGGCAATGTTGAAAATCTGGAGTAGAAATATTGAAAATTCACAAACCTACGAGCGTGCATAGGAACTGCACAACGCACGCTCGTAAAACAGTTATTTGTAGGAATTTTTTCACCAAATTTTCAACATAGCCATTTTAAGGTCTCTGCTCATGAACAGTGACACTGTGATTTTCTTAATGTGTCCCATATATTGAGTTCACACACCGACTGTGCCATTGTGCGCTACATGGGCGGAAACATGTTTTGGGCAGGATGTGAAAAATGACAGCTGTACCGCTCATGAGAAGGTGTGGTAAAATGGCAATGTTGAAAATCTGGAGTGAAAATATTGAAAATTTGCAAACTTACGTGCGTGTGTAGGAGCCATTTTAAGACCTCCGCTCATGAACAGTGTCACTGTAATCTTCTTAATGTGTCCCATACATTGATTTCGCACTCCGACTGCACCACTGTGCGCTACATGGGCGGACACACTTTTTGGGTGAGATGTGAAAAATGACAGCTGTTCTACTCATAAGAAGGTGTGGTAAAATGGCAATGTTGAAAATCTGGAGTAGAAATATTGAAAATGCAGAACCTACGAAAGCGGTATAGAACTGCACAACGACGTCAGAAATAGTCATTTCTAGGAATTTTTTCATTAAAATTTTCAACATAGCCATTTTAAGACCTCTGCTAATGAACAGTGTCACTGTGATTTTTTAATGTGTCCCATACATTGATTTTGCAACACCAACCGCGCCATTGTGCGCCACATGGGCGGAAACACATTTTGGGCAGGATGTGAAAAATGACAGCTGTACTGCTCATAAGGGAGGTGGTAAAAGGCAATGTTGAAAATCTGGAGTGAAAATATTGAAAATTGCTAACTTACGAGCTCGTGAGGAACTGCGCAATGCACGCCAGAAACAGTCAGATTAGGATTTTTATCAGTTTGTTTAGATCCCTTCATGAATGATAACACCGTCACGGTGTTGTCTCAGGCCTGAAGGGTGATTTCACAGTCACTAGCGCGAAATCACCCTTCTGGCCCAAATAACGCCATGACAGTGACATTATTCATGAGAAGGGGTCCCAAAAACCCCATGTTGAAAATTTGGTGCAAAAATTCCAAAAAATGACTGAGATATGCACTAAAGTTGAAACCCCCCTATCTAGCCCATTATACAGCTTACCAGCATTTCCTCAGTTCGCGGTCGGCTTTGAAGGAGTGCGGACGTGTTCCCGGTCCATCAAGATCGCCGCGCCGAGCTCTGGAGGTAAGTATGGGGTGAGGGGTGTGGAGTGGAGCGCAGTGGGTGGGTGCAGGCTGTGGGGGACTGGGAGACTACAGGGACCGTTTTTTCTTTTCAGGTTTTTAAAAAACGGACTACGTGGACGCCACCACATTGGGGTGGGCCCGCAGTGGCAGAAGATAGCTGGGGCCGAGGAGCTGATGGGGATTGGGCACCCCGTCGGCAAAACAACGGAGGTTTGCCTCGCTGGGTGGGCTCCCAGCATGGCAGAAGGATGGCTTGGGGGGGCCGTGGAGCCAACGGGGAATTGGGCACCCCCATCGCCAAACAAGGTTTGCCACTCTGGAGTGGGATCCCAGCGTGGCACCAAAGCTTTGGGGGGGCAGCGTGACGCGGTGCTCGGTATCACAGCGGTGGTTTTCTTTGAAGCAGAAGACCACCGCTGTCATACAGAGCTCCCACACCCATTGGTGCAGGACCACCACGCCTGCTCAACTGAGCACTGGATTGAATGGGAGAGGCACACCTCCAAAGTGTGCTACTCTCCCAAAACGTTCCTTGCGAATGCGCCCAAGCGAACGTAAAAAACAGCTTAGAAATAATAAGTAAACTGCTTTAACTTCTGTATTATTAACATACAGACAATGTTAATGTGTTTCTGCAGCATTTCTGAGGATTCTGATTTTTGGACCCACAAATTTGGTTTTGGACACACATTTCTGGTAGTGGTGGGTCCAACTGGACCCACATTCATGGAACCCTACCGCTGTCACTGCCATACATGATTATGTCTTTCCCCTTTACTCCCCTATCTGATCCCTTTTAGTATGGAATCAAGCAACACTTGCAGCCCCCCCCCATTTCTCATCCCTCCCCCAAACTTTCTGTCACTGACAGATACAATTGAAAACAGAAAATAAAATTATCCAGGTTATTTACAAGGAATAAACTTGGGAATAAACTAGAAAAAGAGGGCTAACCTACATCCATATGAACATATGAATGTGTCAGTAGAAACAGACTGCCTGGTCTATCTAAATCTGCTTGAGTGTTTAACTAGCACCCCTAGTTTGCAGCTGCCCCACCCCCTCCCCTTGTCATCCCACTGCCAGCCCCACCTCCCCCACCCTCACTCTCCCCTGTTCCCTGTCCCATGCCCTTTTAAAGTTGTTCACGGATTTACAGATTTGCATGATACCACCCATTCTGGTTGAGCATTCCATTTTGCTACCACCTCTCTGTGAAATAGTGTCTCCTCATTTCCTTCCAAAATCTTCCTCTATTCTTAGCCCATGCCCCTGGTGACCCTCCCCCTTAACTTAAAGACCCCATCTGCCCCGATCCTTATTGATTCCCTCAGATACTTGAATGCCTCTATCATGCCCCCCCATCCCTCCTATACTCCAGGGTGTACATATTCAGGTCTCCCAGCCTGCTGTCAGTCTCTCCCCTCCATTCTACATATCACCTATGTTGCCCTCCTCTGTACCCCCTCCAGTAGAATGATATCACGCTTTAAGTATGGCCTCCAAAACTGCACACAATACTCTTAAGTGCAGCCTTACTAGTGACCTGTAGAGGGGCAAGATCAACTCTCTTCACCTGGACGAAAACCCCCTCGCTATGCACCCCAGCATTTTGTTCACTTTTGCAGCTGCTCTCCTGCACTGGGCAGTGTTTATCATGGTCCCTGTTATTACCCTTAGGTCCTTCTCCTCCTCAGTGATCCTCAGCTGAACCCCTTCCAGCTAGTATTCTCTCCTTGGGTTCTTCACCCCAAAGTGCATAACCTTACACTTCTTTGCACTGAACCCCAACTGCCACCTTTCTGACCACTCCTCTAGCTTGCTTAGGTCCCCCTGCAGCTGCTTCCATCCCTCCTCTCCATCCACCACTGCTCCGACTTTGGTGTCATCAGCAAAAAGACTTATCTTGCTCACCATCCCTTGTGCAATGTCTGTTATCAAGAGCCCAAACAATACTGGCCCCAACACAGAGCCATGTGGCACCCCACTTGTCACCGGCCTTGAAGTTGAGAGCTCCCCTCTCACCACCATCCGCTGTAGCCTCCCACTTAGCCAGCTTGTAATCCAGTTCATCATTTTTCCCCTACCCCTACACCAGTTAGCTTCCCTCCAAGCCGCCCATGAGTCACAGAATTGAAGGCCTTGCTGAAGTCCAAGTAAAGGACATCCACCGCATGACCCTTATCCAGTTCATCTGTTACCCAGTCATAATACTGTATCATAGAAACATAGACTTTGATGGCAGATAAAGACCGCTTGGGCCCATCTAGTCTGCCCATTTCCCTACCTACAGGTTAGGCCACAGATCCTAGTTAACCAACAGCCTATTTCTTCCTACCCCCCACAAGAACTGCCTTATGTCTATCCCATGCATGCTTGAATTCTCCCACAGTTTTAGACCCCACAACCTCCTCAGGAAGGCTGTTCCATGCATCCACTACCGTCTCTGTGAAAAAATACTTCCTCACATTGCCCCTGAACCACCCCCCTCTATCTTTAAATTGTGTCCCCTTGTTCTTGCATGTCTCTTTTTCTGAAAGATGCTACCCTCTTGGACTTTGTTAATTCCACTGAGGTACTTAAAAGTTTCTATCATGTTCCCCCTCTCCCTTCTTTCCTCAAGGGTATACATATTAAGCTCCTTTAGTCTCTCCACATACGGCTTCTCTTGCAGACCCTGCACCATTTTAGTTGCCCTCCTCTGGACTGCCTCTATCCTATTTCCTTGCGGAGATAGGGTCTCCAGAACTGGACGCAGTACTCCAGATGGGGTCTCACCAACTGTCTGAACAGAGGGATAACAACTTCCAGTTTTCTGCTGGTGATGCTTCTCCCTATGCATCTCAGTATACCCTCAGCCCTCCCTACTGCCTTCTCACATTGCTTGCTAACCTTAAGATCATCTGATATGATTACCCCCAGGACCCTTTCCTTTTTTGTTGTTTTTACTACCTCCCCACCAAACTGTGTATTCTTCCCCTGGGTTCTTGTTTCCCAGATGCATTATTTTGCACTTCTTTGCATTGAATCCTAGCTGCCATACTTCTGACCATTCCTCCAACCTTGCCAAGTCCTTTCTCAACCTTTCCATGCCTCCTTGTGTATCAATCCTGTTGCAGATCTTTGTGTCATCTGCAAAGAGGCATACCTTTTCCTTCCAGTCCCTCTGTAATATCACTTATAAAGACATTAAAAAGGACTGGACCCAGTACTGAACCCTGCGGTACCCCACTAGTAACCCCTCTTTCTTCAGAGTGGACTCCATTTACAATTACCTTCTGTGTCTTGTTGTCCAGCCAATGTTTTACCCAGGCTTCCACCCTGGGACCCACTCCCAGGCTGGTTAATTCAACTTTTAATCTTTTGTGTGGGACTGTGTCAAATGCCTTGCTAAAGTTTAGGTAGGCCATGTCCACTACCCCTCCCTGGTCTACTACTTTGGTCATCCAGCCAAAGAAATCTATTAGATTCATCTGACATGACCATCCCGCTGTGAAGCCATGCTACCTTAGGTCCTGTGCCCCACTGGCCTCTAGGTACTCAACAATTCTTTCCTTCAGAAGTGACTACCTCACTTTACTTACCACAGAGATCAAACTGACAGGTCTGTAGTTTCCTGCCTCTGTCTTGCTCTCACTTTTGTGAAGGGGAATCACATCTGCCTTCCTCCAGTCCTCAGGTACCACACCATCCTCCCATGATTTATTAAAAAGGGTAGTCAGTGGTTTCACTAGTTCCCCCTTAATTGTTTTAGAATTCTGGGGTGAATTCCATCAGGCCCCATTGCTTTGTCCACCTACAGTTTTAGGAGTTCTTGCAGAACTGTTTCTTCTGTGAAAGGACTGGGATCGACCCCCCTATCAAGAGTGCTTCTGTTAATTGGATTAGGCACTTCCCCCTCCTCTTTTGTGAATACTGAGCAGAAATATTCATTCAGTATCCCTGCTTTTTCACTGTCCCTCTCTGCCCACCCACCGTTCATTCTATTCAGCCTCACTATCCCTCCCTCCCTTTGTCTTTCTATGCTCTCTGATATACCTATAAAAGGTTTTATCCCCTTCTTAACCGAGTTGGCTATCTTTTCCTCAGTTTGGGCCTTTGCTATTCTGATTTCCCTCCCTGCTTCCTTCTTCCTTAACTGGTACAACTCTCTGTCCTGCTCCTTCTGCATTTCCTTATACTTCCTGAATGCTATCTGTTTCTCCCCGACTTTCCCAGCCACCTCTTTTGAGAACCATAGTGGCTTTTTCTTTTGTTTTGATTTGTTTATTTGCTTCACACAAAGGCTTGTTGCCTCTGTGATGGCAATTTTGATGATTCCCCATTGTTGCTCCACCCCTCCTTCTAACCTGTTTGCTAGTGCTTTTCTGAGGCACTCTCCCATCTTGCCAAAGTTAGCCCTCCTGAAGTCCAGTACCCTCTCTTTTGTATGGCTTGACTCTGTAGCTGAGTTTATCATGAAGTACACTGTTTGATGGTCACTTGTTCCCAGATGGCAACCCACTTCTAGATCCGAGATCCTCTCACTGCCCCCATTTGAGAGTATGAGGTCCAAGATTGCTCCCTCACGAGTGGGTTCCAAAACTAGCTGTCCGAGGCCTGCCACCTGTAGAGCATCAAGATTGGCCCTGCTCTTGGATGTGGCTACAGCAAATGTGCTCCAGTTAACATCTGGCATATTCAGGTCTCCCATCAACAGTATCTCCCCTTTCTCTGCCATTCTAAGAATGCCTTCTATCATATCCTTGTCCATTCCTTCCCCTTGACATGGGGGTCTGTACACAACCCCTGTGTGGATTGTGGTGCCCTTTCCAGTCACCAAGGTGACCCACAGTGCCTCCTCTCCTCCCTGTTTACTTTTTTGTTCAGGTTGGTTTGACAAGACTTCCCTGAAATGAACCCATGCTGCCTCACATCCTGGAGGCCATTGTCCTCCATACGACACCAGTCTTTTCTTTAGAATTGTTTCCATGAGTTTGCACACTATGGAGATAAGACTTACCGGGTGATAATTACCTGGCTCATCCCTTGGTTCGCTGTTGAGTAATGGTACTACATGTGCCATCCTCCAGTCCAGTGGTACACATCCCAACTCCAGTGAGATGCTGTACAGATCTGACAGCAGCTCTGCCAACACCTCCTCCATCTCCCTCAGCACCCTGGGGTGGATACCATCCAGTCCTGGTGCCTTGTCTACCTTCAGTGCCCTCAGTCCCTCTCGGACTCTAATTGCCTCAATTCTTTCACCTGTTGACTCCTCTCCCCTGTCCCAACCCTCCCAGCCCAAGGTGGTAATGGTCCCCCCCTTTCTTGCATGAAAACCAGATACTGATATCCAGTTAACAGAAAGTTTAGAAAACATGGATATTCCCAATAATTTCATAATAATGGGAAACTTCAACTTGCACGACATTGATTGGGAAAACTATATGGCTAGGACTCTGATCTAATCAAGATATCTGGATGTGTTTAGTCTCACTGGCATGGAACAATATGTACGAGAAACAACAAGGCAATCGAATATACTAGACATTGTTCTAAGTAATACGGAGGATAACATTCAACAATGCAGAGTTACTACCCCACTAGGTTCCAGTGACCATGCCAGGGTAGAATTTAATATATGAGATCAAATTGCCAAAGTTACTAGTGAAATATTAGTCAGAAATTACAGCAGAGCAGACTACGATATAGTAAGGGAGGAGTTCAGTATATGGAAGTGGAAGGACGATTTTCAACAAAACTCTTTGTCCAAAATGTGGGATGCTCTGGCTGGGAAGATATAACAGATTATTGATAAACACATTCCATGCAAAAGGAAATATAATAGATATGGGAAGATTCCTGTTTGGTTGACTGACAGGATTAAAAAATTAATAAATAAATAAAAAAAAAAAACAAAGCTTATGCCAAAGCTAAAAAAAATGGCCATGACAAAGACAGGGTTAATTATAAATATCTTCTTAAAAAGGCCAAAAAAGTATCTTAAAAGCCAAAAGGGAATATGAATACAAACTGGCAGATAAAATTAAAGATAACTATAAAACCTTTTACAACTATGTTAGTTGTATAAAAGGGGGGCCACAAGGGATAGGCCCAATTAAAGATACAGATGGTAGTATGATACAAGATAATGCACTTATGGCTGAAAAGTGTAATAACTACTTTTTATCAGCAAGAAATAACATAATGAAAATAATTGTAAAATTGAATTAAAAAAAGGACATATCAAAAATAGACTGCTCAACCTAAATCCTGGCAAATCCCTGGGACCAGATGGAAGCCATCCTAATGTAGTTACTGAACTAGCTGAAGTTTTGGCAGAACCTCTAACCTACCTCTTTCAGGCTTCCCTGGATCAGGGAGAAGCAGCAGATGCATGAAAAGAGGCAAATGTAATCCCTATCTTTAAGAAGGGTTCCAGACAGGATGTTAGCAACTATCGACCAATAAGTTCGACCTCAATTCTTGGCAAGGTACTTGAAGGGGTTATCAAGGACCATATAGAACTGGACATGCAGCAAAGAGGGGATATTGATGATGCACAATATGGTTTTAAGCATGGCAGGTCGTGTCAAACAACCCTACTGGGATTTTATGAGAATGTTAGTACGGCCTTGGATGTGGGTAGCCTAGTGGATGTCATTTTTCTGGACTTCTCCAAGGCCTTTGATAAGGTCCCACATGGTGAACTAGTGGACGCCCTGATAGAACATGGCATCCAGGGGAACATAACACGATGGATTAACTCTTGGTTACATGATAGAAGACAGAGAATGACAATCAGGGGCTGTAACTCTGGATGGTCGAGGGTGACGAGTGGGTCCCACAGGGATCCGTTTTGGGTCATTGACTCTTTAATATATGTGTGTGTGTGTGTGTGTGTGTGTGTGTGTGTGTGTATATATATATATATATATATATATATAAATATATTAATTAGAGGCAAAAACTCCATTTAATGCATTAGTTAGGATTGTTCCACAGTGACAAAAGCGAGGAAATTTGGTGTTAGGGTTGAAAGCCTCCCCTTGGACCCCCTGCCCACACCCCCAATCAGCATCGGTGCATGTTAGGGTTGTCGGTCCTAACTCTCACCCCATTCTCCTATACCCTGCTTCACACATCTGATGGGGTGAGAGTTAGGGCCGGCAACCCCAAAGTGCACCCCGATGCTGGTTGGAGGTGTGGGTGGGGGGGTTCAAGGGGGGGCTTTCAACCCTAACACTGAATTTCCTCACTTAAGATGCTGTGGAACAACCCTAACTAATGCATTAAACAGACTTTTTGGCCTCTAATATTATGGTAGCACGGTAATGCTACCATAGTTAGGGTTGAGGAGCCATTTCTATGTTAAACCCCAAAACTTTGCACCTTAATAGCTTTGCAACCGTTTGCCAGATTTGGCTGAAATTTGGCATACATGATTAAGAACCATAGGCCTTGGCATCTGCCAAGTTTTGTACCAGTCAGATACACAGCTATGGAGTTATTAAGTGTGATTTGCGCACGCTTTTACACTTTTTCTGGAATTCTATGGTCACATGTCCAGGTTGCATGGTTTGCTCGACCAGTCTGAAATCTTCAGGGAACATGCAGCCAGGGTTCCCGATGTGCCTTTTGAAGATTTGGTGAAAAAATATTAACGGTTCAAAAGTTATTCAAAAAACAATTTCCCGGGTCACGTGAACGCAGCTTGAGTTGAAGCAGCAGATCCTCGGAGCTCCATTTATCACTCTATGATTTTAACCAAAAACAGCTTTCCGAGATAAGACTCACCCCTCTAAAGAACTCTAACAGCAGTGCAACGGTGATCTGAAGTGCGGGACCGAGTATTGAATGGAGGCTTATGTAAAAAAAGTGCTACCGGGACGATCCCCACCATCTACACCTGAGAAAGAAAAGGCCGCAAAACAGCCCAGGCAACAAGCACAGACGCAGCCGAAAATGACTGACGTAATAACTGCACTATCGAAGGAGAAATTTTTAGAGATAATGCATCCCCTTCAGACAGCAATATCTACTATCTCTGATGACCTTCAAGCAATTAAGAACTCCGTAGACTCTTTATCTAGAAGAGTGGGGGATTCAGAAACCAGAATTATAGCTATGGAAAAAAAAAGACAAGGTGGAGTTAGACTTTGTCAATGTGAAGCGCAGGCTCAAAAAACTGGAGGAGAAAACTGAAGATTTGGAAGGACGCAGTAGATGGAAGAATCTGGTGGTAATTGGTATCCCTGAGAGAGAGGAAGGGAGTGCAGCGGTTTCATTTGTGCAACGATTTTGTTTGAAAATAGCTGGTCCCTTACCAAACGGAGGAGATTACTTGATCGAGAGGGCTCATCGAACCTTGCGCCCCCCCACCTGCTTCTGGTCAGTCCCCGAGGCCAATGATTTTTAAGCTGCTTAATTACACTGATAAGCAGCATATACCCGGCAACGCGAAAGAGCTTCAGGAGGTGACCTGGGAGGGAAAGAAAATAAGAATTGTGCAGGATTTACCCTACTCGGTGCAACTGCGATGACAAGAGCGTCACCCTGTAGTATCCAAGTTGATTGCGGCCTCGAAGCAGTTCAGGGTTAAATATCCAGCTATATTGACGGTCAGAAACAAAGATAAGTGGATCTCTTATGATTCTCCAGCACAAGCCCTAACTGGTCTGAAGGAGCTCTTCCCGGAGTTATTTAAATAAAGGTACTGTTGGTGTAATCTACTGTACTGTCCTGTCAAATGCATATTTAATGGAGATGTAAATTTAGAAGGACAAGGTATTTCGGCATAAAAGGCGTGGCAATGTTACAAAGGGGGGGCTTGTTATCTGTGAATTCAAGTGCGATTTGATGATTTACTGAAGCTGCTCCTAAATCCACCATTGTACCTCGAACAAGAAGCAGAAGGAAGTGGATTGCAGTGGAAATTATCGAAATGCTCCAGACTGAAAGATGCGTGCAGCGGGAATAGCATACCAAGCTGCATAGTACTGGGCATTGGCGAGGATATGTGGTGATTCAGTAGGTGTGATAGCTTGAAGTTGATGCATTGGTGCATGCTTTCCATGGACGCTAACGGACAATTTGTTTGACAGAAAGAAATAGTGTCTCTTGGGGGAATGTCGTGGGGGTGCTGAATGTAACGCGTGGAGATATAAATTAGCGTCCTAAGTAATGTGGATTTTCAGTTTGACAATTGACTGCCTCACTGTTAATGTTGCTATAGGTGTATTTATAAGGGTCAAATAGCTTAAGCAATGAGGGGTTAGACACAAATGGGTTACAGGCTTGTAGAATGCCATAATATATATATTTTGTTTAGAAACTAAATTCTTGGTGTGCAGCAATACAAAAGTATGACATTTTACTTTCAGATTATCAGATGGCTGGTAATGTTAAGTACACATGAGTAACAGAATGTATTGATTTGATGCTGCATTTACATATAAGGCTAATAAAGGGGATTTGTCTTCTTTCTTTGGAATAGCTATTAACAGTGGGATATTTGGGATGGAGGGGGCTACGGGGATTAATGTTGGTAGGTTTAAACTTGCTTGTTGGTATAAATCATGTGGCATAGTAAGGTGGGGCAAACAGTGACTAGGCACTGGGGGTGTTAGTTTAATGTATAATGTTAAATAATTGTGGAGGAATGGGAAGTGAAATATTGAGGGAGGTGGGGGAAAGAACTACATACTGTCAAGACTTAAATGATAAAACTTCATTAAGGTGCATATCGGTTGTTCAACTGTTCTGTTGTGCTGCTGATGACGGTAAGACACTGGGACCCATTAGGGTACCCCTATTAAGAATTTCATTAATTATGCTACTGAAAGACAATTGTCATAGATGTTGAGTAGTAATTATTGTTTTGTGAGCTGGAATGTCAAGGGAGCCAAGGATAGGGTCAAAAGACAGGTCATGTTAAAGCATCTACAACAACTACGAGCAGAAATTGTTTTTTTTACAAGTAACACACTTGAAGTGGGAAGACATTCTCCTATTTAGGAGATTATGGGTTGGTCAGGTGTATGGTGCGGGAATCTCCACGAGTAAAGGAGGTGTAGTGATCCTTCTGGCCAAGAGTGTTCCATTTAAATTAGTTCAGGAAATTTGGGACCCGGAGGGTAGATTTATACTGTTACATGGAACCCTGGAGGCTCGCTCGGTCCTCCTAGGCTCCATATATGGTCCAAATAGTGATTCTCTCTCTTTCTTTGTGGATTTGTTAAATAAAATAGTGACTAATCCACTCAAACTCATTATATTGGGTGGGGATTGGAATTTGGTATCACAGACAGACGTGGACAGGTCTGATCGTGTACGAAGAGGTTTATCCCTCGTGCAGACAGCAATGAAGGAACTTATGTGCAATGCTGCCTTAGTAGATGTATGGAGAGTATTTAACCCTTCGGAAAGGCAGTATACTTTCTTTTCGACTGCACATAGAACACACTCATGAATTGATTATTTACTTGTAAGTGTCTCTGCAATTCCTGAAGTTACGAAAGTTGGAATTTTAGCTAGGGTACTATCTGATCATGCTCCGGCTGATATGGAATTTTGGTTGGGTTCGGGAGGCAAGTACTCCCCGCTGTGTCGTCTTAACAGTCAGTTGTTGAAAGATCCAGTTTCTCTAAATTATATTAGGGAACACATCACCTTCTTCCTCAATTGTAACCAGGGATCTGTAGACAAGTATGATTTAATTTGGGCAACTTTAAAATGTCCTTTGTGGGGTGAGTTTATTAAAATGGCCTCCAAAAGAGTAAAAAATCAAAGGACTCAGGCAGACACCCTTTTAATGTCAATTAGAAACCTAGAACTTAGCCTATCACGTACGTCCCTGGCAGAAACTTGGACTAGATTATACCAATTATAGGCCCAGTATGCTGAGTTGATATCTCAAAAAGCTGAGCTATCCTTGCACAGAGTCAAATTGAAATATTTAGACATAGGAGAGAAGGCAAGCAAATTGCTTTCGATGCAGATTTGCCAAATAGATTCCTCGCAATTTATTGCAGGAATCCTCTCTGGAGAAGATGGCCAAATCTGCACTGATCCTCAAAAGATGGCCGAAATGTTTGGTTTCTATTATCAAAAACTATATACAGCTGATCCATCTGCACGGCCTGATGTAGCGGACATAAATTCGTATCTTAGTTCAGTGAATTTGCCTAAGGCTACTGTTACAGAGGCAGCTTTATTAAGCACTCCAGTCACAATAGGAGATATCCAGGAGGCTATCCAGCAGTTACCTCTCAACAAATCGCCTGGACCGGGATGGCCTGTCAAATAATTTTTATAAAGCTTGTCAATCCGCTATTGCACCTGTGCTTATGGATCTCTTTTCCAATTGGTTTGATAATAGTTTATCAGACACTATGTTTCAGGAGGCCGTGATATCTTTAATCTTGAAACCCAGGAAGGATCCGCAAAACCTCTATAGTTATCGCCCCCTATATCACTGTTAAATACAGACATCAAAATATTGGCAAAAATTTTAGCTAATAGACTCACGAAAATTACTGGCAATCTGATAGGATGTGAGCAGGTCGGATTTATGACCGGAAGGTCATCTCAAGATCATGTGAGAAAGTTGTTACACATTATTGCAACTGCTAGAGACTCGAAGGTGCCTATGGTACTCCGTCTCATTGGATGCCAAAAAGGCATTCGACAGAGTCTCGTGGGACTTCTTGTTTGCCACCTTAGCTGCTTTTGGCTTCCCAAAGAAATTCGTAAAATGGGTTGAAATTCTATATTCGTGTCCCTCTGCCAGAGTTAAATGTAATGGCTTATTATCTCTCCCTTTTAAATTAACTGGGGTACTAGACAGAGATGTCCCCTTTCTCCACTGTTTAATTTATATCTAGAGCCCTTGCTTTTAAGAATGGCAGGACATAAGAATATCACTGGTATTCAAATAGGTGCAACAAGATATGCCTATTCGGTATATGCGGGACGATATTTTATTACATTTAGAGAGCCCTGGGTTGTCAGTTCCGGCCATTCTAGGTGAAATTGACGAATACTCTAAATTATCCTATTATAGGTTGAATCAAACAAAAACTAAGATAATGCCTTTGAATTATAAAGTAAACAAGGTAGAGCTGTCTTCCTTAGGCTTTGTTTGGGAAATGAAGGCTATAGATTATCTAGGTATCAAGATCTGTAGGGAATTTGGGACCATAAGGCGTAACAATATTGACAATCTAATCACAACAATATCTAAGGACTTGGAGAGATGGCAATTGTTGCCTATATCTCTTTGGGGTAGATTAAATATCATCAAAACAAATCTATTACCAAGGATATTATACCCTTTAGGAATGTTAGGCATGTATCTGCCAAAAAAATGGTTCTCTAGGCTACAAAGTAAGCTTAACTCCTTTTTGTGGAACAAAAAGGGTATTCACAGGTCTTACTTAAAGTTAACAGACCGAAGTTGGACAGGCCTTATGCCCCTCTTTTTATATTATATAGCCCAACATATAAATAAATTAGCCTTCTGGCATAACGACATTGAGATTAATGCATATTCCCCTCTGTGGTTATCTATTGAATGATACATAGCATCTCAAGTTAAGTGTTCACTATAGGCCTTTCTATATGCCTCCCCCGTGCATATTCCCAAGCCCCTTAGTAATAACCCCTTGGGATGGTCAATGAAAGTTTCTCACCAGGTCCAAAGATATCTTGCAGTAAAGTGGTACCAATCCTCCGACCAGCCAGTATTCAGTAATCCACACTTCAGGATCGAGGGTTCACCGATATCTCCATCTCTTTGGCCTCAGTTGAACCAATGTAAGGTCTCGGTAATGTGGAAGAATGGGAAATTGATCTCCTTTGCTCAACTACAACGGTCGATTGGTGCATTAAATAATGATGTCTTTAAGTATCTCCAAGTAAGTAAGGCCATTACCTCATTCTCTTTGCGGGTCCCCCTAAAAGATCCAGGTGAGAGAGAGAGATAACTACACTCTTGCAGACAGCTTCTCAATCGCATGCTGTTTCTAAATTGTACAAAACCTTACAGGAGTGAGACCACAGGTTGCCGTCTGGATCTTGTTCCTATTGGATAAGAGAATTAGGTATTCCAGATGACGTTACTTTATAGAAGACACTATGGACATCAATGTATAAATTGGTTAAACAAGATAGACTAAGGTTAGTTTGTTATAAAAACAAGAGGGCACAATTTGAAGATGGGGGGGCGGCTCAGAGGTAATTTAAGGAAGTATTTTTTCACAGAGAGGGTTGTGGATGTATGGAACGGCCTTCCAGAGGAGGCTGTGGAGTCAAAATCAGTTGTGGAATTCAAGCATGCATGGGACAGTCATAAGGCAATTCTAGGGTGTGGGGGTAAGAAGAAGTAGGCTGCTGGTTAACTAGGATCTGCAGCTTATCCAGTAGGTAGGGAAATGGGCAGACTGGGTGGGCCAAGCGGTCCCTATCTGCTGTCAAATTCTATGTTTCTATTATGCATGAGTTATACCTGATGCCAGTTAAACTCTTCAGATATGGACATTAGTTACATCATTGTGTAACAGATGTAAGAAAGATACAGGTTCTTTATACCACATGATGTGGCTATGTCCCTATATAAAGACATTCTGGATTTCTATTAATAATACTTTGGACCCTATCCTTGGTTTGAGTGAGCTCTTCACTCCGGAAATTTGTATGGCTAATTACTTTCCAGCTGGTACGCCTAGGTGTAGAAGAGCACATATAGCACTGGTGGCTGCATCTGCTAAAATAATAACAACGAGACATTGGACAGCCGCGAAATCTCCTTCGGTGCTGGAATGGTATAGGGAGATTATGATGGCACTACAACTAGAAAGGCATATTGCAAATATGCAAGATAGAGTCAAAGCCTTTACTTTGTTGTGGGGCAGTTTGGAGGCTATTTTGACAACTTGGAAGCATAATTGATAAGAGTCTCCTCTATTATTGCAGTTATGTGGTTAATAATGGTATGTAGTTCTTGGGAAGGGGGTGGAGGGAGGGATTATATTGTTTCTTTGTATTTGCACCTAATGTTCCCGATGGTGGATTGTCCTTTGTATTTAACTTGGTGTTGGAAAATAATAAAGCTTTGTTAAAAAAAAAAAAAAAATTTCCCATTATAAGTCAATCGGAAAAGTTAACAAAAAGTTCAACACTTTCGCAAATGCATTTTTACTTTCGCAAATGGGCCTGTTACTTTCGCAAATCGGCTATTTTGTTTTCAGTTGGTGATTAGAAAAATGCTTGGCATTTAAATTTGGGACCCTCTAGCAACCTAATTCGTTTTGTATTCACCTAGTCGGACCCTGAGGATGCTAGCCATGTCTTTATTTTGGAGTAAAACACCCCAGAAATATGTTTTTCAGATTTCTGGAAAAAATACTTTTGCAAAGTACTTTTGTGCTCACGAAAGTGTCGCAAATGTTTGCTAAAGCTTTTGCAAATTGCGACAGTAATTTTCTAGTCTGTGGGAAAATTACAGCAATTCTTTGGCACTGCACCGCAAAAGAACGGTTGGGAGTTTTGGGCTGAAATTTGGCGGGAACACAGCTGACATCTCACAGATGTGCCTTTCAGTGTTGTATTAAAAAAATATTACATGGTAGCAAAGTTACGGCACTCCAAAGTTGACCATTTTTCCCATAGGATAACATTACGGCGCCCGATGCATTACAAGAATCCTTTGGCACCCTGCTGCAAAATAACGGTTTGGTCTTTTTTCCTGAAATTTGGAGGGAAGACAGCTAACAGCCCATGGATGTGCCTTTCAGTGGATTGGTGAAAAAATATTACAGGGAGGCAAAGTTATGGCACTCCGAACTTCTCTTTTTTCCCCCATAGGATAACATTACGGCGTTCGCCGCGCCTTTCAGGGCCCGTATCTAGGAAACGGTGCGAGATACAGACTTTTCATCAGAAAAATTAAGTACAAAACTAATCAGGACAGTCATAAATCATATGACTTTAAAATTTTTTTCCTACGTCGTACGGTTCCTGAGATATACTGTAACCTATTTAGTATTCCAAGTCCTCATTTTCTGCTCCGATACCCATTATTATGCATACATTCTTTGTACTCACTGTATTTCTCTATTCAGCTTTTGGGGAAAACCAGCCTGTGCGCTTACATTACTGTTACCATTGCCCTTTCCGCTTGCGGTTCCATGCCGGTTTCACTTACCATTGATGTCTATGCCACCACGTGCGTCATATTTTGCGTTTTCATTTGCGCTTGCGTTTCTGTTATTTTTTGCCATTTGTATCTACCGTACTGTTTCTCTTTCTGTTTCACTTTGTGTCACCATGCCCATTGACATTTCCGTTTGCAGGCACCCTGTTACTATGTGAAAAGACATCACGTGGCACACCATTCCCATCTGCGCCACCGTGTTCATTACCCTTTCTGTTCTCATTCGCGCTTGCGTTACCTTGTGCGCCACTGTTAGCGCTTCTGTTTGCGTTGCTGTTCCTGTTACTATGCCACAAGACATCATGTGGTGGGAGTGCAGGGCCCTTTGAGCCCCACGCTCCCGCTGTTGCATTACATGCCAGGAGCGCGGGGCCCTATGTGCGTTATCCTTTGTGTTTTCATTTGCGCTTGCATTTCTGTTATTTTTTGCCATTTGTGTCTACAGTACTGTTTCTCTTTCTGTTTCACTTTGTGTCACCATGCCCACTGACATTTCCGTTTGCAGGCACCATGTTACTATGTGACAACACATCACATGGCAGACTGTTCCCGTCTATGCCACTGTGTGCATTGCCCTTTCTGTTGTCATTTACTCTTGCGTTACCATGTGCACCACTGTTAATGCTTCTGTTTGCATTGCTCTTCCTGTTACTATGCCACAAGACATCATGTGGTGGGAGCGTGGGGCCCAAAGGGCCCCGCACTCCTGCCACCACATTACATTCACTATTTCTCATTATTCTCAAAAAAAAGGGAAATTAGAGGCAAAAAACTCCATTTAATGCATTAGTTAGGGTTGTTCCACAGTGACAAAAGTGAGGAATTTGCTGTTAGTGTTGAAAACCCTAACTCCAAATTCACCCCCCCAGCACCACACACACACATGCAAGTATGGGCGAGGACCAAGTCAACACAACCAATGACAGACATCCAGCAGCAGGTGACAGAAATAACAAACAATTGTCTAAATGTACTACGAGACATTCCCACCCACCTGACCAGGTACTGCATGCTCAGTGGAGATCAACAGCAAAACTGAGGCCATGTACACCAAACGTACACATCCCTGATTGCAGCTGCACACAACGTACCACACTTAGTTGTTGCATGGCCTTACCTAACGATGCCCCACACCACACCACAACTGGTACTGTGCCGTTAGTCAATATAAATGCTAAAGGTGCATGATGACAGTTGTAGAAAGGTTTTAACACTAGTGAGTATACATTAATTAAGAGAAGTACATAAATTAACTACAAGACACTAGCATGCTCAAGATAAAAGTAGTGTTACATTTAGTATGTGATTTACATAGCAGTACATTTACTGCAATGGTTTACTCAAGATAGAGAGGCTGATGTAAACGTATGGAAATGCAATGCCTGTTCACCGCTGTGAAATTCGTACTGCCAGTATCAGATGCATTCTTACTGATGAAGGTGTACTGCTGATGTGCATACATAGACCTTCAGTGTGTTTCAATTCTAAAGATGCAGTAAGTATTCTTTGTAAGAAACAGTGTAATTGCATGGATCAGGCCAAGCAACTTCTAAATATCATAGCACTACTGAGCCAACAATGACGTACCTGTATCGGAGATGTATATAGGATAGATTTTCCTGTAGGCACTTACTGAGTAGGTTGTACCTGATAAAGACAATCTCATTGCATCTGTGATGACTAACATTCAAATAGTAATACATTTACTATTGTTGCAATGAGTGATCTATGCCACTTATGGACACTGTAATTTTTTTTAACAGTTGTTTCATACTCAGGCTGTATGCCTAGTGTTTGGGTTTGCCACACTTCTGTCACTGATGCTATCAAAGTGATAACTATGTTAATTGTGGTACAACAGGAATCAAGTAGGTATGGTGTAGATATAAACAGAATGTCTTTTAGTATTGATTTAACTCACAATGGGGTAAGTGTACTAGGACAGCAGGGGTTATCCTCTATCACTGACTCTGTCACTTATAATCACAATAGGGTTTCGATGACTGTAATGATCAAGTTACACTGTTCATCTTCATGAGTTCATATTCACAGCCATTCTCCAGTAACTAGACAGTGTATGGTGTAACTGGGTGGGACACTGTGTTGCAAAGCTGCTGCAGTGCCTAGCAGAGGGAGAGTATCTATTCATAAAGACAATTAAGCAATAAGGCATGACCAACAGTTATGTTAAATGGTCTGTTAATCACCCTGCAGGGGTTTAATGTTGAATGAGGCATAGCCGAGTGCCACATGTTGCTAGACAGTGATAAACTGACCATTAACATAATACCTGGGAGTGGCTTATTCCTATCATAATAAAACTGTTTTTTAAACAACATTAAACCATGTTCATCATATGGTTAGGCTTACATGTATGTTAATAAAAACTAAACATAAGGCTGTTACAATGCTTACAGTCAATTAGAAGCTGCATTTCTCAAACCCTTGTTATAATCAGAGATATTATACCTGTACAACTCCTTGGTTTTGCTGAACTCTATTGCTCAGGTGGCCCACAAGTGGTGTGGTCTGGTGTGGGGCATGGTGGTAGAACATGCAACTACTAAATGTAGTGCGTTGTGTGCAGCTGCAATCAGGATGTGTCGTTTGGTGTACATGGCCTCAGTTTACTGTTGATCTCCACTGAGCATGCAGTACCTGGTCAGGTGGGTGGGGATGTCTCGTAGTACATTTAGACAATTGTTTGTTATTTCTGTCACCTGCTGCTGGATGTCTGTCATTGGTTGTGTTGACTTGGTCCTCCCCCATACTTGCATGTGTGTGTGTGTCTCTGTGTGTGTGTCGTGCTGGGGGGGAGGAATTCAGAGTTAGGGTTTTCAACCCTAACAGCGAATTTCCTCACTTTTGTCGCTGTGGAACAACCCTAACTGATGCATTAAACAGAGTTTTTTGCCATGAATAAATAAATATCTATATATATATATATCTATATATACACACACATACATGCATACACACACACACAATCTATATATACACACACACCTATATATATATATATATATATATATATATATATATATACACATATACCTACACACCTATATATATATATACATATACACACACACACACACACACATATGAACACATATACATATCTATATCTATCTCTATATATCTATATCTATATCTATATCTATATCTATATCTATATCTATATCTATATCTATATATCTCTATATCTATATCTATAGACACACACATATATTCAGTGACTGCCGGAGGTGGGGTGTGGGAAGCGAAGTTTGCTGACAACACCCAAATAGGCTACACGGTCAATAACACCCTGGAAATTGCTAAACTACAGGAATCCCTAACTAGACTACAGGGCTGGGCACAGGACTCAAGGTTGAAATTTAATGTAGATAAGTGCAAGGTCATGCACTTTGGCAGAAATAATGCAGGGGCCACCTATAGTCTAAATGGACATCTTCTAGGGGAAGTTAGAGATGAAAGGGACCTAGGTATTAGGATCGCAAATGATTTTAAATTTAGCCAGCACAGTAGCCAGTTGGTCAAAAAAGCAGGCAACATTTTGAGCTGCATAAACAGGCACATAAAGAGTAGGAAGAAGGCGGTCCTGTTGCCCTTGTACAGGTCATTGCTGAGGCCGTAAATAGAATATTGTGCACAGTTTTGGTCCCCAGGGTATAAAAAAGATATTATGACACTGGAGAGGGTTCAGAGAAGGGCTACCGGATGATCAATGAGGTACAATGCATGGACTACCAGGACAGGTTGACCATACTGGGGATGTACACGTTGGAATATCGAAGACAGCAAGGAGGAATGTGCATGGTATATAGGGCAATCATGGATGCAAATTTAAGGCTACTCGACCAACCTTATCAAATCAGAGCACACCCTTTACAGTTAACAAGGCAGAAATGTAACAGCACTAGAAGAAAGCACTGGTTTAGTGTAAGAGCTGTGCCTATCTGGAACAGGCTACCACTGGAGATGGTAACCAGCGGAAGCATGCAGGCTTTTAAAGCTATTCTGGACAGACTCCTGATTGGAAATAATATTGCAAGTTATTAGTAAGCTATTTAGTGGTGAGCTGTATGGACTATAACTAGTTTTCTCCACTCTGAAGTAACCTATGAAACACTGAGTAAAAGTATTCATTCAGTGCTTCTACCTGCTCCTCACCCTTTTCCGTCCACTCCCCACCCCTTTTTATCCTCACTATTGTCTCCTTGCACTTCCTTTTCACCTGATGTATCTGAAAAAGTCTTTCTCCCCCCTCCCCCATTAATTCCTTGTGCTAATCTCAGCTCCCTCTGGGCCTTGGCTTCTCTCACTTTTCTGGTCACCTCCCTGGACCATTTTACATACTCCTCCCTGTCCACTTCCTTTCCCATCCTCCTATACCTCTGATGCGCCTCTCGTTTAACTCTCACCACCTCCACTACCTCACTGTTCAACCAGCATGGTTTCCTCGCTCTGCTCCTCTTACTCTGTGTCTTGGTGCAGGCTTATGCTGCCTCTGTAATCCCACATTTAATAATATCCCATTTCTGCTCTGCATCCATCTCCTGCCTTATGCCCTCTAGTTTCCCTTTCAGTACTTTCTGCATCTTCCCAAAGTCTGCCCCTCTGAAATTTACCACCTGAATAACTGATTTCTCTGGCTCCTCACACATTGTGATATTAAACCAAACCGTTTGGTGATCGTGATTGCTGTTGGCTAGTGGGTCCTCCACCTTTATTTCCCTTACTGCCTCCCCATTCAACAACATTAGATCTAAAGTGTTCTTTAGCCTAGTAGGTACCCTAACCAACTGTGTCAGGAGACCCTCCTTGATTGCATCCAGGAGCACTTGCTCCCTAGCATTGGAGGTGACCGGAATGCTCCAGTCAATCCCCGGCAAGTTCAAATCCCCCATGATGACCACCTTCCCTTTTCTACATACCTTTCTGATTTGTCCTGCTAATTCCCCATCAAGCTCCTCAGACTGGGACTGTGATCTGTATACCACCCCAAACCTCAGTTTTCTACCCCTTGAGTCTAGGAGCTGCAGCAAGATTGCCTCAGAACTCCTTTCTTCCCCCTCGTCCCTTGTGCATTTGATCCTGTCCCTCACATAGACTGCCACCCCACCGCCCCTCCCTTCTGGTCCTTCCTGCATACTTTGTATCCTGGGATTGCCAGATCCCAGTCCTGGTGCTCAGTTGCCCACGTTTCTATGACAGCTGCAATATCCACCCTCCACACTGCTAAGAGTGCCTGTAGCTCAGCTGTTCTGTTGCCTAAGCTTCTTGCATTCAGCGAGGCCACCTTACATCCTGCCCCTTTCCCTTCATTGGCCTCCATTTCCTTCTTTCTACTCCTTCCTTTTTTGGCCACCCCAAGTCTTTTCCTGCCAGCCTGGGCGGTAGGCTGTGACTCCACTCTGTCAAGATCCCTGCCTACCTACCTGCCGTCCACTTGGCACCACCGCATCTAGTTTAAATCCACCTTTGTCACAATATACCTCTCCAGTCTTTGCTTTAGTACCTTCTTCCCTTCCCCACTCAGGTGCAGCCTATCCCTTGCAAACAGATTACTATCCCAGATACCGCCCCAGCCATGCCATCCACAACCCCATACCCCTTAGTTTGACACCATTCTACCAACCGTGTGTTCAACTCCCTAATCCTCTCCTTTCAAACAACATGAAGTCTTGCTGTATTCTGACTATTGCAGTTAGGTCCTGCCTTTCAACTGCCTCGGAGAACAAAGAGTTAATTTTCCATGGCCAGCATGGAACATTCAGTGCGAGCTCAGTTGAAGCCTCTGTCTGCTGTTGTTTAAACTCCAACCGTCAGATTCTTTACTCTGCCTCACTGAACAGTCGCTCCGGAGATTTCTCCTTTGCTCAGTTCAAAAAAGTCGGTTAAAGTGTCAATTTTCCGCTTGATTTCTACTGAATTTCTGCTCCATCTTTCCATACTTGGACGACTGGCTCATAGTGGGTCAGTCTCCAGACCAAGTCAAGTCACATCTGCAAATAACTCAGCAAGTGCTCACTTCCTTAGGATTCCTCCTCAACCCTCCAAAGTCAGTTCTCGAGCCAGTACAGCTCCTCATCTTCATAGGGGCAGAGCTGGATACAATAAGGGCAAAAGCCTTCCTTCCCCTGGACAGGGCAAGGACACTTATAGAACTGGCCTCTTCATTCACCCTTCAGGTGTCTCGACCAGCAAGGCATTTCCTGCAGCTCCTGGGCCACATGGCAGCCTCTACAGCAGTGATCCAGGTAGCAAGATTCTAGATGAGGGACATTCAGTTCTACTTAAGAGCCTTCTGGTCCCAAAGAAAGCATTCCCTTACCAAAGTAGTCCCAGTGACTCGAACCCTGATCCAGGCTTTGCAATGGTGGCAGAATCAAGACAATTTGAGACAGGGAGTTCCTTTTGTCACTCAGTCTCATTCAGTGATACTCATCACAGATGCCTCCCTGCCGGGCTGGGGAGCCCACTTGGGGGATCTTACCACCCAAGGGCTGTGGTCACCTCAAGAATCTCTGCTTCACATCAATCTCTTGGAACTCAGAGCAGTGTTTCTGGCACTGCAAGCCTTTTCCAAATCTGTACAAAACAAGGTGGTACAGATCAGAACAGACAATACCACCACAATGTGGTACATCAACAAGCAAGGAGGCACTCGGTCTACGGCCTTGTGCACAGAAGCAATGAAGTTGTGGTCTCTAGCCTATTCCCTGCAAACCTCTCTGATAGCAGTTCACCTCCCAGGGAAGGACAATGTCTTAGCAGATGCTCTCAGCAGGATATCCCAGAGCCGTCACGAATGGACCCTGGATCCCCTAGTTTTGGAAGTGATTTTCTCCAGATGGGGCACTCCACAGATAGATCTTTTTGCAGCCCCAGACAATCACCAACTTCTTCTCTTTTGTTGCAGACCCCTAGTCTTGGGCTCAGTCCCCCTGGATGGTCTGATTCTGAATTGGGAAGGGAAGTTCCTGTATGCTTTCCCCCCTTCCCTCTCCTGTTCAAAGTGTTAGTCAAGATCAGGTCTCAACCATGCAAGTGATTCTGATTGCTCCAGACTAGGCCAGACAGCCCTGGTACCCACTGTTGCTGTCCTTAGCAGTCCACCTTCCCCTGTCTCTTCCCAGGAATTACAACCTGTTGACATCCTCTCAGTGGAGGATTTGGAACCAAACCTCAAAACTCTCAATCTCAAGGCATGGCTCTTGAAGAGTTAGAGTTTGCTGATCTACACCTTTCTCAAGGGGTTCGAGATATCCTTAAGGCTTCCAGAAAGCCTTCCACCAGAAAGACTTACAACTCCAAATGGAAAAGGTTCACTATTTGGTGCTCTAATAAGCATATTTCTCCAGAATCTGCTGGGTTGCCTACAGTCCTGGACTTTATGGTTCATCTTAATGGCTTGGGACTTAGGCCAGCTATACTTAGAGTGCATCTGGCAGCTGTTTCTACCTTCTTGTCAGTAGACAAGCCCTCTCCTCTGTCAGCCCATCCTGTGTTTTGTAACTTCTTCAAGGGATTGCTACACACCAATCCCCCTTTAGGGACACTGCTCCTGCTTGGGACCTTAATGTTTGCACTGCTCAGCTTATGCAACCACCCTTTGAGCCTTTGTCCTCTGCAGAGCTTAAGTACCTGACTTGGAAAACTGTGTTTTTGGTAGCCATTACCTCTGCCAGGCATATCAGTGAATTGCAAGCCTTGTCAGTGGAGCCTGATTTCATCTCATTCCACAGAGATAAAGTGGTCCTAAGAACTAACAGGAAGTTTTTGCCTAAGGTGGTTTCAGATTTCCACCTTAATCAGTCTATATCTCTCCCTGTTTTCTTCACCGACCATTCCTTCTCTGGAGAGAGGAGACTGCACAGCTTGGATGTTAAAAGGGCCCTCAGCTACTACATAGAGTGCACCAAGGGTCACAGGTTTGAGTCCCTCCAGTTGTTCCTCACATATGGAGAGGTTGGTAAAGGCAAACCTGCCACTAAAAGATCTATAGCCAGGTGGATTGTCTCTTGTATACAATTCTGCTATGAAAAAATGGGTAGAACCCCACCCTCAGGCCTGAGGGCTCACTCTACTAGAGGTACAGCTGCTTCCAGGGATATTCCTATCTTAGAAATTTGTCAAGCAGCCACCTGGGAAACAGTCCATACATTCACCAAGCATTACTCTCTGGATATCCAGGCTAGGAGTGATGCTCGGTTTGGCACAGCAGTACTTCAGAGCCTATTCCCAAAATAGGTTCTGTCCCTCCTCCATGGAGGTACTGCTTGGTAGTCTGCAATAGTCAGAATACAGCAAGACTTTATATTGTTTAAAGAAAAAATTACTCACCTTAGTAATGTTGTTTCTTCTAATGGAGTCTTGCTGTATTCTAACCTCCCCCTCGCCTCCCCTCTCAGAACCTGGTTTTTGGGATGTGGGTGGGCAGGAGCAGTGTTGGCACCCTAGAGGTACCTCTTTTTCACCCTCCTTTATTTTGGGTGTGTGTTGTGTTTTGATTTTTGGGTTTCCTGACCTGAGTCTTTGCTTTAAAACCAAAAACCCTTTAATAAATTTACTTGCCAGTTGGCTAGTGTGAGTTTTACAGTTTCCACACAGAACTTCTAGTGAGTATTGCTCGTAAAGATCTGACGGTTGGAGTTTAAACAACAGCAGATGGAGTCTTCAACCGAGCTTACGCTGAACATTCCATGCTGGCCATGGAAAGTTAACTCTTTGTTCTCCGGGGCAGTTGAAAGGCAGGACCTAACTGCAATAGTCAGAATACAGCAAGACTCCATTAGAAGAAACAACATTACTAAGATGAGTAATTTTTTCTTCTCACTGTGCTTGCGCAGGGTACTGGGAGCACCTCTGAGAATGCCATAGACTCCCCAATCTCCTCGCACAACCTTCCCACTTCCTCAATCCTCTTTGTTACCGCCACCGTTTTCCCCCGCTAAGTCATTTGTCCCATGTACCACAATATGTGGTTTCCTCCAACCCCTCCTTATACACCTGAGGATTGCCTGTCCTGCCTTGTCTGCCTTTAATCCTGGTATGGACTCCACCCATATCTGACTGTGCCTCTCTCCCTTGCTGCCCCATCTGATTCCCTTGAGTATGGAGTCCCACAACATCAGTACACCTCCCTCCTCTTTCCTTGTGTCTGTCGCTACCCCCCCACCCAGGTTCTCATTTCTGGGGCTACTCAAGACGGTGCTTTTACAATGTGTCCCAGTGTCTTCCCCCCGCCCTTCTCAATTGAGACTCCTCTGCCTCCTCCTGTTTGACTGCCAACCTTCCGCTTCCTCCTCACCTGAATATTATCCTTCCCCCTGCCATGCCATGCTCAATCTCTCCACTAGTAATGCCCCTTCCCTTCTCTTTGTACTATCCCTTGTGCAGTCTCCTCCTGCATCCTCTTTCCCATGTGTTGCCAGTACAGCAAACATGTTTCCTCCCCCTTTGCCTTATTATGTGTTTCCTCCTCACTCCTGCCTACTGCTGCTCCTCTTTTTCTAGGTCCTACAAGAGTCCACCCTTCATCAACTGGCTTCCTGTCTACTGTGCCCCCTCCTCCGACCTCTCCCTTGCCCCACTGTTCCTCCTCTGTGGTGCCCCCACAATACTCTCAGATGTCAGCCCTCCTATTGACACAATCCTCCCCTCCTCCCTCAACCTCCCCAGCTCATTGCCAAGATACTGAACCTCTTCCTCAATCCTCCTTAGCCTGTGGCATATTGGGCACCCTCCCAGCCTTCACAGTATGTTCATCTGCATTGCTGCCCCACAACTATTGCACCCTACAATCCTACTCATGGTCCACACTACCTTTACATCCTCTCCACACCAAATCTCCCTACAGCAAGTAAAAATAACTAACCCTAGCCCAGCTTCTAACAGAAATTGTTATCCTGAAATGCCTTTGCATGCAGCATAAGACAGCCAACTACAGCACTAAGTGGAAACAACAATCCTACTCATAAGGACTATAGATCTGTTCATACATTTTATATATTTATATGTCTTTAAGATGTGACTCATATGGCTGTTCCATGTTTCCTCCTTCCTGGCCTGTTCTGAGGGCTCAGATCAGTTTTCAGCTCCCCAAACTCTTCCCTCACAGCCTTCAAACCCAACCTCCAGTGGTATTTCAGTATTTAAGGCTGGTGGAAGGCATGGGTGGGAGGGCTTTTACAGTCACTCCAGCCACAGAAACCTTTAAGCTAAATTAAAAATAAAACCATATCAAAACTTACAAAAATCCTCTATACATTAACTCCCTCAATAGCAAGTAGAATTAACTAATCCTTCTCTCCTGTAGTTTACAAAAACAATAGCAAAGCTTATAGAAATCTTCTCCACAGCCAGCAAGCAGACTTAACCAGTCCTTCTCCCCACTGGATTATGTAGAGTGGAAAAAAAAACTTCTACTACTTACTCATTTCTGAGGCTAGAACATGTTTGTTTATTTTTATTAGAAGTTTGGTAACTGGGTAAGTCCACTGAGACCATGCAGTCCCTTTTTCAGTGATGACCCGGGTGACAATGGAGAACACAGTACAATAGATGAGTATAATAATAATATACAGGCTACAAAGAGATTTAACAATGTTGCAAAAATTATTACAGTGGAAAGCCAGGTAAGTAACTTAAAACAGATCAGGCATTAAGCATATATAAATAAACAGGATAATTAATATTATACAATATATACATAGCAGGAACATGAGAACAAGTGGATTACAAGATACATCTATCAGAGTAACAGACTAGGTAATAACGACGCTATAAGGGTTATTTAAAGCAATTGCAGAGGAGGGGGTTAGCAGGAAAGAGGTAAGTTTTTTTTTGAAGGATAGGGTGGGGCAGGAGAGTAAGTTGGGGGGAGGGAATTCCAAGCAGAGGGAGCTGAAGGTGAATGAGCACTTACCCGATAGACGTTGCATCTTCTGGATTGCTAATAAGGGTAAGGAAGTAGATCTATGCGTGTGTGTGAGTGCTTTTTTGTAAACTATTCTCCTTAGGCAAGGGGGATTAAAGAGCTTGGTAAGTTTTAATACAAGGCATAAGGTGTGAAATTGTAACCTTGAGTCATAGGTAGGCCATTGAAGAGAATACAGGGCCTCACAGTGGCGTTTTCTAGAGTCCACTCCAAAGGCAAAACATCCAATCCTATGATAGAGTTGATGCACCTGTGCAAGGGAACAGGATTGTTCGGAGAGTAGTAGGGGGCACCATAGAACAAAACAGGGAGAAGGGATGTTGATGCAATCTTTTTATACGTGGCGTTGGACAAAAGAGGGCGGAGGCGGTATAATAACCGAGCTTCTGGTTTACTGTTTTGGTAAGGCGAGTTGCAAGAAGCTCCAATGAGAAGGAGGCATCTAAGTGAACCCCAAGGTATTTAAAAGTACTAGCCACCTTTATGGGGTCTCCTGACTGTATACGGATCTGGAACGATTTGGTAGGTTTGGGGGACGGGTTATGGAAAAGCATTGCTTTTGTTTTTTTTCGTATTTAGAATTAGGTGATTATCAGAGAACCAGGTCTCGAGTGCAATGACATCAGAGTTAAGGCTTTGGTTAAGCCAGACTATATTGTTAGATGAGCAGTATAAGATTGCATTATCAGCATATAATTGCACGGACACACCACCACAGAAGTTGGGGAGCTCACTGATAAAAAGCGAGAAGAGTATTGGGCCAAGAATAGAACCATTGTTCACTTGGGAACATAAGCAGGAGGCTGGTAAGGACAGAGGTCTGGGGTTATATTCTGTTTTAACTGAAATATTTGAATAGTTTTGTACATGAAATTAGTTCTGTGTGTTAAAAATTACTTTGAGTTAGAACTGTTACTTGGGCTGTGATATTGTAACTTTTGAGGCTTGGGAACACTTGTTTGGCAGTGATAATTAGAGTGAAATTTAAATGCGATGTTTGCCTGGTGTTGGTAAAAGCCCTCCCACCCACCACCGTGTTTTGTAGGCTTTCTTAAATACTGAAAAGCCACTGGGGATTGGGATTGAAGGGCTGTGTATTTCTGTTTGGGACTGAAATTCGAAGCAACAGGAACTGGTGGGCCTGTGACATCATACAGTACCTGATGTCTGCATACACACCGTTAGTGGGACTGGACACGCACTGGTCTGTATGTGTTTGTGAGACTTGAGAACTTTATTGGTGGGGTTGAAATTGGGTTTGTAAATAACTGCAGTCAGTAGATAGAGAAACTGTATTCCAGGAGGAAGGGACTGAGAAAAGGGGGTGTGCCATTACAAACAGAGGGGAACAAACAGGGTGTCCATATTCCACCATGGCAGGCATCTTTGGAAGGGTTGTAGGCTGCACAGGCTGTGGGATGGCAATAATTCTAAATTGGGCCTGGAGAGAGGGAGGCTGCCCACTCTGTAGACAGCTATCTTGTATCAGGAGTGAGGTATATTGGTTAAGGAGTAAGCTGGGGGGGCTGTCCAAGGATAAGGGGTGTGGATATGGGCAGCAGAAGGGTGGGGCTGAGGGGATGCTGGGGCAATGCTCTGAAATTACAGGACACTATGTTACAGCAAGCAGGAGGGGGGATATTAGGGACAGAGGACCCTTAGATAGGGATGTTGACACTAAGGGGAAAGCGTATGGGGTGAGCATTCTGAATACAAAGAGATTGGAGGGGGAAGAGTCAGGAGGGGCTGTTGTGGGGAAGCCTAAAACAGCAGACTGTGAGAAGGGAGCTCCTAAGGAGAACAGAGCAAGAGGGGAAGAAGAGGGGCAGTTTAGAGGTGCAGTCAGGGGAAACTCGGGTTACTTGATGGAGGCTGACATAAGAGTGTCACAATAAATTTGAGCCACTAAGCAACCTAGAGGGAGAGGAAGGGGTTGGTGGAAATGAGGAAACTGATACAGAGGCCACAGTGAGGGAGTCAGATACCCATAGGGCATCACAGACTAGCAATGGAAAGGATAGAAATAGTCCCAGAGGGAGAAGGGGAAACATAAATGTTAAGCAGATGGGGGAGATGCAACATATTGCAGACATGAGGGAGGAGAGCACGACTGGAGAGAAACTGGGAGACAAGGAGGTGGGAGAGGAGCCCCTTTCAGCAGGGGGGTCAGTACCAAGGATGGGGCCCTAGCTAAAGGGGACCCACAGAGAGCCTCTGGAGGCAGGGGTACTATTACAAGGGGGGAGGATGGCGGTGTGGGGGAAGGGGAAACCATCAAGGCCAGGATAAATGGTTCAGATAAGAGAGGGTTAAAGGGGACACCTATTCAGAGGGGGGCTGACTTAAGTGGACAAAATAACGAGAGAGGCAGAAAGGGGAGGGTGACAAGGGGGTCTCTAATAAGGCAGGAATACTCCCATGGAATTGAGATCATGAATAAAGGGGGGGAGGGGGGCTGAGAGGGCATAGTGGAGGTAACCATAAGGATGATGATGGTGTTAAGGTTCTGTTATTGGGAGACTCGATGATTAGGGGTATCCAGTGGGAGGGACAGGGGGGTGGATGCCATAGCCAGGTGAAGATAGTGAGTATCTCTGGGCTGACAGTGCACAAAGTTCATGGTGTATGAACTGGTTAGGGACTGTGGAGGGAAACCGGATTTCCTGGTGCATTTGGGAACTAATGATCTAGAGGAAAATAGCGTTTTTGGAAATCCAAGCAAGGTTCCAAGAACTTGCCAGAGTCTATCGGGATAATGGATGCAAAATTTCCTTTTCGGAGATATTGCCAGTACCAAAGGCCTAAGTGGAGAAAAAAAATGAAGATCACAGAGGTTAATGACTGGCTCAGGAAGTGGGGTGAAGAGAGTGGGTTGGGGGTGTTAGGGAACTGGAAAGGGGTTTGGGAGGATAAGGGACTGTATGCCAAGGACAGGCTTCATCTTGCCCCATTAGGGAAGGAAGTCCTTAAACAGGGGATGGCTGACTACATTCAAGAAAGGTGGGGTTTAAACTTGTGAGGTGGGGAAGGGATAAGGGAGGGGCTGCCCAGAAGCCCTCTCCTCCAGATGAGGGGAGTAGCCTTCAAACCCAAGGGGAGGGGAAACAGACTGGGGTGGAGGTTTCAGGAGGAGCAGAGGGAGGATGGAAGTATAAGGAACCTGGGTAGGGTTCGACAAAGGGATCAGGGATAAGGGTGGGGGTGGGGGTGGGTTGGTGTTAGTAAATGCCAGGAGCTTGGGAAACAAGTTGCCAGAGTTCCAGGCCATGCTGTTCGAGGGGGGAGTGGATGTGGCGGTGGTCACGGAGACGTGGGCCAACAAAAACCATGACTGGGACCTAAACGTGCAGGGGTACACTATGCTTAGGAAGGATAGAAAGGAGGGCAGAGGGAGTGGAGTGGCTATGTTCATTAGAGATGACATAGAAAATGCTAGGGTAGAAGAGGCAGAAGGAAAACGTGGAGGCCATATGGGTCACCTTACGATCCCCAGCAGGAGATAAGGTCAAGCTAGGTGTAGTATACAGGCCCCCCGGGATGACTGATGTTCTAGAGGATGGTTTGCTGGACAACATCATTGCCTAGTGTGGACCAAAAGGGGAAGGAGTGGTGTTGATGGGGGACCTTAATATGCCAGCTACAAACTGGGGAACCATGTCCTCTAAGGTGGCCAAGGAGCAGAGGCTGCTGGACGGCTTCCAGGATGTGTTCTTAACACAGCATGTGATGGAGCCCACAAGGGAGGAGCATGTCCTAGATGTGGTTCTGGCAGGTGGGGATCTGGTAAGGGACCTGGTTGTAGAGGACCCCCTGACTGGGAGCGATCACAATACTGTCTGGTTTCAAATAAGCATGGGGGAAGGGGGGACAGATCTAGGACATTGGCAGTGGACTTCAGGGGGGCAGACTTTGTGGGCATGGGAAATATTCTCAAGGATCACCTGAAGGAGATTACATCAATGACAAGTGTGGAAAGGAGATGGGAGGTCATAAAATGAGGACTTCATGAGGCAGTCAGGATTTGCTCTAAGTTGAAATGAAAGGGAGCAAGGTCACATAAACCATGCTGGTGGTCCAGTGAGGTACAGGTAGCGGTCAGAGAAAAGAAGGCAGCCTACAAAAAATCTAAAACAACAAGAGGGGATAGGGATAAAGAAATGTACCATCTTGCATCTAGAAAAGTCACCCGGATGGTGAGGGGAGCAAAGTCCAGTAAAGAGCAACGACTGGCACAGGGGATACATGGAGGGGAAAAGGGGTTCTTCCGGTACATTGGGGAGTGGAGAAAAACTAAGGGCCATCTCAGCAGATTGAGATCAGAAGGAGGGTGGGTGGAAGAGGCGAGGGACCAGGCAGAGGTATTTAACAAGTACTTTGCCTCTGTGTTCACTAGGGAGGGGGATGGGATATCTAAAAAGCAAGGCACAATGGGGATAGAAGCGGCAGTGAGTGGGATCAGGGGAGCAACAGAAATGGAGCAGGAGAGAGGGAGAGGTACCCCAGGGGTGTCACATCTGGAAAAGGATAAAAAGGCCATTAAGATGGAGGGGACGGATAATGCTATCTCTGCCAAAAGAGTGTGGTTAGCCCTCAAGGCCCTAAAGAAAGACATCTCCTGGTCCGGATGGCATTCATCCGACAGTACTATGGGAATTGGCAGACATACTGGCTGCACCCCTGGCGGAGCTCTTCAACAGGTCACTTGAGACAGAGAGGGTACCTAGGGATTGGCAAGAGGCACCTGTGGTGCCAGTCCATAAAGGGGGGTCGAGGGACGTACCAGGTAACTATAGACCCATCAGTTTGACCTCAGTGGTGGGAAAATTAATGGAGGGTATACTAAAGGAATGATTGGGGGTGTTCTTGGAGGAGGTGGGAGTTCTGGATAGTCGGCAACATGGGTTTGTGCCAGGTAGATCATGTCAAACCAATCTTGTGGAGTTCTACGAATGGGTAACATCAGAACTGGACAGGGGAAAGCCTGTGGATGTATTATTCTTGGACTTCAGCAATGCGTTTGACTCTGTCCCCCACAATGGTCTGGTGGAGAAACTGATGGGGTTAGGAGAAGGTCCTTTGATGGTCAGATAGATTGAAAACTGGCTAGCTGGACGCACCCAGAGAGTAGTGGTCTATGGGGAGCTCTCGATCCCTAGAGAGGTTGGTAGTAGGGCACCGCAGGGCTCGGTCCTGGGTCCGATTCTGTTTAATGCATACATATCGGACATCAGGGAGGGTATAGGGTGTGAAATGAGTCTCTTCGCTGAAAGCTCCAAGATGGGAGCAGTAGTTGAGGGAGAAGAGGGGAGGTTGGCCCTGCAAGGGGACCTGGACACCCTGGAAAGCTGGGTTCACACATGGAAATTAAATTTCAATATCACCAAGTGCAAGGTGTTGCATCTTGGGCAGGGAAACCCTAAACACAGATACACCCTGGGAGAGGAGGCGCTGGAGGCCTCAATAGGGGAAAAAGACCTAGGGGTCATGGTGGATGCATGTATGAATAACTCTAAGCAGTGCAGGAGAGCAGCTAGCAAGGCAAACAGGATGTTGGGATGCATCATAAGGGGGATCACCTCTAAGAACAGGGAAGTGATTCTGCTGCTGTACAATGGACTGATTAGACCACATCTTGAGTACTGTGTACAGTACTGGAGACCACACTTGAAGAGGGACATACAGCTCCTGGAGAGAGTATAGAGGAGGGCAACTAAGATGATACGAGGGCTAGGGGATTTGACGTATGAGGACAGACTTGAGGAGCTCTGCCTGTTTTCATTGGAGGAGAGACAGGGGGGACATGATTGAGGTCTTCAAGTACCTCAAGGGAATAAATAGGGTAAACATGGAGGGGATCTTTAGACTAAAGCAGGGAGGTATCACCAGAGGGCATGGTTTGAAGTTGGAAGGTGGATGGGTGAGGGGGGAAAAGAGGAGGAGGTTTTTCACTGAGAGGGTGGTGGACCCTTGGAATGCACTGCCTGGTGAGCTGGTTCAGATATCCACAGTGGAGGGATTCAAGAGAAGGTGGGACAGACACAGAATGTGGATGTATCAGATGATTGCCTGGCCCAGGGGGTTGGTAATGGATGATAGGGTTTCTGGAACACAAGAGGGGGGCCCTCGGCACCCAACCAGGGATCTGAGGTTCGAGCAGACTCGATAGACTGTAAGGCCTAGTCTGCTAGCAAATAGTATGTTAGTATGTACTCCATGTGAGATAGACCTTGAAGAGGACAGTGAACCAGACCATTTTACCCTTTGTGATCTTCCATTGAGGTAGTCATGGAACCATGTGGGTGCTAAGCAATCTAGACCCAATTGATGCAATTTACCAAGGAGAAGGTGGTGGTTGACTAGACTGAAGGCCTTAGTCAAGTCGATGAATACCCCACCGCTTAGAAGACCAGCATCACTTGCATTAAGAATGTCATTCGAGACTTTGACAAGGGCTGTGGTATTACTATGGCCCTTCCTGAAGCCATGCTGGCAGTCTGTGAGAAGATGATGCAAGTCTAGGTAGGACTGTAGCTGAATATACAGGATCAGCTCCAGGATCTTAGCCAGTGGGCAGAGAATTGACATAGGCCTAAAATTTTCCACAGCATGGGTCCCCCCCCCTTATGGAGGGGGACCACAACAGCCACATTCCAAAGACTTGGCACTTCACCAGAGTGGATGGATCTATTTAGAAGATCACAGACAGGTGCGGTGAGCGCTGCTGCCCCTAGATTGAGAAACCTGGGTTCTAATGTGTCACGGCCAGGGGAGCTCTCTGACTTGAGATTTGATAACAGCCTGAGGACGTTTCTTCTAGTGGCTATTTTTGGTTGGAAAGGGGGTCAGGGGGCCAAGAGCGACGTGATGCTGAGTAGGGATAGAGAAAACCGAGACTGGTGGTAGGTGAGCTGTGTACCCATCAAGGTCAGTGAGGAACTGACTAATTTCTTCTACAATGGATGGGGGATCTTGAAGGAGGTGGCCGTCGGACGATATGGAGCTTGGACACTGGGTCGATTTACCTTTGATCAAAGAATTTATGTTTCCAGAATTCTTTGGGCTTGCTGAGATTCTCAGTCTGAAGTGAACGGAGATAGGTACGTTTAGCACCCTGTATCCTATTTTTACACTTACTTCTCAGCTGTCGATAATATAGCCAATCGGAATGAAGGAGGCTGTGTTTATAGGTCTATCATGACTCTTCATGAGGGTCCTGATTTCAATAGAGAGCCAGGGTGCCCTAATACCCTTAGATCTATGTCTGTTGATAATGTTTTTAAAGGTAAAGATAAAATAATCGAGTGCCTGGTCTATTGAGGGGAGGCGATTAATGGGTGTCCAATCAGCATTACTAACAGACATTGAGAAACGCTCTACGTTAAACTGAGACATTTCCAGGATTCATGTATTATGGGTGATGGGTCATCAAAATTATTACGCCACACACAGTAGACAGGAGAGTGATCACTAATACAATCTGGTAAAACACTGACATGTTGGCCTCTACTGTAAAAGGAAATTTAAGCAAAAGAAACATTTAAACACAGTTTTTAAATCTGGTATATTTCTGGGAAAAAGTCGGACCTTTCCACCATAACAGAACCTTGGATGAATTTTCATATCTTTAATGAAAATTTCTTTGTATGCAGTTTCGCATAGATTACTGATGGTTGCACAGAAGATCCTCTGCAGCTGTATTACAAACTAACAGCGTGCTTGCCATAAATAGTACTTCAAACAAATAAAAACACAAAAAAAAAAAAAAAAAACACGCAGGGTACCACAGTGGTATTTTCTTACTACTGGTAACAAAATCATTTAATACTAAACAGTTATATGTAAGTTTTTTTTTTTTTTTTTTTAACCAAAGTAGGTGCCACTTTGTAGCTATGGTTTTCACCTTTTAAGAAGCCCAACGTGGGATATTTCTTACTGAAACATGACTTTTGGCAAGACAATCTGTAACCTTGACCAATGCAACAAACTTGTTTTCTCTAAATTAATTAACAAAAACTTTGTTTAAAACAAAATTAGGGTTCTAGACATGGGTCTTCAATCAAAGTGATACAGGTCAGGAAACTGGATGTTAGGGTTTACAACTGTTATACCCTTCCCCCACCAAACCCTACCACTGTAACCACACCCTGTATCCTCCACACACAATCATCTGGGAGTGCCTTAGAGTTGTGGGCCCCATCCCACCGAACCCTACCATCGTAAAACCACCCCCACCCTCCACACACCAACAAGTATCGGGGTGTGCCTTAGGAACATGGACCCTAATGCTCACCCCATTCTCCTATACTGTACCATGTCAGGTTCCTTACACATGGAATGGGGTGAGCGTTAGGGTCCATGACCCTAAGGCACACCCTGACACTTGTTGGTGTGTGGAGGGTGGGGGTGGTGTTGCGATGGTAGAGTTGGGTGGGATGGGGCCCACGACCCTAAGGCACACCCTGATGATTGTTTGTGTGAGGAGGGTGGGGTGTGGTTACAATGGTAGGGTTTGGTGGGGGAGAGGTATAACAGTTGTAAACTCTAACATCCAGTTTCCTGACCTGTATCACTTTGATTGAAGACCTATGTCTAGAATCCTAACTTTGTTTTAAACAAAGTTTTTGTTAATTAATTAATTTCCTTACTTTTTGAAACAGTAAATTAGTATCCCGGTTTTTGGGAGGTTTTTTTTGGTATTTTTGCTGTAAATTTTCAACACGCCCTTTTTGGGACCCCACCTCATGAACACTGACACTTTAATTTCATTACTCAGTCCCAAAAGGTCATTTTGAGCAGCAACTGTGCCGTTTCATGCCACTGTTGTGTGAACACATTTTGGGCAGGATGTGAGAAATAACAGGTGTATTGTTCATGAAGTGGTGTGAAAAAATCCTAATGTTGAAAATCTGTAGTGAAAATATGAAAAACTGGCAAAGTTATGAATATGCGTAGAAACTGCGCAACGCACACTCGTAACAGTCATTTTGGGGAATTTTTGCACCACATTTTCAACATTGGCTTTTTGGGATCTCCCTTCAAACACTGGCACTGTCATTTCATGAATCAGTCCAGAAAGGAGATTCCACGTAGTGACCACAAAATCACCTTTCAGGACTGAATAACAAAATGGCAGTGGCACTGTTCTTGAGGTGGGTTCCCAAGAACCCAGTGTGGAAAATTCGGCGTAAAAATACCTGAAAATGGCTGAGGTATCAGCATAACTTGAAAACCCCATTGAGAGCCATAATAGAAGCCCACCTTGATTCCTCAGTTTGCGGTTGGGCCTTGAAAAGTGTGGGCGTGTCCCAGTCCAAAGAAAATGACAGCCACCAACCTCCAGAGGCAAGTATGGGGTGAGAGGGGATGTGGGGAGGTAGGTGCTCAGTGGGAGGGTCAGGATGGGGTAGAGGGACGGGAGAAAATGAAGGACCTTTTTTTTTTCTAGAATTACAAAAAAGATGTTTGGAACAGTTTTTTTTTTTTATGGCAGGGATAACTATTTTTGGACACTGGCAGTAGGCTCCCTGTGTCCCATAGTTCTGAGGGACTTCATAATGTCGACACGGGGATTGGGCACCCCGATGTCAGTGAACACTATTAATATTAGAACAGGCGGGGGGGGGGTGCCATTCAATACCAGGTGTGGGGTTCCCAGTGTCAGGAACAACACTGAAAAAAAGTAAAGGTTTTTGGCACACTGGGGTGGTCTCCCAGTGTGCCACAGTAATACAGGGAGAAATAAATCCTGACACAGGGATTGGGCACCCTGATGTCAGCAAAAAAATAAGAATGGGCTGTGGGGTGGGGGGGGGGCATCCGACACCAGGGGTGAGCATCTCAGTGTCAGAAACAACAGAAAGTTATTAGAAAGTTAGGGACTTCTAGTTCCAGCATGAGCGGCTGAGCATCCCCCCATCTAGGCTCTCCTGCAAAATCTACATCGACTGGTCTCCTAACCTGGCAAAAATCACCAAACTCCTTCTAAAAACAGACTTACAATACATCAGGAGATACAATCACTTGGCTATTCCTGCTTTCAGATGGCTAAGCAACACAGGAACCGCCATCAGGCCCTCTCAGACCTGAAGGATGTGGACGATCAAGGGCCTCCAGAGATGGATCTGGGTGGCAAACCCCCTTGCGGCTCTCAACACCAAGTAGCTGACTCAGGGGAAAGAATTACAAGCAAATGCCAAAAGCAATAAAAAGAAAGGTCCCAACTCACCCCGGAGGATAACATCCCCAGCGCTATAGCTGATTTTAGAGGCGAGATGAGGGACTCTGTCCGGGAGCTCAGAGCTGATATAGGCTACTTTCAACACTGCATGGACGAGGTAGACACTCAGATTTCGACAAATACCTCAAAGTTATACCCCTTGCAGACAGCAGTTCTTTCTCTGGCCACTGCACAGCTCCTAACCTCCTTAAGGCAAGAAGACGCCGAAAACTGGGGCTGCCAGAAGAACACAAGAATTTCGGGCCTACCCGAGGAAGAGAAGGGCAGTGATCCCCTAGCCTATGCAGATCACAGCATCCAATTAATCCTGGATCTAGGGCCTGAATTCCAGTTCAACTTTGAGCAAGCTCTTCGTGCACTCAGACCCAAACCTGCAGCCAAAGATGCTAGACCACGCTTCCTTCGTGGTAAGATTTTCAAGCTTTCAGACCAAAGTATTATTGCTGAAAAAGGCTTGGCAAAAGGACAAAATAATGTTGGGGGCCCACCTGCTGGTGTGTGCTTCTCCTGTCGCCATCTTGGCCTGCGCATGTGCAGTATGGACAGATCCCCATCTATCAGGCCCAACCGTTGACGCATGCGCAGTGTGAGTGTCCCCCTGGCTATCTGCACCTCACCTCCTGCTACATACTAAGGTTTCTTTTGTTCTCCCCCCCATACAGGCCTCTGAACCATCCCCCAGCTCCAGTACAGACCCTACCCAAGCAAGCTCACTCCAACTCTGGCTGTTGGAGATGCAGCGAGGCTCTAAAAGTGATTTTCCTCCCTCCTAGCTCCTTCTGGAGGGGTGTTAGGGACATCGGGCCTACTGCCTAGGTATGGAGCTCCCTGTGGGATAGTTTTCTGCTGTTCATGCAAGGGATAGTCATTTAGAGCATTTCAGTCTGTTGCCTGTACATCATTCGCAGTGCTAGTCACTTACCTGCTGTCCTGTCGCCATCTTGGCCTGTGCATGCACAGTATGGACAGATCCCCAGCTACCAGGACTAACAGTGGGCGCATGCACAGCGTTGAGTGTTCCCCTGGCTACCTGCACCTCACGCTGCATACTAATGTTTCTTTTGTTCTCTTCCTCCCCCAATATAGGCCTCTGAACCATCCCCCAGCTCCAGTACAGACCCTGCCTAAGCAAGCTCACTCCACCTCCTCTGGCTGCTGGAGACTTAGTGAGGCTCTAAAGGTAACTTACCTCCCTCCTAGCTCCCCCTGAAGGGGTGTTAGCCCATTGATGCTGCTCGTCAACTGCCCCGCCCACCCCAGTCATGCCCGCCCCTTTATTGCTGTCAAGAGATCACATGACCTGCCACCTCCCTCTTTTTTCTAAGTGTCCATTTTCCCATCTGCAGGGGTTATATTAAGTGGCCACTAGGAATCACTGCTGCACACTCTCAAATTCCTACTTCAACTGCTCTCAACCGCTCTATCTTCCCCTCTTCACTCTACTTTCCTCAGCTCTGACACCCACTTAGACATTTTACCCACTTGCTGCCTGCAAAGTCAAAGTTCCATGTGCCAGACTTGAACCCTGTGCCATTGGGACCAAAGTCCATGACCCTTCCATTGTGCCACTGGGTCAGTAGAGTTACCCTGTGGTTTTTTCTCCTTTATCCTCTTCGACCCCCACAGAGCCCACCCTACTAAACCTCACCATGACCACACTCACCATCACCAACGTTCTCTAGCGCCCCCTACCTTTTCTCTTACTCTACATCACTATCAGGATAGATGCCCCTCTGATCTGCTGCACACCAGGGCTCTGCCTATGCACCCCAGAGTTTGTTTCAGGGGACCTGACGCTCCACCCCAGACACTCCCCCTTCTCCACCAACAGGACTCCTGGGATCCCCCCACCCATCTCCGACCACTGTGGACTAGGCCCTACCTCCTGCTGGTCACTGCCTTGTTTTGCCTTTCCCTTCTTAAGGGATATGCCCATCCCTGCCTGTGTGCTGCTCCCCGTTTGTCCTACCAGAACACGCTCGATGGAGTTCACAAATCTGAGGCTCGCCTCCCTATGGGTACTAATGCTACTCCTCCCGATCTCTGGAAACATCCACCCTAACCCTGGTCCTACTCCTTTGCCGTCGATTAATCAGATTGCACCCAGGGAACTCCGTATAGCCTCCATCAACATTGGCAGTTTGCTAAAGAAAATTTGATAATCTACAAGGGTGGGTTGCTCAACAGCGACTAGACATTACCTCGTGGCAGAAACCTGGCTAAATGGCTGCACCCCCAACTCCGCAGTAGCTCTTCCAGGGTACACAATATTTTGGGCTGACAGAGTAACCAAAAAAGGGGGAGGATATGCAATTTATCTCCATGACACCCTCCAAGGTTTCACTCTGCCATCCCCAGCTCTTGACCATGGTGCCCAGGTCCTCTCCCTCCAAGGCACCTCTCATCTCCTCTGTCTACATCCTGCCCAGGAATAAAAAAACAAAAAAAAAAATGCGTTTCAGTCAGTTCTGGCCCTCCTCAAGCAACACCTAGATAAGGCAGAAATTATTGCCCTGGGTGATTTTAACATCAGTTGGTTAGCGGACACTGCCGCACCACATAGGGATGCTACGGCTGCCCGCAGTCTATCACAAGTTGTGCTCACTACCACCCGGCACGACCCAAGAACAGGTACCTCGACCCTCATCAACCTAATTCTCACTAATCCCCCTTATACAATCACCCAGGTCTCTGGGCTACCTGACACACTAAGTGACCATTCTCCAGTACTTGGGCACTGGTCTTACTTGGCCACAAAGGCCCCTCCAAAAGTTTCAGTTTTCAGCAAAAATTCAGGCCAGGCAAGCTACAGCCCCTGAAACACTACCTCATCAACTGGGACTGGTCTCGCATTGCTGCCTCACCCGATATTGACTCAGCCCTGGAATACTTTTGTCAATTCCTTCAATTCTACCTGTGATCTTTTTGCACCCTTCTGCAAATGGGTCATTAAAGGCACCAACAACCCCTGGATGTCCCAGTCCCTGCTGGATCTCATGTGCCACCGTGACAATCTCTAGCACACAACCTTAGAGACTGGAAGGCCCGCCGATAGACATCGCTACCGTGAGGCCAGGAGCCGCGCACCTGGCAGGTTCAACAGGCAAAGGCAGAGTACTACAGAGCAGCCTTCATCACCTCCTGGGGGAAGGGGTGCAAATTCTGGGACTCCCTCAAAGAACTTAGTGGCAAAATCTCTAATGCCCCCCCCCCCCAAGATGTTGGTAAATGCTGGTATCTCCACGGACCCGGACACAATAGAAATGAGCGGAGCTCCTTGTTCTCAGACCTCAGCGATGTGCTCCCTGCCAACTGTTTTGCACCCACCCCAACACCTTAACACCGACACCCACCCAAGTGTTCCCTTTCCGCTTCAAGGTTATCTCCCAGCGTGATGCTGCCCCCCTTCTGCTAAAGGCACTCAGCAAATCCCATTTTAGCAACGACACTCTCGATCTTATATTACCAAGGCTCACCCTCTCTGAAGTACTCTACCCCCTCACTGCCCTATTGAACCGCTCCCCTGCCCTAGGTCAGTTCCCCTCCGTGTGCAAAACTGCCCTCATCACTCCTCTCCTGAAGAGTGGTGACTGAACCCAGCCTGGTAATTACTGGGCCAGCTCAATTCTAACCCCTCTCTCCAAAGTTCCTGAAAAGACAGTTGCCACCCAAGTCACAGACTACCTTGCTCAACAGAATCTCCTCTGCCCAGAACAGCATGGTTTCCATAAAAACCACGACCGCGCTTTTGGAATATACCAACACTATACATGCGACCCTGGACGCAGGCCAGACTGCTGGTGCTGTCTACATAGATCTTTCCAAAGCATCTGACACGGTCCACCACTCACTTCTCCTAACCTCGCTAACCCAAAGAGGTTTCTCACAGGATACCACCACTCGGTTCTCGAACTACCTGTCTGACAGAACCCAGAGAGTCAGACTAGCGCAAACCTTATCGTCCCCCCTCCGAGTTACATCTGGGGTCCCCCAAGGGTCAATCCTTGGCCCCCTACTTTTCACTCTATTCCTTAACTCCCTGCCCAAGGCCTGTTCTGGCAGTCTCCTACTATACACAGATGGTGCGGTTTTATTCAGCACCCACATCAACCCTGCAACCCTTCAAGTAGCCCTCCAAAGGTCGTTTAGTGAGGCTGAATCCTGGTTAACTATAAAAACAGAGTCCGTGCTGGTTGCCCATTCCCAGAACAAGTTCAGTAGCCACCCCTGCTCATCCATAACTCCCAAAACGAAACCTAGGAACACGTTTCTACCTTTAAATACTTAGGGATTACCCTAGACTCTGGGCTAACCTACCATGAACACATCCTTTTGCTTAGTACAGCTGTACATGTGCGCATTGGTCTGCTCCACCGCTACAAGCACTGTCTTCCCCCTGAAGCCCTACAGCTAGCCATCTCTCCTCCATCCTGTCACTCATTGATTACGGTATTATTTTCTATGGTGCTGCCGACAACACCTCCCTCAACAAAATCAGAGAATTTCCCTGAATAAAGCCTGTCAGTCGGCCACAGGATGGGACCGGCCCATGCACGCCTATGTGCTTTATACCAGTACAAAGTGGCTTAACTTCGATGATCGCCTAAAGTACCAGACCTGTCTTCTTGCCAAGAAAATCATGGCTGGTCTAACGCCCTCTACTCTCGTGGCACTGCTCCCCCCCCAATCAGCACCAGATGCACGCGTCACACTGAGAAAATGCCCTACCAGGTTCCCCACTGTAAAACGTCCATGGGGCAAAGAACCTTCAGGTACCATGCCCCCAGTTGGCTGAATTCACTGCCCAAACCAGTCCTCTTGGCTCCTACCCTGGGATTGTTCAAATCCCTTCTCCATAGCAACATCTTGCGTGACTCCACCTGTGACTGTACCTGACCTACCCACGACCAAAAACTGTGCCACGACAATGGACCCTCTTGGTCCTGCCTGTAGAGTGCCTGTCCCTGGCTTCAGTCTTACCCTAACCTCAGACTAGCTGACACTCACTGGAATGCGCTGTTTGCGCAATCCTGTCATAAATACTTATAGTGTATGGTGGAACCCTATAATCACTAAAAAATCTAACATTTACCAGGGTTGTTATACCATCGATGTGGCGTAATTTAGCTGTTGTACCATCGATCAACGTCACATCGATGATACAACAGCATGGAACGTCCTCGCACATGCACATTGGAAGTGCTCAGCGCGATTCAAATGGCCGCGGTGAGCTCTAGTCTGACCACGGCGCGGAAATGGTCAGTGACGGTGAGATCTCTGCCGAAAGACATCAGCGCTGCTAAAAGGTGAGTGTTCCCATATTAAAAAAAAAAAAAATCTTGTCTGTGAGAGGGGGAACATGGATCGAGCAGGGCTTCTTTCTGTTGGGGGGGGACATAAGCAGTGCCACAGCGGTCATTAAATGTGTGAATTGTTAACAGCGGTGCTCAATAAACATTCAGTGCTGTCTAGCTGATGCCCATACACTATACAAGACAATGAATGGGCATCAGTTAACAACAACGCTTTTGAGGTTTACTTTGTTATCATGGTAACCTCTCACGAAGTGAATACAACGTTGTTGTTAACTGATGCCCATCCATTATCCTCTATATCTACAACAACTACTGTACTGTATGATCACCCCTGTAGATACTGTATAATGTAGTTTGCCTCTGTACTGCATTGTCTGTGACTGTTGTAATTATCCTGTGCCACATCTACCTGTTGTACTACACTCTGTATTGAATCGTAAGGTGTGATATTTCCCACACCGCTGTTTGTACTGCAATGTCTGACACTGTATACTTTGTATTGTTTTCTATGATGTGGAGCCTTTGTAAAGGAGTCTCTGACTCAAACGTATTAATTCCGATTGTTTTCAATAAATAAACAGGAAGAGAGAGGTTATCATCCCCTTATATCAACAGCTGGTCAGACTGGAGTTGGAATATGGGGTACAGCTCTGAAAACTGTTAGTGAAAAAAGATGAGGAAGGCTGGAGAGGGTGCAGAGAACAGCGACTAAGATGGTGGCTGGGCTTAGTCACCTGACATACGAAGACAGATTGCACAAACTGGGCATGTACTCCCTGGAGCACAGAAGGGATAGGGGGGATAGGATTGAGACCTTTAAATATACGAAGGGGATAAAGAGAAGACCAGAAGAGGGACTTTTTTAAACTAAAGGGGCACAAGAGGACCAGGGGGCAAATGGTACAGACAGAGGGAGGCAGCTTTAGGGGAAACACCAGAAATAACTTTTTCAGTGAAAGGGTGGTGGAAAAAATGGAATGAACTCCCAGAGGTGGTGAGAGGGGAGGTCACCATAAGGGGCTTTAAGAGAGCTTGGCATGGCCACATGGGTCTGGGTAGTGGCAGGAAGTCCTAGTCTTCCGCTAGGCACCTTGGACAGACTTGATGGGCCAAGCGGTCCTTTTCTGCCAACATGTTTCTATGTAATATTTTTTTTCTACTATAACGGCAGAACGTGCAATATTTTTTACTTTTTTTTAGGATACAGCTAGACAAATCAAGACTGCCCTGCCAAGATCGGGACTGGTGGTAACCCTATTCCTAACCAGGTAGGCCCACAGCCAAGACGCAAATAGACAATCTAGTGAAAAATGTTCCAACATTTCAACTGGAGTCTGGCATTCAGGAAGAGTGCAAGATTGCTCTTCAGTGGCATTGTGCGTGTTTATTTGTTGTAACTACTCTGAATCCCTTTCTGCTCAGCAGGTGTTTTTCTCTCTTTGTATACTGCCTGAACGTTCGATGACATCAGTAACACCATTTCTATCCATTCAGATGAACAGCAAGGAATGGTGTCGCTGATGTCATGGAATGTCTCAAAAAAAGAGACAAACAGCAGTAGCTGCTGGGGAGGGTGGAACTCTGTGATGATCGGCAGGCACCCCAAAGAGAGTGGAACTCTGAGGAGGGTGGAGCTAAATTATTTGTGATTAACGCATTTCAGAGTGCATAACTGGCACGGAAAAGAGGAGGGCAGTTTTTTTTTTGGTAACTGGGTGAGGCCCCTGTTTTCCAGGGAGACTGGGGAGGTTAAGTGACTTGCACAGTGTCACACAGTATGCAAGTGGAGGTGGTAAGAATCAAACCCAGGTCAGTCTGCTGGATGGTACAGCTCATTCACAGCTCATCACTCAAACCTCTAAACTATACTGCCAGACCCAGTTAACCATGTTAAAATCATTTCCTATCACCTCTGAGCCCGATACCCGAGGCCCAGGGTGGTACTGCCAAGAATGCCATCTTGGTGACGCTGTTGAGGTGTAGACAGACGTCACATTACATTCTGTTTTATTGAGAGTGGGCGCTCTATATTTAATTTTATGCAGGAATAACATTCCTCATCACTAAACATTTTGGGGGGGGCACTAGCTGTAGACACTATTTTTTTTCCAATAAGGAAGCACTATACACATTCTACCCTTTTGCTCTAAATTCTGAAGCCCAACACTATGAATTTTAATGCTGAGAGGTGTGCAGGATAAAGACATTTAAATAGTACATCTGGAAATATGTGCAAACACACAGATTTCAGCAGAAGACAGAATAGGAACTAACATGGGGCTGGCAGTATTACCTAGAGGTTAGGGTAAGGAGCTGTGAATGAGCTCGGTACATCCTGGTGACCTGCGTGATTCTGAGCGAGCCCCTTAACCTTCCCCGTGCTCCCAGATCATCCGTGAAAAAAAGCAACTTATGCCTACAGGGCTTTATCTACCAAAAGAAAAAAAAAAGAAAAAAAAAAAAGTACTGTGGCAAGAATTAATAGTATTATTATAACTACTGGGGGACTTTTTTCCTCACAGGAGAAGCTGGTTATAATTTGCCATTACAACATTCAGGTTATAATGGCAAACATGCACCAGCTTTTCCTTAGCCCCGCTCAAACTGACTTACTCACTGCAGTCTAACAACTGCCGTCAGTCGACAGAAACCCCACCAGATTATTTTCGGTCTCTGATCAGGAAAAACAGATACGTCTGCAAAGCCGTTAACAAAAGATGTACAGTACAGCACTCACTCATCTTTGCTATGGCATTCACAGCCCTCAACTATAACACTCGCTGTGACCTTCCCACTTAATTTGCATATTGCCATGATTCTGAAGTTGATACTCAGGACCATAAACAATCTTATCACTATGAAGGGACACACATTTTCTTTATAGTTCTTAAACATGTTACTGCTTACTTAATAGTATCCCATACTACAACTACACATGCCAAGGCATTTAGAATTCATGATAATTGAACTTTCTGCTGGGAAAGTTGTCATTTTTGAGAGGACGTTTGACCTTGAAGGCATCTCCGCTATAGCACACCGGTGAGGTCTGGTTCAACTGTTTCTAACTTCAGTGATGGTTTAAATGAGTAAATTTAAACCAAAAGAGAATTCTTTCTATTTTTTTTTTAAATGCATGATCTGGATGTTACTAGTATGTGAGTTTCTAAATAATAGTCTTTCCTCAGAAGCTTATGACATTGTTAGTCCGAAAGCTTAAGCACTTTGTTCTTTTTGTAACATGTCGGTCCAATATAAGGTATCAAACCATTTGCTTCTGGATCTGTATATAGTATAACCTAATTCTTTTCAGCACATTTCACTACAGTAGCTGCCATTTTCACTGTATGGATGAAGGTGAATATCCTGCTGTTCAGACAGTCTGTAAAACAGTTTGTTACCTGACAATTATCAAAACCTACACAAGCAGCAAAAACTCATTTTTGAACATCATGCCACAGATGATTCACATTCTTAACTGAAGGTTTACATGTTCTGAGGCATAAAAACAGACAACTCTTTTTTGTGAAAGAGTATTTTTTTTTTTTTTAAACAGAAAACGTCTCTCAGCAATTACATGAAGCAATACAAGGGGAAGGGGAGTGCCAAACCCAAATTTAATGCACACCCAACGTGTGGGATGCTATATTCTCATTATGCACTCCCCCTTCCCCAATGTATTATTCTATATAATATTAATACAATTTATTAATATTATTAAATGTGTGATAATGAAATGACACGCTGTTTGCTATGCTCTGACACTCTCTAGCACTGTTTTTACTCACCTGGTCATACACAAATCTCACTGCCGGGTTCTACGCCACTCTCTCAGAAAGTATCAGTCTACAGCAAGAACGGCACACTTGTACCACCAAGTAAGCTGATGCAAAGGAAGATTTGCTCCAAGAACCAGAAGTTCACGGTTTCCCTGTAGCGCTCCTTCTCCTTCTCCTTCATACACCAAGCATACACAAGCATTAACCTGGGCTGCCAGGTCAGCGCGTCCATGGCCCGTTGTCTCAGTTCCACCACCCTGTCATTCGGGTGCACCTTAATCTTCACCCTGTCCTTCCACAAGAACCCCAACACCTGCATCGAGATGAGCCCTTTCCGATGGGCAGGCTCCAGCCAGAGAAGACTCTCAGCCTGCACCTTGCACTCGGTGAGGGTTCGGTGCTCAGGCAATGCTTCCCCATGGCTGCGCAGTACATACTGCTCGGTGTTCTTAGCCGGGAGCCCCCGCCACTCTAGCAGCCGGACTTTCACCTCTCCCACTTGATGAGAGCCCCTCACCCGGAGCGCTACATACCGGGTCCACCAGTCAGCCGCTGGTAGCAGGGAATACACCAGGAACTCCTCTTCTCCAGACGGGCTCTGGCAGTACCGGCTGTACAACTGGAATGCAGGGTTACTCCAGGAAATCCCAGCTGCATACTGGATACGTGTCCCTTCCCACTGTGGAGAACCACGGAGCTCCCAGACAGGAATCACGTCAGCCTTCAACTCAACCGGTGCCTCCCCCTGTGGGGAACAGTTCGGCTCCCCCTGTGGTCCCAGGCCCAAGTCCCCTTGCCGGGCACAGCTTGACTCTCCCTGCCATTCCAGCCTGGACTCCCCCTGTGGATCATGCTTTGCCTTCCTCTGCTCTTTGCACCTAATCTCCTTAAGCGCCGGTGACTCTAGCCTGGTCAGGCACATCTCCTGGACTGGGAGCCCTGTACAGCCTGCTCTGTGCAGCTCCTTCTTCAGTTCCCCTACGGAGTGGCACCAGGGGTCAATGGAGAAGGAGGCCAGGCAGCTCCTGTCTGGGCGCTTCACTGTCACCAATACCTCCTTCGTCTGATTCATTGCTAGCCCCCCTGGGTGACTGGCAATCGGAAAGGAGAACCAGTGTTGCCCAAAGCGGAACCCCAATTCAATCAAGACACCACACTGCTTTTGGGATAAAAAGGGGCCGCAGATCTTTTACTTAAACAAAATTGCATACATTACATGGGACACTTGGCTTTTACGAGCCTAATAGGTACATCACAATTTTACAGATATGCGCTTTACATACATTATATGCATACACCAAGCTATACAGAAAATTGTAACATATGTACATTACATGTCCCCTCCTGTAAGACCCCTTGGGCAGCCATAATTCATGTCCTGTGGAAACCCCCCAGCTCCTTCATCCACTTGTTTGAGGGGAACTTTGGCCCTTTAGTCCAACAGACCCATTGAGGGCCGTGCCTTTCCGCAAGACAGTTCCCTCCACCTTCCGAATTTAGGGGCTCCTAGCCCCTTGACGAGGAGCATGCCCGTCGGGGGCCGCACTCCTCCTCTTGGAGTCTTGGATCCCAGCTGCTGGTGCACGCCCAGCCTGGGTGTCTTCTCTCCTGATCCTCTGAGACATACTCCGTCTAGGTCGCGGCTCTCTCCCAGGTGACACCCAATCGCAGCTCTTTCATGTCCGAGCCTCTACCCAGGGTCAGCCATGAATTTACTGCCACTCATACTGGGACAACCAGTATCTCCCACTAATGCCCAAGGGATCTTACTTTTCCCAAACAGCACTGTCTTGCAAAAATCATTAAGTGTATTGTTAAGTACATCGTTTCCCATCCCTGATAAATGAACCCCATCCCTGCTATAAAATCCCAAATCTGTTTTTGTAATCGTGAAGTGCCTGATTACTTCCACGCCCAGTGAGGCCACAAAATGGGACACCTCCCTATTCACGGACCTCCGCGCTTTATCCATAGCCCCTGCCTTCCGCTCACCAAGCCAATGCCGGCGTGGTAACATTCGAGACCATGTCAGAATGGTGCGAGGCAATAACTGTTTTAAGTGGGACAAGTCCCTCTTCATATCCCCAATTAATCTCTTTGCCCCTAGGTGACCAAGTCATTCCCTCCCAGGTGAATCACCAGCATGAGCGGTGGGCGGCTAGTAGACCTAATGCCACGATTGTGTTACACAATGCCCCACCTCATCCCCCTTTTCCTGCCCATTTTATCACAGCTCTACTTCTTGGAATGAGCAGCTGAGTTGTATATGGCCGCAGCCAGCTCTCCTGTACACCCTCCCTCACGCGCGAATGACCCACGATCCATATCTGAGGGGTGTCGCCGATGATGCCTGAAAACAAAAGTAGAAACATGTGAGTGTTCACAGGTTTGAACTATCAGTCCGAACTTGTGCTGGGTTCCCCAACATCACTTGCTGCTGTTTTCTGCTGAGGCCTTATGTAACCCATGTACGCCTTTGAAGCCCATCTGACAACCCCTTTTATCTGATCCTCGGTTAAACCGCACCTGGCAGCCTCAGTGGCTGCTCCGATTCGGAATGAATGGGTGTTATATGAGGTCGGGTTTTTTCCCACCATCCATAAACCCTTTCGTAGGACCACAGTGAATTGCCATCTTGTGACTGCTTTTCCATCCCCGTGCACAAACAAATGACCTGCTCCCATAGGACAACCCGCCAAATACTCCCTCATTGCCATCCATGGGCAGATATTTCTGGGTGGGGCCTTAAACAGTGTAATCATAGCCGGGGGGCCGCACTGGTTAGTTTTTGATTTCTGCAGCTGAAGACACAGTCTGTCTTGCCAGATGACGAAATCACTCAACTGGAGATTGGTGTTCTGGCTCGGAGAGTTGGACTGCGGTACCAACTCAGACACCCGGAAGGCCCCAAAAAATGCACATGTGTATAGGGCCCTGAACAGCTTGGTTTCATAGCCAGAGCTGCAAGTGACCGCCAGTGCTGTCAGGAGGTTAGACAATTCTGGTAATCCTGTGGGCTTCCTTGTGTCCACCTTTTTTCCCGCGAGTCTAGACATGCCCTGCACCATTTTCTTTGTAATGAAATTGTTGGTTGGGTCGGGGAAACCTTCATATTTCTGAAGAAAGGCAATGCCTGCTAGTTGGAGGCGTATAGCCACCGGGGATTTTCCCAGGCATTCTAAGTGTAGGATGTAGCTTTGAACCTGTCTCTGGTATTGTGTAATTCCACGCTTCACCGTGACCACAAAATTGCTGGAAAGATTCATAGCTACCTACATACTTCCTCCATGTCGGGGGGGCCACAGCGAGCTGTACCAGTTGCTGCAATCTTGGTTCCCTAGTCTCCAGACTGCTTCCGGTATTTCTGTTGGGAACCGGTCCGCCCACGGGGCTAACTGCCTGAAGTGCTCGAGCTGAAATCGAGACAGGGCATAAGCTATAACATTTTCTTTTCCTGGCAGATGTCGTGCCTTAAAAGAGATGTTGTACCATAAGCAGCATAATACAAAGACCAGCAAGACCTTCATCACATCTTCAGAGCGAGATGTCTGCAAGTTCAATATGTCCACTACCGCCCTGTTGTCTGTGTAAAACAGCACTTTCTTATTCTGAAATTTGTGTCCCCACACCCTTACGGCTACCATGATGGGGAACAGTCCCAAAAGGGTAATGTTCTTTGTGAGTCCCGTCGACACCCACTCCTGTGGCCAGTGTCCCGCAAACCATGCTCCCTGCCAGAATGCCCCAAAACCAATGCCCCCTGAAGCATCAGTTACCATGCGCAGGTCCAAAAATTGGTCTGTTGGTGTCTGCCAGATGGTGATACCATTAAAATCTTTCAGGAACAGTTCCCAAACCTGTAGGTCTGCTTTTATGCCCTGTGTCAATCTGATGTGGTGATATGGTTTTAAAGCCCCACCCATGGCAGATGCCATCCACCTCAGGAATGGCCTGCCTGGGCGAATTGCACGGCATGCAAAATTCAAGTGGCCTATAACAGATTGCAGCTGTTGTAGGGTCACCTTCCTTGCTTTTCCCATCTCACCCAATATTTTGCACAAAAGTGCCACCTTGTCATGCGGTAGCCGGAAAACCATGGCCTCGGAGTCTATTTCTATGCCCAGGTATGAGAGACAAGTTGCCGGGCCTCCGCTTTTCCCGGCGAGAGGGACACCATAATAACCCATCAGTGAGGTGAAGCCCTGCAGCGTCTCCCCACATATGGTTCCCCCCTTTGGCCCCATAAATAGGAAATCATTGAGATAATGGACTACATGTATGTTTTTTATGTGTTCTCTGGTGGCCCACTCCAAAAAGCTTGAAAATGCTTCGAAGGCTGAGCAGCTGACGGAGCATCCCATAGGCATAGCCTTGTCCATATACCATCGACCTCCCACTTTGAAACCCAGTAAATCTTGGTCACTTGGATGTACAGGTAGCAGACGGAAAGTGGATTTGATGTCGCTCTTTGCCATCATTGCACCTTGGCCTAGCTGTTGTATGTGGGGCAGTGCCGCATCAAACGTTGTATATTGCACTGTGCAATATTCCGGGTTGATGAAGTTGTTCACTGAATTACCTTTTGGGTAGGACAGGTGATGTATGAGCCTATACTCCCCGCTTCCTTTTTGGGAACCAGCCCCAATGGGGATATACTGTGAGGGTGGTCAAATGGTCCAGCCACCCTGCCTGCCTCCACCTCCTTAGCAATTTTTTCCCCCAGGATGTTGGGAAGCAAAATTGCAGACTTCAGATTGCGTGCTGTGGTTTCTACCCTTGGGCCCTTGTACGGTATCCTAAAACCATACCTGAAACCATCGTGTATATATTTTGCAGCTGATTTTTTGGGGTAGCAGTTGAGCCAGGGGGCCATCCTATCTAATCATACTGGTGAGTTAGCCAAACTTCCCAGACCCCTTTCCTTTTTCGCTGCTTGCTCCCTCGATGCTTGATGTTCTGGGGGATTGCCGTGTACATTCAGAGAACCTGTGCTCTCCTCCGCATGACTTGCAGATGTGCCTGTACTTACAAAAGGAACGAAAACATTTTCCTCTATTGTAGTCGTAACAGGCCTTCCTCCCTGCCCCTTTTTTCTGCTCTTTCTTTTGTTCTCCACTCATTTGCTTTGCAATAACATGGCCACTATCTGTGTATGTCACTACATTAGGCCGGCCCCGTGTCATATAACGAACCCACAGGTCTATGTGTGTGTTTTCCCATTTGAGATTGGGTTGCCTGGATAGTTTTAGACTAAATTGCTCATCGTATTTCAACCATGCATATCCATCAAATGAGAGGTATGCAAATTTTATGGTATCCCTGTATTTTAAAAGTGCAATTAGTTTATCCGGGTGCTTCATCCCATAAACTGACATAAATATGTCAAAGGCAGCTGCCCAATTCTCAAATGTGAATGGTACCTTTGGTCGCCGTGGCCTCTCTTATTTATACCCTTTTTCGTTGCTCACCTCTGGGATTTCCCTATGCAGTAAAGAGAACATGTCTATGAATTCCCCTTTCCAGATTTTCTCCCGGACTGTGTCGGATAAGTGATCCCCTAATGGGTCTTCTACCCCAGCATAAGCCCAATGCTCTGGGGATCCAGATACTGCGCTGGTTGACTAATCCCCCATTGCAGTATTTGGAGTGCTATCCATTCTAGTGGCTATAATCTCCTGCTCTTGTGAGCCTGATGTTCTGTTCTCCATGTTAGTTGGGAGGGGTTGTAATGCAGGAGGCCCAGCACCTGTCCACACGTGAACCGCTGCCCTTTGTGCATTACCCCCTTCCCCCCTATAACTTTGGGAGAAAATGGAGTGAGGCTGACTCGAGCGAGGCTCAAACACCCTGGTGTTCTGCTGTACGCTCCCTTTTTGACTTACCTGAGCTGCATCGGTTCCTGCCATTGCAGATTTGTCCAAGTGGTGTGTCCCTAAGCTATCATCCTGTCTTGACCCAGCAGCCCCGGCCGTGCCCAGTGAGGTACCCTGTCCAGGTTCATTAGTTGGATATGCCCAGGGCCCCCCAATGGTGGGAGGCATTCCACCCTGTGTGGTTGTTGTGAAACCAGGGGGTAAGGAGCCCCAAGGGGTCACCGCTGGCCAAGTGAAGGGCATATTTCCCGGTGAACCATACAAAAAGGGCCACATAAAAGGGTTATGTTGCCATGTTTGATGTCCCGTTATCACCGGCCCGGGATTGAACCCTGGAGCCCCCTGTTGGCTTGACTGGTTGCTTACCTTTCTCCCCCTTTTTCTTCCTAGGGGTTCCTTACCGACTGTTTTTTGGCCACGTCCTCCCCTCCTGTCCCCCTTGTGCCCTGCCCTCTTCCGTTTATGTTCCCTTATCTTTTTGGCCTTGACCCTGTCCTCAAGGTTCTTTTTCTCTTTCTTGTGCCTTGCTTCCTCTGTTGTCGATTCCAATGGCAGCCTTTCTATGCTGTCACTATATTGCGCTCCCTCACTATCAGATTCAGACCACACTAAATCTATTGATACATCACTGGCCTGATCTCCCTCATATTCACCCCTCTGTGGCTGGGCCACCGTTACGTGTTCCACCTCATCGTTCTCCTCTCCAGGTTGTGCTCTAGGTGCATTCCCCTTCGCTCTGTTCCATTTTTTCTCCGTCCGTTTTTTCTCTGCCTCTGCCCCTGGTGAAGACTTGCGCTTAGTCTGCCTGCCCTGCCCCTTTTTGGCAACAGATTTTTTCTGAGCCATGGATTCTAACCATCGGGCTGATGGCTGGCTACACCTAGGCTGCCACCCCACATCCTCCACTGGTTCTTGTGGGCTGTGTTCTGGCACATTAAGGGGGTCTGACACTGTTTTCTGTTGCCCGTTTTGATGGGCTAGCAGTAATTCTGGTTCTAACCTGGACATGGTTGACAGCCAATCAGATCCCCCAATGTCCTTAAGGCATTGCAGGGCCTCGCGGAAGGCTTGGTCTTGCCCTTGCACTGGGATAGCATGTGCCACATCTTGTGACTGGCTTCCAGGCACCGCAAGGTCTCGACCAGCGCCCCGCGTGGGGGTTTGGGTGGACTGGTTGTCCATAAAGAGGTTATTCTGCATTTCGGACATTTTGCTATTAATATTAAGGGGCAAGGCAGTGTCCAATGATGCAATACCTATAAGACAAAACATTAATTAATACACCTTCATCCTGCCCTTTATAAGTCAACGTTCTACCCCATATCCTCTCTTTAACTGAATACCCCATCCTAGCTTATCTGAGTTTGCCCCCAGGCACCTCTAAGCCACAGTACCCCCCCAGTAGGAACTAAACCCAGTTGCCTTCCCCACCAGGGGAGGAGGAGGAGCAGGAAAAAAAAAACATGCTCGCTTCACACCAACACAGGGACAGGGACCACATGACCGAACCCAGTACACCAAGAAAGGCCACAGCACAGAGAGACCACAAGGAACTACCACATCCCCAAGAAGGAAAAAAAAGGAAAAAAAAAAAAGAAATAATCCAGCCCTGCACCAAAAGATGTACAAGCTTTTCACTCTTCCCCAAAAACCTCTGATGCAGGATCCCCTCCACACACTGAAATTCAGAAAAAAAACCACAACATAACCCCTTCCCCTGGAAAAGGAAAGGGCCAGGAACACAAGCCCACATGGGAGGAAACACAAGGCTGGAGGACAGCCCCAAATGAGCCCAAAACGGCCCCAGCAACAGCTTGCCAAGGGAAAAGAAAGACTTTTTTTTTTTTGATGCCCAAACCAGAGAAAACAACCGAAAAACTGCTGTGGAACCCGGGGGGGGGGACCAGGAGAGGGGGGGGCGCGAGGCCAACAAAGGGCCAACATAACCCGCAGGGTAAAAGAACACAACCAAAAACCGAAAAGCCTCCCCTAAACAACAACCAACAGGAATAGCCTGCACAACAATGCGGGAAGTTATCCGACCAAGAAATTCAGAAAAAAAAAAGGGACAGACTACAGACTGAAGTCTCCAGGAACCCCCACCAGGAAGAGGGGGAGCAGGCCCAACAGAAAAGCCGGGCTGGCCGGACGCAAAAGTGGCGGGGGTGCGCTCCAAGAAACCGCAAAAAGGCCTGCCCCACCCGCCGCCAAAAGAAATAAAATCCCATACAAAGGAAAAAACCCCAAGAACCCAGACAAAGCATCCCTGAGAAGGCCGGAGGGGAAATTTCTTAGCAAGATTTATGAACAATTTGTGGCTGAAGGTGCACTGTGAGCCTTCAATGTTACCTGGGCCCAAAGGGTTTTCTTTTTTTTTTTTTTAAAGAGACTGTGGAAAAACACTAAAGCTGATTACAATTTTAGGCGCACAGGGGGGGAAACTGGGAGGGCACAGGGAAGGAAAATATAAACGGGGGGGCAGGAGAGCCCCAAGGAAAAAGGGGGAGCCAGGAGAGAACCCATAAAAAACCCCGAGCAGAAAACGGGCCAAAGTACCGGAAGGGCGAAACAGAGACCACGTGTCCTGTAAGCACAGACCCCCCCGTGACCCATTCAAAAATGAAACAGCCAAAATGCCCAGGTCCCCGCTCACCCTCGGAGCAATACCGAGGAGACACGTGTACCACTTATTGGACAAAGTTGGAGCGGCTGGCGCGACAGGGAAAAAAGGCATGAACACGGGGCATGGGCCCAGCAAAACCCCGCCGAAGAACAGCCAGGGCCCATAAAGGACAGAAAGAATAAAAAAAAAGGCACTTACCTGAAGAAGGCACAAACGGGCGGGGGGCACACGAAAAAGCCGGCTGTAACACAAAGAGCAGGGACAAACGGCGCCGTAAAAAACCGCCGAAACAACAGAGAACAAAGGCCGCGAACAAATGCAAAGGATGGCGACTGCGGCAAGGAGGAAAAACTTCAAACTTCGGTTGCGGAGCTGTTCCAGGAGGGCGAGATCACCTAGGACAGCTCCTTTTGTAGCCCTCTCCTGACCCTCCCCATGGGGAGGGTCCTGGCCAGCCCTATCTGAGGGGTTCCTCGGATTGGGCCACCTGCTCGGGCGGGCTGCCTCCTCCAGGCGGTGGGCGGCCCTCCTAGCACACACCCTCTTGGGTGCCGTGGACAAATTGCCCCCCCGGTGAGAGGCCGGTGGGGCTATTAACTTAAAGAGTATGAATTGTAGGGGCCCCATGGGCAGACAGGGATGTCAGAACTAGGGGGGCTGTGCAAGCCCCGCTGTAATCCCGACACTTCACTCAAAGTTTCCCAACACTTTATATAAAGTTTCTCCCGAGTCCCAGCACCCAGTACAACATTTATCCTGCATCAATTTCTGTCAGAGCTCCTGCTAACTGGGCGAACACACTCGCACTCTCTCCCAGAAATGGATCTTTGCTCCCTGCTCTCCGCCCCCAGCTGCAGTTCCCTTCCGTGGCTACCGAACACCCGGAAATGGACCGCGCTCTCCCAACAGGTGCCATGTGCCTGGTGGGCTAACAGGTACTGTGCAGACTACGGGGACCGCGCTCGCCCAACAGGTGCTGTGTGCCTGGCGGGCTAACAGGTACCGTAGAGACTACAGGGACCACGCTTTCCCCGACAGGCGATGTGCGGCGGGGTAACACGTATTGTACAGACTACAGACTCAGGCCCATCGCTTCCTGCTCTGTGGCCGGAGGAGGGATTGACAGCCCGCAGAGCTCCGCCCACCGACTGCGACGGCCCAATCCTGGCTCGACGGGGCGGGGCTCGCTAGCCCCCGCATGCCTGCTGGGTACACCGGCTTCCTGCTCTGTGGACACAGGAGGGATTGACAGCCCGCAGAGCTCCACCCACCGACCACGACAGCCCAATCCCGGCTTGACTGGGCGAGGGCTCGTTCGCCCCCGCATGCCTGCTGCATGCACCGAGACAGGTACTGGAGGAGGTGGGAGTGAGGGTATCATGGGTTGGGGGCGCGCTCCTAAGTCTGGTCCGATCGTTTCCCGCTCTCTTTGGGTTCTGTTAGCTCAGCGGGATTTCACCGGACGGGGTCAGCAAACCCCGATCCAGCGGTGTGCTGTCTCTTCTCGCTGGTGGTGTGCGAGGAGGGGGCTTGACCCGGGAGGCACCCCAATCCTCTCCACTCTCACTGATCGGGAGGGTGGTGCCTCAGTTTGTTACTAACAGCTTCTCTGTCCCTCACGGAATTCGTGCTGCTCACACAGGGTATATGCTAAATTCCGATTTTAACGCGGTAATTTGTGATAAATCAATAATAAACTTTGTACATGCAAGACGACCATTTCCACAGTTTCTGGCATCTGCACTTGAGTTGCCATGTTCGAGGATGTGGCCCTCATTCTGATCTTCAGTGTCTGTGACCTTCAGTGCAGTGAAAAAAAGGGTGGCAGGTATGGCAGAACTAGCCGGGTGTCAGTACCAGCAACGGGGGGGTGCTCGCTTCATTTTCTGCACCCCTCAGTGCCCTGGTGTTGGAGCTGAAGGTGGCTGTACAAAACTTGTGCATTCCTGGGTTCACAGTATCAAACCCTGAGTCTCTTCTTTCTACTTGTATCTGTTGGAGTTCGGGTCAGATGAGTGGCCGATTTCTGTCCTGCCATAGGAAGCTTATCACACCTGGATAAAAGTGCACAGGTGCTGGTGGTACTAGAAGAACTGGGTCATGCCCTGATAGTTTGTGATTTACATGGTGGACCCAAGATACATCTTCTTTTCCCTGATGCATGTCTGATGGTCCATACCATGGTTTCACTGAGGGTAGAGCTGCTCAGCTGCTACCAAGTGTCCTGCACCTGCAGGATTGGATGGTGAGGAGGAACTGGAGCTGGGCTATAGAAGCCCATCCTGGTCTAGATGCCAGAGAAGTGACGGTGTCTGGGCTGTCAAAAATGTGCCACAGCTGGTCAGCCCTGAACCGTAAATATGTCCTGTAAAACATTACTGAGGGTCGCTATGTGTTGCATGATAACTGGACCCTGAACCAGTGCAGAGTAACCTCTGGCACGGCCCTGACAGTACTGTGCAAACCAGGCCCAAGCAATAATGGTGTGAGCCTATACCCGATCACTGTGAGGGATGACATCAGGGCTGGCTGGGATGTAGCCCATTATGGGTTACCTGGAGAAAAAATCAGATGCGTGACCATGTGTCTGAGACTCCTGGGGGTCATTACAGTCCAGGCACCCAGCCAGAAGGTGACAAAGAGCTGGAGAGATGGACGACAATTGAACGGTGTATCATCTAGCCAGGCAGCACCCTGGAACTGATTCACAGCCCCAGTAACTGAAGAGAGAGGAGATCATTTAATGTAATTAGAAAGTGGCTAGGATACATCAGTTCTAAACATTTACTTCTGCATGATGTTCACAAAGGAATATGAGGGGAGTTGTTTATATCGGTGTTTAAAGAGATCCACCGGTTTACTTTATACTGCCCCTGCACCCAATTAACAGGTGTCTTACCTCCACATTACTAGAATAATGTGGCACTGCACCCCAAGAAGTCCTCTAATACCAAGTTATTTCACTTATAAATATCCCCAAAACCGGGTCCCAAGGACTTCCAGTTTTGTTAGGCTGCCCACCTCCAGCGCGCTCACTAAGCGTGATGGCGAGATGCTAGGAAGGCGTGGGGCGCACTCAATAAAGTCAATAGGAGCCAGCTTTTAGATCAATTTTTGCTATTAGAATGGCAACTTTGTAATGAAACGTGGGCACTGGTCAACCAACAAGGGTCTTGTTAGTCCACCGCTGTCCACGTTTCATTACAAAGTGGCCATTGTAATAGTAAAAATCGATCCAAACGCTGGCTCCCATTGACTCTAATGGAGCACATTCTCCCTAGCATCTCGTCATCATGCTAGTGAGTGCAGGGGCTAAGCGTGGGCAGCCTAACAAAACTGGGAAGTCCTTGGGACCGGTTTTAGGATTTTTATGAGTGAAATAACTTGGTATTAGAGGACGTCTTGGGGTGCAGTGCCACATTATTCTACTAATGTGGAGGTAAGGCACCTGTTAATTGGGTGCAGGGGCATATCTTAGTGGATCTCTAAGCACTTTTTACATGTTCATATGTTTTACATTACTTTTTTTGTACAAAAGATCCATTTTATAAGCCTAGGAAGACACTATAGGGGCGTTGGTTGCCATGGGTTATTGAAACATAGAAACATAGACTTTGGCGGCAGATAAGGACCGCTTGGCCCACCTAGTCTGCTCATTTCCCTACCTAGAGGATACGCTGCAGATCCTATTTAACCAACAGCCTATTTCTTCCTACCCCCCACAAACATTGCCTTATGTCTGTCCCATGCATTGTTGAATTCTCCCACAGTTTTAGACCCCACAACCTCCCCAGGAAGGCTGTTCCATGTGTCCACCACCCTCTCTGTGAAAAAATACTTCCTCACATTGCCCCTGAGCCATCCCCCCTCTATCTTCAGATTGTATCCCCTTGTTCTTGCACATTTCTTTTTCTGAAAGACTCTTGGACTTTGTTGATTCCACTGAGGTACTTAAACGTTTCTATCATGTCCCCCCCTCTCCCTCCTTTCCTCAAGGGTATACATGTTAAGCTCCTTTAGTCTCTCCTCATATGGCTTCTCTTGCAGACCATGCACCATTTTAGTTGCCCTCCTCTGAACTGCCTCCATCTTGTCTATGTCCTTACGGACATGCAATTGAGGGTGCTGAAAGCACTCTGCAGTAAGCACCTGGTGCTTCACTACTCGCCTGGCCATGCATTAACACATAACAACCACCACCCCTGGCGTGACATATTGCTTACTTGTTTTTACTTCCTGGGTATTAGAAGAGGGCAGGAGGCAGCATCTGGTGCCTCACTACCTACCTGGCCATACATTACCTAGTAACAATCACAACCCTTGGTGTGACTTATTGCTTACTTGTTGTCACTTCCTGGATGGCTGAAGGCAGGAGGCAGTGCCTGGTGCCTCACTACCCACCTGGCCATGCATTAACACATAACAACCACTACCCCTGGTGTGACTGATTGCTTACTAGTTGTCACTCCCTGGATGGTTGAAGGCAGTGCCTGGTGTCTCTCAGGGTACCCAAGGTGCGATAATAACCTCTTGATATTCCACCCCATCCTACATTAGTGTTATTGTGTTCATGTGAAACCCTTGTATGCAAACCAGATCTCATATTTACGGGGGACTCTGTGCATAAGAAACAGGGCATGCATTTTTAATATGCTAATTGTGAAATTGGTGCCTTTGGGATTTGCAAATACAGTAGAAAATGCATTTCTGATATGTAAACAATGTGAGGGACTCCTGACATGTAAATGTACAATTTGTTGAGCTGTCATAAGTTCTTTTACAAATCTTTTTTTCCCTTTCTTTTCTTTCCTAGCTTTTTGTTATCACAGTAAATAGTAAGATGGGAGCCATCATACAGTCAGTTCTCAGGAATAATGGCAGTGGACATGGCATGTAGTCATCTCAGCCCTAAGCCTCTGTCTTCATCTTCCTCAGTGCCACTAGTCCCTGGAACAACCCTCCAATGCTTCCCAGTATAGCTACAGTATGGTGTTCCTCTCGAGCATTTGATACTGAAATATGGGAGACCCACACTCGAAAAATATAGCAAAATGTTGGAAACTGGCCACCGTTATGTGGTGCACGTAATCAGACATGGAAGTACAAGCTTGGAACTCTGGCAGAACTAGTGGGGTTATTTGTTCAATGTTTAACTTACATAAGCATCATGTAGTGAACAGAACAGTCTTCCAGAAGGGACTTAGGATATGAAGACAGTGCAGGTGAAGGTATTGTTAGTACATGTTTACACATCGTACCTTTTTCATCTCTGCTTTTGAAGGGGGCCTGATCTGCAGTACCAAGAGTCCCTTCCATCCTTAAATTACTGTGTTATCGTGGGGTACAGGATCCCTATAAATAAGTATATGTCTGCAGAGCATACTTATTCATACCAGCTTATAAAGTGATGCAGGTGGGGAGAATTTGCTAAACCTCGAGTCCCTTAGATCCTTTAATTACTGTATTACTGTGCTGTTATGGGTACAGGATCCATATAAATGAGTATATAGCTGCACAGCATACTTATTCATACCTGCTTATGCAGCAGTGGAAGGGAAGGGGGCCCTGCTGAACCTTGATTCCCTTCTTTCCTTAAATTACTGTGTTACTGTATTATTATGGACACAGGATCCCTATAAATAAATACATGTCTGCGCAGCATACTTATTCATACCTGCTTATGAAGTGATGCAGGTGGGGAGGAGTTGCTAAACCTCGAGTCCCTTAGATCCTTTACTTACTGTATTACTGTGTTGTTAGGGTACAGAATCCTTATAAATGAGTACATAGCTGCACAGCATACTTACTCATACCTTTATGCAGCAGTGGAAAGAAAGGGCGCCCTGCTGAACCTTGAGTCCCTTCTTTCCTTAAATTACTGTGTTACAATATTATTATGGACACAGGATCCCTATAAATGAGTACATGTCAGCACAGCATACTTATTCATACCTGCTTATGAAGCAGTGTGTGAGGGGCATGGAACCTACTGAACCTTGAGTCCCTTCTGTCTTTGAATTGCTGTGTTTCTATATTATTTATTTATTTATTGAACATATTGGAATTACAGACTTTTAAGTAGGAGACTCCGTTTTAAAGGCTCCACATCAAAATACAAGTTGACTGTACAATACAAATTAAAAGAACAGGTGGGTACATGAGGTACAGAGCTGGGTACATGAGGTACAGAGCTGGGTACATGAGGCACAGAGCTGGGTACATGAGGTACAGAGCTGGGTATGTGAGATACAGAGCTGGGTACATGAGGTACAGAGCTGGGTACATGAGGCACAGAGTGTGGGTACATGAGGTACAGAGCTGGGTACATGAGGTACAGAGCTGGGTACATGAGGCACAGAGCTGGGTACATGAGGTACAGAGCTGGGTATGTGAGATAGAGAGCTGGGTACATGAGGTACAGAGCTGGGTACATGAGGTACAGAGCTGGGTACATGAGGCACAGAGTGTGGGTACATGAGGTACAGAGCTGGGTACATGAGGCACAGAGCTGGGTACATGAGATACAGAGCTGGGTACATGACATACAGAGGGTAGACAACTATACCCTGAGTCACGACAAGCAGATAAGCAACAAACCACATATTACATTAGGACAGTACAATAAGTAACATAGAACAGCAATGTACTTGAGAACACTCAGGAGCAGGTACAAGCCTATCATTTTAGAGATGAGGGGGACCTCGCAGGAGGCGGATGCAGACAAAGTGTTTTAGAGATGGGGAAGAAGGTATGGAGGAGGACGGGAGGGTAGGGATTGCTGTCAGAAAAACCTTTGTCAGTAAAAGTTAATAGGGGAAAAGGGGGGCTAAGGAGAGCAGGGGGGAGGAGGGCTAAATGCAATCACAGACATAGGAGGAGCGGAGTAGCTCTCAAAGTTTAAATTTGCAAGGGCCTAGTTTCAGTTCCAAGGACATATCTACAGGTAGGTCATTCATCCAGAGGGGGACCCTATAGTAGAATACATGTTGCCCCAAGGATGTCCTGCAGTGAGGGACTAGGAGCGGGTCTTTTGCAGAGCTTCTGGTTATTGTGCATTCAGGATCCCTATAAATGAGTAAATGTCTGCATAGCATACTTATTCATACCTGCTTATGAAGTGAGGGGAGGAGGACTTGCTGAACCTCTAGTCCCTTCTGTCCTTAAATTACTGTGTTACTATGTTATTATGGGTACAGGATCTCTATAAATGAGTAAATGTCTGCATAGCATACTTATTCATAGCTGCTTATGAAGGGTTAAGATGGATAGGGGACCTACAGAACCTCGAGTCCCTTCTATCCTTAAATTACTGTGTTACTATGCTATTATGGGAACAGAGTCCCTGTAAGTAAGTCTATGTCTGCACAGCATACTTATTCATACCCGCTAATGAAGTTATGGGAGGGGGACCTACTGAACCCCGAGTCCCTTCTATCCTTAAATTACTGTGTTACTATGTTATTATGGGGTACAGGATCCCTATAAATGAGTTCATATCTGCACAGCATACTTATTCATACCTGCTAATGAAGCAATGGGAGGGGGACCTACTGTACCCCGAGTCCCTTCTGTCCTTAAATTACTGTTTTACCATGTTATTATGGGTACAGGATCCCTATAAAGGAGTTCACATCTGCACAGCATACTTATTCATACCTGCTTATGAAGGAAGGGGGACCTGCTGAGTCTCGAGTCTCTTCCATCTTTAAATTACTGTGATACTATGTTGTTATGGGTACAGGATCCCTATAAATGAGTGTGTATCCACACAGCATACTTCTTCATACGTACTTGTGAAGTGGTGGTGGAGGAAAGTCTTGCTCAACCCTGAGTCCCCTCTGTCTTTAAATTACTGTGTTACTCTGTTATTAAGGGTACAGAAACCCACAAATAAGTACATGTCTGCACAGCACACTTACTTGGGATCCACGACACTGGTTCAACAACAAAGTTGTCAACTGTCGTTACAGCAACAGATTTATGTAAACTGTAATTGCGGTTGCATAAACCCCTACAAAGAAAGTTACTTTTCCTTCGTGGGCTTCTCCCCCAACCCCCTCCCCATACAAGGCACTCTGCCCCCACACCCTCCATAGTACAGTTAATCAACTCCAAGACAGAGTTGATTCAAGAAAGGGGTGCAAGACCCCCAAACAGAAGTGCCATGTCCTGCAGCGACATTACAGTGGCAACAGCAAAATGTTGCTGTAATGTCGTTTGATCTCAAATTGTCACTGTTCGAATGGCATACCACTTACTTGTACTTGCTAATGAAGCATTGGCAGGGAAAGGAGCCTGCTCAACCTGAAGTCCCTTCTCTCCTTATATTTCTGTGTTATCATGTGGTACATGTCTCTATAAATGAGTTAATGTCTGCAAAATATACTTGTTCACTGCCGGCCTGGTGGCGCTGAGGGGTTGAGGCACTGGACACCACACCTCGCCGGCTACCCATGTTCGGAAAATGGGCATGGGCCGCCAGGAATTGACAGGGGCGAGGAAGGATTGAGCATCTGGAGGACTGCTCTCCTTCCCCAGGGAGGGGGGGGTCTGCAGCACCGGCACCTGAGTGCCCCCTGGCGGAGGCTGGGGAGCAAGGTAACATGTGCGAGCATGGGGGAAGCTGAGTGCAGACGAGAGTTCCGCCTCAGCCAGCGTCATTGCATGCACCTGGCTCCAGAGGGAGCAGAATAGAAAAAAATCCCACCGCAGTGCCTGCATGACGCCGCCTCGCCGCCCGCCGCCCCTCCATCACTCTCAGGCTTGCTGCTATAACCTGACCCGTGTCTGTGACACCTTGGCTAGTGCCGTGGCCCCGCCCTGGGGGGTAAGCCAGTGGGCAAATGGGAGAACAGCTGATTTGGGTGCAAGGGGCGACGGGTGCTGTGACCGGGCTGAAAAGCTGGCACTGAGACGGACAAAAAAAAAACATACTTGTTCAGACTAGCTTATGAAGCACTGGGAGAGGAAACCTGATGTATGTCGAGTCCCTTCATCCTTAAATTACTGCATGACATGATGGGTACACAATCCGCATAAAACGAGTACAGTTTTGTACAGCATACTGTTTATACAGTACCTGGGAGGAGGAAGGAGGACTTGCTGAACCTCAAATCTGTTCTGTCCTTAAACTACTGTGTTACTATGTTATGGGGTACAGGATCCTTATAAATGAGTACATGTCTGCACAGCATACTTATTCATACCTGCTTATGAAGTGATGGGAGGGAGGGGTACCTGCTGGACCTTGAGTCCATTCTGTCCATAAATGACTATGTTACTATATGATTATGAGGTACAGGATCCTATAAATGAGTACATCAGCACAGCATACTTATTCACACCTGCTTATGAAGCGATGGTGGGAAGGGGAACCTGTTGAACCTTGAGCCCCTTCTGCCTGTAAATTACTGTTTTACTATGTTATTATGGTACAGGATGCCTATAAATGAGTACATGTGTATACAACATACTTATACATACCTGCTTATGTAGTGGTATTAGGGGAAGGGGGACCTGCTGAACCTCCTGTTCCTTCTGCCATTAAATTACTGGGTTGCTAAATTATTATATGGTATTGAATCCCTATAAATGAGTGCATGTCTTATAATAATAATGTCTTTATAAAGCGCCTTTCAAAGCCAAGGCACTATACATAAAATAACTGCATATTAATACAAACATTAATATTCCATAAAATCCACATTAAAATAACATTAACCCATAATAAAATGTCAAACAACAGCATAGCTAAAATTTTCAGTTAACACTTTCAGAGAATGCCTGCATAAATAAAATGTTTTAGGGCTGAATTGAAACTCTGGGAGATCAGGCACTCTCTCACCCGATGAGGTAGCGAATTCCACAGGGTAGGAGTTGCATAAGGAAAAGACAGAGCCCCAGATATCTTCAGGTGCACCCTGGGAATCTGTAGCAATCCCTCGTTGGTGGATTGAAGTGGGTGGGAGGGGCGGTAGCGGCAAAGGAGATCTTTCAGTTAGCAGGGTCCCTGATCGTGTAGGGCTTTATGGGTCAGCAAGCCGACCTTGAAGGTGATCCACCACTATACAGACAGCCTGTGCAGTCCGTGGAGCACAGGTGTAATGTGACTGGTCCTAGAAGTAGCAGTCACAAGCCTGGCTATCGCATTCTGCACCAGTTGCAAGCAGTGGATATCAACCCTCAGAAGTCCTAGGTACAAGGTGTGATGCTCTGCCCCCTACTTATGGTTATATGTTTGATATTTGTATTATAAATACATGTCTGTGCTGTCTGCTTAGGACACAAGTCAATCGGTTGTGTGAGAGACTTGACCTTTGCCCTCAGTGGGGTCAGTGTGAGGAAAACAGCAGGATGTGATAATCACACCAGGGAAACCACTAATTAAAATCCTTCCTTCCAGAGGGACAGTTTATTACCCCTTATAACCTGCTCCTGCTTTTGAAGTAGGAAACTAAATATGAATTTTATGACCCTAACAGGAAGGGAAGCCATTTGTCTGATACTTTATGGTTTTCTCACCTTAGCAGAGAAGTAGTGATGGATTGTGGGGTTGTAAACCCCTCAAAGGGGTTGTTTTGATCAGGGACACATATTTTGGGAAATTGCCAGTTGCTGATTTTCACAGTAATAACATACATCATTGTGGATATCCATACTCAGATTACAGATTTATCACAGTTCTAACAGTGACATCATGGGTGGCATCACCAGGAGGTGGAGAGAACTGACTTTTGAATTGGCCTGCATGTGACAAGTTTGGAGCAGAAGGACACCCTGAAAATCAAAGACACACACAGCCTGTGGACTGGTAACTAGGCACTTAAAAAAAAAAAGATAATTCAGCCAGGATTTTTAAGTATTTTGGTAGGCGTTTGTGTTCTGTAACTTCCCATTCATTTTATGTGACCAAAGTTGTTGATATAGTTGTTCTGTGTTTGATATTTTACCTATTTTACAATTTTTATTGAACACTATTTTCCTTGAAATACTGCCTGTGGCTTCTCAGTTTCTCTTGCATGTGCATGTTGAACCAGTGTTTAAGTCTGACAGCTGTTAAGGGCTTGAATGTGTTACTAATCTTGCTAAAGGTAAGACTATACCTAGGTCTCATATTAAATCGTAAGGGTACAATTTGGAAATCTGGCTGGGTTCCCCTGGGTGAAGGATTGTGCTGCATTCTCCGAAGAGGGTATGTATCTGAGCCTGTTAACTGGGTATGCTAGCATAAGATTCACATTTTGACCCCCAAGACTCAAGACTGGTAGGTGATTCAGACCCTAAACAGACAGGAGAGTTACCCTGTCTGTTTCCTGTACCCAGTACTGCGCTTTGAAGTTAGCACTATGGAAGCAGAGGCCTGACCTGCAGAGTGCATTTGTGATAAAGAGCATTGCAATAGTCAAGGTGGGTAGTCACAAAAGTATGGACCAAGGTAGAAAGATCATCAGAAGGAACCAGGTGCTTCACCCAGGCAATATTCCTCAGATGCAAAAACAAGGTCTTGACAAGTGCCGACACCTGAGATTTAAGGATCAGTTTGTTGTCAAAAATAATGCCCAGGTTACACACCTGATGTGAGGCAGCTAGTGGAACATCCCCGAGCCAAAGCCCAGGTGACTGTCCAACCAGTGTACCCACCACCTGGTGATCTGGGTCCACCACCAACACCTCAGTCTTATCTGGATTTAATCTTAGCCAGCTGGCACTCATCCAGGCCTGAATCTCAGAGAGACAGTTGTTAAATACTGAGATCGCATCCTTCTGTTCGGGTACAAAGGACAGGTACAGCTGAGTATCATCTGCATAGCAGTTAAAACTCAAGCCATACTGCCTCATAATGTCACCCAACTGCATCATGTACATTGCGAACAGCATGGGCACTAAAATGGAACCATGCAGAACATCACAGGATAGGGAGAGGGAGTCAGAGGAATAAATCCCCATGACCACTCTCTGAGTCCTACCCTGGAGGAAAAATCTAAACCACCTGAGGACCATACCAGAAAGTCCACAGATGGTCCACAGGCACTCCAGTAGCACTCCATGGTCCACAGTGTCAAATGCTGCAGAGAGATCAAGGAAGACCAAGATGGAATGAGACCTCTGATCTCTCATTATTAGGAAATCCTTAAGTGCCCGGACAAGAGATGTCTCAGTACTATGTCTCCTCCTAAATCTGGACTGGAGAGCATCATAGACATCGTGGATGGTGAGATGGCCATCCAGTCTTCACAGCATAGTAATTCATACCTGCTTATGAAACAGTGGGGGAGGGGACCTGCTGACCCTCTAGTCCCTTCTACCCTTAAATTTGTGTGTTACTATGTAATTATGGGTATACGATCCCTTTAAAAGGGTGCACACATGCACTGCACACATATTCATACCTACTTATAAAGTGGTGGGAGGGGGTAAGGGGACCTTAAAATACTGTGTTGTTATGGTAACAGAATACCTATAAATGAGTTCATATCTGCAAAGCATACTTATTCATACCCGCTTATAAAGCGGTGGGAGGGGGAGGGGGCCTGCTTAAAGAGCAAATGTGATGGTCTTCATTAGTTTCCTTCCTGCATTTTGGAGTCCCTCATTTTGTACTTTAAACATGATACAGCACTTTCTAACATTGATCTTTGTTTGTGTGTCCCATCTACAATTGTTGACTTTCTTGTGCAGCTGCCGAAACCACCCATCTCTGACCTGCATGCTCACCTCGGCTAAACATAAATGTGACACAGTGGGGGCAGTGTTGCTGGAACACATGCCACTCAGTTACAAAGTTTGACTCACTGTTAAATAAAGTACTTGTATGATTTTGCATGATCTCCTGTCCACAGATTGGTGTCATTTTTATCAAAAGAAACAGCATTGTGTTTGTACTATAGAGAAATCCTGCTGCCACCATGTAATATCCACTCATCAATCAATTAGTCAATCAAGTCTTTATTTAACCAGGTGTTCATCATTGAGCAGAAGCTCATTTGCAAGATGGACCTGGGTAAGCTCATAGCTTGCATTACGCCACATTGGTTTTCATCTGACAGCTAACTGCCACGACAGCTTGTGAGCAGGTCCCACTAAAATCTAATGTACTCGGTCAACCAGCACTGCAGAACTATGACTGTTGACACACTAAGGGCGTTTGGAAAGTATCTGATCATTGGAAAGTGCTTCAGACAAAAATATAGCAGGTTGTTGTGAACTAACTGTGAACCACCATTGTTGGAAGGTCAGCATTGCTGCTGGTGCCAGTGTTTTTGAGGGTTCATGTGCACTCTGAAAGTATTTGGGATCCAATGTGCTAGCCGGTCCCCCGACATATTTATTCAGGATCTAGTGTGATAGTGACCCCCCCCCAATATATGTATTTGGGATCAGGTATGATAGTAACCCCAGTAAAACCACAAGAAAGTATTGTGGCCCAGCCGGTACCTACAAGAAAAATGAAACTCGGGAAGGGATCAAGCTCCGAAAACCTCAAATGAACTCGGACATAAACATTTTGGAGAAACCAAGACCCAGTCACTGGATTTGAATTTAATATTTTGTATTTATTTGATACCGCTTTGTCGAAGGATCAGCGTTTCGTAGTGATGGCACTCCTTCAGGATCATGATTTTGTGGTATTGGTTCAATTTTCACAGATTTTCATGTTACCCAACTCTGTAGAGATTTAGATATCCTTTTGATTGTCACATCATCTTTCTCTTGTTAGTCTTTATTCAGTTTGTTTTATCACACTTTGCTTGGTAGTGTGAGTATTATGGTGTAATATTTGTTTTTTATATTTTGTCATAGTTGTGAAACACACTTGCTTTTTCTATGGGTCACACCTTTGTGTTGCAGTTTCTTTCTTCTCCTTCCATGTGGCCACTATGAGGTGCAGGATCTTTATGAATGAGTAAATATCTGCACAAAATACTTATTCAAACCTTTGCATGCAGTGGTGAGAAGGGGACCTGCTGAACCTTGAGCCCCTTCTGTCCTAAAATTACTATGTTACACTGTTATTAAGGATATAGGGTGCCCTATAAATGAGTACATGTCTGCAGAGAATACTTATTCATACCTGCTAATGAAGCAATGTGGGGGGACCTGCTGTACCTTGAGTCCCATCTGTCCTTGTATGACAGTGACACTGTGTTATGAAGGGGGAACAGGATCCCTATAAATGAATACATATCTGTACAGCACACTTATTCATACATGCTTATGAGGGACTGGGAGGGAGGAGGGACCTACTCAACCGTGGGTCCCTTCTTTCCACAGTTTACTGTGTTACTATGTTATTATGGGTATAGAAATGTTATAATTCAGTAAATGTCTGAACAGCAGATTTATTCATACCTACTGTACTAGTGAAGTAGTGGGAGGGGGGAGGGGACCTACAGAACCTCAGGTCCCCTCTGTCTTTAAATTACTGTCTTACTACATTATTATGGGGTAGAGGATCCCTATAAATGAGTACAGTATACTGTGATATGGGTGACTGAGAATCAGTGACTCAGATATTAGCAGCTCAGTCTCAGCTTCTGTAATGTGAGCGATCTTGAAAGGGTAGTGCGGGAGGAAACAGTCTCAGTGTCTGTAATGTGAGTGATCCTGATAGGGTAGTGTGGGAGGAAACAGTCTCAGTGTCTGTAATGTGAGCGATCTTGAAAGGGTAGTGCGGGAGGAAACAGTCTCAGTGTCTGTAATGTGAGTGATCCTGATAGGGTAGTTTGGGAGGAAGAGTCTCAGCACCTGTAATGTGGGTGACACTGAAAGGTTAGTGCGGGAGGAAGACAGTCTCGGTACATGTTATGTGAACAACCCTGAAAGAGAAGTGTAATGTGAGAGAATCTAAAAGGGTAGTGTGGGAGGAAGAGCAAGTATCTGGGTTAGCGAGAGGAAAAAGAACAACGATACAGGATGCTGCCCAGAAGGGGAGGGTTAAGATACAAAGTATATGGGAGGTAGTGCAGCATGGTGTTGCCAAGCTGGCCCTGTGGTGTGGTGATGAGGGTGGCCGGCTACAGTGCAGTACGTAAAGGGTTATGGGTTTGGGAGGGACATACATTTTTTGTGTTCACAAGTGTTGTTTTTTTTTTTTTTTTTTATGTGTCATACTCTCCCAGACCTGTACCCCCCCTCCCCAGAGTTGATTACATTAAGTAAGAGGGTGCAGGGGAAAATCCCCCTATTGGGGGGTGGGGTGTTGCCCCACATAAATATGATTGTTGGCTTTTTGCCCATGTTCACTAGCAGTTTATATCACCATTTTTATTTTCGGTGATGTACACTTGCCCTAATGGTGATCGCGGTTTGGCAATTGTAATTATGGCATAGTACCAAATGAGTCCATGTCTGCAAAGCATACTTAGTCATACTTGCTAAGAAGTGGGTTGGGGAGGGGAGGACCTGTTGAACCTCGGGTCCCTCCTGCCCTTAAATGTTTATATTACTATGTTTTTTTTGGTGCAGAATCCTTATAAACGAGTTCATGTCTGCACATCATCTAGATTCATATGTGTGTATGAAGCAGAGGATGGGAGGAGGAGGAGGGGACCTGCTGAACATTGAGTCCCTTCTTTCCTTAAATTAGTATGTTACTGTATTCTGGTGGCATACACTGCCCCTATAAATGAGTGCAAGTGAGCACAGCATATGGATTCGTTACTGCTTTAGAAGTGGGGAAGGGAAAGGTAACCTGCTGAACATCAAGTCCCTTCTGTTCTTGTGTTACTGTGTTATTATGGGTACAGGATTCCTATAAATTAGTACATATCTACACAACTTACATATTCCTACCTACTTATGAAGGGATGGGAGGGGGGAGGACCTGCTGAACCTCGAATCTCTTCTGTCCTTCAATTACTGTGCTAATATGTTGTTGTGGGTACAGGATCCCTATAAATGAGTACATGTCTGCACAACATACTTATTCATACCAGTTTATGAAGCCATGGGGGGGGCTGCCGAACATTGAGTGCCTTCTGTCATTAAATGGTTCTGTTGCTATGTTATTATATTTATAGGATTCCTATAAATCAACCCATGTCTGCACAGAAAACTGATTCGTACCTGCTTATGAAGCAATGGAAGGGGGACCTACTGAATCTCGAGTCTCTTTCATCCTTGAATTACTTTATTACTATGTTATTATGGGTACAGAATCCCTATACATGAGTGCATGTCCACACGGCATACTTATTTATACCTGCTTATGAAGTGGTGGGGAAGGGAAGAACATGCTCAACGTTGAGATCCTTCTTTCTTTAAATTACTGTGTTACTCTGTTATTAAGGGTACAGAAATCCACAGATAAGTACAGGTTTACAGAGTACACTTACTTGCTATCCATGACGCCAGTTCGACAACAGAGTTGTCAACAGATGATACAGTGATGGATTTATGTCGACTTCAGTTGTGGTTGGTATAAACCCGTACAAAGAAAGCTGCTTTTCTTTTGAGGGGCTTCACCCCTTACCCCCCATATGGTGGGCTCTGTGCCCACATCCTCCATAGTACAGGTAATCAATTCCAAGTCGGAGTTGATACAAGGGGGGATGAAAGACCTCCAGACAGCAGTGCCGTGTCTTGCAGAGACATCACAGTGGCAGCAAATTGTCACAGTAATGTCATTTAATTTCAAATTGTCACTGTTAGAACAACATACCACTTACTTGTACCTGCTAATGAAACATTGGGAAGGGAAGGAACCTGCACTACCTGGAGTCTCTTCTTTGCTTAAATTTCTGTGTTACTATGTTATCATGTGGCACAGGAGCCCTATAAATGAGTGCATGGCTGCACAACATACTTGCTCAGACCAGTTTATGAAGCACTAGGAGAGGAAACCTGATGTACATTGAGTCCCTTCATCCTTAAATTACTGTGTTACTATATTACAATGGACACAACAATCCATATAAATGAGTACTGCTTTGCACACCTATTAATGTCTGCTTTTTTTTTGTTTGTTTTGTTTTACTGGGAGAGACACACTAAGCTGAAAGCTTGTTCACAGTTGCAACCTGGGAGCACAAGGAAGTTAAGTGACTCACTCAGGGTCACACAGTATGCAAGTGGGAGCTGTGGGATTCATACCCAGGTCTCCAGGTTTGCAGCTCAGAGCCTTAAACCACTGCACTATACCGCCTCATAATGCTTATGAAGTGATGGGAGGAGGGAGGAGGACATGCTGAACCGCGAAGCTGATCTGTCTTTAAATTACTGTGTTACTGTGTTTTTATGGGTGCAGGATCCCTAGAAATGAGTACATGTCATCACGGTGTAGTTAATCAGACCTGCTCATGAAAGGCTGGCAGAAGGGGGACCTGGTCAACCCCAAGTCCCTTCTATCCTTAAATTACAGAGTTACTATGTTGTTATGGGTGCAGGATCTCTATAAATGAGTACATGTCTGCACAGCATACTTATTTATACCTGCTTATGAAGCGATAGGAGGGGGACCTACTGAACCCCGAGTCCCTTCTATCCTTAAATTACAGAGTTACTATGTTGCTATGGGTGCAGGATCTCTATAAATGAGTACATGTCTGCACAGCATACTTATTCCTACCTGCTTATGAAGCAGTTGGGGTTGGGGGACCTGCTGACCCTCAAATCTATTCTGTCCTTAAAGTGCTGTGTTACTATGTTATAGCTACAGGATCTGTATAAATGAGTATGTGTCTGCACAGCGTACTTATTCATACCTACTTATGAAGCAATGGTGGGAAGGGGACCTACTGAACCTCGAGTCCCTTCTGCCAATAAATTACAGTACTATGTTGTGATATTATTATGGTGTACAGAACTCTATAAATGAGTGCATATCTGCACAGCATACTTGTTCACAGCTGCTTATGTAGCGATGGTGGGGAGGGGGACCTACTGAACCTCAAGTCCCTTCTGCATGTAAATTACTGTGTTACTATGTTATTTATGGGTACAGTATGTCTATAAATGAGTACATAGAAACATAGAATTTGACAGCAGATAAGGACCGCTTGGCCCACCTAGTCTGCCCATTTCCCTACCTACTGGATAAGCTGCAGATCCTAGTTAACCAGCAGCCTACTTCCTCCTACCCCCCACTAGGACTGCCTTATGTCTGTCCCATGCATTCTTGAATTCCCCCACTGTTCTTGACTCCATAACCTCCTCAGGAAGGCTGTTCCATGCATCCACAACCCTCTTCATGAAAAAATACTTCCTCACATTACCTCTGAGCCGTCCCCCCTCTATCTTCAAATTGTGCCCCCTTGTTCTTGCACATCTCTTTTTCTGAAAGATACTACCCTGTTGGACTTTGTTGATTCCCTTGAAGTACTTGAAAGTTTCTATTATGTCCCCCCCCCTTCTTTCCTCAAGACTATACATATTAAGCTCCTTTAGTCTCTCTTCGTATGTCTTCTGGTGCAGACCCTGCACCATTTTGGTTGCCCTCCTCTGGACTGCCTCTGCTGTCTATGTCTTTGCGGAGATGGGGTCTTCAAAACTGCACACAGTACTCCAGATGGGGTCTCACCAACTGTCTGTACAGAGGAATAACAACTTCCTGTTTTCTACTGTTGATGCCTCTCCCTATGCACCCCAGTATCCCCCCAGCCTTCCTTACTGCCTTCTCACATTGCTTGCCCACCTTTAGGTCATTGTATATAATTACCCCCAGGTCCCTTTCCATTTTTATTGTTGTCTGTATCTCACCTCCCATTGTGTACTCTTCCCCTGGGTTTTTGTTTCCCAGGTGCATTACCTTGCACTTCTTTGCATTGAATCTAAGCTGCCATACATTTAACCATTCCTCCAACCTTGCCAAGTCCCTTCTCATTATTTCCACTCCAGCTTGTGTATCAATCCTGTTGCAGATCTTTGTGTTGTCTGCAAAGAGACATACTTTTCCTTCCAGTTCCTCTGCAGTGTCACTTATAAAGACATTAAAAAGGACTGGGCCCAGTACTGAACCCTGCCGTACCCTGCTAGTAACCCTCCTTTCTTCACTGTGGACTCCGTTTACTACTACCCTTTGTGTCCTGTTGTTCAGCCAATTTTTTATCCAGGCTACCACCTTGGGACCCACTCCAAGGCTGACTGACTTGTTTATTAATCTTTTGTGTTGGACTGTATCAAATGCCTTGCTAAAATCTAGATAGGCCATGACCTCTGCCCCTCCCTGGTCTACTACTTTGGTCACCCAGTCAAAGAAATCAATTAGATTCATCTGACATGATCTTCCCACTGTGAATCCATGATGCCTTGGGTCCTATGCCCCACTGGCCTCTAGGTACTCAACAATTCTGTCCTTCAGAAGTGATTCCATAATTTTCCCTACCACTGAGGTCAAACTATCTGGTCTGTAGTTTCCTGCCTCTGCCCTGCTCCCACTTTTGTGAAGAGGAATCACATCTGCCCTCCTCCAGTCCTCAGGTACCACCTCGTACTCCCATGATTTGTTAAAGAGAGTAATCAGCGGTGTCACTAGTTCTACCCTTAGTTCTTTTAGGATTCTTGGGTGAATCCCATCAGGCCCCATTGCTTTGTCCATCTTCAATTTTACTAGTTCTTTCAGAACCCTTTCTTTTGTAAATGGACTGATATCGACCCCCCTCTCCAAAGTGTTTCTCTTGTTTGGTTTAGGTACCTCCCCCTCCTCTTCCTTTGTGAATACTGAGCAGAAATACTCATTCAGTATCCCTGCATTTTCACTGTTACCCTCTGCCCACATTCCCTCCCCTTTATTAAACTTCAGTATCCCTCCCTTGGTCTTTCTTCGCTCCCTAATGTACCTATAAAAGGTCTTATCCCCCTTCTTAACAGAGTTGGCTATCCTTTCCTCGGTTTGGGGCTTTGCTATTCTGACTGCCTTCCCTGCCTCTTTCTGCTTTAACTGATAAAGTTCTCTGTCCTGCTCCTTCTGTGTTTCCTTATATTTCCAGAATGCTATCCTTTTCTCCTTAACCTTCCCTGCCACCTCTTTTGAGAACCATAGCGTTTCTTTCCTTCATTGTATTTTGTTGATTTGCTTTACACAAAGGCTTGTTGCCTCTGTGATGGCTGTTTTGATTACTCCACATTGTTCCTCCACCTCTCCTTCTTGCCTTTTTGCTAGTACTTTTCTGAGGCACTCTCTCATTTTCCCAAAGTCAGCCCTCCTAAAGTCCAATACTCTTGCTTTTGTATGGCTTGACTCTATGGCTGTGTTTATTGTGAACCACACTGTTTGGTGGTTGCTTGATCCCAGATGGCTACCCACTTCTAAATCTGAGATTCTTTCTCCATCCCCATTTGATAGTTCCAGGTCTAAGATTGCTCCCTCCCGAATGGACTCCAATACTAGCTGTCTGAGGCATGCCCCTTGTAGGGCATCAATAATGACTCTGCTCTTGGATGTGCCTGCAGCAAAGGTGCTCCAGTTAACATCTGGCATATTCAGATCCCCCATCAACAATATCTCCCCTTTTTCTACTATTTTAAGGATGCCTTCTATCATTTCCTTGTCCATTCCTTCCCCCTGAGATGGGGATCTGTATACAACCCGTATGCAGATTGTGGTGCCATTTCCTGTCTCCAGGGTGACCCAGAGTGCCTCATCTGCTCCCTGTTTAATCTTTAGTTCTGTTACTTTGATACCTTCCCTTACATAGAGAGCTACTCCACCTCCTTTTTAACCCTCCCTGTCCCTCCTATAGATTGTGTATCCTGGTATGTTGACATCCCAGTCATGGTTCTTTGTGTACCATGTTGCTGTTACTGCCACAATATCCAGGCATCCCTCTTCCATCAAGGCCACTAGTTCAGGGAGCTTGTTACACAGTCTATGGGCAGTGGTATTCATAACCCTCCAATTTTTGATGGCCTTACCTCTTTCTGCCCCATCCCAGTCCTTACTGCCTTTGCATTTTTTTGCATTTACCTTTGTTCTGCTCCCTAATGACTTCTCTACCTTGGTGCTTACCTCACTAATTACTGTGTTTTATGGGGGGAGGTTGGGATTTCCCTGCTGCTTTTCAGTACCTCCCCCTTGGCTAGTTTAAATGCTTGCCAATGAAGCAGTTAAGCCTATCACCTAGGATCCTGGATCTCCCCGGACAGATGCAGACCATTGCACCAGTATAGGCCTGCATCCCTCCAGGTGGCTCCCCAGTCCCCAGTGAAGCCAAAACCCTGAGCTCCACACCAGTTTTTCAACCATTCATTGAATTCCTTGGTGAGGAGTACCCTAGTATCACCCTTGCCATAGACAGGCAGCACCTCTGAGAAGGTTACCTTATGTGCCACTTGTCTAAGGCCCCTCCCCAACTCTACAAACTCCTCTTGCACTGCTCTGATCCCATTCATAGCCAGGTCATTTGTCCCTAGGTGGACAATGACATCCAGCTCCCTCCCCCGTGCAGCTGCTTCTACGATCCTGAGGATTCTCTTCCTGTCCCTCCAAGCTGTGGCGCCAGGCAGGCACTTTACCTCCCGCTCCCCTTCCTCCCCCACTTCTACCCCCTAATGATTGAGTCCCCCACCAGGAGTTGTTTCCTTCCCCTGTGGGGTCCCATGCCACCCTCCTGTGGGTCTCCTTTGTGGAGGTTCCCAGTATCCTCCTTGGTCTCCACTGCAGGTGCCTCCATAGAGGAACCACTGTCCACCAGAACAGCGTATGAATTGTGGAGAGGTAGAGCTGGAGGGATGCGCCTCTGTTCCACCACCCTCTCCCTCCCTGAGCCCACCTTGGTCCAGCCACTTCTCTTTCTTAGCAACCTCTGAGATAGCAGCAGTGGCCCTGGTGGTCCCTGGGTGGGAGAGGAGGTTTCATGAATCCTAGCCAGGTCAGTCTGGAGATGGGCAACCTCCTCCCTCAGACCAGAGAGGTGCCTGCAAATAGAACAGTATCGCATCCTCCAGAATGTCTCCCAGAACACTGCCGCCCCACAGCCATTGCACTGTACCACTCCCATCATGTGTTATTTTGTGTCCCTCTCCTGTTTCTCTGTATGCTTACTCTCTCCTCTCCTTACAACTCTCACCCTTCCTGTCTTGGGACAGCAACTTCCTGTATTCTTCAGTAGCCTCGTTCTTCCTTGCTCAGAGGCAGACCTCCAGCAGCTGGGGGGGGAGCTACTTTTTTCCTTTAGGGTTGTCAAAACTAATGTTTCTGTATGATCCTTCCCTTCCTACTGCCAAAGAGGAAGTTCCTATTGTCAATCAAATCCGGTGACTATTAAAGTAGAACTGGCTTAGGGTGGGAGGCTGGAGGGGTGGGATGGAGGGCAATTAGTAAGAAAAATGCTAGTTTTTTTTCAGTTAGCTGCTTTCTGCTGTACAAACAAGATTTCTGCCTTCCAGAAGCTACCAGCAGGAAGTTGTAATTTGAGTCACCTGCTTTTATACTGCTTAAGCCACACCAGCAGTTAACCTCTTCCCCTCCTACTGATTTAGCAAAGTAAGTTGGTATAGTACCTTCCCCAACACAGAAACACACAGACTTTTTTTTATTTTTTAACCCTAAATGAGACCCCCTCTACTTCTAATAAAGTATCTGTTTGCTTAATCTCAACAGGCACAGACTCCTGCTGAGATAGAAGTGTTAAATTAGTAAGAAAAATAGTAGTTTTTTCAGTTAGCTGCTTTCTGCTGCACAAACAAGATTTCTGCCTCAGATGCCATATGTATACAGCATACTTATTCATACCTGCATTTGAAGCGGTGGTAGGAGGAGTAGACCTGCTGAATCTTGTGTTCCTTCTGCCTGTATGAGTGCATGTGTATACAGCGTACTTATTCATTCCTGCATTTGAAGCGGTGGTAGGAGGAGTAGACCTGCTGAACCTCATGTCCCTTCTGCCTGTAAATTACTGTGTTACTATGTTGTCATGGGTACAGGATGCCTATAAATGAGTACATGTGTATACAGCGTACTTATTCATACCTGCATTTGAAGTGAGGGGAGGAGGAGTAGATCTGCTGAACCTCATGTCCCTTCTGCCTGTAAATTACTGTGTTACTATGTTGTCATGTGTACAGGATGCCTATAAATGAGTACATGTGTATACAGCATACTTATTAATACCTGCGTTGAAGCAGTGGTAGGAGGAGTAGACCTGCTGAACCTCATGTTCCTTCTGCCTGTATGAGTACATGTGTATACAGCATACTTATTCATACCTGTGTTTGAAGCGGTGGTAGGAGGAGTAGACCTGCTGAACCTCATGTTCCTTCTGCCTGTAAATTACTGTGTTACTATGTTATTATGGGTACAGGATGCCTATAAATGAGTACATGTGTATACAGCATACTTATACATACCTGCTTATGTAGAGGTATTAGGGGAAGGAGGACCTACTGAACCTGATTTTCCTTCTGCCATTAAATTACTGTGTTACTGTGTTGTCATGGGTACAGGATGCCTGTAAATGAGTACATGTGTATACAGCATACTTATTCATACCTGCGTTTGAAGTGAGGATAGGAGGACCTGCTGAACCTCATGTTCCTTCTGCCTGTAAATTACTGTGTTACTATGTTGTCATGGGTACAGGATGCCTATAAACGAGTACATGTGTATACAGCGTTCCTATTCATACCTGCGTTTGAAGCGTTGGTAGGAGGAGTAGACCTGCTGAACCTCATGTCCCTTCTGCCTGTAAATTACTGTGTTACTATGTTGTCATGGGTACAGGATGCTTATAAATGAGTACATGTGTATACAGTGTACCTATTCATACCTGCGTTTGAAGCGGTGGTAGGAGAAGTAGACCTGCTGAACCTCATGTCCCTTCTGCCTTTAAATTACTGTGTTACTATGTTGTCATGGGTACAGGATGCCTATAAATGAGTACATGTGTATACAGCGTACTTATTCATACCTGTGTTTGAAGTGTGGGTAGGAGGACCTGCTGAACCTCATGTTTCTTCTGCCTGTAAATTACTGTGTTACTATGTTGTCATGGGTACAGGATGCTTATAAATGAGTACATAAGTATACAGCGTACTTATTCATACCTGCATTTGAAGTTAGGGTAGGAGGACCTGCTGAACCTCATATTCCTTCTGCCTGTAAATTACTGTGTTACTATGTTGTCATGGGTACAGGATGCCTATAAACGAGTACATGTGTATACAGCGTACCTATTCATACCTGCGTTTGAAGCGGTGGTAGGAGGAGTAGACCTGCTGAACCTCATGTTCCTTCTGCCTGTATGAGTACATGTGTATACAGCATACTTATTCATACCTGCATTTGAAGCAGTGGTAGGAGGAGTAGACCTGCTGAATCTCATGTCCCTTCTGCCTGTAAATTACTGTGTTACTATGTTATCATGGGTACAGGATACCTATAAATCAATACATGTGTATACAGCGTACTTATTCATACCTGCATTTGAAGTGAGGGTAGAAGGAGTAGACCTGCTGGACCTTGAGTCCCTTCTGCCTGTAAATTACTGTGTTACTATGTTGCCATGTGTACAGGATGCCTATAAATGAGTACATGTGTATACAGCGTACTTATTCATACCTGCGTTTGAAGAGATGGTAGGAGGAGTAGACCTGCTGAACCTCATGTCCCTTCTGCCTGTAAATTACTGTGTTACTATGTTGTCATGGGTACAGGTTGCCTATAAATGAGTACATGTGTATACAGCATACTTATGCATACCTGCTTATGTAGAGGTATTAGGGGAAGAAGGACCTACTAAACCTTATGTTCCTTCTGCCATTAAATTACTGGGTTATTAAATTATTATGTGGTACTGGATCCCTACAAATGAGTGCATGTTTTTACAGCATAGTAATTCATACCTGCTCATGAAGGGAGGAGGAGTAGACCTGCTAAACCTCATGTCCCTTCTGCCTGTAAATTACTGTGTTACTATGTTGTCATGGGTACAGGATGCCTATGAATGAGTACATGTGTATACAGCGTACCTATTCATACCTGCGTTTGAAGCGGTGGTACGAGGAGAAGACCTGCTGAACCTCATGTTCCTTCTGCCTGTATGAGTACATGTGTATACAGCGTACATATTCATACCTGCATTTGAAGCGGTGGTAGGAGGAGTAGACCTGCTGAACCTCTGCCTGTAAATTACTGTGTTACTATGTTATCATGGGTACAGGATACTTATAAATCAATACATGTGTATACAGCGTACTTATTCATACCTGCATTTGAAGTGAGGGTAGAAGGAGTAGACCTGCTGGACCTTGAGTCCCTTCTGCCTGTAAATTACTGTGTTACTATGTTGCCATGTGTACAGGATGCCTATAAATGAGTACATGTGTATACAGCGCACTTATTCATACCTGCGTTTGAAGCAGTGGTAGGAGGAGTAGACCTGCTGAACCTCATGTCCTTTCTGCCTGTAAATTACTGTGTTACTATGTTGTCATGGGTACAGGATGCCTATAAATGAGTACATGTGTATACAGCATACTTATTCATACCTGCATTTGAAGTGAGGGGAGGAGGACCTGCTGAACCTCATGTTCCTTCTGCCTGTAAATTACTGTGTTACTATGTTGTTACAGGTACAGGATGCCTATAAATGAGTACATGTGTATACAGCATACTTATACACACCTGCCTATGTAGAGGCATTAGGGGAAGGAGGACCTACTGAACCTCAAGTTCCTTCTGCCATTAAATTACTGGGTTATTAAATTATTAAATGGTACTGGATCCCTACAAATGAGTGCATGTTTTTACAGCATATTAATTCATACCTGCTCATGAAGCAGTGGGAGAGGGGACCTGGTGACCCTTTAGCCCCTTCTACCCTTAAATTTGCATGTTTCTACTGTATGTAACTGTGGGTACAAGATCCATTTTAAAGGGTGCACTTATGCACTACACACTTATTCACACCTACTTATAAAGTGGTGGTAGGGGTAGAGGGAACTTAAAATACCCTTATCATGGTATCAGAATCCTTATATATGAGTTCACATCTACACAGCATACTTATTCATACCTGTTTATGAAATGGTGGGAGGGGAAGGGGGACCTACTGAACCTCAGGTCCCCTCTGTCCTTAAAGAGCTGGTGTAGTGATCTCCATTTTTCAGTTTCCTGCCTTTTGGAGTCCCTAATTTCATTCTCTAAACATGACACAACACTTCCTTGCATTGGTCTTTGTTTTGTATGTCCCATCTACAATTGCTGAATTTCTTGTGCAGCTGCCCAAAACCACTCATCTCTGTGACCTGCATGCTCACCTCAGCTGAAGATGAACATTACGTCATGGGGAGGAAAAGAAGAAGTGTTGACAGGAACACATGCCACTCAGTTGCACGGTTACTCACTTTTAAACACAGTACTTGTATGATTTTGCATGATCTCCTGTCCACAGATTGGTGTCATTTTTTTAAAAAAGAAACAGCATTGTGTTTGCAATGTAGAAAAATCCTGCTGCCTCCATGTAATATCCACTCATCAATCAATCAATCAATCAATCAATCAATCAAGTCTTTATTTAACCAGGCGTTCACCATTGAACAGAAGCTCATTTGCAAGATGGACCTGGATAAGCTCATAGCTTGCATTACGCCACATTGGTTTTCGTCTGACAGCTAACTGCCATGACAGCTTGTGAGCAGGTCCCACTGAAATCTAATGTACTCGGTCAACCAGCACTGCAGAACTATGCCTCTTGACACACTAAGGGCCTTCAAAAGATATCTGATCATTGGAAAGTGCTGCAGACAAAAATAGAGCAGGTTGTTGTGAACTGACTTTGATCCGCCATAGTTGGATGCTCAGCATTGCTGCTGGTGCCAGTGTTTTCAGGGTTCACGTGCACCCTGAAAGTATTTGGGATCCAATATGGTAGCGGTTCCCCCGATATATGTATTCAGGATCTGGTGTGATAGTGCCTTCCCCCCAAACATATGTATTTTGGATTAGGTGTGATAGTTACCCTAGTAAATCCACAAGAAGGCAGTGTGGCCCACACAGTACCTATAAGAACAAACTCTAGCCAGAGCCAATAGTGCTATGAAGAGCTACTAAATGACCGAAGTTATTTTCTTGTTGGTGCCATATAGTGTTGTTTAGTCACAATCATCACAGTGCTCCCAAATAACCATTTTCCTGTAACAAGCCCTCATTTTTCCTGTATTTTCCCTGTAGAGGCAGCATCAAATCTCTGTATAAATCCCTGTAGATGTTTGCATAAGCCACTAGTTCTTTATTTGCAATGTTATTGTTTATTTAAATGTAATATGTTGGCAACCTTTTATCAGGAAAATGGCTCTGATTTGCTGTTAGGTATTAAAATTATATGTCAAGATGGCCTTTGAATGATTTTGATTTATATGGAGTCCATAAGGCATAATGGGGGAATTTATTTATTCATTGAGTTTTGTTGACCAGATAGGCCCCACTAAAACTAGAAGTCCCTTTTTCAGGGGTGACAGGGAGGAAGGGGGACAGATGGTAACCAACTGAAATTGTAACATGGCATAAATCCTTATTTGAACAAGATAAAGCTGTTGGTGGTAATTTTAGTGAATGGGGAAAATTTGGCTAGGACACCATGGACATCCCCTTACTCTTTTTGAGAAGTGCCATATGATCTTTAACATCCATCTGAACAGGCAGACTGAAAAGATAGGAGACCCCCCATGCTGCACTACAGTGTCAGTATTGGGATTTAAAGAGCTAGTGGAGCCAAACCAGTCAGACAGGAAAATAATATACAATTTATGAAGTAGTCAGTTATAAAATGTTATTTCTGAAGTACCTTATTTTTACCTTTTGCCCATCAGTCTTCTATGGCACAGCGTTGTGGTGGATGTGTAAAACAGCTCTTAGCATAGCAGCTGATAGATCTAGCTCTACTGCCCCCCACTACATTATCAGCATTGTGATTTCACTGACAGTGAAATCATAGGTGAATGACCTGGCAGTCACTGAATTGCTGTTCCTAAGTAGCAGTGAGGTCACAGTCAGTGAAGTCACAATGCTGGGGATGTAGTGGGGGCAGTATAGCTAGCTATGTCAACTACCACGCAGAGTGATGTTCCACACATCACACATAAGGTTCAGCAAGGAGGTCATGGAAAAGGTACGGAGGAAAAGAGCTGCCTTTAGGAGGTACAAGAAAACAAGGAGGAGTACCTGACAGAATCAAAGGAGGTGACATTGGCAGTAAGGGGAGTCAAGGCATCTACAGAGCTCAGGCTGGCACAAGGCATTAAGAAGGGGGAGAAGGTCTTCTTTAGGTACATCAGGGAGAAAAGGAGCTGTAAGGACCACTTAGGAAGGAGGGGGGGTTGGGTGGAAGCAGGGTGCGATAAGGCAGAAGTGCTAAATGATTACTTCTGCTCAGTATTTACTAAGGAGAGGGGCATGATACCCAAGGGGGGGAGGAACAGCAGAAATGGGGGGATGGGAAAATCATAGAGGGCAGAGTTTGGGAGGGTTTGAAGGCACTGAGGTGGACAAGGCTTCGGGCCCAGATAGCATCCACCCCAGGGTACTGAAGGAGCTGGCAGAGGTCCTTACGGGACCTTTGGTGGACCTATTTAATGCCTCACTGCACTCAGGGTGTGTACCTCAGGATTGGAAGATGGCTCATATGGTGCCCCTCCACAAGAGTGGCCCCAAGGATGAACTGGGGAACTACAGACTGGTGAGCCTCATGTCCATTATGGGTAAACTGTTGGAGACTATCCTGAAGGAGAGGCTGGTGTCCCTCCTAGAGGCCGAAGGACTACAGGACAGCAGACAGCATGGCTTCATATGTAGCAGATCCTGCCAAACCAACCTGGTGGAGTTCTATGACTGGGTAACTAGGCAAATGGACAGGGGCCATGCAGTGGATGTCCTGTATCTGGACTTCAGTAAGGCATTTGACTCAGTGCTGCATGGGAGGCTGGGAAGTAAGTTAGAAGGCACAGGGGTGGGTTCAAAGCTGATGATATGGGTAGGAAACTGGCTTCAGGGAAGGCAACAGAGGGTGGTGGTGGATGGGGAGTGCTCACACCCAAGGGCAGTGACGAGCGGTGTTCTACAGGGCTCGGTGTTGGGACCAGTGTCATTAGGGATATTCATTGCAGACATATCATTGGACATCAAGAGCAAGATCAGTCTGTTTGCTGATGATACCAAGGTAGGGGCGGTGGTGGATGGCAGGGATTGCAGGATGATCTGGCAAAGCTTGAAACCTGGTCAGACACCTGGCAACTGGGGTTTAATGCCAGAAAGTGCAAGGTGCTACATATTGGGGTGAAGAACCCAAGGAGGAGTTACCTGCTGGGGCGAGTGCAGCTAGCCCAGACAGAGGAGGAGAAGGATCTGGGGGTGCTCATTACAGGGTCAATGAACAACTCAGCACAATGTAGGAAGGCAGCTGCAAAGGCCAACAAAATGCTGGGTTGCATTGCAAGGGGTATATCCTTGAGGAGGGAGGAGGTGATTCTGCCACTGTATAGGTCATTATTTAGACCACTCCTGGAGTACTGTGTACAGTACTGGTGCCTGTATCTGAGGAGGGACATTAAGTTACTGGAGGGGGTGCAGTGCAGGGCAACAAAGATGGTCAAGTGGCTGGGGGACTTATCATATGAAAGGAGGCTGAGGGAGTTGAACATGTACTCGCTGGAGGAGAGGACAGACAGGGGGGCATGATTGAAACCTTTAAGTACATGAAAGGAATAAACAAGACAGGTACAGAGGGGCTGTTCAAAGTAAGAGAGGGGAGGGACACCAGGGGCCATGATATGAGACTGGAGGGAGGAAGGGTCAGGAGGGAGATGAGGAGACACTTTTTTATAGAGAGGGTGGTAGCTGGGTGGAATGCATTACCTGCAGAAGTAGTATCCAGTAGAACAGTGGACTGCATCAAAAGGGGATGGGACAGGACAAGGGGGAGTGTCAATGCAGGGGAAGGGTAGAAGGAAGGGGCAGCTGCAGAATAAGGGCTGCTAGCTGCACATTTGAGCAGACTTGATAGACCTCTAGGCCTTTATCTGCTGGCAAATTTCGTATGTTCGTATTAACATCAGGTAAACGGTCTTCTAATTAAAGGGAAAAGATAAAGAACCTCAACTATAAAAGGTAATGGTTGACTGCTTTTAAAATCTAATATTAGTTTTAGGCAGTACACAAACTCTTTAACCCACATGCCAAGTGTGGGGATAGAACCCATAGCCTTCTGATCTTCCAGTCTCAGAGGCCAGTGTGTATGCTATTTTTTTGCATCTTTCATTTGTTAGTTTTTACACAAATTCAGACTTTTTTATGACCACCTGATGGAATCTTGAATGAGTTACCTAAATATTATTATTTTCTTCAAGGCCCTGACCCTGCAACTAAATACACACTCAGTACTTCATATTATAAAATGAGAAAAAAAAACAGTCTTTTGTTTCCAGTGCTTGACTCCAACCTGTCCTGCAGAAAGGAATGTCAGCTAACAAACTGCAATTCCACTGTCTGTAATCTGACACTGAGTCTGACTTTCGTTTTCAAAAAAATCAAGAAGAAATTAGTTAACCCCTAGGTTGCTGAAAAAAATTGAACTAATCTGTTAGACTGAGCTGGACAGATGATAGAAACAGCAGCTTAAAATGTTTTTTGCTAATATCCTGAGAAGTTCTGAGGTACATTGCAGTAGCATCCTCCTCGCCCCTTCAAATGCCTTTAACATAGAGCAACAAATAGCAAAAATCAGAGGGGGAGTGCACAACTTTGCAGCTGTGGAGGAATACATGCAAATACATGCAAATATCTAAAAAGGAAGTTCTTGGAAAAGCCGTTTTTAGAGCTACAGATGACAGAAGGGCCGTAGCTCCACCCACAGCCCTAAAAATGAAACTCGAGGAGGGATCAAGCTCCAAAAACCTCAGTTGAACTCGGATATAAACATTTTGGAGAAACCAAGGCCCAGTCACTGGATTTTAATTTAATATTTTGTATTTATTTGATACCGCTTTGTAGAAGGATCAGCATTTCATAGTGATAGCACTACTTCTTCAGGATCTTGATTCTGTGGTATTGCTTCAATTTTCTCAATTTTCACAGATTTTCATGTTACCCAGCTCTGTAGAGATTTAGATATCCTTTTGATTGTCACATCATCTTTCTCTCGTTAGTCTTTATTCAGTTTGTTTTATCACACTTTGCTTGGTGGTGTGAGTATTATGGTGTAATTTTTTTTTATATATTTTACTATAGTTGGGAAGCATACTTGCTTTTTCTATGGGTCACACCGTAGTGTTGCAATCTCTTTTTATTCCTTCTGTGTGGCCACTACAAGGTACAGGATCTTTATAAATGAGTAAATGTCTGCACAGAATACTTATTCAAACCTGCTCATGAAACAGTGAGAGGGAGATCTGCTGAACCTCAAGTCCCTTCTCTCTCCTTAAACTACTATATTATAATGTTATTAAGGGTGCGGGGAACCCTATAAATGAGTACATGTCTGCACAGCATACTTATTCATACCTGCTTATGAAGCAGTGTATGGAGGGACCTGCTGTACCTTGAGTCCTGTATATCTTTAAATGAATGTGACACTATGTTATTATGGGGTACATGATCCCTATAAATGAGTACATGTCTGTACAGCATACTTATTCAAATGTGCTTAGGGGTTGGGAGGGAGGAGGGACCTGCTCAATCTCGGGTCCCTTCTGTCCGTAAATTACTGTTTTACTGTGAGTATAGAAATGATATAATTAAGTAAATGTCTGAATGGCAGATGTATTCATACCTACTTGTAAAGTGGTGGGGGGGAACCTACAGAACCTTGAGTCCCTTCTGTCTTTAAATTACTGTGTTATTATGTTATGGGGTAGAGGATCCCTATACATGAGTATGGGATATCTTGATATGGGCGACTGAGATTGAGCGATTCAGATATGAGTGACTCTATTTCAGTGCCTGTAATGTGGGTGACCCTGAAAGGGTAGTGCGCTAGGAAGACAGTCTCAGCATCTGTAATGTGAGCGACCCTGAAAGGGCAGTGCTAGAGGAAGACAGTCTCAGTGCCTGTAATGTGAGCGACCCTGAAAAGGTTGTGTGGGAGGAAGACAGTATCAGCACCTATAATTTGAGTGACCCTGAAAGGGTAGTGAGGGAGGAAGACAGTCTCAGTGCCTGTAATGTGAGTGACCCTGAAAGGGTAGTGATTTAGGAAGACAGTCTCAGCACCTGTAATGTGAGTGACCCTGAAAGGATAGTGAGGAAAGAAGAGTGAGTATCAGCATTAGCGAGGGGAAAAGTGATGATACAGGAAGTTGCTCAGAAGGGGAGGGTTAATGTATAAAAGATGTGGGAGGTAGTGCAGCATGGCATCACCAAACTGACTGGGTGGTGTGGTATGGTGGTGAGAGTGGCTGGCTACAGTGCAGCAGGTAAAGGTTTCTGGGCTCGGAAGAGATATACATTTTTTGTGTTCACAAGCGTTTTTTCTTTGTTTGTTTGTTTGTTTTGCAAGTGCCTTCCCCTCTCTGACATCCACCCCTGGAGTTGATAATATTAAGTAAAAGGGGTGCGGGGACAAAGCCCCCTATGAGGGGAGGTGTAGGCATCTGCCCTGCCTAAATATGATTGTTGACTTTTTGCCCATGTTTGCTGTCAGTGCATATTGCCAATTTTATTCAAACAACATGAAGTCATGCTGTATTCTGACATATGCAGTGATTCTCAACCTTTAAATTGCCCCAGAGAACAAAGAGTTAACTTTCTATGCAGAGCATAGAATGCCGAATTCGAGCTCGGTTGGAGTCCCTGTCTGGAGTGTTTCAAACTTAGACCATCAAATTCTTTACTCTGCCTCACTGAACGGTTGCTCCAGAGATTTCTCCTTCAGCTCGGTTCGAAAGTCAGTTAAAGTTTCAGTTTTCATCGGTTTTTAAACTGAAAAAAATATCTGCATAGTTGGTTCAGTCTCTGTCTGTGGTGCCGTGAGTACCAGATAGGAGTTGTGCTGTTTTTCTGCGTGGAACTTGTAAAAGTACAGGTAGGTTCGGCTGAACCGACCATTTGATAGTGAATTCTTGTGTTTGTATTTTACTTAGTGTGTGGTTACCGGTTCTTATTGGGTTTAAAAAAAAACGTGTTTTAGTACATTTTTTTCCAATCCCCATGACACAGTTAGGAACCGATAAGGGAGTCTTGCCTGGCGGTTGCCATAAAAAGGGTACGTTGGTTAGGTTGGCCATGTCTGAGAAACCCAAGAAAAAAAAACTGACCCACTGGCTTTCAACACTGCAGTGAGTGTGGGGAGGTCTTTACTAAGGCCGATCCCCACACCAGCTGTGTTTATTGTCTGGGGTTTGACCACCTTGATTCAGGCTGCCAAATATGTAAAAATTTTCCCAAATCTACCCTTGAGAAGAGATTAGGTAGACTGAGGGAAAAGGAGAGCTGATTCCGAGGAATCGGTTCCGATAAAAAGAAAACACAAAGAAAAATCGTCCAGTTCGGATCCATAGGTTCATGTTCCAACCACCGAAGAGACAGCCAGAGCGATTCGGATTGTGGAAACGCTTCGCTCGGTTCCGACCGATCCGGCTCCTTCTGGCAGGGGTTCAGTTCGGTTGGATCCCCGGTTCAAGATTATACCCTTGAAGATTTTTATGAACCGGAATTTGAAGAGGAAAGGGGATTTGAGGATGATGATGGTGAAAGTAAAGATCTGGATGTCCCTGTGGAACCGGGCATCTCCCCAGACAGACCTTCAGGTGTCCCCCCCCCCAGGCTTTCTGAGTCCTCTTCTCACTTTATGTTCTACAGAAAGGTGGCTGAAACCCTCCAGCTTCCTATGGAGGAGGCATTGGAGGATCAAGAGGAGCCTGATTATGTAGAAATGATGGACATGCCAGAGTCCAGGAGACTGTCTGTTCCACTCCACAAATCTTTTGGGAAGCAGACACAAAAAGTTCTAAAGTCTCCTCACACTATACCTCCTGTGAATAGAAGAATGGACAAGAGGTATACACTTTCAGGCTCAGACATGGAGTTCTTATACCAGCAATGCAGCCATGTTGGGGTAGTGCAGGCTGCTGCCTGTGACAAGGCAAATATTCCCTTGGCTTCACACCCCCCAGACAAGGACTCCAGGAAGATTGATGCCATGGCAAAGAAGCAGTACATGGCATCTTCCTTGGGACTCAGGCAGGCAAATTATATGGCCTATACAGCCAGGTACCAGAAGTCCAGGTGGGACACTGTACTGGCACTGGCTAAACAGGTGTCCCCCCCCAGCTGGCCAAGGAGCTGGAGGAGGTGGCTGCAGATGGGATTGAGGCATCAAAAATACAGTTTCATGCTGCTGTTGACTCCAATGATGTGTCTTCAAGAATCATGGCTACATCTGTGGCTCTTCAGATAATGGCTTGGCTCAGATTTACTAGCCTCTCACAGGATATCCAGGCCAAGGCCATGGCTTTCCCTGTAGTGGGTAATTCTTTGTTTGGGGAGCAGACAGAGAATTACATGAAGAAAATGGATGAGTACAGGACCATTTATAGGAGTGCTCAGGCCAAAGAAAGGCAAGCAACTCCTCCTCAAAGGCAGCAGTCTAGGGACAGGCCTTTTCATAGGCCTTTTTACCAAGCACGGGCTTCTTTTCCCTTTTCTCAGAGGGGGTTCTTCAGAGGGAGAGGCAGAAGAGGGATGAGCAGGGCTGCATCCACTCCTCAGCCTAAGGCCCCTGCCAAGCAGACACCCTGATGGGTCTGCCCGGGTCGACTCTCCTATTCCAGTAGGATGCAGGCTGGCTTACTTTGTCCAGGACTGGATGTCTATTACCTCAGACAAATGGGTCCTGGAAGTAGTAAGCCAGGGACTAGTTCTCAGCTTAAAAAAATTTCCAAAAATGAGAACCAGATCCTTTCCACCTGCAGGTCTCTCAGAAACCCTTGCCCTAGAGGCAGAGGTTTCATCTCGTCTGGCCTTAGGTGCCATAGAGAGAGTTCCTACCCTACTCTGGGGCAAAGGTCTGTACTCCAGGTACTTCCTTACCCCAAAAAAGACAGGGAAGTTGCGACCCATCCAAGACCTAAGATATCTGAACAAACATCTTTTAAAATCAAAGTTCAAGAAGGTAACTCTGGGAATAATTCTTCCCTCTCTGAGGCCAGGGGACTGGCTATCCTCCCTGGACTTCAAAGATGCCTACTTTCACATTCCCATCAGGTGCTCCCACAGAAAGTACCTCAGGTTCAAGTTGTCCTCAGGCCACTCTCAGTTCAAAGCAATGCCCTCTGGCCCAACATCAGCCCTAAGGGTATTCACAAAGTGCCTGGCAGTAATGGTTACTTTCCTAAGAAGAAAAAAGATTTCAATTTTTCCATACCTGGACGACTGGCTCATAGTGGGGCAGTCCCCAGACCAAGTTAGGTCAGACCTGCAGGTAACTCAGCAGGTGCTCACTTCCCTAGGATTTCTTCTCAACCTTCCCAAAGTCAGTTATCAAGCCAGTACAGCTTCTCACCTTTATAGAAGCTGGATACTGTCAAGGCAAGAGCCATTCTTCCCCTGGAAAGGGCAAGAGTTCTTACAGAACTGGCTTTTTCCTTCAGCCTTCAGGTGTCTCAACCAGCAAGGCATTTTTTCCAACGCTTGGGCCATATGGCAGCCTCTACAGCAGTGGTCCAAGGGGCGAGATTCCAGATGAGGGGCATTCAGTTCCATCTGAGGACTTTTTGGTCCCAGAGGAAGGATTCCCTCACCAAACTGATTCCAGTGACTCGGACCCTGATCCAAGCCCTTCAATTATGGCAGGATCAGGACAACTTAAGACAAGGGGTCTCATTCTCCACTCAGTCTCATTCAGGGGTCTTAACCATGGATGCTTCCTTTTTGGGCTGTGGAGCCCATCTGGGGGCTCTCACTGCTCAAGGAGTGAGGTCCCCTCAGGAATCTCTTCTCCATATCAATCTCTTGGAACTTAGGGCAGTTTTTCTGGCCCTACAAGCTTTCTCTCAGTCAGTACAGAACAAGGTGGTCCAAGTCAGAACAGACAACACCACCACCATGTGGTACATCAACAAGCAAGGAGGCACTCAGTCTATGGCCTTGTGCACAGAAGCCATGAAGCTGTGGTCCATGGCTTACTCCATGCAGACCTCCCTGATAGCAGTTCAACTTCCAGAAAAGGAAAATGTACTAGCAGATGCACTGAGCAGAATCTCGCAGGGCCATCACGAATGGACCCTGGACCCTCTGGTACGAAAGGTGATTTTTTTCAAGGTGGGGCACTGCAGAGATAGATCTTTTTGCAGCCCCAGACAATCACCAACTTCCACTTTTTTGTTGCAGACCCCCAGTCTTGGGCTCAGTCCCCCTGGATGCTCTGGTACTGAACTGGGAGGGGAAATTCCTGTATGCCTATCCCCCCTTCCCTCTTCTGGTCAAAGTTTTAGTCAAGATAAAGTCACAACCTTGCAAAGTCATTCTGATTGCTCCAGATTGGGCCAGACAGCCTTGGTACCCTCTGTTGCTGTTCCTAGCAGTTCACCTTCCCCCTGTCTCTTCCCAGGAATCACAACCTGTTAACCTCCTCTCAGGGGAAGATTTGGTACCCCAATCTTCAGTCTCTCAATCTCAAGGCATGGCTCTTGAAGAGTTAGAGTTTGCAGATTTGCAGCTGTATCAGGGGGTTCTGGATATTCTCAAAGCTTCTCGAAAGCCTCCACCAGAAAGACTTACAACTCCAAATGGAAGAGGTTCAGCATTTGCTGTTCCAAGAAGCATATTTCTCCAGATACTGCTGAGTTGCCTACAGTCCTGGATTATATGGTCCATCTTAATGGCCTAGGCCTCAGATCAGCTACCCTCAAGGTACACTTGTCAGCTGTTTCAGCTTTTCTATCAGTGGGAAAGTCTTCCTCATTAGCATCTCACCCTGTATTCTGTAATTTTTTTTAAGGGATTGCTCCATACCAATCCTCCCTTTAGAGACCCTGCCCCTGCCTGGGATTTGAACGTCTGCATTGCTCAACTTGTGCGACCTCCCTTTGAACCCATGTCCTCAGCAGACCTTAAGTACTTGACTTGGAAAACTGTGTTTTTGGTAGCCATTTCCTCTGCCAGGCGTATCAGTGAGTTGCAAGCCCTGTCAGTGGAACCTGATTTTATCTCTTTTCATAGGGATAAAGTGGCCCTTAGAACCAATAGAAGGTTCTTGTCCAAAGTGGTTTCAGATTTTCACCTGAACCAGTCTATGTCTCTCCCTGTTTTCTTCACTGATCATTCCTCCTCAGGAGAGAGAAGACTTCATAGTTTAGATGTCAAAAGGGCCCTCAGCTACTACACAGAGCGTACCAAGGGTCACAGGTTTGACTCCCTCCAGTTGTTCCTCACTTATGGAGAAGTGGGAAAGGGCAAACCTGCCACTAACAGAACTATTGCCAGGTGGATTGTATCTTGTATACAATTCTGCTATGAAAAACTGGGAAAGATTCCTCCCTCAGGCCTGAGGGCTCACTGCACAAGAGGTACAGCTGCTTCCCTGGCTGCTGCCAGGGATATTCCGCTCTTAGAAATCTGTCAAGCAGCCACCTGGAAAACAGTCCATACCTTTACCAAGCATTACTCCCTGGATATGCAGGCTAGGAGTGATACTCGGTTTGGCACAGCAGTACTTCAGATCCTATTCTAAAGTAGGTTCTGTCCCTCGTCCATGGAGGTACTGCTTGGTAGTCTGCAATAGTCAGAATACAGCAAGACTTCATGATGTTTGAAGAAAAAATTACTCACCTTAGTAATTGTGTTTCTTCTAATGGAGTCTTGCTGTATTCTGACCTCCCCCCTGCCTCCCCTCTCAGAACCTGTTTTTGGGAAGTGGGGGAGCAGGTGCAGTGTTGCACTCCAGGGGTGCTCCTTGTTTACACCCTCCTTCTTTTTTTGTTTGGGTGTTGTTTATTACTGTTATTCATATTAGATTTTTTTTGGTTTTTTCGGTTTCCTGACTTGAGTCTTCCTTTGGGAATCCAAAACTTTTTGTTGCCAGTTGGCTAATAGGAATTTTACAATTTCCACATAGAATAGTTACTTAAGTTTGGGCTTGTAAGAATCTGAAGGTTTAAGTTTGAAACACTCCAGAAAGAGACTCCAACTGAGCTCGAGCTCAGCATTCTATGCTCTGCTTAGAAAGTTAACTCTTTGTTCTCCAGGGCAGTTTAATGGTCGGGGATCACTGCATATGTCAGAATACAGCAAGACTCCATTAGAAGAAACACAATTACTAAGGTGAGTAATTTTTTCTTTTCAGTGATGTACACTCACCGTAATGGCAATCGCAGTTTGGCAGTTGCCATTATGGCATAGAACCAAATGAGTACCTGTCTGCATAACATAATTATTCATATTTACTAAGAAGTGATGTGAGGTGGGAGGAGGCCCTGCTGAATCTTGAGTCCCTCCTGCTCTTAAATTTTTATGCTGCTATGTTATTTTTGGTACAGAATCCTTATAAATGAGTACATGTCTACACATCATCCAGAGTCATATGTGTGTAAGAAGCAGGGGATGGGAGGAGTAGGGGACCTGTTGAACATTGAGTCCCTTCATTCCTTAAATTACTATGTTACTGCATTCTGTTGGGTTACACTATCCCTATAAATGAGTGTGTGTGAGCACAGCATATGGAATCATTCCTGCTTAGGAAGTGGGGAAGGGAAGGGTAACCTTCTGTCCTTATGTTACTATGTTGTTATGGGTACAGGATCCCTATAAATGAGTACATATCAGCACAACATACTTATTCCTACCTGCTTATGAAGGGATGGGGAGTAGGCAGGACCTGCTGAACCTCGAATCCCTTCTGTCCTTAAAGTACTATTTTACTGTGTTATAGCTACAGGATCGTTATAAATTAGTACATGTCTGCAGAGCATACTTATTCATACTTGTTTATGAAGCTGGGGGGAGGGAGACCTGCAGAACCTCAAATCTATTCTGTCATTAAAGTGCTGTGTTACTATGTTGTTATTGGCACAGGATCACTATAAATCAGTTTATGTCTACAGCATACTTATTCACACCTGCTTATGAAATGGTGAGAGGGAAGCGGGGCCTGTTGAACCTTGAGTCCTTTCTTTCCTTAAATTACTGTGTTACTGTGTTATTGTGAGTAGAGAGTCCCTATAAATGAGTACATGTCTGTACAGCATACTTATTCATACCTTCTTATGAAGCGATGGGGGGGGGGGCCTGCTGAACCACTGGTCCCTTCTGTCCTTAAATTGCTGTTACAGTGTTATTATGGGTATCAGATCCCTGTAAGTGACTGCATGTCTGCACATCATACTCATTCATACCTGTGTTTGAAGGTGTGGGAGGGTGACCTGCTGGACCTTGAGTCCCTTCTGTCATTTCATTACATTACTGTGTTACTATGTTATCATGGGTACAGGATACCTATAAATGCATACATGTCTGGCAGCATACTTATTCATACTTGCTTAAGAAGCCATGGGAATGTATGACAGGGGCATTGTAGCGGTCATATAATGACTGTGACACCAAGAATAAGCAAACTCTGGCCAGAGTCGATAGGGCTGCAGGTGAAGAATTTGGGGGTAAAAGTGTGAAGAATGTGTATTTGTAATATTTTTACACCACATTTTCAGCATAGTATTGTTAATATCCTGCCTCATGAAGAGAGGCAGAGAAAATGGTCAGCTCCTGGTCTAAAGGTGATTTCATGCAGGGACTGCAAAATCACCTTTTGTGACATACAATAAAGAACCATTTTGGCCAGGATTTGAAAACAACAGCTGTCACAGATGTGCTGCAACTATATGTCTGTGTTGTAAATTTGGGGAACAAATAGTGAAAATTACCAAAGTTACATGCCAGTGTTTGCAAAATTCAATGTACAGTAGCCCTGAAATTTGTAGTTTTTTAATAGTTTTAAACCAGATTTTCAACATAGCCTTCTTATCCCCCCACCTCATGAACAAGGGCAGAAAAACATTTTAACTCCTGCCCAAAAGGTGATCTCGCTCAGGGGCCGGGAAATCCCTCTTTCGGGATGTATAAAAACATTTTGGCTAGGATTTGAAAAATGACAACTGTCACATTCATGAGGTGCTGTAAAGATGTGGTTATGTTGTAAATTTGGGATAAAAATATTGAAAATTGCCAATGTCATGAGTCTGCATTTGCAAAATTTAATGTAAGCTCATAACTTCATTGTGTTTTTAATATTTGTACACCAAATTTTCTAGGCACCAATTTTCTTTAGAATTATATATATATATATATATATATATATATATATATATATTTAACAGACAGATAGACAGACAGACAGAGAGACAGACAGACAGATAGATAGATAGATAGATAGATAGATAGATAGATAGATAGATAGAGTATATCATTGCTATAGCAACGGGAAAACAGCGAAGACCAGTACAGTGACAGAATCAGCTGTTCGATGAACCGGTCCACTGCATTACTGACACCACTGTCTCTGAGGAGGTCACCTCCTCCCATAAAAAACTCCAACTTGGAGTTGTTAATCTTTAGTGCAGGGGTTTTGGGGGGGCGAACCCCCCCAAAAAAAATTGTGTTACTGGACATTGCTGTGATGGCATTCAACAGGATTCCTGTCAATTCGGCATGGTGGGACAGACAGACAGATAGATAGATAGATAGACAGACACATCCAATTAAGGGCACATAAATACTACAGAATCCCTCACTGCATCAATACAGCATCATTATTGGGTAGAAGACCAAGTTCATAGTGTGGTGGTAGAATCCACTACTTTCTGGCCTCTGGGCATCAGATGCCAATGTGCAACCTTCTGAGTACCTTACACTGTAATTTATGAAATAAATGTATATCCAGAGAATGCAAAATCTGAATTAGGTGAAAGATCATCCACTTACTTTGCTCCTAAGTTATAAGTGTTCCTGAATTTGCTAAGCTTTCCTGTTATGTGCATTGCTTCAATGACCTCTTCTGTATGTGAGAGTACTGGAGGAAATGTGACCTGCGGTTTCTTTGATCACGTTTGTTGACACTGTTCATATTGGATTTTGTTGTATCATTTTATAGTATGTGCTGTAGTTTATTGTGTCATGTGTGGCTGAAAATCAAGTTGAACATTATGTAGATGTTCAGATTAAACAAATAAAACAAACTAAATATGTTACAAAGCATAATGACACAAAGGCTGGATTTTACTGCTGTACGTATGTGAGACAAAATGCAACACCGTACAGTGAAAAAACATTTGATAAATGTTCTGTTCTCACCTGAGAGATGGCAAAATTTGGAACAGGGGTGGAAAGCATTTGGTCAGAAATAAAACAAAACATGTTCACACTTCTGTAAATTGAGCAAGTCTCATTTGGCTTGTTTCTGAAATTGTATCTGATATGTTCTGTGATATTGTATCTAGATGGAGACAGATAAGATATCGGATACGATTTTGGACATCGAGATCAGCATCAACATGGAGCAAAATTGTGGGGGAGAGAGATAGATAGATAGATAGATAGATAGATAGATAGATAGATAGATAGATAGATACTGTCTGTAGATAGACAGATACATACTGTCTGTAGATAGATACTGTCTGTAGATAGACAGATACATACTGTCTGTAGATAGATACTGTCTGTAGATAGATAGATAGACAGATACATACTGTCTGTAGCTAGCTAGCTAGCTAGATTGATACATACTGTCTGTAGATAGATAATGTCTGTAGATAGATATAGATAGATACAGTAGATATTTAGATAGTTAGATATTTAGATAGATAGACAGATAGATAGACAGACAGATAGATAGACAGACAGATAGATAGATAGATAGATAGATAGATAGATAGATAGATAGATAGATAGATAGATAGATACTGTCTGTAGATAGATAGGTAGGTAGATGGATAGACAGACAGACTGAATACTATATTAGATACAATCTTAGACATGAGAAACAGTTCTCGGAACAGCGCTGTTTCCAATAACTGTTCCCGATATCTGAAATGGTATCTGATATTGTACCTAATATTGTTTATGATGTCGTAGTACTGTGGCAATCATTGTCTTTACAAGTCTACAGTACATTTATTTTTGATTTACCATTTTTGATAATTAAGAATTTCTGCTATCATCCCGCTTAACTTTTCAACATTCAGGATGGAATGTATTGCATTTCTTTGTATGTTGCCAGCTGGATCGATGGTAAATACCCATGAAGACCTATAGTCAGGAATTGTCTTATTCTATTCTTACTGTCTGAAACTTTGCCTTTGTTGTAAAAAAAACTGTTGTCGCAGCAGCAAGCAAAGTATATAACAAGTGGTGAGCATGACTGACAAGCAAAGTAAATAACAAGTGGTGAGCATGACTGATGAGCAAAGTATATGACAAGTGGTGAGCATGACTGATGAGCAAAGTATATAACGAGTGGTGAGCATGACTGATGAGCAAAGTAAATAATGAGTGGTGAGCATGACTGACGAGCAAAGTATATAACAAGTGGTGAGCATGACTGACGAGCAAAGTATATAACAAGTGGTGAGCATGACTGACGAGCAAAGTATATAGCAAGTGATGAGCATGACTGATGAGCAAAGTATATAACAAGTGGTGAGCATGACTGACGAGCAAAGTATATAACAAGTGGTGAGCATGACTAACAAGCAAAGTATATAACTAGTGGTGAGCATGACTGACATGCAAAGTATATAACTAGTGGTGAGCATGACTGAACTGCTTCACGCTACCTCATAGGAATGTTTTTTATTTGTTTGTTTTTTTAGACGGTGACATACACAGCCCTCCCCCTTCAGTGAATGAAATCGAGAATCAGATATGAGGCAGTACTTGAAAGTAGAAGGCTACTATCAGGCTTGCAAGCTGGTATCTGCAGGTTTTACAGTGGTGCTCTAAAGTGCTCTGAGGTCTCTGGTGCCACATCAGTATCAGTGGGGCACAAAACATTCTGCAATGGTCTTGGGGGATGGACAATAGGTAGACAAATAAATCGGAACCCGTGAGCATTGACAGAACTGCTTTGTGATGGCACGCAGTTTTATTTTTTAAAACAGTGACTTACAGAGGCCCCCCCACCCCCATTCAGCATATGTAATCGAGGATCAGTTATGAGAGGCAGCACTTGAAGTTAGAAGGCTACAGTCAGGCTTGCAAGCTTGTTTTAGTTCTGGGACTGCATTGCTCAGCCAATATACAGATTTTTACTCCTTACTCTTATTGTTAGCTTACTAAAAACAGATGTCAGTTTCCTTTGCGATGTGTGGGGCTCCTGAACTTTGCTGAGTTTAGAAGGAGGCTCAAACTTGAGGTATTTTTTGGTAAGCAAACAGAAATAGAGAGCACCACCCTCCATTCAGCAGGTGTAATTGAGGATCAGCTGCACGAGGCGTTGAGTAAGCAATAATACCCGACAGGGTGGGCATTATTGAGAAATACCGGACCGCCCAGGGGTGTAATGAGGCCCGATGCCACAGGTGGAGGGCCTTATAGCCCCTGGAAGGTCTGGTATTTCCCAATAATGCCCACCCTGGAGGGTATTATTGCGCTTAGAAAATGGTCTTATATTATTCTTTTTTTTTTTAAATAATGATTTAACAAAACCAAAAAAGTGTATAATGTGAAAAAAAAAAACCAGAAATGTTGGGTTCAGTGAAATAATCCCTTTACCAGTTTAGTGCTACTAGAGGGTGCTGCTGCTTTTGAGATCAGTTTTTTTGTGTAAGCTTGGAGTGTCACCTTTCCAGGACTTTGTTAGTTACCCAGAACTTTGTTTTCATTTTTCATCGTGCCCCGAGTTTACTATTCGTGGTTTGAAGATAAAAATTGTTTCTGTTGCAAGAGTGTGAATGGAGTGCGAGCGGCTGCTCCATGGAGAGGGAATGTGACAGGGAGTCCTGTCACATGTGATCAGGAGACATGGAAGTCAACTGCTCAGTTCTGCAGAAAAAAAGTGCACTTTGTTTAGAAATGTGAAGATGATTTGTGGCAGTCGGATATAGCGAGTCCTTTGAGAGAGGTGGTTTTGTGCGAGTGGCTGCCCTGTGGAGTAGGAATGGTGTGTTGTCCTGTCACACACGATCAGGGGACATAGATGTCGACTGCGGAGCTCTGTTGAAAAAAAAGAGGTACTTTATTTAAATATGTGAAGGCTACTGTTGTGGGGGCGATTTCTGGCACTGGGGCATAGCGAGCTACTAAAAGAGGTATTTTTGTACGAGAGACAGTGTATGGCAGTGCAAGCAAGCAGCAGACATGAATTTTGTTAAGACAGAGAGGCACCTGCTGCCGTTTTGAAAGTTGCGCTGCTGACTGACAGTAATGTAAGGAAAGCCAATTGGTTTGTTGGCTTCCTTTTTCATATTCTTTTTTTTTTTAAGTGTGGTTAGTCTTTCAATTTAAAGTTATAGAGATTGGATGGGGGTTGGGGGGGACTTGGCCACCCACCAATTTTCTGACCAACTCTCTCGTTAAACGAGAAAAAGAATGGCGACTGATCAATTAAGAAATTCTGGGTGCCCAATAATATGCAAAGTAATGGGGCACCTTGAATTGCCACTTGTTTTTAGCTGGGCATCTATTGAAAAATAAATGCATGTCTGGCATGGCCATTCAGCCAATCAGCATGCACTATTTTTCAAGCCCATTTTCTAACTGAAATTAAAAGGCTACACTCAGGATTGCAAGCTGGTAGCTGCAGGTTTCACAGCTTTGCTTCAAGGGGTTTTAAGGTCTCCAGTGGCATATCAGCACAGGTTTGAGCAAAACCTGCTGCAGCGGTCTGTGGGGAAGGTGACAGAAAGAGAGACAGATAAGATAAGACATCATACGATATCACATGTGATTTTAGATATCGAGAACCTTTCTTGGAAACAGATCTACCTTCACAGACTGATACCTATGCCTGAAATTGTATCTAATACTGTACCTGATATCCTATCTAATATCACAGTACTGTGGAAATCATTGCATTTACAAGTACATGTTTCTTTTTGATTTACCATCTTTAAAAATGATGAATTCCTGCTTTAAAATCTGAATTTACAGCACATTTTTGGACAGCACCATTTGCTGAGGGTGGAATAAGGGACAGAGCAATTTGGAAGGGTAATATGAGGGACAGTGGAAGGGTACCCTCAGTGAGACTGTCTACACTACAATAAAGTCCAACCTTATGCATGTCAGCCAGTTTTCCAATATAAAAATCAAACATTATAAAAATCCAATATTTTGTCAGAAATAGAATCCATGTAAAGGGGTGCTGAACAAACTGCCATTCCTGATTTTCTCTTTCCTATCCCCAATCTACAGCACACCAAATGAAAGAAAGTGGGACAATATGGATCGTGCCCATGGAGAGTCACTAATGATGGTACAGCCGTCACAATCGTGATGCAACAATACTGTTGATATCTGAGACAGGGTCCTATGTACATAAATCATCCTGTACTGTATATGTGTAGCACAAGTAGTTTCCTGTTGACTTTTGCAAAGCTATAGTGCAATGCTACAGATCATATAAAGATATGTAATGTTGCATTAGTAGTACAGTATGCAATTTGGGAGGTGTGGCACCCAGAAGCTGCTATAGCAGTGACGCAGCCACAAGTCAACAGGACTAAGGCACAACACTGAAGGAAAAGAGCACAGCAAACAAACAACACCAGCAATGAGAGCACCAGAGAACCTCTGGCACTTGCAGTGGAGCAGATGAGGGAGTAGCTGTTGTAGTCAGCTTGACAGCATGTAATCCCTGGTTTTAACCAATCTTTCCCTTCCATGCTCCGGTCCTGTGATGCATTCCCTGGTGTGTACTGGTATCCCCCAGCCAGGAAAGAACTCACTCCCACTGCAGCAAGTGCTGTTGGCACCAAACCCATTCCTCTGGACTAGTAGAAGCCCCCTACTGCTGCTTCTAGTCCCCAAAACCTTCCAACCTCTTCCATTGGCTCCGAAATAACACAAGTAGGTAAAATACTTGCAGTGTGGTTTAATACACTGCCAAGAGCAGACATGCTCCTATTCGAGCAGAGAACCATTAAAACAGAACTGCTGTTTAGACATCCCAGACAGACAGGCCAAGATACTATAGGTTTGGGTTTTGCACTTGGGTAATGCCATAATTGGATATTGCACAGGGATCAGAAGGCTGACATTATCAGCATCTGGGATTTTTCATAACCTGTAACTAGGCAAATATTTAAATTTAGCCTATAACTTAATTAAAAATGTGAAACAGAACACATTGGCAGCATACTAGAGAGATGTTCAACAGCAGAATCTGGAGCTACACTCATAGTGCCATGCCACAGAGTTACTAACTGAGTAGGAGTTTTCAAATGAGCACAATAAACGTACAATTAGCATTTCGAACAAAACGCATCTAGTTTAACTCAGAATGTCTGCCAGAAGGGATGTGTTCAATGACTGATTATTTTAAAAATCCCACACAGATATACGGTACCAAGGCCCAAATTTGACTATGGGGGCAGAGGCACAAATTTCAAGTTTTGATTAGTAGTGCGCACTTTAGCAAAGAAAAGGGGAACAGTTCTTGAGGCTCAGATACTTTATTTATTCTGTAACAAGATTATTTCATGATTTGTAAGCCTCAGAACACTTAAAGTAACATCAAGCTGAATGCAGACTACAGGTCAGGCATTTTACTGTTATCTGTATTCAGCTTGAAAAGTAACTTTATGTGTACAGAGTACATATCGGGTTATGCATACGATAATATCCGATATTGGATTGTGCATGCAATAAAATTTGTAAGAGCATTGAGCTGCAAACCTGGAGTTTGAATCCTATCAGCTCCCAGTTGCATAATGTGTGACTCCCAGCAAATCACATAACTTCTTAGTGCTCCCAGATCGCACCTGGAAACAAGTTTCAACTTGACGTGCCTTTACTGGTTAAACAATGTCCCCTTTCCCTTCCTTTATGCAGCCTTCTTTGTCCTCTCATACCTCTCCTGGACTGTTTTCTCTGAAACAAGTGAATTGGGGACTATATGAATGAGGGAACGTTATGGTAGCTTGATTTGCTGAGCGATCTCTGGCCAGAATGGCAATTGGTTCAGCAAGATAGAAATTCCTGGCTCTTGTCTAAAGAAAGACTTTGTTGCTGATATAGCACCATTCAAGTCGGAGCTGCTCATGTATCTATCAAGGACGGGACATGCTGCTGCTCAGGGGTAGGTATGCTAGAATTACCCCTCTTCAGTATAGATTTTCGTGGATGCTGTGGGTGTCGGCTCCAATCAAATATCCAGCCTTCTAAAGAAATCTTGTCTGCCTCATTCAAATTGAATTTTACTTTCTTCCTTCTACTCAAGTATGGCAATCATATCTAACAGTTTTTTATAGTAAACTGGATATTTGTCCCAAGGTTCAGAGGTTTTTACCTGTTACTCCTTTTTGCACCTGGAAACAAGTCACGGCTTAGTGTGCCTTTCCTGGTTAAAAATGTCTCCTTTCCTTTCCTTTCCTTCCAAACTACACTTAAAGGTGATGGGAAACATTTAATCATAATAATTAATCAATTAATAATCATATCCATGTTTCCCTTTAGCAGTTAGCTACTTTGTTTGTTCTTTTTTTTGGGGGGGGGGTAAAGTTTATATAGTCATTTAAATGTGTGCAAAAGTAATCCTTCTTGGTTTTTCATTTCAGAAGCTCTATGGCTGAGGATTGAGCAGCTCATCCAAAAAGTGACCTCAACAATTCTGTGAATCCTAGGCTGCCACTGTGCACACACAACAGCAGAATTTAACATCATAGCTTGCAGGAACCAATAACTCTTCAAAAAAATCAAGATGACATTTTATCTAAAGACGTCCATGAACTGATTCTGCTGTTGTGTGTGGACAGTGGCAGCATGGGATTCAAGGAGTTGTTGAGGTCACTTTTTAGTGCCAGCTGCTCCAGCCTCATCCCCAGAGCTGAAACAAAAAACAAAGAAAAAAATACTTTGTGCATATGTAAAATGACTACACAAACTTTGACTACCCCACCAAAAAAGTAGCTTACTACTAAAGGGAAGTGTGGACATGATTTCTTAGTGGTAAGTCATTACAATTAACCTGAAGATACAGTGGGTCCTATTGAAAACTGATTAAAAAAAATGTTTATGAATAACAGTACTCACCCATTTTACAAGCCTGTGTTTCATGTGTTCCCTTTCAAACCATGGCTATCAACATATGCATATAGTACTTAAATACTTTTCTTTAAAGATAAACTCCTGAATATTCACAACATGAACCTGCAGTTAACATTGTACTGATAAAAATACTAAAACTATGTAATAATATATATAGCTACCTAAAATACTATCCCTATCTAAAAATACTGCATAAATATTCATGTTAATAAAAATAAGTGCTATAATTACACATAGTAAACATACCGTGCAAGAAAACACAGCTATTTATAAAAACAGTACCTATTTTTAACAACAAATAGACAATACTGTGTTTTATTCACTTGGCTTGATATATAATTTGATCGGTTGTTTTATATTTGTTATTATATATCATGCATTTTAAGAAAGGCAGCAAACTGATCATATCAATCAGTCCTGCACTTTGATGTACCCAGAGCCAGTATTGCTAGGCACTGTCATTCCTGAGCAGTTTTACGTCAAGGTCTCCCCTCATACCCACCATCACTTTTTCCAGTCCTGCAAATTTAAATGTATGATTTTGTCCCTCCTTTACAATATGGGCTGCTAGTGCATTGGTGCTGCCCCCTCATGCAATGCTGCGTAAGTGTTCTGAGGTGCGTATTCTAAACTGGCACTTTGTATTGTCCACTTTAAAAGTAGAGCTCCACACACACTTCTCTTTCAGAAAATCTTGCTGAACCAGAGCATTCATGTGCAGTGGCGGTTCACCAGCCACATGCCCCTTGGTAAGGATACTCAGAAGTTTATTTTCAGCTGTTTGTTGTGTCTAGTGCACTTGGGGGTGGGGGGGGGGCTACTGCCCCTGGGAAAAGTTTAAGAAACATAATATAAATTACTTTAAACTATCTGTTTTCCTGATCCATTTTTTTGTAGGTTTACACCCTAAGTCCTCCCCCCAACTTTCTTCCATCCACCAAGCCACTGTGTCCTATTTAAGGAGCTAGGGTTTGCTGGAAGAATAAAGTATTCCTACAGGGCAAAGGCAGTCACTGGCTGGAGTTAGAGAAATAAGATGCTTTTGGAGTCCTGGGGAGTTTTGTTGAATTAGCTTTACTGCTGCTATAATTGGAACCACCAGTCAAAGCTTCCTGCTCCTGACCACCAGACCCATGGTGGCATCCTAAGTAACAGCCTACCATTTGCTGCAAAGGTGCAGCTTTGCATTTTTAAAAGAGAACTCTTGACAACCATGCTGTACCCTTGAGGAAGAAAAAGAAACAGACTGTCATCTGTCCCACAGGCTTACTGGTAGATTTGTACTGCTGGAGCCTGGATATAGTGTCTTTTGTGGGTTAAACTGGAAATTTGACTATCTATGCCAGTGTTAGTTGCTCTATGGATATTTCTAAATGATAAACTACTGTAGTTTGTTTTGACAACCTTAAAACCAGTGGTGAAAATTATGTGTGAAATAAATTGAATACCAGTCTGTTAAAATGTTTTATATATTGGACTGTCTGCATATACTAAAGCTCTGACCAAATAACCTCATGACTGCAAGCCTTCTCCCTGGCACACTAAAAAAGAGTGATGTTCATCATTCAAAGTTTTTATTCCAGAATGCACAGTGCTAAAATAATACTAGTCCCTTTTAATCCAGATTGAAACACTTGCAAACCAGCTCCTGACTGATCCCACCTTTCTGCTGTTCCAGATTTGCTTACAGTGTACTCTCAGGAGCCAAATATCTGGTTTTGGATTAAATGCAAATAGCGTATGTCTGCACAGAATTAGTGCATGGAACCCCTTATAAGTGATCTGTCTTGTCATCTTCTGCTGTAGTCATAGAGGCAAATCTGTTAAATTCAGACATCCTGTAGTTTTGCACAGATTGATGGTATTGGAGGTGAAAAAATACACTGTCTTATGCTGCCCCATTTTCTGTCAGCACATCTACCTGCCTATCTGAAAAAGTTTCAGATTGGTGCTCCTCTGACAACAGGCATTTGGCTCCTGAGAGCGTGCTGTAAGCAAAATGGAAACAGCAGAAAGAAGAAGCTGATTACCATTACCTAACAATTGTCCTTGTTAGTACTTCCAGCTACTGTTACTAGACTCATTACACACCACAAAGGAATTGAACCACTGTTTCCAAACTGTTCTCCACTCATGACTATGTTAAACTACTGTATCTCTGTATTGTATAATATTACTGAGGTGTTATGTTGTGACTGTTCATGTATTGTATATCCATTGTTCCTGTGCTAACCAGATCCATCTTGTAAATGAGTAATGTTCAATGGTGTTCGCCTGGATAAATAAAGATTTGATTGATTGATTGAAGCCTCCTTCTAAAGTGAGCAAAGTTTATGAGCCCCACACATTGCAAGGAAAACAAACATATTTTTTTCGGTAAGCTAACAAAAAGATCAAAAGAGATATAGGAAGTTGATGTGAAGTGATCTGTGTTGCTTAATATGGTCTCAGTGGCATCCAGTAACTTCTCGTGTATCTGGTCACTGCATCTGCCCACAAGCCCCCTTAGACAGATTGACAACATAGCATGTTGCTTTGCCTAACAGCCACAGACTCTGAATGGTACTACACTAATTATTAGTAGGGTGCTACGGTAAGTGTGCAACTCTGGGCAGTGATCCAACTCTGGGCAGTGATCCAGCTCTGGGCAGTGATCCAGCTCTGGGCAGTGATCCAACTCTAGGCAGTGATCCAGCTCTGGGCAGTGATCCAGCTCTGGGCAGTGATCCAGCTCTGGGCAGTGATCCAACTCTGGGCAGTGATCCAGCTCTGGGCAGTGATCCAACTCTGGGCAATGATCCAGCTCTGGGCAGTGATCCAGCTCTGGGCAGTGATCCAACTCTGGGCAGTGATGCAGCTCTGGGCAGTGATCCAACTCTGGGCAATTATCCAGCTCTGGGCAGTGATCCAACTCTGGGCAGTTATCCAACTGTGGGCAGTGATCCAGCTCTGCTACAAATACAAAACAAGCAAACTCCATAAATCACTAATCCTCTGTTCTACTGTTGTACGAAATACTGTGCTGTGTGCTGTGCAGGGTTCTATGCAATGTAATTTCATAGCTTAGTTGAATGTTTGTTTCTCTAACAATTTACTAGATTAGCACATTAAAAGGAAAACCAGTTGAACAAGTTTTATCAGATCAATTTTTGACATCCACAGGGTAACACACATCTCTGCTTGAGTTAGCGATGCAAGCACCACTGCTAGATTTTTTTTTAAGCACAGATGGAGACATCTCTAAACACCCCATAATCTATCTCTCTCTCTCTCTCTCTTTTTGTCACACGCTTGCTTACTAGCTCTCTATAAGGGAAAAAGGTTGCAGGGATTTGCCCAGTTTAAATACAGGATAAGGAAAAAAATACCCTTACACTAGACAAATAATTCAGGACTACAAGTGAGACTTTTGGTAGCTACAGACTTGAATACTCACACCTGTTGCGGCTCACTTGACATACATGCAATTGGAGTGTAATCCACTTTTTAAACACAGAGCAGAAGAAAATGTTTAATAGATATAACGGTTCACTGATAGGCATGCACCAGGAATTTTTTTTAAAGAATACAGGTATACAGTCAATTAAGTTAGTAGAACAAAATATTTAGGTATTGCAGGCAGGTATGAAACAACAGAATTTCATAAACAACGGTGTGGTGTACTACTAACTAATGTATGCCAAAACTGACTGATAAGACAAAACAAATTAGTTGTCTCTGACAAAGATTAACCCTTTTGTGTAAAGGCTGGCTGTATTTGTCATCCCTGGGCTTGTCACATTTAAATCAGAGCTTGACATGATGACTTGTTAAGCGTGTTTTACCCAACAGTCTCTTCTTTTTTTGGATGGGTAGAGGATGTATGAACTGTAAAGCTGTCACATAATGATACCTTTGTAGGGGTTTAGTTATAGGAGTGCACTGTTCAGCCAATACTACATATTTTTACCCCTTGATCTTTTTGTTAGCTTACTGAAAAAAAGATGTCAGTTTCCTTTGTGATGTGTGGGGCTCCTAAACTTTGCCGAGTTTAGAAGGAGGCTTTAAATGTGCATTTTGGTTTTTGGTAAACAAACAAAAAGATGAAAAGAGACATAGAAAGGGTCATCGGCTCCTGGGTCATACTAGCCATAAGAAGTTTAGTTAAGGTCAAGGTCCCCCTTTCTGGCTAAGGCTTGCCTTCTTCTTTTTCCTTTTTTCCCTTTTTTCTCCTTTGCCAGCTAAGTAGCCCTACTATTCCCATCTTCAGTAGCCAATTCTGACTGATGTGAGGTATCGGATTCTAAATCAGAATCCCCCACATCATCCTGTAAAGGCACAAAAATATTTTCCGTAGGGATGAGGCCTGTAGCTGAGTGTCTGAGAGAAGCCCTAGTAAACCGCCTACCCTTCACAGTCTCAAAAGGCGGTGGCATAGACTTAGGGAGGACCTGTTTTTCAGAAACCGAGGGCATATTTTGGTGTATAACACCTTCTGTAGGGGTTGTGACCCAGATGTAGACATGTCCACATCTTCTATTACTGAAGGCTCAGACACCATTGTGGATTCGTGTTGTTTTGTTCCATCCCCTTGTACGTCTGGAGGAGAACTACAAGTGGAGTCCTTTCTCTTTTTTGGGGCCTTATTTAATAAGTCATCCTGATCCCAGCCTTCAGAACGGTTCTGTTTTGCCCAGAGACATTGATGGAAAGTAAGTCCCTTGTCATCACACAAATTATATTGGAAAATATTATCACATAAGTCCATGGAATGTCCACACCCACCACATAAAGAACATTTCAACATACAGCAAGCAATACTAATATGGGTTTTTGCTCCACATTTATAACAAGCTCATGGCTGCCCTCCATAGAAACACACCCCTCTATATTTTCCCCAAAAAAAACTGCTGGGGAGATGAATAATATCGGAATTAACCTGAAAAAGTTTCACCTTAAATTTCCATCCACCCGTCCATATTTCTTCTGTGTGAGAAGGTTCAGAGGAGGGCAACAAAGATTGTGCATGGGTTGCATCACAAGTCCTATGAAGACAGGTTGAAGGAACTGAACATGTACTCCCTGGAGGACAGGAGGGAGAGAGGGGATATGATAGAGACATACAAGTATCTTACAGGGAGGAACAGGGTGCAGGAAAACACTATTTTTAAGCGAAAAAGTTGTTTCAGGAATAGAGGGCATGGGATGAAGTTGGAGGGAGGACGATTCAGAGGAAACATGAGAAAGAATTTCTTCACAGAACGGGTGGTGGACAAGTGGAACACCCTGCCAGAGGAAGTGGTGGGAGCTGAAACAATCACGGGATTTAAGAATGCATGGGATAGACATAAAGGAATTCTAGAGGTCAGGGGTAAGGGGAAATAGACTTCTAGGAAAACAAACTGAACTTACAAGCTCAAATGGGCAGACTAGGTGGGCCATAGGCCCTTATCTGCCGACACTGTCTATGTATCTATGTATCTATGTGTCAAGGAGTGCGTCAGGATGGCCTAGAATGTCACACCTGTTCTGAAGCCAGTGATATATGTCACTGACATTTACTCCCTCATTGCGAAACATTATAGTTATATAACGAATTTGGGGTCAAGTAAAACAAATTAGTTGTCTCTGACAAAGATTAACCCTTTTGTGTAAAGGCTGGCTGTAAGTGGGATGGCATAAAAGGGAGTCCATAAAGGAGTGGATTTGAGGGCAGCATATTTTTCCCAAAATTTTTCCAAGTGAGCATTAGCCTTGAAACTGATGTCGAAAGAATCTTCCCCTGACACATGAATCAAGGCATAGATGCCAGCAGGAAAAAACCTCATAGAACCTTTTAAAAGCTGTTTGGAAATGTAATACCAATCAGGGTGCTCAATTAAACCCCCTTTATAACGTAGTCTGACAGCATTTCTTCTTGGTGCCTATCCCAATTTATTTTTAAATAATTCTGACATAGGTATTCGTCTAGACAGCTGAGTATTATGGCTATCAGATTCAGAGGTTTAGAGCCTGCCTGCCCCTGCCCAGAGTCCTGTCACCCCTCTTTGGATGTGCTTGGCCTAGACAAGGCCAACACATGATCCCCTCTCACTTGTATCGGCTTAACCAGCTGGGCCCTGTCTGAGAATAAAAAGTCAGTACCTGAGCTCAGGTTTTTGTCTCTGGTGGCATGCTTTGCTGCGGCCGTACTTCCACATACATTGTTGCCACAAGAAAAGTCTGGGATCCATTGTCCCGAAGCTGTGCGCATCCATCCCGACTAACTAAGTACTTTAGCTGCCGACCAGTCATCTGGTAAACAGTCCTTTTCCTCTCGTGGAAGTCCAAACTGCCGTCGCATAGCTTGTGACATGGAGAAACTTGTTTGTGATAAGAAAGCTTCCTCCTCAGTGCTCTGTTCCCCCGATACAGTTTCTGTAATGATACACTGGGCCCCAGCCAACTCTGAAGGATCCATACAAGTGTCAACAGGGAGATCTCCTGTACTCAGAAAATCCAGCTCCTGAACCATAGCACCACCAGCTGTGTGCACTACATTCTCCGATACTGGAACTCCGTCAGCATTCTCCATTAAAATTGCTGCAATATCTGGTGAATGCCTGATAGTTACCATGTCTTCCCATATCAGCGAGGAATCATCCATAATAGCAAGTACAGCCACACTCAAACTCGTAGCCTTCACCAGACCATCCGACTCCAAGCAAGGTCACAAAGGGTCTGCCATTCTGCAGACTGTCATCAGCAGGTCCCCCTACTGCCAGCAGTGCAGTAGGGGAATTTCTCCAGTGTCCTAGCCAAATTTCCCTCATTCACTAAAATTATCACCAACAGCTTATTTTGGTTCAAGGTCAGTTGGCATTCATCTGTATCACCCTTCCCAGGGTCGTGCCTGAAAATAGGCAGGATTTGTCTAGTGCACTTACCCAGTCAACAAAAACTAAACAAATAAATAAAATAAATAAATAAAAATGGGGCTAATATGCAGAGACAGTCTGTGGCAAACTCCACCAACACACCAACAAATTGATTTGAGATAAAAAAAAATACATAGATAAATAAACAAGTACCATGCTGCAAGTAACATAATTAGCAACACTATTTTTTTTTACAATGATAGACCCTTAAAAATGTATTCGAGGGAGATCACAACTTTCTGCAAAGGGTCAAAGCTTCAAACCATTGTTATGTAAACAGATATCTATTTGGAGAAACAGAAGGCTAAATCATTGAGCAATACATGTAAGACTAGGTAAACACTTCCCTCTTGGCCAATAAAATCCCATGCCCCCTATTAACTAGGCCTATCTACCCCCCCCTTAGGCTGGCATCCCCCTAGGGTAACTATATCCTTTTTTGCACCCACCCTCTGCCCCTAGCTAGCTTCCTTGGGGTCTTCACCCCACTGGGCTGCCCTCCTCCTTTCTTCCTCTGGTCTTGATTACCCCCCACCCTCCTCTGTTTCCCCCTCCCTCCCTCTCCTCCCTCTGTATCATATTATGTTCCAGTATATGCTAAATCACCTTGTGGGTATTTGTCATCAATGCTAAGCTACAACACTTACTGAATGTCATTTTATATTACTCTGTAATAATGTCTGTCATGCATGAATTGTAAGTTCTTATTTTAAAGATGTACTATGTGTCCAGAACCATCTTGAAAATGAGCTTGCTCAATGATGTAACTGCCTGGCTAAATAAAGTTTGATTGATTGATTGATTGATTGATTGAAGACCATCTGCAGTGAACTGTTAAGCAACATAGCATCCCTGTATTGCGGCTACACTAGGAACTAACATAGGTCAGCTCTGGCTTCACAGTGTGATTCAACTAATCTGTCTTATTATGGCTTCTTAAACAAACAACACCAAACAAGACAAAAAATCACAGGCATGATAAGAGCAGCGTTGTGTGTACACCTCTGCAAATGTATCCATTTCACTCTCTCTCTCTCTCTCTCTCTCTCTCTCTCTCTTTCTCTCTAAATATCACTAGCAAGTAAACAATATTATATTAAGGTACCACTTCAAGCAATTTCAAATCCATTGCTGCTCAAATGTAAAGCCATAGTGAAATACATGTTGGCAATACAGTTTGCAAAGTTTCGTGTTATGTATTTTCTCTTCTATACTACAGGTGTTATGTGATTCCTGACACCTGCTTTTTCTTTCTCTTAATACAAAGCAGTCTGTAGTTATGCCACAACGTTATATTACAGCAGAATATTTACTTATTTAGCAATCCAAACATAGCATAATGCACAGATAACAGAGAGACAGATAACCAGACAGACACAGAGACACAGGGCGACAGAGAGAGAGAGAGAGAGAGAGAGAGTCAGAAAGACAGAGGAAACAAAATGTTTCTTTCCTAATCCTCTTACACATAGGAAAAGAAGATGATTCCTGAATACATTGTTTAGACTGGGAAAAAAATGAACTTTAATAGCATCTTCACTAACTTTATATATGTAGAACTGTAACTATACTAGTTCTGAGAAGTACACACAGACATTTTTGTTTGTTCCATGTACTGTATGTGAAGCACAACACAAAAAAGTTTCTCAATATTCTTTTTCAAGCAAACTGTATACTGAAACTGATTGCAAATAGGGCTAATATGCAGAGACAGCAGCATGTGGCAACAACAACCAAAATAAATGGATTTGAAAATAAAAAAAAGTACATAGCAATATACAGAAATAGCATGCTGCAAATATCGCAATTAACAACACAATGTTTTTTCAATGATGGGCCACTTAAAATGTGCTGAAGGGAGGTCAGCATTTTCTGCAAAGGGTCAAACACTTAAACCATCACTATGTATATGGATGGCTACTTTGAGATGCAAAGCAGTCAAATAATTGAGGTCTTCAAGAGAACAACTCCTAAAGTATAGTGCACATTATAATGGCAACCACGTGTAAGGACACATATCAAAGTAAGAAAACAGCAGGGTAATAGTGACTTGTAGTATATGTAATGCACGAACATTGCTGTACTTTTCCAGATTCAGAAGCTGAGGGCACAATTATTTCTTAGGGACTAGCAAATGCCTGTAACTCATTGGATTGCTAAAGGAAAACACATGCAACTTTCAAAATATTTGAACTGCAGAGGTTACACCCCCACCCAACATATATAAACAAGCACACCCTGGTCTATCCAATTGCAGGTATGCCACATACAATGTAACAGAGTAACGCCTGAGCAGCGCTCCCAAATCAGCATGGTTTCCTGTATTTTATCAGGATTTACAGCCATCTGCACTGAGAATCTTCCCATTAACTTCCTGACTTACACAGGAAAACAGAGCCAGTAGACTTCTATAGAAAATAATGAAGGAAAATAACTCTGGAATTACTTGTACAATGGCAAAACAATCTGAGAGCAATGCACAAGCTGCATACATGTTCAGTGATGGAAACCACACTGTCTAAAATTAGATTAGCATTGAATGCAAGTCAGTCTGTACATTGTAGAAAAAATAAACCTTCCAGCACAGTTTCCGATTCAGTCTATGTATCCCCATTGCCTTTTCCACAGTCAAGCAGGGAAGAAATGTATCATTAAGCTGTAGACTTTATTAACTTTAATTATTGAATGTGACAGGCTATACCGTTTAAAATTACACTGTACATTGTAAAAATGTTGTTTGCACTGTTTTGTCCTCTCTGTGACGAGGTACCTTTGTAAATGAGCATCTGGCCCAAAGGTTGTAAACTGATGTTCCAATAAATACGAATTAAAAAAATGAATGTCTCACAGTTATTTCTAACCCTGTCATATGCACAGCAAACATATACACACTGTACATACCTTGCACTGAAGAAGTTTCACACCTATTAGAGCTATGTCAGTAAAGCCTCAAAACAGATACTTGAAGCAATGTGCAGAATGAAAAAAGCAGGTAACATCAAAACTGACAGATACAGGCCCACTTCTCTGCTTAATACCTTTTATACAGTTTCCCTCTTTTCATCATTAGCAGTAACAGCAGAGCTTCATCCAATCACATATCTTAGGTAAGGTGCTATAATGTGACATGACATTTCTTTACAACCAGAGTTATCAGACATGCTGTCTCTGGATGAATCTGTCCTCTTTAATTATAGCTAAAAAATTTATCAGGAAGTCTTTAATGTCCAACCTACTATTCCAATTAGAATGATGTGGATAAGTCACTCTTTACATATGCTTGAAGTAGTGGAATTGTCTGTGATTTAACAACAAAGTGTGAAAAGCAGAGCTCAATGACACTTATCAGCTGTATAACAAAACAAATGCCACTTATAAATTGACAATGGGAAAAACTAATGTGTATACAGGTATATAGATATCATGGTAGCACAGTAGTGCTACCATAGTTAGGGTTGAGTAGCACTTTTAAGGTTACAGGGTCAAACTTTGCACCTTAATAACTTTGCCAATGTTCAATGGATTTGCCTGAAATGTGGAATGCATGATCAAGAACTATACATCTTGGGGTCTACCAACTTTTGTTCTGGTCGATTATATGACTGTGGAGTTAGTAAGTCAGATCTGCGTGCGTGTTTATGCTTTCTGGCGAATTCTTTGCTCCCACCTACAGGTTGCACGGTTTGTCCGAGTGGTCCAAAACTTCAGGAACGTAAGGCCAGGTGCCCGTGCCTTTTTGAAGATTTTGTAGAAAAATATTAAACGGTTCAAAAGTTATTCAAAAAAATTTCCCATTATAAGTCAATGGGAACAGCTAACAAAAAGTTCAAAAGTGTTGCAAATGCAGTCTTTACTTTCGCAAATGGCCCTTTTACTTTCGCAAATCTACCATTTTGTTTTCAGTTGGTGATCAGAAAAATGCTTGCCATTTAAATTTGGGACCCTATAGAAACTAATTATTTTTGTATTCACCTGGTCAGACCCTGAGGATGCTAGGCCTGTCTTTATTTTAGGGGTTAAACACCCTGGAAATATGTTTTTCAAAGTTCTGGAAAAAAGTACTTTTGCAAAAGTACTTTCGCACTTGCGACACTTTCGAATGAATTTGCAAAAGCTTTCGAAAAGTTCAACAGTATTTTTCAAGACTATGGCCAAAATGACAGGAGTTCTTTGTCACCCTGCTGCAAAAGAACGGTTTGGTCTTTTGAGCTGAAATTTGGAAGGAAGGCAGCCAACATCACATGGATGTGCCTTTTGGTGGTTTGGTGAAACAATATTGCACAGCTGCCAAGTTACAATACTCCAAAGTTGACTTTTTTCCCCATAGACTAACATGGTGGCTTCCACCGCGCCTTTTAGGGCTCGTATCTCGAAAACGGTGCGAGATACAAAATTTCTGTTGCGAATTCCAAAACCCTATAGGCTATACAATAGCAAAAACCTAGCCAGGAAAATCAAGATTTTTGTGAAATTTAAATTTTTTTTCTACGTCGTGCGGTAGCTGACATATTAGCAATTAAGTACTTCCAAAGCTCGTTTTAAGCTTCAATCCCCATTACAATGCATACATTCCTTGTACACACTGTGTTTCTGTATGCACCTGCTTGGCAAAAACAGGTGATGCGCTTCCATTACTGTTACAGTTACTGTTTCCACTTGCGTTTATGTCCCCATTTGCGTTACCGTTCCCCTTGTCCGCCACCGTGTGCGTTACCCTTTGCATTGTCATTCTGCTTGCATTTCAGTTACTGTTACCATTTGTGTTTCCACTACTGTTTCTGTTTGCATTTTTGTTTGCATTACCATGCGCATTGCCGTTTGCGTTTATGGCAGCCCTTCTGTTTGTGTTTGCGTTTCTCTTTCGTTTTGCGTCTTCCTTGCTGTTACTGTTACCATTTGCATTTGCCATTACGTTACTGTGCCTGTGCACATTACGGTTTGCATTTCCATATGCACTTGCATTTCCTTTTGTGCTTCTGTTTCCTTTGCAGTTATTGTTGTTGTTACCATTTGCGTTTACAATTGCGGTACTGTGCCGGTGAGCGTTTCGGTTTGCTTTTCCGTATACGCTTCTGTTCCTGTTTCCATTTCTCTTTCCTTTGGTGGTATTCTTCATGTTAACTTTACCATTTGCATTTACAATTGTGGTACCGTGCCTGTGCATGTTACGGTTTGCGTTTACGTGTGCGCTTGTGTTCGCATTTCTGTTTCTGTTCCCTTCCACGTTCTTTTTGCTGTGACACTTAACATTTCCATTTAAAATACCACTGCCATCACTGTTCACATTATCAGTTGCATTTTCATACATGCTTCTATGTCCGTTTGCATCACTGTTCACATCGGCATCACTTTGCGCTTGCGTTTCTATTAACGTTTCCTTTACCATTTACGTCTGTGTTACCATGTGCACCACTGTTTGCGCTTCTGTTTGCATTGCTGTTCCTGTTACTATGTCACAAGACATCACATGGTGGGAGTACGGGGCACAAAGGGTCCTGCGCTCCTGCTGCTGCATAGCATTCACTATTTCTCATCATCATTCTCCAAAGAGAAATTAGAGTAAAAACTCTGTTTAATGCATTAGTTAGGGTTGTTCCACAGTGACAAAAGTGAGGAAGTCGGTGTTAGGGTTGAAACCCCCTTTGGCCCCAGCCCACCCCAACTGGCTTTGGGTGCGCGTTGGGTGGTCAGTCCTAACTCTCACCCCATTCTCCTATACCTCTGCTTCTTCAAACATGTGATGGGGTGAAATTTAGGGGCCAAGACCCCTAATGCACATCCATTGCTGGTTGGGGGGGCTGGGGGGTCCAAGGAGCCTTTCAACTCTAACACCGAATTTCCTCACTTTGTCACTGTGGAACAACCCTAACCAATGCATTAAACTGAGTTTTTGCCTCATATACACACACACACACACACACACACACACACACAGAGGCATGTGACTGCTTAAATATAGCCATCTGAAACTGCCACATTTGTAAGGTACCTAACATGTAAGGCGCAGTGGGTTTCTCAGCCATTATGTTTCAGATACATTTCCTGCCAGTTTAACTTTCCTTATTCTTGCAAGTTAAAGAACAGACTACCCATTAAGATACATTCACAGCATGGTGCTATTGAAATGTATCCTGCAGCAATAAGGCTTATGGGGACTTCTCATGACAATGCTAACGCTGCTATATAAACATTTCCACTGGTGCATTTCATCACAGTTCAGAACGGGCAGGTATTTCCCTTTCATAACAAGTACCTGTCACATTAACATAGCAATGCACAGACACAGTCTGACAAGTCAGATTTCTGTCTCAGCAATCTGATGGTATCAATAGATAAGACAGACCACAATTCATGGTGCACTAACACAATAGCAAGGATTTGTTATTGGGGTGTCAACAGACCTGTTTCCTGCAGCCATAACCTGTCATGGTTTTCATGCATACAGATATATAGTATATACTGTAGTTACCCTTTGTTATGTATAAAAATCTGCCTGCTCAAAATCCTTGTTAAGCACATTTTAAACAGTTATGCACATTATAAAGTGTTGTTATGCACAGTTCAAAGGTCAAACAATTTTAAATGTCTCATTTATTCTACACTTAGCTACTTACTAACTACCCAGTGCCCACAGTCACACCTTTTACCTTTCAAAAGTCTGGAAATTTGATTTTGATATGTGAGTAGAACAAATTAATGGCAAGGTGTTTTGTCTTCACTTTAGTGGGGGTCTGTCACTATAGTGTAAAAGACCATTCACTATAAAAAATACAGTATGGTCAACCACACACAACTCAGCATGTGTTTCCATCTCGGGGTGGAGATGACAGCAAGGACCTCTTGAGCTTCGCTCTCAAGGTTCAGATGGTGTCCTCTCAACCCCTTGATGGAAACACAGCCTTGTTGTGTATGGTTGCCCATATGTTATTCTCTATGTTATGACTCACAGTGTTTCCTAAAGCTTGAAAATGTGTCATCTGTACTGTTGGCCAGTGGGGGAGGTTCCTTGCAGTCCTGTGCTTGCCAGGCAATTTTTTTAGCAACTGGATCTCACTTGTATTCTATATAAACCATGCCGATGATTCACTGACAATGTATGATCAGTTGCGTGTCTTCTTCATTTATGTAATTATATCAACAGCACACTATACAGTTTGCTGGCAACATTTGTTTCAAGATTTCTTGATCTATACATATTCATGTATAGAGCACCTTTGTGTACCAGAACCTTTAGATTATCTTTATAATTTCTACAGATCCTTCATAGGCAATGTACCAGTGTTTTCCTTGTTTATATTATCGAACGGTTGTGTGCAAACATGATGGAGAATCTGCTACATGATAATCGGAAATTGGATGTCTCGTCATTTCCAAATATTAGTCATATAAATGTCTGCTACAGTATATCAAGCTTCTAACTACATTATTTGAAGAGGTTGATTTTTTAGAGTGACTTGGCAACTGCTTCGTAAAATATTTCTTTGTAACCTATTTTCACTACCCTCTGTCTACGTGGTTAAGTTACAGCCAGTAGGTTAAGGAGCAAATCAGGACCACTGTGTAAATGAGCATTACTTAATGGAGCTCTACAGCTAACAAAATAAACACTGTACAAAATGCACAGAACTGCAGGCGTCTGCGTTACAAAGGTACATATACAGTTATAATAATGCCCCCCTTAGTGTCTAACTTAATAAATATAACCATTACCTGTGTTCAATGGCTGTGAAGATGTAACAATGTCATAACTGGAGACAGTACCAGCAATTCAGTGGCACACACAACTGCTATGTACATGACATTGTCATTTAGTAATGCACGTTAGTAATGTGGTTCAGCAAAATGTCCATTATATGACACTGATAGCTGGTCGGGGCAACACAGACAGAGAAGATTGCTATTGTAACAGTTAAGAGTCACACACATATGCCACTGTCTTTAAGAGCAATTGACTTAGCACAGCTCTCCAGTATAGTCTTTAGACGTTTCTTGACTTGAAACTGTATATTATCGAAATCAGATTGATTTCTGTACTGTGTATCTAGCACAGATTCATGTTGCTCTCATACATGAACCAAAGCCTGCCTATATTGTTTGAATTTACGGCACAGTAACTACAGCAATAAATCACAGAATCATAGAAACCTGCTGGCAGAAAAGGACTGTCCCAAAACATTGTCAACTCAGAAAGAGATGCATGAATTATGCAACTTTAAGTATTTCCTGGCTGAATACAATCCTTGTGTAATAGTGTTGCATCACTTCTTTACAAACATATATTCGCAACTTGATGACAGAATATGTGAGTTGTTGAATACATAGGTGTTACATGTTGGAGAAAATAGATCAATAAAATGGGAGGGGACCTAAAACACAGCCTTAGAAATATTGTTCACACCAACAAAAGCTCAGCAAAATTAACTCTGTGCAATTTGACATCAATACTGTTGCTTGTAATAGTACGAATACTTCATCAGGACAGTTTACATGAGAATTTGTACAACTAAGCTCCTTCTCAGGGCTTGCAATCTAAACACAAACTGTTTTTAGTCAGAACCATGATGTACTGATTTGTTATACCCAGTATTATACTGAGGTCTGGGCAGTGGAATGACCCATTCATTTTCATGACAGAGTTACAAATGGTTCTTGGCTGATATTAATAACAGGGTTTACTACACATGTCCCAAACGCAAAGCCCTTCGGTATCTGGATCTGTTAAAGAAGCAGGCCTGTTAAATGAATCACCCGAATCAGCAATCAAATAAAACGAGTGTCTAGAAACCTTCATATATAGTTTTTCAAAATGCAACATAAAAGGCTGGCTCCTCAAAATTATTAAATCTGTCTGTCTATCTATCTATCTATCTATCTATCTATCTATCTATCTATCTATCTATCTATTGATCTGACTATCAAACTACATTTTATAGCTACAATACGGAAAATAGAAAAAGCTGAGAACTGCAGACAAATGCACACCTGTGCGTCTATGCATATGTAAATACAAAATCACACATGCCCCCACAATGCAAAGCATCATGGGCTACATACGCAAATCACCACAGAATGTTATGCTGGTCCAACTTTAAGCAGGGTACTTCAGTGCGAGCCTCTCACACGGTTGCAAAGGCGCTTTCGGCACCATGCAGTCTGCCAAAGACAGACCTCTTTCTTATTCTATTATCGTGTGAGAACATCATGTTATTCAGCTTAGCTTCCCAGCCAAATGCCCTTTAAGTGCCTTGCCTCAGTGTTTTGCACAGAGGTTCTTTGTCTTATGCATATGTAACATGCACACATGTATGTGTGACTGTGTGTGTGTGTGTGTGTGTATGTACATGTGACTGTGTGTGTATGTGTGACTCTCTGTGTGTGTGTTTGAGTGTATGTATGTGTGACTCTGTGTGTGTGTGTTTGTGTGTATGTATGTGTGACTCTGTGTGTGTGTGAGTGTGTGTTTGTGTGTATGTATGTGTGACTCTGTGTGTGTGTGTACGTATGTGTGACTCTGTGTGTGTGTGTATGTATGTGTGACTCTGTGTGTGTGTGTATGTATGTGTGACTCTGTGTGTGTGTATGTGTGACTCTGTGTGTGTGTACGTGTGACTGTGTGTGTGTGTATGTATGTGTGACTGTGTGTGTGTATGTGTGACTGTGTGTGTGTACGTGTGATAGTGTGTGTGTGTATGTGTGACTGTGTGTACGTGTGACTGTGTGTGTGTATGTGTGACTGTGTGTGTGTGTACATGTGACTGTGTGTGTGTACGTGTGACTGTGTGTGTGTACGTGTGACTGTGTGTGTATGTATGTGTGACTGTGTGTGTGTATGTATGTGTGACTGTGTGTGTGTACATGTGACTGTGTGTGTATGTATACGTGTGACTGTGTGTGTGTGTATGTGTGTGAATGTGTGTGTGTGTGTATGTGTGACTGTGTGTGTGTGTATGTGTGACTGTGTGTGTGTGTAGTGTGACTGTGTGTGTGTATGTGTGACTGTGTGTGTGTATGTGTGACTGTGTGTGTGTGTATGTGTGACTGTGTGTGTGTGTACATGTGACTGTGTGTGTGTATGTGTGACTGTGTGTGTATGTATGACTGTGTGTGTGTGTGTACATGTGACTGTGTGTATGTGTGACTGTGTGTGTGTGTACATGTGACTGTGTGTGTGTATGTGTGACTGTGTGTGTATGTGACTGTGTGTGTGTGTACGTGTGACTGTGTGTGTACATGTGACTGTGTGTGTATGTATGTGTGACTGTGTGTGTATGTATGTGTGACTGTGTGTGTGTGTACGTGTGACTGTGTGTGTGTATACGTGTGACTGTGTGTGTGTATCGTGTGACTGTGTGTGTACGTGTGACTGTGTGTGTGTATGTGTGACTGTGTGTGTGTGTGACTGTGTGTGTGTGTGACTGTGTGTGTGTACGTGTGACTGTGTGTGTGTATGTGTGACTGTGTGTGTGTACATGTGACTGTGTGTGTGTATGTGTGACTGTGTGTGTGTACATGTGATGTGTGTGTGTATGTGTGACTGTGTGTGTGTTATGTGTGACTGTGTGTGTACGTGTGACTGTGTGTGTAATGTGACTGTGTGTGTGTGTACATGTGACTGTGTGTGTGTATGTGTGACTGTGTGTGTGTGTAGTTGTGTGATGTGTGTGTGTACGTGTGACTGTGTGTGTGTATGTGTGACTGTGTGTGTGTGTAGTGTGACTGTGTGTGTGTGTGTGACTGTGTGTGTGTGTTGTGTGTGTATGTGTGATGTGTGTGTACGTGTGACTGTGTGTGTGTATGTGTGACTGTGTGTGTGTGTACGCGTGACTGTGTGTGTACGTGTGACTGTGTGTGTGTATGTATGTGTGACTCTGTGTGTGTATGTATGTGTGACTGTGTGTGTGTGCATGTGTGACTGTGTGTATGTGAGTGTGTATGTGTGACTCTGTGTGTGTACGTGTGACTGTGTGTGTATGTATGTGTGACTGTGTGTGTGTGTACGTGTGACTGTGTGTGTATGTATGTGTGACTGTGTGTGTGTATACGTGTGACTGTGTGTGTGTATGTGTGTGTGTATGTATGTGTGTGACTCTGTGTGTGTGTGTATGTATGTGTGACTGTGTGTGTGTGTGTACGTGTGACTGTGTGTGTGTGTATGTGTGACTCTGTGTGTGTGTGTATGTATGACTCTGTGTGTGTACGTGTGACTGTGTGTGTGTATGTATGTGTGACTGTGTGTGTGTGTACGTGTGACTGTGTGTGTGTATGTATGTGACTGTGTGTGTATGTACGTGTGACTGTGTGTGTGTGTACGTGTGACTGTGTGTGTATGTGTGTGTGTGTGTGTGTATGTGTGTGACTCTGTGTGTGTGTGTGTGTGTACATGTGACTGTGTGTGTGTGTGTGTGTGTGTGTGGCTGCATGCATACATGTGCACATATGACTCTTGAGGGTCTTACTTTTCAATGTGGAAATTCAACAAAATTATCCACTCTTTGTGCAGCAAAAAAATTCTGGGGATTTACAAAACAACACAAATACTGCTAATCAGCACAAACTGAGGAGGAAGGTAGCAAAAAATGTTAGATCTGAACTGGATACAACACCTTAGCCTAGGGCACTAGGACAATAATTGCCTTCTTCAATATACTTTAGTCAATTTACTCAGCTTTGTATAATTATGAATAATTGATATATTGAGTCATACTCCATGATAATTCAAATGTCAAATTTACTGTCTGTTAAGCAACAAAAGTGAAGGGTCGGCTGACCCCCGACCCCTTGGCTCTGCCACCTTTGCTCACCAGTAATATTTCACATAACGCTGTTTCAGAGCCTTTACTGCTTGTGTTAAAATGTTACAATATTTCACACAGCGCTGTTTTGGAGCCTTTACTGCGTGTGTTGAAATGTCACGATATCTCACATAGCGCTGTTTCAGAGCCTTCACTGCTTGTGTTGAAATGTCACAATATTTCACCAGTTGTTATACCCAACTGACTTTATTAGCATGGGGAAGGGGGGGCTCACAAAAAGGCCAGTGCCCGACTCAGTTAATTTTTGGGATGGGGGCAAACTTTACAATGTCTTGCTGTGCCATACTTTTGAATTGCTTCACATACATTACAAACACACCTTGAGTTTTACCTACCTCCATAGCTGAACAGCACTGCTGCACAGTTATTCCATCTCAGCGGGGCTATGTTGGATAACTGCATTACAGTAAGAATAGTTACAGGAACACTCTGCAAATAAGATATTGCATTACACAGATATTTTGGAGCAAAACTTCACACAGTTGATGGCCACATTGTTATCGTGAGCTCTCCACTTCTGATTTCTTACCAGACTTTCCCTTCACACATGAGTTGGTTAGTGTTGCAATCTACTAGATGGCCTCAAGAAACTGGAACCTAGTAAATGGAGAACCTGCAGAATAAGACAAGAAATGTCCAGATTGTCAGCTTGTCTCCACTTTTATAGTTACTGTAATTAAGCCTAGGATTTCTTCTCTGTAAAGAGAGAAAGAGAGAGACAGAGAGACAGAGAGACAAAGAAACGGTAAAGGGGAGAAACACAGGAAAGAAAACAGTTTGTTTTTCTTTCATTGTGTTTTCTGAAATGTGGACCCAACAGAAGGAGAGCCTAACACACACACATAGAAGGTAAAACACTCTGTTGCCCTTCTGTGACCTTGTTTTACAGCATTAATAACAAAATCAAATGTATTTTGAAAAACAAAATAAGGCATTTTAGATATTATCAACAATAAAAAAAATTATTTAACTCTATTACTCACCTCCACGCTCCCTGCATACCCTATACTTTAATGTCCTGAGTCATAGTGAGTGGGAAAAGACAAGAGACTGCAACTTCATTTGCCAGGACTGATTCTCCTGTGGCTCTTTCACTCATTCCCCTCCTGTCCTGCAGTGTTCCTTTGTGGAGTTTCTGCCTCCCATCCAATCTATTCGCCAGGTCAGTTTTACCGGTGGCAACTTCGTTTACTTGCAAGCCCCATGAATGCAGTGATCGCTGGCCACATATAAACTATTGCTCTGTAAGAAACTCTGCTTTGGGAGCCTAATTCAACATAGTCAGACAAAACTCATTCTCGGCATGTCATCTAAAATAATTAAGCAAATATCAGTTAAACAACTTGCATTCTCCACCAAAGGAGGAAAAAAGGAAAGAAAGGACCCCTGTTACATTCATGATTTATCCTGGAGGAGAAACTGCACCTGTTTACTTCAGGATAAGTGCCTACCACTTCAGAAGGGTACTGAAGCAGAGAATCCTTTTAAAATATTGAGAATTTTAATTTTTAGGGCCAGTTTAAAATATTTATGGCCAAGTACATAGTCTGACATCTATGGTATTCTTCCTTCTATGTAAGTACCTTGTGGTTATTGGTGCAAGGAGTATATGTAGTCAGGGCATTTGTTGGATGCAAATCATTCCCAAATATAATCAAATGCAGAGAATGTCCAGCTCATTAGAAATATTATCATATAAATAAATTCCAAGCGCAAGCACATTTATGGAAAACATTATGGTGCTTTTAACATACTAATACTATGCTAGTATCTTAAAACATCGTAACATTTGCCATCAATGTGCTTGTGCTGAATTTATTTATATGATAATGTTTCTAATGAGCGCACATTCTCTGCATTTGATTATATTTGAGAATGATTTGCATCCAACAAATGACCTGACTACATATGCTCATTGCACCAACAACCACAAGGTATTTATTAAGAAGGACTTTTACTGTAGATGTCTGACTTTATACATGGCCATAAATATTTAACAATCTCATAAAAATAGAAAAATTAAGACAGTTCTCTATATTTTTAAATGGTTTGCTGCTTTCTTAGAGACATGAGAAAAAGATCATTAATATTTTGTAATTTCATTATGTATTCAAGGAACCATTTAGCATGAGAAAGCAGGCAGTACAGTGCAGTGATTTAAGGCTCTGAGCTACAGACATGGAGACCTTGGTTTGAATCCCACAGCCCCTACTTGCATACTGTGTGACCCTGAGCAAGTCACTTAACTTCCTTGTGCTCCCAGGTCACACCTGTAAACAAGCTTTCAGCATAGTGTGTCTCTCCGGGTAAAAAAAAAAAAGAAATGTTACTGTACATATTGTAATCTTGGCATTGCAATATTTTGCAAAATTTCAATGTATAGTGCCTATAACTTATTTTCAGGGATGTTTAATGTAGATAAGTAAAATAAGGTGTGTGTGTGTGTGTGTGTGTGTGTGTGTGTGTGTGTACACATGCAGGGGGCATACAGGTTTGCAGTTAGGACTTTTTCTTATTGTTTTGATAAATTTATTGCATCATACCCTAGAATATCACTGTTCTATGCTGCACAGCAACAACACTATGTATACATATGGCCTTAAGAATCTGGAACCTACTAAATGGAGAACCTGCAGAATAAGACAAGGAATGTGCAGATTGTCAGCCTGTCCCCACTTTTACAGTTACTGTAACTAAGTCTAGTCTTTATTTGCTGTAACTGAAGAGAGAGAGTGAGAGAAAGAAAAAGAGAGAGAGAGAGAGACAGACAGTTGGTAAGACCACATCTGGAGTACTGTGTACAGTTCTGAAGACCCCATCTTTGCAAAGACATAGACACAGGGTGGAGGCTGTCTAGAGGAGGGCAACCAGAATGGTGCAGACGGGTCTGCACCAGAAGACATATGAAGAAAGACTTAAGGAGCTTAAGATGTATAGACTCTAGGAAAGGAGGAAGGGGGAGACATGATAGAAACTTTCAAATGCCTCAAGGGAATCAACAAAGTCCAAGAGGGTAACATCGTTCAGAAAAAGAGATGTGCAAGAATAAGGGGGCACAATTTGAAGATAGAGAGGGGATGGCTCAGAGGTAATGTGAGGAAGTATTTCTTTACAGAGAGGGTTGTAGATGCATGCAACAGCCTTCCTGAGTAGGATGTAAAGTCAAAAACAGTAGGGGAATTCAAGAATGCATGGGATAGACATAAGGCAATTCTAGTGGGGGGTTAGGAGGAACTAGGCTGTTGGTTAACTAGGATCTGCAGTTTATCCATTAGGTAGGGAAATGGGCAGACTAGGTGGGCCAAGCAGTCATTATCTGCCATCAAATTCTATGTTTCTATGTTTCTAGAAGGGGGGACAGAAAAATAACAAACTTTGTTTTTCTTTATTTGTGTTTTGTGACATGTAGAACCAAAAGAAAAGGAAGTGTGCAATTGCAAGGGAATCCTAACACACACACACAGAAGATAAAATGTACTGTTGCCCTTCTGCGTGCTTGTTTTACAGCTTTTAACAGCAAATCAAAAGTATTTTGGAAAAACAAATAATGTGTTTTAAATACTGAAATAAAAAACAAATGTCTTTAATTCTATTAGTCACCTCCACGCACCCTGCATACCCAATACTGTAATGTACTGAGTCATACTGAGGGGGAGAGACAGATACTGCAACATAATTTGCAAGGAGGCTGGGACATTCAAAAGGGTTGTGCATGGTGCAATAGTGTTGTGCTATGCACAACCCACTGCTGCGCCATGGTGTGATATTCAAAAGGGGATGTTGCGCAGAGCAAATCCCGATGCACCGAGGTGCACCAGTAATATATGCGGCGCAAGTGTGGGGCGCGTGCCCATGCATATTCAGCACATCCCAATATTCAGCCCAGGATGTGCAGTGCATATGCAGGCACACACCCACCTTGCGCTGCACAGGGGGGTGCAAAGATGTGCCTGAAAAAGGAACAAGCGGGGACACCATTATGGCGGCAGTCAGACATGCTGAGTGCAACACGGCAGCTGCCTGCTGTCGGTGGCCACCCGACCTCCCAAGTCACAGGCTGGGTGTCAGTCCCCCAAATGCCTGATCGTGGGCTCTGTCAATACTGAAATCCCTTGGTTGTTCAGTGGACCTGTTCCCCTGCCTCCTGTCTGATCACAGTCTTAGTTAAAATAAATGTGTCCCTGGTGGTCCAGTGGACCGAATCACAGCCCAATCATGGGCATAGTAAAAATAAATGTATCCCTGGTGGTCCAGTGGACCGAATCCCAGCCTGATTGTGGGCATAGTAAAAAATAAATGTATCCTGGTGGTCCAGTGGACCGAATCCCAGTCCAATCACAGGCATAGTAAAAATAAATGTATCCCTGGTGGTCCAGTGGACCAAATCCCAGCCTGATTGTGGGCTTAGTAAATATGAATGAATCCCTGGTGGTCCAGTGAACAGAATCCCAGCAGTACCTCCCCTCACCACCCACCCACTCAGACCCACCATCCCGCTGCCCCCCCAGTCAGCGGCGGGTGGCAGCTCCCCACCCACAAGCCACCTGGCCACCTGCTGACTGACAGCGTACAGTATGGCTGTACACCCATTGGTCCAATGCATGGTCCAATGGGAGTGCAGACCGTACTATGCAGTCCTGATATGTGAATGACCTGGGGGGGGAGCAGGATGGTGGGTCTGAGTGGGTGGGAAGGGGGTTACCACTGGACCACCAGGGATTTATCTTCATTTACAGATCCCGCGATCCGGCTGAGATTTGGTACACTGGACCACCAGGGATACATTTACATTTACTAAGCCCGTGATTGACTGGGATTCGGTCCACTGGACCACCAGGGATGCATTTATATTTACTATGCCCGTGATTGGGCTGGGGAGCAGGTCCAGTGGACCACCAGGGATGTTATATTTTTACAAAGCCCGCGATCGGGCATTGGGGCGCATTTCTGATGAGGGGCAGGGGGTGTCGGTCCCCGACGGCTGCAGCCTGGCAGGGTGGCAGGTGCAAGTCACTGGGAATCAGCTCACCTGCATGCAAATGGGCCCATACTGACATGCAAATGGCCCCATTTGCACCTTGCATGCATAATAGCCCCATTTGCATACCCACCGCTGAATATCACGGTTCCTGCACTTAGCACAACTGCACTTGCACGGGCTCATCCCCCTGCTCCTCTCTTGCCACTTGATCTGGCACAGTGCCACTGCACCATGCACAATGCAGGCTGCAATGGTGCCATATTTAATGGTGCTGAGCCATGGCCCAGCACTGTTGAATATTGCCCAGGCCATGCGCTGGTGCATCCCAGTTGCGCTGTGCCCAGGCTTGCGCCCCTGCCTGGCGCAGCCTGAATATCCAGCCCGGAGTGTTTTTTTCTCTGGCTCTTTCACTCATTCCCCTCCTGCCTTTTAGTAGCCCTTTGTGGAGTTTCTACATCCCATCCAATCCAGTTGGCAGTTCAGTTCTACCTGTGGCAACTTCGTTTACTTGCAAGCCCCATGAACAGAGCAATTGCTTGCCACATATAAACTAAACTAAAATAAATAAATAAATATAAACTGTTGCTCTGTAAGGAGCTCCACTTTGGGAGCCTAATTCAACGTAGCCAATCACATCACATTCTGGCCAGCACATCTCAAATAATTAAACAAATATCAGATAAACTACATGAAAGAACCCCTGTTTCATTCATTTATTTTATTTATTTATTTTATTGATGTATATCAGATAACACCTTTAAGTCAAAGACTCTTTTACAAAGGTTCCATGTCATTGAAAACAGAGACATCAGGGACAACAGCAACAACACAATAATTACATAAATGGATACAAAATGGTTACAAATGGATACAAAAATGGTTACAGATAACACACTAAAGCAGCTGAAGATACAGAGTTACATAGGTACACAGTGCAAATGGTAGTAGGTAACAAAACATACACTGCAGGGCAGTGGCACAAGCCATGCCCTGCTGGTTATTCACAGGCCTAGGCTGGACTGAGGTGTCCATTGTCAAAATATAGGCGTGTCCAGGGGCGGCTGGACCAGAGTTAAGTCCATAGTCCTGGGGGTGGGGTGATTCATATCTGCAAAGAGTATATATATTCTAAACATTTGTTGAATGAAAATAGTTTTCCCAAATATAACAATAAAGGTAGAAAATCACCAGGTCATTAGAAATATTATCATGTAAACCAATTCCAAGAACAAACTCCTCGATGACAAACGTTGTGATGTTTTAACATACAAATACTACGTTAGTATCTTAAAACATCCTGACGTTTGCCATCGTTGTTCTTGTGCTTCGAATATATTTACATGATAATATTTCTAACAAGCAGGACATTGTCTGAATTTTTTTATGTTTGCAAATGATTTGCATCCAACCAATGACCTTAATACATATACCCATTGCAGCAATGATCACGAGGTATTTATTTATTTATTAAAGTCTAGGAATTACAACCCTTTGAGTCAGGGACTCATTTACAAAGGCTCCACGTCAAACAAGGAACAAAGTCAAATATAGGAGATAATGGGAACAAACATATAGAATAAAATAAGAGGCATATTTCATAACAAACGCTTAGAGCAACACCCTAGGTGTGTACCGTACAGTTATACAATAGGGTCACGGCCGAACCAGCAGAGGAACTAGTCATTACAGGGAATCGGGGTTATCAGCAGTCACATTTACATATGAACATATGAAGAAGCCAGCAGAAGAAGGCCATTTGATCTATCAAGTCTGCTCGTATTGCAGGGCCCACAGCTTGAGCTAATGTCCCTGCCCTCCATCCCCTCTCCTCCCATCCTCCCTACCCATGATTCTTACCTTCCCCCTATGACTATCCCAGCCCCTCTTAAAGCTGCCCACTGTCTTCAATGAGATGACCTTCTGGCAGTGCATTCCAAGCATCCACCACCCTCTCTGTGAAGACATGCTTCCTGACCTTCCTCCTAAACTTCCCACCATCCAGCTTAAGACTGTGCCGCCTTGTGATATGGTTGCCTCTCAGCTTAAAGAGACACTCCTTATCAACTTTATTTATCCTTTTCAAGTACTTGAATGTCCCAATCATGTCCTCTCTCTCTCTCTCTCTCTCTCTCTCTCTCTCTCTCCTGTCTTCCAGGGAGTACGTTCAGTGCCCTCAACCTCTCCTCATATGCCTTGCTCTGCTGACTGGCCATAATCTTTGTAGCCCTCCTCTGTACCTTCTCCAGCAGGTTAATGTCCTTTTTGAGGTGTGGGAACCAGTACTGAACTCCATACTCTAGATGCTGCCTTACCAGTGACCTGTACAAGGGCAGTATAAACTCCTCTCTCCTACTACTGATCCCTCTAGCTATGCATCCCAGCATCTTGTTTGCCTTTGCTGCTGCTTTCTTGCACTGCATGGAGTGCTTCAGGTCACCAGTGATCATCACTCCCAGGTCTTTCTTCTCCTCTGATGCAGATACTCAGACTCCACCCAGGTAATAATTTGTCCTAGGTACACTGGCCCCAGTACAGAGCCTTGTGGGACCCCACCACCCTCTGGGTTCTATCCCTCAGCCAGTTTTCCACCCAACTGGCCATCTTTTCCCCAACTCCAAGATCCACCAACCTCCTGATCAACCTTTTGTGGGGCACAGAGTCAAATGCCTTGCTGAAATCAAGATAGAGGATGTCTACAGCTTGGATCCTGAATACTGTCTTAGTGACACAGTCAAAGAAGTCAATCAGATTTGTTTGACATGATCTCCCCCCCCCCCATGAACCCATGCTGCCTCTTATCCTGGAGACCAGGTTCCTCTAGATATTCCACTGACCTTTCCTTTAGTTTGGTCTCCATGAGCTTGCCCACAATGGAGGTCAGACTGACAGGTCTGTAATTTCCTGGATCATCCTTGGGAACTCTTTTGTGAAGGGGCACTACATGTGCTGTTCTCCAGTCCTGTGGTACCATGTCTGACTCTAGTAAACTATTAAATAGGTCTGCTAGTGGCCTGGCCAGCTCCTTAGCCAGTTCCTTTAGTATCCTTGGATGTACTCTGTCCGGGCCTGGTGATTTGTCCACTTTCAATGCCAGAAGACCCTTCCTCACTCTATCCTCCTCTATCACAATGTCTGTGTTCCCTTCCCCCTTGCCCCTTTTTTCCCCTCCTGAAGGCACTGGTCCATCCTTCTCCCTGGTGAAGACAGAAGAGAAGCATTCATTTAGTATCTCTGCTTTTCCTCCATTATCCTCCACCCACTCCACACCTTTCTTAAGTCTAACAATCCCTTCCTTCTTGTCCCTTTTCTCACTTATATAGTGAAAGAAAGCCTTCTCCCCCTTTCTTAATTTCTTCAGCTATCTGAAGCTCCTTCTGCGCCTTTGCTTGCCGGACCTCCTTGCTTGCCTTACTAGTCAACCTTAGGTAATTTTCCCTATCCACCTCTCTCTTGGTCTTCCTGAATTTTCTATAGGCCAACCTCTTTTCCCTTACTGCCTTGGCAACCCCGTAACTGAACCAGCTGGGTGCTTTGGCCCTTGTGTTCTTCCCCCTGAGCCTAACATGATGGACCACTTTAGGTCCACCCCCATATCTGCTCTGATGCCCACCAGATGGCTTCTTAGAACCTCACTCATTTTCCTGAAGTCCGCCCTCCTGAAATCCAAGATTTTGGTCTTAGTTGGGATGCTTTCCCTGCCTGTATCCAAATGGAACCACACCGTGCAATGGTCATTTCCCCCCAGTGGCTCTCTGACCATTATTTCCTGTACATGCTCCCCATTTGTGAGCACCAGATCAAGAATTGCCTCAGATCTTGTTGGTTCAGTGACGCACTGAGTCAGGAACCCACTCTGCAGTCCTTCCAAGATCATCTGACTCTTAGCACATGTTGTGGATGGTGTACTCCAGTCCACCTTGGGCAGGTTGAAGTCCCCCACAATTACCACCTCTCCTTTCTCTGCAGCTTCCAATATTTGTGAGATCACTTCCCTGTCTCTCTCCTCATCTTGACTGGGTGGTCTGTAAACCACCCACAACCTCATCTTTCTCTCTCTAATGGACCTTAACTGAACCCATAATGCCTCCACCTCCCCTTCCTCTGACTCCTCCCTCATACAAGTTATTCCATCCCTGATATAAACTGCAACCCCTCCTCCCTTCCCGACTACTCTGCCCTCCTGTATAGTTTATATCCAGGGATAGCAAGGTCCCAGTCATGGTGTGATGTTGTCCAAGTCTTGGTTACTGCAGCTATGTCCACTCTCCTGTCTGCTAATAGTGCCTGCAGGTCATCCATCTTGTTTCCAAGACTCTGCACATTCAAAGACCCCACCCTCCAACTAGAGTCTGACCTTCCTTCTCTTCCCTCTTTTCTTCTATTCACATTTATCCCCTCTGTGTGTACCCCTCCACATACCCTTGCTATATGCTTCTCACCACCTCCACCCTTTGCTAACTGTGTATTTGCCACTTCTACCTCCTCCCTCCAGACCTCTTTCATCATTGTGGGGAGGAGGTTTACTGACCACCTCCTCTCAGAGTCTTTGGGCCTACCCACCCACTGCCCCTCCTTCAGTAGTTTACATTAAGTGTAATGGTTATGTATTCCCCCATTTGGAGTTGGACATAACATAGTCTTGTATCTCAGTTTTAAAAGGTCCCAACCTTGGTGTTGATAGGGTAGGACTAGGGATTTGGTTCCTCCAGAGTAGAGCCCCGTACTGGAAGGACTTTTGACCAGCATTGGTTTTAACAAAGGGGATGTGAAATGTGGCCGTGTCAGAGTGTCTTGTGATCCATTTGGGTAAGCTTGGTTGGAGAAGCGAGAGACAGCCTAGGGGAGATAGCCCCAGTTGGATTTTTTTGGCCTGCAGGAAGTCTGGTAGAATAGCAGTCCCTGAAAGTTAAGCCATGATGATCGATAGTAGTCTTGTTTCTTCCAAGGGGTCCTTTAGCATCAGTATGCTCCTACACTTCCTCCCAGGTTCACCTTTTAGGAGAAGGGTTCTGTTCTCAGTTTTATTACCAAATTTGGTCTTTTATTAAAGAGTTTTTGTGGTTGGTTGTTGATACCTGTTTTCTGGTTTTGGATATTGCATGTTTTTTGAATCCTGTTGGTTTACTTTTGGGGGCATGTGCCCATCATCTTCAAAAATAGTCTGAAGCCCTTCAGGCTGCTCACTCTCAGCACATTCCCCTCCTTTTTTCTGACTGGCTGATGCCCAAGCTCATTATGCTAATTATCTTAAAGGCATACCTCTGGGGCAGTTACACCTAGCCAGCTAACTGCTATAGTTACTGATGCTAAAGGACCCCTTGGAAGAAAGAAGATTCCCACCTTGAGTAATTTTTTCTTACTGCAGATTTGTTGCACATTACTGTCTAAATTGTACTATTTTGTTTTATTTATTGAAAGCAAGAGACATACACCTTCTGGATGTCTCCAAAGTAGCTACCTGGAAATTTGTTTACATTTTCATTAATCACTACAGATTAGATGTGCAGTTAGCATTTCTAGGGAAATAGGCAGACTACTGTAGGTGGGACAAGCGGTCCTTATCTGCCGTCAAATTCTATGTTTCTATGTTCTATGTTTCTGTTACCTTATAAGAAGCCCAAAGTGGGACATTTCTTACTGAAACATGATTTTTCACAGGACAGTACATAACCTCGACTAGTGCAACAGACTTGTTATCTCTATATAATCAGAATTAAGACTACAGTAAGTATTGTAGTTTCTTGGTTGCTTCTATGGTTTCATATCATTTTAATGCATTTTAGTTCAGGTATATTAGTTTTCTGCAACATTAGTCGAAAGTTAGGAAATATTTTTTTTACTATAAAGTCAGGATATTTAGCATTTTTCATGTTTTTTTTTGCAGGACACAGCTGCCCAAATCAGGACTGTGCTGCGAAACTCAGGACAGGAGGTAACCCTATGTGCAGTCCAGATCTGATGCCAAATTTGGCAAGGCAGTTCTGCAGAGTCTCGTTCCTAAGTACTGTAGGTTCTCTGCCCTCCTCTCACTTGGCACTGCTTGGTAGTCTGCTATAGTTACTGATGCTAAAGGACTCCTAGGGTAAGAAGAAAAAATTACTCACCGTATTAATCTTCTTTCTTCCAAGGGGTCCTTTAGTATCAGTGTGCTCCTACACTTCCTCCCAGGTTCACCTTTCAGGAGAAGGGTTCTGTTTTCAGATTTATTACCAAATCTGGTCTTTTATTAAAGAGTTTTTATGGTTGGTTGTTGATACCTGCTTTCTGGTTTTGGATATTGCATGTTTTTTGAATCCTGTTGGTTTACTTTTGGGGGCATGTGCCCATCATCTTCAAAAAAAAGTCTGAAGCCCTTCAGATTGCTCCCTCTCAGCACATTCCCCTCCTTTTTTCTGACTGGCTGATGCCCAAGCTCATTATGCTAATTATCTTAAAGGCATACCTCTGGGGCAGTTACACCTAGCCAGCTAACTGCTATAGTTACTGATGCTAAAGGACCCCTTGGAAGAAAGAAGATTTCCACCTTGAGTAATTTTTTCTTACTGCAGATTTGTTGCACATTACTGTCTAAATTGTACTATTTTGTTTTATTTATTGAAGGTATCAGAATTATGATCCTTTGAGTCAGAGACTCCTTTTCAAAGGCTCTACATCAAAAAAGACAACATTTTGACATACATATAGTTGGAAAATACAATAATGGATGAGAGAAGTATCTAGACATTTTAAAATACGATACTGGATAAAAGAATTATATAAACATTTTAGTATACATATAGGCTGGGAAATAAAGTAATGGATAAAATAAGTATATAAGCATGATACAAGTGACTGTGATTATAAAAACATAGTTGATATTGCACTGACAGGATTAAAGGGAGATCTAGGACTGCATGGAAAAGCATGAAGAGATTAGGCAGGACAAGGTCCCTTATCAGACTTGGGTAGAATGCAAAAGTGGCAATCTGCATATGACAAAGAGTACTTAATGAGTAAGTAATTGTGGAATAGGCAGGACAGAGTCCATTGTCTGGGGGGGTCAGGGGCAGTTACAGGAGTGAGAGAAGAGGAGAGGAGGTGGTTTCAGAGCAGGGATTTTAACTGACCAAGCTTAGGTTCAAGGGTACTGAGCCAGGAGAGGGCTCCATAGTAGAAAGAGCATTGACCAAGGGAAGCACTGAGTTGAGGAACTAGCAGGGTAGGTTTGATTGAGCTCTGGGTGGTCTTGGTGGCAGGAGCAGGTTGTAGGAGGGGGGAGAAGCTGGGGCAGTTAGGCCCAAGGATATCTTTCTGGCTAGGAGGAAGGTTTGGTACTTTAGTTTGTCGTCAAAATCTAGCCAGTTCGATTGACTGTAAAGCGTGCAGGTATGGGTAGATTTTGGACAGCCTAGGGCAAGGTGACAGGCCTCGTTCAGCACAATTTTTACTCATAGAAGGGCAGTATTATCAGCAGCCCCATAGATCAGAATGCTGTAGTCTATGATAGATAATAGTGAGGATGTGATGGTGAGCTGGAGGGCTTCATGGGGGAGACAGCTCCTGTGTCGATAGAGTAGGCCAAGATGGGAGTTAACAGAGGTACAAAGGAAGTGAATGTGGTCATAGAAAGTAAGGGTGGGGTTGAAGGTGACTCCTAGGTACCTAAAGGTATTCACCTGTTCAAGAGGAAGCAAAAGGGAGGTACTGATGTGAAGAGGTGAGTGCTTGAGTCCATTTTGATGGTGTGTAAAAAGCATGACCTTGGACTTTTTTGGTTCAGAACGAGCTTATACTTGAGGAACCAGGACTCAGCCTCAGTAAAGGCATTCTGGATGGAGAGTTCTAAGGATAGATAGTGTTTGAAATAAAGAGTATGGCATCATCCATATGGAGAAGAATATTCCCAGTGCATGGCTTAGGTAAGGAGTTAAGGTAAAGGCTGAACAGAAGGGGCCCATGAATGGACCCCTGCGGAACACCAGAGAGGACAGGAAAGGGATTTGAGAAGGTATTGCAGGTTTTGACCTTCTGTTAGTGGCCCAATAGTCAGAGATCCAGGCCATGGCTTCCTGGGTGAGCCCAAGTTGAGAGTTGTGAGTTGGTCCATGGCAATTCATTCCAGGGCCTTGGAGAGAGGGGGAAGGATGGAAATTGTACGGTAGTTGCAGGGGCAGAGGCAGGCACCACTTTTGTGGATTGGGGTGATGACGGCCATCTTCCAGATGGAGGGGAATTTATCAAGATGGAGCGAGAGGTTTAGGAGGCAGAAGACTGGGGAGAGAACCTTATCTAGAACCAAGTGTAGGATCCGAAGGTCGAGTGAGTCACTGTTATGTCGGGTGACACTCAGAGCTTCGATGAAGTAGGGCTTGATCTCCGGGGGGGGGACATGAAAGTGAAATGGGTGGTGAGACAGGGTGGATGGGGTGGAGGGGTGGCAGTATTGAAGAAGTCAGGGGGAAGGATAGAGCTAAGGTCAAAGAAGGAGGTATTAAGGGTGTCAGCAACCAGCTGAATGTCACTGGTGATAGACCCATTCACATTAAGTTGGGTTGGGGGGGCAGGTGGCTTTGCCATTGAGGGATTTCAGGTTTTCCCAGAATTTGCAACCCAAGCCCCAGGATGAGGTTAGAGCAGATTTGAAATATTCTGCCTTGGCTTTTTTCGGATGGTCCAAGTGCACTTGTTACGCACAGCCCGACAGAGTTGTCTGTCAGCTGGGCTACCAGAATCAAGGGCTTTTTTCCATAGGTAATCACGACATTGTATAAGGTCAAGGAGGGAGGAGGAGGAGATCCAGGGGGTGTCATGCCCTTTGACCACCCTCTTAGTGAGGTGCAAATCTATTACAGGCTCTATTAAAGTTGCTAATGAAATAGTTAAGAGAAGTATCAAGGTCCTGGGAGTTATATAGAGGAGTCCAGTCATATAGGGCGAGATGGGATTTCAGGTGACCAAGCTTTCCTGGCCTGAGCAATCTGGTAAGGACAGTTTTTGGAGGTGGCTACTTTACCAGGCTGGACCAGGTACAGAGAATAGGGGAGTGATCACTAAGGGCATTGGGGAGGATGGTGATGTCAGTGATTTTGTGAGGGCAGTTAGACATGACCAAATCAAGAAGGTGGTGGCATCGTGGCGCGTGGGGTAAGTAAGGAGTTGGGTGATGTCAAGAGCTGTTAGAGCATCTTTGTAGGGGAAGGCTGAGGGGGAGAGCCAGTTTATGTTGAGGTCTCCCAGTGTAATTAGTTCAGTTTTGGGAGGAGTTGGGACAGATAGTCAGTGAGTGACTGAAAGGCAGGTTTCTGGCCTTGTGGTGGAATGTAGACAGCAGTGATTATCAGAGTGGCTCTTGAGGGGCCAAGGGAGACATTGAGAGATAGAGCTTGGGCACCACTAGCTAGCTGGGGGGTGGGGTGAGAACTTAAAAGGAATCTCATAGGCAGATGTCACAGCCACCCCCTCGCTTGCCAATTCTGTCATTGCAGTAAAGATAGTATCCAGAAATTGAGATGGAAGAGTCATGGGTGGATTTGGATAGCCAAGTTTCCACTAGGGTGAGGATGTTGGGATGGTGTTGAGCTATCCAGACCTGGAGGTCATCAAATTGTTTTGGGAGACTGCAGATATTAATGGAAGCAATGTGTACTCCTAGTGCTGGGGCATGAGATTGGGGGCCAGGGGGGTCAGGTTTGGGGTGGCTGTTCCCCGATATAAGGAGAAGCAGGGAGAGAGTTCTGAAAAGCAGCCTTGTGTAGGGCTTTCTTGTGAGTGGTCGAGGTAGTCCAAGTGTTCGTGGGTTGAGAGAGATGTGCAGGAATAGGCAGGGTACAAAGACTAGGGCAGGCAAGGATGAGAGACAGCCAAGCAGAGTCGCAAGGAGGGAGGAAATGGGACTGGTGGTGGGATGGGGCAGGGGAGTATAACAGGTGAGGGTAGAGTGGATATGTGTGTGTGGTGGGGGGGATGGAAAGATGGTGGGAACATGGAGGAACCAGCCAGCCGAGCATGTAGGCAGCTGGTATGGAGATGGCGGATGGTGGCAGTAGCGGTGGTTGTAGCTTTTTCTTGCAGGGAGATATGCACTGGTTGGCCAGCATCTAACACCAAATAGGAGGAGGAGGGAGTGACATCAAAGGGGCAAGTGTTGCAATAATAAGTAAGTAGACAGGCAGCATAATGGGAGGTTTTTTTTTTTTGACAGCAGCCACTAGTTGTAGAATCAGATAAGCTGCAAAGGAGAAAGTGGGCCGATTGGTGAATTAGTACACATTGTCCTGTACTATATAATGCATAGTTCACAAAGAGTGGTGGTGGGGGAGGTGGGCCAGCCAACACAAAGCATCGGCGGAGCTAACAAGCCCATTATGAAATCCACCAAAAGTCCTCAGCAGCAGCGCCATACATTTTTGCGGTTGGGGATGTCCATCTGTGGCTTGGGGGGGAGATCTTTGCAGCTGGCCCTCTTTACCAACCCTCGGGGGAGCTGAGAAAAGAAGGCAGAGAGGAGGGTTAAAACAAGGTAGGTGGGGAGGGGCTATAGGGGTCGCGGGTAGGGAAAACAAGGACAGTGTGGCTGGATGGGAGCACGGGGAGGAGCAGCTGCTATGCCTTACACAACTGCAGTGACAAAACAAGCAAGGTATTTGGAGATTAGCCAGCAATGAAATATAGTCGGAATTGTAGATCAGTGTTGCTAAATCATGGTATTACAGCAGCAGTAGGGCCAGACCTTGAAATTCAGCTTGCAGCCGCAGTAAGAACAAAGTCAGACTGAACAGCAGAAAATACGGAATTAAAGCTGACTAAGAGCAGAAAAGAATTAATCAAAGCTGTTACCTGCAATATGAACAAAGGCTGAGAAATTAAATTATAGCTAGCAACTGTGGAACTGAGAAGCAGCAGTGCTTGAGGCAGTGGCTTAAACTTAGCAAACTAGCAAACAAATACTGGCTGGCCCTAGTTAGAGAGTGATGACCTGGCAATCCGAGTCCCAATTAAAGCAACCCCGAGTTCACAGAAAATTCACTGGTAAAAATAAGATAGAATTAAAACACACACAATCTACCAGTGTATCTGACCACTAGCCCAAAGTCTCACTGTGAGACAAGCAATTTATTGTTCAGTGTGCCCTTCCTTGTGAAACTTTTCATTAAATAATAAATAAATAAATAAATGTATAGAGTAGGGCAACCACATCCCTTGTTTGGGATTTATTTTGTACAAGATGGCAATGATGAAACAGTGGCAATCTGCCAGCTTTGCCAAGTGTGTGTAAAACGTGTTAAAAAGTGTAGCCATTTGGGCACTGGGGGCCAGCATACTCATCTGATGTGCAGGCACATGGCACTGTGGACTTGGCACTGGGGGGGAGCTAATGCCATAGCTGGGCATTCACCCTCAGCCACATTAGTGAGCATGGTATCCCCTTCCTTCAGAGTAAGTAGCCATGTCGGTAAAAGTGGTGCAAAAACACCCAAAGATTACTACAGACATGAGGAGGATAATGATTTTGAATGTGCAAGCAGTGGTCAGAGTAGCGGTGGTCCATGTAGTAATTCTACCCCTGTGCTTAAAACAGGTAAAATAACCACATGTATTGGCTTGTCATCTGCGCATCCACCATCACACGTCCAAGGTACCCCATCCATGTCAGTTAGCAGAGTACTGCCATTTGGCACACCACGTGCAAAGCAATGAACAATGCAGCCCACATTGCACAGCCGTTTAGTGCGCAACAGTAAATACCCACCCAGTCATGTGGTTGCACTTGAACTCAGTGCTGCCATAGAGGAAATGCTGGCAATTGACCTTTTGCCATTTTCATTTGTGAAGGAGAATGCGGGCTTCCAGTGCTTTACGGCACACGCATGTCCTAAATGTAAGTTCCTGTCCTTGACATACTTTTCCACCCGTGCTGTCCCTGAGTCATATTGCACAGTGATAGAGTCTGTAAGACATGCCCTTCAACATTCCGCATCACCTTACATTCACTTAAGCATGGATATGTGAACAAGTGGCAAAACAGCGGGTAGTTCCTATTTGTGTATTACTGCACATAAGGTGCAGCTACCTGGGGGTTGTCTGTGATGGTGGGATGGGAAAGCAGTGTAATAAGTCAGACTGTGGTGGTGGTAGCAACCTTCATGGCATTACACAGCAAGCCAAGCGTGCAATGTGTAGTGTAGCAGGGTCGCATACTGGTAAACACATGCTAGTGCACGACCATGGAGGGGATTCTGGCTTGTACAACCCTATCAACCTGTACTCCATCCATAAGATGGCAGTCAGACTGGGCGAGCTGATCATTTGAGTGTTGTGCCATGAGCCTTGAGTTTTTACTTTAGAGTGTTTTATTGTTCTTTTTATTTTTATTTTGTTCCCAGTTCACTATTTGAAAGAAGTTTGATCAGTTTGTTGAACGCTGCAAATCGAGCATTCCTTTTTCGGGTTTCACGGTCTGAGTGCCGAGTGGTTTATACATTTTTTACCTCAAGTAAGCTACCAGGACTGTTTTCCTCGCTTGCCTGATGTTTGGATTTGGTCTGTGGGATGGATTTTAGAGGAGAAGCCCTATATCGAAGGAAATCTTGGGCTTGGTGGTTTTTGTTGAGGAAGTTTTGCCTAAAGAAGCCATGTTTTGTGATCTCCCGGTTGTCTTCTGGCTACTGTGAACTGCTCCTTCCATTGTCTACCTGGGTTGTTTTGGTGAAGAACCTGGGGGCCCAGCTGATTTTCCTTTGGCTGTGGAGGGTATAGTGCTGATTTAATCTTGTTTGTGTTGAACTATCTGCTGACGTGGAAGAGTTGGTCTGTTCTGCTCCTGGATGTTCCACTGTCGGATCCCTCGCTGTGCAGGAGTCGCGGTTGTGCCAGTGGGGAGCCGACTGGCTTGGCCTGGGGCTTCAAGGTCTTCGGGGAGCTGGCCGGTGGGCCATCTCTCATTGAAGACCAGAGTTACTGCGGGAGAACATCTCTGGTGGTGGTTTCCCTGGGTCAGATTATTTGGGCCCCTGCTAGTGTTCCTGGTGGCTGGTGAGCTTGGCATTTGTTTATTCTGAGAGCCTGATACTTCACTTGAAGACCCATAAGAAGAATCATTTGGCTCAAGTCCTGGATTTTGGTTACGGTCAGACTTTGATGTGTTACATCTGGAAACAGTGAAAATCATTTTATTTTTGCTGGCAACATTTACGGCTCTGTCCTCTATGTGAGAGGTAGTTTGGTCAGAGCCTTTTTGCTTCATATTTACTGGGTAGGGAGAGTGCCTGGTTAATTTGTTCTTTTATTATTTTTAGTTTAAACCTGCCTACGTGAGAGGTTGTGCACGGGGCATATTTTTGCTGCACTATTCCCCTCGAGTAACTTGAGCACCTGGACTATTATCCTTTCTCACCTAGCCGTGGATTCTTTTCTGCCTTTGTGAGAGACTGTGCAGACTAGACCCTTTGTAATATCTTTTTGGCTAAAGTGTGAGCTTTACGAACTATAGTTGTTCCTGTGGGACTTTTAGTGACTGGTCAAATGCTGTAGTTGAAAGTGCTGTTTCTGTCAGTTTTTTTTTTTTAGCATTAGTTTTATAGTTTTATATGCTTTATTATATTTGATGTTTTAGTTATTTCTAATTTTATTTTGTTTGTTGTTTTGTTTTGGGGCTTTTAGTGTTTTATATTTAAAGTGTGGCTCTGGTTTTGTATTATTTTGGTGGAATGTGCCTGTTTGCCCCCCCCGTCCTGTGCTATTCGGCCTCCGCACTCTGCGCCCTCCACCCGTTCTCTCCCCCTCCACCTGCTTATGCCTACCTGCGCTGTTGGGTGCTGGGGATTTCTCACAGGAGGGGGGGAGGAGTAGGGTGGGGAGTTGCGGACAGCTGAGTCAGAATGAGTGGCACTCTACCATTGGGGTGGTTAGGACTAGAAGACGCCCTGGGCGAAATGGTGCCTAGAACATGGTGAGTTCTGTCAAGTCCCCATACCCAAGGGCACCTCCGCATTTGGAGGGCAAGTGGGGGGGGTCGGCTCGTCAACACCGTCCAACTCGGGCGCTGTTATGCAATGCCAGATCCATTAGGAACAAGACCGCTCTTATGGCTGATCTTGTGGAAACTGTGGATCTGGCTTGCATTACCGAGACCTGGTTGGATGGAAATGTCGCCCCAATTTTAGAGGCGGATGTTCCTTTCGGGTACTCGGTTATTCATCGCCCGAGATTGGATCGCGGGGGGGGAGGTAGCGGTCTGTTTTAAGACCGAATTTCGCCTAATTGGTGTTCCAGTTGAGGAGGTCACATCATTTGAGTGCACTGTGGTAACTGGTGTGGGGTGCAAGATAGCCCTCATTTACCATCCACCAAGAGATGAGAAGCTGTTTTTGCAGGAAGTAGCAGACTTCGTCATCGACATGGCATTAGAGTTGCCCAGACTGATGGTACTGGGTGACTTCAATGCCTGGGTCGACGATGAATCTTCACTTTTTGGACAACACTTCCTCCAGGTGATGACATCTCTGGGCTTCACACAGGTTGTTTCCACAGTTACCCACAATGGTGGTCACTCTCTTGATCTGATCTTCCTCCTGGGGATTGAGGCCTTTGACTTGGTGGTGGAACCTCTCAGCTGGTCTGATCACTGCACTGTTAGTTTTTTCTCCCCCCCTGGGTAGGTCGGCCCCTGTGGAGATGGTCAGTTACCCCCCTTTGCGGAATGTGGTCCCTGAAGACCTGGCGGTGGTGATTGACCTCTCGGTGATTGATGAAACCAGCACAGACCCTGAGCTTTTGGTCTTGGCCTATAATATGGCCATTTCTTCAGCTCTTGATCTGATTGCTCCTGCCCCTGTTCGCCCCCTTCCATTATGCCCTCAGACCCCATGGTTTGATGGGTCCTTTAGGGAATTGCGGAGGTTGGGACATTGGTTAGAACGTTGTTGGCGGAGTTCTGCTTTGGATGCCGACCATCTTATTTTGTTAGAGCATTATAAACTCTATAAATCAGAAATTTCCCGTAAGAAGGCAGAATTCCTGTCCAGGGAAATTTCTGTCACATGGAACCATCCAGCTCAACTCTTCCGAACTGTGGACAGGTTGTGCAACCCAGCCTGTCTGCAGCACTGTCGAACTTTTTCACAAAAAGAGTGTGATGAGATTGCTCGTTTCCTTGTGAATAAGGTGGCTGACATCAGGCAAGAGGTTCATCAGTCGCCTTCTATGGGGGTTGCTATGGGTCGGTGCTTAGTTGCAGAATCCGGGGTTTCTTGGAGTACCTTTGACCTACCGAAGTTCGTTGATATTATGAGGATTGTCCAGAGGATGCATCCCACATACTGTAGGTTAGATCCGGGCCCTACTTCCCTGATTTTGGGTTGTAGTGATACTATTGGCTCTGTTTTAGCTCAGATTGTCCAGTGCTCTTTGGACTCGGTTGAGTTTCCTAGCTCCCTGAAGGTGGCGGTAGTGATGCCCCTCCTGAAGAAAGCTTCTGTAGACCCAGACAATCTAGCGAACTATAGACCTATCTCTAACCTTCCTTTTATGGGAAAGTTATTGAGAAAGTTGTGGCAGCTCAACTGGAGAACCATTTAACCATCCATAATTTATACGAACCTCTCCAATCAGGTTTTCGTAAGTGGAAAAGTACCGAGACTGCTCTGGTTCGGGTGCTCAATGATCTCCTGATGGCAAGAGATCGGAAGAATCGTTCCATATTGGTACTCCTTGATTTGTCATCAGCCTTTGACACTATGGATCATGGGGTTCTCCTCGAGCACCGGAGGTACATCTGCGGGCTGTTGGGTACAGTTCTCAGATGGTTTTCATCCTTCCTCACTGGTAGAAGTCAGAGAGTTGTCTTGGGAATTTTTTCTTCTGAGCCTTTCTCTCTGTCTTGTGGGGTTCCTCAGGGCTCAGTGCTGTCCCCCATGTTATTTGCAGTGTATATGCTGCCCCTTGGAGAAATTGTAAGATGGTATGCGCTGAGGTTTCACTGCTATGCTGATGATACCCGGCTCTACCTGTCTTTGGCCCCCAACCATGTTAGTGCTACCTCGGTGCTAAATGATTGCCTTGCAGAAATCCAAGATTGGATGCGTTCTAGAGGGTTAAAGTTGAATGTAGGAAAGACTGAGGTTTTGGTGGTGGACCCAGGTCACAGGACTGAGGGATTGAGGACTGATCCCCCCTCTGGTGTAATCCGGGGGGGCACAGATTCTTACCTCTGAACGGGTGCTTGACCTGGGACTGGTGCTTGACAATGAGCTGACCCTTCGTCATCAGGTGTTGGCCATGGTCACGCTGGCCTTTTACCATCTTAGGAACATCACCAGGGTCAGGCACCTTGTTCCACCTAGTGATCTACCTGTTTTGGTCCATGCCTTTGTGACTTTGCCCCTTGACTATTGCAACTTCCTTTACTTAGGGCTTCCCAGGGTTGATATCCACCGCTTCCAGCTAGTGCAGAATGCCGCAGCACATTTGTTGACTGGGGCTTCTAGAAGATCTCACATCTCCCCTGTGCTGCATGATCTGCACTGGCTGCCTGTTCAGTGGCGGATAACCTTTAAGGCAGGTTTATTAACCTACAAAACCCTACATGGTCAGGGCCTCCACTATTTGAAAGAGCTCCTCATTCCTTATACCCTTCTGTGACAGCTCCACTCGGCTGATGAGGGGTTGCTGGAGATTCCGAGGGTTAGTTTAAAATCTTCAGGGGCCCGTGCCTTTGGGTTTGTGGCCCCTACCCTTTGGAACTCTCTGCCCCATCAGCTTTTGGAGTGCAGGACTGTGAGGTACTTTAAGCAGGCACTTAAGACCTATTTATGGGGTAAAGCATACTCTGAATTCTGCTGTTTTTAACTGATATTTATTGTAACTGTTTTAATTTTCTTTTACCTGTTCAGCACCTTGATGTTCAAAAGGCGCTATATTAAATAAAATTTATTATAATTATTATTCAAGCAAGCTTTAAAAACATACTGTACTTAAAAAATCTCATTAAAGACAGTGGGCAGCTTTAAGAGAGGCTGGGATAGGCATGGGGGAAAGTAAGAATCATGGGTAGGGAAAATGGGAGGAGTGGGGAGGGAGGGCAGGGACATTAGCTCAATCTGTGGACCCTGCAATATGAACAGACTTGATAGACCAAATGGCCTTCTTCTGCTGGCTTCTTCATATGTTCATATGTTCGTGTGTACTTATGGCACCAAGCCTTTGGTGAATGACTGTGTAGCTGTATTAATTGTTTTATATAATTAAAGATTCTGGATGTTTGATATGTGATTTTAAACTTTGTTAGGTGCCTTGATATTTTGAAAGGCGTCATAAAAATAAAGGTATTATTATTATTATTATTAGACTTGCTACTGACAGAAACTGATGAGTGACTGCACTCCCCTGTCTCTAAGAGCTGGCTTCATAGCTAGTGATAATGGATCAAACGTTGTGAAATGTATCAGCAATGGTGGCTTTGTGGGGGTTCCCTGTATGGCCCACTGTTTAAATCTTGGGGTACAGGGGTTTCTGCAGTACCCAGAAATAAAGGAAATGCCGACTGTTGCATGTTGCATCTGTGCCCACTTTGCACGGTCTGGATAGGCCTGTTACCAGCTTAGTCAGCTGAAGATTCAAAATAGCCTCCATCAGTACTGCCTGAAGCTTGAAGTTGTCCCAAGATGGAGCTCAACACTTCACACATGGCAGAGCGATTGTATGAGCAGTACAAAGCAATCTCAGAATGCCTATTTATGCACACTAGCTGTGACAGTTCAGGGGCCTACATTTTTATGACAAGTGAATAATGGTGACTCACAGACTCAGTAATTTGTTTGAGGCTGTTTGAACATGCCACACAGGCAGTGAGTGGTGACACTGCATCTGTTAGTGAAGCCATTCCACTTCTTCGGGTGCTAAGGAAGACATTGTTAAATGAGCAGCCTAGCATTGATGTTACTGGAGATAGGTCAAGCTGTGCATTACTCAAACACATGATTATGGTTTTAGACAGCAATCGACACATCACCACTATTCAGCAATCTCCCAAATTTGGAATAGCAACAACGCTGGAACCACACTACAAACATGGCATTGCACCCATACTGGAGGTAAGCAAAGATCAGGTTCAAAATCTGACAACAGTTGGTCCGGTTGCTTCATGGGGCACAGAAGTCACATGCAAAGTTGTACAAATCACAGCATAACAAGGGTGAAGGTCACTGTGGATTGAGTACATCCAGAAAGGTGGCTGAGGGGCAAGGCAGTGGTGTCAGCAAAACAGTTGTCCATTAATCCACTTTGGGGTGACTTGTACAAGTCAGAATTTGTGACCTAGATGAATCTTGTGAACAGGTGGATGATTCATCCAGAATGCGTGCATCACAAAGCATGGTTGAGGCCTATTTGGCAGAAAACAGGCATCTGACAATAATGGACGATCCTTTGGTGTACTGGAGTGGCAAGCGAATGAATGGCCAGCACTCATATCAGTGGCAGTAAAGTACCTGACATGCCCACCCTCCAGTGTAAGTGTGGAGAGGGTATTTAGTTCTGTGGGGGCCATAGTGTGTGACTGTCATACTAACATTTCACCTACCATAGCCTGTGGGACGTGGGCCCCCGCAATATTTCAAGAGGTGGGCCCAGGCCCAGCAATATTTTGTAATAATATTTAAAAACGGTTTGGTGTTTTCTCCCCTTTCTTCTATTCTGTGCATGTGACTGATGTACATAGGCGCCGATGATGACTATGGGGGGGAGGGTTGAGAGTCTGAAGCCTCCCTGGGAACATTTGGTAGGTACTCTGCTCCCCCTCTGGAATTTATACCGCTGCAGCAGGGGTTAAACTGAAGCAGAACGGTCTAGACCAGAGTATCGTTCTACCTTATTTGCCAGCCACCAGCACTTTCACTTTCCCCTTCCAGACAGACCCTCCTATCTCTCTGCACCAGAAGAATGAACAAGGACAAATCACATCACAGCATTTGGACGAATGCTTGTGTGATGTGGTCACATGATACTTTGGAGAGATTGGTGCTGGTGGTTGCTTTCCACGCTCTGTCAGCCGCTGAGCCATAGTGGACAAGCACGGTGCCTTTTTGTTGCCATCCTGTCACCATTCCCAGCTGGTGTCTTAGAAAGGACTGAAAGTGCTCAGCCAAGCCCAGCCATGTTGAAACGGACCCCTTCCCTGGCCATCCCACTGCAGAGGTCACTCGCTGATCTCACTTTGCTTTCCTGCTGGCCTGTCTCTGCCTTAACGCTTCATCCATGTCTGTGACCCCCACTGAGAAACTAGATGGGAGAAAGACTGCTCCAAGCAGCACCTGCCTGCTGCTGCTGCAGGAAAACATGAGTAGCTTTAGTAAGTACAATGGTGGCTTTCTGCCAGTAACATCACAACCTGACTCAGAGACATGGCGGCATTTATTGCAACTGGTTAATAGTATGTGCTGGTTTACTTTATAATTACCCTACTAGACCTTTGTATGACTAGAGATAGAAACTTGGTCAGCTTGGTCAGACCATCACCATCGAATGTCTTAATGATCCTCCAGACTTGGACCTTGTAATATGTCATTCTGCTTGATGGGTAAATCTTTGTCTATTTATTGTCTTCCTCCCCAGCTGCAAGCACATATTTCTGTGGTAGCTAGCTCTGTAACTGCTTTCTGTGAGAACAAAAGAAGTGCCATAGTTATAATGGCTGGAAGTTTTGAAATTATAAATGCTGCATGGTCTACCCATCTAAAAATCTGGTTTGAAAGTTTTGGTGTTAACAGTCCTGGCTGTAACTCATCCCAATCACTCCTATCCCCCCATCAGTTACTGAAGTCAGCAAGGCATTACTCAATTACTGATTTGTTGCATAGAAAATGCTTCCATCCTGCTGCAAGGGAAGTGTGTGTGTGTGTGTGTGTGTGTGTGGTGTGTGTGTGTGTGTGTGTGTGTGTGTGTGCTGTATGTAATTATTCTTTATGCACTTTTTGCACTATAAGTATAATTAGTGTTCTCACAAGGAAAACTGCTGTACCTGTAAATATACAGTATGTTTGATGGAGTTCCCTCCCACTCATAGTCAGAAATAATGAAATTAAATGATACAGTATTTAGGGATAGCCAATAGCCATTGGTTGGTCTGTTCATAAAGCTCGATATCACATGTGCCAAAAAAGCGGCAGCAGTTGCAGTTGTCCGGTAACAGGTTCAGGGTCTGTTGTGAAGCTAGTGAGGCCCTCATCAGCTGGCAGCAAGATCAGTTGGTTCTTTTAAAGGCAGGTGCCCATTGGTAGAGAAGGAAGAGTGGAATATAATATGTACTAGCTCCTTCTATGGATTAAATCAGATGGGGTACATTTTAACTGCAGACTAGTAAATCTGTTCCTGTTGTTTTCTGGTATCTGATGGGGAGGGGGTGATCACAGCAAGGTACACCAATAGCTGAGGAGGTGGGCAGGATGGGTGAGTGTTGTGACACCAGTCACCACAAGTGTCTGTAACACTTGCTGGGAAGTGAGTCGAGGTGGGTGGGTGAGTGACACTATCAGTGGCTATTCCAGTAGCTGGGGAGGGGGCAAGATAGGTGAGTGACACCACTTGCTGGGCAGTAGGTTAAAGTGGTGAGGGACAACAAAATACAGGCAAATTTAGGTAATGTGCTAGCCTTGAAATGGTGTTTGTGAGCTGGCCCAGTGGCACTGAGGGTTGAGGCGCTGGACGCCACACCTCACGGACGCCTGCGACCCGTGTTCGGGAGCGAGCTTGGGTCACCGTGAGTTGGCAGGGAGGAGATGGATTGAGCATCTGATGGACTGCTCTCCACCTCCAGGGAGGGGGGATTCTAGTGACTGATGCTCACCTGACCCCAGAGGACGCTGGGGCACTATGGCGCAGAACTGCAAAACAAGGGCAGGGATGCAGCAGCTGTTGATGAGGGGCATGCACGGGAGCATGCACGATCCCAGTCACTGATGACATTGCACGCTGCACTCCCGTATGGGGAGAAAAAGTGGAAATGGGTGCCTTAATCACAGTGGCTTATGGCCATCTGTGAGCACCTGCACCAGCTCCTGAGGGGATCACCATGTGGATCCGGACTTGGTAGGGGACTTGATTGCCCCCTGCCACCCCACCACAGGAGGTAAGCTGTGGGGTAGTATGGTGTTTCCTCTGCAGCAGGCCAGTTTGGGTCAGATGGTGGCCAGAGGACAGGATGCGAGGACATGAGAAAGCTGACTTCAGGCTCCAGGAAGAAATAATCACACAGACACAAAAAAGAAATGGCGTTTGTATTTGCTATGCTGTCTCTTTAGAAAACCCTCAAAATACATCAGAGACCATTAATACCCCAAAGCTTCTGGGGGCCTTAGTGGCCCCTAGACCCCAGCCATTTCCTAAGCCCCCCCGAGAAAAATAAAAGTAGGCTCCAATGAACTGGGGAAAATTATACCATTCTAGGCCACAGGAATCAACATTGTGAGAAACGGCTAACAAAGTTAGACTTCATCTCACTAGAAAGGATGAGGCTTTGGGGTGACCTTATTTTTATACTTTGCTTTACACAGGATGGCCCATTTGAGATGCAATATCTCATTTTCAGTATTTTCATCTGACTGTTATTGTACAGCTGGATGAACTGAAGCACTGAGAGGTTTCCTGACTTGCTCACGGGCACAGAGTGGGTGCATGGCTATGGTTGCATTTGATTGTAGGTCACTCACCATCAAGTTTATCTGGAAAATGGAAGCAGTGTGGTCTGGTGGTTGGATCTACAGCTTGAGCACCAATAGACTGCAAGCGGTTCTGTACTAGAGCCAGTATAGTCAATGTGTGACCTTGAACAAGTCAGTTGACCTCCCTTTGTACCAATCCATTCAACTGCAGAAATAGGTAGAAGCAGGACCCCACGGGAAACAAGGTGTTGCCATTGCCTCAGACCACTGTGATAACCATTGTGCTTGCTAGGTTTGTTTTTGACTTAGTATCTTAGCACATTTTGATTTTCTGCTTTAAAGTCTGTATTTACAGCATATTCTCTGGCTGAGCAACATCTTTTCCTTGATGGGAGGGTGAGGGACAGAGCACTTTTGAGGTGTAAAAGGAGGGACGTCCCTTGTAATTAGGGACAGTTGATAGGTATGCTGAGGTGACTGTGGTGGGCTAGTGGGTGACTTGAGAAGGGGAACAAGAGAGAAGTGAACAGTTGGAAACAAAAATAAGAAAAATGTGGAGTCACTCCTACCCTGATTAGTGGCTGAGTATGGAATGGGGGGGAGAAAAGAAGGACGAGGAGTGCTGAGTGTGGGTCATGGAGTGTTTAAAGCATCAGTATTTGTAAGTTGGCAAACAAAAAAATCATATTTTTAGCAAAACTACACTTCTGACAACCTCAGATTCATGGTCAATATATTTTCTGTTTTCTCTGATATTGTTAAAACATTTTTTATAGCTTGTTTGTAATGTCATTAAAGATGGCCACCATTTACCATTTCTACAAATTTCTTACCCTGGTGTTACTAGATTCATACTGCAGATGTGTTAGGATGGTTCTTCCACATGTTTCTAATGGTAAACAGCACAACACACAGCCAAGATATTTATTTTTTTACAGCAGGCATGGAACGGGCATAGGAACTTGTTTTTCAACACTCTCAAAGATGCCCCCACCCCGAGGGAGCTTTGCCCCCTAAGTCCTGGGCTCCACAAACAATTTTACAAACCCTGCTCCTATGTCACCTACAAATGTTAGCATGCTGACTTTTATCCCAATGAATGAAGGTCACTTACCAAGTGGGAGAAGCACATCTCTGTCTGTACCCAGTCTTGATGCCGCCGCTGATGCCGTCGCTGATGGTGGCAAAGCAGGCCATCCATGTGGAAGCGACAAACGCCGTACCACTGATGTTGATACGGCCATGGAAAAAGAATTTCCAGCTGGGCACAACTCCAGGCTTGAAGACTGCGAGGGCTGCTTCTTCCTTGATGATGATGATCATGTGGAGGATGTTGGTGGGAGCACATAATGGCAAAATTACCGGGGTGAAGGCTGTCTCATTGCCGTAATGTTACTGGTTTTTGGAATAACTAAAAGACAAACAGTAGCCTTCACTGTCATATGACAATTAACAATAAATGACATGTCGTTATATTTTTCAAACCACAGGAAGTCTTACTGTATTCTAACAAATGCAGTTAACCCTTCCAGTTGAACTGCCCCGGAGATCAAAGAGTTAAAAGCCTATATGCTAATAGTGGAATGTTCAATAGGCTCGAGCTCAGTTTTCAAACCACTGTCCCTGGTACATTCTATGTAACTGTCAGATTCTTTCCTCCACCTGCCTGAGAAGACGCCTTGGAGATTTCTCCTTGGCTCCTTCGTTTGAATTAGTTTCATCATTTTTTATAACCACTATTTACATTATTTTAATTTTCAAACCTCTGTCCTTCGGTTACAAGTTAGACTAGACTACGTTTTCTACTTTCTGGTAAGTTTTTTGGTTTCTGATTGTTTTTTGCAACCGGGAGGACAACAAAGATTTCTACTTGTCTTTTGAGGTTAAAAAATTCTTAGTCTTCATTGTAATTTCTCCTTTAAGGGGACCAGTAGACTTTTGGTTAAAACAAACAAACAAACAAAAAAAATATTTTTTTCTCGTTTCTTTCCTTGGCTGCTAAACCAACTGTTAACCAAATATCTTCTCTCATCCAGGTCTAATCCTCTCACCATGGATAAGTGTTAAAAACTCTTTTTTTCTTGGTTGTTGTTGTTATGTCACAGAAACCCAAGAAAAGAACCAGTCCCACAGGGTTTCATCATTGTACTGAGTGTAGTGAGCCTTTTTCTAAGACTGATCCACATCTTATTTGTGTATTCTGCCTTGGGTTTGACCACATTCAGGCAGATTGTGAAATGTGTAAAAATGTTCCTCAGTCTATGCTTGATAGGTGACTCAGCAGACTACAGGAGAGAATGGCTGAAAAATCAACCAACACAGAAAGTCGGTCCAGTTCCACCCCCAAAGACAAACCGGTGGAACCAGAGTGGGTGCCTTCTGAAAAGGGTGAAACCTCTACTAGTAAAAGAGTCACTGGCACAGATCTTGAAATGCCTGTGGCAAAATAGAAAAGGAAAAGGCTGGTTCGGAACTGCAGAAACTTGTGATTGCGGTGCAAACCACTGAGAAAATAGCTAAAGCCATTCAAATAACAGAATTTCCACAGACCGGGTCAGCATTCTATGGCTCATACGGTGGTTAAAACACCAGGTACTTCCCTTCCCTCTGGTTCATTTGAGCCTGAGCCTTTCTATGAACAGGAGTGGGAAGAGGAGGAGGAAGATGAAGAAGGTTTTGGTGAGCCTATTGAACCTGAGGTTTCACCAGACCACCTGGACCCTGAGTAACCTTCTCATCCATTTGGGGACCCTGACTCCAATTATGCATTTATAAAAAAGGTTGCAGAAGCTTTGGAGCTCCCTATTCAGGAAGCTTCTGAGGAGGAGGAAGAGCCTGACTATGTAGGGATGATGGTTGTGCCTGCTACCAAGAGACTTTTGATACCTATCCACAGGTCCCTAAAAGGCAGACCATGACAATTCTGCACACCCCAGCATCTATACCTCCTGTGGATAATAAGGTGGACAGGAGGTACTCTTTGGCTGGCAATGGCACTGACTTTTTATTTAGCCACTGCAGTCATGAAGGGGTGGTTCAGGCTACTGCTTGTGAGTAAGCAGGCATCCCCTTGGCCTCGCATCCTTCTGAAAAGGACTCCAGAAAAATCAATTCTCTGGCTAAAAAGGGGTACCTGGGGGCTTCTCTGTGTATAAGGCAAGCCTCCTACATGGAATATGTCTCCAAGTACAGTACCAGAAGTCCTTGTGGGAATCTGTCCAAGAACTGGCCAGCAAGGCTCCTCCTCAGCTGGCAGCTGACCTGGAGGAGCTGGCTACAAATAGAGTGCAAGCAGCTAAATACCAGTTCCACATGGCTGTGGATGCTAATGATAGTGCTTCCAGGATAATGGCCACTGCTGTACCTGAAAGGAGGCTTGCATGGTTAAGATGCACCAACCTCTCACAGGACACACAAACTAAAGCCCTGGATTTTCCCCTGGTGCAAAATTCTCTCTTTGGGAAACAGACAGAGGCATACATGAAAAAGATGGATGAAAACAGAGTGGCATACAACAGTGTTGCAGCCAAGGAGAAGGCTGCCACTCCACAAAGACAGCAAAGTAGGGGAGGCAGGGTCAGACCTTACCATAGGCCTTTTTACAGGCCCAGACCTTCCCTATCTACCAATAGCGAAGAGGCTGCTTTAGGGGTAGAGGCAGAAGAGGTGCTGGTCATGCTGGACCCAGCCCTCAGCCCAAGGCCCCTGCCAAGCAGACCCCTTGAGGGGATTGTTTGGTTTGCCTCCCCAGCCCCAGTAGGGGGCAGGCTGGCTTATTACTTTCAGGCTTGGGAAACCATTACCACAGACAAGTGGGTCCTGGAAGCAATGAGCCAGGGTCTTGCACTAAGCTTCAAGTCATTTCCAAAAATAATTGCAAGGCTATTCAGACCTGTTACCAAATCAGAAGCAGCCCTATTGGAGGCAGAGGTGTCCACTCTGCTGCAAAACAGAGCAGTATAACCTGTCTCATTTTCTTACAGGGAAAAAGGGTAGATGAATCCCTGGTCGCAGCACAGGACACCCTGCAATCTCTAGGGTTCCTGTTAAATCTCAAGAAATCAGCTCTAAAGCCAGTCCAGCTCCTACATAGAAACATAGAATTTGACGGCAGATAAGGACCGCTTGGCCCACCTTGTCTGCCCATTTTTCTACCTAACAGATAAGCTGCAGATCCTAATTAACCAACAGCTTACTTCCTCCTACCCCCCACTAGGACTGCCTTATGTCTGTCCAATGCATTCTTGAATGCACCCACTGTTCTTGACTCCACGACCTGCTCAGGGAGGCTGTTCCATGCATCCACAACCCTCTCTGTGAAAAAATACTTCTTCACATTACCTCTGAGCCGTCCCCCCTCTATCTTCAAATTGTGTCCCCTTGTTCTTGCACATCTCTTTTTCTGAAAGATGCCACCCTCTTGGACTTTGTTGATTCCTTGAGGTACTTGAAAGTTTCTATCATATCCCTCTCTCCTCCTTTCCTCAAGGGTATACATATTAAGCTCCTTTAGTCTTTCTTCATATGTCTTCTGGTGCAGACCCTGTACCATTTTGGTTGCCCTCCTCTGGACAGCCTCCACTCTGTCTATGTCTTTGCGGAGATGAGGTCTCCAGAACTGCACACAGTACTCCAGATGGGGTCTCACCAACTGTCTGTACAGAGGGATAACAACTTCCTGTTTTCTGCTATTGATGCCTCTCCCTATGCATCCCAGTATCCCCTCAGCCTTCCTTACTGCCTTCTCACATTGCTTGCCCATCTTTAGGTCATCTGATATAATTACCCCCAGGTCCCTTTCCATTTTTACTATTGTCAGTATCTCACCCCCCATTGTGTACTCTTGCCCTGGGTTTTGTTTCCAGGTGCATTACCTACACTTCTTTGCATTGAATCTGAGCTGCCATACATTTGACCATTCCTCCAACCTTGCCAAGTCCCTTCTCATCCTTTCCACTCCATCTGGTGTATCAACCCTGCTGCAGATCTTTGTGTCATCTGAAAAGAGACATACTTTTCCTTCCAGTTCCTCTGCAATGTCACTGATAAAGACATTAAAAAGGACCTGTCCCAGTACTGAACCCTGCGGTACCCCACTAGTAACCCTCCTTTCTTCACTGTGGACTCCATTTACTACTACCCATTGCGTCCTGTTGTCTAGACAATTTTTTATCCAGGCTACCACCTTGGGACCCACTCCAAGGCTGGCTAACTTGTGTACTAATCTTTTGTGTGAACTGTATCAAATGCCTTGCTAAAATCTAGGTAAGCCGTTTCCACAGCCCCTCCCTGGTCTATTACTTTGGTCACCCAGTCAAAGAAATCTATTAGATTCGTCTGACACGACCTTCCCATCGTGAATCCTTCCAAGCTAAAGCTAACTATTATATTTCTACTCTCGAACAAGCTAAAGGTAACCCTCATAAAATATGGAAGACTATCAAAGCTATAGAAGGACGGCCCATGGCCCCCTCTGTCCCAACAAAGATAGTTGCAAGTGGCAAGATTGTGGAAAACAAGTCCCTAATCCTGGAGGAACTTAACTCCCACTTTGCCACAGCTGGATTAGCTTTTGACTCGTCACCTTATGCTGGTGCTGCGGTGAGCCAGCATACCCCTCCCGCCACATCTAGTCCTGCACCCAGCCCCTTCCAACTGCGCGAGATAACTTATAAAGAAGTAGAAGATTCTCTCCTTAACTTAGACACCAAAAAAAGCGCAGGGGACGATGGCTTGGAACCCTTTTTCCTAAGGTCAGGCTATGCCCATCTCACTGCCCCAATTCTCCACATCTTCAATCTTTCCATTACATCTGCTACTGTGCCGTCCTGCTGGAAATCAGCACATATCCTCCCTCTATTTAAATCTGGTGACCCATGCGATGTAAACAACTATAGACCTATCTCCATATTGCCTATCCTTTCTAAAGTTCTCGAAAAACTGATCCATATTCAGTTAAAATCTCACTTGAAAACCTTCTCTCTCATTAACCCAGCTCAATCTGGCTTCCGGGCTAATCATAGCACAATCACTGCACTAGCAAAAGTAACCAATGATTGGATCTCTGCTATAGATGCTAAGAAGGTAACTGGTGCAGTCTTTTTGGACCTCAGCAAAGCTTTTGATACTGTTGATCACAAACTATTAGTCAATTGCCTTGCAAAGTTGGGTGCCACATACCATACCACTCAGTGGTTCTCTAGCTACCTAACTGGAAGATTCCAAAAGAAAAAAGAGGAAGGCTTTTTCTGCTGCCTTGCCAGTTGCAAGAGGAGTCCCCAAGGATCCATCTTAGGCCCTATCTTGTTTCTCTGTACATTAATGACCTAGATGCTAACATATCTACGTCCAATCTGCACTTTTTGCAGATGATACTGTGTTGTATACTTCTGGCTCATCGTTATCTGAAGTCAAGGAGTGCTTCAAGCGGACTTAGCAAACAGAGCATAATCTAATAAAGGCAAAGCTTCTGCTCAATGCTAAGAAGACTAAGCGATGATATTCTCCCGCAGTGCTGTCTCAGGCGCCCCAATACCCTTGCCCAAGACTTCTTTGTCACCACGCTAAACGAGCCTCTGGAAGTTGTAACCAAATTTAAATATCTAGGTATCTGGATCGACAATAAATTATCTTTCAGTGACCACGTCGAAGATGTCTCTAGAAGGTTAAAAGCAAGGTTAGGTTTCTTCTACAGAAATAGGCCCCTTTTCCCCCTTGAAACTCGAAACAAGCTTGTATAGGCCACTTTTCTCCCCCTACTCGACTATGGCGTGTAATCTATTCCTCCACCACTCCTTGCAAATCTAAGTAAACTGGACATCCTTTATCACCGTGCTACGGTTCATTACCAACTCCTCACCGTCACACACCACTGTGACTTATATGCAGCTGTTGGTTGGACATCCCTTACTACTAGCGCCTGCTCCATGCTGGGCTATGGACTCTTAAACTGCTCCTGCAGAAATTGCCAAGCTATCGCTCTTCCCTTATTAGTATCTCACATAGTGCATACTCGTTAAGAAAATCTGACTTTATTATGCTTGACATACCAAGGACGTAGACTTCCTTTGGTAAACGTGCTATTGCATATGCCCTTCCCTCCATTTGGAACCAATTACAAACTGTACTGAAACTAACTAGCACGGTTTCAATAAACTTCTACAAATCGCTAAGTTCAGCCAAAATAAAAGACACCTGTAACTGTCACTAAGTCTCTTCCTTCCCCATGTGTGCCATATTTATCCACTGGTAAGGTATAATTGATTTGTCATATTAACTGCTTTCCTTCCCCTTCTACTCCTGGCTTTATCTTTCTGCTCCACTGCTACTCTATCAAATCACCTCCCCCCATATCAGTTGTAGACTGTTGTTTGTTCTAGCTGCCAAAATACTGTATATGTATTGCACACACACCAGTCATCATGTTTCATTTATCAGTATGCAACCTGTAAGTCGCTTCCCTGTCTCATATCAATGTTTACCACCTGCGGTCACCCTATGTGGTACCCTTGTATGTATATCCAGCCTGTATCATGTTATGTGCATTTCATGTATATACTGTTATTACCTATCTGTGTTTGTACTTTAAGTGTTTATGTCACAGGACCTCCTTGTGAATGAGCTTGCTCAATAGAGTTTTCCTGCAATAAACTTGAACTTGAACTTGAACTTGAATCCATGCTGCCTTGAGTCCTGTGCCCCACTGGCCTCTAGGTACTCAACAATTCTTTCCTTCAGAAGTGATTCCATCATTTTACCTACCACTGAGGTTAAACTAACTGGTCTGTAGTTTTCTGCCTCTGTCCTGCTCTCACTTTTGTGAAGAGGAATCACATCTGCCCTCCTCCAGTCCTCAGGTACCACCCCATCCTCCCATGATTTATTAAAGAGAATAGTCAGTGGTGTCATTAGTTCTACCCTTAGTTCTTTTCTAGAATTTATACAGCAGGAGCAGAGCTGGACACTATTTGGGCAAGAGCTACCCTGACACAGGCAAGGGTGGACAGCATAGTTCAGTTAGCAGCCTCCTTCTGGCTGCACGTCCCTCGACCAGCAAGGCACTTTCTTCAACTCCGTGGCCACATGGCTGCAGCCACTGCTGTAGTCCCAGAAGGCAGGTTTCAGATGAGGGATATTCAATTCCACCTCAGATCCTTTTGGTTCCAGAGAAGGGATTCTCTGTCCAAGGTGGTGCCAATGACCTCTACACTGTTACAAGCTCTGCAATGGTGCAGGAAAAGGACAACATCAGGTTGGGAGTTCCTTTCTTGCAACAGTCTCCTACAGTGGTACTGACCATGGATGATTCCCTCCTAGGGTGGGGATCACATCTAGGGGATCACACTGCACATGGCACAAGGACCAAGCAGGAATCTCTGCTGCACATAAATGTACTGGAACTCAGAGAAGTGCTTCTGGCACTGCAATTATTTGTTGTATTGGTGCAGGGGAAGATGGTTCAAGTCAGAACAGACAACACAACCACCATATACTACATAAACAAACAGGGTTGGGGGGACCAGGTCCTCTGCCCTGTGCACAGAGGCCATGAAGTTCTGGAGTCTACCTACTCCCTCGACGTTTCCATGTCAGGAGTTCACCTACCAGGGAAGGACAATGTTTTGGCAGATGAATGCAGCAAGATCAATCAGAGCCATCATGAATGGACTCTGAACAGACAAGTCCTGTTAGTAGTATTCAGGAGATGGGGCACCCCAGAGATGGACCTCTTTGCAGCCCCAAACAATCATTAGTTGCCCCAGTACTGCTGCAGGCCACCAGTTCAGGGCTCAGTACCCCTGGATTCACTGATCTTGGATTGGACAGGCAAGTTCTTGTATGCCTTCCCTCCATTCCCACTGATATTCAGGGTGATAACCAAACTCAGGGGTCAACCTGTGACAGTGATTCTGATTTCCCCAGACTGGATCAGCCAACCATGGTACTCAATGTTACTTACCCTGTCAGTCACCAGTCCAATCTGCCTCCCCAGAAGGCATAACCTTCTGATCTTCTCCCAAGGAAGGATCCTGTACATCAGCCTCAGGTCTCTGAGGCTAAAGGCCTGGCTCTTGAGGACCTAGAGTATGCAGGCTTGCACCTCTCTGAAGGTGTTATGAACATCCTAAGAGTATCCAGAAAGCCTTCTACCAGGAAGACTTATACTTTAAAATGGAAAAGGTTCTTTATCTGGTGTTTCCAATGGGATACAGACCCACAGGAAGCCAGCTTGGTAGTCCTGTTGGACTATCTGGCACACCTTCATTCTTTAGGTTTCCAGCCTTCTACTCCCAAGGTGCATTTGGCAGCTGTCTCTGCCTACCTCTCAGCAGGTAAGGACCCTTCCCTGGCTTCTAATGCTATCTTGAAGAAGTTCTTTAAGGGGTTGCTCCATCTGTACCATCCTCTTAGATAACCTACCCCTTCTTGAGACCTGAACATCTGCATAGCACAGCTCATGCAACCTCTCTTTGAGCCCATGTCCTCAGCAGAGCTTAAGTATCTAACATGGAAAACTGTGCTCCTGTTGGCCATTACTTCAGCAAGAAGGATCGGAGAGCTGCAGGCCTTGTCTGTGGAACCAAACTACAATGCTTCTCACAGGGATAAGTTTGTCCTCAGAATGAATAGGAAGTTTCTTCCCAAAGTGGTTTTAGAGTTCCACTTGAACCAGTCCATTACATTGCCTGTCTTCTTTACTGACCATTCCAGCTCATGTGAATGAAGGCTGCATAGCTTGGATGTAAAAAGGGCTATCAGCTATTATCTGGATCAGACAAAAGGCCATAGGAATGAGTGTACACAGCTGTTCCTCACCTATGGAGAAATGGGAAAGGGCAAGCCAGCCACAAAAAGGACCATTGCATGATGGATCGTGGCCTGTATTCAGTTCTGCTATAGTAAACTGGGTAAGGAGCCACCAGTGGGCCTGAGGGCTCACTCTACCAGGGGGCAGCTGCTTCCATAGCAGCTGCAAGATATGTTCCCCTGCTTGAGATCTGCAAAGCAGCTACATGGAAAACTGTTTATACATTCACAAAGCACTACCTCCTGGATACCCAGGCCAGGAGTGATGCCAGGTTTGGCACAGCAGTATTGCAGATCCTATTCCCTAAGTAGGTTATGTGCCCACCTCCAAGGGACACTGCATGATAGTCTGCATTTTTCAGAATACAGTAAGACTTCCTGGGTTTGAAGAAAAAATTACGTACTACAGTAATCTTGTTTCTTCCAAGGGAGTCTTACCGTATTCTGACCCCCCCACCCTCACCCTGCATCCCCTACTAGAATCTGGGGGGCACTGCACTCTAGCTGTCACTCTCAAAAATTTTGCACCACTGGGGTGGTCTTTTCATGGGCATCATTGACTTGAGTCTTTTTTTATGCCCTGGTTGGGTTTATAGTCTTTTGACTACAAAAGTTAGCTGCTGATTATTAGTTTAATAATTTTTGGCTTAGCATAGCTTAGTTTATCTCATTATTGCTTTTATCACTATAAGTTTGCTCATAAGAATCTGACAGTTACATAGAATGTACCAGGGACAGTGGTTTGAAAACTGAGCTCGAGCCTATTGAACATTCCACTATTAGCATATAGGCTTTTAACTCTTTCATCTCTGGGCAGTTCAACTGGAAGGGTTAACTGCATTTGTCAAAATACAGAAAGACTCCCTTGGAAGAAATAAGATTACTGTGGTAATTTTTTCTTACTTCCCCTTTATTGCCTTTGAGGGTATTTTTCACATAATGTGTGCAGTCATTTCATTATTACCTGCGTCAAACCCATGTCTTGAGACTGAGATATACATTTTACTTGTGACCAAACTATGAACACTTAGCCAGCAACAGCCACCCAGCTTCTTGAAAGTGATAGACATTCTACCAGTGCCCAAGCTATGAACCCACAGTCAGCCACACCCACCATGCTTCTTGAAAGTGACAGAGACATTGTCCTTGTGTCCCAGCTATGAACGCTCAGCCAGCAACAGCCACCCTGCTTCTTGAAAGTGATAGACATTCTACCAGTGCCCAAGCTATGAACCCACGGTCAGCCACACCCACCATGCTTCTTGAAAGTGACAGAGACATTGTCCTTGTGTCCAAGCTATGAACGCTCAGCCAGCAACAGCCACCCTGCTTCTTGAAAGTGATAGAGAGACATTCTACCAGTGCCCAAGCTACGAACCTGCAGCCAGCCACACTCACCATGCTTCTTGAAAGTGACAGAAAGACACTGTACCAGTGACCAAGCTATGAACCCTCAGTCAGCAACATCCACCCGGCTTCTTATCACTAATGGAGAGTAAGTATGTACCAATGTCATGTACTCGGTTTTTGAGTTAAACTGTGGTGTCTGTCATTCTTACACCAGGTTAAAGATGCCACTGTCAACAAATACAGCCAACTTATTTTCATTTTGTTTTCACAGGTTACAGACTGTGTAAAGTGGCAGTACTGCAGTAATCCTGCCACCAGTGCTGAAGGAATAACATCGACAGGAAAGTATCAGTGTTATTTCATATTTCATTTTAGGTTTTCATTTTTTCGGCACAGGTGTAAAGCATTCACCGGGGGTGACATACGGAATACAGACCACATAATATATATTTGTTATTCACAGATGTAAGAGGCATACTTCTGTACAGAATGGTTGTAAAAAGTGTTATCCTGGTCCTGAAACCACATTATGTAATGTAACTTAACACAGTGGGCCAGTGGGTGTCACTCAGTAAACGTGTAACATTTTTGCGCTTGGTTTACTACATTAAAAATAGCTTGGTATTTTCAGCTTGATAAGGGGATTCATGATGGGCATGAGAGTGGTATGGAAAATATCTTCACTCCTTTAGAGTGACCTTTGGATATTCATGCATGTTGAAGCCATGAGTGAGTATCTAGAGATCACTGTGCAGGAGTGAAGTTATTTTCCATATCACAGGAGTGCACATCATGTATCCGTTTTATACAATAGGGGCTCCTAGTGTTGCAAAAGTTACCATTTGCACAGGTTTGTGCAGGTTTGCATGGTTTGTATCGGTTTGCGTGGGTTTTGCATGGGTTTGCACGAGTGTGATAACTGGTGTTTTCTCCAGTTATCACACTGTGATGATGTCAACATAGTGTGATAACTGGAGTGCAGTAAGAATACCTGTTTTTATCTAATGGGTTATCAGCTCACCCCTATTCTATAAGGGGTTTTTACTAATAGCTTGGTGTTTCAAACAACATGAAGTCTTGCTATATTATGACATATGCAGTGAGTCCCAACCTTCGAACTGCTCCAGAGGTGAAAGAGTTAACTTTCCATGCCAGGCATGGAACACTGAGCTCGAGCTCGGTTGAAAACTCTGTCTGTTGTTCTTCAAACTCAAACTGTCAGATTCTTTACTCTGCCTCACTGAACAGTCGCTCCGGAGATTTTCTCCTTCTGCTCGGTTCATTTTGTTGGTTAAAGTATTATTTTCTCGGTTTTTTGACCAAATTTAAACCTCAACCAGTCGGTTCAAGCTCTGTCTGTGGTATTGTAAGTACTAGATAGCGTTTACATTTAATTCTTCTGTGTGGAACTTGTAAACAGTTATTGGTTCGGTTTGAACCGATCAGGTTGTTTTGAAATATATTAATCTGTCTTTTAGAGTGTGGTTACCGGTTCTTATCGGTTCTAAAAAAAACGGATTTTATTACGTTTTTTTCCACAACCCGTGACATGGTTGGGAACCGATAAGAGGCTTTTGCTTGGTGGATTGCCATAAACGGGCAAGTTTGGTTAGGACTGGCACTATGTCTGAGAAACCCAAAAGAAAAACCGGGCCCACTGGGTTTCAACACTGCAGTGTCTGTGGGGAAGCCTTTGCCATGGCTGACCCCCACACCACCTGTGTTTATTGTCTGGGGTTTGACCACCTCAATTCAGACTGCCAGATTTGCAAAAATTTTCCTTCAGCTACTCTGGATAAGAGAGTTGGTAGGCTCAGGGAAAGGGAGGCCAAGAAGTCCACTGACCCGGATGGCCAGCCCGGTTCGGTTCCAACCGAACCTGAGGGAGTGCCCTCTGACCAGAGGCTGAGACTTCCTCAGGCAAAAGGAGAGCCGACTCGGAGGACTTGGTTCCAGCAAAAAGGACAAGGAAATCAGCTGGTGTGGAGCCAAAACTTTCCTCTCCAACCGCTGAAGAAATAGCCAAAGCGATTAAAATTGTCCAGTTGCTTTCCCCAGTTCTGACCGAACCGGCACCGTCAGGTAAGTGTACGGTTCAGCCGGTTCCACCGGTTCAAGAGTATGATTTAGAGGAATTTTATGAACCAGAGGAGGGGGAAGAGGAGTATGAGGAGAGTGAATGTGGATTTGAAAGTCTGGATGTGCCCATTGAACCGGACATCTCCCCAGACAGACCTTCAGGAGTGTCTCCTCCTAGGCTTTCTGAGTCCCCTTCTCATTTTATTTTAAAAAAAAGTGGCTGAAACCCTCCAGCTCCCTATGGAGGAAGCTGTGGATGATCAAGAGGAACCTGACTATGTGGAAATGATGGATATCCCAGAGTCCAGGAGACTGTCTATTCCTTTGCATAAATCTTTTGGAAAACAGACAGTAAAATTTAAAAACTCCTCACACTATACCTCCTGTTGATAAGAGAATGGACAAGAGGTACACATTGTCAGGCTCTGATACGGAGTTCCTTACACAACAATGCAGCCATGTTGGGGTAGTGCAGGCTGCAGCCTGTGACAAGGCAAATATTCCCTTGGCCTCACACCCACCTGACAAGGACTCCAGGAGGATTGATGCCATGGCAAAGGAACAGTACATGGCAGCATCTTTGGGACTCAGACAGGCAAATTATTTGGCTTATGTTGCTAGATACCAGAAATCCAGATGGGATACTGCTATGGCTCTAGCAAAACAAGTCCCTGGCCAGCTTGCCAAGGAGCTGGAGCAGGTGGCCGCTGATGGTATTGAGGCATCTAAGGTGCAATTCCATGATGCAGTGGACTCTAATGATGTGTCATCAAGATTCATGGCTACATCTGTGGCACTTCAGAATGGCTTGGCTCAGATGTACTAGCCTGTCACAGGATACCCAGACTAAGGCCATGGATTTTCCTGTTGTGGGTAATTCTCTGTTTGGGGAGCAGACAGAGTACATGAAGAAAATGGATGAGTATAGGACCACCTATAGGAGCACATGCCAAGAAAGGCAGGCCACTCCTCAAAGGCAGCCTTCAGGGGCAGGCGAGGCCTTTCATAGGCCTTTTACCAAGCCCAGGCTTCCTCTTCAGCTTACGCCAGAGGGATTCTTTAGAGGGAGAGGCAGACGGGTACAAGCAGGCCTGCTTCCACCCTCAGCCCAAAGCCCCTGCCAAGCAGGCACCCTGATGGGGTGGCCAGGCCAATTCTCCACTACCTGTGGGAGCAGGCTGGCTTACTTTGTCCAGGACTGGAAGTCTCTCACATCAGACAAGTGGGTCCTGGAAGTAGTAAGTTGTGACCGGTTCTCAGCTTCAAAAATTTCCAAAGATGAGAACCAGATCCTTCCCACCTGCAAATCCATCAGAGGCACTTGCCCCAGAGGCAAAGTCTCTACCCTCCTGGCTGTCAGAGCCATGGAAAGGGTCCACCCCACACCAGGGCAAAGGATTGTACTCCAGGTATTTTTCTTACCCCAAAAAGACAGGAGAATGGCGGCTCATCCTGGATCTCAGATACTTAAACAAGCACCTTTTAAAACCAAAATTCAAAATGGTGACTCTGGGAATTATTCTGCCCTCTCTAAGGCCAGGGGACTGGCTAGCGTCCCTGGACCTCAAGGATGCCTACTTCCATATTCTCATCAGAAGCTCCCATTGAAAGTACCTCAGGTTCTAGCTGCCCTCAGACCATTACCAGTTCAGAGCAATGCCCTTTGGCCTCACCTCTGCTCCAAGGGTATTCATAAAATGCCTGGCAGTAGCAGTTGCCCACCTAAGAAGGCAAAAAACTGCCATCTTCCCTTACCTGGATGACTGGCTCATAGTAGGCCAGTCTCCAGACCAAGTCAAGTTACATCTTCAGATAACTCAGCAACTGCTTACCTCTCTAGGTTTCCTTCTGAATCTTCCAAAGTCAGTTCTAGAGACTGTCCAGCTCCTCACCTTCATAGGTGCAGAACTGAACACAGAGGAAGCCAGAGCCTTCCTGCCTTTGGACAGGGCAAGGACCCTGGTCTCTCTGGTCTCCTCTTTCACCCTGCAGGTCTCTAGACCAGCAAGGCATTTTCTATAGCTCCTAGGGCACATGGCTGCTTCTACAGCAGTAGTGCAAGGAGCCAGATTTCAGATGAGGGACATCCAGTTCCATTTGAGAGCCTTTTGGTCTCAAAGAAAGGACCCTCTAACCAAATTGGTCCCAGTGACTCGAACCCTGATCCAAGCCCTACAATGGTGGCAGGATCAGAGCAATCTGAGACAGGGGGTTCCCTTTGTCACTCAGTCTCACTCTTTAATCCTTACTACAGATGCATCCCTCTTGGGGTTGGGAGCTCACATGGGCGACCTCACTACCCAGGGACTGTGGTCCTCTCAGGAATCTCTGCTCCACATCAACCTGTTGGAGCTCAGAGCAGTTTTTCTAGCACTTCAAGCTTTTTCTAAATCTGTTCAGAACAAAGTTGTACAGGTCAGAACAGACAACACCACTACAATGTGGTACATCAACATGCAAGGAGGCACTCAGTCTATGGCCTTGTGCACCGAAGCAATGAAGTTGTGGTCTCTGGCTTATTTCCTGAACACCTCCCTTATGGCAGTTCACCTCCCAGGCAAGGACAATGTCCTGGCAGATGCTCTCAGCAGGATTTCCCAGGGCCATCACAAATGGTTGCTGGATCCCTGGTCCTGGAGGTAATATTTGCCAGGTGGGGCACCCCGCAGATAGATCTTTTTGCAGCCCCAGACAATCACCAACTTCCCCTTTTTTGCTGCAGACCCCCAGTGTTGGGCTCAGTCCCTCTGTATGCCTTAGTTCTCAACTGGGAAGGAAAGTTTCTCTATGCTTTTCCCCCCTTCCCTTTCCTGTTCAAAGTGTTAGTCAAAATCAGATCTCAGTCCTGCAAAGTGATTCTGATTGCTCCAGATTGGGCCAGATGACCCTGGTATCCACTCCTACTGTCCTTAGCAGTCCATCTTCCCCTGTGTCTTCCCAGGAATCACAATCTGTTAACCTGTGCTCAGGGAAGGGTTTGGTACCCGAACCTCAAATCTCTCAATCTCAAGGCCTGACTCTTGAAGAGTTAGAATTTGCTGATCTACACCTCTCCCAGGGTGTAATGGATATATTGAAGGCTTCTAGAAAGCCTTTCACCAGGGCTACTTACAATTCCAAATGGAAGAGGTTTTCCATATGGTGCTCTGGGAAGCATATTTCCCCAGAATCTGCTGATTTACCCACAGTCCTGGATTATATGGTCCATTTGAACACTTTGGTGCTCAGACCAGCTACCTTAAAGGTGCATTTGGCAGCTGTGTCTGCTTTCTTTTCAGCAGGTAAACCCTCTTCTCTTTCAGCTCATCCTGTATTCTCTAAGTTTTTTAAGGGATTGCTTCACACCAACCCTCCATTCAGGGTCCCTGCCCCTGCCTGGGATCTTAATGTTTGCATTGCTCAGCTTATGCAACCTCCCTTTGAGCCCCTGTCTTCAGCAGACCTCAAGTATTTGACTTGGAAGACTGTGTTTCTGGTAGCTATCACTTCTGCCAGACACATAAGCGAATTACAAGCTTTGTCAGTGGACCCTGATTTTATCTCCTTTCATAGAGATAAGGTGGTCCTCAGGACTAACAGGAAGTTCTTGCCTAAGGTGGTTTCAGATTTCCACCTTAATCAATCTATTTCTCTTCCAGTGTACTTCACTGACCATTCCTCCTCTGGCGAGAGGAGGCTGCACAGCTTAGATGTGAAGAGAGCCCTTAGTTACTACACTGAGCATATCAAGGGTCACAGGTTTGACTCCCTCCAACTGTTCCTCACTTATGGTGAGGTTGGTAAAGGGAAATCTGCCACTAAAAGATCCATTGCCAGGTGGATTGTCTCTTGTATCCAATTCTGTTATGAAAAGCTGGGTAAGGTTCCTTTCTCAGGCCTGAGGGCTCACTCTACCAGAGGTACAGCTGCTTCCCTGGCTGCTGCCAAGGACATCCCCATTCTAGAGATCTGACAAGCAGCTACCTGGAAAACAGTTCACACTTTTACCAAGCATTACTCTCTGGACACCCAGGCTAGGAGTGATGCTCGGTTTAGCACAGCTGTGCTTCAGAGCCTATTTCCTAAGTAGGTTCTGTCCCTCCTCCATGGAGGTACTGCTTTGTAGTCTGCATATGTCATAATATAGCAAGACATCATGTTGTTTGAAGAAAAAATTACTCACCTTAGTAATGTTGTTTCTTCTAATGGAGTCTTGCTATATTATGACCTCCCCACTGCCCTCTCAGAACCTCTGCTTTTGGGATGTGGGTGGGCAGTGCAGTGTTGGCACTTAGTAGATGCCCACCTTGTTTTTTAACCCCTCTCTTTTTCTGGGGTGACTGGGTGTTGTGTTTTTCATTTTTTGGGTCTCCTGACTTGAGTCTTTGTTTTGGGAACAAAAAATGTGTTGTTATATTTAGTAGCCAGTTGGCTAGTGTAGATTTACAGCTTCCACACAGGACCTTAGTGAGTTTAGGTCATAAAGATCTGACAGTTTGAGTTTGAAGAACAACAGACAGAGTTTTCAACTGAGCTCGAGCTCAGCGTTCCATGCCTGGCATGGAAAGTTAACTCTTTCACCTCCGGAGCAGTTTGAAGGTTGGGACTCACTGCATATGTCATAATATAGCAAGATTCCATTAGAAGAAACAACATTACTAAGGTGAGTAATTTTTTCTTTCAGCTTCATAATAGGTTCTTACTAATAGCTTGGAATTTTCAGCTTGATAAGGGGTCCCTACTAATAGCTTGCTATTTCAAGCTGGATAAAGTGTTTACTAATAGCTTGGTATTTTGAGCTGGATAAATAATGGAAGACAAGAGCAGCCCTGCTAGGAAGTGACTGTGGTAGAAACAATGAACTTATCATTTCTTCTTCCTCTCTTTTCAGTTCACATTGAGGTACTGTGCAGTGCCGTGGGCGGTATCTTCCAATCTGAAGAAGGAAGGCAGTTATAATGATGATGATGATGATGATGATATGCTGAAGATCTCTAAAAAAAAAAAAATCAATGAACCTTTTTTAAAATTCTCCCCGGCCCTCCCCCCAAAAAATACTTACATTGTTTGACAGAATCCGTGCAGCCAAAGTCAGCAGGCAGCCGAGACTGGTGAAGCACCAGTGCAGTGTCTACTATCTGAAAAAAAAGAATCATAAATGATTGTCTTTAAGTCAACTGCAACACCCCCCAAAGAAAATGTATTTTACAGTACCACATTAGGTGTCGGACATGTAACATATGTGTTACTTGCATGTTGATATGATTTGATCATCATGCCTGCTGTGGTGAAGTATCAAAATTCCCTGAAAAGGAACACTATGACAGACTGCTTACAACATAGAACAAGATTATATTGAAATTAAATGGCAGTGTCTATGGAAAAAAATTACCGTGGCACACACAATAACTCACCATTGTGGTATGAAGGCATGCACAATAACTCACCATTGTGGTATGAAGGCATGCACAATAACTCACCATTGTGGTATGAAGGCACGCACAATAATTCGCCATTGTGGTATGAAGGCACGCACAATAACTCACCATCGTGGTATGAAGGCATGCACAATAACTCACCATTGTGGTATGAAGGCATGCACAATAATTCACCATTGTGGTATGAAGGCACGCACAATAACTCACCATCGTCGTATGAAGGCACGCACAATAACTCACCATCATGGTATGAAGGCACGCACAATAACTCACCATCGTGGTATGAAGGCACACACAAAGGGCAGCATGTATTGGTGATGCAGCAGGCATCAGCATAGGCAATGCTTGGGACAAAGTGACACATTTATGGCATTTTAATCTTCATCTGGACTTTTAGTTCAATTACAACAGCAGGAGAACAGCAGCAGCAAATGGCATCACAAGGCAATGCTGTCACTTAACACGCTGTGATGCATTTCTGGCCTTTATTGTTTCATCCAAGCTTTTCATGAAATTAAAACAGCGGGACATTCACACACAAGATAGCACATCTGTGGGGGGCCATGGTAGGTGGGGTAATGGTATTGTGATAATTGCGCTGGTGCTTTAACTAAATGTTCAGAAAAGTAACAAGTATTTTCGAGGTTGCTACTTAATTTCCTTTATTTTTTACATGACTGATGGTCCGCAAAATGGCAGATGCTCCATGCTTTCATTCCAGGTGAAACTGTCATGCTGCTACGCACGCTGCAATAAAAGTGTCTTGAAGACGGGTTTTTGGCAGTGCAGTTACAACTGAAATGAAAGTGTACACACAGTTGACGACCTCTTGACTTATTACATAAAATACACTAATGAGTAAGAACAAAACAATTTCCATTGCTGAATGCATAATGGTGTGGGGGGGCATTGGGGGGTAATCTGATTTACCATTATGAGGCTTTACAAATACAGGATTAACAAAATTAATATCGCAAAGAAAACATTAACTGAACATAAATGTCATACTTACTATGTAAGACACATAAGTATGGCTTAAGAAAATACATAAAAGCAGAGGTTATTTTTTTTTTGGCAGGGTTGTTAATCCTGTCTGTCTTGATGTTGACCCTCATAATGGTAAATCCAATTCACCACCTCCCCCAAATGTTCCACACCCCCATTATGCTTTCTGCAATAGTAATTGTTTTGTTCTTATTCATAAGTACATTATGTAAGACGTCATGTGGTTGCCAACTGTGCATACACTATGTACTTTCATTTCAGTTAAACTTGTGCCACCAAAAAAGTCATTTACAAGACACTTTTATTGCAGCATGTGTAACGGCACAACAGTTTCAGCTGTAATGAAATCATGCAGTGTCCGCCATTTTTACGACCATCAGTCTTGTAGCAAATGCAGTCAATAAAGTAACAAGTAAGAAAAGTCACAACCAAAACATTACCTGAACATAAATTTCATACTTAGTCTGCAGCAAAAGAAAAATATTATTTAAGAAAAAGAATTAAAAGCAGAGGAGACTTGGGGGGTGGGTTAAATTGCAAGCCCATATAATTTTTTAAGGGGCCTGTGGGGGCTGTTGCTGACCACCACTGAAATTCCACAGCAAGCTGTTAATCTCCTCATTCTGCCTCTCGATAAGATTGAGACACTGCATGGCCACCTCCACCACAATTTTCACCACTTCAACTTCAGCCAACAGCACAACCAGAATCACCTGGTTCACAGGCTGCTGTGACAGGTCTTCTTTGTGGGCAGCTGCAGGACCCAACACATCTACTAATGCAATTTATGTTCTGCACTGACAATGCTCAGACAGCTGAGGTACTTCTGCCATAGCTGCAAGAGTTGATGCTATATCCTGCAGCTAGGCATCCCACTCAGTACAGTGGTGAACAACTAGGTAGGAAGGTGCTCTGCCCACGCATGCCGAGATGCCCACTCTTGCACCCCCCGACAAACCAGCACATTGCAAATGTTGCAGCACACCACAGTGGGGACCACAGGGAGGCTAGTAAAAAAATCCCACTCAGGAGAGGTCCATGTAGTGGCCAGTACAGGTGATGGGGGGCACCAGACATCTGCTGTGCTGCCGGTGGTGGAGGGGCAACAACCTGCTGCTCTTCCTCCTGCTGCTGCTGCTCCTCCTGCTGCTGCTCTTCCTCCTGCTGCTGCTGCTCCTCCTGCTGCTGCTGCTGTACCTTCTGCTGCTGCTGCTCCTCCTGCTGCTGCTGCTGTACCTTCTGCTGCTGCTGTTCCTCCTGCTGCTGCTGCTCTACCTTCTGCTGCTGCTGCTCCTCCTGCTGCTGCTGTACCTTCTGCTGCTGCTGTTCCTCCTGCTGCTGCTGCTGTACCTTCTGCTGCTGCTGCTCCTCCTGCTGCTGCTCCTCCTGCTGCTGCTGTTCCTCCTGCTGCTTCTGCTGCTCCTCCTCCTGCTGCTGCTGCTTCTCCTTCTGCTGCTGCTATACCTTCTTCTGCTGCTCCTCCTGCTGCTCCTTCTGTACCTTCTGCTGCTGCTGCTCCTCCTGCTACTGCTGCCGCTGTAACTTCTGCTGATGCTGCTCCTCCTCCTCCTCCTGCTTCTGCTGCCACTGTACCTGCTGCTCCTCCTGCTGCTGTAACTTCTGCTGCCGCTGCTCCTCTTCCTGCTTCTGCTGCCACTGCACCTTCTTCTGCTGCTGCTGCTGCTGTACCTTCTGCTGCTGCTGCTCCTCCTGCTGCTGCTGCCGCTGTACCTTCTGCTGCTGCTGGAGGACCACTGCAGCAGGGTTGTCTGTGGCTGCACTTGAAGTCTCAAAACTGGGCCGATGCAATCGAACTGGGTGGACATGGCTGCCCCACATTCATGGCCCCCACTGACCACCACTTTGTCCATCACAATCCATTGATAAATTAAACTGCTAACACAAAAGAAAAAAAAATACTAGTACAAGTACTTGTAAAATAAGTACAGGAACTAAAACTAAGTACACTAAAACAAAACTTTTTTAAATCAAAAAGCCTTTCTAATTAAATAAAACCTCCTGCACTATTACTAAAACTGAATCACAAAAGGTTTAAACACAAAAAAGCAAAACTGAGCTACTTTTACAACTGGTATACACAGACTGTACAGTACAGTTCTGCTGCACCTCTTTCTACAAGAGAAAGTGAATGTAAAACACTGACTTCCTGCCTATTTAACTGCCTCCCTGAATCATGTGACCTGTGGACCTGCAGAGACAGTCAGGCATATAATCAGTGGCCTGAAATAACAAGATATACTTTCCTTAAATGAATATTGTCTTGGAGGTAGGGTTACCAGATGTCCTCTTTTACAGGGACATGTCCTCTTTTCCAGCTGCAAAATATTCTTCATGTACCTCCTCTATCCTGTTGTATTATTATTATTATTGTTATAATTTTTTTTACTCTCTCCTACCCAGGACCTCCTTGTGAATGAGCTGTGAAGGCTGTGGAGACTTTAAACCTATTTACTCGGGGCTTGGCACAAGGGCTCATCGGGGGAGCAGACTAAGCGTCTTCTTTTTGGCATCCCAAAATCTGGTACCCCTACTTGGAGGCAGATAACCTAATCCCACCTTCCACTGTGTCTCATTGGTTAATACCTTCTGGACAGAAACTGAGGTTGCCCACCTCTTGCTGCCAATTCATTACACATGCCGCTGCTTTGGAGGCAGACCACTTAATCCCACCCTCCACTGTGTCTCATTGGCTAATACCTTCTGAAGGCAGTAAGTGAGATTGCTGCCTGTTGCTGCTGACTGGTTATTCATCTGGTCTCTAAATGGACCTCCCACATGTTTTTTCTTGCTCTGATTGGGTGATTCTAGCCTGCCACTGATTGGGTGACATACAGAAAGCACATTTTTTAAAGACTTGTTTTTGTAAATGAAAGTTGTCTCCAAGGCAGATTTGCCTCCATGGCAGCCCTGCCTTTGAGGCAGGAAAGGATAGAGCTGCCTACCAGACAGGGTTTTAACATCTATAGCTAAAGACCTGAGCATCACTGCTGTGCCAGCTTGGTGGTGTAGTAGAAAGGTGTACAGCCTGATAAACAAGAGATTGAGAGTTTGATTCCACACAAGGTCCTCTCAGTTCTCTTTTGTCAGAATTTCATTTGAGTGATGATTCATGGCAGCATGGTGTTAGAATAGTAAGTATATAAGAAAAGGGACTTAGCTGTAGCTGTGAGAAAGAATTATTGCAACAAAAACATTTTGCTTTGGAGGCAGATCTGCAACATCTTTCTTAAACAAATATTGCTTCTGAGGTCCCTTTCCTTGCATGCTTACTATTCTAACACCATGCCGCCATGGATCACCACGCCAGTGTTATTCTGACAAACGAGAACCGAAGGGACCCTACGTGGATTCAGACTCTTAGTTTGTCATTTATCAGGCTGTACACCTTTCCATTACACCACCAAGCTGGCCCAGCAGTGGAGCTCAGGTCTTTAGCTATAGAGGGTAAAGCCCTGCCCTGGTGGTAGCCCTATCCATTCTTGACTCAAAGGCAGGGCTGCCTTGGAAGAGGATCTGCCTCAGTGCTAACTTTTATTTAAAAATGATGTCTTAAAAAAGGTATTTTTGTGAATGTCAGTCAATCAGGGGCAGGCTAAAAACCACCCAAGCTGAGCAAGAAAAAACATATGGGAGGGCCATTAAGAGACCACTTGAATAAACAATCAGCAACAACAGACAGCAACCTCAGTTATAGCCTTCAGAAGGTATTAAACAATGAGACACAATGAAGGGTGGTGAGATTAAGTGGTCTGCCTCAGAGGCAGTGGCATGTATAACCAATCAGTAGCAACAGGTGGCAACCTGAGTTACTGTCCTTCATAAGGTATTAACCAATGAGACACAACAGAGGGCAGGATTAAGTAGTCTGCCTCTGAGACAGTGTCAGGTGTAACCAATCAGCAGCAAGAGGCAGGCAACCTCAGTTACTGTCCTTCAGAAGGTATTAACCAATAAGACACAGCAGGAGGGTGGGATTAAGTCATCTGCCTCCGAGGCAGAACTGCCTCAGAGGCAATATTCATTTAAGGAAAGTGTCTCTAGCATTTCTTAATGACATAGTCTTATCAAAATGGAACTCGAAGTGAACTTGAAGTGGCCAACATGAAGCCCATTAAGGTATATTTTTAATTTTTAATGGGAATTACGCATAGTGCTATGTGAATTCGAAATTAGCCACTTTGGGTTGGAATCTGGTGCAGAGTCTCTGGCTCAGGGGTCTTTGATAAAGCTGCTGTCTGATGCAACGTGTGCTGTTCTAAGCCCTCTTTGAGAATTGGGCCCATGGAGTCAGAAGCAGTATGCAAGTATCTCAGTGGATTCCACAAATATTTGTACATGTGGTAGGGGGACATGATAGAAACTTTCAAATACCTCAAGGGAATCAAAAACGTCCAAGAGGTTAGCCTCTTTCAGAAAAAGAGATGTGCAAGATCAAGGGGGCACAATCTGAAGATAGAGGAAGAATGGCTCAGAGGTAATGTGAGGAAGTATTTATTCACAGAGAGGGTTGTAGATGCATGGAACAGCCTTTCTGAGGAGGTTGTAAAGTCAAAAACAGTGGGGGAATTCAAGAATGCATGGGACAGACATAAGGCAATTCTAGTGGGGGGGTAGGAGAAAGTAGGCTGTTGGTTAACTAGGATCTGCAGCTTATCCATTAGTTAGGGAAATGGAAAGACAAGGTGGGCCATGCAGTCCTTATCTTCTGTCAAATTCTATGTTTCTATGTTTCTATGTAGAGATCGACAAGTTAATGAGAAACTGAAACACTTGCAAAGATTCTGAAGCTGACAGATTTCTTTACATTAATCATTAAAAAAATCTCAATTCACTGATAGTATGAAGAGGAAATAATTGATGGCTCTAGGCTAAGGGACCCTGTGTCTGTGCACCACCGATTTTTCTTGGGCCTTGGGCCCTTGATAACCTTAATCTGGCCCTGTCCTCCCCTGTGCTCCTGAAGTATTTGTTAGTCACTCAGAGTATTTCTCCTGCCAGCCTGCAACTTGAGTCCCCTTTAACCGGATAAGGGCAGGCTCAGATTCTAAGAACAGACACTTTCAGACATGTAGTCTCCAGCTGAACCCCCACCCATTTTTACTATAAATTTCTTACCTGCTCTGCCATTCTCTCCACAGCTGATCCTGTGAAGGTCCACCACGGAGGTCGGGAGGGCAAGCAGACAAGTCACCCTCCCCTACCCCCAGAAACCATGGAAACCACCTCTTGCTGAAAGATATGGGAATTCTCTGAATCTCAGCTGTCCAAGAAGCTACGTCCCCTCCTTGCTTGCAGGAGCTGCACAGTTTTGTCCCCGCCGACGCTCCACATAGGCTCCTCACTGCCCCCACCACCACCCTTGGTGAACTCTCTCTTTTATATAGGAAAGGAGGCTGCGGTCCTGAACCAATCAGCCCACTTCTCCACTAGCAGCCTATACTCTCTCACCTCTAGGGGCAGATATTCAGCTTTCCATCACCCACTACCGGCTCTTCCTCAGGTCTCCTCCCACCACTTCTCACTATGCTTCTATCAGTCATCTTCACACTCATACTGCTGTTCCCCATGCTTATGCCTGCACCCTGCACTTTCCCTGAAAATATACCCTCTTATGGACGTAATGTCCATCTGGCATTATGGCTGCCATCCCCTACAATGAACTCCACAGCACCGCTAGTGATCCTTTTTCCCTAGCGCTGCAAGTGAGCTACTGTCACATCAATCACCTCACACAGTATTATATCGGCACCCTGCACCTCGTGGATATCCCACTCCCCAACCCTGATACTGCCATCTCCACCCTCGATGCATCTCCTGCTCCTGGCCTCCCCCCACTTACTTACCCTCTCCAGTCCCACATTTCTAAACTCAGAAGGGGCCCAAGCACACAAATCGTACTGCCCAAAAAATGAAGCCTGGAAGCCCTTCCTCAGGTCTCTTCTCCTTCTTCTCCTTATATCAGGCAACATACACCCCAACCCAGAACCTCTCTCACCCTCCATGTCCACCCAATCTCCTGGAGGTGGGCTGCATATTGCCACCCTTAATGTATGCAGCTTGCTAAAAACATGGGACTCATTCCAGGGATGGGTACTGCAACATCAGCCCAACATCATTGCCATTGGTGAGACCTGGCTCTCCTCCTGTATCCCTGACTCGTTGGTATCCCTTTCTGGGTATAACATATTCCGGTCTGACTGACGGGGAAAGCATGGTGGAGGCTGTGCCATTTACATCAAGAACACTCTCCAGGTACAGCTGCTCCGCCTCTCCATCTCATTCCCAGTTCACAGGCTCTCAAACTCAAACTTACCTTTGGTCATTCCCTTACTCCCCTTTTCATCACCACTATATACATTCCCCCAAGGGACCAAAAGGTGGCCTTCCACTCTGTAATGTCCTACCTGGCCACCTTACCATCTCATAATGAAAAAATAGTTTAGGGGACTTCAATATCAATTGGCTATCTAAGTCCTCCACCACTTTCATCGATGAAGCCACTGCCCATGACCTAACACAAATAGTCCCATCCCCCACCCATCTGCACCATCGCACAGGGTCCTCCTCCCTACTTGACCTAGTCTTCACTAACCTATCTCACAAAATCACTAGCATCACCATTCTCCCAGATGCAATTAGTGACCACTCCCCTGTCCTCTGCTCCTGGTCTTGTAAGGCCCTCAAGTCCCCTCCGAAAATGGTTCTATGATGTAAACTTATTTATTTTTTATTTTATTTATTTGTATTTTGGATACCACCTTTGAGCTGAGGGCTCTTTTACAAAGGTTCCTCATCAAGGCAATAAGGTACAAAATATAACATGATCATTACAATGGAACTTACAAAAAAAAAGACAAGGTTACAATAATAGCAGCCAAAGGCATTGTCAAGGAATTGTGTTGCGAGTTACTTATACAGTACAAGTCATAGGCAGCTTAGTGAAGCTTTGTTAGGAGTGGGTTAGTGGAAAAAGGGAAAGAAGAGTGGTGATGAGGGGGTGGTATGGAAGAGAGAGAGAGAGAGAGGGAGGAGGGGAGAAATGGGGAGGGCATTGCATTGGGTATGTGGTAGATGGGAAACAGAAGGGAGGAGGAAAGGGGGGATGAAAAGGAGACAGATTCATCTTATACCCAGTAATGGGGGGGTAGGAGAGGAGGAGGAGGAGCTGAGGCAGTGAGGAGGGATGCTTGAGGGTAGTCTGCCTGGAAGGGATTATAAGAAGCAATCACAAAAGGCACTAGCCACGAGGTGTTGACACAGTTTACACTTAAAAGCACCAATCGTGGCAATGTTGGAGATTTCTGTAGGTAGCAAGTCGAACCAGGTGGAGGCTCTGACAAGGTAAGAATGCTGAGCTTGAGAGGTCCGACAGCGAGGTATTGTAAAGGTTAGACTGTCCGATCTTCTAGTTAGGTGGCGTACACACTACGGGATCAATATTGATTGGACTCCAGGGGGCACAAGGTCCAGTGATGTCTTCTTAGCTAGGATGCAGTTCTGGTACTTTAGCCTGCCGGATAGCTGGAGCCAGTTAGCCTGCTTGTAAATGTCATATGTATGAGAAAGGTGGGCAGCTGAAATAAGGTGTCTACGTGCCTTATTAAGGGCTACAGCTATGCTGGTAAACTCACACTCCTAAAAGCTCACCTTAGTAAGTTGGACTGGTCATTCATAGCAAACACCCTTGACCCTCACAGAGGCCTTGATCTCTTCATTCATTCCTTCAATGCTATCTGTGACATGTTCGCCCCTCTTGCTAAAAGGATGGTCAAAGGCAACCCAGCGCCCTGGATTTCTGACCACCTACTAGCCCTGATGTGGGCTAGGGATTCACTATGGAAACTCTCCATTGAGAATGGCCTGCCAGCAGACAGACAGAAGTACAGAGAAGCCCGAAACCAATGCACATGGTCCCTACGCAAAGCCAAGGCTGAGTACTACAAATCTACCCTAATGTCTACCTGGGGCCAAGGGCATAAATTTTGGAGCAATATTAAGGACAACTGTGGCACAGCCCCAAACCCTGCCCCCACGCAAATCTTAGTTGAAGGAGGCCTAATCACTGACCCCTATCAGATAGCCACCACACTTAACCATGCTTTCACCGACCTTGGCCACGTCCTCCCTTCCCACTTCTTTGACCCTCCCCCTCTCTCCAATGCCCCCTCCCTCTCAGCACACCCCCCATTTCACCAATGTTGCCTCTCCCCCAAGTCTTGCTGAACCCCTCCCTCAAAAAAGCCACAAAGCACTCCTAATACAACAGTGACTCCTTAGACCTCAGACTTCTCCAGCTCACTCTCCACGAGGTGTTAATCCCCTCACCCACATTATCAACCAGTCTTTGTGTCTTGGGAAATTCCCAATATGCTGGAAATCCGCCTCTATTACCCCTATATTTAACAGCTGTGACCGTACCTCCCCTCACAACTATTGCCCAATCTCTATTCTCCCTTCCCTATCTAAGGCACTAGAGCATATCATCTATGACTAGCTCACTGACCATCTTAACAAACACAATATATTTTGCAACCAGCAACATGGTTTCCACAAAGGACATACTGTAATATGACTACTACCCTTCTCGAATTCACCTCACACCTTCATACAGCCCTGGACATGGACCTCACCAAGGCGTTTGACACTGTCAACCACTCCCTCCTACTAACTACTCAGTCCAAGCTTGGCATCTCTAAAGATGCCCTCTGCTGGTTCACTGACTACTTGGCAGATCATTTCCAGCAGGTCAAGATTGGTGCCATCTTATCCAGCAGGCTATGAGTACGATCCGGTGCCCCACAGAGGTCCATCCTTAGACCGTTATTATTTAGTCTCTTCCTCAACTCCTTCCCCGAGTCATGTTTGGGAAATATCCTACTCTATGCGGATGATGCTCTCCTGTACTCCTCCAATCCTGACCCCACCCAGCTCCACCTCGCCCTTCAATCCTCCTTCAATGATGCAGAAAAGTGGTTCACCACACAATGCATTATTCTAAACTATAAGAAAACCAAAGTTATGTACTTCTCACACCCACATAATTCCATTAAAGACCACTGCCCACAGATCCTGACCACCAACCAGATCCCACTTGAATAAGTGGACTCCTTTAAATACCTGGGCATCACACTAGACCCAGCCCTAAACTTCCACCAGCACATTCATCAACTATCTACAGCCCTCAATATCCAACTTGGTATCCTCTACCAGTTTAAACATTGCCTTACTCCTGATGCACTCTGCCTAGAGGTCTCTTCCTCAGTCCTCTCTCTCCTTGACTATGGCATACTTATCTATAGCTCTGCCAGTTCCACGGCCTTATCTAGACTCCGACTCTCCCTCAATAAAGCCTGTCACCTCATCCTGGGCTGTGATCGTCTAACCCACACATACTCCCTCTATAATTCCGCAGACTGACTTAACCTGGATAACAGAATTAGGTTTCATACCTGCCTCATGACCAAAAAGATTACTCTCAGTATCTCTCTCCCCCCAGTCTCTCACCTCTAATTCAACAGACCCCATCACTCCAACACACTCGTAGTTCAAGCAAGCAACTCCTTAATGTTCCCCAATGCCGCACCACTCAATTCCAAAGGTCCTTTAGCTACCTAGCCCCTTCCTGGATAAATAACCTGCCTAACAGTCTCACAACCATGAATAGAATTGGCCCCTTCAAAGCATACCTTAGGAACCACCTACAGTCCTCTAATCCCTGCGATTGCCACTAAACCTAGCCCTGACCCCTCCTTCCCATGACTAAGACCTTTGGCCGACTAACCCCCAATCTGAAACTCTCTGTACTAGCCCCTAAAGGAGCTTATACATGTATCTATATACTGTGACTAATATCGTGTATCTCTAGTATCTAAATGTTAGCCTATGACTGTAACTCTTGTATCATGTTTCTTTGCTTGTGTCCCATTTCTGTATTGCGCTGTACTGTTTTTTCACAGTATGCCTGTAATGACGTGGAACCTTTGAAAAGGAGTCTTTGACTCAAAGATATTTTCTGAATCCTCAATAAATAAAAATAAAAAATAAATAAACATCTGCACTGTCTCCAAATTGTATAGTTCCTTTTTTAGGTAACAGTTTAAGAACTGTACACATCACTAACGGTGCAGTCTCACCGGGGTCCAATACAGGAGTGATATGACCACATTTCTTCTGCTGCTGAACCACCTATCAATGCATTCCAGCATCTTGTTCATTTTCCTTATTGCCATATCACATTGTGCTGTGTGCTGATCATTTACAACATGGTAACTGAACTGCATGTGGGAAGTGCTCCTAGCATTCTATTTACACTAGTGGTCCATTACCATTTAATAAGAGATAGTTGATACTGGACCAATCAGAACATAGGATACCCAACTCAACATCCACTTCCATATGGTGATGGCTTCAATCCTCCAGCTTCATCCTCTGGCTGAGTACTCCAGCAGAGCTATGCGGGTGGGTGGCAGACCCAGCCAAGTGAAACTGATGGTAGTACTGGATTCCATCAACAGCTGAGACCGAAGTGCATTTGTTTCAGTGTGCTGCAATGACTGGACTGAGAATGGAGAGGCATAACACCTGTTTTGGTTTGCAGCAGTGACTGGAGAGTGAGTGGAGGGTAACTGTGTTTGCTTCAGCCTGCTGCTATGACTGGACTGTGAATGGAGAGAAACTCCAATTATTTTCAGCCATCAATGGGACTGTGAGCTTCACTGTAACATGTAACCAGTGGAATCTGAGTCTGCTCTGGCTTTGATTGTGTCACCACAAAACAATGAGACGGTACTGTGGCTGAATATATATACCATGGCTGTAACATCTGGGTGAATAAGTGAACTGGACTGAAATTTCTGTTGTTGCTTGCTGAATGACTACTGCCCTATGACTCTTGTGTTTTGTTGTGCATTTCAGCCCCTTATTACTGTGTGAAAGCCACTGGAGCTATTAATTCCTGAGATTACCTCCTTTCAGCTCACCCACCTGACGTTTTGAACTTACCACCTGTGTTGTCTCCACACCAGTCAGCTGCAGTGGCTGGGTGCCTGTAGCTGGGCTTGTGAGCTGTTTAAACAGAAGACCCTAAGATGCGGTGGTGTCTTCCAAGTGGCAGCAGCTTCAATCCTCCAGCTTCATCCTCTGGCTGAATTCTCTGGCAGAGCTAGGCAGGTGTGTGTCAGACTCCACCAAGTGAAACTGCCAGTAGTACCGAATTCCATCTACATCTGTGACAGGAGTGTGATCGGAGCATTTGCTTCTGCCTGCAGCAGTGACCATCTGAGAAGGGAGGGGCATAACATCTGTTTCAGCCTGTAGTAGTGACTGGAGAGTGAACCAAGAGAAACTGTATTTGCTTCAGTCTACAGCTGAGACCAGACTGCTAACAGAGAGAAGCTGCACTTGTTTTCTGCCAGCGATGGAACTGTGAGATGCACTGTAACATCTAAGCAGTGGATTTTGAGTTCACTATGGCTTTGACTGTGTCACCATGAAGCAACAGGAAACTGTGTGAAAGGCCTTTTGGCACCATGCAATTCTGCTTAAAGTTGAACCAGCATAACATTCTGTGGTGATTTGCATATGCAGCCCATGATGCTTTGCATTGTGTGGGCATATGTGATTCTGTATTTTCAGGAAAGTACTGTGGCTGAACATATATACCATGGCTATAACATCCGGGTGATTAAGGGAGCTGGACTTGTGCAACATGGCTATTATTGCTTGCTGAATGACTACTGCCCTATGACTTCTGTGTTTTGTTGTGCATTTCAGCCCCTAAGTACTGTGTGGAAGTCGTTGGATTTATTAATTCATGTGACTGCCCCCTTTCATAGCATTCACCAGGGGTTTTGAACTTGCTGTGCATGTTGTCTACACACCAATCAGCTGTGGTGGCAGGGTGGCTGTAGGTTGGCTTGTAAGCTATTTAAACAGAAACCTCTGACACGCGGTGGCATCTTCCACATTGCAGCAACTTCAATCCTCTGGCTGACTACACCAGCAGAGTATGGAGGAGTCTGTTTGTGTCACTTGGAGAAGCTGGGACTGGGAAAATTGTCTGTTGGATGTGAGGATTGTGAGTTGTTGCTTTCCTTTATTTTTATTGATTTTAGTGAATATATTGTAACTAGGTGCCATTGCCTTTTATTCACCTTACTTCCTTAGAGGAAAATGTAATGGTGAAACGTTTGTGGGAAATAAACAGAAATTTGAAAGTGAGCAAAATTAATTTATTCCAATTAGGAATACTGAAAGAAAGAAGAAACAAAGATGTTTTTTTAAATGTAAATATGAACAATATACAAACAATATAATAACTATACAAATGGATATGAGGTGGGCCAATTTTTTAAAATGCAAATATAAAAGCATTGATAACAAAAGTTGATGAACTTGAGGTGGTAATGAAACAAAATGCGGTTCAGGTGGGGTTAATAACTGAACCATGATGTAGTACTCATATAGCTACATGAGTGGTTGCAATTAAAGATTATCAGATGAAATGGAAAGATAGACAAGAATGCAGTGGTGGTGGTGGAATATCAATGTATATTCATGATAGTATTTCATGTAAGTGATTGTTGGAACTAGAGGTAGATGGCTTTGAAAAGATGTGGGTGGATCTAAACATTTTTAATCTTCCTCAACAGTGCTGACCTTTGATTGTGGGTGGGTTTTATCACACACCAACAAATAATAAGCAACAGGTGAAAAATCATATCAATTGGTGCTTGGATAGAATTTTTGAACAACATGCTCTGTGTGGAATAATAATAGTGGAAGACGCAGATAGATTGCCATTAGGAAAGACATCGGGGAAAAAAGACTGAAGTAAATAATGTAAGAGGCTACTAGGGGGAGAATATATTAGATATTACTATGACTAATTCAAGTGATGTTTATGGTAGTTCAAAGATTATTTCCCCAGCTGGATCATAAGGTAGTACCGATAGTAAATAATCCTGAAGGATGTAAGAAATTGAGAAGACAAGAATATAAATTTAGCTGCAGAAAAATGAACGAGACAAGTAAGAGCAGAGCTTTGGATATAATAGCAGGGGAAATTACAGGAGAAGAAATTTAGTTGTGAGCGTTGATAAGATACGGAATATGGTAACACTACTTAATGAAGTTTAGATCGGGCTATGAGAGAAATAATAAGGAAAGGAGAGGATAAGCCATGGATTACTAATGAATTCAAAGAAAAGACATGGTATATCATAGAATATGTAATGAAATGAATGGGATGGAACAATGGTACCAATATGAAAGAAAGCGGGAAGGGCTGAGGAAATTAGAGCCGTGAAATTATTGGAAAAAAACAAATGATTTTCTGGGAGTTAAGCAAGTAAACCAACTAGATAAATGGAAGTAATCATGTAGTTATGAGGATTTTGATGGAGGTGTTCTTTTGTTAACAGCACTACACAAAGTGTTATGTGAGGAGAGTTCAGAGTTACCCTCCTGGAAAGAGAAGAGTGCACTAGAGGTAACTGTTCCAGACAGATTCTTGGTAACAACTGACAAAATGGCCACGAAATTGAAATAAAAACATTAAAGTAAATAAAACTGTAGGACCGAATGCTATCCAAATTGGATATAGAAAGAAGGAGCTGATTGACTTGCACCATAAATGTGTCACATTTTAATAAGTCAATTATAACTTCAAAAATGTCCTTACAGTGGAAACAAGCAAAAAGTGTTCTTTTGCCAAAGGTCTGAATACCAAAAAATATGTCTACTGATTTTAGACTGTTAGCCTTGACATGTAAAATGTCAAAAGTGTGTGAGACATTCATTCGTAAACAGATTATGGAGTTTGTTGAAAATTTGTTACACAAAATCAGTTTGGATCCATGCAGGGAAACTCCAACTGGGGCTACTATTGTTTTTAATTATGATAAATGATTTGCCTACGAAGGGCCCATGCATAAAATATGTGGATGATATGATTTGGATTATATAGAAAGATGGTCAAAAAACAGTTTCCTGCACTTACTGTAAATACAGGTAACATAGAAACATAGACTTTGATGGCAGAAAAAGATCTCTTGGCCGACCTAGTCTGCCCATTTTCCTACTTAAGTGATAAGCTGCATATCCTAAATTATCCTACCTCCTACTTCCTCCTACCCTCAACTAGAATTGCCTTATGTCTGTCCCATGCATTCTTGAATTCCCCCACTGCTTTTGATTCCAGTGCCTCCACAGGAATTCTGTTCCATGCATCCACAACCCACTCCGTGAAAAATACTTCCTCACATTACCTCTGACCTGTCCCCCCTCCATCTTCAAATTGTGCCCCCTTGTTCTTGCACATCTCTTTTTCTGAAAAATGTTACCCTCTTGGACTTTGTTGATTCCCTTGAGGTACTTGAAAGTTTCTATCATGTACCCCCTCTTCCTTCTTTCCTCGAGGGTATACATATTAAGCTCCTTTAGTCTTTCTTGATATGGCTTTAGGTGCCGACCCTGCACCAATTTAGTTGCCCTCCTCTGGGCAGCCACCATTCTGTCTATGTCTTTGTGGAGATGTGGTCTCAAGAACTGCATGTAATACTCCAGATGGGGTCTCACCATATGTCTTTACAGATGGATAACAACTTCCTGTTTTCTACTGGTGATGCCTCTCCCTATGTATCCCAGTATCCCCCTAGCCTTCCTTACTGCCTTCTCACATTGCTTGCCCACCTTTAGGTAATCTGATATAACTACCCCAGGTCCCTTTCCATTTTTGTTGTTGCTAGTATCTCACCCCCCATTGTGAACTCTTCCCCTGGGTTTTGCTTCCCAGGTGCATTACTTTGCAAATCTTAGCATTGAATCTAATGGCTAATACATTTGACCATTCCTCCATCCTTGCCAAGTCCCTTTTCATCCTTTCATTCCACCTTGTGTATCAACCCTGTTACAGATCTTTGTGTAATTTGAAAAGAGACATTAAAGAGGACTGGGCCCAGTACTGAACCCTGTGGTTCCCTGCTAGTAACTCCACTTTCTTCAGAGTGAACTCTGTTTGCTATTACCCTATGTGTCCTGTTGTCTAGCCAGTTTTGTTTACCCAGGCTGCCACCTTGGGACCCACTCCTAGGCTGGCTAACTTTATATTAATTTTTTGTGAGTGACTGTGTCAAATGCCTTGCTAAAGTCTAGGTAGGCCATGTCCATAGCCCCTCCCTGGTTTGCAACTTTGGTCACCCAAAGAAATCTACTAGTTTCATGTGACATAACCTTCCTGCTGTGAATCTATGCTGCCTTGGGTCCTGTGTCTCACTGGCCTCTGGGTACTCAGCAATTCTTTCCTCAATCCATAATTTTCCTTACCACTGAGATCAAACTAACAGGTTTGTAGTTTTCTGCCTCAGCCTTGCTCCCACGTTTGTGAAGTGGAATCACATCTGGCCTCCTCTAGTCCTCAGGTACCACCCCATCCTTGATTTGTTAAAGAAGGTAGTCAGTGGTGTCACTAGTTATCCCCTTAGTCCTTTTAGAATTCTAGGGTGAATCTCATCAGGCCCAACTGCATTGTCCACCTTCAGTTTTAAGAGTTGTTTCAGAACTCTTTCTTCTGTGAATGGACTGGTATCAACTCCCCTATCCAGAGTGTTTCAATTTTTTGGTTTAGGTACTTCCCCATCCTCTTCTTTTGTGAATACTGAGCTGAAATATTCATTCTGTATCCCTGCTTTTTCACTGTCACCCTCTACCTGCATTCTCTCCTCTTTATTAAGCTGCAGTATCCCTCCCTTTGTCTTTCTTCACTCCCTAATGTACCTATAAAAGGTTTTATCCTCTTTCTTAACAGAGTTGGCTATCTTTACCTCAGTTTGGGCCTTTTCTATTCTGACTGCCTTCCCTGCCTCCTCCTGCTTTAACTGATATAGTTCTCTGTCCTGCTCCTTCTGTGTTTCCTTATATTTCCTGACTGCTATCCTTTTCTCCTTAACATTCCCTGCCACCTCTTTTGAGAACCATAGCGGCTGTTTTCTTCATTTTGTTTTGCTGATTTGCTTTTTGCAAAAGCTTGTTGCCTCTGTGATGGCAGTTTTGATTTTTCACCATTAATCTTCCACCCCTCCTTCTTGCCTGTTTGCTAGTGCTTTCCTGAGGCACTCTCCCATTTTGCCAAAGTCAACCCTCTTAAAGTCCAACACCCTTGCTTTTGTATGGCTTGACTCTTCAGCTGTGTTTATTGTGAACCACACTGTTTGGTGGTCGCTTGTTCCCAGGTGACAACCCACTTCTAAATCTGAGATCCTCTCTCCATCCCCATTTGAGAGTACCAGGTCTAAGACTGGTCCCTCCCAAGTGGGTTCCAACACTAGCTGTCTGAGTCATGCCCCCTGTAGGGCATCGAGAATGGCCCTGCTCTTGGATGTGGCTGCTGTAAAGGTACTGCAGTTAACATCTGGCATATTAAGGTGCCCCATCAACAATAGCTCTCCTCTTTCTGCCATTCTAAGGATTCCTTCTATCATTTCCTTGTCCATTGCCCCACCCCCGAGATGGGGGTCTGTAAATAACCCCTGTGCGGATTGTGGTGCCATTTCCTGTATCCAGAGTGACCCACAGTGCCTCCTCCCCTCTCCATTTACCCTTCAGTTCTGTTGCTTTGATTCTTTCCCATTATGTAGACAGCTACTCCTCCTCCTCATTTACCCTCCTGTAGACTGTGTACCCTGGTATGTTGACATCCCACAGAGGCAGAAAATAAGGGCATGGTCCTTCTGCAATAGTTTCCAAAATGTGTTGTTTATTGCTACAAAAAATAAAGCAGAAGCACAAGTGTGCGAAACCGGTCAGGCCTTCTAGGAGAGGGGTAGCACCTACATGGCACATTGTTCATTTGTGTTTTTATTTTGTTCTATTTTTGTGGCAATAAACAACAAACTTTGGAAACTATTGTTGGCAGATGGTGCCCTTATTTCTTGCCTCTTTGGATTACCTTTGTGAGAGGCACATATACGAGTGGAGCTGGTCATCATGTGTTCCCATGTTGACATCTCAGTCATGGTTCTCTGTCTACCATGTTTCTGTGACTGCTACGATATGCAGACATCCCTCTTCCATCAAGGCCACTAGTTCAGGGAGCTTGTTACCCAGACTATGGGCATTGGTACTCATCACCCTCCATTTCCTGATGGTCTTACCCCTTTAAGGCCCATCCCTGTCCTTACTGTCTTTGCCTTTTTCTGGATTTACCCTATCTTGCTCCCTAGTGACTTTTCTACCTTTGTGTCTACTTCACTAACTACCCTGTTTTGTGGTGGGGGCTGGGATTTCCCTGCTTCTCCTCATTGCCTTCCCCTTTGGCTAGTTCAAATGCTTGCCAATGTGGTCCAACTGCTCCTCTTTCTTGGCAATCTGTGAGGCAGTTGTGGTGGTCTGGGTGGTCCCTGGGTGGGAGAGGAGGTTTACTGAATCCTCACCAGTTCAGCATGGTAACAGGCAACCTCCTCCATCAGATCAGAGAGGTGCCTGCAAATAGGGCAGCAATGCAGCCTCCAGAACATCTCCCGGAAGATTGCCACTCCACATTGTTTGCCAATGAAACATTTAAACTTATCACCTAGGATCCTGGTTCCCCTCCCTAACAGATGTAGACCATCATACCAGTATATGCCTATATTCCACCAGGTGGACCTCTAGTCCTCAGTGAAGCCAAATCCCTGAGCTCCACACCAGTTTTTCAACTAGTCATTGAATCCCATGGTATGGAGTACCCTAGCCTCAACCCATGCCATAGACAGGTAGCATTTCTGAGTGTTACCATTCATGCTACTTGTCTAATGCCCTTCCCCAACTCCATAAATTCCTGCTGTGCTGTTCTGATCCCATTCCTAGCCAGATCATTTGTCCCTAGGTGGACAATGAAATCCAGCTCCCTCCCCATGCAGCTGCTCCCATGATCCTGAGGACTCACTTCCTGTCCCTGCAAGCCATGTCACTTGGCAGGCACCTTACCTCCCTCTCCCCTCCATCCCCCAGTTCAACCCCCCAATGATTGAGTCCACAACCAGGAGTTGTTTCTTACCCCTGTAGGGTCCTGTGCCAGTCTCCTGTGGGTCTCCTTTGTGGAGGTTTCCAGCATCCTCCTTGGTCTCCACTGCACGTGCCTCCATACAGGAACCACACTCTTCCAGAATGGTGAATGAACTGTGGACAGGCAGAACTGGAGGGATGTGCCTCTGTTCCTCCATGTTCCCCCTCCCTGAGGTCCAATCACTCCTCTTTCTTGGCAACCTCTGAGGCAGTGGTGGTGGCCCTGGTGGTCCCTGGGTGGGGGAGGAGGTCTCCTAATCCTCACCAGGTTGGCATGGAAATGGGCAACCTCCTCCATCAGACCAGAGAGGTGTCTGAAAATAGTGCAGCATCACAGACCCCAGAACATCTCCTGGAAGACTGCCATTCCATAGCCAGTGCATTGCACCACTCCCCACATGTCTGTCTCCCTTCCTGTTTAAGGTGTTTTTTTCTTTTTTTTGTTTAGTGTGTACAAGCGTTTGAGTGTGCTTACCCCCTATTCAGTGTGCTGTGCTGTTAAGGATATGAATAAGCATATGTCCTTTGCACTTTTGGGGAAGTGATGTCAGAACCTCTGATATAAAGGAAATGATGCAATTGGGGTGGATGGGGTGAGGGGCAGGTTGAGTAGGATTAAGTCTGTGCCCTCCAGAAACAATCAACTACAACTCTGACCCACCACCCTGGTGAGTGTCTTCCTTCCTTTAAGACACCTATTTCAGAGAGTTTAAGTAACAAGTCTAGTCACAAATAACTGTAAATATCCTCCCAGCAAGATTTCCTCCCTTGCAAATAAAAGTTACACCAAGAAAAGTCAACCCCCAAAATAGATAACCAAAACATTGACTTCTACTTACTTATACAGGCCCCAAAATTAAGAATTCAATTCAGTGAACTCTATCAAATCACCTCCTTACTTTAAGGAAGCTGGTGGTTGCTCTCGGTCTCATCTACAGTACAACAAAGGAAATATGCTTTCAGAGACAGAGTAAATGGTAGGGAGTAAATCAGTTACATTTTGGAGGAATAGAAGTCGAATGATTAATTAAAGTAAGACTATTGTGTATTATTTTTCAAAATTATTTTAGTTGGGCAGAGCATATCTCAACAATGGTTAAAAAAGCTAATACAGGTAGTAGGTTATATTTTTGACTACTTTGAAAAGGGCTAGGTTAAATCTTCCCAATTTAATATATTACATATGAACATACATACGTATCTTCCAGCAGAAACAGTATGTTCGTATGTACAATTTGGTGAGGCGGCAATGAGTAACATGTATTAAGGTGTTTTATACAACATTGTTGCTATATTTTAACATTTTTGTTGTTTGATATAATTAAGTTATAATACAATAAATTGTTTTTTTGATATTATATATACTCTGTGATTTTGATAATGAATGAACACTGGCATTATTTTATAGTTACGACATTATCAATAAATCAGTCAATCAAATAATTCCATGAAGTTCATAATTAAGCAATAAACCAAAACAGGGCATGGGTTATGCTGGGATTTACCCATGCCTGGTGTGGTTTGGTCACTAGGCCACAGGTCAAGTAACCAAATCCACATCAGAAGTGGGTAAATCCCAGCATAACCCACATACTGGAGTAGTTTATTGTGATTATACAATGTCTTCCCTTTAATTAAAAAAAATACTGTTTTTTAGTATTGTTAATTCATTTTAATTAAAATTTTTGTTCAACCAGAAAAAAATAGTTCCCAGTTGGTAGGTAGAAACATAGAAACCTAGAAACATAGACTTTGAAGGCAGATAAGGACCACTTGGCCCACCTAGTCTGCCCATTTCCCTACTTAGAGGATAAACTGCAGATCCTATTTAACCAACAGCCTATTTCTTCCTACCCGCCACAAAAATTGTCTTATATCTGTCCCATGCATTCTTGAATTCTCACACAGTTTTAGACCCCACAGCTTCCTCAGGAAGGCAGTTCCATGCATCCACTACCAGCAGGACCATACACCAGAGCTCCCTCCAGGAGTCATAGCTACACATGGGTGCCTAAGAGGTAATTACACTACCTCCAACAGCAGCACCCTTGTGAAGGGGGTTAGCCCATCAACACGCTTCGCACATCAATTGCCCCACCCATTAAAAAGCAGTAGTCCCAGCAATGACTCCCTGGACCCCAACATTCTGTCTGGTACTGCATCAGGTCCTTGCTCCACTCACCAGCCTTCTCAACAAATCCCTGCAAAGAGGCATATTTTTCCTTCCAGTCCCTTTGCAATGTCACTTATAAAAAAATTAAAAAGGACTGGGCATAGTACTGAACCATGCAGTACCCTACTAGTAACCCCACTTTCATCAGAGTGGACTCCATTTACAATTACTTTCTGTGTCCTGTTGTCCAGCCAATGTTTTACCCAGGCTACCACCCTGAGACCCACTCCCAGGCTGGTTAATTTGGCTATTGATCTTTTGTGTGGGACTGTGTCAGATGCCTTGCTAAAGCCTAGGTAGGCCATGTCCACAGCCCCTCCTTGGTCTAGTACTTTGGTCACCCAGTCAAAGAAATCAATTAGATTTGTCTGATACTACCTTCCCGATGTGAACCCATGCTGCCTTGGGTCCTGTGCCCCACTGGCCTCTAGGTACTCAACAAATTATTTTCTTCAGAAGTGATTTCATCACTTTCCCTACCACAGAGGTCAAACTGACAGGTCTGTAGTTTCCTGCCTCTGTCTTGAACCCACTTTTGTGAAAGGGAATCACATCTGCCTTCCTCCAGTCCTCAGGTACTACACCTTCCTCCCATGATTTATTAAAAAGGGCAGACAGTGGTGTCACTAGTTCTCTGCTTAATTCTTTTCAAATTCTGGGGGGAATTCCATCTGGCCCCATTGCTTAGTCCACCTTCAGTTTTAGGAGTTCTTTCAGAACCCTTTCTTTAGTGAAAGGATTGGGATTAACCCCCCTATCTAGAGTGCTTCTGTTAATTGGATTAGGCACATCCCCCACCTCCTGTTTTGTGAATACTGAACAGAAGTATTCATTCAGTATCCCTGCTTTTTCACTATCCCTCTCTGCCCACCAGCCGTCCATTCTATTCAGCCTCACTATCCCTCCCTTTGTCTTTCTATGCTCCCTGATATACCTATAAAAGGTTTTATCCCCCTTCTTAACCGAGTTGGCTATCTTTTCCTCAGTTTGGGCCTTTGCTATTCTGACTACCCTCCCTGCTTCCTTCTGCCTTAACTGGTACAGTTCTCTGTCCTGCTCCTCCTGTGTTTCGTCATACTTGCTAAATGCTATCTTTTTCTCCCTAACCTTCACTGCCACCTCTTTTGAGAACCATAGTGGCTTTTTCTTTCATTTGGGTTTGTTTATTTGTTTCACACAAAGGCTTTTTGCCTCTGTGATGGCAGTTTTGATTTTTCCCCATTGTTGCTCCACCCCTCCTTCTAGCCTGTTTGCTAGTGCTTTTCTAAGGCACTCTCCCATCTTGCCAAAAGGTAGAATACGTCCTCACTGGCACATGCTTACAGGATGAAAGAGCCTACGAGCTTTCACTTGTGCCCCCCACCCTGTCTTTCAACTGAGTCAGTCTTATGTTAACAACAGCGTGATTTTTTTTTTAAACCGAGAGCCTGACAGTTTGTATTGTGCATTTAGAGAGCATGGTGGGAGATCTCTAGTTTTATGTACTTTGAGTTGGAGCTGAGTTGTATTTTATTTTATTTTTTTTCAACTTTAGTAACTGTGGGGCACGTGGACCTTATACTAGCAATGAGGACCTCACAGCATCGAATTGAGGGACCATGAAAGAAACTGGAGTAACTGAGGACTTAATGTGCTGGCAGCAGCTCAATTTGGAGTGGAGTTTTGTTATTTTTCATTTTTTATTTTCAATCTTAGTAAGTGCTGTGGCATGTGGACCTTATCTTGGCATCGAGGACTTGGCAGCATTGAATAGAGTGATCATCATGGAATCTGGAGCAACAGAGGACTACAAGAGCTGGCAGCTGAGGCTGTCATTTGGAACTTGGCATGTAGTGCAGGAAAAGCCATGGTGCAACAGTGTCCTACATTGTGTTTTGCCATTTGTGTTTTTTGTTTTCAAGAGCTACAGTATGATGCTTTTGGTAAGATGTCATCAGAGTCAACCCAAAAGTTAAAAACAATTGATAGGCAAGCTGCAGATTTGAACTGTGGAGCAGGTGATTTGAATCGAGGACAGAGCAAGTGTGACCCATGATGGACACAGCGGTGAGAGGGAGTGAGTTTGCAGCAGCAGGGAGTCAGTGACTGAAGCTGCGGTGATAACACCAACTGATTTTTTTCTTGTCACAGGTGTTACAGGGGTTACTAGGAGAGTTGAGTGATATTGCATTTTAGAAGTTTCAGAGGCTTTTAACATGACAAAGGCAGCAGCTGAAACTGTGACACTTAAGTGGAACCTTTAACAGTTCTAACGTAACAGCTGTCATGTTTTGATTTATGGGGTTGGAGATATTTGAAAAAAAAATATTTTGAGTATGTGATGTGAGTTTGGGGACTGTTGGGGTCCAATAGACACTGCAGTGTTTGTTTGAATCTCCCACTTTTGCATTGCGTTTTAGTGGGGGACAAATATGGCCACTTAATGGTTTTGATTTTATGGTGTTGTATTTATGTTTTGAGAGATGTGGCTTACTGGTACCCTTTCCTGTGGGTTATGCCAAGATTTACCATGGGTAAAAGGTGCCATTCAGCCAATCAGATTAAAGAATTATCGGACCCCAAGTAAGCAATAATACCCGACATGGTGGGGTGTATTGGGAAATAATGGACCGGCCAGGGGCATAATGAGGCCCGATGCCACAGTTGGAGGCCATTATAGCCCTGGAAGGTCTGGTATTTCCCATTACCATCTACCCTGGAGGGTAATATTGCTCTTAGAAAATGTGCACTGTAAAGAAAAAAAAAGTTTAATAAATAAAAAAAGAAGTAAAAAATTAGCTTAAAATAATTTTTGTAATAAAGTAGTCCCTCTACCAGTATTGATTTTTGTACTGCTGGGGACTCCATAGTTTGGGAGGGGGGGAACTCTGCTGGTGTGCAGTTTGTGACAGAAGCTGCCAGTCAAGGGAGGGTTCCAAATATGCTATCTGGATACTGGATGACCGCTCAGTGAAAATACTTTTTTTATGCTACTGTGTGTCTGCTAGTAGTTTTGGAGAGAAGCGTGGTTTGGGAACATAGCAGAGGGACTTGTGGCATTTTAGTTGCTCATGATCTGGTGAATTGGGCCAGGGACTGGTAACAGCACTTTCCTGACTTGCAGTGCCCATGGATAGAGACATGCTGCCGGCTTTGGGCAGGTAATGGATTGACCAATCTTTGGGAGACTGTGGGACACGATATTGTGTTTTAACAGTTTGCTGGTAACAGTTGAAGAAAAAAAGTATTTGAAGTTAATTTAATCATTTTTACAGTTTTTTATAATGAGTTCTGTGCTTCCTTTGGGTTGTGGGGGGGGGGACGCCATGGCCTCGCTCAGTCATCCACTTACCAAGCAGTAATAAATGGCAGTTAGCAAGATTGAAGATTCAGGCTGCCCAAAAATATCCCAAATAGAAACTTGTGTTTCAGTGAGCATCTATTGAAACATACCCACCCACTGACATCAGTATCCTAGCCAATCAGAAAGCTAGGCCCATTTTCTAATGTGTAATATCAAATACAACATAAATATATCAAGTAGTGCATTGTAAACAATAGGATAATGAATGCTAGAAGGGAACACATTTCATTCATTTATTTTGTTATTTTGTTTAACTGGAAAGCAGATAGAAATATAGAATTTGGCGGCAGATAAGGACCACTTAGCCCACCTAGTCTGCCCATTTTCCCAACATACTGTAACACCGCAGACCCTACTCTATCTCTGGCTTTACCCTCTCTCCCTCCTTTCTTCCAGGGTATACATACTAAGGTCCTTTAGTCTCTACTCATAGGGCTTTTGATGCAGACCCTGCACCATTTTAGTTGCCCTCCTTTGGGCCACTTCTACTCTGTCTATGTCCTTCCAGAGATGTGATCTCCAGAACTGGACACAATACTCTAGGTGAGGTCTCATCAGTGATCTATACAGTGGTAACACCACCTCTTTCTTTCTACTGGTGATAACCCTCCCTTTGCACCCTATCATCCCAATAGCTCTCCCCACTGCCTTGTCACAATATCTGGCCACCTTTCGGTCATCAGACATGATTACCCCCTGACCTCTTTCCTGTTTGGTGGTCATTAAAGCAAACAGTTTTTACACCTCTAGAAGCCATCTGGTTGATCCTTTTTTTTTCTTTTGCATTCTTATTTTGCTCTGCCTGGAGGGAAACTCTCTCTGGCATCCACCCAGCCTCAGAGCTCTACCTCCTGCCTGAAGCACCCTCCCCCTCACCCTGTGCCGATCTAGCAGACCCCCCCCCCCAGCTCTGCACCCTCTGAGGTAGGGTCTCCATATTTTTTATTTTTATTTTTTTATTTTGCTGTATAATCAGAATTACAATCCTTTGAGTCATAGACTCTTTTGCAAAGGCTCCACGTCGTTTACAGGGGGTGGAGGGAGAACCAAAGTGCAAGGAAGACAGACGGAACAAGCAATTATATACAGGTTTCAATACAGACCGTTTTTTATACAGTGGCTCCACGGTGGTTACAGGGGGTGGAGAGACACAAGACAATATAAAGCATTAAAAGAAACACAATTTTTTTTTTTTTTACACTTTGATTTTTTCAGGTTACAGAATTGACATGGCACTTGAGAGGCATTTTAAAAGCTTATGGGAGGCATACATGTGGGCCCAAGACAGAGCTAAATGCAGAGGGTGGTTCGTAGGGACTAGGAAGTCCCTGAGTCAGTTATGGGGATGAAGGAGGAGAGAGCAGGCCTTATTGGCATTCACATTTAGAGTTTTCAAGGGGGTGTGTTCGAAGGCCTGTTTTGAAAAGTGCGATGCTGTGGGTCTGGGAGAGAGTAGGGGGGAGGGTGTTGAGCCATTTGGGGGCACGGTAGCGGAAGGATCTCTGCCCTAGAGACGTTCGACATGGGGGGACCGTGAAGGATGAGGTAGCTGACTGTCTGGTAGTCCGCCTGTGAGGGGCCGGGCTGATGATGGGGAGTAGCCCTGCTGGAGTAAGCTGGAGGTGGATCTTTTTTGCTAAGATGCAGGTTTGATATTTGAGTCTTTGATGGAAATTAAGCCAACCTGTTTGTGTGTACAGATCACAGGTGTGGGTGAGTCTGTCACAGCCAGTAACGAGGTGGCAGGCTTTATTAAGCGCTGTGATTATGCTACTTAGGGTGGAGTTGTCAGCGGTGCCATAGATAACAATCCCGTAATCGAGAAGTGAGAGGATGGAGGAGGTGACAGCTATCTGCATGGCATGGACAGGCAGGCTGTTCTTGATCCTGTAGAGGGTACCAATTCTGGAGTTTATCACTGACGAGAGGAGGCGTACATGTCTGTGATAGGAGAGGGAGGTATCTAAGGTGACACCTAGATATTTAAAATGAGTAACATGTTACAGATGGGTACCATCCAAGTTTGTGATTTGGAGTGTCATCTGGCTGTGTGGGCTTTGGTGATGTGCAAAGGTCATGGACTTAGTTTTGGAATAGTTAATGATCAGGCAGTGTACAGTAAACCAGTTTTCCAGCTCCCTGAAAAACCCCTGAAGGGAGAGCTGGAGAGTGTCTGGCTGTGGGTGTTGCCAGTAAAGAACAGCATCATCAGCATAAAGTAGAAGATGATCACTGCAAGCTTTGGGGAGTGAGTTAAGGAAGAGTGTAAAAAGCAATGGGCCCAGAATAGACCCCTGTGGAACACCTGAGCACACAGGTTTGGGGTTGGAGATGGTGGAGTTGATTCTTACTTGCTGAGAGCGACCCGAGAGGTAGTTCTTGAACCAGGCCGAGACCTCAGTGGCTACATTTAGTTGTGGCAGGACTTGGATGAGAAGATTGTGATTGACCGTGTCAAATGCCTTTGTTAAGTCTACATAGATGGCCCCAGCAATAGATCCTTGGTCTAGGGCCCCATGGATGAACGTGGTTAGTTCAGTGAGGGCCGTGATGGTGCTGTGGCCAGCACGGAACCCATGTTGTTCCTTACTTAGGATGATGTGTCTCGTAAGGTGCTCTGTAAGCTGGTCTGAGACTATTTTTTCAAGTGCTTTGGAGAGAGGAGGGAGTATTGAGATTGGTCTATAATTACCGGTGTAGGTGGGGTCGCCATTCTTTAAGATAGGAGTGATCAAGGCTTTCTTCCAGTTAGAGGGGAATTGGCTGAGGCAGAGTGAGAGGTTAAGAATTTTTGTGAGATGGGGTAGTGTGACATCGAGGGTAAGCCTAATAAGTTTTAGGTCCAGGGAGTCATTGCTAAAGCAAGTGTTAGCGATAGCTTTGGAGATATAGCGTTTGGCCAGGTTGTCGGGAATGGTTCAGAGCCGGAACAGGGGTGGGAGGTCTATATTCTCTGGACATGGTGTGGGTGGAGTTTTGGGAGGGTGGAAGAAATTTGGGGGAGGATATGTGAGAGGTCAGAGAAGGAGTTGTTGAGGGCTTCAGCGATTTTAGCTGAGTCTTGAGTAATGTCCCCTTCACATTGAGTTGGGTAGGGGTGGGGAAGTGAGTTTTGCCGCTGATTTCCTGAATGTTGCTCCAGAATTTTTTCCTGTCTCCCCAGGAGGTAGAAAGGGTATGCTGGTAGTATTCAGCTTTTGCCCTGTGAGTTGCCCAGGTGCATTTATTACGGCGCCTCCCTATATATTTGTCTGTCCCTAGTGCGCTGTGTGTCTATGGCCTTGTGCCAAAGGTTGTCCCTGTGTTGCATAAGGTTTATAAGGGAAGGTGTGATCCAGGGGGTAGTCCTGGTTTTCACCACCTGCTTTGTGAAGAGGGCAAATATATCACAGGCTTTGTTAAACGTAGTTATGAAGTGGGTAAGGGCGGTATCCACTGTCTGTGCGTTATATATGGGTAGCCAGTTGCTATTTACAAGGTATTCTTTGAGGCAGTCAAGGCCTCCTTTTTTGAGCTTACAATGCCATGTGGTGGTTGGTGGTGCTGGGGGGAGTTTACCCGACCACCAGCAGATAACCGGGGGAGTGGTCACTGATAGCATCTGGGAACACTGAGGCCCGGGTGATGTTATGTGGTCTGTTTGTGAAAATAAGGTCTAATAGTGTGGAGGTCCTGGTTCTTGTGTCACACCTTGTTGGTGAGGTAACAATTTGGGTGAGGTCCATAGCCTGTGCTGCGTCTTTGTAGATGGAGGAGGATGGGGATAGCCAATCAATGTTGAAGTCGCCCATTAATATAGATTCGTTAGCATTTGGGAGGTGAGCGATAGTGCGTAGGATTGATTCAAATGCAAGTTTCTGGTTTCTCGGGGGGATATAGGAAGCAATGATGTGGATAGCTTTGGTGCCCAGGCTAATTTTGACTGTAAGTGTTTGCGCCCCATGTTCTGGGGGGGGGGTGTCCACGACTGTGGCACTGAGTGTAGATTTAACGAATATTGCACAGCCACCCCCACGCTTATCAGGTCTATCTGCCCTAAAAAGGTTATAGTTACTTAGGGAGACTGCATTGTTGGGGATTTTTTGGGATAGCCAGGTTTCTGAGAGGGCTAGAATGTCAGGAGCATGTTGGGTAATCCAACCTTGAAGTAGCGTGTGTTTTTTAGGAAGACTACAAATATTAATTGAGGCCAACAGTCTTCCCTGAGGTTTGTTTGGGGGGGTTTGTGATGGGGAGGTCCAGGGTTGGGGTGAATATTTCCGAATAGCAGGAGTAGGAGTAGTGTGTGCCTCAGTAGAGAGAGCCTGCAATGCTTGTGGGACCCAAGCTGAGAGTGATAGGGTGTTTAATTTTTTTGTTGTGGGTGGGTACTGGTAGACTAGAGATGACGCTGGGAAGCAGGGAGGTTGCAGGGGGGGCGCGACATCACGTCTTCGTGGGTGGAGGGGGTCTGAGGTGTATGCTGGAGTAGGGCAGAGGTACAGTGTTGACCCATCAGTAAAGTGGGTGTAATTGCAGGAGTATGAGAGAGAAGGTAAATTAGGACAAATTGATGTTGGTGTGCAGCGTAGGAGTGTCTCTGCCAGCCAATGTCTGGGGTAGATGAAGGGATAGTGAAGTTGGTGAAGTCATGAGGTGGAGGAGCCACAGGGTGGGGTTGCAGAGCAAGGAGAGTGAGCCTGCTGGTCAGTAATGTTGTGATTAATAGAAGATGCATAGTGACTTTATGTCAAGAGGGAATGTGCGACTGCGGCCTCTAGTGATGGAATTGTATAACCTGCAGCTGGAAAAGTGGGCTGATAGGTTATTTCGCCCTGTCACCTGACTTGAACAGGGTATAAGTTCAGGAGTCGACCAAGGGTGGTGGTGGGAAGCCAAACGCGTAGCGTTCGGTGGGGCTAAGCCTGATCCGAAACTCGCAGGGCAAGGCAGCTGCTTTTCTGCTGGGGTGAACGAGTGGCAAGGCTGGGGGCTGGTGGCCGTTTTAAAAAGGTTCCACACAGCATTGGATTCCTTAGGTGAGCAGCTAATTACCTGGCTCAGAGTGCTGTGCTTGTCTTTATGGCAAGGAGAGCTTCTCGGCTGGCCCTCACGACCTCCGGTCTCCACGGGGGAGGGGGGGTGGTCTGTGAAGAAAATGGAGAAGACAAGGGGTGTAAGTAGGCAGAGGGAAAGATTAAAGCGATTAAGTAGCAGGGCGGGCTGGGAGCTGGTTGGGGGGAGATGAACAAAGGAGCTGGGGCTGCTGATCAAATTATGGCCCTGAGAGCTGTTGCAGTGACTGCAGGTTTCAGTATCAAAAGCACACTTAAAGAGTCCCTCTAAAGCCACACAGAAATTGTCCAACTTCACTTAATCTACAAACAATCCCACTGTAAAAGAACAGAAATTCTAATTCTTTTTTGTCCCAAACGACTTACAGGCAGGGGACTGGAATATGCACAGAGGCAATATTTTAAATCAGATACTGGCCCTACAGGCTGCTCAGGTGTTTCAGTTCCTTAAATATATTTTTTTTTCAAAAGAAAAAAACTTGCACGTCTGTGCCCAACAGAGGACTGGCCACCAAGTTCGCAGTTCGGCTCCTCTCAGGGTGCTCTGTCTAAAATCTAATTTGCCAGGTGGATGGGGGGAGGATGCGAGGAGAGGTGCCCAGTCTTAGAGTGTGGCTTCTGGAGGCTGGTGATGCCTTTGCCTTTCCCCACTGGTGGGAATTTTCTTGGTTATGCCCAACCTCCCCTTAGAGCCCGGACATGCAATGACATCTGGTGACATCCACTGCAGCTCTGCATCCCCACTACATAGCCCTAGAGCATAGCAGTGCCTCTGGCTTCCACCGGGGGCCACTGTGGTGCCATGCTGTCCCTGGACCCCTCCCTGAGAGAGGAGAGCAGTCCTACCAATGCTCAATCCTCTCTCTCCCCCCTGCCAACCCCCGGTGGCCTGGGCTTGTTCTCAAACCCCGGTCACCTGCGTGGCGTGAGGTGTGGCATCCAGTGCCTCAACCCTCAGCGCCACTGCGCTGGCTCATCTGGTTGGTCTTTTATTGGATACCCAGTATTCTGATATGTGTTTGATCTTTTTTGGTGAATTTATAATCTAATTTTGTTGCCTTTTAAGGACCCTGAATCCATCTCTCCTCAGCAGTTGCTGCTTTCTCTTTTCATACTTCCCAAACATTCTGTGACATCACAAACACCTTTCCAGGCCATTCAGATGAACAGCATGCAATTGGTGTTTCTGGTGTCATAGAATGTATTAGAAATATGAAAATCAAGAGCAGTAGCTGGTGAAGAGAGTGGGACTCAATGTAGATCAGAAGGCACCCCAAAGTTAGATTATTTATTTATCAAAAAAAATCATCAAAGCATGTCAGAATACATAACTGGCATGGAAAGGAAGATGGAAGGGCAGTTAACTATATAAAAATGAATAAAAATATTTTCCTATCTTCTTTAATACTAATCCCCCCATTTTGTATTCTGCCCTTGGGCTTCTGTGCCCAAAGTGCATGATTTTGCACTTCTTCACATTGAAACTTAGCTCCCACACATGCAAAAAGGCATACCTTTCCTTCTAGCCCCTCTACAATGTTGCTAATAAAGGCATTAAAGAGGACTGGTCCCAGTACTAATCCTAGTGGCAGCCATCTGGTCATCCTCCCTTCTCTGGAGTGAACTCCATTTACCACCACCCTCTGCCTCCTGTCCCCTAACCAATTCCTCACCCAGTTTATCACCTTTGGACCCACTCCTAAGCAGCCAAGCTTGTTTACAAGTCTCTTATGTGGAACAGTGTCCAAGGCCATAGTGAAGTCTAGGTAGGCCTCCTCCAGTGCTCCACACTGATCTAATTTCCTGGTCACCCTATCAAAGAAATCTATCAGAAATCTATCAGATGTGCTTGACATGACCTCCCCACAGAGAAACCATGCTGCTTCAGATCTTGTAAGTCATTGAATTTAAGATATTCCACAATCCATTCCTTCAGTAGTGATTCTATTAATTTCCCCACCACTGAAGATGGGTATAACTGCCATTTTTCACAGTGTCCATACACATAAGAGACATAAATGCAACAATATAAAATAGACAAAACCATTACACAAAACCTGAGCACTCATACAGTATCATTCATTTAAGTCTCCAGAGTTTAATTTTGAATATTGACAGTTTGTTACAGTAACCCCTTGCTATAAGGAATGAATCTAGAGCCATAAGATGCATTTGTTATAGCTCCTTGTTCGTTTTACTGAGGTAAGCTACGTCTGGTGCTGGCACTTCATTGGCTGTTCACAGACACTGATTTATAGTCAACAGTGCCTTATTACACGTAGGTGCTGAGCAATTTTTACGTTTTATTTTATAGTGGGACATTTAGTGACTTAGTGACTGATGTATTTTTTTTTATTGCTTTTTGTTTAGTGCTGCATGCTTAGTGATTCACGCCTTGTGCTTCACATAGATCATCAGGGATTTTGTACAGCACTGATACTGGACTGTGCTACTGTACTGGATCCTCAGCTCTTGTCACTCTTGTCAGTTCTTCAGAAAAAATCTGTCATCGTGGTCTGCTAAGTTTCCATTTCACCAGCTACATCATTTGTAAAGGAGTCATGCTGGTGCATCTATATGATTTTAATGGGGTCAACATCTTGTTTTGACAACCACACCAAATTTTGAAATTTTCCAATACACAGAGGCTTGCTCTTATCATTCCCTGTTGTACTGCAGCAAAATAAAAACATTACCCAGTCCTTACTGACCTTAAAGCCCTTGCTCACTTTTGATTTACTGCAACTGGCTAAGGTCACATCTGGAAGGCAATACCCCAAACAAGCCAGTTTTGTCGGCATTGTAAACTTGAGTGGGGGCGTATCCCCCATCAGCCAGAATTTGTTTTAGTCCAGGGATGAACTCAGCGGCAGCATCGTCATCACAGGAGCGTTGCTCACCGGTGACACACACTCACCATATACCGTGCCAATGGTGAAATCTCCACAACCTTCCAGTGGAAGATTTGAAATTTGAGCTGTCCAAATAAATTTCTTTTGTGAATTGTAAGGCATTTTCTCGCATAATGCTCTCAGGGACAGGGATTTCACTTGCCCTTTGTTAGGAGAATCGGAGCTGAGTCACATCGTCAATCACTCCCTCATCTGCCCTCCTTAGTTTTTTCCTTTTTAGCCCCTCAGATTCATCTCTCTGCAGAACAAAGTCCTGCAAGGAAGTTTTTTTCTTCCACCAGGTACAGATCGTGGATTTGCTGTACCCCGTCTCCACCGAAAGCTTGGCCAAGCTTTCATCAGCATTCAGTCTGTCAAGGATTGACAGCTTTGTCTGCACCAAATATCCAGACCTCTTCATGAAGCTTCTGCAGTTAAGACTACTGTATCTGACACAGTGACAGATCGATGCAGTATTTATAGTCCATGGCAGTGCTTTAATTGAGAAATTGATTAATTGATTACAGTATTTAGCAAGGGACAGCAGCAGTTTTATTGTTTTTTTTTGTGAACTACCACAAGACCGCAACAGAGCAAGTAATGGACTAGGGACTTGGGAAATGAAAACGACAGGTTTATGGTTTGGGAGTCATATGAACCATTCGCTATAGCCGAGTATTCGATATAGCAGGGTTTATAATAGTGAGGGGCTACAGTACATGACAATACAAAACTTACTAGTTTGTTATAAAAGATACCTGCTTTAAATTAAAATGCTATTTCCTCAAAAGTAGTAACAAAAATGGAGTAGAAATTAAAAATGTAACCTGAGTCCTAGTGAAACAAGCATTTGTCAATGCCGAATGTTTGCTTGCTGGCACTGTATTAGCACTGGAAGCGCATGAGTTAGACAGACGCAGAATAGGAAGGGCAGTGAAGTACTGAAGTGACGCCCAACCACACCCCACCCTGCATAGATGGACAGGTAGTGGGGTGTGCCTTTGGGTCATCATCTATAACACTCACACCATTTCACCACACTGTATCCTTCAGACACTGACAAGTGCTGAGGTGTGCCTTGGGGTGTTCGGCTTTACAGTCACCCCAATCCATAAAGAAATACACTGAAATGGGTGCAGTATAGAAGAACTGGGTGAACTTTGGGGCTGAAGACTCCAAGGCACATGTCGATGCCTGTCAGTGGCTGCAGGGTGGGGGTGGGGGTGGAACAGCATGAGCATTACAGCCGGAAATCCAAAGGCACACCCCTGACTCCTGTCAGTCTGTACAGGGTGGGACATTATGGTTAGAACCCTAATGCCCCGGGGAAGTTTGTTGATATTGGCACTACAAATTTTCAACATGGCCTTTTTTGTGACCCCATCTCATGAAATCATTTGGGACCTCTGCTCATGAACAGTGGCACTGTGATTTTGTTAATCTGTCCTGAACATTGAATTCCCACTGTGAACACGCTGTAGCAGTACAGCTGTGCCATTGTGTTGGCCATGTTTTCTGTTTAAATAAATTATATACAATACCTAGCCATCGATTTTTCTCTGTGGAGATGGACAGTTATTATTTTCCGTAATAACAGGCTGGTTATTATGACATTCATGCACACAATAAATACTCTAACTTTGCGTATGACAGCATCTTCATCTCTGGGTCTCCCTCAGTGAAAAGCAGCTGCAGCATTCTTCAGTCAGTCATCACTCTGATTTGGAAACAAACTGTTGATCAGGGAATCGGTATATGTCCCTCCAGTATTTTATTTATTTATTTTGAAACAAAGAGATGCACTCTAAACTGTAAGTAGTGAACTTCAGTTTAATAATCTTTCAGATGTTCACCCGGTATCAGAGCTTACCACTACCATTAAAAAGCCATCACTAACCCACCTGACTCCAGGCACTTTTGGGCAACTTTACTTAAAAAAAGGTAGTTATTTAGAAGTCTATTTTTTGCTCTATGGACAAGAAAAAATGGTAAACTACTAGAGTTTACTCAGCTGCCTACATTACTGCAACTATGCCTGAACTGAACAGAGCTGATACTAATGATGATGCTTATGATTGGGGGATCGATGGCCAGCAATTATATCAAATCAGGCATGGGGTGGAATGGCTTCTCAAATTTAGTGTACATTCTTGGTATGGGATGCTTTTATAACCCCCTCGCGCTTCTCTCTTGGGGTCTATGTAGCAACCCTCATCTTGGGTATACATTAAATTCTTGTAACACACACCACCCCATGCATTATTCTTTGTATATTATATTTTCATTGCTGCAATGATGTGCACGCCACCTTTCTTTTGCCCACTAGGGTGCAAACTGTAGTGGTTTAACTAATTCACCTGGTCCACTTCATTCAAACCGTGGTGAGTCAGTAGAATTAAAGATCCACCTATCTCCCTTAAAAGTTCACCATTGTCCTAAAGAATTGAACTCCTGAAGTCTGAGGTGTTTAATTCCTTCTGAGAACTAAACTTGCAGCTGTGTTTATTTATTAATTTATTTATTTACTGTTTGTTATCAGGTAGTTTACTAGACAATAAGCTGCCTATTTTCAGGCATGTCCAAAATGTAATGTTGACAGGCATTTGGGGTAGCTCTGAGGTAAACATCACTGCACATAGACTTTTCAGTCTCTGAGAGTGTGTACATTTGGTATCCAGCAGGGCATTAGCCCCACTTGGCTTCCTATAGCTCTTCATTTTCACTGTTTGCCCAGGCATACCTCTTAATGTGATGTCCGGTCAACAGGAAGATTTCAAAACAGAACAGAGGTTCAGAATTTGTGATTATAATCACTGTGTTCTAAATGAAGCCAAGAGAAAAGTGGGGGAATTAGACAGGGGAAGTCTGTTGCAACTGAAGAGAAAAATAATCGTTAAAGACTAACACCCTTCAAGCAGATAATACAGTATGTCTATGATTCCAAGGGGAAGGGGCATAAGTTGCAGGGTCTACTGAGGAGAGAGACTTTTTGGATTTTCAGGCTAACCCACTTGAAATCACAAGAGATGAACAACACTATCGATTACAAGTCATTTCTTTAATGGAGGAGGCACAGCTGATGCAACACCTCAGTACTGACTGAGCACTATTAATTAAAGTGTGCTCCCGAGTACACCAGGAAGAATTCATGCTGGTTATTGAGGTCTGAAACTGATGGTTACTGTTGGTTGCAATTAATCTAAAAAGTGTTGCACAGTAAACAAGTGCCTCTGTTACATAATATGATTTTTGCAGTCTATGACAAGCCATCACTCCAATGTCAATATTGCAAATATTAGAAATATAAAACAGTAATATATTAGATGAATTGCTTTGCTATGGTCCTAACACTTGCGTCTTTTGCTCCATTTAAATGTATCGTTTTCTATATTTGTAGCATCTGTCATCATTACAAGCCTGAATGTGACTGAACTGATGTAGGGTGCTGAACCAGTAATCTGACAGGAACAAGAATGAAAGACGAAAGTTATGACAATCTACCCAGGCATGATCTGAAGACTTTCACCTGCACAATAATGACAAATCCTGCTTTCAAATTTGGACTGCTTTTATCAACAGTTGCTATCACTGTGATCTAAATCTGGTTGTTAATATGGCGAGGACACTGGGGACACACATTTTCCATTTAGTTGTACTGCATTTGCACTTTAATATGATAACATCATTTTGCACTTATCTGTTGTACTTATTTTATGGTGAAGCCTCTATATGACACTCCTGCCCTTCACTATGGAATAACTCTCAGCGTTCTTTAAAACTAGCTTCTACCATCTGCTTAGGAGCATTCAAAACTCTTAAACTGCTATCCTAGAGGGGTCGATTTTATAAATGTTATTTTAAGAAAAGAAACCTTTAGGATTTTAAAATTGAAGGCTTACACCAGTCCTGGTTTAAACTGGGGCTTTGATAGAAAATCATTTTTGATCAATAGAAGCTGAGCTTTATCTGATGTTTGAGATATTTCTGCATTTTTGCACAAATAATTTTGATATATAGTAATGGAACATAATCAAGGCCACTGATTTACGGTGATTAAAACAATTAAATTCCGTTTTCAAGACTTAAGATTCTGGAATTTCACCGGTGATTGTTACTCTAATTTCTGGATTTTACCAGGATTCTGTTATCATTTTTTAGTATGTGCATAAATAATCAGAATTAAAGAAGGCTTCATATACAGAGCATTAAATAAAGCAAACTGAAAATAGTACAGGAAGGAATTAAAAGAAAAACACACTTTTTTATAGATTTCCTGATTTGATAGAAAATGCCAGATTCCATTAAATCTTCATTTTTACCGGTTTTCAGGCAGCCCTAATTCCGAAATTTTACTGGATTTTCCAGTAAAAACCGAAAAACAGTGGCCTTGAACATAATGTATTTCAGAATGGTTTCATCCCTTTTTCCTAGGATTGTTGTCTTACAATATGCTTTTTGTATCTTTGGCTGCTTCATTTTTAAAAGAAGCTTCCCTTAGTTCTCTTCTAAAAATCTGCCCCCCCCCCCCCACAGATTCTAGTTTTTCTCAATTTGACCTCCCTATATGTTTTATAGCCTATATTTTGGACATGCATATGTGTTTTTTTATTCCCTATTTTGTTCCTGTCTTTTATTCATTTATTAAGATGTTACTATATAACATGAGTTTTAATGTTATTGCTGCAATTACTGTGTATTTAAGAACACACATTGATTTCCCCTTAATGTGTTTCTATCATTCAAGCTGTGTGGTCATTGGTGTTTTTTTTTAAATCATCACTGTGACATCATAAGTGATATGTGTATTTATAAGTGTTCTTATTACATGTTGTTTAGCCTTTGGTTAAGGGTCCTAGTGAGCAGAAACTCATCAGGCATGTGTCTTTTACAATAAATCTTGTTTGTTTTTTACTTTCGCTTGTGCGCATGCGCAAGGAACATTTTGGGAGAGTAGCACACTTGGAGGTGTACCTCTCCCATCCAATGCACTGCTCCCTTGAGCAGGCGTGGCGGTCTTGCACCAATGGGTGCAGGAGCTCTGTATGACAGCGGTGTTCCTCTGCTTCAAAGGAAAGCACCGCTGCCATACTGAGCGCTGCCATCATGCCATCCCCCCTCGCATCATGTGCTGCCCCCACGCGCATCACGCCGCCTCCCCAAAGCTTTGGTGCCACGCTGGGAGCCACCCCAGCGTGTCAAACATTAGTTTGTTTTGCCGACTGGGGTGCCCAATCCCCGTCAGCTCCTCAGCCCCCAGCCATCTTCTGCTATGCGGGAGCCCACTCCAACATAGCAAACATCCCATGTCATCTTTTTTTACACTCAAAATAAAACGTCTCAAGGCCTCCCAGCCCCCACAACCCGCACCCACCCACTGCGCACTCCAGCCTCCTCACTCCCCCACCCCATACTTACCTCCGGACTCCGGCGTGACAATCTTCGGTGGACCGGGAACACGTCTGCACTCTTCAAAGGCGACCGCGAACTGAGGAAATGCCGGTAAGCTGTATAATGGGCTAGATAGGGGGGTTTCAACTTTATGCATATCTCAGTCATTTTGGGAATTTTTGCCAAATTTTCAACATTGGGTTTTAGGACCTCTTCTCATGAATGATTTCACTGTCATGGTGTTATTCGGGCCCGAAGGGTGATTTTGCAGGCACTGCGCAGTCACTGCGCAAAATCACTCTTCAGTCTCAAATAACACCATGACAGTGAATCATTCATGAGATGGATCTAAAACTCCATGTTGAAAATTAGATAAAATTCCAAAATGACTGTTTTACGAGCGTGCATTGCGCAGTTTCTACACAGGCTCGTAAGTTTGTGAATTTTCAATATTTTCACTCCAGATTTTCAACATTGCCATTTTATCACACCTTCTTATGAGATGTATAGCTGTCATTTTTCACATCTCACCCAAAATGTGTTTCCACCCATGTAGCGCACAGTGGCGCAGTCGGTGTGCGAAATCAATGTATGGAACACATTAATAAAATCACAGTGACACTGTTTATGAGCAGAGGTCTTAGAATGGCTATGTTGAAAATTTGGTGAAAAATTTCCTAGAAATGACTGTTTTACAAGCGTGCGTTGCGGAGTTCCTATGCACGCTCGTAAGTTTGCGAATTTTCAATATTTGCACTCCAGATTTTCAACATTGCCATTTTACCACACCTCCTCATGAGCAGTACAGCTGTCATTTTTCACATCTCACCCAAAACATGTTTTCACCCATGTAGCTCACAGTGGTGCAGTCGGTGTGCGAAATCAATTTATGGAACACATTAATAAAATCACAGTGACACTGTTTATGAGCAGAGGTCTTAAAATGGCTGTGCTGAAAATTTGGCAAAAAAATTCTTAAAAATTACTGTTTTTCGAGTCTGCGTTGAGCAGTTTCTACGCATGCTTGTAAGTTTGTGAATTTTCAATATTTTCACTCCACATTTTCAACATTGCCATTTACCACACCTGCTTATTAGCATTGCAGTGGTCATTTTTCACATCTTGCCCAAAACATGTTTCCGCCCATGTAGTGCACAATGGCACAGTCAGTGTGCGAACTCAGTGTATGGGACACATTAAGAAAATCACAATGTCACTGTTCATGAGCAGAGATCTTAAAATGGGTATGTTGAAAATTTGGTGATAAAATTCTGACAAATAACTGTTTTACGAGTGTGAGTTGTGCAGTTCCTATGCACGCTCGTAAGTTTGCGAATTTCCAATATTTTCACTCCAGATTTTCAACATTGGCATTTTACCACACCTCCTCATGAGCAGTACAGCTGTCATTTTTCACATCCTGCCCAAAACGTGTTTCTGTCCATGTAGCGCACAATGGCGCAGTCCGTGTGTGAACTTAATGTATGGGACACATTAGGAAAATCACAGTGACACTGTTCATGAGCAGAGGTCTTAAAATGGCTGTGTTGAAAATTTGGTGAAAAAATTCCTAGAAATGACTGTTTTACGAGTGTTCATTGTGCAGTTCATATGCACTCTCGTAAGTTTGCGAATTTCAATATTTTCATTCCACATTTTCAACATTGCCATTTTACCACACCTCCTTATGAGCACTGCAGCTGTCATTTTTCACATCTTGCCCAAAACGTGTTTCCGCCCATGTAGTGCACAATGGCACCGTCGCTGTGTGAACTCAGTGTATGGGACACATTAAGAAAATCACAGTATCACTGTTCATGAGCAGAGATCTTACAATGGCTATGTTGAAAATTTGGTGAACAAATTCCTAAAAATAACTGTTTTACGAGCGTGTGTTGTGCAGTTCCTATGCACGTTTGTAAGTTTGCAAATTTTCAATATTTTCACTCCAGATTTTCAACATTGCCATTTTACCACACCTCCTTATGAGCAGTACAACTGTCATTTTTCACATCCTGCCCAAAACGTGTTTCCGCCCATGTACTGCTCAATGGCGCAGTCGGTGTGCAAAATCAATACATGGCACACAGTAAGACAATCACAGTGACACTGTTCATTAGCAGAGGTTTTAAAATGCCAGTGTTGACAATATGGTGAAAAAATTCCTAACAATCACTGTTTTACCAGTGTGCATTGCACAGTTCCCACACACGCTCCTAGGTTTGTGAATTTTCAATATTTCCACTCCAGATGTTCAACATTGCCATTTTACCACACTTCCTTATGAGTAGTACAGCTGACATTTTTCACATCCTTCCCAAAACGAGTTTCCGCCTATGTAGCGCACAATGGGTGTAACAAAAACGTCATGCTGACAATTTATTGTGCAAATACCAGCAGTCGTACAGGGCATTAAGGTACAGCACCATACATGCCAAACACCACTGCAAATACCTGCACGCGAACGTTTGGCATTGACAAATGCTTATTATACTGCAGTGTCAGTGTTTACTGGTGGTTGGAGTGTGCCTGTTTATGAAGCTGTGACAAGTTTAATTTTTCCAAGTGCACCCCAGCCGAGTGTGAGCCCTTCTGTGGTTTTCCATGTCTTGATTTTTGGGCTTATACACACACGTTTCGGGTAAGTTACCGGAGTAGAACCACCAGTCGAAATTACTGCTGACTTTATTTTACTGCTATTAGTATAAAATTAAACTTTTTTTGGTATGTCTTTGGAATTTACACCGAATTTGGTCTTTGGAGGCACGCAGCCACCTGATTCTGCACAGCTGTTTGGTTTTGTGAGTGAACTATTACGAGCCACTGGGACAGCTAATCTATTCATTTTAGATGAAACAGGAGGCAATGTGATAGGTCCTCAAGCCCTGTCTCTGAAAGATGAAACTACTTTGCTTTGCAAAGGGTTGAACTTTGTGCCTACTGCTTCCATTGACAAAGTCCAGACTATGATTGATGTTAATCTTTCATGCAGGAAACTGAACTTGTCTGCCCTGTTCAGTAATTCTGCCTCATATGGCAGGAACGGTAATACTCCTACAACTAATTTTAGACCAAATTCTACATTCTGTCTCCTGAACTGTGATGCTGTAGACATTTTTCGTAAACTTGTTGAAAATGATCTGAATGAACTGTTCGAGAATTTACTCCAACCCAGTTTTGATGATTTAACATGTGAAGAAAGAAGAGCTTTGGAAATTTTAAAACATGACTCGAATATTGTTATTAAACAAGCAGACAAGGGGACAGTTGTGGTGCTATTAAATAAAGGGGACTATGTGAATGAAGTTCATTGTCAATTAGGTAATAAGACTTTTTGTGAGAGACTAAATCATCACCCAACATGGGAATTCAAAAGTGTGACTGATGAACTGGTTAATAATATGTGTCTGGAGGGCCATATTGACAAGCATGAGAGAGACTTTTTGATTAGGGATGTTCCAATTATGGCTACTTTTTACCTACTCCTTAAGGTCCATAAGACTTTAATAAATGCTCTCGGTCAACCCATAGTGAGTGGGATAGGGTGGTTAATGGAAAGTCTTTCTCAGTATTTGGATTATTATTTGAGATCCTTTGTAGTGGAATTAACTTCTGATTTAAGGGACACAAAGGATGTGTTAAACCTATTTGCTAATCACTACAGTGAGTTTCCCTTGACTTTAGTCACCCTTGATATAGAGTCACTATATTCCAGTGTTGTCCATGAGGGGGCAAGGGATGCAGTTTCACATTTTCCAAATCGAGACACCTCACATAACTTACCCCCAATAGAGTTCCTTTTAAAATTATTTGAGTTTGTTTTGAATTTAATATTTTCACGTTTGACAAAGTGATTTATAGACAAATCAAGGGGAACTCAATGGGGGCTAAATGCATTCCATCGGTAGCTAATCTATACATGGGTTAGTGGGAGCAACAACATGTTTTTGGTGTTTCAAAAAATTATTTTTCTAAACATATAGTTTTCTGGAAAAGATTTATCGACGATGGATTGCTTTTTTGGACAGGAACTGAATTACAACTGCATGAATTTATTAATTTTCTACACACCAGTAATGAGAATTTAAAATAATTTTTTACTACCAGCAAAGAGAAGCTGATTTATCTGGATATTCAGATTTTACAAGACTCGAGTGGTAATCTAAGTTCAGATATGTATAAGAAAAGTGTAGATGGGAATACTGTGCTGGTAGCTACCATCCCTCAAATACCTTGGCCAGCATCCAGCAGGGAGAATTTTTGCACATCAATAGGAATTGCAGTGATGACATGTACTTCCACAAGAATGTGAATATTTTGGGACAACGTTTGGTTGAGAGGAGTTACAGTAGGGGTAATATAAAGAAAGCAATCGCAAATGTTCAAACCATGGACAGAAATACTTTATTGCAAAATACTCCTATGGAAATAAGAAAAAAAGAAAGGAAGATAAATGTAGTTACCACTTATTCTGCACATGTATCAGTTTTGTTCTAGCATCATCTCCAAGTATTGGAGTGTTTTAGTAGCAGAGGAAAATCTGCAAAATGTTGCAGAGCAGTCACTGAGATTTTCCTGTAAGAAAGCCATGAGTCTGAGGGACAATCTGGTGCATAGTCCATTCACTGACAAAAGAGATCAACACATGTGGCTTAAAAGACCTGTTGGGTGTTTTAAATGCCAGAACTGAATTTATTGTAATGTCATTTCTACCAGTAAAACTTTCACATCTTATAATAATAAGAGAGTTTTTTTCAATTAGAAAAATGATGAATTGCAATACAACTGGCATAACTTATCTGGCTACTTGCTCCTGTGGAGAGTTCCATATGGGGAAGACAGAAAGAAGTTTCAAGATTAGTGTGGGGGAACATCAGAGGACAATAGTGAACAAAGATGAAATGTATGCGACAGCGGCACACGTTGTGGCACATCTTTCTGACTATTATGAGCACAGCTTCAAGTATATGGCAATAGATAAAGTGTGTCCCATTCCATTCCTAGAGGGGGAGATTTTAGAAATGTTATTTTAAGAAGAGAACCCTTTTGGATTTTAAAATTGAAGGTTAACACCAGTCCAGGTTTAAACTGGGGCTTTGATATAAAACCATTTTTTGATCAATAGAAGCTGAGCTTTATCTGATGTTTGATATAATTTCTGCATTTTTGCACAAATAATTTTGATATATAGTAATGAAACATGATGGATTTCAAGATGGTTTCATCCCTTTTCTAGGACAATTTTATTACAATGTGCTTTTAGTATCGTTGGCTGCTTTGTTTTTTAAAAAGCTTTCCTTAGTTCCCTTCTAAAAATCTGCCCCCCTCCCACATTCTTGGTTTTTCGATTTAACCTCCTTATATGTGTTTATAGCCTATATTTTGGACATGCATGTTTTTTTATACCCTTTTTTGTTCCTGTCTTTTATTCATTTATTAAGATGTTACTATATAACATGTGTTTTAATGTTATTCCTGCAATTACTATGTCTTTAAGAAACATGAATTGATTTTCCTTTAATATGTTTCTTCCATTCAAACTGTGTGGTCATTTGTGTTTTTTTAAAAGTCATCATTGTGACATCATAAGTGATATGTATAGTTATAGGTGTTCACATTACTTGTTTTTTAGCCTTTGAGAAAGGATACTAGTGACCAGAAATGCATCAGGCATGTGTCTTTTACAATAGATTGTGTTTGTTTTTATTGTACTGCAGTGTCAATGTTTACTGGTGGTTGGAGAGTGCCTGGTTATGAAGTTGTGACAAGTTTAATTTTTTCAGCCCTGACAAATGCGAGCCCTTCTGTGGTTTTTCATATCCAGGAAAAATGTAATTGTTATTTTTATCCCTGCCCCCTTCGTCGTCTTTCTCCACCTCCTGTCCCTTACCCTGCTCCTTTGTTTTTCTCTTACCTCCACCTCCTCTCCCATTACCCTAGTGGTGCCCTCCAATAGAAACTGCCTTATATGCTTGGTGTTGTACTTGAACCCTATATTATCTTATACATAGCCTTCAATTCTCTCACCCTTTGTGCTATTATGTTAACTTACCCCAGGTAGCCACAATGCTCTTATCTTACACAGGTATAAGGTCAGGCTGTTTCTAATATATGTCTTATCCTATGTATTATGTTTCTATGTCACTATTAGGACTGAATGTTTCAATTATTATACTTTGCTGTTGTTATTTTATGACTCTATATACAAAATGTTGTCTGCACAATCCTTGGCCTTCCATGGACCCCCTTGTCAATGAGCTTTTCTTGGCAAAATAAAAAATAATTAAATAAATGCATTTCATGACCTCACAAGGAATTTTATATGATTGGTGCTCAAAATCATGTGACAATTGTACGGGGCTTGTTACTTCAGGTCAGCTAAGATCTTCATGTCATGCTCCATGGTGAAGCTTGAGATAGAGTGACGCACTGGGGCGTAGATGCTGCTTCCCATTACATGCTGTAGATACATGCATAGATATCTAGACATTGTTGACAGATAAGGACCTCTTGGCCCTCCCAGTCTGCCCTACTAACCTCTTACCTATTGTGATACCCACAGCCCTCCTAGAACTGTGGAGCATATTAGAATTACTTATTGAATATTTATTGTCTTATGCGGATTTGCATGTAGTCACATGGAAAAAAAAACAGGTTCCATGACTGTTCAGTATTGCTTTTATTTACAGCTCTGTTAAAATAAATTGTTTTTCAAGATATCTGAAGTAAGTGAGCTTTTTCATGGACCCTCTAACTTGGTTTAGCAGTCTTCATGCAGACCTACTGTACCCTTGAGTGCCTGTCTGCTTTTCATTTGAGAGGGTTTTAACTATTATGGAGTTAGCCACTCCCCTGACAGATCACCATCCCTATATCAAGTGCAAAAACCTGGCAAATACAATCAGGATAATATCACAATCATCACAAATATATATTACAGTTTTCAAAAAACGAATAGCTCTTAGCACACCACAGTGTACATAAAATGATAAACAATGTTGGCAGAAAAAGATTATCATTTCATCCAGTCTGCTCCGATTTTACCTGTTTACTCAGTGATTTATTATTGAGTGTGTTCTTGCCCTTGCCTCCTCCCTTACTCCCTGCCTTGCTGCTATGCATTTAGTAACTGTTAGCACTTTACTGTGTTCCCACTGTGCTTAAATCCATTAATGTGCCCACCACCTCCACAGTTACTAACTGTTAGCACTTTACTGTGTTCCCACTGTGCTTAAATCCATTAATGTGCCCACCACCTCCACAGTTACTAACTGTTAACACTTTACTGTGTCCCCGCTGTGTTTAAATCCATTAATGTGCCCACCACCTCCACAGTTACTAACTGTTAACACTTTACTGTGTTCCCGCTGTGCTTAAATCCATTAATGTGCCCACCACCTCCACAGTTACTAACTGTTAGAACTTTACTGTGTTCCCACTGTGCTTAAATCCATTAATGTGCCCACCACCTCCACGCTTACTAACTGTTAGCACTTTACTGTGTTCCCGCTGTGCTTAAATCCATTAATGTGCCCACCACCTCCACAGTTACTAACTGTTAGCACTTTACTGTGTTCCCACTGTGCTTAAATCCATTAATGTGCCCACCACCTCCACAGTTACTAACTGTTAGCACTTTACTGTGTTCCCGCTGTTTAAATCCATTAATGTGCCCACCACCTCCACAGTTACTAACTGTTAGCACTTTACTGTGTTCCCACTGTGCTTAAATCCATTAATGTGCCCACCACCTCCACAGTTACTAACTGTTAGCACTTTACTGTGTTCCCGCTGTGCTTAAATCCATTAATGTGCCCACCACCTCCACAGTTACTAACTGTTAGCACTTTACTGTGTTCCGCTGTGCTTAAATCCATTAATGTGCCCACCACCTCCACAGTTACTAACTGTTAGCACTTTACTGTGTTCCCGCTGTGCTTAAATCCATTAATGTGCCCACCACCTCCACAGTTACTAACTGTTAGCACTTTACTGTGTTCCCGCTGTGCTTAAATCCATTAATGTGCCCACCACCTCCACAGTTACTAACTGTTAGCACTTTACTGTGTTCCCGCTGTGTTTAAATCCATTAATGTGCCCACCACCTCCACAGTTACTAACTGTTAGCACTTTACTGTGTTCCCGCTGTGCTTAAATCCATTAATGTGCCCACCATCTCCACAGTTACTAACTGTTAGCACTTTACTGTGTTCCCGCTGTGCTTAAATCCATTAATGTGCCCACCACCACAGTTACTAACTGTTAGCACTTTACTGTGTTCCGCTGTGCTTAAATCCATTAATGTGCCCACCACCTCCACAGTTACTAACTGTTAGAACTTTACTGTGTTCCCGCTGTGCTTAAATCCATTAATGTGCCCACCACCTCCACAGTTACTAACTGTTAACACTTTACTGTGTTCCCGCTGTGCTTAAATCCATTAATGTGCCCACCACCTCCACAGTTAGACTGTTCCATGGCTCAGCCACTCTCTGCATAAAGTAAAACTTTTTAAAATAAATCTGGAGTTTCATACTGCAAAAGTAGGACAGCAGAATGCATTAGCCTATTGCTACCACCTGAACCCACTATCTCCCCATCAACTTCCATTCATGTCCCCTTGCTTTTTACTCACCATTTCTGCTGAATGGCATCTCACAGTTTTTAGGTGCTGAGACTGGAATGGAGAGAGTGGGGTGGACAGCATGCAGTAACATACATAGTAACATAGAAACATAGAATTTGATGGCAGATAAGGACCGCTTGGCCCACCCAGTCTGCCCATTTCCCTACCTACTGGATAAGCTACAGATCCTAGTTAACCAGCCGCCTACTTCTTCCTACCCCAACCCCCTAGAATGGCCTTATGACTGTCCTATGCATGCTTGAATTCCACCACTGTTTTTGACTCCACAACCTCCTCCGGAAGGCTGTTCCATGCATCCACAACCCTCTCTGTGAAAAAATACTTCCTTAAGTTACCACTGAGCCACCCCCCCTTCTATCTTCTAATTGTGCCCTCTTGTTCTTGCATACCTCTTTTTTTGAAAGATGCTACCCTCTTGGACTTTGTTGATTCCCTTGAGGTACTTGAACTTTTCTATCATGTCCCCCCTCTCCCTCCTTTCCTCAAGGCTATAGATATTAAGCTCCTTTTGTCTCTCTTCATATGTCTTCTGGTGCAGACCCTGCACCATTTTAGTTGCCCTCCTCTGGACAGCTTCCATCCTGTCTATGTCTGGAAGCTGTCCAGAGGAGGGCAACTAAAATGGTGCAGGGTCTGCACCGATGGGAGGGAGTGGGATGGTTTACTTTCACTCTGGGTGCCTGGATGAGGAACTGAGGGAGCTGGGCAGACAGCATGCAGTGGGAGGGAGCAGGAGGGTTTACTTGCACTCCAGGTGCCTGGATGAGGAACAGAGGGAATGGGGCAGACAGCACAAAGTGGGAGGGTTTACTTACACTCCAAGTGCCTGGACAGGAAACAGAGGGAGCTGGGTGGACAGCATGCAGTGGGAGGGAGCGGGAGGGTTTATTTGCACTCATGGTGGAGCAATGGAGAACAGAGGGAGGTGAACAGGGAGGTGGGTGAACAGAAATGTTTCAGCAGTCAAGGCATGCCCTGCAATGATGGGGCACTCCCTCATCGCAGCGGCCAATTTCTTTCAAATTGGTGGCACGCTTGCTGAACTAGTGTTAGCAGCAGCATGCCACCACATTGGATAAAGAAGGCCAAGCCTGCAAATGCAGTGGCAGCATTAGCAGCCACAGTGCCTCACCTCCACAACCCACTTCTCTCCTAAGCTGCCACATAATGTTTTTTGTGCATGTGGGCAAGCAAATAAAAAAAGGATCAGCTTCTGCACAAATGACTATGATTAATATAACATGGTTAACTTGACTATATAACCTACAGAATGCCTGTGACAAGCACTATTTGCATAAATCACATTTAGCATATACATGGGAATTTGCAAGCTCGACAAAGAAATACAACTCCCAAGGCTAATTAGGCTACTTAACTGGGACTGTTGTGCTATACTGTGGACAGAACTCAAATTATTTTGGCCCTTGGCTGCATTTCAGAACTTAAACTTTGCATTGTTTTCTTCAAGAATTGTATGCACTCATTGAGTAACACTTTGGCCAGGATATTCAAAGCAGTTGAGCATGGTGCAGCTGAGTTGCGCCGGTGCAAGTGTGGACATTCGCCAAGATGTGATATTCAGTGGGAGCCATTGCACAGTGCAAATCCCATTACACCAATGTGCAACTATAATGAATGCAGGGGCAAGAGCAGGGGGTCTGCACATGAATATCTGGTACAGTGCAATATTCAACTGTGGAACCATGGCGCAAGTGCGGAGCAAAACCTGGATTCGCTGAACATACTAGAGCATATAAATGCAGGGCACAAGCACACAGACAGAAGGAAGGACAGACAGGCAGAAAGACAGACCAAGGGAGACAGAGCAAGTGAGAGAAAGAAAGACTGACACAGGCAGCCACAGAGGAAGAGGAATAGAGGAGGCAGTGGAGAGGGAGCCTGGGGCAGAGAGACTGAGAGCAACAGGCAGGCACAGTGGCAGGCAATGCACCAGGGTGGCACATAGCCCACAGCAGCCAACCACCCAGGGGAAGACAGGACATCAGGGGCCATTGATAGTGTGCCTTTCGTGATGGAAGCTGTAATGAGGGTTGTGAAGGGGCAGAAGGAACAGCGACATGGCTGAGGAAGGGCCCATCAGCGGTATGCCCAGAACAGGTGGTACCGTGCCCACATCACCTTCAAGAACTACTCTGACATGGAGATTGTGGGATGGTACCACCTGAACAGGGCCATTCTGAGGCAGCTCTGTGAGCTGTGCAGTGAGGAGATGCAGGCACCCACAAAACAGGGCCATGCAATGTCTGTGTAGACAAAAGTGACAGCTGTCATGTGCCTGCTTGCCACGGGCACCTTCCAGAGACCAACAGGGAACATCACAGGCATAACCCAGTCAGCCACATCACACCTTCGCACACAGTTCCTCAGTGCTCTGCTGCCATGTGCTCTGGATTACATCCATTTCCCCTGCACTCAGGTGGAGCATACAGCAACCATGCAGGATGTCCAGAGGGTGGCACGCATACCTGGCATGCTTGGGGCCATTGACTGCACCCACATGGGCATCCACATGCCACCTGGCCCTGAGTGTGTGGCCTATATCAATAGGAAGGAGTTCCCAAGTGTGAACTGCCAGGTGGTATGTGTTGCCAAGGGGCGCATCACCAATGTCTGTGCCAGACACCCTGGGAGTGCACATGATGCATTCATCTCTGCACTGTGCCTCAGGTTTGAGCATGGGGACATCCCCACAGGCCACCTAGTGGATGAGTATGGGGTAGGCAAGGGGTGCTGAGCAGAGCAGAGCAGGGCATGGGATGGGGAAGGGCAGGTTGGGTGTGCTGGCAAGGGGACCTGGGACAGGCAAGGGACACAGCAAAGGATGTCACAGGGCTAACCATGACATTATGCACACAGGAGACAATGCCTATCCACTGAAGCCCTGGCTGCTCACCTCCTATCAGTGCCCATCGTCCCCAGCAGAGAAACACTACAATGAGGCACATGCCAGCATGCAAAACATCACTGAGTGTGTCTTCAGCATGCTGAAGGCATGGTTCCATTGCCTAAACAAGTCTGGAGGTGCCCTACAGTACAGCACCTCGAATGCCTGTGGCCTATTCCTGGCCTGCTGCATACTGCACAACATGGCCATTGACCGTGGGATATTTGTCAAGGCTGATGAGGGCAACAGTAGTGGGGACGATGGACGCAATGGGCTGGAGGGTGATGGGCAGCCCGGAGGGATACCCAGCTGCAAAGGATGGTGTGGCAGCATCAGGGCACCATAGCAAAGGAGCACCATGGTGCACGGAGGTAGGTGTGCCAAACCCAAGCAAAGGCCACACACACAGGTACAGCACACAGGAAGGGGCATGCATGGCAATGGGCATGCACACACAGAGGTGTGGTGCAGGGGTAGGGAGTCAGTGGCACACATCTACACACAACTGCATGCAGCATCACACAGCAACATCAACATCCCCGCCACATGCCAGGTGCTGGCATGTGGCAGGGATCAGATGCAATGCACTGGTGCACAGGCACAATAGGTGCTGAACTGCCCTCATCACACCTACATCACATGGCCAGCGGCCAGGCAGGCACACACACAAGCAGCCACACCAGTGGTATGCACATACACACACCGCCCATGTGCCACAGGACAGCAGCTGCAGGCAGCAGTCAGGGCAGCACGCACATCAGGGCCACTGTGCAAAACCATGGCCACCACAGCCACAGGGGCAGCTATGCTGGGGTCAATTGGCAGCCACAGGCTTCTCATCAGCCACAGGAGGTCAGCAACAGTCCCCCAGGGACTGAACTGTGGGACCGTGACTGGGTCTGCTCAAGGGTGCATAGACATCCAAACATGCCCACCCCTGGCATGCCTGGGATGCTAACAGCAGAGCCTGGCATGGACAGTGAGGGTGTCTCCTGATGCCAGGATCGTGGGGTGGACAGTGCACTGCATGGGGTCTATGGTGGCCGGCCACACCTGGTGGCAGCCAGCAGTGCAAGGCCATCTGTTATCGCATTGGCTATGTGATCCTAGGATGCAGTCGTGGTCTCCTGCATGTGCTGTATCACTGCCAGGAGCTGCACAGTGCCCCTGTCATGCTGCTCAGTCACCTGACGTACCTCCGCGTGCAGTACATGCACCCCAGCGACAAGCAGCACCTGTTGCTCCATGGAGGCCTGCAGCAAACAGGTGTGCTCTGCCAGCGGGTCGGCATCCTGGGGTTCCTGGGCTGGACACCGACCCTCCTGTGGTGACTAGCCACACTACTCAGCCTCCATCTCAGGAGGACGCTGCACAGTGGCGTCCTTATGGGGCATGATCCTAGCTGGGCCCCATTGGCAGACCCTGCGTCTGACTGTCCGGTGACACCTGCTGCCATTGGCAGTCTTGCGACTGACTGCTGCCCAGCACCTGCATGGGCACACTGCCACCACCACATGGCATAGCTGTGGAAGTGCACACAGCTGCTCCCGCAGTGGCAGCTGGCAGATGTTCCTCAACTGCCAGGTTGCTGGGGGTGCTGCCTGTGTTTGAGTCAGGTATGGGCATCTCCCCCACTACATTGTTGTCATCGACTTAGGATCCTGCCCTGATCTGTGTCTCCATGTACAGGACACCGAGACTGGCATCCTGGAGAAATACATCCAGGGCCTCATCTGACCCCATGCCTGAGACATCTGGCTGGACAGAGGGGGTATGCTGCAGCAGATCGGGCCCCCAGATGCCCATGAAGGTGGATGGCTGGTTGTCTGGGGCTGGTCCTACCTCCACGGCTGTTGCTGGTGCCCCATCCTCTGCACACAGGCATGCCAGTGCTGAAAGAGAAAACAGGTGTTTCAGTGATGCAATGCCTACACCTACCCCCCTGAACACAGCCTCTGCATGCTGTGTGTGGCCAACATATGTACTATGCAGTGATGGGCTGCCACCTGTCTGGAATCCTCCACCAGGCACACCACACTCTCCACCGTGCTGCAGTGCATGGTGGCTGCCACCAGCTCCTCCTGCACCATGAGCTGTGGTGCATCTGCAGGCCCCCCCTCTGGTGGCAGTCTGGGCCACACGGATGGATGCCACCTTCTTTTTAATGTGCTGCTTATCCATGCCCACCTTCTTGCGACACTCCTACACTGAATGCTGGTGGCTGCCCTGCTGGTTCACACACGCCGCCACCTCCTCCCAGGCCCCAGCCCTGGACTGTGGTGTGCCCGTGGCACCACTCAACAGCAGCTCCCTGTCTAGGTAGCCCTCAGACAGGGCCTCTGCTTCCACCTTTGTGAAGCTGGGCCTGCACTTGCGAGCAGGCCCACACTCTGCTCACTCCTTCCTGTTCGACATGATGCTTCTTGTGAACAAGAAGGGCACAGTGTGTCAGTGGCAGCAGCACCCTATTCTGTTCTTCCTGCTGTGCTGGTTGTACTCCGTGTGCTCTAGCAGCATGTGCAACTTACCTGAAAAGGATGCAATACCGGTCCATGACCTGTGCCTCATCGTGGCACTTTTATAGCACATCGCATGCAAATAAGCTTGGGCGCAACAGTAATGACATGCTAATTTTCCCAGTGCACCAAGCATTGGCTGATGAGCTCATTTGCATGTGGTGGCTGAATATTGTGTACTTGCTCGATGCACAATGGAATTGCTCTGGAGCAAGTCAAGACACAATGTGCACACCTGTGCACTGTGCAGGACCGCAGTGTGCATGCACCGGATGGTGTGCCGCCACCTATTGTGCACTGTGCACCCATTGCACAATAGGGTGCATGACACACTGTGCACCATGCCTGCTATTACACACATGCACACTGTGCTCCAGCTGATCCCTGACCCCTGATGTGACCGCTGCCCTGGGTGACCCCTGTACCCATGACCCCACCTAGCCACACCCATACCATGAATCTCCATGACTGCATGATGGGCGGACACAGTGCATGTCCCCTCGGCCCATGCATCTGGCACATGCACTAGCCACGTGCACCTCCTGCCACCATTTTGCTCCACGGATCTGACAGGTGGAATGGTGCAGCAGAGACTGGGCCAAGCAGTGAATTGGATGCAGGTGGAGCTGGCCAACCTTGTGGCCTGCATCCAGTCACACGCACACCAGCTGTTTGGGCAGGTGCCACTACAGCCGCCCCGGGTGGCTGTGTGGCAGGCAATTGCTGCCTCACTCATCCAGTGCACAGGGGTGGCTAGAACCACTCAGCAGTGTCACCACCAATACATGGACCTGGAGCGGAGGGACCCAGAGTGCTTCAGGAAGTTGGAGGCATGTGTCAGGTGTGGGGCTGTGCCACAGCCAGATGAGTAGGCCCTTCATGCATGTGTACCCTGGTGCTGTACTGTGGTGTTGGCTGGGCTGCCTGGCATGTCCTGCAGGGTGGAGTACTACCATCATGCATATTGCAGAGTGGCATCACCCTCCGCCACTTGCATTGTGCTGCCACTCTGTGGGATGCGTCAGGCAGGGGCTCACCTGGCTGGTGCACAGGGGTGGGGGTAGTGGGCAGCTGATGTGGTTGGTTACTGATGTGTGCCTGTTTCTGTTCCATTCCCAGGACATGAGGACAGATGTTGGTTGGTGCTGGCAGGATGATAGGCCACAGCAGCCCAGGGAGAAGGAGCGGCTTCAGTGCCAGTGGGGCCACAGAGGGCAGTTAGGTACTGACAATGTTCTGTCCACCATCATTGGGGGTGTCAGGGGCATGGGTATGGACATGGCCACCTGTGCCAAGTGCCATGGCGGGTGCCTGTGTCACACTGTGTGTGGTGCCTGCCACTGTGGCGCATCCATCGGTCACATGTGTCAGCTGCTGGTGTGGCGGGTGTGCGCACGGCCGCCACTGATGTGCTGTGGTGCTGCCGGGGCAATGTGACTGCCATGGTGCAGTCAGATGGCCACTATGCAGCAGGAACCACAGCTGTGTGCTGATGTGGTATGCCACCTTGCCAGCAGGAATTGGCCCACATTCCTGTGGGTGACCTGCATGGGCCCTCCAGGGGTGTGTGTTCCCCCTGCCTTGTACATGCTGTGGTTGGTCCATGTTCCTTGAGACATTGCACTGATCACATGTCCTGTCCATTGTCCTAGGTTTCTGCCAACTGTGTAGGAGGCCCCTGTACTGCAGGTTCCTGAGGCAGCTCATCTTAATAACCTCGATGAAAATGGAGGCAGTGATCCAGGTCCAGAGACTGCTCCTGGCAGTCAGGAGATGCTAACGTCAGTAGGGGGTGGCAGGATGTGGCCACTGCTAGCCCAGCTTTATGTTCCCCTGTTTCACCAGCCATACCTCCCCCATCAGTCCCTCATCCAACTGTACATTCCCTGTTCCCTGTCCCCTTCCCTCACTATCCCTATCCTTTCCCAGCCCCTGGTTTTGTACATAGTTCTATGATAATATATTTTTCAGACCTACCTGCCCGTGTCTGCTTGGCAGGTGGCGTGCAGAGCCATGCTGCAGTGGCCCAGTGCCTGTCTGTGTAGTGTGCATGTGTCAAGGTGTGTGTTGTGATTCTGTGGATCACTGCTGTGTGCTGCAGTGTGTCTCATGGTGGTGGTGGTGTGTGTCCTTCCCCTCAGTTGATGGCTGTGCCTTGGGTGCCCTTAGAGTGGCTATCAGGGTTGTGTGTTGGGTGTGTCTGCTTGGCTACATGGTCCCGGGTGTGGCCTGGCCTGATCTGGATGTGCCGGTGGGGGCATGGCCAGCTATCTGTGGGGGGGGCCCCCTTGATGCCCCTCCATCCCCCATTGGCACCCACTGTTGCCTAATGTCTGTACCACTGTTGTGTTCTGGGGTGGGATTCTGGGTGCCTGTGTGCCCTGCTGTGCCCAGCTGGTGGTGGCCTCCTGTGGCCTGTCACACTGCTTTCTTGACTCTGTCCTTGGGTCTTCTCACTGTGCCATGCCCCCCCCCCGCTGTTGCTCTGGTGCTCTGCTCCCACTGTTGCCCTGGGGCTTCTGTGTCTGCCCATGGAACACCTATGGTTATGCCATGGCGCATCCGTGGTTGTGACATGGCACATCCATGGTTGCACCATGGCGCAACTGTGCCATATTCAGTCATGTTGTGCTGGTGCACTGTGGCATGCGCAACCTCTGAATATGACTCCTGTTCACCATAGGGCATCGGATTTGTGCTGCGCCAGACTTGTGCCGGACTTTGGCACATTTCTGAATATCTGGTCCTCTGTGTCTTACTATATTAATTTGCGCCTAGTCACTGAAATGTTTAGTGAATTGCCAGTTTGCTTGTAGCAAATCACTCTTACTTTTACTGTTTATTTTTGTGGCCAAGTCCCTGTTCTGATTCGAACTTTCTCTCACTGCTTGATTTTTGGCTAAGTCTCCATTCTGATTCCAAGGCCCAAACATTTTTTTTCTTGTTTTGTTTAATTTTGCCCAAATCCTGTTTGGTTTCCCAGCCCCTGCCATTTCCCTATAGGTTCCCCACTCCTCTGGATCTCTGCCCCTCTCTGAGTTTAAGTTAAGAGTCCAGTCCTGCACATTTAACCTTTTCTTTTTCACGTATTACCTCCCTGCCCTTTTTGCTGACTTTCGGGTGTTAAAGCCCTCCCCTGTGGAGCTGCCTTTAATTTGTTCTCTCTCTCCCTTATTTCCTCAGGAGTTCTGTTGCCCTCCTTGGGCCAGAAGTTCTCCTTTGAACAAACTACCACCAGCGGTACGATCCCTCTAGTTGACCACCCCTGCTCCTCCTAACTGAAGGTACTTTCCCATTAGTAGATTATATCTTCTAGCCACCCCACCATTAGTAGGTTATACTTAGCTGCCACTAGAGGCTCCTGTCCCATCTGCGGCCATCAGTTAATGATGTGGTTATTGTTACTGATGAAGGTCGTATCTAATTGGGAATTAATGCATGGTTGAGACTGTTGTGGCATGAGGCTGAAGACAGAATGCCTGCAACGGTCCCAGCCATGCATTAATTCCCCATTAGATGCCACCTTCGGAGTGCCTTAATGTGTTTGTAACATGGCATGCTTGAGGTGAATGTCACATTTTCACCTGCTTCTCTTGTGTGGAAAAATGACTGACACAATTTTTCTAGGCACATAATCTGTTCAGTGCAGTTTCATTAATGTTTTCATTTTACAAGTTGCATCTTTTTATATACTGATGTGGTCAGCACATGAGCACAGATTATTATTAATTTACTGCAGTTCTCCCTGTTTCTATTACTGTTTTGCATTTCTAGATGGCTCATATTGTTACAAGCTGTCTGGGAGGTCCAGAACACTCACATTTCGGAGTCCCGATATCTGCTGCTGCTCATTTGCATATTGCTGACCGGAACACTGCGTGGGTCTCCTCTGGTCTACATTTGCTGTGTTACTCACTCCGATTGCAATGGGATGGTTGCCTCCTAATTTAGCAGCATGTGTTTGACACATTACTTTTCTATTCCTGAGTTTTTGCTGTTCCCCGACTGCTTTGTGCACTCTGTCACAGTTACTTTTGCCGTGTGTCACTCTCACTCATTAGAGGAGTCATCACAGTGTGTGACCATACGGACAGCAATGTTGGTGGCTAGGTACCTAGAAAGCACACCTTGTTCTCACATTTGCACTTCCCAAACAGTGCTGTTTTTTTTCTCTGTGGCTGCTGTTGGTACTTAACGAACAACACGGCATTGGTGCTGGAATAATGCAAGGTTTAGATAGTCCCACGTGAGTTGTTTCACCCAATCTGTGTCCTGGTTTCTGTGCTTCTTATTTCAGCCATATTACAACTAGATACAATGATGTTGTCTCTTCTGCTTCCTTGCTTATTTGTGCTCACATTGCTGATTTCGCACACAAGCATACCGGTAGCCTGCTACGCCTCACAACCTCCTGCTATATGCTTAATAAAATCTACCTTACTCCTGGTACACTCGCCTCTGATCCTGTCTCAGCACATAGTAGCTCTATGCCTTACGACTGGTTTGACACTTACCATCAGGGATGGGTAACATGCACCCATACTTTATCTCCCTCCCCTCTATCCCTCATGGCCACCCTTTGGAAACTCCAGCAACAACTAAGCTAGGAAACCAGACAGAGGCAGACAGCAATACTTACCTACAGGCAGTTAAGAGCATCTGTAGCAAGTCTGGTGTTTCCCTGGACCCAGGTCTGTATTGTGCACACTACGATATGGCAGAGGAGTGACTCACACACAAGTCAATTTTACAAAACCCATACTGACAAGGCATTTGGATTTTATTATAATTCATTGCTAACAGGGTGTCTTATGGAAGGGGGAATTCAGTATGTACACTGAGTACTGGACATTTTCCCTTGCAAAACTGTTGTGACTGCACTGTCCTACACAGTGTGAGTCACTCCTCTGCCCTATTGTGATGTCAACGGTACTGCCCTGGGTCCACAGCAACACCAGGCTTGCTATAGAAGCTCTGGTATGCCCTGAAGTTTTTAGCAGATCATAATGCAAAAGTAACTGGAGAGGACAGTAATGAAATACAATTCCAGAAGCAATGCAAGAAGGGGTCATTTATACATGAAAGTCAAAAAACTGGGAAAGATGCTCTTTAAATTTCATATTTGGTGAACTTAGAGCAATTATCTGGTTAATCTTGTGTTTCCCATGTGTTTGTTTGGGTAGTGAGAAAAGGGAAAAAGAGTCTAGGTATGAAACTTATAGGTTTGTTAGATGTTAGGTGGGAATAAGTTCTTTGGGAATTTTGGTAAAACATTATTCATTTTGAAATAATTATGATATTTTGGTCATGAATGTTGTGTTTGTCAAAAAATGGCTGAAAAGGTGGTGATGTTTTTTCCAAATTAAAGCTGTAAATTGAAGGAAGGGAAGGGAAAATTGTTTAACCAGGAAAGGCACACTATGCCAGAACTTGTTTTCAGGTGCAACCTGGGAGCATAAGGAAGTTGACTTGCTCAGGGTCACATAGTGTGCAAGTGGGGGCTGATGGGATTCAAACCTGGGTCCCCATGTTTGCAGTTCTGTGCCCTTAAGCACTACACTGCCTCCTACACAGAGACTAATGTCAGGTTCAGATTACCTTATAAATACTGAACAGATAAGAAGGATACTTTCATTTTTGTGAGGGAGGGATAACTAATATGCAACTTGCAATTATTTTTTTAAATGAAGAAGTAATTGTTTATTTGAAATTTAAATAAAAGCTACACAAGGGTAGCCTTAATGATAAAAATTCTACACATACGCAACAGGACACAGAGGGTAATAATAAACAAAGCTCTCTCTGAAGAAAGGGGGGTTACTAGCGTGGTACCGCAGGGTTCAGTACTGGGACCGGTCCTCTTCAAGGCTTTTACACACAGGTCTATGTAATGGAATAACTGTTACGAAAAAAGTATTCTGTTACATCCCTTGTGTAAAAAAGCATTTGTTTCATTCCCTTGGTGAATGTTCGTCCAAACCGCAATCTCTGCTTCTTGCGGTTTGCACCAACGTGTTTCGTTTGATCTGGCTGTGTAAAACAGCCATTCCAGTACCACTGCAGAAACTGCCATTAGAGCAGCAAACTCTGGGGGAGCCGAAACAAATGGATGCAGGATTGGCTGGAATACTTGCAGGGTGTAAAGGAAAAACTGAATGCAACAGAGTACAACGGCGCCACACAAGTAACGTTTATTTCGTTTTACAAACCTGTGTGTAAAAGCATCTTATGTCTCTTTGCAGATGACACAAAGATCTGCAACAGGGTTGATACACAAGGAGGCATGGAAAGAATGAGAAGGGACTTGGCAAGGTTGGAGGAATGGTCAAATGTATGGCAGCTTAGATTCAACACAAAGAAGTGCAAAGTAATGCTCCTGGGAAACAAAACCCCAGGGTAAGAGGACACAATGGGGGGTGAGATACTAACAACAACAAAACTGGCAAGGGACCTAGGGGTAGTCATATCAAGATGACCTAAAGGTGGGCAAGCAATGTGAGAAGGCAGTAAGGAGGGCTGGGGGGAATACTGGGATGCACAGGGAGAGGCATCAATAGTAGAAAACAGGAAGTTGTTATCCCTCTGTGAAGACAGCTGGTGAGACCCCATCTGGAGTACTGTGTGCAGTTCTGGAGACCTCATCTCTGCAAGGACATAGTCAGGATGGAGGCTGTCCAGAGGAGAGCAACTAAAATGGTGCAGGGTCTGCACCAGAAGACATACGAAGAGAGACTTAATATGTATACCCTTGAGGAAAGGAGGGACTGGGGGACATGATAAAAACGTTTAAGTACTTCAAGGGAATTAACAAAGTCCAAGAGGGTAGCATCTTTCAGAAAAAGAGATGCACAATAACAAGGGGGCACAATTTGAAGATAGAGGGGGGGACAGCTCAGAGGTAATGTGAGGAAGTATTTTTTCATGGAAAGGGTTATGAATGCATAGAACGGCCTTCCTGAGGAGGTTGTGGAGTTAAAAACAGTGGAGCAATTCAAGAATGCGTGGGACAAACATAGAAGCAATTGGGGGGGTTAGGAGGAAGTAGGCTGTTGGTTAACTAGGATCTGCAGCTTATCCATTAGGTAGGGAAATCGTCAGACTTGGTGGGCCAAGCGGTCCTTACCTGCTTTCAAAGTTAATGTTTCTATATTGTGGTGTCCCCCTCATTTCACACACATATAAAAACTCTCAAACTGAGAGGCTCAAAACACTATTTACTTATCTGATTCAAGTTATTCTAAGTGATTCTTAGTCTATATTCTTAGAACTCTTTTCAATATCCCCCACCAATCTTCTTTAGCCTCTCCCTGCCCCTCCCTTACTCTCTCCTCCTCCTCATTGTTTCCCTTTCACACCTTGAGCCCTTCCCTCCTCTAAACTTCTCATTTCTCTCTCCTTGCTCCCCTTGCCTGCCCCAACTCCCTCCCCTCTCCCCTTTTTCCCCCACCCTTCCCATTTACCATGCAGCCACCTTACAGGTTACCCTTCCCCCTCCTCTGTCTTATCACCTACTCCTCTTACTCCTTCCCACCTCTGATCTTGCCTGTCCCCTGCTACTGTGTCCCCTCCATAAGTCACCTCTTCTTCCCTCTTGCATATGTAATGTGCTTTAATTTCGTATGTAACCACCTCAGGCACTCTTTGTACCTTGACTAGTGTATTGTACAATTGCTTGCTTACTCATTGATTCTGTAAAACAACTTTGAAGTCGATCTTTCATGCTTTACCTGTCATTAACTTGACTGTCTTGTCTTAGTCTGGACAACACTTCTGGTAGCTCATGTATTTGTACATTACTGTAATTCTTTTAACTGTTCTTAATTTGCCTGTCTTATCCCAACCTGTCCAGTATCCTTGACATGGAACCTTATAAAAGAGCACTGTGTGCTCAAAGGTCTTACCCGAAATCCTAAATAAATAAGTAAAATTCTGGTGTGTTCATGATTTAATTTCTATTTTCCTAGAGGTCCACTGAATATTTTGATTCTGTTGTTATTTTTTATTTCAGTTCAATCTGTATTTATTTATTTATTTATTTATTCAAGAGTTTAACCAGGCAGGCATACTGAGCGGAGGACCACTCGTTTCCAGATGCAACCTGGGGGAAACATGGGGGGGCAACATAAGGGGAGGAACAGTAATTACACAAACATACAATTACAGATGAGGAGGCACTATTATGGAGCCTATACAGTAGGTAGCTAAGGTAGGCATGAGCTTAAATCCAGGTATTAAGTGCAACAGTAAGTTAGAACTTAGGTATGAGAGAGGTGAGTGCCACCTTAGATTGTTGCGTTAGGAGGAAGGTTAGGAGGAAGGGAGCACCAAGTGACGCTAACTAGCTGGGTGGTTATAAGGTGCTATATTAACCTGATTGGTAGGCCATCAGGAAATTAAGGAAAAGATTGAGGCCCCCTATGGGGCAGGGCGAGAGCAAGAACAGACCAAGAGAAAATGCTCTAAGAGGCAGGTGTTGAGGTGTCTGATATTAGAGTAGTGGTGGATATCGGCTGGTAAGTCATTCCAGAGCTTTGGTACATGGTAGCTTAGTGCTGCCTGACCCATGGAGGTGCGCATAAGAGGGATTTGGAATAGCCTAGCATCAGAGTGCCGAAGTGAGTACGCCGGGGGGATCTGAGAAGTTAGGGATGAGGCCAGGTATGGGGGGAGAGAGTGGGACCAGTATTTAGCAGCAACTCTGGAGCAGTGGATTAGCCGGTGGACTGCTAGTGAGGGGAAGGACAGGGAGCTGTAAAGGTCGCAGTGGTGGGTTAGTTTTGGACAATCCAGTATGAACTGGCAGAAGAAGTGGAAGAGGGTGTCCAGGCTGGACAGAGTAGAAGGTGAGGCAGTGCCATAGACCACATCCCCATAGTCAAAGATCGGAAGAATCATTGTTTGTACGAGTTCCCTCCTGACCGTGGTAGACAGGCAGCCTTTGTTGCGGTAGAGGGCCCCTAGTTTAGGATTAAGTTTTTTGTGCAAGGATTCCACATGTGTAGAGAAGTCTAGGTTTTGGTTGAACCAAACACCTAGATAGCGGAATGAGGTACAGGATTCTAAGGGAGAGCGATCCAGGGTTTCGAAAGAGGGGTGCTCAGTGAGCCGAGAGAGATGTGGCTTCGAACCGAAGGTTAGAGAAACGGTCTTTTTTGCATTTAAGAGCAGCTGGTTTGTAGAGATCCAGTGTTGAACAGCATTGAAGTCCTGTTGAAGTTGGCCGTGTACTTTTGCCATGGAGGGGCCAGTGTTGTATAGTACCATATCGTCCGCGCACATTTGGATAGATGAGTGGGAGCAGGATAGTGGGAGTTCATTAAGAAAAACTGAGAATAGGATTGGGCCCAGGACTGACCCTTGAGGGACACCTGTGGTGATGGGGAGAGAGGTAGATAGATGGGGGCCACTTTTAACCGCTTGATGTCTGCTGCTCAAGTAAGCCCGAAACCAGTTAGTGGCATGGGTGGAGAGGCCGGAAGCCTTTAGTTTATCTATTAGGAGAGTGTGTGAAATGGTATCAAAGGCTTTGGCCAGATCAATAAATATAGCTGACGTAATATGCCCTTTGTCCATACCTGAGAGGATGTCGTTTGTTAATCTTAGTAGGGAGGTAGTGGTGGAATGAGATTTTCAGAAACCAGATTGGTATGGGGTGAAGAAAGCAGTATCAGATAGGTACTGGGAGAATTGGGCCAGGACAAGTTGTTCATGTATCTTAGCCAGAGTTGGGAGGAGGGAGATGGGGCGGTAATTCCCAGGTGAGGTGGGGTCACCCCCTCTTTGGCAGAGGGATGATAGTAGCCAGCTTCCAGGTGGAGGGTATTGAGGAGGTTGAGAAGGAGAGGTTAAACAAATTGACTAGTGGAGCGGCTATTGCAGGAGCTGATAGCTGGAGTAGCCGAGAGTTCAAGCCATAGGAACAATTGCTCTTATTGGGGTTTAGGTTGCATAGAGCTTGGTAGACTTCGGCCAGAGTGACAGATTGGAAGGAGAAGGAGAGGTGGGAGGAGGGAGGCTGAGGGTTGGGAGGGGGAGTTGTCAGGCGTGGGGTGGGGAGGAGACTACCAGGGAAGCTGCACTATTGGTAAAGTGTATGTTGAAAGCTGTGGCTACTTCCTGTGGGTCAGTTATGGCCCATCCACTGATTGACAGAGCAGGGTTAGGCGGCTGGGTAGGCAGGGTTAGAAGAGATTTAATGGTTTTCCAGAAGAGGGAAGGGTGGTTCTGGTTTGCGCATAGGGCTGATGCAAAATTATTATGTTTGACTAGGCGAATTGCCTTGGTGCAGGAGTTACATAGGGCACGGTAGGTTTGTAGGTCTTGGTGGGAGTTGGTAGTTTTGTGTTTTTTCCAGGCCAGGTCCCTGGAGCGGCTTTGACTTATGATTTTGGCAGATATCCAGGGTAGGTGGGAACCCCTAACTCTGTTTTTTTTTAGTGGCGCATAATGATCCCAGACCCTCAGGAACATGTTTTTGAAGCTTTCTAGAGCAGCATCAATCGAGGGAGCCCTGAGGGATGAAGGACCAGTCAGCCATAGTCAGGTCCAGTAGGAGTGGTGTGAGAGCTAGGGACTTGAAGGATCTTGCTAGCAGGGTCCGGGAGGGCGGTTTGGGGGGTTTGCGCACTTTACGGATCACATAGACCATGTGGTGATCACTTAACGAGTCAGGGAGAAGGCCTGCTTCTACTGATCTATGGGGGTGAGTGGTCAGGGCCCAGTCCAGGAGGGAGTGGTGGAGGGTTTTTAGGTTCATTCTGGTGGGTTGGGAAATTTATCATGTAAAGTTCAGGGCATTAACCTTGGATCGTAGCTTGGCACAATCTGTAGCAAGCCAGTTGTGATTGAAGTCACCTAGGACGTATAGTTCTCCTGTTGCGGCAGCAGATTTTAGTTTGGTCAGGTGGTCTAGAATACTAGGTGCAAAGGTATTAGGGGCACAGTAAATTCCAGCTATGAAGATTGGGGCGGTGTAAGGCAGTGAGAGTTTAACAGTCAGGGACTCAATTTGAGGGGTGGGTGGGGGGAGGTGAACAGGGGTGAATAGGTGTTTGGTAGAAATGAACATGGCAATACCTCCTCCATTTTTTCCCATTCGGTCCTGCCGAGTTAGGGAGTACCCGGGGATAGCAACAGAGGAGTCAGGATGGTGTGGTTTAAGCCATGTTTCAGAGAGTATCAGGATATCAGGGCGAAGTGTTTGGAGTGAGAATTGAAGCATAGGGGTTTTGTTAAGTATGCTGTAAATATTTTGGTGAAGGATTTTCAGTCCCTTTGGAAGGGCCAGGGATGCTGGTATCATGGGAGGGGTAGGACCGGGGTTAGATTCTACATCCCCGGCTAGAAGCACTAGGAGAGTAGAGAGATGGACAAGTGAGTACCGGGTAACCCAGGACCTGTGCTTGCAGTTGTGAGAGCTAAGGGTTGTGCTGTGAACATCAGCCTTGAGACCGCTCAGAGCTGATAGACCAAGGGTATGAGAAGGGGGAAGAATGGTCACCCCAATAACCCAGTTAAGGGGGGGACTGGAAATGGCTAACAATGGGAGAGTGATAGAGCGAGTTGGTTCAGTATTTTTGACCATATAGTGATGATGGGGCAGCGGTTGTCTGTGGGGGCGAGCAGCGGGGGGGGGGGATGCTAATGGGAAAGCCAGCAGACACAGCGAGAGAGCGAGGAGCAACATTTTAATTTAGTATATTCTTTGTTTTGCAGTGTAAGTAGGCAAGCAGGTTATAGCGGCCACTAGTGGCGAGAGAAGATAACCTGCTAATGGAAAAGTGGGCAGATAGTTTTTTCGTCCGTACCACGTGATTACTACTATAAAATTAAGAGCCGACCAAGGGTGGTGGCGGGGGCGGTGGGGAGCTGGCGCAAAGCGCCAGTGGGGCCAGGACCTCGCGCTGACTGAAATCAGCGGGGTCTGCAGTCTGTGTGCACTGTTCAATTCCCGTACCTTGCTGCTTGGGTTTGCGGCCTTTTGTGGGGGGGTCGTCAATTCTGTCCAGCGACCCAAGCTTCACTTGCTGGGAGGGCAGGAAACACGTAGCCCTCATGACTACCAGCTGCAGAATAGAAAGAGAAAACGGGGGTTAAATAAGGACTGGAAGGGGAGGCGTGGCGAAAAGCAGGTGAGTAGTAAGAGGCACGAGCAGATTGAGCAACATTAAATCAATTAATGGAGGCTGGCAGCTAAACGACTAAAGTGCAATTCATGCTAGGTAGACTAAGCTAACAGCAGGTATGATTTAAAATACAGTCTAGTTCTGCAGCAGGGAAACTGGTTTAAAGACTACTACTGCAAGTTCACGATCCAGTAATGTGGCTAAAAATAGCTAGCAGCACAGGTCTTAACAGTAGGTAAAAGCAGTTCACGAGCTATCACTGTGTACAAAATTGCTAGCAGCTCAGGTCTAAAATAGCAGGGCAGACTAGTGTAATATCAACTACAGCAAGTCATTTCAACTGCTGCAACTAAGCTCCATATACAGCAGGTAGTAAAAGGAGTTGCACTAGGCCTACAGCTAGCAACTGAATCGAGGCCTTTGAATTCGGAAGGCGTCAAAATTCAAAATAGGACGCCAGCGCCAGCAAGCCAGGACCTTGCACCGACTGAAATCAGCGGACTCTGCAGTCTGTGTGCACTGTTTGATTCCCGTACCTTGCTGTTTGGGTTTGCTGCCTTTTGTGTGTGTGGGGGGGTTGTCAATTCTGTCCAGAGACCCACGCTTCACTTACTAGGAGGGCAGGCGACACGTAGCCCTTGCGGCTACCAGCTTGCTGCTTGGGTATTCTGCTATCTGTCAAGATGTATCCAGTCAGAGAGCTTGATACTTTGGGCCCAATTCTCAAAGCCCTTAGCATGGTGCAAGGTGCATGTGTCAGACAGTGCTGCTGTGATTGGCATCTTAGTTCAAAAGATGCGGCATTCCCGACTCTGAAACGTAGTCTGCATCAGATTGTGGAGCTGCAGCACTAAAGTGTGTCAGTGCAACTCTTAAAACCTACACTGGATTGCACCAGATTACATAGAAACATAGACTTTGATGGCAGATAAGGACCACTTGGCCCATCTAGTCTGCCCATTTCGCTACCTACAGGATAAGCCGCAGATCCTAGTTAACCAACAGCCTATTTCTTCCTACCCCCCACAAGATTTGCCTTATGTCTGTGCCATGTATTCTTGAATTCTCCCACAGTTTTGGACCCCACAACCTCCTCAGGAAGGCTATTCCATGCGTCCACCACCCTCTCTGTGAATAAATACTTCCTCACATTGCCCCTGGTGATGCCTCTCTCTATACATCTCAGTATCCCTCCAGCCCTCCCTACTGCCTTCTCACATTGCTTGCTAACCTTAATGTCATCTGATATGAATATCCCCAGGTCCCTTTCCATTTTTGTTGTTGTTACTACCCCCCCCCCCCACCAGTTGTGTAATCTTCCCCTGGGTTGTTGTTTCCCAGGTGCATTATTTTACACTTCTTTCATTGAATCCTAGCTGCCATACTTCTGACCATTCCTCCAACCTTGCCAAGTCCTTTCTCATCCTTTCCACACCTCCTTGTGCATCAACTCTGGTGCAAGGGGGCTTGCACCATGGTGTTCTGCAACAGCCCCGTTTTCATGATTCTAAAAGCCCTCCCATGTATGCAGCACAGGGCATCCCTTAGACCTGGCTGGTGATGATCTAAGTGGCTTGTGCCACTGGGAGACAATGGACATTGGGCTGTCGAGGGCATAATGGACAGGGGGGTGGCAGAAGATGAATTGGGGGAGAGCTGTGATTGCCTGTTACTGAAGTGCCCCCTGCACAGTACATGTACAACTTTATACATTTCAAATGCCAGCATATCCCCTCATCTCCTGGCAACTATCACCCCATTTCTCTCCTCCCTTCTTTTGCCAAGCTTCAAGAACACATTGTCCTCTCCTAACTCACCTCTTTTCTATCTAACACCTCCTTTTTCACCCCTTTCCAGTCTGGTTTCAGGAAAAAACACTCAACCACTACCTCTCTCCTGTAGCTCACAGACTCCATCCTGACCTAGATGGACAATGGCCAAATTACCTGTGCCATTTTTGTCGACCTTGCCAAGGCCTTCAACATTGTCTCTCACTCCCTTCTCCTTGACTCACTCCCAGCAGCTGGCCTATCTCCCTCTGCCACTAATTGGTTCAAAGCCTACCTTATTAGCAGAACCCAATCAGTTAAGATCTTGGATGCCACTTCACCTCCCCTCCCAATTAGCACTGGTGCCCTCAGGGCTCTGTATTAGGGTCCCTCCTATTCTCCATCTTCTTAAATGACCTTCCCTCTGTTTGCTCCCCCTCCACCACTATACATATGTATGCCAAAGATACAGTCCTGTATGCATCTGGTTCCTGTCCTGCTTAGGTTACAACCAGCTTACAGTGAGACTTTGACAAGGTTCAGCTCTGGTTTGCTAACCATCAACTTTTCCTCAATGCCGAGAAGACTGTCTCCATGACTTTTGGTGCAAGGCAGAGACTCTCTAGGCTTCCCTCCCTACCCACTTTCCACACCCTTGATGGGACTTTACTTGATGACACATCCTAACTTCAGGTACTTAGGTGTTTGGTTGGACCAACACCTAAACTTCTGTGGACATATTGATGCCATCCAGAAACAACTGTGCCCCAAGCTTAGTGCCCTTATCAGGAACCGTAGTTGCATCCCTCCTACGGGTAGGCCTGAACTTGTTCAGAAGATGATAATGCCAATTTTTTACTATTGTGACATAGTCAATGGTGCTGTCCCTAAGTCCTCCCTGGCCAGACTGGACACCCTCTTCAATTCCTTCTGCCGCTTTGCCCTGGATGCCCCCCCACCTCTCACCCACCACTGTGATCTTTATCATGCCCTATTGTTCCCCTCTCTTACAAACAGGTGACTCCCCCACTCTGCTAAGTTTACCTCCAAGCACTGGTTAAGTGAGCTCCCTTCCTACCTAACCTCTAACTTTATAACAACCTCCACATCCTCCCATTCCCTTAGAACTACCAACTCTCGAACCCTGGTAGTCCCCTGCAAATCCACCCTAATCAGCCAATCTGCTTACTCTCACTGCCTCCCAAAAATTTGGAATTCACTTCCCCCTCAAATCTGACACGCATCATCTGCCTACTCCATCAGCTCTGCCCTCAAAAATTATCTTGTGCCTATCTGTTCCTGCCATGTCATTCCCTAATTCCATCCTATAAGTCCTGGATAAACCCTACCCCCCTTACCATCATCTAACTAATTTCTAGCTCTCCTCCCCTTCCTCCAAACTGCTTCCCCTTACTGGCCTCACTTGATCTCTCACAGTATGTAAGGGATGCCAATGCTTTCTATGGGTCCTTGTCCTACCCCACCAGGGGCTTGTATCCCTCATCTACTCCCTTCCCCTTCCCCTACATCCCTCCACCACACCCCTTCCACTCCTTTCACCCTTTTCTTACATGTAAGCACTTGTTATTTACTAACCTGGCACTTATTGGTTCACTTTTTCTACATATTATGTACAACTCTGCTTTAACACTGTTTGTAACACCTGCCTTGCAGCTGCATGTTAATGTTGATCTTGTAACTTGAGTGTAACTTGAACATGACTCTTCCCCTTCCCCCACCTTCCTGCCCCGCCTTTTTTCTTTACTTTTATATAAGCACTTTATTACTTGTTAACCCGGCATTTATTATTGACTACTCTTTCCATCTGTTGTGAGCAACACTGTTGTACCACTGCTTACAACACCTGCCTTAGACCTGTATGTTAATGTTGATCTTGTAACTTGAATGTTTAATGTTTCAGTCCTATTGTACCCCTTCCCCCCAAGGCCGCACTGTGAGATGAGTGACTTGTCGTTCAGTGTGCCTTCCTGGTAAAACATTTCAATAAATAAACACCCATGTACTGTATTATGATGTATAGTGCCTAATACCCATACAGTACATGCATGTGTATGTACCAGACAGAGACTGAACAGTACAAAGGTGTACTTAGAGTGTGTTGAAAATCTATTTATAATAATAATTTAATGTGTTAAGAGCCATTTTACAGGAAACATGTCTATTCCAACATGTCATTATGGGACCTACCAGAAGGGGCAATATGAACCAATCCTTAGCAAGAGAAATGGAATAATTGAAGTCTCTATTACAGGTGAGCAGTATTTAAACAATGATCATAACTCAGTCTTATCTGAGGTATTCCTAACCAAGTACACTGTCAAGGGAAAAGCTGTATGAAGATATTTAAATATAACAAAACAGACATATTATCCCCCCCAACAAAAATAAAAAAAACATAATTGGCTAAGGAAAGTGAAAAGGAAAGTTATAATATTGAAGAGGCATTAAAGGGTTAAATCTGACACCAAATTAAATTGCACTCAGCTCATACTGGTTTATTATAATCTGGAATCCTGATAGAGCAAATAATCTGCAAGGCTCAGTCTTCCCCACTCATACTAGTGAATGGTCAGTGCAATGTATGCCCCTCCCCCATTACTAGTGAATGGTCAGTGCAATATATGCCTCCCTCAATCCAGTGAATGGTCAGTGCAATATATGCACCACATACTGGTGAATGGTCAGTGCAATACATGCCCCCATATAGTGAATGGTCAGTGCAATATATGCCCCTTCCCCATACTAGTGAATGGTCAGTGCAATATATGCATCCATGCTAGTGAATGGTCTGTGCAATATATACCACCATACTAATGAATGGTCAGTGCAATATATGCCCCCTCATACTAATGAATGGTCAGTGCAATATATACCCCCATACTAGTGAATGGTCAGTGCAATATAGGCCCCTGATGCTAGTGAATGGTCAGTGCGAAATATGCCCCTCCTCATACTAGTGAATGGTCAGTGCAATGTATGCCCCCTTACTAGTAAATGGTCAGTGCAATATATGCCCCCCATACTAGTGAATGGTCAGTGCAAAATAGGCCCCCCATGCTAGTGAATGGTCAGTGAAAAATATGCCTCCCTCATACTAGAGAATGGTCAGTGCAATGTATGCCCCCTCATTCTAGTGAATGGTCAGTGCAATATATACCCCCATACTAGTGAATGGTCAGTGCAATGTATGCCCTCATACTGGTGAATGGTCAGTGCAATATATGCCCCTCCACCATACTAGTAAACGGTCAGTGCACTATATGCCCCCCATACTAGTGAATGGTCAGTGCAATATATACCCCCAATACTAGTGATTGGTCAGTGCAATAAATGTTCCCATGTTAGTGAATGGTCAGTGTAGTGTATTCCCCAAATACTAATGAATGGTCAGTGTAATATATGCCCCCCATACTAATGAATGGTCAGTGTAATATATGCCCCCATACTAATGAATGGTGAGTGTAATATATGCCCCCACACTAATGAATGGTCAGTGCAATATATGACCCCCATACTAGTAAATGGTCAGTGCAATATATTTGTGTGCACCAGTAATGACAAAAGACAACCTTCTAATGGTCCTTCCTGCTCTCTATATCATCACGACAGTTTATTATTAGGCATTTGCATACATCATCATGTAATAATCTGCTAATGTACACTCAGCATCCAACAGCAATAAGGATAATACTGCTCTGTGTCCCCAATTTCTACACACTAACCTGCAAACATCAATGTCAATATTTTAAAACTGCCAAATCAGGTAGGAGAGTTTCGGATGAGAACACTTATACACCTAAAACCAGTACAGGTATTTATCAAAGTCCATTGTCCTGTAAGTCAGCTTAAAGTTTATTCATATTCAAACACCACCACATCCTGCACAAAAGAAAATGAATGGCTCTCGCTTGAATTCTATAGTCTTGCATAATGTATTGAATGATTAGCGGACTTTCCCGTATGGATTTGTGAATTATCTGGTATGACTGCACACAGGACAGTGAGGTAATAATTTAATAAATCATACAGGATTATATAAATATAATGAGTCATGCTATTATTTATTTATTTTTCTGCAGGACTGGGTGGTGTTTGAAAACATTCTGAGTTGACTGGAGGGGACAACAATCTTGGAAAAAATACTGGTTATAGAGGTACAAGGGGTCAGATCTGACAGTAAATTAAATCATACCCAGCTCATGCTTTTTATTTTATTACCTTTGTTTTACCAGGAGAGACACACAAAGTTGAAAGCTTGTTTACACGTGCAACCTGAGAGCACAAGGAAGTTAAGTGACTTGCTCAGGGTCACAAGGTATGCAAGTGGGGGCAGTGGGATTCAAACCTAAGTCTCGAGGTCTGCAGCTCAGAGCTTTAAACCACTGCACTATACTGGTATATAATACATTGGAACTACTTTGTGAATGCAATATGCAAGGCTCAGTCTGACCTCTGATGCTAGTGAGGTCTTAGCAATATTTTTTGTTTTCACTATTAAGGATATCAGACAATCTTGTTATGGTCCACTCCACTTTGTAGATCATCAGGTCAAGTTAATATTATACATTTAAATACTCCAAAATGTAATTACCTGCCTGATGTGCACTCCTAATGTAACAGGAGGAAAAAGAATAAATAGTAATGTATCGCTATGTACCCAATTTCTGCGCACTAACCTACAGACAGTAGTGTAAATGTTTAAAGACTGTTACTGCAGGTAGGAGAATCTCAGATCTGACTCCTTCACCTTTACAGCTGGTATTTTTTCAGGTTTTTTGTCCTCCAAGTTGACTATAAACTTCTTCTTATGCAAACACCTGTTATTGATGTACTGGGGGTCAGATTCATCAGTAAAGTGAACTGTACTCCACTATAAAGATGGTTTGTAATAATCTAGAATCCAAAATGGACAACTTGAGGAGCTCAGACAGACCCTTGATGATATGGAACAGGCAGTGCAAGACATTGTTTGCATCAACTCTGTAGATCCTCCGGTCCAAATATAATTTTGTATTTGGATAGGTGAACATGTCAGGACCTGTCTGATGTGCATTCCAAATCAAACAGCAGTAACCATGACTTAACCATGCATCCCTGATTTATTCACAGTAACATGCAGTTATCAAACCTTTAAACACTGTGTGTCAGTGCAGGTTGGACAGTCTCTGATCTGACCCCTTGCCTTGTACCCATATAAACAGTATTTATTCAGCTTGTTGTACTTCAAGTCGACTGTAATTGTTTTCTTGTACAAACAGCACCCACTACTGCACAAAAGAACAATGGAAGTGCTCTCCTTTAAATGTTATGGTCCTACATAATTTTTTTTAATTATTACCTCATTATGCTGTATGCATTTAGGATTATCCTGACTTGGGGGAGGGTTGCGGTCATGGACTGTTAACAAATTATAAAGTGACAACCAAATAAAAAACAAGCATTTGTCAATGCCAAACATTTGCTTGCAGGTATTTGCAGTGGTGTTTGGCATGTATGGTGCTTTACCCTAATGCCCTGTGCGATTGCTGGCATTTGCACAATAAATTGTCAGCATGACCTTTTTGTTACCCCCATTGTGCGCTACATAGGCGGAAACATGTTTTGGGCAGGATGTGAAAAATGATAGCTGTACTGCTCATAAGGAAGTGTGGTAAAATGGCAATGTTGAAAAATCTGGAGTGGAAATATTGACACTCGCAAAACCTAGGAGCGCAGGTGGAACTGTGCAACGCACACTCATAAAACAGTCATTGTTAGGGATTTTTCACCAAATTGTCAACATTGGCATTTTAAAACCTCTGCTAAAGAACAGTGTCACTGTGATTGCCTTACTTTGTGCCATACATTGATTTTGCACACCGACTACGCCATTGTGCACTACATGGGAGGAAATACGTTTTGGGCAGGATGGGAAAAATGACAGCTGTACTGCTCATAAGGAGGTGTGGTAAAATGGCAATGTTGAAAATCTGAAGTGAAAATATTGAAAAATCGCAAACTTATGAGCATGCGTAGGAACTGCACAATGCACGCTCGTAAAACATTTATTTTTTGGAATTTGTTCACCAAATTTTCAACATAGCCATTTTAAGATCTCTGCTCATGAACATTGATACTGTGACTTTCTTAATGTGTCCCATACACTGAGTTCACACATCGACTGTGCCATTGTGCGCCACATGGGCGGAAACATGTTTTGGGCAAGATGTGAAAAATGACAGCTGCAGTGCTCATAAGGAGGTGTGGTAAAATGGCAATGTGAGAAATGTGGACTGCAAATATTGAAAATTTGCAAACATCACAGTAACGTGGGAACTGCGCGGCAGCTCGTCAAACAGTCATTTTTAGGAATTTTTTCACCAAATTTTCAACATAGCCATTTTAAGACCTCTGTTCATGAACAGAGTCAATGTGATTATCTTAATGTGTCCCATATATTGATTTCACACACCAACTGTGCTACTGTGCACTATATGGCGGAAACACGTTTTGGGTGAGATGTGAAAAATGACAGCTGTACTACTCATAAGAAGGTGTGATAAAATGGCAATGTTGAAAATCTGGAGTAGAAATATTGAAAATTTGCAAACCTACAAGCGTGCATAGGAACTGCGCAATGCACGCTCGTAAAACAGTAATTTATTTGAATTTTTACACCAAATTTTCAACATTAGGTTTTTGGGACCCCTTCTCATGAATGATGTCACTGTCATGGTGCTATTCAGGCCCAAAGGGTGATTTCACGCAGTGACTGCGAAATCACCCTTCAGGCCCGAATAATGCCATGACAGTGACATCATTCATGAGAAGGGGTCCCAAAAAGCCCATGTTGAAAATTTGCTGCAAAAATTTTAAAAAATGACTGAGATATGCAATAAAGTTGAAACCCTCCTATCAAGCTGATTATACAGTTTACCAGCATTTCCTCAGTTCGTGGTCGTCTTTGAAGAGTGGAGACGTGTTCCTGGTCCACCGAAGATCGTCGTGCCAGAGTCCGGAGGTAAGTATGGGGTGAGGGTGTGGGAGGCTGGAGTGCGCAGTAGGTGGGTGGAGTGCGGGTTGTGGGAGGGTGCTGGGAGGCGTGCCGCATAAGACCGTTTTATTTTACAGAATTTAAAAAATGATGGCGTGGGACATTTGCCACTCTGGGATGGGCTCCCAGCATGGCAGAAGAAGATGGCTAGAGGGCCAGGGAGCCAACGGGGATTGGGCACCCCATTGGCAAAAGAAACCCGAGGCTTGCCACACGCGTGGCTCTAAAGCGTGGCAGCAGGATGGCTTGGGACCGTGGAGCCGACGGGGATTGGGCACCCCATCAGCAACAACATTTGCCACACTGGGGTGGGGCCTCAGCATGGCACCAAAGTTTGAAGGGTGGCATGACGCGCACGGGGGGGCGCATAACGCGAGGGAGGGACAGTGTGATGCGGGGCTCTGTATGGCAGTGGTGTTTTGCTTTGAAGCAGAAGAACACTGCTGTCATACAGAGCTCTTGCACCCATTGGTGCAGGACCACCATGCCTGCTCAAGGGAGCAGTGCATTGGATGGGAGAGGCACACCTCGAAAGTGTGCTACTCTTCCAAAACATTCCTTGCACATGCACACACGCGAACGTAAAAATCACTTCTCATCACTGAGCCAAACAGAAGAACATGCATTGCAATTGACTGATGGTCACAGTGAGAATGCAACAAAAGATATTCCCTTACTATCCTTTGATAGCTGTGGCATAAGGACCACCACTATGGGGAACTTAGAAATTCAGGATATCGCATTTAGCAGACAGGCAGTGGCAGACTTCCCCATTCCCAGTGAAAGTAGGAAAAAGATTATTTTGATGTCCGCTTTCAATGAAGATCGCACCCAAAAGGCAAGTCAGAACAAATGAATAAAGGTAATACAAAATAAAATAAACATTTTGAATAACAGCAATTCATAATTAAAAGTAACAAAAATGGTGTGGCTGCATGTTCCCCCACAAACATTTTTGTTGTTGTTGATTTCCTGCCAAGGTTGTTACATTACACCAGGGCTGAAAGGGCTTCCATCTGTTCATCTGCTCTATGATCCTCAACAGCAGCAACACAGAGGAGGGACTCCATGAGTTAGCCACTTTTGAAATACAAAAGCAATGTAAACAAATTCAGATCATGGGATGCACAAAATAAAATATGACACACAACACATGATGCTCTAAATTCAAACATTTTATTACAAAAAAACAGATATTCCAATGTATACAGGACAGTGAGGTAATTATTTAATAAATCATACAGGATTATATAAACAAAAGGAGTCATGCTGTCATTTATTTATTTTTGTGAAGGACTGGGCAGTGTTTGAATAAAAAAGTTTTGAGTCGACTGAGGGACAACAATCTTGGAAAAAATATTGGTTATAGAGGTACAAGAGGTCAGATCTGACAGTAAATTAAATTGTACCTGGCTCATTCTGGGGTATAATAAATCGGAACCACATTTGGGAATGCAACATGCAAGGCTCAAGACTGATCCCAATGCTAGTGAATGCTCAATGCAATACTTTTTTTCCAGTAAGGATAACAGACAACCTTGGTATGGTCCATCCCATTCTCTAGATCACCATGTCAAGTTATTATTATACATTTACATACTCCAAAATGTAATGACCTGCCTGATGTGCACTCCTAATGTAAAGCAAAAAATGAATAGAATAAATAGTAATGTAACCATACTGTATATTCCCAATGTTTGCACACTAAGGTACAGATACTAGTGTAAATGTTTAAAGACTCACTGTAGCTGTGGTGTCATTTCAGCAGAATCTTATGGGTTGCAAAGCCTCTACAACTCATACATTTTATATAAAAAATGCTGGGAAAACCTTGTTTTAAGGGTTCCTAGGGGTCGTGGTAGACATCATAGGGGTTGCAAAAAAATCATTGGGGTCTTGACTGCAAACCCTGGCTACCCCTAAATGATGCCCCTGCACTGCTGGTAGGAGATTCTCTTATCTGATTTCTTGCACCTCTATAACGGGTATTTGTCCAAGTTTGTCATCCTCGAAGTCAACTATCACCTTCTTCTTATTAAAAGACTGGTTATTGAGGTAGTGGGAGGTGAATCTGTCAGTAAATTAAACTTTACTCAGCTAAAGCCAGTTTCTGAACCAATCTGCATGATTTGCCTGATTGTAAACACAGAGTAGATGTGCAATACTATTTGCTCACACCATGACAGAACTGGTTCTTGTGTGGATAGATAAATACATAATTTATTTTAGCCTGTATGCTAACACTAAATTGGAATTTATTTTAGCCAGCATTCTAACATAAAATCAAGGTTTTCTTGAGAAGTATGCCTGAAGAGAGACCCATTTTTCTGGGTGTGAGAAGCAATACTGTGTTCTCACAGCCAGAGATGTGTTTATCGCTTCAGTTATTCTTCTCAGGAGTACCCCTCTTATATGTTAGACTGCTTCTTAAGGTGTGCATGCTTACTTCACTCTCAGCTTTACAGAACTGCAAACAAATGCTCACTGAAGCTGCTGATGTCATTAGGAACACAGATTATATCTACAATTATAATCCCATCATTGTATACTGGCTGTCACAACCTACAACCAGGACATTTTTTTTCTTTTCCAGGCAGCTATATATATATAAAAAAAACAGGAATCAACTTCCCCACTGCTATCTCAACAATACAGTACATACATACAAGTTCTAATCCCACTATTGCATACTGGCTGTCACTTAAAAACTCCAACCAGGATTTTTTCTTTTCCAGACAGCTATATTAAAAAATAAACAAACAAAAACCCACACACAAAAAAAAAAAACAGGAGTCTGCTTCCCCTCTACTGTCTCAAGAATCTAATAGCTGTTTTATGCTGTCAATTATATCATGTGGATAGCCTTTGATTTCTCCCTGTACAGAAGTTTTCCAAAGCAGACTGCTGCTTTCTTAGCATCACACATTGCAACAGCTGACACCGCTGATGTCTCCATTACTTTATATATCCCGATTCCCTGCACTTTCTGTTTGAACTTGGGGTTAGTCTGCATGATTTGTCAGATGACAAACTGCAACAAGACACTTTTTTGGAGAGTGATATATCATTGATTGTAGCTTTATTTTCTGTGCCCTGTCGTCCTGAACTGTCCATCTGAACCGGTCTGCATGATTTGCCTGATGGAAAATGTTGAGTATGAGTAGATTACTAATTACTATGACAGAACTAGTTCGTGGGTGGATAGATACATACAGAATTTATTTTAGCCTGTATTCTTACATTTAAATTGGAATTTATTTTAGCCAGCATTCTAATATAAGGTTGGGATTTCCCTGAGAAGAATGTCTGAAGAGAGACCCATTTCTCTGGATGTGAGAGCAATACTTTGCTTCTCACACTCAGAGATTGGTTTCTTTCTTCAGACATTTTTCCCAGCATAACCCCAATTTTATGTTAGACTTCTTCTGAACATGTGCATGCTTATTTTTATTTATTTATTGAAATGCTTCACCAGGAGGGCACACTGAACAACAAGTGGCTCATCTCATAGTGTGACCTGGGGGGATGGGGTTACATAGGGTTGTGAAGGATGATCAGTTACAATAGTATGTGGGTAGTACAAACAATACAACATTTTAGGATTGTACAACAGCTGGAACACAAGGGATTGTACAATAAACAGTAATGGAACATTGAGTAAATTACAATACATGTTCAAAATCATACAAAAAAATCATACAAATGTACAAAACAGTAATAATGCAACAGAATCATTATAGTGCACGAGTGTACCAGGAGCAGGCTCAAGGTAGTACACATGTGCTGTTGGAGTAAAAAGGACGGGGTAGGTTGTGCACACTGGTGACTCAGAAGGGCAGGTGGAGAAGAGAGAGGGAAAGGCAGGAACTGAATATAAGGAGAAGGGGTAGCCATTTCCTGATTTCCCACTTAAGGATGTTGAGAACCCTTCGGGGGGGTCATGGTAGGAAGGCAGAAACTGGGGATAGGTATTAAGGAGGGTTAAAGCAGGAACAACTGAGAAAGAGGTAATTGTGTAGTGCAGAGGTAAGGGAGTAGTTGGGGGAGGACTGTCATATTGCATCTGGTCATATGTCATATTTCAGGGGGGAGGGAATTCCATATTTTATGGAAACAATGGGTGAAACCAGTCTGACTGAAGAGGGTGGAGTGGCAAGGGACCGTCAAGGTGTGGGAGTCATTTGATCTGAGAGAGTGGGTGGGGGGAAGGTGCAGTGGAGAGATAGAGGATGAGAGATAGGAGGGGAGCCCCTCGAACCAGAATTTGGAAGTTAGTTTGTCACAGTGAGTGATGCGTCTGTGAGATAGTGGAAGGAAGGTTACAGAGCGATAGAGTTCACAGTGGTGGGAGCAGGAAGGGGAGTCAAAAGCAAAGCAGCAGAAGGAGTTAAAGAGAATGTCCAACTTGGTCTGCAAAGATTTGGGAGCAGCACCATTGACTAAGTCACAGTAGTCAAAGATTGGGAGTATCACCTTCTGGACAATTTCGCACCAAGCAGTCGGTGGGATGCAACTATGATTCCTGTACAGAGCACCAAGCTTGGAGCACAGTTTCTTCAGGATAGCATCAATATGCACAGAGAAGTTGAGGTGCTGGTCCAGCCAAACCCCAGATATCTAAATGAGGAGGTGTCCTCCAGGATGGTCCCATCAAGGGTGTGGAAGGTGGGAAGGTCCGGGAGCCTAGAGACTCTCTGCCTGGTGCCAAAAGTCATTGAGACTGTCTTCTTGGCATTTAGAAAAAGCTGGTGAGAAGCAAACCAGAGCTGAACTTGGTTGATGTAATGCTGTAACTGGTTTCTACAGCAGCAGAGCTTTTGCCAGAACTGTACAAAACAGTATTGTCAGTGTACATGTGGATAGAAGAGGATGAGCAGGATGTGGGAAGATCATTAAGGAAAATGGAGAAGAGTAGGGGACCAAGCACTGAGCCCTGAGGGATACCAGTGTTGATGGGGAGTGGAGGGGAGATGGAATCAAGGATTCTCACTGATTAGGTCCTGTCAATGAGGTAGGACTTAAACTAGTTGGTGGCTGATGCAGCAAGGCCAGTTGAGGACAGGGAATCAAGAAGCAGGGGATGGGAAACAGTGTTGAATGCTTTGGCTAGGTTGACAAAGATGGGCGAGGTGATCAGGCCATCATCCATCATCCAGGATAACCCTGATTTTAGACTGTTTCTGAATGTCTGCATGCTTACTTCACCCTGTCAACTTTACAGGTCTTGAACAAATGCCCCCTGAAGCTGCTGATGTCATTATGGATACAGAACATTCCTACAAGTTATAATCCCATTATTGTATGCTGCTTGCCACTTATAAACTGCAACCAGGACATTTTTCTTTTCTAGGTAGTTGTATAAAACAAGCATTTGTCAATGCTGAATGTTGGCTTGCTGGCACTAACACTGGTAGTGCAGGAGTTGGAGAGATGCACAACAGGATGCTGACCCCAACCCCACCATTCAGAGAGTGTCATGCACTGGGGTATCATGCACTGGGGTATGCCTTTGGGTCATTGGCCATAATGCTCATGCCATTTCACCTCACCCTACCCCACAGAGACCGATAAGTGCTGCAATGTGCCTTGGGGTCTTCGGACCTTATGCTCACCCCAGTCCACAAGGGAATATACTGACATGGGCACAGTGTAGGAGAATGGGGTGAACATTAGGGCCAAAGAGCCTAAAGCACATCTTGATACCTGTCACTGGTTGCAGGGTGGGGGGGTGGAATGGTGTGAGCATTTCAGCCGACAATGCTAACTCACACCCCTGACTCCTGTCAGTCTGCACAGGGTGGGACATTGCAGTTGGAAACACTAATGCAGAGGGTATCTGTTGGTATTTTCACTCCAAATTTTTCAACATGTGCCATTTGTGACCCCACTTCATGAACAGTGGCACTATGAGTTTGTTTGCCAAAAGGTGATTTTGTACAGCAACTGTGCATTTTGGTGGCACAGGTGTGAAAACACAGGTTGGGCAGGATGTGAAAAATGACAGCTGCACTGTTCATGAGGTGGTGTAAAAAATGGCATTGTTGAAAATCTGGAGTGAAAACATGAAAAATTGGTGACATCACGAGTGTGCATAAAAATTGTGCAATGCATGGCCATAACACAATTATTTGGGGGATTTGTTTAACCAAATTTTCAACATAGGCATTTTGGAACTCCAGTCATGAACAGTGTCACTGTGATTTTGTTAATCTGGCCTAAACATTGATTTTCCACAGCAACCACGCCGTTGTGTGACACGTGCAAAAACACATTTCAGGCAGGATGTGAAAAATGACAGCTATACTGCTCATAAGGAAGTGTACAAAAATGACAATGGTGAAACTCTGGAGTGAAAATATGAAAAATTGATGCCACCATGAGCATGCATAGAAATTGTGCAATGCACACCTGTAATGCAATTATTTTGGGTATTTGTTTTACCAAATTTTCAACATAGGCATTTTAGGACCTCCACTCATAAACAGTCTCCCTGTGATTTTGTTAATGTGTTCAGAACACTGATTTTGCACAGCAACCACTCCATTGTGCGCCACATGCATGGAAACATATTTTGGCCAGGATGTGTAAATTGACAGCTGTACTGTTCATGAGGAGGTGTGGGAAAATGCTAATGTTGAAAATCTGGAGTGAAATATTACAAATTCTCAAAGTTACATGCGTGCGTGGAAACTGCGCAACGCATGCTCATAAAACAGTCATTTTTTTGATTTATTTCACCAAATTTGCAACATAGGCTTTTTGAGAGCCCACCCCATGAACAGTGGCACTGTCATTTTGCTACTTGGTCCTGAAAGGTGATTCCATGCAGTGACCGCAAAATCACCTTTTGAGACTGAATAACACCATGCAATGGCTGAATTCATGAGGAGGTGTCACAATAACCCAATGTTGAAAATTTGGTACCAGAATTCCCCAAAATGCCCAAGATATGTAGCAAAGCTGAAAAAACCCTATTTATGCCATTATACAGCTTCCCAGCATTTCTTCAGTTCACGGTCAGCTTTGAAGAGTGCAGTCGTGTTCCCAGATCACCAAAGATCATCAGGATGGGCTCCGGAGGTAAGTATGGGGTGAGGGTGTGTGGGGAGGTAGAATATGCAGAGGGTAGATGAGGATTAGAAGAGGGGCAATGGAACACTTTGAGGGGCCATTTTCTTGTTTTACAAGAAAAAAAATGAACACAGGTCAGTTTTCTTTTTTCGCAGGTGTGCTTGGTACACTGGAGTGGGCTCCCAATGTACCACCTGCATTTGTGGGGCACGGGACCGAAGCCCACAGGGATTGGGCCCCCCATCGGCATAGAAACGTGGAGGCGGGAGTGCATGATGCCAAGGGGGATTGGGCACCCCCTCAGCACACAATTGAAAGGAGAGAGGGAGCATTATGCAGATGGGAAGTGGGCTCCCCCATAGGCAAATGAACTGGGTCGGGGCATGCCGACAGGGGGATTGGGCACCCCTGAAGTCAGCATTGTGTGGCAGGTGGCGGCAGCAACTGCTGCCATGTTTATTGAAATACTTCACCAGGAAAGGCACATTGGGAGGTGTGTTATTGTGCTGTTGCATGACGAGTTTGCCTCTCATTGCAGCGGCACTTTTCTTAGATATGATGACCATTTTACATATTGCTGGTGTCAGCGCCTGCAGGCTGGCTTATTGGGGAATGAGGGATGCACCTCCTGATGCATGCCCTGCATTTGCCCACACTGACCACACCTCCAAATCTGCTACTACTGCAAGATGTTGGCTTGTCTGCAATCACTAGCCAACATAAAAACCGGAGTTCGAGTCCCCTCTGTTTATCAACAATACAGCACAAACGTAGAAGTTCTAATCCCACCATTGTATACTGGCTGTCACTAACAAACTGCAATAAGAATTTTTTTCTTTTGCAGGCAACTATGTTAAAGTAGAAAAACATTTTTACTTAAAGTGAAAGCACACAATCTACATGCATGTACAGAAAAATATTTTCTTGTCACTGCTTGGCCCCTGATTCTGTAAAAATAAATACCATGTGTAGCTAAGTCTGTAACTCTTTTGATGCTTTCCCTCCTTGCTTCAGACGCATTCTTTATTTACACCTTGTGAAACAACTTCTGGTCAGATCCACCATGGCTGCATACTGAAGTTAATGAGTTTGTGTGGAATTGTGAAGGAGACATGGAGAAACAACACAATGTTTTTTTAACTAGCAAGATTTGTTTTATTGTCTATTCTAAGGAAGGCAGACACATTATTAGGATGACCAGTTGGCCCTGTCATTTGCTGATTGGTTAACTGAATTAGTTTCGTACTTCCAATCTGAAAGGTTGGCTGCCAGTTTTAAAGGGCGTTTGGATCTGTTCCAGAGGAGATGGAGTAAACTTCAAGCCCTCTGCCTGGCTTAATTTATATTATTCCATGACCTGATCCCGTATGCCCGCCTGTCATGTCTGCCTGTTAATTTACAATCTTTGTAATTCTTGTTTTTAAAACTGTCTGACTTTTTATAGATGTTAGGATTTGTATCTTTGGGATAATTAATTGTTTTGTCCAGAAAATGTTTGGTCTTTTGTTTGGTGCACCCTGGGGGGGAAGGGATTGGGTTGTGGGGGGCGTGGGCTTTCAATGTTGTATAATGGTTTCTTCTTGTAGCTGATGATGGGTGGGTTGGCTGGTTAGTGGGTGGGTTGTTTTTGTGTTTATTTTCCTTTTTGTTCTTCATGGGAGGGTGGGGTAAAATTTTTTTTTGGGGGGGTATATTTTCTGTTCTTTTGGTTGTACTGCCTGTTTCACTGTTACATTGTATTTTCCCGGTGTATATTGTGTTGTTGTTTTGTTTCTTAAAACCAATAAACTTAAATTTCAAAAAAAAAGACACATTATTAGGAAAAGATATGGCAGTGTAGATTTCAGTAGAAGGAATGGTATGCAATATAGATTTGACAGGTACAGTAGGTGGCAGTACTTGAAAAAGCAATGGCTGACATATGTTCAGTCTTGGGATTATTTGCACAGTTTTATAGAGAAACAGGGTCTTTGTGCATGAGGTGATGTGAGTTATATTTATTTATTTAGCTTTTGTTGACCGGGTAAGTGCACTAGACAAATCCTGCCTATTTTCAGGCACGACCTGGGGAAGTGGGATACAGATGAATGCCAACCGACCTTGAACCAGATTAAGTAGTTGGTGGTATTTTGAGTGAATGAGGGAAATTTGGCCAGGACACCGGGGAAATTCCCCTACTTTTTTCGATAAGTGCCATAGGATCTTTAACATCCACCTGAACTACCACCAATCCAGACAGATGGGACCTCAGTTTAACATCTCATCCGAAAGACGGCACCTCAGAAATGCAGCACCCCTCTCATGCTGCATTACAGTGTTAGTACTGGGATATTAATCCAAGTGCCAGATGTGGGAACTGAACCCACAGCCCTCTGATCTTCCGGCCTCAGAGCGAGTGTGCTACCTACTGAGCCACTGACACTGTCACTTAAGCAAAGTGTTGATGTCAGGCAGTCAGGTGTAATGATGGACTTTGTTAGGAGAGAAAATGTGTTAGTAACTTTTAGAAGGGGGCCACTGTTAATAAGGTTAAGGTAGTTCTGCTTGTGATAATGGGAATATCAAGACAGTACGTGGTTTATGCAGGAGTGGAGTACAAATATGCAGTATATTATAACTGGGTGGCAAACTGGTTGACAGGCAGAAAACAGAGAGTGGTGGTAAATAGTATTCAGTCAGAACAGCTGCAAGTCATAAGTGGGGTACCTCAGGGATCAGTACTGAGGCCAGCCCTCTTCAATATCTTCATCAGTGACATTGCAGATGGACTGGAGGGTAAGGTTTGTCTGTTTGCAGATGACGCCAAGATCTGCAACAGAGTAGATGATCCAGATGGGGTGGGCAGAATGAGAAGAGATCTGGATAAACTGGCACAATGGTCAGAAGAGTGGCAACTGGGGTTTAATGTAAAGAAGTGCAAGATCATGCACATAGGGAAGAGAAGCCCTGAAACCACCTATAGGCTGGGATGGGAGTTGCTGGCAGTCACAAGGGAAGAAAGAGACTTGGGCGTCATCATCATTGATGACCTAAAATCTTCCAAGCAGACCACTAAAGCAGTAACTAAGGCTATGGGATGTTAGGGTGTATTAGTAGGGGTATCATAAGTTGTAAGACGGAGGTAATAATCCCTCTTTACAAGACACTGGTTAGGCCCCATCTGGAGTACTGCGTGCAGTATTGGAGGCCTCACCTTCACAAGGACATTAACCAAATTGAGGCACTCCAGAAAAGTGCAACTAAAATGGTGCAGGGACTGCATCAGAAGACATAAGAGGACAGATTAAAGGAACTCAATATGTATACCCTTGAGCAAAGGAGGGAGAGAGGTGATATGATTGAAACATTCAAACACCTTAAGGGCATTAACAAGGTGAAAGAGTCTAACATGTTTCAATATAAGAAAAATAGCAGGACAAGAGGACACAGCATGAGATTAGAGGGAGGTCGAATTTGGGGTAATGTGAGGAAGTTCTTTTTCACAGAAAGGGTGGTGGATGCATGGAAAGGCCTACCTCAGAAAGTGGTGGATATGAATACAGTGCAGGGCTTCAAAAAAGCATGGGATAGGCATAAGAGAGCAATATAGATAAGTATGAATAGATAGGCCATTGACAGAGCAAAGGCCAATGGCACATTCATAAGGTAGAAAAAGAAATGGGCAGACTGGATGGGCCTTGCAGTCCTTATCTGCCGTCAACTTCTATGTTTCTATGTTTCTATAAGTATGTGCTCACAGTGCAGGCAAATGTGATATGCAGGTTTGTTTTTCATATAGAGTAGGTAAACATAGGGATAGATGCAATTGATAGAAATAAAGATAATTATGTAGATAAACAGACAGAGGGAGAAGTCATAGTCATGATAGTCTTTGGAGAGGCAACTGCCCCTAGAGTCACAGTCACATTTCGTTAATTTGTGGCGAAAAACATTTCAAGCAGCACTATTCTGCTGTCAGTAATTGCCTATGTATTTGAATGTCTTAAAACAGTTACAGTGCAGGAAAATCAATAAAAGCAATTGTGTTACAGTTTAGCACTGAAACACACATGTAACATACATGTTGCCACCTTGCTCCAATGAGCACTCTCCCCCCAAGCAGAGTGCCATTCTTAAAGAGCAGCTGATGCCTTCAGGATAACTTAAAGAAAACATAATATTTACGCAGTTCAGTTTATATTTCACATTAGTTCTGTATTTTTCCTCATCATTATTTATTACTGAGGTCATTTGCATGAAAACAGGACCTCTGCTCCTGAAGAATTCATCTGTTCCTGTTGCTGTCTCCCTACTTGAGGTCATAATGCATTGTTTGTGACATCACAGTTACTCCCATGACAATAAACTGTGATGTCACAAGAGCATTTTGACTTGAAGTAGGGAGTAAGCAATAGAGACAAGTGAACTCTAACAGATAAAGCTCATGTATTCATGCAAATTTCCTCTGTAATAAAAGATAGAACTCTATAGAATATATCTAAAATGTAAACTGAATTGTACCAACTTATCAGTTTTTTCTAAGTTTTCACTGCAACATCAGCAGCTCTGATTATAAAGAGGATAGCTGAAAAAATGAGTCTCAAAGTAAGTGTAGAATCATTTTTCCTTAAATCTGTTTCAAGATATTAAGCCTTTCCTCTTTTTATTTAATTTAATGATAAAGAGAAGTAACACCTTTCTTCTGACTGGACTGATGTATATGATGACAGTCAATGGTTTGAGATATACTAAGTGTCCCCAAGAGCAAAGTGTGCTCCTTTGCTGGCTAGAGTAGGCTGTTTTAAAATAAAAAAAAGCACAGATCAGTCATTCTACCAATGAGTCATGCAAATGATACTGTCAGGAGATGAAGAGCTATGTTTCTTTGCTGGCCGAGAATGCAGGCTATTATAAAAAATACAAACAAAAAATGATGGGAGAAGAAGATTGAAACTTGGTTCCAGTGGAACCTTAATGGGCTGGAGTGGATCTCCAGGTGGTTATTTATAAAAGGAAAAAAGGTATAATCCTCTTCACAACCAGTCTGGTGTAAATGATGCTGGTTGTGAAATGCCGAGGTGTCCTAGGAGCCAGGTGTGTACGTTTGGTGGTCAGTGAGCATGCTATATACTCAATGTCTTGAATTCCTGAGTTATTAAATGAAAGGTAATTCTCAGTAATAATTGCATATCTGTAGCACCCTGCACTTGTTCAGCCTGCACACATCACAATAAGCCATAGTGTCAATGTGTTTGTGATTATTTCTGCATAGCCAGTTTTTTTTGGGGGGGTTACTAGTACAAAGTCATTGGCTTTAGCATAATGGATTTTTTGGTTTTTTGTTTGCTTGCTTTTCATTTTTGTTAAATCAGCCTGACAAGTGTATTTGTCTGCCTTACATACTGCAGTTAGCAGTCATGGCATCTGTTTATGTCACTGTAGTATCGAAATGTTACTAGTTGTAGTTGATTGATGACATCCATAAACCAGAAGGAGCTTTTTTCAGCAGACAGGTTTAAAGTAGTAGTCTGTTTTTACTGGCAGTTTGAAATCACCATTGTGAGATAACATCACACAGCTTTCAAATGTTGTCAGAGCACATAAATTTATCTGGTGTATCCGTTTCTTTCTATCCTTTCTATGGTACAAAAGGAGACGGTTTTCAAATAGCTCACAAGTTTCCAGTGGGTCTGCCAAGCAGGTATCACTCCAGGGCAATCACGTCTACTCATCCCAAGACAATTGTAGTCCATTAATACAATATTATTGGTGAGAAGGCATAATATTGTATTAAGGAACTGCAGCTGGCTTTGGGTGACCTGAGAGGTGTTCGCCCCAGTCTGATATTCGTTCGGCAAATCCACCAGAAGCTTATCAGCTGTTTGAATACTCTCCTTTTTGAAGACATACGACATTATTACTTTGTATCATGTACATGTATGTATGTACTCTATCTCGCTACTTTGTATACTCTTCTTGCACAGTTTTGCACATTTGTATCCATCATTATTACTTTATATCATGTACATGTGTGTATGTACTCCATCTCGCTACTTTGTATACTCTTCTTACACAGTTTTGCACATTTGTATCCATCATTATTACTTTGTATCATGAATGTATGTTCACTATCTTGCTGCTTTGTATATGTTCCTGAGAAATGTCCCAGGACCTCCTTGTGAATGAGTTTGCTCAATGGAGTTATTGTCTCTTCAATGGCAGATTGAACTTGAACACCAATAAGATTTATGTGCTCTAACAACATTTTAAAGCTGCACCGGTTTAGTCAAAGCACTTCACCTTCAACATGCCATAAACCCCTTCAGTGCTGCCCTCTGCATATCTGTGTGCATCGTGAGTAGAACAAGTAATATAAATTTAAGTCCTGTGCAGTGTGTATTTATACATGTTTTATGTTTTTATTTCTTATTATTCCACTTCTGATCAACATCAGAAAGCAAACCAGCATTTTGTGGACTTCTTTGACTTCCTAAAGGTTTGGCGTCACCTATGCATTTAACACATCATGTTATTGAATCATCACTATGGCTGAGGAAGTGGTGTTGTCACCAAATGGTTGCCCATTAGGCATGAAAAGTGAATGAAGAATATTTGAAATGTTATATGAGCTGCTGCAGTTGTTTATAACATGAACCATTTATACTGTTTATGTACTAGCGCTACTGTCTTCTGGAATAGCACTACTCTTCAAATCAAGTTTGATTATTTGATTGAATAACTAACTAAGTAATCAACTTACTCTGAAAGACCCTCTCATTCTTGGGACCATGGGCAACTGCCGTTATGTCTAATGGTTACTCCAGCTATGGGGAGGCAGGGCAGGAGAAAGAGAGAAAAGATCTTTCAGTCAATAAAGACAGATCGACCCAGAGGTGTTAACAAGGTGTGGACCTAGGGAGTTACATTGTTATGGGATTGGCAGAGGGTTGTGAAGCAGCCGCAAATTGTTACCTTCAGAACTCAGAAAGTCAACAAATTCCAGACTAGGCAGCTGACTGCTTTATGCTGTAAGGGAGCAGTAGTGAGTGGGTGGTCTAAACCCTAGTCAGTGAGTGAGAGGTCTAAACCACAGGTTACCTATGCATATCCGAGTTTGAATATTATACAAGATGAACAATTCTGTGTGTTTCAAAAGAACGCTTGCTGAATGCTGTTGTAAGATGCCACTTAAAGAATAACTAAGGATTAACCCACGATGGAACATGGTTCCACTAACTTTAGATTGGTTCACTACATCAGAGTGGGACAGATTTTGGGAGACAGTATAGCAAAGTGAGCAGAGCACTGATCTAAGAAGCAAGAGATCTTCAGGTTTAAACCTCACCACAGTCACTTACTCATTATAAACCTTGAGCAAGTCACTTAACCCCCAGTGCCACATGCCTCCCGGCTGTTAAACTGGGTATGGAAGCAGGACCCTACACATAATGGAATGTTTAATCTTTATTTAGTTGCCCTTGATTAAAGGGACACTGCCAAGCCCCTTAGGCCTCAAATTGTCCCTAACTGAAAAATAACACTTTACTATTGTTCACATTCTATAGAGACTGCTGATGCAGCTGGTAGTTTGATTAAGATCCCTTTTCCTCTTTTAACAAGTGAAAAACTGTCTGCCCACCATACTGGTGTTACTATAACAAAACAGGTGTGTTTACCTTTCTTGACAAGCCCTCACTGCATCTTTCCTGGACTCAGGAAAAAACTCACCATAATCTACCCACTGCTTATGCAGTGTGAGTAGAGGAGATTGTTGTATTGTGAGCGTTGACACTGTTTCAGGGTGTTTCTAATGTTATGAAGTATGCAACAAGAATAGACCAGTGATATGAAGGAAAACAAAGCTGGGCACAGCTATACATGTTTCTAAAAAGCAAGGAGACAGGTAAAACAATCAGCAACAACAATGAATTTTAAAGGAAGTGGGCAATCATAAAATGTGGTGTCTTACCTAAAAATAATACGATGCAAAAAAAATAAAATAACAGTAGTGTTATGTGTAAGAATGTGTGTGTGGGGGGGGGAGGGTATAGTTACATTGTTTAATAATTTTGAAATAGCACACTATTCATTGTATAATGAAAAAGTCGTTGCTGTTTGACCCTCTACGTTTCTAGTACCTGTCCCAGGACACTTAGTTGCACTTGTATAACATTCTGACAGTCCTCTTCTGAACATCACTGTACCAAAACACAACCATGATTTTCACAAATCATTTTTAAAATATATTTTTATTTTGTTGTTGTTTCTCAATTCAGTTCAAATTTTTTTGTTTGACTTGTTATAGTCATTGCACATTTTGTAACAAAAAACATCCATTAACAAGCATTTGTCAATGCTGAATGTTGATTGCATTGAAGTATTGAGCACGCTCACTGGCCCTCTGTCAGTCGCTCTGTCTGTTTCATCCGGTGCTGCAGGCTGCTGTTTTGTACTGGGCTCCTGCCTGCATTGGCACCTTATTCTGCCCACTAAGAATTCTGCAGCTGTCCCGACAGAACTCTGTTGAGGTGGCTCACTCCCCCTCTCTCACTTGTTCATTCTTTGTCTCCTGGTGCTGCAGGCTGCCCTTTTGTACTGAGCTCCAGCCTCTGTTCATGGCTTTTTCTGTCCACAAAGAAATCTGCAGCAGTCCCGACACAGGTCTGTTGAGCCTGCTGGCTCCCCCTCTCTCACTCACTCGTTCCATTTCTGCCGGCGCTGCAGGGTGGCCTTTTGTACTGGGCTCCTGCCTGTGTTGACACCTTTTTCTGCCAACAAAGAAATCCGGAGCAGTCACGACAGAGCTCAGTTGAGGTTGCTCACTCCCCCCTGTGTCACTCACTCAGTCTGTCTGTCCTGGCACTGCAGGCTGCCCTTTTGTACTAGGCTCCTGCCTCTGTTGGCACCTTTGTCTGCCCACAAAGAGATCTGCAGCAGTCCTGACAAAGCTCCGTTTAGCTCGCTCACTCCCCTTCTCTCATTCACTCATTCCATTTCTGCCGCTGCTGCAGGCTGCCCTTTTTTTATTGGACTCCTGTCTGCATTGCCACCTTCTTCTGTCCACAAAGAAATTTGCAGCAGATACAATAGAGCTCTGTTGAGCTCGCTCACTCCCTCTCTCTCACTCGCTCATTCTGGGTTCCCCACCAGTGCAGGCTGTCCATTTGTACTGGGCCTCTGCATGCACTGGCACCTTTGTCTGTCCACAAACAAATCGGTACCTGTCCTGACAGAGGTCTGTTGAGGTGACTCAGTTTCCCTGTCTCACATGCTCATTCTGTTTGTCCTGGCACTGCAAGCAGCCCTTTTGTACGGGACTTCTGCCTGCATTGGTGCCTTTTTCTGTCCACAAAGAAATCTGCAGCAGTCCTGACAGAGCTCTGTTGAGCTCACTCAGTCCCCTTGTCTCAGTCGCTTCTACTGTTTCTCCCACCGCTGCAGGCTGTCCTTTTGTACTGGGCCCCTGCCTGCACTGATGCCTTTTTCTGCCCACAAAGAAATCCACAGCAGTCCTAAAAGAGCTCCGGTGAATTCGCTCACTCCCCCTCCGTCACTCGCTATCTCATTCAGCTTCTCCCAGTGCTGCAGGCTGCCCTTTTGTACTGGGATCTTATGTTGCACCCTTTCTCTGCCCACAAACAAATTCACAGCTGTCCCCACAGAGCTCTGTTGAGGGCACTCAGTCTCCCTCTCTCACACGCTCATTCTGTTTGTCCTGGCGCTGCAAGCGGCCCTTTTGTACAGGACTCCTGCCTGCATTGATGCCTTTGTCTGCACACAAAGAAATCCGCAGCAGTCCTGACAGAGCTCCGTTGAGCTCACTCAGTCCCCCTGTCTCACTCGCTCATACTGTTCCTCCCACCACTGCAGGCTGGCCTTTTGCAATGGGCCCCTGCCTGCACTGATGCCTTTTTCTGCCCACAGAGAAATCTGCAGCAGTCCTGAAAGAGCTCCGGTGACTTCGCTCACTCCCTATCCCTCACTCGCTCTCTCATTCTGTTTCTCCCAGTGCTGCAGGCTGCCCTTTTGTACTGGGCTCTTGTTTTGAGCCCTTTCTCTGCCCACAAACAAATCCGCAGCAGTCCTGACAGAGCTCAGTTGGAGCGCGGTCACTCCCTCCCTGACTCATTCAATCTTAATGTGCCCCACGCAGTGATTTCCCACAGCGAACATGCTATTCTGTGGCAGGAGTGCAAAAACACATTTTAGCCACAATGTGGAAAATGGCAGCTGTACTGTGCATAAGGAGGTGTGGAAAAATGCCACTGTTGAAAATGTGGGGTGAAAATATTACAAAATTGAGAAGTTACAAGGGTGCTTGGAAACAGTTCAAAGCATGCTTGTAACACAGTCATGTTATGGAGTTTTGTCACCCAATTTTCAACATAGGCATTTTGGGACCTCTGCTCATGAACAGTGCCACTGTCATTTTCTTAATCTGTCCTAAACAGTGATTTCCCACAGCGACCGCAGTATTCTGCGCCGGAACTGTGAAAACACATTTTGGTAAGGATGTGAAAAATGACAGCTGCACAGCTCATAAGGAGTTGTGGGAAAATTCCACTGGTCAAAATATGGTGTGACAATATTACAAATCTGCAAAGTTACAAGGGTGCATGGAAAGTGTGCAACTGTGTAACACAGTCATTCGAAGGGCTATTATCACCAAATTTTCAACATAGGCATTTTATGGCCTCTACTCATGAACAATATCACTCTCATTTTCTTAATCTGTCCCAGACAGTGATTTCCCACAGCGACCGCTGTATTCTGCACTGAAAGAACGAAAACACATTTCGGCCAGGATGGGAAAAATGACAGCTTTACTCTTCATAAGTAGGTGTGGGAAAATGGCAGTGTTGGAAATCTGAAGTGAAAATATTATAAATTCACGAAGTTAGGAGCATGCGTGCAAACTGCGTGATGCACGCTCATAACACAGTCATTTTATGGAGTATCATTAACAAATTTTCAGCATAGCCATTTCAGGACCTCTACTCATGAACAGTGGCACTGTCATTTTTTTAATCTGTCCCGAACACTAATTTCCCACAGCGACCACGCTATTCTGTGCTGGAAGTGAGAAAACACATTTCTGCCAGGATGTGAACAATGACAGCTGTACTGCTCACAAGGAGGTGCAACCATAGGTGCTGGAACAGGGGGGGCCACTAGGGCCATGGCCCTACCACTTTCATAAGTGGCCATATAACTTTTTGCTATCATGGTAATGTATTTAATAGGGGAAAATATACCCCTTATGTCCTTGGCCCTACCATTTTTCAAACCATTCTGGCACCACTGGGTACAACAAAATGCCAATGTTGAAAATCTGGCATGGAAATATTGCAAATTCACAAAGTTATGAGCGTGCGTAGCAACTGCGCAGTGCATGCTCATAAAACAGTCATTTTTTGGATTTTTTCCACCAAATTTGCAACATAGGCTTTTTGAGAGCCCACCTCATGAACACTGGCACTGCCATTTCATTAATTGGCCTCGAAAGGTGATTCCGTGCAGTGACCATGAAATTACCTTTCTGGGCTGATTAACTCCATGACAGTTCAAGAATTCATGAGGAGGGGTCCCAAAAATCCCATGTTGAAAATTTGGTGGAAAAATTCCCAAAAATGCCCAAGATATGCAGTAAAGTTGAAAAAAACCCTATGTATTACATTATACAGCTTACGGGCATTTCCTCAATTCGCGGTCGGCTTTGAAGAGTGCAGTCGTGTTCCCGGTCCACTGGAGATCACCACACCGAGCTCCTAAGGTAAGTATGGGGTGAGGAGGGGTGTGGGGAGGCAGGGCGTGCAGTGGATGGGTGCGGGTTGTGGGTGGGAAGCAGGGCAAGCGCCGAGGGATGGTTCCCTTTTTTCCAGGATTAAAAAACAAAACAAACAACAAGAAAAAAACAGACATCGCGGGACCATTTTGTAATTTGCAGGGTCATCTGGCACACTGGGGTGGGCTGCCAGTGTGCCAGCAGAGGCTTTCTTGACCGGGGGCAGCAGTAGCCGATGGGGATTGGGCACCTGTCGATAAATGGGCGGGCCGGGGTATCAGTATGCCGATGGGGATTGGGCACCCGTCCACAGCAATAAAAAGGGGACAGAATACCGCGGAGGTGGTTCCCCATCAGCAACAACACAAATGGGGACACTACAGCCAATGGGATTGGCTACCCGTCGCGGAAAAAGCAGGTGGGAGGGCACAGAATGCCAATGGGACTGGGTTCCCTCATCGGCAACAGAAGACCACCAATGCTGATGGGGATTGGGGCCCCCGTCGGCAACTACACATGGTGGTGGTGGTGGTGGGAGGTTATATTGTTTATGAACATGGCGGCAAGCCACCGCCATGTTCACAAACAATCTCAGGGGTTTTACATCCTGCCCTACAATGACAGGTCACTCCCTCATTGCAGCAGATGGCTGATGCTGTAATGATGAGGCAGTGGCTGATTCTTTTAGAAAGTTGTGGCACGCTGGTTGAACTAGTGTCAGCAGCAGCATGCCATGGCATTGGAGGAAGTGGGGCAAGCCTTTGCAGGCTGTGGGGGCATTGGCCACAACAATGCAGTGCCTCCACAACCTGCTTCTACAGAAACCTGTTGCAACATGTTTCTTGCGCATGCATGCAATCAACATAAAAAGAAATGCCATTACAGCAGTCTTAACATACAACATAAAATAATAAAACAATAATAATTCATCATTCATAGCTCATTCTTTTCTATCGTTCTTATTTAAAAAGTTTAGTTAATCCTTTCAGACTCTTCAGGACACTTTTGATTCTTTAAATACTTTATAGGAAAAAAAATACCTTTAGTCATTAAACGCTACTAACTATTATACTCTGATAGTTGCGTCAGTCTGCAGAGATGAGGAGGTTATCCTGGACCAGAGGGATTTTATCACAAAAGTGCCCATCGCACAGTAAAAAAACCCCAGTGAGCACACATTGCCATACTACTGTTAGCCTTCCATTACTTTCTAATGCTAACCATGTTTCAAAACACTTAATGCAATATTTTTATTCCCTGAATGGGAACTCCGTATATGCTTTAAAGGGTCAATTCTCCTAGTGCACTGAACTATCTGATTAGCGCATGACAATTTTGACCTTCCTATTAGTCCCCCAGGGCAGGCTTCCCAAAGAGGCTTTAATTAGGTCATTTTGGTACTAAGGCACCAATTACAGAACATCAGACACTGAATTTCCCAGGCAACATGGGCATAGGGCACCTATGTGTCCTATCCCAGTCTGCACAATTCATTACGAAAACACCGTATTGCCCTAGAATTTCTTGGATGCAGCCTTCTGTAGCTGGCAAATTGTAATGTCCAGCAGCTCTTCCTCACCCGCCCTGAACTTAATTATAGCACATCCCAGGTACATTGGAACTACCACCAGAAAAGCAGACTTTACAGCAATATGTGGAAGTAATAAATCAGACATTTTATGTGCCTTAGAATCCACTCAGGTACTTTATATACTCATCTAAAAATTACAATAGGGGAATTAAACTATTTTTAACTCCGTCATTACTCCTGTCTAATTATCTTTCGAAAGGCACCTGAAACTAATAACATGTAAAAATCTACATTCAATGTTTAAATATTCCTAGTTCACAACACTACTGTTATGTTCCCACAGAGCTTTGTTTAACAATACACCAGTAAGGATACTAAATTAATTAACTAACGAGGTGAGCGCTTGAAATAACCTGTTATAAGTCCCACCACTTGGTGCTACTTGGTACTAATTTAAGTAAACCACCCTTAAATGGTACAACTTAATACAGCATTGATTTTTATAATTTTAAAACAAGACAAGAGTACTTCATTCCAAAACACATGGGTCACCTAAAATAACGTCTTTCACAAGCAATCTTGCAATGATTGTGACCCTTGCCAGACAGTTCAAAGTTCTTTGTATCGCTATTCAAGGATGCGATAGTCCCCTCTCGTGGAGCTGGGAAGAAAATCCAAACAAGAGAAATCAAAGAGAGTACCTGATGGGGAAGTAACTCCAATAAGCCCCTAATGGTCGACAGAACAGCTCAGCGTCCCCCAGGGCTCTCCACAACTCTTGTCAGAGCTTCTTAAATAAATTTGAACTCTGCTTAAGGAACAAAATTTAACTCTGTCTCCTCTCAGTACAGAATTTTATACAGCTTCAACATTCAGCCGCAGTTCTCGTGTCCCAAGTTCTTTAATCCAGTCTAGAGGGTTGACGCCTAAGGCTCACCTGTAAAAGATAAAAGAAAAACGCTCCACTGAGTTTAGTAAAATGTAACTTATCTCAGTGAAAGCACTACCCCCTTAGGCAAAGGTAGCATACCTTCCTTAAGTTTTGGTCAAGCCTTCAAGCACTATGTGCTGCCACAAAGCACTGCAGAAACTCCCCAGGGATCCATGATCCATGTGCCTACCTGCCATCGTAGCTTGCACCTAAAGCTGATGCCACTTCTGCACAAGTCCATTTTTCTGAGAAAGACAGTTGAGAACAACTCTCCTAGCTCTCACTCGCCAAAAGTCATCCAAGCCGACAAGCGCCTCTGTTCCACAGGACTCCATGCTGTTCATTCTGCTTGCTAGCGATAAGCCATCACTAAATGCATCCTCACATATTGGATACCAGAGTGGTATTGATTTCATTCATGAATTTAGTGTAGCAACACTTAAATGTCCATTAAGGTCTCCTCTTCCACTGATTCAGTATCTTGATCCTTTTCCCTTTGTCGTCATTCAGCCACAAACATTTGCTCATTGAGTGTTTACTTCTATCTTCCATCTTTTGATTGAAAAAAGTTTTTGCTTCATCCGCATTGCTAACAATATGCACCTCTCCTTCCACAATAATTTGTAATTTTGCTGCTGCCAGTGTTGCTTAGTTGGCAGCATATCGGCATCTAAACCAGAAAATCGTGGGTTCTAGTCTCGTACTGGAATTGGGGTCATACCTTAAACACCTGCACGTGATTGCAGTACTAAGGTGATGCTGTACAGTAGGAGTGATGTCCTTCAGATGAAACATTAAAGTGAGATCCTGCTGACCTGTACTGGTGGTCATTCGGGTGGATGTTAAAGAGCCCACGACACTTACTGTGCCTGAACTATCATTGTGCGGAGTCGTAATCTGCTAAGGAAGACTGTCTTGTCCTTGAATCCTGGGCCTTTAAAATCTATTAGGGTGACATTTGTTTTTATAGTGGACATGGGCTCAAAATTCTGTATGTGCTCATAAACATTCTGTGTCAATGCTGTCAAAATGAATTGGCAGTATTGTGCTTGTATTTATGGAACACAGAAAGGACAGAGCTGATGAGTTTACATTAATAGGTAGACCACTGTAACTGTAACTGATGTTCTGGAGCTGTAAAGTACTCTACTTTACAACCCTGCTGGGACTGGGAGGCAGGCAGTTTATTTCTTTAATCTTTTGCTTTAGTGGGGACTGTGGAGGGGCAGGTGGGGCATGGTAGCAGGATCAAAGGGGCGAGGCACTGAACTGTCACAGACTGATCTGATCCTGTGCAGCACAGAAATACATGACAGGGGCAATCTCCTTTGGCCCCACAAAAATTGGAGAGGCTGCAGCCCCCCCCCCCATTCTAAACCAGTCGCTTCAGTACTTGGGAGAAGCAGGCTGCTGTTGAATGGTGGCAGCTGCCTCATGTAGAGTTGTCCCTTTCATGGAAGAATACAGCATGGGTGAAGCAGCCCGAGCTGCACTGGTGAAAAGCTGGCATAACTAGTGTACTTCAGTTGCTTTTATTGTTTTTTTTTGTAAATTGCCACAAAGCGGAATACTGTGCTACTGTCACTTAATGGTTTGGACTACTTTTGTTCAGATCATAACCTGCTTTTCTAGGTCTGTTTCCACTTTGTTTGAAGTTACTGTTCACAAAAGCCATTTGGGTTTGTTACTCAAAGCAGCTGAATAAATACACTTAAAACAAAATGGAAACAGAACCAGACAAGCAGGTTATGATCTCTCTCTCTTGCCTTGCTTTTGGGTATTTGTGAGTATGACAGCTGACACAGAGTCTTGTATATTAAGCTGTTTGATGAAGTTAGATTAAATAAATAATTGTTAATTTCTTATATATAATTAAAAGCTTTCCTTTTGAAGCTGCAGGGTTCTGTGCAGACATCGTTGCAGAGGTTACACCATCTAATCTTAAATACTTTTACTACTTAACATCTAGTATTTCACTACTCCATTGCTATCCAGTTACTCCTACCACCTGTTGAACAGGGAGCTGCTTGTTGACTTTTTTCCCCAGCTTGCACAGTCTACGACATATATTATGAAATACATAAAATTTCCTAACATCTCTTTATTTAGAGTTGGACTGGCATTCCGATGCTGCTGTGACAAGTTTTAAAGGGTGGTGACCTAGATAGTCGGACTGTTTCCATTTTATTCCAAGTTACTGTTCACAAAAGCCGTTTGGGTTCAGTACTGAAAGCAGCTGAATAAATACAATTGAAACAAAATGGAAACAGGCCCAGACAGGCAGGTTACAATCTCTCTTGCTTTTGTGTAGCTGTGAGTGTGATAGCTGACACAGAGTCTTCTATATTAGGTTAAGATTAATGAAGCTAGATTAAAAAACTAATGAGTTGTTTTATTATTTTTTTGTAAATTGCCACAAAGCAGAACACTGTGCTACTGTCACTAAAGTTTTGGACTGATTTCATTCAGATCGTAACCTGCCTTTCTAGGTCTGTTTCCATTTTGTTTCAAGTTACTGTTCACAAAAGCCATTTGGGTTCGTTACTGAAAGCAGCTGAATAAATAATGGAAACAGACCTGGACAGGCAGGTTAAGATCTCTTTTGCTTTAGGGTAGTTGTGCGTGTGACAGCTGACAAAGAGTTGTATATGAGGCTAAGGTTGATGAAGCTAGATTAAATAAATCATTTTTAATTTCTTATAATTAATTAAAAGCTTTCCTTCTGAAGCTGCAGGGCTTTGTGTAGATGTTGTTGCACATGTTACACCATCTAATCTTAAGTACTTTAAGTATAGAGTACAGCATTAGTGGATAAGTACCCGCAGCATTACTTACTTTATTTAACGTGATGTTGCCATTCAGTTTAAAGCTACAGAAAAAACTTAGATGCATACTGAATTGAGAAAGTGGTACAGCATGCAGTTTGAATGCTTCTAGTAGGCTGCAGCTGAATGTTTAGTAAATTGTTCCTTGCTAAAACCCGACGGTACCAATGGTAATTGCAGTTGCATGATGCACACGCTAGAAACCTGAATTATGTGTGTTTTATTTGAAAATGTGTTGTTTCTTGGCATGTGATGCTGTCAGTGCCCTTGACATGCTCACTGCGTTTTATTTGAAAATGTGTTGTTTCTTGGCATGCGACGCTGTCAGCGCCCTTGACATGCTCACTGTGTTTTATTTGAAAGTGTTGTTTCTTGCACGTACGCTGTCAGTACCCTTGACATGCTCACTGTGTTTGATTTGAAAATGTGTTGTTTCTTGGCATGCGACGCTGTCAGCACCCTTGACATGCTCACTGTGTTTGATTTGAAAATGTGTTGTTTCTTGGCATGTGACGCTGTCAGCGCCCTTGACATGCTCACTGTGTTTTATTTGACAATGTGTTGTTTCTTGGCATGCGACGCTGTCAGCACCCTTGACATGCTCACTGTGTTTGATTTGAAAATGTGTTGTTTCTTGGCATGCGACGCTGTCAGCACCCTTGACATGCTCACTGTGTTTTATTTGAAAATGTGTTGTTTCTTGGCATGTGACGCTGTCAGCGCCCTTGACATGCTCACTGTGTTTTATTTGAAAATTTGTTGTTTCTTGGCATGCGACGCTGTCAGCCCTTGACATGCTCACTGTGTTTTATTTGAAAATGTGTTGTTTCTTGGCATGCGACGCTGTCAGCGCCCTTGACATGCTCACTGTGTTTTATTTGACAATGTGTTGTTTCTTGGCATGTGACGCTGTCAGCACCCTTGACATGCTCACTGTGTTTGATTTGAAAATGTGTTGTTTCTTGGCATGCGACGCTGTCAGCGCCCTTGACATGCTCACTGTGTTTTATTTGACAATGTGTTGTTTCTTGGCATGCGACGCTGTCAGCACCCTTGACATGCTCACTGTGTTTGATTTGAAAATGTGTTGTTTCTTGGCATGTGACGCTGTCAGCACCCTTGACATGCTCACTGTGTTTGATTTGAAAATGTGTTGTTTCTTGGCATGTGACGCTGTCAGCGCCCTTGACATGCTCACTGTGTTTGATTTGACAATGTGTTGTTTCTTGGCACGTGACGCTGTCAGCACCCTTGACATGCTCACTGTGTTTGATTTGAAAATGTGTTGTTTCTTGGCATGTGACGCTGTCAGCACCCTTGACATGCTCACTGTGTTTTATTTGAAAATGTGTTGTTTCTTGGCATGCGACGCTGTCAGCGCCCTTGACATGCTCACTGTGTTTGATTTGAACAATGTGTTGTTTCTGGCATGCGACGCTGTCAGCACCCTTGACATGCTCACTGTGTTTTATTTGAAAATGTGTTGTTTCTTGGCATGCGACGCTGTCAGCACCTTGACATGCTCACTGTGTTTTATTTGAAAATGTGTTGTTTCTTGGCATGTGACGCTGTCAGCGCCTTGACATGCTCACTGTGTTTTATTTGACAATGTGTTGTTTCTTGGCATGTGACGCTGTCAGCACCCTTGACATGCTCACTGTGTTTTATTTGAAATGTGTTGTTTCTTGGCATGCGACGCTGTCAGCGCCCTTGACATGCTCACTGTGTTTTATTTGACAATGTGTTGTTTTTGGCGCATGCGACGCTGTCAGCGCCCTTGACATGCTCACTGTGTTTTATTTGACAATGTGTTGTTTCTTGGCATGTGACGCTGTCAGCACCCTTGACATGCTCACTGTGTTTTATTTGAAAATGTGTTGTTTCTTGGCATGCGACGCTGTCAGCACCCTTGACATGCTCACTGTGTTTTATTTGAAAATGTGTTGTTTCTTGGCATGCGACGCTGTCAGCACCCTTGACATGCTCACTGTGTTTTATTTGAAAATGTGTTGTTTCTTGGCATGTGACGCTGTCAGCACCCTTGACATGCTCACTGTGTTTTATTTGAAAAATGTGTTGTTTCTGGCTGCTGCACGCTGTCAGCGCCTTGACATGCTCACTGTGTTTTATTTGACAATGTGTTGTTTCTGGCATGCGACGCTGTCAGCGCCCTTGACATGCTCACTGTGTTTTATTTGAAAATGTGTTGTTTCTTGGCATGCGACGCTGTCAGCGCCCTTGACATGCTTACTGTGTTTTATTTGAAAATGTGTTGTTTCTTGGCATGCGACGCTGTCAGCGCCCTTGACATGCTCACTGTGTTTTATTTGACAATGTGTTGTTTCTTGGCATGCGACGCTGTCAGCGCCCTTGACATGCTCACTGTGTTTTATTTGAAAATGTGTTGTTTCTTGGCATGCGACGCTGTCAGCACCCTTGACATGCTCACTGTGTTTTATTTGAAAATGTGTTGTTTCTTGGCATGCGACGCTGTCAGCGCCCTTGACATGCTCACTGTGTTTTATTTGACAATGTGTTGTTTCTTGGCATGCGACGCTGTCAGCGCCCTTGACATGCTCACTGTGTTTTATTTGAAAATGTGTTGTTTCTTGGCATGCGACGCTGTCAGCACCCTTGACATGCTCACTGTGTTTTATTTGAAAATGTGTTGTTTCTTGGCATGTGACGCTGTCAGCGCCCTTGACATGCTCACTGTGTTTTATTTGAAAATGTGTTGTTTCTGGCATGCGACGCTGTCAGACGCCTTGACATGCTCACTGTGTTTTATTTGAAAATGTGTTGTTTCTGGCATGCGACGCTGTCAGCGCCTCTTGACATGCTCACTGTGTTTTATTTGACAATGTGTTGTTTTTGGCATGCGACGCTGTCAGCGCCTCTTGACATGCTCACTGTGTTTTATTTGAAAATGTGTTGTTTCTGGCATGCGACGCTGTCAGCGCCCTGACATGCTCACTGTGTTTTATTTGAAAATGTGTTGTTTCTGGCATGCGACGCTGTCAGCGCCTGACATGCTCACTGTGTTTTATTTGAAAATGTGTTGTTTCTGGCATGCACTTGTCAGCACCCTTGACATGCTCACTGTGTTTTATTTGACAATGTGTTGTTTCTTGGCATGCGACGCTGTCAGCGCCCTTGACATGCTCACTGTGTTTTATTTGAAAATGTGTTGTTTCTTGGCATGCGACGCTGTCAGCGCCCTTGACATGCTCACTGTGTTTTATTTGAAAATGTGTTGTTTCTTGGCATGCGACGCTGTCAGCGCCCTTGACATGCTCACTGTGTTTTATTTGACAATGTGTTGTTTCTTGGCATGCGACGCTGTCAGCGCCCTTGACATGCTCACTGTGTTTTATTTGAAAATGTGTTGTTTCTTGGCATGCGACGCTGTCAGCCCCTTGACATGCTCTACTGTGTTTTATTTGAAATGTGTTGTTTCTGGCATGCGACGCTGTCACGCCTTGACATGCTCACTGTGTTTTATTTGACAATGTGTTGTTTCTGGCATGCGACGCTGTCAGCCCCTTGACATGCTCACTGTGTTTTATTTGAAAATGTGTTGTTTCTGGCATGACGCTGTCAGCACCCTTGACATGCTCACTGTGTTTTATTTGAAAATGTGTTGTTTCTTGGCATGCGACGCTGTCAGCACCCTTGACATGCTCACTGTGTTTTATTTGAAAATGTGTTGTTTCTTGGCATGCGACGCTGTCAGCACCCTTGACATGCTCACTGTGTTTTATTTGAAAATGTGTTGTTTCTTGGCATGCGACGCTGTCAGCGCCCTTGACATGCTCACTGTGTTTTATTTGAAAATGTGTTGTTTTTGGCATGCGACGCTGTCACGCCTTGACATGCTCACTGTGTTTTATTTGAAATGTGTTGTTTCTTGGCATGCGACGCTGTCAGCGCCCTTGACATGCTCACTGTGTTTTATTTGAAAATGTGTTGTTTCTTGGCATGCGACGCTGTCAGCGCCCTTGACATGCTCACTGTGTTTTATTTGACAATGTGTTGTTTCTTGGCATGCGACGCTGTCAGCGCCCTTGACATGCTCACTGTGTTTTATTTGAAAATGTGTTGTTTCTTGGCATGCGACGCTGTCTGCGCCCTTGACATGCTCACTGTGTTTTATTTGAAAATGTGTTGTTTCTTGGCATGCGACGCTGTCAGCGCCCTTGACATGCTCACTGTGTTTTATTTGAAAATGTGTTGTTTCTTGGCATGCGACGCTGTCAGCGCCCTTGACATGCTCACTGTGTTTTATTTGAAAATGTGTTGTTTCTTGGCATGCGACGCTGTCAGCCGCCTTGACATGCTCACTGTGTTTTATTTGAAAATGTGTTGTTTCTGGCATGCGACGCTGTCAGCCCTTGACATGCTCCACTGTGTTTTATTTGAAATGTGTTGCTTGGCATGCACGCTGTCAGCCCTTGACATGCTCACTGTGTTTTATTTGAAAATGTGTTGTTTCTGGCATGCGACGCTGTCAGCGCCCTGACATGCTCACTGTGTTTTATTTGAAAATGTGTTGTTTCTGGCATGCGACGCTGTCAGCGCCCTGACATGCTCACTGTGTTTTATTTGAAAATGTGTTGTTTCTGGCATGCGCTGTCACTTCACATGCTCACTGTGTTTTATTTGAAAATGTGTTGTTTCTTGGCATGCGGCGCTGTCAGCGCCCTTGACATGCTCACTGTGTTTTATTTGAAAATGTGTTGTTTCTTGGCATGCGACGCTGTCAGCGCCCTTGACATGCTCACTGTGTTTTATTTGAAAATGTGTTGTTTCTTGGCATGCGACGCTGTCAGCGCCCTTGACATGCTCACTGTGTTTTATTTGAAAATGTGTTGTTTCTTGGCATGTGACGCTGTCAGCGCCCTTGACATGCTCACTGTGTTTTATTTGAAAATGTGTTGTTTCTTGGCATGCGACGCTGTCAGCACCCTTGACATGCTCACTGTGTTTTATTTGAAAATGTGTTGTTTCTGGCATGCGACGCTGTCAGCCCCTTGACATGCTCACTGTGTTTTATTTGAAAATGTGTTGTTTCTGGCATGCGACGCTGTCAGCACCCTTGACATGCTCACTGTGTTTTATTTGAAAATGTGTTGTTTCTTGGCATGCGACGCTGTCAGCGCCCTTGACATGCTCACTGTGTTTTATTTGAAAATGTGTTGTTTCTTGGCATGTGACGCTGTCAGCGCCCTTGACATGCTCACTGTGTTTTATTTGAAAATGTGTTGTTTCTTGGCATGCGACGCTGTCAGCGCCCTTGACATGCTCACTGTGTTTTATTTGAAAATGTTGTTTCTGGCATGCGACGCCTGTCAGCACCTTGACATGCTCACTGTGTTTTATTTGAAAATGTGTTGTTTCTGGCATGCGACGCTGTCAGCGCCCTTGACATGCTCACTGTGTTTTATTTGAAAATGTGTTGTTTCTTGGCATGTGACGCTGTCAGCGCCCTTGACATGCTCACTGTGTTTTATTTGAAAATGTGTTGTTTCTTGGCATGCGACGCTGTCAGCACCCTTGACATGCTCACTGTGTTTTATTTGAAAATGTGTTGTTTCTTGGCATGCGACGCTGTCAGCACCCTTGACATGCTCACTGTGTTTTATTTGAAAATGTGTTGTTTCTGGCATGCGACGCTGTCACCCCTTGACATGCTCACTGTGTTTTATTTGAAAATGTGTTGTTTCTTGGCATGCGACGCTGTCAGCGCCCTTGACATGCTCACTGTGTTTTATTTGAAAATGTGTTGTTTCTTGGCATGCGACGCTGTCAGCGCCCTTGACATGCTCACTGTGTTTTATTTGAAAATGTGTTGTTTCTTGGCATGCGACGCTGTCAGCGCCCTTGACATGCTCACTGTGTTTTATTTGAAAATGTGTTGTTTCTGGCATGCGACGCTGTCAGCGCCTTGACATGCTCACTGTGTTTTATTTGACAATGTGTTGTTTCTGGCACAGACGCTGTCAGCACCCTTGACATGCTCACTGTGTTTTATTTGAAAATGTGTTGTTTCTGGCATGCGACGCTGTCAGCCCCTTGACATGCTCACTGTGTTTTATTTGAAAATGTGTTGTTTCTGGCATGCGACGCTGTCAGCGCCTTGACATGCTCACTGTGTTTTATTTGAAAATGTGTTGTTTCGGCATGCACGCTGTCAGCGCCCTTGACATGCTCACTGTGTTTTATTTGAAAATGTGTTGTTTCTGGCATGCGACGCTGTCAGCGCCTTGACATGCTCACTGTGTTTGATTTGAAAATGTTGTTTCTTGGCATGCGACGCTGTCAGCCTGTACATGCTCACTGTGTTTGATTTGAAAATGTGTTGTTTCTGGCATGTGACGCTGTCGCGCCCTTGACATGCTCACTGTGTTTTATTTGAAAATGTGTTGTTTCTGGCATGCGACGCTGTCAGCACCCCTTGACATGCTCACTGTGTTTGATTTGAAAATGTGTTGTTTCTGGCATGCGACGCTGTCAGCACCCTTGACATGCTCACTGTGTTTTATTTGAAAATGTGTTGTTTCTTGGCACGACGCTGTCAGCACCCTTGACATGCTCACTGTGTTTGATTTGAAAATGTGTTGTTTCTTGGCACGTGACGCTGTCAGCGCCCTTGACATGCTCACTGTGTTTGATTTGAAAATGTGTTGTTTCTTGGCACGCGACGCTGTCAGCGCCCTTGACATGCTCACTGTGTTTTATTTGAAAATGTGTTGTTTCTTGGCATGCGACGCTGTCAGCGCCCTTGACATGCTCACTGTGTTTTATTTGAAAATGTGTTGTTTCTTGGCATGCGACGCTGTCAGCGCCCTTGACATGCTCACTGTGTTTTATTTGAAAATGTGTTGTTTCTTGGCATGCGACGCTGTCAGCGCCCTTGACATGCTCACTGTGTTTTATTTGAAAATGTGTTGTTTCTTGGCATGCGACGCTGTCAGCACCCTTGACATGCTCACTGTGTTTTATTTGAAAATGTGTTGTTTCTTGGCATGCGACGCTGTCAGCGCCCTTGACATGCTCACTGTGTTTTATTTGAAAATGTGTTGTTTCTTGGCACGTGACGCTGTCAGCGCCCTTGACATGCTCACTGTGTTTTATTTGAAAATGTGTTGTTTCTTGGCATGCGACGCTGTCAGCGCCCTTGACATGCTCACTGTGTTTTATTTGAAATGTGTTGTTTCTTGGCATGCGACGCTGTCAGCGCCCTTGACATGCTCACTGTGTTTTATTTGAAAATGTGTTGTTTCTTGGCATGCGACGCTGTCAGCGCCCTTGACATGCTCACTGTGTTTTATTTGAAAATGTGTTGTTTCTTGGCATGCGACGCTGTCAGCCCCCTTGACATGCTCACTGTGTTTTATTTGAAAATGTGTTGTTTCTTGGCATGCGACGCTGTCAGCGCCCTTGACATGCTCACTGTGTTTTATTTGAAAATGTGTTGTTTCTGGCATGGACGCTGTCAGCGCCTTGACATGCTCACTGTGTTTTATTTGAAAATGTGTTGTTTCTTGGCATGCGACGCTGTCAGCGCCCTTGACATGCTCACTGTGTTTTATTTGAAAATGTGTTGTTTCTTGGCATGCGACGCTGTCAGCGCCCTTGACATGCTCACTGTGTTTTATTTGAAAATGTGTTGTTTCTTGGCATGCGACGCTGTCAGCGCCCTTGACATGCTCACTGTGTTTTATTTGAAAATGTGTTGTTTCTTGGCATGTGACGCTGTCAGCACCCTTGACATGCTCACTGTGTTTTATTTGAAAATGTGTTGTTTCTGGCATGCGCGCTGTCAGCGCCTTGACATGCTCACTGTGTTTTATTTGAAAATGTGTTGTTTCTGGCATGCGACGCTGTCAGCGCCCTTGACATGCTCACTGTGTTTTATTTGAAAATGTGTTGTTTCTGGCATGCACGCTGTCAGCCCTTGACATGCTCACTGTGTTTTATTTGAAAATGTGTTGTTTCTGGCATGCGACGCTGTCAGCACCCCTTGACATGCTCACTGTGTTTTATTTGAAAATGTGTTGTTTCTGGCATGCGACGCTGTCAGCCCTTGACATGCTCACTGTGTTTTATTTGAAAATGTGTTGTTTCTGGCATGCGACGCTGTCAGCGCCCTTGACATGCTCACTGTGTTTTATTTGAAAATGTGTTGTTTCTGGCACGTGACGCTGTCCCCTTGACATGCTCACTGTGTTTTATTTGAAAATGTGTTGTTTCTGGCATGCGACGCCTGTCAGCGCCCTTGACATGCTCACTGTGTTTTATTTGAAAATGTGTTGTTTTCTGGCTACGCGACGCTGTCAGCGCCCTTGACATGCTCACTGTGTTTTATTTGAAATGTGTTGTTTCTGGCAGCGCGCTGTCAGGCCCTTGACATGCTCACTGTGTTTTATTTGAAAATGTGTTGTTTCTTGCATGCGACGCTGTCAGCGCCTTGACATGCTCACTGTGTTTTATTTGAAAATGTGTTGTTTCTGGCATGCGACGCTGTCAGCGCCCTTGACATGCTCACTGTGTTTTATTTGAAAATGTGTTGTTTCTGGCATGCGACGCCTGTCAGCGCTCTGACATGCTCACTGTGTTTTATTTGAAAATGTGTTGTTTCTGGCATGACGCTGTCACGCCTTGACATGCTCACTGTGTTTATTTGAAAATGTGTTGTTTCTGGCATGCGACGCTGTCAGCCGCTTGACATGCTCACTGTGTTTTATTTGAAAATGTGTTGTTTCTGGCATGCGACGCCGTCAGCGCCCTTGACATGCTCACTGTGTTTTATTTGAAAATGTGTTGTTTCTGGCATGCGACGCTGTCAGCCCCCTTGACATGCTCACTGTGTTTTATTTGAAAATGTGTTGTTTCTGGCATGCGACGCTGTCAGCGCCTTGACATGCTCACTGTGTTTTATTTGAAATGTGTTGTTTCTGGTCGTGCGCTGTCAGCGCCCTTGACATGCTCACTGTGTTTTATTTGAAAATGTTGTTTCTTGCATGCGACGCTGTCAGCGCCTTGACATGCTCACTGTGTTTTATTTGAAAATGTGTTGTTTCTGGCATGCACGCTGTCAGCTCCTTGACATGCTCACTGTGTTTTATTTGAAAACGTGTTGTTTCTGGCACGCGACGCTCGTCAGCGCCTTGACATGCTCACTGTGTTTTATTTGAAAATGTGTTGTTTCTGGCATGCGACGCTGTCAGCGCCCTTGACATGCTCACTGTGTTTTATTTGAAAATGTGTTGTTTCTGGCATGCGACGCTGTCAGCCCTCTTGACATGCTCACTGTGTTTTATTTGAAAATGTGTTGTTTCTGGCATGGACGCTGTCAGCGCCTTGACATGCTCACTGTGTTTTATTTGAAAATGTGTTGTTTCTGGCATGCGACGCTGTCAGCGCCTTGACATGCTCACTGTGTTTTATTTGAAAATGTGTTGTTTCTGGCATGCGACGCTGTCAGCGCCTTGACATGCTCACTGTGTTTTATTTGAAAATGTTGTTTCGGCACGCGACGCTGTCAGCGCCTTGACATGCTCACTGTGTTTTATTTGACAATGTGTTGTTTCTGGCATGCGGCTGTCAGCGCCCTGACATGCTCACTGTTTTATTTGACAATGTGTTGTTTCTGGCATGCGACGCTGTCAGCCCTCTGACATGCTCACTGTGTTTTATTTGACAATGTGTTGTTTCTGGCATGCGACGCTGTCAGCCCTTGACATGCTCACTGTGTTTTATTTGAAAATGTGTTGTTTCTGGCATGCGACGCTGTCAGCGCCTTGACATGCTCACTGTGTTTTATTTGAAAATGTGTTGTTTCTTGGCATGCACGCTGTCAGCACCTTGACATGCTCACTGTGTTTTATTTGAAAATGTGTTGTTTCTGGCATGTGTCAGCGCCTTTGACATGCTCACTGTGTTTTATTTGAAAATGTGTTGTTTCTTCATGCGACGCTGTCAGCACCCTTGACATGCTCACTGTGTTTTATTTGAAAATGTGTTGTTTCTGGCATGCGACGCTGTCAGCGCCCTTGACATGCTCACTGTGTTTTATTTGAAAATGTGTTGTTTCTTGGCATGCGACGCTGTCAGCCCTGACATGCTCACTGTGTTTTATTTGAAAATGTGTTGTTTCTTGGCATGACGCTGTCAGCCCCTTGACATGCTCACTGTGTTTTATTTGAAATGTGTTGTTTCTGGCATGACGCTGTCACGCCTCTTGACATGCTCACTGTGTTTTATTTGAAAATGTGTTGTTTCTGGCATGCGACGCCGTCAGCGCCCTTGACATGCTCACTGTGTTTTATTTGAAAATGTGTTGTTTCTTGGCATGCGACGCTGTCAGCGCCCTTGACATGCTCACTGTGTTTTATTTGAAAATGTGTTGTTTCTTGGCACGTGACGCTGTCAGCGCCCTTGACATGCTCACTGTGTTTTATTTGACAATGTGTTGTTTCTTGGCATGCGACGCTGTCAGCACCCTTGACATGCTCACTGTGTTTTATTTGACAATGTGTTGTTTCTTGGCATGCGACGCTGTCAGCACCCTTGACATGCTCACTGTGTTTTATTTGAAAATGTGTTGTTTCTTGGCATGCGACGCTGTCAGCGCCCTTGACATGCTCACTGTGTTTTATTTGAAAATGTGTTGTTTCTGGCATGCGACGCTGTCAGCGCCTTGACATGCTCACTGTGTTTTATTTGAAAATGTGTTGTTTCTGGCATGCGACGCTGTCAGCGCCTTGACATGCTCACTGTGTTTTATTTGAAAATGTGTTGTTTCTGGCATAGACGCTGTCAGCGCCCTGACATGCTCACTGTGTTTTATTTGAAAATGTGTTGTTTCTGGCATGCGACTGTCAGCACCCTTGACATGCTCACTGTGTTTTATTTGAAAATGTGTTGTTTCTTGGCATGCGACGCTGTCAGCACCCTTGACATGCTCACTGTGTTTTATTTGAAAATGTGTTGTTTCTTGGCATGCGACGCTGTCAGCACCCTTGACATGCTCACTGTGTTTTATTTGAAATGTGTTGTTTCTTGGCATGCGACGCTGTCAGCGCCCTTGACATGCTCACTGTGTTTTATTTGAAAATGTGTTGTTTCTTGGCATGCGACGCTGTCAGCACCCTTGACATGCTCACTGTGTTTTATTTGAAAATGTGTTGTTTCTTGGCATGCGACGCTGTCAGCGCCCTTGACATGCTCACTGTGTTTTATTTGAAAATGTGTTGTTTCTTGGCATGCACGCTGTCAGCGCCTTGACATGCTCACTGTGTTTTATTTGAAAATGTGTTGTTTCTGGCATGCGACGCTGTCAGCCCTCTTGACATGCTCACTGTGTTTTATTTGAAAATGTGTTGTTTCTGGCATGTGACGCTGTCAGCGCCTGACATGCTCACTGTGTTTTATTTGAAAATGTGTTGTTTCTGGCATGTGACGCTGTCAGCCCCTTGACATGCTCACTGTGTTTTATTTGAAAATGTGTTGTTCTGGCATGCGACGCTGTCAGCGCCTCTGACATGCTCACTGTGTTTTATTTGAAAATGTGTTGTTTCTGGCATGCGACGCTGTCAGCGCCCTTGACATGCTCACTGTGTTTTATTTGAAAATGTGTTGTTTCTTGGCATGCGACGCTGTCAGCGCCCTTGACATGCTCACTGTGTTTTATTTGAAAATGTGTTGTTTCTTGGCATGCGACGCTGTCAGCGCCCTTGACATGCTCACTGTGTTTTATTTGAAAATGTGTTGTTTCTTGGCATGCGACGCTGTCAGCGCCCTTGACATGCTCACTGTGTTTTATTTGAAAATGTGTTGTTTCTTGGCATGCGACGCTGTCAGCACCCTTGACATGCTCACTGTGTTTTATTTGAAAATGTGTTGTTTCTTGGCATGCGACGCTGTCAGCGCCCTTGACATGCTCACTGTGTTTTATTTGAAAATGTGTTGTTTCTTGGCATGACGCTGTCAGCGCCTTGACATGCTCACTGTGTTTTATTTGAAAATGTGTTGTTTCTGGCTGCGACGCTGTCAGCGCCCTGACATGCTCACTGTGTTTTATTTGAAAATGTGTTGTTTCTGGCATGCGACGCTGTCAGCGCCCTTGACATGCTCACTGTGTTTATTTGACAATGTGTTGTTTCTGGCATGCGACTCGTCAGCACCCTGACATGCTCACTGTGTTTTATTTGAAAATGTGTTGTTTCGGCATGCGACGCTGTCAGCGCCTTGACATGCTCACTGTGTTTTATTTGAAAATGTGTTGTTTCTGGCATGCGACGCTGTCAGCGCCCTTGACATGCTCACTGTGTTTTATTTGAAAATGTGTTGTTTCTGGCATGCGACGCTGTCAGCGCCTTGACATGCTCACTGTGTTTTATTTGAAAATGTGTTGTTTCTGGCACTGCGACGCTGTCAGCACCCTGACATGCTCACTGTGTTTTATTTGAAAATGTGTTGTTTCTGGCATGCGACGCTGTCAGCGCCTTGACATGCTCACTGTGTTTTATTTGAAAATGTGTTGTTTCTGGCATGCGACGCTGTCAGCGCCTTGACATGCTCACTGTGTTTTATTTGAAAATGTGTTGTTTCTGGCATGCACGCTGTCAGCGCCTTGACATGCTCACTGTGTTTTATTTGAAAATGTGTTGTTTCTTGCGCGACGCTGTCAGCACCCTGACATGCTCACTGTGTTTTATTTGAAAATGTGTTGTTTCTGGCATGCGACGCTGTCAGCGCCTTGACATGCTCACTGTGTTTGATTTGAAAATGTGTTGTTTCTGGCATGCGACGCTGTCAGCTCCCCTGACATGCTCACTGTGTTTGATTTGAAAATGTGTTGTTTCTGCATGACGCTGTCAGCACCCTTGACATGCTCACTGTGTTTTATTTGAAAATGTGTTGTTTCTGGCATGCGACGCTGTCAGCGCCCTTGACATGCTCACTGTGTTTTATTTGAAATGTGTTGTTTCTGGCATGGACGCTGTCAGCGCCCTTGACATGCTCACTGTGTTTTATTTGAAATGTGTTGTTTCTGGCACGCGCTGTCAGCGCCTTGACATGCTCACTGTGTTTTATTTGAAAATGTGTTGTTTCTTGGCATGTGACGCTGTCAGCGCCCTTGACATGCTCACTGTGTTTTATTTGAAAATGTGTTGTTTCTTGGCATGCGACGCTGTCAGCGCCCTTGACATGCTCACTGTGTTTTATTTGAAAATGTGTTGTTTCTGGCATGCGACGCCTGTCAGCGCCCTTGACATGCTCACTGTGTTTTATTTGAAAATGTGTTGTTTCTGGCATGCACGCTGTCAGCCCTTGACATGCTCACTGTGTTTTATTTGAAAATGTGTTGTTTCTGGCATGCGACGCTGTCAGCGCCCTTGACATGCTCACTGTGTTTTATTTGACAATGTGTTGTTTCTGGCATGCGACGCTGTCAGCCTCTTGACATGCTCACTGTGTTTTATTTGAAAATGTGTTGTTTCTGGCATGCGACGCTGTCAGCGCCCTTGACATGCTCACTGTGTTTTATTTGAAAATGTGTTGTTTCTGGCACGCCTGTCAGCACCTCTGACATGCTCACTGTGTTTTATTTGAAAATGTGTTGTTTCTGGCATGCGACGCTGTCAGCGCCCTTGACATGCTCACTGTGTTTTATTTGAAAATGTGTTGTTTCTGGCATGCACGCTGTCAGCCCCTTGACATGCTCACTGTGTTTTATTTGAAAATGTGTTGTTTCTGGCATGCGACGCTGTCAGCACCTTGACATGCTCACTGTGTTTTATTTGAAAATGTGTTGTTTCTGGCATGCGACGCTGTCAGCGCCCTTGACATGCTCACTGTGTTTTATTTGACAATGTGTTGTTTCTGGCATGCGACGCTGTCAGCACTCTGACATGCTCACTGTGTTTTATTTGAAAATGTGTTGTTTCTGGCATGTGACGCTGTCAGCACCTTGACATGCTCACTGTGTTTTATTTGAAAATGTGTTGTTTCTGGCATGCGACGCTGTCAGCGCCTTGACATGCTCACTGTGTTTTATTTGACAATGTGTTGTTTCTGGCTGACGTGTCAGCGCCTTGACATGCTCACTGTGTTTTATTTGAAAATGTGTTGTTTCTGGCATACGACGCTGTCAGCGCCTCTGACATGCTCACTGTGTTTTATTTGAAAATGTGTTGTTTCTGGCATGCGACGCTGTCAGCCCCTTGACATGCTCACTGTGTTTTATTTGAAAATGTGTTTTTGGCATGCGACGCTGTCAGCGCCTTGACATGCTCACTGTGTTTTATTTGACAATGTGTTGTTTCTTGGCATGCGACGCTGTCAGCGCCCTTGACATGCTCACTGTGTTTTATTTGAAAATGTGTTGTTTCTTGGCATGCGACGCCTGTCAGCACCTTTGACATGCTCACTGTGTTTTATTTGAAAATGTGTTGTTTCTGGCATGCGACGCTGTCAGCCTTTGACATGCTCACTGTGTTTTATTTGAAAATGTGTTGTTTCTTGGCATGCGACGCTGTCAGCACCCTTGACATGCTCACTGTGTTTTATTTGAAAATGTGTTGTTTCTTGGCATGCGACGCTGTCAGCGCCCTTGACATGCTCACTGTGTTTTATTTGAAAATGTGTTGTTTCTTGGCATGCGACGCTGTCAGCGCCCTTGACATGCTCACTGTGTTTTATTTGACAATGTGTTGTTTCTTGGCACGCGACGCTGTCAGCGCCCTTGACATGCTCACTGTGTTTTATTTGAAAATGTGTTGTTTCTTGGCATGCGACGCTGTCAGCACCCTTGACATGCTCACTGTGTTTTATTTGAAAATGTGTTGTTTCTGGCATGCGACGCCTGTCAGCACCCTTGACATGCTCACTGTGTTTTATTTGAAAATGTGTTGTTTCTGGCATGCGACGCTGTCAGCGCCTCTTGACATGCTCACTGTGTTTTATTTGAAAATGTGTTGTTTCTGGCAGTACGCTGTCACGCCCTTGACATGCTCACTGTGTTTTATTTGAAAATGTGTTGTTTCTGGCATGCACGCTGTCAGCGCCTTGACATGCTCACTGTGTTTTATTTGAAAATGTGTTGTTTCTGGCATGCGACGCTGTCAGCGCCCTTGACATGCTCACTGTGTTTTATTTGAAAATGTGTTGTTTCGCACGCGACGCTGTCAGCACCCTTTGACATGCTCACTGTGTTTTATTTGAAAATGTGTTGTTTCTGGCATGCACGCTGTCAGCCCCCTTGACATGCTCACTGTGTTTTATTTGAAAATGTGTTGTTTCTGGCATGCGACGCTGTCAGCCTTGACATGCTCACTGTGTTTTATTTGAAATGTTTGTTTCTGGCATGCACGCTGTGTTGAATTCATGTGTTGTTTCTGGCATGCGACGCTGTCAGCACCCTTGACATGCTCACTGTGTTTTATTTGAAAATGTGTTGTTTCTTGGCATGCGACGCTGTCAGCACCCTTGACATGCTCACTGTGTTTTATTTGAAAATGTGTTGTTTCTTGGCATGCGACGCTGTCAGCGCCTTGACATGCTCACTGTGTTTTATTTGAAAATGTGTTGTTTCTGGCATGCGACGCTGTCAGCACCCTTGACATGCTCACTGTGTTTTATTTGAAAATGTGTTGTTTCTGGCATGCGACGCTGTCAGCCCCTTGACATGCTCACTGTGTTTTATTTGAAAATGTGTTGTTTCTGGCATGCGACGCTGTCAGCCCTTTGACATGCTCACTGTGTTTTATTTGAAATGTGTTGTTTCTGGCATGGACGCTGTCAGCCCCTTGACATGCTCACTGTGTTTTATTTGAAAATGTGTTGTTTCTGGCATGCGACGCTGTCAGCACCTTTGACATGCTCACTGTGTTTTATTTGACAATGTGTTGTTTCTGGCACGTACGCTGTCAGCACCCTGACATGCTCACTGTGTTTTATTTGAAAATGTGTTGTTTCTGGCATGCGACGCTGTCAGCCCCCTTGACATGCTCACTGTGTTTTATTTGAAAATGTGTTGTTTCTGGCATGCGACCTGTCAGCACCCTTGACATGCTCACTGTGTTTTATTTGAAAATGTGTTGTTTCATGCGCACGCTGTCAGCGCCCTTGACATGCTCACTGTGTTTTATTTGAAAATGTGTTGTTTCTGGCATGCGACGCTGTCAGCGCCCTTGACATGCTCACTGTGTTTTATTTGAAACGTGTTGTTTCTGCATGCGACTGCTGTCAGCGCCTTGACATGCTCACTGTGTTTTATTTGAAAATGTGTTGTTTCTGCATGCGACGCCTGTCAGCCCCTTGACATGCTCACTGTGTTTTATTTGAAAATGTGTTGTTTCTGGCATGCGACGCTGTCAGCGCCCTTGACATGCTCACTGTGTTTTATTTGAAATGTGTTGTTTCTGGCATGCGACGCTGTCAGCCTTGACATGCTCACTGTGTTTTATTTGAAAATGTGTTGTTTCTGGCATGCGACGCTGTCAGCGCCCTTGACATGCTCACTGTGTTTTATTTGAAAATGTGTTGTTTCTGGCACGACGCTGTCAGCGCCCTTGACATGCTCACTGTGTTTTATTTGAAAATGTGTTGTTTCTGGCATGCGACGCCTGTCAGCGCCTTGACATGCTCACTGTGTTTTATTTGAAAATGTGTTGTTTCTGGCATGCGACGCTGTCAGCACCTTGACATGCTCACTGTGTTTTATTTGAAATGTGTTGTTTCTGGCATGCGACGCTGTCAGCGCCTTGACATGCTCACTGTGTTTTATTTGAAAATGTGTTGTTTCTGGCATGCGACGCTGTCACAGCCTTTGACATGCTCACTGTGTTTTATTTGACAATGTGTTGTTTCTGGCATGCACGCTGTCAGCACCCTTGACATGCTCACTGTGTTTTATTTGAAAATGTGTTGTTTCTGGCATGCGCTGTCAGCCCTACATGCCACTGTGTTTTTGAATGTTGTTTCTGGCATGCACGCTGTCAGCCTGACATGCTCACTGTGTTTTATTTGAAAATGTGTTGTTTCTGGCATGCGACGCTGTCAGCGCCTTGACATGCTCACTGTGTTTTATTTGAAAATGTGTTGTTTCTGGCATGTGACGCTGTCAGTGCCACCCTTGACATGCTCACTGTGTTTTATTTGAAATGTGTTGTTTCTGGCATGCGACGCTGTCAGCGCCTTGACATGCTCACTGTGTTTTATTTGAAATGTGTTGTTTCGGCATGCACGCTGTCAGCGCCCTTGACATGCTCACTGTGTTTTATTTGAAAATGTGTTGTTTCTTGGCATGCGACGCTGTCAGCGCCCTTGACATGCTCACTGTGTTTTATTTGAAATGTGTTGTTTCTGGCATGACGCTGTCAGCCCTTGACATGCTCACTGTGTTTTATTTGAAAATGTGTTGTTTCTGGCATGCGACGCTGTCAGCCCCTTGACATGCTCACTGTGTTTTATTTGAAAAGTGTTGTTTTCATGCACGCGTCAGCCCCTTGACATGCTCACTGTGTTTTATTTGAAAATGTGTTGTTTCTGGCACGTGACGCTGTCAGCGCCCTTGACATGCTCACTGTTTTATTTGAAAATGTGTTGTTTCTGGCATGCGACGCTGTCAGCGCCCTTGACATGCTCACTGTGTTTTATTTGAAAATGTGTTGTTTCTGGCATGCACGCTGTCAGCCCCTGACATGCTCACTGTGTTTTATTTGAAAATGTGTTGTTTCTGGCATGCGACGCTGTCAGCACCCTTGACATGCTCACTGTGTTTTATTTGAAAATGTGTTGTTTCGGCATGACGCTGTCAGCACCCTTGACATGCTCACTGTGTTTTATTTGAAAATGTGTTGTTTCGCATGCATTGTCAGCACCCTTGACATGCTCACTGTGTTTTTTTGAAAATGTGTTGTTTCTGGCATGCGACGCCGTCAGCCCCCTGACATGCTCACTGTGTTTTATTTGAAAATGTGTTGTTTCTGGCATGCGACGCTGTCAGCACCCTTGACATGCTCACTGTGTTTTATTTGAAAATGTGTTGTTTCTTGGCATGCGACGCTGTCAGTCACGCCTGACATGCTCACTGTGTTTTATTTGAAAATGTGTTGTTTCTGGCATGACGCTGTCAGCGCCTCCTGACATGCTCACTGTGTTTCATTTGAAAATGTTGTTTCTGGCATGTGACGACGCTGTCAGCACCCTTGACATGCTCACTGTGTTTTATTTGAAAATGTGTTGTTTCTGGCACGCGACGCTGTCAGCACCTTTGACATGCTCACTGTGTTTTATTTGAAAATGTTGTTTCTGGCATGCGACGCTGTCAGCGCCCTTGACATGCTCACTGTGTTTTATTTGAAAAGTGTTGTTTCTGGCATGCACGCTGTCAGCGCCTTGACATGCTCACTGTGTTTTATTTGACAATGTGTTGTTTCTGGCATGCGACGCTGTCAGCGCCTCTTGACATGCTCACTGTGTTTTATTTGAAAATGTGTTGTTTCTGGCATGCGACGCTGTCAGCCTCTTGACATGCTCACTGTGTTTTATTTGAAAATGTGTTGTTTCTGGCATGCGACGCTGTCAGCACCCTTGACATGCTCACTGTGTTTTATTTGAAATGTGTTGTTTCTGGCATGCGACGCTGTCAGCGCCTCTTGACATGCTCACTGTGTTTTATTTGAAAATGTGTTGTTTCTGCATGCGACGCTGTCAGCCTCTTGACATGCTCACTGTGTTTTATTTGAAAATGTGTTGTTTCTGGCACGCGACGCCGTCAGCCGCCCTTGACATGCTCACTGTGTTTTATTTGAAAATGTGTTGTTTCTGGCATGCGACGCTGTCAGCCCCTTGACATGCTCACTGTGTTTTATTTGAAAATGTGTTGTTTCTGGCATGCGACGCTGTCAGCACCCTTGACATGCTCACTGTGTTTTATTTGAAATGTTGTTTCTGGCATGCGACGCTGTCACGCCCTTGACATGCTCACTGTGTTTTATTTGAAAATGTGTTGTTTCTTGGCAGTGACGCCGTCAGCGCCTTTGACATGCTCACTGTGTTTTATTTGAAAATGTGTTGTTTCTTACGCCGACGCTGTCAGCGCCCTTGACATGCTCACTGTGTTTTATTTGAAAATGTGTTGTTTCGGCATGCGACGCTGTCAGCACCCTTGACATGCTCACTGTGTTTTATTTGAAAATGTGTTGTTTCTGGCATGCGACGCTGTCAGCGCCTTGACATGCTCACTGTGTTTTATTTGAAAATGTGTTGTTTCTTGGCATGCGACGCCGTGCACCCTTGACATGCTCACTGTGTTTTATTTGAAAATGTGTTGTTTCTGGCACGTGACGCTGTCAGCACCCTTGACATGCTCACTGTGTTTTATTTGAAAATGTGTTGTTTCTTGGCACGTGACGCTGTCAGCACCCATGACATGCTCACTGTGTGGCAACTTCTCATCACACAGCTGGGGAACGGGACCAGGGACACTGTTCTGGGTGGGGTTGGGGAGGGGACAGAAATGGCAGGGATCTCGAATCTGCTTGCTATGCAAGGGGAGAGGGAATGCAGAAATGTCTTGAAAAAAACAAAGCCCACTGTAAAAAAAAAAACACCCACTGTGAAATAGTGCAGTGCTGTAATCCATAGAGACAACATGGGTGGATTGCTTCTTGGAGGAGGGTCAGGCGGAGGAGACTATTTCACCTTGAGCCAGTTCCACGGACAGAAAACATGATGTCAGCCCTTTTGTACATGCAACATGTCTGCAAGGCTCTGCCCATGCAGCTGTAAAAAGGGGGTCCAGTTTTGCCAAGTACAGTTCCAAAGTAATTTTGGGGAGGGCATGTGAACTCAGTCCATTTTTTTTTCATTTATACTTTTTGCCTGCCATTGATTATCTGGGCTCTGCCTTGGTCACGGTGACCCTGTACCTCCACCACCCATATTGTCTGCGTTCTTCCAAGTTATCACTGACTTGCCCCTCAGAGGGCAGGGTTGTGGCACCATAAGGGCACTGGCACCGCGATCCCAGTATCTAGTCAGGAGAGCCAGCTGAGTGGCTAAATAAGGCCAGGGGCAGGGTGTCATGGAGATGTTCGGGGCAGTGTTTTTCTCCCCCTTTTTTTTTAAACTGGGGCAGTGACATGCAATGATGTCCTGCATCTGTCCTGGCCCAGAAGTGTTTTCTGTGTGCCAGTGCATGGCATCAACCTGGCCTCCACCAGGTGTTGCTCCTGCACCCATCACAATGCCCTCCTCCTCCCCCTGTGAAGGAGAGCAGTCCTGGGGATGCTCAATCCTTCTCCCGTGGCCTGCCCTCCCATGATCCAGATCTGTTCCCAAACCCAGGTCACCAGCATCGCAAGTGGAAATCCAACTGCTGTGCTAATGGGCCATGTGAACTCAGTTCTGCAAAATACTAATTAGGTTTTCACTGATTTAACTCCAGACAGTGAAACAGTGAAGTTCACAGGTTCTCAAGGCTTTCACAAACCATTCAGTAGTTTTTTCCTGAGTAGGCTAGCTGAAGCATGAGGGGAGAGATGTCAAGCAGTTGTCCTCTCTCTCTCTCTCCCTCCCCCTCTCTCTCTCAGAGATGAAACAGAGAAAGAGAGGGGAGCAGAGGTTGTCACTACATTCAGTCCTGTAACAACTGTATGCTAACTTACCAATGTAACACTGATATTTTAAACACCAGCTTGCAATGTAGGTGAACATTATAAAAACAACATTCCTTAAATATTTACACCAGAAGGGAAAAAAACTTGCAGCACTAGCAATGATGGAGTTGAACAACATACAGTACATAGAGGTCTATAATTGCAACAGGAGACAATGCATCCCTTTTATGGGAGCTGTAGTTTCTATCAGTCATAATGATTTTGTATGACATGGGGTGGTTGTTTTTACCCTCATGGTTTGCTTGACTTGTTAGGTATCAATCAGCTCCTATTACAAACGCAGATCTCTGTGTCAGTTATGTATATCAGTTCCAAAAACTCCAGTGATACAGTGATGTTCACAGGGGCCCAAGTCTTTCATGCACTATACAGCTTTCTTTCCAGAGAAGGCTTACTGAAGCATGTGGAGAGAGAGAGAGAAAGACAGACAGACAGATGGACTGACAGACAAGGAGATATCAAGCAACTGGGCAGTTCTCTCCATCTCTCTCTCCTCTCCTAGGCAGCCCACTGAAACAATCACTGCGCTGTTTAGTCCCCTTACATTAGTAGCTACTGTTATAACTGTTTCTCATAAATAATGCAGTATTTCTCTACCTCACATCTTATTTCTTAACTAACCTTACATAAGTTAGCTGCATGCAAGCACATATACACCTGCTCTCTGTCTGACTAGTTTACTTCACCCAAATGTCCTGTGCAAATCATTTTGTCTTTGCCAGCAAACAATTCTCTGGCAATTGATAAAGTCTCTCTGCAAATTCTGACAGGTTTGCAAATAGCATATTGCAACTGGTAGTTAATTGAGTTGGTGGTAGTGTTTAATACTTTACTTGGTCAAAATATTAAAGTCAGTTTCTTAGCCCAGGGCCTGATATTTTCCTACATGATAAAGGTCAGGAGGCAGAACTTCAAAACTGGTGTTCCATGACTCTGCTTAATACAACCTGCAGGGTTTCACTATAATTTAACCCCAGACAGTGAGACACAAAATTTCACAGGGGCCCAAGGCTTTCAGGAACCATTCCTGAGCAGGTGTGCTGAAGTGTGTGAGAGAGAGAGAGAGACAGAGAGAGAGAGAGAGAGACATCAAGCAGCTTTGTTTATTCAGTTTGTGTTGACTGGGTAAGTGCTCTAGACAAATTCTGCCTATTTTCAGGCACAACCCGGGGAAGGTAGTGGTTGAAAGCTGTAGCTATTCTGTCTCTCTCTCTCTCTCTCTCACTCGCTCTCTCTTTGAAAGGAAACACAGACAGAGAAATAGACAGGGGACAGCAGAGGTTGTCACTATGGAAATTCAGACAAAGAAAGAGATAGTGAAGAGCAGAGGTTGTGTCTACTTTAACTCAATGAACAACTGTATGCTAATCTACCAATCAAACACTGACACAGTAAACAACCAGTTTAAAGTGTAGGTGAACATTATAAAAATAACATTCCACAAATATTTACAATAGAAGGAAAAAACACTGGCAGCACTAGCAATAACGGAGTTGAAAAACTGACACATAGAGGTCTACAACTGTAATAAGAGCTGATTTATACCTTTTTTGGGAGCTGCAGTTTCTTTTTTCCTTTTATTTTCTTCATCTCCCTTGAGATGCCAGCCACCTGGCACCTCAGCCTGGTCACAGACCACATACTTCCACCCACCACCTAGTCCATGCCCCTCTGATACCCCATGGCTTTCCTCCCACGACGGGGCTGCGGTGCTCCACATACAACACTGTAGATGTCCAGATAGGTCAGAGGTCAGGCCTGGGGGGCTAATTGAAGCCGTGGCAGACTTCATAGAGAGAGGCCGGCAGCTGTCCATTTTTCTGGTTTTCTAGGGAGGCAGGGACATGCAATGGTGTCCTGCATCTACCCCACCTCCTGTACGTGCAAGCCCCGGTAGCTGCGTGAGCCTCAGCCTCCCCCAGGGGTCTGTCACATGCTGAGCACTCTCCCCATCCTCCCCCTGGAGAAGGAGAGCAGCCAAGGAAATGCTCCATCCTTCACCCCCCTGGCCTGCCCTCCAGCAACCCGAGTCCATTCTTGAACCTGAGTCACCGACGTTGCAAGCAGAATTCCAACTGCTACACTGACAGACCAGCCTGGGAGCTGCAGTTTACATCAATAATAATGATTTACTATGACATCAGGTGGTTGTTTTTACCCTCTTGGTTTACTTGACTTGTTATATCTCAGTTCCTAGTGTTTTTTTTTTTTACCTGCCTGACATAAATATATGTTGCATAAAGTGGACAGGTTGAAATATTTTTATACACTCTCACTATTTCTGACACTAATACAGTGTCAGTGTGGGTTTCTGTTTAGGAGTTTTTCACTGACTGAAAAGTGAAATTGCAGTTCTGTCACAAGGGGCTTTGAGACGTGCCATTGCAATGAGTCAGGCATGCATAATTCACAGGCATTGCAAAATGTTGTCTGTCATGTCAGTAGGTACTGGTGGGTCATCAATTTTGATGCATGTAGATGAAGTAGGAACAAAGATTAGATCTGCTTTTCCAGTTGATGTAGCCCTGGGTGAAAGATAATATTTTCTTGTCGCTGCTTGGTATGCGATTCTATAAAAATCAATACCATGGATTGCTAAGGCTATAAAACATTTGGTGCTTTTCCTCCTTTGCTATTAAAAAAAAAACAATCTACCTGCAATAAATGTAGACTCAGCAGCTTTTCAACGGTGAGTGCAATGCCCTGTGAATTATGCATGCCAGACTCCTTTCAATATCATGTCCCAAAGACCCCTTGTGACAGAACCGCAAACTCGCATTTTAGGCAATCAACAACTTCTAAACAGTAACACCACTGACAGTGCACTCCTGTCAGAAATTGTGGGACTGCATAAAATATTTCAAACAGTACACGTTCTTCAGCCGTAAAAGGTGCCACATTATAAGTCTGCACACAGAATATGGTGCTCAGTGAGCGTACATATTTACATCAGGAGGAAAACAAAACTTGCAGCTCTGGCAATAACTGAGTTAAACAAATGACACATGGGGCACAAAACAATAATAATAATAATAAAAAAAATAAAACTAATTTGACATATGTCTTTCTTGGGACTACTCTGGATCGGGCCTCAGGGCACATCAAACTGGACAGTTGCACAGGGCCCAGAGTTTTGAAGTTTTTTGCAAGAATAACTCAGCTGAGCAAGATCATTCACAAGGAGGTCATGAGGACATGCAAAAGTTTAATATCATTGACCTGGGGCTTCCAAGGGTTGATATCCATCACCTGCAGCTGGTACAGAACGCTGTGGCACGCTTGCTGACTGGGACCTCTCATTCTAGTCATACTGCTCCTGTGCTCCACAGTCTGTACTGGCTGCCTATACAGTGAGGATCACCTTCAAAGTCGGTCTTCTGACCTATAAACCCTGCACGGACTGGAACTGAGCTATCTGCAAGAGCTCCTGACTCCCTACAGCCCTGGCCGTTCTCTCCACTCAACTGATGAGGGGTTGTTAGAGTTCCTAGGGTGTGGTTGAAAACATCAGGGCCTGGGCTCTAAGTTTGGTCCCCATCCTGTGGAACTCTCTACCACATCAGATTAGAGAGTGCCAAACTGTGCAGAACTTTAAAATAGGCTTAAAACATATTTGTTTACGCAGGCATTTAGTACTTAGACTTCATACAGGATCTTGGGATAATTTTAATTGAAGTATTTAAATTATATTGTAACATTTTAAATTGAACTGCTTGTCTCATGATGTTTTTAAGCATGTACAGCACTTTGATTATTTTGAATTGCACTAAATAAATGAAGTATTATTATTAGACAGACAAGGCAAATTATATACAGTTGGGGGTAGTGATTTACAGTTCTTCCCTTATTATTTTTCTTCTGTTTTCATAATGTGTGCCTTTCTGTCAGTGTTGATCACTTGCAGGTTGGGGCAGAGGGGTAGTTGGATCCTTTGAAGCCACTACCCAGTTGCTGACACATTCATGCATTAAGTGAGTGATTATGCTGCAGACACTCTGATCATCTGCACACAATAGAAACCACCAGTGATCAGGCTGTGTCCAGCATAATTACACACTTCAAAGTATCTCTCTGGCACCAAAAAACAATCCCCTGTCCCCACATGAATCCATCATCAGGCACTTCACATCTTCCCTGGCCGGTAATTCAGCAGCGTGCTTTGATCTCTGCCACTGGCACCTTCCTCCCAGTTGTTAAAATATTTCATTCACTGAAAAAAAAACAGCAGAAGAGGTTGCACTGGGCTGGGTTGCCAGGATAAAAACAGAAACACAGTTTAAAAGTAAAATCCCGCACTCACCACCCGAAAAATCAATTGCCAACTGAAAACTGAATCAGGAACATTCCGAAATGCGTCTGGTGTTTTGCGCATGGCACTGTCTGAAATGGAATAAAGCACCAGTATATCTTATGAGCGGTCCATTGATTTTTGGATGGTGAGTGCAGGATTTTACTTTTAAACTGTATCTCACTCCCTTCTCTTTAGTTATATGCTAAAACGAAAAGCAGCGATGAGATATAACGCAACCCGGCATACACCACAATCCCAGTCCCATTACTGAAGTATCCAAAGTTTGAATATACAATGTTTGCATAATTAGCAACCCAATTTTCATCCATCAGTTCAGTAAACAGTGATTCCGCTTGGCTTAAAAGAATTTCTGCAGAATGAAGACATTTCAAAATCTGCAAATTATCTCATATACATGAATGCCTATTCATGCCTCCCTATCAGCCTCCCCAAAGAAACCACAGCCTACAGTCATAGAGAATGCAGATAGTATCACTAAACTCTAAAAAACAAAAAGCAGTTGTTGGTAATTATGTTTAAATATGTGGGATGTATAGGGAGAGGCATCATCAGCAGAAAGCAGGAAGTTGTTATCCCTCTGTACAGACAGTTGGTGAGACCCCATCTGGAATACTGTGTTCAGTTCTGGAGACCCCATCTCCACAAGGACATAGACAGAATAGAGGCAGTCCAGAGGAGGGCAACTAAAATGGTGCAGGGTCTGCAACAGAAGCCGTATGAGGAGAGACTAAAGGAGATTAATATGTATACCCTTAAGGAAAGAAGGGAGAGGGGGGACATGATAGAAACTTTCAAGTACCTCAAGGGAATCAACAAAGTCCAAGAGGGTAGCATCTTTCAGAAAAAGAGACTTGCAAGAACAAGGGGACACAATTTAAAGATAGAAGGGGGGGGCAGTTCAGGGGAAATGTGAGGAAGTATTATTTCACAGAAAGGGTAGTGGATGCATGGAACAGCCTTCCTGAGGAGGTTGTGGGGTCTAAAACTGGGAGTATTCAAGAATGCATGGGACAGACATAAGGCAATTCTTGTGGGGGGCAGGAAGATATAGGCTGTTGGTTAACTAGGATCTGCGGCCTATCCTGTAGGTAGGGAAATGGGCAGACTAGATGGGCCTAGTGGTCCTTACCTGCTGTCAAAGTCTATGTTTCTATGTTTCTATGGACCAGCACACTGCCACAGCGGGAAATGCAGTTGGGATAGAGAAGGGGAAAAGCAGGATGAAACACCAGTACGTAAAGACTTAAGTTTCTGGAAACAAAGACAAATTCCCACACAAGATTGTCAGTTCTTCATTCACTGCAATTCTACTCAGCTTTACAGAATTTCTACTGAATGAAAACATAAAACAAACAAACAAAAAAAAAGAAAAAACTCACAGAGGATTATATATATATATATACACACATACATATATATATATATATCTATATATATATATATTTCTTTATTTTAGACTTTGGTAATCGGCTATATATCTGGATGATTGAGGTACTTAAAATAGTAGCAGCAAAGTAAAATAAAGTACGTACCTGGTACTTTATTATAGGCAAAAATAACTAAATGAAACAATGCCTGTAGCAGTGAATACACTGCCAACAACAGCTTAGTGCCGAGAATACACAAAGCATTGTTTTGGTCTAAGCAGCCCACATTCCATCTCAGAGATTCTGTAGACTGCTTGTGTCTCCTTCATTGTTCGCTTACATTGCTTTCATTGAGATATGTTTAAAGATGTGTGTATACAACTTTATTTATTTTCTATTTATTGAAATGTTTCACCAGGAAGGCACATTGAACAGTAAATTGCTTGTCTCACGCACGGTGCGACCTGAAAACTTGCTGAAAACAGAGAAAAATTCCCACTCTGATTAGTCCGTCCTTTGTTCATCTCATATAAACAAATGCCTATTCATGCCTCCCTCTCAGGTCCTCCCCCCAAAAAAAAGACAGAGCGTACAGCCATAGAGAATGCAGGTAGTGTGGGGCCTGACAGAGGCCATCACAGAAATGAGCAGCAACAGAACAGTAGCACAGGAATGATCTGCTACAGCAAGCAGCGACACAGTCCAGAGAATGGTGCCATGTGGCAGAATGCAGGAGCAAGTAGGGACAGGGACACTCGTGCATGGTACCCAGACTTGTGAAGCGGCAGTCTGGTGCAATTTGGTAAATTGCTGGGGGATGTTCTGAGCATGACTGTGCATGTGGTATTAATATTTGTAAACAGTGCATGTGGCTACTGCTTTTATGCCAGAGTAAAATGGAAAAGACAAAAAAAAATCATCCCCTGTGTATTTCAATCTTTCTTTCGCTACTAGCAGAATACTCTGGATATTTGGAAGACCTGCCTCCAGTACTAACAATCTTACACACAAATTAAGCAGTGAAAGGTTCTCAGGAGGGTAATATATCCTCAACGTACAGTAGTTACAAAACATTGCTTTTAGGATAAAAAGGGTAGTTATAATTTAGGTCCCCCATTGGTACTGCAGATTGCAACCCTGTCCTACGAGACCCTTTTTTCATGAATGAGCAGAGGCTGCTTCATTGTAAATCCTCCGTTGGTACTGCAGATTGCAGTCCTATTGAAGGAGACCCTTTTTTTCATGAATAGACAGAGGCTTCTTCATTGTAAATCCCCTGTCAGTACTGCAGATTACAACCCTATCCTAGGAGACCCTTTTTTTATGAATAAGCAGAGGCTCCTTCATTGTAAATCCCCGTCGGTACTGCAGATTGCAGCCCTATCCTAGGAGACCCTTTTTGTTATGAATGAGCAGAGGCTCCTTCATTGTAAATCCCCTGTCGGTACTGCAGATTGCAGTCCTATCGAACGAGACCCTTTTTTTCATGAATGAGCAGAGGCTCCTCCATTGTAAATCCCCTGTCGGTACTGCAGATTGCAGTCCTATCGAACGAGACCCTTTTTTTCATGAATGAGCAGAGGCTCCTTCATTGTAAATCCCCTGTCGGTACTGCAGATTGCAGTCCTATCGAACGAGACCCTTTTTTCATGAATGAGCAGAGGATCCTTCATCACTGTCCTGATGTTCTACAGAATGGTCAAATCTCAGATCCTCAAACTCTAACAAAAAAATGAAACAAAAACAATTGTTTGTAAGTATATTTAAATATGTGGACCAACACACTGCCACAGCAGGAAATGCAGTTGGGAGAGAGAGAAAGAGAAAGCAGGATGAAACACCAGGCTGTCAAACAAGGGAATACAGTCAAGAGAGGGAATGAGGAGGAAATATCATAATCTGACTCACCTGCACCAACAACACACTGGATGCTTGTATTGCCGAGTCGCGCTATTCACTTTAGGGTATGGAACATTCAATGCCATACTTTCCATGCTTGAAAACATCTGTATTTCTTGCTACATTTTTTTTTATCCAAGCGGAACACCACCCTGCCAAACTTTGGACTGCAGTTGAGAAAGGACCGGGGTGGGAGAACCTCCCAACAACCACACACTTTGTGCCTGATCGGCTCTACACTAGGTAACACAGACAATGCAGCACTAACAGGTGACGAAGAACTTTGATGCTGAGAAACTAATCCAAAGAGGATGGGGAAGGAAGGAAGGCTGGGGGCTAGTCAAAGATACAATAATGGGGAACGGCTAGGGAGCTGGAGGGTTTACTTTCACTCCTGGTGCTGGGATGGGGAACGGTGGGAGCGGGGCAGACAGCATGCAGTGGGAGGAAATGGGAGGGTTTACTTACAGTATATTCCGGGTGCCTGGATGGGGAAAGGAGGGAGTGGGGCAGGCAGCAAGCAGTGGGAGGAAGTGGGAGGGTTTACTTATATTCTGGGTGCCTGGATGGGGAAAGGAGAGAGTGGGGCAGACAGCATGCAGTGGGAGGGAGCAGGAGGGTTTACTTATACTCTGGGTACCTGGCCGAGGAATGGAGGGAGCGGGGTGGACAGCACACAGTGGGAGGGAGTGGGAGGGTTTACTTGCACTCCTGTTACTACAATGGAGAATGGAGGGAGTTGGTTGAACAGAAATGTTTTGGTAGGCAAGGCACATCCTGCAATGATGGGGCACTCCCTCATTGCAGTGGCCAATTTCTTTCAAGTTGGTGGCACACTTGCTGAACTAGTGTCAGCAGCAGTGTGCCACCGCATTGGATAAAGAGGGCCAAGCCCACAAATGCAGTGGCAGCATTAGCAGCCACAGTGCCACACCTCCACAACCCACTTCTCTCCTAAGCTGCCACAAAATGTTTCTTTTGCATGCGTGCAAGCAAACATAAAAAATAATTCACAGATATGGGAAAAATATCCATCACTGAATGAGGCATCATACTCAAACATATTGTATGCATCAAAATCAAAGCCCTAAAATGTAATCTGTCTCTAAGAGATAAGTAACCCATCTCACAGTATAGAGCACAATGGTGAGTTAATTTGGGCATTCCACTAGCAAACCTGAGGATGCTATTAGAAACTGAATTTAATCTATCAAAAAGTTTGTCACTAAAAAATGTATCCACAGGAACTAAATACATTAGTATAACAGTCATTGCAATGAGTGCAACACTAAAGCTGGTGGTATGATATGTAAAAGACAAGAGAATAGTGGAGGGTCACATAATAGGTTTAGCATACAGAAACTGTTTGCATGAGGAGCATAACTGTGTAGTTATATTGGAAGACATTGGGTGAAAAGGGTAGCAAACAGAACCTCCGTGGGCTCATGGGGATAGTGTGCTAATAGCAGCAAAAGAATAAGATGTGAGCTGAAACAGATGGAGGTTGGTAGCTGGGGGTGTGAAATGAAAGAAGGAGGAGGTTATTCCAGAGATATGGGAATCTATAAGAGAAGGAAGCCTGTCTGGCTCATGCTTGGGGGTAAAGGAGCAGGAGTTAGAGTTTCTGAGGAAGAATGTGGAGAGGGGGAGAAGGAGGTGAGATAACAGGAGAAGCCAGTGAACTAACATTTAGATACGTGTTGAAAATTATCCAGGAATAACATATAGAGATAAGTCCGGTTTACAGACATATTTATTTATTTATTCAAATCCTGGATTACAACCTTTGAGCTAGTAGCTCATTTGCGGAGCTTCCACACCAGGCAGATACAAGGTATGTCTAATAGGATACAACAATCATTGCCAGATATAGGCAAGGCCAGTGACTTTGCTTAGTTCAGTTACAAATAACCATAACCTGGTACAGGTGAGGCTATCAACGGTAGTTCATCAAGAGAGTTGCAGACAGCCAGGTAGATATACAGGGTGCAGAGTATAAACAACACAATTAGGAGTTGTGCAAAGTGTGTTCAAGCCATCAATAAGCTAGAAAACACTCTTTAGGCTAAGTCATTAGAAATGATAGCAACAAGTCAAGGTACAAGAAATTCAAGGGAGTGAAGGCATATTCAGGGTAGGCAGGGGAAACCACAGAGTTTGGTGAGGGGGGAAGAGCAGGATAGTTCAAAAGGCTAGGCATAAGGAGGAGAGTGAAGTGGAATCATATAAGATGGGAGGGGGAGAGAAGGAGCATGGGTGGGGTTGAGAATCAGTTGGGGAATGGGTGAGTCCATGGTGCCCATTGTCAAAAGGGGGTGGAGGAGGGGAGGAAGAGGCTGTGCCATAATAAGTGACTAGTGGAGGAAGTGGGGGAATAGATAGTGGGGGATGGTAGGGTGAAACTCTAGGGAGTAGGAGGGAAGTGAGTAGGTATAGGAGGGTGAACCAGCAGGGGGTGGTAGGGAAGAGTGCTGATATAAAGAGGTGCTCCCGGCTGTGGATAGTAGTTGGGGGTGGTGGTGGCAGGGAAAAGAGCAGTGAATAGGAGCGAGAGGCCAGAGCCAGATATAATCCCTCACACACTAGCATATAAGGTGTGTGCAATAGGAATGAGTGCAAAAGTTGTAGAATAAAAGTGTATATCAACGCAGCTATTGCAGAAATCTTAAAACCACTATTTATCTCACACACTACCATCAATCACCAGCATTTATCTCACCCCCTGCTATCAATCAAAATTATTTTCTTAAATTTGAATAAATGCTGCCGAAACTTCATCCGAATATAATCACATCCCCTCGTGACACACCTGCTAATGAAGCCCTCATGCACAACGTCTGTGTCAACTTCCACTAAACACTCCTCACCACTCCGATAAGAAATACCCCAACATCCATGTATCCATCTCATGGCTCTACAGACTCCTTCTTCCGGCTTCACGTATAGTTCATCTACTTCCGAATCCTTCACGGCCTCCCCCAGTTACTCCATCATGAGCTGCAGGCTCCTTCACAGACGATCCCTCACATTACAGTATCTTGTCCACATTCATGAGACCTCACTGAACATTAACTTGGAAAGTCATCCACAAAAATATCTGTTAATCGCCCAATCCATAACATTCGACGCTCCACAAAAAAAAAACAAAAAAAACACCAATTGCCATTCCAGTTCATACCCTGCACCAAAAAAAATTCAAAATCCAAGACTTTCTTCACCTTCACATTGGGCCACCTCAGGTCTCCTTCAATGTCCCCTGAATGCAGAAGCTGCCAACTTTATTCACTCCACTGAAGAGATTCTCAGTCACCTAGCTCCTCCATACTGAGGCAAAACTGCGCCACAAAGACTAACCACACCCACTAACTGCACAGACATGCCCACTAGCTAATCACAGAATTTTTTCCCATGATCCCCCAAACAATCAAACAACACTGAAATCACTACTCAAAATAACCAGCCAAAGCTGGACTGGTGGCACTGAGGGTTGAGGCGCTGGATGCCACACCTCACGCCATGCCTGTGACCTGGGTTTGGGAATGACCTCAGGTCACCAGGGAGCTGGCTGGGGGGAGTGCTGGAGTGGGATTTCCCCTTCAGGGTGGATGCTTCCCCCTCTGTAGTCCTGCAACCATTGGTTGGAGGCCCGATGGTTGCGCAGGAAGTAGGGGTGGCGACGCAAGTCTGGGGTAGGGTGGAAGGGGTCGGGAGAGAATAGGAAACACAAAAAGTACATATGAAAAAAAAATAACCAGCTAATCATGACTCACAGCCATTCCCAGTGGAAAAAAAACAAGTCACAAAAGTGGAAATACAAAAAAACAAGCAACAAAAAGTCCATTACAGTATCTAAAATAGGCAAAAGTTTACCAAACTAACTCCTACAAGCACTACATAAAAAGGTGCCTATTGCATACACCGGACATGTGATGGGAAGGCCATCACATAAGCTATTTATTTTCACTCATCCCCATTGTCCTTGACTAAACCACTCATGGCTCCATTAAGCTATGCCACTCGTGAGTTTACCTGAGGACATCAGGGATTTGGAATATAAATAACTTATGTGGCGGCCACCCATCGCCTATCCCTTATGTGTATGATGATGATGTAAGAGGGAGGAGAGAATAAACTGCACTGTCTCACTTATTTGCCAAGGTGCTAAAGCCATGGTGAGGCTACAACAGGAGTATGAGGTCCAGTTCTGGAGACCACATCTCTGCAAGGATAGTGATGCGATGGAGAGGGTTCAGTGCAACCAAGATGGTGCAGGGTATGCAGAGGAAGACATACTAGCAGAGGTGTAAGGAGCTGGATCTGTACACCCTGGAGGCAAGGAGGGAAAGCGGAGACATGACTGAAACTTTCAGATATGTGAAGGGTCTCAATAAAGTAGGAGAATGGGGTTTACTTAAGAGGAAGGAGGGGGCCTGCCCTAGAGGGCATAGCCTTAGACTGCAGGGAAAAAGATACAGAGGCAATGCGAGAGGGCAGTTCTTCACAGAGAGGGTGGTGGAGCCCTGGAACAGACTGCCAGATGTAGAGGGGGGACTACATTAGTGTAAGGATTCAAGAAGGCATGGGACAGGCATATGGGGCTGGGTAGCAGGGAAAGGGCATGGGCTGGCAGGGAGGGGGAGTTGTAGGGGGCAAAACTGGGCAAACTGGATGGGCCAATGTGGTCCTTTTCTACCCTCAGGCTTCTATTATTCTGTGCTTCTATGACTTACATGCCCTCTGCAAGTTTAATGGCCTCAGAACACATCAAGGCATTCAGGGTGCTGAGCGGGGGGGTTGGAACACTGAACAACCACCCAGCATAGGATAATGTCCAAACTTGGATACAGTTCAAAACAGGATCCCTTAATGAGCTCACATGCGCACCTTTTTCTTCATGGGATTGCTGCAGTTACATAGATACATAGACAGTGTCGGCAGATAAGGGCCTATGGCCCACCCAGTCTGCCCATTTGAGCTTGTAAGTTCAGTTTGTTTTCCTAGAAGTCCGTTTCCCCTTACCCCTGACCTCTAGAATTCCTTTATGTTTATCCCATGCATTCTTAAATTCCGTGATTGTTTCAGCCCCCACCACTTCCTCTGGCAGGGTGTTCCACTTGTCCACCACCCGTTCTGTGAAGAAATTCTTTCTCATGTTTCCTCTGAATCATCCTCCTCCAACTTCATCCCATGCCCTCTAGTCCTGGAACATCTTTTTGCTTAAAATAGTGTTTTCCTGCACCCTGTTCCTCCCTGTAAGATACTTGTATGTCTCTATCATATCCCTCTCTCCCTCCTCTCCTCCAGGGAGTACATGTTCAGTTCCCTCAACCTGTCTTCATAGGACTTGTGATGCAATCCATGCACCATCTTTGTTGCCCTCCTCCGAACCTTCTCCACCCTGTCTATGTCCTTGCATAGGTATGGTCTCCAGAACTGTACACTGTACTCCAGGTGGGGCCTCACTAGTGTCTTGTATAGCGGAATTATGACCTCCCTTTTCCTGCTGGTGATGCCCCTGCCTATACATCCCAGCATCCTATTTGCTTTACCTGATGCCTTGTCACACTGTTTCCCTACCTTGAGGTCATCAGAGATGACAACCCCAAGATCCCTTTCCTGCTTGGTGCATGCTATATCCTCACCCCTCAACTGATATATTGTGCCAGGGTTTTTGTGCCCCATATGCATTATCTTGCACTTCTTACATTGAATTTCAACTGCCAAACCCTTGACCATTCTTCAAGTTTCTGCAGGTCCCTTCTCATTCTGTCTACACCCTCTGGTGTGTCTACTCTGTTACAGAGCTTTGTGTCATCAGCGAACAGTGAAATTCTGCCTTCTAGATCCTGTGCAATGTCACTGATGAAGATGTTGAATAGGACCGGTCCCAGCACTGATCCCTGTGGTACTCCACTGGTCACTCTTCCTCTGTGGAGTGACAGCCATTTACCACCACCCTCTGGGTCCTGCCACCCAGCCAGTTACCTACCCACCACACTACTGTCCTGCCCACACCCACATTCCCAGTTTGTGTAATAGTCTTCTATGTGGCACAGTGTCAAAGGCCTTGCTGAAGTCCAGATAGGCCATGTCCACTGCCCTCCCTGATCCACCTCCCTAGTCACCCAGTCAAAAATTCAATGAGGTTGGTCTGACATGACCTCCCCTGGTGAAACCATGCTGCCTTGGGTCTTGTAGTCCATTGACAACCAGATGTTCCACCAATCTCTCCTTCAGTAGTGCTTCCATGATCTTTCCCACTACCGAGGTGAGGCTGACTGGTCTGTAGTTCCCTGCTTCCTCTTTGTTCCCACTTTTGTATAAGGGGACTACATCTGCTGTCCTCCAGTCTTTGGATACCTCCCCTGTTTCCAGTGATTGGCTAAACAGGATAGCCAGAGGTTCCTCACTTTCTCTACATTCAGTGTCTACATGTGTGGTGACCAGACTTAAGAGGTTGGTTCACCTCTTCTTTTCAAGAAGAGGCATGCACAACAGTTCCAGGTGCAAACAGCAAGCTATTATTGGGACAGCCACTGGTTATGCTGGAAAGAGATTGGTTAAGTGGCTGCAAAGTACAAGGCACTTACAGTGAGTGTCATGCACAATTCTTACACTACTTAGTGAGAGAAGGCAATTATACAGGGCTAGGTGCAGCGAAGGTGACAGTAAACAGTCAGGAATATAACATCAACACGTATGGTACCTCTAACAGGGTCAACTAGTGCCCTACATCTGCAGACGTCAATAATAATTTACTGATGCATAACCACCTAGGCCAAGGGTAACTAAAGACACCGCAGCATATAGTCTGACAGTCCAGTTGGAAGAATAGTCTTTTTGGTGTGAAGCAGGTGGTGGCTAGTTATCTTGAAGACTGGGTACAGTACCTTTGTGACTGATCGGTCTTGTTGTCTGGCAGGAGGGCTGAGGATGACAAGATGAAGATGAAGAAGAAGATGATGAGGATGCAGGCTGGTCCAGAGCTGGAGATGCAGGTGATGAGAAGATGAAGGATGGTCAAGGCGATGTCCTTAAATGGGGAAGGCAGGTCCTCTAGAAGGCTCCTGATGAGTTGCCACCCAGCTGGGGAAGAGAGCAACTGCCACTTCAGGAAAGCAAAACAAAAAGAGGGCAATTTCATAATCGTGGACTTTGAAGGGAACCTCACTCTCGTGGGCCAGGGCGGCTCCTAAACTGAATAGACTGGGGGGGGGCACTGACTACCACTATGTTAGCTAATGCAGGCCTTCGTTGTCTGTGGGGATTCCTGGCAGGCTGGGCAGAAGGCACTGGATGCTTGGCTGAAAGGCGGGTGACCCCTGATCTCAGGGGTGCAGGCAATTGCAATCTTCCTAGGGCAATTAGTTGGATGATGGGACTACCACTGCTTGGCAGTCCATCCACTTCCCCATGGCAACAGCTCTGACTGAGGATGGAGAGAGAACTGACGTGTCTCAATGCAGTTGATGTGGGTGCAGGCAGTTCGAGCCCATTGAGGGACAGTTCCAGCACCAACCAGTCAAGATGCAGGCCAGGCAAGTTCAGCCCCGGTGTGTGTAGGTGGCTTGGGTGGATGCAGGACAGGCAGTTCAGGCCCTGCTACAATCATTAACAGTCCCTGATGCAATCAGTTTCATAGTTGGGGTCACTAACGTCATGGGGTGCAACCCGGGCAGACATCAGACAGCGAATACCCAATAATTACTTTTCTGTACCCGGGACTGGGTTTACCTGAAGGCCAGGATCAGGGCAACAGGCAGTGCCAAGCAGCATCAGCCTGGCCCTCCATTCGATCCTAAGGCCACACCAGCTACCAGCAAGCAGTCAGGGGGAAAATAAGAAGGCCAATTGGGGGTGGTCAGGGCTCACAGTGAAGGGGCTAGGACCTCTGTGGTGACCTTGTCCAAAAGGGGATTCTGGCCCTTTAGATCCCTGAGCAATCCTTTTGACTTGGCAGGTCTGCAGGAGGCTACCTAGGCCAGACTCACACTTACTGCATATGTATGAGGGGTGGTAGCTGGGTTATGCAGTAAGCCCAGGCTGCACTCTGTCCCTCATGGCTATTATCTTCATAGCCTGTAGCCTTGTCCTACAGAGCCTAGGCTTAGCACCCCCTTTTTCCCTATGGCTGCAGTCCCAGGTCTAAAACCCTACCCCTAACCTTGAGGTACCAAATTGCAGTTTTCCCTACCCTACTTCTGCCAACTTAGCCTTCCCATCCTCTACTACTGAGGCACTGATCTGGTGCCAAGTTGAACAGTCCTGGGGCTCATGCTCCGTGATGCCCCTGTTTTCTTACCCTGAGTGAGTGCTCAGCCCATGCCTGTCCTGATGCCCTGTTTATCTCTCCTAGGTGCCTTTGGCACTAGATAAAATAATTATTTGGGCTTGCAGCCCACCTTCTGCCTTGCCCAGGTCCTTTATGGTGGGGCAAATACCAGGAGGCTTGACAGATTGGCCGGGGAGCCGTGCTCCCACCCAGCAGTTGCTGGCAGTCCTCACGTCTTCAGGGCAGAACTAAGGCATTGCAGGCAGTAGTTTCTGTTCAGACACCTTTTACAGCTGCACCTCGTGGTCCACCTTCACAAAATAGCCCCCCTCACTAATGCAGCGTGGATTATTTTGCAGGCAGAGTCCGCAACTGCAAGGGAGGGAACCAGGAGGCAGACATGGAAGGGTGGCAGGAAGGAGCCTAGAGCATCAGTGACCGCAATGGAGCTGCGCAATACAGGGGAACTAGGAGGCCGACATGGGGGGAGGAGCAAACGGAGCCGATAGGGGCACCCACCACACAAATAGAGGGCAACGGGGGACACAGCAAGCATCAAAATAAGAGACCCCTAGAGACAAAACAGGATAACCCACCGGTTTGCAGCTGGCACCCAGACCCGTCGGGAGGGGTAGATGGATCTCTCAGGCAGGGTGTAAAACAGGGCACCCTGCACAACAACAACAGCCAAGACACCCACAACAATGAAAACAAGGGGGAAACCTGCCAGCTCAGGGGCAGACAATGAAAGGGACTTACCCTATGGGCCTGGATACTAAGGGGCATGGGGAAATCTGCTGGACTTCTGCACTCCTGGACTCCTCAGAGGGCTGGAGGACAATTGCTGTTGCTGGATGGACTGCTGGACCCCTCCACTCCGGAGGACGATGGCTGCTGCTGCTAAAGACCCCTGTACCCCTGTCTACAAAGGAGCAGCCACCAGGGAGCTATGGACCCAAGCTTCAGGTAAGCTTCCAGGCATCCTTATTCTTGTGCTCTCCACTCTGTAAACTACCCAGCCCAGAACTGCCCTCTGGCTAGCAAGGGAGACCCTTTTTTAGCATGGAGGAGGACCTGGCTTCTGGCCAAGTGATTGGGTCTCTGAGGCCTCTATCAACCCCTCGGCTGATTTATGGCCCTTTAGGCATATGCCAGAGCTCTGGCCTGGCCAGAACATACGCTGAAACCCGGGAAAAGTACAGGAAGGGGAGGGGGGAGAGGGTGACCCAGACAGGAAGTGGTCAGCCAGCTAGCTGGCTAGGTATGGCTGAGTGGGAGGTTAACCCTTTCCCTCCTGGAGGTCTTCCCTGGTCTGCTGGTCAGACAACTTCCGGGGGCACTACACATACAATCTCTGAACCCATGTCATGGAGGGTTAGCAGTAAAGTCATTGCTGGATTTGAAAGGTCCATTCATTCGAATGTAGGAGTTGTTTCAACAATCCAAATGCCCCACATGTTTTTCATTGTCATTTTCTCTTCACAAGCTGAACACACATAGGATCTCTACAAAGCTGACCAAACCGAGACTGCAACCACAAAGGATCCAAACTAGTAGGACACCTTATTCTCTAAAACTCTCAGCACATGTGTTTATTACTTTCTAAACTACTGTGAGCATCAGGCTTCACCCTGCACAGTTGTTTTCCACAGAAATGGGGAATTTCAATCCTTAAACCTATCCAGGGAATAGACAACCCAGACATCCTCTGAAACAGGTACAGTTTCCCTCTACCAGCCCCGAGGCAGAAGGCTTTTGTGGAAGTGGCTCCAGGCCCTTATATTCACATATGCTACACACGCTTTCAATGTAGATTAAATACTGGTACTCATAGGGACTGGCTCCCCACACAATATGCTATGGGCTATCTAGTCGACACCTCTCTCAGGAACTCACATAAGTCCCTGTACTCCTTGCTTCTCCCCGACAGGGTGGTAACTCGGTGTCTTAGGGTCTCTTCCATTCCACCCCGATAGTCCCCCATGTATGTACTGTCATGGGGAACAAGGCTTTCTCTGTCTCTGCCCCACCTCTGGAACAGAACACCACTTGCTATCTGTATGGGGGGATACTGGGATGCATCCTTATTCTTGTGCTCTCCACTCTGTAAACTACCCAGCCCAGAACTGCCCTCTGGCTAGCAGGGGAGACCCTTTTTTAGCATGGAGGAGGACCTGGCTTCTGGCCAAGTGATTGGGTCCCTGAGGCCTCTATCAACCCCTCGGCTGATTTATGGCCCTTTAGGCATATGCCAGAGCTCTGGCCTGGCCAGAACATACGCTGAAACCCGGGAAAAGTACAGGAAGGGGAGGGGGGAGAGGGTGACCCAGACAGGAAGTGGTCAGCCAGCTAGCTGGCTAGGTATGGCTGGGTGGGATTCATCCCAGAATTCTAAAAGAACTAAGGGTAGAACTAGTGACACCACTGACTACCCTCTTTAACAAATCATGGGAGGATGGGGTGGTACCCGAGGACTGGAGGAGGGCAGATGTGATTCCCCTTCACAAAAGTGGGAGCAAGGCAGAAGCAGGAAACTATAGACCTGTTAGTTTAACCTCAGTGATAGGGAAATGATGGAATCACTTCTAAAGGAAAGAATTGTCTCACATCTAGAGGCCAGAAGGGCACAGGACCCTAGGCAGCATGGATTCACAGCGGAAGGTCATGCCAGATGAATCTGATAGATTTTTTGACTGGGTGACCAAAGTAGTAGATCAGGAGGGGCTGTGGACATGGCCTACCTAGACTTTAGCAAGGCATTTGACACAGTCCCACACAAAAGATTAATATATAAGTTAGCCAGCCTGGGAGTGGGTCCCAAGATGACAGCCTGGGTAAAGAATTGGCTGGAGAATAGGACACAGAGAGTAATGGTAAATGGATTCCACTCTGAAGAAAGGGGGGTTACTAGTGGGGTACCGAAGGGTTCAGTATTAGGACCGGTCCTCTTCAATGTCTTTATAAGCAACATTGCAGAAGGACTGGAAGGAAAAGTATGTCTCTTTGCAGATGACACTAAGATCTGCAACAGAGTTGATGCACAGGGTGGGGTGGAAAGGATGAGAAGGACTTGGCAAGGTTAGAGGAATGGTCAAATGTATGGCAGCTTAGATTCAATGCTAAGAAGTGCAAGGTAATGCACCTGGGAAACAAAAACCCAGGGGAAGAGTACACAATGGGGGTGAAATACTAACAACAACAAAAATGGAAAGGGACCTGGGGTAGTCATATCAGATGACCTAAAGGTGGGCAAGCAATGTGAGAGGGCAGCAAGGAGGGCTGGGGGGATACTGGGATGCATAGGGAGAGGCATCACCAGTAGAAAACAGGAAGTTATTATCCCTCTGTACAGACAGCTGGTGAGACCCCATCTGGAGTACTGTGTGCAGTTCTGGAGACCCAATCTCCGCAAAGACATAGACAGGATGGAAGCTGTCCAGAGGAGGGCAACTAAAATGGTGCAGGGTCTGCACTGGAAGACATATGAAGAGAGACTTAAGGAGCTTAATATGTATAGCCTTGAGGAAAGGAGGGAGGGGGACATGATAGAAACTTTCAAGTACCTCAAGGGAATCAACAAAGTCCAAGAGGGTAGCATCTTTCAAAAAAAGAGGTGTGCAAGAACAAGGGGGCACAATTTGAAGATAGAGGGAGGGCGGCTCAGAGGTAATTTAAGGAAGTATTTTTTCAGAGAGGGTTGTGGATGCATGGAATGGCCTTCCGGAGGAGGTTGTGGAGTCAAAATCAGTGGTGGAATTCAAGCATGCATGGGATAGTCATAAGGCAATTCTGGGGGGTGGGGGTAGGAAGAAGTAGGCTGCTGGTTAACTAGGATCTGCAGCTTATCCAGTAGGTAGGGAAATGGGCAGACTGGGTGGGCCAAGCGGTCCTTATCTGCCGTCAAATTCAATGTTTCTATGTTTCTATGTTTCTATGAGAGGCATCACCAGTAGAAAACAGGAAGTTATTATCCCTCTGTTCAGACAGCTGGTGAGACCCCATCTGGAGTACTGTGTGCAGTTCTGGAGACCCAATCTCCGCAAAGACATAGACAGGATGGAAGCTGTCCAGAGGAGGGCAACTAAAATGATGCAGGGTCTGCACCGGAAGACATATGAAGAGAGACTTAAGGAGCTTAATATGTATAGCCTCGAGGAAAGGAGGGAGAGGGGGACATGATAGAAACTTTCAAGTACCTCAAGGGAATCAACAAAGTCCAAGAGGGTAGCATCTTTCAAAAAAAGAGGTGTGCAAGAACAAGGGGGCACAATTTGAAGATAGAAGGGGGACGACTCAGAGGTAATTTAAGGAAGTATTTTTCACAGAGAGGGTTGTAGATGTATGGAACAGCCTTCCAGAGGAGGTTGTGGAGTCAAAAACAGTGGTGGAATTCAAGCATGCATGGGACAGTCATAAGACAATTCTAGGGGGTGGGGGTAGGAAGAAGTAGGCTGCTGGTTAACTAGGATCTGCAGCTTATCCATCAGGTAGGGAAATGGGCAGACTGGGTGGGCCAAGCGGTCCTTATCTGCCGTCAAATTCTATGTTTCTATGTTTCTATGTTACCTTCTCATCAATCCTTCAAACTGAAGCTAAGAGATGGGCTCATGTCTCAGGCCACCTTTGCTTGCTCCCTTGGAAACACCCTCACCAGAAATCTGCCTTAGGGGCCCAGTGTACCTTTTGCCTTACTTCCCAAGTACTGGCTACTGCATATACAACTGACACGTTTTTGACTCCATTGTGAAAATGTTGATTGCTATAATGTAATCCCTTATGGACTTTATTGTGAACCTGGGACTGGCTGAATAATACTTGATTTGCTGAAAGTGTATGTCCTAGTTCTCTGCAAGTAGAGAAGTGTCATTTCAGGAAAGGGAACATTGTTTAACCAGGAGTAGCACACTAAGCCAAAGCTTGTTTCCAGATGCGATCTGGGTGCATAAGGAAGTTAGGTGACTTGCCCAGGATCACACAGTATGTACCTAGATGGCTGTGGGATTCAAACCCAAGTCTCCAGATCTGCAGCTCAGAGCCTTAACCCACTGCGCTATACTTTCTCCCTTTATTTGTCATGAACTTGTTTTTTGTCCTTAACCCCTGTTTTTAAGGGTAGCACATCATAAGAGTGGCACAAAATGTGTGACTAGAAATATAGTGACTCATTTGGGACACTTTTCTGGTGGGCTACCCTGCAGAATAGTGAGGGTATGCGAAAGCGAATATGGGGAAGGGCAAATGGAAGAGGAGAATAGCAAGGGGAAGGGGAGGGATAGTGAAGGGAAGGGAGGGGGTTTTCAGGAACTGGAGTACCTGCTGCTGCTGAGCTAGCCATGTGGCATGGTGGTATGGAAAGCTACCTCTGGCAGAGCAGGTACTGGGCTCGGTACTGAGTGTGTACCATTTTGCTGCAGCTGCAGCTCTTAATTGTTTTAAAATCAGGATTTTTCCCACCTCCCCAACATGCACCCCCCTGGAGTTAAGAATCCTAATTCGGGGGGTGCTGGTGGCAAAGCCGGCCATGAGTGGGGGCATGGGTACAGCTTCTCGAAAAACATTTATTTTTATTACAAAAGTTGGTCGCCATAGTGTTTATGTCACCGATTTGCTTTTTGGATATATACACTCACCATAATCGCAATTGCTGTTTTACGTTCACTATTATGAAATGGAACCAGTGGAAGCTGGAGGGAGGGAGACTGACGGGTGAGAGAAGGAGGTGCTTCTTCACCAATTGGGTGGTGGAACCATGGAATACACTGCCAGGGGCCAGGTGGAGAAGCATACCATAAAGGGATTCAAGAGGGGCTGGAATAGGTTCAGGGGGTGCTATGAAAGCTGTGGAAGTCCCCCTCCAAGAGAACGCCTTGGAAGAAAACTGAAGGGGCACCATGGGGTGGGGAGGACTTCAAAACAGGTGCCCAGTAGGGACGCTGGCTATCGAGCAGACACATGAGACCATGAGGCCTATTCTGCTGGCTTCTTAGCATGTTAGTAAATGCAGGCGGGCACCACTAGTTGCCCTGTGCAATCCTGAGATGAACCGGTTTTTATACACTCTCCAGTTCTCTTTTCACAGTTTCTGTTAGTCCATAGCATTCTCTCTTTCATCAGTTTCTGAAAGGATAGATTAAGTATAAATTAACCTTGTCTGGGGTCCTTGTAAAGGGCAGCCACTATGATTCAGCAAGATATGTTTGGGCCTTCCACATAGGATTAGAGAATCAGGACAGTGAGCAAGCTCTACATGCCTGTTGTAGTCCTCCCAGAAAGGAAACAATGCCCTGTAGCTCTCGTAACCACAGGCAGCTGGTGCCTCTCCTCAGGAAGCTGGAGCAGTCCAGCCATTCCAGCCTCCTGAGACTCCAGAGAATTCATGCTTTAGAGGATTTCAACTCGGTCACACAAGCCTACAATGGTTTCCAGCAGGTTTCTTAGAAACACAGAATTTGATAGCAAATAATGACTGCCTGGCCGACCTAGTCAGCTCATTTTTCCCTACCTCCCATATCACCAAAGTCACTGGTCATATAGAAATACATAATGATCAAAGCTCCTTGCAGCTGCACCTGGGAAACAAAACCTAGGGGAAAAGTACACAATGGGAGGGAAGCACTAACAACAACAGAAATGGAAAGGGACCTTGGGGTAGTCATATCTGATGACGTTAAGGTAGGCAAACAATGTGAGAGGGCAGTAAGGAAGGCTGGGGGATACTGGGATGTATAGGGAGAGGCATCACCAGTAGAAAACAGGAAGTTGTTATCCCTCTGTACAGACAGTTGGTAAGACCCCATCTGGGGTACTGCACGCAGTTCTGGAGACCCCATCTCTGCAAGGATATAGACAGGATGGAGGTGGTCCAGAGGAGGGCGACTAAAATGGTGCAGGGTCTGCAGCAGAAACCATATGAGGAGAGACTGAAAGAGCTTAATAAGTATACCCTTGAGGAAAGGAGGGAGAGGGGGACATGATAGAAACTTTACAATACCTCAAGGGAATCAACAAACTCAAAAACGGGAGCATCTTTGAGAAAAAAAGTTGTGCAAGAACAAGGGGACACAGTTTGAAGATTAGGGGTTACAGCTCAGGGGCAACGTCAGAAAGCATTTTTTCATGGAGAGGATGGTGGATGCATGGAACTATTTTCCTGAGGAGGTTGTGGGGTCAAAAACAGTGGGGGGATTCAAGAATGCATGGACAGACATAAGGCAATTACAGTGAAGGGTAGGAGGAAGTAGGCTGTTGGTTAATTAGAATCTGCAGTTTATCTAATACGTAGAGAATTAGCAGACTAGGTGGGCCAAGAGGTTCTTGTCTGCTGTCAGTCCATGTTTCTATGTTTCTAAACAGATACAATTTAAGCAATGATAATATACTGAAATTGGTTGCCCTCTAATCAAAAGGTGCTATTACAGTGAGGTGGTAACATGCATGAGATATGACAGCGGTCATATGGAGGAGGTGGGAGGGAAGGATTAGCATATAAGGAACAGTAGTAGTAATAGTGGAAGTGCAGTTTAGGGCAAATTGACAAACATAGTGAAGGAGAGAGTCCAGTCTAGTCAGTAGGTCTGGATCATTGTCTATCTGCAATCAAGGGTCACAGAGACCATTTTTAAGTATTCAGAGAAAGCTGGTTTGAACATAACTAGTAATGGGCATGACCGAAGTCATGCTGAAGTTCTGCTCCTAGCTCAGGAACTGAGGAACAGCTGAGAAACAGATCTGTTACCATCTACACACATGCAAATGTATACATAAAAGGCGGTATTATGCACTAGTACACTGGCACGCCAAGTCAATGATTTACATATAATCAAATGCTCCAATTATGCAGAATATCATACTTTTAGTCATGTTTAGGTAGCAGCAGGTGAAGCTAGCTAGAGCATCTTGTGGTTCTGCATGTTGTTTTCTGCACGTAGTCAGGTTTCAGGTTACATTCCGTGTGAGTGATTCGGAAGCATTATACAATGCATGATTTTAGCTCTAGGGCTTTTAGGTCTTTGGGTAGGGTCTGCACTTGGTACATTACTTCCTGCTGGCAAAGAGTATATTACTAAACTCCTCTGCAGCTGTGTCTGGAAGAGGTGGGAGGCTGGCACTCGGAGCAGGATGTTATTTCTCATAGCATGGATCTCTTGTCTACGAACCTTCTGTCTCACCATGTGGAATGATAGAACTGTGCCAGAGCACCAGAGTAATTGTTGACTTGAATGGGACTGGTTTGAGCCCCAGTGTAGAACATGTTCTACAGTTTAGTAGTGTGACAGAAATAGATGACATTGCTGATGTCAAAGACAGAGTTTTAGTAAGGTTTGAAGGGTTTGAAGCAGACTTTCAGAACACTAAACTGTTATTTCTTTGTTACAATCAGCGTAATCATTTCAGGCTGAGATTGTGTGGCTTGTCTAGATTTGAATGTAACTTGATGGAAGGTATTAATTTAAGCTGGCAAAATTACCAAAATCCACTGCAGGTGTGTGTGTGTGCACTCACGTGTGTATGTGTGTGCATGTGTATAGTGTGTGTGTGTACGTGTGTGCATGCTTGTGTGTGTATGCTCGTGTGTGTGTGAGTGCATGTTTGCATGTGTGTGTTTGTGTCCATGTGAGTGCATGGGTGTGTGTGAGCACATGCGTGAGTGTGTGCTCATGTGTGGGTGTGTGAGTGTGTGTGCATGTGTGTGGGTTTGTGCACGTGTGTCTACGGGTGTCCATATGTGTGCGTGTGTGTGTGTGTGTGTGTGTGTGTGTGTGTGTGTGTGTGTGTGTTGGGTGGGGAGTCTACACTCAGTGAAGGATGTGGTTTCTCACAGCATGACCCTCTTGTCTAGGAACCTATCTCACCATGTTGAATGATAAAACAGTGGCAAAACACCGGAAAAATATCTGAAGAGGGCTCGGGTTCAATCCCCAGTGTAAAACACTTTTCTTTCTGACTATAAATTATGTAGTATGGGAGGAATTGTTATATGCTGTTGAGTGTATAATAGTTGTTGTACTAGTGTAGGATATATAGAATTATGAAATGAGTAGAAAGAATGACATATTCTGATTGGCTGAGTGCTGCTTTTAGCTGGGCCGTTATCCCAGCACAATGGCCCAGCTGAAAGTATTATGTTTAAAAATGCATAACATTTATTAAAAATGATGCATTTCATTATTGCAATAAAGCACTCCAGGGAGTGTGTTATGGTGGGCTAACAGTCCTTCTCAGGTGGTGGAAGTCCTCAGCTATGCCTCGTGCTTCAATCCACCCCGAGGTGGGCTGTTATCCCACCATAACACACCCCCTGTCATGCCTTATTGCTTAATTATTTCCTGTGTAGATTCCACTGCAATACCTGGGGTGCCCTTTCTCCATGTCTTCCTGTGTAGGGAGAAGGATGGCGACTGGAAAGTACACTCCTCTCACCACATTAGACAATCATGGCTTTGGTTCAGTCCTCAGTGCAGAATACTTTTCTTTCTCACAACAGATTATGTAGGAAGGGAGAAATTGCTATATGCTGTGGAGTTCACAATATTTGTTGTACTGGTGTAGGATACATAGAATTACCTCCTGTGTAGTTTCCACTACAATACCTGTGGTGCTCTTTCCTCATGTTTTTCTGTGTAGGGAGAAGGATGGTAACTGGGAAGTACACTCCTCTTACCACATTGGACAATCATCTAGATGACACTAGAATCATCCCTGGATCACGAAGATTGGTAAGCATGTTTACATCACAGTATGGTGAACTGCTGTCAAACAGAAATCAGTGCATGCACACTGCCAGACTGAGATTTTGGATTGGGTGAGGGGCTGGCCCCTGAATCAAACTCCATCAGCATGGTGAGGTGCTTGGGACTCCCAGCAACTGACCCTAGAAGTCTGTGGGACTTAAAGAATAAAGACTTGCTTACTAAATGGGGGTAACTGTATGTGGAGATAAAAGAAGAGGAAATAAATTATCTTCTAGGCAGCACGGCAAGACAGCTTGCCTCCTCCCATTGCCACAGTGCAGTCAGAAGGGTCCCTCCCATTGTACATGACTCAGCTCTCCTGTACTGTGCCTCATGGTATACTGAACATAGGTCAGATGTTAATGGGTAAGCACATAGACAAGGAGTTTCGATTGACGGTGATACTGAACCAACTAGGAGGAGGCTCTGGATGTAAGCTGGCACATGACTGAATCAAGAGATATGCACAAAAGAAATAACACTGACAGAAAAACTCTCATCAGCTGTTTCCCAATCCCAGTGTCCCCCTGAGTCTAAGTATAGGCCACGCACAACCTGTTCCAAGAAATTCCTGGTTTTGATTGGTCCCCCTTCTTCCAAATGATCTGTGGTATAGCCTAAGATTCAGAATTCACTGCAGCAGGCAGGTTAAATCAAGGAGGTGGCTACAGAGGATGAAAAGAGGTCCCAAGAACAGGTAAAGTGGGGTTACCATGTGCGGTGATGCTGATGGTGACTAGTGACCAGATGGTTGATGGAGAATCAGGGTGTAGGTAAAACCAGTGTGGGTCAGTTGGGGACACATTGTAGGACAGAAAGAAAGGAAATGATAGATGTCAGGAAATAGTGGGCAAGGAAGATGGCAGCTAGGAAGGATGAGAAAACGGGCCTGAAACCATGAGCTCTCCGATTGGCTGAGAGCTATAGCAGGGGGATACATTAACTTACGAATAGAGCCCGCATAAAAAGAAAAGCCAATTTGGGGTGCTCCATTATTTATGTTATCATTGGGCACCCCGAACTTTCAAACTTGATTTTGTGCCACTTTCCCCTCACTTAGCGAGTGATGCCACCATGTCACCCACATACACATCAAACACGACAACAGCCTCATCTGCCACTCTTATCGCAGGGATCATATCGTTTTTCAGTGGTACTACATTGCACAATCCATACTACCGGCAACAGCTTCATGGCTTGCCTTCCCTCCAATCACACTCATCCAAAAACGCAGAAGAAATAACACAGCTACATGCCTACATCTGTCCGTTTCCTTTTTTCACACTCCACAACCACTCCCTAACCCAGTACACTTAATGCTCTTTGTTTTCCCATGGTACTCCAATGGTTTTTGCAGCACATTGCTGCCACCATTGCTGAGCTCCTACTTGACGTGCTGCTGATCTCCTGCCCAGTGCGCTGCTGATTTCCCACTCAGTGCCACTGGATATCATGGTTCGAACACTGCACCCCGGTACAAAAACCTTACCAACAAAAATAGACTTTGCTGTACTGTGGCGATTCCCGTCCCTCCTTACTGAACTTCCGGGTGTACCACGTGAGATAACAGATCATATTCTCAAGTAGGAAACATTTTTACAAAATGGAAGCTGCGTGTGTGTGTTGGGAAGGGGGGGGTGCTGGGGGCTAACCATGGCAACCACCTTTGCACAGTACCCACAAGTATGGGACAGGTGGAGGAGCTACTTTTTTTTTACAAAACAAATAAAATCAATGTATTGAATATTTTAACATGAAATCTATTAATTTTGTAAGCATATAAAAAAACTTTGCCCATTTTCTAAGTGCAATAATACCCTCCAGCGTGGGCGGTATGGGCAATACCAGACCTTCCAGGGGCTATAAGGCCCTCTACCTCTGGCGTCGGGCCTCATTACGCCCCTGGGTGGTCCGGTATTGCCCAATACCACCCACCCTGTTGGGTATTATTGCATGCATAGATAATGTAGGGGAGAAGGGGATATGTGTGGAAAGAAAGTTATTGGGTAGATGGGATGAGGAGTTGAATGGCAAAGGTGGGTCAGTGGAGTTGGTACAGCAGAGGGACAGATAACTGAGAGAGGAGGCAGGGTATGTGAGAGTGGGCAAAGGTACCATGCCATACAAGTGGGAAAGGGGATCTAGCAGTTGCAGTGTGTGTGTGTGCGGGTGTATTTATGTGTGCGAGAGGGTGTGCGCTTGTGTGTGTGTTTGTGTGTGCATGTGTGTGTGTGAGTGTGTGTGCGTGTGTATGTGTGCATGTGTGCGTGTGCGTGTGTGTGTGTGTGTGTGTGTGTGTGTGTGTGTGTGTGTATTTTGCGTGGGGGGTCTGCACTCAGTGCAGGATGTGCCCATATGTGTGTGTTTGTGTGTGTGAGTGTGTGTGTGTGTGTGTTTGATGGGAGTTCTGTACTCAGTGCAGGATGTTCTTTCTCACAACATATCCCTCTTGTCTAGAAACCTGTCTCACCATGTTGAATGATAAAACAGTTGCAAAATATCAGGAAAATAGCTGAATGGGGCTTGGGTTCAATCCCCAGTGCAAAACACATTTCTTTCTGACTACAAATTATGTAGTATGGGAGAAATTGTTATATGCCGGTGAGTGCATAACATTTGTTGTACTAGGGTAGGATATGTAGAATTATCTCCTGTGTAGATTCCACTCCAATAACTGTGGTGCCCTTTCTCCATGTTTTCCTGCTTAGGGAGAAGGATCGTGACTGGGAAGTACACTACTCTAACCCCCTTGGACAATCATCTAGATGACACTGGAATCATTCCTGGACCATGAAGGTTGGTAGGCATGTTTACATCACAGTATGGTGAAATGCTGTCAAACAGAAATCAGTGCATGCACACTGCCAGACTGAGATTTTGGATTGGGTGAGGGGCTGGCCCCTGAATTAAACTCCATCAGCATGGTGAGGTGCTTGGGACTCCCAGTAATTGACCCTAGAAGTCTGTGGGACTTAAAGAAAAAAAGACGTGCTAACTAAATGGGAGTAACTGTATGTGGAGATAAAAGTGAAGCAAAGAAATTCTCTTCCAGGCAGCACGACATACAGCTTGCCTCCTCCCATTGCCACAGTGCAGTCAGAAGAGAGTCCCTCCCAGTGTACATGACTCAGCTCTCCTGTACTTTGCCTCAGGGTATGCTGAAAGTAGGTCAGATGGAAATGTGTAAGCACGTAGACAAGGAGTTTCGATTGAATGTGATACTGAACCAACTGTCTTTTTGGTTAAGTACAGTTGTGCTGTCCAATGCATGGGGCCTTTGTGAAAGAGCCTATAGGCTCAAAGGTTGCAATTCTGAAAATGAAATAAATAAAAAATAAAAACTAGGAGGAGGCTCTGGATGGCCGAATAAAGAGATAAACACAAAGGAAATAACACTGACAGAAAAACTCTCATCAGCTGTTTCCCAGTCCCAGTGTCCCCCTGAGTCTAAGTATAGGCCATGCACAACCTGTTCCAAGTAATTCCTGGTTTTGAGTGGTCCCCCTACCTCCAAATGACCTGTGGTGTAGCCTAAGGTTCAGGATCCACTGCAGCAGGGAGGTTAAATCAAGGAAGTGGCTACAGAGGCTGAAAAGGGGGCCCAAGAACATGGAAAGTGGGGTTACCATGTGCTGAGATGCTGATGGTGCCTGGTGACCCGATGGTTGATGGAGAACAGGGTGTAGGTAAAACCAGTGTGGGTCAGTTGGGGACACATTGTAGGACAGAACATAGGGAAATGGGAGGTGTCAGAAAACAGTGGGCAAGGGAGACGGTAGCTAGAAAGGGACAGATAATGTAGGGGGGTATGGGTTACTGTATGTATGGAAGAGAGTTATTGGGTAGAAGGGATGGGGAGATGAATGGCAAAGGTGGGTCAGGGGAGTTGCTACAGCAGAGGGGCAGAAAAATGAGTGAGGAAGCAGGGTATGTGAGAGTGGGTAAAGGTACCAGGCTATACAAGGGACAGGGGATCTGGCAGTGGCAGTGTGCATGTGTGTGTGTATGTGTGTGTGAAACATCATTGTAAATATACATTTTAAAATATTTTTCTTACATTTTTTTAAATCCCACATACAAATGCAACATTGGTCATTTTTTAAGCACAATAATACCCTCCAAGGTGCATGGTATAAGCAATATTGGACCTTCCAGGGGCTATGAGGCCCTCCACCTGTGGCGTTGGGCCTCATTACACCCCTGGGTGGCCCAGTATTGCCCAATACCACCCACCCTGTTGGATATTATTGTTTACTTGACTTAGGTATATTGTAGGCTAAAGATGCTAATATTGCCAAAATGTTACAACATGTTAAGATGAAGGAGGTGGTACACATGTATTTGTTTGTTTTTTGATGAAAAACCTGCAAAGGAGGAGGAGAGTGGAAAATGGATAGGAACCTGTGTTTTGGTAACACCTAGAGAGTGTAACCTTACTTGTCTGTATCAGTAGCAAGTGGAATGAATGATTCAAGAGACATAGTTGGTTTACATAGAAGGGTTGAACCTAGGACTGGGCCTCTGCTTAAAACTGACATGTCTGCTGGGGTTGGAACAGGTAATTACTCATCCCAGAGAAAGTCTTTATGTGATACTGGACTTTACAGCCATCCAGATTTTTGGTTAAGAAATATGACAGACTTTCCCTAAAAGGAGATGGGAAGGTACTGTTAGTCTCTGTTGAGAAACGTGTCAGTGCCTCAGTGTAAAGAATAATGATATCCGCTATGTTTATGATGGAATGTTTACTGTTAATAGGGACCCTGAGACTGCGTTACAGAAGATGGATGGGTGAAAGCTCCATCTCTTGCTGGGACAGGAAGGTGGTGAGCAGTGTGCAGTAACTGCTTCCCTCTTAAGGTGAGGGATATGTGACAGGGAGCTCCTGCCACTCTTGAGGACTGACCTTTTCTTAAATCTATCGCAACAATTCTTCTATTTCTTAGCCTAATCTATCCTTTACAATTTCTAGTCCATAAGGTTGGCGACCTTTGGCACCCCCTCCCCTTTCTTAACTATGTTATAGTGTCCCCTTTAAGTTTCCTTTTTTTCCCTCAGGTCCTCATACAGGGAGGTTTTTGTTGTGACCTCCAAGCTGATATAAAACAGGCAGTGTTCCTCATTGTTGGATTTAGTATGCAATGGCACTATATCATAAAATACTTTAATGTATATACTTGTTGTGTATAAGACCTGGAAATGTTGAAAATGTCATGGCATTAGGTATTTTTAATAAAGATAAAAAATACTTCATGACTGTATATTATATAAATTAAGTTAGTTGTGCAATTTAAAATGCATGTAAATTGATGTAAGTTGAACAAGTCTGAAATGTTATGGTGATTTACATATATCCCATGATGCTTTGCATTATGGAAGTATGTGTGATGTTGTGTTTCTTTGAGACTTGGCTTATAGTCAATGACCTTTGGGGTAACCCATGTTTCAGTGCTTCTGCATTGAAGTTCTTTGTATTTAACTTGTTTTTTCTTTTCATTTTGAGCCCCCACCACCCAAGCAAACAAGGCCCGCATGGGGTGGAGGTTGAATCTCAACTGCTAAGTTTGATCAGAGATCAGTGAGTCAGTAAGTGCTGGCTAAGTTTAGAGAAAGGACATACATAGTCTGTTGCTGCAGACTGATGCACTGAAGAAGGGATATGCCATTGCTTAAGGTTATCTTCTGTATTTTGAATAAACATCACACACAGACTTGGAGGGACAGAGAGGGAATCCTCAGGATCACTGGAGCAGCTGCACATGGGAGGGAGCTGGATGTCATTGTCCATCTAGGGACAAATGACCTGGCTGAGAAAGGAATCAGAGCAGTGCAGAAAGGGTTTGTGGAGTTGGGGAGGGGCCTCAGACAAGTAGCACACATGGTAACCTTCTCGGAGTTGGTGCCTGTCTATAGCATGAGTGAAGCTAGGGTGCTGCTCACCATGGGATTCAATCAATGGTTGAAAACCTAGTGCAGAGCTCAGCATTTTAGTTTCAGTGGGGACTGGGAAACCACCTTGAGGGATACAGGCTTATACTGGTGTGATTGTTTGCATCTATCCAGGAGGGGATCCAGGATCCTAGGTGATAGATTTGAATGCTTCATTGGCAAGCATTTAAATTAGCCAAGGGAGGAGGCACAGAAAAGGAGCAGGTAAATCCTAGCCATCCCCCAAAAATCAGGGTAGCTAGTGAGGTAAACACCAAAATAGAGAAGTTGATATGGAGAACAGCAGGGGTAAATGGAGAAAAAGGTAACTTCAGTAAGGACAGGGAAGGGGCAAAAGGGAATAGGCCATCAAAAAAATGGAGGGTAATGAGTACCAATCCCAATAGTCTAAGTAATAAGCTTCCTGAACTGGTGGCCGTGATTGAAGAAGGATGCCTGGATATCATGGCAGTCACAGAAAAATGGTACACAGAGAACAAAGAATGAGATGTCAACATACAAAGGTATACAACCAACAGCAGGGACAGGGAGGGTAGTAGAGGAGGAGGAATAGCACTCTATGTAAGGGAAAGCATCAACACAACAGAACTAAAGGATAAACATGGAGGCACCCCATGGTGCCCCTTCAGTTTTCTTCCAAGGCATTCTCTTGGAGGGGGACTTCCACAGCTTTCATAGCACCCTCTGAACCTATTCCAGCCCCTCTTGAATCCCTTTATGGTATGCTTCTCCACCTGGCCCCAGGCATGGCATGGCATGGTTCCATCACCCAATTGGTGAAGAAGCACCTCCTCCTCTCACCCGTCAGTCTCCCTCCCTCCAGCTTCCACTGGTTCCATTTCATAATAGTGAACGTAAAACAGCAATTGCGATTATGGTGAGTGTATATATCCAAAAAGCAAATCAGTGACATAAACACTATGGCGACCCAACTTTTGTAAATAAATAAAATGTTTTTTTCAGAGAAGCTGTACCCCATGCACCCCCACTCATGGCCGGCTTTGCCACCAGCACCCCCCTGAATTAGGATTCTCAACTCCAGGGGGGTGCATGTTGGGGAGGTGGGAAAAATCCTGATTTTAAAACAATTAAGAGCTGCAGCTGCAAGCAAATGGTACACACACTGGTACTGAGCCCAGTACCTGCTCTTGCCAGAGGTAGCTTTCCATACCACCATGCCACATGGCTAGCTCCAGCAGCAGAGGTACTCCAGTTCCTGAAACCCCTCCCTTCCCTCTCACTATCCCTCCCTTCCCTTGCTATTCTCCTCTTCCATTTGCCCTTCCCCATATTCGCTTTCGCATACCCTCGCTATTCTGCAGGGTAGCCCACCAGAAAAGTGTCCCAAATGAGTCACTATATTTCTAGTCACTCATTTTGTGCCACTCTTATGATGTGCTACCCTTAAAAACAGGGGTTAAGGACAAAAAAAAGTTCATGACAAATAAAGGGAGACAGTTTAGTGCAGTGGGTTAAGGCTCTGAGCTGCAGATCTGGAGACTTGGGTTTGAATCCCACAGCCATCTAGGTGCATACTGTGTGATCCTGAGCAAGTCACCTAACTTTCTTATGCACCCAGATCGCAGCTGGAAACAAGCTTTGGCTTAGTGTGCTACTCCTGGTTAAACAATGTTCCCTTTCTCTGAAATGACACTTCTCTACTTGCAGAGAACTAGGACATACACTTTCAGCAAATCAAGATATTATTCAGCCAGTCCCAGGTTCACAATAAAGTCCATAAGGGATTACATTATAGCAATCAACATTTTCACAATGGAGTCAAAAATGTGTCAGTTGTATATGCAGTAGCCAGTACTTGGGAAGTAAGGCAAAAGGTACACTGGGCCCCTAAGGCAGATTTCTGGTGAGGGTGTTTCCAAGGGAGCAAGCAAAGGTGGCCTGAGACATGAGCCCATCTCTTAGCTTCAGTTTGAAGGACATGGGGATGTATACAGATCCCCATCTCAGGAGGAGGAAATGATAGAAGGCATACTTAGCATAGCAGAAAAAGTGGAGATATTACTTCATGAGGGACCTGACAATGCCAGAATGTTAACTGGTACACCATTGCTACAGCCACATCCAAGAGCAAAGTCTATCTAAATGCTCTGCAGAGGCATACCTCAGACAGTTAGTGTTGGAACACACTCGAGAGGGAGCAATCTTAGATCTGGTACTCTCAAATGGGGATGGAGAGAGGATCTCAGATCTGGAAGTGGGTAGCCATCTGGGAACAAGTGACCACTGAAAAGTGTGGCTCATGATAAACACAGTCACAGAGTCAAGCCATACAAAAGTGAGAGTACAGAAGCTTAGGAGGGCTGACTTTGCCAAAATGAGATAGTGCCTTAGAAAAGCACTAGCAAACAGGAAAGAAGGAGAGATGGAGGAACAATGTGGAAATGTCAAAACTGCCATCAAAGAGGCAATAAACCTTTGTGTGAAGCAAATAAACAAATCAAAATGAAGGAAAAAAACACTATGGTTCTCAAAAGAGGTGGCGGAGAAGGTTAGGGAGAAAAAGATGGCATTTAGGAAGTATAAGGAAACACAGAAGGAGGAGGACAGAGAACTGTTCCAGTTAAAGCAGAAGGAAGTGGGGAAGCCAGTCAAAATAGCAAATGCCCAAACCAAGGAAAAGATTTCAAACTCAGTTAAGAAGGGAGATATAACCTTTTATAGCTACATTAGGGAGCGAGGAAAGACCAAGAGAGGGATAGTGATGTTTAATAAATGGGAGGGTGGCTGGGCAAAGATGGACAGGGAAAAATCAGGGATACTGAATGAATACCTCTGCTCAGTATTCACAAAGGAAGAGGAGGGGGAAGTCCCTAATCCAATCAATAGAATCACTATGGAAAGGGGTTCAATACCAGTCCATTCACAGCAGAAAGATTTCTGAAAGAACTCCTAAAACTGAAGGTGGACAAAGCAATATGGCCTGTCGGGATTCACCACAGAATTCTAAAAGATGTAAGGAGAGAACTAATGACACCAATGACTACCCTTTTTAACTAATCATGGGAGGATGGTGCAGTACCTGAGGATTGGAGGAGGGCGGATGTGATTCCACTTCACAAAAGTGGGAGCAAAGCAGATGCAGAAAACTACAGATCTGTTAGCTTGACCTCAGTGGTAGGGAAAATGATGGAATCACTTCTCAAAGAAAGAATTCTTGAGTTCGTAGAGGTCAGCGGGGCACAGGAGCCAAGGCAGCATGGATTCACAGTGGGATGGTCATGTCAGATGAATCTAATAGATTTCTTTGACTGGTTTACCAAAGTAGTAGACTAGGGAGGGGCTGTCGGCATTGCCTGCCTTGTCTTTAGCAAGGCATCTGATATAGTCCCCATTAATAAACAAATTAGCCAGCATGGGAGTGGATCCCAGGGTGGCCACCTGGGTAAAACATTGGCTAGACAACAGGACACAGAAGGTAATAATAAATGGAGTCCACTCTGAAGAAAGGGGGGTTACTAGTGGGGTACTACAGAGTTCAGTACTGCATCCAGTCCTTTTTAATGTCTTTATAAGTGACCTTCTAGAGGGACTGGAAAGAAAAGTAGCATCTTTCAGAAAAAGAGATGTTCAAGAACAAGTGGAAACAATTTGAAGATAGAGGGGGATGGCTCAGGTCATGTGAGGAAGTATTTTTCACAGAAATGGTGGTGGATGCATGGAACTGCCTTTCTGAGGAGGTTGTAGGGTCTAAAACTGTGGGAGAATTCAAGAATGCATGGGACATACATAAGGCAATTCCTGTTGGGGGGGTAGGAAGAAATAGGCTGTTGGTTAACTAGGATCTATACCTTATCCAGTAGGTAGGGAAATGGGCGGACTAGGTGGGCCAAGTGGTCCTTATCTGCCACCAAAATCTTTGTTTCTATATTTCTATTGTTATAAAATGAGCAAAAAATATCAATGACTCTAATTGGCTGAGATCCTCTCAGAGCCATGTCCTTATCAGTGCATATTTAGTCTACCTGCACTTCTTCACAAGCACCAACATAGCTGTCATATCCTTGTGTCCCCACTGTCAAACTCTGGCACTACGAACAGCTGATTGGGCATTCTGTTAAAAAGCAACATTGCAGCATGACCTCCCCCCCAGCAACCCAGCGTCTGTAACTGCAGTATCCGGATCATTGAAAAAAATGTTCTTGAAAGCCTTTTCCATTATTTAAGATACAGAACTGTCACCTTTTTATTCTGTTAAAAAAGCCGCCTACGATGACCGCGTGCCCCCCAAGACACGGCTTTCAAACCTTCGGTAAAACTCGGTTCTCCTGTTTTGTTAACGCCGAGTGTTCATCTGAGAAGCCAACCCTGAAACAATCTGCAGCCTTACTCCCACTGGAATCTGATAACCTCCCACCCCCTCCCCAGCACCACCGACACACACATAAAAACAAAACTTGCCACACAAAGAATGAAACCGAACACGGTCTGAAACTGCAAGTCACTCCCACAGTTCATCAACCATTCCATTTGCAAACCCATAGTTGAGAATGAGAATGCAGCAACCCATTATATATCACCAAACATAGAATTGAATTGCCTGTTTCAAAAAGACTGAGAGCGTGAGGCATCTCTGGGCAACACAAAGTACAAAGGGACAATACTGTAAAACACTAGCTGCTCACTAGAGCAGCTCCTAAAGGACACGTTCGTTCTGGAACTCCTGTGCTGCTCTTCAAAAGCTCAGGGTGCTTCACATTAAATATATTTTAAACCGTTGCTCCAACAGCACATAAGACGTGTTCTCTAAGATAATACTTCAATACAGCTGTCGCCTGTCAGTCCGATCAGCTTAATAATGTCAGCGCTACCCCCCCACAGAGTCCGCAGCTCCTGCCTCACTTGCTATCTTTCATTGCACTGTAGAACATCAATTCAAATGGAAACAAAAACAAACTAAATAAAATAGCCTCGTTTGTGTTGCTAGTGGTGGTATTGTGGGAAGGGGGGGCTCCACTATCATCCCAAAACAGTTTCACACCCTAATAGGGGGACTATTTGTTTACTATTTCAACTAACATACTAACATACTAAAATGCCAGCAGAATAGGCCTAATGGTCTTTCGTGTCTGCTCGTTTGGTCAGTCCCCAACCTGGGTGCTGACCTTGCTGTCCCCCTCGCCTTCTCTGGCTTCTCCCTTCCCAGTTCCGGATATTCTTGCTGCATTGGATTTTGCTTCCAGAACCCTTCCCTGTACCTGTCCCACCCCTCTGAACCCTCCACTGTCTCTGCCTCCACCAGCCCCTAGGCAGTGCATTCCATGGCTCCACCACCCTCTCAGTGAAGTAGCACCTCCTTTCTCCCTGAATCTTCCCCCTCCAGCTTCCAGCCATGCCCTCTAGTGGCCCCTTCCTCCTTCCTTGAAGCACCCGACTGTTCCTCCCTATTTACCCTCTTCATGTACCTAAAGACCTCTATCATGTCCCCCGGTCCCTTCTCTCTTCCAATGTGTACATATTTAGCTCTTCAAGCCTCTCCTCATAGGTCCTGTCCCCAAGCCCCAAATCATTTTGGTTTGCCTCCTCTGGACCCTCTCCAGGAGGTTAATGTCCCGCTTTAAGTGTGGCCTCCAAAACTGCACGCAGTGCTCCAGGTGTGGCCTCACCAAGCAGTTATACAGAGGGAGTATCACTTCCCTCCTTCTGGAGGTGATCCCCCTAGCGATGCATCCCAGCATCCTGTTGGCCTTGGCTGCTGCCCTCCTACAAGTCTCAGAGTTGTTCATCTTGACATCCACCACCACCCCAGGTCCCTCTCAGCCATCGAGACTTGTAGCATTCCCAAGGTGTACACTTGACCTGGGTTTCTGGCCCCAGGTGGAGTACCTTGCATTTCCTGCATTGAACCTCAGCTTCTACTTTCTAGACCATCTTTCCAGAGCCTCCAGGTCCCCCTGTAGGGCCACCCTCCCGATCCCCATCCACCACGCCCCAGTTTCAGTCATCCATAAGAGACTCATCTCCTCCTGATTCCTGTCCTTATGTCAGATACGTAGGCGTTGAACAGAAGGGGCCCAAAGACTGATCCCTGTGGGACCCCACTAATGACCCTCCTTGGGGATGAGACTATCCCACCAACTACGACCCTTTGGGTCCGGTCCTGGAGCCAATTGCCTATCCATCTGATCATCTGGTTCCCTACCCCCAACTATTAAATCCTTTTTTTTTTAATCTTTTTGACATTTCTTTTTCACTTTTCTTTTTAATAATTACTTGAGGGCCCATTTTATAAGCGCAATAAGACACTCCGAGATGTGAGTTATGGCCTGATAAGAGCACTTCCTAGGTGCTAAAGGCACCCAGTGCAAGCACCTCATGCTTCATAATGCACCTGATGTGTGCTCTTTTCAGGCCATAACCCACACCTCATCATGTCTTATTGCTGGCTTGCTGACAACTGTATCCATTAGCACACCTACCAGTAAAGAACGGAATCAGTTTCCTCGTTAATAACACGTTATTTGGGATACAATTCAACTTTAAAAAGTCAGCTCTATACGAGTGTAATTCTTTCAGTGTTCCTCAAACTGGTATAACTATATGACTCAATCGGTAGGCTAGCCCTCTTCTCTGCTCCACCTCCGGCAGCATGTCCTGGACCCCTTCATCTGTGGTTCAAGGTTCTGCTCTTCAGTATGATGTATCCCTAACTCCTGGTCAATAACTAGTACTCCATAACTTGGTGTTGAGTCTACTGCCACACATCCTGAACCTTTCCTGCCTACTTTGTCTTCTATCCTAACCTCTTTAGTTTTGGCCAGTGTTGGAATTATACTTCCTATAGCTAGGGAGGCCCTACAAATGTTGGATCAAAGACCATATGCAGCTGGTATAAATAGGTGCCTAATGTATGCCAATGGGTCAGATGGAAGGCACACTGCACTAAACAGTACTCATTGGTTTGTGTAGCTCATTGTTTCTTCATAAGGATAAGTATACCAAGCAGAGCCTTATGTTACTTGGTTTTTAATGTATTTTCTAAAACTGGATATTTGAGAATGGCATGTTATTTATTTATAATTACTGATCAGCAGTTTTTCTCAATGGGCTGACTGAGCTGATATTCGCCATAATAACCCATGGGTTAGCATGGCATTCAAATGCCCTGTCACTCAAGCCATGTCGCTCACTCATTGGCTCTTATTCCATTTGTGAATGATTGAAGACTCTTGAAAAAATGGCGGCTCCATCTCTCACTTACCGAGGAGCTGCCACAATGAGCTTCACTCCTCCTTATGTTTATTTTTTTAAAACAGTATCTAGTTGATTCTGTCATCTACATTTTAAAAAAAAAGCTCTGTCTGGTTGATTCTGCTCTTTGTCCGCTTCAGGAACAGGGCCGTGGCTTGACACGCAGTGTGATCAGCACAGCTAACTGTATATGTAAGTAAAAACAACATTTGGCCAGAGCTGATAGGGTGGCAGTTAAGGATTTTGGGATACAAATATTGAAACTGTATTTTTTAATATTTTTGCACCAAATTTTCAACACAGCCTTGTTAAGACCCCGCATTATGAAGAAGGGCAGAGAAAATGTTCAACGCCTGGCCTAAAGGTGATTTTGTGCAAGGACTGTGAAATCAACTTGCAGGATGCAAAAACACATTTTGGACCAGAGCTAAAAAATGACAGCACTCACATTCATGAGGCACTGTAAAGAAATGGCTCTGTTGTAAATTAGCACTGTTGCCTGACTGAGATTGTATGCACGGTGGACTTGGAATAAAGATTTGAGCATATTTCAATGCTGTAAGTCGCGTGCTCTTTTAGCGCCGCAATTTGCCTATGGACCATTATTACACTTCTCCCTGGTGTACAGTTGTCCCTTCCCCCAGTCTGAAAACCATGCAAGGCATCATAATACTGTTTCCTTGTGGCCAGCACCCCTCCCACCATCTTGACAATCATTATTACAGTTTTCCCTGGTGTCAGTAGAATATGGGGATTTACAGTGACAGCATGGGACTGCGGAGCTGATAAGGTGCTGACATCATGGTGACTATCCTAATATAATGCATGGTGGAACATTGTTATGGTTGGAAATCCATCCGTTTCATAACGTTGTTATACTGCACTAGCTGCGTCAGCTACTTTGTTATACTGCACTAGCTGCGTCAGCTACTTTGTTATACTGCACTAACTGCATCAGCTACTTTGTTATACTGCACTAGCTGCATAGCTAGAGCAGCATGACAACTTAGAAGGTGGGAGCGCATGCATGGTCAGGTGACCTGTGATCCTCGGAGTACAGCCCAGAAGTGAAACAGTCCCAGGAGGTGAAAAGGAGCAAATAAAACCTCAAAAAGTAAGGACACCCCATTGTATGAGTGACCATATACTATAAAAGATTGTGTGTGATCGTGCATACACTCCAAGGATATTTTTCAACTCTTGAGGTTTCCATGGTAACGAGCTCTCTTGAGCTGCACTTTCAAGGTCTTTAATTACCATGGAAACCTCTCAAGTGAAAAATATCCTCTTGAGTGAAAAGTATCCGTGTATAAGGGATCATACACAATCCTCTATATTCTTTACAGATTTTTTACTTAGCGGATCTGAAATGAGTTGCAAAATATCAGTTTCAATGGAATCCTTCTTCTAACTACAGTGTGAAGTACAATAGCTCTTGATACAGAACTGTGGAGAAGTCAGCATCCAACAACCCAGCCTTTCTCTACCAATCGGCCCTACTCACCCCTATATTCCTGCCTGACCCCCTCACTACAGAATCTGCCTCCCAGCACCTAATCCCTTCCTCCACCTTCCCTGTCCGCAGATGCACTGTGCCCAATGTGGCCATTCGCAGCCCAAACACGCAAATGGGGCAATTAAGCATGCAAGGTGCAATGGGGACATTTGCATGTCATTACGGCTCCATTTGCATGATGCCTGCAGGGATGTACTTGGCAGAATGCACTGGGTGTCCTGCAATTGTGGCAGTACACACAAACACAACACCCTAAGCTAGTTCCCCCCTCCCGCCTGTAGCCCTATAGCTGCTGCACCACTGGCACTGTAGCCCTGGTGGTGCATTCACAAAGTTGTGAAAGACAGCTTACAGTACTTACTGCAAGCCCAGTGGCTACAGTGCCAGTAGAGGGCTACGGCCAGGGGGGGCACTGGACTGCCAGGGTTGGCAGGCTGCCATGCTGCTTTCTGCAGTAAGTAGTGCAGGATCTACAGGGCTACGGGGGGGGGATGCTGGACTCCCAGGGTTGGCAGGCTGCTGTGCTGCTCTCTGCAGTATGGCAGCCTGCCTGTCAGTGGACAGACACAAAAGTCTCCTTGTTGTAGATTATCTTTTGAAGGTGCATGCCTGAACTTGCTCTGGAGATGTGCCTCCACTGTGGGTTGTGGCTTCGCTCCATGTGCATGGGCATGCCCCTGCACAACCCTCAGATCTTGGCTGACACTGTATGTGCGATTGTGCGGTGCAACTGTGATGTGCCGATGCTGGTCACATCCCTTTTGTGAATTCTGCCCCTAATGCCCAGTTAGTGCAATAATAAGAAGGTCACTTCCAGGTTTAAAAACAGATAAAAATGAAATTAGCTCTGCTGCTTTTCGTCACTCAGTGTGCTATACACTTAACCAAACTGCTGCTTGACTTTCTATGCTGTCCTAAACAGGACCTCATTGTAAATGAGTTTGCTCAGTGGGCCTTTAAGTGGTGAAATAAATAAATAAATAAATACAAACACAAACTACCTAAAATCTAAAGAGTAGGAATCTAAATACACTGTTAGTTGGGCCAGACATGCAGTGTTAGTGATCCAATTATTTTAAAGGGAGAAGTGAGGGTAATATATATAGACCTCACCAAGACCTTCGACACTGTTAACCATGAACTGCTCCTGAACCAGCTCCTGTAGGTAGGTCTATCAGCAGACTCAGTATCCTGGTTCAGAAGCTACCATAAAGAAGAAAATCTTATGTTGAAGCTATCAGAAAGAGTACAAAGAGTGAAAATTCAATCATTCAATCAGATAGCTTGCCCGTTACTACAGGAGTCCTACAGGGCTCAATTCTTGGCCCACTTCTTTTCAGTTTGTTTTTAAGCAACCTCCCACAGGCTGTGAAAGACAATAATTTACTGTATGCTGAAAATGCTTTCCTCTATTCCAGCCACCACGACCCCGTGGCACTTGAATGTCAAAGTCGGGTCTAATTTCACTGCAGTGGAAAACTGATTCCTCAAATCCAAATTACTACTTAACTACAAGAAAACCAAAACCATGTTCTTCATTTCTGCTCACAATAAACACAAATCCTATCAACTACAAATTTGCAAAAATCTCTATTCCTCCCCTTAGAAATGGTGCTTAGTTTCAAATATCTAGGTTTAACACTTTATTACACTCTCTCATAAGCACAACACATTGATACTGTTGCCAACATTGCTAATACACAACTGGGCTTACTGTACCGTAACAAGCACTGTCTTTCTAATGAAGCACTAAAAATTGCCATCTCTTCCTCAGTGCTGTCTTTCATTGCCTACTGCTTAGTGGTATATGGTACTGCTACCCTCACTGCACTCTTACGTATTAAGACCTCACTTAACAAGGCCTGTAGACTTGTGTTGAAGGCTGACAGGCTTATTCATACATGTGCCCTAGATACCCAATTTTGCTGGCACAGTCTAGACTGTAGATTAAAATATCAGGTCTGCTTACTGGTTAAAAAGTCAGCCCTAGATATTGATACACGAGGTCCCTGCACTCTAATTGGTACCCTCAGAGGTACACCGTAGACAGCACTTAAGTATATGTTATACTAACATATAGGGCTAAGGGCATCTACTGTACAAGAGTAGATGTCAGGATATGAATGCATATTGTTGTAATACACTTTGCTTGCTAATACATATATTCTTCTATGTATTGTCTGTGTATTTCTTACTTGTCAGATGCCAAGACACCTGTGTCCTTGGAGTAATTATAATATGTAAGACGGCATTGCCATCTTTTGGTGATTTGTACCACTACACTGAGCTATGTAAGACTCCGTATAAGAACTCTTTTGTTCTCAAACTGATGACTTTACAGAATTGTATAATGTTATCTTGGACTGTGGAGTCACCTCTAATTTAGCCAGTAGGGCTCACCTCTGTAACTAGAAATGTTTCTATCTTTTGGTAACCACAGTAATTATCATAGGTATACAATGTAATGCACAAGCTTTATACCTCGGAGACCTGAGAGATCCCAAGAGACACAGAGAAACCTCGCGGTGTAGGGAACGTTTAGCACTGGCTCCCAGTTCGTACTGGTAAGAACTGCTTAAGGCAACTGTGATTTATCCCTTTGGTAGCAATAAACTTGTTTATTACTCTAATGCAACATGTCTGTGATTACTTGCATTCCCAATATCGTCAAGAATCTGAAAGTGAGGTTTAGAGCTCCTAACAAATTGGTGACCGTGTGCAGGTGATATTTGGTGTTTGTAAGTTTTTACTTGTTGCTTAAACTTTTTCCCTTTCCCACGGGGACAGTAGGTGTACACTCCTGTATCACCTGTCCCATTTTAAAACCAGTTTGTAGTAACTTACAAAGTCTGGCTGTCTTTTCTGGTGTGGTCGATGCCGTCTCGACCCACTCCATAGCAGTTTTGAATTGCAAGCCCACAACTTATGCAGTAGCCCAGCTGTGTATAAAGTGCTCGCACTGTGGATCGATACACAGCACGGTGCCCTTTTCACAGTTTGAATTTTCATTCCCTCCCACACAATGGCCATCGTATCAAATATCTGCACAGAACTGAGACTCAATGTCTCGAACTTCCTTGCCTCCCATGGAGGATGGGCTGACTTCACGCGGGACACAAGTCAATCCAAAACCCTATACTGGGGATTTTAACCCAGTACATGGAGATGAGACAATCAGTCAATAAGCATCATGCTAAAGGGTTGATGGTTGTGGCTCTCTGCGCTGCTCTGGAAGCCTCTGAAGCAAGGTTTCAAACCCTTGAGCTGCAGATCTCATCTCTTAAGCAACAGATGGGTCTACAGGAAACAGAATGTATAAGACTGCAGCAGAACTTGGAGTTTGAACTCCAAACTCTGCAAAATGAAAAGGATTCACTATTGCATCATTCAGCTCAAGCTGGAGAACAGGAACAGTGTATGTTGAAGCAGGAGTGTGAAAGTTTAAGGCAGGATAAGAGTCAGGCAGTACAAATGAATGATTTGCTGGGTGCTGCGAATGCTCAGTTGAGTGATGAAATGGGTGAGCTGCAGGATGAGATAAAACAGGTACGTAATGATTTAGAAGCCTCTTACAGGGACAGTCACGAATTGAGCACTGTGTATAGACTGTTGCAAAAGCAAAAGCAAGATGAGGTTGATATGGATGCTGCAAGTGTGAGTCACAATGAATGTAGAACTAAGATGGCGAAACTGCGCCATCAGCGAGAGGTTCTGGCTTGACATGTTAAGGCAATGGGAGGCGTAGCCCCTGCGTTTCATTCATCATCAGAAGGGGAGTTATCTGATGATGACATTTCACAATACAACGCCCAGTCACACCCCTACTATGGCCCAGAGACCCCACCCAGCCATCCACAACATGGCGGGTCCCCACCCCCAACTCTCCATGTCATACATCGTTGACGTCATGACGCTCATCATGGGAGACGCCAACATGGTGGCCCCCATGATGGGGGGGGGAGCAGGCCCAAGTCTGGTCCCGACGGCACCTCCAGTAGCCATTATTAATGTGGAAGACAGGCAGGAGATAGAAACCATGATTGAAACTGCGATAGGCAATGTATCCCTTCCTGAGAGGAGTAAACAGGCCATTAAAACCCAGATTAGGCAGCTTCAGCAAGAGACTGGCACTCAGGAGGGTATTGTCCACACTGCAGCTGAAGCTGCAGCTCTATGTACCCTGAATGGCAGTCGAGACAATCTACCTCCACCTGATTGACCCAGTAATCCCCTACAAATGGCCTACTCTGTTCAGCAAATTGCTGACAGCATCGGTCGGATGAATCCGTCTGACAACCTCAGCTATCACTAGGAAAAGGGTGCATTCTAAATGCGAGATGCTTAGCCTCGCTGCTGAATATCAGGTCCAAATACTACGTCAGACCATCGATCCTGGTTTGTGGGCCAAACTCCCCGATGCTGTCCGCCGGGATGGGAACACTACCTTTGTCGAGGTTGCAGCTGAGCTCATTTCTGCTCACAGCCCAGGTGTAGTAGGAGTGATGCTTGCATATCCTGTGAAGCAGAATGCAAAGGAAAGTCCAGCGACTTACCACCAGAGACTCTGGATGGCCTACCGAGCAGGAAAGCACTTGACACAAGAAGCTGCAGATGTAGATCTTATTGAATATAAGACCTTGTTCCTTAAGAACATGATTCCAGCAGTAAGAGAAAAGGTAGAGCCGACCACCTACCCCCAATACAGATAGGTTTGCCGACATTCTTCGGAAAACCGACAGAGTGTATCAACTCTATATCCGTGATCTGGGCTCTGGTTCCAAAAAGGTAGCCACCGTGGAGTCCACTCCGGAGGCCACGACGCACTACACAGTGGACGGGCGGGCCCAACGCCAACAGGCCCAACATCAGCAAGCCCCTCCAGCTGATAATCAACACTCCCAACAGGCCTATCAACAACAATCACAACAGCAACAACCATGAGGTGGGAAAAGGAATTGGCATAAGAATCGGAAGCATAAGGGTAGAGGGAAACTGCAACAGCAAAGAACAGGCCCTTCATATAGGGAAATAGCTGAAGAGAATTGGAAATTCCAAGAGCTCCTGGGACAAGTACACTCTGTGGCGGATGCTGTTTCTGCACAGGCACTTGCGGCAGTACAACCGGCAACCCAGGCCCTAACCAGTCATGGGGACACTGGCGGTACGGGCCCTAAGGCCCACTCAGCCCTGATCCAAGAAGCTCCTCCCTATATAGCATCAGTGCAACATGGTGAAGTGATTCACATGAGCCAGGCCCAACCTCTACATGCTTCCAGCAGTACAGATTGACAATTACAGGCCCTAGTCCAGATTGTAAACAAGCTAGTCTTGGATACAAATGGAAGGCCCTCCACCGAGGCCGAGGTCGGGGGCCGCCTACTAGTAGTTTTGTTAGGTACAGGTGCAACTGTATCTGTGCTACATGATGAACACCCAGACACATCAGGAGTTGATGGTACTAGGCTACCTGCATACCGTTCTCTACCCCTACCGGTACAGCTAGGCCATCTAAAGGCTTCACACACTTTCCAACTAATGGTACTGCACGATCATCCTAGTATCATCGGGACTGACTTCCTTGCACCACACGGCTGCGTGGTGGACCTAGCCAATATGCTACTGATACAGATTCAGGGTCAATATCATACCATTTTGATTCCTGATTCACATGTTGTGGCAACGATATCTGCCAATGACAAAGGGTATGATGTCATAGATTTGTTCAAGAATTATGAACTTTTCCCCAAACTCCTCCCTATTTTGCAACGACATTTGGAAGCATTTGCAATCAACAAGCATGACTGTGGTAGAATGCACACTGTCATCGAAGTGCCAGGCCCAGCACATGAGTGGCAAAGGTAATATCCTTTCCCAACTGAGGCCTTGCCTTCCCTTAGAGAAACAATCAAGTCACTCCTCAAGCAAGGAGTAATCAGAACTTGTGTTTCCACTGCCAACTCCCCAGTGTGGCCCGTGAAGAAACCCACAGGCTCCTGGAGATTTACTATTGACTACAAGAAACTGAATCAGGTCACCCCCAGTTGTTCTCCAACTGTGGCATCAGCACCAGATGTGTTACAACTTCTGACCCCTGATTTAAAATGGTTCAGTGCCCTGGACATCTCCAGTGGTTTTTGGTCATTGTCATTGGCCCTTAAGAGTCAATATAACTTTGCCTTCCCTTTTGAAGGAAGGTAGTACACGTGGACTTGCTTGCCACAGGGATTCCATAACAGTCCATCCCTGTTCCATCTTCACATGATGGACACCCTCGAGAGTTTCTCTACTCTCCAATGTCTCTTGCAATATATGGACAACCTGCTGCTGGCAACAGCCACACAGGAACAACATTTGGATCTCTTGGATGAACTACTGACTCTCATTCAGACAGCAGGCCTGAAATGTAACCCCAGTAAAAGCACAATTATGTCAGGAAGAAGTACTCTTTCTGGGTCTAAAAATTACTGACCAAGGTCAGAGCCTTACCTGGAAGAAGGTAGAGGGATTGCAAGACTTTCCATTACCCACCAGTGTGGCAACTCTTCGATGGTTTCTAGGTATGGTGAATTATTCAAGAGGTTTTATTTGTGATTTTGCTCAGAAAGCTGCTCCTTTGTATGAGTTACTCAAAAAGAATGTACCATGGACTTGGGGCCCTATACACACCTAGGCTGTGACGTCACTGAAGCAGGCATCGGCCTCCACCCCAGCTCTGATCAACCCCAATCCAGCACTACCATTCCATCTGGAATGTGCCACCTCTGCTATTGCCATGTCAGCAGTGCTGGCTCAGAAGGTGCATAGCACATTGAGACCCATTGCATATGCCTCACAGCTCTTGACCCCAGTGGAACAGAAGTACGGCCTTTGTGAAAGGAACCTTCTGGCCACCTACTGGGCTGTCAAGCACTTTCTGTATATCACTGGGGACTCACCACTGATCATCAACACCAACCACACCCCAACCACCTTTCTGCTCTCGGATAGAGTGAAGGATGGGTCAGTCTCTAACACCAGACTGATACACTGGTCACTTCTTCTCCAGGATAGAGACATACAGGTACAACCAACTAAAGTTCCATCTATGTTAGCTCATGGCCTCCTTTTCCAGGGAGAACCCCATGACTGTACACTACAGTCACCTGATCTTCCAGATCCAAGTCCTTTTCTCCCTGCCACACCACAAATACTTGACAACACTTCTTTGTGCCATGTCTTTACTGATGGTTCAGCATCCTACTATCAGGGAGAACAAATTGCAGGGTTGGGCATTCTAGTAATTTACCTTTATGTGAACACTGTCAAAATATCTAAGCTCTGTAGTGTAGCATCATCACAATATGCAGAGATGGCAGCGGTGGCCTGTGCCCTCGAGTTCATCCAGCATGGAACCAAGGATACCATTATCTTTACAGACTCTAACTGGGTTTGTTGTTCTCTTACAGAATGTCTTCCCTTCTTGCAGAAGAATTCCTTCCTCGCCTCTGATGGCAGCCCAGTGAAATACAAGGAATTGGTAATATACATACATGCACTAACACAAAAATTTGCACACAAACTCTATGCACACAAAGTCAAAGCCCACTCTCTCCATGACCCCTACCATGCCTTCAATGACACAGCAGATACACTTGCTAAGGAAGGGACCCGAGGGGGGGGACATCTGAATGATGGACCATCCAGAGGCTAATGCAGCTGTACACACTGCAGCACTCCAGAAAAAAACTGAACCTTTTTCTCCCTTGGACCTCTCCACAGCCCAACATTTGACACTGAACTTAAAGAGGTGTTCAGATTCCTTGACAAAGGTACTGAAGAGAAACTTCCCACACATAACCCCTATCGGAGGCATGAAGGTAAGTTGCGCTTGTCACCAGATGACAAGCTCATCTGGTTCCAACCAGATGACTCCACCACCAAGTTGTGGGTGGTCCCCAGACATTTAAGATCTGAATTCTTGCACCAGGTGCATGACACCCCCACTGGTGGACACCAGGGAGTAGGAAATACCCTCTAACTACTCAAGACCACTGCCTGGTGGCCTGGTATCACCAAAGATGTCAAACAATACATAGACAACTGTCTCATTTGTACGCAAAACAACCCCATCCCTACCAAATGAAATGCCAAACTCTTACCACAATGACATTCTGGCTCTTGGCATGCCATACAAATTGATTTCATTGGTCCTCTGACCAACACCAGCAGAAATAACAAGTATGCTCTTGTGGTAACTGATCTCTTCTCTAAGTGGGTAGAAGCTTTCCCCACTAAGACATGCACAGTGAAAACTACTGCCAAAATACTGGTGGAACAGATTTTCTCCAGGTGGGGTCTACCCTCAAGGTAGACTCTGACAAAGGAACCAGTTTTACAGGTGAGTTGATGAAAGAATCCCTTGAACTCCTTGGGTTCAGCAGAAGTTCCATATACCCTACCACCCTCAATCCTCTGGTCAAGTAGAGAGCCAGCAGACGGATTAAGCAAATGCTTTCCAAATTCATTGAGAACATTCCCAAAACTTGGGATTCCCTATTGCCGTTACTCCTTATGGCAATTAGAGGTACACCCTCAGCCACCACCCAGCTCACACCCTTTGAGGTGATGACTGGCAGACAGATGAGATTACCTGAACACCTGTTGTTTGACCTGTATACCCCTACTGCAGACCATGTGTCTGTGGACCAATATGTGGAAAAACTCAGAAAAGACCTCATACACACACACACTTGTATGCTGCAAATTGCATGGGCAAGGCCCAGCAACAATCCAAGATACAATTTGACAAACATGCACAAGAAGTGGATTGGCAGGTTGGAGATCAGGTAATGGTACTTCGATTTGCACATCCCACCCACTCCTTCTCCAATAAGGGGGAAGGCCTATACCCCATTGTCAACAATCTCAGTCTGGCAGTCTATCAAGTTAGACTCCTCCATAACAACAAGTTGACTGACAAATGGTTACATGCAAACCAACTGAAACTGTATAAAGGAGCTCAACTACTTTTTCTCACCCCATTGGGTGGAATAGTACTAACATACTAATCTTTGATCTTCCTTTTCAGATACACTGACAAGATGGCTATCTTGTTCCATTATCTCCTCTCCTCTCCTCGCAGGGGTTATCCCCTGCATCCAAGGCATGGTACCAGACCTCCTACCACACCTTGATCCTCCAGCACCTCCTCCAGAGGGAGTATCCATCAATATACCAGATAGTATGATCACTGTCCAGGAAGGTTCCGATGCTTACCTCACTGCCTCGGTTGTTGCTCCTGATAAATCTACCCTTCAAATTCAGTGGCAAACCACATCACAAGAACACATTCTCCCTGTGGCCAGACTCTCCAAAGGAACTTTCCAAGGTTGGCCCAGTGCTAAATTATCCCCAAATGGTTTGCTGTCCTGGTTACAAGCTGCATTAAGACATTCTGGTTTGTTCAACATAACTGCCTTAATTGATCCTTCATACCGTAATTCTTTGTCCAGAGATTCTGCTCAAAAATGTTGTGCTATACACCACATGGATTCTGCAGCCATGTATCTCTCTGTGTTACCACCCACTGATAAACAGCTTTTGGAGGGGAGTCACGTGATGCGGAACACGGAGTAGCTGCGTTCTCCGAGTGCTCCATTCCACCACCTGTTTAAAGTTTTATTTAGCTCCATCCGGCGAAATCTACCTGGTGTTTCTTGCTTTGGGTACAGAGGAGAACCTGTGCCAGCCGAGTATATGGAGGCAGAAATGCGGAAACCTCCACCCAGGCATACTCCTCCCGCAACCCCGAAAAAGGCTGTTAAGAAATCTAAAGCCTTGGCCTTGTCTTCGGTGCAGGGGGTGGGAGAGCCTAGCACTGCAGAGGAGCCTATTACATTAGCACAGTTCCTGGAAGAGATACGACCGCTGCGATCTGCAGTCCAGGATATGTCAGGGGAAATTAAAGGCATCACTACTGTAATCGAGGACCTAGCTCGCAGAACATCGGATGGAGAAGCCCGTATCAAATCCTTAGAGGCACACTAACAGAATGGATTCAGCAGTGAGCAAGATGGCACAAGCGCATACACAAATTAGAGTTGAAAGTGGAGGATTTGGAGGGTCGAATAAAGCAATAACATAGTGATTATTGGATTACCAAGAAAGCTGAGGCGCTGACCCTATTAAGTTTGCTCAGAAACTTACTGAAAAAATTGCAGGACCTTCGCCTTTTGGAACAGCTTATGTCATTGAAAGGGCCCACAGAGCTTTATGCCCATTACCTCCTTCTGATTGCCCTCCCAGAGTTTTTATTTTTAAATTTCTCAACTATCAAGAAAGGCAGCTGCTTATTGATAAAGTGAGGGAAGGCAAAGAGATATTCTGGGAAGGTTCCAGAATTAGAGTAGTGCAGGATCTGCCACTCTCAATCTGGCAGAAGCGAGCTGCGTGCCACCCAATGATCAAAAATTAATATCGGCTGGCATCAAGTTCCGTATGGGATACCCTGTGAGATTTCAAGTTTCATTACTAATGAATGAAAGACTTTTGAGTCCTGTGAGCCACTGCTGCTCTTACGTGAAACTTTTCCCGCATTGTTCAAAGACCCTGATGGGAGAACTAGATTGGATCCTGGCAATTTCATCTCGAAAAACATGGAGCTGTTTGATGTCCGCATCCCTGTATGAACATAAAGAACTGGGATGGTATTGTTTTGGTTCGTAGGATACTGAGGACTATCATGTGATCCTGCATAAGGGGGTTGTATGCAGTCTGGACTTATTACATGACCCCTAATTATTCTGGAATGCCCTTTAGTGGCCCCTCTCATATTTTATTTTATTTTATTTTAGCCAATTTTAGTTTGTGGGTTTTATTATTCAGAGCTGTCCTGAATAGTTAACACTGCTGATTATATTTTATCATTTATATGGGTATGAGGGTTCTCTTACCCATTGATGTTTAGCAGCGGACTTTTCTTATATTGCCAGATTGGCAGTGGACTATCATGAGGAGGGGCAATATGTGGACTATCTTGTGATTATTTTCAGTATTTAGTTTGGGTTGGGATTTAAGGTTAATCACAAAGATTGGGGTTTTATTTTTGGGGGTCCTTCCCTATGCAGAACTAATTACTCCCCCAGGACTTGAGGGATTGCACCCCCTTTTGTTTACATGATTGCCAGTTGGACTTTTTGTTCACCAAGGTGCATTTTAGTTTCTTTTATATGACTGTATTAATTTTATAAAGAGAAGGGGGAAAAAAAGGTCTTAATCCTAATCCCAAATTGTGTATATAATGGGTATCGAATTATTTGCAATTTAGCGATAGACGGAGTTTCAAATGTAATTGTTACAGGGTGGGCAGGGGAAGGACTTGGTATATGGGCTAAGTGGGCTGGTGTCATGAGGCCATTGCATAGGTGGGAGTAAGGGGGAGGAAGGGGTGGGGGTTGGTGGGGTTTGGCTCTAGAAGTGGGGCTAGGGATGGGGTTTGGGGTAGATAGGAAGATGAGGGTTTTAGGAGGGATAAGGGGGTTTTGTTTTTAAGGGGGGAGGGGCACAAGGCCTGTAATCTCATTCTTACTTATTTGGTAATAGAGCGGTCGCAAGACGGTATAATTCCGGGGTAAGGAATGAGGACGGATATTACTATTAAGTTTCTTACCTGGAATGTGAAAGGGGCGCGGAATAAGTCTAAACAATTTAGAGTATTGAAATATATAGAGGCTGTGAAGGCAAATGTAGTATTTTTACAAGAAACCCATTTATTGCAAGATGAAGCCAACTGTATGCGGAGGCTGCAAATAGGGGAAGTTTCCTCTTCACAGGGTAATACACAAAGTAGAGGGGTTATGATATTACTTCACAGATCAATAACTTTTACCCCCCTGAAAGTGATTCAGGACAAGGAAGGTAGATACGTCTTAGTGAAAGGGAAATTACAGAATATGGTTATTTTGATAGGAGCAGTGTATGGTCCCAATGTGGACTCCCATGATTTCCTGGTGGATTTGTTAAAGGTGCTACACCCATTTAATCAGCTCCCTATGATATTGGGTGGGGATTTCAACATGGTACTAGATCCTTCATTGGACAGATCCTCCAGGACTCAAACATGCCCAACACCTGCCTCTCGTGCCTTTGGTGAGCTAATAGATCATTTGGGGCTGGCTGACGCTTGGAGGGTACTCCATCAGAGGAGAGGAATATACTTTTATCTCTCATACTCATGGATCTGGCTCCAGGATCGATTATATACTCCTTTCTCATCCCTTACTTAGGGGAATCCTTAATTCAGAAATTGTAGCTGCCCCCTCTCAGACCACTCTGCGGTAGGGTTTACGATTTCCTTTCCTTCACTTACCCATAGGGGTAATAGATGGAAGATAAATAACCAAATTTTAAGGATTCCTAAAGTAGTTCAAGTCTTGTCGACACAAATAGAGGAGTTTATTTCGTTTAACCTGAAAGATAATGTTCGTCCAGACATCTTTTGGGGTGCACTTAAAGCCTACTTGAGAGGTTTATTAATTAGCCATGCGGTCCAAAAGAAGAAAGAGAAAGAGGCTATTATGTCTGATTTATTAAACCAAATTAGGTCTTTAGAAGCCAGGATAATTTGTAACTCCCAAGAGGAAGACATAGAAAAGTTAGTGAAGGTTAAAGATGCATATCTCAGAATGTTAGGTGAGCAGGCCGAGTTAACAATAATCAAAACCAAAGCTAGGTACGTTGATCAAGGGGAAAAGTCGGGCAAATTATTGGCGAGGTGCATTGCACAATTTGAATCCTCCCATCTAATTGAAAGAATTATATCGGATGAGGATGGAGGTATTAAAACTACCCCTGAGGAAATGGTCCAAATTTTTTGGAAATATTTTGAATCTCTGTATAGTGGCATGGAGTGTCCTCCAGCTAAAATGGAGATCTGGTCATTTTTAGAGAATCTCCCACTCCCTAAGTTAGATGATTCAGATCGCGGGCTTCTCAATGCTGAAATAACACAGTGGGATATAGAAACCGCTATTAAAAATTTATCGGTAGATGAAACACCTGGTCCTGATGGGTTCTCAGCTAATTTTTATAAAATATTTTCCTCTCAGTTGTCCCCGTTATTACTTGGTTATTTCAATATATTATATCAGGGAAAGAGATAGATAAAACCCTGGCTGAAGCGCTTATTGTTTTGATCCCTAAACCTAATAGACCACCTGAGAACCCTGCCAGTTATAGACCTATTTCGTTGTTAAATTATGATATTAAGATTTTGGCCAAGATATTGGCAGACCGAATTAGCAAAATAATATCAAAATTGATTGGGGCAGAGCAGGTAGGCTTTGTGAAGGGTAGGTCCTCAGCTGACCATTTTAGAACACTGGCGCATGTCTTCTCGGCCTCCGGGGAGGCTGACTTTCCGATGGCGTTGGTCTCCTTGGATGCCGAGAAGGCCTTTGATAGGGTTCATTGGGACTTCTTATTTGCGGTGATGGACAGATTTGGCTTCCCAGAAAAGTTTGTGGGCTGGATCAGGGCACTGTACTCAAACCCTTCGGCTAGAGTTGTTTGTAATGGGGCTGTTTCAGCACCTTTTACATTACATGTTGGTACGAGGCAAGGATGTCCCCTATCACCTTTGCTATTCAATTTGTATTTGGAGCCTCTCATAAGGTGTATAGTGCTGTGCCCTGAGATTTTGGGTATCAATATAAGGGGCCAAATTATTAAAGTCACAGCCTATGCCGATGATTTATTGATCTATGTTTCAAAGCCCGATGGATCCATTCCCGCTCTGTTAAAGGTGTTACATAACTTTAGCGCCTTAGCTAATTACAAATTGAACCAGGACAAAATGGTTGTTTATCCTTTGAATAACGAGTTATTTAGGCGGGAAATTGAAGATTTAGGTTTAGGGTGGAGTCCTAATTCCCTTATATATTTGGGCCTCACCTTGACAAATAATCCGGATCGATTGCATCAGTCGAATTTAGATTCTTTAGTTCATAATGTAAAACTAGATTTAAAAAGGTGGGCACAATTCCCACTGTCAGTATGGGGTAGAATAAATATTATAAAATGAACATATTCCCCAGGCTCTTTTACCCTTATGTATATTAAGCGTTTGGATCCCCGTCATGGTTCAAGAAACTACATGGGTGACTGGCTGACTTTGTTTGGGGTTATAAGAAGGCCAGGATGTCTTATCCTAAGTTAGCTGCCCTAAGACACTAGGAGTTTGAGACTACCTCACTTTGCGCTCTATTTTGGGCAGCACATTTGAATAAGTATGGTAGATGGATGCACTGTGAGGATAGCATCTCAACCCCTGGGTATATCCACTATGGGTCAACTTAGAAATTAGTCTTATCAAGAGTTTTGATTTTAACCAAAAGCTTTATTCTATGTTTCTACTCAGCTACTCCTTCTGCGCTAAAGAAATCCCCATTGGGGTTTCCTTAAGAATCCACAACCAGCTATGTAATTTTTGAAATCGATCAAACTAAGGATGGAGCACAACCCATTTTGGGCAACCCCCAGTGGCAGATAGGAAATAGGATTATTAAACACAATTGGTTACCTTTACCGGTTGACTGCTCATTAAAGGAATTCCTCAATTTAGAGAGGTTTAATCTCATCTGCGGAGATCATAAATAAGTTTGAGTTGTCGACTAAAGATAGTTTCAAGGTATTTCAATTACGTCATTCATTAGTCCAAAAAGCTGGACGTTGCCCGGTGTATCCGCCCTGCATTTCATTCTGGGCAGACCTTGGTCCGTTAGTTGGAATTCCGCAGGCTGTCTCTAAAATTTACTTAGTGGTGTTTCACTGGGCTTTCACAGAGAACCTAGCTCCAAGTTCATACTGGGCCAAAGTGTTCCCTACCGTAACATTAGATTGGTCGTGGATCTGTCGGAATTGCCATAGTTTTATCTGGCAGGACCATCTTAGACTTATTCAGTTTAAGATATAACATAATATCTATTGCTCACCTCAGAAATTGGCGGATTTAAAATTAGTGAAGGGACCTAAATGTTACAGATGTGATATGGAGGGGAGAGATTTACTGCATTTTTTTTGGCAATGTCCAAAAATCACTCCATTGTGGAATGAGATAAAGAGTAAAATTAACCCTTTATTAGGATTAGAGGACATGTTTCTTCCTGAGGTTTGCCTGTTAGGGGACATGACAGGCTTCTCGGTCAAACTGAGAAAATTCCATATGGCTTTGATTTCCATCATAGTGAAAAAACTAGTGCTCAAATATTGGAAGGATTGCCATAGGATTACTTATTCCGAGTGGCTGGCAGAACTCCTTTCAAGCCTTAGGACTGAGAGGATGATTGCCGTTCTACACAATCAATTGCCTCTTTTTGATAAAATCTGGACCCCTTTGGTTGTAGCTTTTTCATAGGCTGAGTGTATAGTCTGTACTGACCGCATCTAGATTTAGGGCCTTGTGCGGGGAGGATTGGGGGGTATATGGGGGAAGGATATTTGGGTGGGGGGGTGGTTGTGGGAGGGGTTTTGTGGAGACTTGTTAATCCTGTAACTGTTATGGAACTCTGTGGCACTTTCATAATTTTTGTATCTTCTGTACTTTGTTTCTATATTTTGTCTCTGCAAAATTAAGAGAGAAAAAGTTCAATAAAAAGTTAATGGCAAAAAAAAAATAAACAGCTTTTGGAATGTCCAAAGCATACCCCTGGTCCCCGTAGTGATCTAACAGCCACTGCCCTCCCAGGTTCTTTGATTAATAACTTGCAGTTTATGCATATACCTGTTTTGTTTAATCTTACTTACTGGAATATGAAAGAATTTGGTATGTGTCACAATACTAACACATCAGCATTTTATAGTACGTTATTGCTTGATAGTTTAGCTGCATTTCAGATTCGTACTCAAGATCCTATTACCGGGGTCCAGGTTCTGCTAAACATAGAGGTAACTTCAGGAAGAAGCCCTCTCCTGATAATCTAACTCATAAACATAAAACACGTGAAGTTGACAGTTCTGATGTTACAGGTGCAACAGGTACTGTCACAGGCCTTTTTGGTACGGCTATGTCTATTTGGAATAAAGCAGACATTGCTGCTATCAAAGCTCATTCTGCTAAATTCTCCACTGGTTTGGTCAACAACATACTACCCCCATTATTGCATGGTGTGGATGGCCTTAGTCAGGAAGAAAGATACATTGTATACAACATACATGACATTGCTAAGGCATTCACTGATTCTAAAGATAAGATTAATGCGCTCATACAACAGACCAACAAGGAAGCAGATAAACAATACATTGCTAGGGAGATACTCTGCTCTGCTTATAGCTTCTACATTATCACTACCATCAACAACCTCTTCCGTGATCTAGAATCTGGAAGAATACCCGACATTATACATGATAGACGCATCTCCAAATGGTATTGTCCATGATGTAAAACCACTAGCTGTGTTTTCATGTGTATGCAACAGACTTTAACTATACCTCTTTCTACAGCTAGGAATTTGGGGTTTGTGACCAGACACCCTAATATTGGTCCTTGTTTCACTGTTAAGAAGTGTTCCATAACAGATACCATGTTTGTTTCCTTTACTGTCTCTTTACCATGCTTTGATCCCACTACAGCTTTGTTCGACAAGCTTGCACTGGTACACTCTATTGGGCATTTGGATGAAGGCATCTACAGAGAACGCCTGGATCTACTGCCTCTACTGGTTTACCATCCTTTCCTGGATGCCTGAGTGGCTTCGCACGTGGACTGCTGTGCGAAAAGCAATATATTTATTTGTGCCGATGTGATGTATTTGATGTTATTCAAACTGTTTGTGGTTACTCTCCAGACAGCATTGATTGGACTTTCACCATGGATGATGACATCACTGTGAATGGCGCCAACTCCTTTTACTTGACTCTGGCTTCACCAATCCTATCGTGAGGAGGTTCATCACCTGTCAACATGGATTTCAAAGACAACCTACACCTGCCCTGTCTACTTGCAAAAGTGGAGACTCCCTACTGTGCACTCACAGTATAACTCTGATGGCAAATACTGTGTGGTCACAAACTACAAGTCCTACACATATGGATCTGTTACCTGTGCTATTGATTACCCCAGTTTCTGTTTTGTCCCCCACCAGAAGACTGTTATTGGACATACTGTTATAACCCCTGTTCCCCTCCTTGATGCAGACATCATTGATGGTAACCCCGATTATCTGCTCACACTGTCAGAATATTTGCCATAATTTAATGTACACATAGACCCACTTACACTAACATTAAAATCCCTTTTAGACAGGAAAGACACACACCTCATCCACATCAGCAATAATATGACCAAAGCCAAAGAAGCTGTTCTGGCTCTAATTAATGATGGTGATATGAATAACGCATTAACTAACACCTGGTTAGAGAGTACTTTTAAAGGTTTTGTTATTATACAACCATTTTTGATCTTCATTCTGATTATTATGCTCTGCTGCCTATGGCACACACTGCACCAACACTGTGAGCAGCTTGAGTTCCTTTACAAAGCTCACTAATCGGGTTTGTAAATGACCACTGCTCCTGTCCTTTTCTGAGACATTTGCCTGTGTTGCCCTTGGAGGCAACAAGGGGAGAAATGTTACATGAGGTCCCTGCACCCTAATTGGTACCCTCAGAGGTACATCGTAGACAGTTAGCACTTAAGTATATGTTATACTAACATATAGGGCTAAGGGCATCTACCGTACAAGAGTAGATTTCAGGATATGAATGCATATTGTTGTAATACACTTTGCTTGCTAATACATATATTCTGCAATGTATTTTTCTGGGTATTTCTTACTTGTACGTTGCCAAGACACCTGAGTCCTTGGAGTAATTATAATATGTAAGACGGCATTGCCACCTTTTGGTGATTTGTACCACTACACTGAGTTATGTAAGACTCTGCATAAGAACTGTTTTGTTCTCAAACTGATTACTATAGAATTGTATAATGTTATCTTGGACCATGGAGCCACCTCTAGTTTAGCCAATAGGGCTCACCTCTGTTACTAGAAATGTTTCTATATTTAGGTAACCATAGTTACATAGATACATAGACAGTGTCGGCAGATAAGGGCCTATGGCCCACCCAGTCTGCCCATTTGAGCTTGTAAGTTCAGTTTGTTTTCCTAGAAGTCTGTTTCCCCTTACCCCTGACCTCTAGAATTCCTTTATGTCTATCCCATGCATTCTTAAATCCCATGATTGTTTCAGCCCCCACCACTTCCTCTGACAGGGTGTTCCACTTGTCCACCACCCGTTCTGTGAAGAAATTCTTTCTCATGTTTCCTCTGATCATCCTCCTCCAACTTCATCCCATGCCCTCTAGTCCTGGAAAATCTTTTCACTTAAAAATAGTGTTTTCCTGCACCCTGTTCCTCCCTGTAAGATACTTGTATGTCTCTATCATATCCCCTCTCCCTCCTCTCCTCCAGGGAGTACATATTCAGTTCCTTCAACCTGTCTTCATAGGACTTGTGATGCAATCCATGCACCATCTTTGTTGCCCTCCTCTGAACCTTCTCTACCCTGTCTATGTCCTTACATAGGTATGGTCTCAAAACTGTACACTGTACTCCAGGTGGGGCCTCACTAGTGTCTTGTATAGCGGAATTGACCTCCCTTTTCCTGCTGGTGATGCCCCTGCCTATACATCCCAGCATCCTATTTGCTTTACTTGATGCCTTGTCACACTGTTTCCCTACCTTGAGGTCATCAGAGATGACAACCCCAAGATCCCTTTCCTGCTTGGTGCATGCTATATCCTCACCCCCCAACTGATATATTGTGCCAGGATTTTTGTGCCCCATATGCATTATCTTGCACTTCTTTGCATTGAATTTCAACTGCCAAACCCTTGACCATTCTTCAAGCTTCTGCAGGTCCCTTCTCATTCTGTCTACACCCTCTGGTGTGTCTACTCTGTTACAGAGCTTTGTGTCATCAGCGAACAGTGAAATTCTGCCTTCTAGATCCTGCACAATGTCACTGATGAAGATGCTGAATAGGACCGGTCCCAGCACTGATCCCTGTGGTACCCCACTGGTCACTCTTCCCTCTGTGGAGTGACAGCCATTTACCACCACCCTCTGTGTCCTGCCACCCAGCCAGTTACCTACCCACCACACTACTGTCCTGCCCACACCCATAGTAATTATCATAGGTATATAATATAATGCACAAGCCTTATACCTCAGAGACGTGAGAGACCCCAAGAGACACAGAGAAACCTCGAGGTGTAGGGAATGCTTAGCACTGGCTCCCGGTTCACATTAGCAAGAACTGCTTAGGGCAACTGTGATTTATCCCTTTGGTATTAATAAACTTGTTTATTACTCTAATGCAACGTGTCTGTGATTACTTGCATTCCCAATATCGTCAAGAATCTGAAAGTGAGGTTTAGACCTCATAACAATATGATGCCTCCAGAGGTGCAGAATCTCCTCACTTACACCAATTCAGTCAGAAGTACAAGGGGCTTAAACAACCACACCCTCAAAATCCCCTTTCACCGTGCCACTCAGATTCAATTTTCATTTAAAAACAGAGTGCCACTCTGGCTTAACTCCCTGATGGAAAACTTTCATAAAGAAAATGAGCTGGGACCTCTTAAGAGAAATCTATGCATGCTTCTAATAAGCACCAGTAACTGTGACTGTGGACCCTAACTCCCTTGCACTGCTAGCCTCCCTAATGACTATGTCATCTTTTCTGGATTCCCTGCAGGAGGAGGGCCTCAAACAACTGGTAGAATAACCCACAAGAGACAGGGCTATTCTAGATCTGTTACTGACTACTGGGGAAAGTGTCACAGATCTCTGGCTAGAAGGTCACTTGGGAGCCAGTGACCATCGCAAGGCATGGTTCAATTTGGCCACTAGAACTAAATCATCCCAATCAAAGGCAAAAATATGTGATTTCAGAGGAGCTGACTTTAATAAGATAGCCAACAGAGTTAAGCTGGCCCTGGCAAGAAGAAATACAGGTGAGGGGGTACAACGAAAAGTGGGCAAGCATTAAGGATACAATACCTGAAGCAACATCCCATTGTGTTAGAGAGAAAAACAAGAGCAAAAGAAGAAGGAAACCTCTTTAATTCTCAAAAACAGTAGCAGAAAAGGTCAGAGCCAAAAGGCTGGCCTTCAGGAAATACAACGGAACACAGATGAATGAAGATAGGGAAGGCAGTAAGGGAAGCAGAGAAGGCAATAAGGCAGGGAAAGGCCCAAACCAAGGAAACACTAGCACAAACAGTAAAAGAAGGTGACAATATTTTCTTTAGATAAATTAGTGAAAGGAAAAAGTCCAGAGAGGGTATTGCTAAGATCAAATTGGATAAAGGAGAGTGTGAGGATGAGGACCAAGGAAAAGCATCTATCCTAAATAGATACTTCTGCTCAGTATTTACTGAGGAGAAGGTAGGGCGGTCAAGTCAAGTCATGTTTATTTATAAAGCACCTTTTGAAATCAAGGCACTGTACAGGAATAAATAGAACAGCAAAATACAAACATTAAAACAACCATAACTAGACAAGATAGGCCAGAGTAAAAAGATATGTCTTTGAATCAGTTTTAAAACTATCAATGGTTGGGAATTCTCTTAACCAGTGAGGTAGAGAATTCCACAGGATTGGAGCTGAAAAGGCAAAGGCACGAGATCCCGATAGCTTCAAATGAACCCTGGGAATCTCTAGCAATCCCTCGCTGGTGGAATGGAGGGGGGGAGGGGGCAATAGGGAACCAGAAGATCTTTCAGGTAACCGGGTCCCTGGTCGTGTAGGGCTTTAAAGGTTAGTAAACCAACCTTAAAGGTGATCCGCCACCGAACAGGCAGCCAGTGCAGTTTTCGAAGCACAGGCATAATGTGGCTGGTTCTACGAGTCCCAGTCAGAAGCCTGACTGCAGCGTTCTGCACCAGCTGAAGGCGGCGGATATCAACCCCTGGTAGTGGGAATTGCAGTAGTCCAGATGGGTAGTGACAAAGGTGTGGACCAAAGTTGGAAGATCCTCCCAGGGAATCAGATGTTTCACCCGGGCGATATTCCTCAGATGGTAGAAAGAGGATTTAACAACAGCTGACACCTGAGATTTCAGGGTCAGACTATCATCAAAAATAACACCCAGATTTCGCACCTGTCTAGAGGTAGAGAGTGGTACACCACCAAGTAATAAACCTGATGGCCGTCCAACATCCAAACTCACCCCAGGATGACCGGGATCCACAACCAACACCTCAGTCTTATCTGGATTAAGTCTCAACCAGCTCGAACTCATCCAAATTCTGATCTCATCCAGGCAGTTGTTAAGTATAGAGAGTGCATCACTCTGTTCGGGGAGAAAGGACAAGTACAGCTGAGTATCATCTGCATAGCAGTGAAAACTCAGACTGTATCACCTGATGATTTCTCCCAATAGCATCATATACACTGCAAACAACATCGGAGCTAAAATGGAGCCCTGTGGTACCCCACATGGCAGGGAGAAGTCATCAGAGGAATAAATTCCGCTGACAACTCTCTGAGACCTGCCAGTGAGGTAAGAACAAAACCACTTGTGGACTGTACCAGACAGCCCACAAAAGACCCACAGTCACTCCAATAGCACCCCATGGTCTACAGTGTCAAATGCAGCAGACAGATCAAGAAGGACCAGAATGGTACAAGCCTTTCGATCTCTGGCCATTAGAAGGTCACTCAATACCCGAACAAGGGTAGTCTCAGTACTGTGCCTTTTCCTGAAACCATACTGGAGAGAATCATAGACATTATGAGAAGTAAGATGATCATCCAATTACAATGCAACAGCCTTTTCAATAACCTTACCAACAAATGGCAGGTTAGAGATAGGCCAGTAGTTAGCTAGACAGTCTGGGTCCAAGGAGGATTTTTTTAAGAGTGGTCGAACTACTGCCTCTTTAAGGGGGTCAGGAAAGACCCCCCCCTCTCCAAGGATTTCCAGATAATGTCAGCAAGGATTGGGTAGATAACTTTACACAACCTACTAACAGTGATGTGAGGACCCGGATCCAAACTACAACTAGTTGGTCGCATTGTTTGGATGATCTTCACAATGTCCACGAATTCCGGGCAGTGAAAATCTAACCAGACAGGCCGAGGATAAGACACCACCAGTCGACCACCACAGTCCCCCATAGGAGAGGTCGGACCGATGCCAGACCTGATGCTGGCAACCTTATCTGCAAAGAAGCGAGCGAACTCCTCGCATCTAAGCTGAGAAAAGGCTTCTCTAGGCTGAAGACAGACTGGATTGCACAGTCTGTCCACAGTCCAGGAAAGCTGAGCCAGTCGATTCTTTGCAGCAGAAATCTCTCTGGACAGGACTTCTGCCTTCTTACGAGTGATTTCTGATTGGTAGCCATCATAATGAGCCAACAATCTAAGCCTGTCAGCATCAAGGCCCGATTTCCACCAGGGTCTCTCCAGCCTTCGGCCTACTTGCCTTAATTCCTTCAAGGAGCCATCAAACCATGGACTCCTTGGACAGATGGTGAGAGGCTGAACACGAACAGGAGCAATTTTGTCCAGAGCATCTCCCACAGCCTTATTATAGGCTAATACAAGACCATCTGGACCCATGCATTCACCTGACAGACTCAATAGATCCAGCATCGCCATTAGGTCATTGGGGCCAATACCCCTTAAAGGGCGGTACTGGATCATATCTGTGGGGGCAGACCTATTAGAGGGGGCTCTGAAACTGAACCTTATGGTGTAATGGTCCTACCAACCGACTGGTTCCACCCCCAAGTCAGTGATCTCCATACCCAAGAGAAAGACCAGGTCTAATGAATATATAGGTAGAGGAGGTAACAACCTGTGTCAAGCCCAGTGTATTCATCAACTGGAGGAGATTTTGACCAAAATTAGATAGTTCATCATTGGCCCAGGCATTGAAGTCGCCCAGAAGTATTAATCTGGGAAACCTCAATACCAGGTCGACAATGAAGTCTGCAATCTCCTGTAGGAATTCATGTCTGTCACCTGGTGGATGGTAGACGAGGAGAATCCCACAGCCTGCACCCTCACCCAGGATATATTCAAAAGATCTGGTGTTTCCCAATGGCACATCCACAAGGCCCAGTTCAGATCTAAACATAATGGCCACACCTCCACCCCTACGATCCAGCCTTGGACGGTGTATCACCGAGAACCCAGCTGGAGTTGCCGAGGCCAAAATAGGGCCAGAATTTTCATCCAGCCAGGTCTCAGTGATGCAAGCCAGATCAGATGACCCAGCAAAATCAGCTATAATAGCTGTCTTGTTTTTTATAGATCTGGCATTGCACAACACCGCCAAGACAGGATGAGCTGTTGAGGAAGACCTTGGCACCTGTCCGATTTCTTCGGGACTCTTGGGTATGGGTGCAAGATAAGAGCAACCTCTATCCTGACCCCATTTTGCCCCAGGACGTCTTCTGGACCCTAAAACCCCAATCCTCCCCCCTTTCCTGTCCCCCACAAGGCCCAGCTTTCCACCTTCATCCTCGCCTCCTTAGAATGCCCAATGCTCTACACCTAAAATAGGTGTTGGATGACAATGGTGGGCACTCAAAGGGACGTAGTTCTCTGACCCTAGTGGGGGAATAATACCCAACCGTCATTGATTAAACAAAACAACAAAAATAAACCTACAAATATCAAGATTATAAATAACACACTCTATAATAACACAATCTCCTCACTCTTTCTCGCTGAGGGAGGGCAGATAAACACAAAATAAACTAACATAAACCAAAATTAATCCCAAACTCAGAAATAATCAAAGTAATAAAAATAATATAAAATCCAAAAATCCAATGATCTTAAAATACAATAAAATATACTACTAGTTATTAACAGATTTGTGTTTAAACAATGCAGCACCTCTCACATGCAACATAGATACATAGATACATAGACAGTGTCGGCAGATAAGGGCCTATGGCCCACCTAGTCTGCCCATTTGAGCTTGTAAGTTCAGTTTGTTTTCCTAGAAGTCTGTTTCCCCTTACCCCTGCCCTCTAGAATTCCTTTATGTCTATCCCATGCATTCTTAAATCCCGTGATTGTTTCAGCCCCTACCACTTCCTCTGGCAGGGTGTTCCACTTGTCCACCACCCGTTCTGTGAAGAAATTCTTTCTCATGTTTCCTCTGAATCGGCCTCCCTCCAACTTCATCCCATGCCCTCTAGTCCTGAAACATCTTTTTCGCTTAAAAATAGTGTTTTCCTGCACCCTGTTCCTCCCTGTAAGATACTTGTATGTCTCTATCGTATCCCCTCTCTCCCTCCTCTCCTCCAGGGAGTACATGTTCAGAACACTGCAAGAAATGTTATACAATCTCCCACTACCACCTCTCACATGGCAGGGAATCAATTAAGTAAATCAGATTTGTAATAAAACAATTTTAAAATAAATAAATATACATCACTCTCACCACCCTTAGTCCAGGAGTTGGTAAGAACCAAAGAGAACGGTTCTCAGGCAGTCCAAAAGTGAATAAAATCCAAATAAGATCAAAAAATTCTCATCATAAAAAATCAAAAATGTTCAAAACAAACAAGGAAGCCCAGAAGTGTCCAACAGATCTTCCAGCAGCTGCTCTTCAAAACCAACAGTTCAGACAATTACTTATCCAGAGGCAGCAGAGTACTTCAGGAGGCAGAATATATTTCTTCAGGGAGAATATCCCACTCAGTCGATGACCTGCTGCTACAGCAGTCTCACAAGTCAGCCAAAACAGCTGACCCTAAGACAGCGTAGAAGAGGTCCTAGTCCCCCCAGCTCCCTAGGAAGCACCCAGGGCTACTCCTGCTTGGTCGGAGACCAATAAGTGAACAGCACTCCCCACAAGTTCAAAAGCAAATCTCCTGTTGTTGCAGTTTATAAGTAACAAGCAACCATCCACTGAGCCACTCCTACCATGCCAAAGTTTGCACAAAAAGTCCCAAAAATCCACTATGGACAGGCATCAAGAGAACCCTATGTGCTGGGAGCCGAGTCAAAATATTCACTGTAACAGCAGGAACCACCAACCGGAATCCACAAATCAGTAGACCCCCTGGGGAACAAGAAGGACCCTGAGCCCACCGGCCAACTCCCCGGCTGGTCCACAGCTCAGATCCCCCAAGCTACAGCAAAATTCGACCCCACTCCCCAGCACAAATTAAGGGAACCCCTGTACCACAGTAGTTCGAATAATGGTTCAGCAGAGTCCTTAACTGCAGCTTGATCTTCTGGGATATTCAAAAATCCCAAAATACATTGAACACTCCAGGTCGAGTTCCCAGACCAGACTTCCCCTCAAGAAGAGACAAAATCAACAGATCCAGCCAGAAAGGATGGCGCAAAATCCTCCCTGCTACTCTCTGACTCCACAGTCTGCCACACTGCGGCCAGATAAGCAGTCAGGCAGATGCCAGGACTCCCTGGAGGAAGGGAGCAGCACCAACCAAAAATGGAGTCCTCTCACATAACTCAGAGGCACTCCAACACTGGAGCAAACAAAAATCCTCACCACAACTCCCCAACACCACAGCCAATCACACTGTGGTTGGAGACAGGGCATATACGCTACCAAGAAGCCGGAAGAACTCCGTTACCCGAACTTGGCAAACCACGACTCAGTACTCAATACACGGCGACCGCAAACATCACGTACCCTAATCTAACTCACTTCTTCAACCCTAAACTAGTCTGGAAAACACACAAATGAACAAATAAAGTAAAATAAATGTAGAAAAGCACAATAAAATTAAACAAGCAAAACGGAGCTAGTGCTTAGGTTGGCTCAGCTCATCTGCCATCTTGCACATCACGTCATCACGTCCCACAGCTCAGCACCATGGACACAGGGAAGAGGGAGATGTACACTGGTCCCTTCACAAAAGAAAGGGTCCTACAAGAGCTTGCTAAGATCAGGGTGGACAAGGCAATGGGACCTGATGGCATACATCCCAGGATACTAAATGAGCTAAGGGTTGAACTAGCATAGTCATTATCAGAACTGTTTAGTGAGTCACTGAGCACAGGAGAGGTCCCAGAAGACTGAAGAAGGGCTCATGTGATCCTGCTCCACAAAAGTATTAGCAGGGAGGAGGCAGGGAATTAAAGACCAGTCAGTCTTACCTCAGTAGTGGGCAAGATTATGGAAGCACTCCTTAAGGAAAGGATAGTGCAACACCTGGAATCCAAAGGAGCACAGGATCCAAGACAGCATGGGTTTACAACAGGAAGGGCCTGTCAAACTAATCTCATAGATTTATTTGACTGGGTAACCAGAGTGGTGGACCAAGGGGGAGCAGTTGATGTCACCTACCTTGATTTCAGCAAAGCTTCCAATACTTTTCTACACAGAAGACCGATTAATAAGCTGGGTAGCCTCAGGGTGGGTCAGAAGTTGGTCAACTGGGTGGCAAACTGGTTGGTGTGCAGAAAACAGAGAGTGGTGGTAAATGGTATACAGTCAGAAGAGAGGCAAGTCACAAGTGGGATACCTCATTGATCAGTCCTGGGGCCAGTCCTTTTCAATATCTTCATCAGTGACATTGCAGATGGACTGGAGGGTAAGATTTGTCTGTTTGCAGATGACACCAAGATCTCCAACAGAGTAGATGATCCAGATGGGGTGGGCAGAATGAGAAGAGATCTGGATAAACTGGCAAAATGGGTGGAAGAGTGGCACATAGGGTTTAATGCAAGGAAGTGCAAGATCATGTACATAGGGAAGAGAAAACCTGAAGCCACCTACAGGTTGGGAGGGGAGTTGCTGGCAATGACAAGGGAAGAAAGAGACTTAGGCATCATCATCCAGATGACCTGAAATCATCCAAATAAACCACTAAAGCAGTAGGTAAGGCTAGAGGGGTGTTGGGGTATATCAGTAGGGGTATCGCAAGTCATAAGAGGGAGGTAATAAACCCTCTTTACAAGACACTGGTTAGGCCCCATCTGGAGTACTGCATGCAGTACTGGAGGCCGCACTTGCACAAGGACATTAACAAAATAGAGGCAGTCCAGAGAAAGGCAACCAAAATGGCTCAGGGACTGCATCAGAAAACATATGAGGACTGATTAACGGAGCTCAATATATATACCCTAGATCAAAGGAGGGAGAGAGGTGGTATGACCAAAAAATTCAAACACCTTAAGGGCATTAACAAGGTGAAAGAGTCTAACATATTTCAGTATCAGAAAAATAGCAGGACAAGAGGACACAGCATGAGATTCGAGGGAGGCCAATTAAGGGGTAATGTGAGGAAGTTCTTTTACACAGAAAGGGTGGTGGATGTATGGAATAGCCTACCTCCGGAAGTGGTGGATAAGAATGCAGTGCAGGGCTTCAAGCAGGCATGGAATAGGAATAAGGAAGCAGTAAAGATGAGTATGAATAGAAAGGCCATTAACAGAGTACAGGCCTAAAGCACATTCATAAGGTAGAAAAAATGGGCAAACTGAATGGGCCTTGTGGTCCTTATCTGCCATCAACTTCTATGTTTCTATGTTTACTGCGGCCTTCTCAGTGCATCCTGTCTATGTAGGATCTATCACTGCCTCTTCCAGCCTTGCTTCTGCCCCTCCACGTCTTCTCACATATTCCCTCTCACTCTCTCGACCCTACCCCTTCATACTTTTCTCTCTCTCTCTCTACTTCCTAGCTATCATTGCTTAGTACTGCAACAAAAGAACTGTTGATAAAACATGTTCTTGCAAAGTTCTCTGCACTCTTTAAGAAGACTTAATTTTAAATACTGTGGGGGTTCTCTTAATCCCCTTCTAGGAGCAATAGATGCTAAATTTAATGCCCAGATCTTATTTGGGATCACAAGTATGGCATTAATTTGGAAAAAACAGCTACTCAAGTTTTAAGAGGGGCTATTGGCTTTTCTAGATCAATTCTAGCTCCTTTTGTTTAAGAGGAATTAGGTCTATAAATTTACTTGCGTTAGTTGAATTATGTACAGTTAATTTGTGAATTCGACTTAATAAGATGTCTAATCATCGACTTGCAAAGAAGTGTCTTAAAGAAAAAATATTTTGGGACACTATTGGCTGTAAAAAATCGAGTTGATTACAGTCTTAGAAAACAATTTTAGGATCAGTGGGTCTTTCATTATTTCATCTCACTTCACGGAGTATCTTAATTTCTGAACTTTATAAGATCAGTATTAAAAATCTACTTAGAAAGTATAAACATAATGATTTGCAATATATCATGGTTTCTAAATTTGCATGTTGGTATTCTAATAATGACTGTTTCCATCATTATTGATACCACCTTGAAATTGTTGAATGTCAAATTATGCGAAGAACATATGCAAAGTTTAAAATTGGCTTTTTGGAATCTAACATGCTTAAGTGTAGATTTGAAAAAAAAAAACAATCCTATCTTTGTCTGGTGTTTTTTGGGGGGCACGTGAAAATGAAGATCTCGAACACGTAATGATAAGATGCTTGTGGTATAATTCAACAAGATGTAGATGGTTAGGGCTGATTCTAACATCTTTAACTTATTGTATCAATGATATTGTCCTAAAAATGACATTCATTTCTGAAGATAAATATATTATAAAAGGACTGCACTTTATCTTTGTAATATATAAAAAATAAGGAGATACCATGCAGATCTGACCAACTATAAATATGCTTTTGCTGTATATTGCATGCCATATATTTATGCTCTGTATTTTAGTATGTTCAATTTCAATTAAATTTTATTTTTTACCAGGAAAATACACCATTGAGATATTCATTTGCAAGGTGGTCCTGGATGGGCTATGTGTATGATGTCTTTTTTTCTGTATTTGTCTTTGTTATGATCTTTTGTGATGATTGAACAAATAAAATGAATACTACTACTACAGTATGCACTCTGACATGGTTGCCACTGAGCAATTTTGTGCCATTATATCGACTTCTGTTAAACTCATTGCTATGTGTTTGTACCCCATAAATACCCATTGTAACTTATGAAGATGTTTATAATCTGTTACTCTCTTGATCTATTTGTGAACATGTTTTTTTATAATGTTATGGTCCCTCTGTAAACGAGACTCTGGCTCAAAGGCAATTCTGAAATGCAAAATAAAAAGAAAGAAAGAAATAACGAAAGGAGGAAAGAAGGAAATAAAGAAAGAAATCCCAAAGCAGCGGGGGGGGGCACAGAAAGCAGCCCGCTAATGAGAAACCAGACTACTGCCTGAATGTTTAGTTATATAATAAAGCATTCTGTGCTCTCCTAAACTCTCCATCAGGGTCCTATTAACTCATGCTTTCTGCTGTAAAATATATCTTTGAAGGGAGCTGCTAACACCTACAAAAAGCAGACACAAACATTTGTTATTATTATACTAAAACTGTCCTCAGTTTTGTTTTATGGCCAAAGACCTGAGAACAAAACAATATAAAAGTTCAATATTCTTTGAGGTTTTGGCTGGTTTCCAGTTAGTTTCTAGGTAAATATGCACAGAAAACCATTGTACTTATATGGGACCTGAAAGATGCATCTCTCCTCAGCCAGGGTTCGACCTAATATCTCAACAATGTTATACACAATATTATGGAGTGACAGGGAAACATTAAGGAAACAGAAACATAAAAAGGGATCCCGTCCATCAACTAAACATCAGGGCCATTTGCTCTGAAAAATGACAGGTTATACTTTCTGGTCCTGAGCGTACTGCTACTCAATGCATTTCATTACTGGTGCAAGTACTTTTCTTAATAATCCTCACATAGGGAGCCACATGGAAAAATAGGGGTATAGAAAACAAAAGGGGAATACTAGGGTCACTGGCTTCATAGTTCACACAGCTCCATCAATATTCTATACATTTGTATTCATTTTTAAGGCAGATAGTCATCTATGGGTGCACAGGCATATATATTGCATTTACCCATGCTACCATGTTACAGAGGTCATCATACATTAACCTCCCTACGTCTGGACCTTTAAGAAGATATTAGAAATTTTGCAGGTGATAAAAAAAGGAGAGTGAAGAAGAGGACAGAGCCAGCCCACTTGTACAGAGGCACGATTGCCATCTGTGGCACCGACAATCCAGGTTTGGGAATGGGTCCTGAAGTCAGAGGGCCAGCCAGGGGAAGTAGGATTGAATGTCCAGAGGACTGCTCTCCTACTCTGGGGGGAAGTGGGGTTGAGTGTCTGATGCATGACAGACCTCTTGTGGAAGCCAGGAGTTCTGCTGTGGTTGGCGCCTGCATGTTCGGTGGTGGAGTGGATGCAGGTTGTCATTGCATGTCCCTGCCCCATGGGGTTTGCAGCATACAAAATGCTGGCCCCCACTAATGAGCCAGCTCCATTGCCACCCCCTCTGGCCACCATAGTTCACCTATTGGTGACCCCACTTGGGGTGGGCATAAGCCCGAGTATGAGGGGATGCCTGCAAGAACCTGGTGAGCCCACTTGTGGGATTGGGGACCCAGCACAACAACAAAAAAAAAGAAAAAGGTGAGCGAGGGGGATTGGCCCGAAGGTGGCCAACTTTCCACGCTGGAAATGTAAAAGGGATGGTGCAAAGAACAGATCATAACAGTTGAAACAGAGTTCAGAAGTCAGAAAGTGGTCCATTTCCATGGCAGGCAAATTCCCTGTCACATTTGGGATATGTTAAAAGAACCATAGGTGTAGTGAGGGCATTTAAGTACTGATGATGTTTTACTAGCATCCTTGCTGATTTGTTCCTTGATTCATCCCCATATTTAGTCCAGTGTGCTTAGCGCTAGTATCCACCACACCTCAGCTCTCTCTAGCTGTTTATTACAGTCTCTTCCTCTGTGTGCTGGTTGAACTTGTTGATGGCCCCAAAACCTGAGGGATACTCCATTAAGGCTCCTTTTTCTGAAATGCACCTCAATACTCAAAGATTTGTCAGCTTGCCTGATGGTGCTCTTGAACGCTGCACTGTGTTTCCTCTCGTAGAGTTTTTCCTACATATAGCTTATTGTATGGGCATTGTAGGACACACACTATCCCACTAGTGTTACAATCAATGTGAATTTGATCTGACTTCTTTCCTGTATGTGGATGATGAAATACCTCCTTTTTTGAAGCATGTCTGCATACTGAGCAGTAACAACAGGAGTACATACCAGACTTTGAAGGTTCCAATAGTAGCTGCTCCCTGGCGGTGTAATTTCACTTTTGTTTAGATGGTCTGCGTGCACTGGTTTTGGGCTAGATAGCCGGTGCTCTTTTGTGTGTGATAATAATTTTTTTTTTTTTAATGAATACACCATTTTTTGAGGGATGAAATTGCAGGATGTCTCAGTGCTTCATCAGTCTTTTTCTAACAGCCCGCTAGTGCTGTGTAGAATTTTAAAATTCTGGCAGAACGTCATTGTGCGGAATTTTTTAAATTCCTCCAAAATTCCGCCAAATTTCATGACAAACAGAATAGTGAAATTACACAGTAGAAAATAGTTGCAGAATGATTTTCCACTGAACTAAATGCTGTTCTGTGGAATATTATTCTGCAGCTCTTAATATTTTCTGTGGAAATTGTTGTGGAATAATTTTTCATGGAAAAATGAGTTTTCCACTGAATATTATTCCATGGATCACAGCAGGCAAAATTCTAGTGAAACATCTGCCAGCAGAATGGCCATCCTGCACTAGTTCTGCCAGCAGAATTCTGCATTCCACACTGTACTATATCTGGCATTTGCTAGCAGTGAGTGGTAGATAACATAAACTTTTCAAAGGTGTGCTGAGGTTTTTGCCTTATTGTTTCTGGGACAGCGTTAGCTCTAATGGCCTCATTCTTGATGACTCATGAATTATATATTCTAGCTATGAATCTGGTGACAATGTCTTGCTTTTCTCTGTTGTATTCCTCTGCCATACTGCAGTTTCTTTTCACCCTTAGTATCTGGAAGTATGGTATTCTCTCATTAGTCTTTCTAGATGGAAACTATGTGCATGAAGGATGGAATTCTGATCCATAGGTTTACTGTATAACAGTTTTTAGTTTACCTTCTCAAAGTGGCGAAGAACAATATTTCATTTTCAGTGCTAGTTTCTGTGAATTGTAGATGTTCATCACAGCTGTTGAGGTATCTTAAGAAGTACTGTAATTCCATTGGTGTTTCTGTCTGGATGAACCATTTGTCATCTATATATAATTTCATCTACAGTATATTGCATTACCCTTGTAATGATTGCATTCTAAAAAATCATGTTGCCTGGCAAAAAGGCATAAAGAAAACTAACAGTTCATTATTATAAATGACTAAATGATATGCATGCCATGAAATGTACAACAAACATTTATACTGTTTATATTATATTATATTGTCTTGCAGAAAATATAAAGCTCTAGGAAATATAACTGAAGCCAGGTTACTAAGTTTTGGTTAATTGGTGTTTAAACATATGACTTCTCTGTTATTACAGGGGCAGTCTGACATATTCAGACAGACAGGAGTTATATTCCCTAGACACTTTCAAAATCAGTAGCAATTTTCAGCTCTCCATCTTTATTCATTTATCTCCCAATATTTACTGCATAAGTTGATACTTACTTGAAGGATGCACCATGTTTTGAATTAAATGGGGCTTTGAGTCTTATCCGCACCATAAGAACTGCTCACATTTGCACAAGAATCTTGTATTCATGCTTTTGTATTGATACTTTGTGCTGATTGTGCACATGTGCATAGTAATACTGCACAAGAAAGAGTACTTGCCACTAATGAGCTAGTACATAGGTTACAGTATTAATAGCAAGATATCAATTACTGATACTATACAAGTTTACTCAGGCCAACAGAAGAAATGAAAATGAATCAAAGCCCATTTCCAAATGTGCATTAGTGCCTGTGCTGAGCTGCTAAATGTTTTTTCTTGTATGGAGAGTAGCCAATTAAAATTAAGCTGTATTCACTCAAATAAATCTTTTGGTTTGGATTTGTGTTTGACCATTGGTGCTAACCCTACCACAGTGGTTGCGAGGAGTTGTCCTGCAGATGGATGTGTTCCTTACCAAGTCTAGTAATGGACCAAGTGTAATAAATAGAGAATAATGGATAGGCAAGTGTGTGTTATGGATTTTTACACACCTGAGGTGTGATGACCCATAAACCTCGAGAGTGAAGCTCGAGAGGTTTATATAGTCATACACACCAAGTAAAAATCCATAACACACATTTAGCTATCTTTTATTTTTGTAATAATTGGTGTTTTGCACGGTTTGTGTAGCTTTGCGTGACTTTGCACAGCATTTCATATCAATCTGCTGGTTGATATAACTTTTAAATAGGTTGATATTGGGGGTCACCAGTAATTATTGCATGATAATAAGGTCTCTGTGCTTGCAAGTTGCCTCAACCTCTGCACTCACAGGCTTATATCTTATTTTATCTGTGTATGTATGAATATTTGACCACATTGTCCAGATCAAGTGTTACTGATGTCACCCTGTATATATTATTAAGTTTCTATATTTGTAAATGTATCTTTTATTTTAATTTGACTGAAAACTGGATGTTTGTGAAAACAGGCAATTTTGCTAGCATAACTTTCCAGTATAAAATAAATAAACTTAAATTAAAAACTTACACAGTTTGATTTACCTTCCCATTAAGAGCAGGTGCACTTTAGCCTTACATCCTGGAGCAAGGCTTTTTGTTTAGATTGTGGGTAAGACAGGGTACTAAGATAAGTCAAGAGAGGTTGTGCTACTCAGCTGTCTGGATTAGAGACTTGTGGGAGGAGAGTTAGAATTAAAGACTCCAAAGATGAGGAGTTCTCCTTGCTAGGCATGGGTAAGGAAGGTAAAGAGTAGGTTGGGGATGATGTCCTGTTTCGACTGGGGGGGGGGCAGACATGTTTCATCTGCAAGGATAGCAGAGCATGGGAGGATAAGGAGTTAATCTGATAAACAACCCACACAGGGGAGGTACTACAAAGCCTATGTTGGTCCAGCTTAGCATTAAGGTGAAACATGCTAAACCTTTTTGAGTGAAGATAAGGAAGAAAGGAGGGAGGGGTGTCATAACTGAGCTCAACATTTCCAAACAGCAGCAGCAGTAGCACAATGATGAGCTTATGAAAGAAGAATTTCTCACACGCATTGATTCTCTGAATAAAAGAATTTTCAAAAGCAGGTTTAGCATACAGACTAAAGAACGCCATGATACAAGTTTGCCTCATCGTTGCCCAAAGTACTATATTGCCTAGATTGGATTGCATCTCTTCCATTTATTTACAAGTCACTGCAAAAGACATCTCCCAGCTAACCACAATTTACAGCAGCACATGCTGATATGCCTCTCTGACCCTTTTAGGAACACACCACTGTGCCCATTACAGTAACCTTGGCTGGCTTTCCTCACAGGTGTGCAGGGACTTCACTCTCTGCTGCCTGACTGATAAGCCACTGTGCACCCCTAACTTCTCTCACTTGTCAAGGTTTCTAAGGTACAACACAAGTCCACGTTCATTTTTTTTCTATTTAGCCTGTTTACACTTGTGGAATTTTTACATATTAGGACAGGTCTTACCTCACATCTCCTCAATTTGCCGACGGTTCTTTTCAGGATGGCCATGGATATGAAAACTGCTCCTCCACATCACCCTACCCCGGTGACTCCAGAACAAGACAACTGCCTCCAAGAGACTAAAAGGGCAGGCTGCACCCTCCAGCTGAACTAATACTGACCTGACTGTCCTTATGGAGGACAGGTTCTTGCAAGAATTTAGCATGCTTAAGGAGACCCTACAAGAACTAACGGATGAGATAAAGGCACTCGATTCTTCAGTGGATACACCCCACTGGAGGGCGGGAGAAAATGAAGCTCATACAAGTTCCTTGAAGGACTAGTGGCATAAGCTTGATCCAGAAGGGGTCTCTGTAAGTCAAAAAACTATCTGCTTTGAGGCCAGGCTTGAAGATTTAGAGGGATGAAGCTGGAGAAACTGTGGGCTGGCAGTATAGCCTAGAGATTAGAGTAATGAGCTGTGAACAAGCTTGGTACATCCAGCAGACCTGGGTTTGATTCTCACAGCCTCCACTTGCATACAGTGTGACTCTGAGCAAGTCACATAATTGCCCAGTACTCCCGGGTCACCCCTAAAAACAGGCGTTGGTGCCTAGTGGGCCTTACCCAGTTACCAAAGTCTAAAATAAAAAAAATTATAAAAAACAACATCATGATCTTGCATCTCCCTGAAAGGGTAGAGGGTCCCCATGATCTATTTGCTCAGAAGCTGTGTTAGAAATTAATGGGACCCTCACCCTATGGTCCCTTTTACATAATTGAATATGCCCATCACTCTTTACAGGCTACGCAAGGGAAGAGTCACCACCCCATCCAATTATCTTTAAATTTTAAATTATTGAACCAGGCAGCATCTTTTAAATAAAGTGAGAAAGCCGAAGGAAATTTCCTGGGAAGGGGCTAGGTTATATGTCCTGCAGGGTATCCCTGTTTCAATTCGGAAAAGGAGGGCAGCTTATCATCCTTCTGTTGCTAAGTTTATTGCAGTCGGCATCAGACTTCATATGTTATATCCAGCCCGATTAAAGGTTCATCAAGAAGGGGTTTGGAAGGGTCTGGAAAAGGCTGATCAGGATGCAGAGGAATTAAAGACCATTACCCCTGACCTTTTTAAGCCATCATGGAGAAGGTCCTGTCATCATCCCTCCGTGACTCTTCAGATAGACTGTAGTTTCGATAGTTGCTTGTGTTGTTACTACACTAGATATCTGCTGGACCTAGCTGCTTTGTTCATCCTCTTTATTTTTATTGCCTCTCATGATATTTGGGTTGGATACCAGCCCCCACATGAGCACTGTTCATCTCGCTTTTTGGACTCTGGACTTCATTGTAAACTGAGGCATGCATCAATCTCCATTTTTTCCTGTTGGGCATACTTTCATGAGAGTTTGTACTGCAGGATGATCCCAGCATTCAGCACTATGCTGTAAGATATTGAAATTTGTTCATCGTTGTTTGAGAACCATTGGGTTCTTCTCTGGAATTTTGTGGTGCCCAGGATAGGGATATATTTTTTTTATTTGGCACACAAAAGGGACTGGTCTAAGCATAGATCTGAATTGATGATTACCTCTTTTAATTTTTTTAATTATCTGTTTGCAGTGGCATCCTCCAGCAGTAACCTTGGTTTCTGGCATCTCTCTTTTTGAGCTATACTATGCCTTAATTCAAGGGACTTCAATTACAACCTCTTCTGTGTTTAGGCTATGCTGCTTTATTTTGGTACTGACTGACATAATGTCAGTCATGGTTTGCATATGGTTTAACTTTACATTGATTTTGGGGCAATATTCTTCTTTTCAAATCCAAAGTACAACACTCACAATGTGAGTGCGTAAGCACCACTTGTGAAACTAAAGACAATATAATGTTCTTTATTAATTTAAAAAAAAAACAGTGCAAACACACTTTCATGCATCTCCTTCAGCTTAGAGCGCACTCGAAAAAGTGGTTTGGATTTTGGTGCTAACTACGGAATACCTGGATTAAAAATAGAGCTGATGCGTAAAGAACCAGTGCTTTGGTAACCCAAACCATCTGTATTTTAAAATGCCACCATAGCACCATGCTCACTCATGCTGCTACCCCATTGGCTTCAGAGGCTTGGATTAAGACGCTAACATTTCAATTATTGTCATCATCAGAGCATCTGATGATGATGATAGTTGAAACGTTAGCGTCCTAATCTATGCCCACAAAGCCATTTTGGTTACCGAGCACTGGTTCTTTACGCATCAGCTCTATTTTTAATTTCCACCGCTATAGGTATTCCGTTGTTAGCACTGAAATCCAAACCATTTTTTTTGAGTGCACTCGGGACACTGTTCTTTCTGAAGTCCATTGTGAAGTAAGAAAATTTCGGTTCTTTGGATTTAATTTCCCTATGGTGAAGTAAGCTGTGTTTTATTTATCTTTCCCTGGGAGATCCTATTCACCTGGCACACCAAATGCTATTTGTTTTTACCTTGGCTGCTTCAGACTGGTGTGTTATTTTCTTCTTTCAGCCTTGGTATTGACTAGAACTTTAATTCAAGTGCAATAAGTGTAGCAACTGGAATCGCTTTATTATTAAGTACTCTAAGCTGAAGGAGATGCATGAAAGTGTGTTTGCACTGTTTTTTGATTAATAAAGAACATTATATTATCTCTAGTTTCACAAGTGGTGCTTACCCACTCACATTGTGAGTGTTGTACTTTGGATTTGTTCCACTCTCAGGTAGTGCACACTTGTTTTTTGAAATTGAGGTGTGAGCCCCTGATCCTTTTGTTATTCTTCTTTTCGAGTTGATGTGGAAGAGGGAAGACCTTTCCTGGTTGCTGCTCTCCAGAAACCTTTTTCTCTTCCCCGGTCATATGAGTTTAAGTATCTACTGTAGAAACATGCTCTTTCCTCCCACCTGGGTCCTGCCCCAAGGTCATTTTGTGGTTCTCTGAATATTCAAACCTTAGTCCCACTTGTAGAACAACTCCACTCAGCATCAAAACTTTATGGCTTTTTCAAAACTCATGATTCCAATAGTCCTGCAGGGACTTAAAAAAAAGACAGCACCAGCGAAACAGGTTTACATCATAGTGTATCTTACAAAATAAATCAAAACAAAACTGCGACTGAAAAAAACACAACCTTATAATGAGGAACTATCACAAAAATGAACTGTTGGTGTGGTTGCCATGTTGAAGGGGGAGGTTTATTCTCTTGCATTGTAACTACTTGACAACTATGACTTATTCTACACCTGGAGTCACAATACCTGGCTTCTAATGTCATAATCCTTTCCACAGCTCAGGTCTAAGATGTCTTGCTCGAGAGACATGTATTTCAGCAATAACTAACTGTCAGATACAGTCAAGATGTAGTAAAGGAAATAATGGCTCCAAGTATCACCGTTTTTGGAATGTTCTGTAATTGCGTCGTTGCTAATGATTTTTTGCTGGTGGCCAGTGCTCCTCTGTAAATTGCTGAAGGGTAGGTTCACAGAGATTTCTTATATTTTCATTTATTTGTTTGCTTTTGGTTATCAGGTAGGTCCAGTGGGAACTAAACCTGTTTACAGGTTTGACTCAGGCAAATGTAAGACATAACATGGAAAACATCACATTGTGAATGTAACAGACTTCCTGGGGCTCTCAGGGTGCTCCTCTCCACACCCTCCAAGGTGGCCAGCCTGGGCTACCTAAAGATGTGCTACATTTGGTACATGTGCCTACCATGGTGCAGTGCCTCCACACGGGGTGGCAATGTGGGGTACCTGGATGTTAACAACCAAGGCTGTAACCTCCTCCAGGAAATAGTGCATAAACTGCCCCAGCAGTCCAACCCCCAAAACTAGTGACGCTGTAACACACTGACAATCCCAAACCAAGAAATGCAATTTAAACAGATTATTTATTTACAAGTGTGCAGGTGAAGAAAGCAAGGGGACAGATGAGTAATCTGGGAGCAATGAGAGTAGCAGCAAGATTATCAGTCTATGCTGTAAAATGCTAATGCTTTGGAAATCAGTAAAACAATTCCACAACTAACCACACAAAATCTACCCCAACCCTGGCAACCCTTGAAACCCCAAGGAGGTGCACCAGATTTAATCCCCACCCCAAAGGCCATGAGGGAGAGCTCTCCTTTAACATTCTAGTGGGTACCTCACTGGGGAAACTGATACTGCTAGGAGGGTGGAGCTCAGTGCCCCTCTTTAAATGATTGCAGGTAACACACACTTTATGCACTAATGTTGCAGAACACAAAGCTGCAGCTGTTTAAACTGAAGGTTTACAAAGGGGCCACTATCTGTAGTTCCGAGGATAGGTAGCATGTTGGCCTCCACAGGTCTTCTGCCTTGGCTTTCACATTGGCCAAGCCCTGCCCAGGACATCTTCTTCAGTCCTTCACATGGTAAACTTTATCCCCAGTTGCAGGGCCCAAACCTGGCATTTACTCACAGTTGAATGTCTCAAACAATACATCTGGTGTTGTTTGCTAGGACAAGCTGGATGGATGGAGTTGCCGCTGAATGGGACACAAACCTCCCAAGGCATGCTGGCAGTTTCTTTTCTCTCCTTTTTGCTTTCTCTATGAGGCTCAGAACCTGGAACATGGCAGTGACCTTCTCAGACTTTAGATGATGCAGGAGCTGATCCCCCAGAGGGGAAAGTCTGTGGTGAGAGCAGAAAGAACCCATGTCCAAACTTGCCTTCAGCCTATAGATTTGTTTAAAACCACTTCTTTTCATCACAGAAACACTCTCACTGGGATCCCAGACTCTTCTGATCTGAGCGGTGTGCAATCCCTGGACAGACAATGACACACCAGCCCACACTTCTTACATAGTCACTCCCTATGAGACTCTGACCAAACTGACCCTGATCCCTGGGAACAGCCACTTTTATATGGAGTGAAGCTTGAAGCTTGATTGGTCAGGCTTTTTTGCAGGTGAACAGTCTTTAGAATCTTGACCCAGCCATGCTGAGCATGCATGCAGGCTTTCTATCTTTGCAGGCTCCTCATTTGGCAAACTTTAAGGCAAATCTAGTGGCCAACCTGCAACCTCCTCGCATAAGGCTTTGCAGGCTGTGGAGTCATAGGGGACTACCATCTCTGTTTAAAGTCCAGTCCCAACTTTGGCTGACTGTTGCCACTATTTAAAATCCTTCCAGCTGTCATTACAGTATTCTTATTGCAGCTGATGGTCCTGGGGACAGGGCTGTACTTGTTTTACTTGGCGCTAAGCTTGTTGCTGAGTCAAGTCTCCTGTTGTGGATGACAGCCATCAAAGCCACTCTCCCCACTGGTGCGACTGCCCACTCTGTTCATTTTTCCATCCTGGCCCACTGCCTGCACTTGGCTGGGAACCTTTTTGTTGTGTGCCCAATGGCACAGTGTACACTTGTCTTCAGCTCTTCTGCTTTCCTGAAGCCTGAGTCTTCACTGAGGTTGGCACATGGCCCAACTGTTGAAACAGACCTACGGCTCCAAGATACACTCTTCCACACATGTGTGACAGTCTGTCCATGGCTGCTGAACTTCTTTTAATCATTCCCCAGCTGCTGCTTCTCTCAGGCCAGAGAGCACTCCATTTGGCAATCTTCCTCCTGTCCCCTTCCTCAGCCCCAGGAGAGACTGTAGGGGCCCAAGGACAGGAGGATGTGCAGCTCCAACCATGAAGATCTGGGGAGGAGCCTTTGTTTGTTTCCCTCCAGGACTCCTGGCTGCAATTAATCAATCAATGAATCAATCAATCTTTATTTTACTGGGAGAAACATCATTGAGTAAAGCTCATTTAAAAGATGGACCTGGATTGTTCACAATGATACACGACAAGTAAAACAAACAAGAAAAGCAGGATTTGCTAGAAGTTACGTATGAGTATGGTATACAATATTTAAAGCATACCATTATACAAATCACTGTACACAGGATATTTGCAATATATACAACAACACTGAGGTTAGTCTTCTTCGGTAGGAGTAGAAATGAAGCAAGTGAGACTCTTCTGTAAAAAGAAGAAAGGAAGTCATGAACCAATAAGTAGGAAAGCAGGTCAATGCTGAAAGCAATGACATGACTCATTGATGACACGAACCAGCAAGGTTTTGAAAGAGGTCACTTTAACGGGGATTGCTAATTTCAAATTCTTTTGGATACAGATTCTGGTACCCTGCTGGTCCAACCAGTGGCCATCCTGGGGATCTGGAGGGTGAAGATCCAGGAAGGGAGAAAGGAGAAAACAAAAAAGTAGAACAGGTAAGATCTGAGAAATGGGGGGGGGGGACTTACATAAAAGTAACGTGTGTATGCTACAGACATTCATGTACAATTTATAGAAGGTGGCAGAAAAGGCACTATAGATTCATAAGAAGTAATTATGTTTATACTGCTCAGAAAGGCAATGCTTTTAGTTAGATTTGAAGGACCAGTGAGTTTTTGCATATCTCTTGGACACTGGTAGTAGGTACCACGATTTTGGTATTATACTGTATATATACAAAAGAATATGTATCCCTGGAGGTATAACAGAGTGGAGTGGAGTGGACAGATTAGATATACTTAGTGGTCTCCTTCTGCCATCAACTTCTATGTTTCTGTGGAGTGGATAACAGGTTGGACGCAGAGGATATCAGATGCATTTGTTTATCAGGGCTGTAACAGGTCAGTTACGTGGACAGGGGAGCTAGAGGCCACAAGTTTGTAGATGGTATTTCCTAAAAGGAATTATTGTCTGGGTTCTAATGGTAGCCAATTCAAATCCATATAAAGCTGACAATGATGCACCCTACTGCTGACATTAACAGCAAAACAATCAATCCTATTGTAATACATGGCTGGACTTTTTTTAATGCAAACTCAGCCATCCTCAAGAGTCGTAAGACAATCGCTCTGACATTAGGAAGTTAAAATACCATCGATATGATGTTAGAGCAATAGTATTATGACTTTGAACCCTTGTTTAAGTTGAATTCATGTTCCTACCTGAAATTGTCAATTTCACTGAACAATCAGACTTGTTAAATGCAGGCTTGTATGGTGTTTTATCATCAAAGTTAAAGAAACAGTCAGGGGGCACAATTCCAAGATGGATACACTGTGGTGCAGTGCAGCTTGTACCAACACATATTGCATAAGTCGCACTTTGTGCTATGGGTTGTGCTGACTGGGATTTTAAGAGGCAGCCTTCACCATGGCATGTGCTGCTTGTGCCCAGGGGATGTATGCCACCTAAGGCCCCAATGGCATGGCGGAAGGGGGGTTATGGCACCATCTGCTCCCAATTCCAAAAGGGCAGCTGCCAAAACCCCTCAATGCCATTCCAGGAGGCCTTGCAGCACTGCATGGTTAGACCAGCTCTGAGCTGGTGTAAGGGGCTTCCGTCATGCCTAACAACCAGATTCCCCCCCTCATGGCCCCAATCCATACACTGCTATGCCACACTGCTCCCCCACTGCATAGTAGCCCCCCAATCCCTGGCTATTCCAGGGTCCACCTGCTAGCTCCTGGTACTGTGATGCTGGGATGCCATCCCCAGGTGCCAGTGTGATTCTGCCAACACATCCCATGGCCCACAGTGGCTTGTGGGCATGTCTTGGAGATTGGGGGGCTGTGCCCTGTCATTGGGCTTGTAAGTGGCTTGCAGAACCCAGGTCAGGTGTGCCATTTCTGTGGCACCCCGCTGGAGGTGCCACAAGTCACAGGGCATAGTTGCCCAGGACCCTGCCAGTTCTGGAATCTGCCACAGGATCCCCGACTTAGCGGCGTATGTAATAACTTGCATTCACCATTGAGTTGCACCACACAATTTAGAATCAGGCCCAGTATGTTTAAAGCCTTTTTAAGGAGCTAGAATCTCCCACGTCAACCCATCTCCAGACTCTGACTACCCCATAGAGTGAGAGAGTCCCCAAGGATCACTGGTAACACAGTGAAGGGGCACATTTCTACAGGGCTGCCATTGCCATTGTGAGCTGGGGGTTGGCTTTCCAGAGTGTGTTAAAGCAAGTGCAGCACAAGAAGAAATTAAAATAATTTAAAGTACAGAATTCAGTTTTCCAGATACAAACCACAAGTGATATAAGAGGAGCCTGTGTGTAATGCTGTTCTTTTCCATTATGGGCTGGAGTGGGGTGCAGGGTAAACTTGACTCTGTGAGTGATAGTGAAATTGCTGTGGCACTGGGTGGTGAGTGAAGCTAACTGATGACAGAACAGAGTGCCTTGTACAGTATTACAAAAACAACATCTGGCACTCTGTTACAGTTACTGTCACAGCATCTTAGGATTCTAATGACATCATAAACCTCTAGAACTTCACTTCAGAAGTTTATGATGTAACTGGAAGCCCTTGCATGGCAATACAGCACCTTATCAGACAGAGTGCCATATGTTATTCTATTTATAATTACTGGTGACCATGTTTATTAACTCAATTACTGTGACTATCAAAGTCCATAATAACCAGATTTCAGGTTATTATTGCTTCAAAAATGTTAATAACCCAAAATCCAGTTTTTATACTATCTCCCAAACTCTCAATCCATCCTCAGTTGGTTGCGTGGCACTACCAGCATGAGACACTCAAAGTGGGTACTCACAGTTGTCTGCTGTGGCACCTGAAATGGTCACACCTCACTGGTCTCTCTCTCTCTCTCTCTTTTTCACTTTCCCTGCTGACTGTAGCATGACTGAGCAGTGTTCAGTCTTTAAACTTATAGAAAGAGCACTGGTAAGTAGAAAATTTTTTTTAGCTTTCTTCTTTCAGTGTACCTTCTTCATTTCCTGTCACAAAAGCTGCCAAGCATAGAGCGGGGAGAGCGATTAACTTTGCAGCTTCAGAAGACTTCAGGCAAGCATTAGTGTTGTTGCTATGGCAACACTCACTAACTCTTGCCTGGACTCTTCTAAACCACCAAATCACTAGCTCTCCTTGCTATGATAGCTTATTTATGAGAAACCAAAACAGTTAGCTAAAAGAAGACAGTTAACATGTTTTTCATACCTAACAGTGCTCTTTGTGTAAAATGTATAGAATAATGTTCAGAGACTGAACACCGCTCGGTTATGTTACAGTCAGTGGGAATAGTGCCGGAAAGTGAAACGGAAATCTACGCACCAGCATTATAAAAAATAATGAATAGGAAACTGTGAATTGATGGCTTTTCTTGCACACACCCTCAGTGTGTGATAAGAACATAAACCTCTTGAGCTGCACTCTTGAGATTTAAGAGGTGGGTCATCACACATCGTGGGTGTTTCTTTTGTTTTGTATTTATATGGCATGAAATGCTGGAAAAAAATTCTTTATCTCTTTTTAATGTACAGTGTCCAGAGCCTTCAGGATTGGGTGTCTTTTTTAAATAAAAATGACTTGACTTGACTTGTGCAAATATAATCCATAATACAAAATTCCCTGTCCATTATTCTCTATATATAAATACCCTCAAATGGGTCATCTGCTTAACTACTAAAGAGATTTGTAGTATTGCACTATAGTCCAGCAAAGAAATTAACTTATACTGAAGTATTACTAGCACAGGGCTTCATCAGAGATTTCTCATGATATTAAAGCATGCAGCTACAGTATCTGAATGGCAAGCAATGAACCTGGTTAACCCTTCCTCTAGTATTTTCTAGTCAGTCCTATGACTGACAACACAGCATCATACCACACTATAATTATCACAAGCAGGTGAATTCCGGCAGAAGCCAGTCATCCATACATGCAGTCAGTGCCACTGTGTTGGTTACTAAAGTTAAACAAAACAAACTCGTTTTATGTAAAACAACTTGAAACAGTCTTCATATAGAGCTTTTGAAGGAATGTTGTTACTAAAGGCTTTTAAATAAACATTCAGTTTGAAGCTACAGAAAATAAAAGTTTGAGCCAGCAGTTTGAATAAATAAAGCTTTCTCTTAGAGTGACATTGAACAAGTTTATTTGCATGACTTTTGTTCCTCCCCTGTCCTTAGGCATTACTAAATATCAGCATATGAAATGCTTGGGTATATCCACACACTGCTGGTGTGGGATAGGCAGTGGTATAGGTGTCTCTGCAGATGTGAGTACCTTCAGCAATGTTTCTGTAGAAGACTGAAAGCAGGAGAGCAGGTAACAATATATATCTTTGAACTGTGTCAGACTTTGGCCCGTGCACCATTACTGTGCTTGTTCACACTGATTCTGTCTATGTGTCTTATTGTAAAATTGTACACTACTGACCCAGCCTATTTATTTTTACGTGTTCAGCTATATTTGTACTTGTTGACTTCATTCCAATGGAACTTGCTTATTGTATGTGCTATGTTGCTGTGTTATCTCTGTTATGGATGGAGAACCTTTGTAAAAGAGCACCTGTGCTCAGAGGTATTATCTGAAATTATATTGGACAAGGTAAACCTAAGCACGTGAGAAAAGGAACATATATTTATCTAGCATTTCATCATCATTCCTATGACTGACATCACATTGTCATGCCATGCTGTAGTTGTCCAAAGCAGGTGAATTCTGGTAGCAGCCTGTCCTCTACTCATATAGTCACTGTCTGTATCTTGGCTACTAAAGTTCAATAAAACAAACACTGTTTTAAGTAAAATCAATTGACAGATTTCATATAGTGCTTTTGCAGAAAGGTTATTACTTGAGGACTTAAATGAACATTCAATTGTAAGACACGGAAAACAGAGCCTGCAGGTTGAATTACTAAAGCGTTCTCTTAGCCTAGTATAATGGAACAGGTTTATCTGCTTGACTTTTACCACTCCCCTGCCTCATGACCAATAAAATGTGGACATGTGAAAAGCTGGGTTTCCATTTTATTATTGGTGGGGGATGGGCAGTGGTCTCAGGGTCTCTGAAGATGTGAGCAGGTTCAGGAATGTTTCTGTAGGAGAATGAAAGCAAGTAACTATATGTAGTTGACAAAGTAAGCCTAACCAGTGAAAAAATGAACATTCTGTTTTCTAGCTTACCTTAATTAACTTTTTTATTTATATATTGCTTTCAAATATTTAACTACTGCTATCTTTAAATGGTCCATTTGTTGTTAGATGTCATCATAACCTCTTAAAGTTTTGGTGAGAACCAGAAATAAGGGCAGTTCCCATACTTTTCCGGTGTTAGGAATCTTACATAGTGCAATGCAATGTATTTCAAAACTGACCAGCACTCCGTGAAGTTATTTTTGAGTTCCACATCATTTAGGACATGTAAAAGATTTAAAAGTTAAACTAACTTTGCAGAAATATGGAACTTTTGTAAAAGAGCTCTCAGCTCAAAGATACTTATAATCCGAATCAGTAATAACTGATTGATAAATAAATGAATAAATAAATAAAAGAACATTCAATAACAATAAGTACATGAGAAGCACAATTTGCATTCTTGTTATTTTTTAGATAAACTGCTAAACATTACAGACACCACATCTTAAAGGCCAGTGCTACACATTTTAGAAGCTAATAAGAGAAGAGGTACAGTGTGCTATCTTTTTCCTCTTCACCCCCCAAACACTGGAATTATTTTTTTATTCTTTGTTAACCAGGTAATGCCCACTAGGCACAACTGCCTGTTTTCAGGGGTTGCCCAGGGGCTGTTTTAGGCTGGTTAAGTGACTTGCTCAGAGTCACACAGTATACAAGGGCAGTTTGGGGGAATCAAACCCAGGTCTACTGAAACCAGTTAATTCACAGCTTGTTACTCTAGCCTCTAGGCTATACTGCTAGCCAGAATTTCCATCTGATATGTAATAGTCCAAATAATGCCTTATGCCTTTTAAGTGGTACACTAAGGTTTACTTTTCAGAATAAGAATAAGCATTTACAGTAAAATAGGTAATGCAATTTCTTTTTTAGAAGTTTACCAAAACATAGTTTGTCTTAAACTGTACTGTATGTCATTCTCCACTTCAGGGCTACAAATATGGTATGTTAGCAACATGACATTTAGTCTAATTAGGGACAGATTTCTTATTTTATGATATTATTATTGTTTTGTACCCTAAAACTGTCAGCACCAAGAACATTCATTTATGTTCATCACCTAGTTTTCAAGAGGGTCTTGGGTGGCATTTGAAATATAAGTGGCAACTTGTATTGTTATAACACAATGATGTTTTGGGCTCTGGTCTAGGACTTTCAAGTCCTAATCCTTTTTAGAACTCAAACTCCTTTGTTTCTAGGGCTGGAGTGAAAAGACAGAGCGAAAAACTGTGGGGAGAGAACAAGCTTTCTCCTCAAAACAAAGTTATACTGTTCTGTTTAACTGCATGTAGAAAAGAAAAAAACAAAAGGCGGTTTGTGTGCCATCAATTCCAAATGTTAAGAATTGTAATTGATCTCTTGTAGTTTGATACAGCTGTCTTTACGGGTAGATGAGCAGGGTGTTCTCCTACCTGTCTGACACTAAAACATTTTACCAATATACCACGACAGGTGTGGGGTAATACTGGATTTACTCATGCCTGGAATGTTGTTTGGCCATGAAGCCACAGGCTGAGTGAGCAAAAAACCCCAGGCATGGGTAAATCCAGCATTACCCCACATCCTGGAGTGAGGTGTTGCTATTATACAATGTCACTCATTTTTCTGATAAAGAAAAAAGAAAAACAGTGTGTTTCTTATATTTCAAATTATGTTTTATTGTATATTTATTTTAATAAAGAAGAAAATTGATCAACTGAAAAATACAGAGCTCCAGGTTTGGATAACATAACCCCACACATAATGATATTAATAAGAGATAGTATGTGTTTGCCCTTGGGAATTTTGTATAACAAACTGTTACATACTGGGAAGTACCGTCAGACTGGAAAGCAGCAAAGATAACCCCCATTCATTAAAAAAGGTCCAAAAAACAATATTAGAAATGACAGACCAATTAGTGACACTGTACCACACTGGGCAATACTTTATAAGTTGGATAAACTAAGGGTGAACACATACATTATTGAAATGGATTATGAATTGGTTAACTGGCAGAACACAAAGGGTGACTATTAATTACTTTTTGTTGACTGAGGGGGAGTTGACCAATGGGGTGCCACAGGGCTCTTTCTTGGGCCCTGTGTTATTCCAAGTATTCATTATTGACCTGGGTAAGAACTTGGAAAATAAATTGGTTAGATATGCAGATGATACCAAAGTTGGTGGTCCCTGTCATACACAGAAGAATAGAGAATCAATACAAAATGATCTAGACCAAATAATTAATTGGGCCTATGAGTGGGGAATAAGTTTTAATAACAAATGCTGTGTTCAGCACCTGGGAAAAAAAGCAATTAACAGTCCAGATATGTCCTTAGTAACTCAATACTAAAACCATCAAACAATAAAAAAGATTTTGGAGTGTGTATAGATAATAAATTAGACTTTTACATACAGTGCACAAATGCAATTTCAAAAGCAAACAGGGTAGAAACAACAAGAGCAGGAGGGCTGAGGTCATACTCCCTCTGTATTGGTCCTACATTAGGCCACAGCTGGATTACTGTAGCCAACTGTGGAACCCCTTCAAAGAATCAGATATAGCAAGGCTGGAAAGAATCCAACATAGTATGACCAGAATCATAGTAGAAGTTAAGAACTCATCAAATGAAGATAGAACTGAGGAGCTGGGTCTGTACTCCTTGGAAGACAAATAACTACATGGTGATTTGTTATTCTACTATAATATACTAAACAACCCAGTTCTAACAAACAAACTAAACATCACATTTAAGAACCCAAATTTTAGTACCAGGGTCATCTATTACAAGTTAAGGGGTATCCTCAGGTTACCTAAGGGTAACCTCAGATCCCTGGTATGCCATTCCAGTGCTTTAACCATTAAGCTACAGGCTCACTGATCAAAGCGTCTGAGGAATTTCCTTACAGCCACACACACATTCCTTTCTCTAGTGTTGCGCAATTATGCAACTAGGAACCAATGTTAGAAATACCACTTTCTCTCAGTGCAGTTTAACCCCTGCAAGGTATACATATTTTTTAAATCAAGGATGGAAATGAGAAAGGAAAAGTGTGGCCTACTGGGATTCGAACCTCAGATCTCTGGTATGCCGTTCCAGCGCTCTAACCATTAAGCTACAGGCTCACTGATCAAAGCATCTGAGGAATTTCCTTACAGCCACACACACATTCCTTTCTCTAGTGTTGCGCAATTATGCAACTAGGAACCAATGTTAGAAATACCACTTTCTCTCAGTGCAGTTTAACCCCTGCAAGGTATACATATTTTTTAAATCAAGGATGGAAATGAGAAAGGAAAAGTGTGGCCTACTGGGATTCGAACCTCAGATCTCTGGTATGCCGTTCCAGTGCTCTAACCATTAAGCTACAGGCTCACTGATCAAAGCGTCTGAGGAATTTCCTTACAGCCACACACACATTCCTTTCTCTAGTGTTGCGCAATTATGCAACTAGGAACCAATGTTAAGGGTAGTAATTTTAGAACAAATAAGCAAAGTATTTTCTTCACTGAAAGGGTGATAAACATATGGAATAGTCTGCCTACAGATTTAGTACAAAGTACAAATAAAGGGGCTTTTAAAGAAGGTATAATCGAATGTTGGCTTATAGAATGAGGACCATACTATACTACCACATGGTATATGAGGACATATGGGCTTTGCCTTTCTAAAAGCTCCCTCTATAATAGTTATATATTGCTTTGTGAGAAGAAATATAGCTTGGTTGCTAGGGATGTATTTTGGGTTACTAGGGCTGTGAGCTCAACAGAGGAATGTTCGTCTCAGATACATTTTTTTGTCTTACTTTCATTTGTTTGACCGGAGCCGATAATTGAAAAAAAATATTTCTCTGGCTAAAACTGTAGAAATGTGGCAGCAAGAGGCAGACCTCTGATATGCTACTGTATTGTGCCATTCAGGGAAGAGAGATGGGAAGGACTCTTTTGTTACCAGAGTTGTTGTCTTCCGGTGGTGAGGTGCTGTAGATTTCAATGGCAGTTTGTGTTTGTTTCCAGTGGAGAGGATGGCAGGCAAGTTGAAAACATTCAAGCAAGAAGGGTTGGATGGGACAAGTCAGGTGGGGAAAGTGACAACCCACAAAGAATCACTGGCTGGTTTGCAGAGCAGTGTCAGCCAGTTGGAAGGTTCAAAGGAGAAGAAACATGACAGAGGAGCTGTCAGCACACAGTAGGGAAAAAGGTAATAGCAGGAAAGAGGATGCTGGGGAGGGGAGCAAATTACATTCCATTTTTTTCCATGGGTGGTTTTGGGGGAAGTCAGAAATTTGAAACTGTCTGGCAGTTGAAGTGAGAGTTGCTGCTTAGTGGCAATGTAACATGGCAGCATTTGTGTTGGTTTTCAGGGACCACACTGATTTGTGCTCCGCATGTGGTTGACTGACACCTTTTCCCATGAGGTTAGTAATAGACAACACACTCTAAGGTGTGCAGTCACACTCTGATATACACACATCTTGGTGTGTGTTGTTATCAGAGCATGACAGCACATTCTTGAGTAGGCTATCTATCTTATAAAATGGCAAAATTGTTTTGTAGGTGGGTGAAAGTCCAGGTGTGTGGTTGTACTCTGGTATACGCACAGTCATGTGATGTGTTGCAACTGATCAGGAGACATGATTTTTCCTTTCATTTTATGAGATTTGATTTATCATGGCTGGAAAGTGCCAGTCAGCCATTAAGAATGCTTGATTTTTGAAGCAATTATATAATTTAGAATGTAATTCCCAAAACTGATGACTACAAGTGTTTCTTAAACAGGAGATTCAGTCTAAACATACTGTATTAACAAGTCAAATGATGTCAAAATGTTAAGTCCAACATGAATGTATGAACCTCTAACTTGTTTGTTATCAAAATCCAACATTAATGTATAACTGTATAAATATTTAACTTATTCTGTATCATTTGACCACCCCCTCATATTAACGTTCCTGCTCCATCCTCACCTCAATCTTAAATCTCCTGTTTTTAATCAGCACATACCCACTCCACTATATTCTTTCATAAAAGCAATGATTCAGCTATTATTACTGATCACTCAGGTTACATTTTTTTAAAATATCAGTTTTTCTTTCCAGGGTTTAAAACACTTTTTAGTAGCCTGAGTAAAAAGTCTGTAAAACGTGTGTATCTGTCCCCAACTGACTATCTCATGCTGCTCCTGTTTATGACATTGTACTGCTTTCCTTGACAGCTGCTTTGTGATGTCACCAGCAGCAATTGTAAGGTCAGTTGTAGACTGTCCAGTGCTTTGTTTTAATCAAGCTTTTTCTCACCCCCAAGCTTTCTCCATGGCACCACCCAGACTGGTCACAGACCTTCTCTTGGACTCGCTTGCTATTCTCCACTTGGCCAAGACCATGGTAGTGGTGTGTGACCTGTCATATCAGTCATGTATGGGCCTGTGGGGGATGCCAGTGCACCGGCAGACTAGGGCTTTTTCCTCCAGCCCCTTGTTTTTTCCCCAAGGGTGCTGCATGAGAACATGTGCGCAAGGACATGCATGTATGTTTGGTGTCTGTTGGCTGCCTCACTCACCATTTTGTGTTCTCCTACTTTTCTACCATCTGGTCTCCACCATCCTGCAGTCAAGTAGTGAGACACAGCATCCCACTCACTAAGGAAGGAGAGCTGTCCCTGGAAAACACATGCTATTCCTCGCCTGGCTGCTCCCCCACTGATGTGTCCATTCCTGAACCCCAGTCAGTGGTGTAGTATCTTGAGCATGGCATACTCTGGCACTCCTAAAAGCTTTGTGCAGCTGTATTGGCTCTGACCAGAGTTTGTTTCTTAAAAAGAGAGCATTATAAAGAGCTAGAGAGACTGTACCAATCTCCTAACTGAAAAGAAGGCTAAAGATAGCAACATCTGCATATGTTAACTGAGACTCAGTTTTCAAACTGATGTATGAAAGTAAAAAAAAAAATAAATAACCTCAAGAACATTAAAATAAACAATCTTACTGAACTAGTATGTTTTGCCTGGGGGATCAAGTCACAACAATACTTTTTTTCCCAGACAGTGCATTTGTTAACACTGAGGAACAGACTGGGGCATTCAGTACATTAAAAACAGGCGCAAACATATGGAACCCATGGTCCTTATACTCCCCGAAGAGAAAAACTATCCCAGTGGAAGGAACAAATGCAAAAAGTATAAGGCCACTAGTTTTAATTTTTTACTGGAAAACCTAGTAAAATTCCAAAAGTTGGACTGCCTGCAGACCAATAAAGGCAAAGAAGTTCATGAAATTTGGCATTTTGTACTAAACCAGTGATGCTGCAGAACTTGTATTTTTCTTTAAATTGCTTTCTGTACTAGTTACATCTTGCTCTCTTTTTTTGTGATTTAATGTACTTTATTATAACGTTCCAATAAGTGTAAGCTAGTAACAAATGACAAGCATGTTACACAATCTTTGATACAGCAATTAGAATGCATGTATAACAGAACAATACAATTCGTAGTCTGTAGCTTATCAAACCTCCCCTCCATATCCTCCCCTTCCCCCTCTTAGTCCCCAGTCTGCCACCAAAATAGTAGATTGAAACCTTGCGTGTAAAAGATTGTCCAAGCTACTGGAGTGCCACTGTACCAAATATTCGATCTCCCCCAGCTCATTAATTACTTATTAGCAAAGTGTAGAGAGGCTCCCATCTCTTTACATTTTTCTTGATGTTATTAGACAATTTAGCAATTGTGTACTCTGCTTGAAGAGCAAACATTATTTCATGAAACCATTCTAGATAAATGGGGGCAGCAGCGTCCTTTCACCTTCTTAATATGACATTTTTCACACATGCCAATATCAGGGCCATGTGAGCTCTCTGATTGCCCACAGGTATTAGTGTGTATTCTCCAATAAGACATGTTTCAATTAGAAAAAAACCTGTCAAAGCCAGTAAGGGATTTAACCTGCTCTCTATACTTCACCAGAAGGTAATTATTTTCTCACAAGACCACAACATGTGAATCATATAAGCAGCCTCCTGCTGGCATCTAGGACAACGGCTGTTGTACAGGAGGCCAAATCGGTATAGTTTGAGTGGGGAATAATATAAGTTGTGAATTATGTGAAACTGCATATATCTATATTTATCCCATTTGATATACTTATATAAATGTGCCCAAACAAGGGACCAGTCTATAGAACTGGTCAGGGTCCAGGAAGTCTTGTTCCATTGAGTATAACAGTGGTTATCCATTGATTCCACCGTTGATCTAAGAAAATCATAAGAAAATGATATTACATGAGAGAGAGGGATGGTATCTAAGTATGGGGTTAACTTCTTAGAAAAAAGAGTCATGCCATAACATTGCCCCAAGATGCTGCCTTAATGAATCTGCTAACTGCAAATATTTAAAAATTGCATTTTTCTCCCAGTGAAACAGAGAGCAGCCTTCATGAAAAGAGATAATTTTATGGTCAGAAACTAGCTGTTCAACCCTCTCCACACCTATCTTGGGCCAGAATATCTGGGCTTTTATTGATTTGCCAGCAATATGGAAATTGGGATTGCCGAATAAGGGTTGGGCTATATCCTTCACTCTATCTGTTTTAAGGAAGACGCTGAGTTGTTGTTGAGTCTGGATCAGAGAGTATAAAGGGGTGTCTCGCAAGGTTTTAGAAAGCTTTCTTAATGCGATAAATGGTAGGGCTTCCGGTTCCAGCCCCTGTGTCCAGACAGAGCTCTTGCTCTATCCTGACCCAGGAAGGTAAATGACAAGTATCTTGGCTGGGCCGTAACCAGTATCGAACTTGGGCCAAGTGTATTGCCAGGTAGTAAATATAGAAGTTGGGGACCTGTAAGCCACCCTCTAGTTTTTTCTTTGCGAGTTTTAGATAACTTTTTCTCGGCTTTTTGTTTTGCCACATAAATTTGCTCAAGATACCATGCAACTGAACAAACCATGAATGTGGTAATGTTTGGTTCGACATTTGAAGTGGTTATAATAACCGTGGCAGTACATTCATTTTAATAACATTCACTCGCCCCCAAAGAGTTAATGGTAATTTAGACCACCGTTTGAAGTCCTCCATCAGATTATGAACCAGATTGTCCAAATTAAGTTGTCGCATAACTTTTTGGGAGGGGTGAATGTAAATGCCAAGGTACTTCATCTTGCTCGGGCTCCACTGTATCCCCAGATGTGTCACCTCTGCTTTCATTGTATATTTATTTAAAGGAAGAATTTCAGTTTTGTCCTGATTTAACTTGTAATTTGAGAGGGTTTCAAAGTGTGTTATAATTTGGAATACTTGGAGAACGATTGCCCAAGATCAGTAACATGTAGCAACAGGTCATCTGCATATACAGAGATCTTATATTCATGATGACCTACTCGGATACCCCTAATAATTGTAGAGAGATTAATCTTTCTAATAAGAGGTTCCAAATATAAATTAAATAAGTAAGGTGACAGGTGACAACCTTGCCGTGTGCCTTGTGTCAGGGTAAATGGGCGAGACATGATACCATTGCTTTGTATTCTGGCTGATGGAGTGGTATATAGTATTTTAATCCATTTTATAAATTCCTGTGGTATTCGGTATTGGGGAAGTAAAAGGAAAAGGTATTCCCATGATACTCTGTCGAACGCCTTCTCCGCGTCCAGGGACACCAGAGCAGCAGAGATGTCCGAGTCCCTGGATGCGGAGAGGAGATATGCCAGACACTTTGCTCTCTTTAACGTACTGTATATTAAGCCTTCTTTTTTTTCTGATTATTCAGACACATTTGAAAAGATGGATAGTAAAATCCCACTAAAATCCGGAAATCAGACCAGCAATCACTTGTAAAATCTCAGAATTTCAAGTCTGAAAACAGAGTTCATTACAGTACTTCAAATAACACATTTCAATGGCTTTTGAAATGGTATTTACTTACCTGATAAAGGTGATTATACCTGCAATCTTTAGAGTGATCAGGAATTCCTCACACATGGGCTCTCCTCCATCCATCCAATTGGTCAATGCTTAAAACATATATATTTTTGGACAGCCAGAGACCAAACCCTCTGGCTATGTCTTTAGGATTCCAGTTAGGTAACTCCCTAGCAGCAACAAAGAAAAAATACAATGCACAAGGAAAAAACAACCCCAGAGAAAAAAACACACAAATTCAAATGTTATCAGTAAAATATCATGAGTTTCCCTCTTTTTTTTAAAGAAAGATTAATGACAGCATCTAGGTATAATGGGAAACCCCACCAACAAGCATATGAAAAACCTGTCCTGCCATCTACATGGATAGTAAAAGATACAAACATAGCAGATAAACATAATACAGTCAAATAAGCTGAACACAAGCAAATATACACATAAATGAGTCGATACACAGCTTCTCATGTACCCACATAAAGTGGATAATAATCACTACAAGTACCTGTGTCGGATACCCAAATGTGAAACACAAGGGAAACCAAACTATGATTCCAGCTGCAGCAGAACTGGGTTTCTCGTTTTTTTTTTTTTTTTTTGGTAAATCCAGGGAGGGACCCTGAGTGTCATCCAGGCACAGGTCAGGGAGCATAGGAAAGAAAAAATTACTCACCTTAGTAATGTTGTTTCTTCTAATGGAGTCTTGCTATATTATGACTATTGCAGTTTGCCCCAGCCTTAGAACTGCTCCGGAGGTGAAAGTGTCAACTTCCATGCAGAGCATGGAGCTTAGAGTGCGAGCTCTGTTCAGAAGCTCTGTTTGGCTGGTTTCAAGCCAAAACCATCAGATCTTTACGAGCAAAAACTCACTAAGGTTCTGTGTGGAAGCTGTAACCTACACTAGCCAACTGGCTACTAATATATTAACACATTTTTACTGGTCCCAACACAAAGACTCAAGTCAGTGGACCAGAAAAATTAAGATAAAGTAACTAAATGAACACAACACCCAAACATGAAAGAGGGCATCAATAAATGCCAACAGAGGACTACCCACCCCATACCCCAAAGTAGGAGTTCTGAGAGGGGCAGGCTGGGGGAGAGGTCATAATATAGCAAGACTCCATTAGAAGAAACAACATTACTAAGGTGAGTAAGTTTTTCTTCGAACAACATGAAGTCTTGCTATATTATAACTATTGCAGACTACACAGCAGTACCTCCATGGAGGAGGGACAGAACCTACTTAGGGAATAGGCTCTGAAGCATGGCTGTGCCAAACTGAGCATCCCTCCTGGCCTGAATATCCAGGGAGTAATGCTTGGTGAAAGTGTGTACTGTCTTCCAAGTAGCTGCCTGACATATTTCCAAGATAGGGATGTCTCTAGCAGCAGCTAGAGATGCATCTGTACCTCTGGTAGAGTGAGCCCTCAGGCCTGAGGGGGGAACCTTACCCAGCTTTTGATAGCAAAATTGTATACAAGAAATGATCCACTTGGCAATGGATCTTTTAGTGGCAGGTCTCCCTTTCCCAACCTCACCATAAGTGAGAAACAGTTGGAGGGAGTCAAACCTGTGACCCTTGGTACGCTCTATGTAGTAACTTAGGGCCTTCTTAACATCTAAGCTGTGCAGCCTCCTCTCACCAGAGGAGGAATGGTCAGTGAAGAACACTGGAAGTGAAATAGATTGGTTAAGGTGGAAATCTGAAACCACTTTAGGCAAAAACTTCCTGTTAGTCCTGAGGACCACTTTATGCCTGTGAAAGGAAATAAAGTCAGTTTCTACTGATAAAGCCTGTAACTCACTTATATGCCTGGCAGAAGTGATGGCTACCAGAAATACAGTTTTCCAAGTCAAATACTTAAGCTCTGCCAAAGACAGAGGCTCAAAGGGGGGTTGCATTAACTGAGCAATGCATACATTAAGATCCCAAGCCGGGCAGGGTCCCTGAATGGGGGATTGGTGTGAAGCAATCCTTAAAAAAACTTGGAAAATGCAGGATGAGCAGAGAGAGAAGAGGGCTTCCCTGCTGAAATGAAGGCAGAGACAGCAGCCAAGTGCACTTTCAGAGTGGCTGGTCTCAGTCCCAAAGAATTAAGATGGACCATGTAGTCCAATACAGTAGGTAGATCAGCAGATTCTGGGGAAACATGCTTCCCAGAACACCATATGGAAAACATTTTCCACTTGGAGTTATAGGTAGCCCTGGTGGAAGGCTTCCTAGCAGCCTTCAGGATTTCAAGAACACTTTGAGAAAGTTGCAAATCAGCAAACTCTAACTGTTCAAGAGCCAAGCCTTGAGGTTGAGGGATTTGAGATTCGGATACCAAACTCTCCCCTGAGCACAGGTTAACAGATTGTGGTTCCTGGGGAGACACAGGGGAAGATGGACTGCTAAGAACAGAAGGAGTGGGTACCAGGGCTGCCTGGCCCAGTCTGGAGCAATCAGGATCATTTTGCAGGCTGAGACCTGATTTTGGCTAGTACTTTGAACAGGAGAGGGAAGGGGGGAAGGCATAAAGAAACTTCCTTTCCCAATCGAGGAGAAAGGCATCCAGGGGAACTGAGCCCAACACTGGGGGCCTACAACAAAACAGTGGAAGTTGATAATTGTCTGGGGCAGCGAAAAGATCTATCTGAGGAGTGCCCCATCTGGCAAACACTATCCCCAGTACTAGGGATCCAGTGACCATTCGTGATGGCCCTGGGAAATCCTGCTGAGGGCATCTGCCAAGACATTGTCCTTGCCTGGGAGGTGAACTGCTATGAGGAAAGAGTGTTCAGGGAGTAAGCCAGAGACCACAACTTCATTGCCTCGGTGCACAAGGCTGAAGACCGAGTCCCCCTTGTTTGTTGATGTACCACATTGTAGTGGTGTTGTCTGTTCTGACCTGTACCACCTTGTTCTGAACAGATGCAGAGAAAACCTGAAGTGCTAGAAAAACAGCTCTGAGTTCCAACAGATTGATGTGGAACAGAGATTCCTGAGGGATCATAATCCCTGGGTGGAGAGGTCGCCCATGTGAGCTCCGATCCCAAGAGGATGCATCTGTAGTAAGGGTCAAGGAATGGGACAGAGGATGAAAGGCACCCCTGTCTCAGATTGCTCTGATCCTGCCACCACTGAAGGAGCCTGGATCAGGGTTCGAGTCACTGGGATTAATTTGGATTGAGGATCTCTTCTTGAGACCAGAAAGCTCTCAAATGGAACTGATGTCCCTCATCTGAAATCTTGCTCCTTGCACCACAGCTGTGGAGGCAGCCATGTGCCCTAGGGCTGCAGGAAATGCCTTGCTGGTCGAGAAACCTGCAGAGTGAAGGAGGCGGCAGGGCCACTAAGGTCCTTACCCTTTCCAAGGAAGGAAGGCTCTGGCCTGCTTTGTATCCAGTTCTGCGCCTATAAAGTGAGTACCTGGACAGGTTCCAAAACTGACTTTGGAAGATTGAGAAGAAATCCCAGAGAGGTAAGCAGCTGCTGGGTAACTAGCAGGTGTGATTTGACCTGGTCTGGAGACTGACCACAATGAGCCAGTCGTCCAGGTAGGGAAAGATGGCAATCTTTGCCTTCTTAGGTGGCGACTGCTACTGCCAGACACTTTGTGAACACCTTGGGGCAGAAGTGAGGCCGAAGGGCATTGCTCTGAACTGATAATGGCCTGAGGGCAGTTCAAATCTGAGGTACTTTCGATGGGAGCTTCTGATAAGAACATGGAAGTAGGCATCTTTGAGGTCCAGGAGGCTAGCCAGTCCCTGGTCTTAGGAGGGTAAAATCATTCCCAGTGTCACCATTTTGAACTTTGGCTTTAAAAGGTGCTTGTTTAGATATCTTAGATCCAGGATAGGCCACCACTCTCCTGTCTTTTTTGGGGTAAGGAAGTACCTGGAGTACAGACCCTTGCCCTGGTGAAGGGGAGAAACCTTTTCTACAGCTCTGAGAGCCAGGAGGGTTGAGACTTCTGCTTCCAAAGCAAGAGTCTCTAAAGGGTTTGTAGGTGGAAAAGATCTAGCTATCATCCTTGGAAATTTCTTGAAGCTGAGAACCAGACCCTGGCTCACTACTTCCAGGACCCACCTGTCTGAAGTTAAAGACTGCCAGTCCTGGACGAAGTGAGCCAACCTGCCCCCTACAGGTAGTGGAGAGCTGACCCTGGGCATCCCATCAGAGTGCCTGTTTGGCAGGGGCTTTAGGCTGAGGGGTGGGAGCAGGCCTGCTCGAACCCCATCTGCTTCTCCCTCTGAAGAACCCCCTCTGTACATAGGCTGAAGAGGAGGGGGTCTGAGTCTGGTAAAAAGGCCTGTGAAAAGGCCTACCCCTACCCCTGGGGGGCTGTCTCTGAGGAGTGGCTTGCCATTCCTTAGCTTGTGCACTCCTGTAAGTGGTTCTATATTCATCCATTTTCTTCAAATAATTCTCTGTCTGCTCCCCAAACAGAGAATTTCCCACCACAGGAAAATCCATAGCCTTAGACTGAGTATCCTGTGACAAAGTAATACACCTGAGCCAGGCCAATCTGCGAAAAGCCACAGATGTAGCCATGACTCTAGAGGATACATCATTAGAATCCACTGTAGCATGGAATTGCACCTTAGATGCCTAAATACCATCAAGAGCCACCTGCTCTAGCTCATTTTGCAAGCTGGCCAGGGACCTGTTTGGCTAAGGCCATGACAGTATCCCATCTAGATTTCTGGTATCTTGCAACATAAGCCATATAGTTAGCTTGTCTGAGTCCCAAGGATGCTGCCATGTATTGTTTTTTGGCCATGGCATCAATCTTCCTGGAATCCTTGTCAGGAGGATGTGAAGCCAGTGGAATATTAGCTTTATCACAGGCTGCAGCCTGAACTACTAACATGACTCCATTGCTGTGAAAGAAAATCTGTATCAGGACCTGACAAAGTGTACCTCCTGTCCATCTTTTTATCCACAGGAGGCACAGAATTAGAGAGCTTTAAAAATTTTACTGTTTGTTTTCTAAAGGATTTATGTAAAGGGATGGACAACCTCCTGGACTCTGGGATATCCATCATCTCCACATAGTCAGGCTCCTCTTGCTCATCCAAAGCCTCCTCTAAGGGAAGCTGGAGGGTCTCAGCAACTTTTTTATAAAACAAAAAATGAGAAGGGGACTCAGAAAGCCTTGGGGGAGACTCACCTGAAGGTCTGTCTGGGGAGATGTCCGGTTTAATGGGCACATCCAGACTTTCAAAATCACATTCACACTGATCATAATCCTCATCCCCCTCCTCTGGTTCACAGAACTCTTCTACATCATAATCCTGAACCACTGGAACTGACCGAACCAACCTTTTGCCAGACAGTGGTGGTTTGGAGGGAACCGGGGACAGGGACTGGAAAACCTGTATTGCCCTGGCTATCTCAGCAGCAGTTGGAGAAGGAATTTTGGACTCCAAACCTGCTGATTTTTTAGATTTCTTTGCTGGAACTGGCTCCTCAGAGCAAGCTTTTTGTTTGCCCGAGGAAGTCTCGCCCTGGTCAGAGGGCACTCCCTCCGGTTCGGTTGGCCCCAAACTGGGCTGGCCATCCAGGTCAGCGGACTTTTTGGCCTCTCGTTCCCTGAGCCTGCCCACTCTCTTGTCCAGGGTGGCTGCAGGGAAATTTTTACAAATCTGGCAGTCTGAATTGAGGTGGTTAAACACCAGACAATAGACACATGTAGTGTGTGGGTCAGCCTTGGCAAAGGCTTCCCCACAGACACTACAGTGTTGAAACCAAGTGGGCCCGGTTTTTCTTTTGGGTTTCTCAGACATGATGCCAGCCTAACCAACCAACTTGCCCTTTTGATGGCAGTGCCAGGCAAGACACCCTTATCGGTTCCAAACTGTGTCACGGGTCGTGGAAAAAAACATAATGAAATCAGTTTTTTTAGAACCGATAAGAACGAGAACCGCACTCTAAAAAGCCTTAAAGGCTTTAAACTTATGTTAAATACAACTCGATCGGTTCAACCGAACCGATAATACTTCGAGTTCCACACAGAAAAACCCTATCTATTACTTACGATTACCATAGACAGAGCCTGAACCAATCGGCTTTGCGGTTAAAATAATGAAATCGTGGTTAAATTAAACCGAGAAATAGCGCTTTAAACTGAAGAAATGAACTGAGCAACAGGAGGCATCTCCGGAGCAACTGTTCAGTGAGGCGGAGTAAAGAATCTGACAGTTTCGGTTTGAAACCAGCCAAACAGAGCTTCTGAACCGAGCTCACGCTCTAAGCTCCATGCTCTGCATGGAAGTTAACTCTTTCACCTCCGGAGCAGTTCTAAAGCTGGGGCAAACTGCAATAGTCATAATATAGCAAGACTTCATGTTTGAAAACCAAGAGCAGTTTTAGAATTCGCAAAAAGTGTTTATTAGTACTAGCAGTAACATAAAAAAAGAAACGTGTAAAGAATAACTATTTACAAAGGCAAAATAAACAGATAAGATCCATCTGAGTTTTCCTTCAATTACGGTGTGTCTCTCAAAACACTACAGCTCTTTCTTTTATAAGTCTTTGCAACCCCCCCCCCCTTACAAGCATCCTGTTTTTTTCTAAAATGTTCTTGTAAATTTCAGGCAGGTGCAGCAAGAACACAATGTCCCAGAATGTAGGCCCCTTCTCCACAGCTTCTGAAAAAGGCCTTAAAATCTGCTTTCAGGTTAACCCCTTGAGTTCCAAATATCTTTGTGCAACCATCTCGAACTATAATTATATACATTTCAACAGTAACACTATATAATTTCTAACAAAAGGATCTCAATATCATTTACACTTCCACATAATGATTTGCATATATTTTTATACCAGCAGATATGCAAGGGAGAAAATGACAGAAACAGCAGTGGAAGGCTGGAAGGCAGTGAGAGGCAAAGAACTGCGAGACTGTAGGGCTCATCTAGTCTTAGGTCTCTTGAGAAAATCTGGTTGTGCAACCAGACAGACAAGAGACAGGAAAGGAAAGAACAGAACAGATCCCTGCATTCAAACTCTCCATAACAACTGAACTCTGTCACATACATCTTCCTCCTTAAGAGGGAACCTGTTTTATCAAACAGGTTTCCAAAACTTTCTAGTAATTCTCTACTAACATTAGCTTCTAACTTTCAGAAATTAAGCACATGTGCAGTATCCTTTCTTCTATAATAGTACAGCAAACAGTAAAGTTTAAAGTCTATACATTGTTTTTCAACCTTCAGAGCCCTCATTTCACGATCCGTATCTTGACAGAAAATCGGCATTGCTGTTGTCTTTACCAGATTTGTGTGTCACCTTGAATTTAAATGGCTGTAGTGCCAGGTGCTACCTTGTGATTCTGGCATTTTTATCTTTCATTTGGTCAAGCCAACAGAGAGGAGTGTGATCTGTTAAAAGTACAAAGTCAGTTCTTAGCAAATAAAATGTGAGGGACTCCATGGTCCACTTTGCTGCTAAACATTCCTTTTCAATGGTGGAGTATCTTTTTTTTTATAATGAGAGACACACTAAACTGAAAGCTTGTTTATAGGTGTGACCTGGGAGCACAAGGAAGTTAGGTGACTTGCTCAGGGTTACACAGTATGCAACAGTTGGCTGTGGGATTCAAACTCAGGTCTCCAGGTTTGCATCTCAGAGCCTTAAATCACTGCACTATACTGCCTCTCTCTCTGTCGCTGTTTCTGTCATGCAACTTTCTACTTATGTACAGAATAGGATGTTTTTTCTCATTTACATGCTGACTCAAGACTGCTCCTAGGTCTATCTCTGATACATCTGTCTGTAACAGAAATTGTTTCTCAAAGTCTGGCCTTCTTAAAACAGGGGCTGAACATAATGCAGCCTTAATGGCTCAAAAAGCTTCATCACACTCTGGGGACCATTTCACATTATTTGGAAACCATTTTTTCATGAGTTCAGTGAGGGGACTAGCTAACTCAGCAAAACTGGAAACAAATCTCCAATAATAACCAGCCAGCCCTAAAAATGACCTTACACGTTTCTTTGTTTTAGGGAGAGGACTGTTAGCTACAGCTTCTATTTTAGGAATTTCTGGCTTACCTTCTCCATTTCCCAACACATAGCCTAAATATTTGGTTTCCTGCATGCCCAATGCACATTTGGTAGGATTGAAAGTTAGACCTGCATTTTTGATAGCTTGGATAACTGCTCATAGGTGTTCCAGGCGGCTTTTCCAGTCTGGACTGTACACCACAACATCATCCAGGTATGCAGTACAATAACCAGTGTGAGGTAATATAATTACATCCATGTAATGCTGTAATGTAGCTGGCGCACCATGTAAACCAAATGACATGGTGGTGAACTGAAAGAATCCAACAGGAGTGGCAAATGCAGTTTTGTCTCTTGTTTCTTTAGCTAAAGGGATTTGCCAGTAACTCTTGGTGAGATTGAGGATATTGATATACTTTGTATTCCCCTGTCTGTCCACCAAATCATCTATTCTGGGCATTGGATAACTGTCAAATTCTGACACTTGAATAAGTTTCCTAAAATCAAGACAGATTCTAACACCCGCTTTTTGGTTTTTACAATTACTATTGAAGATGACCAAGCACTCCTAGACTCTTCTATGATACCCAATTCTTTCATTTGTTGTATTTCCTTAATCACATCAGCTCTTAACTGCTCTGGTAACCTGTATGTCTTTTGCCTCATAGGATGAGCACTCCTTGGCACAATTACGTGCTCGACCCCTTTTGCTCAGCTTGGTACTGTGGTAAAAGTACTGTTAAATGTCTTTAGCAAGTTATGAATTTTTGCAGTTTGTTCGGGGGTAGAGATGCAGCGAAAAATAATTTTGCTAGCAAAATTAACATGAAATTGACAATTTCGCCGGGCAAAATGTTTTGCGAAATTTCAGTGAAATTTAGCAATTTCGCCTGCAGTTTTGCCTATGCCTCTGACCACAACTTCAAGTCTATAAATTGAAACCCCCACTCACACAAATACACACAAGTTGCCCTGCACCTCATTAGTTTTATTAAAAAAAATATTCACCCTCCTTTACTCCCTGGTGTCTAGTTGTCCCCACGGCCATCACTGGCTGTACACAATAAGATAAGCACCCCCCAAAGTTACACTGTTACCACCGTTATTGTTTTAAAAAAATATATCCTTTCACTTCCTGGTGTCTAGTGCCCCCCTGGCCATCACTGGCTGTAAACAGTAAGATCAGAACCCCCCAAGAGATTCCTGCTGCCTCAAATATTGTTGTAAAAAAAATATCCGTTCACTCCTGGTGTCTAGTGCCCCCCCGGCCCTCATTGGCCATAAACAGTAAGATAAGCACACACACCCAAGTTACCCTGCCACCGCCATTATTGTTTTAAAAAAAATCACATTTTACTCCCTGGTGTCTAGTGGACTCCCCAATTCCCCCACTCCCCCACCCCATCAGTAGACAGAAGGTGCTCAGTCGGGCTGCTGGCCATGGAGGTGAATGGAGAGCTGTGCCGGTGGCCTGATCAGGATACAGGGGAGCTGGGTGGGTCCTGCTATCTACTGATGGGGTGGGGGAGCTGGGGGGTCCACTAGACACCAGGGAGTGAAAGGTGACTTTTTTAAAACAGTAACGAAGGCAGCAGGGTAACTTTAGGGGGGAGTGCTTATGTTACTGTTTACAGCCAGTGACAGCTGGGGTGGGGCACTAAACACCAGGCAGTGAAAGGATAATTGTTTGGGTAAAAGCAATAATGGAGGCAGCAGGGTAACTTTGTGGGGGGGTGCTTATCTTATTGTTTATGGCCAGTGACAGCTGGGGGGGGCACTAAACACCAGTCAGTGAAAGGATAATTGTTTGGGTAAAAGCAATAATGGAGGCAGCAGGGTAACTTTGGGGGGGTGCTTATCTTACTGTGTATGGCCTATGACAGCCGGGGGGGACTGCTTGACATCAGGGAGAAGGGAGGGGAGAACTCAGTTTCGCTGAGGAAGGTGAAATTACTCCTGCAGGTGGCGAAATGTCACTGCGGATGGTGAAATTTCATCCATGGGGTGTGAAATTTTGCCCGCAAGCAACATTTCACTGGCTTGAGGGTGAAATTTCACCTCCAACTGAGGGCAGAATTTCACATTTCACCCTGCAAAATATTTAGTGAAATGCTCTAATTACACAAAATATTTTGCTGGGCAAAATTTTCCAGTTTCACACATCCCTATTCGGGGGTTAAGAAATCATTCACCTTTACAGCATCAGCAGTTAATTTGTTCCAGTCTATCAAAGCTACATCAATATCTTCTTTATCTGTTTCTGTTAAAACTAGCAAAGCAGCTTTTTGGCATTTTTTCAACCCATTTCTTGAGGAGTTTAGCATGGTATATCTTAGTAGGATTTTTCCTGTCAGGGGTCTCAGTCTCATAGTAAATGGTGCCAGTATGTCTACGCACTCCACAAGGCCCTTGCCACTTCATTACCAGTTTATTTTCTGTTGTAGATAACAGTAGCAAAACCTTTTCACCTGGCTGAAAAGCTTTGTCTTTTACCCCATGGTCATATCATACCTTCTGATGGTTTGGGGACCCTTCCTGATTACTATGAGCAATTCCAACATATTTTGCCAGCTTCTTTCTTAGTGCATACATATAAGATGTCATAGATCGTTTCTGAGTGGAGTTACCTTCCCGTGGCCTTCTAGGCTGCCTACCATACAGCATTTAAATTGCTGAAAACCTTGTTGATGCCTGTGGCACTTCTCTGTAAGCAAAAAGTAGATAAGGCAAGTAATGGTCCCAGTCTTTCTAGTCCCCATTTACAAACATGTTTAACACGTGTTTTAGGGTTTGGTTAAAACACTCAACAAGACCGTCTGTTTGAGGGTGATGGGGGAGGTTCTTACGGCAGTGATACCTAATAGTCTGTATAGCTCCTTAAGTAATGCAGCACCAAAATTACTACCCTAATGAGAAATTATTTCTTTAGGTATGCACACTCTGCTGAAGATTTTTGCAAGCTGGCAGGTGAGGTGGCCAGAATCCGCTACCCGGAGCAATTTGCATATTAAAGCAGAATCTGTAGAGTAATCCGCAATGCAAAGTGGAGTACTCTGCTTTCTAACTATTATTACAAAGTCCATTGGAAGCACTTACTTAGCGTTATTCTAGAAACATAGAAACATAGACTTTGACTGCAGATAAGGACTGCTTGGCCCACCTAGTCTGCCCAATTCCCTACCTACAGGATAAACTGCAGATCCTAGTTAACCAACAGTCTATTTCTTCCTACCCCCCCCACAAAAATTGCCTTATGTCTGTCCCATGCATTCTTAAATTCTCCAACAGTTTTAGACTCCACAGCCTCCTCAGGCAGGCTGTTCCATGCATCCATCACCCTCTCTGTGAAAAAAAATACTTCCTCACATCATTCCTGAACCACCCCCCCATCTTCAAATTGTGTCCCCTTGTTCTTGCACATCTCTTTTTCTGAAAGATGCTACCCTCTTGGACTTTGTTGATTCCACTGAGGTACTTAAAAGTTTCTATCATGCCCCCCCTCCCTCCTTTCCTCAAGGGTATACATATTAAGCTCCTTTAGTCTCTTCTCATATGGCTTCTCTTGTAGACCTTGCACCATTTTAGTTCCCCTCCTCTGTACTGCCTCTATCCTGTCTATGTCTTTGCAGAGATAGGGTCTCCAGAACTGGACACAGTACTCCAGATGGGGTCTCACCAACTGTCTGTACAGAGGGATAACAACTTACTGTTTTCTGCTTTTGATGCCTCTCCCTCTACATCCCAGTATCCCACCAGTCCTCCCTACTGCCTTCTCACATTGCTTGCTAACCTTAAGGTCATCTGATATGATTATCCCCAGGTTCCTTTCCATTTTTGTTGTTGTTACTACTCCCCATTGTGTAATCTTCCCCTGGGTTTTTGTTTCCCAGGTGCATTATTTAGCACTTCTTTGCATTGAATCCAAACTGCCATACTTCTGACCATTCCTCCAACCTTGCCAAGTCCCTTCTCGTCCTTTCCACACCTCCTTGTGCATCAATCCTGTTGCAGATCTTTGCGTCCTCTGCAAAGAGGCATACTTTCCCTTTGAGTCCCTCTGAAATGTCACTTATAAAAACATTAAAAAGGACTGGACCCAGTACTGAACCCTGCGGTACCCCACTAGTAACCCTTCTTTCTTCAGAGTGGACTCCATTTACAATTACCTTCTGTGTCCTGTTGTCCAGCCAATGTTTTACCAAGGCTACCACCCTAGGACCCACTCCCAAGCTGGTTAATTTGACTATTAATCTTTTGCATGGGACTGTGTCAAATACCTTGCTAAAGTCCAGGTAGGCCATGTCCACAGCCCTTCCCTGGTCTATTGCTTTTGTCACCCAGTCAAAGAAATCAATTAAATTCATCTGACATGACCTTCCCACTGTGAATCCATGCTGCCTTGGGTCCCGTGCCACACTGGCCTCTAGGTACTCAACAATACTTTCCTTCATAAGTGATTCCATCACTTTCCCTACCACAGAGGTCAAACTGACAGGTCTGTAGTTTTCCGCCTCTGTCCTGCTCCCACTTTTGTGAAGGGGAATCACATCTGCCTTCCTCCAGTCCTCAGGTACCACATCATCCTCCCATGATTTGTTAAAAAGGGTATTCAATGGTTTCACTAGTTCTCCCCTTAATTCTTTTAGAATTCTGGGGTGAATTCCATCAGGCCCCATTGCTTTGTCCACCTTCAGTTTTAGGAGTTCTTTCAGAACCCTTTCTTCTGTGAAAGGACTGGGATTGACCTCCCCCATCCAGAGTGCTTCTGTTAATTGAATTAGGCACCTCCCCCACCTCCTCTTTTATGAATACTGAGCAGAAATATTCATTCAGTATCCCTGCTTTTTCACTATCCCTCTCTGCCCACCCACCATCCATTCTATTCAGCCTCACTATCCTTCCCTTTGTCTTTCTACGCTCCCTGATGTGCCTATAAAAGGTTTTATCCCCCTTCTTAACTAAGTTGGCTATCTTTTCCTCAGTTTGGGACTTTGGTATTCTGACTTCCCTCCCTGCTTCCATTTGCGTTAACTGGTACAGCTGTCTGTCCTGCTCCTTCTGTGTTTTCTTATACTTCCTGAATGCTATCTTTTTCTCTCTGACCTTCCTCACCACCTCTTTTGAGAACCATAGTGGCTTTTTCTTCATTTTGGTTTGTTTATTTGCTTCACACAAAGGCTTGTTGCCTCTGTGATGGCAGTTTCGGTGTTTCCCCATTGTTGCTCCACCCCTCCTTCTAGCCCATTTGCTAGTGCTTTTCTAAGGCACTCTCCCATCTTGCCAAAGTCAGCCCTCCTGAAGTCCAGTACCCTCACTTTTGTATGGCCTGACTCTGTAGCTGAGTTTATTGTGAACCACACTGTTTGGTGTTCACTTGTTCCCAGATGGCTACTCACTTCTAGATCTGAGATCCTCTCCCTGTCCCAATTTGAGAGTACAAGGCCTAAAATTGCTCCCTTATGAGTGGGTTCCAAAACTAGCTGTCTGAGGCATGTCACCTGTAGGGCATTGAGAATGGCCCTGCTCTTGGATGTGGCTGCAATAAATGTGCTCCAGTTAACATCTGGCATATTCAGGTCACCCATCAATAGTATCTCCCCTTTTTCTGCCATCCTAAGTATGCCTTCTATCATATCCTTGTCCTTTCCCTCTCCCTGACATGGGGGTCTGTATACAACCCCTGTGCAGATTGTGGTGCCATTTCCAGTCTCTAAGGTGACCCACAGTGCCTCCTCTGCTCCCTGTTTACTCTTTTGTTCAGTTGCTTTTATCCCTTCCCTTACATAGAGAGCTACTCTACCTTTCCCCAACCACTTCTACATCAATTTTAGTGTGAAGTACATTGATTTCACTGTACTTCGCATTACTTTGCCTTGTTTGTGAGCTCTATTGTGAATTTTGCAGTGATTCATGGGATTGCAGGTTACATGGCTCTAGACTGTTCTGCACAGCCTCAGTTTTGTTTAGTGTGTGTGTGTGTAGTGGTAGCTGGAGAAAGTTTGCTCTCAGAGCTCTGAGATTCAAAGCCTCAAAAAAACATACAAAAGGCCTTTTTGAGTCATTTGTTTTGCTCAAAGTTTAGCACAGCAATTGTAGGAAACCCTCCTGTGCTCAAATCATCAAGAGTTTATTATTTTTGTGTAGATTTTTAAGGTTAATTTAGAACATTCATTCTGTATACTGACAGACACTGTTGAAGTGTGCTTGGGGGAGGGCGTATCTGTGGTGGAGGTAGATTAACTGGGAGAAAGACAGTCTTTTCTAACTGTGTTGGTTATATTTTTTGCTGTATAACTGTGTTCATGTACACACAGTTATATTTTCAGCAATTTTTTGACTTTTTGCTGATTGTTGTGGTACAGTGTATAATTTCAGTTTATTTAAAAGATTTGGTTATATTACTGAAGTTTTCAATTTTCTGCACATTACCTGTAGTATGTGTGTGTGTGAGTGTGTGTGCAACACGTGCCACCAAGTCAGACACATTTTATTGTGCCACAGAGTAATTGCAGCACTGTGAACCCCTTATCAGTCTGCATTATTTTGTATTGCTTTGTGGTATCTCGATAGTGGACAGTTACTGCAGTGCACTGGCCCCCCCAACCAGCAAAAGGTACTCTTTTCCCATTTTGGATTTGTGAGTACTGGTTAAGGTATTGTTGTGACTATGCATCTACATCTCTTGACTGTGCAGCGCAATCTTAATCTGCCTGTGCGTTTGCATATATTTAGTGCCCAATCTCCATCTGCAAGCCACAGTTGTTGTTTGTTAGCATCCCATTCACCCCAAAATGAAAGTTCATAACTCTAAATTTGTTTAGAACTGTCTTAGTGATCCCCAAAAATGTCTGTAAAGAGACATGCAAGCAAAACATTCCAGCCATGGCACTGCTGTCAGTGGCAAGATTGGCCATGGGTGTGGTAGTACGCAGAAGTGCATAGCTGATGACAGTAAAGGGATTTCTCCTTCAATGTTTTTTTTACAGTGCAATCTGTTGCTTCATTGATAGTTGGAGGAGATGATGTTGTCCCCACTGGTGGGGTTAGTGCAGTTGCTGCTGGCATGAGTTTTGCTGCCCTAAGTTTCACTTTTGACCAGTTAACTGTTTTAGAAAATATAGTTGAGTCTAAAGCTATGACTGACACTGTAGATGATGTCATACTCCCCAGCATCCCTATGGTAGTTGAAAATGATTCTGATCCTGATGACAATGACTCACAATGTCACATTTCCAGTGCTGTTGAGGTCATGCCTTTACCATCCAATGATTTAAAGCATGGTGCAAAAATATCAAGTGATTACAGTGATTCTGTGGTATGAAGATGTCCTCCACAGGACAGGAATCAAGCTGAAAATGTAGATGCAGATGGTGTTGATGAATATGATGATGATGGCAGTGATCCCTGTTGGAAACTGGAGAAAAAGAAAGTCAAAGTGGCTGTATCTGGGTCTGATGGTGTTAAATCCCCCTCCTCAAAAAAGTTGTGATGTAGTAGTTCCTGTTGATGATGATGATGGTGACCCAGTAATAATCATAGGTAGTTATGGTGGTCAGTCAGAGTCCAAATATGTCCAGCAAGAGAAATCATGTAGTACACCCCCCATTTCAGTGGTTAAAAAAATGGAGTAAAATACACAGCATTAGGGACATGTTAAAAAAAGTGGATCAAAATCACTTGTTTGGGATTTTTTTGTCCAAGAATCACTTGTTTGGGATTTTTTTGTCCAAGATGCAAATGATGACTCAGTTGCAATCTACCAGGTTTGCTATGTATGTGTGAGTCGAGGTAAAAAGTGGAGTCATCTGGGCATGGGGGCCAGCATACACATCTTAAGAACAGGCACATGGCACTGAAGACTCGGCACCAGAGGGCAGCTAATGCCATAGCGGGGTGTTCACCCTCGTCATCAATCTTATTGAGCATGATATCCACTTCCATGAGTGTAAGACCATGTAGCAATGTCTGTAGTAACATTGAAATAACACCGGAGGATTACTACAGGCATGATGAAGAGGAGAAGGATTATGATTTAGAATGCTCATCAAGTGGTGGTCAGAGTAACAGCAGTGGTGGTGGTCTATACAGTATGTCTAGTTCAAGTGGTACATCGACCCCTGTGCTTAAAATTGGGAAAATAACTTCATTTGTGAAACTATCACTTGTGCACCCCTCTTCATCACATGTCCACACCCCACCCCGGTCATTCACAGAGCAGAGCCATTTGGCATACCCCTGCAAAATGTGTAACAACAAGCCAGCCCAGGTTGCAGACTGTTTTTGCCCATAACCTGAAGTACCCATCCAATCATGCAGTGCCATGTGAACTTAATGCTGTTGTAGCTGAAATGCTGGCAATTAATCTTTTGCCCTTCTCCTTCACAGAGAATTCAGGATTCCAGTGGTTTGTGGCATGCACCTGTCTGAAATGGAAAGTCCCATCCAGGACATACTGTTCCACCCATGCTGTCCCTGAGTTATACCGGACTATGGTGGACTCTGTAAGATGTGCCCTTCAACATTCCTCCTCGTCATTAATCCATTTAAGTATGGATATGTGGACAAGTGGCAAAATGGTGAGGAGTTCATATTTGTGTATTACTGCACATTGGGCAAAGGTGCTGGTTTTTTTTTACTGGTGGTAGTGGAACTAATCAGTGTAGTAAAGCAGACTGTTGTGGTAGCAAACTTTCAGGAATTAAACAGCATGCAACACTTACAATGCACAATGTGGCCTGTTCCCACACTGGCAAAAACATTCTGGACTTGCTATTGACTGAAATTAATGAGTAATTGAACCTCTTGTCCCTGAGAGCTGGATTTATAGCAAGTGACAATGGCTCAAATGTGGTTAAATGCATCATGAATGGTGGGTTTGTTCATGTTCCATGCATGACTCACTGTTTAAATCTGGTGGTCTAGAAGTTTCTGCAGCACCCAGATATAAAGAAAATGTTGACAGTTGCACTCCATATCTGTTTGCACTTTTCATACTCTGCAAAGAAATGTGACCAACTTCAGAAGCTGCAGATCCAAAACAGCCTCTCGCAGTACTGCCTGAAGCTGGAAGCTGTCACACAGTGGAACTCAACTTTATACATGGCAGAGAGGGTGTATGAACAATACAAAGCAATCTCCGAATATCTCATCATGCACACTAGTTGTGACACTTCCAGGCACTGCATTTCTCTCGCAACTGAACAGTGGTGCCTCATGGACTCTGTCATAACAATTTTGAGGCCTTTTGAACATGCTACACAGGCAGTGAGTGGCAAGTCTGCCTCCATCAGCCAATCAATTCCACTGCTGTGGGTGCTGAGGCAGACATTACTGAATCTACAGCATAGCCTTGATGGTTCCAGAGACTGTCAGCAGTGTTACTGAAACACATGCTGACAGTATTGGAAAACAATCAGCACTTCTTGAGCATTCAGCAAAGTGACAAATTTACAATAGCAACAATGCTGGCCCCAAGATATAAACGTAGAATTGTGTTACTACTGGAGGGAGGGCGTGAGCAGGTTAAAAATGTCAGTGGCCAACTGGTGCACTTGGTTCATGGGGCACAGATGTCGTGTGCCAAAATCAGCAAACCTCAGCAGCATAACAAGGCTGAAGATCAGTTTGGAGTTGTACCAAGCACATCCTGTGAGGCAGCTGCAGTTCCAGGTGGGATGTCATGAAAACCAGTTGCCATTAACCCACTTTGGGGTGCTTGTGCCAAGTTGGGATTTCTGACACCAATGAAGCTGGTGAACAGGATGATGAGTCAACCACCAGACTTTGTGCAGTACAGCGAATGGTAGACTCATATTTGGCTGAAAACAGGCATCTGTCAGTAACTGACAATCCTCTTTTATACTGCAGTGGTTTGGTCAGTGAATGTCCAGAGCTGACCTCCATGGCACTGAATTACCTGACCTGCCCATCCTGCAGTGTAAGTGTCTAGAGGGTATTCAGTTATGTGGGGACAATAGTTTGGACCTGTTGTACAAACCTCTCTCCTTCAAATGTCTGCATGCTGACATTCATAAAAATGAATCAGGGGCACATACCAGCTCAAACTGCAATATCTGTATTCATACCCCATCATGGTCATGGTTGTGGTGATGTGGGAGAAGCAAACCATCTTAATGGCAGCACAAAACTGCCTACCATTAAGGTAGATGATGAAATCATGAAGAAATAATTCCCTAGTGGTCTCAATTCAGACACTGATAACTGTGAGGGCAACTTCTTGTATGAGATGATGATGATGATGATGAGGTTGATGTTGGTGGGTTTTAAGTTAACTAGTTGAAAGGCTGTCACATTTTTTCAATGTTACATGCTTTGTTTTTCATAACATAAAATCAGGTCCCACCCTGAATGAGTCTCATTCCATAATTTCATATTGGCAATTTGGCACAAGTAAATTCACAATCCTTCTATTTTACCTTCCCTGCCTTGGCATTATTTCTGATTAGATTAATAGAATGTGTGCTGCTGTCATTAGCAAACACAGTCAGCCTCTTAAACACAATTGTCCACTTATAGTACTAGGTGTTAGCCACTTAAAACCTGCTGATTAAAGATATCTGCCTCCTGACTGAGAGCAAACTACTGTAACACAATACACACCATATCCAGCCACCCACCCATTTGTCTCACAGTGAGAAAGAATGTGTTGCAGCTGTTTCCATGACCATCCACCATCAGTTAACTTAATTTATCCAAAGCCACCAGATAGTGAGAGGGAATATCATCATGTATCCATGACAACCAACAGTAAACTGCAGTCAGCCCAAACCACGAAATGGTGAGAGAGAATGTCATCATGTACCCATGACCATCACCTGTAAATCACAGTCAGTCAACACCACCAGATAGAGAGAGGGAATGTCATCATGTACCCATGATAACCACCAGTAAACTGCAATCAGCCAAAGCCACCAGATAGTGAGAGGGAATGTCATCATGTGCCCATGACCATCACCAGTAAACTGCAATCAGCCCAAGCCACCAGATAGTGAGAGGGAATGTCATTATGTACCCATGACCATCACCTGTAAACCACAGTCAGTCAATGCCACCAGATAGAGAGAGGGAATGTCATTATGTGCCCATGACCACCACCAGTAAACTGCAATTAGTCTAAGCCACCAGATAGTGAGAGGGAATGTCATCATGTACCCATGACCACCACCAGTAAACTGTAATCAGCCAAAGCCACCTGATAGTGAGAGGGAATGTCATCATGTGCCCATGACCACCACCAGTAAACTGCAATCAGCCCAAGCCACCAGATAGTGAGAGGGAATATCGTCATGTACCCATGACAACCACCAGTAAACTGCAGTCACCCCAAACCACCAAATGGTGAGAGAGAATGTCATCATGTGCCCATGACCACCACTAGTAAACCGTAATCAGCCCAAGCCACTAGATAGTGAGAGGGAATATCGTCATGTACCCATGACAACCACCAGTAAACTGCAGTCAGCCCAAACCACCAAATGGTGAGAGAGAATGTCATCATGTACCCATTACCACCACCAGTAATCCTGAGTCAGCCAAAGCCACCAGATACTATGTCAGTGAGAGGGAATAACCACCACCAGTAAACCGCCATCAGCCAAAGCCATCAGATAGTGAGAGAGAATATCATATTGCACCCATGACCACCACCAGTAAACAGCAGCCTGCCAAAGCCACCAGATAGTGAGTGGGAATGTCATCATGGCCCATGACCACCACCAGTAAAACGCAGTCAGCCAAATAAGCCAGATACTATCTCAGTGAGAGGGAACGTGATTGTTTTCCATCCTGTGCCCTGCCCATGCCATGACAGACAGAGACTGCATTGAGCAGCCACAGTCAAAAGGCTTCTTACTATCAATACTTCACAGTGAGTATGAGTACTAATTTTTCATACTATGGAAGTTCCTTGAGCTGTGTTATGCTTCCTGTTGCATTTCTGAGATGCACTTGAGAAACACATATGGTCAACTTATTTTCTTTCCCTTGTCAGGCCTAACTCTCACCCCATTCCATGTGTAAAGAAGCTGAGATGGTGCAGCATAGGAGAATGGGGTGAGAGTTAGGACCAATGATCCCTGAACACACCCCAATGCCTGTTGGTGGGGGCATGGTGGTTGTGGGGTGCAAGGGGTTTTTAACCCTAACATTGAAGTTCCTCGCTTTTGTCACTGTGGAACAGCCCTAAGTGATGCATTAAATGGAGTTTTTTGCCATTAATTTCCTTTCTTTTCAGAATGTGCAATATAAATAGTGAATGGAATGTGGTGGTGAGGGCCCCGCACTCCCACTATGCTGCCCATGTCTGCATAATAACCATAAAAGTAATGCAAAAGCAAACTGTAATGCAAACCATGAGGGAAATGTAAACGCAAATGTAACACACACAGAAATAGTAACAGTAAGCTGATGTAAGTAACAGTAGTGAAAAGTCTATATCTCACTTCATTTCCAAGATAATGGGGAAAGGTGATATGAGCCAATAGTAGTGAAAAGTCTGTATCTAGCTTCCTTTCCAAGATAACTGCACAAAGGTGATCTGAGCTAACAGTTGCAAAAAGACTGTATATTATTTCATTTCCAAGATAATGGCACAAAGGCGATGTAATACAACAGTAGCGAAAAGTCTGTATCTGGCTTTGTTTCTGAGATAACAGCACAAAGGTGATGTGAGACACTAGTTGCAAAAAGTTTGTACCTTGCTTCATTTCTGAGATTACAGCACAAAGGTGATCTAAGCCAACAGTAGCGAAAAGTCTGTATCTTGCTTTGTTTCCAAGATAACGTCCGAAAGACAATGTGAGCCAACAGTAGCGAAAAGTTTTTTATGTCGCCTCGTTTCCGAAATAAAGGCATAAAGGTGATGTGATCCAACAGTAGCGAAAAGTCTGTATCTCATCACTTCTTTCAATGATAACGACAGAAAGACGATGTGATCCAACAGTAGCAAAAAGTCTATATCTTGCTTCATTTCTGAAATAAAGGCACAAAGGTGATCTGAGCCAATAGTAGTGAAAAGTTTGTATCTTGCTTTGTTACCAACATAACGGCAGAAAGGCAATGTGAGCCAACAGTAGCGAAAAGTCTGTATCTCGCTTTGTTTCCAAGATAATGGCACAAAGGCTAATGTGAAACAAACCACTGAAAGGCACCTCAGTACCACTAGGGCTACCTATGCTATCAATTTCAAGCCATTAGCACCATGCAAAACGCTATGCAGAAAAATAAAGTAAGTGAGTAACACAGTATCTCCACAGCAAAGTATTTTCCCAACATGCAAACAGCATAATTCACATCTCCAGGACATCCATTCAATACCCTCCAAATTTCATGTGAAAAGACCAAACTGTTCCAGAGGTATTCAATTGTAAAATTTCTGCACGTTTAAGAAGTCTTCCACCACAAAATGGCGGAAATTGCGGCGAAAATGTGGTAAAATGGCAGAATTCGCAGCCGAAAAATCTCAGACTGCGAAGGCGGCAACGTCAAATGCTTATAACTCTGGAACAGAACAACATGTTTTCACCAAACAAACACTGGCATATTCCTTGAAGAAAGGGCTTTCTATGTGGCAAGTGGCAGACCAATCAACCACACCGTGGCTGCGCTATGTGTCATGCAAGACAGTGCAAAAAAATAGCAAAAACAATGCTTTGCACTGCACTATGCAAAAACAGTATGCACCAGTCACATATAAATTGGTAAATAAATAGATGCACTATTGCACTCCATGTATACCAAATCTTATCCAAATCTCTTCAACAATTGCAGAGCACCACAAGTGTTAAACTTTGCATGGAGTGGCGAAAAAGACATTTTTGGGCGCTTCATTCTGCAAAAAACATATGCAGATATCAAATTAAAATTGGTAAATGCACAGAAGTACCATACTAGACCAAGTATTACGAATGTCACAGAAATCCAAGGAAAGACAAGTGTAAATGCAAATGAAATGGTCACGCAACCCGTAACGTAAACAGAAGCTCAAATGGTAATGCAAACAGAAATGGTTAAGCAAAAAGTAATGAAAACACAAAAACACAAACAGTAACGTAAACACAAATGGTAATGGGAACAGTGAGGTAAAAGAAAATAGTAATGCTAACAGTAACGCAAATGCAAATGCAAACAGTAACGCACATGGTGACACAAATGGAACCAATAACGCAAATGGGAAGACAAATGCAAGTGCAAATCTAAATGCAAACACAAATGGTAATGCAAACATTAACGGAAAATGCAAACGGTAATGGTAATGCAAACAGAAATGCAAACGCAAACAGTAACAGCAACGGCGACACAGAAAGAAACAGTAATGCAAGGGACAATGTAAATGCAACTGTAAAAGCGCTAACGGCAATTGAAATGCAAACAGAAATGGAAACGGTAACAGCAATGGCAATGCAGAAGGAAACACTAACGCAATCGAGAATAGAAATGCAACCAGAAACACAAACGCTAACACCAACAGAAACGCAAATGCAAACAGTAACGAAAACACATATGGTAATGGTAACACAATTGGGAATGCAAATGGTACTGGTAACACCAATAATGACGCCAAAGGAAACAGTAATGGAAACGGAAACACAAACCCAAATGGTAACGCACACAGTGACGCAAAAGTAAACGGTAACGAAAATGGTAATGGAAATGGAAATGGTAACGCAAATGGAAATGCCAACAGTGATGCAAAAGGAAACAGTAATGCAAGTGGAAATGCAAACAGTAACACAAACGGTGACGCAAACGGTAATGTAAACGCGAGCGTAAATGATAACAGTAACAGTAAAACAAACATACACACTTTGTGTACCAAAATGGTGCATTCAGAAGCACAGTGAATACAAACAATGTGGCCATGATAATTGCCCTTGGAGCAGAAAATGATCACTTGGAATACTAAATTGCCTATATCTCAGGAACAGTATGACGTAGAAAATAAATTAAAATGTCATATTATTTATGACTTTCTAGGCTAGTTTAGTACTTAGCTCCTAGAAGGGGGCTAAGAATTTTTGCAATGAAAAGGCTGTATCTCTAACCATTTTCGAGATACAGGGCCTGAAAGGCGCAGTGGATGCCGTAATCTTATCCTATGGGAAAAATTATGAACCATAACTTTGCAGCCCTGTTATATTTTGAGACCAAACCACTGCAAGGCACACCTGTGAGATGTTGGCTTTTTTCTCTGCGTGAATGTTTACCACCTGTTGGTCTACACCCGCTCTATCCCTGCATGGATAGTTCAGTTGTTCAGCACTCAAACTGTCTGTATCTTATTTCTAGTAAACATGTATTCTGTGTTTCCTGTTATATTCTGCAATGAAACCTGCTGTATAGCATCAACTGCTGATTATATTTCTTCTATGTCTTGACTGTTGAATGTAATGTATCTTGTACCATCCTGGGTCGTGCTTGAAAACAGGCAGGTTTTTGCCTAACGCACTCACGTGGTCAACAAAAACTAATAAATAAATAAATAAAATAAATTTCAGCCCAAAAGACCAAACTGTTGTTTTGCATCAGGGTGGCAAAGATTTACTTTTATTTTGGCCATAGTGTCTCAAAGTACTTTGGCAAATCATGACACTTTCGCAAAAAAAAAAAAACCCACGAAAGTGTCACATTTGCAAAAGTACTTTGCAACACTACTTTTCACAAAAATTTGAAAAACATATTTCTAGGGTGTTTTACTCCCCAAAAAAGACATGGCTAGCATCCTCAGGGCTCGACTAGGTAAACACAACAAGAATTGTGTCGCTAGAGGGTCCCAAATTTAAACTCCAAGAATTTTTCTGAGCTGTAACTGAAAACAAAATGGCCAATTTGTGACAGTAAAAAGCTCATTTGCAAAAGTAAAAATGGCATTTGTGACACTTTCGCATATTTTGTTAACTTTTCCCATAGAACTATAATGAGAAATATTTTTTTTGAATAACTTTTGAACCGTTTAATATTTTTTCACGTAATCTTTGAAAGGCACATCGGGGACCCTGACTGCATGTTCCTCGTTGTCTGTGGCCTGATTGCACAAACCATGCGGCCTATAGGCACGAGCAAAGAAACCCGCAAAAAATTGTAATTTGTGCGTTTTTGGCACTCTGTAGCTCCGCAACTGTACATTCGACTGTAACACAACTTGCCAGATCCGGAGATCTATGGTACCAAACCATGCATTCCAAATTTCAGGTAAATCTGTTGTACGTTGCAAAGTTATTAAGCTGCAGAATTTGAGATTTAACCTTAAATGGGGTACTCTACCCTAACTCTAGTGGCACTGCAGTGCCACTCTCTCACACACTCTCTCTCTCTCTCTCTCTCTCTATATATATATATATATATATATCTTGCTAGTCATAGAAACGTTTCTCAGTACTGAGGTGTACTTGGGTATTCTGAGGCAGAATGAGGCAGGATAACATTACAGTCAATACAAATTGTATATATACTATCAACAAGAAAGTTTCTCCTGCCTCCCAGACTCTGATTATGCCAAGTGCACTTGTCGGCAGAATTCAAACAGAAGCAAAAAAACCCCACCAGCCTAATTGGACTCTAGGCCTGGTGGGTGCAAAACTACCACCTAAAAGAATATCCTCAATCAATCAATCAATATCTTTATTTATCAATTAAAATCTTTATTTAGCCAGGCGAACATCATTGAGCAAAGCTCATCTGTGAGATGGACCTGGACAGGATACAAGAACATAACACAGCACAGTGAATACAATAAAATCACTCAATATTTAAATGACTAACTAACGTAGTCAGGGCTAAATATAATACACCGGGTAATGACAGTGGTGGTACATGAGTACTGGATACACACATGAGCAGACAAATACAGGTTATAGTCAAGATATCAGGAATCAGGAATCAATTTTTGGCTATTTAGGCAGATTTAATGCATAAATATACAGTAGCAGCAAAAAATGTTTGTTACTTTTCATAATAGGTTCCATAGACCTTTCCATTCATTCAAAAAACGTTTTTGTTATTTTTAAGGACATAGATCATTTGTTGGCGCTTCTCCTGATTACTTTAAATGTCACAACCAAGTTCAAATTAGGTAACGTGATAGTCAAAAACTACCAAACATGCATAAAGTGTTTAAAGTGCAATTATATTTAGTGAGGTATATTTGAAAATAGGTTGAAATATGGCTTTGTGGGAGAAGGGATCCAATTCAGTAGAAATAGGTTAAAGGAGTGGTATCAAAACCTCAGAATGTTAACAAGACAGCTGGCAATAAATCAAGGGCCAAAGTAGTGGGAAATCAGTGGTAAGCCTGGTTTTAACTACGTATTCAGCGACTCATGGCTCACTTGCATGTATATACACAGTTACGCTCAATATACTTCTCGGCTCTCTCTGTGTGACAGAGTGACCTTTGTCAGGAGAAGATGCCCGGTGATGGGATAGGTGTTCCTGATCCCCTTGTTCACCTTTTGTCCAAAAATATAAAATAAAGTGCCAGTGAGTCTTAAAATGAAAAAAAATGTGCACCTTTGGGATTTAATGGGTGCTTTCATAAAATATGTCTGTTTCTATTGTGCAGTAGCTTTAAAGGTAGCACAAATCCCCCTGGTTTAGGTAGTGAAAGTAAAAAGGGGAGCTGCACTGAAGTATAACATGATTCATATCTGGGGTGTAATTAAAAAGGCTCCCGGCTACTGGCAATGAAAGGACTTTAAAACTCCTTGGCCAGCCAAGCTGTGAAGGAGCTGGTAAAATATGTAGCCAAACCAGGCTGTTATACATGGGGTCAAAATCCTGCTTCGATACAGGACTTCCACAGAGAGTGCCAGTAATAGCGTGCAGTTGACAGGCTGTCAGAAAGTAAGAGCAGCTGTTCCACTCTTTAGGAGAAGAGAAAAATGCCTAGGGGTATAGGGAGACAGAAAACAGATAAATGGTAGTGGAAACCATAGGGTCCCTTAACTCCCCCCACCCAATATGTGTTGGGGCAGCTTTAAAATAAATGAAATATGGAAACTCCCCAGTATGTAATGCCACAGCAAATGGGAATTCCCCCCAAAAGTGTGATGTAATCCCTAGGGTATAAATAGAGCTCCCCACTAGGGGAATGTTAGATAGGGAGTCAGACTAGAGCTGGCTGTGGAGGACGAAGGACATCTGGAGAGTGTGTGGGCTCACACAAACTTACTAAATAGGCTGAAGGAAATGCCTGGTGACCCTGCTGGGAAAAGCAGTGGTTTTGTTTATTTGAATGCATTGAATAATCTTTATTTTTCTTTCAGTTTTAAAGAAAATCAAATGACAAACGCTTTTGAGCGCTTTTTATGCACCAGAAATCTTGTCTGCCTGTTCCTGTGTTTGAAATCCCACATCCTCTGCTACACTCTGCTCAAAGAATGTACTGGTAAAGCCAGGCAGAACACATTCCTCATGCATAAATACCACTTCTCCACTCACTTTTAAGCTAAAGTCAAATTCAAAAACATTCATCAGACCTGTTTAAAAAGTGTAGTACTTATCAGGCAGGATTCACAAAAGAGAAGCACTGGGCACAACTGAGATGCGCCGGCACATCCGGAAAATGCACCATGGAGCGATTCACGCACAGGGTGAATGTGCCAGTGCATCTGAGATGCACTGCGCTGAACAAAATGTGCTGTAGGTGCATCATAATGATATGCAGTGCAAAAACGGGGGGGACTCATGCATACATAGTGCAACGTAAGTCACAGTGCCAAAAGACACGGCAACAACAGATCAATCCCGGCACAAATACTAAATGCACCATGAAAACATAAGTATAAAAGAAGCAGTCTTAAGTGCAAACCACCTGCAGATCATCGGCTGAATGGCAGCACCTGCACACTGAGAGAGGGGGTGAGTGAGAGAGAGAGAGAGGGGGGGGGAGCCAGAGAGCCTGGGACAGCAACAGACACAGACAGACATCACAACACCAGCAGCATGGACCCGGCACCAATCACCACGTTCCACGTTCACTGCGCTCATGAGGATGAGGAAACGGGGAGGTGGAAGGCACCTAGGTGGCCTGCCCTACGGTGGTATCATGTCAGACTGTCATTTGAGCAGCTGACAGATGTGGAATAGTAGGTCACGCCTGAATAAGGTCATTCTGAGGCACCTCTGTGAGTTGTGCCATGACAAAAGGAAGGCACCCCATTCACGTGGTCATGCCATCTCAATGAAGACCAAGGTGACAGCAGTTATATCTCTGCTCACCGTGGACACCTTCCAGAGGCCCACTGGGGACACCACTGGCATCTCACAGGCCTCCATTTGCCGGCTCCTCACACAGTTCCTCACTGCTCTGCTACCACATGCTTCAGAATACATACATTTCCCCAGCACACAGGCAGAGTGGACAGAAGTCATGCAGGGGTTCTACAGGCTGGCACACATGCCAGGCATTATAGGGACCATAGACTACACCCATGTGGCAATCCGTGCACCACCTGGAGAGGAAGCCATATCATATGTGAACTGGAAGGGCTACCACTCTGTGAACTGCCATGTGGTGTGTAATGCCACAGGGTGCATCAGCAATGTCTGCACCACACACCCTGGGAGCACACATGATGCCTTCATCTGGCATCAGTCTGCCCTCTGCCAGAGGTTCAAGACAGGGGACATACTGAGTGGCCATCTATTAGGTGCGTGTGCATGGACACAAAAGCGCAACAGGGCCCCACCTGCAGGTCACGAGGTGTTGGCAGGGGGAAACATGCACAATTCACAGTAGGTGCATGGGCCGTGGGACAGCAGAGGTGTGCAAGGGGATGCAGGCAGACACTGTCAGGCACCCGGTGGCACATGAACAAAGCACACCAGGCGTGGGGCACTGCCATGATGGTGCATGTGTGGCAGGGACATGCACATCACAAGCAGACAGTGTCATGCAAAAGCTGCTTATGTAGAAATGCAGGACTGCAGGGAAAGGGGAGGCACAGGCAGTAGTGCATGCCATGTGTGCACACCAGTGAGGCCATGAGCGGGGATAGGGTACATGCCACACATGCTACCAGTGTACTAATGGACACCCATTCTCCCTCACAGGAGACACAGCATACCCGCATAGACCCTGGATCCTCACCCCCTTCTGATGACCTGGACCAGAGGCAGAGGAGTGGTATGGTACAATGAGGCACACATAGCTACATGCACCATCATAGAGCGTATCTTTGGCATGCTGAAGATGCGGTTCTGGTGTCATGTAGGTCTGGTGGTGCCCTACAGTATATCCCTGAGAAGGCCTATGACATATTCCTGGTCTGTTGTATGTTACACAACATGGCCCTAGACCATGGAATACCTGTTGAGGCCAGTGAGGGTGATAGATCTGGGGAGGAGGAGGAGGGTGGGGGGGATGGTGCACCACCACAGAGCCATGGCACAGACACCGCACAAGGCCACTGGGACACATGGCTGACAGCATGGGCCAGGCAGTATCGTAGAAGGCTGGTGGAGGAGTACTTTGGGAACCGTAGGTGAGTATATGAGGTACATATCCTGGAGGTGCACTATGGTGTGGGCATGGGCCATGCCGTGCATAGCAGACACTAGACAGTACACAGACAGTGGTGCACGCACACATGCACACACACACACACACATAGCCAGCAACACACCTGTACCTCCAGGACCATGCCAGGGATGTCGTGGGTCACTGTGCACTGCAACCAGTGCACAGACATGGCAGACACTGGAATGCACTCATCATGCACATGACACATGGCACCATAGTGGTACACACGAACACACAGGTGGTACTGCACAGGGAGCCCAAGGTGGTGGTGGTGGTGGTGGTACACTGAGGCAGGTGCCTGCCACACACGCCACACCAGGCACCAGCAGCCAGACATGTGGTGAGTTCCACTATGCCACAGCAATGAGAAATTTGTGACTGACGGCACATCGACAGCACAGCACCACTAACTGGTATTGTGCTGTTGCTTGTGGAAGTGTTTTCTGTGGGGGGCTTTGTCTCTGCACCCTCTGTACTTTAGATTACCAACTCCAGTTGGAGTTAGTTCATGGATGGGGGCAAACACCTTCCCAGCACCAGTGTTGAGTAGTGGAGACAATCACAGTGACTGCCAACAATGTTGCTGTTATGGTCTTCTCTGTAGAACTGATGCTGCACAGTCAGTGTACCATGCGATGCACACTGGTGGTATGTGCCTCTGCTGATGGAACAGGGACCAGAATGTTATAGGGTGGCACCTCAGCCACCATGGACACGTGGTTGTCCTCTGCCATGACTGGTGGATGCTGTTGTGCCACCACCTGCCGCAGGGGGTGTAGCCACCAACCCTGCAGGGGTACTGCACTGAGACCATGAACATGTGCTCAGTGGTGTTGCCAGCCCACAGCCAAAGTCCATGCCATGGACGCTGGGTGTAGAGGCATGCAGTGATGGCATCATCAGAAGAGGGTCCACATGATGTCACTTCTGGGGTGTGTGGGATGTGCTTCTGGGTGTCCGACTGGAAGCCCGATGTCCATGGCATGCAATGGATGCAGCAGCCACCTCCACCCCAGCTGCAATCCACTCCAATGCTGCGGTCATACCCACCCACATGAGGCATGCCTCACTCAACATCTGTGCACATTAAGCAGCCACAGACTCATACTCCTGGACCATCACTAACCTGTGGCTCTGGAACTCCACACAGAGGGTGGCCTGCCCCACCACTGTGGCATGCAGGAAGTGGAGATAGCCCTCCATGTCATCAACAGGTGAAGGGTCATGGTGGCATCACCGATGAGTGGGGGTTGAGACAGCCTTCCCTGGTGCATCCATGGGTGGTGGTTGCACCACAGCAGGCTGCAGTATGGGTAGGCCTTGGCCATGCTCAGCCACTGTATGTCCATGGCCAGTATCATCATGTTCCAACTGCACAGGTGGGCGCACCACAGCATCCTGACCAGAAGCCCCTGATGGCCTTGCCAATGCACATTGCACATGTGCAGGGTGCGCAGCACCCACTGCCACTGGTGGCTGTGCAGCCACTGCAGTTGCACCATGTACAGAGGGTACATCAGTTGTGTCCTGGGCCACCCACATAGGCACCTGCATGCTGTGTGTACCAAGATTAGTCATGTCCCTCTTGAGCTGTGTGGCATTGATGTACGCAGTGATAGCACTGTCCACCCCCTGTGCACCACTGGTGAGCACAAGGAGGGCATCCACAATGTCTACTGTGTCATCATGGTCATCATCAGAGTACCCTGTCAGGCACCCCAGCCATGTGGTATCCTCACCGGCCACCGTGCCAGTGTTGGCCATGGCACCTGATGGGCCAGCCTCCACTGGGGCTGTGACCAGTGTGTCAGGTGGGTGGATGGTCCAGGGACAGCACCCTCCACTGCAGTGCCACAGTCCTGTGTGAATGACCTGCATCATTGCCCACTAGGGTGTCCCATGCATCCACTGCCATGGCTGCACCTGTGAGGCATGATGGAGCTGTGGAAAGAAGAAGGGAGACCATGGTTATTGCACCATATGAATCAGTGGATATCAGACATGCACACAAGTACAGAGATGTGTGCTCAGCACCATGGGCGCACATGCCTGTCTGCTGCAGGGCTTTGCTGTGCCAACAATGCCACACAAACCATGCTCATGCTGTGACCAGCTCTGTGCTGTGACAGGCAGTGGCCACATGGCACAATGCATGGCAATGGCAGCACATGCACACACAACCATGTGTGCCACCCAGTAGCAAGGCACGCAGTTGCACCTCCCATGCACCTCATGGGTATGGGAGTTGTGTCCCATGATGCATGTCATGGACTGGTCATGTGCACCCAGGACACATGTCACAACCCCTGGGTACACAGTAGTACTGCATGGCACACAGTGACAGGCATGGCAACTGGGGCACACATGGGTCCAGGCATGCCAGGGCTGCACAGCTACTTACAGTGCTGCGATGGGCTACCACCAGACTGGAAACCACCTCCCAGAACACCAAGCACAGTGGACCTGGCAATGGTAGAGACTAATAGCTCCTCACTGGGGCTCAGGCAGACCTCCTTGGGTGGCCCACTCCAGTCTGCTGGAGGGATACCTCAATGTGGGCCACCTTCTCTTTTGCCCTCCTGTGCCCATCGTTCCACCAGCTGTAACACCCTCCACAACTGCCATGGCTGTGGCTTGCGATATCTGCAGCTGTGGGGATTTCAGTCTGCAACTGGAGTTGCGGAGTGGGACTTACCCTGACGGCTTTGTGAATCCTGCCCTTGGAGTCTTGAATTTTCCGGACATAAGACAGCAGCATTTTGGGGGTGCACAATTATGGGAACTGGGTGCACACATGTATGAGTGTGGCATAAATTAATGGAGATGTTTCATTCCCTTTTATGCTCTCATTTCTACTCATCTGGAGTCGGGAATTTTTGGGACATAAAACAGTATTCCAAGATTTGTATGAACACTGGCTAAAAACATTGTACAAAAAATAAGCTAAAAAGTGGTATCCTTCCCTTCCTTGTTATATTCTGACTTAATAATCTCTGTTTCCAAAAAGAAAAAAAATGTTTTAGTGGGCTCAGTAATGTTTTCTTTCTGTCTTGGTGTGTGCATGTATGGAAAAGCAGGAGTGAACAGTGTAATAATCTGCTAAACAGCATGTGTGCAGTGCACTGTCAGGTGCACACACTGACAGCCCCATGAAAACATATATGATAGCTGACTTGTTCCACTGTTCATGGAATAAAGAATAAAGAATATATAATGTATCTTTTATTTGTACCGTTATGAGCAGGGGGCCAAGTCATATAATAAGTTTTCAGGGGGCTCGATGGGCAGTGTGCACCTGGCAGTGCACACATGCTTTTTTAGCAGATCATTGCACGGTTCACTCCTGCTTTTCAACAAACAAACCATGACAAAAATGAAACATTGCTGAGGCACCAAAAATATTTCATGGCAAACAGACATTCTTAAGTAGGAAAATAACAGGTCCAGTAGTGTGCTGCACTAACACTGAGGCCAGGTGCTGGTGGAGAACAGCTAGCTGCAAAAGTGCCAGACTAAACCAGACAGCACCCACTCCAGATGAATAAATGCAAAGCAAAAAGGTTCACTGCTAGTGCAAATTTATTGATGGCAAAACAAGCCACGTACAAATGACCCCTGTGCTTTGCTGCTTAGGCCTTCATTAGGTGGCCACCAAATGAAGGCCTAACTACCAAAACATAAGGGTCATTTGTGTGCCTTGTTTTGCCATCAATACATTTGCACTAGCAGTGAACATTTCCTATTGCCATTTATTCGGCTGGCCTCAAGTGGTGGGTTTCTGGTTTTGCTTGCACTTTTGCAGCTAGCTGCTCTCCACCAGCACCTGGCCTCAGTGTTAGCACAGCATGCTACTGGACCTGTTATGTTCCTACTTAAGAATGTCTGTTTGCCATGAAATATTTTTGATGCCTCACAAGGTCTCCTTTCTGTCGTGGCTTGTTTGTTGAGAAGCAGGAGTGAGCAGTGCAATAATCTGCTAAACAACATGTGTGCACTGTCAGGTGACATAGTTCTTATTGGAGTGTGTGCACGCATGACTGAGTGTGGCATGAATTAAAGGAGACCTTTCATTTCATTTTATGCTCTCATTTCTATTCATCTGTATTCAGGAATGTTTGGGATCTTAGAAGATAGCAGCATTCTGGAAATGCACAATTATGGGAACTGGGTGCACTGCATACATGACTGAGTGCAGCATGATTTAATGTGGACTTTTCATTCCATTTCATGCTCTCATTTCTATTCGTCTGGAGTTGGGAATTTTCGAGACATTCGAAGACAGCAGCATTTTGGGGGTGCACACTTATGGCGACTGGGAGCACTGCACGCATGACTCAGTGCGAAATGAATTAATGGAGATTTTTCATTCTATTTTATGCTCTCATTTTTATTTATCTGGAGTCAGGAATTTTTTGGACATAAGACAAAATCCCAAGATTTGTACGCACACTGGCCAAAACATTCTATAGAAAGTAAACTACAAAAGTGGTGACCTTCCCTTCCTTGTTATATTCTGACTTAATAATCTCTGTTTCCAAAAATAAATTATTTTACTGGTCTCAGTAATGTTTTAGTTCTGTCTTGCTGTGTGCTTGTGTGGAAAAGCAGGAGTGAGCAGTGCAATAATCTGCTAAACAGCATGTGAGCACTGTCAGGTGTACACTGTCCATCCCCCTGAAAATATATATATGATAGCTGACTTATTCCACTGTTGAAGGTATAAAGAATATATAACGTATATTTTATTTGTACCATCATCAACAGTGTACCAAGTCATATAATAAGTTTTCAGGGATCTGGACAGTGTGTTCCTGACAGTGCACACATGCTGTTTAGCAGATCATTGCACTGCTCACTCCTGCTTTTCAACAAACAAACCATGACATAAAGGAAACATTGCTGAGGCTCAACAAATATTTCATGGTGAACAGACATTATTAAGTTGGAACATAATGAGGGCAGGAACATCACTTTTGTACCTAATTTTATTAATTTATTTCAGTTGTTCTTGGGTTCAGGTCTGACATTTCTGGGAGGTAAACAAGGTTATTCAAAAGAAAGATGGAACACACACTTAACATTATATACGTAACAGTGCACAATGTGGGGGAGAGACTAACAACAAAAAAAATGGACAGTTACTTGTGTCAGATGACCTAACGGTATGCAAGAAATGCAAGAAGCAGTAAGGAGGGCTGGGGATATACTGGGATTCATTGGGAGCAATCACATTAAAATGAAGTCCACAAATGGATGTTCTTATCCCTATGAACATATATTTGGTAGGACCTCATCTTAGGTACAGTGTTCATTGATAAGAGCATATCTCTGCAAGGAGATGCACAGGATGGAGGCTATGCAAAGGAGGGCAACTAAAATGTTGAAAGATATGCACCAGAATGAAGCCAGATGAAGAGACACTAAAGGACATTACATTTAAATGAAAGAAAATGGGGGGGGGTCTTAGAAACTATCAAGTACTGAAAGGGAATCAACAATGTACAAGAGGGTAGCATCATCCAGAAAAAGAGATGTACATGAAGAAGTGCCCAAAATTTGAAGATAGACGGGAGACAGATCGGGGGCAACATCAGGAACTATTTTTTCACACAGAGGGTGGTGGGTGCACGAACAAAGTAAAATTAATTATCAATGTTCAGATAGGACAGCAGCAGTTGAAGCATCTACATAATTTGTAGCTGGTGCCCTTCTGTTCACTCCAGCGCTGTACAATGTTGTCAACACGGTGGTTAACAGCCTCCAACTCACTCCACATCAGGCCCAAATTGGCCTATGTGGCAGGTAGTTGGACAAGGTTGCCACCATCACCTGCTGCAGGTTGTGGTGGTGGAGCAGGCATTGATCCATGGCCCTCCCCCACTTCACACCACCACATGCAGGTGGACACCGTGCTGCCCCCTCTTCCTCAGCAGGGTCAACAGGTGCATTACTGCTCTGCTCTGCAACCTTGGCCTGCCACTGTACATGGTGGTGGTTGTACAGGTGGGTGCGCTGACCACCTCTGCCAAGATGAGTTCCTTTGGGGCCACGGTGCACCTCCACACCACACAACTTACATTTCACTACACCGCTGTCCCCAGGTAATGTAGTAAAGAACTCCCACAGTAATGAGGTGTGGGGAGGACCAGGCACAATTGGGAGAGTCCTAGGGGTTGTTTTGTTGGAGCCAAAGGCTGCTGCTGCAGGGGTGCAGAAACCTGCTGCTCTGACTGTTGTGGCTCCTCCTCCTTGACTTCCTGCTGCTGACGCACTGTTGCAGGGGCCATAGCAGGTGGTGGCACTGGTGGGGCACAGGAGGTGGTGCTTCCATGGCACCAAGTCCACTACCTCCTGCTTCGGGGGGGAGAACATTACTCAAGATGGTGCTCTAGTCCACACTTAACCTGCCACCATGTGTCCATATACCAATGCAATCTCCTCTGCTACATCTGCAAAATTCATGTCTCTCCCCCTCCATTCTACTCTCTTTCGAGCGCAAGCACACACACACTCAAATTAACAATTAACAAATACTAAACTGAAATAATGCACAAACACAAATCGAGACAACAAATTGGCAAAAATAATCAGCTAATTAGTAAAAAATGAAAAGATTTATGGTAGTTTTAGACCAGTTTCTAGATTTTCCTCTCTAAATCTCTGTTCAACAAGCTCTTTCTCCTCCTACAAGATGAAAGTGAAACTCTCTTTCAAGCGTGATTCACTTTCTGCCAAAGCAAGTGACCTAGACTATGTAACCCATGTGATGTGGGGGGCTGCCTGTAAATTCTCACTCCACCTTTAAAGCGAAGTAAGGTGGAGTGAGCAATGCAAAGTCATAATCACCATTATTACAAGGCGAAGTAGCGGTTTTTAATGGGCACTTCGCGTAGCCGGAAAATAACATGAAGTGGGCTACTTTACATCTACTGTGGGGCCGGAATTTAACTTAGCTGCATCTCTACTGCTGCCTCTTTTGAAGCTGAGACAGTATGCATTGGAACTGCTTCTGGGTATAGAAACAGAGAAACAGAATTTGATGGCAGATAAGGACCACTTGGTCCACCTAGTCTGTCCATATCCCTACCTAATGGATAAGCTGCAGATCCTAGTTAACCAACAGCCTACTTCCTCCTACCCCCACTAGAATTGCCTTATGACTGTCACATGCATTCTTGAATTCCCCACTGTTTTTGACTCCACGACCTCCTCAGGAAGGCTGTTCCATGCATCCACAACCCTCTCCATGAAAAAATACTTCCTCACATTACCTCTTAGCCGTCACCCCTCTTATCTTCAAATTGTGCCCCCTTGTTCTTGCACATTTCTTTTTTTGAAAGTTGCTACCCTCTTGGACTTTGCTGTTTCCCTTGAGGTACTTGAAAGTTTCTGTCATGTCCCCCCCTTCCCTCCTTTCCTCGAGGGCATACATATTAAGCTCCTTTAGTCACTTTTCATATATCTTCTGGTGCAGACCCTGCACCATTTTGGTTGCCTTCCTCTGGACAACCTCCAGTCTGTCTATCTCCTTCTGGAAATGGGGTCTCCAGAACTGAATGCAGTACTCCAGATGGGGTCTCACCAACTGTCTGTACAGAGGGATAACAACTTCCTGTTTCACACTGGTGATGCCTCTCCCAATGCATCCCAGTATCCCCAGAGCCCTCCTTATTGCCTTCTCACATTGCTTTCCCACCTTTAGGTCATCCGATATAACTACCCCCTAGTTCCCTTTCCATGTTTGTTATTGTTGGTATCTCACCCCACATTGCGTTCTCTTCTCCTGGGTTTTTGTTTCCCAGGTGCATTACTTTGCACTTCTTTGCATTGAATCCAAGCTGCCATACATTTGACCATTCCTACAGCCTTGCCAAGTCCCTTCTCATCCTATCCACCCACCTTGTGTATCAACCCTGTTGCGGATCTTTGTGTTGTCTGCAAAGAGACATACTTTTCCTTCCAGTCCCCCTGCAATGTCACTTATGAAGACAATAAAGATGACCGGACCCAGTAGTGAACCTTGCGGTACCCCTCTAGTAACCCCCTTTTTTTCAAAGTGGTCTCAGTTTACTATTACCCTCTGCATCCTGTTGTTCAACCAATGTTTTACCCAGGCTACCACCTTGGGACTCAGTCCATGGCTGGCTAACTTGTATATTAATCTTTTGTGTGGGACTGTGTCAAATGCCTTGCTAAAGTCTAGGTAGGCCATGTCCACAGCCCATCCCTGGTCTTCTACTTTGGCCACCCAGTCAAAAAAATGTAGTAGATTCCTCTGACATGACCTTCCCATTGTAAATCCACCTACCAGGTCATAAAGTTGTGCACTTAATAGCGTTCAACATTATGGCTAACCTGGAATAGTGCCGAGGAAGAGAGCCAATGGTGCAATACTATGTATACTGCTGTATGTGGTATTGCACCTCTCGCACTATACCAGGCAGAGGATAAGACCTCTTCTAGGATGGGGTTCCACCAAGCAGCTGCCATGGCTCAATGGACTGAGGCACTGCATTATGGAACCCAGGCACTGCTTCTGGGACTGGGTTTGATCCCGTTTCCAGAAACCTTTATTTTTTTTTCTATGTTGTGCAGTTTTGGACTTAACCCTCTCCCCAGAGTTAAGAATCTTTATTGCTGGTGGTTGGGGGCAGAGCTCCCCATATCAGGGGGTGCAGGAGGCTCTGCCCCCTCAAAAAAAAGTAATGCCGCATGGCAGAAATTGCACTGCATTGGCAGCGCTATTTTGCCATGCAGCATAATGTCTTGCAACATTATGACCCCGTGCAGTAAATCCATTCTGCCTTGGATCCTGTGCCCCGCTGTCATCTAAGTACTCAACAATGGTTTCCTTCAGAAGTGATTCCATCATTTTCTCTACCACTGAGGTCAGACTAACTGTTCTGTAGTTTCCTGCCTCTACTCTGCTCCCACTTTTGTGAAGTGGAATCACATCCACCCTCCTCCAGTCCTCAGGTACCACCCCATCCTCCAATGATTTGTTAAAGAGGGTAGTCAGTGGTGTCACTTCATTAGTTCTTTTAGAATTCTGGGGTGAATCCCATCAGGCCCCATTGCTTTGTCCACCTTCAGTTTTAAGAGTTCTTCCAGAATACTTTCTTCTGTGAATGGACTTTTATCGACCCCCTTATCCAGACTGTTTCTATTGTTTAGTTTAGGTACCTCCCCCTCCTCTTCTTTTGTGAAGTCAGAAGTATTCATTCAGTATCCCTTCTTTGTTTTACTATCACCCTCTGCCCACATTCCCTCCCCCTTTATTAAGCCTCAATATCCCTCCTTTGGTCTTTCTTCACTCCCTTATGTAATTATAAAGGTTTTTATCCCCCTTCTTAAAAGACTTGCTATCTTTTCTTCAGTTTTGGCATTTGCTATTCTGACTGCCTTCTCTGCCTCCTTCTGATTTAATTGATATAGTTCTCTACCCTGCTCCTTCTGTGTTTCCTTATCTTTCCTGACTGCTACCCTTTTCCTTAACCTTCCCTGCCACCTCTTTAGAAAACCATAGTGGCTTTTCCTTCATTTTTTTTTGATTTGCTTTACACGAGGCTTGTTGCCTCTGTGATGGCAGTTTTGATTTTCAACCCATTGTTCCTCCACCCATTCTTGTTGCCTGTTTGCTAGTGCTTTTCTGAGGCATTCTCCCATTTTGTCAAAGTCAGCCCTCCTAAAGTACAACACTCTTGCTTTTGTATGGCTTGACTCTACAGATATGTTAATTGTCAACAACACTGTTTGGTGGTCACTTGTTCCAGATGGCTACCCACTTCTAAATCTGAGATCCTCTCTCATCCCCATTTGGGGGTACCAAGTCTAAGATTGCTCCCTCCCAAGTGGGTTCTAACACTAGCTGTCTGAGGCATGCCTCCTGTAGGGCATTGAGAATGACCCTGCTCTTGGATGTGGCTGCAGTAAAGGTGCTCCAGTTAACATCTGGCATATTCAGGTCCCCCATCAACAATATCTCTCCTTTTTCTGCCATTCTAATGATTCCTTCTATCATTTCCTTGTCCATTGCCTCCACCTGAGACAGGGGTTTGTAAACAACTCTTGTGCAGATTGTGGTTCCATTTCCTGTCTCCCAGGTGATCCACAGTGCCTTCTCCACTCCCTGTTTACCCTTTAGTTCTGTTGCTTTGATTCCTTCCCTTATGTAGAGAGATACTCCTACTCTTCCTCTTTTACCCTCCCTGTCCCTCTTGTAGATTGTGACCCTGGTATACTGACATCCCAGTCATGGTTCTCTGTGTACCATGTTTCTGTGACTGCCATGATATCCAGGCATCACTCTTCCATCAAGACCACTAGTTCAGGGAGCTTGTTATCCAGACTATGGACATTGGTACTCACTGCCCTCCATTTCTTGATAGCCTTACCCCTTTTAGGCCCATCCCTGTCCTTACTGCCTTTGCCTTTTTCTGGATTTACCCCTGTCCTGCCCCCTATTGACTTCTCTACCTTTGTGTCTACTTCGCTAACTACCCTGTTTTGTGGGGGGGGGGAATGCAGGGATTTCCCTGCTTCCCTTCAGTACCTCCCCCTTGGCTAATTTAAACGCTTTCCAATAAAGCATTTAAACCTATCACCTAGGATCCTGGTTCCCTCCTGGACAGATGCAGACCATCACACCAGTATAGACCTGTATCCCTTCAAGTGGACCCACAGTCTCCAATGAAGCCAAATCCTGAGCTCCCCACCAGTTTTCAACCATTCAATGAATCCCATGGTGCAGAGTACGCTGACTTTACCCATGCTATAGACAGGTAGCACTCCTGAGAAAGTTACCATGCGTGCTACTTGTCTAAGACCCCTCCCCAACTCCACAAACTCCTTTTGCACTTCCCTGTTCCAATTCTCAGCCAGGTCATTTGTCCCTAGGTGAACAGTGACATCCAGCTTACTCCCCTGTGCAGCTGCTCCCCCGATCCTGAGGATTCGCTTCCTGTCCCTCCAAGCCATGGTGCTGGGCAGGCACCATACCTCCCTCCACCAGTTCTTCCACCCAATGAGTGAGTCCCTCACCAGGAGTTATTTCCTTCCCCTGTGTGTTCCCATGCCACACTCCTGTGGGTCTCATTTGTGGAGGTTCCCAGCATCCTCCTTGGTCTCCACTGTGGGTGCCTCTGTAGAGGAACCATGCTCCCCCAGAATGGTGAATGAATTTTAGAGAGGCACAATGGAAGGATGTGCCTCTGTTCCACCACTCCCACCCTCTCTGAGCCCACCGTGGTCCAACCTCTCCTCTTTCTTGGCAACTTCTGAAGCAGTTGTTTATTTTCTTCTATTTTATTCTTTTGGTAACTAGGTAAGGCCCATTAGGCACAAGTGCCTGTTTTCAGGGGTGACCTGGAAGTGGCAGTAGCCTGGGTGGTCTCTGGGTGGGGGAGGAGGTTTCCTGAATCCTCTCCTGGTCAGCATGGAGATGAGCAACCTCCTCCCTCCGACCAGAGAGGTGCCTGCAGAAAGGGCAGCAATGCAGCCTCCAGAACATCTCCCAGAAAACTGCCATTCCACAGCCAGTGCATTGCACCACTCCCCACATGTCTGTCTCCCTTTCTGTTTAAGATTTGTTCTTTTTTTTTTAGTGTGTGCAAGGGTGTGAGTGTCTTTACCCCCTATTCAGTATGCTGTGCCTTTAAGGATATGAACATGTGTATGTCCTTTGCACTTTTGTGGAAGTGATGCCAGTACCGCTGATATAAATGACATGATTTGCTTGGAATGGGTGGGGTGAGAGGTAGGGTGGGTGGGACTAAGCCTATGCAGTCTAGAAACAATCAACTTCAACTCTGACCCACCATCCCGGTGAGTGCCTTCCTTCCTTTTAGACACCTATTTCAGAGTTTAAGTAACAGATCTCATCACAAATGACTACAAATATTCTCCCAGCTAGATTTCCTCCCTGGCAAATAAAAGTTACACTAAGAAAAGTCAACCCCAAAATTGGAGAACCAAAACATTGACTCCTACTGACTTACACAGGCCCCAAAATTATGAATTCAGTTCAGTGTCCTCCATTAAATAATCTCATTGCTTTAAGGAAGCATGTGGCTGCTCTATCTCAGCTACAGCAGAGAGAGTGTGGGTGTTGAGTAGCATAGTCACATACTCACAGGATAAATGCAATACCCTTTTTACTTTTTTCTAAAGGGCCAACCACATCCATTGCAATTCTCTCAAAAGACACAGGTGGCAGTATTCCACAGTGATTTTAGACTGAGCTGCAAACCTGGAGACCTGTGTTTGAATCCCACAGCTCCCACTTGCATACTGTGTGACCCTGAGGAAGTCACTTAACTTCCTTGTGCTCCCAGGTTGCACCTGTAAACAAGCTTTCATCTTAGTGTGTCTCTCCTGGTAAAAATAAATAAATTAAATTAAAAAAAATTATCAAGGATAAGGGCACTATGGGTACCTTGTCTTTTCTAGTGACTGGGGCTACTTTCTGACACTCAGCACAGGAATTATAATAGGTAGCAACATCTTCATGAATTCCAGGCCAGTAAAACCTATACAGTAGTCTGGCAAGGGTGTGATCTCTCCCTGAGTGACCAGTCATAGGACTATCATGTGCTATCTGTAACAACTCTGTTCTATACTTCTGTGGTATAACCAATTGTTCTGTCTGTTCCTCCATCTGAGGTTTAACTGAAACTCTGTACAGTAACCCAATACATTTTTTAAACATTGGTTCACTCTGTTTTGGTTTCGCCCCTAGCTGCTTAAAATAGCCCTGGAGAGAAACATTGTTAGCTTGCTCTGAAACAAAATCACAATCAGTTATCAGTTTAGGTTCAGCACTTTCATATTTTAACCCTTTATGTCCATCAGTCAATTTTTGCCACTGTTGTTTCAGATGTCTTCTTTCTTTCCTGGACTTCCAGATCTTGGAGCTGCTCTCAAAAAGTCCAAATCAAAGTCACTGAAAGGAAAAGTGTGCCCACCATTTGAGATTTTCTTTGCCTGAGCTCTTCTTACCACTACTGCTAAAAATGCAGGGTTCAGTTCCTCTGAGATTAACTCAATAAATCCTGAACAGTCATTTCCAATAATCAGGGGTACAGGTAACTTAGGTGCTACCCCCACTTTCATTTGGTGTGGCACACCCTTAATGGTCAGAGTCACTTGGGTGGTGGAATAGTATTGAGTGTCCCTGTGGATGCAGATTACACCAGTACCTGGTTCTTTTGCAGTGTTTTCCCAGCACTTCAGCATGCACTAGGGTTTGTCTGCTTCCCGAACCAATGAGTCCCTTTACAGTCTTATCCCCCGCCTTCACATCTGTTAAGTACTAGCCCCAATTTGCTAAGGACAAATCTGCTCCAGTGCCACTCTCCTTAATATGGCAGTTTCTTTCAATATAGCCAGACTTGTTACAGTTATAACAAATAAAGTCTTTGGGGGCAGATTTGTTTCCCCAACCAGAGTTCTTATCTGACTTGGAGTTTAAATGGGGAAAAGAGTGTCTTACTGGTGCTTGGCTGTTTCCTCACTGCTGTGGTGTCTGTCTGGCCATTTTGTAGTCCTCGGCCAAACAAACAGCCTTTTCCCCACTTTCTGGTCGATGTTCTTTCACCCAAAGCTGCACATCTGTAGGCAAGATGGTGATGAGTTGCTCCATTGCAAATGTATTGATGATCTGTGGGACTGTTTTGCCCTCTGGTTAGAGCCATTTAATAAGGTGAACTCTGAGTTGGGTGAAGGCTTCTCAAGGACTATCGAATGTGTTGTACTCCAGGGACCAGAATCATTGCCTGTAGGTCTCTCCTGAGATGTTGTATCTTTTCAGGATTTCTTTTTTCACAGGGTTATAGTTTTCTGACTGAGCAGTGTCCATACTGCTGTAGGCAAGTTGGACTTTACCTTTCAGGTAGGGCACTAGTTTGATTGTCCATTGCTGCTTTGGCCATTGGCAGGCTATGGCAAGTATTTCAAAAGCTGTCAGGTATGCCTCGATATCAGAAGGACACAACTCTATAAGTTTAGTGTCTTTTAAGTTGCCTGTACATTGTTACTGTGCTGGACCAGTGCCAGATCCTTCTGCTTTCATAGCTTGCAAGGCATTCAGCCAGCACTGCTCCTGTTACTGCATCTCTTCTCTTCTCTTCTCTTTCTCTTCTCTTCTCTTCTCTTCTCTTCTCTTCTCTTCTCTTCTCTGTTTCTCAGTCTCTTTTTCTTGTATAGCCCACCATTTAAAAAATTCCTTCAGGCTTTCAGGTTCTGTCATTGCCTGTTCTTTTTCCATAACGTATGCTGGCTGTACAATCTTAGCCTGGACTTCTGTCTCTGCTAGTTTGGCTGCCATTCTCTTGGTAACCACTCCTGGACTTGCTGCTGCAGAATCCATACCTTTCTCTGTGCTTACCTATGACTAGGTCCCATACACAAGCACAAAACTCCTAGCTTACTGTATGCACAAAGTAAATCCCATTTAGGCTGACACCATCTGTCATCGAGGCACAGGTCAGGAAACATAGCAAAAACCATGAGCAGTTGTAGAATTCACAAAAAGTCTTTATTAGTACAAGCAGTAACATAAAACAAGCATTTGCCAATGCCTAATGCTTGATTGCTGGTATTAGCATTGGAAATGTAGAAGTTAGAGAGATGCAGAATAGGAATGACAGTGAAGTATTGAACTTCACATCAAGCCCACCTCCATCCTGCAGAGATGGACAGGCATTGGGGTATGCATTTGGGTCATCGCCCATAACGTTCATGTCATTTCACTTCACCCTATCCTGCAGACACTGACACATGTTGAGGTGTGTCTTGGGGTGTTCAGCTGTACAGTCATTCCATTCCATAAGGACATATGCTGAAATGGGTGCAGTATAGGAAAACAGGGTGAAATCTGGGACTGAAGAGTTCAATGCACACCTCGATGCCTGTCACTGGCTGCAGAGTGGTGGGGTGGGGGTGTAATGGCAAGATCATTACAGTTGGCAATGTAAAGGCACACCCCTGATGCCTGTCAGTCTGTACAGGGTGGGACATTATGGTTAGAAACCCTAATGCCCCAGGCGTTGGTTGATATTTGCACTACAAATTTTCAACATGACCTTTTTGTGACCCCCACCTCAAGAAAGCATTTGGGACCTCTTCTCATGAACAATGGCACTGTGATTTTGTTAATGTGGCCCAAACTTTGAGTTTCCACAGTGACTGTGCCATTCTGTGCCAGATGTATGAAAACACAGATTGGGCAGGATATGAAGAATGACATCTGTACCATTCATAGAGAGGTGTGAAGAGATGGCAATGTTGAAAATCTGTAGTGAAAATATTAAAAATACTCGAACTTCTGGGCTTACATGGAAACTACTCAACGCATGTGCATAACACAATCATTTAGTGGAATTTTTTCATCAAATTTTCAACATAGGCATTTAGTGACCTCTGCTAATGAACAGTGTCACTATGATTTTCCTAATCTGTCCTGAACACTGATTTCCCACAGCGACTGCGGTATTCTGTGCCAGATAAGTAAATGCATATTTCAGGCAGGATATGAAAAATGACAGCTGTACTGTTCATAAGGAGGTGTGAAAAAATGCCAATGTTAAAAATCTGGAGTGAAAATATTACAAATGTGCGAAATTACGAGGGTGGGTGGAAACTGCGCAACATACGCTCATAACACAGTCATTTCATGGACTTTTGTCACAAAATTTTCAACACAGGCATTTTAGCACCTCTGCTCATGAACAGTGTCACTGTTATTTTCTTAATGTGTCCTGAACACTGATTTCCCACAGCGACCACACTATTCTGCGCCAGAAGCATGAAAACACATTTTGGTTGGCATGTGAAAAATGACAGCTGTACTGTTCATAAGGAGATGTGAAAAAATACTAATGTTCAAAATCTGGAGTGAAAACATTACAAATTTGCAAAGTTATGGGCGTGTGTGGCAACTGCGCAACACATGCTTGTAAAACAGTAATTTTTTGGATTTTTTTCACTAAATTTGCAGCATAGGCTTTTTGAGAGCCCACCTCATGAAAAATGGCATTGTCATTTCATTAATCAGTCCTGGAAGGTGATTCTGTGCAGTGATGCAAAATCACCTTTCAGGACCGAATAACGTTATGAGAGTGGCTGAATTCATAAGAAGAGGTCCCAATAACCCCATGTTGAAAATTTGGTTCCAAAATTCCCCAAAATGCCTGAGATATTAACCAAAGTTGAAAATAACCCTTTTTTATGCCATTATACAGCTTACCTGCATTTCTTCAGTTCGCGGTCGGCTTTGAAGAGGAGTGCAGACGTGTGACCAGTCCACTGAAGATCGTTACACCAGGCTCCGGATGTAAGTATGGGGTGAGGAGGAGTGTGGGGAGGTAGGGTGCGCAGTGGGTGGGTGTGGGTTGGGGAAGGGGATGGCGACTGGTGTGGGACTGTTTCCTTTTTTCAGGGAGGGACAAAAGAAAAATACTTTGCAGGAAAGTTTTAGGCTTGCTTTCAGCACACTGGGGTGGGCTCCCAGTGTGCCACCTGCCTTTTTTGGGGTGGGGGTACATCAGCTGACAGGGATTGGGCCTCTCATCAGCAAAGAATGACTGTTTGGGGGGCATGATGCAGAGGGGGATTGAGCACCCCCTCAGCACACAACAAATGGGGGAGGGTGTTACATCATGAAGATGGGGAGTGGGCTCCCCATCGGCAAATGAACTGGGTTGGAGGCTGATGATAGGGTGATTGGCCACCCCATCAGCTTTCATGGGGCTGAGAGGTGGTGGCAAACACATTTTTACACTACCACCCTGCAATGAAGGGTCACTCCATCATTGCAGCGAAATGGTTGATGCTGCAATGACGAGGTGGCCCCTCATTGCAGCGGCGAAAACATTTCAACTTGCTGGCACTTTTGGAAACCAGTGTCATCAGCAAACTGTGCCTCCATTGGTCCACCAGTGCCAAGCCCCCAATTTCAGTGTCTCAGTTGGCTGCCACAGTGTTGCACCTCCACAACCCACTTCTCTCCTAAGCTGCGCATAATGTTTCTAATGCATGCGCGCATGCAAACATAAAAATAAATCTGTTCATTACAACTATTTACAAAGGCAGAATAAACAGAGAACATTCATCTGAGTTTTCCTTCAGTCTCTGTGTGTCTCTTAATACATTGCAGCTCTCTTTCTATCTCTCATAAGTCTTGGCAATCTCCCTTCTTTACAAGCATCCTGTTTTTCTGTAAAATGTTCTTTTAAATTTCAGGCAGGTGCAGCAAGGATGCAATATCCCAGAACTGAGACCCCTTCTCCACAGCTTCTGAAAAACGGCTTAAAAACTGCTCTCAGGTTAACCCACTGAGTCCCCAATAACTTTTTGCAATCATCTCAAACTATAACTATATACATTTCAACAGTAACACTATATAATTTCTAAACAAAGGGATCACAATATCAGTTATATTTTCACATAATGATTTGCATATATTTTTATATCTGCAGATATGCAAGGGAGGAAAAGACAGAAAAAGGAAGGGAAGACTGAGAGACAGGAAAAGGCAAAGAATTGCAAGACTGTCGGGGTGATCAAGTCCTAGGTTTCACAAGAAAATCTGGTTGCACAACCAGATAGACAAGAGACAGAAAAGGAAAGGAAAGGAAAGGAAAGGAAAGGAAAGGAAAGGAAAGAAGAGATCCCTGCATTCAAACTCTCCATAACAACTTGGAGAGGGTCCTGTTCAACCCTGTCACATTGAGCACTCTAAAGGTTGCAGATATAATCACCTTTACCAGGTGAGTACTGTAAACACCATTATCCCCTGCAACCTTTATAGTGCTCATGAATTCCTCACAAATAGGACTTCATAGCAATACCCCAACAAGTTCAGGAAAAAACCCAGGGTGGGACAAAAAAACCCAGGTCCTAACCCAGTGCAGCTGCAGCCTGAAGCACTGCTTGCCAAAAAGAAGTTCTGTCAGCTGAATCCACATCCAGCCTGTAATGGCAAACAAAAGTATGGACTGAAGACCAAGTAGCTGTGGCACAAATGTCCTCAACTGAAGCACCCCCTTTTTCTGTCCAAGAGGCTGACAGAGCTCTAGTGAAATGAACCTGAATACCCTGTGGCAGACCTTGCCCTGTCGCTTGATAGGCCATAATCATAATAATAATAATAATACATTTATTTATAAAGTGCCTTTCATTTTCCAAGGTGCTGAACATATTAAAGCAGTACCATCAAACACTAAAATCCAGTAATACACACAAATAAAATCATAACACAATAGCATCAAGCAGTAAAATTCAAGGTAAATAAGAATAAAACCACAACACAATCACCAATTACAATATAATGAGCCATCCAAACAGGCCATAATGGCCTCTCTGATCCAGCTGGAAATCACCTACTTTGAGGCCGCATGCCCCTTCCTCCATCCCAAAAAGGATATAAACAGTCGATCCAATTGTCTGAAGCTCTTAGTCATGCTCATATAGTCCTTAAGGACCAAGACCATATCAAGAGTATGGGGAGTATTCCCCTGCTAAGCAGACTCGAGCAAAGCTGGCAACTAGATAGTCTGCTCCAAATGAAAGGCAGAAACCACCTTAGCTATGAAAGAGGGAACAGGGGCTAAGGATACCCTGCCTGCATGAAAAGTAAGATACGTCTCCCAGCAGGAACAAGCCTGCAGTTCACTCACTCATCTTGATGAGCACAGGGCAGAGAGGAACACCTTCCTTATAGTTACCCAATTAGGGGATTAATGAACAAAAGGGGGCTTGTGCACAGCCTCCAAGACCATATTCAGTTGCCAAGGTGGACATTTAGGCCCAATTAGTCTGTGCTAAGATCCCTACCTACTGTGCTGCCATGGACCACAACTGATCTCCAGCCTTAACCCCCTCAGCCCTGTTACCAAGGTCCCCTTATGCGTATCTCATGCATGTTTGAAATCTGTTACCATTTTGGTACCTATTACCTCTGCTGACAAGCTGTTCCAGGTGTCCTCTTCCCTCTCTGTAAAGAAGTATTTCATCACATCCCCTCTAAGTCTCCCCCTTCCAGCTACATATCATGCTCCTTTGTTCTTGAACATATCTTTCTCAGCAGAATTGAACCTACTTGCACCTTATTTATACCTCTGAAGTATTTGAATGTTTCAATCATGTCTCCCCTTGCCCTCCTGTCCTCTAGAGAGTACATATTTAACTCCCTAAGTCTTTCCCCGTAGTGCTGCTGGTGCAGGCCATGCACCATGTTGGTTGGCCTTCTCTCTACTACCTTCACCCAATCTATATGTTTTCTGAGATGGCTGGGACCTCCAGAATAAATGTTTGCAACAGCAACAACAAATAGGGATCATAGTAACATCAAGAAAAGAGAAGCATAATGAATATAAACTCAATTAGTTTAATGTTGAACATAGAAGCTGTTAGCAGAAAAGGACCTCCTGGCCCACTTAGTCTGCCCTAAGATCCCTACCTATTGTGCTGTCATGGACCATAACTGATCTCCAGCCATAACCCCACCTCCACTGCACACCAGCCCTGTTACCAAGGTCCCCTTATATGAAGATGGTGGGATTGCTCAGAGGTAATGTGAGGAAGAATTTCTTCACAGAGAGGGTTGTAAGTGCATGGAATGGCCTTCCTGAGGAGGTCATAGAGTCAAAAACAGTTGGGGAATTCAAGAATGCAGGGGACAGACATAAAGCAATTCTAGTGGGGGGTAGGAGGATGTAGGCTGTTGGTTAACTAGGATCTGCAGCTTATCCGTTAGGTAGGGAAATGGGCAGACTAGGTGGGCCAAGCAGTCCTTCAAACAACATGAAGTCTTGCTATATTATAGACATTAGCAGTTTGATCCAGCTCTAGAACTGCCCCGGAGTGAAATGGTTAAAACCATTCCAAAATAGAATTTTGGCACGAGAGCAGCTCTATCTGTGTCATTTGCAACTTGAACTGTCAGATTCTTTACTCCGCTTCAGTGAACAGTCGCTCCGGAGATTTCTCCTTCTGCTCGGTTCATTTCTCAGTTTAAAAAGTGTTTGCTCAGTTGGATTTAACCGAGAATAGTTTTATTTTAACACTTAAAACCATTGGTTCAAGCTCTATCTGTGGTAACCGTAAGTAAATGAAGGTTTTCGTCTGTGTGGAACTTGTAAGTTATCGGTTCGGTTTTGAACCGATCAGTGGGTTTAAAACTCATTTAAAACTAAAAGTTACTATTTTAGAGTGCGGTTCCTGGTTCTTATCGGTTCTAAAAAACTGGATTTATTACGGTTTTTTCCAATACCCGTGACACGGTTAGGAACCGATAAGGGTGTCTTGCCTGGCACTGCCGTTAAAAGGGCAAGTTTTTGGTTAGGCTGGCATTATGTCTGAGAAACCCAAAAGAAAAACCAGGCCCACTGGGTTTCAACACTGTGATGTTTGTGGGGAAGTCTTTGCCAAGGCTGACCCACACACCACATGTGTTTATTGTCTGGGGTTTGACCACCTCCAGTCAGACTGCCAGGTATGTAAGAATTTCCCTGCAGCCACCCTGGAAAAAAGATTGGGCAGGCTCAGGGAACAAGAGGCCAAAAAGTCCACTGACCCAGATGGCCAGCCCGGTTCTGTGCCAACCGAACCAGAGGGAGTGCCCACTGACCAGAACCAGACTTCCTCGGGCAAAATAAAAGCTGGTTCTGAGGAACCAATTCCAGTAAAGAAAACAAGAAAATCAGCAGGTCTGGAGTTCAAAATTCCTTCTCCTACTGCTGCAGAGATAGTAAAAGCCATACAAATTGTCCAGTCACTGTCTCAGGGTCCGTCCGAACCACCACTATCTGGTAAAAGGTTGGTTCGTCCAGTCCCAGTGGTTCAGGATTATGATATTGAGGAATTTTATGAACCAGAGGAGGGAGGAGGATTATGAACAGTATGAATGTGGCTGGAAGGTCTGGGTGTGCCCATTGAACGGACATCTCCCAGACAGACCTTTAGAATCTCCCTATGCTGTCTGAGTCCCCATCTCATTTTATGTTTTATAAAAAGTTGCTGAAACCCTCCAGCTTCCTTTAGAAGAGGCTGTGGATGAGCAAGAGGAGCCTGATTTTGTAGAAATGATGGATATCCCAGAGTCTAGAGATTGTCTATTCCTTTACATAAGTCTTTTAGGAAACAAACAATTAAAATTTTAAAGCTCCTAATTCTGTGCCTCCTGTAGATAAAAGATGGACAGAAGGTATACATTGTCAGGCCCTGATACAGAATTCCTTTCTCAACAATGCAGTCATGTTGGGGTAGTTCAGCTGCTGCCTGTGATAAAGCTAATATTCCCTTGGCTTCACATCCTCTGACAAGGATTCCAGGAAGATTGATATGGCAAAAAAACAGTATATGGCAGCCTCTCTGGGATTCAGGCAAGCAAATTATATGGCTTATGTAGCTAGGTATCAGAAATCTAGATGGGATACTTGTTATGCAATTGGCCAAGCAGGCCCATGGCCAGCTGGCTAGTGAACTAGAACAGGTGGCTGCTGATGGCATTGAAGCCTTCTAAGGTTCAGTTTCATGCTGCTGTGGATGTTAATGATGTTTCCTCTAGAGTCATGGCCACATCTGTAGCTTTTCAGTAGGTTGGCCTGGCTCAGGTGTACTAGTTTGTCACAGGATACCCAGACTAAGGCTATGGATTTTCCTGTGGTGGGAAATTCTCTGTTTGGAGAGCAGACAGAGAATTACATGAAGAAGATGGATGAATATAGGACTACTTACAAGAGTGCCCAGGCTAAGGAGCGGCAAGACACTCCTCAAAGGCATGTCCCCAGGGGTAGGGGTAGGCCTTTTCACAGGCCTTTCTACCAGACTCAGGCCTTCTCTGCCTATGCTCAGAGGGGCTTCTTCAGAGGCAGGGGCAGATGAGGGGTGGGCAGATCTGCTCCCACCCCCCAGCCTAAAGCTCCTGCGAAACAGGCACCCTGATGGGGTGCCCAGGGCCGATTCTCCTGTACCAGTGGGGGGCAGCCTGGCTTACTTCAGTCAGAATTGGGCTTCTTTAACCTCAGACAAGTGGGTTCTGGAAGTAGTAAGCCAGGGTCTGGTTCTCAGCTTCAAAAAGTTTCCCAAGTTGAGAAACAGACTTTTTCTACCTGCAAGTGCTTCAGAGATCCTCGCTCTGGAAACAGAGGTCTCATCCCTGTTAGCTCTCAGAGCAGTAGTAAGGGTTCCTCCCCTGCATCAGGGCAGGGGTCTGTATTCCAGATACTTCCTTACCCCAAAAAAGACAGGAGAATGGCAGCCCATCTTAGATCTCAGATATCTGAACAAGCATCTTTTGAAACCAAAGTTCAAAATGGTAACTCTGGCAATGATTTTACCTTCCCTAAGGCCAGGGAACTGGCTAGCCTCCCTGGACCTCAAGGATGCCTATTTCCATGTCCTAATCAGAAGATCCCATCGAAAGTACCTCAGATTTTAACTGCCCTCAGGTCATTACCAGTTCAGAGCAATGCCCTTCGGCCTTACCTCTGCTCCAAGGGTATTCACAAAGTGTCTAGCAGTGGCAGTAGCCCACTTAAGGAGGCAGAGGATTGCTGTTTTCCCTATCTAGATGACTGGCTTATTGTAGGCCAGTCCCAGAACAGGTAAAATCTCACCTGCAGGTCACCCAGCAGCTTCTCACCTCCTGGTTTTCTGCTAAACCTACCAAAGTCGGTTCTGGAACCAGTCCAGGTACTCACCTTTATAGGGGCAGAATTGGACACAAAGCTAGCCAGAGCCTTTCTTCCCCCAGAAAGGGTAAGGAATTTAGTGGCTCTGGCCTCTTCCTTCACTCTGCAGGTCTCTCGACCAGCAAGACACTTTCTGCAGCTCCTGAGGCACATGGCTGCATCCACAGCTGTTGTGCAGGGAGCCAGATTTCAGATGAGAGACATTCAGTTTCACTTGAGAACCTTTTGGTCTCAGAGAAGAGACCCCCTTTCCAAGTTGGTCCCAGTGACTCGAACCTTGATCCTAGCTCTCCAGTGGTGGCAGGATCAGAGCAATTTAAGAGCGGGGTCCTTCATTTCCCTTCCCACGACTTGACTCTCACTACAGATGCTTCCCTTCTGGGTTAGAGCCCACATGGGCGACCTTTCCACTCAGGGAGTTTGGTCCCCATGAATCTCTGCTCCACATCAATTTGCTGGAACTCAGAGCTGTCTTTTTAGCTCTTCAAGCTTTTTCTGCATCTGTCCACGACAAGGTGATACAAGTCAGAACAGACAACACCACAACAATGTGCTACATCAACAAACAGGGGAGCACTCGGTCTTCAGCCTTGTGCACCGAGGCAATGAAGTTGTGGTCTCTGGCCTATTCCCTGAACACTTCCCTCATAGCAGTTCATCTTACAGGGAAGGACAGTGTCCTAGCAGATGCCCTCAGCAGGATTTCCCAGGGCCATCACGAATGGTCCCTGGATCCTCAAGTGCTGGGGACAGTTTTGCCAGGTGGGGCATCCCTCAGATAGATCTTTTGCAGCCCCAGACAATCACAAACTTCCTCTGTTCTGTTGCAGGCCTCCAGTGCTGGGCTCAGTTCCCTGGATGCCCTTCTTCTGGATTGGGAGGAAGTTCCTCTATGCTTCCCCTTTCCTCTCCTATTCAAGTACTAGTCAAAATCAGATCTCAGCCTTGCAGGGTGATTCTGATTGCCCGGATTGGCCAGGCAGCCCTGGTACCCCTCCTTCTGTCTCTGACAGTCCATCTTCCCTGTGCCTCCCCAGGAATCACAATCTGTTGACTTGTGCCCAGGGAAGGGTTTGGTATCCGGACCTCAACTCCCTCAACCTCAACACCTGGCTCTTGAGGAGTTAGAGTTTGCTGATTTACACCTCTCTCAGGGTGTTCTTGAGATCCTAAAGGCTTCCAGAAAGCCTTCCACTAGGGCTACTTATAGTTCTAAATGGAAAAGGTTTTCCATTTGGTGTGCTGGGAAAAATATTTCCCCAGAATCTGCTGAATTTAGGAGGCAGTATACAGCAGTTGTCTAAGGCTCTAAGCTGCAAATCTGGTGATATCCAGCAGACCAGACCTGGGTTTGAATCCCACAGCTTCCACCTGCATACTGTGTGACCCTGAGCAAGTCACTTAATCTCCTTGTGCTCCCAGGTCGCTCCTGTAAAAAAGCTTTCAGCTTAGTGTGCTATACCTGGTTAAACAACTAAATAAATAAAAAATAAATGAATTGCCCATTTTGTCAGATTACAAGGTACATCTTAATTCCTTGGGTCTCAGACCAGCTACCCTGAGAGTTCATTTGGCAGCTGTGTCTGCTTTTGTGTCAGCAGGAAAGTCATCCACTCTTTCCTCTCATCCTGTGTTTTCCCAGTTTTTAAGGTTACTCTATACTAATCCTCCCTTTAGGAACCGGCCCTGCTTGGGACCTTAATGTTTGCATTGCCCAGTTAATGCAACCCTTTTGAACCTCTGTCTTCTGCAGAGCTTAAGTACCTAACTTGGAAAACTGTTTTCTAGTGGCTATCACTTCTGCCAGACGCATAAGTGAATTGCAAGCCTTGTCAGTGGAGACTGACTTTATTTCTTTCCACAGGGATAAGGTAGTCCTAAGGACTAATAGAAAGTTTTTGCCTAAGGTGGTTTCAGATTTTCATCTTAATCAATCTATCTCCCTTCCAGTATTTTTCACTGATCACTCCTCTTCAGGTGAGAGGAGGTTGCACAGCCTGGATGTTAAGAGAGCTCTTAGTTATTATATAGAGCGTACCAAAGGTCACAGGTTCGAATCCCTCCAACTTTTCCTTACCTATGGTGAAGTTGGGAAAGGCAAACCTGCCATTAAGAGATCAATAGCCAGGTGGATTGTCTCTTATATCCAATTTTGTTATCAGAAAGTGGGCAGAGTCCCCCCCCCAGTTTAAGGGCTCATTCTACCAGGGGTACAGCTGCGTCTCTAGCTGCTGCCAGAGATATCCCTTTATTAGAGATTTGCCAGGCTGCTACTTGGAAAACGGTACACACTTAAACCAAGCATTACTCCCTGGATGTCCAGGCCAGGAGAGATGCTCGGTTTGGCACAGCTGTTCTTCAGAGCCTATTCCCTAAGTAGGTTCTGCCCTCCTCATGTAGAGTACTGCTGTGTATTCTGCTAATGTCTATAATATGCAAGACTTCATGTTGTTTGAAGAAAAATTACTCACCTTAGTAATGTTGTTTTCTTCTAATGGAGTCTTGCTATATTATAGACCTCCCCAACCTGCCCCTCTCAGAACCTCTACTTGGAGTGGGCAACTAGTGTGGGCACTACTTATGTCTTTTTAGCATTTTGTCCCTTTGGGACTTTGGGGTGTGTATGTACGCATGTGTGTGTTTTATTATACTTATGTTCCATTTTCATATTATTAGAATGGTGTTAGTATTTCTGGCCCCTGACTTGAGTCTTGGGTGTTGGGACCATCAATGGTTGTTATTATTTAGGTAGCCATTTGGCTGGTGGTAGTTACAGCTTCCACACAGACCTTAGTGAGTTTGGCTCGTAAAGATCTGACAGTTCAAGTTTGAAATGACACAGATAGAGCTGCTCTCGTGCCAAAATTCTATTTTGGAATCATTTTAACCATTTCACTCCGGGGCAGTTCTAGAGCTGGATCAAACTGCTAATGTCTATAATATAGCAAGACTCCATTAGAAGAAACAACATTACTAAGGTGAGTAATTTTTTCTTATCTGCCATCAAATTCTATGTTCTATTTTTTCTATGTTTCTCTGTTGGAAAGCTGTTCCATGTATCTTTTCTGAGATGGGTGTGACCTCCAGAACAAATGTTTGCAACAGCAACAACAAATAGGGATCATAGTAACATCAAGAAAAGAGAAGCATAAAGAATACAAACTCAATTAGTTCGACATTTAATCAGTTCAGGAGAACTTTGCTTTGCAGTCTGCATTTATAGTCTAATGCTGTTGTAACCATTAAAATGTTCTATTCCCTTCTCTTTATAGACATCTTGTGACTTTTTACACATATTTGGCAGTAGAAATGTCTTCCTGTGGTTTACACAGGCACTTAAAACAAACAAGAAAAAAAACCCTCCTACTTTTTAAGAAACAAACAGCTTCATTTGTTTCGACAACTGTGTTGTCCAGCTGTAGGTATCACGGTGAGAAAGAGAGAGAGAGAGAGAGAGAGAGAAAGTGAGAGAAGAGTTTGGCTTTGTGTGGCTGCAGAGGTAGAAGAGAAGAAGAGAAGAGAAGAAGAGAAGAAGAGAAGAAGAGAAGAAGAGAAGAGAAGAAATGAACCTAACTGTTTTTCAGAGAATGCAATTTGATTTCATATAACACCTTACATGCATGTGTATCGGCAGGCATACTCAGTGCACTCAGCTGAGTACAGTAAAATCTGGAAGATCCAGGGGCAACATGAGTCTCAGGTCAGGGCAACAAACATAACAGAGCCTGATGTATTACCCAAAGAAAGTACAGTTACATATGAACTTACTGTAACAGTAGATCTTCGAGAGAGGCTCTTGCAGTAGGTACTCACAGATATGACTAAGCCACCAGGCACTAGGACCACAAGGAAAACCTTGAGCTGGCAGTGTTTGGTGGGGGACCACCCCTGACGTCATGTGACTGATGTCAGCATGGAGCTATATAGGGAGCGGTACCCACACCCACACTCCAGTTCTCCTGCCAGAGACATAGGTGTGGCAGGAGGAAAGGAGCGGGCTCCTCTAGCTAAAAAGCTATAACAGGAGAAATAACAGAAGAAACCCAGGAGAAGGTGGGATGGAAAGCAGTACCTACTGCAAGAGTCTCTCTCAAACATCTACTGTTACGGTAAGTTCTCACATAACTGTACTATCTTACTTTGAGAGGGCTCTTGCAGCAGGTACTCACAGATAGGGCTGAGTCCCAAACAGTCAAATTCAGACATGTCTGAGACATGGGAGGTAGGAACAAGTCTACAGTAACACGGATCCTAGGACAGGAGTCACTGAAGAACAGCTAGGGCAAAGCCTGCTCTGCACCTAGAAGCAATTTCCAAACTGTGGCATCATGCCACAACAGTGATGGGAATACCGCAAAGATCATCACAGTGACATTTTTGACAGTTTGCTGTGATGGTCTCCATGTTTCCCAATATTGTTGTCTCTGGGGTGTTTTCCCCCCTCTCCGAACTAACTCTGACTGAAGTTAGAAATCCTAAGTGTGGAGGGCAGAGCCCCCCGCAGGGGGTGTGTGGGGGCAAACCCCCCACAGAAAACACCAGTTCCCCCAGTGTCAGCACAACACCAAATGGTGGTGTTGTGCCATCACTGTGCTGATGATCGACAAATTTTGTGTTGCCATGGCATGCTGGAACCCCAAACTGTAATGTCAAGTGAATGTGTGGACAAAACTCCAAGTGGTAGCTGCACAAATATCTGTGGTGGAGACGTTCCTGAAACAAGTAGTATAAGCAGCCATGCCTCTGGTTGAATGCCCTTTAACCTCCCCTGGAAGGGGTTTGTTATACTTCTGATAACAAAAAGTAATGCAGTTTTCCAACCATTTGGATAAACACTGTTTTGAAACTGCAGCACTATTTCTTTTGGGTGTAAAGGAAACAAACTACTGGTCAGTGTGACGCTTGACCAGCTGGTTATGATTGTTCTATGATATTTGTAATATAAAATATAGTGTGTGATTGTCAGTGCTTCCATGAGTGCCAGGTTTCAGTTACAGTCAAGTGACCTGAAACCAGTAGGTAATTAAAAGACTAGAGAGACTTAATTAAGGGTCTCCTGTAATTAGAACTGACCCAGCTGCCAGGATATAGGGATCGTAAACTTTTATGACGTCTTAGGAAAAAACATTTTTATACCATGGTGTGGAAAGTCATAAACTCCTTTGATGTGCCCTGGGAAGAGGAACTGCTCGAGATCAAAGAGGGAATGTTAATTAAGGAGTCACATTGGGAAATTAGTTTTTGCTAAAGTCACAGCTTCTAAAATATCTCCTGACAGGAAGATCATTATATAATTTTTATATTCTAAAAGGAGGAGCTAGATAACATCATAGAAGGGGTGGAAACACAACATTTTAAACTGTATTCTGTGTTTCAACTGAAAGACATTTCTTTTTGGGCTCTTAAGAAACCAGATCTAACTATAAGTGCTATAGAGGTAATACATTAGATAGAACAAGTCTGACTGTATGTTGGTAGGGGATTGTCTGTAGTTTTCTTTGTTTTCTTTTAAGAGATTGTATACTTTTTGATATATTGTCCTGTGTTTACATTTTACATATTTTTATCCATTTTTAAGTAAACCTTTCATTTGAAAGACTACCTGGGTGTGTCTTCGAAGTTCTTTTTGCATGTGACGTATTGAGGTTTTAAGACTGACAAAAACTGTTCATAAGCTTGATGGTGTTACTAAACTGGAAAAAGGTAAGAATATACCTAAGGTCTTTTATAGAGTTTTAAGGGTTCATTTTGGATATCTGGTTAGGTGCCCTTAGGTGAAAGATATCTGGCATCCCCCTGAAGAGCAGATTATCTGAGCCTATACATTTGGGTATGCTAGCATAAGGTTCACAGTTTGAATCCCCCCAGAACTTGAGACTAAAGGTGATTTGGACCCACAAGCAGACAGAAGGGTTACCCTGTCTGTTACCTGTTCACAGTACTGCACTCAGAGGTTGGCACTGTGGGAGCAGAGGGCTTGACCTGCTGAGTGCGTTTGTGACAGTCAGTTTTATGGATAGGCTTTGTCATGTTTGTGTAAAAATGAAGAATTCAATGTACATCCAGCATGTGCAGAATTGTTTCACTCCAACGTGAATGTGCAGCGTAGTACACTGGCAACTCAATAGTCTAATTTAAGGTAAACTCTGAAACCACCTTAGGAAAGAACTTAGGATTTGTGAAGAAGAAAAGTCACAACACTCAACCTGACTTACCCTCAAATGGTGTTGGGGTCTTAAAAGTGACATGAATGGTGGTTTAACTGCATATATTTGTCTCAGCTCCTTTTTGAAGATATAGAACTGAATGACAACTGTTTCTAAATTTGCTTGCTTGCCTGTCAAGGACCACAGCATCATATGAGGGTGAGTGCCATGACTTCTTTTCTTCTTCACATTAGTAGTGTAGTCACTAGAGCACCAGTTCTCTGATTTGAGTGGCTCTGTTATCCAAACTTAGAATTTGTACACAGAGCCACCAGATCTCTGTGAAAAATCAAATAAGGCTCCTTACACATCAAGGCCTGAAGCTCAGAAATCCCTCAAGCTGAAATAATGGCAACTAAAAAGAGAGCTTTCCAAGAAAGGTAGAGCATGTCACAACTCTCCACTGGTTCAAATGAGAACAGCTTGAGTTTCTCCAAAATAAAGTTCAGATCCCAGGGAGGAGCAGGGTTCCTGACTGGGGATTTCAAATGAAGAATCCCAGTTAAGAAAGTATTTGAAACTTCCAGCTGAGAAAAAGATTTGCCACCCAAAGGGATGTGGTACGCAGAAATGGCTAACAAGTGGACCTTTAAAGTAGAGTAACTGAGTGCCAGGTCAGAGAGGTACAGAAGGTAGTCTAGGACCTGTGGCATAGGGCAGGAAAAGGGTTCCAACCACTTAGACATGGCTCATATGGAAAACCTCTTCCACCGCATAGCATCTATGGGTCTAGTAGATGGCTTCCTGGCCTCCACTAGAATCTGTGTTACCCTAAGGGAAACCCCAAAATGAGCAGCAGCTATGTCAGTAGGTGCCAGGTATGAAGGTGAAGGACTGCAGGCCTGGATGGATCAGGGTACCCTGCTCCTGTATCAACAGATCTTGACAGATTGGTAGAGAAACAGGAGGTTCCACTGACAGCTGTTGAAACAGAGAACCAGATTTGTCTCAGACAGAAGGGAACAATCGGGATCAATTGTGCCCCTTCTGTCTCGAGTTTCAGAGGAACCCACTGCATTAGTGGAAGTGGAGGGATGGTGTACAAGAACCTCCCCTTCCAGCATACGGACTGCATGTCTCACCAGAAAACACCACAGCCTGGAGCAAGCAAGCAGAAAGTTGATAGATGTGCATTGGATGGGGATGGAAACAGATCCAGGTCTGGCCTTCCCCATCTTTCAAAGATGTTGTCTACCACTGACTGTCTCAGTTCCTACTCATGGGCTCTCGCTTGAGTGCAGCTGAATGCATCCACCATGACATTTTGTATGCCTGGAACATGTACCGCTGTCAGATGAAGGCTGTGACTGACTGCCCAGTACCATACTCTCATGGCGTTGTGACAGAGGGGGTACAAGTGGGTTCCATCCTGTTAATTTATGTACCAGACAACACACATGTTGTCTGTCTGGATCATTATTTGACCTGGCTGAACTAAATGCTGGAAAGTTTGTAATGCATTCAGTACTGCCCTCATCGCCATCACATTAACATGGAGAGAGTGCTCGCTGCTTGACCATGAGCCCTGAGTCCTGTGAGCACCCAGGTGTGCTCCCCTTCCCAGCCTAGAGGCATCTATCATTAGGGTCTAAGAGGGCAGGTCTGTTCAGAATGGTACACCCTGGAGAAGGTTGTCCGGTTCCTGCCATCACACCAGGTCCTGAGCCACTGGGTCCAAAACAAGGATCTCATGATTCAGAGCATCAGATCTGTGGTCCCATTGAACCCTGAGAGCCAATTGCATGACTCTCATGTGAAGTCTAGCTAAGGAGACCATAGGTATGGACACAGCGAGGAGCCTGAGAAGGTAAAGAATAATTCTGTCTGACAACCTTCTCTTTGATGCCACAAAGTGTGTCTGCTTCTGAAGGGTTTCCATTCTGTCCAGTGGTAGGAAAGCCTTGAATTGGATGGTATCCAATGCTGCCCCAATACATTGGAGTTGTTGGGTAGGAAAAAGGTGGGATTTGGAGTGGTTAACAGTAATGCCCACCTGTTTGAAAAGGTCCAGGGTGACGGTCAGGGAACTGGCTAAACTGTCTCTTGATGGGCCAAAAAGAAGCCAGTTGTTGAGGTATGGAAACACCTGTACCCCCAGTATACACAGGCTCACTGCTACTACCACTAGGCATTTTGTAAACACTCTGTGTGTGAACAAAATGTTGAAGGGAAGATCTTTAAACTGAAAATGCCTTCCCAGAAAACAGAATCTGAGGAACCTGTGATGAGGTGTAAAAATCTGAAAAGTGAAGGTAGGCATCCTGCATGTCCAGTGCACACAGCTAATGTCCCTTCTGTAAGAGAGGAATCAAGCTCGGTAGAGACAACATTCAGAACCTTTTGTATTCCACAAAGAGGTTCAGAGAACTCATGTTCAAAATATATCTGAGGTCACCCATCTTCTTGGGCACCAGGAAGAAGTGTGAGTAGAACCCCTATTTTGCTGGTTTGGGGGTACCGGCTCTATTGCTGCTTTTTCCAGCAGGGATCTTATTTCCTCTCTTACCCGAGGGATGTAGCTTTGCAGGTAGTATGAGTGACCTGGAGGATTTCTGGGAAGTCAATCTATGAATTCTGTTGTGTGGCCTTGTGCCACCAGCTGAAGTACCCATAAGTCTTATGTTATTGCCTCCCATCCCAGCAAGTGTCTTTCAAATCTTCCTCCTAACATTTCCTCTGGGACTTGCTGCAGAGGAGGGATGGGGCACAGAGAGTCAGGAGGTGGTGGGAATGGTGGAGGCAGCATTTCCTGAGGCCCTATGAAATTTGGCCAAGGGAGCAGTGCCTGCTGAAGGGGCCCAATGTTTGCTCTGACATCGGTTTTGGGGTTGCCTTTTCTGGCAATGCTGCTGTTACTGAAAAGGCTGCTTAGGTTTTTATGGAGGTTTGTACATGCACTGGACAGAGTGTAAGGCTTTGCCCTTGTCCTGCAAGTTTGTAACAATGTCTTTGACATCACTCCCAAACAGGGCTGAACCTCTGAAGGGAGCATCCTGAATGACTGTCTGGATTTTGAGTGAGAGTCACCGAGATCGGTAGGCATGTATGCCTCCAAAGGCTAATGACAGTGGCTGTTCCCCTTGCTGAGGTATCTAAAGCATCATAAGTGGCCCTCAGAGTGTGTCGGCTAGCAGATCTAGCTGAACAGACCATGCCTGCCCTTTTCTCTTTCAGCTGTGAGCCCTATAGGGAGTCAATCTTTGACTCTAGCTAGCCCAGAATAGATTTCTTTTTAGACCACCAGATGAGCAACATAGTTGAGAGCTCTGATTGCCTAAGTGGAAGAAGAATAAACCTTCTTTCCATACTGATCAATGACCTTAGACTCCTTGTCTGGTGGAGAGGTATTATGGTGTTTTGGTCTGGCGGATCGGTTGTGAGCAGCACTAATGACTACTGAATCTGAGCAAGAAAGAAGGAGACTACTGAGAAATACTGGAAGTTCCTGTCCCAGAACAAGAAAGACAATACTTGTAAAGGTGCATAGCCAGTAGGAAAGTAGGTGGAAAAACATATAAAGGGAGGGGAGAGTAAGCATACAAAGCAACAGGAGGGGGGCACAAAATAAGGCATGATGGGAGTGGTGCAGTGCAATGGCTGTAGGGTGGCACTGTTCTGGGAGACATTCTGGAGCCTGCGACGCTGCCCTATTTTCAGGCACCTCTCTGGTCTGAGAGAGGAGGTTACCTGTCTCCAGGCTGACCTGGCTTGGATTTGTGAAACCTCGTCCCCCACCCAGGGACCACCAGGGCCACCACCGCTACCTCAGAGGTTGCCAAGAAAGATGAGCTGTTGGACCAAGGTGGGCTCAGAGAGGAAGAGGGTGGTGGAACAGAGATGCATCCCTCCAATTGTACCTCTCCACAATTCGTATGCTATTCTGGCAAAGAGTGGTTCCTCTATGGAGGCACCTGCAGTGGAGACCAAGGAGGATGCTGGGAACCTCCTCAAAGGAGAGCCACAGGAGGGTGGCACGATACCCCAAAGGGAAAGGAAATAACTCCTGGTGCAGGACTTAATCATTAGGTGGTTGAAGTGGGGGAGGAAGGGGAGAGGGAGGTAAGGTGCCTACCTGGAACCAAGGCTTGGAGGGACAGGAAGTGACTCCTCAGGATTGTGGGAGCAGCTACACGAAGGAAGGAGCTGGATGTCATTTTCCACCTAGGGACAAATGACCTGGCTAGAAATTGGATCAGAGCCATGCAAGAGGAGTTTGTAGAGTTGGGGAGGGGCCTTAGACAAGTAACACGTACAGTAGCCTTCTCAGAGGTGCTCCCCATTTATAGCAAGGGTGATGCTAGGGTACTCTGCACCATGGGATTCAATGAATGCTTGAAAAACTGGTGTGGAGCTCAGGGTTTTGGCTTCATTGGGGACTGGGGAGCCACCTGGAGGGATACAGGCCTATACTGGTGAGATAGTCTGCATCTGTCCGGGGGGAACCAGGATCCTAGGTGATAGGTTTAAATGCTTCATTGGCAAGCATTTAAACTAATCAAGGGGGGAGGCACTGAAAAGGAGCAGGGTAATCCCATCCTCCCCTCAACAAAACACAGAAATTAGAGAGGTAAACACCAAGGTAGAGAAGTCATTAGGGAGCAGGACTGGGGTAAATGCAAAAAATAGATAAAGGCAGTAAGGATGGTGATGAAACTAAAAGGGGTAATGCCATTGAAAAATGGAGGATGATGAGTACCAATGCCCATAGTCTGTGTAACAATCTCTCTGAACTAGTGACCTTAATGGAAGAGGGATGCCTGGATATTGTGGCAGTCACTGAAACATGGTACACAGAGAACCATGACTG